>OY725320.1:57263779-62263779 GCA_963242795.1 Inga leiocalycina
AAGGAGGACAAAACAGATATAGTTCTAATGCATACCATATTAAGAGAGAAGGAAGAAGAGCTGAATCTGAAGAAATAAAAGCAATCAGGTGTTTAAATAGACAACACGAATCAACATTACATTTATTAAGTGGCCTCAATTTCAAACGTTGAGAAGTTTACCTTAGAAGCCGAGAAACTCCGAATCATTTAAGACCGAAAACAAAGAAATGATAGTATCTAAAAGAATATTTAAACCCAGATGTATAAGCATTTGGTCTAAAAAAATTTAAAATTTAAAATTTCCTTAATATTTAATACTTGTCGACACCTGCATTACATTACAACTACTCTAGATATATTATTTAGACCACACGAAAGCATAAACTGGTAGTTAGTTATATCGATATTTACAAAAAATGCCAACGGTTATACTTTTAAACCATCTCCGCCTATAGAGGTCTAGATGTGGTGGTCTTATAGGCTTTTTTCTAGTAGTGTAATTTTCATTTCTTACTTGCTTACTTTTTTATATCTTATTTTTCTTACAAACACCATATTTTTGCCTTATCATGAATCATAAATTTTGAGTATTTCTTGTCTCTCCTCTATTCGGTGCACAAACTTTTATGAGTAGAGAAGGGAAAGAAAGAGCTATATTTTAAGTGGAAAAAGTGCTTGGAGACTATGAAGTACCTTACTTTTATATGACAATGCATTTCTTTTTTTATAGACATGAAGTGATGGGACATATCCCCTTTCTACTTTTGCAAGGTTGCTTGAATCTCCTAGATTTCTTTTCCAAGTTCCATGTTTACTTTTTGGGTGTCATCTAGTTAGATACCAACTAGGATAGTCCCTTGCATACTGCAGATTATTAAATTGAGGAAATAATCATCCCCATTACCTTGAATTTTAGGTAGGATTAAATACTAATATTTTATTATTTTATGAACTTTTTCTTATTTGACATATTCTAATTCTCCTCTTCTTGGCTATTTGGCATAACAATTCATCTTTATATACATAGCCAAGGTGATGAAATTGAGAAATAAAAGAGATGAAAACACTTTCCATGCTTACTTTATCATAAAGCAAATCAAAACGTAGGAAAAGGTTTACCTACTCCTATCTACTACCTTTTTACCATTATAATATTAATTAATCATATAATAATGGCTTAAAGGACTTTATCTTTTGGGCTATAAGAGCCCACTCTTATTTTATACCTTGATTCAATGTTCTATGATAGCCCAAGTCTTAATACAAGAACTCAATCTCTATTACCCTTATTATTATATCCAACTTAATAATATAAGGATTGTAACATCCCAAATTTTATCCACCAAAATTCCTAATATTAAAGGGAATAAAATGACGAATTAAAGAGCACAGGAAATAGCAAAACAATCCAATTGATGGTCGTAGACAACATGATTGAGTTTGGGACACAAGAGGGCAATTTTGTTCCCTTAAAGGCCTAATCTTGTAGCCTAAATTGGATAATGGAAGAACACAATATTTGGCTCAATTAAGTATAAAATTTCAGCCAAAATGGGAGGGAAAAGAGCAAGACATAAGTTGGCCCAATTTAATACAAAAATGTATGGGCAAACTGGTCATTTGACCAATAAATGGAAAAAACAGCATTATTTCTCCAAATTAAGGAGATATTTTCGGCCAACATAGAATAAAGCAAGGGAAAATAAATCTTAGATATTAAATATGCTATGTGGATGCATTTTTATCCAAGTATAAAAAGATGGCACAAAAGTCAAATTAGCATATGTTAATTTGCACTTAAATAGTAGAAGGAGATATTATAAGAAATTATTTATCTTCCAAAAGCCTCATAATTCATCCAATATGAGAAGGGAAAGAGAAAATATTCACTTGGACATAAATGGTGACATTTGGAAGTATTTTGAGCCAAGTGGAAAAAGATGTAGGAAAATTCAAAGAACATAAGCTTAATTAGCATTTAAATAATGATAAGTTAAGGAGGTGGATGATGAAATTTTTTAAGAGCTAATTATCCTCTTCCAAAGGCTCATTTTCATCCAAACACAAGAAAGGGGGGGGGGGGAGAGAGAGCTTAAAGAAACACAAGAACACACAAAACACAAGATATTAAAAAAGCAAAGACAAGGTGAGTTAGTGGTAATTTCCACTTGTACTTGCCTTATAATTCATGGAAACTCTCCTAATCTTTATGCCTTCTTGAAATACACATGTAGCAAGACAACATCAAGAGCAAGAAGGAGAGAGAGGTGACGGTTTTGAGAGAGCTAGAGAGAGAAACAAAGGTAAAGTCATAAACCTTGATTTTTTTGTTGGGTTCAAGGTGATTATTGTTGTTATGGATGATTTATGGCTTTGTATTGGCTTGGTTTTGTGATTTGGGATGCCTAGCCCTAATAGGAGATGCTGCCCACATTTTGATTAAACATGATCAATAGGTGTATAAGTGGTTAAACGAAGTATTACAAGTAAAGAGGAAGCGTTTAATTGAGTAAAATCAAGAAACTTCCATTTTCCCCAAAAATTCTAGATTTCGTCCTGGAGCTATTTGGCAATCTTTGGACTGGATTTTGGTGCTTTTGATGGTTAAATTATGTTTATAATGGAAAATTGTGTAGGGTGTTAGGATCGGCAGGTATAGCAGAAGAATTTTAAAATTTTACCAATCCTAATCGAGGATCTATCAACGATGTTTAAACCAAGCTGGAAGGATTCATACCTTTTATGATTCAGAGTTTTCATGATCTCTAGGAGCCAACACGTCAGGTCCGCTCCCTCTACCGGTATCCACACGAATCTCTCCAACCGAGACTGTGTGCTAGCGCCTCTAATGTCTCCTAGGGTTTCCCTTGCGGCTCTCAATTCTCATGTGCATATCAATATATCTGCTTTATCAAGTTTATAACCTATGGGGGCTATTTTCAAATTTCAAAATTAATCATCATTAATTTCAAAATTAATTAACAATTAATTATATTGATGAGCTAATTAAATAAATTCAGTTTAAATTAAATTAGTCCAACAGTTTTAATTTAACCTATTTATTTAATCCAAATAAAGAGTCATTAGATTTAATTTATCTTCATAAATTAAATCTGAGATACTATATCTCTATCATGTTAGTTATTAAATTTAATATATCTTAATAAATTAAATTTAAAACTAACACAATATAATAATATCATATAATATATATACATATATATGTATATAAGATATATATATATTTCAAAAATATATATCTATATAATATTATTAGTGAATTTTATAGTATATATATATAAATATAAAATTCATCCACCTTAAATTAAACATTATCTCGTGTTGGGCCATTATTGTGTTCGACCTTGTAGGCCCATATGAAGTTGGCAGTGGGCCAATAAATATACTAACCCAAAAGTCGCAAGCGGCCTCTAGCAAGACATTACGACTACCCCATTCATATGAGGATCGTTATCACGATGCAACCTGTCATACAACCATGTCACGTCCCTTTTGTCACACGATATATCGATCAAGGATAAGGCATGGATAATGTCATCCTTTTGTTCCTGACCATTACTTTCTCGATTCCTGAGTAGCCTGATAATAGAGATGAAAACTCCTTTCCATCATAGTATGGCCATACATTTCTCAGACTCACTCATTGAGGGGCCCAGTAATATCTCTCTACTAATTTGAGGGACAAATTCCATCTTGATCATTCATATTCCTCTGCATGAAAAACCACCAAGCCCAATCGTAGCCTTTATCATCACCCGGTCAAAAGTGACTTTTGACTAGTTCAAAGCTTAGCAACTCTCATGTAGGAATCCATTATGACCTCAGGTCTAAGGGCATTGTGACGTGGTTATACATGAGAAAAGCTTATGACTTGATCCATGTAGCTTTCTCATAGTGGGTCAGTCCAGCACCTTGTAGTCTTACAAGTGCTTAAGACTTTGATTCGTATCTCTATATCTTATCAAAGTCATACTGATCTTGTTTCATCTCTGCTCCCGCATAGATGACTGACCAGGGACATTTTAGGACAATCTTTATAAATTATCCAAGGATACAATTATCACAGTTAACATGCAAATAATATGATAACAGAATGAAGAAATTTCATTAAAATAATAATATTCAAAGTACAATGATTGGCCCTTAGGGCACAATTTCCAATATAGGGAACATGTGAAATATGAAGTGTAAAGGCTTTAAGGTGTGAAATGACAACTTTACCCCTAAAACCCTAACATAGTGGATGCCAGGGTTATTCTTGTAATTTTCTCATGTATTTGACAAATTTGAGGTGAAAAATGGATTCTACACATGACTTTATGTAGGAATAGTCTGGGTCATAATTTTTGGAAAAGTACAATTAGACCGAGTACAAAGGGGCCTAGACCGGGTCCCTAGGGTATTTTTGTCAATATGTGATTTTAAGTCAAGATAATCAACAATATGAGTTTAGAATGTGACATGAATGAGTAATAACTCATTTATTGTACATTTGAAATTTTAAGACATATCAGTAGCCTAAGCCGAACAAAGGGTATTGGATCAATAGATAGGTAAGGAAAGAGCAATACAGGTAGCAGCTCTATCTCTAGTACACTATATGAGTGTTTATATGCTTTGTGTATGCCATATTCTGTGATATGAATAATGAACACACACAATATCTAGCTGTGGTGCGGGAAAAGCACAAGTACTGTCTGGTAAGAAAAGCATAAGTACTATCAGAGTGAGGACCCAACAATGAAATACATAGTGCCTAGGGCATATTATTTAGCAATGGTCTGAGACCCAGTTGAGGTACATGGTCAAGTAAAGGTCTATCAGCCATTTGGCTCTGAAAAGTATACACACACAAGTTTACAGTGTTATTGTTATGTTACATTATGTGGTGCATTGTATATTTAATTATCGTATTTTATATTATTGATAGCACTATTGGGATTCTTTCGACTCTCACCCCTTTCCACAATGTGTAGTGTATCCAGCAGCAGGAAGCGGATTTAAGGTCAAAGTGGCAATTACCGGCAATTGAAGGTTCTGATCCAGATCAAGCACTGATGTTGGTTTTCAGTAGACTTTTATTATATGTTAAGTCTGAACTTATTATGTACAATCCCTATAAGGAATTCCTGTAATGTAATCAAATACTTATTATTAGTATTTTATGCTATTTCTATGTGTCCACCGAACTATGCCTAAACACTCTGATGAATGTGGAAATAAATAAGAGGTTTAACAATTTTGGTATTAGAGCATACAATTCTGGTAATAGAATAGTATAATGATATGTCCTTGATTATATAAGTGGTAGGAAATATGCACGGACGGAGGGAATAAAGGAGTGAATCACCCCCATATGTGAATCAGCCCTGAAGGATCAGTAAATACGTTAAGGGTAGCAAGTATTACAATATTGGAATAAGGGTGTTACAAGGATGTCACGAACACCAAGGAAGAGGGTTCAAGTAAGACCCGAGCATTAGTATGGGCTTCATCCTATAATAGAACCATCAGTGAGCTTATCAGTGGGGGACACTGATCAACTGTAGATTGATAAGACATGATCAGATCCGGATTTCGTTACTAGTTCCAAGGTTGGAGTAGTACACATGTTGCAAAATCTTGGACCAGATTAGGAGTTATGGGGGAGTATGTCTAAAGTACGTATATATTTATAGGCTGTCTGAGAGCAAGACACCCCTACAGATCAATAGTATATAGCATACCCGAACAATATGATCCTAATATAATGTGATCAGCGTTCATTGGATTTATAGTACCCGGATGACATATGGATCTGCATGGGGATGCATTTTTCCTGATACAGTATTTTGGGCCCAAAAGAAGAATGAGATTCTAAAGCAAGGTCCAAATGACAACTTTGTGGACTTCATGGAGCACATCACAAGGTACGTGTTCAAGTACATGTATCATAACTGATATACAATATATGCATGGTATTTAGTCAACCGCAGACAATTGGCACAACATCCCAACTTTTATTCATCAAAAATCCGTATATTAAAGGGAATAAAATGGTGAATTAAAAAGCATAGGAAATGGAAAAACAATGAAATTGGTGGTCACACAACATGATTAAGTTTGGGACACAAGAGTGCAATTTTGTTTCCTTAAAGGCTTAATCTTATAGCCCAAATTGGATAATGGAAGAACACAACACTTGGCCTAATTAAATATAAAAGTTTAGTCAAAATGGGAGGAAAAGAGCAAGACATAAGTTGGTCTAATTTAGTACACAAATATATGGGCAAAATGGTCATTTGACCAATAAATGAAAGACAACACATTATTTCTCCAAATTAACGAGTTATTTATAGCCAACATTGAATAAAGCAAGCAAAAATAAATCTTGGATATTAAATATGCCACGTGGATGCATTTTTATCCTAGTATAAAAAGATGGCATAAAAGTCAAATTAGCATATGTTAATTTGGACTTAAACGGTATCAAAAGAAAGTAGTAGATATATCCATAAAAGTTTTCAATAACTTTTTGTGAAATGATAAATCATGAATGAAATTTTCCAAGAATGATGATGAAATATGCAAATTTTTTCAAATTTCATATGTAATTTCAATTCATAATAATGCATTATGACATTGAGATTTGAATATATGCAAAACTCATTTTTAAAACATGTTTACCATCGATGCTCATGTTAAAAATGGTGGAAGTCAATAGTTTAAATGTACATATACCAAAAAGCTTCTTTTTTAGAGAATAACTAAGATAACATGTTAGACATTGGAGTTTTAACATGTTTGAGGATTTTCCCAAGGACAAAAGTCATTGAAAATGAATTAGCCAAAAAGGCTTAATTTGACAAATATATATAAGAACAATGACTTTGCTATTGATCAAAAGATAATCTTACTCTTAGAGTTGTATCTTGAAGAATAGAAATATTCATCTCAAAGATTCAAATACAATACACTAGTTATTAAAAAATATATGATATCAATGGTTCATGTATTTGAGCAACAAAATGAGTGCAAATGAATTATGAATGATTAAGCACATACTGATTAGTCCAAATGACTAGAATACTAGAATATTATCCTAGTAAGTCATTCCACTATAATGGTTAATGCACTCATGAACATTCATAAAACTTGAAATAACTTGGCGAACTAATGATTTATGCATTAGGCACAAGTTTTTCACATATAGAATTCTTTTCTAAGGAATGCACTTGAAACTCATATAGATAGTTAGCATGTTAGACATAAGGTCTAACTTGATAGAAAATAGAGATTGAGAGTTTAAACAGTAACAGGTTTAAGATCAAGAAATAATATATGAATGATGAGGAAAACTCAAGTGATGGATTTGAAGCATTTCTGACTTTCAGTATACATAAATATTAACTTCCAATTTTGAAACCGATTTAAATGTAAACAAAATATGACAATTTTTCAAACCATGTGTATGCACTTTTAAAATAGGATGAGTTGAAACCAAACCACATTTTGGGATTGTGCACTTCAAAACATAAATCGATAGAAAAACTATGCACAATTTCACTTTTCGTTCATACAACAATCTGTAAGCAATTTAACAATCATAAAGGATTGATTGTTAAATGAATGCAATAATGGACAAATGCTCATTACTCAAAATAAATAATTCATATAATTACAGTATAGAGTAAGGATTAGATATAATTGTAATTCCTCTTGTCCTTGCGACAACTTGCTTGATTTTGGTGGAATTGGTTTCTCTCATTTGCACAATCAGTACCAAAATCCAAACTCTGAAATTCAACATCATCAAGATATGAATTTGTTTTCATGTGGCTATAGTCTTAAGAAGCTTTTTCTTATCCTATTGCATCTTTCTATGATGTTGATACTTTAAATAACTTGCTTTGGATGTTGGTAACCTTCTCTCAAAATATATAGACTCTAGGAGTCTTTTACGTGATACTTGAGAGATCATCCTTTTCTTGTTCTCCTCAAGATAGTTGAACGGTACTCTATGGTAGTCCATTCTTAAGGTGGAATGTACTCCTTTTCTACATTGCCTTTCTTTATGGTTAAACTTTACATTTCAAGCAATGGGTGATATGAGAGTTCTCCTAATTGATATGAATCTCCATTTAGGTACATTAGAAACTCTTGGGATCTTCTTCATTTTCTTAATATCCTTTTATCCATTTTTCTAGAATCAATCTGCACACATGAAACACCAGATGGACATTTTGGTGCCCACTTTGCTTTAGGTCCTTGATTGTTAGCATTAGAATTTACTTGACTTTTCGTAACCCAAGCATATTTATTTCTCACATTAGAATTTCTTCTAATATAGCATATGTGAGAAATGTGACCGGATTTACCACAATAATTGTAAATTTTATGATGATATGCATTATCAGAATTTATACAGGTATTATGTCAGTCAAGAGAGTAAAAACCCAAATAAATTTGATTTGAACATTCTTTCTTCCCAATAAACTTTCTAACATGATTGAAAGCATTTTTGCTTTTTAGAATATAATCAATACTTGGTTGAGAACAATTTTATGCAAACTTTGAAAATTAGTTTTCAAAATAACTCCAGAAGAATTGGAATTGTTTACCATATGTGCATCTTGAGCTCTAGAGCATCAAATTCGTCTGTAATGAGCTCTTCTTAGGAATCATCTTCCTCTTGTTCTTCTATGTTGACAAGATCATGGAAGTATTCTATGATTTCTCCTTCTTCATTATCAACTTCCAAATGTTCATGCACCGTAAATGCACAGCTTCTAGTTTCACATGAACTGTCAACACTTTCAACTTCAACACACATGTTAGAAGAATACATAGAATCAAGAGTATCTCAAATATTTCTAGTAGTAGAGCAAAATCCAATTTTCTCAAAATCATTTTTGGTTAAAGCACTATACAGAATTTTCATTGCTCTAATGTTTAATGAAAACATTTTCTTTTCTCTTTCTATCCAATTCTTTCTTGGTTTAAAATCAAAGGCATTTGTAAAAATATTCCATATATCAAAATTAGATGCTTTTATAAAACTAGTCATTCTAGCTTTCCAAAACCAAAAATCATTATCTTTTAAAACATGTGGAATTGTATAGTCAAAACCTTCGGAAAGCATATAACACCCAAAATCATCCATTATAAACTCTTGAGATCGTTAAGTTCTTTAAACAAGAGTCCTACTCTGATACCAAATGTTAGAACTAGTTGACACCCAAGAGGGGCGTGAATTGGGTGTAGGACAAAAACTTAAGAACTTTAGGAAACTTTTCGTATCTTAATAAAAAACAGTAAGTATGAAACTAATGAATCATAAATCAACACTTAGATAAAATAAAATATGCTCAAAATATAAGAGCTTAGGAAGAAAATATGCAAACTGTGATTCATCCTGGTTTGGTCCAATCTGTGATGGCCTACGTACAGTCACCAGGCTCCTCCTGAGATTTTCAAATCCACGATCTTCTTGTTTAATTCGGGCACAAGAAAAGCCTTTACAAACATAGAAGTTTTGTCAGGCACTTGTGAAGCTTTTAACAAATCTCTTACCAAGATACTCCCCCTTACAATAAGTCTTACGAGCAGAGCAATCCCAAAATCCCTTCTCTCTTGCTTACCCGTGCAAGTCTAACGAGCATGAATGTTCTCTCATACTTATAACACTGTAATTCTTACAAGCAGCAATATTCTCTACTGCTTGCACCTTGTAAGTTTTTACAAGCAGAAAGTCTTACCGAAAATTCTCTCTACAGCTTCCCCATAAGAAAATCAACCCTCTCAAGATTCCTCTACCTTGAGATCAATTTAGGAATATTGATGAAGATGTTTATAGGCTCTCTCACAGAGTAGATAAAATGATCACTGAAGTATAATACAAATAACTCTCTATCAAATATACATGAAATAGAAAATAGATAAGAATAGAGAGTAGTTTGGTCAGAGTGGATGACTCAAGATATAATCATGTTTGTGTCATTGTGTTCTCGTTGTTGTTGTTGTTCTCTGCTTAAATCTCCTATATTTATAGTTGAGTAGGGGATATGACTATTACGAGTATTTCAACATATCTATTAAGTCTCGTTGCTTCGTTCGTCTGTTTGCTTGAATTTGAAATCTAGTCATTATGAACGTTGATGCTCCACTTCCGTAAAGTCAACTTTTGTCTCTTCATTGTATTCCTAGAGAAACACATTAAATACTAATACAATGAAGTGTAAGAGTGATTAGAAGCAAGAAGAGTGAGTTTTATAATTAATCATATGATTTTCGAAAGCTTCAATACATTGTTTTGTTCCCATGACAAGTATTACTTGAGTGGTCACTTGATTAAGCTAAGTCATTACTCGAGTGATCACTTGAGTAATCTCCTTCAAAATCTGGCTTAGAGTAACTTCTCCTTTGCTTGTCTAATTACTCGAGTGAACCCTCGAGTAATGCTTTCTTTTCATTTCATGTTACTCGATTGCTCCCTCAAGTAATGTCACTCATTTCTTGGTTGAGAGCTATTGGATGATTTCTTCTCTGATTACTCGAGTGATCCCTCGAGTAATGTCTTAAATAACTCTGCAGATTACTCGAGTGATCCATTCGAGTAATTCTACTTAATTCTTGACAGAGAGCTTTTGGAACAATTTCTCACACATTACACAAGTGGTCCCTTAAGTAATGTTCCAAATAACTTTCCATATTACTCAAGTGATCTCTTGGAGTATTGTTTTCATTTTAACACTAAACAAGGAAAATATTATATCATTGGAAAGCTCTTGCCGTATACATTCCAATATACTAAGAATTAGCTTTAAACTCTTTGTATATAGAAAGTTATGATCTAAAGAGTATCTACTGTTCTTAGACAAACTCTGAAATTACAAGCAGAAACATCTAGAAAACATAGCTCTTAGGATATAACTTTAAATATGCCCAGTTACCTATTGATGGAAAGCTCTTTGGGTCTACTTTCATATGGCATTCATTTCATTGCAATCTATGTTGGAAATCGTGCCCTAAGGGCCAATCATTGTACTTTAAACATTATTATTTTAATGAAATTTCTCCATTCTGTTATCATATTATTTGCATGTTAACTGTGATAATTGTATCGTTGGATAATTCATAAAGATTGTCCTAAAATGTCCCTAGTCGGTCATCTATGTGGGACCCGAGATGAAACAAGACCAGTATGACTTTGATAAGATATGGAGATACGAATCAAAGTCTTAGGCACTTGTAAGAGTACAAGGTGCTGGACCGACTCACTATGAGAAAGCTACATGGATCAAGTCATAAGCTTTTCTCATGTGTAACCACATCACAATGCCCTTAAACCTGAGGTCATCATGGATTCCTACATGAGAGTTGCTAAGCTTTGAACTAGTTAAAAGTCACTTTTGACCGGGTGATGATAAAGGCTACGATCGGGCTTGGTGGTTTTTCATGCAGAGGAATATGAATGATCAAGATAGAATTTGTCCCTCACATTAGTAGAGAGATATTACTGGGCCCCACAATGAGTGAGTCTGAGAAATGTATGGCCATACTATGATGAAAGGAGTTTCTGTCTCTGTTATCAGGCAACTCAGGAATCAAGAAACTAATGGTCAGGAACAAGAGGATGACATTATCCATGCCTTATCCTTGATCGATATATTATGTGACAAAAGGGACGTGACATGGTTGTATGACAGGTTGCATCGTGATAACGATCCTCATATGAATTGGGTAGTCGTAATGTCTTGCTAGAGGCCGCTTGCGACTTTTGGGTTAGTATAGTTATTGGCTCACTGCCAACTTCATATGGGCCTACAAGGTCGCACACAAGAATGGCCCAACACGAGATAATGTTTAATTTAGGGTGGACGAATTTTATATTTATATATATATAATATAAAATTCATTAATAATATTATATAGATATATATATTTTCGAAATATATATCTTATATATATGTATATATATATATTATATGATATTATTATATTGTGTTAGTTTTAAATTTAATTTATTAAGATATATTAAATTTAATAACTAACATGATAAAGATATAGTATCTCAGATTTAATTTATGAAAATAAATTAAATCTAATGGCTCTTTATTTGGATTAAATAAATAGGTTAAATTAAAACTGTTGAACAGATTTAATTTAAACTGAATTTATTTAATTAGCTCATCAAGATAATTAATTGTTAATTAATTTCGAAATTAATGATGATTAATTTTGAAATTTGAAAATAGCCCTCATAGGTTATAAACTTGATAGAGCAGATATATTCATAGACACATGAGAATTGAGAGTCGCAAGTGAAACCCTAGGAGACATTAGAGGCGCTAGCACGCAATCTCGGTTGGAGAGCATTCGTATGGATACTGGTAGAGGGAGTGGACCTGACGTGTTGGCTCCTAGAGATCGTGAAAACTCTGATTCATCAAAAAGGTATGAATCTTCCAACTTGGTTTAAACGCTGTTGATAGATCCTTGATTAGGATCGGTGAAAATTTTTAAAATTCTTCCGCTGTGCCTACCGATCTTAACAATCTAATGTGTAGTTTGGGAGTTATGTCCAAAATACCAAAACTGTTCTGGAATATGATGCTGATTTGAGTGGCAACTTCAACAGATCATATCTCCCTCATCTGATCTCCTTTGACTGTGACCTTAGTATGGTTTTTGTGTTAGGAGTCTAGTTTTATATGAAACTAGTTTCAACTCATTTTGACTTGCAGTTAGTAGATATCACAAAAATACCAAACCTCTATTTTGCAGCTTGAAAAATAGAGTACATCAAAAATTTCATTACTTGAGGGAGCCCTCAAGTAATCATGGGTGATTAATCGAGTAAGCCCTCAAGTAATCATGGGTGATTAATCGAGTAAGCCCTCAAGTAATCACCTCCAAAATGAGGCAGTGCGATATTACTCGAGTGATTACTCAAGTAATCATCTCTGGAGGTCCCATAACTTCTGTATATGTCATTTTAACTTCGTATTGACCTATTTCAACCTCCGGTATCACTTCTAAGAGCTTGAATCTTGATATTCTCATTTGATCTTGCAAGTTCTTCTTTCTTCAATCTCTTTCTTCTTGTTTTTCCTTTTAATGATCATTCTTCGTCACCCAACTAGATATGTTCTTGAATTGATGATCATTCTTCATAACCCAATTAGATGTCTTCTTGAATATCTTCAATCCTCTTCTTGCTCTTGCTTGACTAATCTACAAGATATACACCATTAAATATAGTAATTAGTCAATGTAGAAGATTATGTACTCTTAATGCTTGACATCTATATTTGACATCATCAAAACTAATCATATCTAACATCGTGATGGTTATCGAAAGCTTAAGCAATGGATGATGGAAAAAGAGTTGGTAAAAATGAAGGAAGTAGCCGAATCAGATCCTAGTATTATTGTCCAGGCCCTGCCTCCTCATCCACATCACAAAAAATGGAAAGCAAAGAGGATTAAGGGTGGGAAGTACATAAATCTGGTTGTTGCTAAGGTTGCCATAAGGATTGTAAGTAGTTAAAGCATAAGTACATAAATTTTTTCATATCCAGAGTGCTTACTTTTCATTTATGATCAATTGTATACTACAGGATGAACTAGAAGATCATAGTAGCCAAGGTTCATTCAATCCAAGTAGACAGATGGACATCTTGTCAATAGCTATTGGGAAGGCAGATAACCCTAGTCATGTTTGAGGAAAGACAAAGGGAGTTAGTGTTGCAAAGTATTTTGGATGAGCCTCACATTATTCGTCACTAGCTAAACCCAGTAGGGAGCTTATGGCCAAGATTGGAGGGGAAGTCGAACAAAAGCTCAAAGCCAAACTTTGTGACAAGCTCTAACAAGAGCTGTTGCCAGAGCTACATCTTAAAATGACAAAGATGTTGGAATCGAAGATGGCGTGTGAGGAGTGTAAAACTAAGGAATCCCCAGCCTTACCTAGTATCAAAGGAAGTTACAAACCTCTGGAGGAACCACTTGGTGACCCTTCTACAATCCAGCCCCAAGAGAACCTTCCACCCTTTATTTACATATGCCACTATTATGTGTTGCTGTCGATGCTCTCGTTTACACACAAGCTACCACCCACCATCATCAGCAAATTCCATAGCATTTTTGTAGGGTGACTATTATATGTATTCAAGAGGGGGGGAAGGTACATCATCCCTGTTCCTAATGCAGAGGTTGCCACGATAGGTCAGGTGATAAGATCTTTCATCCTTTGGCCTCAAAATCTTATTGGCTTAAGGACAACACCTCCAATGGTAGGACCTACCTTACTATTACTTGAGATTTGTTTGCATCTTACTAACAATTTATTTTTTTTATGTTCTAAAAGGATGAGGAAGATGCAGAAAAATGGCCTTTCTTGGCACGACTACAATAGCTTTACAAAGGCATTCACCAGATTGACTTGTACATGCCTCTAGGGATTGTGGGCCTAACATTGGAGTATCCCTTCATGATTGACATGAAAGATCTCAAGTAGTTCATCAAGTTTGAGGAGATAGATATAGGATGGGCTAAATTTGCAATCCAATAAGTTTTTTTTTTCATTTTTTCCTTCAATTAATGCAATGGTTTTTTAGTTTCATACATTCAACAATTCATTCATTATTTTAATTCTATTATAGCCGCTTCCACCGGATATGCATAGATATGGAAAGACATGATTTATATGGATTATTATGTCCTGCAAAGACGACAAGGAATGCTAATATTTTGGAAGCAAGGGTGAGTTATGCGGGCCACATAATGTGACAGACCAAATTTTGTTATTATTTAGTACCAATTATTCACGGGTACGTATTTTAATTTTGTTTATTTAAGATGTTTAATAAATAATTTCCTTGTCATATAACTTCATTTTAATATGTACATGTTGTTATGTTACCATATGAGTTTGTGTGTTCTCTGTTCTCACCTCTATGCAATCTATTAGTTTGATTCCTTACATAAAAAGCCAAACAAAGAAACAAAATCTGTCTTCAACACGTAAGTTTATTGATTCATGAATAAAATGAATAGTTCTAACTTATGTTGAATTTGATTTTCATGATAGTGCGACTCAAACATATAGAATCCTTGGCGAGTCACGCTAGGGTAAAATTCTTAGAGACCAAAAGTGGTTTTATCTGAAAGTAAGTAATTTCAATTCAAGTTCTTTCATTAACGGTCATTTTAGATATACCTTTATTGATTTTAACAACCATTTGGCTTTGATTTATAGTGCCCTCGACAACCTTTATTAGTCAGAGTGGAATTACAAGAGATTTTGAATAGGTAATCACATCTTCATTCTCAAACGATAATATGTTTGGTGTTGTAATTGAATTGCTAGTTAATTCATTCACTTGATTCATTTCATCTAAGTTTATTTTCTAATTTGCAGATTTTTGATGATGAAGATGCCTACCTATATAAAGACATTAATTTGATTAGAGATCTTTTGGCTGGACATCTTCTTCAACATATAGATCAGTAAAGTTTTTATTTATATTGGTTAGTAGTTGTGTAATAAACAACTTTTTGACATTTTGTGGTTGTTATTGTACATAGTATTAGGTTGTATGAGTTTTTATTGTATGTAGTATAGATTTTTAGGAGTTAACAATTTAATTATCTAGTGCTAAATGTTTCCTTACCATTTTGTAAGGGACATTATGGTTTATGAATCATTCTTTGATCCTATTTTTGTAGTTTCAATTTGCTAGGCAATTAAGAATATAAATAATCATTTGTTAAAAAAATAAAAACTTTTAACGTCTGTAAAGAAAAAGAGATGTCTAAAGTGTGTACACTAACACTTTAGACATCCCTATTTTTAGAAAGGGACATCTAAAGTCTTCTACCCAGAGACTTTAGATGTTCATTTTCTAAAAAGGGATGTCTAAAGTCTGCACTTTAGACGTCAAAGAGACGTCTAAAGTCCTGCACATACACTTTAGACGTCTCTTTTTCATAAGCCTTTTCTGAAAAAGGGACATCTAAAGTGTCATGTACAGACTTTAGACATCCCTTTTTTACGTCTAAAGTCCACACTTCAAGTGTCCCTTTATTTATGGACGTTACTACCATAATTTACTACATCGGTCACATAGGGGTCCCCCTGTTTTCATATGTTAAAAGGGCCAAAAAAGGGATGTTAAAAGCCCTATCTGTAGTAGGGTCTGAAACATTTAAGACATGTTGTAAAGAAATAATGATCTCTAAAAGGATGTTTAAATTGATTGTATTAGTAATTAGACTAAAAAGAATTTAATTTTTTAAAATTTCATAATATTTAATACTTATCGAGACAACATTGAAGTATAATCAGTCTAGAAAATATTATTTCGACTACGTGAAAGCGCTCCAGTCTTAAGTTGTATCAATATTTATAAAAATGCCATCAGTTATAGTTTTTAAACTGTCTCCACCTAGAGAGGTCTAGATGTGGTCATTTATAGGCCTTTCTTCTAGTAGTGAAAGTGTCCTAATATGGTATGTCTATAGTTCTAAAGGGAGATGGTGAAACTAGTGGTGAAATTAAACAATAATCCTTCTAGAATTTCCTTCATGTGAATTCTTCCATTAATGTGGTTAATATGAGAATGTTGCACCCGTGAGTCAAAATAGTATATTTATGCCAACCTGCATTCCCTTACCATACCCTTCCCTAAAACTTGCTAATGCTACCAATGAAATCTAGATGTTCTAAGGATGTACATTTTAGCAAGCTAAACCTCAAGCATTTAGGATATATCCAAGCTCAGGGTTTGAAATTCTAAGGTGTTTATGTTCCCTCATGCTCCTTAAGTATAAATATTACCATTGAACAATATCACAAACAATCAAAGGACAACTTAAAGAGCCAATTAACTTATAAAATTTATTGAGGTTATTAGGACATTTGTTGTAATGATAACATAACTAAGAAACATACTAAACCATAAGTCTTATCTTTAGATCCTCTTACCTAGCTAACTCTCAACTAGTAACACCATAATCTAATGCTTATCATTTTTTATGGAACCAAGAAACATTGAAAATACTGATACTATTTTGATCAAATTACATATTGGTGGAAATAGATATTTATTTATATTAAAAAAGGAGGTAGTGGCTCTAGAAAGCTTTCAACACGAGAAGGATCATGAAAACACATCAAATGACATCAAAACTTTACACAATAATAAACATATCAAATTGCACAACAACCACTCCACTTTACCAGAAGTAAGATGTTCTAAAGCAATTCACCGAAACCTACAAATAAATTCATGAACACAAATTCAGTAACCCAATAATGTAAAATCATAAGATCTCAAGGAATTAGTGCCTAATAGTGTTAGGAATCAACAAACTGTACCAACAAATGGAATTGATGACATTCTTTTTCATTAGACTAAGGATCCCATAAAGCATCTTCCTTACTTTCAATATCAAGATACTTTTCTACATTTTTCAACAATAAAACATTTGCTTAATTTAAGACTCTTATAAAAATGGCCTTATAATGGTCACCTAATCCTTAAAGTCTTATTGAAGTTATATCATATACAAGGCGTGAAAATAGACTGGGTGGATGAGTTATTAATGTTTTTCTCCATTTTTCTTTCTCATAAATTATTATCCTAAGCTTCCAAATATTAACATCACTTTTGTTGCCCATGTACCCTTGCCTATTGTTAGATATAATTCTTGTAATCTTTTTTTCGTTCTTTTCTTATTGAGGTTGACACTACTAGAAAAAAGGCTTTTAAGACTGGTTAAATTTGGCTTTCTAAACTAGGTTTAGGTTCAGTCTTGTATCGACCGGTTTAAAAAGTCTATCCTTATTAAGACTGGACCTACTATCGGTCTTAAAAGTTACTTTGTCATATTAGTTGGTTAGATGACTGATGTTAAAAAGTTTCAATTTATAATTAAAAAATGCCCATTCTTTAAACCATGTAATTTCATACACTGTCTAAATTTTGAATGTACTATTTTTTTTTTTAAAATGTACTATTTATTTTGTTTCACATAAGCCCTATTGGATATTATTATATCTAAAAGCTATATTATGCAATATAAATTCTACAGACAACCCTAAAAATAAAAATGCAATTAATATAAAAAATAATTATAATTAATAACCATGAATTTAACCCTATATTACAAGATAATTATTGAATCTTAAGTATGGCATTTGGTTTTTCAAGGTTTACTTTTTTCCCTGCACTTTCCTTACCTCCAAAGGAGTTAGATGATTTTTGAGTGTTGTATTTAGTGGATGTAATTTTAGGTCCGACATCTGCATGTTGTTGATGTATGATTCATACTGTGAGCATCTCTAAAGTTGAATGCAGCTACCCATGGATTGGGTGCTAGTTTACGATACTTATGCATTTTGACTCTTCTAGACCTCAAATATCAAACATGACTCTATGCTACCCCAGTCTTAGGTGATAAAGAAGATTCTTATTTAATGAAGCTAAGTATAATAAAGTTAATATAAAAGCATAAGAACTAGATTTTATATTTATGAATATGATCTCGTAGGGAGGTAATTCTATTCAACAAAATTTACCTTTCAAGCATTGATCCCACAAACTACATTTTTCATTGTATAATTTAGACATCTTAATCATCAGTTTGTCACTTGTAACTCCACCTTGTTGGGTAGCTCCTTATTATTGGCCTTTACTTTGATTTCCATCTCAACCAAAACCTCATCACACGACCAAATTCATCCACACAAAATAGAATTCTTAAGTTTGTATATCAACCATGTTAAATTCAGCTTTATTAAATAAGACACTCCACCCTTATCGTGTTAAACTAAGGTAGATCAAGCCATATTCTAGCTGAACTCTTAAAAATGCCAAAATGCCTAAGGTTGGTAAACTTATTGTAATAACCCAAATTTGATTAAGGGCTAATGACGATTATTGAGAATGATTTTGTGAATTAAAGTTTATTTGAAATTCAAATTAATTATTGGAAATGCCCAACACCCTGTATTTTAGTATAATTATGTAACAGTAATTTTTTGGGCTAAAATAAGGGAAGGGCATCTGGAATAGAGAAAGAAATGAGAAAATGTATTATGTGGTAGTTTAGTAAAAATTCTCATGATCAGAGGAAAAATTGAAGAATGGAAAATTACCATGCCAATTAGTAAGTGATTAATGAAGAGATTAATTACTAAGAGAAATGAGGAGTGTGACTAAATGGCTAATGGAGTAGTTAATGTAACCATGTGGTTACTTATTTAGTGAGAAATAAGGAGATTGAGACAAATGGCACCATTGGATGTAGAGGGAGTTGTTGGAAAGTCAAACAAAGTATTTTAAATTATTTTGCTTTCCCCTTTCCCCTCATTTTGGCTGAATAGGCATGGGAGAGTGTAAGAGATCATCATTTTCACCATTTCCTCTCTCTCTCTCTCTCTCCAAGCTCACATTTCTGCAGCCATTAGAGAAGAAGAAAGAAAAAGAAGTTTTTGCAAGGTAAGCCTCATTTGACCTTGAAAATGACTTTTAATGCCAAAACTCTCTTCTCTAATCTTGTTCCTTGAGTTGAGGGCTTCATTTCTATGGTTTTAAATTTTTCATTGGTGGTGGTTTGTGCCCTCAAGAAAATCTAGATGTTGGAGAATCAAGCAACACATTTAGAAAAGTTGTAGAGGTGAGTAAGATGAACATTTCTACCTATGTTTTGTGGCGTTTGGTTGAGCTCATAATTTCTGGAATTTGGCCCTATTTTTCATTACATTAGGGTCTTAAAGAGTTTGATATGTTGTGATCATGGAAATGGTGCTTTGTTTTGTGTTTTGGATAGATAGAATTGGATTGAAGCTTAATTGTGAAGTTTGGAGTGTTGGGGTTTACCCAAAAATAGAACATGTTAAACCATTAAGAATTTGGTTATTTTGATGTTTCCATTGGATTCTTTATGGAAAATTGTGTGGGAGTAGTGTTGGATGAGAATTTTGGAACATTTGTAAACATTTGTTGAAAACTGAAAAATATTGTCAATGAAAAACTTTGTGCTGGCAGTTGTTTTGCATGGAAGTTTTGAAATAGCAAATGGTGTCAAAATATTCTGAAGTTCTCAATTTTTGTAGTAGACATTTCAAGCTTTCCAATGACATTAGTTTGTGTTATTTTGATGTGTATACTAAAAGTTATGCATTTCAAAATTTTGATGTTAAAACTGAGATCAATTCTGGAACAACAAGAAGATTTGTGCAATTCTGTATTTTGTGGTTATAGTCAGTAGTGATTCATATTTTTCCTGTAAAGAATACTAAAAAATCTTTAAGTAAGACTTAGGATCACTTCATTTCAATTTTTCTAGAATTAGTTATGATTTTTCGAAGTTCAGCTAAGAAACAGAAAATTTCCTTGGCTGTAGCTCAAAACTTTCTAGGTAGTCTTTGGTCACAGCCAGAAGATATTGGCTGCAGCCACAAACTCTCTAAGCTATATTTGGCCATAGCCAGAGATTTCTTGGCTACTACTAACCCCTGTTTTCAGCACTTTGTACTTTTGAAAAGAGGTTTCTAACCTAGTACTTCCCAATCCTTTTAGGCTATTGTTAAAGACTTTAATAGCTGCCTAAGGGACTTTAATGATAACCAAATCTAAGTGTTTTGAAGACATTTGAGTATTGGGATAAGTGATAACTCTTCATCCTTAATTATGATTCTAGGATTTGATATTTACCCTACCCGTGATAAGCCAGTGCCAGAGTAAGCGTGGAAAAAACAAGGTAGGGACCTTTCTCTTATGTTGTGTATGATATATTGTATGCATGACTTATCATTGAATTGTCTTTGTGAAATATGTCGCATGAAACCTTGCCGTTGTGAAACATGTGGATGTGAAATATGTCGTCGTACATTGCAATGTGAGCTTTACAATATGAGTAGTTGTCGGGGGTGATGCACGTCACACCTACCCCTGCCATTGTAATTGCCGTTGTTATACTATGGTATTATGAATTTCCCACTATTGAGAAAACATGATGGTATGGCTATATTGTGTGAAATATGTCATATGGAACCCTGCTGTTGTGAAACATATTGATATGAAATATGCCATCGTGCATTGTAGCGTGAGCATTACAGCGTGAGCAGAGTTAAAGGGTGATGCACGTCACACCTACCCCCTGTCGTTGTAATTTCCATTGTAAATGATGTTGTTTTGTTGTTGTGTTGTGATTTGCATACATGCTTTACGACTGTGCATACTATGAGTGAATTGTTACTACTTGGATTCTGTAGAATCTTATTCTTTCTGTTGAACAATCTTCAAACAGGATAAATGGTTCCAAGGAGAAGCAACTGATGAAGGGCAGTTAAACTCCTAGTTAGGGGTTTTACATTTTGGGTAGTTGATTATCATGCTAATAGTTATTAGTTATTTTCTTGGCGGGAAAAGTGTATATGTTATACATATTGGAATAGTTTCATGTAATCCCTGTTTAGGAAACTGTAAATATGCGAATGTGACTTGTAAACCCTTAGATCATTTAATGGAACCCGAGTGTGTCAAGAAATTTTTGGTGGCACTCTATATGTATGAATGAAATCGAACTGCGTAGGCCAATTGTATTCTTGAAATGTAAATGTAAGACCATGTTGAACAGGTTTTGAAAATTTTTTTGAAAACCCTATTTTAAGGATGGAATTTTTAACGAGTTTTGAATTATCTTCTAGTCTCTCATTCTATGAAATTATGTAATTGTGAACTTAATTTTGGCCTTATAAGGAAGGGGGTTACACTTATCACTTAATCTAATGGTTGCAACAATCAACTATAGGGATGTCACATGATATGAATCAGGCATCAATAATGCCCATACATTGGGGTTAAAATTATAATTGACACTCCCACCCAACACTACATAATGATCTAAGCCTTTTCTAGGAGGGGGAATCCAAACAACAAGAAAAACTTAAAAGTAACAAAGGCATGGCAAACAATATTCAATTAATATACGTGTATGCAAACGTTTGTCCACGGAATTCACAATGATTGGATTCGTGAAACTTGCATTATGTGAATGATACAATGAAATTGCATTATTGTCATAATCACAAGTTTCGTAATCCCAACCTTAACAAATTTTGTGAACAAAAGTTTGCATACATTAACTATAACAACCACAATAAATATACTTTCCGTAGAGAAAATGTAAACTTTAATGTATCACACAAAGAACATACAAGAAGACAATAATCACAAAAGGAATATTATATTTATACTTATGGAAGGAAGCCTCTTTTTGTTTTCCAAGCCCTATATGAAAGGCTTCCATGTATTTGCAACCTCAAATTGTGTTCATCCGATCCCCTATTTTCAATTACAATAAGTTACATATTAGACCAGATTATTCAATGCTCTTTGTAACACCCCAATTTTTGATTAAGGGTTAATGGTAATTATTGAGGATAATTATTGAATCAAAGTGGAATAATTATGGGTTTGGTGGCTATATTAATTAATATGCCATGATTAGTGGAAATTGAAAGAATGAAATTGTTGGTCAATTAGTTAGTGATTAATAGAGAAATTAATTACTAGCTAAGAGGAAAATGAGAAGTGTGATTAAAATGGTTAATGGGGTGATTAAATGGCTTATTGGTGACTATTTTGGGTGAGAGCCAATAGGCTTGTGACATGTGGCAAACTTATATGAGGTTAGTGGTTGAGGAGAAAAGTCAAATGGGATATAATATTTTATTTTCCTCTCTCTTTCCTCCTCTCTTTTCACTGGACAGCATGGAGGGAGTATCATTATTGTTCTCTTCTCCTTCACTTCATCTCTCTCTCATTTTCTCTCTTTTGTGTGCCATTGGTGACCTAAGAAGGGAAGAAGAAAAGCTTTTAAAAGGTAAGAGAAATGATCTCTAATGCCAAAACTCCCTTCTTTAAAGTTGTTCCTTGAGTTGAGAGCTTCACTTTTATGGTTTTAGATTTGTCATTTGGTGGTGTTTGAGCTCTCACGAAATTATGGACTTGGGTGAATCATGAAGCTTCTTTGGGAAAGTTGTTGAGGTGAGTGAAAGCTTCATTTTCATATAAGTTTTGTGGCCATTTGTTGGGCCTTGAATTTCTGGAAATTTTGCCCTAATTTTCGTGATTTAGGGTTGTGGGGGAGTATGGTATGTTGTTGTTATGGATATGGTGCCTTGTTTGGTGTTTTGAATTAATAGAATTGAATTGAAGCCTAAATGTGAAGTTTGGCCACTTTGTGTTGGTTTTTATGCATGGGCAAAAACAGGGCATGTCAATGGGTTGTGATTTTGGTCATTTTGAGGTTACCATTCTGTTCCTTGTAAAAATTTATGTGGGAATAGGCTTGATTGTTAATTTTGGAGCCATTGGACACTTTGGTAGAAAGTTGGAAAATCTATCTTGTGTGAACTCTGTCTGGGCAGTCAGTTTGCATGAATGTTTTAAATGACCAAATGGTGTTGGAAAATTGTGAAACTTTCCAGTCTTAAATTTCACATCCCAAGCTTCAAAATGGACATATATTTTGTGTCATTTCTTTTAGTATTCTGTGAGATATGGTTGTCCAAAGTTTGGAATTGAAACATATCTCTGTTTTGGGGCAGTAATGAGTTTTGTGTAATTCTGGGATTGTATGGTGATTTCTAGTAATGGTCCATATTTTTTCTATGAAGAGAACTTAGATAGCTTTCATTTGGCTTTAGAATCACCTCATTTTGATTTTTCTATAATTAGTTATGATTTTTGAAAGTTCAGCCTAGAAACAGAACTTTCTTGGCCGCGGCCCAAGACCTTCTGTGCATCCATTGGCCACGGCCCATGGGTAGGCTGGCCGTGGCCAACCCCCAAAAATCATCATTTTGGACTTTTAAAAGGTGACCTTTGGTCAAGTGTTTCCCAAGCCTTTAGACATGTGTTTAGGCTTTGATTAGCCACCTAAAGGTCATGAATGGTAACCAACCTTAAGTGTTATGAAAATGAGAATTTGGAAAAGAGAATGATCCTATGTCCTTGATTTGGTTATAGGATTGGGTATTCACCCTGATTATGGTTCGATATCTACTCAGATCGTGAGTAGCCGATGCTGGAGCATACGTGGAAAGAATAAGGGTAGGGAACTTACCTCTCCTAAATGTATTGATATTTGTGTTTGTGTATTGATGCATGTTATTGCTTTGCTTGATTATGTGAAATATATATGAATGATTGAAGCTCTATTTCTATTTATGTTATGGCCATGAGTATGTTGTTGAAACATTGAGCATGCGGATATATCATTATGTGAGCACGAGTTATTGTGATGCAAGCATGTCATGCATTAAACACTTATCTTGAATGCATATTGGTATCTGTTTCATGCTGGGATTCTCTAGAATCTCACCCTCCCCTACCAATATTTTAGACAGGACAAGTGGCTCGAGGAAGGAGCAAGCGACTAGGGGCAGTGAGAATCCCTTATGGGCATTTGGATTTGGTAGTTGGTTATCATTGCTATTTGGGATAATGGTAGTTGATTTGGATGTATTTTGTAATATCCCAAAAAGTGATTAAGGGCTAATGACTTCAAAAGTGGATGTAATTATTGTTAAATAAACACTTTTAGAGAATGTGTAATGGGAATTTGGATATTTTAATGATTCCAATGGATCCCTTGTGAAAATTTATGTGGGAATGATGTTTGGTATGAAAATGGAACCATTGGAAGTAAAGATGCAAAATCTGAAATTCTGTCCAGTGAAACTCTATTCTGGGCAGTCTTCTCGTGTGGATGTTTTGATTAGGCAAATGATGTCAGAAAATTATGAAACTTTCCAGTCTTAAATTTCACCTCCCAAGATTCAAAATGGACATATAATTTGTGCCATTTCGTTTTGGGAAATGGGAGATATGACTGTCCAAAGTTTGAGGTCGAAAATGGACTCTGTTTTGGGGCAATGATGAAATTTGTGTAATTCTGGAATTTTTTGGTGATTTATGGTAATGGATCATATTTTTCCTATAAATAGAACTTAAATATATTTCATTTGGCTTTGGGATCACCTCATTTCAATTTTTCTAGAATTAGTTATGATTTTTCAAAGTTAGGGCAGAAAATCTGCCAACAAATCCGAAAATGGAAAATTTGTGATGGTAACTTTGTAATTATGGGATAATTTGTGATCAGCCCATTTTGGCACAAAATTGGGCCCCTGGACGTGCATATGACTGACCAAGAAGAGGAAAGAGTGGTTGGAATTTAATTGGGCTTGTGAATCATTTATATGTACAAAAAGGATTTGTGTACATAAAGTGGATTTTTGGAAATTCCTAAATATGACATAAGCAAGCAATACCATGACATGAGCCTAATGTTATAAAACAATCACAACACCTTTTCCCTTCCATTTCCCGTCGTCTTTTCCAGCAGCACAAACGTGAGAGAGAGCTTGGAGAAAAGAGAGAAAAAGAGGAAGAAATCTCGCAAGGTAAGCCGATTTCTCCGACGATCTAGCTCCTAACGCATATAACTCCGACTCTAAGCTACTCCTCTTTATTCTTTAAGGTTGTGAAGCTCAAAAATTTGGTGTTTCAAAGAGGCTAGGGTTCAGCCAAATTTGGGAAAAGCTAGTAGGAGCTTGAGGTAACTTCCAAACTTTCTATATTGCTTATTCTGGCTGCTGTGGGCAATTTAATCGGTGAAATTTCGCCGGATTGCCATTGGTTTTAAAGTTTGGAAATGATGTGGCCTAGGGGTTATGCTGCCCAAATTGGGTCTTAATGTTAGTTGTAACCTAATGTAATGGTTAATAAAGTGGTTAGGAGTAGAAAGGAACGCGTTTACGGAGCCGAAATCGTAAAACCCCGATTTTCCCTGGAGAACTCATAAATTTCGGCCAGCCCTAGAAATGGGTCTTAGAGTTGGATTTTCAATGATTTGATGGTTCCATTGAGTTCAGGGGCGAAAATTAGGTGGGGTTACAGTTGGTCACTTTTTCAAAAAAGGCCGAGAAAGTATAATTACGGAAGCACCCCTAAAACCCTAAAAGTAGGGCTGCCAAGGGCAATTTCGTAATTTGACATTGAATTTGATAATTCCGAGTTCGGAAATGGATTCCTTGGGCGAAAATATGTCAGGATAGCCCATGTCAAAATTTCAAGAAAAGTATAGCCGGACAGGGTACGGCGGGCCCAGGCCGGGTCCCCGGGGGTATTTTTGTAAATTTTCATTATAGACTCATATAACCCTAAGTAACACTATGGAAGTGTCTAAATAGTGCATTTGGAATTGTAGGATTCGATATTTGCCGCCCTCGTGAGCCAACTACGCCAGCGAACGTCAGAAAGGAACGAGGTAGTGGCTTTTCTTTTGTACCATATATGATGCATTGTATGTGTGTTATATCGTTGATTTGTAATGAATTCGTATGCTGCGACATCTGTGGATTTGTGTTAGCACTGTCATTCCAATAGTCCCTGAGTAGCTAACAACGGTTCGGGTTAGGACGGTGTGCCTTCCCGGCGGAGAAAGGGGATGAGGATGAGGTGTGATATATGTGATTATGTGAGCCGAAAGGCTATTTGTGGAGGCCGACGGGCCATTTGTGAAAGCCGAATAGCTGTATGGGCTATAAGGCTATATGTATGCACTGCCACGCCAATAGTCCCTGAGTAGCTAACAACGGTACGGGTTAGGCGGTGTGCCTTCCCGGCGGAGAAAGGGGATGAGGGTGGAGTGTGATTTGTGGTGCTGCTGCTGTATGATGATTGGCTTACATGCTGTGTGCTTATGTGTGGTATAAATATTTTGTTACTACTGGGATTCTCTTGAATCTCATTCTTTCCTTTAACTAACCTTTCAGACAGGGCGAGTGGCTCTAAGGAGAAGCGTACGACCCGGAGCGGTTAGAATCCTGTAGGGACATTTATTTTGGTTATATTGGTTAAACCTGTTGGACAGGGTGTCTGTATATTATGTTGGTTGTAAAGAATAGTTGAACGTAGTTGTGTAGTCCCCTATATGGAGGTTGTAAACCTTTTTTTGTGTATGAACGGAACCCGAGGGTTGCCGGGATTGCTATTAGATATTCTGATATGAATGAATGTGAATTAACTGCACAGGTGGTTATATTCGATAATTGAACTTGAGACCGGAATAGGAAAGAAGTTTTGAAAATTTTATAAAGTCCCTACTTCACAGGGAGTTCTAAATGAGTTTTGAACTATTCGACGGTCTCTAAACCAATTCAATTACGTAATATCGAATTATAATTACGCTATTTAAGGCAGGGGGTTACATATTTAGAGTTGTATATGTTAGGATGGATATATGGTTGTATATGTTGTGGAGGTGTATTTGGATATGTATTTGGAATGAAATTTGTGTAATCCCCATTTGAGAAATTGTAAAGGGCATATGTGCCCATGAAACTTTAGTGAAGATATGAACCCGAGGTTGCCGGGATTGTTATTGTGCACTTTGATATATTATGAATGTTAATTATCTTTGCAATGTAATTGTATTCGAAATGTGAATGTGAGACCAGGTTAAAGTGTTTGTTAAAGAAATTTGTGAAAACCCTATCTTAAGGATGGGGAATGTAAATGAATTTTGATTATTATTGGTCTCTATTTCACTCTAATGTTGTATTTCGGATATGATTACGGAGGTGGTTACACTCTTCACATGTGTACAAAAATGTAAGTGATTGCTACAAAAAAAACCACTCAACTTGGCACTCTTCACATGTCTCTTTAGTGCTCTTCATACTCCTTTATGTAATTAAAAAGAATAAATTTGTAATAAGAAAATTAAATACAAAACCATTGTAAACAAACAAAAGGAATATCATATTTATACCTTTGAAAGAAAGGCTTTTTTTTTGTTTTCCAAATCCTACAAGAAGGGCTTGTATGTATCTGTAACCTCTAACTGTGTTCATCTAGTCTCTCTGCTTTGTATGCAAATGCATTGCAACTTGTGAGCTTGCATACTAAATAACATAATTACTGCATATGTAATATACTACATATGTTTATGAACTACATTGCACTTGGAGCAAGTAACAAATGAAATAATACTGGCCTCTTCAAAAACTCTTCACACTCATGAATATATGGTTTGATTGGTGCTCATCCAGGCTCTATGCTAATACATGCCTTGTGTTGATTTCCATTGCAGGTTGAACCTTGAGAAATATGTGGTGAAGTTGGTAGGCCTAAATTAGTCACAACCAAGTGATTCGGGCATATGTCCCAATCAACACCACTACATATTTCACAAGGTTCAGTCTGCAATGCAAACCTTGTAAGTCTATTGTAAGGAAAATAATGTTTTTGACTTGCTAGGTCCATTTACCCTCTTTGCCATATATGCACACCTTGTATAACTACAAAAGGAAAATATAGGCAGCAAAATATGCAAATGTAATTGAGCTCCTCAACATGTGTACAACATAATAAAATTACTTCATATGTAATTTACTACATATGTTGATGAACTAAATTGCATTTAGAGTAAGTACCAAATTAAAATAATCTTGGCCTCTTCATAAACTCTTCACACTCATGAATATATGGTCTGTTTGGCACCCATTCCCACTCAACTTTGCCCCATCTCCAAATGCTATACAACCCATTAATATGTGTTGTACAAAATAGAATTACTGCACATGTAATATGTTACATATGTTAACAAGTGCATTACATTTTGACCGTATACAAAGTAAATATTTTTGACAACCAGAGAGAATATCGATCAACTAGAACACTTTCATTTATGTAGATATAAGAAAAAAAACTGAACTTTCAATCAGGGTTTCGACCATGAAAGAAAAGGAGTATTAAGGGTTTGTGAAAGACAACAAAATAAAGTAAAAGACAATGATTAAAACTTATATGAAAGGAAAGACAACAAAATAGAACAATAACAAAATGTTAGAGCAAAACACCTACCGAGGGTTTGGAAAAGCAATGATTTTTGCCAAACACAAGAATGAAATGATGGTGACAAAGAGGGAGAGCCCAAGGGAGAGGAATACAAAGCCATCTCAACAGCAGAGAGAGAGAGAGATAGAGATAGAGAAAGAGAAATCATGGTGGATAGAGGCGACAGAGAGAGAGAGAGCACTTGTACGGGACTAAGAGGCTAGAGATGAAGACTGAGCATGAAAGTGAGTATATATACTATACAAACTTTTCTAGACTGGTTCTCATTAAAGATCATTCTCAATATAAAAAAATCCATAATAGCACCATCTTTTAAATCAACCAGTATAAAATGTAATGTTTAGAAGAGAGAAATAAAATTTTAGAAACAAGAACTTTTGCATAAATAATGAAACTTTTCCATCAGCAAGAGATTAATAACACAAGATAGATGATAATCAACAAGAACTATTAAAAGGCCTAAAAGATAGAAACTTTTTCATTAATAATTGCCTAAAGTCAGCAATATACATGAATGAAATAAAAAATTACATCAAAACAATATCCTGTATAATATAATTTACTAATAAAGTATATATATTCTATCATAAAATTAACTTATCATGCCAGAGAGAGAAACAACAATGGAACAAATATACAAGAGATGTGATGAAGATCAAGATTAGAATTAAAAATAGTTTTTTTTATTAATAATATATTTTTTATGCTACCGGAGGGTAACATCAATACATTGATTAAAAAACAATTTACATAATAAAAAAGCCCTCAATCTTTATCCTCTTTACTGGAAGCATAGGAGGAAGAAGACGAAGGGGAAGAGGGGTAATCCAAAAGATTGTACTAGACGTTATTGGTGTCAAGTACAAAGTTGACCTTGCTATTGATAATATGGAGCAATGCCAAAAGTCTTTTGAGGTATTTGTTGATATGATCCACCCTCATATGGAGGTGCTGCAGAAGCTGCTTCGCTGAAGGTAGCAGAGGAGGTGGTTGAGGCTGTAAAGGAGGAAGAGGAAAAGGAGGACGGACAAAATTAGCCTTAATGCATCATATTAATATTTTAGAATGCAGAGGAAGAGGAGTTTAATGTGAAGAAATGAAAGTATAATACCCTGAATTTTAGGACTAGAGGCTAGAGAATAAGCCTAAATAAAGTAGACTATTAAGCCTATTTTAGTACGAGTCCCAGGTATGAATGAAAAATAGAATGAATTTTAGAAATTGTGTTCAGAATAAACTATGAATTTTTGTGCGAATTAGTTGAAAGAAAATACCCAACTCCTTTAAGGTGTGTCAAAATGACATAAAACCTAACTCAGATCCGAAGGACAAGTGAAATGGTGTCTAGAAAGAAATAAGAAAGAGAATTAAAAGCACTAATGGCACAAGAATTAATATTGCCATAATCAAGGGCAAAAGAGACAATTGCCACTTGATCTTAAGGTTAAAGTTGAAAACCAAAATGAAGGTTTAAGATTTGCTCTTGAAAAGAAAGAGTAATGATGAAGGAATAGAAGCAATTAATTGCCCCCCTTAATTCATGAACAATGTCCAAAACGGCAAACCAAAAGAAAAAAGGGATTAGTCAACAAACTTTACAAGAAGACTTGGTTAAAGTTGAACCTTTATACATATGGTCAATTGGCCAACATTTTCCTTCCTTTTTGTTAGGAAATTTTGGCCAAGATAAGGGAAAAGAGGAAAGAGAGATATTCCAATTAACTAAGTCAAAAAGAAAGAAAGAAGAGAAGAGGAAGAAGGAAAGAGAATTAAGTCAACATGTTTTCACCTTTGGTCAATAATTGTGGGTAGGTATAAAATGAAACGAGGGAGAGTCTTGATCAACAATTCCTCTTCCTTTTTGGATGATGATTTTCGTTTAACCAAACCACTCTTGGTTAATTAACCAAGTTAAGTTTCAAAAAGACACAAATTGATGACACTTGGACTCTTCTTGCTTCCTTAGACAAAATATTGGCTAAGTGATTTCAAGAAGTCAAGGAATGAATATTAAAAAATATCTCACTCCCTCACACTCATTAATATTTTCCCAAAGCCAAAAATAATAGAGAAAAGAAGAGAAAAAACGAAAAAGGAAAGAGAAAGAAGAGTTGGAAGAACAAAGAAGCAAGGTATGTCTTCTAGCTCAATTTTCACCACGTAAATCACTTTTCTAGCTCAAAACCTCTTCATAAACATTGTTCCCCTTATGAAGAACTACAATTCTATGGCTTTTGTTTCTCAAAATGTGGTGCCTTATGCTGTATATAAAGTGCCAAATTTGGAGAAACAAAGAACAAATTCTAGAAAGGACAAGAGGTGAGTATGAGCTTTGATTTGAACCAAGTATCTTATTGATCGGTAGATTGTGTTGAATTTTAGTGGCTGCCCTAATTTTAATTATTGAAGGGTTTTTAGGGTTTCATCATGCTTTGATCATATACAAGTGATTATATGATGTTTGGGAACCATATGGACCTAGTTTGGTTGTTCAAATGTGAATTGGTGAAGTTTTGCTTAGAACCCTAATTTCTGGTCTGAACAAGGCAGGTAGGAGGGGAATGATTTTTCAAATTTTGAGGTCTTTAATAAATTCCTTGGGCAAAATTGTATAGGAATAAATGGTTGGTGAAATTTTGAAAGAATGAATTTGAATTTCAAAAGTTGGAATAATGCTACTAATTAGGGTTTCTTGCATGGCAGTTAGAATGTATTATGTTTTTACATAATAGAATGTTGCCCAGTGATCATGAAAATTTTTAGAATAAACATAGACTTATCAAGCTTTAATTTGATAGGTCATTTGTGCCATTTGGATCAGTACACTACAAATTATGAATTTGTGTAGTTAGGCATTGAATCTGGAATCAATTATATGGCAGTAAGGATTAATTAAGAATTCTGGAATTCTGGGTGTGTCATTGGAAGCAGGGATATTTTTCCTGTAAAATAGACTTAATGAGTGACACATAGAATTTTAAATCACCCCAATTGGAGTTCTATAGAAATAATTATGATTTTTCAAAGTTTGATCAAAATGCTGGAAGGTTTTAGCTACCATGCGAATTTAAGAAACAAAAGTCCAAATGCAATTAGTGTGAACTCCAAGGGAGAAAGTAAGCTCATGAGGCTAATGTAGCCCTATTCAGCATTCATTTGTCATGGCATTAATAATGTGATATTTATTTAAGGCCATGAGAAGCCAAGAAAGAAGAAGAATGGAAGAATTTTCAAGAAGCCTCAATAGTTGAAAGAAAAGGGGACAAGAAGAAGGGCTTTATCCAAAAGTAGTAAACTTACTAAACTTGCATGTATTTGATGTGTTTGTCGTGTATTGATTTGCAATATTGCTTTGCTTGATTGTGTGAAGCATGTATGAATAAATGAAGCTCTGTCCTTATTTATACTATGGCCATAGATATGTTGTATGAAACATTGAGCATGCAGAAATCTCATTATGTGAACATGAGCCTATATAAGGCAAGCATATCATGCACTAGCATTCATCTTGCATGCATTGTTAGTATTGTTTGCTACTGAGATTCCCCTGAATCTCACCCTCCCCTACCAACCATATAGGTCTCTGAGCAAGACAAGAAGAATGCTTGAAGGTGAATCAGAAGGAAAGAAGATGCAGAATTGAAGATTCAAGTGTATTTACTTTTACTATGTGTAAAATATGTATACTTGATAAGTATGTATGAATATACGTATTAGAATTGAACGATAATCAGGATCACTGAATCACTGAAACTGAGAACAAGAATTAGCTCTGATATTTGGTAAGAATAATAGCTCAACAGCCAAAAATTAGTAATTAACCCCCAGTAATTAAAGAATAATGCTTTCGTGTATGGAATAAAGGGGTTTGGAAGTACAATCTTACAAAAAGCAATGAGGAATTTAAATATATAAGACATATGATTATTACATTTATTGAAGTAGCCTCAGATTTTGAAGAGATGCATAATTAGGAAGTTCACCTAGGAAGCTGAAGAAACTCTGAAACATTTAAAACTGAGTATAAAGAAATGATGGTATCTAAATGAATACGTAAACCAGATATATAAACATCTTATCTAAAAGAATTTAAATTTTTAAATTTTCTTAATATTTAAAACTTATCGACACATAGTACATTGCAACCTACCTAGAAAATATTATGTAGACTACATGAAAGCTCGATCGGTGTTAAGGTGTATCAATATTTACAAAAGGTTATACTTTTTAAACCATCTCTACCTATAGAGGTGTAGATGTGGCAGTCTTATAGGCTTTTTTCTAGTAGTGTTTATAACAAGCCAACATGAGTATTTTATCAAAACAATAGATGGAAAAATTTGTAAAAACTTAACAGATTAACATCCTTGACACATTTTTATTTTCTTTTTATATTATTTTCTAGATTAAAGTGAAATAAACACAAGTCAAAATTTCACTTAGAGCAACAAAATTAGTCAAACCCAACTATCTAATACAATCTATGACATAAGATTCCATGATGTGGATTTAGAGTAGGATCTTCCTACGTGAAATCTGTGATGGCCAAAGACATTTACAATAGGATTCTACTATTCCCTCATCTAATAACCACTATGACCAAACCACAACCTAGGAGATAAACCACGATAGGCTTTTAAGTTTCTAAATTAACTTACAACTTTGAGGGAACATTAGTTGCATATTAAGTTTCTAAATTTGAGGTTTAGTTAAAACCTTATAGCATGGATTTAGGGAAGGTTAATAAGAGGATGTAAATTGGCTCAAATCTATTATATTGACTTAGAGATACAACCTTCTCATAGTAGCAAGATATCACCACCTATTGTAATTGTCAAAATTTTTCGAGTCTATAAACCCTTCAACTAGATAGACTGTCTAATTTTGTTGCTCTAAATGAAATTAATCCTAACCTGGGTTTGCTTTATTTTTAACATGGAACATATGATAACTTGCTACTAGGGCTTGTACGATTCAACCTTGGGGTGCATTTTGTGGCTTCCAAGTATTAAAGTAAGTGTTTCTAACTTGATTTCTCTCATTATTTCTTGGATTTTTGGATTTTTGGATTTTGGAATATTAGGTTTCTTAGGGTTTTCAAAATTAGCAATGATTTTACTAAATCTTTTGACTTTAAATGAGTTATATGGAGTGTATTAAAGGTTTAATCGGTTTAGTTTTGTTAGATTTTGAGTTGTATAAAGATTGGAGTTAGGGTTTATTAAGATTTTGATATTATAATGGTTTAAGGAGTTTTTTAATTATATTTATGAGTTATAATAGCTGTTTAATAATTTTAACATGTTCATATTGATGGTTTTTGTGATAATGGGTATATTGGAGGTGAGACTTTAAGTTATGAAATTTGATAATTGATAGGAGAGAATGATATTGAGGTTAATTAAGGTATCTAAGGAGTAAACTGAACTTATAGAATGTGGATTGAAGGATATAGAGTGTTGAGGTGAAGGTTTGTTAAGAAAATTGGAGTCTTGGGAGTCAAGTTGTATGGAGTATTACTTATTTTCTTAATCTTGCTTGTGATTGACTTGTATATAGATTGGTAATATAGAGCCTCCTTATGACTAGTTTTAGCTCGTGCCTTGCTCCTTATTTGGAGATGAAGTAATTGGGGTTGAATTACTTTATATGTATTGTAACATCCTAAATTTGTATTCAAAAGAATTATGCCCCATTTGGTATTATGGAAGAGTTTTTGATGAAAGTGGAAGTAATATTAGAAGTGGAACTCGAGGGACAAGTAAATTTTAAAACATGTTTGGTACAATGGTGGTAGAAGGATAAAAGTAAGATACGATATTTAATTAAAATATATATTTATAATCGAAAAAAAAATACCCTCAAAAGAAAGAAAAATTGTTCCTATTTTAGCCCAACTTAACCACCATCCACCACCTATGACCACCACCATTCACGGGAAAAATGCTTGAACAATGAACCAGAAACAAAATGCTTGAACAAAATGTCTGTAATTGAAATCAGAGCAATCAAAATGCTTGAACAATGAACCAGAAACAAAAATTGGAGCAATCACAGTTGTAATTGAAATCATAAACAAAAACTAAAAGGAGCGATCATGGCTGTAATTATCGGGGTAATCAAAATTATAGGAAAAAAATCAACATGCTTGAACAATCAGATCATGCAATCGCTACCACTGGGTATAAAAATTGAAGAAGCTTGCAAATCATGAAAATCGAAGAAATGGATCAAAATTTTGGAATGGAGAAAACAGAGAAGAAACTTCCCTGAAAACCATCTTCATCATAGAAAGGTAAGAAGACACTGTAGATCATAGAAGGTCGAAGATCATGGAGGATGGGCAACAGAGGTTTAAACTGCTTGGCATTGTAGATCTGAGTACTCCTTATGCGGTCATGCAAAGAAGTAATGGGGAAGGAGGAGATGATAGGTTAAAGGGGCAAGGGGAGATAATGCTTTTAGAAGAAGACAGAGGACTATCGTCGTCGCCGATGCAGAAGACGATCATGGTTCCCAGAGGAGGGAAGAAGAAAGCGTGGAAGGCCAGTGAGGGAAATAACAGGAAGGAAGTGGAACTGGAACCCACTTCCATAAGGTAAGTGATGGAAGTTACTTCCATTAATTTTGATGGAAGTAACTTCCATCAAAAACTCAGTTCACCTATACCAAACATGTTAAAAGTCTAATTCCACTTCCTTCTTCCCAATTCTATGCTACTAAACAAGGCATTAGGTAATATTATGAAGGAAATATTTAGTGGTAAATAACAAGTAAATAAATAATAATAAAATGGGAATAGAAAGTGCCACATCAGCTAAATGAGAAGAATAAGGAGACCTCGGAGCCTATATATAGGACTGGTGAGTTGGATTTAAGGTGGAACAATTCCATTTTTGCATATACCTAAGGCAGCCTCGATAAAATATTATTTACTCTTCTGTTGACCATTGGATCAAGCTAAAATTTGGTCAGCCCATCCAAGACACCCAACTTATCAAAATCAACGGTTGGATTAGTTATTGGCATCTCCGTTCAAGCATTACAAAGCAAGAAACACAATTAGCATTATAGGACGTGGAAAACAAACCCTACAAGAAAGAATTAAGTTTTCAACTTCATCCACTATGGATCATCATGGAATTTTGTAAGAAGGTTCTGGACATCTTTTTAGAACTTTCAATGGTAGGATCAATGATTGAATGCCTAAGGTAAGAGAAATTTATTACACCTTGAATCTGCTATTTGGCAAATAGGAATTCTGACGTAAATTTGGAACTTTTCAAGAAAATAGGGGTTTAAGGGTTAGAATGCCAAATTGAGATCATAGAAACATTAAATAAGGCTATTATAACACTCTAATGATCCCAATTCTCAGATCCAATATTGTTATCATATAACATTTCCTACTCATAGCAAATTATAGGCAACTGAATGGAGATAAAATTATAAACATATAGTGTTGCTAAATAATTTTCTTTAATAAGTTTCTTGTTACTTTGTAGTTGATTTCAAGCTTTGTGATAAGGAATATTTTCAATTTCAACTAAGAGGATACCAGGTAACGAGTTCTTATCTATCTTAAGTATTGGTCTTGCTTGTGGGTTTTTTTGAAAACTCCATAAGCCTAGATTGAGTAGGGATAATATGAACCATACAATGTTAAGATTAAAATTGCCTTGTGGGACCTTTGTATGAACCTTAGGACTTGATAGATTGATAGTGTGAACTAAGCTAAATTTTGTATGGTTGTGACTCATGCCTTGTTTCAGAAAACAACACTCTTGTCAAAACAAGTTTGATGTAGGCTTGCCCTAGCGAGGGATACACTAGCCGAGGAGAATGTCCTAATAAGGGTAAAAAAGTGATTTCCATGTTATAATGACCATGATACTACTGTATGTTTTATTCATATATGCTTAATATGCAAGCATATGATCTTTTGATATATTATGATAGGATAATTGTTACATGCATCTCATGAGAGTTGAGTTTATAATTATTGACAAGCATGAGCATGAGAATATATGGAAACCCCTTGAGAATAATGTGATATAAATGGTAGAGTTAATGATTGGATTGTGATTTTTAAAAATTGAATATCATATGGCAGGCCGCTAGTTTGATTATTGTGCATTACTAGCTAGCATCTATTTTACAAGGTAATATTCCTTGATATGACACTCCAAGGGCTTCTAGGCAATATTCTGAGGGCACAAGCAATTTTCCTAAGGGTAATAACCCTATTGGAGGAACACATCGTCCCTTGTATGCTCTATAGTACTTTGGCCGATCTATATCACACATGTGGAGAGCTTGTAAGAGTAATCAATAACATGGAATGTACTTAGCCTATGAGTTCAGTTGGAGGAACTAAGAAGGATATGAAAATGGTTAGGGGTTAATGAAAGATAAAGAGTATTCATCACATTATGATAATTTATGATTCGATATGTTGTGTTATGAATAAATGTTCTTTGAGGCATATGAATCAATACTATTATACTACTGCTTATTTTGTTATATATGTTTAACATGTTTGTATATTAGTCCCACTTGGCACCCCATGGGTCATGCCAGTAGTTAAGATAGTTATTGACTATATTAATGAGACAGTGGTCTCATCTTGTTACTTCTCATATTTTTCAGGTGAGAGCTCGAGGAGCAATGTGACTGGGAAGGCACCTGAGGCTTGAGGCTATATATAGTTGCTAGAAGCCGCAATATACTTGTTTGATTCCATTTATTGCCATTTTAGTATCTTTAATTTAAATTCCTGATTGTGTTGAATTTTGAGTAGTCCTTTATCTATATTTTGGTAGTAGACGGCTTAAGGCCTAAGGTTTTTATAGAAATCATTATTATAGCTTATGAATTATTATGTGATGGATTTTTTACCTATATTTATTATATTTGGCAATGTGACATTTGTGGTGTAGGGCTTGGAGCTCCCATGGATTTTGATATTTGTTATAAGGGCATGGTAATTATGCCTAATGCATGACGTTAAATGAAAATTTTTCTTAAAATTCACTCTAAGAGTAGGAAATATAAGATAGGGTATTGCATGAATGCTTTGTATTGTAAGGTTTTCTTAACTATATTTCCTTATATAATATGTTAAGCAATGTATTTGAAACTAGTATAATTGTGCAATACTTTCTTGAACTAATTCAGATGAAGTTGTAAAAAATGTTTGAAAAGATTTGTGAAAGATAAATCTTGTTTTTTTGGAATGATTTTGATGGCATGTGATATTTTTTGGAGTTCTAGTTCTTGTATTGACTTGTGAAGCATGAATCCTTGTAATTGTTTCCGTGAGAATTGGTTTGGCATATCTTTTTCGGTTGTCTTGTTTTAGCATATGTTGAAAGGAGATTGTGATATACTAAGTTTGCAGTAGCCTCCACTACCGATCATAGTGGTTGGCACTTTACAAGCCCAGATTTAGATGGGGGACTAGACACCTTCTAAGTCTAGACAAAGAAAGAAGACAAAGAAGGGGACTAGTTGATTTAAGGTATAAGATACTAAAAATTTGTAAACAGTGTTGCTTGGTATATGTAATTAGTAGGATAAAATATGCTCGTGCATATGTATACAAGTACACTTGACATCTTCATAATACACCCACACATGGCACTATTTTTATAGCACACACATGGCACCTTCTTTACTATTGGGTTGGACCTATATTTGGCCACCACCAAAGCTCCTTCATAATTAACATGACAACTCATCTATCTTCCATTAGGCCATATAGTCATCCTCCCTAGGCACCATACATGCAAGCTAGATGAAATCACAAACTTCCCTTCCCCAATAATTAAAGTAGGCTAAGGGTACCAAAGGGAAGAGTTGGCCAAATTTCTATTAGGACACATGGTGTCTTGTTCAACTAAGTACTTAAATACACATATAAACATTTAAATCTAACACTCCCTCACTCTAAAATTCGCCCAAGAAGGAAAAAAATAAGAGAAAAATAGAGAGAAAGAAAGATGCTGAAATTTGAAGAACAGGAGAAAGAAAGTGTTCTTGAGCCAATTTCACACCCAAAATTGTGTTTCTGGATCAAAGTATCTTCACCAATCTTGTTCCTCTCATTAAGAACAACATTCCTATAGTTTTAGTTCCTTGAAAAGAGGAGTTTGGTGCTGTTTATATGGTGTAGAAGTTGGAAGAACCAAGAAAGAGTTATAGCACCAGATAGAGGTAAGCAAAAGCTTTGATTTGAATCTAATATCTTGAAATTTGGATATGTTTTCATGAGGTTAACATGCTGCCCAAGTTTTAGTCAAAGGTAATCTTATGGTTTTAAAGATCTTGTGAACATGAACAGATGTTAGAAGAGGTTTAAGTATGGTAAGAATGAAGTAGATCAAGGTTTGTGGATTGAAATTTTAAAATTACTTTGTTGTGACCTAAGGTAAAGTTTTGCCAAGAACAAGACAAGCTGAAGGAATGAGATTTTTTTGATTTTGAGGTTTCCAATGAGTTTAGAATGAAATATTATATAGGAAAAAGATGAGGAAGTGACTTTGGAAGCATGGGAATTGAAAACAAAATTTTTGCCTACGAACCCTAATGTTTCGGTCATAATTGGTTCATAAGGAAGGAATTGGAATTTACAAAATTTGAGGTTTGAAATGGGTTCTACATGCAAAATTGTGTAAGAATAACTTGTAGAAACAAATTTAGAAGGGTTGGATCGAAAACCCAAAAATTAGAGTTAAAGGTTGTTTGAGGATTGATGTTGCCAGATTGTTTCCAGGGAGTTAGGTTGCTTGAGTTTGATTTTGGTTAGTCAAACCTTGTCCAATAATTTGAAACTTTACAAGTCAATAGTAAATATCTCAAGCTTTAATGGATGAGTAGCTTGTAAGTTATGAATTTGTATATTTTAGGCATCAAAACTGGGGGAAATTCTAAGGTCGTCAAGTTGGTCGTTGTTCCTAGAACTGAACACCTACAATTGGCATTGGTTAAAATTTTTCATTTGTAGAGGACTTAAATAGCTTCACATAGAAACTTGAACCACCTCATTTGGAATTTTCTAGATTAAGAAATGAATTTTCAAAATTGTCTAATGAAATCTGGCATATTAGGATTGACTTTGGAATTTTCAACTTTTGAAGAAAATCATGATTAGTAGGAATATGAGGATTAGAAACATGATTTAAAGACTAATGTGACCACATTGAATAACCAAATCTCAAGGGGCAAAACATATATCATGTCTTAGATCATATGTTAATAAACAGAGCGCAAAGAGTACTAAGGATAACCAACAAAAGTTAAGTAAAGGACAAGAACAGGGATGGGTCAAAGAATAACATAATTTTCATTATGTCAATAGAATTGGAATAAGTAATGACCCATCTATTCATGAATTCTAAATTATAAGATTCGATATTTGCCTGAACCTGGAAAAGAAGTTTAGTGGTAAAGGTAAAGTGTGGGAAAGACAGTCAAGTAGTAACTCTTTCTCTCATATATTATGTATTGTTCTGCATGTATATTTTTACCATCAGGTTTCATGAATATACAGAATTAATGTTGGACCAGTAGGTCCCATGGTAATAAGACTTGTTGGACCAGTAAGCCCTTAGGCCGTAAGACCTAATATGCATTTAGAACTATACTGGTAAGTAACCTGAGGTAGTAAGACCTAATGTGAATATTTGCAAGGGGTAGTGACCCTTGGCTATAATACCTAATTTACCAAGCGTTGTGGTATTGGACTAGTATGTCCCGTGATTGATGATTATGCTGCATCTTGTTTGATAAATGCTATTCTTGATGAATGCTGATTGTATGATGGTTTATTTAGAATACATCGTGAACTTGCATATGTTATGATTGATTGTAGTTACTACTAAGATTCTCATAAATCTCGCCCTTTCCAATAATTGACATACAGTGAAGGCAAATGGCTCGAAGGGCAAAGAGGTCAACACCGATTAGTAAAGAATGGAGATAAAGGACTTAAGATTACTATTGGTTATCTATTTATTAATTTTGCTAAGACTTGGAATGTTTTGGTAGCCTTATGGTGATACATGTCTTGTATATGAATGTAAAGACATAACCATAGTACCAGTAGTAGTAGTAATAGTGTAACACCATATTTCATGAATAGTTGGATGAGTTGAGACTTATAATGAATACAAACTTGAGACATTGTTCTATTGTAAGTTATTATAGTCCTAACCTAAATATAGAGTTCGAACCTATAGTTGAGTGGGTTTTTTGAAAACTTTTGAAAATACTTTAATTATGTTCTCAAATCGGTTTGCAAATTTATCAGTTTCAAAACCTTTTATTTAAAATACAGAGATTTATTTGTCAATATCTTGCGTATTAGTGGTTAACATATGGGCTTTTAGAGTTTAGTTGCCCGACTTTGCTTCACTTATCGCATCAGTGCTGCTGTTATTAGTACTACTACAACTAGTTTTACTTAGTTCACATTTGAAAGAGACAAGCTTCACCCAAGAGGGGGTGAATTAGGTTATGTGATAAATTTTTTGGTTGATGTGGTGATATGACTATAACTGTAGATAGAGTAGAGTTGAGAAGATTAGCACACAGAGAGTTATACTCGTTCAACCCAAAACCCAGGCCTACGTTCAGTCCTCAGAGATCAAGACCTACTAAGATTTTCACTATTCATCCAAGATTCAATGGGCTCTTGGAACGCGAAAAACAACAATCGTCCTTGAATGGACTACGAGCAGAAATATCTAATACTTAAAAATTTCTCTCCCCCTTACAACAAGTCTTATGTGTAGAAAAAAACAAACCTATGACCTTTCTCTCTTGCTTACGTATACAAGTCTTATGAGCAGCAATGTTCTCTCCTGCTTACACCACTGTAAGTCTTACAAGCAGCAACGTTCTCTACTACTTGTACCTTGTAAGTCTTATGAGCAGAAAGTCCTACAAGGAATTCTCTCAACTGCTTCACTCATAAGGATATCTACCCTCTCAAGGTCCCTGTACCTTGAGATCAAATGGAAATAGAATTTGAAGAGTATACAGACTCTCTTACAGAGCAAATATGATAAACACTAAAGTATAATATGAATACAAAGAAAATGTGAATAACAGAGACTCATGAATTTGCTTGTGTGAATTCTTGTTCTTAGTTGTTGTTGATGGTCTCTGAAGCTCTGCATTTACAGTAAGTTGATTTTACCCGTTGAATAATAATCATTGTGGAGTGGAGCATTTTACTTGTGTACGTTTGAAATCTTTGAACAAGATATCGTGGTAGGTAAGTGCTTGGTTGGTTGTAATGATTCAGTTTGCCGTTGTTTGACTTACTCTTAGCCTTACTAATTTAAATGATCAAACTCATGTTTCACACTTGTAATATATGTTAAATGATGTAAAATAATAATAATAAGTGAAAACAGAATGAATAATTAATATTAAACTATGTTCAGATTGATCGCTGTAAGTCTGTTGCATTATGTTCAGATTGATCGCTGTAAGTCTGTTGCATTTTGGCTTCTGACAGAATATCACTCGAGTGTATATTGGTCTCACTCAAGTGCACATTTCCCCTTCTGCTTCTGTTTTTGTGTTGTACTTCCATGTGATTTTGAGAGAGTGCATTTTCACACTTACGAGTGATGTAGGGCCTCGATCAAGTACATCTAGTCTCACTCGAGTATACAGTATCTTGCACTATGAACTCTTATCTCTGGATAACACTCGCACTTATTTTTACAAGAGTGTGATTTCTCACTCACAGGTGATGTAGGGCCTCGCTCGAGTACAATGATCCTTACTCGAGTAAAGAGTATATTCTTGTATAAGATACTCTTTTGTTTCAGTACTTACACCAAGAATTGAGAGAGTTAGATTTCTTACTCGCAGGCGCTAGGGAATCACTCAGGTGCACTTGCTCTTTCATGCTCTAGCTGACTCTTGGGCAAACACTTTCTATGCCTCACTCGTTTGGACTTGAGTGCACCTTTCACTTTCAGTTTGTCTTGCTCTCGGGTAAACACTTCCTGTACCACACTTAGTGGGACTCGGGTGAACTTAAGGCTATCACTCGAGTATTGTGTCTATGCTTGAGTGAGGTGATGATATCCTATCTCTAAAATTGCTCTCTATCAAATACTTGCATGAGTGTGCCTAATGCTCAAGTACAAATCACATCATCACTTGAGTGTTGTGTCCATCACTCGAGTTGTCCTTGTATTTTCAACTAGAGTCTGCTTCTGTCAAACACTTTCCGTTTAATACTTGCTTGTGCTCGAGTGCAAAAGTGCTTATTACTCGAGTGCTAGCTCCATCACTTGAGTGCATCAGTTAAAATCACTGCAATGACCTCTGAACTTAGTGATATGCATTTGGTAATTTTTTCAACCATTGTCTAAACTTGCAAAATAGAAGTTTCTTATCATAACACACAATAATCTTTTCTTATCATCAAAACTTGGAATCTAACAACATTCACAAAGTTTATAGTTATCTGAAAATATAAGATAACCAAAGGGTTTATAACTATCTAGCCTTCGCTTCACCAGTCTGTGGTTACCTTCTTACCCTAAGAGCTAGATTTCTTTATTGTAGATCATTAGTTGGAAAGAGTGAGACTCAAAGAATCCCAGTAGTACATATATCACTCATATGATATGCAGAATACTAAGCATGTAAAACAAATCATCAACAAAACACCTATAGTAAGTAGCAAACAAAGGGCCAACCGGTCGCTTATCATAAAACCACACTGCTTGGTGACCATGAACTAGTAGCCTTAGGCCTCTACCCAATACAAGATATATAGCCTAGGGTAACCCCCTACGCAACTTGTACTTACAGGTCTTACCGCTTGGGGACTAGCTATCCCATGTATAAGAAGATGATAGGGAATACATACACTACAACACATGAAATAAGGAATAAGATACTACCTAGTAGACTTTCCAAATTGTTCCCAGTCACTTGGGTGTCCCTGGAAAATATAAAATCCTATAAATTAGAATTTACGGATCACGAATTATTACTTATCCCAATTCTTCATAATTAAAATGTAATATCCCAAAAAGTGATTAAGGGCTAATGACTTCAAAAGTGAATTTAATTATGGTTGAATAAACACTTTTGGAGTATATGATGTGAATTATGATCTAAATGTGTTTTGATCAGTGCTTAAACCCTGCATTTAAGCTTAATTGTGTGATACAGCTTAAAATGAACCCTATGGGTAGGGGAGGGCGCATGAATAAGGAAATGGAATGATAAAAATGTTTAGTGGTGATTTGGTAATAATTGCCATAATCAGGGGCAAAATGGGTAAAAAGGAAAGTTATCGACCTATTGGTCAGTTATCGAAGAGGAAACTCCTCGGTAATCTAAAGATCAATGGTTGAGACTCATTAAGCAAGAGATTAGAATCCTATGTAGGTGTGTTCATGTGTGTCATGGAAAGAGCAACAAGATTTTGCAAAGTGTCAAGGTATGAGCCATAGGATGAAGTCAATATTTTGAACTTCTTTTCCTCTTTTTACTCTCCCTCCATGGGAATAAGGGAAAAATCTGGTTCATCATCATCATCTCACCTTCTCTCACTTGCCTCCATTTTCATGTGAGCTTAAGAGGAAAGAGAAAGAAGAAATCTTGAGGTAGGTATCCTATGTGGCCTTGAATGCTACTCTCATCTTCTTTAATGTTGTTCATGGTGTTAAGGGCTTCATGGCTATGGTTTTAGATTTTTGAAAAGTTGTGTTTGAGTACTTGAAGAAATTTGGAAGTTGAGAAATCAAGGATTTAATCATAGGAAGAGGAAGAGGTAAGAAAGAGCTCTCTTTTGATATATTCATTGTGAGCATTGAATAAGTTTTGTAAATTTTAGATTTTGCCCTGATTTTGGTGTCATTTTGAAATGGATGAATTGGTAGTGTGTGGTGGTAAAATTAGTGTTATGTTGTGTTATTGGTACCATAGAAGTTATTTGGAACTTTAGAAGGAAAAATTGGTGTCATTGGTTAATGTATGAGGATGTGATTGCCAAAGACCAAAATTTGTTGCTAGAATAAGAATTTGGTTATTTCGGTGCTTTCAATGTGTTCCTTATGAAAATTTGGTAGGGATAGAGCTGTTTGTGAATTTTAGGAACCATTGGATACTTTAGTAGAAAGTTTGGTAAATTCTATCAGTTGCTACAGTTTTGGCTTCTGATAAGTCTCACTCGAGTGCACTAGGGTGTCACTCGAGTGCCGCATTCTATTTTCCCTTTTCCTTTAGTTGTTAATCACACTTCCATGCCAGAATCCAAGAGTACACGTTCTCACCTTGAGTGATATAGGTCATTACTCGAGCAAACCTCATTTCACTAAGTGCAAAGGTATTTCGCACTATGAGGTTTCACCTCGGGGAAACACTCACAGTCAAATTGTCAAGAGTGTGTGCTAGCACTCGTAAGTAATGGGCTATCACTCGAATGCTAGAGCCAGTGCTCGAGTGCACTTACCATTTTAGGGTTTCTGTTGCTCTCAGGTAGTCACTTCTTGTGCCTCACTCGGTAGGACTCGGGTAAGCATAAGGCTATCACTCGAGTGATGAGGTCAGAACTCGAGTGTTGTGCTAACTTTCTATCTCAGTTTGTGCTCTCAACCAAACACTCGCACAAGTGATCTTTAATACTTGAGTACAAGTCATTCTATCACTCAAGTGAGGTCTTCTACACTCAAGTGTCTGAGTTAAAAATCAGTGTATTCACTTCTGAAAAGGGATTTTCGGGGTAGTTACTTCCAACCCTTTAGGCATATGTCTAGGCTGCCAGTAGCCACTTAAAGAGTTCAAATGATAACCAACTTTAAGTGAAATAAAGATAACAATTTAGAATAGAGAATAACCTATCGTCCTTGATTTGGTTTATACGCTTTGATATTTGCCCTGCTCGTGAGCTATCTACGTCAAAACACACCAGGAAAGAACAAGGTAGTGACTCTTTCCCTTATACAATGTGACATATTATATGTTTGATTTATCATTGTCTGTGGGTCTATCACCTGCGGCCCATCGATATTGACGGTTGGAGGATCGTGTCTTCAGGGCAGTGGAATCCGGGGGATGAGACTATGTGAAAGTCAAAAGGCTACTTGTGAATTCTTCACCTGCTGCCTATCGGTGTTGATAGTAGGAGGACCGTGCCTTCGGGGTGATGGAATACGGGGGATGAAACTATGTGATTATGTCCATATATGGCAGCCTGCGTGCTGTGTCTTATGTTGTGATGCTGCTTGATGTTGTCATTACATGCTTTGTGATTATGTATGGTATGAGTGATATGTTACTACTGGGATTCTTTTGAATCTCATTCTTTCCTTTGACTAACCTTCAGACAGGGCAAGTGGCTCCAAGGATAAGGAGATGACCAAGGACATATAGGACTCCTTAGGGAGATTTATATTTTAGTGTTGGTTATCATATTTTGTTGGGAGATCACTGAATATCTTGTAAATATTGTTTTGGGAGACAATCGTGTAATCACCTAATGGAAATTTATAAACCTTTAGTTTATGTATGAAACCCGGGGGTTGCCGGGATTTTTGTTATACACTTTGATATATTAATGTGATTTAACTGCACATGGTAATTATATTTGAATTGTGAAACTTTGAGACCAAGATAAGGTAGAAAATTTTGAAAGAAGTTATAAAAAACTCTACTGTGAGGAAGGGATACTAAATGAGTTTTATTGTTATTAGTCTCTATTTCATTTTAATCATGTATTTCGAATCATAATTACGGTTTTCAACGTAAGGGGTTACATAAAACACGTAGGTTGGTTACCATTAGGATTAGTACACTAAGTCCAATGAAAGATCAATATGGTCGAACTAGGCCAACGTACTTATTTCTACCCTTAGAATTCAAGGTAATTACATTTTTGCCATTACCTTCTTAATTTCAAACATTAACTAAAAGCTGCCAGAAGTTTCAACAAACTTTGAAAATTCATATCTTTATGTATAAATATCCAATTGTAGTAGTTCCAAGTGCTATATGTCCCATATTAAGTCTATTTTAAAGGAAAAATATTTCATTTGGCCAATTTATGCGCACAGAATTCTAGTATCACTGTTTATTGCACACTGCCACAAAATCATTATAGTTTTAGATGTCCAACTTCAAAAATTCATATCTTTTAGTGTACTTGTTCAAATGACCTATGTGTGACACTCTTTACCAGAAGTTCATGGCTATGTATATGTATCAATTTTTGGGGATGAAATTTATTTAAGATAGGAAAGCTGTAACACCCCACTTTTATTTTCCCAATATTCCTTGTAAATATTTGTGACATTTGATGGAATAAAATCATGATTTTTGGAACACCTGGAAGGACAAAAAATACCTTTAATGGAGGTCACATGAATATTGGGCTAAAACAACATATAAAGCCAATTTTTGTCTTCCAAAAAGCCAATTATTAAAGCCCAAAATTGATAAATGAAGAGCAAAATGTTAGGCCTAATAATAAAGGGAAATTTCAGCCCAAAAAGAAAGGAAAAAGAGGAAGAAACACTTTGGCCTAATAAATCACAAAAATGTATGAGCAAAAAGGTAATTTTCCAATGAAACAAGAAGCTTGTAAATTCCCATTTTCATGAGACTAATTTCGGCCAAATAAAGGAAATGAGAGGGAAAATAAATATTTAGACATAAATATCCAAGTTTGGAGCAATTGTGGCCAAGCAAAATAAAAGAGGAAAAATGGGAAATAAAAGAGTAAAAATAAATACTTGGAAGCTAATTATGCCTTATGTCATAATCTTGAGCCAAGTAAAAGAGATGAAGTCATAAAAGAAAATGCACATGGTAAAATAGCATTAAAATATATTAAGTTAAAGGAGGTGTATGAAGATATTTTAAAACATCATCATCTCTTCCCTAAGCCTCATTTTCAGCCAAGTGAGGAAAAAATAGAGAGAGAAGAGAGCTTGGAGAATGAGCAATAAGAGAGTTCAAGAGGCAAAAATCAAGGTAAGTAGGTTTGATCTCAAGTGTTTATGCCTCTAAAATCCATGGAAACCTCTTGTAATCTCCTTTCCCTCTTGAATATCATATTTACCAAGCAAATATTCAAGAGAAGAGAGAGAGGAAGGTCACGCCTAGAGAGAGAAAGTGAAAGAATCAAGAGGTAATCTCAATAACTTTGATGCTCTTGGTTTAAATGATGTTATGGGAGTTATTGTTGTTGTTGGCTTGATTTGTGGTTGTTTTTGTTTACTTTGTAAATTTGGGATGATGAAACTGTAAAGGGTTATACTGTTCAAATTTCCACATATCATGTTTAATAAGTGTTTAAGAAGTTAAATAAGTGATTAGAAGTGAAAAGGAAGGAGTTTAAAGGGTTAAATCAAGAAATCACATTTTCCCTTTTTCTTGAGCAAGTTTCAGCCAGACTTAGAATTGAGGGTTAGAGCTGTAATTTCATCAATTTGATGGTTCCATTGGATTTAGAAGAGAAAATTGTGTAGGGTTCATGTAGATTGTGAAGTAAGAAAAGTCTTAGAATGTTAAATGACAAAAGTAGCCCTAAACTCTAAATAGGGGCTGCCAAGGGCAAAATTATCTTTTGGCAATGAATTTTGCAATTCTGAGGTCAAAAATGGTTTCTACATGTGAAATTATATAGGGTTAGCCTAGGTCAAAATATTTTAAAAAGTCTAGTTGGACCCGGTATAAAGCAACTTGGATTGGGTCCTTAGGCGCATTTTGGTCATTTTGCAATTTAAAGCTAAGATAACCAACAAAATGAGTTTAAAAGAGTTTAGGGTAGTACATGAATGAGTAATAACTCAATTCTTGTGAACTTGAAATTTTAGGACCGAACAGTTTGCCTAAGTCTAGACAGGGTTTATAGCAGTTTGTGAGCTAAAAAGGGACTTAAGGTAGTAACTATATCTTTCATACACTATATGAATTTGTATATGCTTTGTGTATACCATCTTTTGTGATATGTATAATGCACTCTCTAATTAGGGCGGGAAAAGCATAAGTACCGTTCGGGGGGGAGTACAAGTAACCTAACGGGCTCAATAGTATGATTGTGCATGCCATTGTTTGTGCTTTCATTAATCAACATGGTTTGCCGAGAAGAGGCATCCAATGCGAGAAGTGCACTATTACCTAGTTGTTAAGTAACAATCCAACCAAGGTACATAGATAGAGGTGGTGAAGCCCTATCCCATGTATACATGTGTTTATATTGTTCATTAGTTGGTGTATAACATATCTACTTTGCTGCATTTTATATGAACAATAGTATGTTGTTACTGGGATTCCTTGAAATCTCTTTTTTTTTCATAAATGATAATGTGCCAGCGGGAACTAGCGGCTTAAAGAAAAAGGTGGTAAACTCGGGAAACTAATAATGCGGATCCCGAGATAGGTCTAGTGGTTATATATAGTCTTTATTTTTGAATATTTTGGACAAAATATATATCAGTTATAAAACCTCGTGGGGAAAACCGGTAATGTAATCAAGCCTGCTATTTTAATAATATTAATATATTTCCGCTATTCTTGTGTTGCTCATCGAACTACACTCCAGCTCTCTGATTAATATCAATGGTAAGTGGTATGTAAGATAGGGTCTTATAGAACCGGAAGTAGTAGAATAAAGATAGCAGTATAACATGCATAGCGAATCGATATTCTCCCTTAACATGATAATTGAATTAGGATTGGGCGATCATATGATAAGGGCCCACAAGCTAATGAACAAGATACTAGCTTACAAGCAGAGAAGCACTCTAATATTAAATAATGAGGCTAAGGACGGATGAATCATAATAAAATTGTGAATACTAGATAATTGTGGAAATAAGGGAGTCACACGTAACAAAAGAGCAACCTCAGCATATGAGTATGATTGAAGTTAAATATCATGATAATAGAGGAGGGAGAATGACTTCGACCGATGTCCCCATAATGCTATTAAATTAAATACTACCTTTGATCCTTAATATAAGAGATAATTAACCTTTTTTGGAGAGATTAAGGAAGTTAAATAAGTTGTTTTAAATTATTTATATTTATCATTTTTCTTCAAATTAATTTTTCTTACTTATTAACTGATAAATAATATTATAATAGGCAACATATGTTATGATTGAATAATTTATTTAGTTCCTTTAATCTCTCTAAGGAAAAAAGTCAACTAGCTCTTATATAAAAGACCAAAAGGAGAAGCATTGTTTAATTTCATTTACTGGATTGCTTTTCATCTTGCTGGGTCTTTTATTAGGTTTGGTTGGCGTTGTAGCTAACCAAGGAGGACATTGGAGGAAGCTCACCAAAGGAGGTCATGGTTTTGGTTAACGAAGAAGGGAGAGATAAAGGAGAAGATGATGAGGGGAAGAGGTGAAATGTCATGTGGCTACCTCGTATGCATAAATTGATTAAAGGGAAAATCCCTCAAAAAGAACTTTTAAATTAACAAAAGACGCAAAGGTGTTCCGAAATTCCATATCCCAGATCAGTGCGAGTGACTAAACTGGAATATTAGAATTCTAGACAAAATGACGTGTGTGACCCTGGAAGTTTTGAAATTGAAAAGCGTTGAGGGAGGCGTGATAATGGCGCTAAAACGCATTCAGGACCATTCATCTTCTCTATCGTCATCGGTGCCGTTGGTCGACCATGGATCCGTGGCCTTGGATTGCTATAGTCCACAACATTTAATATTTTGTGTTTCTCTGAACTAAATCCTGTTGTCAAAAAATGAGAAGTACCAAAAGTTAAACAATATCAATAACTCCGATGCCATGAGTTGAGATATAACTAGAAAGAAAACATAATGGAATCTTGAGCACTCGTCATCTTCTTCTCGGTTGCCAATAACTCTGATGTCATCACCCCCAACAACTGGCCATATTCTTCTTTTATAGGATCCTGTGTATATGAGCTAAAAAACAGGGATAAACAGAGAAGAGATTGTTAAGAACACTCAAGTGATCATAAGAAGTAATGAATATGTTTGGAAAATCACTCGAATTGTCTGAGTCTTAACCCAATCACTTCCTGGAAAAATTTAGTAATGATCGCAGCTACCGACCATCACAGCCAACGACTCGTCATCTTCTTCACAGTTATCATCGACATCTGCTTTATCATTGACATGATTCCCAACTCGACATTAGGCTTTACCAACACATCGTTACATTTTCACAACATCCTATTAGACTTTAACAACTCGAGTTTGCATTTTAACAACTCGAGTTCATATCATCACTGGAGGGTAACCAGCGAGTGATTAGCTTATAGGATGCAGAACTCGAGTTATGAATTGATAACTCGAGTTTACCAACACATTCTTACATTTTCACGACATCCTGTTAGACTTTCACAACTCGAGTTTGCATTTTCACAACTCGAGTTCATGTCATCATTGGAGGGTAACCAGCGAGTGATTACCTTGTAGGATGCAGAACTCGAGTTGTCCATTGATAACTCGAGTTCACCAACACATTCTTACATTTTTACAACATCCCGTTAGACTTTCACAACTCGAGTTTGCATTTTCACAACTCGAGTTCATATCGTCACTGGAGGGTAACCGGTGAGTGATTAACTTATAGGATGCAGAACTCGAGTTGTCTATTGATAACTTGAGTTCACCAACACATTCTCACATTTTCACGACATCCCGTTAGACTTTCACAACTCGAGTTTGCATTTTCACAACTCGAGTTCATATCGTCACTGGAGGGTAACCGGCGAGTGATTAGCTTATAGGATGCAGAACTCGAGTTGTCCATTGATAACTCGAGTTCACCAACACATTCTTACATTTTGACAACATCTTATTAGACTTTCACAACTCGTGTTTGCCATTTTCACAACATTGCTGGGTGATCATCCCACTTCTGGAGATAAGACCATATTCAATAATTCAATTTTCTTCATAAAACAATTACTAAACAGAAAATTTACCTTTTATATGAGGTGCTATATGAGGTGTTATAATTAAGTTTTTGTTCTATTTGATCAAGGTTGAGGAAGTGAAACCTTTCTTTAACTGTTTGTCAGGATCCTCTTAGAAGTGTTGTTGTAGATTCTTGCATTCAAGTCACAGACAATGGGAGGGAAAGCATTAACAGAAAAGTATAAGCACAATTTCTTTGTGGTTTAATGTTAATATTTGTCTCAACTTTCTGTTCCAATCAATATGGATCAATGACATATGCTTAATAGGAATTCCTTGCGCAAATTGCAGGTATTCTTTATATTTACTCTTTACAATACTTCAAATCACTGTGATCAATTAAAGGTGAGATCACTATTAGGCTATTTTTTTTTTTGAAATTTTAATGCTAAATCAGTTAATGTGAATGTTATAGTTAGGAGCAAGCCGCCCTAACTATATTAATGCTAAATCAGGTATTCTTTATATTTACTCTTTAGAAACTTTTGCTATGAATGTGTGCAGCATGCTCCTGATCTTGGTGATATTCTTGTAGCTTGCTCTAAGAGGAGATGGCAGTCATTTAGGTAAAGTAACTGAATGTTTCATGCAATATGAAAAACACTTGTACTACAATGAATTTTCAAGATGTCTGAATCGACAAACTTTGAATTATTATTCACTTGTGATGTTATCTTGATATTTTTATTGCATAACCCTTAATACTATTGGTGTTTTATGCTTACAGATTCAGTGGTTCTAGCACGAAAAGCCACTCAAATTCTTTAGACTAGACTCTTTTTTCTTCTACAAATTTGGATCCTATGACATCTGATATTGTTGCTCCTTCACCCTAGATAATCTTTGGATGCCAAAATGGTAAACGTTATAATTCAGATTTTGCTCATTGTGGTAGTTAAAATTATGCATACATATTCACATGGGAAGGTTGGTAAATTTTCTGTTCAGTAATTATTTTATGAAGAAAATTGAATTATTGAATATGGTCTAATCTCCAGAAGTGGGATGATCACCCTGCAATGTTGTGAAAATGGCAAACTCGAGTTGTGAAAGTCTAATAAGATGTTGTGAAAATGTAAGAATGTGTTGGTAAACTCGAGTTATCAATGGACAACTCGAGTTCTGCATCCTATAAGCTAATCACTCGCCGGTTACCCTCCAGTGACGATATAAACTCGAGTTGTGAAAATGCAAACTCGAGTTGTGAAAGTCTAACGGGATGTCGTGAAAATGTAAGAATGTGTTGGTGAACTCGAGTTATCAATGGACAACTCGAGTTCTGCATCCTATAAGCTAATCACTCGCCGGTTACCCTCCAGTGACGATATGAACTCGAGTTGTGAAAATACAAAATCGAGTTGTGAAAGTCTAACGGGATGTCGTGAAAATGTAAGAATGTGTTGGTGAACTCGAGTTATCAATGGACAACTCGAGTTCTGCATCCTATAAGCTAATCACTCACCGGTTACCCTCCAGTGACGATATGAACTCGAGTTGTGAAAATGCAAACTCGAGTTGTGAAAGTCTAACGGGATGTCGTGAAAATGTAAGAATGTGTTGGTGAACTCGAGTTATCAATGGACAACTCGAGTTCTGCATCCTACAAGGTAATCACTCGCTGGTTACCCTCCAATGATGATATGAACTCGAGTTGTGAAAATGCAAACTCGAGTTGTGAAAGTCTAACAGGATGTCGTGAAAATGTAAGAATGTGTTGGTAAACTTGAGTTATCAATTCATAACTCGAGTTCTGCATCCTATAAGCTAATCACTCGCTGGTTACCCTCCAGTGATGATATGAACTCGAGTTGTTAAAATGCAAACTCGAGTTGTTAAAGTCTAATAGGATGTTGTGAAAATGTAACGATGTGTTGGTAAAGCCTAATGTCGAGTTGGGAATCATGTCAATGATAAAGCAGATGTCGATGATAACTGTGAAGAAGATGACGAGTCGTTGGCTGTGATGGTCGGTAGCTGCGATCATTACTAAATTTTTCCAGGAAGTGATTGGGTTAAGACTCAGACAATTCGAGTGATTTTCCAAACGTATTCATTACTTCTTATGATCACTTGAGTGTTCTTAACAATCTCTTCTCTGTTTATCCCTGTTTTTTAGCTCATATACACAGGATCCTATAAAAGAAGAAGATGGCGAGTTGTTGGGGGTGAAGACATCGGAGTTGTTGGCAACCCAGAAGAAGATAACGAGTGCTCAAGATTACACTATGTTTTCTTTCTAGTTTATCTCAACTCATGGCATCAGAGTTATTGATATTGTTTAACTTTTGGTACTTCTCATTTTTTGACAACAGGATTTAGTTCAGAGAAACACAAAATATTAAATGTTGTGGACTATAGCAATCCAAGGCCACGGATCCAGGGTCGACCTACGGCACCGATGACGACAGAGAAGATGAATGGTCCTGAATGCGTTTTAGTGCCATTATCACGCCTCCCTCAACGCTTTTCAATTTCAAAACTTTCAGGGTCACGCACGTCATTTTGTCTCGAATTCTAATATTCTAGTTCAGACACTCACACTGATTTGGGATATGGAATTTCGGAACACCTTTGCGTCTTTTGTTAATTTAAAAGTTCTTTTTAAGGGATTTTCCCTTGATTAAATATGGGATTTAATAGTCAAAAATTTACTATTGCTAACAATTATAACAATATTGCTACTATTTTAAAAATTCTAAGGTAAAATTACTCATTTGTGACTCCTTTTAGGGTAAAATTGTACCTTAATCTTAAATTATATTGTGTTTATTCGTATAAATTATATAACTGTAATACAATGATTTAGGTTCTCAAATTTCTGTAATTTCAAAATGTTGATGGCAAAAGTTGATTGAATCATATTTTATTAGGGTGAGGTTGATTCCTAATTTATGTATGTATATGATATGCGCAATGGGTCCTATTCTGATTTGTGTTGGACTGAACTTTAGATTTATATCCCATCAAAGACTCTTCACACGGGAACAAATTAATTATTAATAAAAAATTTATAGAGATGCTTACTTTGATCATAAGTGATAATCATCCCTTAGAAGTTGTCTAATTTTATACAATAGTCATACGGCATTTTTTTTTTTTTTTTTTTTTTGCCATCATACGGCATTTCAACTTAAGCAAAAAAAAACACACATTTTGATTTTTAAAAAACTTAAATAACACATCACATTCAGAGCATCCATTTTCGTATTCATCCTTCCGTTTTCATACTGGAAAAAAGGTTTAAAATTGGGATTTCCACTGCCAGCACCAACACCGTGATCTCTTATTTCTCTATAAATTGGTGCGTTCATCGTCGTCTTCCTCTCAGACAATCCATTTCCTCTGAAAAATATCCTTTATCTCTCTCTCTCTCTCTCTGTCACCTCCCGCAATCGCAATCCTCTTCATTCCCTCCCCCAAATCAAAACATGGATCATCCGAAATTCGTGATCGAAGCTTCTGATGCCGAATCCATGGCCAAATCCTCTGGTTTCACTCTGAAACAGCTCCTTCCTAACCTCGTCGTGTCCGCTCAGACACTTGCTCGAGTCCCCATTTCCAACTTCCACGTCGGAGCCGTCGGCGTCGGGCCTTCTGGCCGAATTTTCTTCGGGGTCAACCTCGAGTTCCCCGGTCTACCGCTTCACCACTCCGTTCACGCCGAACAGTTCCTCGTCACTAATCTATTCATCAATGGCGAGACGAATCTAGATTGCCTCGCCGTTTCCGCCGCCCCTTGCGGCCATTGCCGTCAATTCTTCCAAGAAATTCGCGCCGCCCCCGATATCAAACTCCTCATCACCTTGGATGAGGAACAAGATTTCACGCCCTTGTCCCAGTTTCTCTCTCACCGATTCGGACCCCACGATCTTCTCCCCGACGATATTCCTCTGCTCTTAGAGCCACGGCACAATGGTTTACATTTCTCCGGCGAAATCAACGATTCACCCACCGGCATCTGTAATAATGGGTATCATCCGAATGAGAAATTGAAGTATGCAGCCTTAGAGGCTGCAAATAAATCTCATGCACCATACAGTGGATCCCCCTCTGGCGTGGCTCTGATTGATTCCGACGGTAAGATATACAAAGGATCGTACATAGAATCGGCGGCGTATAACCCTAGCATGGGTCCGGTGCAGGCGGCCTTGGTGTCCTACGTCGCCGGCGGCGGTGGCAACTACCAGAAAATCGTTGGTGCGGCGTTGGTGGAGAAAGAAGGAGCAGTGGTGAAACAGGAACAAACAGCGCAGCTGCTGTTACAGTCAATATCATCACAATGTCAGTTTAGGACATTCTTTTGCACTTCATAAATGCTTAAATTAGCTAATTGAAATACTTAGTCCAGATCATGAATCATCTGAGGATATATGAAATTATTGGAGTTAAATGCAGGGAATTGATATTATTAAACTCATAATAGTATCGGTACCCTGTATTCAACTTCATTAAAATCATATTCAAAAATCAACATCCAAAAGTACTGTGTATTGTTCAGATTTTCTTTTGATCTTTTTCTCTGTTCTTGTGTTCTCTCATATTGCCATATCCGAGTCATACATAGCACTGGAATCTCTCATAGATTAGAGGGAGACAAAAACTCATGAGGGAAACCGAACTCTAAAATACCAGCTTGTTTGATGTGACCCTTTTAAAATTATATATATATATATATTTATATTGTGTACCTAAGGTGATTGTAGGAGGAAAATAAGAACAAGAATAGGGTGGACGGGGTCTATTGCGCATAATCATTTGAGCTTTAAAGTTGTCACGTTGGGTGGAAACTCATGGACGGTGTACAATAATCCGTCAATTTGTTCGTGCCTTTGTGGTTCAACCAAATTTAATAACACAGCTCAATCCTTCAGTGATGTATGCATGTGTATATGTCTTTATTATACATATTGTGGTCTTTAATTTATTCGTTTTTAAACTATATGAGCATGTGCCAATGTTCATACTTGGCAAGTTTCTTTCTTTCTTTCTTTTGGTTAACCCTTCTTTTGTCGCAAAGTGGTGGCAAGTCTTTATATATATATATATATATTGGTTCACATTGGAACCAATACTTGTTTCTTATTCAGTTGTTATGCTTCTTGATTTCAGGCTGCACGTACCAAGTGGCCAATAATTCTTACTTTCATACATGACGATGCATCAGTTGAATAATAAATGAATGTGAATTTGATTTGATTTTTCTGCCGCACACTAAGAAGTCATCGATTCTGAAACAGAGGCTCCCCATATCTCTTGTTATAAAAAAACACTTTTTGAAGAAGGGAAAATTGAGCAAAAGTTCTCCATTAGAAAATTAATTGGTGATAAAGACCTAAATCAGAGTATTAGTAATTTATTATTACAAAATTCACAGAGTACTAATATTATGTGTGTATAAAAATTTATCAAATCCTCCTCACTGATTAAATTTTTAACAGACGACTTGTCCCCAATTTTCCCATTGAAAAATGAATTTAAGCAAAAACAAAATGTGAGGAAAGTATTTTTTATGTGAAAATACCACTACACGCCTATATATCTAAATCGTGTTTTGTTATTAATTTTTATAATTTATTTTTGTGGCTTTCCATCCTTTCTAATTATTTATGAGACATTAGTCCTTTTATTTTAAGAAATAGTCAGAAATGCGATGATTTGCTAATGTTGTGTTAATTTTGCTAAAGTACAAGGAATTAATGCTTTTCTAATACCCTCCCCTCCTTGACTGGTGCATTTTCGTTTAAGGAAGTGGGATTTTTTTCCCCTTCTACTTTTTAAAGAAAATTTTCCATAACCATGGGGATTAATTCTAGTTGTAGGGGTGTTAGTCCTTCTTGGTGGGCAAATTAAAATTCAAATCTTTGTTGCAAAAGTGTCCATATTGAGTGTTTGACTATATCCCAAGAGGCTCTTTTCTTTAAAAATAATAAAAAGAAGAGAGAGTAGATTAAGTAACTATGATATATGATGCGCAATCTCACTTCCTTTTGTATGTTCAAATCATGAATGCGAGGATTCAACTATGAAAACCTATTGAAAGTGAAATGTCAGTTCAAGTTCATATTCATCTTTTGATGATTAATGAGGTGAAAGGTAGAGAAGAGAATAGGCATCAATTCCTTTTTTGTGTTTTGAGGTGAAACTTTTTTTAAAAAAATAAATCGCTTCTTTAGAAAGTACTCTTTCATTTTATCATTCATTTCAATTTTCAGAGTCGATCATTACATCAAAAGGCAAATAAGCGACAACACTCTTTCGGACCTCGTTCCTTTGCACTCAATTGGTGGCCTGCGCCTTTTTCAATTATTAATAGATCAAACCAAGTCTTAATATTTGGGTTTTTCTTTTTCTTTATTATGACGGATCTATCAGTATCTAGTGCTCTTTTGTATTATATTACTAAAATATCTGGGAATCCAACTAATCTAACCCCACTCAATGTAATATCCCAAATGTGAATATTGAGGCTTGGATTTCTTTAATGATTTGATTATTGAGGAAATTGAGGTATTAAGTGGTTGAATTGGGATGTTTGAGGCTCAACATCACTAAAAATATAATTAGAAGTCATATCTTTAGACTTTAAGAACAGTTTTGGAATTACGGAATTTTGAAGAATCAAATGATAATATTTTTTAGTGATTCCTTTTGCATTAGGAAGTAGACATCTTAAGCTTTCTATAGAGTCCTAATTTGTAAATTTTGAACATGTGTGAAATTAGTTATGAATTTTAAAATCGGGCATTTTCTCTCTATGCCTTTTGCCAGGGTGAGTAACCCATTTGCCGAGGAATCTAGAGGTAGATTTTTGCTAAGTTATGATAATGTGATGTTTGAAATTGAGTTTTGATTATTGGATTATGATAATATGAGTTAGATTAGATTTTAATCGGTTTAAATTGTTGTCTAAATTTAATTTTATGAAATGGGCATTTTGAGGTAGGGCCCTCAAGTTATGAAATTGGGATTTTTGAATGATTTGAGTAATTTGAGGTTATTTATTGTTTTGGATGAGTTGTTTGAGATAAAGGGAAGCTGAAGTCATGTTGGAATGATTAAGTGTGGCCTAGAGTGGGATTGGAAACTCTAGAGGGGATTAAGTCCCTAAGTTGTTACTTCTAGCACCCAATTAGTTGATAAACTAATGTGTGGTTATGTTGTTTGTGTATATTGAATTGTGATTGATTGATGTTGAGCACGAGGCCTTGATTATGGTAATATTCCCTTTCTTGGCGAGAGGTAATCACTTTCCACTTGTTATAGATGCTAATATCTTGCTATTGAGAGATTTTGACAATATGAAATAATAGAATGAGATATGTACTTTCTATTGACATGCTATATTCTTGATTTGAGATATTTGTCTTGTGGGACTTTGGATTTGAAAAGAAAAAGTGAAGTGTTGAAAAGAGGTTTTATCTTGAATATTGTCTGTAAGAGCATTGCCATGAATAATCATAAGATAATCATTATGAATTATTGATAATGTGATATTGGTGGATTTGATGGTGATTGGTGAAAAGAGAATAGAGACAATACTATCATGTAATAAGACCTCTTATTGGTGTACATTGGGTTGGTTATTCATACCTATTGGGATTCGTGGCTCAATCGTCCTAAAGAGAAGGACATACTTGTAGCTCTTTTTGTTCCTAAGAGAAAGGAATTGGCCCTTGTGGCTTGTGTGTGAAAAAAATACTATCACATGATAAGGCCTCCCAGTGGTGCACATGGGATTGGTTATTCGTTCCTATTAAGATAAACCTACGTGGTTCATTCATCTTAGAGAAGAGGACAAGCTTTTGTAGCTCTTTTCGTCCCTAAGAGAAAGGAATAGGCCTTGTGGCTTTTGTATACATTTCTATAATGATGGGGATAGGCCTTCTTAGGCTTCTATGTTCACATATCTCATTTGGGAGAGACTCGAATGAGTTAATTATTCAAAATTTTGCCCTAGGGGCCAACAATTGTACATTAAACATTATTATTCGATCAATTTTCCCATTTTGTTATCATATTTTTTGCATGTTCAATATGATAACTATCATTGGATAAATCATAATGATTATCTTTAATGTATGTGGTCGGTTATCTATGCGGAAGCAAAGATGAAATACAACTAGTATGACTTTAAAGAGGTATGGAGATATGAATCAAAGTCCTAGGCACTTGTAAGAGTACAAGGTTGGTGAGCCATATTGTATCATGTTTAAATTATGTTTCCTTTGATTAGATCATTACATGCATATTTTACATATATATGTATATTTACTTGAGATACAACAACAATATATGTATTCATATAAACGAAATAATTGATTAAGCCCTCCAAATGAAATGTTCAGTCATAATATCGTTAATTAATGAATACTTGTCAAAACCTAGATTGGTCAATTGTAGGTTCCACCAAAGTGGATACATTTGAGTTATCTTGGTAAGACAATTGTGAGTAATGGTTCTACTCACAGAGATTCATTATTGTTTTGACTTAATTGAGATTGACAAAGTAGTTTTGGACTCAAGGCATTAGATGGGATTAAACATGCCAGATCATATGATGATTGAATCCTATAAAGATCTAAGAGTTACATGTGATGTAATTGGTAAAGAAGTTACCTACCTAAATAACTTGATTTAAGCATCCTGCTAATGCGAACTTAAATTTAAGCGAAATATGGATCTTAGTCTACTAATTATTACATTGAGAGTTGTTAATTTAGTAGGAAATTACTAACCAACTTTGCATATTTTATTGTAGAAACATGTCAACTAGTAATATTGCTACACTATCATTATGATCAGTCTTTGAGAAAGCCAAACTCACAAATAAAATTTCTTGACTGAGGAGTATGAGGAAATCGAGTTGTAAGATAATTTCATATATGCGGTGGAGCCGGAACAGATCATTGATCGAAAGAATCGACAGCTCAAACACCGAAGCATTTCATATGTGAAAGTAATCTGGAGGGGAATGACTCAAAGAGAAGAAACTTGGGAAGCAAAAGAGGATATGAGAAGAAGGTATCCAAAGTTTATGGCTCAAGTCGTGTGACAAATTTTGAGGATGAAATTTATTTTACGGGGGGAGAATTGTAATATCCTAAATTGTAATTAAGGGCTAATAACTCCAAAAGTGATGTAATTATTAATGAATAACACTTTTAAAGAATATGAGGTGTATTGTGATATAAATATGTTTGAAGATGGTTTAGTAAGCATTGTGATAATCAGGGGTAAAATGGTAAAGTTACCGACTAAATGGTCAATTACCAAAGAGGAAAACTCATAAGTAACTTGAGGTCAGTGGTTAGGAATGTTGATTCTAAGAGAGGGAGTGGGTATGCTTGTGTTTTTGAATTTGTGGAAGTGGGAAGGAGATGATGCCAAGTGTCAAAACATGGGCCATTGGATCAAGGTCTAAAAGTCAAACCATTTTTTCTCTCTCTTCTCTTCCAAAGTCAATTTTGGGAGTATGGGGAATGGGAAAATCAGATCATCATCCAACATCTCATCTTATCTCTCTCATCACCACCATTTCCAGCGACCTAGAGGAAGAAAGAGAAAGAAGAAAAAATTTGAGGTAGGTGCTCCAAATGACTTCATATGCTCAAGTACTTTTCATTAATATTGTTCAAGAGGTTGAAAGCTTTATTGCCATAATTTCAAAATTTTGAAAGGTGGTAGTTTGGGTGTAGAAACGAATTTGAAAGTTGGAGAATCAAGATTTTGGTTTCAGCAAGTTGAAGAAGTGAGCATTTGTAGCATTTTGACATAAATGTTATGATTTTTGGTTAAGTTTTAATATTTCTGGAGTTTTTCCCTAATTTTATGAGAAGTGAGAATGGATGAATTGGTTATAGTAATGTGTAGAAATGGTGTTAGAATGTGGTATAGAGACTTTGGTTTAATTGGGGATTTGAAAAGGGAAAAGTTTGGTCATTAGATGATTTGAGTATAATGTGCTAATCCTAGACAAAATGAGGTGATTGAGTGAAATTTGAGTTGTTTTGAGGTTACCAATAAGTTCCTTATGGAATTTTGAGTGAGAATGAGCTTTAGTATGAGTCTTGGAACTATTATGACCAGTTTTAGTAAATTTGGAAAACTTTGTCAAATTCTGTGTTTCTAGTTTCTGATGAGCAACACTTGAGCAAGGGAGGGTCTTACTCGAGTGCGTCAGTATAATTCCCTTTTCCTTATGCATTTCATTGAGCTTTCACCTAGAAAGCAAGAGTACACTTCCTAACCCGCGAGTGATATTGGCGATCACTCGAGTGAGCTCGGATTCACTCGAGTGCAGGTGTAAGTTAAGGGTAAGGGTTACTCTAGGCCAGGCACTCACAGGCCAAACCCCAAGAGTATGACTCAACACTCACAAGTGTGGCATGATCACTTGAGTGCTTATGTCTATGCTCGAGTGAATCTTTGCCTCCAGGATTCTTAGTTGTTCTCAGGTTGTCACTTCTTGCACCTCACTCGATAGGACTTGGGTGACTAGGTGTCATCACTCGAGTGTCCAGAGAAGTGCTTGAGTGAACTGGCCACTCCAGAGTATGATGGTGCTCTAGGGTACACACTTTCTGTGTCTCACTTGCTGGGACTCGAGTGTGAGTAGGGGCATTACTCGAGTGAAGCCTTCTTCACTCAAGTGAGTCAACCCAAAATCAGTGTTTTTCTTCTGAAAAAGGGATCTTTAGGGTAGTTATCCCAACCCTTTAGGCATGTGTCTAGTCTTCTAATACCTACCTAAAGAGAGTCCAAATGATAACCAACGTTAAGAATGATGAAAGTAAGAATTGGAATAGAGAATTAATCTACCGTTCTTGATTGTGATTATAGGATTCGACCTTTGTCCTAGCCGTGAGTAGCCTCTGTCTAGTCACTATCGGAAGGAACAAGGTAGTGACTCTTTTCTTATATCTTGTGTAAATGTGTTGTATGCGTGTGGATCATTGCTTTTGAGAATATTTGATGCTACTGCTTATATAGCTGGTGATAGCTGTTGTTATCCAGCATGAGCTGGCGTTATACAAAGAAAGCTGTTGTTATCTAGCGTAAGCTAGCGTTATACAGTGAAAACTGTCGTTATCCAGTACAAAATTGCGTTATATAGCGAAAGCTGTTGTGATTATGTATACAGCCGTGAGTGCTGTCGTTGTGATAAAAGACATGTTCTATTGTGTTGCTGTGATGCTACTATTAATGATTGCTTACATGCTATATGCTTGTATATTATATAAGTGATTTGTTACTACAGGTATTCTTTTGAATCTCATTCTTTCCATTGTTAAACCTACAAACAGGGCAGGTAGTTCCTCCGAGAAGTGGCCAACCAAGAGCGATTAGGAATTTTTTTAGAGATATGGGATTGTTGGTTATCTACCTTGGAGTAGGAATATTGTATATTCTTTTTGGAATGTAAATAATGGTTTAGTCATGGTTGTGTAATCCCCTAGTAGGGAATTTTGAGACCCTTAGTCTATATATGAACCTGGGGGTTGTCTGGATTTTTGGTTGTATACTCTAATACATATGAATGTGAATTAATTACATAGGTAATTATATTCAAAATTTAAAATTGAGATCAGAAGAAGGACCGAAAGAATTTCTGAAAACCCTACATGGAGGAAGGGATTAGAATGATTTTAACCCTCTGTGAATCTCTAAACCATTTTAATTACGAGTTATCAATTCATAATTACGCTGATTAAGGCAGGGGGTTACAGTTTCTCTTTTTGTTTTGGATAAGTAAGGTTATAGTTCCATTACTAGGAATGGTACAAGTTCTATTTATCGTATTGACATTTTCTATGCTAATGGTGATTTACATGTTGGTCATTATATATTAAATTTGGAACATCCTAATAGTTGGAATATCTATAACATAACTACTAAAAGGATTCAAGTCAAACGATTTGAATCCGACATAACTATGGCATTGTCATCTAGGCCATATAAATGAGAAAAGCATTCTAAACTCCATCAAGATAGATTTATTAACTCATTTGATTTTGAATTATATGATACATGTGAGTCTTGCTTATTAGGAAAGATGACAAATGCACCTTTTACTAGGCATAGTGTGAGGGCCATTGATTTATTGGGTCTCATATATACAGATGTATGTAGACTACTGAATACAGCTGCCAAAGGAGGTTATATGTACTTCGTTACATTTAAAGATGATTTTAGTACATATGGATATATCTATCTATGAAACATAAATCTGAATTTTTTGAAATGTTCAAAATATTCCAAAATGAAGTATAAAATAGACTTGGCAACATGATTAAAGCACTTCGATCTAATTGAGGTGGTGAATATTTGAGCCAAGAGTTCATTGACCATCTTAGGAGTTGTGTGATAATCTCACAATTGACTCCTCCTGGAACACCACAATGGAATGACATTTCTGAACGGAGGAATTGAACACTGTTAGATATGGCTTGATCTATGATGAGTCAAACAGATCTTCCATTGTCCTTTTGGGGCCATGCCCTAGAGACAGCCTCATTTACACTAAATCATGTTCCATCTAAGGCAATTGGAAAGACACCATATGAGATATGAACTGGAAAGAAACCTAGTTTATCTTTTCTCAAAATTTAGAGCTGTGAGGTATATGGTAAACAACAAGTCCCAGATAAATTAGTGCCCAAATCCTCAAAGTGCCTTTTTGTGGGGTATCATAGGAAACAAAGGGATACTATGTTTATAATCCCACTGATAACAAAGTTTTTTATATTCGAAACAGTATGTTTCTAGAAAGAGAGTTTATCTCTAAAAAAACCAGTGAGAACAAGATACATCTTGAAAAACTTCAAGAGTCACAAGATAGCACAGAACCTTATATGGAAAATAGAGAAGACTCATAACAAGTTCTTGAGCCTCCTTAAGTAACGCAAGGTCTATGTAGATCTGACAAGATACTACATCAGCCTCAGAGATATAGATTTTTTATTACTGAAGTCGTGATGCATTGCTCATTGAGCAAAATGAGTCAACTACATATTGAGAAGCTATAGTTGCACCAAACTCCAAGAAATGGCTAAATGCCATAAAGTTTGAAATGTAATTCATGTACGACAATCTAGTATAGACCTTAGTCGATCCACCTGAAGAGGTAAAAACCATCGGGTGCAAATGGGTTTTCAAGAAAAAAACTGACATGGATGGCAATATAAATGTCTTTGTGGCACAACTGGTTGCAAAAGGATTCACTTAAACTTATGATGTAGACTATGTTGAAATCTTTTCCCCAGTTATGAATATGAAATATAGCAGATAGACATGAAAACAACCTTCCTTAATGGAAAACTACTTGAGGATATGTACATGACACAACCTGAAGGCTTTGTGCATTCAAAGGACTCTGGTAAAGTGTGCAAGCTTCAAGATCCATTTATGGATTGAAGCAAGCATCCTGAAGCTGGAATCATCGTTTGATGAAGTAGTCAAAGAGTTTGGATTCATTCAAAACATCGATGAACCTTGTGTTTACAAGAAGGTTAGTGGGAGCATAGTTCTATTTCTAATACTTTATATAGATGACATCGTACTCATTGAGAATGACAGTCCTACCTTGCAGAGTGTCAAGTCTTAGTTAGGAAAGTCTTTCTTAATGAAAGACTTAGGTAAAGTTACCTACATCCTAGGGATTAAGATCTATAGAGATAGATCCAAGAGATTAATAGGCTTAAGTTAGAGTACATACATAGACAAGATATTGCATAGGTTCAGTATGTAGAATTCAAAAAGGAGTTACATGCCCATGTCTCATGGCATCTATCTTAGCAAAGATCTATGTCCTAGTATACCTGATCAGCGAGATCGTATGAGCTAGGTTCCATATGCCTCGGCAATTGGATCTATCATGCATGTTATACTATGCACTCGGCCGGATGTCTCATTTGCCTTAAGTATGACTAGCAGATATCACCAAAATCTTGGTGAGGGTTATTGGACTACTGTCAAGAATATTCTAAGTACTTAAGAAGGACTAAGGACTTATTCTTGGTATATGGTGGATTGGATGATATGCTCTGTGTAACCTGTTACACAGATGCAAGTTTCCAAACTGACCAAGATGACCTTACATCACAATCTGGAACATATTCCTCCTAATGGTGGAGCACTAAGCTGGAAAAGCTCTAAGTAGAGAACTGTAGCAGATTCTGCAACAGAAGCTGAGTATATAACATTATCAAATATAGCTAAGGAAGCTGTTTGGATCAACAAGTTCATTACTGAACTGGGGGTGTGCATACCATTTCAAATCCAATAGATGTGTGAAGTGACAATAGCGGTGCTATTGCACAGGCTATGGAGCCTAGGTCACATCAAAGGACCAAGCCTATATTCAGGCGATTTCATCTCGTTAGAGAAATCCATGATAGAGGTGACATAAAAATATACGAAGTTGCAACAGAAGACAATGTTGCTGATCCTCTTACCAAGCCGCTTGTATAGGCAAAGCATGAGCGTCATGTTAAGACAAAAGAAATTAGGCAAATTGATGATTGTACCTAATGCAAGTGGGAGGATGTTAGAAATTGTACCCTAAGGTCCAATCATTATACTTTGAACAATATTGTTCAATCAACTTCTCCATTTTGTTATCATATTATATGCATGTTCACTATGATAACTATCCTTGAATAATCATAATGATTGTCCTAAATATCAGTAGTCGGTTATCTATGAGGGAGCAAAGATGAAATAAGACTAGTATGACTTTGAAGACATATAGAGATATAAACCAAAGTCCTAGGCACTTGTAAGAGTACAAGGTACAAGGCTGACCCGCTATGAGAAAGCTGCATGGATCTAGTCATAAGCTTATCTCATGTATAACTACGTCACTATGCCCTTTGACCAGAGATCATCATGGATTCCTACATGAGGGTCGCTTAGCTTTGACCTAGTCAAAAGTCACCTTTGATTGAGTGATGATAAAGGCTATGTTCGGGCTTAATGGTTTTCATTTAGAGGAATGTGAATGGTCAAGATGGAATTTATCCCTCACATTAGTAGAGAGAAATTATTGGGCCCCTCGTTGAGTGAGTCTGAGAAATGTATGGTCATACTACGATGGAAAGGAGTTTCCATTTCTATTGTCAAACTACTCAGGGGTAGAGAAAGTAATGGTTAGGAATAGGAGGATGAAATTCTCTATACCTCATCCATGACAGAAAAATCATGTAAGAAAAGGGACATGATACGGTTGTTGATAGGTTGCATTGGTTTATCAATCCTCATATGAATTGGGTAGTTGTAATATCTTGCTAGAGGTCGCTTATGACTTGTGGGTTAGTATAGTCATTGGCCCACTACCAACTCCATATGGGCATATAGGGTCGCACATGAAAATAGCCCAACATAAGTTATAATGTCTAGATTCATTGAATCTAGAAATCTTAAGATAAGTCTATATTTAATGAATGTAATGGTTAATCTAAGGTGGACGAATATATATATAAATATATATATTCAAAAATAAAATTAATAATATTATCTATAACTATATGTATACATATATATATATATATGATAATATTATTATATTGTGTTAGTTTTAATTTTAGTTTTATATGATAAATTAAATTTATTAACTAATGTGATAAAGATATAATATCTCTGATTTAATTTATAAAGATAAACTAAATCTATTTCTCTTGGCTCTTTATTCAGATTAAATGAATAGGTTAAATTAAAATTGTTAGACAGATTTTAAGTAAACCATATTATTGAATCTGCTTATTAAAAGACAATTAAGTGTTAATTGATATGATATGAATTTCAAAATTAATTAAGATTAATTTCAAAAATCCAATATCTATCATAAAATATAAAGTCCTGACTAGTTATTTAAAAAGGGTGAGTTAGGGTTTTCTGTGTGTGATGAAAAAAGCAAGATAGAAAGCCTTGAGAAAAGAAAACTCTAAAGAGAGACGTTGGTTGTAACCCCCTGCCGTAATTATATCCGAAATACTCAATTAAAATGAAATAGAGACCAATAGGAAACAAAACTACCTTTTACAAACCCATCTTCACGACAGGGTTTTCACAGATAACTTTCGAAATATAATTTACCTGGTCTCATATTCAATTTCGAATACAATTACATTACGCGGAATATCACATTTATACAAATATCAGAGTGTACAACAATAACTTCCCGGCGACCCCCGGGTTCATACCTTTACATTAACTTAAAGCCTTATAGGGCATATTCACCCCTACAAGCCCTCATATGGGGATTACAGAAATCTTTCTCATACATATACAAATATCCAATAACTCATTTCAAATACATAACCAAATATATGCATCCATATGTACACATCCAAATTCAAATATCCCATCCAGGATGATAACCAACTACCAGAATGACAACCCAAAGGAAGTCCTCATCGCCCTTAGCTGCATGCTCCATTCTTGATCCACTACCCTGTCTGAAAGGTTAGCAAGGGAGGGTGAGATTCGAGAGAATCTCAGTAGGAAACAAATACCAAAATGCATATATGATAAGTGTATAATGCATGACATGCTTGCAATACATATCATATGCCCATACCATGACACAATTGCATGCTCAATGTTTCAACAACACACTCATGGCCATAGCATAAATAGAAACAGAGCTCCAAACATCATATATGTTCCACATAATCAAGCAAAGCAATAACATGCATCAACACATTAACACAATATCATATACAGGCAAGGAGGTAAGTTCCCTACACTTTTCTTTCCACGTATGCTCCAGCTCCTCCGCTTACTCGCGATCCAAATGAATACTGAACCCTATAAACCAAATCAAGGATATAGGGTCAATCTCAATTCCAAACCCTTACCTTTATATCACTTAAAGTTGGTTACCATTCACACCCTTTAGGTGGCTAAAATAAGCTCAACGAAAGCTTAAAGGATTGGGACGTACTAGGTTGGAAATCACCTTTCAAAATCACAAAATCCTGAAAAATGGGGGTTGGCTGCAGCCAAAACACGCACAGAAGGTTTCTGGCTGCAGCCAAGAATTTCTGGCTGCGGCCAAAACGCTCACAGAAACTTTTGCGCTGCAGCCAGGATTTTCTGCTGCAGCCAAGGCAACTTCAAAAATTCATAACTAATTCCAAAAAAATCGAAATGAGGTGATCCCAAAGCCAAATTAAATATTTTTAAGTCCTCTTCATAGGAAAAATATGGCTCATTACCAGAAATCACCACAAAAATCCAGATTTACACAAAATCCAACATTGTACCAAAACAGGGTCCAGTTTCGTCCCCAAACTTTGGACAGTTCAAACTCCCAGTTCACAAAACGAAATGACACATATTATATGTCCATTTTGAAGCTTAAGATGTGAACTTCAAGACTGGAAAGTTTCAGAATTTTCTAACATCATTTGCCCATTCAAAACGGCAACACAAACAGAACTGCCCAAACAGACTTTCCACTGGACAGAATTCCAAATTTGTACAATTGGCTTCCAATGGTCCAATTTTCATATCAAACACTATTCCCATACAAATTTGCACAAGGAATCCATTGGAAACACCAAATCAACCAAATTCACATTATATTGACATGTTTCACAATGAATTGCAACATGTCACACAATTCACAATACCAACTCTACATTACAATCTCTTTCCATTTCAAATTCAAAACCAATTTCAATGATCAAGTACCACAACATGGCACCATTTCCAACATAAAACACATGACAATTCATGCATTTCACAATTCCACCAAAATCAGGGCAAAAATTCACAATTCACAAAACTCATCCACAAATCACAAAACTTAGATCAAAAGGCTTCAAATACTCACCTCTTCCTCTTTCCCAAACCAATTCTTTGATTCTTCATCTTTCCAAATTTCCTCAAGCCATCAAACACCTCCAATCAAGAATCTAAAACCATAGAGATGAAGCTCTCATCACTATGAACAACTTTATAGAAAGGTGTTTAAGCATTAGAGGACATTACATAAGCCAAAACTTACCTTGTTTCTTTCTCTTTCTTCCTTGAGCTAGGCGAAATGAAGAACAAGAGAGAGAGGTATAAAGATGAAAATGATGAAGATGATGTTCAGTTTTTGGGATGCCACAACCGACTAAAAAGTGAGAGGGAAGAGAAAAAACACTTTGAACATTTGACCAAAATCCAAGGGCTCACAAAGTGCCACTTGTCCACATCTTGACACAACTCACTTGAGCTCACATAAGCTCACACACATGTGATTTCACCCCTTGATCTCTTGCACAAATCAATCCTAACCATTGATCTTGAAGTTACCAATGAGTTTCCTCTTCGGCAACCGATCAATTGGCCGGTAACTTTACCGTTTAGCCCCTGATTTCGGTAATTCTCATTGAATCAGCACCAAACACTTCATATCGTTTCATTTAGCCACAATATGCGCCTTCCCTCTATTTTAAGTCAATTTAGATGTTAATCCATAATTGAGCTTAAATACAGGGTTTCCGGCGCTGCTCACAGCACATACGAATCATATCGGGTGCCAAATCACACCATGATCTCCAAAAGGGTTCATTTATCACTAATGATATCCACTTTTAGAATCATTAACCTTTGATCATAATTTGGGATCCTGCTAAACCAGAGCTTAGCAGTCCACTAATCTCAGGCTTATTCTCTAGCCTCAAGTCTCAGAATTCGGGGTGTTACATTGGTGGTGCTAGCACACTTTTCGTGTTGGATTCCTATTCGTGTGGATATTGGTAGAGGCAGCTGATTAGAGTTGTTAGCTCCTTGAGATCAAAAAGAAAGATTGAACCATAAGAAAGGTAAGCTTCTCTACTACTCAATTTAAATACCGTTAATAGATCTGTTGTAGGGATTGAAAAACTTTTGAATGTTAATTTTCCTCTGTGCCTACCAATCCCAACATTAATATGTATAATCATGAGATTATATGAATGATATTATATGTACTGATATTTCTATTCCACTTGACAGACTTTCTTAGGCTTATGTGTTTGTATACCTCCTTTGGGAGATACTCGAATGAGTTAATGTGTATAAATATGAGATTATTTGAATGACATTATATGCACTACTATTTTCTAGCCTACTTGACACCACACTTGAACATGTTGGTATGTACAATGAGCTGGAATTTTGGTTACTGAGGCTTTTGTCTCTCCCTATTGCTCTTAACATTTTTTATATAATAGTTCCTGTGCGGGGAACATCAGGGAGAGCTTCAGAGGCTTAGATAGCTACTTATCTTGGTATAGCTTTTTCTATTTATATTTGTGTTTAGATTGATGTATATTGCCACTCATAGAGCTCATTTGTATACTTTAATTCAATTGCATACTTTTTGACTAAATTGTCGATAGCTAACGAGCTAGTAAAAGGCTATAGGCCTTAAAAGATTTCGTTAAATGATGTTGTGAATCCTCAAATGCATATTTTGATATTTTTGGATGTTAGAAATGTGATTTGATATTATGTGAAAGATGGTTTTATTATTTAGGCTTATGGTTGGATATGATATTCTTGGTTCAAGAAGCTCAAGGCTCAAGTTTGTTGATTAATTATGGTTTAGTTTATGAAACTATGAGAAGAGCTTTATTATCCATGATAAATGTTCAAGTGTTTAGTTGGTATCTTTTCTATCATGGATTAGTTCATTAAGTGGTTTAAATCCTTTTTAACCATGAAAGGCATTTTCAAATGAGTTAGTTAAATTCTTTTCTATCATGGTTACCTTTGATTTGAAAGAGAATCTTTCGATACAAAATATTTGATGCTTGAAAAGTATATATGAGAATTTTTCTACTATGGTAGACTCTAGGTTTAATCTTTTCTGTTCCGAAATAGTATTGTAATTATCCTGAGATTTAATTTAAGAGTGTGGATAACTGAGTTTTAAGGAAAGGATTTTACACTTGACGAAAGCCTACTTAAAGGGTTTGAGGTATCCCAATGAGAGTTTTCTCCATGCCCAATAACCAAACTTGGCTAAGTTATCTACTACCAGGACCGACCTCATTAGTTCATATTAGGATTTAAGACTAAAATATCACTCATACAGATTTGTAGGTGATTTGGACGTTTCTTTCTGTTTTACCCTTCTTTTGGATCTAAATGATAACAAGTCTTTTATTTTAGGAAAAAAGGCATATAAATACCATTTGAACTTCTAAAACCCAAAAAAGTCTATTAACACTTGCAAATGACATGGAGGTCCTCTGGAAGGAATTTGAAATATAAAATTTTGAGTGAAAAGACTAAAATGCCCTCCTCTTTCTTCTTCCTATTTCTCACTTTCTTCTCTCTCCTCTTTCTCTTTATTTCCTTCCTAACCACTTCCTACCTCTGCCTCTCCCTCTAGCATCTCGGCCAACATCTCCAAGAAGCTACTCTACCATGAAGCCCTCTACTATAACCTCTTTAACCATGTTTGCTCTGTGAAATGGAGTCAATACGATGGCAATAGGATGATCCTCTCTGGCTCTATCACTGGCTATGCTCTTGGAGACAGAATCACAATCCACACTAACCTTGATGGTACATGTTGCGTTGCTCACAGAAGCATGGTTCATGTTTATGATTGGATGCTAGAAGAACATAATTTATTGTAGCTGTAGAGGAAGAAGTAATAAATATGGACTCGGTATGTAGGATCAAGTAAATATAAAACAAGTAGATTTCTTTTATGAGCCTCTGGGTTGGTCTCTTAGTGATGCAGATAAGCTTCAATGACTAGTAGATTTCTTGCTCAATTTATTGTCATTTTTATTTGATATAAAATTATTTCATCACCAACCTCTCCTTCTTATCTTTCTCGATCACTGTCAGTCACTAACCACTCCTTCTTTTTAAAATTTTTTTGGCTTAAATCTGTGCCCTTAGTACTAGAGAACTACCTTTCATCTGTTTCAACAGCTAAAGGCTTGAAATTGCCCATGGAAGCATCGTGATAAAAAGTGGTTTTGAGATTATGGAAAAATTCTCATCAAAGTTTTGTTTCCTAGGACCAGTTGAGTAATGAGATTAACTAAAAGAAAAGTGGTTTTGACAAAATCCATAATGATTTTGGCAAAATCCATAAGTACCGACAATATACGTAAAAGGATTGAAAAAGAGTTTTGGGTTGTGACTAAATGAGTAATGGGATTCACGAAATGAATGGTGGTGTTGATGAAGTCTATAATGATTTTGACAAGATCAATAATTTTGGATTGTGATCAATTGAGTAATGAGATTGACTAAAAGAGTAATGGTTTTAACAAAATCTGTAAGTACTAAGGATTCATAAAGAATTTTTTTTGTGACCAATTGAATAATGGGATTGACGAAATGAATAGCGGTGTTGGAGAAATCTACAATGATTTTGACAAAATCAATAATTTTGGATTGTGATCAATTGAGTAATGAGATTTTCTAAAAGAGTAATGGCTTTGACAAAATTGTAACACCCCAAATTTTATATTCACTAAAAATGTATTGTAATTATTTGAGAAATTCAATAAAATGGTGAATATTCATGAAATTTGAAACTTATGAATTTTGAAATATTCATATTCATGAGAATATAGGTAAACTAATTCAAGAAAGGAATGGAATTACAAAGGTAATAGCAAAATCATAATTTTGCCAATTTAGCCTAAGATTGATTATTTTTGAATTAATTGAAGTCAATTTCAATTAATCAAGGAAAATAAAGGAAAATGTATAATTGGAAAATTATGCAAAATTCATTTAATTGAATTATGGAAAATGTTGAAACAATTTTCTTCCCTTTTCTCTTGTAAATTCGCCTAGCATGAAGAAAATAGAGGGAAAATTAATCTTTGGGATGGAATTATAATTGAGTTGGATGAGCACATGTCTAATTGCATTAAAATAAGGCTATATGGACATGGTAATTGTAATGCCCCAAAAATGGGCTTAAGGGCTAATGACTTCAAAAGTAAATGTAGTTAGTGTTGAATAAACACTTTTGAAGAATATGATGTGAACTTTGATCTGAATGTGTTTTGATCAGTGCCTAAACTCTGCATTTAACCTTAATTATGTGAAAAATTTTAAAATGAACTCTAAGGGTAGGGGAGGGCTATAAATGAAGAATGGAATGATAGAATGTGTTTGGTGGTGATCCAGTAAGAATTGCTATAATCAGGGGCAAAATGGGAAAAAGGAAAGTTATCGACCGATTGGTTAGTTACCAAAGAGGAAACTCATTAGTAAATTAAAGATCAATGGTTAAGATTGAGTGATTAATAGGGTGGAATCCTATGCATATGTGTTCATGATTGCTTCATAAGAGAGGGAACAAGATCAAGACAAGTGTTAAAAGGTGAGCCATGGATTAAGTCAACATTTTGAAACTCTTTCCTTCTCTCCTCTCTCCCTCCAAGTCGGCTAAGTGGGCATGGGGGTAAGGAAAAATATGATCTTCATCATTTTCATCTTCTCTCTCATAAACCTCCATATTCATCCAAAGCTCAAGAGGAAAGAGAAAGTGAAAGGTGAGATTTTGGGTGGTTTAATGTCCTCTTTAGCTCAACTCATCTTTTATAATCTTGTTCATAGTAATGAGAGTTTCATTGCTATGGTTTTAGATTTTTGAAAGGAAGTGTTTGAGTGCATGAAGAACTTTTAAAGTTGAAGAATCAAAGAACTAGCTTTGGAAAGAGGAAGAGGTGAGTATTTCATGCATTTTGATATTTCCATTATGATCATTGGTTAAGTTTTGAGAATTGATGAATTTGCCCTGATTTTCATGTGATTTTGAAATGAAGGAATTTCCTAGTGTAATGTGTGGAAATGGTGTCATGTTGTATCTGTGTCATTAGAATTGAGTTTGAAATCTTGGAAGCCAAGTTGGTTATTTAGTGGTTTTGGATTTCAATGTGTTTGGAAGGGTGGAATGTGTCATTGCGAGGGGAATTTGGTTGTTTTGGTGTTTCCAATGGGTTCCTTAGAGAAATTTACATGAGAAAAGGGTTATTTGTTAATTTTGGGACCATTTGAAGCATATTGAGTAAGATTTGGAGAATCCTATCATTTGCTGTGTTTTGACTTTTGATAAACCTCACTGAGTGCATAGGGGTATCATCAACTATAGCCTTGCATTTTCTCTTTTCCTTCAGTTTTAGTTGCACTCCTACATAGAGAAAGCAGAAGTGCATGTTCTCACTTGCAAGTGATTTGGGTTCTCGCTCAAGTGCATATGGTGTCACTCAAGTGCCCGTACATTTGGCACTATGAACTCGCATCTTGGGTTGGCCCTGGTAGCCAATTTTTTGAGAGTGTGTTTTAGCACCCGCAAGTGTTGTGCCATCCTCGAGTGCTAGAGCCATTGCTCGAGTGCACTTCTCACCATAGTGCAAGTCGTCTCATCACTCAAGTATGTCATCCATCACTCGAGTACATTAGTTAAAAATTAGTAACTTCACTTCAAAAAAAGGTTCTTTGGTCAAGTTTTCCCAACCTATCAGGCATATGTTTAGGCTTCTAGTAGCCACCTAAAGAGTTCAATTGATAACCAACTTTAAGTGTTATGGAATCAAGAACTTGGAAATGAGATTAATCCGTCGTCCTTGATTTGGTTTTTAGGATTTGATATTTGACCTGCTCGTGAGCAGACTGTACAAGAGCACGCTAAAAAAAACAAGGTAGTAACGCTTTCCCTTATACTATATGTGATATATTGTATGTTTGATTTATCATTGTTTGTGAGTCTATAACCTGTGGCCCATCGGTGGTTCCGATGGGAGGACCATGCCTTTGGGTCAATAAAGATAAGGGGATGAGACTGTATGGAATCTGTAAGGCTATATGTGAAAGCCGAAAGGCTATTTGTGAATCCTTCACCTGTGATCCATCGGTAGTTCCGGTGGGAGGACCGTGCCTTTAGGGTGATAGAGATATGGGGGATAAGACTATGTGATTATGTGTATATGTGACAACTGGCATGTTGTGTTTCATTCTACTATACTGCTTGATGATGTCATTGCATGCTATGTGATTATGTATGGTATGAGTGATTTGTTACTACTGGGATTCTTTTGAATCTTCTTTCCATTGACTAACTTCAAACAGGGCAGGTGGCTCAAAAAGGAAGGAGACGACTAAGGGCGGCTAGAACTTTTGTAGGATCATTTGATTTTGGGATGTTGGTTATCGAATTTTGATTGGGGATCACTGTACATTCTGTAAATATTATTTTAGATACAGTTGTATAATCCCCTAAATGGGAAAATGTAAACCCTTAGTTTATAAGAAACACGAGGGTTGCCGGGATTTTTTTTGTACACTCTGATATGTATGAATGTGATTTAACTGCATAGGGTAGTTATATTCAAAATGTGAATAGGAGACTAGGCTAAATCAATTTCTAAAGAAATTTGTAAAACCATGTCTCAAGGATAGGATTAAAAACAAAATTTTATCATCCGTTGGTCTCTAATTCATCTTAATTACATATTTTCAAATTATAATTACTGTTTATCAAGTAGGGGTTTACATTTGTGATATCAGAGCTGTAGTTCCTGGCAATGGTAGAATATCTAGGATAGTTCCCTTAATTGGCTTTGGTGGTATAAGATGATTCGTGATAGTTGTTGTGTATACACATGTATGTATGTGTTGTGAATATACATATATATATATATATGAGATTTGTGGACATATGTGTATACCTATTTGTGATATTGATATGGTGAGCTACTTGTAGAATGAAGAAAATAAAGGGTCATCCTAGAGTACATCAAGTAGACCCAGAGGTAAAGATGGTTAATGAAAATCTACTAGATCCTATGCAGGAGATGATAGGTCTAATTAGAGATCAGAGGGATATGATTACTGAGTTGAGAGAAGAGCTCATAATAGAAGAGGTAAGACATAATAAGGGTCAAGGTCAGTCTATACAAGAGGAAACCCAAGAGGAGACTCGTAGGAAAGAAACTGCAGAAGGGTCGGCATGACCACCAGAGTCACCTCCTCACATTGAATAAAACCAAGAATCATACAGGGTTCCTGCTAAAGAAGAGAGAGATTTGGAATACTGGGTCTCAAAGTTCTGCAAGCATCTACCTCAGGTATTCAAAGGGAGATTTGATCCCCAAGCAGTCGAAGACTGGTTGAATAGGCAAGAGAAAATCTTCAAAGTCCTTAAGTACCCGACTAAGGTGAAGGCACACCTAGCAATCTACAAGCTGGAAGGAGATGCAGATCATTGGTGGCGGAATATCGCCCTAACATTATGGAACAGAAATATGCCACTGACCTGGGAGTTTTTCCAATAGCAGTTTAAAGAAAAATACTTTCCCAAGTTGTTGCAGATTGAGAAAGAGACTGAGTTTTTGTCTATTAAGCAGGGTGATTCAGAGACTTTTGATGATTATTTATCTCGTTTCATCCGGCTATCTAGATTTCCTCTTATCTACAAAAAATGAATGATGAGGAATGGAGTGCAGATATGCTCATTCGTAGATTGAGGCAGGAACTAAGAAAGAGGTTAACCACCCACCAATTCACCGAGTTTAATAATGTGATAGAAGAATGCAAAATCATTGAAAATAATCTGAGAGATTTGTATCCAGACAAGGGCACTGGTAGCCACAGTGAACCCAGTAAGGGTAATACTTCCCAGAAACTGAAGGGTAAGGGATCCTCTTCGTCTAAGGACAGTGGTAAAAAGCCCTACCAGCCTAGAGATCGTGAGCTTCAAAGATTTACGATAAAGTGGGTATGTCCCCATTATGATAAACCGCATTATGGCAGAAACTGTCAGGGCCATGTGATTTGTTTCAATTGTAAGCAACTTAGGCACATTTCTAGATATTGTCAGGGGCCGCAGGCAGAATAGAGACCGAGGACTCAAGGCAGAGTGTTCGCCATGATCCATGAGGAAGCTCAGAAGTCCCCTAATTTGATACAAGGTAAAGTACTTCTTAATGGTAACTGGTTACAAGTGTTATTTGACTCGGGTGCAAGCCACTCCTTTATTTCTTAGGATTATGTGAGATGCTTAGGATTACATGTGTATAGATTACCATTTGATTTGGTTGTATCAACGCCGATAGGTGTCAAGGCTGTAACTGTGGAAGCCTGTTTAAATTGTGCTATAACTGTGGAAGGACATGAGTCCATTATGGATTTGATTTGTCTGCTGCTAATCAATTATAAGTCATTTTGGGTTTTGATTGGTTAACGGCAAATAATATGTTATTCGATTGTGGAAACAAGAAGATTGTGTATCCTGCTTTGCAAAATGTCGATGATGTAATTGCCAGCTTGAATTTCCTTTTGACGGCCAAAGTTGAGAAATATTTAGAGAAGGGTTGCCAGGGGTACATGGTGTTCTTCTCTATGCAAGGAGAGACAAAAGAAACTTTGAGTAGTATATTCGTGGTAAATGCATTCCCTGAGATATTTCCAAATGATCTTAGCGAATTGCCTCCTGAAAGGGAAGTTCAGATCCCAGTCGAGATTGTGCCTGGAGCTGGTTCAATATCAAAAGCCCCATACCATATGGCCCCAAATGAAATGGCAGAATTAAAGAAGTAGATTGAAGACTTGCTTGAGAAAGTGTTCATTAGACCTAGTGTGTCACTTTAGGGAGCTTCAGTGTTATTTGTCAAAAAGAAAGACGGGAGTCTTCATTTGTGTGTTGACTATAGAGAGTTGAACAAAATTACATTTAAGAACAAGTACCCTCTTCCGAGAATTGATGACCTTTTAGATCAATTATCTGGTTTGTGTGTATTTTTGAAGATTGATTTAAGGTCAGGATATCATCAGCTGTGTGTGAAAGCAGAGGACATACCAAATACTGCTTTCAGGATAAGATAAGGGCATTATGAATTTTTAGTGATGCCATTTGGGTTAACTAATACACCTGCTGTATTCATGGATTACATGAACCGTGTCTTTCGACAATATCTGGATCAGTTTGTGGTTGTGTTTATTGATGATATTTTGATATACTCCAAGAGTAGGGAGGAACATGAGAATCATTTGAGAATTGTGTTAAATATATTGCATGAAAAGCATCTTTATGCCAAATTGAGTAAATGCTAGTTTTGGCTGTCAGAAGTAAAGTTCTTAGGCCATGTTATCTCGTAAGAAGGGGTCTCTCTGAATCGCAGTAAGGTGGTAACAGTATTGGACTGGAAGAGGTCAGAAACTATTGCTGAGATACACAGTTTTCTGGATCTTGCTGGTTACTACCGGAGATTCATCCATAATTTCTCTCATATTGCTTTGCCGATGATCAAGATCACAAGGAAGGATCAGCCGTTTGTGTGGAATGAGCATTGTGAAAATTGCTTTGTGGAGCTGAAGGAGGGGTTGACTATTGCACTTGTGTTGATTATACTTGATCCCAACTTGACTTGTGTTGTGTATAGTGATAAGTAAAATATTTGCATATTTATTTTCCCTTATATGATGATTTTATGGACGATATTTGCGTTTAATATAATAAATTTGGGTGTGATTGATAAATAAATATTTTTTTTGGAATAAACAGCATTTTAAAAAATAATAAAAAAAAAATAAAAGTACTGTAGCAGCCACCGAGCACTGTATCAAGTCAAAAGGCACTGTAGTAGCCGCCAGGGGGGACTGTAACAGGTCAACGGGCACTATAGCAGCCGCCAGGGAACTGTAGCACCCGCCAGATCACTGTAGCAGTACTGTAGCACACGTTTTTTTCCTTATAAATAGTGATCAATGCCAAGCTCAAAAGAGGAGAAGAGGAAGAGAAGCAGAGGTTTCCTTTTCTGACAAGGAGAGGTCTTTCTCTGACCGGGAGAGATCTTTCTCTGACATTTCTGAGTTCTTTGTGTTGTTTTTTTAGCTTTAATTTCATGTATTGCATGCCTCCATCTTAGAAGGCTTAGGATTGTATTACATTTTGCATGCCGCCTACATGGAAGGTTTTTCCTCCTAAATGGACGTCTTGATTTCTTCATTTTTCATGCATCTTTTGGTTGTATATTTATGTTTGAGAATTTAATATTCAAGTTTATGCAGTATTTCTGAGGATTTCATTCTAGTTTTATATAATGTCAATTTATTTTGGTTTTGTTTTTAATTTCATCATGTGCTAAACTTTCATTTTCCTATGATGATGACGTAGCTTACTAATGACGGATTGAATCTTAACTTATTAAATCTAGTTTGAATTTCTCCTTCATGATTGAGTTTTAATTATTATTCTTAATGCTTTTGATTGACTGGCCATTTTTTAAATGATTTCAAGATACATGTTGAGACCGGAAGGAGATACATGTGTGTAGACCCTATAATTAAAACCATGACTTGCATATGAAATAGGAATATATTCATATGAGTTGTGTAGTCTTACGGAGTTCCATAAATCTTAATGCATGATTAATTGCTTAAATTCATATAGGAATATATTGGATTAGCAATTGATTATAGAATTGTTTCACCTTGGAAGAGGCTAGTAATTAAATTAGGGAAGCTCGACTATTAATCATGTGGAATAAATTAGGCTAGAATAGATAAGTGATTCAATCTGGAATTTGTTAAGTGAAATCTAATCCCTAGGGCTTTTTCTCATATTTGCTTTCATAACATCTGCATTCATATTTAATTGTCTTTTTTTATTTTGTTCTCTCAATCACCAACTAATCGATCGACTACATAGAGTTAAAATTTCTCATTTTGGTTCTTAGTGAACAATCCTCGTGGGAACGATACTTTACTTTCTTCTATATTACTTGATTACGACAGTGTACACTTGCACTATTTAATTGATCATCTGAACTCGTATCATATAGTGATGCGAGTAAGCAAGGATTAGGGTATGTCCTTATGTAGCAGGGATGTGTGGTGGCCTATGCCTCTCGACAACTCAAACCTCATGAAATGAATTATCCCACCCATGATCTGGAGCTTGCGGCAATTGTGTTTGCTTTAAAGACAGTGCTTGTGGCAGCAATGATAATACAAGAGGGGAAGTTGATAGAAGATTTCTGAAATCTGAATTTTTCGAACCAGATCATTTGTGCCAGTTATAGTGTTTCCTAAGGGCAAGTGATTTGAGAGCTAAAATTGAAGAAGCTCAAAGGCAAGATGATCGAGTATAGAGAATTCAAGCTAGAATCGAACGGGGAGAAGCTCAGGACTATGATTTGTCACATAATGGATTGGTTCGTTATCAGAAGAGAATTTGTGTACCACTTAAGGCAGGGTTGAGGCAAAAGATTCTTGATGAGGCACATAAGAGCTGATATACTCTTCACCTCGACATGACCAAAATGTACCATAATTTGAAGTCTGTGTATTGGTGGCCAGGATTGAAGAGTTATGTGACGAAATATGTGGCACAATGTCTTACTTGCCAAAGGGTAAAGATCGAGCACCAGAGACCACTAGGTTTGTTGCAGAGTCCTGAGATTCCAGAATGGAAATGGGAAAGTATGACCATGGACCTTGTGGTAGGATTACCCAGGATCAGAAACTATGATGTGATATGGGTGATTGTGGACCCATTAACGAAGTCGGCGCAGTTCATACCGATGAATACTAGTTATTCTCTGGAGAAACTAGCAGAAATTTACATTTTGGAGTGCTCTACATGAGGCTCTGGATACTCAATTGAGATTCAGTATGGCCTATCATCCTCAGACAGACGAACAGTCGGAGAGGACTATTCAGACATTGGAGGATATGCTGTGAGCTTGTATCCTTTACTTTAAAGGGAATTAGGATTACTTTCTTCTACTTGATGAGTTCGCCTACAACAATAGCTATCATGCGAGCATCTAGATGGCTCTGTATGAATTGTTGTATTGGAGGAAGTGCCAGTATCCCTTGTGCTGGAATGAGTTAATTGAGAGGAAGTTGTATGGGCCAGAACTTGTTGATCAAATATTGGCACAAATTCAAATCATTCGAAAGAGGCTCCTTGCAATACAGAGTCAACAGAAAGCCTACACTGACAAGAGGAGAAGGCCTCTAGAGTTTAAGGTTGGTAACCATGTGTTTTTTAGGGTATCTCCAGTCATCGGTATCAGGAGAGCTACCAAGTGAAAGAAGCTGAGCCCGAGGATATAGGTCCTTTCTAGATTCTTGTGAGAATTGGGCCTGTTGCTTATCGAGTAGCCCTACCCCCAAACTTGAGCAAAATCCACAATGTGTTTCACATTTCCTAACAAAAGAAGTACCAACTGAATCCATCTCACATTGTTGAGTATGAAGAAGTTGAACTACAAGACAACTTCACGTATGTGGTATAGCCAAAACAGACCATTGATCAAGAAGAACGATGGCTCAAACACCAAAGCATTCCATATGTAAAGGTGATCTGGAAAGGAATAAATTAGAGAGAAGCAACTTGGGAAGCGGAAGCAAACATGCATAGGTGTTATCTATAGTTTATGGCTCAAGTTGTGTGACAAATTTCAAGGACGAAATTTATTTTTCAGGGGTAGAATTATAATGCCCCAAAATGGGCTTAAGGGCTAATGACTTCAAAAGTGAATGTAGTTAGTGTTGAATAAACACTTTTGAAGAATACAATGTGAACTTTGATCTGAATGTGTTTTGATCAGTGCCTAAACCCTGCATTTAAGTTTAATTATGTGATAAAGCTTAAAATGGACCCTAAGGGTAGGGGAGGGCACAAGAATGAAGAATGGAATGATAGAATGTGTTCGGTGGTGATTCAGTAAGAATTGCCATAATCAAGGTGAAAATGGGAAAAAGGAAAGTTATCGACCGAATGCTCAATTGCCGAAAAGGAAACTCATTGGTAAATTAAAGATCAATGGTTAGGATTGAGTGATTAATAGGGTGGAATCCTATGCATATGTGTTTATAAGTGCTTCATGAGAGAGGGAACAAGATCATGACAAGTGTTAAAAGGTGAGCCATGGATTAAGAAAATATTTCAAAACTTTTTCCTTCTCTCCTCTCTCCCTCGAAGTCGGCTAAGTGGGCATGAGAGCAAGGAAAAATATAATCTTCATCATTTTCATCTTCTCTCTTATGTCACCCTGTTTAATAGAAAGGAATATTTGGGAAAGTACTTCTCATTGAATTGTTGCTGGGATAGTTCCCAGGTCAGTGGCACATTTCTATTTCTCAACGTTAGGGCGATATTCCGCCACTAATAATCTGCATCTCACTTGAGCTTGTATATTGCCAATCGTTCATTCACCTTCTCTGGGCACTCAAGGACCTCAAAGATCTTTTCCAGCCTGTTCAACCAATCCTCGACAACTTGGGGATCAAATCTCCCTTTAAACACTGGAGGTAGGTGCTTGTCGAATTTGGAGACCCAATACTAAAGATCCCTTTCCTCTATAACTAGAACCCCATGTGATTCTTGGTTTAGTTCAGTGTGAGGAGGTGATTCTGGTGGTAGTGTCGACCCTTCTACAGTTTCTTCAGGTGGTATCTCTTCGTGAGTCTCCTTTTAGGTGGATTGAACCCGATCTTCTTTATGCTGCGCTTTCTCTTCTCAGAGCTCTTCTCTCAGCTCAGTAATCATATCCCTCTGATCTCTTATCAGACCCATTAGCACATGCATAGGATCTAGTGGATTATCATTAACTTCTTCCACCTCTAGGTCTACTTGTTGTACTCTGGGGCAAATAACTCACCCCATCAATATCACAAATAGGTATACACATATGTCCTCAAATCTCCTATATATTCACAATAGCAAAGAGTATATGTGTATACACAATAACCATTCACAATCATCTTCTATCACTAAGACCAAACTAAGGGAGTTATCCTAGCAAACTCTACCCTTGCCAGAAACTACAGTTCTGATATCACAAATGTAACCCCCTGCATAGAAAACCGTAATTATGATCCGAAAAGGCGTAATTAAAATGATTTAGAGACCAGCGAATAATTAAACTTATTTCAAACTCTCCTCCTTACGGTAGGGTTTCCACAAACTCTTTCAAAATTTCATTCCTATTCTGGTCTCAAATTCATGTTTCGAATATAATTACCCTGTGCAGTTGAATCGTATTCATACATATCAGAGTATACAACAAAATCCTGGCAACCCCCGGGTTTCATTCATTCACTAAGGGTTTACAGTTTCCCATGTAGGGGATTACACAAAATCATTCCACATATATACAGTAATCCCAAAACAAAATGGATAACAACAACCAATATTAAAGATCTCTAAGGAGTCTTAGCCGCTCTTAGTTGTCCGCTTCCCTTTTGAGTCACTTGGCCTATCTATAGTTCAGTTCATAGAAAGAATGAGATTCAAAAGAATCCCAGTAGTAACAAGTCATTCATACAATATATAAGCACACATGTAAGAAAATCACAAATAGCAACAGCAACAGCAGCACAAAGATACATGACTTTTAACACAAACGACAACACTCACGGCTATATACACAATGCGACAACTCTCGCTATAATCACAATTATGACAGCTTACGCTATAATCACAATAACGATAGCTTACGCTGTATAACGACAACTATTACCAATTGTAATAGCAGTAGAATAAAAAATCATCACAAAATAGTGATACAACACACATACAATGCATTACACATAGTATAAGAGAAAGAGTCACTACCTGGTTATTTCCAAACGTGCTCTGGCATAGGTCGTTCACAATCAGGGCACATATTGAATCCTACAATTTCAAATGCACCATTTAGACACTTCCATAGTATTTTTGGGGGTTATATGAGTCTATAAAGAAAATTTATAAAAATGCCCCCGGGGACCCCCACTGTACCCGGTTCGGCTACCTTTTCCTGAAATTCTAACCTAAGCTAACCTAACATATTTCCGCCCAAGGAATCTATTTCTGGACTAGGAATTATAAAATTCAATGTTAAATTACAAATTTACCCTTGGCATCCCCACTTTAAGGGTTTCAGGGGTGTTTTCGTAATTATGCTTTTTCGGCCTTTTCCGAAAAAGTGGCCAACTGTAACCCCACCTAATTTTCCCTCATGAACTCAATGGAACCATCAAATCATTGAAAATAAAAATATAAGACCCATTTCTAGAGCTAGACAAAATTTATGTGTTCTCCGGGGAAAATCGGGGTTTTACGATTTCGACTCTGAAAACGTGTTCCTTTCAACTCCTAGCCACTTTATTAACTATTACATTAGGTTATATATACCATTTGAACCAAAATTTGGTAGCATAACCCTTAGGCAACTCAATTTCCAAAATTTAAAACTAACGGCAATCCGGCGAAATTTCACCGATTAATTACCCACAGCAGCCAGAATAGTCAATATACGAAGGTATGCAAGTTACCTTAAGCTCCCACTAGCTTTTCCTCCTCTTGGCTAAAACCTAACTCTCTTTAAACAGATAATTTGAGCCCCAACAACCTTCAAGTACATGAAAGAAAAGCTTAGGATTAGAGTTATACGCGTTAGGAACTAAATCGTCCGAGAAATCGGCTTACCTTGCAAGTTCTCTTCGCTTTCTCTCTCTAGACTCTCTCAACTCTTCTCTCTCTAATTTTAGATCCGAGTGCGTGAAAATGGCTGGGGAAAGAATGATAATGATATTTTATATCATATATTATATGATATTTAATTATTAATTTAATTTCCAACAATTTTGGATTTTTCAGAAATTTTGGCAGATTCCTGCCCAAACTTTGAAAAATCATAACTAATTCTAGAAAAATCGAATTGGAGAAATTTCCAAAGCCTACAGAACCCTTATTGAGTCTAGATTCAAGAAAAAATATATACTTTTGCTTTCTGAATCACGAAATTCCCAGAATCTTAATCTTTTCCTATAGTTCCAGAAAATAAATCAATTTTACTGGGCAAACTTCAAAAATTCATAACTCACAGCTCACAAATTGAAATGAAACAAATTATGTGTCCATTTTGAAGCTTGACATGTGAAATATAAGATTGGAAAGTTTTAGAATTTTTAGACACAATTTTCACATTCAAAATATCCATATAAACTGACTGCCCTGCACAGAATTATGCTTGACAATTTTTCCAATTTCCAACCAATGTGTCCAATGGCTCCAAATCAACAATCAAACCTATTCCCACATTATTTTTCATAAGGAAACCATTGGAATTACTAAAACAACCAAATTACCATCACACTTTCTCTAAAAGTGTTTATTCAGTGATAATTGCATCCACTTTTGAAGTCATTAGCTCTCAATCCCATTTATGGGTCATTACAGATTGCACTTCTCACTTCAGGGTTCTCATGTGCTCTCGGGTAGTCACTTTTGGACCATACTCTGTAGAACTCACGTGAGTATGAGGCTATCACTCAATTGTTCATCTTTGTACTTGAGTGCAGTGATCATTTTCTATCTTTGTTGTTGCTCTTGGCCAAGCACTCACATGAGTGAGTCGCATCAATGGTTCTGGTGGTAGGACCGTGCCTTAGGGGCAGAGAGATATGGGGGATGACACTATGTGATTATGTGTATATGTGACAACTAGTATGTGTTTCATGCTGCTATGCTGCTTGATGATGTCATTGCATGCTATATGATTATGTATGGTATAAGTGATTTGTCACTACTGGGATTCTTTTGAATCTCATTCTTTCCATTGACTAACCTTCAGATAGGACAAGTGGCTCAAAAGGGGAAGAGACGACCAAGGGCGGCTAGAACTTCTGTAAGATCATTTGATTTTTGGATGTTGGTTATCAAATTTTGATTGGGGATCACTGTACATTCTGTAAATATTATTTTGGATACAGTTGTGTAATCCCCTAAATGGGAGAATGTAAACCATTAGTATATATGAAACCCGGGGGTGCCGGGATTTTTGTTGTACACTCTGATATGTATGAATGTGATTTAACTGCACAGGGTAGTTATATTCGAAATGGGAATAGGAGATCAGGCTAAACCGATTTCAAAAGAAATTTGTTAAAATCTATCTCAAGGATGGGATTAAAAACAAAATTTTATCATCCGTCGGTCTCTAATTCATCTTAATTAAGCATTTTTGAATTATAATTACTGTTTATCAGCCAAGGGGTTACAATAATTATGGTTAATGATGGAATGGTAAACTACCTTGAGTGTAAGGTTGGATTGGCTTAAGTGTAAGGTTGGATTAGTTGGAAGAAACCAACTTGGTTAGGGTAGACATAAGGGGGGACGGTTTTTGAGGCCAACCGAGGGAGAAGAAAACTAGTTCAATACCAAAGGAAGCTTAATATAGTAAGTATGTCATCATAGGAATGAGGTATGGGTGGAGGTATGGGTTGTGACAAGTATTACCACAAGATTTATTCTTGAAATTCAAGGGCTAAGTGGAAAGAAGAAGCATTTCATTGAAACACATCCTCTTCCTCTTCCCATGCATAATTCGTCCATCCAAGAGAAAGAAGAGAGAGAGGGAGAGCTTTGAAGAACTTTGAGGTTTAGAGAGAAGAAAAAGAAGATCAAGACACATTCTTATCTTAAGGAGTGAGAGAGGAGATACCTAGAATGAGACCATCCAAGAAGCTAAAGAGGTAACTACATAAAACTCAAATCCATACTATCATGAAGTGTTGTTGTTGGTTTTGGTGATTTTTGGTCAAGTTGTGAATTTGGAAAGCGCTAACCCTAAGGGGTATGCTGTGCAAATTTCTTTGAATCATGGTTAAGAAGTGTTTAAATGAGTTAATAAAGGATTAGAAGTGGAAAAGTACAAGTTTTGGAAGCTAAAACACAAAAAAACATTTTCCATTTTCCCTAGTGTTTTGGCTAGCACTATTCTAGGGGGAGGAGCTAGATTTTCATGAAATAGATGGTTCTATTGCATTCAACAGGAAAATATATGTAGGGTTACATTTGGTCACTTTTTCAAAAAAGGCCGAAAAAGTGTAATTACGAAAACGCCCCTAAAATCCCTAAATCGGGGCTGTTTAGGGTATTTTCATAATTTAACATTGAATTTGGTGATTTTTAGCCCAGAAATGGATTCCTTGGGTGAAACTATGTCAGGATAAGGCTAGTCAAACTTTTGGGAAAACGTGCCATCAGGCTGGGTACAGCGGGACCGATTGAGGTCCCGAGGGCATTTTGATAAATTTTCACCATAGGCAAACACTATGAAATAGTTTAAAATGATACTTGGATAGGTTATAACCTATTTCTTATACATTTAATATTTTAGGACCGAGACGGAAGCTGGAAGCGACACATTTTACGAGGCATGCTAAAAAGGGGTTAAAAGAATTTTGAGGTAGGGACATTATACTTCATACATCATGCCATAGTTATATCATTATGTGAATGCCATGTTTGTAAATGTGCTTTATTAATCAACATGTTTTGTCTAATGTGGGGCATTTAGTGTCAAGGGCATATACACTAGGAGTTGGTGAGAATCCAACTGGTATAGGTTGTGGGGCTGGGCCCTCCACATGTATACATGTAGATGATGTGTTTATAATATTCATTAATTGGTGCATACTTGATGCATATCATATGTACTTTTCGCATTTTCTATAAACGATAGCATGTTTCTACTGGGATTCCTTAGAATCTCCCCCTTTTTCTAAACAAACATCTCAAGGGGTGCTAGTAGGACGTAAGGCAAAGGCGTAGACACCAAGAAGTGATTGGTACGTGTCTCGAGGTAAGGTTAAAGATGGTGGTTATAATTAGTCTAATTTTAAGATATTTTTGGAATCATGTAATTATTTGTACTTCCTCTGTATTTTGTATTTTCTGTACGAACGACTTTGGGATTGTAAATGAATACTTTTATCAGTATAATTGTACTTTGCTGTGTGCCCACGGAATCTTGTCTTTATTACTCTACAATTATCAAAATGGAAACAGATGTTGACATTTTTGGTATCAGAACTAATAAGCGGTTCTAGCATTATCAGAATTGTATACTAATATGATTTTCTTTGCATGGCGAGAGGATTACTCATGGATGGTTCAAGTGAGTTGATGATCATGATCGTGGATAGTTCGATCAAGACGACGGTGAACCAACGTGTCCCGGACAGAGTGTCGATGATTGACTATTTGGAATGCGGCGATATGCGTATGCGATACATAGCACTGAAGAGTGTGTCAAGACTGCCGGTATATGATCCAGAGCCAAGGCCGGTGTCACCGGGAAGGACAAAGGTTGAGATGCGTAAAAGGAGTATGATTTTGATTATGACCCGGAGGAGAATTCCTTGGATGAGACGAGTGACCGCGAGTCTCAGATAGACCCGGTACCTATTCTGTATAAGTTATGGCTGAACCCCAAGTGTTAGCATTACCTGTAGGGTCGACACATTTGAGCAGTATTGGAGCATGACACTCTTCATAGCCAATATCTTACATTCTTGATCGGAGTGGGAGAGATGTATAGGCTTCAGACAGAGCTAGGAATAGGGTTCACGAACAAGGTCTGGGTATATACAATTATGGGTTTCTTTCCCAACACATTATTATGGAACAGATAGAAGAACTTCATCGTGGAAAAAGGTCTGTGTAACCCCCTTCATAATTATTATTCGAAATGCGTATTTTAAAATGAAATAGACACCAATAATAATCAAACTCATTTACAATCCCTTCCTTACGGAAGGGTTTTCACAAATATTTTCAAATTTTCTGCCTTACCCTTGTCTCAAATTCCACAACTCGAATATAATTACCCTGTGCAGTTACATCTCATTTACATATCAGAGTATACAACAAAATCCCAGCAACCCCTGGGTTTCATACATAAACTAAAGGTTTATAAATTCCCAGTAGGGGATTACACCACTGTCTCTAAAACAACATTTATAAGATATACGGTGTCTCCCAACAAAACATGATAACCAACACCAAAATATAAATATCCCTAAGGAGCCTTATCCGCCCTTGGTTGTCTCCTTTCCCTTGGAGCCACTTGCCCTGTCTGAAGGTTAGTCAATGGAAAGAATGAGATTCAAAAGAATCCCAGTAGTAACAAATCACTCATACCACATGTAATCACAAAGCATGCAAGAAAATCATTAAGCAGCATCACATCATAAAGCATAGCACGCAGGCTGCCACATATGCACATAATCACATAATCTCATCCCCCGTATTCCATCGCCCTGAAGCCACGATCATCCCACAATCAATATAGATGGGCCACGGGTAAAGGTTTCACAAATAGCCTTTCGGTTTTCACAGAGTCTCATCCCCCGGATTCCACCACCCCGAAGGTATGATCCTCCCACCGTCAACACCGATGGGTTGCAGGTGATAGACTCACTAATAATAATGAAACAAACATACCATGTATCACATACAATATAAGGGAAAAGAGTCACTACCTTGTTCTTTCCGATTGTGCTCTAACGCAGGTGGATCACGAACAAGGTAAATATCGAATCCTACAATTCCAAATGCACCATTTATACACTTCCATAGTGTTTCTTGGGGTTATATGAGCCTATAACAAAAATTTACAAAAATGCCCCCGGGTACCTGCCCGGGCCCGCCGTACCCGGTCTAGTTGCACTTTTCCCGAAATTCTAATATGGGCTATCCTAACATATTTCCACCTAAGGAATCCATTTTCAGACTCAGAATTATCAAATTCAATGTCAAATTACAAATTTACCCTTGGCAGCCCTATTTTAAGGTTTTCAGAGGCGTTTTCAGAATTATGCTTTTTCGACCTTTTCTGAAAGAGTGACCAACTATAACCTTACCTAATTTTCTCTCCTGAACTTAATGGAACCATCAAATCATTGAAAATCCAACTCTAACCCCTACAAACTAGCCTTGGATGAAATTCTCAGTTCCCCAAGAAAAATTGGGATTTTTCGGTTTCGGCTTCATAGACGTGTTTCTTGCTACTCCTAATCACTTTATTAACCATTACATTAGGTTACAACTAACATTAAGATGCAATTCGGGAAGCATAACCCCTAGGCCATATCATTTCCAAACTTTAAAACCAATGGCAATCTGGCAAAATTTCACCGATTAACTTGCCCACTCAGCAGCCAAAACCCTAGGCTTTTTCTAAAGGTGGCTGAAGTTTGGAAGTTACCTCAAGCTCCTACTAGCTCAAGTTTGGAAGTTACCACAGCAGCAAGAATAAGCAATATACAAAAGTTTGGAAGTTACCTCAAGCTCCCACTAGCTTTTTCTCAAGGTGGCTAAAAACCCTAGGCTTAGAACACCCAAATTTGTACCCCACAAACCTTGAAGAACATAGAAGAATAGCTTAGGAGTGGAGTTATACGCGTTAGATAAGGATTTACCGAAGAAATTGACTTACTGTACAAGTTCTCTTCTCCTTCTCTCTCTAGAATTTCTCACACCTTCTCTCTCTTGTTGCTGCTGAATGGCACGGTTTTAGGCTGATGGAGTAGGTGGATGATGATTTAACATGATATAATATCATTTTCTAATTATCTACTAAATTTCCATCAATTTCGGATTTTTACAAAATTCATGCAGATCTCTGTCCAAACTTTGGAAAATCATAACTAATTGTAGAAAAATCAAAATGGGGTGATCCCAAATCCAATGGAAAGCTATTTAAGTCCTCTTTATTGGAAAAATATGGATCACTGCATCACATAACCTCAAAAATACAGAATTGCACAAAAGTCCATACTGCTCCAAAACAGATTCTAGTTTCCATCCCAAATTTTGGAAAATCATAACTCTTAGCTCACAAACTGAAATGACACAAATTATAAGTCCATTTTGAAGCTTGCTATGTGAAATTTAAGGCTGGAAAATTTCAGAATTTTTAGACACCATTTTCCTATTTAAAACGTCCAAACAAATCAACTGCCCTATAGAGAGTTTTAATAGATAGAATTTCCAACTTTTACACAATTGTTCCCAATGGTTCCAATTTCATAATAAACACTCTCTCCACACAAATTTTCACAAGGAAGCCATTGAAATTATTAAATGAACCAAATTCCGATCACACATTCTCCAAAAGTATTTATTCAACAATAGTTACATTCACTTTTGAAGTCATTAGCCCTTAATCACTTTTTGGGATATTACATTTCTCCCCCTGTAAAAAAAAATTTTGTCCTCAAAATTTGACACACCACTTGAGCCATAAACTCCGGATAACGCCTTCACATATCAAATTCCACTTCCCAAGTTGCCTCTCTCTGAGTCATTCCCTTCTAGATCTCCTTCACATGTAGAATGCTTCGATGTCTGAGCCGTTGTTCTTCTCTATCAATGATCTGCTCTTGTTCTACCGCATAGGTCAAATTGTCTTGTAGTATGACTTCTTTATACTCAACAATGTGAGACAGATCTGGTTGGTGCTTCTTTAGTTGGGAAACATGAAACACATCGTGGAACCTGCTCAAGTTTGGGGGTAGGGCTACTCGATAAGCAACAGGCCCAATTCTTGCAAGAATCTCAAAAGGACCTATATACCTCAAGCTCAGCTTCTTCCGCTTGATAGCTCTCTGGATGCCGGTGACTGGTGACACCCTCAAGAACACATGATCAACAACTTCAAACTCTAAAGATCTTCTTCTCTTGTCAGTGTAGCTTTTCTATCGACTCTGCACTGCAAGGAGCCTCTTTCGAATGATTCGAATCTATGCTAAGGTTTGATCAACCAGCTCTGGACCATAAAGCTTCCTCTCAAATAATTCATTCTAGCTCAAGGGTGATTAGCACTTCCTTTCACACAACGCTTCTATGGAGCCATCTGGATGCTCGCATGATAGCTATTGTTGTAGGCGAACTCAGCAAGTAGAAGAAAGTAGTCCAATTCCCTTTAAAATCAAGGACACATGCTCGCAACATATCCTCCAATGTCTGAATAGTCATCTCTAATTGTCTATCTATCTGAGGATGATAAGCCATGCTAAATCTCAACTGAGTACCCAGGGCCTCATGTAAAGCCCACCAGAATCTCGAAGTGAATTGGGATCTCGATCAGAAATGATATTTTTTGGTATGCCATGGAGCTTCATAATCTCTCGAATGTAAATCTCTGCTAGTTAGTTTGGAGAATAACTAACATTGATCAGTATGAAGTATGCTGACTTTGTCAACAAGTCCACGATCACCCAAATCATATCGTAGTTCTTGATCCTGGGCAATCCCACAACAAGGTCCATGGTCATACTTTCCCATTTCCTTGTCAGAATCTCAGGACTCTGCAACAAGCCTGGCGGTTTCTGGTGCTCAATCTTTACCTTCTGGCATGTAAGACACCGTGCCACATATTTCATTACATCACTCTTCAATCTCGACCACTAATACACAGATTTCAGATTATGATACATTTTGTTCATAACGGGGTGAAGAGTATAACGGCTCTTATGTGCCTCATCAAGAATCTTTTGCCTTAGTTCCGCCTTAAGTGGAACGCAGATTCTTTTCTAACAATGAATTAGTCGACTAGGCAACAAATCGTTGCCCTAAGCTTCTCCCCGTTCAATTCTAGCCCAATTACGTTGTATCCAACTATCTTGCTTTTGAGCTTCATCAATTTCAACTCTCAAGTCACTTTCCCCTTGGGAAACAGTATAGTTGGCATAGTTGATATGATTTGACAAGTTCAAATCTCGAAAATCCACTATAAACTTCCCTTCTTGTATCATCATTGCTGCCACAAGCACCGTCTTTCGACTAAGAGCATCTGTGACTACATTTGCTTTACCCGGATGATATTTGATTTCCAGGTTGTAGTCCTTAAGCAACTCTATCCAACGATGCTATCTCATATTCAACTCTTTCTGATCATACAAATACTTGAGACTTTTGTGGTCACAGTATAGTTCTACCGTCATGCCATACAAATATGCCGCCAAATTTTCAAATCAAACACAATGGCCGCAAGCTCTAGATCTTGGTTGGGATAGTTCATTTCATGAGGTTTGAGCTATCAAGAGGCATAGGCCACCACACGTCCCTACTGCATAAGGACACACCCCAATCCCTACTTATTCGCATCACTATACACAACATATGTCCAGCTGGGAATAGGTATAATCAATACAGGTGCTATAGTCAATCTCTCCTTCAGCTCCACAAAGCAATTTTCACATTTCTCATCCCACACAAACAGCTAATCTTTTCTTGTGAGCTTGGTCATTGGAGAACCAATACAGGAGAAATTTTGAATGAATCTTCGGTACTAACCAGCAAGACCCAGAAAACTGTGTACCTTAGCAACAGTTTCTGGCCTCTTCCAGTCCAGTACTGCTTCTACCTTACTGGGATCCATAGAGACCCCTTCTTGCGAGATAACATTGCCTAAGAATTTTACTTCTAGCAGCCAAAACTCGCATTTACTCAATTTGGCATAGAGCTGCTTCTCACGCAAGATGTTCAACACAATCCTCAAATGATGCTCATGCTCCTCCATACTCTTGGAGTATATCAAAATATCATCAATAAACACAACCACAAACTGATCCAGATACTGTCAAAAGACATGGTTCATGTAATCCATGAATACCACAGGTGCATTGGTTAGCCCAAATGGCATCACTAGAAACTCATAATGCCCATACCTCATTCTGAAAGCAGTTTTTGGAACATCTTCCGCTTTCACACGCAGCTGATGATATCCCGACCTTCGATCAATCTTCAAAAACACACATGAACTAGACAGTTGATCTAAAAGGTCATCGATTCTTGGGAGTGGGTACTTGTTCTTGACAGTAATCTTATTCAATTCTCTATAATCAATACACAAACGTAGACTCCCATCTTTCTTTTCGACAAATAACACTGGAGCTCCCCAAGGCGACACACTGGGTGTAATGAACCCTTTCTCAAGCAAGTCTTTAATCTGCTTCTTTAATTCCGCCATTTTATTTGGGGCCATACGATATGGGGCCTTTAAAATAGAACCAGCTCCAGGCACAATCCTGATTGGAAATTGAACTTCCCTTTCTGGAGGCAATCCACTAAGTTCATCAAGAAATACCTCAGGGAATTCATTTACCACGGGTATACTACTCAAAGTTTCTTTGGTCTCTCCTTGAATAGAAAAGAACACCATATACCCCTGGTAACCTTTCTCTAAATATTTCTCAGCTTTAGCCGTCGAAAGAAAATTCAGACTACCATTTACATCCTCAATACTTTGAGAAACATGATACACTATCCTCTTGTTCCCATAATCTAATAGCACATTATTTTCCGTCAACTAATCAAAACCCAAAATGACTTCTAATTGATAGAGCGATAGACAAATCAAATCAATAATGGATTGGTGCCCCTCCATAGTTATGACACAATTTAGGCAAGCTTCGATAGCTATAGCCTTAACACCCATTGGTGTTGACACAACTAAATCAAAGGGCAATTTATGTACATGCATACTCAAGCGTTTCACGCGATCATAAGTAATAAAAGAGTGACTTGCACGTGAATCAAACAACGCTTGTAACACATTACCATCAAGGAGAATTTTACCTTAAATAAGATCAGGGGACTTCCGGGCTTCCTCGTGAGTCATGGAAAATACTCATCCCTGAGTCCTCGGCCTTTGTTCTACCTGTGGCCGTCAAAAATCTCTAGAAAGGTGCCCCGGTTGCTCACAATTAAAACAGATCATTTTACCCTGACAGTTTCTACTATAGTGTGGCTTATTGCAATGGGACATACCCACTCTGTCAAAGATTTCTGAGGCTCACGATCTCTGGGCTGGTAGGGCTTCTTACCACTACCCCTAGACAAAGAAGATCCCTGGCCCTTCCACTTCTGGGAGGTAGTACCCTTACTAGGTTCACTGCGGTTACCAGTACCCTTGGTCAGATACAGATCTCTCAAGTTGTTTTCAGTGATTCTGCATTCTTCAACTACATTTTTGAACTCAATAAACTGGTGGGTGGCTAACCTCTTTCTCAGTTCTCACCGTAATCCACTGATGAGCATATCTGAATTCCACTCCTCATCATCCATTTTCCATAGATATGAGGAATATTGGGACAAACAGATGAAACGAGACAAATAGTCATCAAAAGACTCTGAGTCACCCTGCCTGATTAAAAGGAATTAAGTCACCTTCTTTATAACCACAGACTTGGGAAAATACTTCTCATTGAAATGCTGTTCAAACACTCCCCAAGTCAGTGGCACGTTTCTGCTCTTTAACGTTAAGGCGATATTCCGCCACCAACGATCTGCATCACCCTCGAGCTTATAGACTGCCAATCGTGCCTTTACCTCATCCGGGCACTCAAGGACCTCAAATATCTTCTCTAGTTGGTTCAACCAATCTTCGGTTGCTTGGAGATCAAATCTACCTTTGAACGCTGGAGGCAAGTGCTTGCAAAATTTTGAGACCCAAAACTGGAGATCCCTTACTTCTCCAGCTGGCAGCCTATGTGATTCTTGGTTCAGAACAGCATGAGGTCGTAACTCCAATGGTCATGCCGAACCTTCAACAGTTTCTTCTCTATAGGTCCCCTCCTGGGTCTCTTCTTATGTAGACGGACCCTGTCCCTCATTTCTTATAGCCTTCTCTTCTCTGAGTTCCTCCTCAGCTCAGCAATCATGTCCCTTTGATCTTTAATCAGACCCATCAACTATTGCATAAGGTCCGGTAGATTATCATTGACCACCTCTACCTCAGGGTCTACCTGCTATATTCTGGAACAACCCTTTGTCTTTTTCATTCTACAATTTATTCACTACGCCAGTTCCACAAATAATGTATACACATAGTTCACAAGTCTTATACACATCCATAACACAAAACAAATATTTGTATACACAATAAACTAATAGGATTTATCTTCTACCACTATAGCCAAGACTAGGGGAACTATCCTAAAAAACTCTACCATTGCTAGGAACAAGGCTCTTATACAAAAAATGTAACCCCCTTTGTACTTATGATACCAAATACGTATTTTAAAATATAATAGAGACTAATAATAATCAAACTCTTTTACAATCCCTTCCTTACTGAAGGGCTTTCACAAATATTTTCAAAATTTTTGCCTCACCCTGGTCTGAAATTCCACCGCTCGAATATAATTACCCTGTGCAGTTACATCTCATTTACATATCAGAGTATATAAAAAAATCTCGACAACCCCCGGGTTTCATTAAAACTCAAGGTTTATAAATTCCCATTAAAACTCAAGGTTTATAAATTCCACCCAACGAATCTGTTTTCGAACTCAGAATTATCAAATTCAATGTCAAATTACAAATTTCACCTTGGCAGCCTTACTTTGAGGGTTTCAGGGGCATTTTCGTAATTATGCTTTTTCGGCCTTTTCCGAAAAAGTGTCCAACTATAACCCCACCTAATTTTCGCTGCTGAACATAATGGAACCATCAAATCATTGAAAATCCAACTCTAACCCCTCCAAACTAGCCTTGGACGAAATTCTCAGTTCCCCAAAAAAAATTGGGGTTTTTCGGTTTCGGCTTTACAGACGTGTTTCTTTCTACTACTAATCACTTTATTAACCATTACATTAGGTTACAACTAACATTAACATCCAATTTGGGCAGCACAACCCCTAGGCCATATCATTTCCAAACTTTAAAACCAATGGCAATCCGAAGAAATTTCACCGATTAAATTGCCCACAGCAGCCAAAATAAGCAATATACAAAAGTTTGGAAGTTACCTCAAGCTCCCACTAGCTTTTTCTCAAGGTGTCTGAAAACCCTAGGCTTAGAACACCCAAATTTGTGCTCCACAAACCTTGAAGAACATAGAAGAATAGCTTAGGAGCGGAGTTATACGCGATAGATAAGGATTTACCGAAGAAATCGACTTACTATACAAGTTCTCTTCTCCTTCTCTCTCTAGAATTTCACACACCTTATCTCCCTTGTTGCAGCTGAATGGCATGGTTTTAGGCTGATGGAGGAGGTGGATGATGATTTAACATGATATAAAATTATTTTCTAATTATTTACTAAATTTCCATCAATTTCAGATTTTTACAAAATTCAGGCAGATCTCTATCCAAACTTTGGAAAATCATAACTAACTCTAGAAAAATCAAAATGGGGTGATCCCAAATCCAATGGAAAGCTATTTAAGTCCTCTTTATTGGAAAAATATGGATCACTGCATCTTATAACCTCAAAAATACAGAATTGCACAAAAGTCCATACTGCTCCAAAACAGATTCTAGTTTCCATCCCAAATTTTGGAAAATCATAAATCTTAGCTCACAAACTGAAATGACACAAATTATAAGTCCATTTTGAAGCTTGGCATGTGAAATTTAAGGCTGGAAAATTTCAGAATTTTTAGACACCATTTTCTTATTTAAAATGTCCAAACAAATCGACTGCCCTATAGAGAGTTTCAATGGACAGAATTTCCAACTTTTACACAATTGTTCCCAATGGTTCCAATTTCACAATAAACACTCTCCCACATGAAATTTCACTAGGAAGTCGTTAGAATCATTACAACAACCAAATTCCCATTACACATTCTCCAAAAGTGTTTATTCAACAATAATTACATTCACTTTTGAAGTCATTAGCCCTTAATCGCTGTTTGGGATATTACAGTCTGAGTAGGAACTTTTGGGAGTTCTTGGATCATATGAACACCCTGTAGTGGATCATATATAGATCGGTTGACATGGGACCCGCGTGGCATATTTGGGTGACCAAAGCTGACCAGCACGTATTACGAGTTAAGGACAGTCAGGTGAAACCTACAAACAAAGAAAGATTTAGCCAGAATTAGAGTTTTGGAAGGACCAGGATAGTTTTGCGTGCTTGACTCGGGGTAGTCTAGGATGGGTGACCCCTGGGAAGTTGCATTAATTTGAGGAAGATCCAAGGCCTGACCCTATCCAACAAAAAATACTAGATATGTTGGAACAACAACAAACAATGAATGAAATAAGAGTTTATCTTCAAGATGTACAGTAAAGGCAGGATCATCTAGAGAATCGTATGGATGAGTTTATGTGAGAAAATTATGAGAAAATATATGAGGAACCTCCACTAGAGAATTTACCACTAGAGCTTGAGGTGGATATTCAGACTAGGCAAAGTAGATTCAGTAAGCAACAGCCACCTATATTCAGTGGGAAGTTTGATCCTCAACTAGTGGAAGACTAGTTAGCTTGTTTGGACAAGATATTCGATATGTTGTAATGCCCAGACGAAGTAAAAGCCCGGTTATCTATATACAAGCTGAAAGGTGATGTTGATGCTGGTAGAAAGGCATAGATCTTATCCTAAAGGGGAGGAATGTTCCTATCACATGGGAATTATTCCAGGAGAAGTTCAACAAGAAGTACTTTCCCCCGACAATCAGAAGATAAAAGGAGAAAGAATTCCTTTATATTAAACAGTAAGACCGATAGAGCTTTGACGACTATTTGGCTTAATATATTCAATTGTCGCGATACTCGTCATATCACAAGCTAAATGACAATGAAGAGTAGAACGCGGACATGATGATTGAAGGGTTAAGACCTGAGATCAAAGAGAGGTTGATTTCTTAACACTTTACAGAATTCAGTAAAGCGATAGAAGAGTGCCGATACATTAAGAAGCGCATGTTGAGCTGGCTAACACATACCAAAAATAAAGGTACATTTGGAAGTGGTAGCTTAGGACATAAACAAAAGGAACTAAGTGGATTTTTTGAAAGGGGATCCTAAGAGGATGAATCAATCTGGGGGTCGTGAAGGCTAGGGTTCTTTGGGAAGTAGGACTTGTTGGCATTGTCAAAAGCCAATTGACCCTGGTAGATCTTACAGTGGGATTCCATTTAAGCCAGACCTGAGTGAACTACTTGTCTGTTATGTTTGCAACAAGCTGGGGCATATGGCCATGGATTGTCCTTAAAAGCAGCAGGAGAAGGAGACGAGACCTAGAGTTTTTGGTAGGGTATACACACTGACACAAGAAGCTAGAGAGCCTCTAGAGCTGATTCAAGGTACAATTTATCTAAACAATAGTTTAGTGTATGTTATGTATGATTCTGGTGCAAGCCATTCATTCATTGCATATGACTACGTGAGATGGTTACGTTTACCTGTGCATAAATCCCCATATGACTTGGTTATATCTACACCTATAGGTGCGCGAATTGTGATGACCAACGTTTGTCTAAATTACGCAGTAAATGCTTAGGGACACAAATCAACTGTAGATATGATTTGTCTACCACTGTAAGGATTGGAAGTAATTTTGGGGATTGATTGGATGACAGCGAATGGCATATTGTTGGATTCTAAGAAGAAGAGAGTCATATATCTGAATCTGCAATGGCAAGATAACACAGAAATCATTATTAACCTTCTCTCTGTGGCTAAGGTTGAGAGATACCTACAGAGAGGTTGTCAGGGGTATATGGTATTTTGCTCTATGCAATCATAGGCCGGTGTAGCCTTAGAAAGTATCCTTGTAGTAAGTAAGTTTCCTTATGTTTTTCCGAAGGATGTCGGTGGATTACCTCCAAATAGGGAAGTGGAGTTTTAGATTGATTTAAGGCCTATTATACTGCCCAAATTTCTTTGAATCATGGTTAAGAAGTGTTTAAATGAGTTAATAAAGGATTAGAAGTGGAAAAGTACAAGTTTTGGAAGCTAAAACACAAAAAAGCATTTTTCATTTTTCTCTAATGTTTCGGCCAGCACTATTTTGGGGGGAGGATCTGGATTTTTATGAAATAAATGGTTCCATTAGATTCAACAGGCAAAAATAGATGGGGTTACAGTTGGTAACTTTTTTAGAAAGAGCCGAAAAAAAATAATTACGAAAAAGCCCATAAAATCTCCAAATCGAGGCTGTCAAGGGTTTTTTTGTAATTTGACTTGGAATTTGGTGATTTCGAAACCGAAAATAGATTCCTTGGGCAAAAATATGCCGGGATGGCCCTAGTAAAAATTTTGGGAAAATGTGCCATCAGGCCGGGTATAGCAGGGCTGAGCTGGGGTCCTGGGGGCATTTTGGTAAATTTTCACCATAGGCTAATATAATCACAAGAAATACTATGGAATAGTCTAAAATGATACTTGGATAGGTTATGACCTATTTCTTGTACATTTAATATTTTAGGACCGAGACAGAAGCCGGAGTGACACGTTTTACGAGGCACACTAAAAAGGGGTAAAAAGAACTTTGAGGTAAGGACATTATCCTTCATACATCATATATGATTATGTGAATTCCTTGTTTGTAAATGTGCTTTATTAATCAACATGTTTTGCCAAGTGAGGGGCATTTAGTGTTAGGGGCACTTACACTAGGAGTTGGTGAGAATCCAACCAGCGTAGATTGTGGGGCTGGGCCCTACACATGTATACATGTAGGTGATGTGTCTATAATGTTCATTAATTGGTGCATACCTGGCGCATATCATATGTACTTTTTGCATTTTATATAAATAATAGCATGTTTCTATTGGGATTCCTTGGAATCTCACCCCTTTTTTTAAACAAACATCTCAGCGAGTGCCATTGGGACGAAAGGCAAAGACGTAGACCCCGAGAAGTGATTGACACGTGTCTCGAGGCAAGGTTAAAGATGGTGGTTATAATTAGTATAATTTTAAGATATTTTTGGAATCATGTAATTATTTGAACTTCCTCTGTATTTTGTATTTTCTGCAAGAACGACGTTGGGATTGTAAATGAATACTTTTATCAGTATAATTGTACTTTCCTGTGTGCCCACGAAATATTATCTTTATTACTCTACGATTATCAAAATGGAAACGGGTGTTGACAAAAATCGATAATGGTTTTGAAAAAATCCGTATATACTAACAATATGTATAGAATGATTGATATCGATAAAGAGTTTTATGTTATGACTGTAATACCCCGGCTTTTGAGACTCGAGGCTAGAGAATAAGCCTGAGATTATTGGATTGCTAAGCCTCGGTTTAGCAAGATCCCAAATTGTGATTAAGGGTTAATGACTTCAGAAGTGGACGTGGTTAGTGATAAATAACCCTTTTGGAGAATATGATGTGATTTGGCACTCGAATGTGATTCGTGTGTGTTGTGAGCAGTGCCGAAACCCTGCATTTGAGTTCAATTGTGGATTAACATCCAAATTGACTTAGAATAGAGGAAAGAATTGAATGGGGTATTGTGTTGGAAATGGTGTCATAGTGTGTTTTGATGTTATTGAAATTGGTTTGGAACTTTGGAATGGAAAAGCTGCAATGTTAGGTTTTGAAATGTGAATTGTGTTGACATGTTGAGATTGTTGTGAAAACATGTCAATGAGATGTGAATTTGATTGATTTGGTGTTTCCAATGGATTCCTCTTGAAAATTTATGTGGGAATGATGTTTGGTATGAAAATGGAACCATTGGAAGCAAAGATGCAAAATCTGAAATTCTGTCCAGTGAAACTATATTCTGGGCAGTCAGTTTGTGTGAACGTTTTGAATGAACAAATGGTGTCTAAAAATTCTGAAACTTTCCAGCTTTATATTTCACATCTCAAGCTTCAAAATGGACATATAATTTGTGCCATTTCGTTTTGGGAACTGGGATATATGACTGTCCCAAGTTTGAGGTCGAAAATGAACTCTGTTTTGGGGAAGTGATGAAATTTGTGTAATTCTGGAATTTTTTGGTGATTTATGATAATGGATCATATTTTTTCAATGAAGAGGACTTAAATACCTTTCATTTTGCTTTAGAATCACCTCATTTCAATTTTTCTAGAATTAGTTATGATTTTTCAAAGTTTGGGCGGAAAATCTGCCAGAAAATCCGAAAATGGGAATTATGACATCATCTCAATAAAAGATGACATCAGCATGGAATTAAATATGTTCTCATCTTCTTCATCTCTCATTTTCTGTCGTGATGAACCAGCTGAAACTAGTGAGAGGAAGTTGAGAGCTCTTAGAGAGAGAAAGAGGAGAAATCTCGCAAGGTAAGCCGATTTCTCCAACGATCTAGCTCCTAACACGTATAACCTTGCTTCTAAGCTTCTCTTTCATGTTCTTTAAGGTGTTGGGAGCTCAATTTTTATGGTTTAAAAGGGGCTAGGGTTCAGCCATATTGAGCAAAAGCCAGAGGGAGCTTGAGGTAGCTTCCAAAACTTCAATCTTTGATTGTTCTGGCTGTTGATTTAATCGGTGAAATTTCACCGGATTTTCTTTGTTTGTAAATTTGCAAATTGGGTTGTCCTAGGTGTTATGATGCCCAAATTGATACTAAATGGTAGTTCTAACCCAATGTAATGGTCAATAAAGTGGTTAGGACTAGAAAGAAACGCGTTTACGGAGCCGAAACCGAAAAACCCCAATTTTTCCCGGGGAATTGAGAATTTCGGCCAAGGCTAGTTTGGAGGGGTTAGAGATGGATTTTCAATGATTTGATGATTCCATTGAGTTCAGGAGCGAAAATTAGGTGGGGTTACAGTTGGTCACTTTTTCGGAAAAGGCCGAAAAAGCATAATTATGAAAATGCCCCTGAAACCCTTAAAGTGGGGCTACCAAGGGTAAATTTGTAAATTGACATTAAATGTGATAATTCTGAGTTCGGAAATGGATTCCTTGGGCGAAAATATGTCAGAATAGCCCATGTCAAAATTTCATGAAAAGAACAGCCGGACCAGGTATGGCGGGGCCAGGCCGGGTCACCAGGGGTATTTTAGTAAATTTTCAATATAGCCTCATATAACCCCTAGAAACACTATGGAAGTGTCTAAATAGTACATTTGACATTGTAGGATCGAATGTGAAGCCCCGAGTTGTTGGCACGCAAATCGAGGAGAAAAGACTGGAGGTAGGGAACTTATCTCTCCTGCATGCTCTGTTAACTGTATTAATGTGTTGATGCATGTTATTGCTTTGCTTGATTATGTGGAACATGTATGAATGATTTAAAGCTATGTTTCAATATATGCTATGGCCATATGTGTATAGTTCGAATCATTGAGCTTATAGATTTGTCATTGTATGTGTGCATGAGTTATGTGATGCACGCATGTCATGCATTAAACACTTATCTTGCCTGCATATTGATAATGTTTCCCTACTGAGATTCTCTCCAATCTCACCCTCCCCTACCAACAATTTATACAGGGCAAGTGGCTCGTGGAGGGAGAGGCTAGGACTCCTTCGAGATGAGAGTTAGTAGTTTGTTATCAATGAGTTGTGAAGACTGTATATGATTCGGTTGAATATAGGGTTATAAATTTGAGATGAGATTGTGTAATCCCCATTTGAAGAATTGTAATGGGCAATTGTGCCCCGTGTATCTTTAGCAAAGGTATGTACCCAAGATTGCCGAGATGATTATGTTGTGCACTCTAATATTTATATGAATGAGATTTATCTTCGCATAGTAATTGTATTCGAAATGAAAATATGAGACCAAGTTTATAAATGATTTCGAAAGGTATTTATGAAAACCCTGTCATATGATGGATTAGTAAATGTTATTTGATTATTATTGGTCTCTATTTCATTTTAATCGTGTATTTCGGATATAATTACGAAGGGGGTTACAATGACCAACTGAGTAATGAGATTGACGAAATGAATAGTGGTGCTTATGAAATCTATAATGATTTTGATAAAATCAATACTTTTGGATTGTGACTAATTAGTAATGAGAATGACAAAAAGCGTAATGGTTTTGACAAAATCTGTAATGGTTTTAATAAAATCAATAAGTACTGACAATATGTGTAAAAAGATTGAATAATGGGGTTTTTGGTTTTTCTCCAAAATATGAAAAAACTTAGATTCTCACCTCATTCCCTTTCTGTCCTTTGCATGTGTTAATAGATTTTTCCATGTTTTGGAAGTTTAAATGATATTTATATATCTTTTTCCCTTTATGTTATATGCTCATTGGAACTTTGCAGCTAATTCTTGTTTATTATTCAGTTATTCAGCTTTTGGGTTTCTCGTTTCCAAGCTTTATGGCCAATAATTCTTTAATAATACTCATGACAATGCATCTATTGAATAATTAATAAATGTGAATTCAAATTTGATTTTTCTGATCCTCTATAGAAAAAAAGGTCAACCGTTCTAAGATTTGCTTCACAATTTTTAAAATTTCTTGTAAATATGCAATTACTATGCATTATAAATAAGATTAAAGTGCTGGATACAACAAAAAATAAAATCAAGGTGTTAAATGTCTGCATGTTTAACCAAAAGAAAAATCCCATTCATCTTTGAGGCAATGCATATGAAGCATATATAGCAGAAAAGCATCTCTTAAGAGGTGAATTAGTGAATGGAATTAATGTGGCCAAAAATGAAAAAAAATCAATTAGTTAAAATTTCATACATCCTTTCTATTTTATATAAATAATGTTAGATCACTTCAAAAATTTATATTTTATATATAGGAGCCAAGGGAGTACAATATATGAATTTTATAGATAGCTTTATTTGTTAATGTTTAAATGCATGAATATAATAGAGACCATTCAACGTGAATTTTACCAAAGGTTTATAATAATACACATTTAGGTGTGCAGGGTTGACCATATCACATACGATTAATAACAATAATAATAATTTGGGAAAATGACAACTAGGTCCCAAGGTACACAAAAATTTCCAAAAAAAAATCTCCCTTTGAAAAGTCAAAGGTCAAGAAAGTCCCTAGGGACTTTTCTGACATGAATTCACCATGTCCAATTATAAAAATAACCCCCACTCAAATAACAAAAGAAAACGCACAAAGAAGAGGAGGGAAGCACGTTTTTGTGATCAAGCTATTAAGGAAAAAGAGAAAAATGCATGGACGAAGGGCGTAGGAGATACAACATTGAAGGTATACAAAGTCGTGTTAATGTGGCTGGGAACATCATCTTCATCATCGTCCAGGTACGGGTAGCAATGTACAAAAGCGAACTGGAAAATTTTGTTTTTTCTGTGTGAAAGTTGGTTAGATTGAGATTGAGGGGTTGCTGAAAGGTTGGATCTTAGGCTAAAAAATGGAGTAAGTGGTAGGTGGTAGACAAGAAATGCTAAGAATTTGGTAGACAAATAAGCTTGATCATTGAAGTTGGGGTTTCACCTTGGGTGGGTTGTGTTTATGTTAGAGTGCTCTATTTTTGTGGCATGGTAATAGAGGAGCTGTTGTGTCTAAAGTAAGAATGGTGAATGTAATTGGTATTCTTTGATGGAAAAACGCTGAAATGAACACAAAAAATTGTTGTAAATTTGTGCATATGAAGTTGTAAAGATTGCTATGTGTAACCCCCCTCACAATAATTATATTCGGATTATAAAATTTAAGTGAAATAGAGACCAATAAGACAAAAATCACATTTAGGATCACTCATCTCCAAGAGATGGGGTGTCCAAACAAAACGTTCAAGACATAATTCATCTGGTCTCACGTTCACTTTCGAATACAATTACTTGTGCCGATAAATCACATAATAAATATCAGAGTGCGTAACCAAAATCCCGGCAACCCCGGGTTACTTATATATAGAATAGGTTTAAAGGTTTTCCCAAGATGGGAATTACATATCCAAAATTTGCTATATACATCTCATATACATACAATAATCCCAAAAGCCAACTAGATAACCAACATCCAAAATACAAAATGTCCCTAAAGCCCTAACCCCTCCTGGTTGGCCGCTTCCCTTTCGAGCCACATGCCCTATCTGAAATGTTAGTCATTTGGAAAGAGTGAGATTCAAAAGAATCCTAGTAGTAACAAATCACTCATACAATATATAAACACAAGGCATGTAATGTATCATGTTCACCAGCATCATCAGCAACATAATGATCCATGGCTCGAGCCACAGACGACAATACTCACGGCTGTAACACAATGCACTATATCATGTGCGCGGAAATCACAATGATAGCTTTCACTATAAACACTATGCCCACTTTCACAGTAATCACAATGACAGCTTTTGCTGTAAACACTATGCCCGTTCACGCGGTAATCATTATGCCAGCAGCATCACAAAGTACAAGGTATCTCAATGAACAACGTATCACAAGGCACAATGCTAAAAAATGCACAAAGCTCTACAAGGCACAATGCTCCACAATGTATCTCAATGCATCTCAAAGTAGCAGCAGCACACAATGCATGATAGGCAAACATACAATACATTTACATAAAGTATAAGAGAGGAGTCACTACCTGAATCTTTCCTGACGTTCTTTGGCACAGTGGGCTCACACGTCTGACAGATGTCAAATCCTATACCAATTTAGGGACAATTGATTAATCTCTTTTCCAAACACTTATTCCATAACATTCTAAGTTGGGTATCATTTAGGACTCTTTAGGTAGCTAATAGAGGCCTAAATATATGCCTAAAGGGTTAAGAGAAACTACCCTGAAGACCCCTTTTTCAAAGGCAAAACACATTTTTTTGGCTAGCTTACTCGAGTGAAGATGACCTCACTCGAGTGATGAGACACGCGTGCCCGAGTGAGAACGGCTCTTACTCGCGAGTGTTTGACAGTGAGCAACCATCATGACCAAAAAGTGCTCACCGCACTCGAGCACATAGCTTTGCACTCGGGTGATGACTCCAAACTCACTCGAGTCACTGAAAGTGCAAGACAAGAAGTGAGAACCAGAAAGCACAGGCAACATTAGAGGGACAAGCTCACTCGAGCATACCCCAAGTGCTTGGGTGAGAGGCCTACACTTGCGAGTGTCAGATCACATTCTTGAGCATTGGCCAGCCAAAGACAACCCAAGAGTAACCCTAACTCTAGACTCACACCATTACTCGAGCAATCCCTTTCTCACTCAAGTGATCACCAACTTCACTCGCGGTGACAGAAGGGCACTCGAGCTCTACTCATAGAACCCAGGCAAAGCTCGAAGCAGAAAAGGGAAAATATACGCAACACTCGAGCATGATCTTCCCTCACTCGAGTGATGATATCAGAATGCCCAGATCGCAGCACATGATAGAAATTTCCCAGATGGTCAAAACCAATCCCACTGGTTTCCAAACTTCTCACAAAGCTCACACATAATTACTCATGCCTAAGGAACACATTGGCAACTTCCAAAATACCCAAAAACCATTCTAACCACAATCAAACACTTAGGTCTCTATGATACACCCAATGTCCAAATTTCATTCAACTCAATTCAAATTTCCAAATCAACTCCAACAATCAAATAACTATGAATTTCATTCATTCCAAAATAACCATAAATTAGGGCAAATTTTCCAGAATTTCTCAAACTTATCCAAAACTCATAACAGATATATCAAAATGCATCAAATGCCTACCTTTTCCTTTGCCAAATCTAGAATCTTGATTCTCCAACTTTTAATTTCGTCCAACACCCAAATCAACACTATTCAAGATTCTAAAATCACCACAATAAAGCTCTCAATAAGGTGCACAACATTAGAGAAGAGTATTTTAACAAAGAAGGACCATTACTCACCCAAAATCAAAGCTTTCACTTTCTCTTTCCTTGCTTGAGTTCAGCGAAAATGGGGAAGGAAGAGAGAGAAAATGAGAGATGGAGAAATGATGATGATGAAGATGTGAGCTTCTCTTCTCTTGCCCATGCTTCCATCGAATAGAGAGATAAGGGAGAGAAAAAGTAGACTTTTGTCCTCTTGTGCCATATCCAATGGTTCACACTATGCCACATGACACCATCTTGTCACTTCCACAATGAGCTCACCAAGCTTAATGCACAGGATCCCAAGCCATATGCAACAAATCTCAACCATTGATCTCTAATCACCAAATGCACCTATATCAAAATTTAGATCATATTTCTCTAAAAGTGTTTAATTACACAAAGTACAATCAATATCAGAGTCATTAGTCCTTAATCCTAAATTTGGATATTATACTTGGAAGTTGTTAATACGTATCGAACCTATGCTATATTTTTGGGGAAGCAAACAGAGGTTTGGCCTTGTTTTTAGTGTTTTTAGTGTGTTTAGTGTTATTAGAAAAAGCACATGTGTAGGAATAAAATGTGTAGTTAACGTGTTGTTAATATATGCATATGAAGTTGTAAATATTGCTTTGAAGTTATTAATACGTACCAAACATGTGCTCTGCTTTTGGGGGAGCAAATAGAGGTTTGGCCTTTTTTTTAAGTGGGTATGGTTGAATATTAGTGTGTTTTGTGTTATTAGAAAAAGCACATGTGTAGGAAAAAAATGTGTAGCTAACGTGTTGTTAATATGTGCATATAAAGTTGTAAATATTGCTTTAGAAGTTGTTAATACAAAGTTTGTGTTGCAGATTGTCATGAAAGATGGGAAGTTGTTTGGGGAAGAATCTATTTTGTTTCTTTCATGTGGGGGAAGTTTTTAAATGGTGGAGAAGATGAAATGCAATATGTTGGTGGTTTAGTAAGAACAAGATGCGTAAAGGAAGGCATAACATATGAGGAGTTGCGAAAAATCATATCATCCATAACGGGAAAAGAAAGGAAAGAAATGCAAATGAAGTTCAAAGTTGCCCTTGATACATCAACATTTGTGGATCTTGTAGATGATGAAGGGGTGCATCATTTAATCGAATTTAATGAATAATATGGTCATGTGTATATTAAGAGGATGGTGATAATGACAATACAGAACCAGCAATGAATGGTCAAATGGAAGAGCAAGAAGTGTAAGTTTATTTGTCCTAAAAAAAGTAATTTTTTCCAACGTTAATATGTGCAAGAGTACTCAAACTTGTAATTTCTTGCAGGATTGATCATTAATTTGGAGGTGAAGGAGGAATGTGTGTACATCCCCACATAGTTTGTTAAATGAAAGTAAAGTGATCCCATTATTGACTTGTGTTACCTAAATAGTGCCAACCCCAATACCAGAAATGAATCATGGAAAATGGAAACATTTAATTATTGGAGCAGGACAGATTTTTTCAAATGTGTGAGCCTTCGTCAAATGTTATACAAATATAGCATTGCTTATAAGTTTTCATACCAATTTGTCAAGAACAATCAACACAAGATAATTGTGAAATGCAAGGTTGATGGTTGTCCTTGGTACATAGGTGCATATTCATCAGGAGAACATCAAGATACAGAGTTTATAACCATTAGAACACTCAAAAGTGAACACATTCACCAAGCACAAGATAGCCTAATAGTTTGGCATCCATATAGGTCGAGCTTGACATCATCAATGGTAATAGATGGTTTGAGGTGCAATATTGACAAGACTGCTAACGGGTATTTATTGCTTACAGTTGTTCGGTTAAAGGGTTTTTAAGAGGTTGTTAACCCATACTTTATGTAGATGGTTGTCATCTAAGTGGCCCTTATAAGGGAACAATGTTGTCTGCTATTGCATACGATGTAAACAACCAGATGTTTCCCTTAGCATATGCCATTGTTAGCGGTGAGACATATGATGAATGGTCTTGGTTTCTATCGAACGTGAAAGACATCTTAGGCTCAATGTTGATAATAATTGTCTTAGATCGTAATAATGCGATTATTGGTACTGTAAAAGAAATATTTGGCAATGAGAGACATGTTTTTTGCTACCGACATTTGAAAGAAAATTATAGTTCTGAGTTCCTGTAAATCAATAGAGGTCGGACATGAACATCAGGGAATAGCAAGGATAATACACTCCTTCTTGATGCAATTGCATATGCAAGGTTGGATGAAAACTTCACTAGTGCAATGGGTAAATTAAGATTGTTCAATCCACAATTGGCAGATTGGGTGGAGAATCATGGGGATGTTGACAAATGGGCTCTAAACAAGTTTCCTTTCAAAAGGTGGGATAACATAACCAATAATCTTGCAGAGTCATTTAATGCATGGATGTTGAAAGAAAGGAAGCACACCGTGTCAGTTTTAATTCATGAACATCGAGAGAAATTGGCTCGAAAATTGATTACAAGCAAGATGGCCATGAATAGTTGGAAAAATATAGTGGGACCCAATATTGAAGAAAAATTGCTGCAACAAGCTAAATATGATGAAAATATGGAAGCAGCATATTATGGAGACAATCAATTCTCGGTTCGAAGTAGATGTGGAGATGCCATCATTTTTGTGAATGTAGATCTTGGTGAAAGAAAATGCACATGTCTAACATGGCAAATGAGTTGAGTACCTTGCGCCCATGCATGTACAGCTATTAAGGTACTTAGTAGTAATGTGTACACATTTGTAGATGACTGGTTCAAACTAGAAGCACGGGGAAAAATATATGAAAGTTCTATGAGGCTAGTCACAACTCATGATTGTCCACGGGTTGAGTCTCCAACGGTGACACATATGCTTACATAGACATTCTTAGACCCTCCAATAACTTCAAGGCCGCCAGGGAGACCCAAAAGGAAAAGCAGGGAATCTCAGTTTCAAAACAAGAAGATGTATCATTGTGGGAGATGCAATGAGGTTGGGCATACAGTCAAAACTTGCAGAAATCCAAATCCATCCTAAAAACAAGGAGTACATAAATGTAGATGCTTTTGATAGTAACTTTTTGCTGATGTATATATTGACCATGAACTATTCACATTCCCTGACCCTTTTTACTTGTTGAATGTATTCTCAACTTGGTGTATCTATGTAATTAGCATATCATATTAAGTGGAATGAATAAGTAAAAAAAGGTACTTACTCATAGTACTTAATATTTTATTGTCTTAGTATATAAGGAAATGATAAGCTATTCAGTTGTGATAGTACACGTATTAGTTGTTTAAATTTATGATATGTTGTTGTGACAAGGGCCATATGAAATTGTACAACCATCAAAGGGTTGGCCAATGACATAATGAAAACAACTTTTTTTTGTTGTGAAAACATACACAATGGCTTGTGAACAAGGCCTTATGATATTGCTAGTGTCACCTCAGGAATTTTATGCACATTGAAGCATCACTGGGTTCAGCTGATGGTAAGACCCTATGAGAGTATAAAAAATTAAACCGTTCAGAGGAAGTTGTTAATATCACTGATGATGTTGTAAATGTAGCATAATATGTTGTAAATATTGCACAAGCACTATTTTTCCTAACATGTTGTAAACGTAAGTTAAAACATTGTTAATATAACTTATGATATTGTACATATAGCATAACATGTTGTAAACAATGAGAAAAGTGCTGAAAAAGTGGTGTGTCTGTTGTAGCTTCTTGCACAAGCTATTGCCCTAGATTCACTGGTGAAAATAGTTGAAAACATAGCTTAAAGACTTGTAAAAAAATAATGTAACGTGTTGTAAACGTAGTAGCATGTGTTGTAAACATTGCACAAGCATGCTTTTTCCTTACATGTTGTAAACGTAACTTAAAACATTGTTAATATGACTTATGATGTTGTACATATAGCATAACATGTTGTAAACGATGAGAGAAGTACCGAAAAAGTGGTGTGTATGTTGTAGCTTCTTGCACAAGCTACTGCCATGGTGTCACTGGTGAAAATAGTTGTAAACATAGCTTAAAGACTTGTAAAAATAACGTAACATGTTGTAAATGTAGTAGTATGTGTTGTAAACATTGCACAAGCACGCTTTTTATTTACATGTTGTAAACGTAACTTAAAAAGTTGTTAATATGACTTATGATGTTGTATATATAGCATAACATGTTGTAAATGATGAGAGAAGTGCCAGAAAAGTGGTGTGTATGTTGTAGCTTCTTGCACAAGCTACTGCCCTAATGTCACTGGTGAAAATAGTTGTAAACATAGCTTAAAGACTTGTAAAAATAATGTAACGTGTTGTAATCATAGCAGTATGTCTTGTAAACATTGCACAAGCACGCTTTCTCCTTACATATTGTAAACGTAACTTAAAAAGTTGTTAATATGACTTATGATATTGTACATATAGTATAACATGTTGTAAACGATTAGAGAAGTGCAAGAAAAGTGGTGTGTATGTTGTAGCTTCTTGCACAAGCTACTGCCCTGGTATCACTGGTGAAAATAGTTGTAAACATAGCTTAAAGACTTGTAAAAATAACGTAATCTGTTGTAAACGTAGCAGCATGTATTGTAAACATTACACAAGCACACATTCCTTTTACATGTTGTAAAGGTAACTGAATACGTTGTTAATATGACTTATGATGTTGTAAATACAGCATACCACATTGTGAACAATGACAGCATACCACGTTGTGTACATGTTATAAAAGTAATTGAATATGTTTTAAACACTATTTGAGATTTTGAGAGTTGGTGGGACAAGCACACATCCAATGACCTTTGTGAAAACAGCAAAACATCAAACAGTTGTTAAAATGACATCAACTATTGTGAAAACATGCATATCCATTGGTAAACCATAAATACAAAAAAAATGGTTTGGGGACCTTGTTGTCTAAATACGTTGGCCCCTTCACCGTCAAACAACCTGATTAAACCACCAAAAAATATGTTATGAACATATGCATAATGTGTTGTCAATGTCCACACTTGGCAATTTTGCAAGTAAAGCATTCCATATATACATGTTGTAAAACTAACTGATTATGCTGCCAAAATAACTCATGATGTTGTAAACTAACTATACATTAGTGCCTTTTGAAGCAAGTAGGCATTCCTACAAAATATCAACACGAGTACACTAGAACTAGCCATATCCACAAAAGAATATCTCAAATGCTACACGTCTTTCTTCCTCTTCATTTGTTGACTTCCATTGAAAAGGGACAACACCTTTTGAGCATGTTCATTCTGCTCATGTGTGACTAGCCACCATAAACAATCCACCTTTACCTACCGAATCTGACAATCAACAAGCTTAGGCATGGTGTACCCCGCTTTGTCATATGTAGAGCCATCCCAGCTATGTAACCACGACAGAACATGAACACCACATGAATCGCTGCAAAACAAATTGCCACATACACAGTTTCAATGTTATAACAACCGAATGGTTAAAAAAAGCTATAGTTGAAAGACTTGGAGGGGGAAAAAAGTACTAAAGTATCAGCCTGGACATGCACTTTTGGCCAGTTAACTTCCTTTGCTATTTCTTGTCCTTTATCATATACTTCGGGTTTAACTCAATGAAGTATGTTAACGATGCAATCTCTCTGGAAGTTGTAAGAAAAAGAAGTTATGTCATAAAACAACAATGACGAATGCAAACCATTTTAGAAAGAAGCACTTATACACTGTTATGCAAGCCGTTCTTTGGCTTGAAAATCTTCTTTTTGCCTTATGCTCAATCTTTTGGGTTTTTTTGGATGGTCAACTGCTGAACGTGCATCTTCTTCTACCTTTTGTGCTCTTGCATATGTTGATTGGTCAACCAATGAGTCCAGCACATAAAACCGTATTGTCTTCATCTCTAAAACGTAACAAAACCAATGATCTAGGTGTAGGGTAGGAGAAAAAATCAAGTCACAATCGCCAATATTGTAACCAATATGTTCAGGAAAGATCTCCGCAGCATGTGATTCCAATGACTAGTTGTTTGGATCCGATTCCATTATTTGCATCATTTCTATGGAAAATATGTATTTAGTTACCCAGCTACTCTTGTGTACTTGATCCCCCACTAACGTCCTCACAGCCATGGTCATAAACTATGCACCATTACAAAAAAGGTAAGCAATTCACGGAATTCAATGAACATAGTATGAGTTTATTGTTCAAATATCTTACCTTGTTACTAATCCACCCCCTGGACGAAGGCAATATAGTTCACCATGGGTCAAGAAATAATCATACATATCCACAAACTCCCTAATAGAGAAACAAACGCACAAAGTCAATTTTTGTGATCTAACTCAATTGAGATTGAAGAAATGTGGTTACTTACTCCTACTCATCCTCTGCTGAATTAGATCATGTAGTGCACATTTGATATAAACCTTCCTTATCCTTGTCATCTTTTCTTCTCTTCTTACCCATTGTTGTGATCTAAAGAGAGGTAATAGTAGGTTTCTTAACCCTTATAGATTTCCTCAATCGTAGCTTTTGCTTTCCTTTTGATTCCACTTCCTCCTTATCTCCCATAGCATCTACACCTCCTACTTCTTTCTCTGACCCTTCGTCTTCACTTATAGACTGCACTTCATCATCTTCTCCTTTTCTTGTGTCACCCCCCTCATCTTCACTTGGAAATACATGTTCATCATCTTCACTTTCTGACGAAGATTTCACGTCTTGCACCTTTTCATCCCCTTTATCGATGTTTCCCCTGCCCAATAGCCTTGCCTGAAGGGAAACGAGTTCCTCTTGCACTATTGACATCATCCTTGACATAATTCGATCATATGTTCTCTTGATTTCCTACAAATTAGAAATGACAAAATTAATTTAATACTTTTGACAGAATGTGTGGCTGACATCAAATTTCACATCTTACCAGGTGTGTTAGCATAGTTTGTTAAGGCAATTCAGAAGAGTGAGATCCAACTACATTACTAACTGAATGTAGCAACCCTTGGTTGCTTTCTTTCTCTATTTGTACTCTACTCTTGACGTTGTTGTCATTCCAAAATGCAATTGCATTGTCACTTGTAGAGGCTGTAGTTCACCTGTACATAAATTAAATAACAACTTAACAGCAGCAGAATTCAACATTTAATGCAGCAATTTACAACTAATTAAACAAATCCAAAAAAGGTTACATACATAAAACATGCACTTACCATTAGAAAATATATACATCCGCCTACATTGATCCTTCCTGCATCTTTTCCTTTCATTACCTTTTTCTTATACTGTGCAAGAGAATTTGATAGTTCATTCAACACAAAACTCGACCAATCGTACTCCTTAAGAGCTCTTTTTGTTGCTGCCATCACCTTCAACACTCTATCACTCACTTTAATACCCGCTCCAGGACATAAGAGAGTTCCCAACGCATACATAACAAAGAGGAGTTCGAATTCAGGATCTTCATCTCTCTCAATTAGCCATTTTTTTATCATCTTGTATGGCACTGTCCCATATAACGTCTTCAATTGTTCAAAACCTTCTTCGTTATTAACTTTTTCCTCAATGTCCCCCCCTCACACAGTAAGCCCATCAATTGTTGTACATCTTCTCGACGGATGTTCAATGACCTCCCTTGAATCGAAACATTGTTAGTTGGAGGGTCAAATACAGACATAAACTGACCACATAGATCTTAGGGGATTTATGAGCAACATATGTTAACTAACTTGTCAAATATGACTTTCTTTAGCTGATCCATCCTATCTTCTCTATTCTTTACACTATTGCACACTTTCATAAACTGATTAGGAGCACAGCGAGTCAAGAATGGAACCACATATTTTGTCCCTTTTACCACACTCCTTATATTCTTCTCCCTCACCCTATATGCCTCCTTCTCCTCATCTTTCAATGCATCCCAAGCTTCTTTCATCAACTGTGTCTCCTCTTTTAAACGCTTGCACTCCTCTTTCTTGTTCTTCTTGTTCTTAAAATAGTCTTGTGTGAACAATATATACCCTAAAACTTTTGACACCCTCTCTCCCTCTCATCTTTCCTTTCTTTGTTCTTCATCATTTTCTACTTAACCTTAAGCGTAATTACTACTTTAATCACCCACCACAAAAAACATAAGACATTAACCAATCATTTGTATATAACGAACAAGTAATTTATGAAGTTAGTTGCAATCCATATCAGTAATGCAGAGAACACAGTCATCTAGACAATAAATATATATCAATCACTAATTCATATATAACAACAATGAAGCATAAGGGTTTAATTCACATGCTTCAAAACAAAGGTCATGAAGAAAACTTTCTTGTGCAACTCATCACACATAACATACAATTTTTCATATCAATAATTGCTAACTATTCTATACTGACAAGTACCAATTCAGACATTGATGTACGTTGTACCTAACGCCAACTTTACTTCCTATACTAACCATTCTTCTATTGGAACCACTCAAAAACAGTAATAAGCAACACAAACAGAAGCATTAATAGAACATCAATTATCAACATTAACATACTTCCAAATGCACCAATTCTAGAGGAGCATATTATCAGCCTCATACCCATTGATTCTGACCTCAAACACAATGCTAGAGCATCACATTATCAGCAAACCACATTATAAAACATTCCCTGACCTTCAACGTTACTCATAAACAAACATCTATACCCCTCATAACAACAACACTGATTCAGCCATCACAGAGCAGCGACACACAGACAAAGAAAAGATTTAAACCCGACAACCACCTTCCTTAACCAATGTGTAATATACCAAATTTTGCAATACTAAAAATGTGTAAATATGGAAATAGTAGAATAAAATAAATATTGGTATTTACAATTAAAGGTAGAGTTACTTTTGGAATTTCCATATATCCATTGTGTCATTTACAGAAATCGAGAAGTCAATATTGTAAAAATACAAGTGTAAGAAGTCGAAGCAAAATTCGTCGATAGTTGCAGGGTTCAGGGGCGTCAGCTGCGAGATCGGAGGAATTCGGGCATTTTGTGATATGCCTCGATATGCGTGCCATGGTCCCACGTGGGTCCCACGTGGAATTCTGGGTAATGCACCGATGGAGCAACTTTATTAAAAAGAACTTCAGTAAAGCATGTAATGACAGCTCATTATGACTCATGATGACAAATCTTTCGTGTTGGCCAAATAAGGAAATGACAAGTGTCCCGAAATTATTACAAAGTAAAAACATGTTTTTGTGTTGGCCAAATGAGGGGGTGACATGTGTCCCTCATCATTACACATCATTAGACCCACTTTAAGCCTTTCGTGTTGTCATCTCCGGAGTACGCCACCTAGCGTCTGAGTCCGGGGAATTCACTGGTCTCCGGCCAGGTCGCTTACTTTACGAGTCGAGCACCGAACCCAGGAGTCCGGGGAAATTGTCAGGCCTCCCCTTCCCCTGACCATTTATGACCCACCGAAGAAAGAGAAAAGTGGAAGACCAATGGTTGCATGACACGTGGCACTCTTAAGCATTAAACTTGTAACACGTGGCAAGATGAGATGAGATCATTTTATATGATTAAATCACAACCATCCATGCCTAATTAAATGGCAAAATTTCGTGCAAGCATGGAAAGAGAAAGAGAAATCAGATTTCTTAAGCTTAAGAACACAAGAAGAGAGAAGGAGGAGTGAATAGTGAGTTTTCTTGACTACCGGAGCCAATTTCAACCCTGAATCACCGTTATTGTCCGGTAAGTCCTTCAGGAAACTTTCTCTACTCACTATAAGCTTCAATTCTATGGTCTTGGATTTCTCATCTGAGGTGTTTTGTGCCAATTAGTCTACCATAGTGCCGCCGGAATACCAAACCACTTGTAGAAACGCGAAGAAGTAAGCGTAGACTTTCTTTTGAACCGAATACTTTGTGATTTCATTGAGTTTTTCTTAGCTCTTCAACCACCTATGTATTTCATTCAAGGGGTGTTTTTGAAGAAGGAAGATGTTTTAATCACATATATAAGGTGATATATGATGTTTGGAGAAGTATTAGACTTGTTGGTTGTTAAAATCACAGTGGAATTTTTGTTGTTTTGGGAGGCAGATTTCGGTTGGGGGCTAAATCTGGTAGAAATAATTTGATTTTGGTATTTTTGAGCTTTCCATTGGATTCTACACGAAAAATTGTGTGGGAATAGGCTCTGGTTATAATTTTTGACAAACTGGTTTAAAGAATCAAAAATTGGAAATTAAGTCTACTTGTGCAACAAAGTTGCCAGTGTGCGTTTTTGTCTGGCAGTTTTGTTGTGGCGAAACTTTCACTGTCCAACATTTATCTGTTGGTTATGAGATTTTCCATAATTAAATTACACTTATAGACCTTTAATTTGATAGGTATTATGAAGGATTTTGATAAGTATACTAGGAGTTATGAATTTTTGAAGTAGACCATTAAAACTGGTCAGATTTTCTGGCAGCAGGGAGAAAAAGAAAAACTGGGAAGTGTGCGCGGTCTTTCAGCTACTGAAAGTATTTTTCCCTTAAAATAGACTTAATAAGGGTTATATATAATTTTGGATCACCTCAATTCGATTTTTCTAGAATTAGTTATGATTTTTCAAAGTTCAGTGAAAAATCTGCCAGCTTTTGGTAATTGTGCGAAAATTCAAAGCAAAGAGATTTTGTAATAAAATTGGACATTTAAGAGTTAAGTTAAGCATTTGGAGTATCTTGAGCTCATTAGCTTCATATTGGGCCTAATGTAGTGACCCTAATGGTAACCAACATAAGAGAATAATTTATGAAGAGTTGGACTAAGAAATAACTCATTGCCCGTAAATTATAATTTATAGGACTTGACACTAGCCCAGGACATTCAAAGCACGTCATTCAAGATCAAGATTTGGAAAAATTGTCAGGTAGTAACTTATCCCTCACATACTATGTGATATATTATATGCATGTTTGTACCATTGTGAATTTAAAACATTCAGATGAGAAGGGCTAAGGCCCAGTAGAATTTCCCAGCGCTGTGGCAAGGGACGGTTGTCCTTGAATTGGTAACTTTATGCTTTCTGCATATTGTGAATTTTTCTCTGAATGTTGAATATGTTGATTGTACTGTAACTTTGGTTGACATGGCATGATATATGTGCATTTTATATGAGTGATATATGTTACTACTGAGATTCATTGAATCTCACCCTATTTTTCCAAAACAAATTTTCAGCTCGGGCAAGTAGTTCCTCAGGCAAGAAGGTAAACACGGGCGAATGAAGCAAAGGACTTAGAATTTAGTTTATGTTAGTTTTCTATTTTGGAGATTGTATGTAATTTGTATTTAAGTGTGGTCAGTCTCGTACTGACATGTATGTAAGCGCCTGTATATAAGCGAACACACGACGACATTCGTACCAGTAGTGGACAGACGTCCACCTAGGGCCGTTAATTAAACATAGTAGCTTGGGTTTTCAGCAGAGAACTTATTAGTAAACACTCTGATATGAAGAAATGAACCTGAAACGGATGGCTTAAAATAAATCATAAAATAATATGAGACCCAATCTGAAAATGATTTTTTAAAAGATTTTTGAAAACCCATTCAAGTGCAGCTCCACACTCTACTTGAAGTTGGGACTTCCGCTGTTTACAAAAGATTACTGGTCTCCTTGTTAAAGATATTACTACATTCATGCCATCTATATGCTTTCAAAACATGGGTGTTACACAATGTATTTCCCCAAGTAAATTCCAAGAATCAATGCTTTGCCCCAATCCCAAACTAGTGGCAACCCAATAAATTAAGGGTGCCATTTCATAAAATAAACTAAACTAAACTAAACACATGAAAGGCGTGCGAATGACTAACCCCCTGCGGACGACTGACCGTGCGACTTCGGTCGGAGGAGCAATGGAGGGACGCTGGGTGTTGGTAGGAGAAACGCAGCTTGCAGATTTGGAGGGACGCCAGCTTCTTTGCCGTTGCAAGACTGGCCGACATTGGCACTGCCTAGGAACAGCGGGTGCTTGGCCAACGGACTGTGATGCACGCTTCGGGATCAGAGGAGTCAACGACGCAGAGTTGAACGGCAGTGACGTGAGACGCAGAACTAGAGCACCACGGACTGAGAAGCAAAGCGTTCGAGTGGCGACCAAATTTAAACCCTCAATCATTTTCTTTCAAAAATGAAGGCTCCAATTTTTAAATTCCTCAGGGGTTATTTTTGTAATTGCTTACAAGGAATTCACGTCAAAAAAATCCCTAGGGACTTTTCTGACCTTTAACTTTTCAAAGGGAGTTTTTTGGGATTTTTTGTGAACCTTGGGACCTAGCTGTCATTTTCCCTAATAATTTTCAAGTTATCTAAGGATCTATCAAAAGACAAAAAAAAAGAAAAATGAGTTGGTGCAACAATCAAAAAGACAACAAAAATATATTAAAGAATAAGGACACCTACATTTATCTTGGAGGTAATATGATACCTCCTCAACTATGCACCAAATAAAAGAAAAAAGTAATTGTTGACGTTGTATATGATACAGATGTACGGACTTAAAATTTTGATGGTTCACGTGAGATCTTTATATTTAATGATATAGCAAAAGCAAAAGAAGATATGGCCATCTTTTATCCTCTTTTTCTTTTTTTTTTGTTGTGAAACCTTTTTTTATATCATTTTTCTTACTTCTTTAGGAAGCATCTGATATGACATTCAGAGTCATCAAATCAAAAGGTAAATAAGTGAAAGGGAGAAGTGACACACTTAAAGTAATTCATTGCTTTATGATCTATAGCTCGCATTCTGCTGGCAGTAAAACTTTTTGGTAAGGGATATGGAGATGGTCTATTTTGGAGAGAGTGAAATTTTTTATATCGCGAGTATTTCAAGAGAGGATTCCAACAAACTAGTTTGAGCTAAGAGGGGTGTGAGCAATAATAGCATAGAGTGCCCTTTTGAGTGTAATTGTGAGGAAACAATTATACATACTCTGAGAGATTGTGAGATTGCTAGTAATGTGTTGTTATCTTGTGTTAACCCATTATATTATTCTGCTTTCTTCTCTGGTAATTTGTAGGTATGGATCAAGTGGAATATGCATCATTCACCGGGAGTTCATAAGTTTGGTATTTGGCCTTGGCTGAGGACGTTCCATTCACTACGTTGGCTTATCTGGAAGAATAGTTGCAAGAAAGCATTGGAGGGATACAATGATCGCCCAAATCAACTAGTGCACACATGAATCCACTTTTTGCATGAACGAGCGGAAGATGGTCAGCTCAAACACAAGGTGTTCAACATTCCAATTAGAGTGCTAGATAGATGGATCGTGCCTCCATCCAGGTTTGTTCGAGTCGATGTAGATACGGCTATAGATGATCAAAGACAATCAGTGGTAGGGGCTGTAGTTCATGATACTATGGGACCATGGATTTGTGGGTTTCAACAGGGCTCTAGTTTTAACTTGGGCCCAACTATAGCAGAAATCCAAGCCATAAAAATTGGACTGCAAGTATGTCAATACATGAAACTTATGAAAGTTAAGTTGTATTCTGATTCTATAGAAGCTATTTAGTTGTTATTATAGGCCAATAGATGTTTCCACCCGCTTAATATGGAACTAGAGGAGGTCAGATCTTTGATTTATTTGGATTAGGATTTAGAGATATATCATGCTTACTGGGAAGCCATAAAATGTGCTGATTTTTTGGCCAAAGAGGCTTTGCAAATGAATAGTGAGTTGGCAGTGCTACAAACTCCTCCAGCTTTTTGTTCGAGCCAAATGTTAGCTGACCTCAGCTAAGATTTGGCTTGTTTTTCATGGTTTATTTTGTAAGTTATGTTGTAAGGGTTTGTAATGACCCCAATAGTAAACTCTTGTCCAAGTAATTCAAAAAAAAAGTAATTCATTACAACAACAACCACAAGATAGGTTTGACTACAATATTACCGGAGAAGGGTAACACCAGTCCCTCTACTTTCTCTTCATTTAGCTAGGGCCTGTTTGAAATAGAGTGAAAGGAAGGTTAGGGAAAGTTTTTAAGACTTGGATTTTTAAAATATTAGAGAAATGGGGTAATAAAATTATAATAAATATAAAATGTAAAATAAAAGAGATAAAAATATTAATAAGAAACTTTCAACTCCACTTCTCTAATTTCTTAAAATCTAAGTCATAAAAATTTTCCCTTCCTTCCCCTTCAAATCCCGCATACCAAATAATCTCTAATGTTACAATCATTTGATTATGTTTTAATAGGTGAGATTTAATGCTAGGCAATAATATTATAATTGTATATTTTTATTATATGTAAGATCATAGTAATATTTTTTGTATAGCATTAAATCTCACTCATTAAAATATGACTCAAAGGTTGAGATATTAAGTGCAGAGAAAGTGGAGACACTCCTTTCCCCAATATTACATGTCACTATTGTACTCTATCAACTATCAAATTCTTGTAAGATTATTAATTAAAAGATTTCACTCAATAACTTCATTGAATATTCTCTTTAACCTTTTCTTTGCCCCTTTTCTTGAGGGGGAGAGAAGGAAATCCATCCATCTTGTTCAACCCTTTTCACTAGCGTATGCAATAGTTTTGTTTATAAACGTATTTGAACCACCTTAAATGATTTTCTACCAATTTCTCTTCAATAAATACCACTCTAACTCTTACATGAATATGTTCATTACAAAAACTTCATCTTTTTTTTTTGTATGACCACGCATTCATCTCAACATCCTTATCTTAGCTACCCCCACTTTGTATTCATGTCCTTTTAAAGCCCAACGTTAACTACTATATAGCATTGTTAGTTTTATAGCAGTATGATACAACTTTCTTTTCATCTTATTAGGTATTTTTGGATAAAAATTAACTCTAGTGCCTCTTTTCACTTAACCACCCTGCTTAAAGTAATTAGTAGAATTAAATTTGAGATCTTTAACTAATAAGGAAGAGTTTATAACATTAAGTCACAAGATCATTGGCTGCTACAAGACTCTCAAGGTAGGCCACATCCCTTTGCACTTAATTAGTGGTCTATGGCACATCAACCCTTTTAAATTATTTCATAATCAAACTAAAAAGTCTTGTATTGAGATTTAGATTCAACACTAAAATATTTCTAGCTCATACCCACCACTTTCATATATACATGCTTACATAGATGTATAAGCCAAAATGGGCTTGTGGAGTATGATAACTTGTGCATATTCAAATCATGCAATGTCAAACTCCACCAATATTTTGTGGAAAAAGTTCGAGCACTGAACTTATTCTTATCAAAATGGAACACATATTTTTCTTCTTACATATCGAAAATGAATTTACGAGTTTATATGAAGAATAGAGAAACCCCCCTTTTCTTAACTAAGCATCTTCATCCAAAGTGAGAGACAGTCATCAAAAAGTATTTTCCTTTTCGTAGTCATTCTAGCAACTCATCAGGTTGTAAAGAATATTGATATAATATGGCTTTTGTTGAATAAGGACTAAGGGAGAATTTAAGAAATGTGGCAGCATAAAAGGAAAATATAGCATTTATTTTATGCCAAACTTTGCTTTTGAATATCTTCAGACTTGCTTTACCCATGTAAGTGCGCAGGTAGGAGTGTAGGAAAATACTTCATTACTAAGCAAAATGCAAAAAATAGTTTTGGCATATTATGAAGGGTTGAGGTGCATCCGCTTTCATATAGTATTTCTAAAATATTTTTTAAGTACATTCACCACCATAAAGGTTTTTTTTAGGTGCAATTTTGCACTTAACAATTTAAGTAATTTAGGATGTTAAATACATCTGAAAAATACTTCAGGGTGTCGGATAAACCAAAAAATCATTTAAACTGCTAAACACATCTAAAAAATACTTTAAGGTGATGGACACATAAAAATATACTTCAGGGTATTGGATATACCACAAAATATTTTAGAACACTAAATGCACATGGAAAAATAGTTCAAGCTGCTGGATACACCTAAATCCTACAAAAAATACAAAATGATTTAGATCCTCATCATCAACTGTTACTGAGTTAATCTTTAAGTTTTCCACCAATATTTTCTGGTAATATGTATGGGCTACTTGTGATTTTTCTCTTATCCACATGTAATGTCCAAAAGAAGCACAACAAAAGTACTCTCATAAATTAGATAATTTCCATTTTCCACAAGAGTTTAATTTCTTTGTGAAGGAAAATTAGGAGAGAGAAGAGACTTGTGTATTGGGGCGGACCCACATTCAGATCCGAGTCAAAGCTCCTAATACTTCATTACTTGAACATAACAATGATCATGCAATTATTAGACTACTAAAGTTTAATTAGGATTCACACAAAAAATCACCAGAACAAGAAAGATGGTAGGAGAAAAGAGAGATTGTCAAATAACTCAATAACAGGGGTACGATTCAGCGGAGAGAGGCATATCTTATTTATAGAGGTCTATGGAGACCGCTAATTATGAAGTTATGTGCACTCCTACTTGCCATCTAAGTAATATTAAGAAATTAATTCTTGATTAATTTCCTAATATACAATTACTTATTTCTCAATTAACAAATATATAATTAATACTGATTTGTTTCTTATTTAATAAGGCTACTTGTTTTCTAATCCAATAGTCCAGCTTATCAAGGGTGGACCTGGACCCAAAGTCAACATCTCCCACTCGCACTTGATGGGCCTCCCATCATGCATCTATTACTCTTTCATGTTTCATACCTAGTGTTTGTCATGACTACTAAGCAAAATGTCTTTAAAATTTAGTACTTGTTATACTAAAAATCCCTTATACCGGATTAACATCTAAGGACACCCTTTATATATTTGTAAGCTATCTATTTGTTGCCTCATATGCCCCAGATTCTCCCATGCACATTACTCATGGCATATCTAATCCTTCTCGAGTTAATATGTTGATTAACTTAGATTGCCTTCCATGCACATAGTATCCGCATTTACAAGCTACACATAGAATTAGTAAGGAATCAACCACAGACACTAGCACATCTCATGTGTCTAGTAGTAAATCTTCTTTTTTGACTAAACATCAATCATCTTGACTTTGTTGCTTTCCTAGTTTTCAATTGTCTTACCTAATCATGTGTGATCATCGAGCTTTAGCTAAAGTAGTTGTCACCAAACCAAGCTTTCATGGTGTCGCCTAAGTCTTAAAGGCATCGTGGAAGGATTTTTCCTTCCAGGGAATAACATTATAGTGAACTAGGGATCTTTCACCTACATCCCAAGTTGCAATCTAACTCTCAAACATATGCAGTATGAATTGCATGCTATGATGAATGGTTTGTGGTGTACGTAGATTTCTTTCTCTTTCACCGTACAGACATGAATTCCAAAATGTACTCAAAATTCAAACCAAAACTTTCTTTTTCATAATATCTTTTTTTCAATCTTATTGGTGAAAAACTTTATTCTCTTGCCAATAGGTATGTATTCATACTTCCATTTTCTATGTATTTATATACATATGGATCTCATTTCAGTTTAACTGAGGCTGCTCAAATGCAAAGATTCTTCTTAACCATCTCATGGCGATCATTTACTCGCTTACCCTCCCATGCCCCTACAAATGTGGGAAGATAGTTGTTCGTGTGAGCGAACCAACATTTTCTGACCTATACGACGTACAAAATTGTATACATTATATGTATTTACTCATAACATACATATTATTTCTTTTATCTTTATATAAAAGAAGTTCAAGCCCTTATATTCTATGTGTGTCCCAAGATCTTTACTAACTCAATGAATATCAAGCTATTGGCTCAATAAAGGGATCTACCAATATTTCATCAGCAAAAGGTCATTGAACTGTTATTTTCCTTCTCTTGAAGCATATCTCTCACAAAGATACATAAAATGTATGTTTCACCTTACTGTGATACTTATGATCCACATCAAAAGATGTTGTCCTTTGGATCCTTCTATCTACCATTCATTCATAGTTGCTCATGGGAAATTCTCTAGCCATATGGCTCCTTGAATGATGGCAGAACATGCTCTGTGTTCTAATTCCATAGATAACAAAAATACATTGTATATTTCTTTACTCCATTATCATTTGCATAAGTCTTGTATTGGAGTATCCTTCCACACGTGAGTTGTTGCCTTGACAACTTAATCCATGGTTCCTCTCATAATCTTTTCCATATCTGGAAGAAAAATAGTTTCCAAGTCAAATATTTGGTCTTACGGACACCAATATGTACATTCATGTTACCAACCATATTCTTATGGTGGAATTATATCCACCTTTTCTGTGTTGGATTCCTTGTAGGATGTGTAACCTCTTTAAGGTTGTGTCCTTAACTTTAGGGGTGTTCATGGTTTTTCATTTTAGCATACTGAGATGCCTAAGAATAACCCTTGTACATGTCTTAGGTAGAAAAGATTGTACCTTCCTTGTGCAATATCTGTTTATCTTGTCATTCAAGATATGTTATGTTCAACCCATGATCATTCAACTCAGAATTTAATGATAACTCTTATCCTTTATTCCTTAACTCCCCAGACACTTGTTTCAACTTAACATATGTCATTTGACAAAGGATGACTTCACAAAGAATCATCTCAAGACCGTTTGGCACTCATGTAGTGTTTTTCAACTATCTCAAAGTTGGCGAGGCTTTCACCTTGTGATACCTCATATACTACTACCTGGATGATAGTTTCTACAAAGCCTTCAAGCTGCTTCATATAGATTTGGGTTTTTTATGCCCTTATGGATTTGAAAACCTACTTGTTCCTAATCGCCTTTTGGCTAGATGACAAATCGCCCAAATATGTGTTTGGCTAGTTTCAAAAAAATTCATATCCTCCCGCATAACACATTGCAATTAGTAGGTTATTCTAGTGTCTTTTAGACATTTGTAAGTAGTCATTATTACCTTCTAAATGATGAAGACAACATTCAATCTATTAGGGAATCTATCCGCTTATTGTCAAACCCCTTAATATCTTGACATTTATCAAAGTATTAACACACAGTTTAATGGGCGAACAGAAATAGCATAAACAACCTAATATAAAGTGCTTGATTATATTACTGGAATCCCCATAGAGTTTGTACATAATATTTACATAACCCAAAATAACATAAAAACTATAGATAACCAACACTATTTCTTGGACAGATCCAGAATCTTCAGTTCCTGATAACTGCTTCCTTGTCCTTGGAGTAGCTACTCTTACTGAATAAATTTATAAATATTTGGAAAGGGGTGAGATTCATACAAATCTTAGTAGTAACACACAATCAATCATATAAAATGTGATAAATAAACATGCATTGCACCATAAAATGTAATGAAACAAATATTCTATAAACATGTCTGTCTGTTAGGTGTTAAGGATCAAATGATTGTTTGTCCCTACTGGTCACACTGTGTACACTATTCAGGATCAAATGTAAGTTTGACCCTTGCTGTAATGTTCCAGAGTAGATAACTATCTGTCTCTACTTGTCTCACTACCTCTGTAACCCCTTGCCTTATAAACGGTAGTTATAATTCAAAAATGTGAAATTAAGATGAATTAGGGGTCATCAGATGTTAAAAGACTTATTTCCAATCCCATCCGTAGGATAAGGTTTTCAAAAATTTCTTTCAACACATGTTTAATTCGGCCTCAGACTCACATTCGAATATAATTAATCTATGCAGTTAAGTTGTATTCATACATATCAGAGTGTAAACCAAAATTCTTGGCAATCCCCGAGTTTCCATAAATTAGCTAAAGGGTCTACGGGGTATAATAGCCCCTTACAACTTCCCATTCAGAAGATTACATATCCTTTTCCAAAATAACATTTACAGATGTAGAGTAATCCCAATCCATATATGACAACAAACCAACAACTGAAATAAAGAACTATCTGCCCTTGGTTGCCTACTTCTCCTTTGAGCAGCTTGCCCTGGCTGTAGGTTAGTCAATGAAAGAATGAGATTCAAGAGAATCCTAGTAGTAACAAATTACTCATATAATATATAATCACATAGAATGTAAGCAAATCATCTATTAGCACAGCAGCAATAATCACAATATACACATTGCCTCAACGACATACAAATAGTTTTCGCAGCATACACATAGCCTTATGGCTTACACATAGCCTTTCAGCTTACACATGTCTTCACAGCATACACATAGCCTTGCTGCTTACACATAGCCTTTCGGCTTTCACATAACCTTTACGGTTGTCACATAGCCTTTCAGCATTCACATAGCCTTACAGCTTTCACATCCACAAGCTTTGTAGCATTCAAAATCATCACAATTCAGTGATCAATAAAACATACAATGCATCACCTATATTATAAGGGAAAGCGTCACTACCTTGTTCTTTTCGAGTGTACTCTGGAACAAGTTGCTCACGTTCAGGGCAAATATCAAATCCTATCAATCAAAATCAAGGACATAGTGTTATTCCCTTTTCCAATTCCTTAACTTTAAAATACTTAAGGTTGGTTATCATTTGAGTCCCTTAGGTGGCTATGATAAGCTCAACGAAAGCCTAAAAGGTTTGGGAAGAACCATATCAAAAACCACTTTCAAAAGTTCCAAAATACTGATTTTTAGGACTTAGCTGCACCCAAGAAATTCTTTGGCTACAGTCCAAAAACAGGTCAGAAGTTTTTTTGCTGCAACCAAGAATCCTCTGGCTGAAGCCAAAAGAAGTCCAGAAGCTTTTGGGCTACTGCCAACAAAATTCTGTTTCTTGGCTGAACTTCCAAAAATCATAACTAATTCTAAAAAAATTGAAATGAGGTGATCCCAAGTCTTATGGAAAGATATTGAAGTCCTCTATATAGAAAAAATATGAATGAATGTTGTTTATAACCACAAAAATACAGAATTACACGAAATCCCATACTGCTCTGAATATCTTCTAGTTTCAACCCTAAACTTTGGAAAATCATAACTCCCATCACACACATCGACATGACATCCATTATATGTCAATTTTGAAACTTGGCATGTGAAATATTAGACTAGAAAGTTTAAGAATTTTTAGAGACCATTTGCACATTCAAAACATCCATGCAAACCAACTACCCTGCATAGAGTTCACACTTGACAGAATTTCCAATTTTCAACCAATGTGTCCGATAGCTTCAAAATCAACAACCAAACATATTCCCACACAATTTTTCACAAGGAAACCATTGGAATTACTAAAACAACCAAATTCCCATCACATATACATATATTTTATTTTCACTCACATTGCAACACAAACCACCAAATTGCCAAACTTTCCATTTAATGTTCCAAACCAATCCAAACCAATTTCATTGTTCAAACCATACAAGAAGACACCTATTCCACTACCAAAACACCATGCAATACACAAGACCCTAATGACACAAAAATTAGGGCTAAAATCCAGAAATTCTAAGGTTCAACCAATGATCACATTATATATACCAAAAGATAGCTATTTCTCACCTTTTTCACTTTCGAAAGTTTGTTCTTTGATTCCACCATCTTCAATTTTTCTCAAGCTCTCAAACACCTTCTTTCAAAAATCTAAAACCATAGAGATGAAGCTCTCAACAAGGTGATCAAGATTAATGAAGAGGATTTTAGCATTTGAGCTCAAGCACAAGGTCAAAATGGAAGAAATTACCTTGATTTTTTCCTTTCTCTTTTCTCCTTACTTGGACGAAGAAGGCAACTGAAGTGAGAGAGAGAGATGATAAAATGAAATCAGATTTTTGGCCTTCCTATGCTTGTTGGCCAACCTAAATGAGAGAGGGAAGAGAAAAAGCAAGTTTGATACTTTAACTTTGATCCATGGCTCACATGTTAAAAAGTTTCATGATCTTAAACCTCCTACCAACTCTCTCCATGTATGTGCTTGCATGTAATTACTCTCTATATCCCTTATACAATTGGCACACCTCTTGATTTTATGTTGCTAATAAGTTCCCTCATTAGTTGTTGACTAATTGGTCGATGACTAACCTTTCGCTCATTTTGCCCCTAACTATGGCAATTCATGTTGAATCACCATTGAACACATTTTTCTCATTTCATTGCACCATACCATGTGCCCTCCCTCTATTTTAATTCAATTTAGGTGCTAATGCCACAATTGAGCTCAAATACAGGGTTTAGGAATTAATTGTAACACATTCATATTACAATTCACATCATATTCTCCAAAAGTGTTTGTGTAACAATAATTACATTCACTTTTGAAGTCATTAGCCCTTAATCACATTTTGGGGCATTACAACCTCAGTTGGGTCCCACTTGGCCAGATGGTACTTTGCTATTCCCACCAGGTGGTACTTGTGCGATTCCCACACCTCTGCTAGGTTTTGTAACAAATAATTCATATCACAGAACATGGCGACACAAAGCATATGAACTGTCACATAATATATGAAAGATAGAGTTACTACCTGAAATCCTTTCCAACTATCTAATTATCCAGTCTAATGATTCTTGATCTGACTCGGGCAATTGTCAAATTCTAAAATTCCAAATTTTATAATAAATGAGTTATTACTCATTCAGGTCTTATTCCTAAACTCATATAGTTGGTTATCTCCACCAAAAACACATAATTACAAAAGTGCCTTTAGGAATCCAGTCTAATTTCCCTTTATGGGTGGTATAATTGTACTTTAACAAAAAGTATGGCCCTGGCTATTTCTACAAATTTCGCATGTAGAATCCATTTTTGACCTCAGTTTTGCCAAAATCACACTCCATTTCCCAAAATGTCCTTGCAGACTCATATGTTAGGGTTTTAGGGGTAAAATTGTCATTTCACACCCTAGAACCTCCATACTTCATTTTTCACATGTTCCCTACATAATCTTTTATTCTCAATACAATAGGAACATCAAATCCATCAAATCCCAGCCTAAACATAGAAAAATACCCCTAGCTGAAATTCAAAAAAAATTGGGAAAATTGAAGTTTCGTGTTTTCATTCAACAAAACACATCCTTTTCACCCTAATTCACTTCGTGAACCCTTAATTACACTTCCTACATGATTAATAAAAATGTGGACAGCACCTCCTCTTAGGGTTTATTCCTCCCAAATTACAAAATCATGACAACCAATCCAAACTACCAACTAAATCAGCAACAACAATCATGAATCAACAAGTAAAACAAGGTTTCATGATTTACCTCTTGATTCTCTCTTCTTTCTTTTGAAAACCGTCCCTCTCTCCTTCTTGTTCTCTTAAATTTTCTTCTTGCTTCATGTTATTTCAAGAAGGATATGAGGATTAGAAGAGGTTTCTAAGGATTTAGAGACAAGAACAAATGAATTTTTGCTTGCAAACTTGCCTAGGTTTGCTTCTTGAATCCTTGTCTCCCTATTCTTTCTCTATTTGGCCGAAATTTTGGCCCTTTTTTTTTTAATGGAAACTGGAATTCATTAAGTTACAACAAAGAACTTAATACAAATCAAAGGGGAAACCCCAAATCAATCATCAACGACCACCTCCTCTAACGAAGGCGGTGGTTGATCAAAAAAGACAAAAACCTTCGCAATAGAATGCCCTAACCTAGTAAGATGATCAGCATCTCTATTCTATTCTCTAGGAATATAATTCAACAAAACATGTCAATTCCTAGATAACCATAATCTAGCTTCTACAATAACAACACTGAAAGGGCGGTATTGCTCTCCACCTCTCGTTAACAAATTGATTGCCTCAATGTAATCAGTGTGAATAAGAATGTTTCTATAGCCTCTGCTCCAACAAATCTAAAGTCCTTGCCTAAGAGCTTCTTGAAATATCTTTTTCCACATCCTTCAAATAATAATAATTTAATGGAATTTTTGCACACGTCTTGAATATTTTTTTCCTTGTTTTTCCACATGGTTGTATAAGCTTCCACTTGGTTCCATAATTATAAAGAAGTAAGAGGCTTCTTGATTTATTAACCAAATGACCATTTTGCCCTTTCATTTCTTCAATTTTTGAATTAAATGTTGTCTTCCTTCTTCCCTTTTCATTCTTGGCCCAAAATTTCATATTAAATTGGGCCAATAATTGTGCTATTCCTTTCTCCATTTTGGGCTATAAAATTAAGCCTTTAAGAAGACAAAAATTGACCTTTTATGTCTTAACTTAACCAAATTTCATGTAACATCTACTTCTAATATTTATCATTTCAAGTGCACCAAAACCCACCATTTTATTCCATTTAATGCAACAAATGTACAAGGAGTTTTAGTAAACAAAATTTGGGATATTACAGCTCTTCCCCCTTAATAAAATTTCATCCCCAAAATTTTCTATATGAACATATTCATAAATTCTGGGTAACGTATTTGCATGTCTTCCTTCGTTTACCAGGTAGCTTCCTTAGGAGATAATCCCTTCCAAACTACTTTAATAAATGGGATACTCCTGTGCCTGAGTTGTTTCTCCTGCTGATCCATGATTCAGTCAGGTTCGACCTCATATGTAAGATCATCCAATGCTTTCCACACAGCTTGGATAGAGTTATGTTGCCCATACCATCATAAATCTGGGAAATCTTATTCTTTCTATGCTTGATAGCATAAGCTTTCTATATCCTTCGGTTGCTTCATCCTCTAGATGCTGAAGACTAGTTAGTATGATGTCCCTGAGATCTCATTCTTCCTGAATGCAAGAGATTTGGGAGTTTCTAACTCCATAAATATCTCTATTGAGCTCATCTCTATAAGCTTAGTCAAATGGACTTGGTCAAAATTTGGTCACTTAGACAACTATGGTATGCAAATCATATTCCTTTGTTCAAATAAGACATAGGATAATTAGATAATCAGTTCACTAGTTTCATGTTCAAGAGACAACTATGTTGACTCCCATTCCACCCATGCTAGTTAGCATGTCATCCTTTTAACCATAATCTTTATTGAATACATTCCCCTTTGAATTTCTAGATATGTTCCAGAAACTCCCACTCAATCAAAATAGTTAGAATAACAAGATAATAATATAATATCATCTAAATAACATCATGAATATTCATCAAAGGAGAGAATAAGAATTTAATCATAAATTCAATGAAAAAGAACATTCAACATACATAAAAAATTTGCCTCATATTGTTATCTCTTAACTAAGTTCTCACTCATAGGGCCCTTTTGGCCATATAAACTCTTGTAACATCTATCTACAATGCTCAGCTCCTCTTAGCCATGTTTAAATCCATGACTTGGATGTAATTACAGTATACCTCCCACTTGATGAGATGATTCCTACATCTCTCTCTATCTTGTCCTTTGTCACAACATTTATGAAAAGGTTGACTTAGAAGTCACTACTTCAATCCCAATTGATTCAATATGGTTGGAAGCTTAAGAGGACTTATTATTATTTAATAAGTTCAAATTACTATAAGTTTTAGGTTTTATCTCAAAGAGTTTGAGTCAAGGTTGGATAGGATCTCGTATTCAAAAACGTATTTGAATAATTTCCCATTTTAAAGAATGTTTAAACCTTAACCTTATGTTGCAATTGAAATATTCTTAATAAGTAAACCAACTTATTCCAAAAACAATAAAATAAATATAGACTCAATTTGAACGTTTTTAGGAATCTCTAAGTATAGATAAACACTTTCTTGACTCAAATCAAATCCAAACATGCTTCAAACATATGTAAATTACATATCAAAATGAAGCTCTCAAATTTAGGAATTTTTTGGAACAAACCGCGTCTCAATTATAGGTGACACACACTCACACCCACCCCTAGAAGGTATTTGCATCGAAAAAGCCTGAAAAATTGGAAAATTCTAACGAATCCTATTCTCAGTGTGGCATATGGATGAGCAATCACTGACTGATGACACATGTTGACCAACCATGCTCCATACACCATCTTGTGCCAAATGTTGTCTACCACGTGGCAAAAGGTGGCCCCCACGGCCCTATGCACCACATAGCGACTCAAAAAAATTTTAAAGGGTTAACGATCAACATATTTGATGTGATCCAGAATCAATGAGTTATTTGTTCAAATTCAAATGACAACTCTTCAGTTTCAAATTATCATTTTTAAATTCCAGCTGAACAAATCATGAAGAGCACAAGCTAAATAATTCAAGGAAGTATTGATTGGGCTGATTGAAGAAGTTGTTGTAAATCAAATGGTAATTGGATCAATAAATTTAATTTACAAAACAAAGATGCTGAAAACGTCACTAAGTTCATTTGTGCTAAATATAGAGTTGTTAATCAAGTTTTGGGCTTGGAAACTTCAAAGCAAAGAGCTTGGACCTAGTACTACACATAAGAAGACTCATTTGGGCCTAAATAAGCACATTTTGCGCCTTAATTTGCTGATTACATTTTCTTGAAGTTAGGTGTGCGAAAATCAACAAGTAGTTAGTGGCAAGTTTGACTTTTGTTTTCTTTAGCACGTTGTATTTGATTTTTCAACTTTCTTCTAGATTGCATCAGACTTTTGTGTTTATTGTATTAGACTTTTAGGTTTCCTAGCACATGGTTTTACAATTTGTATTGGCTGTTTTCAAAATTGCACTTATTGTAATTAGGTCATATTTTCCTATAAATCCTTGGTGCTTCTTCATTTGTAAGGCACAATTCAGATTTCAATGATAAATGAAAGTTGCACTTCTGCACTTTGTTTCTTGAGAGTGGATTCTCTCAAGGGTTCTTTTTAGAACTAACAAACTTATCAAGGCTTGATCAACCTTGTGGCATTTTCCAACACTTCGGGTCCTTGTTCTTTCATGTTCAAGGGTTCAAGTGGATCGTCGATCTGTGTTTAGCTTTCTTGGGGTGTGTATATTTTAGAATTGGTTGTGGTCTCGTGGGATCTTCCCTTATGGGTTCGCACCAATATTTATGTTGACAGGTCAATGGTCAAAGTTGACCATAGACTGCTGACCTAGCATGGGTGGCATGGTGACATGGCATAACATGACTCAATATACGCAACTGGTCAACGTATGATGTGCCAGTCAACTGATGACATGGTAAAGAGTGACATGGCACTTAACGCGAACATGGCTCCTTCTTAATAAACCACGTGTCTTGTTGATTGATGACATGGCATGAGACTACCATGTCATCACCTTCAACTTTATTGACCCGATTGGAGCTCCAGTGGATCATTGCGACCTACCAACTTTAGAAGGTCATATCTTCCTCGTTTTAACTTTATTTTTTGCGTTCTTGGTGTCATGGGAATCATCACAAAACTAACTACAGATCCATGACTTTTATTTGATACAAAAATGTCATTTTAAAGGAGCATATCTCGAGTTAATTGGTGACGGTGACAATGCAACCCGACAACTTCTCTCCTTCTTTTCTCCCTCATCTGAACTCCGTTTGACATATTCTAAGTGTCGTTGGAATGGTCTCTTCAAGCTCTACACGCCCATGGCCCCATCTTGGGCAAAAACACTTAGTTTTGAAAACCAAATTTTTCGCCGATGTCGACAGCACTTCATAACCTTATTTGGATGTGTCTTCTCTATGTTTTAAGAGCTCTTTAACTTTTAAGGGTTAAAGTCACTTGAGTTTGATTCCTCACAGGTTCCAAAAAATTCTGCTTTAATCCAAAGGCACATTAAAGAATTATACTTTAAAGTAGAGAGACATAGAAGAAGAGGAGAGGAGAAAAAAATGGAGTTGATATATATGCAGAGTTTTTAAAAACTTAAGAACTCAACACCATATAATTACATGCAAACCAGAGAGCATGCATATCAAAATTTCAAGCAACAAAATATGAGAATATAAAGCTTGAGCAGAAAAAAACAAAAATGTGTGTATGAGGCAATGGGCATGTATATAAAAAGAAGTAACAACACAATTGTGAGAAATTCATAAGCTTGCTCATGAGAATGCCCAGATTAGGAGACACATATATTTGGTTAATATGCATGCGAATAAGAAGAGGGAAGGATAACAAGGAAGCATACTTTAATATCATATATCCACATATATATATATATATATATATGAATAGCACAGTGGAATAAAAAAATTATGGAGATATAAATTGTTTATATCACATGCTTATTCACAAATAATAAATCATAGCCTCAGGATCATCTGGCTCTGGTGCCAATGAAGGAAAATAACGAGAGACAAGAGACTTGCATACCATGGCGAATACATGCTCGGATCCGAGTTAAAGCTGATTTATTGCTTGAACATAATAATGCTCATGCAATTATCAGACTACTAGAGCCTAATTAGGATTCGCACAGTAGATCAACAAAACAAGAAAGATGGTAGGAGAGAACAGAGATTGCCAGATAGCTCAATGGCAGGGGTGAGGTTCAATTAAGAGAGGCACATCCTATTTATAGAGGTTTAGGAAAATCACTAATTAGGAAGTTATATGCACTCATATTTGCCCTCTAAGTAATAATTAAGAAATTAATTCTTGATTAATTTCCTAATATACAATTAACAAATCCATAATTAATACTGATTTATTTCTTATTTGATAAGGCTACTTATTTCCTAATCAAATAGTCCGGTCTATCAAGGGTAAACCTGGACCCAAAGTCTAACACTTTGCAAATATAGGTATCTTCTTGGTGAGTGATACTCTAAGTATCTCTATAAACCACATCTATGAATTGAGAGGTCAGAACAATTAGCAGTACAATGATCTATACATCTTCAAATTGTTCATATAAATAACAAAATTTGCTAATTATTTTACACATTAAGGATACCATAGGAGAAATCCGTACAATTATCTGATCTGATAGAACCTCTTAGACATGAGAAATTTTTCTGTGAATTGTGAAATCCTTTCCAATGATCATGATGAATTCTTGAAATCCAACTCATCAAAACTCTAGTTAAAAGAAAATACAAATGAACTTGTGAGTTAGATACATGGGATTATTCAATTTCTTTAGTCAATGAATGAATGGAGAACGGAAAGTGAAAAGAATCTCCACATTAAGATGAAGCAGGAAGCTTAACGACATCTCAAGAATACACCGAAGCAACACGAGCTTCTTCTTGTTCTTCTCCATTCCCAGAAAAACCTTGCTTTGCGTCTCTCATCACTGTATGAACCAATAACCCCTAACCCCACAGAGACACCAACTATCACATTATGGGTTACATTGGTAAGAAAAACCATTCCAATTGTAACTGACAGCAAAAAGGAAGCCACAAATCTCTGTTCGATCTCATAACCAAAAAGGGTCAAAGGGTCAGCTCATAGGAAATACAAGAAAAGCCAAGCAGCCATCATAAGAATTACTAATATGATGAGTGAAATGGGGTGCCACAGCAGACTGAGGAAGACAATGAAAAGTATGGTAATTTCGAAGTTAGCGCGAAACAAATCGATGTTGGTGTTGATTCTTTGGAGGAATTGGAAAAGAGAGAGGGAATCTAAAACGATCGAGTTGGAAAATTTCAATGCCCTTTAATCTAATGCTCTTTTTGAGGGTTCTGATGATGATGATGGGATTGTTCCACAAGTGGTCATATTTTTCTTTTACTTTGTTTCTGCAAAATCCCAATTTGGTGGACCTTTGTGATTGAAATTTGAAGCCATGATATGTCAGAGACGACGCTATAACCTCTTCAACGAACCCAATAGTTGCGGATCTCTTTGTCTAATTTCATCTTGTTAAGAGGCAATTTCACTTTCTCGTCATGAGTTTACATGAAAAAAGATGCATCATGCACCTTTTCTATATCATATAGCTTGCAATTCAAAAAATTGTTAGTAAAAAGATTTTGTTTGCGCAGTATGCAGTTGCAGTAACTTAGGAAAAAAATTGGTGAATTGGATGATTTATTTAAAGATCAGTCAGAAAATGCATCACTTGCGTTTGCTTGAGAGACCAATCATTCATTAGTTCTTAGTTAAACAGGCATTATTTCCTCCTCATTCCGACAATCCATATATCTGAGGCCCGGAAAATCGACAGAGAGGGAAATTATCTTTGTTTTTATTTTTATTACCAGTTTTTCTACTTTCTGCTATTAGCCTGTTTGGGATAAAATAGGAAAGCAAATGAGAAAGCGCTCTCACTCATGTTTTATAAAAGCCTCTCATTCCAATGAAATCGCTTTGCCATTTACCAAACACAATTAAAAAAGGTATGTTTCCTTGCCTTTCCTTTCCTTCAAAGAACTTTCCATGGACCCAACGCACCATAACACGAGTAAACCATCAATTAAAATACTTCGAAATCTCATAACCCTGCCATGCTATTTGCATGTCAGATTTAGCAGAACAGAAGAATTAAGCCAGAGCAAGTAGTATTGAGCTTAGCTTACAGTTGAATACATACATTTTGAAATAAACTGCTACCCAAAAAACCCCCCCAAAAGTTCACTAGTTTTCAACCATGTGGTGTATCAACTCATCATATGAAAAGAATGGAGTGGGATAATGACTTCTAATAAATAGAAAGTAAATATACAGAATAGAGAGGATATCCTTCAAGACGTAAGTCTCTGGGGCACAACTTTTTCTTGGGTTTCTCTGTGCACCGCAATTCGTTTATGCTATTCTTTGGTAGATTCAGCTGATATGTTCTTTGGAGCAAAGGGAGGTGCAATTTTCAGATCACCAATTCCTTTCTGTGGACCAATGCTGCATCGAGCTGTATTATGTGTCTCAATGGCATCCTTTATTTTTTGAAACTGAAAAGGAAAATTCCAAGAGAACAATAAGCGGATTACCCATGAAAAAGAAAATTCCAAGAGAACCATAAGCTGATTACCCAATTAAAAGTGTACCAATATATTCAAAGTGATTGAGTTCAATAAATATATATTTCAATATTCAGCATTACAATTGTGTGTTTATGTGTGTACTCAAAGGTGAGTATGGTCATTAACTAGAAAAAGACAGCCTTATAAGTTATCATATGTTTTCTTGTGTTTGCTTATCCCCTTTTCTGAGTTCAGCCAGCCAAGCACATTGAAAGAGATCTTTACCGGTTATTCTTTTCAGATTTCAACCCTTACAGTATATGGTTGCTCAGAAGAAAGAAAGTTAAAATAAAAGAAAAGAAAATATAATCCAGTCTCTAGCGACAGATGCAGAGTGAAAAAATGGAGTATTAACCTACATGTACCATATCCCACTCTCTTCAAGTTGTATACTGCCTCTGGTCCTTAATATAAGAACTAAATAACTAATCTACTGACATTAAGAAAATTAGTTTAGTTAGTTATTCGTATCAAATGGGAGTTAGTTTCCCTAAAATACCATTTTTATTCATGTGAATTGGAATTACCTTTGATGGAAACCTCCTTCATATGTGCAATCAATAGAGATATTTTGAGGGCGAAATATAAATTTGGGAGGAAAAATGGATTGAAAACTTATATTTAGGACCAAAATAAACCCTTTATTCAACTCCTATATTTCGGACTGGAGTTAGTAATATTTTTTGGCAAAAGGAAATATAAGTTTCAAGATAGTCATTGTAGGATGCCCAAAAGCCAGCTTCATTCCACCTGGATCAGAATGGACAATAACTTGTGGTCCATCACAAGAACCAATAGTTGCTGCTCACTTTTTAGTTTGGGACCAAATTGATGAGCATAAGCAGAACTAAATCACCAGAATTTTCATTTCTATAGCTTTCTTTGCATGATGTTTCCATCCAGATTTTTTTCTAATTTTCTAGCTTTCTAATGACATCGAAACTTGTTTTGCTTTCTGGAAAAAAGAATTATGGAGAGGCTTCTGCATTGCTTAATTTTTTTGCACATACAAGATCTTTCTGATTGTTATCTACATTGGATAACATGGGTTGGCCTCATATTCTCCTGTTGGATAACACGACTTGCAATATAATGCCAAACAAACCATGAGGGTTAATATGAAAAGGTGATCATGATGGAAAAAAACACGAGCACAAAGACAGAGGTGTTCTTTCAACAGCTCTAAGAATGGCAGAAAGAGACGACAATAACGGCAGCAACATGAAGGAAATCAAATGGGTTTTGAGCGAGTCTAAATACGGCTGGGAAGAAAAACATATTGGGCCTTATTGACAATTCCTAGCAATAGCAGTAGTTTAGCCCACAATTAACTCAGCTTAGTTAATGTATTTTTTACCCTACCCAACATGTGACATGTAATATCCCAAATTTCAGGATTAAAGGCTTGAGAATAAGCATGAATCAAGTGGACTGCTAAGCCCTGGTTTAGTAAAAGTCCCAAGAATGTAAACCTTGCTGCCAGTGTATCTTTCCTGCGTGGCAATCTTGTTGTGCGACATTTTTAATAGGCAAATGATGTCTAACGCCTATGAAATTTTCCAGAATAAAAGTAGACTTATCAAGCTTTAATTTGATAGGTGATATAAGTCATTTGGAGTTGTACACAAAGAGTTATGAATTTTTAAAGTTAGCCTAATAAAACTGGCAAGTTTCTGTGACAGCGTCCAACAAATGGTGATTCTGGAATTCTGAGTGTTCAGTTGGCTAAAGGATATATTTTTCCTTAAAAATAGACTTAATAAGGATCACATAGCCTTTGGAACCACCTCAATTAGACATCTATAAATAAAGATATGAATTTTCTCAATTTGATGAAAATTCTGCCAGCTTTATGCTAAAATCACAAAAATGTTAGGGCAAAATGGTAATTTTCCATAAAAGCAAGAGGCAATCATTTTCACCAATTTATTTGGCCATTTTCGGTCAAAATGATATATGAAGAGGGAACAATAATTAAATGTTGAATAAATGTTCATTTGGAGCGAATTTTAGATATATGGTCAAAACGTGATGATGAGAAAGTCAAATATTGCAACTCTAATTAATTTGAGTGGAGGAGGATAATTGTGATAATTGAAGAAGCCAATATTCATCCCTCCAAAACACATTGTCAGCCAAGTGAATTGGAGAAAGAGAGAAGATTATCACCTTAAGTTAAATAGCATGTGTTTTTTGGTATTAAAATAATAATAAGAAAGGAGGTGGATGAAGATATTATAAGAGACTTTCTGTTTCCCCTAAGCTTCATTTTCGGTCATATTGGAGACACAGAGAAAGGGGGCACGAAGAGAACTTGAAGAGCAAGAGAAAGAGAGAGCACAAGGGGTGAAGATAAGGTAAGTAGGTTGAAAACTTCGTATCTATGCCTTCTAGTTCATGCAAGATCACTTATAACCTCTATATCTTCATGAATATCACTTATAACAAGCTAAATCAAGAGAGAAGAGAGAGAGGGCATGCCGTTTTAGAGAGAGAAAGTGAGCAATCAAAAGGTAATCTCCAAAACTTTGATCCTCTTGTATTATATAATGTTGTTGTGGTTGTTGTTGTGCAATTTGGCTTGGTTTTGCTTCGTTTTGTGAAATTTGGATGATGAAACCCTAAGATGTTATGCTATCAAAATTTCCATGAATCATGTTTGTTTAGTGTTTAAGTAGTTAATCCTGTGATTATAAGTGAAAAGAAAGTGGTTAATCAAGAGAAATAAAAAAAACACAACTTCCCTCCTAAAAACCTAAGTTCTGGCCAGATGCAGAACATAGGGGAGGAGTTGGAATTTTGTAATTTTGATGATTCCATTGGATTTCGAAGGAAAAATTGTGTAGGAATACATATGTTCATGATTTTTAGATGTTGGTATGCAAATCTAGAAATTTATGAAGTTAAGGGGAGGTGCTATTTGATTTGTTTCAATGGAGGCAATCTGATTGTGCAATGAATTTCGTTAGTTAAACCAAGTCCAAATATTATGAAATTTGACAATATCGTATATGTCTGATTATATGTTAGTACGGAGATTCTTTGAATCTCACCCTTTCCATAAATGGAAAAAAAAAAAATTTCAGCAATAGACAGTGGTTCAGAGGGCAGCGTTGTAATTACCGGCAACAGAAGGTTTCGGACGAGCACAAAAGGAGATGTTGGTTATCTGAAGACCTTTTATCGTTTTAAGGTCTATAATTATTATGTACGAACCCCTGTGGGGAACTCCTGTAATATAATCAAGCAATATTGTTTCAATAATATCAATATATTTTTGCTATTCATATGTTCCCATTGAACTGCACAATTGCTACTATAATTAACATCGATAATAAGTGGTATGTAAGATGAGGTCTTACATGATACCACAAAATCTAAGCTAAAATGCAATGTTCCTTGACAGAGGGGAAGTCTTCTTTTTCCTCAGCAACGTGAGCAAGAGAGACAAAGACGAAGGGCCTGTTTAGAATAGAAACTTGGGCCTTCAAAAGTAGCTTTTCAAGTGAGATTTAAGGTGTATGAGATAAGTATGTGAGAGGAGTTTTGTCTAGGCTTACATGAACATTCTTATGAATCTTGATTCCAAACAACCACCCAAGGCAACAAAGGTGTTGTCACTAGCGAGACCCACTCGTATGACAAGGATGACTTTGGCAACGGAGGCTTCAAGTGGCAAGGGTCATCATTCATTGTAAATTTGAAGTTGCCAACAGTGAACCAGCAGCTAAGGCTCCCAAAAGAGGTGGACAAAAGCTTTAGTTGCAGCTGCTAAAGATAAGAAGGAAAAGGTTGTCAACCCGCCATTTGAGAAGCAAGTGAAGCAATTTGGGATGGGAGAGGCATTACCTCCTAAGAGAGACGCACCCAATATGTGAGATGGCCCAAGTCTATTCAAACCCAGAGGGAAAAGAGAACCCTTAAGCAAAGATTGGGTGGTTGCACATAGGCCAAACGACTCCCCCAAGTGACACAAACCTATCAGATATTTAGAAAGGGAGTTGGTCCAAGCTCTCTTGCAGTGCTGTGCCACCTAGGAGAATTTAATTGCCTTTTGAATGACGACAGCACACGAATAGCAAAGAAGTGGGCATGCTTCTACTTGTTAGAAATGAATAAAACAAGAAAACAAGAGCTGAGAAGGTTTTATGGCCATGTGAGGATTAATAGGAAGGAACTGATTGTGCTTTAAAGTTTCCCGGAGCAGCCGTGAATATGAAGGGACTGCTTGTGCGTTCTGATTTCCTTGGAGCAAAATGAATTAATAGAAAGGGACCGGTTTTGGTTCTGCTTGCAGCTTTGAGCAAGCAAGGTGTGTTTTCTACCTTGTATAATGCAGCTATACCAAGAAAAGGAGAAATAAGAGAGCCTGCGGATTATAAGTGTGGGTGTTTGAGGCAAATTACTGGGTTTCTTCATTTGAACACTTTGAAGCACCCTTGGGCCTTGGCCATCTAGATTATTATAATTTTATTCATAGTTTCAGACAGGAGGAACGTAGTGACAGAATTAATGGACTGATCAATATTAGCGGTCTTCTTGGGAAATCTATTCCTGTTCAATTATTGTTGCCAACAATTTCTATTGAAAGAGTCGCTCTCAGAAGAATAACAGTTGCTTTTCAACTTAATTTCATCGAACATTGGGCTTCTACAATTGATTTTGTTGTCTATGAAGAGTCTCATGCCTATGTTGATATAATTTCTACAGAATCCATTGTAGAGACAGAACCATCTATATCAAAGGTTCGATATGAAATTCAATTATTCCTTTTGGTGTACACAAGCAAACAGGGCCGAATGATTTTTTTGCACACTAGTAAAATAAACAAAAAAATAATCATATGAAAAAAAGTAATTTTAAAATTTTTCATGTCATTAAATAAAAATAATATGAAAAAAAGACAGTTATTTTAAAAATTTTACCCATAACCTTGGCCTTCCTCGTAAAGAAGGGAGATGCATGCCCACCCTCACACACCCCACATTAAGCTTAGTGGTACAGACAGGGAGGAAGCTACCAATGCTTACTTCTAATTTTCACCTTGATGATTAATTTAAGCTTGAAGGGCCAGGTAATGATAGACCAGTAGCTAATGGGCTCTTATCTATTGGGCCAATGCCAGCCCATGTAGAGTGTGTGCTGTCAGAGAGAGAGGGAAGGGGGAAGGGCTGTGTGCAGCATATATTTGGGCAGAAGGGTTTAGTGGGGAATTAAGCAGACAGAGACTATTGTGAGGGAGAGACTCTAGCCTCTCAAATGTTAGTGAAACAGTGAGTTTGAGCTGTGATTTTTGCTTTATTCTTTTATTTCCAGAAACTTGCAGCTAAATTTGGCTTCGACTTACGTTTTGGCTAGAGTTTTCATCTTTTAATACTATATTTGAACAGTGGGTTCTATCAAAATCCAAAGCTACCTAGAAGAAGTCTTCTATTTGGACAGCTGTAACTACACTGTTTTACAGCGTTCAACAGCCACAACTATATGGAATAAACTGATTACTGTCTTTAGATCAGTCGTTTCGGTTCAGAGCAATTCCGGTTGACAAGAACAGAAGTAGAAATTCTCACATTTTTTAGGGATGCTTCTTAGTTCCTACAGTTGTTAGAATATATGCTAGTTTTCACAGCTTCACTTTAGAGCTCTCTATAGGGCTCTAACAATGGCTTCTTCAAGGAATTCTCCCTTGCAAATAATTGGGATTGGATAGTTGGATTTACATGGTATTTCTCAGGAAAGAAACAATACCAAATCAATGAGCTAAACTTGTCTGCCTCTTGCACCTTTCTCTTTCATCTCACCAATAATATTTCTTCTATTATAAATAGAAAGGTTAGCAGACTTACCTTGGCAAGTGAACATGAAAATGACTCCAGCTGCCCATCAGCCCCTCGATAAAAGTGGAAGTAAGGAAGTACTTTTACATTCATACTTTTACACATTGGCTTGTTCTCATCAAAATTTACTTTTAGGAATACAATTTCCGGATGTTCTTCAGCTGTTCTGCAGAGCTGCCATACACATTATAGAAAAATATCAAAATTCAAAACATGAGCTGTAACATGATTTAAACAGCAGGTAGATAAGCTTAGCTGATTAGTCAAAAAATAAGACAACACAAAAAACATTTGAGTCAGGAGTTATCTTCTCTTAAAGAAGTCTCTAATCATAAATGAGAAGTAGGACAACTCAGAAGCCTCACAAGGCAAGAAACCACATCTTCAATAAATAAATGCATTATATAATTTGAAGACTTCGATTTTCCAGGATAATAATTACACTTGCAGATGAGTACCATCCCCGAAATCCAGGTATACTCTGGCACCCCATAAAGAGCTTCTTCTTGTTTTTTTTTTGTTCTGAAGTTTGACTTGAGCATTCACTTATATTTGTTACTAATCCCTTTTCCAGAATAACAATTTTTCACAGAAGGGAAAAGCTCTGTAGAAGTGACCTAGAGCAGTATCAAAATGACAGTGACAACATTTATGGTATACCTACAGGCTGTATCAAGATGCTCAAACACTATCATATCAGCATGAACTCTATAATCTAATTCATTTTAATCCATGCTGATAAAAATAATACAATTACAAGTATGGAATAAATTATTAAGAATGCTTGGAGCCTAGGAAACATCCACAACAATTGGGATTTCACTCACTATAATTAACCACAGGCAATACAATCAAGATATTTTTCGGATGATAAGGAGTATCAGATGGATGATAATTTAATCATTTACATTCTTTAGAAAAAGTTCTCAACAAAGGTGCAAATAAGAGTAAATAATTAAATATTACAAAAAAATTAAATAAATAACTATTGACCAGAAACTAAAAGCTATAATGATAGGAGCAGAACTAGTAAGAGTACCTTTGGGTATAATGCTCGACAAGATGCACACCATGTGCCATAAAATTCAACAATGACTAGTCTATCTCCTGCTTGACTTAAAGCATCCAAAAACTCTTGAGTGGAGTGAATGTCAATCATATTTGGTGCATTCTTTTCCCACCATTTTGGCTGATTAGTTTCAGCAACAGTTGCACATACCTGAAATGAAGCGTGAACAAAAACAACATAAGAAGCAGTTTGAAATGGACATTGGGAATAAAACAACCTATAGATGATAGATTTGACTCAGAAACTGTAGGCAAAAAGCTGGATTAACGACTTAGAAAACCCAATTACAGCTATATTCAATACATTAGGCATGAGTTTACATGAGTTTTTTTATGAACAAGTTTCCCAAATGATGAACTTACATTCATTTGTCTACACTAGTAAAAGGGTCCCTCTGGAATATTATCCAAAACAATCAACTTACATCACTTAGACACCTACAAATTCTTGATCAATAAGAGGAAAAGCATGGTCAGAATAATAAAGCAATTATCATGATTTACAAGTTTAACTGTTTAAATAAGCAATTTCATCAGGGCTCCTTCATAAGGAGTTGAGGACAACTAAATAGCATGAATGAACCAAGTGCAGATAAACCTCAAATTGAAAGCAGTCTCCCAAAAAGCAGCAAATGGACTTAACATCTACAATGCCTAACTGATGCGCTGAGGGCAAGAATTTTACAATCACCTGTGTCACAGATGATTTGAGAATGACTATGGCGCAGTTGAGTTTGACTTACTATATAGTTCACTGGTGATCTCCACAGACATGTAATTTGAGTTCAACTTACTATATATCACAACCAAGAGAGCACATAATAACTGAGTTCTTCTTACTATACAGTATCACAACCAAAAGAGTACATAAAAGCATACAAGAGCCCTGACAAGCTTTGCCTTGGGAGCTGTTTCAAAAATTATACAGCAATGACTATGACAAATACCTGAATCTAAATCAAAAGGTCACATAAACATCCCATAATTTAAGGTAATGTTTTCTCCCCAATTATTAAATCATTGGAACAATATGTCACCTGCTGCGCTTAATTCTGAGAATAATCATCCAAATGTGCACATGACTTCAAGGGCTTAAGTTTTATTAGGCAACCATAATTGCAGTTCTAACATTGCAAAACGCAACCCAAAAAGCAACATGTCACCCCCAAAATCGAAAACCGGTGGTCCTTGCTTCAGACAGTGGAACAAGGTCACACTTTGCCAACACAAATCCAGGAACTTCGGTGTGGAAACCGCTTCAACACGTCAAACGAGATAGGCGAATGCGTACTTGGACAATATTTTAATAGCAAGGGCTATCAAATTACTTCATTCCAAGAACAACTCCGTTTACAGAATAGACAAATTATAAATGAGGCACCGAAAAAAGGAAAAAGAAAGATAAAGCAAAGGGTAAAATAAAAAATTCACCTTGAAGGAAAGAAACCGCTTTCTGGGAATAAAAGCAAGTGAGGCGAAACCAGCAGCGAAAGAAGAACACGAAAGAGGGAAAACCCTCTTAGTTGAGTACTGAACAGGAGGTAAATTTCTGAAAGACGAAGAAGAAGGAAAGAGAGAAGAGAATCGAAGTGGCTGATACTGTAATCGAATAACATCAGCCATTTACAGAGGAGATGAAGAAGATCCAAAGACTGAATTCACATGGAAATGAGAAGGAGGAGGGTCAAAGGCAAAGGAATCGAGGAGAATACAGTGGATTGATCATGTTCATGGTGGGGAATTCGGCAATTAGGAGGAGGGAGGGCGTGAGGAATAGGAACCAATCAACAGTGACTGAGGAGTGGATAGAAAGATATTACCATATGCCGTAAAGTAGTTAATTTGTTCACGTTGGTTTCCCTCTTCTTCATGGGCCGTCTTGCATTTGTACAAATTTCTATATATTCTTTATTCTATATATCTATATTAAATTAAATAATTTTGGCTGGCAAAAAAAATTAAATAATTTTGGCTGCTAGCAACATCTCAAATAGGATTGTCTCTAATAAAATGACACACATGTTTAGCAAAAAATGAAGAGTGAATTAATTGAGTATCATGAACTAAAAATGGAAATAACCAAGTGGAGTGCATTTAGACAAATAGTAGGGCTCACAACAAAAACAAATTGTTGTTTGACAAATTTAACAGAAGTAGCACTTTAGAACCCTTTTGAAGTAGTCATAAGTAGCACATGGTGAATTGTTCTTGTGGCAAAGTTATCCCCTTATACAAGGGAGGTGGTGAGTTTGATACTTCAATCCCCACATGTCTTAATAATTATAAATATTTTTGCACCCAAAGTTTATTTATAATTCCAAGCGCACCTATTGAAAAGATCACAATATTTTTGCGCATTTACCCATAGATAAACTTTACATTATCGTATCTATATTTTTTTTATTGATTCCCAGCATCATATCCACAATTTGACAAATTTAAATATAATTAATTCAAATTGTGTGACTTATGCATGTAAGATTTTTTTATTTTTTTGGCCAATATGTTCGACATCACCTCTCGTTCATATTTTAACCAACCCGCAACGGAGCTGTGGTGACGTGAAAAGTGGTTAGATTTTTTTCCCACTTTTTTTTTTTATGGAAAACAATTATCATTAATGAGAGGAAAAACGATATCACATCATAACTTTGTAATCAAGACGGTGCATGATTGCAGAGATCTGTAAACTTGAAAGCTACAATTACGTACCTGTGCTATCTGCCCAAAAACAAAGGAACTCAACAACTTACCAATATCCTCATATAGAACATTTGAGTAGCCATGATTTTTTGGAGTTTGTAATCTGAGAATAAATCTGACTTTTGTTTCTTCCTGGATCAATCCAAGTTCCCAAATATTGTCCTAATCTATCTGTGAAGTGAACTCCCAAATATTGGGAATAAAAAATTTTTTGGGAATGTGGAAAGTTCGGACTAAAAATGATTGAGGATTTGGATTTATTGATCATCTGTGTAATATCCCAATTTTTGATTAAGGGCTAATCATGATTATTGTGGATAATTATGGATTTAATTGGAATTATTATGTGTTTTATGGCAATATTAATTAATATGTCATAATTAGTAAAAAAAATTGGAAGAATAGAATTATTGGCCATGAGTTGATAATTAAGGGAGAAATTAATTACTAACTAAGAGAAAATGAGATGTGTGATTAAAATGGCTAATGGAGGGATTAAAGTAGCTAATTGGTGACTTATTTTGAGTAAGCCAATAGCAATTTGACATGTGGCAAAAGTGGGTAAAGAGAGAATGTGTGTAAAAGTCAATGAGGGAGTATTTTATTTGGTTTCTCTCTCTTCCTCTCCTCTCTTTTCGCTGAAGGCATGGAGGGAGTATCATTATTTTCATTTCTTCACTCCATCTCTCTCTCATTCGGTCATAGTGGAAGGAAAAGGGAAAGATAAAGCTTGAGAAAAGGTAAGGAAAATAATCTCCTTTGCTCAAACTCACTTCATTAGTGTTGATCCTTGGAGTGAGAGCTTCATTTTGGTATGTATAGTGTGCCCATTGTTGGTGATTTCAAGAATCACGAAAATCTGGTTGTCGGAGAATCAAAGAGTGTTTTTGAGAAAGTTGATAAAGTGAGTGAAACTAATCTTTCTATCTATGTTTCATGTCATTTAAAGTAGTTTGTAATTTTTGAAAATTTTGGCTTGAATCCGAAAATGAGTACCACTGTTCATTTGGTATTTTTTGGCATGAGAATGACATCTTGGAATGAGTTTAGGATAGATAGATTGATTGGTGATTGAAATGTTAAGATTGGTGGTTTTGGGATTTTGGTGTTCAATGTTGATTCAAATCAAAGCATGATAATGGAGAGGATTTTGGTGATTCTAATGATTCCATTGGATTCCTTGGGTGTTTTTGTGTGGGAGTAGCTTTGGTTTGGTATTTGGGTTCATTTGGATCACTTGGTATAAATTCTGGAAGTGCTGTCATACCTTCTGCATTTTCTGGTTTCTGATAATCATGCTCGAGTGAGAGTGAGTGTGCTCGAGTGAAGGAAGAACATCACTCGAGTGAGGGAAGATCATGCTCGAGTGCTGTGTGTATTTTCCCTTCTGGCCTTCAATTCTCATGTCGCACTTCCAGGCGAGAGGCAAGAGTGTTGCCTCACTTGCAAGTGTTGAGGTTTCTCACTCGAGTGAGGTCTTCTTCACTCGAGTGATCCTTTTCTGTAAAAGTTCTTGTGCTCTCGGGTAAACACTTTCTGTCCTCACTTCCTAGCACTTGAGGTGCTGTCCGTACCAATGTTCGAGTGAGACCATTTTCACTCGAGGTGCAGCAATGAAAAATCAATTTTTGTGCTTCCAAAAAGGGATCTTTGGGATAATTCTTCCTACCCTTTAGGAGTTTTGTTAGGGGTATTTAATGACTCTAAAAGAGCAATAATGATAACCAATTAAGTGCTAAGAAGCTATTGAGAATTGGAATAGAGGATTGACTCTTTGTCCCTAATTATGAATATAGGATTTGACATTTGCCCTACTCGGGAGAGACCAGCGCTAGGAGACGCACGGGAGGATCAAGGTAGTGACTCTTCTCTCATATTACGTATGATGTTTTGGTATGCATAGCTTATCATTGAATTTATGAAATGTGTGCCATGGTGCATTACGGCGTGAGCACTTCAGCGTGAACCGTATAGGGATTGACGCTGGTCATCTTTAGGTCGGCCATTGAATTGCCGTCGTAATCGACATGGACCTTTGTAAATCCGACCGGTGGGGCGGCGTTTGTGGAACTAGCCGTGGGCTGTGTGTATCTTGCCTGTATGGCTTGCGTTATGAAATGTTTTATATGGATCCCAGCTGTGGTGAATTATATTGTGTGGATTGTTGTGATACAATACAGCGTGAGCAATCGTCAGGGATGACATATGTCATACTAACCTTTACAGTTGAACTGCCGTTGTAGTTGCTTGTATGGATAATGATTTGATTTCATGCCTTACTATTGTACATTATATGATTGATTTGTCACTACAGGGATTCTTTAGAATCTCACTCTCCCAAAATTAAACATTTTAGGTAGGGCTGAAGGATCGAAAGGCAAACGGGTGATGAAGAGCGGGTAGAGCTCCGTGTTAGGAGTTCCTTTTTGGTTTTCGGTTATCATTGTATATTATTGGATAATTTGTAGGAGGTATATGTATATTTTGGGATTTGTGATGTAGTTTTGTGTAAACCCCAAGTAAAGGGTATGAATTATGGGCTTTATGCCTCTGTGTAAACCCTTATTAAATGAATGGAACCCGAGTAAGTCAGAAATTTACTTTGCTCTCTGATATTTGTAAATGGAATCCACCTGTACAGGCCATATGTGTTTTGTATTATGAATATGAGACCATTGTGAATAAATTTTGAAAAAGTTTTTGCAAATCCGATTTTGGGCAGAAAATCACCTTAATAAGTCTCAATTTGAAATATGGTCTCTAATTCTACATTAATTACATGTTTAAGAACTTAATTTCGGCCTTAATCGAGAAGGGGGTTACAATCTGCCCAGACCATCTGCTATAAATATCCAGAGAGGCTATGATAGAGTTAATGCTTATATCTTCTCCCTCAAAGAAAAAAGTTGTGTCATCAGCATAAAGGAGATGAGATATCGGTTGTGAATTGGTAGATATCCTAACACTCCTCAGTTATCCAGCATGTTCATAATGATTTAGAATACATGATAACACATTAGTTAACAAGATATAGAGATAGGGGGATAAAGGATCCCCTTGCCTAACCCCCCTTGTTGGTACTATTAAACCTGTCACTTGACTATTGAAGACTATTTGATATCTTACCATAGTAACACATTGCATGATCATTGCAATCTATTTATTAGGAAAATTCATAGTCTTCATAATCGTAAAAATAAAATTCCATGAAAGAGAATCAAAAGCTTTAGAAAAATCAACCTTTAAAGCTATTAACTTTCTCCTTCCAGAATGTGCTAAGTGTACTTGATTCATCAAGTCAGATGTAGGAGGATGTTATCAGTGATTACTCTGCCCTTAAGAAAGGCACATTGAAATGGAGCAATGTAATTATTGAGAATTTTCTTCATTCTTAGACAAAGCACCTTGGATATAATCTTGTATACCACATTGCAGAGACTAATCGGCCTTAGGTCTTTGAAAGTTTGAACACTATCAGCTTTGGGAATTAGTATGATATTTGTCTTGTTGAAAGACTTCAATATAAATTCCGAGTCCCAAAAAGAGTGTATCATTGCCATCATATCATCTTTAATCAAGCTCCAGTATTTTTGAAAAAAAAATTAGCAAGAATGCCATTCGAGCCTGGAGCACTGTTCTTTGGAAGAAAGAAGGCTGCTTCTTTGACTTCTTCAATTGAGAATGGGCTGAACAAAAAATTAAAGTCCTCCCTTAATAAAGTAGGAAGAGAGAGATCTTGCAAAGCAACTATTAAGTCCTAAACTGTCGTATTTTCCTCAGCATAATATATACCTTCAAAATGCAAAATAGCTAAGGATCAAATCTCATTGGAGTTACTTGTCCATGAATCATCATTTCTTTTGATGCTTTTGATCTGATTCTTTGATTTTCTATAAAAGACAGTAGCAGGAAATACTTGGTGTTTCTTTCACCTGCTGATAACCATTTTAGCTTTGCTCTTTGTGACCAAAAGCTATTTTCACATTCATATAAGAATTCAAGGTTCCTTTTAGCACATTATAGATTATCTGCCTGCATATTGGACACATCACCAAACATATCTATTAAAGAAGAAAGACTTCTTAGTTCTGCTTCAACCACCTTGATTCTTCGAAATAAGTTTCCTATCAAAGAATTGTTCCATTGCACCAAAGAGTTAAGAGTGTTGGTAAGTTTCCCTTGCAATTTGAATGAAGTCGAACCATAATAGCATTCTTGCCATCAATTTCTTATTATGTCATCGCACTCTCTAAATTTAAACCAAAAGTCCTCAAATTTCCTGAAATGAGTTTTCTTAACATAATCATATTGAGCAAATATAAGTGGGTTGTGATTTAATGCAGCTATTGTCAGAGTGTTGATAAAGGAATCAAGAAAGGCCAAAATCCATTATGAATTGACAAAAAGCCCTGTCAATTTTCTCTAGTACAAAGTGTTGTCCTCTTCTATTGTTGGACCAAATGAAATTTGGTCCCTTTTGTGGAACATGAATTAGATTGCAAGCATCCAAACATCTGTTAAAAGCATACATAGAAGTGCATTGGCCATGACAATTCAGTTTATCTTGTGAAGATAGAATTTAGTTGAAATCCCTTATCAAAAGCCATGGGCTATCAATAACTTGAGCATAGTTCTCCATCCAATTCCACAAAGTGTTTCTCATGGATGTTTCTGGCGGACCGTAAATGAAGGACACGAAATAACTGGAAAGGGGGGAATTTTTTCATTTATCTTGTAGTGACATACAAAAGGAGATAAATCCAAAATTTGAACTGAAAAATTCGGCTTCCAAGCTACAAGAGTTCCACCCCCTTTTCTAATTGCATTAGTACCACAATGAAAAGAAAAACCATAATTAGAAAATAAAAGTTAGGGGCTCTGAAGTGATATCTTAGTTTCAAACAAAAAGATGAAATCAGGGCTGTGAGATTCTATCAGGCACCTACATCTTTGAACTGCTGAGGCTTTGCGGAAACCTCAACAATTCCAACTTATACGAATGATTTAGTTAGATTAGATCAGATGAACACAGATCTTTTTGGTGGCATAGAAGCATGTTTTAGAAGGTCATGATAAAGGAGTCAACTGGGATACATTCCATCCCAGAATTGCAATGTAAATGTCATTAATATAGCTTAAAGTGCTTAACATTGTCAGTGGCCTCTATCGCAGATGACTCTATCACATCAACAATAGTTTACATGGATAAGTCTTCACATGACTCTATCACATGAATATAACCTAAGCATGTTTTTTGCTCTTCTTTTCTCCATAGGGAATAAGGGCTAGAGCTGTGTCCCACTTTAAATTGAGCGGATTATTAACTAACCATCACATAATGTCGCTCCTTAATTACTGAATATCTTCCTGAAAATAAGTTAACCCTCAATGTCAGCTTAAAGTGTAAGCATGAATTGAGGGGCAAATCTGTACTACTTACATTTTCATAATGGAAATCACCTTCCGGGTTCTATTGGCTCAACCAAATCATAACATGTACACCATAGTCCCTCTTGCCCTCTCATCGACATGAAAACATTGTGTTACTTAATGAAACAATGCAACCTAAAATGTAGGAGGCAAATGTTAGGAAGTTTACAGATTATTCTGTTGCACAACAGGAGGCCACATAATATTGGACTTCTCCTTCTTCCTAGGCAGATGAGGTTTAACAAAGTGCATGATGTCAAGGAACCTATCTCTCTGGCAAAACAACATTTATGTGTATTAGGATGTGTATCAAATAAAGGAAGCCACGTCAAGTATGCCAGTGGAGTCAGGTGAACTTACAATTAAGTAACCACAAATATGTAATCATCTGTCACGTCACCCTTACTACTTGACATCTTTATGCCAATAGCAGGCTTCATTGTGTCCAACACGTAGAAGTTCATAGTCTTTGTCTCTAATGCAACACAAAGCCAGTGACCACGCACAAGTGCCAGACCCATTATCAACTCACAGTCACCTATACCGTAACGGACCATTTTGGGAGAGAATTCTTTATTCGCCAACGACACTTTTCACCCAATTGGGTTACCTACCAACTTTGTCTGCATAAAAAAACATACTAATGAGTAATGTGCCCATAATATTGCCAAATTAAAACTTGTTCCACTATACAATAATCTATAACGTACTATGAACCATGCATATAAAATATGACGCTTGGGCTATCCTCCCTGTAAGTTGAAGTAATACATTAAAGCCTTACACACCACTGACATAACCTACACCAGCAAAGAAACCATTGCAATGTCTCCAAATAAAATTCACCATAACTTAATGAAACCAATTGCAATATAAACTGTTATCCATACATACCGTATTACTTAGTCTTTGAAATCCCCCAAGCATATACAACTGATCTTGACACAATTCTTCATCCAAAATGTCAACCAACGACCTATCAAAACAGTTGAAATGCAATGCCAGTGTGTTCATCACTTCCGTGTTGTGGTAATATAATAACAACATAACAATCATTCAATCATAGGACATATATACTTACACTTCAGCCTTTGCACCTCTCGTAATTGTGGAAACTATGTTGAACAACGTTTTCTGATCATGCGTTGGCGTCTTCCTTTTTCGACTCCTGTACAACTGTATAAATGGAGATGTCATGGCTTTTAGTGGCTGCCTCTTTGATCTCTACAGCTGTTGAGGCCTCTGAAATGCTTGCTCATTCGTGGGGACTTTTTCCGCCACCTCAAGTCTCTCTGCATCATCAATAGAATCACCTTGTGTGTCTGCATCATCAGAATTAGAGTCATGAGAATCATCTGTCACATCAGCATCATCCTCATATGTATGTTCCTCATCTATTATCACACCAGGGCCGTGTTGTTGTACTTTGTCCCTGGCCTCTCGTGCCAGCTACACATTCTGTAACTCTCGCACCATTACGTTTATAAGTCATTTTTGATTTTCATCAATAACTTTCACCAACCTTGCATAGACCTCCTTCAATTCCTGCAATAATAGTACATTTTAATTTGTCAATTAAATGAATAATTCATTTTTGCATTTGAAATTAGTTTCCACAGAAAAATACCAGGTCTAAATAAGGGACATGATCTATGTCCTCATTCCCTGCCCTTACTTCACAGCCTTTACCTTGATACAAAATGCCCATATTGCTAGTCCTCTTGGTGTTCACCATTTCATTTATATTTTCCTTAGTCCATAATTCAATCGGTGTGGTAGACTGTTAGCGAACACTTTGTTTCAAAGGGAAATTTTCCCTAAAGAACAACTGCACCATAGAAAATATATGGATCATTATTTTCAACATGAATGAAAACTAAACATAAGTGTGAAGAGTGACATACCAGTAGTAAGTACAGGCCACCACCCACATTGTAGCTCCCTTCCCCTTTCTTCTTCTCCCTGTACACTTTCACATAATCACTCATTTCCTTCCACAAGTCTTTCATCATGTAGGTTGCCTAGTCATAATGTTTAAAATGGTCCATTGTTCAGGACATAACTCTCAACATCCAGTCACTTATAAGTCCACTTGAGCTAGGGCATAACAAAAATCCTAAACTGTACAACACAAACATAAACTTAAATTTCTCGCCAGCTGACCCAAATTTTATGTTCTTCAAAATGTCCGTATATCTCTTCTTCCCGTACTCCCTCTTCAACAACTAATATGTTGGATTCGAATCCTCCACATCCACCTTCACCTCCTCCCCTCCATCAGGTATACGAAGCAACTTGTGCACATGTGATGCTTCTATTTCTTGTGTCTTCCCCTAATCCTAAATTGATGTGTTGCTGGGTCATATGCTGTCAGCATCGACACAATGAGGTCATGGGGGAGTCTGTCCAATTGCACTTTCAATAAATTTCCAAATCCTATTCTCTTAACCCTTTCCTTCAAATATTCATTTTCGTTCACAAATTGCACCAATGATGTAAATCCTCCCAGTGAGCAGTAGGTACGAAATGACACTTCGTTTTTCTTTATCTTCTTTTTCGATCGTCCTTGCATAACTTTATCAGTGTACTCCTTCTTCGCCTCGGCAAATCACACCATGCCTTCCTTACGGACCTACTTTCATCTGCCATCTTTTTCCTGGTTTCCCCTAACTTGGTCATATACTTATTTCTAAACACCATAAACCCACTCATCACTAGTTTACTCTGTTCACCATCACCCTTTATTGCTTTGGACTTTGCACTTTCTCTCGTTACTACTCTACTCTTCACACTTTTCCCCTTTACTTGTTCTGCCTTTGATGTGTCACCTTTTTGTCCCACCATCTCCTTTTACCTGCATAACATTCAGTTTATACTCATCAACTATGGATTTCAACAGCTTTAATAACATTTTTAGTTTCACATGATAAGTTTACACTTTTAAGCTAGGTTTTCACAAGTTATCATACCATTTTACAAACTTCCGATCACAACCACAACAATTGGAAAAATCTAATTCCCCACAGTTAAATAAGGTCTCACAAGTTATGGAGAAGGATTCACAAGTTTTGTAGAAGAATTCACAAGTTTTGTTATGAATTTCACAATTTCCTCATCTAAATTGACATCTACACAGATTTACCAACTTTTCATAGGTTTTCACAAACTCCGATAATGTTTTCACATAGTAACATTTGATTCTAATAGGTTATCTTCAAGGATTCAGAACTTCATTTAAAAAATCGACACTATGCATAACATTTTCACTACTATCAAATTGGCAATTCCTACATCTACACACCGTTTCACAAGTTCTACTCACACATCCACAAGTTCATATTTTGTTTCACAAGTTACCAACATCTCATTATGATGTTTTCACAACTTCTGGTTTTGATTTCACAACTTAACATGCGGTTTTCATAGGTTCGCTTTCACAACATCATTGAAGCCATTCGCAACTGTATGCATAACATTGACATAACAATCAAATCACAATTCCCTACAGCTTAACACCGTCTCACAACTTCTAATCACGAATTGACAAGTTCATATGCAATTTCAATTGTTACCAATTTCAAAAGTTGCAATTCAAACTTCCCCACTTAACAACAGAGTTTCACAACTTCCCCTAAACGATTCATAACTTTACTTAAGAGGTTCCAAATTAACCACTCACCACTTTGCACCAGATTTCAAAATATCATATATTGTTACCGTTACGTTTTATCCACATTTCCTACACTTATTTTAACCCATGGACAGTGAACTGCCATTCTAATCAACTGGACAAGTTAACATGAAATACATTTTAAACACAACCACTTACCGAAGTTCAGCACCGAAGCTCAATTTTGCATCCGAACACCAGTACCTCTGCAACTATCCAATGCCTTTCACCACAACCTCTCCTCGCCTTTGCTCCTCCTCAAATCCACCCCAAAGTCGTAACCAAATGTCCACCCCCGTGCCTCCTTACTTCCTCCTCAAATCCACAACACCAACTTCCCACACATTGTCCTCCCTCACAATGACAAACACAAACTCTCTCGACGGCGATTTCCAACCAACTCAGCAATGGCGTATTCGGACTGTCCCACTCCCTAAAAACCAACCACACCCATGTAGCTGCCACTATCCTCTCTCAAGGCCACGGAACTAGGCTCGACCAACTGCACTGACAACTCCAGAAGAAGATGAAGAGCCCCGACAACGTTTTTGCGCAATTCCGCCCTTATCACTCTTCCCTCAACGCTTTTCAATTTAAAAACTTCCAGGGTTACACACGTCATTTTGTATCAAATTGTAATATTCCAGTTCAGGCACTCACACTTATGTGGAAATATGAAATTTTGGATCACCTTTTTATATTTTCCCATTTTTAAAGTTCTTTTTGAGAGATTTTTCCTATAAAAAACAATTGTTATCCTTAATACATGAGTTAAAATGTTAAATAACTAATTTATTGATATTAAAAAATTAGTAGAATTAATTATTTAATATGTAACAAAAATATACTGAGAAAAATTCTAAATTTGGTGACAAAATATATTGAAATCATATATTTAGAACTAAAAAAAAATTCCTTTCTAACTCATAAAATTCCTTTATAACCTTTTTGTCTTTTCCCATTTTTAAAGTTCTTTTTGAGAGATTTTCCCTATAAAAAACAACTGTTATCCTTAATACATGAGTTAAAATGTTAAATAACTAATTTATTGATATTAAAAAATTAGTAGAATTAATTATTTAATATGTAACAAAAATACACTGAGAAAAATTCTAAATTTGGTGACAAAATATATTGAAATCATATATTTAGAACTAAAAAAAATTTCCTTTCTAACTCATATATTTAGCATAGGAGCAAGTGTTAAAAATGAGAGGTTAATTTACTAGGAGAGGATACTTTTGCCATTTATGTTAGCTTTTAGAAATTACTATGAGGTCCCAATTACTTGAGACTTAATTCCTAAGAAGTCCCAATAATAAGTACTGTAAGATGTTACTTTTTACATTGGAACTTTCTATTTCATGTTCATCAATTGTCATTAAAACTTAGTAATTAAATTCCTTCTTTAGAACCTCAAAATAATTCCCTTTTTTTTGGAATGGACAATGTTTCATAAAATATTGTCAAATTGTTCTTTTGAATTTAGACAACTTCACCATAGAAAATTGACAACATGTCTGAAATTTTTAACAGAGCATTATCATCATTACAAAGGGCACCTAGGAACTAAGTTGAAGAAACCTTTGGGCCATGGGATGCGTGGCTTGAGACAGCTGATCAGGCTTTAGAACTTCAACAATTTGACCATCAACAAGTAGGCAAACCAAGTCAGCTATCCTCTGTATCTGTTTGATGCTGTGAGACACAATTATCACAGTCATACCACTGTTCTTGTTCAGCTTCATTAGAGCATCTTCTATGTTCTCTGTTGATATTGGATCTAGAGCACTGGTTGGCTCATCCAGCAGTAAAACCTATTTAACATCATAATAATATTATACTTCAAAGTTAAGCCATCCATAAATAAATGCATCCATTGCCCTTTTTCGAACAAGACAAAATATTAAATAAGAAATGTTATACATGTTACATACAGCAAGAAATCCTACTGAAGAAGTAAAAGAAAGACAAAAGCATTTGTAGAAAATAGTTTGAACACCAAAAAAAAATCATAAACAGAGAGCGCATTTCTTGGCAAGTGATGTATCCATTGCTTATTCACTTTCAAGGGTAAGTAAAGTATAAAGTGAGCTATAAGTACGTCAAATTTGGATCTTTACGAAGATTAGAAGATGTAAGATAAAAGAGTAAAAAGAAAATTTGAAAAGTTTAACCCAACTTCTCCAATTTTTTCAATTCAACTCATAAAAATTTGAGAAAAAGACAAAAACATATCATTTGAAATTTAAAATCCTAAATCAATAATTTCCTATTAAAATGAGTTGTGAATTGCTATACTCTTGTAATTAATACTTATACTCTGATAGGCAACAAGACTAGTTTGCAATTTTAAAGTTCAAGTGATATTATTTTATCTTTTTTCTAAATATTTTCTCTCATCTCTCCTCCAACTTGGGCCTCCAATGAATAAATGCATTCACTGCCCAATCATTTTCAAGAGTTTGTGTTTGGTATTGTGTTAGTTACACTTTAGGTGAAGGGTAAGAGGAATAGAAAAGAAATGGTAATCCCATTTCTAAGTTCTAACAATCATGAATCCCATTAAAGTGGGCTCAATTCTGTTTTGTTTTTTTTTTGGTAACCTTTATCGTTTACAGTTTACCTAAAGCTTAGAGGTATTAGAAGATTGAAATAATTTATTACCGCTGGGGAATTGGCTAATGTCCTGGCAAGTGCAACACGTTGAGCTTGACCCACAGAGAGTTCAGAGCCCTTCTTGTTCATGAAAGAAGCATCAAGGTCTGCTGTTATCAGCAACTTGCGTACTTCTTCATCAGTTAGTTTCTTCCCTCTTAGTTGTGGTCCATACCTCACATTGTCTGCTACCGTGCCTGCACATGTTCATATCTCATATCAGTACCCAACATCTGCATGATAATTAGTCATCTCTATATAATTTGGGTAGCAAGCAGGTTATGCTTGTTTCATTAGCAAGGTAATTATGTTGACTCCTTGTTCAACATCAAACTAAACATTACCTCTTATTCTAAATATAAAACAAAATTGATTTTTTTTGGAGAGATTAAGGAAGCTAAATAAATTACTTAATCATATCATATGTTATGTATACTTAGATTATATATTAATTTATTAACTAATTAGTTTGAAAAAAACATAAAAATTTAGATACTCTAAAGTAATTTAATTAGCTTCCTTAATTTCTCCAAAAAAGTCAACTTTGTCTTATAATTATGACCGGAGAGAATATTTCATTCATTCTTCAATACAGGTGTTAGATTACTAATTTATAGCGATTAAACAAATTAGGTAATCAGTTATTTGTATAAATTGTGTTAATTCCTTGAAGCACCTTTTTAATAATCTGCAATTGAAATTACCCCTGTGATAAAAACTCCCTTAACATGCATAATTAATAAGAAGAATTTAACAGAAAAAATTACAAGTTTAGAGGATAAAGCGAATTGAAATCTTTTGGTTAGAATTAAAGCAAACCACTTTATTAGCTTTTACATTTAGAATTGGGGGAGTTTTTTCTCCAATGTATAGATACACAACAATTTAAAAATTCTTTTTCACAGAAAAATGTATTTGTTTTAGCATTGAAACCTTGTTAGAATGTGTTTAAAAATTAAAAGAAATTAAAAAAGTTGTAAAGAAATTCATCAACTGCATGGAGAGAATTTTAAGAAATAATAATAACATTACACTTAGCTAAAAAAAGTCATAGTTTTCTTAATTTATGAATTATATGACTATATATTTTTTATACATTATATTAATGATTTGAACCACGTTCATTTAATTTGGATGTTTAGCATGTTCCTTGCGTGTTTGTAAATGTATTTTGAATTTCAATATTTTTTTCCTCTTAAAAGAAGAAATTCAAAATACAAATAACTTTTTAATTGCAGTACTATTCAAAAGGAAAATAATGATTAGTAATAAAAAAGAATAAAAATTAAATAAAACAGATTACTTCATATGGTCTCTAATCTGTATTACATCTCACCAAAACCAAAGAGAATAGTTCAGATCATTAACTTTGTTTAAATATGATTTTTTTTTTAATTTACCCATATTTAAAATGAATTACATCGAAGTTAAAAAAAAACAGAGAGAAAATTATGTTAAACTTTAAATATAGAACTAATTTTGTTAAAAAAAATGTCTCGCTCTTACAAGAGAGACAGGACTACAGGAGGACCACAGCCAAACTACAAGTATATTACAAATCTAGCCTATACATTATAAGAATCTTAAATTGTTTTTTTTTTTTTTTGGGTCAGGAAGACTCTTAAATCCAGAAGGGAATTTTTTTGGGCAATTACAATGAAATCCCATACAAGAGAAAAAAAGAAGAAATGACTCTTGAAGTTGTCAGTGTAAGCTCCTCAACTTGTTAATGGACGCTCCTCAACTTGTCATTAACAACTTTAAAGACCATTTTTTCTTTTTTTCTCTTGTGTGGAACTTCAATGTAATTGTTCCTATTTTTTTGATGATGAACAGTAATCAATTTGTCCATGTCAAATGGTTAATCATGTCGAGCATCGCTCTTTCTATCTAAGGACGTTGCAGATTTCACTGATAGACAACAGAACTTCCTTCTCAAACCATAGAATCACAATTAGAATATAAGGATAGCATAAAGTGAAAAGGAGGAAGGAGGCACCTTCGAAGAGGGCAGGGAGCTGAAAGAGCATGCCGACCTTACGTCGGAGGGAGAGAACATCGAGGTCGCAGATATCGTTATGATCGAGAAAGACGGTGCCAGAGGGAGGCTCCCAGAGGCGGTTCAAGGCCCTGAGAAGCGTCGATTTGCCGCTACCGCTGGGTCCAACGACGCCTAGTATCACGCCCTCGGGGACGTCCAAGTCGATGCCCTTGAGAATCGGAACTCCGGTATCAGAGACTTTAGTGAGATTTCGAATCTGCAATTTGGAAGACTTGTCGATCTTATTCTGCGCATTCACATCTACCACTAGCAGGTGCTCCCGGCACTCATCTGTGAATCAAAAAATTCGTAATGATGTGAATGATGAATTAGACTAAAAGATGTTGGAAGAAAGAGATTTAAAGAGTTTGAAATTATACCCAAATCGGAAGGCATAGTGTGACCGCGTCGTGCTTGATTTCCTGAGAAAATCATAGAGATTTCAATTTATGTAAAAGCTCTCAGCGTTCAGCCTCCCCCAGGTAGTTCACCGTTTCTGCGTTACCTAGTGGAGAATTCAACGCATATCCATCACAAGGTGGGCCCAGTTGGATTGTTTTTTATAAAATTAAAACTTGAGATACTTTTAAGGAAAAACCTTAATAATAAAGAAATTTAAAAATCCTAAAATATAAAAAAATATTTTGAATATTCATAATTTCAGAGATATTATGTTCAATTTGTCGTTTTTGAAATTAAAAGGATATGACCAAATGGCTCTTACATATATTTATTTTTGAAAAAATGTTACCCCTATCGGCCGCCACTGCCGGAGCTTTGGGGATGATGACCACCCCTTGCTAGCAGTCAGAGCTTCACTGGGCAGTTGGTTGTCAAAGCTCTAGTAGGAATATTCCAATGGAATATGTTGGAATATTCTGTCGAGAATTAATATTCCTAAAGTGAAGGGGGTGGAGTTCAAACTCCCACCACTTGATTTGTCCAAAAGGTTGGTGGCCATTATTGAACCACCAATGACTTTCAATATATTATATACCTATATATATATATGTTAACTTTTGATCTTTAACTCAAGCCCTTTTATAAGTTTTGTTAAGGAATTCATAACATTCAATTAGAGTTTAACAACTTTTGTTTATCAAGTTAAAAAAATCACACTATCAGGTCATCATAAGATTGGTTAAGGAATTCACGATATTTCATTAGGTTTTTACAACTTTCATTTACCAAGTAAAAAATCCACACCATTAGGTCATTCATAAGTTTTATTAATAAATTCACGAAATTTCATTAAGTTTTAACAACTTTTGTTTTCTCAGAAAAAAAGTTCACGCCATCAGGTTATTCATAAGTTTTATTAAAGAGTTCATAACATTTCATTGAAGACAACAGTTCCTAATGGACTTCGAGCCATAATTAAACTGCAATATTGGAGAGAATTTGTCCTCTCACGTCACTAGAAGTCATTTGTGGTAATATTTATTTGTAATTTATAAGGCTTGCATATATCTATTTCATATTAACTAGATTATGGTGTGTTTTCATAACAAATAAGCCAAGCGAATAAGGAGAGGGTGAGGAAGAATTTTTATTCCTACATGGGGGGGGGGGAAGGTGTATGTGGGTATCGCTAAAGAGTTGTTTGCTCATAATGAAGAGGGTGTTAGACCTGCCCTTTACGAACTTTGGAATGTGGCAAGGCAAAAGAAATATGGCTCTTTAGACAATCCTCGCAAGAAAGAGGTTGTTAATAAAATGGTAAGTATTAATATTTCTTCCTAATTTTAGGAAGTAATGCCTTTAATTAACTATCAAAATTAACATTATTGTTAAAATGCACAACAAGTCATGTCCCAGGAAGTTACTACATAGGGTTGCCTTCTGCGGATGAGGGTATATTGGCCAAGGCATTGGGGCCTAAACATCCTAGTCTTTTTAGGGGTGCTAGTTTTGGATTGGCTAAGACAGATTATGATGGTCACTAGTAACCTTGCAAAAATAAAAATAATGGAAAAAAAATTGAACAACTCGAGAAAGGGTACGATAAAATGGAAAAACAAATATAGTTTATAACACAAGAGCTAATGAAGGAGCGTAGTGTGAGGTTGAAATTGTAGGGGAAATGGCAGCCCAAGTAGTAAAGGCGGTTGAACATTCCCCCTTATGATCTACCTTAGGGAGAAGTGATGTTGAATGTTTTGCAGATAGCCCTGGATGCCATACAATTGCGACACGTTGAATGTACACCGCTTGGAAGACAACATAATTCATAATGTACCAACACGTCCTACGTATGTGAAGGTAGTGCTCAAGACCAACATGGACCCCTATTATTAGGTCCTTGAGTGCAACTTGTATGGGGAGTTACCCTCGGCTAGAAGACTTAAAGAATATCCTGTGGCAAATGGGTAGAGACCAAGGGCTATAAGTTCCGATGTGCCTATGGCATAGGGGTAATTCCCTAGGTGATAAGCGTTAGGATCGGCAGGCACAACGGAAGAATTTTTAAAATTTTTTCCGATCTTAATCGAGGATCTATCAACGGCGCTAAATCGAGTTAGAAAGATTTGTACCTTTTTCATCTTAAGGTTTTCACGATCTCTAGGAGCCAATACCTCAGGTCCGCTCCCTCTACCGGTATCCACATGAATGCTTTCCAACAGAGACTGCGTGCTAGCACCTCCAAATGTCTCTTAGGGTTTCCCTTGCAGCTCTGAATTCTCATTCGCGTATAAGTATATCTGTTTTATCAAGTTTATAATATATGAGGGCTATATTCGAATTTTAAAATTAATGTTCATTAATTTCTAAATTAATTAATAATTAATTATCTTGATGAACTAATTAAATAAATTCAATTTAAATTAAATTTGTCCAACAATTTTAATTTAACCTATTTATTTAATCCAAATAAAGAGCTATTAGATTTAAGTCATCTTCATAAATTAAATATGAGATACTATATCTCTATCATGTTAGTTATTAAATTTAATATATCTTAATAGATTAAATTTAAAACTAACACAATATAATAATATCATATAATACACACACACACACACACACAAGATATGTATTTCGAAAATATATATCTATATAATATTATTAACGAATTTTATATTATATATATATATAAATATAAAATTCATCCACCTAAATTAAACATTATCTCGTGTTGGGCCATTCTTGTGTGCGACCTTGTAGGCTCATATGAAGTTGGCAGTGGACCAATAACTGTACTAATCCAAAAGTTGCAAGCGGCCTTTAGCAAGACATTACGACTACCCAATTCATATGAGGATCGTTATCACGATGCAGCTTATCATACAACCATGTCACGTCCCTTTTGTCACACGATATATCGATCAAGGATAAGGCATGGATAATGTCATCCTCTTATTCCTGACCATTACTTTCTCGATTCTTGAGTAGCCTGATAATAAAAATGGAAACTCCTTTTCATCGTAGTATGGCCATACATTTCTCGGACTCACTCATCGAGGGGCCCAGTAATATCTCTTTACTAATGTGAGGGGCAAATTCCATCTTGATCATTCATATTCCTTTACATGAAAAATCACCAAGCTCGATCGTAGCCTTTATCATTACTTGGTCAAAAGTGACTTTTGACTAGTTCAAAGCTTAGCAACTCTCATGTAGGAATCCATGATGACCTCAGGTCTAAGGGCATTGTGACATGGTTATACATGAGAAAAGCTTATGACTTGATCCATATAGCTTTCTCATAGTGGGCCGGTCCAGCACCTTGTACTCTTACAAATGCCTAAGACTTTGATTCGTATCTCCATATCTCATTAAAAGTCATACTAGTCTTATTTCATCTTTGCTCCCGCATAGATGACCGAGTAGGGATATTTTAGGATAATCTTTATGATTTATCCAAGGATACAATTATCATAGTTAACATGCAAATAATATGATAATAGAATGGAGAAATTTCATTAAATTAATAATGTTCAAATATAATGATTGGCCCTTTGGGCACAATTTCCAACAATAAGACCTCGAAGGCTACCTGGATAGTAGATGATGGATAGTGTGTCCTGTGATAACCTAATGAACTATGTGTCTTATGATTATTGAATGTCGATTGACTAATTGTTATTGGATGTTTGTTTTGCATACGTCATGAACATTACATAAGTGTAGGAATGGCTTGAGTAGTAAGAGATGGAGCCTAAAATGTATTCAGAGTATCTAGTGGATTATATGTCCTGGGGGTGCAAGACCTAATATGCATTCGACATGGACATTAGAGTACATTTCCTGAGGCCATAAGACCTATTAGATTGGTGTGATCTTTGGCTGGTAGATTAACCAGCAGAGACTCAAGGCAGGAAGCCCAGTGTACAAGTTGCATGGGTGGAGACCTAGGGTTGCCAAATGGCAGTAAGACCTAATGTGCATGTTGTACGGGGCAGAGGCCCTGGGCCATATGACCTGTATGCCTAGTATTGTAGTTGTTGCCTAGCGCTGTGGTATTGGACTAGTAAGTCTAGATACTGTGTTCTGATGGTTATTGAATGCTATATGGGATCTTTGATGTATGATAATTTGTGTTGCACGCTCTGTGAGCTTGCATAGGAAAGAGATAGACTGAGTAATGAAAGAAATCGACTGAGTGATAAGAAGTGATTCCTGGAGGTATAGTTAAAACTATATGATGTTCAAAATTTCGAGGACGAAATTTATTAAACAGGGGAGAATTGTAATATCCTGAATTTTAGGACTGGAAGCTTGGGAATAATTTTGAATCAAGCATACTACTAAGCCCTAGTTTAGGATGAGTCCCAACAATATCCAAAAGCAATAATAACTTTTAGAGACGAATTTGAATTTAAGTTTAGGATTTAGTTTCAATTAGTTAAAGGAAAATACCCAATCTGTTTAACTAAATTCAAAGATGAAGCCTAACTTAGAAACAAAAAGAAGAGGGAATGGGGTATGGAAGTGAGAATAAAGAAGAATAAAAGAACTAATAGCAACTTAATTAATATTGCCATATTCAAGCGCAAAAGAGGCATTTGTCATTTGATCTTGACGTTAGAATTAGAAATCAAGATGAAGGGCTAGGATTTGCATTTGAAAAAGTGACGTAATAATGAAGATAAAAAGCAACACATTTCCCTTCCCTCATCTTGTTAAAAAGATCCAAGAGGGAAGAAATGGGAGAAAGAATGGTTTGGTCAAAGTGTTAACCCTTTTTGCAAGAAGATTTTGGTTAAATTTGAGCATATACACATAAGATATTATGCTTGGCATTCTTTCCTTGTTTTGTTGGAGCAATTTGGTCAAAGGCTCAAGGGAAGGAAAGAGGACTTAATTTAAGTAAATGCATGTCCATTGACCAAGCCAAAAAGAAAGGAAAGAAGAGAGGAAGAAAAGTCAACAAGTCTTCTATGTTGATTCAACTTGGAGTGTTGACCAAAAGTTAGCTTTCAAGAGGGAATTGCTTAACAAAAATTCCTTCCTCTTTAGCTAAGAGTTTTGGTCAAGATAAGAAATGAGGGGAAGAGAAAATATCTTCTAATTAACCAAACCACATTTGGTTAATTAACTAACCTACTTTTTGCAAGTCATCATTATTTTGTGACACATCATCTTTTTCTCCCAACCTTATCCAAATTTCAGCCAAGTTTTTAAATTGGTGATGAGTTAATGAATTTAACATCTCACTCTCTTATCACACTTAAAAGGGATGGCCATAAAGAAGAAAAAGAAAGGAAAAAGGAAAAGGAAAGAGAAAGAGCAAATGTGAAGAACAAGGGCTTTAGGTAAGTGTTCTTGCTCATTTTCACTTGCTAAATCACCTTTTTAGCTCTTGAGGTCTTTATAAACATTGTTTTCCTTGCTAAGAGCTACAATCCTATGGTTTTTGTTTCTCAAGGGGAGGTATTTTGGGCTACTAAAGAAGTACCCTAATTGGAGAAACCAAGAACAAGCTCTTGAAAGTGAAAGACGTGAGTCTAAGCTTTAATTTGAACCAAACATCTTGTTGATTGGTTAAGTATTTTGGCTTTTCTTGGCTGCTCTAGTTTAGGTTAGAACATAGGATTAGGATTTGATGTTGTTTTAAGTATGATCATGATGATTATGAAGTTTGAAGAGGTTACTAGACTAGTTTAGTGGTGAAACTTGCTAACTTGTTGATTATTAGTTTGGGAGGTAATTTTCAGCCAGATGCAGGGCATGAACAAGGAGTATGATTATAGTGAATTTAAGGCCACTAATGGATTCTACATGAAAAATTGAGTGAGATTAGCCTAGGGTTATGCTATTAGATGGGGTTATGCTATTAGATGAATTGGATAGGAAATGTCAAAATAGGAATTTGATGTTACTTAGGTTAAATATTGTCAGATTCGAGGCATGATGTTTGTGGCTTGTTTTTAATCGAACAAATGTTTTTCAATGTCCATGAAACTTTCCAGAATAATAATAGACATGCTAAGCTTTAATTTGATTTATAATTTGTGACAATTAGATTAGTACATTAGAGTTATGACCTATTTAAACTAGACATTAAATTTGAAATGATATTTGTGGCAGTGAGGACTGGTTGGAGTTTCTAGAACACTGTGCAAGTAAGGGGTATTTTTCCCTTAAAATAGACTTAAAGAGTGTTATGTAGGACTTTGAACCACCCTAATTGAAGGTTCCTAGACAAAGTTATGAATTTTCAAATTTGGGCAAAATTCTGGCAGCATAGGCTAAGCATGCGAAAATGAGATACTTAGTGTAAGTTGTAATAAATTTGACTTCTAAGGGTAGAGTAATGTCCTAGAGGCTAATGTAGCCACATAGGATATTCAATTGTTATGGTTCTCATGATGTGGATATGTATTTAGGGCCATGAGATGTCAAAGAAGAAGAAATGGAAGGCTTTGCAGGAAGCTACAATGGTTGGAAGAAAGGGGAACAAGAGAAAGACTCAAAGACAAAAGGTAGTAAAACTTAACTAACTTGCATGCAATTGATACGTATGCTTGTGCATTGATATATGTGATTGCTTTGCTGAATTGTGTGAAGCATATTTGAATGATTGAAGCTCTGTTTCTATTTATGCTATGGTCATGAGTATGTTGTATGAAGCATTAAACATGTAGATATGTCATTATGTGGGCAAGAATTTACGTAAGGCTAGCATGTTATGCTTTAAGCATCTATCTTGCATGCTAAGTAGTACTGTTTGCTACTGATATTCTCCTAAATCTCACCCTCCTTCAGCCAACCATATAGGCATGTGAGCACAGAAATGGGATGTAGAACGATATGCCAGAAGAGGAAGTTGTAGTGAAGAGATGAGTATTTATATGCTAATATGTTATATAAATATTAACATTTGAAGTGGTTAAATGTATAACCTGCATAATAGATGAATTGACTTATGAAGCATTATAATTAAACCAGGATTTGGTATTCGCACGATACGTGCTTATTAGTTAAATAAGCATAGCGATTTAATAAGCAAAGAAATACTCTGGTAATTATTAAAGGAATGAAGAAATGATGAGGCATTAAGATGTTACGAACCACTTTAGAATGGTTTTAAAAAGTTTAAAATTATTCAGAAAAACCCACCCAACTATAGGTTCGAATCCTATCTTAAGGTGGGAATTGAAAGAACTTTACAAAGGAATATTGCATAGTGGTTTGAATTTGCTGCATAAAACTCATCAGAGCAATTATGGAAATAAGGTGTTATAGGCATTGTCAATAGCTAGAGTGAGAACATGACGGAAGAGGTGAGGCAATATCTGTTAGATTCCAAGTTTTAATGATAACAAAAGATTACTGTGTTATGGTAAGAAATTTATGTTTTGCAAGTTTTAGACAATGGTTAAAAAATTACCAAATGCATATCATTAAGTTCAGAGGTCATTGCTATGATTTTAACTGATGCACTCGAATGATGGAGCTAGCACTCGAGTGATAAGCATTTTTGCACTTGAGCATAAGAGAGTGTTGAACAGAAAGTGTTTCATAGAAGCAGATTCTAGCTGAAAATACCAGGACAACTCGAGTGATGGTCACAGCACTTGAGTGATGATATGATTTGTACTCGAGCATGAAGGTACACTCATACAAGTGTTTGATAGAGAGCAAAGGCAAAGACAGGATATCATCACCTTACTCGAGCACAGACTCACTACTCGAGTAATAGCCTCAAGTTTACCCGAGTCCTTACAAGTATGGTACAAGAAGTGCTTACCTGAGAGCAAGCAAACTGAATATACAAAGTTCACTCGAGCACTCTGTGTGACACCCGAGTGATAATCAGAAGTGCACCTGAGTCCAAACGAGTGAAGCACAAAAAGTGAATGCCTGAGAGTCAGCTAGCATGGAAGAGCAAGTGCACCCGAGCAAAGAGCATTTGCACCTGAGTGATAGCTCAGCACACGCTGTTAGATATGATTAGTTTTGATGATGTCAAATATAAATGTCAAATGATAAGAGCAAAAAGTTTATAGAATACTTTGACTAATTACTGTGTTTAATGTTGCATATCTTGTAGATTAGTCAAGCAAAGATTGAAGATAATCAAGAAAATAAAGAAGTTGTCTTGTTGGGTTATGGAGAATAATCATCAAGAAGGAAATCAAGAAGAAAGATTTTGAAGAAAGAAGAAATTACAAGACAAGATCTAGTGAGAATATCAAGGTTCAAGCTGTTAGAATTGATACTGGAGGTTTCTATGATGATACCGAAGGCTTCTATGATCAAATGATTGTTGGAATAGGTTAATACAAAACTAAGATGACTTATATATGAGTTATGACACTTCTAGAGGAGTTTCACTAGAGTGTGATCTCAACACTCGAGTGCCAGAGGTGTTGTACTCGAGTGCAAGATGAACACACTCGAGTGTCGGGGCTACTCTGTTCAGCTCTGTTTTTTGTTCAGCCAGATAGAGGTCTGGTATTTTGGCCATATCTCTCAAACCACATGTCAGATTGCCTTGAAACTTGTGGCATATGAAAGAAGACTCACAACACGAAAAATGTACACCAAGATCACATTGAAAGAAGCTCACATGGAGTAGATATGATCCGTGGAAGATGACACTGAAATCATCATCACTTTTCAAGACAGGTTCGGTAGTTTAGACATAACTCACAAATGACACATCGGATTGAGACGAAACCAGTGCCATATGAAACTAGACTCAAAGAGCTTTCCATGGATAGGTAATATGCCTAATTTGAAGTTATATTGTAGGGGATTACATTTTTGGTATTTTCTGAAAAAGTGGCCAACTGTAACCCCACCTAATTTTTGCTCCTGAACGCAATGGAACTGTCAAATCATTGAAAATCCAACTCTAAGACCCATTTCTAGATCTGACCGAAATTTATGAGTTCTCTGCTCCTTAAACGCGTTCCTTTATACTCCTAACCACTTTATTAACTATTACATTAGGTTATAACTACCATTTGATCTATATTTCAAAAATAAACAGTAATCCCAAGTTCAAAATAGATAACCAACAACTTAACAACACATCTCTACAAGATCCTAGCCGCTCCTGGTGGTTCATTTCTCCTTGGAGCCACTTGCCCTGTCTGAAATGTTAGTCAATGAAAAGAATGAGATTCAAAATAATCTTTGTAGTAACAAATCACTCATACAGTGTATAAACACATAGCATATATGATCATGTTAAGCAGCATCACAATATATCATGGCTTTCGCCACAAATGACAGCACCCATGGCTGTAACCTCTATGCGTCAGCTTCCGCTGCGATCTCTATGTATCACTATGCGTCAGCTTACACTGTGAACTTAAAGCATCACAATGTATTCACAAAGTATTCTCAATGCATGGCAAACATGCATACAATGTTTCACACACAACCTAAGAGAAATAGTTACTACCTTGTTCTTTCCGATTGTGCTCTAGCGCAGGTGGATCATGAACAGGGCAAATATCGAATCCTATAATTCCAAATGCACCATTTAGACACTTCCATAGTGTTTCTTGGGGTTATATGAGTCTATAATAAAAATTTACAAAAATGCCCCCGGGGACCCAGCCCGAGCCTGCCGTACCCGGTCCGGTTACACTTTTTCCGAAATTCTAATCTGGGCTATCCTAACATATTTCCGCCCAAGGAATACATTTCCGGACTTAGAATTATCAAATTCAATGTAAAATTACAAATTTACCCTTGGCAGCCCTACTTCAAGGGTTTTAGGGGCGTTTTCGTAATTATGCTTTTTCGGCCTTTTCTAAAAAAGTGGCCAACTGTAACCCCACCTAATTTTTGTTCCTGAACGCAATGGAATGATCAAATCATTGAAAATCCAACTCTAAGACCAATTTCTAGAGCTAGCCAAAATTTTTGAGTTATCCGGGGAAAATCGGGGTTTTACTAGTTTATTAACTATTACCTTAGGTTATAACTACCATTTGAACCAAAATTGGGCAGCATAACCCTTAGAAAACTCAATTTCCAAAATTTAAAACCAATGGCAATCCGGCGAAATTTCACGGATTAAATTTCCCACAACAGCCATAATAGTTAAATATACGAAGGTTTGGAAGTTACCTTAAGCTCTCACTAGCTTTTCCTCAAGGTGGCTGAACCCTAACCCTTGAAACACCAAATTTTGAGCTTCACAACCTTAAAGAATAAAGAGGAGTAGCTTAGAGTCAGAGTTATACGCGTTAGGAGCTAAATCGTCGGAGAAATCGGCTTACCTTGTGAGATTTCTTCCCTTTCTCTCTCTAAACTCTCTCACCTTCTCTCTCTTGTTTCAGGTCTGGAACAGCACAAAAATGGCTAGAGAAAGAAGGCTGATGGTATTTAATATCATATATTATATGATATTTGATTATTGATTAATTTCGAACAATTTCAGATTTTTCAGAAATTCTGGCAGATTTTTGTCCAAACTTTGAAAAATCATAACTAATTCTAGAAAACTTGAATTGGAGTGATTCCAAAGCCTATAGAACCCTTATTGAGTCTAGTTTTAAGGAAAAATATAGAATTTTTCTGGATGGAATCACAAAATTCCCAGAATTTCAATCTTTGCATATTGTTTCAGAAAATAATTAATTTCGCTGGGCAAACTTCAAAAATCCATAACTCTTAGCTCACAAATCAAAATGATACAAACTTGACATGTGAACTTTAAGACTAAAAAATTTTAGAATTCTTAGACACCATTTGCATATTTAAAACGTTCATACAAATCGGCTGCCCTGTACAGAGTTTCAATGGACAGAGTTTTTAACTTTTGCACAATTGTTCCCAATGGTTCCAATTTCACAATAAACACTCTCCCCACACGAATTTTCACAAGGAAGCCATTGGAATCATTAAAATATCCAAATTCCCATAACACATTCTCTAAAAGTGTTTATTCAACAATAATTACATCCACTTTTGAAGTCATTAGCCCTTAATCACTTTTTGGGATATTACACCCCATATCACTCATGAGTGCAAAAACACACTCTTAAAAAATGTCATGCGAGTGTTGTCCAGAAGCGGCTGAAGTATAGAGAAATTTAGCAATACTCGAGCATTGAACAACACATCGAGTGAGGATCAGAATTGCACTCGAGTCATGCAAGTGTTGACATGAAAGTGTTAACCCGAGAAGAAGCATGTACGTGAAAACACGAAGTGCACTCGAGTGATGTCCAGAATTGCACTCGAGTCCTACGAGTAAAGAGCAGCATGTGTTTGCCTGAGAGGAAGCCAGAATGTGAAAATATGAAATGCACTCGAGTGAGCCATACTGAACTCGAGTGAAGTCCTAACAGAACCAAAACGCAGAAAGTTTAGACTCTCATAGCCATTAATCCAAACGTGGTTAAATGTTATACATTCATTATGTTTTCACTTGTAATTATTCCTAAACGTTAACTAACTTATATTTTAAGTGAGAAATAGGAGATTAAACATTTGGATTGCATCTTCAAGAATGGAGGTCACGTATGCCAAATATCATCACTCAACGAACAATCTGAATATGGTTACATGTTATTGAATCATTGTGTTCTCACTAGTTATTGTTTCTAAATGTTAACTAACATATATTTTAAGTGTGAAACAGGATATTGAATGTTCGGATTGAAGTTTCAAATAAGAAAGTCAATTATGATGAACTTCATCATTACACACCGATGACGGCTACCTACCACGACAAGCAACTAACACACCACGAAAGACTGTCGAATATTCAAACATCTTCACACCGCTCCACAACGTGACATACTGCTCATAATGAAAAATTGTCAGATATCCAAACGCTCGCATCCCGCTCCTCTACGGGATGCTTTGCTTTGTAACGAACAATACTAGTTGGTCAAATGCACTCAATGGTCAAATCTTACAATGAGACTCCAACGGACAAATGCTTATAGCGGTTGTCTTCTACAACTTATTTATAAAAATAGTAGCATTCAGAGAAGAGAAGATAATGATGAGAGCTCAACAACCTCAACATGTTTATATCATGAGTCTTCCACTCCGACCCAACCACTCTTTGTTCTTATCTATTTTCTATATCATGTATATTTAAGAGAGAGTTAGTTATATTGTACTTCAGTGATCATTTTATTCACTCTGTGAGAGAGTCTGTAAACATCTTCATCTGTATTTTTGAATTGATCTCAAGGTAGAGGGACCTTGAGAGGGTTGATTTCCTTACGGGGGAAGCTGTAGAGAGAATTGCCAGTAAGACATTTTTCTCGTAAGACTTATAAGGTGCAAGCAGTAGAGAACATTGTTCCTCATAAGAATTACAGGGGTGTAAGTAGGAGAGAACGTTGCTGCTCGTAAGGCTTGTACGAGTAAGCAGGAGAGGAAGATATTTGGGATTGCTCTGCTCGTAAGACTTGCCATAAGGGGGAGTATTTCAGTGAGAGATTTGTAAAAGGTTTTACAAGTACCTGGCTAAACTTGTGGGATTCTAAAGGATTTTCTTGTGCCCGGATTAAACAAGAAGATAGTGGATTTGAAAATCTCAGAAGGAGCCTGGGGACTGGATGTAGGCCATCACAGATTGGACCGAACCAGGATTAATCACAGTTTGCATATTCTCTTCCCTAAGCTCTTATACTTCCAGTATATATTATTTAATCTAACTGTTGATTTATAATTTATTACCTTCATACTTACCGCTTTCATTAAGATGCTAAACAATTTCTAAAGTTCTTAAGTTTTTATCATACACCCAATACACCCCCTCTTGGGTGATAGCCAGTTCTAACACACGCGAGTGGGAAATCTAACTCTCTCCATTCCTAATGCAAGTGCTGAAGCAAAAGAGTATCTTATACAAGAATATACTATTCACTCGGGTGAGCATCATTGTATTCGAGTGAGGCCCCATATCACCTATGAGTGAGAAATCACACTCTTGTGAAAATCAGTGAGAGTGTTATCCAGAGACGAGAGTTCATAGTACAACAAGATACATGTGTGCTCGAGTGAGACCAGATGCACTTGAGTGAGGACCCATATTACTCACAAGTGTGAAAATACACTCTCTAAAAGTCTCGTGCAAGTGTAACACAAAAATATAAGTAGAAGAGCAAATATGAAGATGCACTCGAGTGAGACCAAAGTGCACTCGAGTGATACTTTGTCAGAAGCCAAAAATAGGAGTTTGATAGTTTAAATTAGAAAGGCACAGAGGAAGTCAAACAACGGTAGACAGAATCATTACGACCAACCAAGCACGTACCTACCATGATATCTCATTCAAAGATTTCAAATGTAGGCATGTTGTTCCACAGAAAAATGCTACACTCTACAATGATTATTTTTCAACTGGTAAAATCAATTAGCTATAAATGTAGAGCTTCAGAGACCGTCAATAACAATTAAGAGCAAGAATTCACACAAGCAAATTCATGAGTCTCTATTATTCATATTTTCTGTGACATCATATTGTACTTTAGTATTTATTATATTTTCTCTGTGAGAGAGTCTGTATATACTTAAAATTCTATTCTCATTTGATCTCAAGGTACAAGGACCTTGAGAGGGTAGATATCTTTACGAGAGAAGCAGTTAAGAGAATTCCTAGTAGGACTTTCTGCTCATGAGACTTACAAGGTACAAGCAGTAGAGAACATTGATGCTCATAAGACTTACAGTGGTGTAAGAAGGAGAGAACGTTGCTGCTCATAAGGCTCGTATACGTAAGCAAGAGAGAAAGGTCATAGGTTTTTTTCTTCTGCACGTAAGACTTGTCGAAAGGGGAGAGAAATTTATAGTGTTAGAATATTTCTGCTCGTAGTCCATTCAAGGAGGATTGTTGACTAGCGGTGTTCCAAGAGCCCACTGAATCTTGGAAGAATAGTGAAAATCTCAGTATCTTGATCTTTAAGGACTGGACATAGGCTTGGGTTTTGGGCTGAACCAATATAACTGTCTGTATGCTAATCTTCTCAATTTGACTCTATCTATAGTTATTATCATATCACTGCATCAACCAAAAAATTTATCACATCACCCAATTCACCCTCTCTTAGGTAAAACTTGCCTCTTTCATTTGGTACCATAGCAAGGTCTTCTTTGAAGAGCGTAACTGCTTGAGAAGGATTCGGTAAATGGCAACAATGGGTGAGAACATCGTTCCAGACGGTCCTTCCATCAGTTGACCTCCTGGTTTTGCTGGAGAACATTTTTCATTCTGGAAAACTAAGTTTAGAGTGTTCGTTATGGCTAACGAATACGGTCTATGGAATGTAATACAAGACAGTGAGTATGTTCTAATAAAGAAAATCGAAGATAAAGTCATTAAAAAGAGCCCAAAGGAGTTTGATGAAGAAGACAAGAGGTTAGTAACATTAAACAGTAAATATATTTTAATGATAGAGAGTGCCCTTAGTCAAAAGGAATATTTCCGAATCTGCACTATACCAACAGCCAAAGATATATGGAATGCTCTTGAGATTGCTCATGAAGGCATATCTTGAATCAAAGAAAATAGAGTCAATACTCTAATTACAGAGTATGATCTATTTTGTATGAAACCTGAAGAAAGAATCTCAGAATTCGAACTCAGATATACTCATCTTTTTAATCAACTATCTGTACTTGGTAAATCATTTGACCAAAATTCCTAGGTAAGAAAGATCCTTAACATTCTTAAGAAAGAATGAGAAGCAAAGGTAACAACTATCGAAGAAGCTAAAGGAGAGTCAATGAGATCTATAGCTGCTCTTTCTGGTAGCCTTTCTGAGTATGAAGGAAAGTTGAGGTTCAAGAAGGAACTAGAAGAGTTCGATGATAAAAAGAAAAGAGGAGTTGCATTTAAAGCTATCAAGGAAAAAGAGTTTTTGAAAAATGAAGATGTCCTTGATGATGATATGGGAATGATCATGAGAAAATTCAAGAAATTCTATAGAAGAGGCCAAAAGAATTTCAAGAATTATCAAGGTGTAATACCCCGAATTTTGGGATTGGAGGCTTGGGAATAAGCCTAAATTAAGTGGATTGCTAAGCCCCAATTTACCAGGAGCTCAAATTTATCCCCTAATGATTCTAATATCTTTGGGGTATTAAGAAAGTAAAATGGTGAATTTTGGAGAATATAATTATGTTTTTGATAAAATCGCCTATGAGGCAGTGAGCTTATCATAAGGTTTTGGAAGACTAAATGATAAGGAAAAATTATGAAATTTTACTGGATGAAAGTAGACATCCTAAGCTTTAATTTGATATGTCATATGAATCAATTAGAGCTATACACAAAAAGATATGAAATTTTGAAGTCAGCACAGATAAACTGTGAAATTTCTGGAACAATATGCAAAGATTGAAATTCTGGGATTTTTTTGATTCCATAAAGCAAAATTCTATATTTTTCCTTGAAACTAGACTCAATAAGGGTTCTATAGGCTTTGGAATCACTCCAATTCGATTTTTCTAGAATTATTTATGATTTTTCAAAGTTTGGGCAGAAATCTGCCAGAATTTCTGAAAAATCCGAAAATGGAAAATTGTTGATGACATAAGCAATGACATAAGCATAAGATTATTAAAGAAACATCATCTTTCTCCTACAGCATTCCGACGCCATTCTGCAACCAAAATAAAGAAAAGAGTTGAGAGGGTTTTGGGAGAAAAGGAGAAGAGAACTCGCAAGGTAAGCCGATTTCTCCGACGATCTAGCTCCTAACGTGTATAACTCCGATCCTAAGCTACTCTTTTATGTTCTTTAAGGTTTGGAAGCTCCTCTTTTGGTGTTAAAACACCTAGGGTTTTCATTCAAGTCAAGGAAAAGCTAGTGGGAGTTTGAGGTAACTTCCAAACCTTCGTATATTGACTATTCTAGCTGCTGTGGGCAATTTAATCGGTGAAATTTCGCCGGATTGCCATTGGTTTTAATTTTTGGAAATGGGTTTCCCTAGGGGTTATGCTACCCAAATTGATACTAAATGGTAGTTGTAACCTAATGGAATAGTCAATAAAGTGGTTAGGAGTAGAAAGGAACGTGTTTACGGAGCCGAAACCGAAAAACCCCGATTTTCCCTGGAAAACCCATATATTTCGGTCAGGGGTCTAAATGGGTCTTAGAGTTGGATTTTCAATGATTTGATGGTCCCATTGGATCCAGGAGGGAGAATTAGGTGGGGTTACAGTTGGGCACTTTTTTAGAAAAGGCCGAGAAAGCATGATTATGGAAACGCCCCTAAAACCCTAAAAGTAGGGCTGCCAAGGGCAATTTCGTAATTTGACATTGAATTTGATAATTCTGAGTCCGGGAATGGATTCCTTGGGCGAAAATATGTCAGAATAGCCCATGTCAAAATTTCAAGAAAAGTACAGCCGGACAGGGTACGGTGGGGCCGGGCCGGGTCCCCGGGGGTATTTTAGTAAATTTTCAATATAGCCTCATATAACCCCCATAAACACTTTGGAAGTGTCTAAATAGTACATTTGACATTGTAGGACCGAATGTGAAGCCCTGAGTTGCTGGCACGCAAATCGAGGAGAAAAGACTGGAGGTAGGGGACTTACCTTACTTGCATGTATTTGATATCTTTGCTTGTGTAGTGATGTATGTGATTGCTTTACTTGATTGTGTAGAGCATATTTGAATAAATGAAGCTCTGTTTCTGTTTTGTTGTGGCCATAGTTTTGTTACATGAAACATTGAGTATGCAGAAATATCATTATGGGGTATGCATCTAGATAAAGCTAACATGTCATACACCTAGCATCTATCATGCATGCATTATGGTATCTGTTTCCTACTGAGATTCTCTTGAATCTCACTCTCCCCTACCAACAATTTAGACAGGGCAAGTGGCTCGTGGAGGGAGCGGCTAGGACTCCTCTGAGATGAGATTGTGTAATCCCCATTTGAAGAATTGTAATGGGCAATTGTACCCTGTGTATCTTTAGCGAAAGTATGTACCCGGGATTGCCGGGATGATTAAGTTGTGCACTCTGATATTTATATGAATGTGATTTATCTTCGTGTAGTAATTGTATTCGAAATGTGAATATGAGACCAAGTTTATAAATGATTTCAAAAAGTATTCGTGAAAACCCCGTCATGTGATGGGTTAGTAAATGTTATTTGATTATTATTGGTTTCTATTTCATTTTAATCGCGTATTTCGGATATAATTACAGAGGGGGTTACACAAGGTGGATCAAGCAAGAAAGAAAACAAGGAGCAACAGATAGTATGCTACGAATGTGGAAAATCTGGACACATTAAATTTGAATACTTAAAAAATAAAGACAAGAAGAAGTAGAAGAAGAAAGCGTATATATCATCAATATAGGGTGATAGCTCGTCAGATGATGAAAGTGACAACGACGAAGTTGCAAATCTATGCTCGGTAGCCAAAGAAGAAGAATTGTATTCCAAGTTAAGTGACTCTGAACTTACTTATGATGAGTTATTATCTGAATATAGTGCATTACATACTGAATTTATCAAGGTAGCTAAAGAATTAGTTAGTCATAAGAAGAAAGTAAAAGAGTTAGAAAATACAATCATATCATCATGTGCATTATGTGAAGAAAAAGATAAGAAAATAAGTGATTTAACAAAAACTGTGGAAAGATTTACTAAAGGAAGTGAAACTCTTAAAGTCATTCTAAAATCTCAAAAATTTTCCTTTGATAAATCTGGAATTGGATATAAATTTGATCAGAATAAAAGCAGAGGAAATAAGAAAAATGGAAGTAGGACTTATCTTAAATATTTTAAGAACTTTGTTCTTACATCAAATCCATCATGTAGTTATTGTAATAGGAAAGGACATTATACTTCATGTTATTTTAGAAAAGGACAAGTCATTGGTACGTACAAATGGGTTCCAAAAGGGACGCATGTACTAAAGGTAATGCATACTAACCACAAAGGACCCAAGAAAGTATGGGTACCTAAAACTTGATCACATTACTCTAGGTATGTCTCAAAGCATCATGAGCAAACAAGTGGTACATTGATAGTGGATGCTCGAGACAGATGACTGTTGACAGAAATAAGTTCACCATGCTAGAAACCAGAGAAGGAGGAAAGGTCACTTTTGGAGGTAATCAATTTGGACGTATTGCTGGAATTGGTGAAGTGGGAAAATTTGATGGTGTTCAAATCAATGATGTATATTACGTTGAAGGATTATGTCACAACCTCCTGAGTGTGAGTTAAAGCATTAATAGAGATAACTGGGTGATCTTTGATTCAGAAGAATGCTTGATAGTAAACAAGAAGGATCTATCGCTTAACAAAGAATCTATCAAGGAAAAAATCTGAGCTCAAGGGATGGTAACTGTTATACTATTGATTTAAATTCAAATTCTTCTAAAAATTATTTTCTTAACAAATCAGAGGAGAGTTGGTTATGGCATAAGTGTCTGGCTCATGTTAATACGAATCAACTTGACAAACTGATTATAAAAGATTTAGTTGTTGGTCTTCTGAACTTAAATTCAAAGATGACAAGATTTGTGAGGCATTTCAAAAAGGCAAACAACCTAAATCTTCATTCAAAACAAAGTATGAGATTTCCACTTCCAAGCCTTTACTATTACTTCTATGGATTTGGTAGGTCCAGTAAGAGTAAAAAGTTTTGGAGGAAATCTGTATACTTTAGTAATTGTCAATGATTTTACAAGATTTACATGAACTATATTTATTACTTCAAAAGATGAAATGTTATTCAAATTTATTATGTTTGCTGAGAAGGTCTAAAATGAGAAAGGTATTTCTATTGTCTCTATCAGGACAGACCATGGAGGAGAATTTGATAATCAACTTCTGCAACAACGAGGGAATAAATCACAACTTTTCTGCACCTAGAATGCCTCAACAGAATGGAGTAGTAGAAAGAAAGAATAGAGTCGTCACAGAAATGGTAAGGGTAATACTCAATGAAAAACAAATGTCACATGTATTCTGGGCGGATGTAATAAGTACTGCATGCTATATTTCAAATCGAGCATATATTCACAAGTCACTTGGAAAGACACCATATGAACTCTACAAAGGAAGAAAGCCAAACTTTGCTCATCTACATATCTTCAGAGGAAAATGCTTCATTCACAACAATAAATTTTCCAAGCTTATGCAAGGAGAGTTTGAAATGTCCATGATGGGAGAATTAAACTTCTTTCTTGGACTTCAAATCGAGCAAAGGAAGAATAGGATATTTGTATCTCAAACAAAATATTTGAAGGAGCTGTTGAAGAAGTATGGAATGGACAATGCTAATGGAGCTGATACTCCAATGAGTTCTACAAAGTTATTGGATGCTGACGTAAAAGGCCCTGACTTCAACATCACCAAATATAGAGGAATTTTTGATTCATTAGTCTATCTAACAGCAAGCAGGCTAGATATACAATTCAATGTTGGAATGTGTGCAAGGTATCAATATACTCCTAAGGTATCATATGCATAAATTGCAAAAAGAATCTTCAAATACCTAGGAGACATTACAGAACTTGGCCTATGGTATCCAAAGAGAGGAAATGAATATTTGATGGCCTATTCAGATTCAGATCATGGAGGATATAAGACTGACAGAAAAAGTACCAGTGGATAATGTCAATTGCTTGGAGGCTATATAGTTTTATGGTTCAGCAAGAAGCAGAATGCAGTGTCACTATCTTCCACTGAAGTTAAATATATAGCTGCAGCAAGCTGTTGTTCTCAAGTACTATGGTTGAAGCAACAACTCCAGGATCTGGGGATATACTTAAAGGAGATACCAATTTACTGTGATAATACTAGCACCATTAGCTTGGCCAAGAATCCTGTACAACATTCAAGGACCAAGCACATAGATATTCGACATCATTTCATTTGAGATCACGTGCAAAAGAACGATGTCAAAGTAGAATTCATACCAACACATTTTCAACTTGCTGACATATTTACAAAGCTAATAGCTAAAGATCAATTCTTATATATACAAAGAAAATTGGGAATGGTTAATCCCAATGAGTTGTAAGTTATTCTTGTTAATTACTATGTTTTATATGAGTTTTGATGATAATCATACTGACTTAGGCATCGGAGTATATAGAAAATATTTTTGTAGGATTGTTACTTGAGTGTTGGTAGGCTTACTCGAGTGTAAGGCGTCTTATCACTTGAGTCAAAGATGGTTTCTTGAGTGTGGAACTATATCATATACTTTGCTTCTAGCTATGTAAAACAGGGATTAACAAAGTATGTAATAACTCTTGGAACTCACTCAAGCATACCAAAATTGCCAGACCTCACTAAGTAAGGAAGAACATCACTTGAGCACAGTATGAATCCACCTGAAGTGAAGAAAGTGCACTCGAATAGAAGAGAAAGATATATGCAAATACTAGTCCAAAGTATATTTACTCAAATGATCTTGGAGGATTTGAGTACAAAGATAAAAAATATAACAAGATATACTTAAATTAGGTATGCTTTTACATGCTTTGTGAGATTTTTTTATTTGTCACTCGAGCACTATATGAACAACACTCGAGCACTAGGGTTGTCACTTGAGTATTATGACTTATATCAGATAAGCAATAGGTCAAACTGTTGTACTTCCTCTTCTCACTTGAAGCATCTCTTCACTCGTATAGCCATATCTCTTTATCTCTGATCATCTTCTACCGATTAATCACCTCAAGTATATTCAAATTTTAGTTGCAACCCTTCAATCTTCACTGAAAGGTCAGATTTTTCATCAGAAATCTCCTTTTTCCTTGCCCTAATCGAAGAATATTTCTAAAATTCTTTCTTCAATCACTTCTCTAATCTTTTGATTCTTAATCCAATTCTGAATCATTCAAGATGGTTAGAACTAAGCTTCCTCAAGTTTCCAAAAACTCTCCCACACCCTCACCTCCTCATTCTGAAGCTAGTACGACTGAATCTCAAATGGCAACACCATAGCATAACTCTTCTCCAACTCCTTTACTATCCTCTACTCCAACGCCACCTTCAAAGCCTAAGGTCACTAAGAAAAGAACTTCAGCAAAGAAGCTTCATCCTAAGCCTAAGATGGCTAAGAAGGATCAACCTCCGCAAACAAAACCGAAGAGAGTGGTTTTCAAAGAACTGGTTGTCACTCGGTCTCAAATGAAAGAAGTCAAAGAAAGAGGAAAGAAGAAGGACACAGAGCAACCACAACAATCTTCTTCCTCTGATGACTTGTTTAATATACAGCTCTAAGAAGCAATGGAAAAGTCCAAGCTCAATGCCTTGGTTGGCAAGATTACCTCCCAAGCAGGTGCCCTGAGCTTTCATTATGTTGGCCAGACCAGTATAGCTGCTTCAAGAGTACCTTTTACTTTACAGGCCCCAGAGGAAGAACAAAACACAATACCTCCAGAAGGCTTCAATGTTCAGGAATTAAAGCCATTTAAATAGAAGGTATATGATTCTGAGTTTGCTCATAGAAACTTCTACCCTATAGTTTATGTGGACTTAGATTATCTAAAGAAAAGTTGTGGTTTGGATTTTCATCCTTTCCTTGGATTTTATGATCCTTGGCTGAATATGTATCTAACTTATTCACGCTATGTTGTGAGAACCTTTTACTGCAACATAAAAGTCCATAACATAATTCTAGGGCTAGAGAGTTGATAGAGGAAGTAGTGTCTACTAATGTTAGAGGTCAACATATTATGGTATATGCTACTATCATAAATGATATCCTTGGTTATATTGTACCCTTTTTCGATCCTCTTACACTTTCTGCTAATGAAGCCTTTTGGCATTTAAGGCCAAATGATCCTATAGGCCCTCTTAAATTTAAGCCTATTGACTTGCTGGACTTTATTCGTGCCCTTCATTATATTTACACCAGTAGCATTGTCAATAAATCTAAAAACTGCACCCATTTTGCTTAGAGAGACTACTCTCTATTGGCCTCCTTCCTAGCTGGTCAATAAAGAAATGTGGGGGAGCTTATTTTTGGTGAGATAAGAAGTAAGAAGATTTTGATTTTCTTCATCAAGATCCACCATAATACTATATCCTTAACTTGTGTCTCTTATCCTAAAGCACAACAAGATTTGGTATTTGGAAGGAACTGAGAGGGAAAACATCCAAAGGTTTAGCAAAACACAATTGACACATATGGGGATTACTCTTCCATTAAGTCAAACCAAGGCCACATCTCAGTGAGAAGTTACTCCTTTGAAAGGTGATAAGGCTCAGTCTTCTGCACAAGGTCCAACTCCACCTCAATCTTTCCTAAATGCATCACTACTAAGCTATATGGCTGAGGTGATCAATCAAGCAGTAGCAAGCATAAAAAGGGAATTGGTAAGTGAGTACGAGAAATTTGTGAAAACAATAGAAATATAAGTCTCAAAGTTGTTGGACAAGGCAAATACCAACTTTGACTTGATGTTCAAGAATCAAGAAGATCTGTCTAGAAGAATCACTGATATGGAAATTTACTTGCACACTCATCTTCTGACTACTTCTATTAAGGTGCCTCCAGAGTCTACTCCTACTACGGCTTCACCTTCCCACCCTCAGACACATGTACTCTTCACTGACCCTCATTCCCATATGAAGGTTACTTATGACCGGCCATCATCCTCACACTTGCGGCCACTACTCCTTAACCATCCTCTCCACCATTTATACCTGAGCTATCATCTCCACCATTTGATCCTTTAACTGCTATGGTGGTATATACCCCACCCTCTAATCTTACTTTCCCTCAGCCCCCTTCTATTACTGACAAAATAAGGGAGAAGGATATGTGATGGTTTTGAGCTACTCTGGTCTAATATGGGTGTATTTTGGTTTAAGGGGGAGTATTGGGTAGATTTTTTGTATTGGGGTAGGCTTTTTTGTATCTAAAATTTTCTGTTTGGATGTACTTGGCTTTCATGGGTAGATGTTAGTTTGCAATTGTACTTTACAAGTTCATTACTCTATAGATGATCATTTTTAGTTTTTTCTGATTAAACATTATAGTACTCTGACTTATCTTGGCTTTAAGTGTCCATTCGAAGTATTGTAGGTAACCTGTGAGATTAAGATAAAAAATCTAAAAAATGAGTCTAAAGTTAAGTAAATGTGCATTTGGAAATTTTGAAAGTGTTTTAAAAAATGTTCACTTCAATCAAGTTCTTAAAATCCATCACAAAGGTTTTGTCATCACCAAAAAGGGGGAGAATGTTATATTCCAAGTTTTGATGATAACAAAAGATTATTGTGTGTTATGGTAAGAAATTTATGTTTTGTAAGTTTTAGACAATGGTTTAAAAATTACTAAATGTATATCACTAAGTTCAGAGGTCATTGCTGTGATTTTAACTGATACACTCGGGTGATGGAGCTAGCACTTGAGTACAAGAAAGTGTTGAACAGAAGCATATTCTAGTTGAAAATACTAGGACAACTCGAGTGATGGTCACATCACTCGAGTGATGATATGATTTATACTCTAGCATGAAGGCATACTTGTACAAGTGTTTGATAGAGAGCAAAGGCAGAGATAGGATATCATCACCTCACTCGAGCACAGACTCACTACTCGAGTGATAGCCTCAAGTTCACCCGAGTCCTTGCAAGTGTGGTACAAGAAGTGCTTACCCGAGAGCAAGCAAACTGAATATATAAAGTTTACTCGAGCACTCAGTGTGACAACCGTGTAATAATCAAAAGTGCACCCAAGTCAAAATGAGTGAAGCACAGAAAGTGCATGCTCAAGAGTCAGCTAGCATGGAAGAGCAAGTTCACGCGAGTCATAGCTCAGCACCCGCTAGTGGGGAATCTAACTCTCTCCATTCCTGATGCAAGTACTAAAGCAAAAGAGTATCTTATACAAGAATATACTATTCACTCGAGTGAGGATCATTGTATTTGAGTGAGGCCCCAAATCACCTGTGATTGAGAAATCATACTCTTCTGAAAATCAGTGAGAGTGTTATGTAGTGATGAGAGTTCATAGTGCAAGATACATGTGTGCTCGAGTAAAACCAGATGTACTCGAGTAAGGACCCACATCACTCATAAGTGTGAAAATGTACTCTCTTAAAGTCTCATACAAATGCAACACAAAAACATAAGTAGAAGAGAAAATATGAAGATGCACTTGAGTGAGACCAAAGTGCACTCGGGTGATACTCTGTCAGAAGCCAAAACGCAACAGACTCACAACAATCAATTTGAACATGGTTTAATATTATTTATTCATTCTGTTTTCACTTATTATTATTTAACATCATTTAACATATATTACAAGTGTGAAACAGAAGTTTGATCATTTGAATTAGAAAGGCACAGAGGAAGTCAACCAACGGTAGATAGAATCATTATGACCAACCAAGCACGTACCTACCATGATATCTCATTCAAAGATCTCAAACATACGCATGCTATTCCATAGTAAAATGCTCCGATCCACAATTATTATTATTCAATGGGTAAAATCAACTAGCTATAAATGCAGAGCTTCAGAGACCGTCAAGAAAAACTAAGAGCAAGAATTCACACAAGCAAATTCATGAGTATCTGTTATTCATATTTTCTCTGTCTTCATATTGTACTTCAGTGTTTATTATATTTTCTTTGTGAGAGAGTCTGTATACACTTAAAATTCTATTCTCATTTGATCTCAAGGTACAGGGACCTTGAGAGGGTAGATATCCTTACGAGAGAAGCAGTTGAGAGAATTCCTAGTAGGACTTTCTGCTCATGAGACTTACAAGGTACAAGCAGTAGAGAACGTTGCTACTTGTAAGACTTACAATGGTGTAAGCAGGAGAGAACATTACTTCTCATAAGACTTGTATACGTAAACAAGAGAGAAAGGTCATAGGTTTGTTTTTTCTACACCTAAGACTTGTCGAAGGGGGAGGGAAATTTCTAGTGTTAGAATATTTATGCTCGTAGTCCATTCAAGGACGATTGTTGTCTAGCGGTGTTCCGATAGCCCACTGAATCTTTAAAGAATAGTGAAAATCTCAGTAGATCTTGATCTCTGAGGACTGGACATAGGCCTGGGTTTTAGGCTGAACTAGTATAACTGTCTGTGTGCTAATCTTCTCAACTCTACTCTATCTATAGTTATTGTCATATCACCGCATCAATCAAAAAATTTGTCACATCACCCAATTCACTATGACTTCACTATCTACAGTTCTTGGGTGAAACTTGCCTCTTTCATTATCAAGTGAAGTTTCTAGTAGATAACTTCACTATGAGCGTGTTAGAAAAAGGGATACTTACTCTTTACCGCCTTACATTCAAGGGTAGGTACATTGTTAACTTTACTTAAATTAGATTTTATCTTTTTTGTAATTGTCTTGGTGGTAAGATCTATTATTATATTTATGCTTCATATTATCCTCATAATACTAAATCCATTTCACAAAAAAGATTTGTTACTGTGACTTTCTTGGCAAAGATCCAATGAGTAGGTCATACATGTAAGAGACATTCAACCAGTAAGTTATCCATTTTTCATCTTTTACAATTAAGGTAAGCTTGCATGTTTCTATATATATGATTTTTATTTTCTTTTCTTAGTGTGCTGTACATGTATCGGACACAAAATAACCTTGAATGCAACAATTGCAAGCTCACCTGTGGCCGCTTCAAAAATGCCTTCCAAGGGTTGACAACAAAGGTATATATATGATTCACCATTGACTATAATATTATATTGAAGCACACATATAGTTTTATATATGATTGACTGACACATTTTCCTTCTTATTTATGTATAGTGCCTATGGCAACCAAAAGGGAGTAATATTTGTGGGTATTGCAAAATACGTTACATAAAGACATAAGATCTAGATGAATTTGATCATGTAAAAGTGTACATATATATTATCATTCATTCAGATATATATTTAGTTAGCTATACATTACAATATCTAACTTTATCTATTGTTTCCTTTTGCGCAAAGTATATATCACAAATCGAAGAAGTGGCTAATGAGTTGGCAACAACTCTATAACTTTAGTAGGCTAGACAAAGCTTTGAATGATTGTAAATATGTATACATATACTGATTTGTTTGTTTAAAACTTTTGGTTTTAATAATGTGTGTCTGTTTGTGTAAATATATGAATGATTGCAAATATATTCTGATTTGTTGTGTATGTATATGAATGACTATGAATATATATATATATTCTAATTTGTTGTATTGTTGTTTATTTGAATGATTATAAATATATATTTTGTTTTGTTCTGTACAAAATGTATATGAAGGGTGATATCAAAAGTAGAAGCCCCCCCATTGTTTGAAAAAAAAATAACTTTGAAGCATTACAATTATTACTTAACAACCATTATATATATAAATAGATATGTAACCGTTATAATATAACAAATGTAATTGATTGAAAAGTTATACAGTTGTTAGTTAGCAACCATTTTTTATGTCAACTATATATAACGGTTGTTTAAATAAAATCGTTAGCATTACTATAAATACATAACAGTTTTTGTGAAAGAACCATTATGTATGGTACTAAGTATATAACGATTGTTAAAGTGAGACCGTTATGTACTATGACAATATTACCAATATATAGCGGTTGTTTACGTGTGCCCATTATTTATTATCATAGCATTGGGCACATCATGGCCTTACCAAGCCTCAATACATAATAGGTGTTATATTAGAACAATTATAATATATACCAAATACATCAAGGTTCTGAACCGTTATGTATCTATGCCAAACATATATAGTGCTTTCATATATGACGATTCAGAACCGTGAGATATGGTCGAAAATAACCCTGTTAAAGGTTCTTTTGTTTAGTAGGAATCAACATACTTATTATAAGAAAAATATTAAGGTTTATGTAGAAATTTTGGTAGAGTCTCCTTGTTAGTGGGACTTCTAAACAATTCTATAATAGCTTGTTAGTTTAGCATAGCATAAGAAGCTCCGCTCGACTATAGCATACACATTAATATAAATCCCAAAATATCAAAAAGAAAAGAAAAGAATCCTAACTATAGAGCACATGGAGCAGTTTTACTACAATTTACAAAAGTATTCAATAAATATTTACAATAGTTTACTTGATCTAGGTAGTAGTTAAAAGCTTCTTATCCAACGTAAGGCTTAAAGAGTCAATTGGAGGAACAGGTTCACTTCTATTATTTGGGTGTCAAAAATAATGTTTGGCAAATAACGTCCCCACAATAAAATATAACCTTCAATAAAGATAAACTAATTAACTCAGTAGAATAATTAAGTGAGCATTTAAATAAGAAAGCACCAAGTATATGAATAAATAAATAATTTCAAAGAACTCTATTAATTTAAAAACCAATGATTCAATCTAAAAACAATTTTTTATTCTTTAATAGGACTTAGATAGAACAATAATAGGTGTCGAAACACAGTTTACAAGGCTAAGTGACATCTAGCAGGACTAAAGGCCACAAAAATATGCATGAGTGATGCTTATGAAAGTCCTCCTCCTATTCCATATGTGTTGCCTGTAACCCCCTGCTTTAATTAGCGTAATTATAATTCGATATCACTTAATTAAATTGGTTTAGAGACCGTCGAATAGTTCAAAACTCATTTAAAACTCCCTTTTATAGTAGGGACTTTACAAAATTTTCAAAACTTCTTTTCTATTCCGGTCTCAAATTCAATTACCGAATATAATCACCTGTGCAGTTAATTTACATTCATTCATATCAGAATAACTAATAGCAAACCCGGCAACCCTCGGGTTCCGATCATCCACTAGAAGGTTTACAATTCCCATATAGGGGATTACACAACTATATTCTGTTACTAAATACAGCCCAAAAATAATTTACAAGATCCCTGTCTAACAGGTTTAACCAACACATCCAAAAGTAAATGTCCCTATAGGGTTCTAGCTGCTCCGGGTCGTACGCTTCTCCTTAGAGCCACTCGCCCTGTCTGAAAGGTTAGTTAAAGGAAAGAATGAGATTCAAGAGAATCCCAGTAGTAACAAAACATTTATACCACACATAAGTACACAGCATGTAAGCAAATCATCATACAGCAGTAGCAGCACAAATCACACTCCACCCTCATCCCCTTTCTCCGCCGGGAAGGCACACTGTCCTAACCCGAACCGTTGTTAGCTACTCAGGGACTATTGGTGTGGCAGTGCATACACATAGCCCTATAGCTCATATAGCTATCTGGCTTTCACAAATGGCCCGTCGGCCTTCACAAATAGCCTTTCAGCCCACATAATCACATATACCACACCTCATCCTCATCCCCTTTCTCCGCCAAGAAGGCATACAACCCTTGCCCGATCTGTTGTTAGCTACTCAGGGACTATTGGTATGACGGTGTTTACACATATTCACAATGTCGCAGCATACGAGTTTATCACAAATCAATGATAATACACACATACAATGCATCACATATGGTACGAAAGAAAAGTTACTACCTCGTTCCTTCCTGACGTTTGCTGGCTCAGTGGGCTCACGAGGACGGCAAATGTCGAATCCTATAAACCAAATTAGGGACAATAAATCAATCTCTTTTCCAAGTTCTTAATTCCATAGTACTTAAGTTGGTTATCATTTAGACTCTTTAGGTGGCTATTAGAGGCCCAAACATATACCCAAAGGGTTGGGAAAGGCTATACCCAAAACCACCTTTAAAAAGTGTAAAATAATGATTTTTGGGGGTTGGCCGCGGCCCAAAAATCCACTGGCCACGGCCAAAACCGCTCAGAAACATTTGGGCCACGGCCCAAAATTCCGCTGGCCGCGGCCAAGAAAATTCTGTTTCTTGGCTGAACTTCCACAAATCATAACTAATTCAGGAAAAATCTAAATAAGGTGATTCCAAAGCCAAATGAAAGCTATTTAAGTCCTCTTTCAAGGAAAAATATTGCCCATTACTGGAAATCACCACAAAAGTCCAGATTTACCAAAAACCTAACGTTGTGCCAAGACAGGATCCAGTTTGATGCCAAACTTTGGACAGTTCAACATCCCAGCTCACAAAGCCAAATGACACAAAATTTATGTCCATTTTGAATATTGGGAAGTGAACTTCAAAACTGGAAAGTTTCATAATTTTCTAACATTATTAGCCTATTCAAAACGCCCACAGAAAAAGACTGCCCAGCACAGACTTAAGAGCATATTTTCCAGATTTTCTCATTTGATCCCAAATGACTCCCATTCCAACCCAAACACCATTCTCACACAATTTTGCTCAAGAAAACCATTGGAATCATCAAAATGACCAATTTCAACTCCGATTGACATATTACACAACAACCACAACATGTCTCACAATGTCACAACACAATTCACACATTGCCACACTTTCCAACCCAAGTTCCCAAATCAATTCCAATGGCCAAAATGTTCAACAAAAGACCAAATTCTACATAACACATAAGCCAATTCATTCCATTCGAAAATTGCACAAAATTAGGGCAAATTCGTAAATTCTCAATGCTCAACCAATGATTACAACAACTATACCAAAATGCTTCTAATTCTTACCTCTTCTTCTTCCTAAAGCCAATTCTTCACTTCTCCAACTTCCAAATTTCCACAAGTTCTCAAACCTCACCAACCAAAATTCTGAAACCATAGGAATATAGCCCTCAACCTCATGAACAACATTAATGAAAGACACTTGAGCATATGAAGGCATTAACTTACCAAAAACTCAAGCTTTTCTCCTTCTCTTTCCTTAGCTTGTTCAGCGAAAAAAAAATGGAGGAGGATGAGAGAGAGAAATGAGATATTGATGATGATGATTTCATTCCCTCTCACATACACACATAAACCGACTAGGAAGAGAGAAGAAAGAGACAAATGGTTTGAAAGTTTGACTTTAATCTAAGGGTCCTTATTTTGACACTTGGCACCATCTTGTTTTCCCTTCTATGATTTCACATGCATTTGCATGCACAAGATTCCACCTCTTGGTCTTTCAATCTTAGCCATTAATCTTGATTACTAAGAAATGTTCTCAATGGTATCTAACCAGTCGGTCGGTAAATTTACCGTTTTGCCCCTGATTATCACAATGCACGATATATACTTCAAAAGTGCTCAATTAATATTAATTACATTACTTTGAAGTTGCTAATCCTTGATCACAATCCAGGATATTACATTGCCTGTCACATGGGGCTAGCACCTTTAATCACCTTGCTAGCTGGGTGTGCCATGGCACACCTGTTAGGATCGGAAGGCATAACGGAAGAATTTTAAAAAAATTTCACCAATCCTAATTGTGGATCTATCAACGGCGTTTAAATTGAGTTAGAAGGATTTGAACCTTTTTCAATTCAGAGTTTTCGATCTCTAAGAGCCAACACGTCAGGTCCGCTCCCTATACCGGTATCCACATGAATGCTCTCCAACATGGACTACGTGCTAGTGCCTCCAATGTCTCATAGGGTTTCCCTTGCGGCTATGAATTCTCATGCGTGTATGAGTATATCTGCTCTATCAAGTTTATAACATATGAGGGCTATATTCGAATTTCAAAATTAATCTTCATTAATTTTGAAATTAATTAACAATTAATTATCTTGATGAGCTAATTAAAAAAATTCAGTTTAAATTAAATATGTCGAATAATTTTAATTTAACCTATTTTTTTAATCCAAATAAAGAGCCATTAGATTTATGTTATCTACCGAATTCATATGAGGATCGTTAACACGATGCAACCTATCATACAACTATATCACGTCCCTTTTGTCACATGATAATTAGTCAAGGATAAGGCATGGATAATGTCATCCTCTTGTCCCTGACAATTACTTTCTTGATTCCTGAGTAGCTGGACAATAGAAATGGAAACTCCTTTCTATTGTAGTATGGCCATACATTTCTCAGACTCATTAATCGAGGGGCCTAGTAATATCTCTCTACTAACGTGAGGGACAAATTCCATCTTGATCATTCATATTCCTCTGCATGAAAAACCGCCAAGCCCGATCGTAGCCTTTATTATCACTCGGTTAAATGTGACTTTTGACTAGTTCAAAGCTTAGCAACTCTCATTTAGGAATCCACAGTAACCTCAGGTCTAAGGGCATTGTGACGTGGTTATACATGAGAAAAGCTTATGACTTGATCTATGTAGCCTTGTCATAGTGGGTCGGTCCAACACCTTGTACTCTTACAAGTGCCTAAGACTTTGATTCGTATCTCCATATCTTATCAAAGTCATACTGGTCTTGTTTCATCTTTACTCCCGCATAGATGATCGACCAGGGATATTTTAGGATAATCTTTATGATTTATCCAAGGATACAATTATCATAGTTAACATGCAAATAATATGATAACAGAATGGAGAAATTTCATTAAAATAATAATGTCCAAAGTACAATGATTGGCCCTTTGGGCACAATTTCCAACAACACAAAGCTAGGGCTAGTGAAATTATCGTTAGTAACTAGTGTTCTATTTTCAGTCCCTTGAAAACATTTTTCAAGCACACATAGAAGTAAACTGTATTGTAATTCAAATTGCTTTAACACAGAATAATTGACCATTTCCTGCTAGAGATAGTTTTTATTTAGAAGTTATGTTTAATTTGTTCTAAGACTATTTTTCTTTATATAAGGATTTGTTATCCTCTAACTTTGAGAACCAATTGGACACATTACATAAAGTTAAAAGGCTAGAGTTCTAATTTATTCTTTCATACCATAATCTAATCAAGTATGAAAGATGTTTTGGAAAGCACCTTTATTTTTAGAAGTAAAGACTACTCCTAAATTTCATTTAGAAATCACATGAAGGATGATCTAATTTAAAGCTTTGCATTTGTTTCCTTCATTAAGTGCAAATGCTTTAGAGTTCGGACTTCTTATTGTTACATTATGGCTTTAAATTTTTTATAGCTTCATGGACTCATACCCTATTCCAAGGTTGTTGGAACCATGATTAATGACTATAATTTATACTCCTACTCATAAAATTCATACTATATTTTCTTTCCTATTTCCTGATTTTTGTCTTATTGGAGAATAACTTTTAGATCTTTTAAGTTTGTGCAAATACAAGATAGTTGCTATCTTCATAGGTCTTTCTTTTTTGAGTACGATTAAAGCTTAGTTTACTATAATATAAGAGTGGAGGAAGAGACAATCATAGCAATTAGAATATTATAAATCATTATTACATCATACAGAATAAGTTGTGGCTTTTCAAACCAATCAGTGACATTTTTGTTTTAACTTATATATGATTGTTTCAAAGTTAAGGAAATATTTGAAGAAAAGAGAGCCCCACAATGTAATGGTTTTATCTATATGTGAGTATGATGATCATGTTAAGGAGGCGATAAATCATTCAAATACCTTTCAAAATGGACTTTATTGCAAATAGATATTGTTTAAAGAGATTAGTGTGTAGTAGTGATGTAGCATGTTATAACTTGTTTAGAATGCATAGATCAATATTTTATAAGCTATGTTATATACTAACGGATGTAGGAGGTCTCAATCCTAGAAAGAACATGTTTATAGATGAGCAAGTTGCCATATTTCTTCACATACTAGCACATCATGTGAAGAATAGAGTAATACAATATAACCTCAATAGACCTAGAGAAACCATTAGTAGGTATTTCAACTGTGTTACATAGTATGATGAGAGTTGGACATATTTTATTCAAGAAAGACGAGCTTGCAACAAAATACTCCAATGATGATAGGTGCAACTGGTTCAAGGTACATGTTACGTATTCATGAAACTTTTATAAACATATATAGCATTGTTTAGGAGCACTAGATGAGAGTTACATAGTATGATGAGAGTTGGACATATTTTATTCAAGCAAGAAGAGCTTGCAACAAAATACTCCAATGATGATAAGTGCAACTGGTTCAAGGTACATGTTAGGTATTCATTAAACATTTATAAACATATACAACATTGTTTAAGAGCACTAAATGGAACTCATATTAAGTTCAGAGTTCTACTTTGAACATTGCAAGATATCAGAATAGGAAATGAGACATAACCATAAATGTGCTGGGTGTTTGCTTACAAGATAGCTACTTTATGTATGTGTTGCCTGGTTAGAAAGGGTATGTAACAGATGAAAGGGTTCTTTGTGATGCCATTAGTAGGAGGAATAGCTTGAGAGTTCCATAAGGTCAATATTACTTGGTTGATTGCTGGTACACCAATTGTGAGGGATTTTTTGCACCATATCAAGGACAAAGATAGCATTTAAGTGAATAGAGAGAGGGTGATATCCTAGAGGTGCACAAGAGTGCTTCAATATGGGACATTCGATTGCACACAATGTCATTGAGAGGTGCTTTGGCCATTTTGAAGTTGTGAGGGGCTATTTTAAAGAGCCCATCATTTTATCCCATTAAGACATACAACCGAATAATAATTGTTATGAGTTGCCAAGCATTTTGGGCTACTGTAAACACATTGACTTTTCAATTAGCATAATGCACTAACCCTAAAAGATAATCCACATAAGTGTTATGAGTTGCTAAGAATTTGGATAAGTAATAATTTGTCGTTCATGAATTCTACCCTATAGGATTTGATATCTGCTCGAGACGCCCAAGAGACTGGGAAGAAGTACAAGAAGTGGAAAGGTTGTCAGATAGTAACTTATCCCTCACATACTATGTATTCTTTTACATGGTTCTTTTACCATCTAGAATTATGCATGAGAAACACGAGATAGGTAAAATGGCCTATTAAGTATTTAGTAACAGGAGGGTAGAAGCCCACAGAATATCCAGCACTGTGAGAATAGACTGTATGTCCTAAGAATGTGCATAGAATAAATTGAATGTTGAATGTGTATTGCTTTATTGAACTGATGGTTTACCTAACATGTTCTATAAATTTACATTTTATCTGAATTATATTTGTTACTATTGAGATTCTTTTGAATCTCACCACTTACCAATAACCAATAATTTACAACAAAGGCGAGCAGCTCCAAGGGCAAGAAGGTAACCACAGACGGTTGAAGTACATGCCGAAGAGTTAGAGTCCCCTTGGTTATCTTTCATTTTAGATAATTGTATAATTTGTAAATATAACTAAGTATGAATAGCTGTGGTAGTCACAATAGCAGTAGCGCTAACTGCATTAGATGTAAACCATAGTTAGCATATCAACATGCGTGTTATTATTTTAATACGCTAAGTAAATTAGATTGAGGCAACCAAACACTAAAGGCCCATAAGTTAACTACCATTACACGGGCTTTTTCTAGAGAACGCTCTAATTTAAAAAAAGGATTTGAAACTGATGAGCGACAATGAATTTGCAAACTGGTTTGAGACCACATAAAAGCCTTTTTAAAAGATTTTCAAAAGACCCACTCAAGTATAGGTACGTACCCTGTATTGAAGTCGGGACTTTAACAGTTTATGATAGAACAATGTCTCGGGTTTGTAATCATTACATGTTACAACTCATTTAAGCGTTTACAAAAACATGGTGTTACATCTTCGACCATTCACTGCTCCTCATATGCGACCTCCTCACCCAATCCCTTCTCTCTATCAGCACTTTTATCTCTATCCTTTCCTACAAACAATGTCTTCAACTAACCTATGGTGTCATCCTTGCTACAACCTCTTCATCTTTAACCCCCAAACTAGATCTGGAATAGGAAGGAAGTAACATTGATCGGGGAAGAAATTAAAACCACCAATGTATATCTTGACGACTTGAGAAAGGGAAAGAAACAAGATATTTGTTGCATTCCCATAGTTATTTTTAGATTTTGCGTCTGCTAAGGCATATATCAAAGGCACAGATGATGGAAGGCAGTTAGGGAGAAGAGAAGTGATGAAAAGATTTTCTTAATTTTATAATAATAATGGTATTATAGTCTTTTCTTATTTTATATCTGCTTATAAAATAAATTTAATGTTATTATTCCGTCCAAATATTATTCCATACCAAACATAATTTTAAATAATTATTCCCAGTCCTAATTCCAATCCGAATCCCTTTAATTTCAGTACTGCGTACCAAATAGGGCCTTAGAGCCTATTTGGTTCAACCCCATTGCATGCCTGCAATGGTAATCAAGATTGCATTACCAAGAGAAGAGTGTTTGGTTGCTCTTTAGCATTGTAATAGGGTTTACCATGGTAATGATGGTTACCAAAAAATTGGTAATCCTCACTCATACCCCATATGAATCCTCGTTACCATCCCATTGCATGGTTTAAAAATTCTAATTTACCCTTTAGTTTCCCATGTCTTTGTTATACTTATCTTATCTCACTTGCCATATCACACCATAACTACCACTGCCACAATGTAATACCCCGAATTTTAAGACTTGAGGCTAGAGAATAAGCTTGAGATTAGTGGATTGCTAAGCCCCAGTTTAGCAAGATCCCAAATTGTGATTAAGGGTTAAGGACTCCAAAAGTGGATGTGGTTAGTGATAAATAACCCTTTTGGAGAATATGATGTGATTTGGCACTCGAATATGATTTGTGTGTGTTGTGAGCAGTGCCAAAATCCTGTATTTGAGTTCAATTGTGGATTAACATCCAAATTGACTTAGAATAGAGGGAAGAATTTAATGGGGTATTGTGTTGGAAATGGTGTCATAGTGTGTTTTGATGTCATTGAAATTGGTTTGGAACTTTGGAATGGAAATGTTGCAATGTTAGGTTTTGAAATGTGAATTGTGTTGACATGTTGAGATTGTTGTGAAAACATGTCAATGAGATGTGAATTTGATTGATTTGGTGTTTCCAATGGATTTCTTGTGAAAATTTATGTGGGAATAATATTTGGTATGAAAATGGAACCATTGGAAGCAAAGATGCAAAATCTTAAATTCTGTCCAGTGAAACTCTATTATGGTCAGTCTTCTCGTGTGGATGTTTTGACTAGGCAAATGTTGTCAGAAAATTATGAAAATTTCCAGTCTTAAATTTCACATCCCAAGCTTCAAAATGGACATATAATTTGTGACATTTCGTTTTGGGAACTGGGAGGTATGACTGTCCAAAGTTTGAGGTCGAAAATGGACTCTGTTTTGGGGCAGTGATAAAATTTGTGTAATTCTGGAATTGTGTGGTGATTTTTAGTAATGGTCAATATTTTTCCTATGAAGAGGACTTAAATATCTTTCATTTGGCTTTGGAATCACCTCATTTTGATTTTTCTAGAATTAGTTATGATTTTTCAAAATTTCGGCAGAAAATCTACCAGAAAATCCGAAAAAGGGAATTATGACATCATCTCAATAAAAGATGATATCAGCATGGAATTAAATATTATCTCATCTTCTTCAGCTCTCATTTTCTGTCGTGCTGAACCAGCTGAAACTAGTAAGAGAAAGTTGAGAGCTCTTAGAGAGAGAAAGAAGAGAAATCTCGCAAGGTGTTGAAAGCTCAATTTTCATGGTTTAAAAGGGGCTAGGGTTTAGCCATATTGAGTAAAAGCCAGAGGGAGCTTGAGGATCGAATGTGAAGCCCCGAGTTGCTGGCATGCAAATCGAGGAGAAAAGACTGGAGACAGGGCAAGTGGCTCATGGAGAGAGCGGCTAGGACTCCTTGGAGATGAGATTGTGTAATCCCCATTGGAAGAATTGTAATGGGCAATTGTACCCTATGTATCTTTAGCGAAGGTATGTACCCGGGATTGCCAGGATGATTATGTTGTGCACTCTGATATTTATATGAATGTGATTTATCTTTGTGTAGTAATTGTATTCGAAATGTGAATATGAGACCAAGTTTATAAATGATTTCGAAAGGTATTTTTGAAAACCCCATCATGTGATGGGTTAGTAAATGTTATTTGATTATTATTGGTCTCTATTTCATTTTAATCATGTATTTCAGATATAATTACGGAGGGGGTTACACACAACCTCCTCCTTGTCCTCCACCGCCGTCACCTCCACCCTCTGTCGCCACCACTACCCCCTCCACTGCTGTCACCTCCACCCACTACTGCCACCACTACCCCCAGCCATTGCCACCACCTCCTCCTCCGTCACCCACCGTTACCACCACTAGCTCCACCACTGCAGCCTACCCACCGCCACCACCACTACTCCTCTTTTGTTGCTCTATCATTACCCGCCCACCGCCGCCACCATTACCTCCTCTGGCCCACCATTGCTAGCCGCCCACCACCACCTCCTCTTCCATAGCCACCACCTGCCACCCGCCTACCGCTACCACTACCACTACCACCTCTTCCTTCACCACCTCTACCCACCCACCACCACCTGCTCCTTTACTGCCACTGCCACCAACCCATCGCCAGCACTACTACCTCCTCATCCACTGCCGTTGTCGTCACCCGTTCATCACCACCACCTCTACCACCATTACCTCCTCCTCCGCCACCACCCCCGCCTATGCCACTTGCCCACCGCCTACTGCAACCACCACCACCGCCTCCTCTATCACCACCCCTATTATTGCCACCTCCATTATATCCTCCTCCTCCATCCCCGCCGCCATCATCTTTTAACTATTTTTTCTACAAAGATTATAGTAAGTGTAAAATAGACTTTGTGCAATATATTAATTTTAAATAATTGTTAAAATAGTAACTCATTGCACCTTACTTTAAAATCAAAGCAAACACTACCCTTGTAATTAATATTGAATTTCATTACCATTGCATCGCATTACACTACATTGCAGGATGTAATGATATCGAACTAAACGAGCCCTTAAGGTTTTCATTGTAGATGTATGCGTTCTTTTAGGTATTTTAAATACTCTTCATTCGAAGCAATTTTAAGATTTATACAAACTATGATATATTATCAGTGAACTTGCATTTTCTTTGACTCATAATATAGGATGCAAAATATGGATTATAGTTGGATAAATGGTAAGTGGACCAGTAATGAATATTCTAATTGGGTTAAGGATTTTTTGGAATTTTCTAATAGAAATGCTTCATATGCTGATGTTTAAGGGAGGTTTTTTTCTATATATGAATTATCTAAATAGCAGTCGACTAAGTCATATGAACATATACACACACTTAATTTGCGAGGGTTTTATGAAGAGTTATATATTATGGGTATGGCATAGTTAAGAAGTGGAAATGCTGACTGAATCTGAACAGTAGGAAGAGGCATTTCGTCAAGACTATGATGTTATGATACTGGTGTTCGAATGTAGGATATGATTTGTGATGTTTGAGTAGACGCCTTTATGTAGGCAAGTGTGTATGGTGATATGTGCAGTAATGCTAAGAAACCCTTATACCCTGGTTGTGAAAAATACCAAGTGTTGAATGGTTTGTGAAATTTGTAAGCTTGAAAGCATGCCACGTGTAATAGGGCCTATAAACTTGAGAATAAGTCTGAATCAGGAAGACTACCAGGCCCAAGTTAGTACAAGTCCCAAGAATATTCGGGAAATTGAATGATCTTCATATACTATATCTCAGTAAAGATTTAGTCTCTAGGTTATATGAGGATCAAGGAGTATAAGTAGTTAGGTAAATTATGCTGATGTAGGGGCACTTTGGCATACGTGGCACCTCCTTAAGGTGCATTGGCTTATGGCTCCATGTGGGGCCCACAAGCAAACACTCAGCAATTCTTTGGGTCACAAGACATGTGGCAACATTTTAAGAAGCAAGAGGACACTTGGTGCCATTTTAGTGGCCTTCATAAAGTGACTTTAATCTATATGTAATAAGAGGAGCTTAAATCCAAGCAGCTAAGGGAACCTTCAAGCTAGATAGGAGGATTGACTTTTTGACTATTGCAATGGGCAAATAAGAGCATGAAGGATGTGTCAAGGGTCTTGGAAAAGGGGTGGGCATAAGAGAGTACTTTAGAAAACAAACTTCATGTAATTCCATGAATGAAATGACTAAGGAGGATGTCAATGTGTTGTTGGCCACAGTAAGGGTAGAGGCAGAAGCATTATTTAATACACAACTAGTAGCCAATGTTTAAGTCCAAATAGCAAAAGGTGAGAGAGGAGATGACTACAATATTTACACAAGACAGGAACTCTCAGTGGTCTCGAAGACACAATCCTATTTAGCTATCCCAAGAACTAAAGGGAGTTGTTGCGTTGTTGGCCATTTGTCACAGGGTCCTTTCGCTGATGATGATAAACCTTGTGTTCTACTTCTGGAGGATCCTAATAGAAGATTAATAGCTTATGGCAGCATCCATAACTTTAGCCTAACAGTCTACTATAAAGAACTAAAAGATGACTAAGTAAGAGTGGTGGTTCTTGAGTCATAGTTGCACATGCTCTTATCCTATTCGCCACTAATGATGTGACCAAAGTGGGGGATGCAAAGAATGTTTTCCTTATGTGGCCAAAGAATCTTGTATCAAATTTTCCTATTGCAGTCATTCCTCTAGGAATACCTACATCCCCTTATCCATTTTCATGTCTTTAATATAATATCTTACAACTTGTGGCTATACTGGCCTATGATCCATTTTATTAATCCAAACAAATGCCTATGGACAAATCTGTTGTGCGCTATGTGGACCTATAACACTTCCCTTTTATTGATAAAGAGGATTTGGTGGGCTTATTTTACCTAAGATAGTTACTTACTATTTCTGGCATGCAAGTATGGGCAATATAAGTATTGTCTTCTAAAATAATGTCAATATAATTTAAAGATTTATAATATTGTAACTAACTAATTACTAACATGCATATGCTTTATTATAGATACCTACAACATTGTCAGAATCTTAGGGCATGATCGCCTTATCATTTCTCAAACCATGGAGTCACTAATAGTAATCCCAACTTAATATTTATTGCACAAGAGGTAGGAAAGTTGGGAGAAAATTTGACTTTTATAAAAGTGAAAATAGCAAGTAAAACATAGTGTAGAGTTTTATTACATGACAATGTCCCCAAGGATCAGATTAATGGGTATTATTGTCCGAAAGGATATATAGAGTATATAACATTGGTGCTAAGTCAAAATAAAAATCCTAGACAACTATCTATGTCATAATTAATTAAATAGTTATTACACCTAAACCCAACATATAAACCTAGCATGTGAATATTATTCCCAATTACAATTTGATCCTCTAGCAAGGTTATTCAAACATCAAACTCTAAGAATAGACAAGCACCATATTCATAATACAACCATTCATGCAATTAAATTTAGTTCGTGAAAAAATGACAAGAAAAATCATGAGGAAAAAGAATATACAAATTTAAAATTCAAATTGTAAATGCTCATAAAATTCATAACTAGGTCACACAATAATCTCAATTGAAATTATGAGTACAAATTTCAAAGTATAGAAAAATCATAAAATTAGAAAGGATGTACTCCTAATATAACTTCAACTTACATTGCATGGGACTTAAGCCATGTATCCATCCTCAAGAACAAAGAGGACTAGCCACACTTGTTGCTAGATGACACCATATTAATAAAAAATAAAGCTAAAAGAAAATATGAGAAGAAGAGATAAGAAGAGTGCCCTTGTTGACTCTCATAATATTTTGATGATAACAAACCTTGATATCTAAGTATATTTTGACAAGAAAGAAGGATGACACAAAGTTGACTTGATAATTTAAGTCACTCGAGTGAAGATTTCATGCACTTAAGTGATATGTGTGCTTATTGAAAAGCTTGAATCAACAAGCCACTCGAGTAATGTTTTCCTACTTTAAGTGATTTGTAAACAGAAAAGTGAAACTTTATGGTAATCTTATGTGCCTTAAAGAAATCACTTGAAGATGGTCTTAGCACTTGAGTGGTAGCCAAGTAAAACCAAGGTTAACTAAAGAGGATCACTCAAGTGATAGGGATGCACTTAAGTGATGAGCCTTCACTTACAAAATTATGGGGAGTCACTCGATAATGATTAGATCAAAAAATAGGTTCAGAGATTAAATCACTCGAGTGATGAGAATCACTTGCAGATTACTCATAAAATGATTTGAAATTTTGTGATCTAACTAGAATAGATCACTTGAGTGACAAGTTGTGCACTCGAGTGATACACACCTCGTCCTGTGCCACTAAGCCAAGATCACTCAAGTAGTAGAAGGATCACTTGAGTGATGACCATCACTTATGAGTGACTCGTAAGTGATCAGGAGGTGATGTCATCTTTCATATAGATATAACTCAAGTGGATGGTAAATCATTCGAGTGATCTAAGATTACTTCAAGTTACTCGCAACTGATCCAAAAATGCTGCATGTTCTAAGGGAAGATCACTCGAGTGATTAGTTGAGCACTTTTAAGTCACTCAGTAGTGAAAAAAATGATTTTCAAAAACAAATCTACCAAGTCACTTGCTAGTGATTATCAGCATGCCTTAACTAAGATCACTTGAACACTTGAGTGATAAAGTAAGCACTCGCGTGATAAGAGATCACTCAAGTGATTTAAAGCCACACTCGAGTGATTGTTAGTCAGAACTTAGAATCAGCGTCTCAAAAATTTTGATAGCTATTGTAAACTTCTTGATTAACCCCTTAACCTCTTATAGTTCTTCTAAATGTTAGTAATCAAACTTATGTGTGAGTTTCAGGTGTTTAATTTCTTGATTAGCTTCAAAATTTCAAAAAGCAAAATGTTGTGAGAAGCATTAAATAGGAAGTAGCCTCAACCAACCTGAACATTCTCTTTCATCAAGGGCTACATTTATACTATAATAGATATATTTGAATGCTCTCAATGGTCATTAAAATATTCTGCCTATGAATATGAAAACATTCAAGACAGAGCAACTACCAATGATAAAAACAACTCTATTGCAATACTTATGCTATAATTTTCTGATATTCATTGCAATAAGTATCCCTTTGTTCTTCATTGTTCATCTATTAACTCTTTTAGGGAGAATTTGTAAACACATTTATTACTCTTGTGAAGAGAATCTCAAAGTAGTGGGACCTTGGGTGAGGGTATTTGCTTACAAAGTATATGAGGGAGAAGTGTCCTGTTAAGGAGCTTGCTTATACTGTAGTGCTAAGAACCCATTATATCTTTAAACTTTAGTGCAAATGTCATAGGTATTATGAGGACTGGATATAGGTCAAGTGGTTGAGACTAAACCTATATAAAACTCTTGTGTACACTTCAGTAAAATTTCTCCAACTCTCATCTCTTGGTTAAATTTTTAATTGTAGATTTAAATTTTTGATATCACCCATTCACCCATCTCTTAGGTGAAACATTAACACTAACATTTAGTATTAGAGCTTTGTCTTCTTATTTCAGGCTTAAGTCCTAAGAAGGATCCTATGGTAAGCATGGATGAAGTAATACTATCAGATGGTGCCTCCGTTACTTGATGACCTAGCTTTTTTGGAGAACACTTTTCCTTCTGGAAGGCAAAATTCAAAGTGTTTGTGATGGCTACTGAATATGGCCTATGGTAAGTGATTCAAGATGGAAATTATGTCTAATGATGACTATAGAGGAACACTCAGTTCCAAAAACACCACAGAGTTTGATAAAAATGATAAGAAACTTGTAATACTTAATAGCAAGGCAATCCTTATGATTTAAAGTGCCTTGAGGCAGAAAGAGTATTTCAGAATCTATACACTTCCTTATATCAAGGATATGTGGCAAGCTCTAGATATAGCTCATGAAGGTATCTCTAGAATCAATCAAAATAGAGTCAATACTCTTGTCATAGAGTTTATTTGCTCATAATGAAATTAGGAGAGACAATTGTTGAGTTTGAACTTAGATACATGCATCTTGCAAATCAATTGGGTGTACTTGGAAAATTCTATGATGAAAAGTTCCAAATGAGAAAAATACTGAACATTCTCTCAAAATAATTGAAAACTAAAGTTATAGCAATATAAGAGGCCAAGGGAGAATCAATGTGAATAGTGGCTTCCTTATTCGAAAGTCTTTTTGAATATAAAAGCAAGCATAAGTTCAAATGAGAATTAGAGGTGATTGAAGAAAAGAAGAAGCAAGGAGTAGCCCTGAATGTGATCAAGGAGGATGAGGAATAGAAGGAAGAAAAGGAATTTGATAATGAAGAAATAGGTCTAAATGTGAAAAGGTTCAAGAAATTCTATAAGAAGGGTGGTTCAAGTTTCAAGAACTTTCAAAAAGGAGGAACTAGCAACATAAAAGAGACAAAGGAGAACATTATTTGCTTTGAGTATGGCAAGCCAGGGCATATTAAATCAGAATGCTCTAACTGATTAAAGAACAAAGAAAGGAAGAAGAACCAATTCTTCAAGAAAAAGGTGTTTATCTCTACAATATGGGGATATAGTTCCTCGAATGAAGATGTTGATGATGAAGAAGTTGCCAATATTTACTTGGTAGCTCAAGAAGAATTAGAGGATGAAGTGGTGAATGATTCAGCTCCTACCTATGATGAATTACATACTGAGTATGATGCTTTACATTCTGGATTCATCAAAATTGTTAAGGAATTAATTAGCTACAAGAAACAAGATAAGTTACTTGAGGAGCAACTCAAGGAACCTAATGTGAATTCTTGTAATATTTGTCAAGTTTTGGAAAAGAAAAACACTGATATTACTAAAACACTTGAGAAGTTCACTAAGGGAAGTGAAATGCTCAAAGTGATGTTAAAAGCTCAGCGATTTACCCATGATAGGTCAAGAATTAGATATCATACAAAGTCAGAAAAATAAGAAAGGAAAGATATAGTTAGGTGAAAAAACTTACTTGAATTATTTCCAACATTCCATTCACATATCCAACCCTTTTGCACATTGTAATTTCTTTAACAGAAAGGGACATTATACTTCCTCTTGTGTTCATAAAAAGGAAGGGAAGATAGGAACCTATAAGTGGGTATCTAAGGGATCACATGTTCTAAGAGTGATCTATACTAACCTGAAAGGACCTAAGAGAGTATGGGTACCTTAAACTTGATTATCTTTTCTTGTAGGTATGTCTTAAGGTATTAAGGACTAATAAGTGGTATGTAGATAATGGATGCTCAAGACTCATGATTGGAGAGTGATAAATCCCAAATTTTATATATTTTATCCCACTTTATTCATTTATTTTGGGGACTATTTGAGGTTAATTTGGATTTATTAGATAATATTTGGATTGTTAACCAATTTTATGAATTAATATAAATCTAAATTAATTACGAGATTATTGAACTTAAATTGTTAATAATTTAATTGCTTATTTTGTGATTGAATAATATTTCCAGATATATGATAGATCACAATCTCTTTTAAATCTTGCAAGGCAAGGAAATGCGGATTAGGAAATCATTTGGTCCAGAATTTTTCTTAGAAGGTAAAAGATAATTTAATGAATGAATTTTATTGGGCTACTTAAATTTTAATGGATTAGAGTTTTAGCTCCAAAGCTCTCTCTTCCTCCCTTTGTAATTAACCTCTCACTTCTCAATTCACAAAAGGATGTTGCTTATCTAGAATCATCATCATCAATTTCCATCTTCAATCACCACAGGCCCACATCCAATTCCCTTAAACAATTCCAATTTGGCTTCTATACGCACCAACACACCAACCATTTCCCTACCTACCTCACCACCTATTCACATTAACTCCATCATCTAATTCCTTTCATTGCCATTCACCTATAAATTTTATCTTTATTCAACCATGTTCGAGGCGGAAAAAAAAGAGCTTGAAGGGGAGAAAAATTCATGGCAGCGTGAGTTATTTGGGAGGCAACTTAGGAGGTGCATGGAGCAAGCTAAAACCTAGGAGCTTATATTTGAGGACCACAAGGAAGTGTTTTTCCAATTATTATTTTGATTCAAGTCTTGAGATTTTTTAGTTTTAAATAATTTTGAGTTGTAATAATCAATAGTACAAAAAAGTGTTTTAGACCAACACATTTAGATCGGTTATAGAAAATAAGGTCTAAAAGAAATGACCAGTGGCATTTTCATAATTATGAACAAATTAGGAGAACGGTCCAAGTAATATAAGATCTAAAAAATATTATTTAGACCACTTTTATAACTAACCGGTCTAAAAAGATTAAAAAATTTAAAAAAAATTTATATATGAAATATATTTTTTAGACTATTTGTACCTATAATAGGTCTAATATATTTTTTGAAACAAATGTAATTAAAAAAAATATATGTTTTTTACTTTTTAGATCAGACAACAAGTCTAAAAGATTAAATCTTTTAGACCTGTTTTGTTATAAACCGGTCTAAAAGGTTTAGTGGGAAAAAAATATAAACTCATTGATTTTTAAACTAGTTACTGATATAATTGGTCTAAAAGAAATATTTTTTAGATCGGTTATTCCAATAACTAGTCTAAAAGAAAGATTTTTAAGATTGGTTATTGGAATAACCAGTCTTAAAAATGTTTTAAGACCGGTTAATTTTATAACCGGCCTTAAAATCTCCCCTAAAATGTATTGGTGGCCTGATCTCCACGCCTCTTTCCATTCTGAAATCTTTCCAGGCTGACTAGAAAACACTCAAGAACTAACGACACATCTAAATTAGTCATTACAAGAGTGGAATTAGTGTGTCACCTCATTGGTACTGCACTTCTGTCATGATAATGGGATCTTGGAGCTAGTATCCCCGTTGCTCAGTGTTAGGGTGTACTGGTTTCTTCTCTTTTCGTTAAGTATTAAGGTTTAACAGCGCTTAACATACTCTCTTTTCATTTTTATGCATCGCTGATCTACGAAATTTGGACACCAAACTTGTTGAAGCCCTAATTCTCTTCCAGGTATTTTTTTTTCTTCATCCATTGTTTTTTTTGCGATTTGTTTGCTATGGCCAATGAAGAAGCTTGTGGGTATTGTAACCCCCTTCCTTTAACCACGTAATTATAATTCGATATCACATAGTTAAATTGGTTTAGAGACCATCGGATAGCTTAAACTCATTTCAAGTTCCTACACTATAATAGGGTTTTCACCAAAAACTTTCAAAAACTCTTCTCTATCCTGGTCTCAATTTCAAAATTCGAATATAATTACCTGTGCAGTTAATTTACATTCACACACATCAGAGTGTATAACCAAATCCCCGACAACTCCCGGGTTCTATACATATATAATCTGAGGGTTTAAAAGTCTCCACTAGGGGATTACATAACCAAAATAAACAGTAATATTTACATCTCCAAAATTAAACAGTAATCCCAAGTCCAAAATAGTTAACCAACAGCCTAACAACACACTCCACAAGATCCTAGCCGCTCCTGGTGGTTCGATTCTCCTTGGAGCCACTTGCCCTGTGTGAAATGTTAGTCAATGGAAAGAATGAGATTCAAAAGAATCTCTGTAGTAACAAACCACTCATACAGTGTATAAACACATAGCATATATGATCATGTTAAGCAGCATCACAATGTATCACGGCTTTCGCCACAAACAACAGCACTCATGGCTGTAAACTCTAAGCGTCAGCTTTCGCTGCGATCTCAATGTATTCACAAAGTATTCACTAGGCGTCAGCTTTCACTGCGATCAGAAAGCATCACAATGTCACAATGTCACAATATATTCTCAATGCAAGACAAACATACATACAATGTTTCACACAAAGTATAAGAGAGGAGTCACTACCTGGTTCTTTCCGAGAGTGCTCTGGCACGGGTCGTTCACAAACAGGGCAAATATCGAATCCTACAATTCCAAATGCACCATTTACACACTTCCATAGTGTTTCATGAGGTTATATGAGTCTATAATGAAAATTTACAAAAATGCCCCCGGGGACCCGGCCCAGCCCTGCCGTACCTGGTCCGGTTGCACTTTTCCCAAAATTCTAATCTGGGCTATCCTAACATATTTCCATGCAAGGAATCCATTTCCGGACTCAGAATTATCAAATTCAATGTAAAATTACAAATTTACCCTTGGCAGCCCCACTTTAAGGGTTTTAGGGGCGTTTTCGTAATTATGCTTTTTCGGCCTTTTCCGAAAAAGTGACCAACTATAACCCCACCTAATTTTCGCCCCTGAACTCAATGGAACCATCAAATCATTGAAAATCCAACTCTAAGACCCATTTCTAGGGCTGGCCAAAATTTATGAGTTCTCCGGGGAAAATCGGGGTTTTACGATTTCGGCTCCGTAAACGCGTTCCTTTCTACTCCTAACCACTTTATTAACCATTACATTAGGTTACAACTAACATTAAGACCCAATTTGGGCAGCATAACCCCTAGGCCACATCATTTCCAAACTTTAAAACCAATGGCAATCCGGCGAAATTTCACCGATTAAATTGCCCACAGCAGCCAGAATAAGCAATATACGAAAGTTTGGAAGTTACCTCAAGCTCCCACAAGCTTTTGCCAAATATGGCTGAACCCTAGCCTATTTGAACAATGAAATTCCTTGCTTCAAAACCTTAATTCACATAGAGGAATAGCTTAGGAGGAGGATTATACACATTAGGTACGAATTCACTGAAGAAATCGACCTACCTTGAGATTTCTCCTTCCTTCTCTCTATTTTTCTCCAAGCTCTCTCTCACGTTTTTTCCTCTTGCTTCAGCTGGAAATGGCGTGAAATGGCTGAAGAAGATGAGCAATTTGATTAATAATCCATGCTGACATCATCTTTTAATGAGTTGATGTCATAATTCCTTATTTTCCCATTTTCGGATTTTCTGGCAGATTTTCTGCCCAAACTTTGAAAAATCATAACTAATTCTAGAAAAATCAAAATGAGGTGATCCCAAAGCCAAATAAAAGGTTTTTAAGTCGTCTTCATAGGAAAAATATGGACCATTATTAGAAATCACCACACAAATACAGAATTACACAAAACTCAACACTGCTCCAAAACAGAGTCCAGTTTTGATCCCAAACTTTGGACAGACATATCTCCAAGTTCCCAAAACGAAATGGTACAAATTATAAGTCCATTACGAAGCTTGGGATGTGAAATTTAAGACTGGAAAGTTTCATAATTTTTAGACACCATTTGCCTATTTAAAACGTCCACACAAATAGGCTGCCCTGTACAGAGAATAAATGGACAGAGTTTTCAATTTTTGCACAATTGTTCCCAATGGTTCCAATTTCACAATAAACACCCTCCCCACATGAGTTTTCACAAGGAAGCCATTGGAATCATTAAAATATCCAAATTCTCATCACACATTCTCCAAAAGTGTTTATTCAACAATAATTACATCTACTTTTGAATTCATGAGCCCTTAATCACTTTTTGGGATATTACAGGTATGATTTGGGAGATTGGAAATGTGGGGGCATTGTGGTTATAATATTTGAGACATTACTGGTCCCTGCTTTATTCTGTTCCTTATTCTTTCTTTTATTCTTCTTTGATTGTAATACAACCTTGTAGTTCCTTTGTTACTGGTGTTGCCCTTTGCTTATTCATGTAAAGCATTTTTATACATGGAAGTTTGCAGAACAAGTGTTCCATTATGCATTGCATCTTTTGTGGAAATTTAGTGTTTTTGTTTGGTAGTAAAAAGAGGATTCCATATATATCTTTTGAAAGGACTTTCATATGATAGATGCTCAAGAAGTTTCATGGGTTTATTTAGGGAAATATGCCACTTCTATTAGTTCTTAAAGGACTTGTCAAAAGTATATTATAAACTTGGAAAATCTAAAGGAATTGAGAAGATCAATTTAACAGTGTTGTAGTGAATGCACTAATCAGTAATTCTCAAGCATCTGAAGGAAATAGGGCTATAAGATTTTGGTACAACTTGGGATTTATTCATGTTGAAGTTCTGGAAATTAAATATGTTCTGCAAATTTGTGTACATGTTGATTTTGAGAAAGTTCATGCTCATTATGATTCACTGTAGGGCAATGCTGACTAATATAAATGGTCCTGATGAAGTCATGTGACATTCCTGGTATTTGTTGCATAATAAGTTGTTGATAATATGTGGTTGGCAGCAAAAGATGTGTACATACCTTCTAGTTTTAGTATATAATTATTTTGATTATTGAAAGTAGTTCTTTCACTATGATTCACATTTGTTTTTTTGAAGAGAAATCATTTTGCCAAAGGCCAAGATGCTATGTCACAATCTTGGTACTTGACTCCACTTTCTAAGACACTGGTATCACTAAAATACTGCCACACTTATTGATGCATTGAATCTGGAATTTTTACTGGGCATAATCATTGCTGAATTTTCAAATTTCATTCAATTTCATGCTTTGATGAATCATTAAAATTGTGCTTGCTATTTTGTTGTGTTCTTGACTGTCTTATACTTGTATGACATGTTCCTTTGCACTTGAATTTTTTTTATTTCATTTAACAAAGGGATTAATAATACTCTTGTAGAGCTTAGAAAGCCAAGGGAATAGGGGGAAAACAAGTTGATGGAATGTGAGAATTCTAATTCTTTCTTCTCCATGAAATTATAGTTACATGGCTCTTACATTTATGATTGTAGGGAGTATTTATGAGTGGTAATTGATCCTATGTTCGATAAAATTATGCTCATAACTTTTTAAAACTTTGTAAAATAAAAGCTAGTATTTTAAAAAAATTTCCTTTTTTCCTATTGAAAATTGAAAACAAGTGGTTTAATTTGTTCTATTTCTATGGTTCTGACACTTAAACGAGATACACATATCTTCTTTGTATCTTATACATGTTTGGCCAATACTTACAATAGGCTTGATTGTTATTGTTCTTGTTCATTGAGAGTTCCTAACATACATTTAGACTCACCAGTCATAGAACTGTTTCATGAAACATGAACTATCATGAGACATATACGATCATTTCTCTTCAATCAATCATGATTGTATGTGAATATGGGTTTTATTATTGCTAAAGTTCAACTTTTTTATTGTTGTTGCTGAAGCTTATTTTGCATTCGGTTATTGCTTTGTAGTTTACAGTCTTTAAAACCTTTCTTTTAACATGCAATCCGCCATCATACCAAACTTATCTTTGTCATGTAGTTTCTGGTCTTCAAAGCCTTTCTTTGAGTGATTGACAAGTAATTTAATTAGTCTTTGCATTATATAATTGAAATGATGCGTACTAAAATTGATCTTTGATATATATATGATATAATATTATGATTAGAATATTTTGCAAGTTAGTTAGGTTAGTTAATTGGAAGACCGGGATTAACCATTACTGGCACTAGCTGTTTAAGTGTGGCATTAGCCAAACATGGCCTTAATAGTGTCTAATTACTAATAGGTCCCTAATTAATGAACCCATAATCCACATAGGTACTATTTTGTTTCTACTGTTCCTACTGCCTATATATATGGTAGTTGACTCATTGTATTGGATAGATTTGTATTGTTAATGAGACTTGTACAATTTAGATTACTCTTCTTCTATCTCTAGCTCTTTACTCTCTTATACTCCTTCTTCTTAATTCTCTAAATCCTTTTCTCTTCTACCCTAATTCCCAATTCCATAAACATTCATATTACAATTGCTTATCAAAAGATTGCATGCATTATAATCTAAAGATTGCTATATACTTGTTCATTATGTAGTAGTTAAACTAGGTACTTGGGTGTAATAATTGTATGCTTTCATCATATTCCTACCTTTTACAGGGTAAAAAGTAGAAAAACAAACAAAAAGGTGTTGGAATATATGGATCCTAGTTGAATAAAGGCTAAACGGACGAGTGTTAAAAATGATAATGGGGTGAGAGATATTTTAGACTTTGCAAGAAGAAATGCCGATGATGATAGCGAGATGTTTTATTGCCCTTCTTTAGAATATTTGAATGAGAAGCGACTAAGTGCTGCACTATATATAAATATTTAATTTGTGAAGGATTTTGTAAGACTTATATAGTATGGGTATGGCATAGTGAAGAATTAGAAATGCCAAGTGCATCTCAACATAGGGGAGTTGCCTTTGCTAATAATAAAACTGATACGGATGATCGTGTTGGAAATTGTGCCCTAAGGGCCAATCATTGTACTTTGAACATTATTATTTTAATGAAATTTCTCCATTCTGTTATCATATTATTTGCATGTTAACTGTGATAATTGTATCCTTGGATAATTCATAAAGATTGTCCTAAAATGTCCCTAGTCGGTCATCTATGCGGGAGCAGAGATGAAACAAGATCAGTATGACTTTGATAAGATATAGAGATACGTATCAAAGTCTTAGGCACTTGTAAGAGTACAAGGTGCTGGACCGACCCACTATGAGAAAGCTACATGGATCAAGTCATAAGCTTTTCTCATGTATAACCACGTCACAATGCCCTTAGACCTGAGGTCATCATGGATTCCTACATGAGAGTCGCTAAGCTTTGAACTAGTCAAAAGTCACTTTTGACTGGGTGATGATAAAGGCTACAATCGGGCTTGGTGGTTTTTCATATAGAGGAATATGAATGGTCAAGATGGAATTTGTCCCTCACATTAGTAGAGAGATATTACTGGGCCCCTCGATGGTGAGTCTGAGAAATGTATGGCCATACTATGATGAAAGGAGTTTCTGTCTCTGTTATCAGGCTACTCAGGAATCAAGAAAGTAATGGTCAGGAACAAGAAGATGACATTATCCATGCATTATCCTTGATCGATATATCGTGTGACAAAAGGGACGTGACATGGTTGTATGACAGGTTACATCGTGTTAACGATCCTCATATGAATTGGGTAGTCGTAATGTCTTGCTAGAGGCCACTTGCGACTTTTGGGTTAGTATAGTTATTGGCCCAGTGCCAACTTCATATGGGCCTACAGGGTCGCACACAAGAATGGCCCAACACAAGATAATGTTTCATTTAGGGTGGACGAATTTTATATTTATATATATATAAATATAAAATTCATTAATAATATTATATAGATATATATATTTTTGAAATATATATCTTATATATATATGTATATATATTATATGATATTATTATATTGTGTTAGTTTTAAATTTAATTTATTAAGATATATTAAATTTAATAACTAACATGATAGAGATATAGTATCTCAGATTTAATTTATGAAGATGAATTAAATCTAATGGCTCTTTATTTGGATTAAATAAATAGGTTAAATTAAAACTGTTGGACAGATTTAATTTAAACTGAATTTATTTAATTAGCTCATCAAGATAATTAATTGTTAATTAATTTCGAAATTAATGATGATTAATTTTGAAATTTGAAAATAGCCCTCATAGGTTATAAACTTGATAGAGCAGATATATTGATACGCACATGAGAATTGAGAGCCGCAAGTGAAACCCGAGGAGACATTAGAGGCGTTAGCACGCAGTCTCGGTTGGAGAGCATTCATGTGGATACCGGTAGAGGGAGTGGACCTGATGTGTTGGCTCCTAGAGATCTTGAAAACTCTGAATCATCAGAAGGTATGAATCCTTCCAACTTGGTTTAAACGCCGTTAATAGATCCTCGATTAGGATTGGTGAAAATTTTTAAAATTCTTCCGCTGTGTCTACCGATTCTAACACATCGGATAGAGGATATTATTCATGATGTAGGAGAAGAGGCTTTTAAACAATCACATATATATGGTAATATGTGTAGTTATGCTAAGATACCGCTATACCTGGGGTGTAACAAATACTAATTGTTGATAGCAGTATTGAAATTGGTAAGCTTGAAAGCACATCATGGATAGAGCAACAAGAGTTTTTCAGAAACGCTTGAGGCCTTTAAGGACATGCTTCTAGATGATAATGTATTGCCTTGTCGATACTATGATTGATGCTAAGAAAATACTGTGTCCACTAGGGATGAAGTATAAAAAGATCCATCCATGCCCTAATGATTGCATATTGTATAGAAAAGAGCATGAAGAAAAGCAGCATTATTCGATAATTGAAACCCTAAGATACAAATCAAATAAGACCCCTTCAAAAGTGTTATGGTATCTTCTAGTCATACCGAGGTTTAAAAGCTTGTTTGCTAATTAAAATTGAGATGGCATATAGATGAAAGGATTTCTGATAGAAAGCTTCAACATTCAACTGATTCTTCTCAATCGAAGAAAATTGATGAATTATTTCCTAGCTTCAGTGAAGAACCTAGGAACCTTAGGCTTGGGCTTAACATGGATGGCATAAATCCTTATGGTAGTCTAAGTAGTATACATAGTTCATAGCTTGTTCTTTTGGTTATTTATAACTTATCTCCTCTGTTATGCATGAAACAAAAGTACATCAATTGTCTATATTGATTTCAGGACCAAAACAACCCAGAATTGACATAGATGTTTACTTAGAACCCTTGATCGAAGACTAAGAGTTGTGGGATAAAGGTGTCGATGTTTTTGATGCGAACAAGAAAGAGATTTTTAAAATGCGAGCCATGATCTTTTGTATTATAAATGACTTCCCTGCATATGGAAACTTGTTAGGATATAGCATTAAAGGCCATAAAGTATGTCCGATTTGTGAAGAAGGCACATGCTACCATCAACTTCAACACGGAAGACAAATTGTTTATCTTGGCCATAAGAGATTTCTTAGACGGAGCCACCTATATCGTAGATTAAAGAAAGCTTTTATTGGTGGCCAAGAGTTTGAAGATGCTCCAGAGGCATTGATTGGGGAGAAAGTTTATGAAAAGGAGAAAAATATCAATGTTATCTTTGGTAAGACTATAAAGAGTAGAAATGAGAAAAATATATGAAAAAATAGGCATGTCTTCTTTGATCTTCTATATTGGCACAATCCTAATGTGAGATACTATATTAATTTATTGCATATAAAGAAAAATTTATATGATAGCATTGTTGGGATACTGCTTAACATACAAGGTAATTTTAAGGATGGTGTAAATGAAAGATTAGATTTGCAAGAAATAAGAATACGAGAAGACTTACATCCAAGGCCATATGATAAGAGAACGTTTTGTCCTCCAGTTTCTTATACTTTGTCTAAGGATAAGAAAAAAATTTTTGTGAGTGTTTACATCACATCAAAGTTCCCTCAGGGTATTCTTCAAATTTTAATAAGCTTGTGTTGATGAAAGACTTAAAGTTAGTGGGGCTAAAGTTTCATGATTATCATGTCTTAATGCAACAACTTCTCTCAGTAGCTATTCAAGGCATTGTCGAATATGATCTTCAACACATATTGATGAGACTTTGTTTCTTTTTCAATGCTATTTGTAGTAAAGTCATTAAGACGAAAAGAATGGATGAATTGGAAAATGAAGGATATCTGACCTATGCCAGATTGAGAAGCTTTTTCTTCCTTCTTTTTTTGACATAATGGTTCATCTAATTGTTCATCTAGTAAAGGAGGTAAAGTTGTGTGGCCCTATCTATTTCCGATGGATGTACCTAATTGAAAGAACTATGAAAATCCTAAAAGGGTATGTAAAGAACCCTAACTGGCATGAAGCATCTATTGTTCAGAAATATGTTTATGAAGAAGTTATGAAATTTTGTCAACGTTATTTGTCTAATGTAGGACACATTGGGCTTCCTAAACATCATGATGAACAAGGGGGTAGATGTAGGGCTATAGTAAAGAGTGTGGATCATGAATAATTACAACAAATCCATTTGTACTTCTTGAATAATGTTGATGACTTTCAAGATTACATGAATTCTCAAAAAGAATTGTATTGAAAGAAAATAGTGAAGTGACTGAATAAAGGTTAATTATGGAGCATAACAAAACTTTTGCATAATGGTTCAAAAAAAAAGGTTGACGGAGAAGATTGTGTTTCTAATACAATTAAATGGTTAGCACGTGGTTCTGAGGTTGATGTCATAGGTTGGATTTCATTTGTGATTAATGGTTATACCTTTTACACGAAGTCCCTAGATGATAGGAGTACCATCTAGAACAGTGGTGTTATATTAGTTGTTGAATCTATGCACTTCTCTAGTTCGAAAGATAAGAATTCTAAATTGGTGTCCATACCTTATTATGGGGTTATTAAAGAGATTTAGGTAGTTGAATTGTTAGGATTGGCAGGCACAGGGGAAGTTTAAAATTTTCACTAATCCCAATTGAGGATCTATCAAAGGCGTTTAAACTGAGTTGGAAAGAATCGTACCTTTCTTTTCGTGTGTTCTTGGTTTTCGATCTTCAAGAGCGACACGTCGATCAACTCCCCCTATCAGTATCTACATGAATGCTACTCCAACATGGACTGCGTGCTAGAGCCTCCAACATTTGCTAGGGAGTTTTTTTGCTTCATCGTTTTTTATAACCAATAAGGGCTATATTCGAATTTCAAAATTAATCTCTATTAATTTTGAAATTAATTAACTCTTAATTATCTTGATGAGCTAATTAAATAAATTCAGTTTAATTAAATTTGTCATACATTTTTAATTTGACCTATTTATTTAATCCGAATAAAGAGCCAATAGATTTAACTTATCCTTATAACTTAAATTTGAGATATTATATATCTATGATGTTAGTTATTAAATTTAATTTATCTAATAAAATTAAATTTAAAACTAGCACAATATAATAATATTATCATATATATATATATATAAAATATTATTAATTTTCGTTTCAAAAATTTTATATTATATATATAATTATAAATTCGTCCACCCTAGATTAAATATTGTCTCACGTTGGGCCATTCTTGTGTTCAACCCTGTAGGCCCACATGAAGTTGACAGTGGGCCAATAACTGTACTAACCCACAAGTCGCAAGCGGCCTTTAGCAAGACATTATGACTACCCAATTCATATGAAGATCATTAACTCGATGCAACCTGTCATACAACCATGTCACGTCTCTTTTGTCACATGATATTTTGGTGAAGGATGAGGCATGGATGATGTCATCCTCCTATTCTTGACTATTATTTTCCCAATTTTTGAGTAGTCTAACAATAGAAATGGAAACTCCTTTCCATTATAGTATGGCTATACATTTCTTAGACTCACTCATCGAGGGGCCCAGTAATATCTCTCTACTAATGTGAGGGACAAATTCCATCTTGACCATTCATATTCCTCTGAATGAAAAACTACCAAGCCCGATCGCATCCTTTTTCATCACCTGGTCAAAGGTGACTTTTGACTAGTTCAAAGCTTAGCAACTCTCATGTAGGAATCCATGATGACCTAGGTCAAAGGGCAGTGTGATGTGGTTATACATGAGATAAGCTTACGACTTGATCTATACAGCTTTCTCATAGCGGGTTGGTCAGGACCTTGTACTCTTACAAGTACCTAAGACTTTGATTCATGTCTCCATATCTTATCAAAGTCATATTGGTCTTATTTCATCTTTGTTCCCATATAGATGATGACCAGGGACATTTAAGACAATCTTGATGATTTATCTAAGGATACAGTCATCACAGTGAACATGCAAATAACATGATAATATAATAGAGGAAATTCATTAAGTTAATAATGTTCAAAGTACAATGATTGGCCCCTAGGGCACAATTTCAAACATGAATATGTTAAAATTAAATTTCCCATTTTCAAATGTAAGTGGGTTGATATTAATAATGTTATAAAGATCGATCAACTAGGATTTAGATTAGTAAATCTGAATAGTAGAAGTTTTGAAGATGAACCTTTTATTATGGCAGATTAGGCAAAAGAAGTGTTCTATATTATCGATTAGGTAAATAAAATGTGGTCTGCATCTCTTCAAGAAAAAATGGTCGACGATATTGATGAGGAAAATCATTCAAATTATGTTCTTCTTGAGACTCCTTCTTTTTCCAGGGTTCTACCTTAATTAAACAAAGAAGATGAAGCAGATAATGAACACGACACAAGAAATGATCATCATAAAGGGATTTGGGAGGATATCCCTTTATAAAACTACTTTGAAAGTTAGCTAGTGGAGGTAATTATCGTTATGAATTATATCCGAATTATGTATATAGTTATTTTATATATACAGTATTTTCATATTATAACTTAAGGATTTTTTTTTCTTGTCTTAACATGAAAATGAAGGATCCAAGGTGTCCTAGTGTAAAGGCTTCAAAGCTACCTAGTGCTCATAAGAACGAGCCAGCTAATGTTAATCAGATTGAGCCTAGTAATACTCCAAGCCAAAATCAAAGTGAGCCCAATAACTAATCTGTATGGAGGGTAAGACTTGTCACACGGTTGAGAGACATATTCCTTAGTCAGAGTAATGGACAAAAGATACTGATTGAGTTTGATTGATGTTAGAAACCAATGGGCTTAATGCAAGCCAATATAGGAGTTTTGTCAGCCTCCTTGCACACAATAAGCCTAGATCTAGATTGAGGAGTGGAGAAATGTTGATTAAAAGGTGGAGCAACATATTTGGGACACTATCCAAGTATACAACTCTCTTCTACATGTAATGATTATCAAATTTGCCATAAATTTGTCAATTACTCCTTCAATTCATGCATTATAGCTCACTTATGACATTCCTCATAATGACATCTTGTACAACAAGACAATGACGTATTGTTATAAGCGTTGGAGTAAGTTTAAGACAAATTTGGTCAACAATTACATTCATATTGAGGTGAAAGATGGTGAGCTTTGTCCTACTCTATGCAGCAAGTATTCAAATATTGATGAAGTAACTTGGCAAGAATTTTTTAGGCTTCTGACTACTCCAGAATCTTTGGATAGTTGACTTATTTTGCATTTTATTTACTTATTAATTATCTTAATTGATTGTAACTTTTTTTTGTTTAATTTCTTTTTCGCAGGCAACAAGGAAAAAAAGGATAAGAGAGTGGATAGACAGAATGATTGCCCTTATACAACATATCATGGGGGTTATGCAAAGGCTGAAAAAGGCTTGTTGGAGGCCAAATAGAAGAGATTGGAAAAATCATCTCAATCTGATCCTTTTGTTCTTCTTTCTCCATCATCTCTGATTCGTTGTGAAGGAAAATGATTGTTTGCTCACTAAAAGAGGAATGGGTCTTATACGAGTGAACAATTTAGTATAGTAGGTGAAAAATTGTAAGTATATATAGTTGTTGTTATTAATTACATAAGAAACATATTTCATTACTTATGTTTGTTATTTTTTATTATCTTAAAGGAGGAACTTAGAAAAAAACAAGCCGAGGGATCTTTTTGATCAGACGATAGGAATGATATCCTAACTATTACTACTGGAAAACATGAGCATCCAGGCCATGTCAGGGGAGTTGGAGGAGGGGTAGGCATAAGGGATTACTTTGGAGGCCCCTCACGCCATTCCTAAAGCATTGTGACAAGAGAGGAATTATAGCATATGTTGGCCACTACAAGAGTAGAAGCAAGGGCCAAGGCAAAAGCATCACTTGATGCACTATTTGAAACCCAGTTGAGCAAGATGAAAGAGGAAATGATGGTGTTTATGAGCTTAAGACAAGATATGAGTGCTCCCTAGCCATAATTGCTTGCTCCTAATAAGCAGAGTACTAAAGGGAGTTGTTGCAATATTGGGTAGTCATCAAAAGGGCTTGTAAGAGAAATTGATGAGCCTTGTGACATTTTTGTTGAGGATCCTCTGAGACGGTTAGTTGCACGGGGGAGTGTGTATAACCTAGGATCAACTATCCACCGCCAACAAATAAAAGATGATCAAGTCAGAGTGTTAGTTGAAAAGGTGATCATTGTATATGCACTTGTCCCTATCCCTTCTGATGATTTGAAGATTATAAGCGATGTCTTGGGTACTTTCTTCTTATGGCCAATGAACATTGTTCTGTTTGAGCTGAGGAACCTTGATCAAAGCCCCAATAAATCTAGCTTCCTTCACTCAAGAAGTTTCACAGGCTCCATTGAATATCATGGAACAAGTGATTTTGATGGCATATGATCCATCTTTTCAAACAAGAGACTGGCTTACGGATTCAGCTATTGGCAAGTCAGGGGTGACATACTTTCTTGAGAGGGATGATTTAATGTCCCTGATAGCTCCTAGACAAAATGTTGTGGATGTGATTGTCCAACTGTTCTAAATGTAAGTATCTTCTTCAATTTGAAGTTAATATTTGAAAAATTTTGTCATTTACCTTTGATTTGTGTGCTTGCATTATTATTGGTACATGAATCGTAGGTTGGTCTCCTTTGGCAATAGCGATAAATTTGGACACAAAAATAGTGAGTTTTTTTGAATCCAATGTTACATTGTTCTCATATGTATTGCTTCTACTGTATGAATTATAAAGTGTCTGGATTACTGTGTTGTTGTGTGCAATTCCATTTCAATGCAATTACATGTTGTTTGCAATTATAACTATTGTGGTTTTCATATCTAACTGGGTTTATGTTTTTGTGTAAGACAATTTCTAGGATATGGGTGATACATGTCTGATATTGATACAGGCATGGAATTTTAGGGATTGACCTTTGTACTTTTTCTTCCCTTTGTTTTTCTGTTAAACTGAGGAATTTTCTATACATATTGAGGAATTTGTAACACCCTAATTTTCGATTAAGGGCTAATGATAATTATTGAGGATAATTATCGAGTGAAAGTGGAATAATTTTGTGTGGTGGCAATATTAATTAATATGCCATAATTAGTTGAATTTGAAAGAATGAAATTGTTGGGCAATAAGTTAGTGATTAATGGAGAAATTAATTACTAGCTAAGAGGAAAATAAGAAGTGTGATTAAATGGTTAATGGAGGGATTAAAGTGGCTAATTGGTGACTTATTTTGGGTGGGCTAATAGCAAAGTACATGTGGCATGATTGGGTGTGAAGAGAGAAAAGATGAGAAAAGTCAAATGCCCAATATTTTAATGGTTTCTCTCTCTCTTTTCACTTGATTTTTGCTAAAGAGTAGGGGGAGGGAGTATCATCATCATCATTCTTCATCTCTTTCATACTCTTCTCTCTCTCTTTCTTCTTCCATTTTTGGTGCCATTGGAGCTTAGGAGAAAGAAAGGAAAAGCTTGATTTTGAGGTAAGTTAATGACCTCAAATGCAAAAGTTCATTTCATTAATGTTGTTCCTTGGAGTGAGAGCTTCAATTTGATGGTTGAAGCTTCTCCATTGGTGGTGATTTGAGGAATCACGAAAATCTGAAGTTTGAAGAATCAAAAGTGTCTTTGAGAAAGTTGTTAAGGTAAGTGAACCCAATCTTTCTATCTAAGTTTCATGCCATTTAATGAAGTTTGGAATTTTTGGTATTTTTGGCCTTAAATTTGAATATGAGTGTCATTGAGTATTTGGTATGTTATTGGCATGAAAATGGTATTTTGTGATGAGTTTGGGATAGATAGATTGTTTTGGGATTAAAATGTTTAGTTTGGATGATTTTGGAATTTGGATGATTATGTTGCCCAAAACCAAAGCATGATAATGGAATAGGATTTTGATAATTCTGATGATTCCATTGAATTCCTTGGGTGTTTTTGTATTAGAGTAGCTTTGGTAGAAGTTTTGGGTCCATCGGGATCAATTGGGCAAAGGATAGGATGAATGGTCAGTTTTGCTGTGTTTTCTGGTTCTGATAGAATCACTCGAGTTATTTGGGATTCACTCGAGTGTAATCACTCAGGTGATGTGGAGTATCACTCGAGTGCTGTGGGTATATTTATTGTTCCCTTCAGTTTTTTTGTTGTGCTTTCCGGAAAATCTTGAGAGTATATGTTTCACTTGCGAGTGTTAATCCATCACTCGAGTGCAAAGTCCTGTGCTGAGTGCTCCTCCTCGTGGAAAACTCTTGTGCTCTCAGGTTCTCACTTTCTGGACTTCACTCTTAGGTGCTCGAGTGAGGCATTTGGCCTTCACTCTAGTGAGGTCCAGTGTGCTCGAGTGCTGTAGTTTCTGAAAAGTCCTTCTGCTCTTGGGTGTTCACTTGCTATCCTTCACTCTCTAGTACCTGAGTGTAAACCATACTATCACTCGAGTGAGATCTCCTTCACTCGAGTATCTGTACAATTTCACTCGAGTGAGGCCATCTTCACTCGAGTGCCTCAGTAGAAAATTTCAGCTTTGTGCTTCCAAAGGGGATCTTTGGGGATAGTCTTCTAACCCTTTAGGGCTATTGTTAGAGGTACTCTTGAGTACTAAAAGAGCAATAATGATAACTAAATTAAGTATTAAGAAGTCATTGAGAATTGGAATAGAGAATTGACTCTTCGTCACTAATAATGATTCTAGGATATGATATTTGCCCAATGCGAGAGAGACCAATGCCAAAGAGTGCACGGAAGGACTCAGGTAGTGACTCTTCTCTCATATCGTGTATGATGTTTTAGTATGCATAACTTATTATTGAACTTTTTGAACTGTGTGCCATGGTCCATTACGGCGTGAGCACTTCAGCGTGAGCCGTATAGGGATTGATGCTGGTCATCTCTAGATCGGCCGTTGAATTGCCGTCGTAATCGATATGGATCTTTGCGAATCTGACCAGTGGGACATCGTTTGTGAATCCAGCCGTAGGCTATGTGTTGATCTTGCAAGTATGGCATGTTGGAAATTGTGCCCTAAAGGCCAATCATTGTACTTTAAACATTATTATTTTAATGAAATTTCTCCATTCTGTTATCATATTATTTGCATGTTAACTGTGATAATTGTATCCTTGGATAATTCATAAAGATTGTCCTAAAATGTCCGTGGTCGGTCATCTATGCGGGAGCAGAGATGAAACAAGACCAGTATGACTTTGATAAGATATGGAGATACGAATCAAAGTCTTAGGCACTTGTAAGAGTACAAGGTGTTGGACCGACCCACTATGAGAAAGCTACATGGATCAAGTCATAAGCTTTTCTCATGTATAACCACGTCACAATGCCCTTAGACCTGAGGTCATCATGGATTCCTACATGAGAGTTGCTAAGCTTTGAACTAGTCAAAAGTCACTTTTGACCGAGTGATGATAAAGGCTACGATCGGGCTTGGTGGTTTTTCATGTAAAGGAATATGAATGATCAAGATGGAATTTGTCCCTCACATTAGTAGAGAGATATAACTGGGCCCCTCGATGAGTGAGTCTGAGAATTGTATGGCCATACTATGATGAAAGGAGTTTCTGTCTCTGTTATCAGGATACTCAGGAATCGAGAAAGTAATGGTCAGGAACAAGAGGATGACATTTTCCATGCCTTATCCTTGATCGATATATCGTGTGACAAAAGGGACGTGACATGGTTGTATGACAGGTTGCATCGTGATAACGGTCCTTATATGAATTGGGTAGTCGTAATGTCTTGCTAGAGGCCGCTTGCGACTTTTGGGTTAGTGTAGTTATTGGCCAACTGCCAACTTCATATGGGCCTACAGGGTCTCACACAAGAATGGCCCAACACGAGATAATGTTTGATTTAGGGTGGATGAATTTTATATTTATAGATATATATAATATAAAATTCATTAATAATATTATATATATATATATATTTTCGAAAAATATATATCTTATATATATATATATTATATTATTATATTTAATATTATATAGATATATATTTTTTCGAAATATATTATATATATATGTATATATATTATATGATATTATCATATTGTGTTGGTTTTAAATTTAATTTATTAAGATATATTAAATTTAATAACTAACATAATAGAGATATAGTATCTCAGATTTAATTTATGAAGATAAATTAAATCTAATGGCTCTTTATTTATATTAAATAAATAGGTTAAATTAAAACTGTTGGACAGATTTAATTTAAACTGAATTTATTTAATTAGCTCATCAAGATAATTAATTGTTAATTAATTTCAAAATTAATGATGATTAATTTTGAAATTTGAAAATAACCCTCATGGGTTATAAACTTGATAGAGCTGATAAACTCAGTGTACATCAGAATTGAGAGCTGCAAGTTAAACCCTTGGAGACATTAGAGGCGCTAGCACGCAGTCTCGGTTGGAGAGCATTCGTGTGGATACCGGTAGAGGGAGCGGACCTGATGTGTTGGCTCCTAGAGATTGTGAAAACTCTGAATCATCAAAAAGGTATGAATCCTTCCAACTTGGTTTAAACGCTGTTGATAGATCCTCGATTAGGATCGGTGAAATTTTTTTTAAATTCTTCCGTTGTGCTTACCGATCCTACATGGCTTGTGTATGAAATGCTTTATATGAATCCCAGCTGTGGTGAAATATATTGTGTGGATTGTTGTGATGCAATGCAGTGTGAGCAATCGTAAGGGATGACATGTGTCATACTAACCATTGCCGATGTAACTGCCGTTGTAGTTGCTTTGTGTGGATGATGATTTGATTTCATGCCTTATTGTTGTGTATACTATGATTGATTTGACACTACGGGGATTCCTTAGAATCTCACTCTCCCAAAATTAAACATTTTAGACAAGGCTGAAGGATTAAAAGGCAAGCGGGTGACAAAATCGGGTAGAGCTCCGTGTTAGGAGTTCCGTTTTGGTTAATGGTTATCATTGTATATCATTTGGAGATTTTTGGTAGAAACAATTGTATATATTAAACTTTTGTGTAATCCCCAAGTAAAGGGTATGAATTATGGGTTTTGCGCCTTTGTGTAAACCCTTATTTAATGAATGGAACCCGAGTGATTCAGAAATTTACATTGCACTATGATATTTGTAAATGGAATCCACCTGTACAGGCCATTTTTGTTTTGTATTGCGAATATGAGATCATTGTGAATAAGTTTTGAAAAAGTTTTTGCAAATCCGATTTTTAGGCAATAGATTACCTTAATGAGTCCCAATTTGAAATATGGTATCTAATTCCAACTTAATTATGTGTTTAAGAACTTAATCTCAGCTTAAGGTGGGAAAGGGGTTACATTTGTGGTATCAGAACTGTAGTTCTTGGCATGGTGAGGGTTTGCTAGGATAGCTCTTTAGTTGGCCTTAGTTCCTTGGCTTAAGGTAGCTTGATAATTGAGAATTGATGGATGTATACACATGGATATTCTGCTGGTTGTGTATACACTTGCTTTGAAACTGACGTGGTGAATCATTGTAGAGCGAAAAGACAACATGGTTCTCCCTAGAGTCAGGCAAGAGGATCCAGAGGTGGAAGAATTGAATGATAATCTCCCTGACCCAATGCGAGAGATGATGGATCTCATAAGGGAACAAAGAGATATGATTACTGAGCTAAGAGAAGAGCTCAGAGAAGAAAGAGCCAAGCGAAATGCTGAGAGGGGTCAATCCACTCAGAGGAAACCCAGGGAGAGACTCATCATGAAGAGACGAATGAGGTTCTCCTGGGTCCCCACCTCACTCGGTGCCCAATCAAGAATCCTAAAGGGTGCCGGCTCGTGAGGAAAGAGACTTACAATTTTGGGTCTCCAAGTTTTGTAAGCATATGCCTCCGGCGTTTAAGGGGAGGTTTGATCCCCAAGTTGCAGAGGACTGATTGAACCGATTAGAGAAGATCTTTGAAGTCCTCGAGTGTTCAACGGAGGTGAAGGTAAAGTTGGCCGTGTATAAGCTTGAGGGCGACGCAGACTGGTGGTGGCGGAATATCACCATGTCATTGAGAAGTCGGAATGTGCTTGTGACTTACGAGGTATTCCAAGAGAAATTTAATGAGAAGTACTTCCCCAAGTCGGTTAGACTTGAGAAGGAGTCTAAATTCCTGCTATCAGGCAGGGAGATACAGAAAGTTTTGATGAGTATCTGTCCCGTTTCATTCGGTTATCTCGGTACTCTACACATTTCCGGGATAGGGATGATCAAGAGTGGAGCTCTGATATGCTTATCCGGGGCTTGTGGCGTGATATGAAAAAGAGGTTAGCCAGTCAGCTGTTCACGAACTTCAATAAGGCGATAGAGCAATGCAAAATTGTTGAGAACAATTTGAGAGAATTATACCCGGTCAAGGGTAGTGGCAGCCGCAATAAGCCTAGTAAGACAAATACTTCCCAAAAGTGGAAGGGGCAAGGGTTCTTGCCTGAGGATAGTGATAAGAAGCCCTACCAACCTAGAGGTCGTGATGATCAAAAACCTCCAGTGAGAATGATGTGCACTCAATGCAAAGGGTATCGTCCTGGCAAAACTTGCTTGGGGCAAGCGATTTGCTATAATTGCCAACAACCTGGACATTTTGCTAGAGAATACAATCAGCCGACGGCTGAGCAGAGACCTTGGAATCAGGGTTGAGTGTTCATGATGACACATGAGGAGGCTCAGAAGTCCCCAAACTTGATTCAAGGTAAATTCTTTTTAAATGATGGTTTATTAAAAATGTTGTTTGATTCGGGTGCAATTCAATTTTTCATTATGATGATTGTGTGAAGTGCCCGGGATTGTGTGCATGTTTAAATGGTTATTTGATGGGTTGTGGCAATGTTGATGATTGTGAAACCTAGAAGTCCTATTGGATTTAATGGGTTGACAGCGAAAAATGCATTTACTATGTATATGAACTTGTTGAATCGTATCCTCTGACTGTGTTTAGATTGGTTCATGGTAGTGTTGTGGGCCTATAACCCACAGGTCCCTGGACCAAAACCAGGCTCTAATACCAAAATGTAACACCCTCATCATAATTACATCTGAAATATGAAATTAAAGTGAAATAGAGACAAAAAATTACCGATTATCATTTAGAATCACCTATCTTGGAGATAGGGTGTTCAAAAAAATAGTTTAAAACACAGGTAACTTGGTCTCTCAGTTACATTCCAATATAATTACCTGAGCAATTCAATCACATTCATATGTATCAAGGTGCAGAAATTAAAATCCCAGTAACACCCGGGTTATATATATATATAAGGTGTAAAATTTCACAAAAGTGGGGATTACAAAATCAAAACAATATTTACAACCCCAAATATATACAATAATCCTATTCCAAAAATAGATAAACAACGGTCTTGATCAAATATGTCTAAAAAGTCCTATCCGCTCTTGGTTATCCGCTTTTCCCTGGAGCCACTTGCCTTGTCTGAAAGGTTAGTCATAAGAAAGAGTGAGATTCAAAAGAATCCTAATAGTAACAAATCATTCATACCACACATAAACACATAGCATGTAAGGAAATCATCATACATCAGCAACATAGATCACACTCCACCCTCATCCCCTTTCTCTATCGGGAAGGCACACCGTCCCAACCTGAACCGTTGTTAGCTACTCAAGGACTATTGGATCATTACTCTATCTCACTGCAAGCAGACTTGACATTTAATTCAGTGTGGGTATGTGTGCAAATATCAATCTGCACCAAAGGAGTCACATGCTAAAACCGTCAAACATATCTTCCGATATCTTACTAACACGGCAGAATTAGGTCTCAGTATCCTAAAGGAAGAAGTGAATATCTAGTTGCATACTTAGATTCTGATCATGGAGGATACAAGACAAACAGAAAAAGTACTAGTAGACAGGGCTAGTTTCTTGGAGGTTCACTTGTATCATGGTTCAGCAAGAAACAAAATACAATGACAATACCAGCACAATAAGCTTGGCAAAAAATCCCGTTCAACATTCCAGAACCAAACATATTGATGTTAGACATCACTTCATCAGAGATCATGTCCAAAATAAAGATGTCAAAGTGATATTCATTCCAACTCATCTTCAACTAGTTGAAATTTTCATAAAACCTATTGCAAAAGATCAATTCTTATATTTTAGAAGAGAATTGGGAATGCAATTTGTTTTGTAGGATCTTGATATTCTGTTTTGGAGTATGAAAAGCAGAGGTTAACAGAGGAAAACATTACTGGAGGGATAACTTCAAGTAACTAGCATTACTGGAGTGACACCTTGAAGTAACTATATAGATTACTCAAGTAACCACTCAAGTAATGGCATGAAAAACATGGCAGTAAAGAAATCACTTAAAGGGAATTCAAAAAGAAATGCCATAACGGTTGGAAACGAATAGTCATAGTGTGAAGAGATAGGTTACCCGAGGGAGCCCTCGAGTAAACTTCAAGCTTACTCAAGTAAGGCCTCGGGTGAACCTAATTGTAGATCACAAATTTGTTGAGTTTCAGCTCAAATTTGTCCTAAAGAGCCATCAAATGATTGAGGGAATATACATAGGTAATTACAATATTATTTATGCTAGGTACGCACCTGAATTAACTGCATTTTGAAATTTCTGGTATGATAACTCAAGTAGCTACTCAAGTGAAGATGATGATTACTCGAGTAAGCCCTCGAGTGATGTCGGGCCCTAGGTCTATTTTAGTCGATACTCGGTCATTTTTCACAAAATCACCTCAAGTGATTCTCCTAGTGCTCTTACAAAATTTTTCACAGATTCTTCTTCACTTCATTTTCATCAAAAACCTTTGATTTCTACCTTGAAAAACCTCCTAGATTGCTCAAATTCCTGTACCCTATTCTTGCGACCATCGACCCTGTTTTTTCCAGAAAATCTTAGTTTTATCAAATCAAAATGGTGAGGATAAAAACTCCTAATCTTAGCACTCCTTTTGAGTCCTCTAAACCATATCGACCTATTATTCACTTTCTTCTCCTCCCAGCAAGAAAAGAAAACTCTCTCCCTAACCAAAAGCAAAGACCAAGCTGCAAGTTAAGCCTAAGGTGAAAAGGGTTGCCATTAAAGAACTAGTGGCCACAAGAGGTCAAACCAAGAAGAGTACACCTCTAGAAAGAGGAAAAGCAACAAAAGAACCGTCTCCTCCTCCTTCTGACTCATCCGACACACCTATATTTTCTCCCAAATCATCTAAAATCCAAAGTATGATGAGAAGATTAAAAAGGTCATGGCACACATTCTCGAGGAAACTATTCATTCTAAGGGAACAAAGAAAGGTTAGTCTTCAAAGTAACCAGAAGAAAGGGATGAAGAAACCATATTCCCTACACATGGATTCAATGTGAGCAAGCTTGAGGAATCTCAAAAGTACTTGAGTCATTTTGCAAGAAGAAGTGTGTGTAAGATGTACTATATTGACTACAAGGTTCTTCAAGAGGTATTGAAATTCAACTTAAGTCCTTATCTTGATTCCTATATGCCATGGATGTCTGTTAAACTCCTATTTTTCACCAAAGTTGTGAGGCATTTCTATTGTAACCTTGAACCTATAAATGATCCTATTAGGAAATCTATGGAATAAGAAATGACTTCTAAATTTAGAGGATAGAGAATTCTAATCTCACCTTCTAGAATCAATACCTGGTTAGGAATAAAGGATCCTCCTAATGATATTTATCCTAATCTTGATTCAAACTAGTTGTTCTCTATCCTAAGACCTGGTGAGATTGTGGGTCCCCTCAATTTCAATCCAGGTGATATGTGTGATTTTCACAGAGTCCTATGGTATATCTATTCGAGAGCCATGGTGAACAAAGCCAACAACTACACTTATTTCATTGAGAGGGACTTCAGAAAATTTGCCACATTACTCCTCAAAGAACAAAAGGACTTGGGAGAATATATCTTTGCTGAGTTCAAGTGATATAAGTTTGAAGGGAAACCAACTACTCCAGTGCCTTATCCTTAGCTTATATCTCTATTCTTGAAGAAGAACAAGATATGGTATTTGGAGAGTAAGGAGCTAATTGAGAGGATAACACTAGTTGGAAGAAATCAAATTGGGAAGTTGAACAATGATATTCCCCTGAAGACTCCTCTAAAAGCAAGTCCCAAGAAGATGAAGACTGAAACTACAACAAGTCGAATGGATGACACACAGTCTTCATTCTTTGGCGCCTCAATGCAAACTTTCATAGAGAACATTCTGAAGGGTTTCTATATCGACATTGCCAATACCAATGTAAAGTTGATAACCTATATGAATGAGAAGATGTGACAACTTGTAGATAGGATAGATAAGAGGCATGGAGAGATGTTGGCTAAGCAATATGCTCAGGGTGAGTTTCTAAGATCAATTGTTGCCAAACTTGATGCTATGGCATCTGGCTCCCCAGCTCCTGGTCTTTCTATACCCTCATTTATTCCTGAGCCAGTACCAACCTTTGAACTTGAAACTTTTAAACCTAGCCCTTCTAATCCTATTCCTTCTCCCATTCCAACTAAACATAGACCCTCAAGATCAGACCTAGTAATCTTCTGTTCTTTATGCCTAACCCTGACACATTAAAGCCAATCCACATCACCACTGATGATCCAGCTTAGCTAGTTCAGCCTGAGTCAATACCTCCTCCTATTGCCTCACTTGCACGCATTGAGGAGGTGATTGTGTCTTCACCTTTTGCTATAAAGGAGGTAGAGATTACTTCTCTAGTTCCATTTCAACCTCAGAACCTTCTAGAAAATCCTAAAGTACCCCTAGTGAACCTTCCTAAACCTAAACCATCATCTTTAGATTCTTCTAGTTCAGATGGATCACATGAATCTTTAGTATTTCCTGTCACTTCTATCTCAGCAGCCAAGCCATATACTCCTCCTTATGATTGATTCTACCCTTGTGATGAAGACAAAAAGGGGGAGAAGAGGCTGAGTGATTTTGTGATTAATGGCTGAGTAAATGAATGTAAAGGGGATATGGATGTACAGGGCTTTAGGGAGCTTTTAACTTTGAATTCTAAGTTTGATTATGTAATGAATTCTTCTTTATGCAAGTTTCTTCTTTATGCCATTAAAGTTAAATTTCATTCAAGTCATATTACATTATGGGACTAATGAGTTTTCGATTGTGTATGCAAGGTGAACAAGTAAACAAGAACAAAAAGTCAATTTTTCAAGATCATTTGAAAAGATCTTTACTAAGCTATTTCAAAAGAGTCTTCAAGTTCAAATTAAACAAAAGATTTCATATGAAAAGTATTTAAGAAGCGTATGTTTGAAAACTCAATTTCAAAAACTTTGTTCAAAATCACCAAGTTTTGTCATCATCAGAAAGGGGGAGAATGTTAGATCCCATATGTTTTGATGATAACAAAGATTGGACTAATGATATAAAAGGATTTGATAATAAAGAAAAGAATTTGAACAACGTAACTAAATGGCAGACAAAAGCTTTACTTGAAGTAAGCACTGGAGTAATGAAGAAGAACTGAGAAGACAGAGCACTGGAAAAACATTACTGGCAGATTTTTTAAAGGTTTACTCAAGTGAGCACTCAAGTAATGAACTCTGTTACTCGAGTGAGCACTCGAGTAATGTTGGAGAAAATGTTCTAGAGAGGCACTACCAAAATTTGGAAGAAGTTACTTGAGGGGCCACTCGAGTAATCAGATAAGCAAAGCACAGGTACTATTGGCTAATAATTTGATGTTGTTACTCGAGGGAGTAATCGAGTAATATGCAAACTTATTATAAATTTACTTGAGGGATCACTCAAGTAACCTTGTTTACCACGTATTAATTGAAAAGATTACTTAAAGGCGTAATTGAGTAATATGGTAAGAAAATATTGACTTACTCTCTAACTGATTTTTAATGAGATTACTCGAGGGACTACTCGAGTAATGAGTATGATCACTCGAGTAGCCACTGAAGTAATGAAGTCCAAAAACATGATTTTAATCAAATGTCTATTAATTTGTTTTCCATATGATTAACCCTTCATTGTATTAGTATTCTAAGTACATTTGCAGAGAAACAATGAAGAGATCATGCTATAAGTGGAAAGTTAAATAAAACATTCGAACGCTCACTTACCGGTACCTACCGCAAACGGATAGATTTCAAATTAGAATAACGATCAATTATAGCTATACAACTCTAACAAACAAGTTGAAATTATTCCAACGTCTATCACAAGTCATATATATATATGGGAACATTCAACATGCAACAAAAAACACACACACGAGACAATACAAGAACTAAGAACACATGTTCAATACTCTTCGTTTTTATTATACTCACTCTTTGTACTTCATTGTTTATACATTTACTCTATAAGAGGTATTTTCATTACAAAACTCAATATTCATTATTGAGACAACTTAAGGTTATGGAACCTTGAGTTGGGGATTTGATTACAATGTGTAAGGTGGAGCGTGTGTCCAAGTGAAGGAACTTCCTGTACTAAGGTGGCAAGAACCTACTAAATCTTGGAAGATATAGTGAAACTCTCAAAGAAGCTCTGAGGACTGGACGTAGGTCAAAGTGGTTGAGACCGAACCAATATAACTCCCGGTGTATACTTTGGTGATATTTCTCTTAGCTCTTAACTGCTTTATATTTCCAATCAATTTTTATATACACAAAAAAATTTCTGATATCACCCAATTCACCCCCTCTTGGGTGAAATGCTTGCACTAACAATAAGGATAAAGTGATATGAGAGCAGAGATCAAGGAAGCACAGAAATAAGATGAATGAGCAGAATCCATCAGAACTATGATTATACAAGGATAAGCTTAAGAGCATGATCTTTCACTTGGTGGATTGGTTCGATACAAGAAGATAATCTATGTTCCGCAGAAGGCTAAATTGAGGCAAAAAATCTTGGATAAGGCTCACAAGAGTTGATATACCCTTCACCCAAGAATGGTAAAGATATACCATGATCTGAAGTCTATGTGTTGGTGGAGCAGATTGAAGAAGGATGTGACTAAGTTTGTAGCTCGGTGTCTTACCTGTCAGAAGGTAAAGATTGAACACCAAAGACAGCCAAGAATCCTTCAGAGCCCTAAGATTCCATAATAGGAGTGAGAGTGTATGACCATGGATCTTGTGGTGGGATTTCCTAAAATTAGAAACCTTAATGCGATCTGTGTAATTGTGGATCTATTCACAAAATTGGCATATTTTATACAAATCAACACTAGCTATTCTCCTAATAAACTAGCAGAGATATACATCAAGGAGATAGTTAGACTCCATAGTACACAAAAGAGTATTATTTCTAAGAGGCATCCTCGATTCACTTTGAGATTTTTGATATCTCTGTATGAGAAATGACTTAGGCATATAAGCATTCCATTTGTAAAGTTGGTCTAGAAGGGGTTATCACCCTGAGAGGCAATTAGAAGGCAGAGGACGACTTTCAGAAGCATTTTCCAGAATTTATGCTTTAGAACTTGCAACAAATTTTTGGGGTGAAATTTATTATACAGAGGGGAGTTGTAACATACTTAAATATGAGCACTTGATATTGCTTGTAAATATAATTAGCCGAAGGAGCTTCTGGTGCCAAGCATATGTGTGAATGCGCCATTTTGAATAAAAAAGGACACTTGGCAAGATTTCACTTGTTGATTCATAAAGTAATAATTAAATAAATTAATCTTACTTTGTATGGGGACCACGAAAGATAACACGTCGTAGGTGGACTAATGGGAATCCCCTAACTTTACCTTTCTTCATAAAGTGGCTGGTTAGGTGGAGGAAAGAGAAACAACGTGGGTCCCACAAAAAGGGGACACATGGTGACATCTTAAGGGAGAAAAGCATAAAGTCACTTTTTGACTTTATGTGTTGGACTAATATAAAGGTGACACATGTCCCCTATATGATAAAGTTGCTTTATGCTTTTGAGTTGGCACACCCTGAGGGTGCCACCTAGCCTCAAGTAGGGGAAATCCACGGGTCTTTGGTCTGGTCACAAGATTGACTTTCCCTGACATAGAACCTGGGAGTAGGGAAAAACATTAGGCCATACCTTCCCCTGACGATTGGGTCAGCTAAGGGCCTAGGAAGAAAGTGGGACCCACTTTTTAAAATAGAGGACACGTGTCATAATTTGACATATCACCTAAACAAGTGGAACCATAAGATTTTGACACGTGGTGAACAAATATCAAGACTTCCAAAGGGATTTAAAATTTTGGCTATCACCCTCCAAAATTCATAAAAAATTTAAAAATTCATGGAAAAATGTTAGAAGAGGGGGAGAGAGAGCATAAATAGTGATTTTTCTTAACTTCAATCCACCAAAAATCTACCGAATTAGTGTTTTCTCTTGAAATACAATTCACAAATGTTCTTCTCCTCATTATAAGCTTTGTTTCTATGGTTTTAGAATTTTGTTTGGAGGTGTTTGGTGACTTATTGTTGGTAAAAGTACTACCAGATTTCCGAATCTGTCATTGAAACACTTCGTGGTAAGCATGAGCTTTTATTTGAAACAATTGGTTTGTGATTTTGATGAGCTTTCATAGAGGTTTAGGGGCTGGATAATTTTACCCAGTAAAGGGTTTTAGGGTTAATGGTGTTTTAATCATGTACATATGGTTAAAAGATTATTTATGATGATATTAGACTGGATTAATGGTTAAAATTCTGTTTTGGTTGATTTTGGCAAAAATGGTTTTGTTTGTTCAGATTGGATAGGGGCTGAAGGCTTGTGATTTGATGTTTCCATTATGTTTAAAATGGAAAACTGTGTAGGAATAGCCTCTAGTTATGAATTTTGAACTGCTGGAAATAAATACTAAAAATTGGAAATTCTGCCAGCGTGAATTTTGTGGGTAGTAGTCTGATTGTGTGACATTTTTTAATAGGGAAATGATGTCCAAAAATTGTGAAACTTTCTAATTTGAAAGTAGATAGGTTAAGCGCTTTAATTTGATATATCATTTTTGAGAATAGGATTTGTATATTGAAAGTATGTATTTTTGAACTTTAGTCATGTAAAACTGGCAAATTCTGGAGCTGTAGCCAATAAAGTAGAATTCTGTATTAATCTACGTCCAGTTGACAAATGGCTATAGTTTTCCCTAAATATAGACAAATTAGGGGTCACATAGCTATTGGAATCATTGCAATTGGACCTTTGTACATAAAGTGGTGAATTTTCAAATATAGCTAAAAATTCTGGTAAAGTTGGGTCTATGTGCGAAAATAGAAAATGTAATGTCACCATGTAATTATTTTGAACTTTAAGGGTGAAATTAACCATCTCAGGATAGTTGCACCACATTGACTTTACTTTTGACATAGCACACTAACCTTAATAACAACCAACTTGAGTGTTTGAATTATACAAGTATTAGATGAAATAATAACCTATTGTCTATAAACTCTAATTGTAGGACCTAATAGTTGTTCATAATCAAAGACCAGCCTGAGCTCAGGGAAACAATTGGATACCCATCAAGAAAGGTGACTAGGTAGTAACTTTTTCTTTCCTATGTTATGACATACATTGTATGTTTATGGTTTCATTATGAATTTGGAAGCATTCATAATTTGTGAGGTGGTCGCCTAAGGCCTATTGCGTGGGTGGACTCCTAGGCCATAAAACTTGCTGTTATGCACGAGTGGAATCTTAAGGCCTATTGCAAAAGTGAACACTTGGGGCCAAGTGATTTGTATACCTAGTGCTACGGTAATGTGATCTGTTGTATGATGTGTTCTAAAGTTTGATTGCTATTTCTATGTTATATGATAATTGTTTAGCATGGTTTGTGTTCTTGTATATATGATTAAATGCTTGTTACTACTAGGATTCTTTTAAATCTCACTCCTTTCCTATAATCAATCTACAGTGCAAGCTAGTAGCACAAAGGGAAAAAAGTTAAACACAGACAGCTAGGAAACAGACCTAAAAGATTTTTTTTCTTGTTAGTTTTCTATTTTTAGATATTTTGGATATTTATATGATGTATATAACTCCTTAACCTTGACAATAGTACAGTAGTAGAAACAATAGTACCATTAGCCTAGTAAATGGACAATAACATAATTATGGAATAACTTAGTTGGATAATGCTTCCGAATGCTAAGGAACAAAATTAATGAAGGAAATGTGAGACTTAACTTGAGAATTATTTGCATACTTTGATAAGAAGGAACTGAGAGTCGATGAGTCTTAGTGATGTAGTGAAACTTTATGAAAGTAATTGAAAAGTTTTTTAACATCTGGATAACCCTCTCAATCCTAGGTTCAATTCTTGAGACAAGTTTTGGATTTGCAAACATTTTCAAAAGTGTGCTTAATCTGGGACTGAATCCTAGTTTAACAATTCATTTCGCTATTCTTTTGCACTCATATAAGTCTATGGGATATAAGGTATGATAACAATAATCATTCTTAGGACAACCAAAGAAGAAGACTAAGAGAATGGGCCATCCACTTCCAGAGTAGATGAGGCTCAATCTTTTAGGATTTTGGCTCTCCAGGCCTATCTTTGATGGGGTCACTATTCATGCATACATCTAAGACTCCCTCAAAGGTTCTATTGAAGAGCTCAAGAAGTCCAATACTTACATGGTGAATCAAGTGGATTACCAAGTTAGAGTCTTAGAAGCAGCTGTGAATCATAACTTCAAGCAGCTATTTAATCTCCACGTAGCTCAATCACTCATATTATAGAGAATGGAGGATATGAAAAGGTCCCATCTTGGCAACACTCTGCCTGAGACTCATAGTACTACTACCACTATCCCTAATCCACTATTAATATCCCTGATACCACCACCATTGTCCCTTCTATCACCATCACCATTACAGCAAATCTGGTTACCACCCTTACTACTAACCCTTTTACCACACTTATATCTGATACATTCTAGGTGGAGACCTACCTTATGGGGACCCTATTCTTTAGTCTCCATCTCACTCCTCTTCTACAAGCTTTCATTATTTTGACTCCATTTCTCATACAGAAGAGATTGAGATTCACGATCAAGTAACCACTTCTGCTGCTCCTGAATTTGATCCCAATCCTGTCATTGAGTCAGAACTTATCTTGCCTTTTTCTCTCATACTTATTCCATATTCCCCTACTCACTCCACAACTCCTGATCATACTTTAGCTTTTATTGACCCTATGACTGTTGGAAATTGTGTCCTAAGGGCCAATCATTGTACTTTGAACATTATTATTTTAGTGAAATTTCTCAATTCTGTTATCATATTATTTGCATGTTAACTGTGATAATTGTATCCTTGGATAATTCATAAAGATTGTCCTAAAATGTCCTTGGTAAGTTATCTATGCGGGAGCAGAGATGAAACAAGATCAGTATGACTTTGATAAGATATGGAGATACGAATCAAAGTCTTAGGCACTTGTAAGAGTACAAGGTGCTAGACTGACCCACTATGAGAAAGCTACATGGATCAAGTCATAAGCTTTTCTCATGTATAACCACGTCACAATGACCTTAGACATGAGGTCATCATGGATTCCTACATGAGAGTTGCTATGCTTTGAACTAGTCAAAAGTCACTTTTAACCGAGTGATGATAAAGGCTACGATCAGCTTAGTGGTTTTTCATGTAGAGGAATATGAATGATCAAGATGGAATTTGTCCCTCACATTAGTAGAGAGATATTACTGTGCCCCTCGATAAGAGAGTCTGAGAAATGTATAGCCATACTATGATGAAAGGAGTTTATGTCTCTATTATCAGGCTACTCAGGAATCAAGAAAGTAATGGTCAGGAACAAGACGATGACATTATCCATGCCTTATCCTTGATCGATATATCGTGTGACAAAAGGGACGTGACATGGTTGTTTGACAGGTTGCATTATGATAACGATCCTCATATGAATTGGGTAGTCGTAATGTCTTGCTAGAGGCCGCTTGCGACTTTTGGGTTAGTATAGTTATTGGCCCACTGCCAACTTCATATGGGCCTATAAGGTCGCACACAAGAATGGCCCAACACGAGATAATGTTTAATTTATGGTGGACGAATTTTATATTTATATATATATATATATAATATAAAATTCATTAATAATATTATATAGATATATATATTTTTGAAATATATATCTTATATATATATGTATTTATATATATATATATTATTTGATATTATTATATTGTGTTAATTTTAAATTTAATTTATTAAGATATATTAAATTTAATAACTAACATGATAGAGATATAGTATCTCAGATTTAATTTGTAAAGATAAATTAAATCTAATGGCTCTTTATTTGGATTAAATAAATAGGTTAAATTAAAACTGTTGGACAGATTTAATTTAAACTGAATTTATTTAATTAGCTCATCAAGATAATTAATTGTTAATTAATTTCAAAATTAATGATGATTAATTTTGAAATTTAAAAATAGCCCTCATAGGTTATAAACTTGATAGAGCAGATGTATTGATACGCACATGAGAATTGAGAGCTGCAATTGAAACCCCAGGAGGCATTAGAGGCGCTAGCATGCAGTCTCGGTTGGAGAGCATTCGTGTGGATACTAGTAGAGGGAGCGGACCTAACGTGTTGGCTCCTAGAGATCGTGAAAACTCTGAATCATCAAAAAGGTATGAATCCTTCCAACTTGGTTTAAACGCCGTTGATAGATCCTCGATTAGGATCGGTGAAAAGTTTTAAAATTCTTCCGTTGTGCCTACCGATTCTAACAATGACGGCCATTGTCCTCTATACTCCTCCTTATTCTTCTTCTATAGGAGATCCTCTTTCTCCACTTGTTCTACTTCACCTTAATCCGCCTCCACCTTTTGATATCACCTTTCCTTCCCCTTTCACCCTTTATACTGATGACAAAAAGGGGGAAAGGAATTTAAGTGATGTTGGGGGTTCACAAGTTAATTGACATGCCTAAGCTTCTATTGTTATGTTATGTTTTCTATGGATTAGTTGTATATACTGCTCACTATGTATTTGGTTTTAAATTTGAATTCTCTGCTATTGGATATTAATGTGATAATCTAATAGAGTGGCTTTTTCAATGATAATCGCATGCATTTATCAGCTTTGAATCTTTGTCAAAATATGAGCACTAACTATTCCCACATTTAATTTGATCTTGTTTGTGAAAGTTTTCAATCCAATATCTAAGTTTTGTTATCATAAAAAAGGAGGAGAATATTGGCTCTCATAATGTTTTGATAATGACAAACATTGATATCTAAGTACATTTTGATAAGAAAGGAGGATTACACAAAGTTGACTTGATGATTTAAGTTACTCGAGTGAAGATTCATACACTCGAGTATTGTGCGTGTTTATTGAAAAGATTGAATCAACAGCTACCCAAGTGATATTTTCCCACTTCAAGTGATTTGTAAACAGAAAAGTGGAACTTTATGGTGATCTTCTTTGTCTTTGAGAAATCACTCTATTGATGTTCTTAGCACTAGAGTGATAGCCAAGTAGAACTAAGGTTAACCAAAGAGGATCACTCGAGTGATAGTCGATGCATTTATGTGGTGACGCTTTACTTACAAAATTCTAGCGAGTCACTTAATAGTGATTAGATTAAAAAATGAGTTCAGAGATAAAATTACTTGAGTGATATGGTAGGCACTCAAGTGATAAGAATCACTTGCAGGTCACTCGTAAGTGATAAAAAATTTTATGATATAATAAGAACATATCTCTTAAGTGACAAGTTGTGTACTCGAGTGATACAACCTCATCCTGTGCTACTAAGTCATAATCACTCAAGTGATAGAAGGATCACTCGAGTTATAACTATCAGTTGTGAGTGACTCATAAGTGATTATAAGGTAATGTAATCTTCTATATAGATATAACTCAAGTGGATGATAAATCACTCGAGTGATCCAAGATCACTTGCAAGTAACTTGTAAGTGATCAGAAAGTACTGCATGTTTTAAGGGAGTATCACTTAAGTGATAAGTTAAGAACTTGAGTGATATGTGTCACTCGCAAGTCACTTGCTAGTGATTATCAACATGCCTTAACTAAGATCACTTCAATACTCAAGTGATAAAGTAAGCACTCGAGTGATAAAAGATCACTTGAGTGATTTAAAGTCACACTCGAGTGATTGTTCGTTAGAACTTAGAATCATCATTTTGATAATTTAATATCTATTGTAAACTTCTTGATTAATACTATAACTTCTTATACTACTTTTAAATGTTACTAATCAAACTTATGTATGAGTTTCAGGCGTTTAATCTCTGGATTAGCTTCAAAATTTTAAAAAACAAAATGTTGTTAGAAGCATTAAATGGGAAGTAGCATCAACCAACCTAAACATTCTCTTTTATCAACGGCTACATTTATTCTCTAACGGATAGATTTGAATCCTCTCTAGGTTCATTAAAATCATTCTACCTATAAATATGAAAGCATTTAGGATACAACAACTACCAACGACAAAATCAACTCTATTGCAACAAGTGTACTCTGCCTTTTCTATATTCTCTGATAACTCTAATATTCTATTATTCTTTAGTGTTCTCGTATCAACTCCTTGAGAGAGAATCTATAAACACATTTGTTACACTTGTGAAGAGAATCTCAAGGTAGGGTGACCTTCAGTGAGGGTATTTGCTTACAAAGTGTAAGGTGGAGTGAGTGTCTTGTTGAGGAGCTTGCTTGTACTATGGTGTTAAGAACCCATCGAATCTTGGAACTTTAGTGGAGATCTTAGGGTATTTTGAGGACTGAATGTAGGTCAAGTGGTTGAGACCAAACTAGTATAAAACTCTGTGTACACTTTGATGAAATTTCTTTAACTCTAATCTCTTAGTTAAATTTGTTAATTGCTGTTTTAAAATTTTTAATGTCACCTAACTCACCCCCTCTTGGGTGAAATGTTAATAATAACAGCCACAAGGATGGATGAGTAACATACTAAAATTTAGTAATCAGTATTGCTTTATGTGTGTAAGTAGCTGGATGAAATATAACGATGTCTATGTACACTTGGAGCTATCTTTATGTCACTCAAGCATACATGGTGCCATTTATTGACACATACACAGACATTCGGCCTTTTTTAATACATACTACTAACATTTGGTAGTTCCTTGAGGGACAAGCCCATATGCTGCCATCTTATGGCCTACACATACACTTGGCGCATTCTTGACACCACACACACATAGCGCCATCTCAAGTATACACGGCATAAAGTAGCTTTATTAAAGCAACTTTATTAAAGTAGCGTTATGCCTAACTTTGGTTTTGGGTTGGAACTACCATAATGTGCCTCCTAAGCCCCTTCATCTTTTATCTTTTGGGTTGTAGCTATAATATCTTGAATTTTGGGATTTGAAGCTGGAGAATAAGCTTGAATCAAGTGGACTACTAAGCCCTTATTTAGCAAGAGTCCTAGGAATGAGGATTTAAATACTTGGTGTATATTAAGTTTAAAATATGGGGGAATTGTAGCCAAGTGAAATATGTTCGAGAAGTTAACAATTGTGGCTTTACATAAAGAAGCAAGAAGAAGGCATTTTGGTCAACATTTTATCTCACTTTTCCTTGAGCATTTCATCCAAGACAAAGAGGCAATAGAGAAAGAAATGCTTGGCTTAAAATGAATCAAGAAGAAAGCAATTCTAGCCAAGTAAAATAAAGAGTTGAAAAGTCAAAAATTGTAGCCAAGTTTAAATGGCCATTACACATTAAATTCAAGGAGATATTATAAGAGGTTATCATCTCTTTTCTCATGCTCCATTTTCGTATATTATGAGGCAAGAATGAGAAACAATTAGATGACTAAGTAAAGGTAAAGACTTGGTCAAAAATAACATGCTAAAGCTTTTATCACTCTTCCTCTTCTTCATTTCGGTCAAGAAAATGCTAAGAGCGTTTAATCAATATACTTCCTTAGCTTTTACTCATTTGGTACATTAGGACAAAGAAAGAAGAAGGAAGTTGGTTAGATGTTTAACTTCAATTAATTCTTCACCTTTTATATAAGAAGCAATTAGGTCCACATATTGTTTATTTTTATTTTTCCCTCTGTTTCCTTGTAAACTTTCGATCAAGAGAGTTAAGGGCTAAAGATTTTAATTGAAACACATATATCTCACTTGGTAAATCACATTTCTAGCTCAAATACCCCTCATAAAACTTGTTCTCTTCTTCCTTAGCTTCATTTCTATGGTTTTTCTTTTTAAAGAAGATGATTTTTTAGCCATTTTGAAAGAACAAAAGTTGAGGAATCAAGAAAATAACACAAGAAGAAGCAAGAGATGAGTAAGAGCATCATTTTGATATATATGATGCATGATTTGGCTTAGTTTTGGTGGGCTATTTTGACAGCCCTAATTTTATTTTTTAGGGTTCCTTAGGGTTCATGAAGCTTTCATCCTATACATTTGCTTATATGTTGGTTTGGAGGTAAATGAGCTAAGTTTAGTGATTAAATTATGAACTGGTTGTTGTGATGAAAAATTCAAAAATTCTGTCCAAAATAGAAAATATGGAAGGAACTTGAATTTAGTTATTTTGATATTTCTATTGGATTCCATTGCAAAAAATTGTGTGGGGAGTAGCCCAGGTTGTGAATTTTGGCTATTGGAAACATATCTTGAAAAATTGGAAGTTTTGTCGAAGAATACTCTGTCTAAGGCAGTTATTTTGCATGGAAGTTTTGAATGAGTAAATGATGGCTAAAAATTCTGAAACTTTGAAGTATATTAATGCACATGCCAAGCTTTAAATTGATATATACTGGGTGTCATTTTGATGTGTGTGCTGGAAGTTATGTATTCCAAAGTTTGAGGTTGAAACTGGAATCAATTCTGGAATAACATGAAAATTGGTTGAGTTCTGTATTTTTGTGGTTATAGATGGTTGTGATTCATATTTTTTCAAGTGGGATTTGAAGTCACTCTATTTCTATTTTTGTAGAATTAGTTATGATTTTGCAAATTCTGAAGAAAATTATGGCAGATTTGGTTCAAGTGCGTAAAAATTTAAAGGTAGTGGTACATGGTAATAACTATAAACTCTAAGGCTAGAAAATTGGTCTTTTGGGATAATTGACTACTTTAGTTCCTTAGTTAACTTGATTAAATGAATATAATGATAACCAACCTAAATATTATGATTTATTAAAGAATTGGAATGAGTAATTTATAGGATTTGATATTTGACCTAAGTGCAAGAAATCTGTGCAAGAACAGGACCTGAAAGACCAAGGTAGTGACTCTTTCTCTTATATCATGTATAATACTTTGTATGTATGTGCTTATCATTGAATTGTGATGAATATGATGGTTGCCGTGAATACAGTGAAAGCTATCATTATTGTGAATACAACGAAAGCTATTGTGATGGAAGGGAAGTTTGGGTGTTTCAAGGTTGCCAATAGGTTCCTTAGGAGATTTTGGCGTGGGAATGAGCTTTTATATAAGTTTTGGAACTATTGGGATTAGTTTTGGTAAAGATAGAAAACTCAGTCAGTGTCTGCGTTTCTGGGTTTTGATGAATGTCACTCGAGTGAGTAAGGGTCTCACTCGAGTGCAGCAACATAAATTCCCTTCCCCTTCTGCATTTTGCTTGGGTTTTCTAATGGAAAGTGCGAGTGCATTTCCCAATCTGTGAGTGATATAGGTCATTACTCGAGTGAGCATATGTTCACTCGAGTACAGGTGTGAGTTCATGTTAAGAGCTACGTCTTGGGTTGTCACTCGCAAGCCAATTTTCAAGAGTGTGTTCTAACACTCGTAAGTGTAGTCTTCTCACCTGAGTGCCAAGGGTTGTGCTCGAGTGCACTTCTAGTTCTAAAGTTTCTCATTGCTCTCAGGTTGTAATTTCCTGTATTGAACTTGTAGGGACTCGAGTGAATTTGGAGTCATCACTCAAGTGCAAAACCTCATGCTCGAGTGTTGTAAGCACTTTCGGCCATGGTTGTTGCTCACTGTCAAACACTCCTGAGTGAGAGCCCACTTCACCCAAGTACAAGTCCCTCATCACTCGAGTGAGGCCATCTTCACTCGAGTGAGTCAGCCAGAAATCAGTGCTCTTGCTTCCAAATAGGGATATTTGGGGTAGTCTCTCCCAATCCTTTAGGCATATGTTTAGGCATCTAATAGCCACCTAAAGAATTTAAATGATAACCAACTTAAAACACTATAGAATTAAGAACTTAGAAAAGAGATTGATTGGATGTCCCTAATTTGGTTTATAGAATTTGTCATTTGCCGCCCTCATGAGCCCATAGAGCCGAAGAACGTCAGGAAAGAACAAGGTAGTGACTCTTTCTGTTATACCATATGAGATGCGTTGTATGTGTGTTATATCATTGATTTGGGATGGTTTTCAATGCTGCAATGTTTGTGGATATGTGTATGCACTATTGGAAATTGTGCCCTAAGGGCTAATCATTGTAGTTTGAACATTATTATTTTAATGAAATTTCTCCATTATGTTATTATATTATCTACATGTTAACTGTGATAATTGTATCCTTGGATAATTCATTAAGATTGTCCTAAAAGGTCCATGGTCAGTCATTTAAGCGGGAGAAGAGATAAAACAAGACCAGTATGACTTTGATAAGATATGGAGATAGGAATCAAAGTCTTAGGCACTTGTAAGAATACAAGGTGCTAGACCGACCCACTATGAGAAAGCTACATGGATCAAGTCATAAGCTTTTCTCATGTATAACCATGTCACAATACCCTTAGACCTGAGGTCATCATGGATTCCTATATGAGAGTTGCTAAGCTTTAAACTAGTCAAAAGTCACTTTTGACCGGGTGATGATATAGGCTACGATCGGACTTGGTGGTTTTTCATGCAGAGGAATATGAATGATCAAGATGGAATTTGGCCCTCACATTAGTAGAGAGATATTACTAGGCCCCTCGATGGTGAGTCTGAGAAATGTATGGCCAAACTACTATAGAAAGGAGTTTCCATTTCTATTATCAGGTTATTCAGGAATCGAGAAAGTAATGGTCAAGAATAAAAGGATGACATTATCCATGCCTTATCCTTGATCGATATATCATGTGACAAAAGGGACGTGACATGGTTTTGTGACATGTTGCATCGTGATAACGATCCTCATATGAATTAGGTAGTCGTAATGTCTTGCTAGAGGCCACTTTCGACTTTTGGGTTAGCACAGTTATTGGCCCACTGCCAACTTCATATGGGCCTATAGGGTCGCACACAAGAATGACCCAACACGAGATAATATTTAATTTAGGGTCGACAAATTTTATATTTATATATATATAATATAAAATTCGTTAATAATATTACATAGATATATATTTTTAAAATACATATCTTATATATATTATATGATATTATTATATTGTGTTAGTTTTAAATTTAATTTTTTAAGATATATTAAATTTAATAACTAATATGATAGAGATATAGTATCTCAGATTTAATTTATAAAGATAAATTAAATCTAATGGCTCTTTATTTGGATTAAATAAATAGGTTAAATTAAAAATGTGGGACAGATTTAATTTAAACTAAATTTATTTAATTAGCTCATCAATATAATTAATTGTTGATTAATTTCAAAATTAATGATGATTAATTTTGAAATTTGAATATAGCCCTTATAGGTTATAAACTTGATAGAGCATATATACTTATACCCGCATGAGAATTCAGAGCTGCAAGAAAAACCCTAAAAACATTGGAGGCGCTAGCATGAAGTCTCGGTGGAGAGCATTCATGTCGATACCAGTAAAGGGAGAGGACCTAACGTGTTGGCTCCTAGAGATCGTAAAAACCCTTTAGTTAACAAAAGGTATGAATTCTTTCTAACCCGATTTAAATGCCATTGATATATCCTCGATTAGGATCGGTAAAATTTTAAAATTCTTCCATTGTGCCTTCCAATTCTAACATGCACCACCACACCAACAGTCTCTGAGTCGCTAACATTGGTTCGGGTAAGGGCTGCGTACCTTCCTGGCAGTAAAAGGGGATAAGGATAGGGTGTGATATTTGTGATCATATGGGCCGAAAGGCTATATGTGAGCCGTAAGGCTATTTGTATGCACTGCCATACTAACAGTCCCTGAGTCACTAACAACGGTTCAGTTTAGGACAGTGTGCCTTCCCGGTAGTAAAAAGGGATGAGGGTGGAGTATGATTTGTGTTGCACTGCGATGTGGTGATTTGCTTACATGCTATGTGATTACGTGTGGTATGAGTGGTTTGTTACTACTGGGATTCTTTTGAATCTCATTCTTTCTAATGACTAACATTTCAGATAGGGCAAGTGGCTCCAAGGAAAAGCGAATGACCAGGAGCAGTTAGGACCTTATACGGACATTGGATTCGGGCCATGTTGCTTATTCATTTTGGATAGGGATTACTATATGTTATTTTGAGTTGTAAATAGTTTTTGAATATATAGTGGTATAGTCCCCTAACTGGGAACTTAAACCATATAGAACTATACATAGATTAAGCTGGGGGTTTTCGAAAATTGAGTTATACACTCTGATATGCTTAAATGTGATATAACTGTATAGGTAATTATATTCGATTTTTGAACTTGAGACCAGAATAAGAAAGAAGCTTTGAAAATTTCTTAAAATCCCTACTATAGGGAGGAAGATTTAAATGAGTTTTAACTTATCCGGCAGTCGTCTAATTCATTTAAATATGCGTTATCAAATTATAATTACATTTAATTAAGGCAGTGGGTTATATTTTGGTATCAGAGCTGTAGTTCTTGGCAAGTATAGAGGTTGCTAGGATAGTTCCCTTAGTCTTGGTTATAGTAGTAGAAGATGACTTCTATTGGTTGTTGTGTATATACACACGTGCCTTGTATTGTGAATATATACATATAAGACATGTGGACTATGTGTATACATTATATGTGGAACTGATATAGTGAATAATTTGTAGAATGAAAAAGACAAAGGGTCATCCTAAAATACTGCACGTAGACCCTGAGGTGGAGGTGGTTAATGATAACCCACCAGACCTTATGTAAGAATTACTAGGTCTGATTAAAGATCAAAGGGATATGATTGCTGAGCTACGGGGAAGAGCTCAGAATTGAAAGAGGCAAGAATAAAGCAGACCAGGGTCCGTCTACCCAGGAGGAGACCCAAGAAGAGACCCGTTATGAGGACCCTACAGAAGGGTCAGTAAGACCACTGAATCCCAACCTCATACTGTCTCGAATCAAGAGTCACATGGGGTTCCAGTTAGAAAAGAAAGAGACATGCAGTATTGGGTTTCCAAATTTTGTAAACAATTGCCTCCAGTGGTCAAGGTTAGATTTAACCCTCAGATAGTTGAAGATTGGTTGAACAGGCTGGAGAAAATTTTTGAGGTTCTAGAGTGTCTATCTGAAATAAAAGCCCAGCTGGAAGTGTACAGACTTGAGGGAGATGCATATCGTTGGTAGCATAATATTGCCTTATCTGTACAAAGTAAAAATGTGCCATTGACCTGGGAGGTGTTCCAGCAACAGTTCAACGAAAAATATTTTCCCAAGTCGGTGTGGCTCGAAAAGGAGACTAAGTTCCTTTCTATCAAGTAGGGGGATTCAGAGTCTTTCAATGATTATTTGTCTCGATTGATCAGCTTATCCTCGTATTCTTCTTATCTTCAGAAAATAGATGACGAGGAGTTGAACTTGGACATGTTGATACGGGGTTTGAGGCGTGATATGAGGAAAAGACTCGCAACCCACCAATTCACCGAGTTCAACAAAGCTGTTGAGGAATGCAGGATCATAGAAAGCAATATGAAAGAATTGTATCCAGCCAAGACAGTTGGTACTGTAGTGAACCCATTAAGGGTAACATTTCTCAGAAGTGGAAGGGCCAAGGGTCTTCTTCGTTGAAGGGTGTAACACCCTGCCTTTAATCACGTAATTATAATTCGATATTAGATAATTAAATTAGATTAGAGACCTTCGGATAACTTAAACTCATTTCAATCTCCTACTTTGTAGTAGGGTTTTCACAAGATCATTCAAAATCTCTTCCTGTTCCTGGTCTCCATTTCAAAGTTCGAATATAATTACCTGTGCAGTTTATCTACATTCACGTATGACAGAGTGTATAACCAAACCCCCGGTAACTCCCGGGTTCTATACATATATAATCTGAAGTTTATAAATATACACTAGGGGATTACACAACCAAAATCAAATATAACACCCATATCTCAAAATATACAGTAATCCCAAGTTCTAAATGGATAACCAAGTCCTAAAAGGATAACCAACGTCTCCAAAATCGAATATACCCCTAAGGGTCCTAATTGCTCCGGGTTGGCCGCTTTTCCTTTGAGCCACATGCCCTATCTGAAATGTTAGTCATAGGAAAGAATGAGATTCGAGAGAATCCCAGTAGTAACAAACCACTCATACAATGTATAAATACCAAGCATGCACATAAATCACAACCAGCAACAACAGCAGCATCAATCTCAAAGATACATGGTTTTCACCACATACGACAGCACTCACGGCTGTATACACAATACGACAGCTCTCGCTGTAATCTTCATCACGACAGCTTACGCTGTAATCACAATAACGACAGCTTGCGCTGTAAACGACAGCTTACGCTGTAAACGACAGCTATCACCAGCTGTAACCTCAGCAACATCAAAGAAATCATCACAGAACCATGATAACACACACATACAAAGCATTACACACAGTATAAGAGAGAGAGTCACTACCTGATCCTTTCCCGACGTTTCTTGGCACTGCGGGCTCACGAGGACGGCAAATATCAAATCCTGTAACCAAGTTAGGGACAACCCGTCAATCTCTTTCCCAAGTTCTTTTCTCTATAATACTTTAAGTTGATTATCACTATGGTCAATTAATCAAGTCAACTAAGGAGCTAAAGTGGTCAATTAACCTAAAAGGCTAATTTCTAACCTCAAAGTTCCACAATATTACATTATGCCATAAAATCTTCAATTTTCGCATAGGTGACCAATCTGCCAGAATTTTCCAACATCTTTGAAAAATCATAACTAATTATAGAAAAATCAAAATGAGGTGATCCCAAAGCCTATTGAAAGCTCTTGAAGTCCTCTTCATAGGAAAAATATGAATCACTACCATAAATCACCACACAATTCCAGAATTAACAACATTCCACACTGCTCCAGAATTAGGTCCAGTTTCGACACCAAACTTTGGGCAACTAGAACTCCCAGCTCAAAAACCGAAATGACACAAATCATATGTCCATTTTGAAGCTTGAAATGTGAACTTTAAGACTGGAAAGTTTCATAAATTTTAGACACCAATTGCCCATTCAAAATGTCCCTACAAACTGACTGCCCTGCACAAAGTTACACTTGACAGTTTTTTCCAATTTTCAACCAATGTGTCCAATGACTTCAAAATCAACAACCAAACCTATTCCCACATAATTTTTCATGTAGAACACAATGGTAACATCAAAATGAAAAAATTCCCACTCATTCCCCATGTCCTGTTTTGGCAGAATTTTAGGGTATTTCACAACAAACAACCACTTCACTATCTAATCACTAAGCTTAGCTCATTTGCCTCCAAACCAACATATAAGCACATATATAGGATGAAAGCTTTATGATCCCTAATATACCCTAAAAGAAACGAAATTAGGGCTGTCACAATAGCCCACCACAACTCAGCCAATTAAAGCATCATATACATCAACATAATGCTCTTACTCACCTCTTGCTTCTTCTTGTGTTCTTTTCTTGATTCCTCAACTTTTGTTCTTGCAAGGTGGCTGAAAACTCCTCCTCTTCAAAAACAAAAACCATAGAAATGAAGCTAAGGAAGAGAGGAACAAGTTTCATGAAGGTCACTTGAGCTATAGATGAGGTTAAGGAGGTGAAAATCCATGTAGAAGATCTTACCTCAACTTTGTTCTTCACTTTCTCTTTCCTCTTCTTGGTTGGACGAACATGGCAGCTGAAGTAAGAGAGAGAGGTGATGAAATGAGATCAGAATTTTGGCGTCACATACACCTCTTAACCGACTTTGCAAGGAGAGAGGGAAGGGAGTTGAAATTTTTGACTTTTCAACTCTTTGCTTGACATCATATTTTGTTTCTTTATTCCCTTAACCTTTGACCATGAGATTTCCACCGAATTATGGCTCTTGAATGAGTTAAAAGACTTCTTAAACTCTCATGGTTTTTGCCTCCACTTATATTGATTTTAGCATGATATATTTGACCAAAGTCCAAATGCCTCCATATGCTTTAATTATGAGCCAAATATCATTTTCTCTTGCCTTTCCTTTATGTTGGACGAAATATCATTCAAGAAAGGGAAACATATTGACCAAGTTACTCTTTTAGCTATTAATCCTTAATTATAATTTAGGATATTACAAAGGGTAGTGGTAAGAAACCCTACCAGTCTAGAGATCATGAACCTAAGAGATTTGTGACTGAGTGGAAATGTCCTCGCTGTAACCAACCACATTATGGCAAGAATTGTCGGGGTGAAATGATCTGTTTTAATTGCAAGCAACCAAGACATCTTTCTAGAGATTGCCAGTGACCGTAAGCCGAGCAGAGACCAAGGATTTAGGGCAGAGTATTTGCAATGACTCACGAGGAAGCCTGGAAGTCCCCCAATCTCATTCAAAGTAATATTCTTCTTAATGGTAATGCATTGTAAGCATTGTTTGACTCGGGTGCAAGTCACTACTTTATTGCCTATGATTGTGTGAAGTACTTGGGTATGAATATGTATAAGTTACCATTCGATATGATTGTGTCAATGCTTATGGGTGTTAAGGCTGTTACTACAGAAGCTTGCTTAAATTGTGTTGTAACCGTTGAGGGTCATGAGTCTGTGGTAGATTTGATTTGTTTACCACTCTACCAATTGTAAGTCATTCTGGGTTTTGATTGGTTGAGAGCCAATAATGTGTTTTTAGATTGTGGGAACAAGAAGATAGTGTATCCTATTTCTTAAAGCATTGATGATGAGAATGTTGGCCTAAATTTCCTTTCAACAGCTAAGGCTGAGAAATATTTGAAAAAGGGTTGTCAGGGATATATGGTCTTCTTTTTTGTGCAAGGAGAAACTAGTGAAACATTGAGTAATATACCCGTAGTGAGTGAATTCCCTGAGGTATTTCCGGATGATCTAAATGGATTGCCACCTGAAAGGGAAGTTCAATTTCCAATTGAAATTGTGCCTGAAGTTGGTTCTATTTCAAAGGCCCCATATTGTATGCCCTTGAATGAAATGGTGGAGTTAAAGAAATATATTAAGGAATTACTTGAAAAAGGGTTTATTAGACCCAGTGTGTCACCATTGGGAGCTCCATTTCTGTTCGTTAAAAAGAAAGATGGGAGTCTTCATTTGTGTATTGACTATAGAGAGTTAAATAAGATTACTATTAAGAACAAGTACCCCCTCCCCAGAATCGACGACCTGTTAGATCGACTATTTAGTTCATGTGAGTTCTTGAAGCTTGATATAAGGTTGGGGTATCATCAGCTGCGAGTGAAAGCAAAAGATGTTCTGAAGACTGCTTTCTGGACTAGGTGTGGTCATTATGAATTCTTGGTGATGCATTTGGGCTAACTAATGCACTTGCGGTATTCATGGACTACATGAACCGTGTTTTCTAACAATACTTGGATCATTTTGTTGTGGCATTCTTTGATGATATTTTAATATACTCTAAGAGTAGAGAAGAGCATGAGCATCATTTGAGGATTGTGTTGAATACATTGCATGAGAAGCAGCTCCATGCTAAATTGAGTAAGTGCGAGTTTTAGCTATCAGAAGTAAAATTCCTAGGCATGTTATCTCGCAAGAAGGGGTCTCTATGGATCCCAGTAAAGTGGAAGCAGTACTGGATTGGAAGAAGCCGTAAACTGTTACTGAGATACGCAGTTTTCTGGCTCTTGCTAGTTATTATCAGAGATTTATTCAGAATTTCTCCCGTATTGCCTTGCCAATAACGAAGCTCATGAGAAAAGATCATTCGTTTGTGTGGGATGAACATTGTGAAAATTGCTTTGTGGAGCTGAAGCTGAGGTTGACTACGGCACCTGTGTTGATTATACCTAATCCCAGCTTGACTTACGTTGTGTATAGTGATGCCAGTAAGCAAAGATTAGGGTGTGTCCTTATATAGCAGGGACGTGTGGTGGCCTATAGCTCTCGACAACTCAAACCTCATGAAATGAACTATCCCACACATAATCTGGAGCTTGCAGCCATTATGTTTGCATTAAAGATTTAGCAGCATTATTTGTATGGTGTGACAGTAGAACTATACTACTACCACAAGAGTCTCAAGTATTTGTATGATCAGAAAGAATTGAATATGAGACAACGTTACTAGATGGAGTTGCTTAAGGACTACAACCTGGAAATCAAATATCATTCGGGTAAGGCGAATGTAGTTGCAGATGCTTTTAGTTGAAAGACAGTGCTTGTGGTAGCAATGATGATACAAGAGGAGAAGTTGATTGCTGATTTTTGAGATACGAATTTGTCGAACCAAATCATTTGTGCCAATTATATTGTTTCCCAAGGGGAAAGTGACTTGAGAGCTGAGATAAAAGAAGCCCAGAGGCAAGATGGCTGGATACAGCGTAATCTAGCTAGAATCGAATAGGGAGAAGCTGAAGGCTATGATTTGTTGCCTAGTAGACTAGTTTGTTATTAGAAGAGAATTTGTATTCCACTTAAGGCAGAGTTGAGACAAAAGATCTTAGATGAGGCGCATAAGAGCCGGTACACTCTTTATCCTAGTATGACCAAAATGTACCATAATTTGAAATCTATGTATTGGTGGCAGGATTGAAGAGTGATATGACGAAATATATGGCGCGGTGTCTCACATGCCATAGGGTAAAGATCGAGCACCAGAAACTGCCTGGTTTGTTGCAAAATCCTGAGATTCCGGAATGGAAATGGAAAAGTGTGACCATGGACATTTTGGTGGGATTGCCCAGGATCAGGAATTATGATGCGATATGGGTTATTGTGGACTGGTTAATGAAGTCGGCATACTTCATACTGATCAACGCTAGTTACTCTCTGGACAAGCTAGCAGAGATTTATATTCGAGATTGTGAAGCTCCATAGCACACCGAAGAATATCATTTCCAATCTTGATCCCCGATTCACTTTGAGATTCTGGAAGGTGTTGCATGAAGCATTAGGAACTCAATTGAGATTTAGCACGGCCTATCATCCTCAGACAGATGGTGAATCAGAAAGGACTATCCAGATGTTAGAGGATATGTTGTGAGCTTGTGTTCTCGACTTCAAAGGGAATTGGGATCGCTTTCTTCCACTTGCTAAGTTCGCCTATAACAACAGCTATCATGTGAGCATTCAGATGGTACCGTATGAAGCATTGTATGGAAGAAGTGTCAATCACCCTTGTGTTGGAATGAATTATCTGAGAGGAAGCTCTATGGGCTAGAGCTTGTTGATCAAACCTCAGCACAGATTCGTGTTATTTGTAAGAGGCTTCTTGTGGCACAAAGTAGACAGAAAAGCTATGCTGATAAGAAGAGGCGGCCTCTAGAATTCAAGGTTAGTGATTATGTCTTTTTAAGAATATCTCTAGTTACAGGGCGTCAGGAGAGCTATTAAGTGAAAGAAGCTGATCCCGAGATATATAGGTCCTTTTGAAATCCTTGAGAGGATTAGGCTTATTGCATATCGAGTAGCCCTACCCCAGAACTTCACCAGACTCCATGATGTGTTTCACGTTTCCCAACTAAAGAAGTACCAACCAGATTCGTCTCATGTCATTGAGTGTGAGGACATCGAGTTACAAGAAAACTTCATATATGTAGTGGACACAGAGCATATTATTGATTGAGAAAAATGGTGGCTCAGACACTGAAGTATTCCTTGTGTGAAAGTGATTTGGAGGGGTCAGAGAGAAGCAATTTGGGAAGCGGAAAAGGATATGCGAAGACGATATCAGGAGTTTATGGCTCAAGTAGTTTGACAAATTTTGAGGGTGAAATTTATTTTACGGGGGAGAATTGTAATATCCTAAATTGTGATTAAGGGCTAATGACTTCGAAATTGATTGTAATGTGTGTAATTAAACTCGTTTAGAGAAATGTGATGCAAATTTGATATAAATCTACTTAGTGATGATTTAATAATCATAGTGAAAACCAGGGGCAAAATGGTAAAATTGGAAATTTACCAATCAATTGGTCAGTTACCAAAGAGGAAACCAATTGGTGATCAAAGAATCAATGGTTGGGATTTATTTTCAATGGGTCGGAATCATGTGCTTTGAGCTTATGTGAGCTCATGAAGGGAGTGAGCAAGATGTTGACAAGTGGCATTTTGTGGACCATAGGATCATGCCATTTGTAATACCCTGAATTTTGAGACTCGAGGATAGAGAATAAGCCTGAGATTAGTGGATTGCTAAGCCCCGGTTTAGCAAGATCCCAAATTGTGATTAGGGGTTAATGACTACAAAAGTGGACGTGGTTAGTGATTAATGAACCCTTTTAGAGAATATAAAGAGGATTGTAGTCGCCTGTGTTATGAGCAACGCCAAAACCTTGTATTTGAGTTCAATTGTGGATTAACATCCAAATTGACTTAGAATAGAGGGAAGAATTGAATGGTGTATTGTGATGGAAATGGTGTCATGTTGTGGTATTTAATCATTGGAATTGTTTTAAATTGGATTGGACACATTGGTTGCAAAACTGGAAATGCTGTCCAGTGAAACTCTATTCTGGGCTGTCAGTTTGTGTGAATGTTTTGAATGACCAAATGGTGTCTAAAAATTATGAAACTTTCCAGTCATATAGTTCATATCTCAAGCTTCAAAATGGACATATAATTTGTGCCATTTCGTTTTGGGAACTGGGAGATATGACTGTCCAAAGTTTGGGATAGAAACTGAACTCTGTTTTGGGGCAGTGATGAGTTTTATGTAATTCTGGAATTGTGTGGTGATTTTTAGTAATGGCCAATATTTTTCCTATGAAGAGGACTTAAATATCTTTCATTTGGCTTTGGAATCACCTTATTTTGAGTTTTCTAGAATTAGTTATGATTTCTCAAAGTTTGGGCAGAAAATCTGCCAGAAAATCCGAAAATGGGAATTATGACATCATCCCAATAAAAGATGACATCATCATGGAATTAAATATCTTCTCATCTTCTTCAGCTCCCATTTTCTGTTGTGAGTTTCAGCTGAAATAGAGAGAGAGCATATGGGATCTTTAGAGAGAGAAAGAGGAAGAAATCTCGTAAGGTAAGCCGATTTCTCCGACGATCTAGCTCCTAACGCGTATAACTCCGATCCTAAGCTACTCCTTTATGTTCTTTAAGGTTTGGAAGCTCTTCCTTTGGTGTTAAAACAGCTAGGGTTTCAGCCAAGACAAGGAAAAGCTAGTGGGAGCTTGAGGTAACTTCCAAACTCTTGTGTATTGACTATTCTGGCTGCTGTGGACAATTTAATCGGTGAAATTTCGCCGGATTGTCATTGGTTTCAAAAATGGAAAATGGGTGTGTGGGGCTGTTATGCTGCCCAAATTGGTACTAAATGGTAGTTGTAACCTAAGGGAATAGTCAATAAAGTGGTTAGGAGTAGAAAGGAACGCGTTTATGGAGCCGAAACCGAAAAACCCCAATTTTTTCTCGGAGTACATGTATATTTCGGCCAAGGCTATAAATGGGTCTTAGAGTTGGATTTTCAATTTTTTGATGATTCCATTGAGTTCAGGAGCAAAAATTAGGTGGGGTTACAGTTGGGCACTTTTTCAGAAAAGGCCGAAAAAGCATAATTACGAAAATGCCCCTGAAACCCTTAAAGTAGGGCTGTCAAGGGTAATTTTGTAATTGACATTGAATTTGATAATTCCGAGTCCGGAAATGGATTCCTTAGGCGAAAATATGTCAGAATAGCCCATGTCAAAATTTTAAGAAAAGTACAGCCGGACCGGGTACGGCGGGGCCGGGCCGGGTCCCGGGGGTATTTTAGTAATTTTTCAATATAGCCTCATATAACCCCTAGAAACACTATGGAAGTGTCTAAATAGTACATTTGACATTGTAGGATCGAATGTGAAGCCCCAAACTGCTGGCATGCAAATCGAGGAGAAAAGACTGGAGGTAGGGGACTTACCTTACTTGCATGTATTCGATATCTTTGCTTGTGTAGTGATGTATGTGATTGCTTTACTTGATTGTGTAGAGCATATTTGAATAAATGAAGCTCTGTTTCTGTTTTCGCTGTGGCCATAGTCTTGTTGTATGAAACATTGAGCATGCAGAAATATCATTATGGGGTATGCATCTGGATAAAGCTAACATGTCATACACATAGCATCTATCATGCATGCATTATGGTATCTGTTTCCTACTGAGATTCCCCCGAATCTCACTCTCCCCTACCAAAAATTTAGACAGGGCAAGTGGCTCGTGGAGGGAGCGGCTAGGACTCCTCCGAGATGAGATTGTGTAATCCCCATTTGAAGAATTATAATGGGCAATTGTACCCTGTGTATCTTTGACAAAGGTATGTGCCCGGGATTTCCGGGATGATTAAGTTGTGCACTCTGATATTTATATGAATGTGATTTATCTTCGCGTAGTAATTGTATTCGAAATGTAAACATGAGACCAATTTTATAAATGATTTCAAAAAGTATTCGCGAAAATCCTGTCATGTGATGGGTTAGTAAATGTTATTTGATTATTATTGGTCTCTATTTCATTTTAATCGCGTATTTCGGATATAATTACGGAGGGGGATTACACCATTAGTCAAATACTCACTTTTCTCTCTCTTCTCTCTCCTATTCTGTGGTAAGCTTTGGAAAGAGAAAAATATGTGCTTGCCTCTGTCATCATTATTATCTCTCCTCATCTCTCTCTATTCCTCCATTTTCGGTGAAACACAAAGGAAGAAAAAGAAAAAAGAAAGGTGAGATTTTGATGCCTTTGTTGATCCCTAATGCTCTAGACCTCTTCTTTAGTGTTGTACAACTCATTGAGAGCTTCATCTTGAAGAATTTAGAATTTTAAAAGGTGGTGTTTTGGTGTTGAGCAAAATTTGAAAGTTGGGGAAACAAGGATTTGATCTTGGCAAGTTGAAGAGGTGAGCATTTGTGATACTTTGGTATATTTGTTATGATTTTTGATCAAGTTTTTCAAATTCTAGAAGTTTTCCCTGATTTCATAAGAATTGGATAATGGAAGAGTTTGAAATGGCATGGTGTAGAAAATGATGCTAGGATGTGTATAATGTCAATTGTTTTGGTTTGGAATTGATTGAGGAAGTTTGGTAAATTGTGGTTTGTGTGGTCTTGTGAGCTAGTATTGAAATGTGTTGATAGAAGGGGATTTTGGGTGTTTCAAGGTTACCAAAAGGTTCCTTGGGAGATTTGGTATGGGAATGAGCTTTGGTATAAGTTTTGAAACTATTGGGATTAATTTTGGTAAATCTAGAAAACTTTGTCAGTTGCTGCGTTTCTGAGTTCTGATGAATGTCACTCAAGTGAGTAAGGGTCTCACTCGAGTGCAGCAACATAAATTCCCTTTCCCTTCTGTATTTTGCTCGGGTTTTTTTATGGAAAGTGCGAGTACACTTCCCAATCCGTGAGTGATATAGGTCATCACTCGAGTGAGAATGAGTTCACTCGAGTGCAGGTGTGAGTTCATGTTAAGAGCTGCGTCTCGGGTTGTCACTCACAGGCCAATTTTCAAGAGTGTATTTTGAAACTCGCAAGTATAGTCTTCTCACCCGAGTGCTAAGGGTTGTGCTTGAGTGTACTTCTAGTTCCAAAGTTTCTCATTGCTCTTGGGTTGTCACTTCCTGTATTGCACTTGTGGGGACTCGAGTGAATTTAGAGTCATCACTCGAGTACAAAACCTCATACTTGAGTGTTGTGAGCACTTTCGGCCATGGTTGTTGCTCACTGTCAAACACTCACGAGTGAGAGCCATTTTCACTCGAGTGCAAGTCCCTCATTACTCTAGTGAGGCCATCTTCACTCGAGTGAGTTAGCCCGAAATCAGTGGTCTTGCTTCCAAAGAGGGATATTTGAGGTAGTTTCTCCTAATCCTTTAGGCATATGTTTAGGCATCTAATAGCCACCTAAAGAATTTAAATAATAACCAACTTAAAATACTATGGAATTAAGAACTTGGAAAAGAGATTGATTGGATGTCCCTAATTTGGTTTATAGGATTTGACAGTTGCCGCCCATATGAGCCCACGGTGCCGAAGAATGTAAGCAAAGAACAAGGTAGTTACTCTTTCCCTTATACCATATGTGATGAGTTGTATGTGTTTTATCATTGATTTGGGATGGTTTTGAATACTGCAATGTTTGTGGATATATGTGTGCACCGCCATGCCAACAGTCCCTTAGTCGCTAACAACGGTTCGAGTAAGGGCTGCGTATCTTCCTGACAGTAAAAGGGGATGAGGATGGGGTGTGATATTTGCGATTATGTGGGCCGAAAGGCTATTGTGGGCCGAAAGGCTATATGTGGGCCGTAAGGCTATATGTATGCACTGCTATACCAACAGTCCCTGAGTCACTAACAATGGTTTGGGTTAGGACGGTGTGCCTTCCTAGCGGTAAAGGGGATGAGGGTGGAGTGTGATTTGTGCTGCTACTACAAAGTGGTGATTTGCTTACGTGCTATGTGATTATGTGTGGTATGAGTGGTTTGTTACTATTGGGATTCTTTTGAATCTCATTCTTTCTAATGACTAACATTTTAGACAGGGCAAGTGGCTCCAAGGAAAAGCGAACGACCAAGAGTGGTTAGGACCTTGTACAGACATTGGATTCAGGCCATGTTGGTTATTCATTTTGAATAAGGATTACTATATGTTATTTTAAGTTGAAAATAATTTTTGAATATATAGTGGTGTAATCCCCTAACTGGGAACTTAAACCCTATAGAACCATACATAGATTAAATCGGGGGTTTCCAGAAATTGAGTTGTACACTCTAATATGTTTAAATGTGATATAACTGTACAGGTAATTATATTCGATGTTTGAACTTGAGACCAGAATAAGAAAGAAGTTTTGAAAATTTCTTAAAATCCCTACTATAGGGAGGAAAATTTAAATGAGTTCTAACTTATCCGGCGGTCTCTAATTCATTTAAATATGCGTTATCGAATTATAATTATGTTTAATTAAGAGAAGGGGTTACAGTTTGCATGGGGCAAAGGACCTGGGCTGTAAAACCTTTGTTACCAAGCATTATGGTATTGTGTTCCGTGATTGATGTTATGTTGTATGTTGATCTCTGAATGTTGTACGTGATAATTACTATTGTGTGATGGTTTGTTAAGCGTACTTTGTAAATGTGCATATGTGATAAATGATTGTAGTTACTATTGAGATTCTCGTGAATTTAACCCATTTCTATATTGAACATACAGCAAAGGCAAGTGGTTCAAAGGGCAAAGAGGTAATTGCCGATAAGTAAAAGGGTAGAGATGAAGGAATTAAGTTTTTTGTTGGTTATCTATGTTTTGATTTCACAAAAACTTGAGATGTTTTAGTAGCCTTAGTACTCTGTGTAATGTATATAGATGTAAAGACACGATCATATTACCAGTAGTAGTACATAGTAAATCGATATTTTCCCTTAGCGTGATAACTATACTAGTTGGGCAATTGTACTAGGACAAGGGTACATAGTATATTTGTTTGTGAAAATATGAAAGGATAAGATGATATGGTTAATTGAAGTAAGAAATGAATTAATTAAGGGAGAAAAAGGGATAAATGGCATGAATTAGGTTATATATGGGATAGGATAGAATGATAAGTGGGGTTGACAAGATACTAGTGGTGATAACTGGTTGGTGGATTAAGGTTAGGGTTTGAATAGGTCAAAGGGAGATATTTTGTGTGACCCCTTTATTTCCAAAGTTAGCAGAGAATTTTTTAAACAATAGATTTGAACCACTAAGCCAGGATTCAATTCTCGAACAAATATACTTTTGAAAATACTTTAAAATCCTAACCCAACATAGGCTTTGAACCTATAATTGAATGAGCTTTTCTGAAAAATTTAAAACTTTCAAAAATATTTACATAATGGTTGGCAACTTCATTATGACTCATCAATTTTTAGCTTAATTTATTGTCTTCAGAGTGCTTCTCTACTCATAAACTAGCATACCATTGATTAAACTATGGGCCCTTTCATATACAAATGACCAATTCTAGTTCACTTATCATGCTAGAGGTACTATTGCTTCGATATGTATAATGGATCAACTAAAACTACCCCATACTATGCATGTTACTACCTCTACCACTACCTTTATAGGTTCTAGCTTCCCTATGGTTATATATATACATACATATACAAAATATGTAGCCACATAAGGCTACCAAAATATCTTAAGCCTTAGCAAAACTTATTGCAAATAACCAACAGAATTCTTAAATCCTTCTTCTCCACCTTCTACTTATTAGCAATTACCTCTTTTAAAAAACAATATGCATCACAAGCAGTAGTAACAGCTGTCAATCATAAAGTATGAAAATATCCTAAGTTTTTGCTATATGTCATTTCATGGAAAGGGTGAGATTCACGAGAATCTCAGTAGTAGCAACAATCAATCATAAAGTATGCAAGTTCACAATGTATGTCAAACAAACCATTATACAATCAGCATTCAAAAACAATATGCATCATAAGCAGCAAACACGGGACACACTAGTGTAATACACATAGTAGGTAATTCAGGTCTTACGGGCTAGGGACACTGCCCCATGTATATATAACTTTTGGGACTTACGACCTTAGTTCACTTCCCGATAGAACACTAAATGCATTTAAGGTTTTATGGCCTCAGGACATACTGGTCCAAACAGGTCTTACAGGCTCAGGACAACTGGTACAAATATCAATTCCATATATTCATGAAAATAATATAATCAATATTAAAAACATACATGCAAAACAATACATATTATATGAGAGAAAGAGTTACTATTTGACTGGCTTTTTGATATTTTACCTTTATTAATTAGCTTTCTCCTAGGGCTTGAGCAAATATCGAATCCTATAATTGTAAAATTCATAAGGAGAGGGGTCATTACTTATTCCAATTTATTAACATAGTAAAGATTATGTTTTTATTGACCCACTCATAATTCTTGTCCTTTATTTTGAACTAGTTGGTTATCATTTGAGTAACTTAGGGTATTGTTGGAAACACAAATTAATGACTAAGAAGGTGGAAAGGAGGTTAATAAGTCAATACCACATGAAAAAGTAAGAAGACATGAAGTGAGGTCTTAGCTGGAGCAAAAACATCCCTTGGCCACAGCCAAAAGGCTTCCAGAAACTTTTGGGCTGTAGCTAACAAATCCTCTGGCCATAGCCCAGAGACAGTCTAAGGTGCTTAGCCGTAGCCATTATATACCTGAAACTTTTGGGATGCAACCAAGGAGCCCTCTGGCTGCAGCCATAACTTTTTGATTAAATTAAGACATCCTATATGCAAATTTGAAAATTCATATCCTAGGCTATACAATTTCAAATGAATTGGTTCCAACTTCTATATGAAGCTCTTGAAGTCCCCTATAAAAGGAAAAATATTGCTCAATGTTAACTCATAGACTTAGTCCCCCAGATACATCGAACATACTGACTGCCCATAAACAGAATAAGCATTTCCCTAAATTTTATACCTAAAATTTAAAAATTCATAAGTTGTAAATTACCCATCAAATTCATAAGTTCTAATACTCAATAGAAAGCTCTAAATGTATATTTTAAGGGGAAAATAAAATAGGGACAAATTACTAGACTAACCCTATGAAATTCTCCTATTTTTCCACTACCAGAACATGGGCTCCCAAAATTTCCTCTATTTCTTGACATAAATTCCAAAAATCATAACTTTCTTTCTAGGTATCGAATTGATGCATTTTAGAACTTAGTTTGAAGCTTTAGATGTGTATTATGACTTGAAAAATTTCATAATCATTGGACAAGTTTTGAATGATCAAAACCAAACCTAAAACAACCTAACTCTTTGGAAACAATATAGCAGCATCAACCCTTAAACAATCTTTAATTCCAATTGTTGGATTTTTAATTCAGTCCTTCTAAAACTATTTCTACTAGCTAATCCCACACCAGTTTGCATGTAGAATCCCTTTCTAGCCTCAAATTGAACAAAAAATCAATTCCTTCCCTATAAACTAGCCAAGGTCAAAATTTAAGGGGCTTTAGGCAAAAATTCCATTTCTAATTATAATGTTTCCAAAGTCACTTTCTTATCTTTGTCCCACACAATTTTTCATTCTAAACTCATTGGAAACAACAAAGTTAGAAAAAGCTCATTCCTTCTACATGCCTTGATCTGGCCGAAAGGTATCATAGGGAAAAGCAAAAATAATTTTGCAACTTCCATTTACTAAACTTGCTATCTATAATGCTTAGACCTCATTTAGCATTATTTTAATGTTCACAACATCGCTAAAACCCTAAGGTTCCTTTTTCCAAAAAAATAGGGCATCATATCATCACCATGAAAACTTAACCAAATTCCAAGATACTTGGTTCAAATCAAAGCATATGCTTATATCTTTCCTTTGCTATAACTTTATCTTGATTCCTCCAACTTATACACATTTTAGGTAGTACCAAACACCTCTTCTCAAGAAACTAAAAATATAAAAATATTGCTTTTGATGAAATGAACAAGGTTTATGAAGGCACTTTGAGCTAGAAACAGGGTCTTAATGGTGTAAATGGCTTAAGAAGGATTTCTCTCTCTAGTTGTTTGGCCAACTTACAATAAACAAGGATAAGGATGTCTAGTTGTTTATTCTCTCTCTCTCTCTCTCTCTCTTTGATATGTTTAGCCAACTTTACTTGAGTCAAAAGATAAGAAATTGCTTTGATTAAATTCACCCTCTTTCCCTTGGTGTCTTGGCTAGCTTGTCTTAAGGAAAAGGTGAGGAATTATGTTGACTAGGAAAATGGTAAGGAGTTGTCTTGATTAAACTCCTCTCTCTCTCTTCCTTGGTGTTTCTAGCCTACATTATTGAATAAAAGGGAAGAAAAGTATGTTGACCAAGTATTGCATGTGTGAGAGTGTGCCATGTGGCCAAATTGAGAGAAAGATGGGTAATTAATTATAAGTGTGTATGTTTATATATTTATAGGCATATTTTTATCCTATTAATTATACACACTAGGCCCTAATTTTCCCTCTTTGTCAATTTGAGATTCCTCAAATTCTTGGGAAAATAATATACCTTTAAATCTCAAAATTAATTCTAGCTCAATTTAAATTTTCTTTTTTAGAAAATTTATTCTTTGACTACATTTTTGGATGTTACAATTCTCCCCCCATAAAATAAATTTCATCCTTAAAATTTGATACATACCTTAAGGCATAAATTCTAGATATCGCTTATTCATGTCCTATTATGCTTCCCAAGTTTCTTCCCTAGAAGATAATCCTTTCCAAACTACTTTTACAAATGGTATGCTTCTGTGTCTGAGCGTTCCTCCTGATGATCAATAATTCCTTCTGGCTCAACTTCATACGCTAGATTATCTTACATGTTAATATTTTCATACTCAATGACATGTTCAGGGTCTGACTGGTATTTCTTTAGTTGTGAGATATGAAATACATTATGTGGTCACTTAGATTTGGGGGGTGAAACTATCTAGTATGCCACTGGTCTATTTTTTGATAAAATTTCAAAAGGTCTGATATACTTAGGGCTCAACTTCTTCCTTTCTAGTGCCATACCGATACCTGTGACTAGTAAAACTTTTAGAAACATGTGTTCACCAACCTTAAATTCTAGAGGTCTTCTTCTTCTATCAGCATAGATTTTCTATCTACTCTGTTTCATAACAAGCCTCTTTCTAATCATCTTTATTTACTCTGTAGTTTGATCAACCAAGTCTAACCCATACAATCTCTTCTTAGTTAATTATGCCTAGCAAAGTGGTGACTGGCACTTCCTTCTATATAATGCTTCATACAGAGCAATTTTAATACTCGTGTGATAACTATTATTGTAAGCAAACTCAGCGAACAAAATGAAATGATCCTAGCTTCCCTTGAAATCCAAATTATACTCTCTTAACATATTTTGTAGCATTTGTATAGTTCTCTCTGTTTGTCCATTAGTTTAAGGAAGATAGGCCATACTGAATTTTAGTTTAGTACCCCTAAGCTTCATATATTGATTTCCAAAAATTAGAAGTGAATCGAGGTCTCTGTCAGATATAATACTACTCAGCGTACCATGGAGTCTAGCTATCTCCTTTTTATATATCTCTGCTAGCTTGTCAGGAGAATAGCTGGTGTTGATTGGTATGAAATGAGATGACTTTGTAAATCGATCAACAATTGTAACACCCCAATTTTCGATTAAGGCCTAATGATAATTATTAAGGATAATTATCGGATTAAAGTTGAGTTAATGTGTATTGGTGACAATGTTATCTAATATGTCATAATTGATGGAAAATTGATAGAATGTGATTATTGGCCTTAAGTTGGTGATTAATTGGAAATTAATTACTAACTATGGGAAAATGAGAAGTGAGATTGAATGGTTAATGGATGGATTAGAGAAGCTAATTGGTGAATTAGTGAGTGAGAGCCAATGAGGAGTGTACACATGGAATCTCACATGTGGGGAGGGAGATGAGAAAAGTCAAAGGCATTTGTAAAATATATTTTGTCTTTCTTCTCCCCTCTTGGACGCTGAAAAGGCATGGGGGGAGTAGTATATCATCATTTTCTCTCTTTCTTCACTCCTCCTCACTCTCATCTCTCTCGTTCTCTCTCTTCTCCTCTCTCTTGGCGCCATTATTGCAGAAATAAGGGGGGAAAAGCTTGCAAAAAGGTAAGGGAAATGTCTCCAAATGCTCAAACTTACTTCTCTAATATTGATGCTTAAATGAAGAGCTTCATTTTGATGGTTGTAATGTGTTCATTGGTGTTAGTTTGTGACTTCAAGAGATTGTGAAAGTTGGAGAATTGAAAAGTCACTTTGAGAAAGTTAAAGAGGTAAGTGAAACCTATCTACCCATCTAAGTTTTGTGCCATTTGAGGTAGCTTTGAATTTATGGGATTTATTGGCCATTTTTGAAAATGAGTGTCATTGGTCATTTGGCATGATTAAAGGTATCGAAATGGTATATTTGGAATGTGTATGGATAGATAGGATTGATTAGGAAAGAAATGAGTGAGATTGGAAAATTTGGAAAGTTAGTGTGTAATGTGGCCATGGACCAAAGCATATTAATGTAGTGGAAATTAGGTTGTTTAAATGGTTTTATTGGATTCCTTGAGTGTTTTAGTGTAAGGAATAGGCTTGATTGTTGATTTTGAAGCCATTGGACACTTTGGTAGAATATTGGAAATGCTGCCATTGAAAGTATATTCTGGGTAGTCTGTTTGTATTGGCTTTATGAATGATCAAATGATTTCAGAAAATTGTGGAACTTTCCAGTCTTAAATATCACATCCCAAGCTTCACAACGGACACATAATTTGTGTCATTTCGTTTTGTTAACTGAGATTTATGCTTTGCCAAAATTTTGGACAAAAACAGAACTCTGTTTTGGAGTAGTGTTGAGTTTTTGGTGATTCTGTATTTGTGTGATGATTTGAAGTAATGAGCCATATTTTTCCTAGAAAAATGACTTAAATACAATTCATTTGGCTTTGGATGATTTTTCTAGCATTAGTTATGAATTTTGGAAGTTCAATCAAGAATCAGGGAATTTCTTGGCCGTAGCCCAAGGTGGCTGGCCGTAGCCCAAAACTTTTTGGCCTGATTCTGGCCGCGGCCTATGAGTGGCTGGCCATGGCCAATGGCCTTCTGACCATAGTTTGGCGGCGGCCAACCCCTATGTTCCAGCACTTTGAGTTTTTGAAAAGAAATCTTCAACCTATTGTTTCCCAACCTTTTAGGAGTTTTATTAGAGGCATTTATAGCTTCTTAAGGGTCATTATTGATAACCAAATCTAAGTGTTGAAGAGTCAATTGAGTATTGGAATAGAGAATAATGTTTCGTCCTTAATTATGACTTTAGAATTTTGCCCAGAGCGTAGAAGGCCTGTGCCTGCTCAAGAAAGGAAAGACCAAGGTAGTGACACTTTACCCTTTATCATGTATATTGCATCGCTTGTTTGCATTAGTCATTGAATACAGTTAAAGTGAAGGGGACGTGGTGAAAGCCCAGACTCGAATACTGATAAAGTGAAGGGGCGTGGCGTAAGCCCGACCTCAAATATAGTGAAGGGAATGTGGCGAAAGCCAGGTCTCGAATATTGATTGCTGTATTGTGATATATATTAACTTGCTTTGTTTATATGCATCATATAAATAAACTGTTGCTACTGGGATTCTCTAGAATCTCATTCTTTCCAAATAACATTTTTAGACAGGGCAAGTGGATTGAAAAGCAAGCAAGTGGATAAGGGCGATTAGGGCTGCCAGCGGTAGTCTTAGTTAGATATTTTGGTTTTATATCGAATTGGTTATCATTTTGGATCAATGTAAATATATTGTATAGATCATAGTACTATAGTTTTATTTAATCCCCGGTATGGATACTGAGTTAGACGATGATGCCCTGAACAATATTTTGGATTAAATGTTATTATCCTGGGTGAACGTCTGGAATTGTGCTGATACTCTGATATTGTATATGTAACAAACCAAACAGGCCATTTGCTTTAATGAATGAAATGAATGGAGATCTATTTATACAATTCCGTACAAAATTTTTTAATTGTTCTGGATTTCTCATTCGATTATTAAATGTGATTAAACACTAATCCCAGCCTGATTATCGATGGGGGTTACAATAATTACCCATATAATATCATAGTTCTTTATTATGGGTAATCCTACATCTAGATCCATAGTAACACTCTCCCATTTCCACTCATGAATCTTGAGACTTTGTTAAAGTCCTGGTGGTCTTTGATGTTCAGTTTTCACCCTTTGACATATGAGCCAACATGTAATGTATTTGGTTTTATCACCTTTCATTCCTGGCCACCAGTATAAGGACTTCAGGATGTGATACATTTTGACTACTCCTGGGTGAAGAGTGTACTTGCTATTATATGCCTCTTCTTGGACGTTTCATCTCAGCTCAGCCTTTAGTGGGACATATATCCTTTTCTTATATCTAACCAATCTACTTGGTGAAAGATCATACTCTTGAGTCTCTCATTGTTCAATCTTGACCCATATTAACTTCGCTCACTCATCTTGCTTCTGAGCTTCTTCAATCTCATTTTTTGTTTTGCTTTCTTCTTCACTAGAACTGTAGTTACTATGCAGTCTTTGATTTGACAAGTTTAGATCTCTGAATCCTTCTAGCAGGTTTTGTTCCTGAATCATCAAAATGGCCACCTGCACTATTTTTGACTTAAGGCATCTGTTATGACATTCACTTTACCCAGATGGTATTTGATTTCTAAATCATAATCTTTTATCAATTATATCCATATTTGTTGTCTTATGCTCATTTCTTTTTGATCATGCAAGTATTCAATACTTTTGTGGTCACAAAACAATTCTTTAATCGCACTATACAATAATATCATCATATTTTCAAAGCAAAAAAACTTTCGTAAGCTCTAAATCATATGTATGGTAATTCATCTAGCGAGGCTTCAACAATTGAGAGGCATACACCACCACTCTACCTATTGCATTAGGATATATCTTAATCCCTGTTTACTCACATCACTTTATACCACATAGGTGAAACTCACATCAGGGATAATTAACATTGGTACGGATATCAACCTCTCTTTTAGCTCTATGAAGCTATTTTTACATTTGTCATCCTATTTAAATAGCTACGGTTTTTAAGTGAGCTTTGCTAATAGTGAGGCAATTCGGGAGAAGTTCTGAATGAACCTTCTGTAATAACTAGCTAGACCTAGAAAACCTCTTATGGTTCAGTACTGTTTCCACTTTACTAGGATCTACTGAGATCCTTTCTTATGAGATAACATGGCCCAGAAATTTGACCTTTAAAAGCCAAAACTCATATTGCTCAACTTTATATGGAGTTTCTTTTCTCGTAAGATTCCTAGTACTATTCTCAAGTGTTCTTCATGCTATTCTCTACTTTTTGTGTATAGCAGAATGTCACCAATAAAAACCACTATAAACTGGTCTAGATATTGTCCAAATATTAGATTAATGTAATGCATGAATACAATAGATGCATTGGTTCGTCCATATGGTATTACCAGGAATTCGTAGTGCCCGTACCTAATTTTGAAAGCAGTCTTCGACATACCATCGGTTTTCACTAGTAATTGTTGGTATACTGACCTCAGATAAATTTTTAAGAACATACAGGAACCAGACAACTGATCCATAAGATCATCAATTCTAGGAAGTTGACAGTCAACTTATTCAGCTATCTATAATCAATACACAGTCAACTTATTCAGCTATCTATAATCAATACACATTCTCTGCAATATCCTAAATTTTAGGCATTGAGACTTGAGGATAAGCCTATATCAGCAAAACTACTAATCCCAGTTTGGGTAGAGTCCCAATGATGTCGAGAGATAGAATGGCTCTCAAGGACTATATGACTTGGCCCTCTAGGTAGAGAGTGACTTTCTAGATTGTATAAGGGCTTGATATGTTAAAGACATCAGGTAGAATATACTAGCACAAAGACACGAGGCGCCATTTGGCAGGCCTCAATGTATGTGTTGTAGTCTCGAGTAAAACTCTTGTAGGATCCCGAGTGAACACCGATTAAGTAGATTTATTAAAGTAACTTTATTAAAATAGCTTTAATAAAGTAAATAATGATGATTAATGATGACTAATGATGATTTCACTTTATGGTTGGCACCACAAGAGGGTGACACTTATCCCTCATCATTACACTCACTTTTTCTACTTTTATGTTGGCATTTCCAGAAGACGCCACCTAGTGCTTGTGTTAGGGGAATTCACCAGCCCCTGACCGGATCACATGACTAACTTCCCGAGTACCAAATATAGAAGTTAGGGGAATTCATCAAACTCTTCCTTCACCTAACTAAAAGGTTATCTAAAAGGCCTAGGAAAAAGAACAAGAATATTAAAGAGGGCACTTGGCACCATAGGATTTAAACTAAGACACATGGCATTATAAGATTGCAACACATGGTGAATTAAAACCCAAACACTCCCAAGACAATGTAATTTTTGCTAGCCCATAGAAAAGCAAGAGAAAAATGAGAAAAATTATAAGAGAATGGAAGAGGACATAAGGTTGAGAAAAAGTTTGTGTTCTTGAGCTTCGAAGCCAATTTCACCTCTGAATCGGTATTTCTAGCTTCCAGAGACTCTAATGTTATTCTTCTCAGTTAGAACAATAGTTCTATGGTTTCAAATTGTTGATCAGAGGTGTTTAGTGCTATCTACAATGTGGAGGTTCCACCAAAATAAAGAACCGGATATGGAATCCTACAGAGGTACGTATAAGCTTCGATTTGAACCGAATATCTTAAGGTTTTACAAAGTTTTGTTATGTTTTTAGCACTACCTTGATTTTGGTCAATAGAGGTTTGAGGCTTAAAATGATCCTATGATTATGAATATAAAGTTAAACAAGTGTTAAAGATGATATTCCATAATTTTTGTGGTTAAATTTACAAGGAATCAACTTATGGTGACAAATCTGGCAGATTAAGGTGACCTACTAATTTGCAGCACTTAAGGTAGTTTAGGACAAGTATGGGTCCAAAGATAAGAGATATGTCTTAGAGGCTAATGTAGCCACATTGAACATTTAATTATCATGACTTTAATAATGTGATTATATATCTAGGGTCATGAGATAGCCAGGAAGAGGAAATGGGAGAATCTTCAAGCAACTTCAATAGTTGGAAGAAAAGGGGACAAGAAGAGGACATAAAGACAAAAGGTAGTAAAATTTCCTAACTTACATTTACTTGATAAGTATGCTTATGGATTGATATGTTGAATTGCTTTAATGAATTTTTTAAAGCATATGTTAATGATTGAAGCTCTGTTCTGCTTATGTTGTGGCCATTAGTGTAATATGTTAAACATTGAGCATGCAAATATGTCAATATGTTAGCATGAATTTATGTAAGCAAGCATGTAATGCATTAAGCTTGTATCTTGTATACATAGTTTGCAAAGTTTGCTACTGAGATTCACTTGAATCTCACTCTCCCTTCTCCAACTATATAGGCATGTGAGCATAGAAGTGGGATATAGAATGATGTACCCGAAAAAGAAGTTCTAGTCTAGAGCTAAGGATTTATACTCTGTTATGTAAATATTGACATTTGATGTGGTTAAATGTATGACCCACATCACAAATTATTGTTTCCTAAGCGTAATGAATGAACTAGGAATGGATAATCGCATGGTACGAGCCCATTATACAAGTAAGCAAAGCGATTTATTAAGCATAGAAATACTCTAATAATAATAAAAGGAATTAAGAAATGATGAGTTATAAAGAGGTTTTGAACCACTTTGTACTTTGTGATGTTTTTGAAAAGTTTAAAATTATTCAAAAGAACCAACTCAACTATAGGTTCGAGTCCTATATTGAGGTTGGTAATTGAAAGAGCTTTACAAAGGAATACCACTTCGTGGTTTGAATTCTTTATGTAAAATCATCATATCGATTACTGATTTAAGGTGTTACATTTGGTGGATCAGAGTAGAGATTCTCGTAATAGGCTGATATCTTCCACTTGCGTGAATATTATCCAAGTTGATACTATGATAATTTTGAGGGATATTAGGATTAAGAGATATGGGTGATAGATGAACCTAGAGAAATAGAATTTCCCCGGATCACTAATTGGCAAGCAAGTATAAAGGAAGGGTAGAGCTGTATATTGGTGAATCAGCTGAATATAGATTCCCCTGCTAAAGGAAGGGGTAGAGCTGTATATAGAGAATAAATCTGAAGGGTATGAGCTCTGGTAAATCTGATGCCAAATTGGCATGTAACCCATATTCCAATAGAACTCCATGGTTAAGCATGCTTAAGTAAGAATAATCTCGAGATGGGTGACCCCTGGGAAGTTAAGTTGGTATTGTCATAGAGACTTAAGGAATAGTGAGTGTCTTAAGGTTTCTCCATGACTAATGATCATCTTAGTTAGATGAATCATATTCAAAGGCATATAGGTACGACATACTATGAGTATGGTATGATTAACAATACTAAACTAGAAGAGGCCAGGAACCAGTGCTAATATGTAGTTGTCTGGGTCTTGCTGGTTAGTACTGGAGATTGATTGAAAATATCTCCCAAATCACTTTACTATTAATAGACCTCATATGAATGAAAGAATTAAGTCTGAGTGGAATGGTAACTATGAGATAAGCTTTTGAAAGCTAAGGGAGAGGCTGATATTTACACTAGTACTGATAATCCCAGATCCAAGAACAACCAACGTGGTCTACAGTGATATGACATCAGTGGTCTACAAGTGAAGTGACCTATATAGGTTACAGTGAAATGAGTATACAAGTTTGGGACGTGCCTAGTATAGTAGGGTAGAATGGTGGTGTATGTCTCTCGATAGCTAAAGCCTCACAAGATGAGTTACCTGATCATAATGTAGAGATGGAAGCGATTGCCTCTGAGGAGAACCATTATGGTTTTAAATATGCCTTTTTGAGGATTGAGGTAGAGTTATAACATTGTAAATAATGCCGATGATATGAGAATATTACCTGAATGTTTAAGATTAGAAAAGGACTGATGAATCATGATTCTAGTATGCGTGTATGTTAGGTATAATTGAGGGAACATGATTTTCTCAGCTCAGCTGTTGTTAAGGTTCTTAGAGTTGAATTGTAACCTAAGAATCGAATAGTTGAAATGATTCTTGAGGAATTTGAAGTAGCCTGAGTAGCTTAATGTAGTAGAACGTGGTAAACAAATGTGTGAGGTTTCTAGAGGTTGCTATCTTCTAATCTAGTATAGGGAAAGATCTTGATCATAGAATATTCCCTTAGAAATAATGATTGAGGGTTTGTTCCTTGATGGAATGAAGTAGTAGATAGGACTGGGCTAGCCATGAGTTATGGTCACATGACTGAGACAGATATTAGCAAATATGCTAGTAACTAACGGATTCCCTGAAAGATGTTGTCAGACTACCCTGATGAGGGAAGTTGAAATTGTGACTATACTTGGAGAGGGATCGATATTGAAAGTCTATATAGAATAACCTAGATGAGATGGCAGAATTAAACAAAGTAGAATACCTAATTGCTAGAGAATAGGGACCTTATAAGATCTAGTTTTTTGGATATAATGGTACTTCTATTCAGAGACACCCAACCGAGAGAGCTACCTATAGAGAGTTTTGATTAAAGAGGGCTACCTACGGAGGGTCTTGATCAAGGAGGGCTACCTATAGAGAGTTCTAACCAAAAGGGCTAACTAGTCAGGTGATTAAGTGAAGAGCAGTACCATAGTGTGAAGCTACCATAATGTCAAACTATAGTGTCAAGCCACCGTGACGTCGAACCAAAGAGTTGAGCTACCAGGATGTCGACTCTCAAAGGTAGTGTATTGTAATAAGCCCTACATCAAATGAGTTGCCTAAAAAGAAGGGTTTACATGACCCATTATATTGCCATAGGGTGCTCCAGTGTTGTTCATTGACAAAAAGACGGAAAAAGAGACTAAGGCAAACAGACTCAATGAGGTAGAGAAAGCCAAGCAACTCTTACTCTCATTTCTTATGTAATAGTTCTGTATATATGTGTTTTTCCATCGAGTATATTTGTGTTATGAATATACGCTAAGCAGTAAGACCTATGGACCAGTATGTCCTTAGGTCGTAAGACCTGATGGATAGTAGGTCCTGAGGCAATAAGACCTATTGGGCCAGTATGTCCTTAAGCCATAAGACCTAGTAGGCATTTAAAGCAAGGCTGTAAGACTCAAAAATGCACTTGTGCATGGGGTATATCCCTAGGCCGTAAAACCTACTATGTAATAATAATTTGAGATTCTGGGTAATGACTTGATGCATGAGATTTTGGGAGTGCCCCGATGCATAAGATTCCGAGCATTGTTCCAAAGAGGTTGCAAAGCTTAGGTATTATTGGTAAGACCTGTAAGTACAAGTTATACTAGGAGTTATCTAGGCCATATTGAACTTGGTAGGCTTGAGGCAGAAAGCCCATGAGTGCACCTTACATGGGGCAAAGGCCCTGAGCTACCATATTGAGAACACCAAGTGTGGTGGTAATGTGGTAAGGGACCAGTTAGGCCCTTTGTTTGTTGTATACCGTGATTACCTAATAGACTATATGCCCTATGATTACTTAATGCAGGTTGTTATTCAATGGTCTGTTTTGCATAGCTTATGAACATTATATGAGTGTATGAATAGCTTGAGTAGTAGGAGTTGGAGCTTGAAATGTGTTCAGAATAACTATGGGATTGTGTATTGAGGTTATAAGTCCCGACATGCATTCAATGAGGATGTTGGACTATATATCCTGAGGCCATAAGACCTATTGGTCTAGTATGTCCTTAGGCTGGCAGATTGTTATACATCCAGAGTATGATGATCAGAGGCTCGAGGCGATAAGACCCAGGACATCTTGTTAGGACAGAGGCCTTAGGACATAAGATCTCTATGCCTAGCACTGTGGTTATTGCTTAGCGTTGTGGTATTAGACTAGAGAGTCCAAAGAATGTGTTCTAATGAATATTGAATACTATTAGAGATATAAGAATATGATCATTACATTATATACTCTATGAGCTTGCAAATGAATTAGATAGAATGAAAGAGATAGACTGAGTATCTACAGATAATTCCCTGAGGTATATATAGTACAATATGATGTTCAAACTTTTGATGACGAAATTTATTGAATAGGGGGATAAATGTAATATCCTAAATTTTGGGCCAAGAGTCTTGAGGATAAGCCACTATCAAGTAGACTACTAAGCCTAGTTTGGGAAAAGTCTCAAGGACTTTGCGAGATAGAATGACTCTCAAGCACTGTATAACTTGGTCCCTCGATAGAGAGTGACTCTTTAGATTGTATAAGGCTTGATATGTGAAAGACATCAGGTAGAATATACAGGCACATGGACATGAGGAGTCATTTGGTAGGCCTCGATAGACGTGTTGCAGTCCCAAGTAAAACCCAAGTAAGATCCTGAGTAAACATCGATAAAGTAGCTTTCTTAAAGTAACTTTATTAAAGTAGCCTTACTAAAGTAAGTAATGATGACTAATGATAATTTTACTTTATGGTTGGCACCAAAAGAGGTTGACACTTGTCCCTCATCTTTACACTTACTTTTTCTACTTTTATGTTGGCACCTCTAGAAGATGCCACCTAGTACTTGTGTCAAGGGAATCCATGGGTTCCTGGCCTGATTGTTAGAATCAACAGGCACAACGGAAGAATTTTAAAAATTTTTACCGATCCTAATTGAGGATCTATCAACGGCGTTTAAACCAAGTTGGAAGGATTCATACCTTTTATGATTCAGGGTTTTCACAATCTCTGGGAGCCAACATGTCAGGTCCGCTCCCTCTACCGATATCCACACGAATGCTCTCCAACCGAGACAGCGTGCTAGCACCTCTAATGTCTCCTAGGGTTTCCCTTGCGGCTCTCAATTCTAATGTGTATCTCAGTATATCTGCTCTATCAAGTTTATAACCTATGAGGGCTATTTTCAAATTTCAAAATTAATCATCATTAATTTTGAAATTAATTAACTATTAATTATCTTGATGAGCTAATTAAATAAATTCAGTTTAAATTAAATCTGTCCAACAGTTTTAATTTAACCTATTTATTTAATCCAAATAGCCATTAGATTTAAGTTATCTTCATAAATTAAATCTGAAATACCATATCTCTATCATGTTAATTATTTTATTTAATTTATCTTAATAAATTAAATTTAAAACTAACACAATATAATAATATCATATAATATATATACATATATATATATATAAAATATGTATTTCGAAAATATATATCTATATAATATTATTAACGAATTTTTTATATTACATATATACATATATATAAATATAAAATTCGTCAACCCTAATTAAACAGTATCTCGTGTTGGGCCATTCTTGTGTGCAACCCTGTAGGCCCATATGAAGTTGGCAGTAGGCCAATAACTATATTAATCCACAAGTCACAAGCGGCCTCTAGCAAGACATCACAACTACCCAATTCATATGAGAATCGTTAACACGATGCAACTTGTCATACAACCACGTCACGTCCCTTTTGTCACATGATATATCGGTCAAGGATGAGGCATGGATAATGTCATCCTCTTATTCCTGACTATTAGTTTCTCGATTCCTGAGTAGTCTGACAATAGAAATGAAAACTCCTTTCCATTGTAGTATGGCCATACATTTCTCAGACTTACTTATTGAGGGGCCCAGTAATTTCTCTCTATTAATATAAGGGACAAATTCTATCTTGATCATTCATCTTCCTCTACATGAAAAACCACCAAGCCCGATTGTAGCCTTTATCATCACCTGGTCAAAGGTGACTTTTGACTAGTTCAAAACTTAGCAACTCTCATGTAGTAATTAATGATGACCTCAGGTCAAAGTGCATTGTGACATGGTTATGCATGTGAAAAGCTTATGACTTGATCCATGTAGCTTTCTCATAGTGGGTCAATCTAGCACCTTGTACTCTTACAAGTGCCTAAGACTTTGATTCGTATGTCCATATCTTATCAAAATCATACCGATCTTGTTTCATCTCTGCTTCCGCATAGATGACCGACTAGGGATATTTTAGGACAATCTTTATGAATTATCCAAGGATACAATTATCACAGTTAACATGCAAATAATATGATAACAAAATGGAGAAATTTCATTAAATTAATAATGTTTAAAGTATTATGATTGGCCCTTTGGGCACAGTTTCCAACATCCTCCCACTTGCCCTAAGTATAATCATTAATTTACCTAATTCCCATTGTCCTAACATGATGCTCATGCTTTTCCTGTGCAAGCGGCTTAGTAAGAGGATCAGCAACATTTTCTTCTCCTGCTACTCTGCATATCTTTATATCACCTCTATCATTGATTTCTCTAATAAGATGACATCGCCTGAGTATATGCTTGGTTCTTTGATGTGACCTAGGCTCTATGGCGTGTGCAATAGCACTGTTATTGTCACAGAATAAATCTATTGGATTTGAGATGGTAGGCACCACCCCTAGTTCAGTAATGAATTTTCTTATACAAACAACTTCTTTAGCTACATCCGTTGTTGCTATATACTCATTTTTGGTTGCAGAATATGCTACAGTGCTCTGCTTGGAGCTCTTCCAGGTTACTGCTCCACCATTTTGGAGGAATATGTATCCAGATTACAATTTAAGGTCGTCTTGGTCAGTCTAGAAACTTGCATATGTGTAACCGGTTATGCAGAGCTCATCATCCAATCCACCGTAGACAAAAAATAAGTCTTTAGTCCTTCTTAAGTACTTTAGGATATTCTTAACGGCAGTCTAATGACCCTCACTAGGGTCTTGTTGGTATCTACTTGTCATACTTAAGGCAAATGAGACATCCGGTTGAGTACATAACATGGCATACATGATGGTTCCAATGGCCGAGGCATATGGAACCTTACTCATGGGATCTCGTTGATCAGGTGTACTAGGACACAGATCCTTGCTAAGATGGATGCCATGAGACATGGGCATGTAACCCCTTTTTGAATCCTGCATACTAAACCTATGCAGTATCTTGTCTATGTATGTGCTCTGACTTAGGCCTATTAGTCTTTTGGATCTATCCCCAGAGTCCTAATCCCTCGGATATAGGTGGCTTTACCTAAGTCTTTCATTGAAAAGGACTTTCCTAACCAAGACTTGACACTTTGTAAGGTAGGAATATCATTCCCAATGAGTAGGATGTTATCTACATAAAGCACTAGAAATACAACTATGCTCCTACTAACCTTCTTGTAAACACAAGGTTCATCAATGTTTTGAATGAATCCAAACTCTTTGACTACTTCATCAAAATGATGATTCCAACTCCAAGATGCTTGCTTCAAACCATAAATAGATCTTTGAAGCTTGCAAATTTTACCAGAGTCCTCTGGACCCACAAAACCTTCAGGTTGTGTCATGTACACATCCTCAAGCAGATTTCAATTAAGGAAGGCTGTTTTGACATCCATCTGCCATATTTCATAGTCATAATATGCTGTATTGGCAAGAAGGATTCTGATTAATTTGGCCATTGCAACTGGGGAAAAGGTTTCATCATAGTCTACACCATGAGTTTGAGTAAATCCTTTTGCAACCAGTCATGCCTTGGAGACATTTACATTGCCATCCATGTCAGTTTTCTCTTGAAAACCCATTTGCACCCGATGGTTTTTACACCTTCAGGTTGATCGACTAAGGTCCATACCTGAGAGTCGTACATGGATTGTATTTCAGACTTCATGGCATTTAGCAATTTCTTAGACTTTGGTCCCAATGTGGCTTCCCAATAGGTGGTGGGCTCATTTTGCTCAATGAGTAACATATCACGGCCTTCAGTAATCAGAAATTCATATCTCTGAGGCTGATGCCGTGTCCTATCAGATCTTCGTAGACCTTGTGTTACTTGAGGAGGCTCAGCAACTTGTTGTGAGTCTTCTCTAATTTCCATATATGGTTCTGTACTATCATGTGACTCTCGAATTTCTTTGAGATGTACCTCTCTCTTACTGGTTGTTTTAGAGACAAACTCTCTTTCTAGAAACTTACCATTTCGAATAACAAACACTTTGTTATTGGTGAGATTGTAGACATAGCATCCTTTCATTTCTTTAGAATACCCCACGAAAAGGCACTTTGTGGATCTGGGTGCTATTTTATCAGAGGCTTGTTGCTTAACAAATACCTTACATCCCCAAATCTTGAGAAAAGATAAACTTGGTTTCTTTCCAATCCATATCTCATATGGTGTCTTTTCAATTGCCTCAGATGGAACACGATTTAGTGTGAACGCAGCTATCTCTAGGGCATGTCCCCAAAAGGACGGTGGAAGATCTGTTTGACTCATCATAGATTGAACCATATCTAATAGTGTTCGATTCCTCCATTCAAAAACGCCATTCCATTGTATGTTCCTGGAGGAGTCAATTATGGGATTATCCTGTTAGGATCGGTAAGCACAGCGGAAGAATTTAAAAAATTTTCATCGATCCTAATCGAGAATCTATCAACAGGGTTTAAATCAAGTTAGAAGGATTCATACCTTTTGATGATTCAGAGTTTTCATGATCTCTAAGAGCCAACACGTCAGGTCCACTCCCTCTACCAGTATCTACACGAATGCTCTCCAACTGAGACTGCGTGCTAGCGCCTCTAATGTCTCCAAGGGTTTAACTTGCAGCTCTCAATTCTGATGTACACTGAGTCTATCAGCTCTATCAAGTTTATAACCCATGAGGGTTATTTTCAAATTTCAAAATTAATCATCATTAATTTCGAAATTAATTAACCATTAATTATCTTGATGAGCTAATTAAATAAATTCAGTTTAAATTAAATCTGTCCAACAGTTTTAATTTAACCTTTTTATTTAATCTAAATAAAGAGCCATTAGATTTAATTTATCTTCATAAATTAAATCTGAGATACTATATTTCTATCATGTTAGTTATTAAATTTAATATATCTTAATAACTTAAATTTAAAACCAACACAATATAATAATATTATATAATATATATATACATATATATATATAATATTTCGAAAATATATATATCTATATAATATTATTAAATATAATAATATAATATATATATATATATAAAATATATATTTTGAAAAAATATATATATATCTATATAATATTATAAATGAATTTTATATTATATATATATATAAATATAAAATTTATCCACCCTAAATCAAACATTACCTTGTGTTGGGGCATTCTTGTGTGCGACCCTGTAGGCCCATATGAAGTTGGCAGTGAGCCAATAACTACACTAACACAAAAGTCGTAAGCGGCCTCTAGAAAGACATTACGACTACCCAATTCATATGAGGATCAAATCCGTAGCTAACTCCTAGCTCATGGGAAATCCAAGCCTCTCAAGGTGATCAATATAGCCTTTCATCATTAACACATGAGTACTAACTTATGCACCTTCAGCCATCTTGCAGGAATGTAAGGCCTTTATGGTCTCGTACCTTTCTTGCCTTGCCTGTTGCTGGAACATTTCCTTAAGATGGACAATCATCTCATGAGCCTCCATGAGTTCCAGATCTCTTTGGAGCTCTAGAACTATAGTAGCAAGCATCAAGCAACCTACATCCACAGAGTCATCCTTATGCTTTATGTAAGCATCTCTCTGAGCTCTTGGAGCATTGGCTGCAGGCTCCTCAGGAATGGGTTGATCTAGGACTTAAGCCTTTCTTTCCTGCTTGAGAACAATTCTCAAGTTCCTGAACCAGTCAAGAAATTTTGTCCCATTGAGTTTGTCCTTCTCAAGGACCGATCACAATGATAACGTAGCAGTATTACTAGTCGACATAATTCTAAAATTAAAATATGCAAAGTTAGTTAGTAATATCCCACTAAGTTAATAGACCTCAAAATAATAATTAGTGGGCTAAGATCCATATTTGGCTTAAACTTAAGTCCGCTTTGGTAAGACGCTTAAATTCAAGTTATTTGGTAGGTAACCTATTTACCAATTACATCGCATGTAACTATTTGATGTTTATAGGATTCGACCATCATATGATCCCATATGTTTATTCCTATCTAATGGCTTGAGATGCAAAACCGTTTTGTTAATCTCAATTAAGTCCAAACAATAATGAATATGATGAGTAGCACCATTACTCATGCTTGTCTCATCAAGATAACTCAAGTGCATTCACTTTGGTGGTTTCCATAATTGAGCGATCTAGGTTTTGACAAGTATTCATTAATTGACAGCATTATGAATTAAGATTTGATTCAGAGGACTTAATTAATTAGTTTTGTTTATATGGATGCTATCGTGGTCGTATCTCATACAGATAAATACATATAAATGCAAAAGTATTCATGTAATGATCTAATCAAAAGCATAATTTAAATGTGACGTAACATGGCTTATCTAACTTAAAATCCTCCCAATCCAATGAGAGGACTTCTCTAAGTATGAAAAGAAATACATTGAGAGAAACCTCGTTTAAACATTTGAGGGGAGTGAGATGAGAAGAGAATGTACATTGAGAGTATTTAGAGAAAGGCACGGCACACAGTCCGTATTTAAATATTACAACCCTTTGTAAAATTCTAAAGCCATGTTGTTCACCATACCCAAACAAGTATAAATAATAAACTACAACAAGAATTCATACAATATGAAAAGCAATAAATTTCGTGATCATATTATATTGCGCTACGCAGAGGTAGTCATAGGGTTGCAAGGGGTAGCGCTCCGGAGCTTTTTGAAAAAGGCACATTCCTTTTAAAAGAAATATTTGAAAATTTTAAATTTTTAAATTTCGGACCCAATTTTAGAAAAAAAACAACAATGGCCCAGAATGCTTCTAATCCATATTGCCTTCCCCATAGTTTAGATTCCTATTACCTGAATAGAAATCCGAACCTAAACCCGATTTGATTGCCGCCAACTACTATCTCAGGTACCCTACCCAATTTCATGCTTGTTCAAAACGAAAGTCACATACATGTTTCAAGATATACATGTTCGGAATCGATTTTATACTTGTTCCAAAAATGAAACAATTTCAAGATTCAATTTAAATGAAAACAAAAATCAGCGGAATTACAAGATCACATCTTTCTAAATAATTTTGTTTCATGTTAACCAAATCACATGCATATTTGAATGTTTCTTATAAACATACGTACACATCCCATATATATCACATGTATAAGAAAACTCAATTTAAACGCACAATTGACCTGGCTCTGATGCCACTATTAAAATCGGCAGGCACAGCAGAAGAATTTTAAAAATTTTCACCAATCCTAATCGAGGATCTATCAATGGCGTTTAAACCAAGTTGGAAGGATTCATACCATTTATGATTCAGGGTTTTCACGATCTCTAGGAGCCAACAGGTCAGGTCCGCTCCCTATACCGGTATCTACACGAATGCTCTCCAACCTAGACTACAGGCTAGCGCCTCTAATGTCTCCTAGGGTTTCCCTTACGGCTCTCAATTATAATGTGTGTCTCTGTATATCTACTCTATCAAGTTTATAACCTATGAGGGCTATTTTCAAATTTCAAAATTAATCATCATTAATTTCGAAATTAATTAACTATTAATTATCTTGATGAGCTAATTAAATAAATTCAGTTTAAATTAAATCTATCCAACAGTTTTAATTTAACCTATTTATTTAATCCAAATAAAGAGCCATTAGATTTAAGTTATCTTCATAAATTAAATCTGAGATACCATATCTTTATCATGTTAATTATTAAATTTAATTTATCTTAATAAATTAAATTTAAAACTAACACAATATAATAATATCATATAATATATATATACACACACATATATATATATAAAATATGTATTTCGAAAATACATATCTATATAATATTATTAACGAATTTTTTATATTACATATATACATACATACATATATATATAATTCGTCAACCTTAATTAAACAGTATCTCGTGTTAGGTCATTCTTGTGTGCGACCCTGTAGGCCCATATGAAGTTGGCAGTGGGCCGATAACTATATTAACCCACAAGTCACAAGAGGCCTCTAGCAAGATATCACGACTAACCAATTCATATGAGGATCGTTAACACGATGAAACCTCTCATACAACCATGTCACGTCCCTTTTGTCACACGATATATCGGTTAAGGATAAGGCATAGATAATGTCATCCTCTTATTCCTGACTATTACTTTCTCGATTCCTGAGTAGTCTGACAATATAAATGGAAACTCCTTTCTATTGTAGCATGGCCATACATTTCTCAGACTTACTCATTGAGGGGCCCATTAATATCTCTCTACTAATGTGAGGGACAAATTCCATCTTGATCATTCATATTCCTCCACATGAAAAACCACCAAGCCTGATTGTAGCCTTTATTATCACCCGGTCAAAGGTTAATTTTGACTAGTTCAAAGCTTAGCAACTCTCATGTAGTAATTCATGATGACCTCAGGTCAAAGGGCATTGTGACGTGGTTGTACATGAGAAAAGCTTATGACTTGATCCATGTAGCTTTCTCATAGTGTGTCGGTCCAGCACCTTATACTCTTACAAGTTCCTAAGACTTTGATTCGTATCTCCATATCTTATCAAAGTCATACTGATCTTGTTTCATCTCTGCTCTCGCATAGATGACCGACCAGGGACATTTTAGGACAATCTTTTTGAATTATCCAAGGATACAATTATCATAGTTAACATGCAAATAATATGATAACAGAATGGAGAAATTTCATTAAATTAATAATGTTCAAAGTATAATGATTGGCCCTTTGAGCATAATTTCTAACACGGATCACATGATTAATTTCCCGAGTACCAAATATGGAAGTTGTAATGCCCCAAATTTCAATCACCAAATGTATTGTAATTTTTTGGAATATTCAATATAATAGTGCATTTTGGAGAAGGTAAACAATGCTTCTAGTGATATTTCTTGTAAGGCAGTGAGTTTGTTATGTGGTTTCAGATGACCCAATGATGAGAAAAAATTATGAACTTTTATAGGGTAGAAGTAGACATCCTAATCTTTTATTTGATAGTTAAATGGTAATTTTTTGAGTTGTATGTAAATAGGGGTGGAAACAGGCTAGGCCAGGGTAGGCTTTGGCCTTAACAGGCCTGGCCTGTATTGTAGCAAATCGGCCTGTGCCTGGCCTGAAGCCTGTCACAGGCTTTTTTGTCGGCCTGAGCCTGGCCTATTCACAGGCCTGGTATGGCCTGAGGCCTATTAAAGCCTGTATTTTTTTATACAATAAATGCATTACACAACAGTAACCAATCAAAACAAGCCTTGCCACTGCAGATTTAATCCAAACGGCCGAACCCCAAAACAGGAGAACAGAGTTTAAAAATAGCTATTCAAGAACAATAGATGCTAAACGTTTTTTTTGGCCATCAAATCCTGAACTAAAATCATAAACGATACAGAATCAAATATACAGATCATGGAAAAATCAAAATAATCAAAATGGTCCACATCAAAATACGAGAATTGGAGTAGCGACGCAAACCAAAGGAGCAAAATTGTTTTCAAGACTCACAGGAATGAAGAATCTTTACCAAGAGTCATGATTGCAAATTTGCAATAAGTTGAATGCAAATTTCTAAGCTATACATTGCATCTACGGGGTGTTTAGCAGGGAGTACCTGAATCTCATTGGCACAAACAGAACTAAAGTATTCTATGCCATCGTCGATTCAAATCAATGAATGTTACTCAAGTTTCTAAAATTTGGATGACAATGGGTGTTCCGGTCGAAGTGAGGGGTCGAAGAACTCCGAGAACCTCGTTGAAGTGAAGCCAAACTGAATCAGAGTATCAACCTAATCGGACGGCTTCTGAGAGTCTGGGTAGACGAGGATGAGTCACGACACAGTGGGAGTGAGATCGGAGTGAGATCGTCGACTGAGAGCGAGATCAAAGTGAGACGAGGATCATCGATTGAGATCAAGATCGGAGAAGGGAGGACGGACAGATGCACAGACGAGGATCATCGACTGACAACGAGATCAAAGTGAGAGTGAGAGTGAGAGTGAGATCGTTGATTGAGAGACTGATAGTGAGATCGAAATGGGGGTAAGAGTGGGACTGTGGGAGTGGGAGTGAGAGAGACGACTGTGGGGCTAAGACGAGAGTGAGAGATTGAGATTTGAGAGATGAGAGATGAGAGGCTAAGATTGAGATTGAGCGAGAATGGGCGATGAGACTGAGAGGGGGAATTGGGCTGTTGGGATATTGGGGGTGGAGCAACCCATTTTTCTTTTAATATATTAACAGGCCAGCCTGATAGGCCAAAAAGGCCTATCAATAGGCCTAGGCCTGGCCTGTTTAATAAATCAAGCTTTAAAATAGGCCTGGGCCGGCCTTTTATTCTATCAGGCCAGGCCTGATCAGGCCGGAAATAGGCTAGGCCACAGGCCCCTATCAGGCCGCCTAGCCTGTTTCCACCCCTATATGTAAAGAGTAATGAATTTTTTAAGTTAGCCCAGAAAAGCTGGCTTTTTTCTTGAACAACATCCAACAACTTAAATGCCAGGAAGTTTCAGCTTCTAGTTGGCTAAAGGCTATATTTTTCCTTGAAATAAGACTCAATAAGTGGATCATATCCTTTGGAATTACTCCAATTAAAGTTCTACATATTTAGTTATGGATTTCAATGTTTGGGCAGAAATCTTGCCAGAATTTCCAATTAATCCAAAAATGAAGAAAATAATGTGATGGCAATTTTGAAATTTTGAGATAAATGGGAGAAGCCATTTAGACTGATTGAAGGACCCTTAAACATCATTTTGGATGAACCAAGGAGAGGAAATTTTAGTTACAATCATATTGGGCTTTATGAAACATTTTTATGTAGATAGACTTATGTTCACAAAAGTCAAATTTTGGGAATTATTTAATTAAATAGATAAGGAGATAAAAGTAAGAGATATTAAAACTATTTCTTCCCTTCGTCTTTCCCAAAAACCATTGCCAAAGCAAAGGGAAGAGAGAGAAAGAGAGGGCTTATGAGAAATCTAGAAAGAAGGAAGAGCAAGTTGCTAGGTAAGCTTGATTTCTTCGGTGAATTAGCTCATAACTTGTATATTCTTTCCTTCAAGCTATTCCTTTATGTGATTCAAGGTGTTTTGAAGCAAAATTTCAGTTTTGTGAGGGTTAGGGTTTCAACCAAAGAGGGAAGGGCAAGAAGGAAGCAAAGGTGACTTCCTAAACTTTAAATATTGGTTGATATTGTTGTTATTGTTGATTTAATCGGTGAAATTCTGGCTGATTTCTATGAATTGTAAATTTAGGAAAAGTTTGAACCCTAACCATTATGCTGCCCAAATTTGGTCTAAATTATGTTGGGAATGTAATTAAATAGTTAATCAAGTGATTAGAAGTAGAAATGAGCAAGTCTACAAAGTCAGAATTCAAAAATCCCAATTTTCCCTAGAGAATCCTAGGTTTTGGCTAGTGCTGTTTGGAGGAGTTAGAGTTGGGTTTTTTATGATCTCATGATTCCATTGTGTTCAAGAGGGAAAATTAGGTGGTGTTACAGTTGACCACTTTTCCACAAAAAAGCCTTAAAAATCATAATGACCAAAACGCCCTAGAAACCCTAAGTTAGGGGCTGCTAAGGGCATTTTTGTCTTTTGGCACTTAATTTAGTAATTTTCAGACCAAAAATAGATTCCTTGGTTAAAAATATGTCAGAATAGCCCAGGTCAAAATTTCAAAAAAAGTACGGTCAGGCGGGATAAGTCAGGGCTGGGCTTGGTCCTAAGGGGTATTTTGGTAATTTTTCAATATAGGCTAATATAACCACCAAAAACACTTTGGAAGTGTCTAAAATAGTACATGAATAAGTTTTAACGTAATTCCTGAACATTTGCAATTTCAGGACCAAGTTGAGAGCTCGAGTCGTGGGCACGAACTTCGAGGCACGCTTTATAAGGCGAAAAAGGTTTAAGTTAGTAACTCTATCTTTCATCTTCCATAATATGTATGATACAATGAACATGATCGAACATAGTACCTACGGGTATATTGAACATGACCGAATATAATACCTACGGGTACATCGATATGCCTAGTTGGTGGTCACAAGCTAGCTAAGGTACGGAACGAGTGGGGCTTGCAATAGTGGTTGGCTTTAAATGTTCTAAATCGAACCGAATTAAGTGTTATTATAATATTGTTGTATGTGGTATTTGACATATTTATTATTGCATTTTCTATGATCTATTGTCTGTTACTACTGTGATTCGTTTGAATCTCACCCTTTTTTATAAATAATAAATATTCCAATGGGAAATGATGGCTCCAAAGGTAAAGTTGTAGACATCACAGGCAATTGAGGTGTGAATCCTAAGACAAAGATGGTGGTTATATGTAGTTTATTTTTGGATATTTTAGGGGAAAACCGGTAATGTAATCAAATACATTGTATCAAAATATTAGTATATTTATGCTATTCCTGTGTTATTCACCGAACTACGAGCAAGTACTCTGGCAAATGTGAAAATATGATAAGGACATGAAAGAAGTTAGGGGAATTCATCAAACGCCTCCTTCCCTTAACTAAATGGTTAGCCAAGAGGCCTAGAAAAGGGAGAAAACAAGATTAAAGAGGACAATTGGCACCATAGGATTTAAACTAGGACACATGGCATTGTAAGATTTCAAGACATAGTGAATTAATTAGAAAATCAATATAAAAATGAGAACAATCATAAGAAAATTGAAGAGGAGAGAAGGTTGAGAAAAAGTTTGTGTTCTTGAGCTTCTGAGCCGAATTCGCCTCCAAATCAGTATTTCTAGCTACCGGAGTCTTCTCTAATGTTGTTCCTCTCATTGAAAGCAATATTTCTTTGGTTTTAGATTCTTGATCTGAGGTGTTTGGTGCCATCTACAAGGTAGAGGTGCTGACAAAATCAAGAATCGGATATGGAATCGTGTAAAGATACATATAAGCTTAGATTTAAGCTAAATATCTTGAGGTTTTACTAACTTTTGTTATGTTTTTTGCACTGCCTTGATTTCAACCAAGAAAGGTTGGAGGCTTAAAATGATCCTATCATTATGAATATGAACTTAAACAAGAGTTAAAGATGATATTTCATAAGTTTTGTGGTTAAATTTACAAGGAATCAACTTATGGTAATTTAGGGTTCTGTTCGCCTAGACCTAAATCATAGAGAATGAATGTGATTTTGGTGGTTTTGAGGTTAGAAATATATTCTACACATGAAATTGGGTTGGAATAGTTTGTGAACATAATTTTAGAAGGGTTGGATTGAAAACCCAAAATTTGAAACTTAAGGTTTGGTGCTGGCAATCTTGTTTTCTGGAAAATAGTCATATTGTAATGTGGTTTTAAATGGACAAATGCTATCCAATGGCCATGAAAATTTTTAGATTCATAATATACAACCTTTAATTTGAGAAATAATATGTGTTATTTGGGTTAGCAGAATGTAAGATAGATTTTTGAAGTTAGGTATTGAATCTGGAATGATATTTGTGCTAGTGAGGATTTATTGAAGTTTCTGGAATAGTGTTTGTGTGTGTGTGTAAGTGATAATGGATGCTATTTTTACCTTAAATTAGACTTAAAGAGCTTTACCTAGGACTTTGAACTACCCCATTTAGAGTTCCCCATATTAAGTTATGATTCTTCAAAGTTAGGTGACAAATTTGGTAGATTAGGGTGACCCATGAATTTGTGGCATTTAAGGTAATTTGGGACTAGTATGGGTCTAAAGATAAGAGACATGTCCTAGAGATTAATGTAGCCATATTAGACATTTAACTATCATGACTCTAATGATGTGATTATATATATAGGGTCATGAGATGGCCAGGAAGAGGAAATGGAAGAATCTTCAACTCTTCAAGCAACTTCAATGGTTGGAAAAAAAGGGGACAATAAGAGGACATAAAGACAAAAGGTAGTACAACTTTCTTGACTTCCATTTACTTGATAAGTATGCTTATGCATTGATCTGTTGAATTGCTTTAATGAATTGTATGAAGCATATGTGAATGATTAAAGCTCGGTTTTGCTTATGCTGTGGCCATTAGTATAATGTGTTAAAAATGGAGCATGTAAATATGTTGGCATGAATTTATGTAAGCAAGAATCTCATACATTAAGCTTGTATCTTATATGCATAGTTGGAAAATTTTGCTATTGAGATTTTCTCAAGTCTTACTCTCCCCTCACCAACCATATAGGCATGTGAGTATAGAAGTAGGATGCAGAATGATGTGTCTGAAGAAGAAGTTGCAGTGTATAGTTTAGGATTTATATCCGTTATGGAAATATTGACTTTTGATATGGTTAAATGTATGAGCCACATGATGGATGAATGCTTCTTAAGCATGATAAGTGATCTAGAAATGGGTAATCACAAGGTATGAGCCCATTAGTCAAGTAAGCAGAGCAATTTATTAAGCAGAGAAATACTCCGATAATAATAAAAGGAATTAAGAAACAATAAGTTACAAAGAAGTTACGAACCACTTTATGAGAGTTTTTGAAAAGTTTAAAATTATTCAGAAAAACCCACTTAATTATAAGTTCGAGTCTTGTATTGAGGTTAGGAATTGAAAGAACTTTAGAAAGGACTACGACTTTGAATTCACTATATAAAACTCATCAAATCAATTAAGAAAATAAGGTGTTACAGTCTCAAGCTTTTGTCTTTCATCTTAACAAATATTACTAGAGCACCCCATGGTGAGATGTTGCATCGTATAAACCCTTTTTCGAGCAGCTCTTTAATCTACTTCTTTAGCTCCACCATTTTATTTGGAGTTACTTTGTATGGGGCTTTGGATATAGGTCTAGATCCAAGCATGATTTCGATTGCAAACTCCACTTCCCTTATCGAGGGTATTCTACTTATGTCTTTTGGAAATACTTTAAGATATTCATTAGCCACTGGTATATCCTCAATTGTCATTTCTACTTCTGACTGTATTAAGAAGAATACAAAATACCCTTGGCATCCCATATGCAAGCATTTCTCCAACTGGGAGGAAGTTTAGATCAATGTTTGTTTTGATATCTTTCTGCGAAGTAGGATATACAATTTTCTTGTTCCTGTAGTCTAATAGTATATTATTTGCTGTCAACCAATCAAGCCCTAGTATAACTTCAAGTTTTCAAAACGGCAAACAGATTAAATCTACCATGGAATCTTATCCCTCAACAATTACCATACAATTCAAACAAGAACTTGTTGTGACAATTTGACACCTATAGGCGTCGACACAACCAGATCATATGGTAGTTCATGAATGTTCAGCCTTAAGCATCAAGCACAGTCAAAAGAATGGCTAGTACTATTCTACCAATGAGTCAGATTGTACCTTGGATCATATCGGGTGATTTTAGCACCTCCTTATGTGTCATGGCGAACACCCTGTAATATCCCAAATTTTGAGCCTAGAAGCTTTAGAATGAGTCCGAATCAAGCAGACTACTAAGCCTTGTTTAGCAAGAGTCCTAAGAATGTTCAAGAGTTATAATGGTTTCTAGGGACTTTGTGATTCAATTTTCTAGATAGAGAATGATTCTCTAGATTATATAAGGGCTCTGTGTGCACAAGTAGTCGAATAAAATGTGTCGGTGCAGGTGTGCGTAGGACATAGATATGGTGCTATTTGGTTGTGTTGGGATTGGCAGGCACATCTGAAAATTAAAATTAAAAAATTTTCCAATCCCTACTATGGATTTGTTAACGATGTTTAAATAGAGTAGTAGAGAAACATATATATCTTATGTGTTTAGTCTTTGTTTTCGATCTAAACGAGCTAACAACTCATATCAGCTCGCTCTACCAGTATCTACACGAATAGGAATTCAACATAAATAGCGTGCTAGCACTATCAACGTCCCTTTCTAGAGTTTTCTTTTCTCACAGTTCTCTATCTATCTTTCATCACTCGTAGAAAACCCTAGTTCTCCCTTTAAATATCTAGTTAGGGCTATCTATGTTATGATAGATATTGGATTTTAAAAATTAATCTTAATTAATTTCAAAATCTATATCATATCAATTAACACTTAATTGTCTTTTATAAGCAAATTAAATAAATATGGTTTAATTAAATCTGTCCAAAAGTTTTAATTTAACCTATTTATTTAATCTGAATAAAGAGCTAATGAAATTAGATTTAATTTGTCTTTATAAATTAAATCCGAGATATTATATCTAGATCATGTTAGTTATTAAATTTAATTCAACAGATAAAACTAAATTTAAAACTAACACAAAATAATAATATTATCATATAATATATATATATATATATGTTTATGTATTTCAAAAATTCATGTATGCATATATAATATTATTAATTTTTTTGCAAATATATATATATTCGTCCACCCTAGATTAACCATTACATTCATTAAATCTAGACATATCTTAGATTCAATAAATCTGAATATTATAGCTCGTAGTGGGCTATTTTTGTGTGTGACTTTGTAGGCCCATATGAAGTTGGCAGTTGGCCAATGATTATACTAACCCACAAGTCATAAGCGGCCTCTAGCAAGACATTATGACTACCAAATTCACATGAGGATTGATAAACCATTGCAACCTATCAGACTCACGTCCCTTTTGTCAAATGATATTTCGGTCATGGATGAGGCACAGAGAATGTCATTCTTTTATTCTTGAGCATTAATTTCTCAATCCCTAAGTAGTCTGACTATAAAATGGAAACTCCTTTCCATCGTAGTATGACAATATATGTCCGAGACTCACTCATTGTCAAACTGCTTAACATTTTGATATGTGCTAGAGTAATAAAGATATAGTTCCACAAGCTTGCAAAATTAGCATAAATATACTAATAATTAGTACTTGTTTACAACACAGGCAATCCCCATATGGTATGAAAAATATATACAAGTTCTTAAAATTCACAAAATAAAACTAAGGGTAACCAGTAGTAATATTGGCTTGAATCAGTACTCTTAAATGTCAGTATTTACCATTTTGTCCTTAGAGCTACTAAATTCTACTAGAATAATTTTAAATATTGAAAGGGATGAAATTCAAACAAATCTCAGTAATAACATACAAGCAGTAATATAAAATGCGACAACTAATTATGGCAAGCACCATATTATGCAATAGGAAAATAGCATTACAAAACTCATACTTGGAATGTGCACATATTCAGGGCCAACTACTGTTAGAACCCTTACTTGTTCGTACCTTATCTGGGCTTATACCACAGACTGGGCAATGTACCTTTCTTGGTACTGTGTCTCATAGCGGGATCCCCTTTAGGCCATTGGGGTACTTGTGCTTCCCCCCTGGACAATACTTGTGCTTTTTCTACCCCAGTTAGAAAGTGCATTATCCATATCATTGAAGATGGCTTACACAAAGCATATACAAGTTCACATAGTATGTGAAAGATAGAGTTACTACCTTAATCCCTTTTCTTGGCTCTAACCTTGTCCCGACGTAGGCAAGCTGTCTGGTCCTAAAATTCCAAGCTTACAAGAATTGACTTATTACTCATTCATGTACTACTATAAACTCTTTTAAACTCATTTTGTTGGTTATCTTAGCTTAAAACTGAAAAATGACCAAAGTACCCCCTAGGGACCCGGCTTATGTCCCTTTGTATCAGGTCCAGCTGGACTTTTCTAAAAATTTTGACCCAGGCTAATGCTACACAATTTCATGTGTAGAATCCATTTTTAACCTCAGAATTGTCAAATTCACTACCAAAAGAAAGATCTGCCCTTGGCAGCCCCTAACTTAAGGTTTTAAAGGTAGTTTTGTCATTTCACATTTTAATGTTTTTCACACTTCACACTTAACATGTACCCCACACAATTTTCCCTTCTAAACACAATGGAACCATCAAATTGATGAAATTCCATCTCCTTTCTTCATTTCTATAGCTAGCCCAAACATACAAGAATAAAAGGGAAATTTGGGTTTTCTTGATTTAACCCTTTAAACTCCTTCCTTTTCACCCCTAATCACATATTTAACTTCTTAAACACTTATTAAACATGATTTATGGAAATTTAGGTAGCATAACCCCTTAGGGTTTCATCCTCCCAAATTTACAAAGTCAACAAAAACAACCACAAATCAAGCCAACAACAATGACTACAACCACTACAACCACTACAACAACAACATATTAACCAAGAGGATCAAAGTTCTTGAGATTACCTCTTGATTTTTTCACTCACTCTCTCTCTAGGCTTCACCTTCCTCTCTCTCTTCTCTTGGATTTTTTCTTACTACACATGATTTTGAAGAAGGAAAAGAGATTAGAAGAGATTTTCTATGGGTTTTAGAAGCATAAATACTTGAGATCAAGCTTACTTACCTTAATCTTTGCCTTTTGAACTCTCTTGCTCTTAATGTTCTTCAAGCTCTTCTTCTCTCTCTATTTCTTTCTCTTAACTGAAATTATGGCCTATGGAGGGAGATAAGAATGTTTTAAAATATGTCTACCCCACCTCTTTAAATTTAATATATTTTTACTATGTGAATTTACTTTTTGCTTCTTACTTTTTTACTTGGCTTAAGATAATTCCACATGGCACCATTAGCTTCCATGTAATTATTTTTCATCCTAATTTCTCCATATGGCCGAAATTCACAAGAGAATAGGGAAATAATTATTGTTTCTTGCATATTCCATAATTCCCTTCTTTAATTAATTAATTACTTAATAGTTACTTTTTTACTCTTCCCACTTATTTTACATGGCCATAATTGCTCCAAAATTGGGATATTTATCCCTAACAATTTATTTTCCCTTTATTTCCTTTATTTGGCTGAAAATTGCCTCATATAATTGGGAAAATAATTAGCCCTTTGCTTTATTAGCAAATTACCATTTTGCTCTTACATTTTTACATTTAATTGTGACTTATTTCTTTTTCTCTGTTTTGGCAGACTTTTCACCCTATTATTGTGCCAAGAATTGTGCTCTTTCATTCCTCAATTTGTGCTTTAATAATAGGATTTTTGGCAGACAAAAATTGGCTTTGGTTCTTATTTTAGCCCGATTCACTTTTAACCTCAACTAAGGTTATTTTTGTGATTTCAAATGCACTAGAATTCACTATTTTATTCCTTTGAATGCCATAAATATTTACAATGCATATTGGTGAATAAAAATAGGGTGTTACACTCGTTGAGGGGCCTAGTAATTGTTAGGATTGGCAGGCACAGTGAAAATTTAAAATTGCCAAAGTTCACTAATCCTAATTGTGAATCTATCAACGACGTTTAAATTGAGTAAGAAAGAATTGCACCTTTTATACATTTCAGGCTTTTCAATCTCTAGGAGTCAACTCCTCTAATTAGTTGGAATTGAAAACTAAGTAAGAAAACAAGTCATGTGTGATGGCTTGTGTAATATCCCGAATTCTGAGACTTGAGGCTAGAGAATAAGCCTGAGATTAGTGGATTGCTAAGCCTCGGTTTAGCAAGATCCCAAATTGTGATTAAGGGATAATGACTCCAAAAGTGGATGTCAATAGTGATAAATGAACCCTTTTGGAGATCATGGTGTGATTTGGCACCCGATGTGATTCGTATGTGTTCTGAGCAGCGCCGAAACCCTGTATTTGAGTTCAACTATTGATTAACATCTAAATTGAATGAAAATAAGGAGGGTGTATATATGGTGTAAATGAATGAGAAAATGATTTTGATGGTGAGTCCAAGTGAATTACCATAATCAGGGGCAAAACGGTAAAGTTACTGACCAGTTGATCGGTTACCGAAGAGGAAACTCACTGGTAACTTCAAGATCAATGGTTGAGATTGATTTGTGTAGAGATCAAAGGGCGGAATCATGTGTATGTGTGTGCATATGAGCTCATGGTTGATGGAACAAGATTGAGACAAGTGGCAAAATATGAACCTTTGGATTGGGTCAAGATGTCAAACTCTTCCCTCTCTCCTCTCTTCCCTTTTAGGTCGGTTTTAGTGGCCAAAAAACTGACTTGCTTTATCATCTAATCATTCTCATCTCTCTCTCTTGTCCTCCATGAACGTCCAAAGCTAAGGGAAGGAAGAGAAAAGAAAAGGTGAGATTTTGGTTGGCTTCTTGTCCTCTAATGCTCAATTCATCTTCTATAAAGTTGTTCATAGTGATGAGAGCTTCATCTCTATGGTTTTAGATTTGTGAGAGGAGGTGTTTTGTTGCTTGAGCAAAAGTGGAAAGATGAAGAATCAAGAAATTGGTTTGGGAAAGAGGAAGAGGTGAGCATTTGCTTCATGTTGATCTAAGTCTTGTGACTTTTGGTTAAGTATTGTGATTTGTGAATTTTGCCCTGATTTTATGGTATTTTCGTGCGGAATGTGAATGGTGGAATTGGATGTTGTTTTGTGTTGAAAATGATGTCATGTTGTGGTATTTAATCATTGGAATTGGTTTGAATTGGATTGGATACAATGGTTGCAAAACTGGAAATTCTGTCCAGTGAGAATTCTGTCTGGGCAGTCTGTTTGTGTTGCCGTTTTGAATGGGCAAATGATGTTAGAAAATTCTAAAACTTTCCAGTCTTGAAGTTCACATCTTAATCTTCAAAATGGACATATAATATGTGTCATTTCGTTTTGTGAACTGGGATTTATGTTTGTCCAAAGTTTGAGGACGAAACTGGATTCTGTTTTGGAGCCATGTTGGATTTTGTGTAAATCTGGACTTTTGTGGTGATTTCTAGTTGTGGCCAATATTTTTTCTGTGTAGAGGACTTGAATAGCTTTCATTTGGCTTTGGGATCACCTCATTTCGATTTTTTTGGAATTAGTTATGATTTTTGGAAGTTCAGCCAGAAACTAGATTTTCTTGGGCCGCAGCCCAAATGTTTCTGGGCGGTTTTGGGCCGCAGCCCATGGATTTTGGGCCGCGGCCCACCCCCAAAAATCAGTATTTTACACTTTTAAAGGTGATCTTTGGTCAAGTGTTTCCCAAGCCTTTAGGCATATGTTTAGGCTTTGATTAGCCACCTAAAGGTGTTAAATGATAACCAACTTAAGTGTTGGAGAGTTAAGGAATTGGAAAAGGGATTAACCCTATATCCTTGTTTGGTTATAGGCTTTGATGTTCGCCTGGACGTGATTCGGTATTTGTTCTGATCGTGAGTAAGTGGAGCTGGAGCATACGTGGAAAGAGTGTAGGGAACTTACCTCCTTGCCTGTATATGATATTGTGTTAATGTGTTGATGCATGTTATTGCTTTGCTTGATTATGTGGAACATATATGATGTTTGAAGCTCTATTTCTATTTATGCTATGGCCATGAGTGTGTTGTTGAAACATTGAGCATGCAGATGTGTCATGGTATGGGCATATGATATGTATTGCAAGCATGTCATGCATTATACACTTATCATACATGCATTTTGGTATTTGTTTCCTACTGAGATTCTCTCGAATCTCACCCTCCCCTATCAACATTTTAGACAGGGAAGGAAGAGCGAGGATGGGGCAGGCATTCAAGGACGGTGAAGACTCCTTAGAGTATTTGAGTTTGGTAGTTGGTTATCATAGATGTTGGGATAATTATATATGATATGGATGTATATTTGAGTATGTAATCGGATATGTATTTGAGAAAGATTTGTGTAATCCCCATATGAGGGCTTATAGGGGCAAATATGCCCTATAAGGCTTTGAGTTAATGTGTGGAACCCGGGATTGCTGGGATTATTGTTGTGTACTCTGATTTGTTATGAATGTGATATTCCGCGTAGTAATTGTATTCGAAAAGTGATTATGAGACCAAGGTTATAAATGATTTCGAAAGGTATTTGTGAAAACCCCGTCTGGTAGATGGGTTAGTAAATGTTATTTGTTTCTTATTGGTCTCTATTTCACTTTAATTGTGTATTTTGGATATAATTACGGCAGGGGGTTACAGCTTGCTTTATTAGCTTTAATAAGTTAACCACATAATGTGATTACCTATCTATGGCCATGAGAGATCAAGGAAAAGGAAACAAAAGGAGTTCTAAGCAACTTCAATGGTTGGGAGAAAAGGAAACAAGAGGAGGACATAAAGACAAAAGGTAGTGAACTTGCCTAACTTGTGTGTATTGATATGTATGATTACTTTGCTTGATTATGTGTAGCAGTTATGAGTGAATGAAGCTCTATTCCTATTTGTACCATGGCTATAAGTATGATATGTGAAGCATTGAGCATGCAAATATGTCATAATGTGAAAATGAATTTAAGTAAGGCTCGTATGTCATGCACTAAGCATTTTTCTTACATGCATAATTGGCAATGTTTGCTACTAAGATTCTCCCAAATCTTACCTTCCTTTACCCAACTATATAAGTATATTAAGCATAGAAGGTGAATGCATAAAGATATGTAAGAAGAAAAGGTGATGGAGAATCAAAGAATGATATGTGATAAGTTGTTGTATGTAAATTATCTCATGTTTTGATTAATTGTATAACATGCCAAATTGAGTAATGTTATTTGATATATCATCCATGGCATGTATGTATGTATACAAGGAAAAATAAGTGTGAGTTTACACATTTGATTAGTTAAGAATGGGAAGTAAATCTAGAGCTATCAAATTGTAACTGGAATTTGAAAGGCTAAACGAATAAGTTAACTCTTGATATTTGGTAAACTTAAAGTACAATATTAACAAATGAATAGTAACCCAAGAAAATAAAATATCAAGTTCTAGTTTGGGGGCTTGAACTATTGTTTCCTCTGAGCTGTAACGCTTCTAAATGTGAAATAAAGGGGGTATAAATTATGGCTATTACACACCCTGCCTTGATTTATGGGTCTGGGCTCCGATAGCCACTATTTACAATCTCTCTAGCATAATGACCTGGCATTAGGAAAGAATAAAAATTTATACATATGTTAGTACAAGGTCTACCATCAAGTGATTTGCCACAACAAGGGCATGGTCTTGGGATTGGAAGTCCTTGAAAACTATGATTTTTTGGCCAAGAGAATCTTTTGTTGTCTCTTCTAGGCAAGAACCCTTGGCTCTTCCGTTTGTAAGAAGAATTCCTATTTCACGATTTCTCACATTTTTTGCCAAATACAAGTTCATAATGTTACTTTCAGTAATTCAACGTACTACCACAGCCTAATTGAATTCTGTGAATTGCTTGGAGACTAACTTCTTCATTTCTAGCTTTAATCCTCTTACTAGCATGTCAGAGCTCTAACTTTCATCATCTCTATATCTCAAGTAGGAAGAATATCAAGATATATGATGAATTTAGACAGATATTCATCAAAAGTTTCTTGACTTGCCTGTTTGAGTGATAAGAATTTTGTCTCTTTCTCAATTCGATAGACCTGGGAAAATACTTCTCATTAAACTTGTCTTCAAATAATTCGTGAGTGATAGGAATATTCTGAGCCTGTAAAATCAACTTAGTATTCTTCTACCATCTATCAGAATATCCTTCTATTTTGTGGATGGTCATTTGGGCTTTCATTAGAGTGGGGCATTCCATAACCTTGAAAATTTTCTTAAGTCTAATAATGTAGTCTTCGGCCACTTGAGGATCAAACCTGTAAAACCTCTCCTCAAGAAACTAAAACCATAGAAGTGTAGCTCTTAGTGAGGGGAACAACATTTATGAAGGCCTTAAGAGCTAAAAAGGTAATCTTGAAGGTGAAAATCAAATAAGAACAATTACCTTGCTTCTTGTTTCTTTAAGTTCTTATTTCTTTTTCCTTTCTCTTTTTCCTTGTCCTTTTCTCTTTTCTTATAGTGTTAACCAAATTTTTTGTGTGTAAATGAGAGTTTGAGGTATTTAAATCTTTAATCCTCATCACATAGAAACACTTGGCCAAAAATGAGCCCAAGAAAGTAAGAGGAGGTAAGGTGTCAAATTCCCATGGTGCCTTGCAAAAAGTAGCTTAGTTAATTAATCAAAGGTTGGCTTAGTTAAATTGAATTCAGTCTTTCCTTCTCTCTTCTTTTTTTGAACGTCCTTACTGAATTAAGGAAGAGGGAAGTGAGTTGCCCAATTGTTTATGTGTTTAAATGTTCAAAGTTGACCATAGTCATCTTAAAAGTGGTTTGAAACATTGACCACCTCTTTCCTTCTTCCTTTTTTACCCTTGATCATCCCTTATCATCTTAAGAGAGAGGGTTAATTTGCTTTTTACATCATCATTACTTTTTGCTTTTCAAGAGCAAATCCTAGCTCTTCATCTTGGTTTCCAATTCTAACCTCAAGATCAAATGGAAAATGTCTCTTGTGAATTTTATTATGGCAACATTAATTAAATTGCCATTAGTTCTTTTATTTCACTTTCATTTCCTCTCTTAAGATGCCATTTCCTTTTCTTTTTGGTTCCAAGTAAGGCTTTATATCATATTTGGCTCTAGATAAAGGGTTTGGGTACTTTCATTCAATTAGTTGGTACTAATTCCCTTACTTAATTCCCAAAGTAGTCTCTATCGCTATTATACTTTCATTTTGGGGCATGTAATCCCTTGCTAACCTTTGGGATGCTATAGTTTATACACCTATGTGGCCCAACCCAATGGCGCCTAAGTATGCCAAAATGCACTTTTATTGGTATATTCTATCTAATGACTTCCACATTTCAAGCCCTTATACAATTTGAAGAGTTACTCTCTATCCGAAGGGTAGATTCATATAATCCCTGAGAGTCATTCTATCTCTCATCATTCTTAAGACTCTTCCAAAAATGGGCTTAGTAGTCTACTTAGTATAAGCTTAACCTCAAGCCACTAAGCCTAAAATTTGGGATATTACAAAACTATCCTTCCAATTCTATAGGCTGATTTTACAAAACCTTATGATCTAGTATTGTAGGTTTTCAACTTCTCTGGCTTGTCTATCCAGATCATTCTGAGGTCTTTGGAGCTGTTCTTATTGCTCTTGTTGTTGTTGTTATTGTAAATCGGGCTATTTTTGCTTTTCTTCCTACTCTACATCATTATTCCTTCTTTCTCTGACCTGATTCTACCCAGTTTGTGTTAGGATCGGCAAGCACAGCGGAAGAATTTTAAAATTTTACCAATCCTAATCGAGGATCTATTAATGGCGTTTAAACCAAGTTTGAAGGATTCATACCTTTTATGATTCAGGGTTTTCACGATCTCTAGGAGCCAACACGTCAGGTCCGCTCCCTCTACCGGTATCCACACGAATGCTTTCCCATTGAGACCGCGTGGTAGCGCCTTAATGTCTCCTAGGATTTCCCTTGCGGCTCTCAATTCTTATATGCATATCAATATATCTGCTCTATCAAGTTTATAACCTATGAAGGCTCTTATCAAATTTCAGAAATAATCATCATTAATTTCAAAATTAATTAACTATTAATTCTCTTGATGAGCTAATTAAATAAATTCAGTTTAAATTAAATCGGTCTAACAGTTTTAATTTAACCTATTTATTTAATCCAAATAAAGAGCCATTAAATTTAATTTATCTTCATAAATTAAATCTCAAATACTATATCTCTATCATGTTAGTTATTAAATTTAATATATCTTAATAAATTAAATTTAAAACTAACACAATATAATAATATCATATAATACACACACACACACACATATAAGATATATATATTTTGAAAATATATATCTATATAATATTATTAATGAATTTTATATTATATATATAAATATATAATTTGTCCACCCTAAATTAAACATTATGTCGTGGTGGGCCATTCTTGTGTGCGACCCTGTAGGCCCATATGAAGTTAGCAGTAGGCCAATAACTATACTAACCCAAAAGTTGCAAGCGGCCTCTAGCAAGACATTACGACTACCCAATTCATATGAGGATCGTTATCACGATGCAACCTGTCATACAACCATGTCACGTCCCTTTTGTCACACGATATATCGATCAAGGATAAGGCATGGATAATGTCATCCTCTTGTTCCTGACCATTACTTTCTCGATTCCTGAGTAGCCTAATAATAGAGACGAAAACTCATTTCCATCATAGTATGGCCATACATTTCTCAGACTTACTCATCGAGGGGCCCAGTAATATCTCTCTACTAATGTGCGGGACAAATTCCATCTTGATCATTCATATTCCTCTGCATGAAAAACCACCAAGCCTGATCGTAGCCTTTATCATCACCCGGTCAAAAGTGACATTTGACTAGTTCAAAGCTTAGCAACTCTCATGTAGGAATCCATGATGACCTCAGGTCTAAGGGCATTGTGACGTGGTTATACATGAGAAAAGCTTATGACTTGATCCATGTAGCTTTCTCATAGTGGGTCGGTCCAGCACCTTGTACTCTTACAAGTGCCCAAGACTTTGATTTGTATCTCCATATCTTATCAAAGTCATACTAATCTTGTTTCATCTTTGCTCTCACATAGATGACCGACCAGGGACATTTTAGGACAATCTTTATGAATTATCCAAGGATACAATTATCACAGTTAACATGCAAATAAGATGATAACAGAATGGAGAAATTTCATTAAAATAATAATGTTTAAAGTATAATGATTGGCCCTTAGGGCACAATTTCCAACATTCTCCCACTTGCCCTAGGTGCAATCATTAATTTGCCTAATTCCCATTGCCCTAACATGACGCTCATGCTTTGCCTGTGCAAGTGGCTTAGTAAGAGGATCAGCAACATTATCTTCTCCTACTACTTTACATATCTTCATATCACCTCTATCATTGATTTCTCTAAAAAGATGAGATGGCCTGAGTATATGCTTGGTCTTTTGATGTGACCTAGGCTCCTTGGCCTTTGGAATAGCACCGCTATTGTCATAGAACATATCTATTGAATTTGAGATGGTAGGCACCACCCCTAATTCAGTAATGAACTTTCTGATCAAAACGGCTTCTTTAACTGCATCTGATGCTACTATATACTCAGCTTCTATTGCAGAATCTGCTATAGTGCTCTGCTTGGAGCTCTTGCAGCTTACTGCTCTACCATTCAGGAGGAATACATATCCAAATTGTGATTTAAGGTCGTCTTGGTCGGTTGGAAACTTGCATCTGTGTAACTGGTTAAGCAGAGGTCATCATCCAATCCACCATAGACCAAAAATAAGTCTTTAGTCCTTCTTAAGTACTTTAGGACATTTTTTATGGCAGTCCAATAACCCTCACCAGGATCTTGTTGGTATCTGCTGGTCATACTTAAGGCAAACGAGACATCCGGTTGAGTACATAACATGGCATACATGATGGATCAAATGGCTGAGGCATATGGAACCTTACTCATGTGATCTCGCTGATCAGGTGTACTAGGACACAGATCCTTGCTAAGATGGATGCCATGAGACATGGGCATGTAAACCCTTTTTGAATCCTATATACTGAACCTATACAGTATCTTGTCTATGTATGTGCTTTGACTTAGGCCTGATTAGTCTTTTGGATCTATCCCAATAGATCCTAATCCCTATGATATAGGTGGCTTTACCTAAGTCTTTCATTGAAAAGGACTTTCCTAACCAAGACTTGACACTCTGCAAGGTAGGAATATCATTCCCAATGAGTAGGATGTCTTCTACATAAAGCACTAGAAATACAACTATGCTCCCACTAACCTTCTTGTAAACACAAGGTTCATTGATGTTTTGAATGAATCCAAACTCTTTGACTACTTCATCAAAATGATGATTCCAGCTCTGAGATACTTGCTTCAATCCATAAATGGATCTTTGAAGCTTGCAAATTTTACCAGAGTCCTTTGGATGCACAAAACCTTCAGGTTGTGTCATGTACACATCTTCAAGCAGCTTTCCATTAAGGATTCTGATTGATTTGGCCATTGCAATTGGGGAAAAGGTTTTATCATAGTCTACACCATGAGTTTGAGTGAATCCTTTTGCAACCATTCGTGCCTTCAAGACATTTACATTGCCATCCATGTCAGTTTTTTCCTTGAAAACCCATTTGTACCCAATGGTTTTTACACCTTTAGGTGGATCGACTAAGGTCCATACCTGATTTTCATACATGGATTGCATTACACACTACATGGCATTTAGCCATTTCTCAGAGTTTGGTCCCACTGTGGCTTCTCGATAGGTGGTGGGCTTATTTTGCTCAATGAGCAACACATCATAGCCTTCAATAATCAGAAGTCCATATCTCTGAGGCTGGTGCCATGTCCTACCAGATCTTCGTGGACCTTGTGTTACTTGAGGAGGCTAAGCAACTTGTTGTGAGTCTTCTCTAATTTCTATCTGTTGTTCTGTACTATCTGGTGGCTCTCAAATTTCTTCAAGATGTACGTCACTCCCACTGGTTGTTTTAGAGACAAACTCTCTTTCAGAAACTTACCATTTCGAATAACGAACACTTTGTTATCGGTGGGATTGTAGACATAGTATCCTTTCATTTCTTTAGGATACCCCATAAAAAGGCACTTTGTGGATCTGGGCGATAATTTATCAGAGGCTTGTTGCTTAACATAAACCTCACATCCCTAGATCTTGAGAAAAGATAAACTTGGTTTCTTTCTAGTCTATATCTCATATGGTGTCTTTTCAATTGCCTTATATGAAACATGATTTAGTGTGAACGCAGCTGTCTCTAGGGCATGTCCCCAAAAGGATGGTGGAAGATCTGTTTAACTCATCATAGATCGAACCATATGTAATAGTGTTCAATTCCTCTGTTCAGAAACGCCATTCCATTGTGGTGTTCCTGGAGGAGTCAATTGTGAGATTATCCCACAACTCCTAAGATGGTCAATGAATTCTTGGCTTAAATATTCACCACCTCGATTAGATCAAAGTGCTTTAATTCTTTTACCACGTTGGTTTTGTACTTTATTTTGGAATATTTTGAACATTTCAAAAGATTCAGATTTATGTTTCATTAGATAGATATAGCCTTATTTACTAAAGTCATCTATAAATGTAATGAAGTAGACATAACCTCCTCTGGCAGCTATATTCAATGGTCCACATATATCTGTATGTATGAACCCCAATAATTCAGTGGCCCTCTCACTGTGCCCAGTAAAAGGTGACTTAGTCATATTTCCTAATAAGCAAGATTTGCATGTATCATATGATTCAAAATCAAATGAGTTTAGAAATCCATCTTGATGGAGTTTAGAAATGCGTTTTTCATTAATGTGGCCTAGACGACAATGCCATAGGTAGGTCCGATTCAAATCGTTTGATTTTATCCTCTTAGTAGTTATGTTATAGATATTCCCATTATTAAGATGTTCCAAATTTAATATATAATGACCAACATGCAAATCACCATCAGCATAGAAAATGTCATTACGATAAATAGAACATTTACTATTCCTAGTAATGGAAGTATAACCTTCCTTATCCAAATAAGAAAGAGAAACAATGTTACTACTCAAAGCAGGAACATAATAGCAATTGTTCAAAACTAACAAAAGCCCATTAGGCAGAACTAATTCATAAGTGCCTACGGCTAAAGCAGCAACTCTTGCTTTGTTTCTAACTCGTAGGTCCACCTCGCCCTTCTTCAGCTTTCTACTGTCCTTTAGACCCTGCACATTTATACAAATGTGAGAACCATATACAATATCTAATACCCATATAAAGGAAGTAGAAAAATGAATGTCTATAACATAAATACCTAAAGTGATAGTCGCGCTATCCTTCTTGTTCTTTTTCAGATCTTCCAGGTAGAGTTTGTAATTCCTGTTCTAATGACCGAGTTCATTGCAGAAGTAGCAGACTCCTTCCTTTGGAGGCTTTGCCTTCTTAGGTGTAGGCTTAATTTTGGGCTTGTTTGACTCTTTGGTCTTACCACCTGAGCCATTACCCTTCCATTTGCCCTTCCCTTTCTTTTTCATACCCTTTCCTTTCTGAACCATCAAAACTATGCTATACTTTTTCTTAATGCTTTGCTCAGCAGTTTTTAGCATCCCATGTAGCTCAAAAATTGATTTCTCCATGTTGTTCATGTTGTAGTTCATAACAAACTGGTCATAACTCTCCGGGACTGAGTTGAGGATCAAATCCGTAGCTAACTCCTGGCTCATGGGAAATCCATGACTCTCAAGGTGATCAATATAGCCTTTCATCTTTAACACATGAGTACTAACTGATACATCTTCAGCCATCTTGCAGGAATGTAAGGCCTTTATGGTCTCATACCTTTCTTGCTTGCCTGTTGCTGGAATATTTCCTTAAGATGTACAATCATCTCATGAGCCTCCATGAGTTCCACATCTCTTTGGAGCTCTAGAACCATAGTGGCAAGCATCAAGCAACCTACATCCACAGAGTCATCCTTATGCTTTGTGTAAGCATCTCTCTGAGCTCTTGGAGCATTGGCTGCAGGCTCCTCAGGAATGGGTTAATCTAGGACATAAACCTTTCTTTCCTGCTTGAGAACAATTCTCAAGTTCCTGAACCAGTCAAGAAAGTTTGTCCTATTGAGTTTGTCCTTCTCAAGGACCGATCACAACGATAATGTAGCAGTATTACTAGTCGACATGATTCTACAATTAAAATATGCAAAGTTAGTTAGTAATCTCCCACTAAACTAACAACCCTCAATATAATAATTAGTGGGCTAAGATCCATATTTGGCTTAAACTTAAGTCTGCTTTGGCAAGATGCTTAATTTCAAGTTATTTAGGTAGGTAACCTATTTACCAATTACATCACATGTAACTCTTAGATCTTTATGGGATTTAATCATCATATGATCTGGCATGTTTAACCTCATCTAATGCCTTGAGATTCAAAATCATTTTGTTAATCTCAATTAAGTCAAAACAATAATGAACATTATGAGTAGTACCATTACTCAAGCTTGTCTCATCAAGATAACTCAAGTGCATCCACTTTGGTGGTTTCCACAATTGAGTGATCTAGGTGTTGACAAGTATCATTAATTGACAGCATTATGACTTTAGATTTGATTTAGAGGGCTTAATTAATTAGTTTTGTTTATATAGATGCAATCATGGTCGTATCTCATACAGATAAATACATATAAACGTAAAAATAATCATGCAATGATCTTATCAAAAGCATAATTTAAATGTGACACAATATGGCTTACCTAACCTAAAATCCTCCCAAGCCAATGAGAGGACTTCTCTAAATAAAAAAGGAAATACATTGAGAGAAACCTCATTTAAACATTCGAGGGGAGTGAAATGAGAAGAGAATGTACATCGAGAGTATTTAGAGAAAGGCAGGGCACGCAGGCTATATTTAAATATTACAACCCTTTGTAAAATTCTAAAGCCATATTGTTCACCATACCCAAACAAGTATAAATAATAAACCACAACAAGAATTCATACAATATGAAAAGCAATAAATGTCGAGATCAGATTATATTGCGCTATGTAAAGGTGGTAAAGGCAGTCCCGCTAAAAGAAATATTTGAAAAAGGCACATTCCTTTTAAAAGAAATATTTGAAATTTTTAAAATTTTAAAATTTTAAAATTTCGGACCGAATTTTTTCAAAATATTCGTTTAGTCCAATTCTTAAGGGATTTCAGCCCAATTTCAAAACAATGGCCCAGAACACTTCTGATCCGGATTGTCTACCCCAACGTGTCTATACGCCATGTTCTTCACCTATTCAAAACCTAAACGATGAATTCTACTTCGGATAAAATCTAGAATAGAAATCGTGATGCCAATGGTGAAATTGAAACTTGAACATATCGCATATAATTGAAACAATTTCACCAAATCGCATAAACATACAGCACTATCTAAAACAATGCACATTAACATTGAACATATTCCTTTTCGATTTAACATATTCGGACGTTTTCTTATGAACACACACATATATCCCATATATATCACATGTATAAGAACATAAACTCAGTTTAAACACACAATTGATATGGCTCTGATGCCACTATTAGGATCGGTAGGCATAGCAGAAGAATTTTAAAATTTTACCAATCCTAATCGAGAATCTATCAACGACGTTTAAACCAAGTTTGAAGGATTCATACCTTTTATGATTCAGGGTTTTCACGATCTCTACGAGCCAACAGGTTAGGTCCACTCCCTCTACTGGTATCCATACGAATGCTCTCCCACCGAAACTGCGTGCTAGCGCCTCTAATGTCTCCTAGGGTTTCCCTTGCGGCTCTCAATTCTCATGTGCATATCAATATATCTGCTTTATCAAGTTTATAACCTATGAGGGCTATTTTCAAATTTCAAAATTAATCATCATTAATTTTGAAATTAATTAACTATTAAATATCTTGAGGAGCTAATTAAATAAATTCAGTTTAAATTAAATCTATCCAACAATTTTAATTTAACCTATTTATTTAATCCAAATAAAGAGCTACTAGATTTAAGTTATCTTCATAAATTAAATCTGAGATACTATATCTCTATCGTATTAGTTATTAAATTTAATATATCTTAATAGATTAAATTTAAAACTAACACAATATAATAATATCATAATATATATATATATATATTCATATATATATATATATAAGATATATATATATTTTGAAAATATATATCTATATAATATTATTAATGAATTTTATATTATATATATATATATAATTTGTCCACCCTAAATTAAACATTATCTCGTGTTGGGCCATTCATATGTTCGACCCTGTAGGCCCATATGAAGTTGGCAGTGGGCCAATAACTATACTAACCCAAAAGTCGCAAGCGGCCTCTAGCAAGACATTACGACTACCCAATTCATATGAGGATTGTTATCACGATGCAACCTGTCATACAACCATGTCACGTCCCTTTTGTCAAACGATATATCGATCAAGGATAAGGCATGGATAATGTCATTCTCTTGTTCCTGACCATTACTTTCTCGATTCCTGAGTAGCCTGATAATAGAGACGGAAACTCCTTTCCATCATAGTATGGCTGTAATATCCCAAAAAGTGATTAAGGGCTAATGACTTCAAAAGTGACTGTAATTATTGTTGAATAAACACTTTTGGAGAATGGGTGATGGGAATTTGGATGTTTTAATGATTCCAATGGCTTCCTTGTGAAAATTCATGTGGGGAGAGTGTTTATTGTGAAATTGGAACTATTGGGAACAATTGTGCAAAAGTTGGAAACTCTATCCATTGAAACTCTGTACAGGGCAGTCGATTTGTATGGACGTTTTAAATAGGCAAATGGTGTCTAAAAGTTCTGAAATTTTCTAGTCTTAAGGTTCACATTTCAAGCTTCAAAATGGACATATAATTTGTATCATTTTGATTTGTGACCTAAGAGTTTTGGATTTTTGAAGTTTGCACAGCGAAATTAATTATTTTCTGGAACAGTATGCAAAGATTGAAATTCTGGGAATTTTGTGATTCCTTACAGATAGATTCTATATTTTTCCTTAAAACAAGACTCAATAAGGGTTATATAGGCTTTGGAATAACTCCAATTCGATTTTTCTAGAATTAGTTATGATTTATCAAAGTTCGGTCAGAAAATCTGCCAACAAATCCGAAAATGGGAAAATAAGGAATTATGACATCAACTCATTAAAAGATGATGTCAGCATGGATTATTAATCAAATTGCTCATCTTCTTCAGCCATTTCACGCCATTTTCAGCTGAAGCAAGAGGAAAAAACGTGAGAGAGAGCTTGGAGAAAAATAGAGAGAAGGAAGGAGAAATCTCACAAGGTAGGTCGATTTCTTCAGTGAATTCATACCTAATGTGTATAATCCTCCTCCTAAGCTATTCCTCTATGTGAATTAAGGTTTTGAAGCAAGGAATTTCATTGTTCAAATAGGCTAGGGTTCAGCCATATTTGGGAAAAGCTTGTGGGAGCTTGAGGTAACTTCCAAACTTTCGTATATTGCTTATTCTGGTTGCTGTGGGCAATTTAATCGGTGAAATTTCACCGGATTGCCATTGGTTTTAAAGTTTGGAAATGATATGGCCTAGGGGTTATGCTGCCCAAATTGGGTCTTAATGTTATTTGTAACCTAATGTTATGGTTAATAAAGTGGTTAGGAGTAGAAAGGAACGCGTTTACGGAGCCGAAACCGAAACACCCCAATTTTTCCCGGAGAACATGTATATTTCGGCCAAGGCTGTAAATGGGTCTTAGAGTTGGATTTTCAATGATTTGATGATTCCATTGGATTCAGTGGGCGAAAATAGGTGGGGTTACAGTTGGGCACTTTTTCAAAAAAGGCCGAGAAAGCATAATTACGGTAACACCCCTAAAACCCTAAAGTAGGGCTGCCAAGGGCAATTTCATAATTTGACATTGAATTTGATAATTCCGAGTCTGGAAATGGATTTCTTGGGTGAAAATATGTCATGATAGCCCATGTCAAAATTTCAAGAAAAGTACAGCCGGACCGAGTACGGCGGGCCCGGCCGGGTCCCCGGGGGTATTTTTGTAAATTTTCATTATAGACTCATATAACCCCAAGTAACACTATGGAAGTGTCTAAATGATGCATTTGGAATTGTAGGATTCGATATTTGCCGCCCTCGGGAGCCAACTGCGCCGAAGGACGTCAGGAAAGGACAAGGTAGTTACTCTCTCTCTTATACTATGTGTAATGCTCTGTATATGTGTGTTATCACTGTTCTGTGATGAATCTTTGATGCTGCTGCGGTTACAACTGGTGATAGCTGTCGTTTACAGCGCAAGCTGTCGTTTACAGCGTAAGCTGTCGTTATTGTGATTACAGCGTAAGCTGTCGTGATGGTGATTACAGCGAGAGCTGTCGTATTATGTATACAGCCGTGAGTGCTGTCGTTTGTGGTGAAAACCATGTATCTCTGAGATTGCTGCTGCTGTTGCTGTTTGTGATTTATATACATGCTTTGTGTTTATGCATTGTGTGAGTGGTTTGTTACTACTAGGATTCTCTCGAATCTCATTCTTTCCTATGACTAACCTTTCAGACAGGGCGTATGGCTCAAAAGAGAAGCGGCCAACCCGGAGCACTTAGGATCTTTAGTGATACTAAGGATTTTTGAGATGTTGGTTATCTAGTTTAAACTCGGGATTACTGTATGTTTTGAAGCATGAAGATCATATTCAATTTTGGATGTGTAATCCCCTAGTAAATACTTATAAACCCTCAGGTTATATATATGTATAGAACCCGGGAGTTGCCGGGGATTTAGCTATCCACTCTGATATGTGAATGTAAATCAACTGCACAGGTAATTATATTCGAATGTTTAAAATGAGACCAGGATAGAGGAAAGATTTTGAAAGATTTTTGTGAAAACCCTACGGTATAGTAGGAGGTTTGAAATGAATTTAAACTATCCGAAGGTCTCTAAACCGACTTAATTATGCATTATCAGAATATCATTACGTGTTAAAAGTCAGGGGGTTACAATGGCCATACATTTCTCAGACTTACTCATCGAGGGGCCCAGTAATATCTCTCTACTAATGTGAGGGACAAATTCCATCTTGATCATTCATATTCCTCTGCATGAAAAACCACCAAGCCCGATCGTAGCCTTTATCATCACCCGGTCAAAAGTGACTTTTGACTAGTTCAAAGCTTAGCAAATCTCATGTAGGAATCCATGATGACCTCAGGTCTAAGGGCATTGTGATATGGTTATACATGAGAAAAGCTTATGACTTGATCCATGTAGCTTTCTCATAGTGGGTCGGTCCAATACCTTGTACTCTTACAAGTGCCTAAGACTTTGATTCGTATCTCCATATCTTATCAAAGTCATGTTGCTCTTGTTTCATCTCTGCTCCCGCATAGATGACCGACCAGGGACATTTTAGGACAATCTTTATGAATTATCCAAGGATACATTATCACAGTTAACATGCAAATAATATGATAATTGAATGGAGAAATTTAATTAAAATAATAATGTTCAAAGTACAATGATTGGCCCTTAGGGCATAATTTCCAACAGTTTGTACTTCTCTTAACTCCTCTTTGACCATGTGAATCATGGCCTGTTGTTCAGTCAGCATGCCAATATCTATTGCATTGGATCAAGCGGATTTCTCTCTTCACCAATACTTGGTCTTGTCCTTCTTCCTCGTAAATTAACCATAGCTTTTTTTCACTATTAAGAGAAGGATTTCACTATTAATATCTCATTGGATATATATATTTCTTAAAATTAAATGCTAGCACAAAACAGGAATATATATATCAATCCATACAGTAACATCATATTGGAAGCAGCATTTACCACAATGTCATTATCAGAAAGTTTATAGCATTACAACATTTACCACATATAGTCAATTATATATTCTCTTATATGCTTAATAAGAGCAGTTAAACTAAAAGGACCATACTCCATGAGCTCATTTTTCTTCCTAGTCCAAAATACTGTTCTGGGGAAGAAACACAAAGTTGTATGGATCTATACTTCATCAGGCATTTACAACTCATATATATCTTTATCCCAGGATAGTATGGATACCTCTTCCAGAGATGCTGGATATTGTCCTCGTATGGTATCTTGGTCAGTGCCAACTTTTTATTATATCTCCTCTATATATTCCCACAATAGAGGGTGATGATCCAAATCATACTCTAAATCAGGATCAGAAATCCTAGAGTTAGAAGCAGCATCCTATACTACCTCTAAGTTCTCATTTCTCCTATAAAGGATTCACCGCTAGGCACCAAATTTACTACCATTGAGGCTCGAAACCTTTTCTTGGGGTATACCTTATAGTCGCTCCACTTATTCGTCAAAATATTCCTTTACCCCTTCTTACAGCAAGTTGGTTAATAGATGGAGGTGATCTACTCATTTTATCCCCATAATTCTTAATCACAATATGACTAGAGATTATCACTAATAGTTTTTCATTATACATATTATTCACATAAGTAGAAAATTCTAGCCTATTGCCAAAACTTCTTGCTTTTGATACCACCAAATGTGACACCCTTATTTTTAAAATTAGTAGATGAGTTTTTAAATAATGAATTTGAACCACTAGCCGAGATTCAATCCTAGGACAAATACACTTTTGAAAATACTTTAAAATGCCAACTTCAACTCAAGGTTTGAACCTATAATTGAATAGGCTTTTCTGAAATATTTAAAACTTTAAAAAATAGTTGGATAATGGTTAATGGTTGCAACTTCATTATGACTCATCAATTTCTAGCTTCATTTATTGTTGTCAAAGTACTTCTCTACTCATAAAATAGTATACTATTGATTAAACTATGGTCCCTTTCAGATACAAATGGCTAATTATAGTTCATTTATTATGCTAGAGGTACTTACCGCTTGGATACACATAATGGATAAACTAAAACTACCTCATGCCATGCATGTTATACTACCTCTACATGTGCTAGCTTTACTATGGTTATATATATATATCCATATGCAACACATGTAGCCACATGAAGCTACCAAAATATCCTAAGTCTTATCAAAATTTATATACAGGTAACAAAATGAATTCTTAAATCCTTCTTCTCCACCTTCTACTTAACAGTAATTACCGCTTTGCCCTAGAGATGCTTGCCTTAGCTGTATGTCATTTTATGGAAAGGGTGAGATTCACCAGTATCTCAGTAGTAACAATAGTCAATCATAAAGTATGCAAGTTCACAAAGCATGCCAAACAAACCATTATACAATCAGCTTCAACAAACAATATGCATCAAAATTAGCAAACCCACTACTACAAATAGATGATTCAATGACATGAATTAATGATCGTTTGTAAAAAAATAGTATTAGAAAACATGTGGTGGCGCTGTTATAAATATGGCAGTAGGATTCAACTATTGGTTTTGAAAACCAGTCGTTGCAAAATAGGTTTCAACGGCTGGTTTTAAAACCATTCATCTTTAATATTTCAATGACTGTTCTCAAGAAATAGTGGTTGAAACTCTACCATAAAATCCCTAAGTCAAACCATTCCTGCCTGTGTAAAGCTTATATTGTGTCTTGCCACGCCCGTGAAGAGTTCACATTGTGATGCTCCTCCCTGCCCGACCTAGACTTCCCCTCTGCCGCTTACTCACATATTGCTCTCCGATGACTTCTCTAGCCATTGGCCTTGCTCTCTGCTCTTCATAATTGTCCATTGGTTTGGGTTCTACAGCTACCCTATTTTCCCTCTTTGGTTCAGGTATGATGTCTTCTCTTCTCAATATCTATTCATTTGGGTTCTGCAGCTCCCCTATTTACCCTCTTCGGTTCAGGTTAACCAAATTTCATTTATTTTACTTTCCTTTTCTTTCTGCTACACACAACGTGCATTTGTGGTTAGGTTAATTGTTTGTTTTGTCAAATTTCTTGGTTAGGTATGTTGGAAATTATGCCCAAAGGGCCAATCATTGTACTTTGAACATTACTATTTTAATGAAATTTTTCCATTCTGTTATCATATTATTTACATGTTAACTGTGATAATTGTATCCTTGGTTAATTCATGAAGATTGTCCTAAAATGTCCCTGGTCGGTCGTCTATGCGGGAGCAGAGATGAAACAAAACTAGTATGACTTTGATAAGATATGGAGATATGAATCAAAGTCTTAGGCACTTGTAAGAGTACAAGGTGCTGGACCGACCCACTATGGGAAAGCTACATGGATCAAGTCATAAGTTTTTCTCATGTATAACCACGTCACATTGCCCTTAAACCTGAGGTCATCATGGATTCCTACATGAGAGTTGCTAAGCTTTAAACTAGTCAAAGTCACTTTTGACTAAGTGATGATAAAGGCTATGATCAGGCTTGGTGGTTTTTCATGCAGAGGAAGATGAATGATCAAGATGGAATTTATCCCTCACATTAGTAGAGAGGTATTACTGGGCCCTTCGATAAGTGAGTCTGAGAAATGTATGGCCATACTACAATGGAAAGGAGTTTCCATTTCATATATCGTGTGACAAAAGGGACGTGACATGGTTGTATGATAGGTTGCATCGTCATAATGATCCTCATATGATTTGGGTAGTCGTAATGTCTTGTTAGAAGCCGTCTGCGACTTTTGGGTTATTATAGTTATTGGCCTACTACCAACTTCATATGGGCCTACAGGGTCACACACAAGAATGGCCCAACACAAGATAATGTTTAATTTAGGGTGGACAAAGTTTATATTTATATATATATAATATAAAATTTGTTAATAATATTATATAGATATATGTTTTCGAAATACATATCTTATATATTATATATATGTATATGTATATATATTATATGATATTATTATATTGTGTTAGTTTTAAATTTAATTTATTAAGATATATTCAATTTAATAACTAACATGATAGAGATATAGTATCTCAGATTTAATTTATGAAGGTAAATTAAATCTAATGGCTCTTTATTTGGATTAAATAAATAGGTTAAATTAAAATTGTTGGACAAATTTAATTTAAACTGAATTTATTTAATTAGCTCATCAAGATAATTAATTGTTGATTAATTTTGAAATTAATGATGATTAATTTTGAAATTTGAATATAGCCATCATAGGTTATAAACTTGATAGAGCAAATATACTGAGATACACATTAGAATTGAGAGCCGCAAGGGAAACCCTAGGAGACATTAGAGGCGCTAGCACGCAGTCTAGGTTGGAGAGCATTCAAGTGGATACCGGTAGAGGGAGCGGACCTAATGTGTTGGCTCCTAGAGATTGTAAAAACCTAAGTTGAAAAGGTATGAGTTCTTTCTAACCCGATTTAAATGCCGTGGATAGATCCTCGATTAGGATCGGTAAAATTTTTAAAAGTTTTCCGTTGTGCCTGCCGATCCTAACAAGGTATGTAATAGATTTTACAAAGTTGGTTTTAAATAGGTTCTTTTCTTTTAATTCCCTTTTATTACTCATAACATGCTACGATTTAGCACACATATAAAATTAAAGAGGGGGAAGTATATATTAGGCTATTAGCAATCTTCATTTTTTTATCATTACATTTGATCTTTTTTTCAATTCATCAATGTTCATACTTCAGACAATGTAGGCTCCAATTTTCTTACTTTAAAAAAAATGTCCTAGTAAGTTTTTGCACAATTTTTGTTCATGTGTCTGACTATCTCCATTGTTATACTGTTGCTCTCCATCTTCCTGTGTCTATCTATCGCATCTTTGTTATGTATCTAATGTTTCATCTCACCCTATTTACTGATGCCAAAAACATGTTCACCATCCTGCATAGCTGTTATGGGATCACACTCTCTAATTTAAACTTGTTGGCATGAAAGAGGTAGGCATTGTTTCACTTATGAGTATGACTGGTCCTCACTCAAGTGCACTAGTATTGTTTCACTTATGGCTCTTCTTTAGTTTAGCACTTGCATAAGTTCTTTGAGGAAGTGATCTTTCTCACTCATGAATGTTGCTGTACTTCACTTGAGTATAGTTGGTCTCACTCAAGTACACTTCATGCTTTCAGGCTTTAGCTCACTGTTGGATAAACACTTTAAGTGCTTTACTCATAGGACTCGAGTGAGCTTGTGGCACTCACTCAAGTGTTAAGTCAGTGCTCTTGTGCAACATTCATTTTCTGTCTCTGACTTATTTTTCTATCAAGATCTCCCAAGAGTGTGCCTTCATGCTTGAGTATAAACTGATAATCACTCGAGTGCACTACTAATTACTCGAGTGTTGCTGAAATATTCCACTATCCAGCAGCTACTGTAAAACACTTTTAGAGCAACACTTCCTGGACTCGAGTGTAAAACTGATTCTCACTTGAGTGATGCTGCTTCACTTGAGTGCATCAGTCAAAAACTTTCTCTTGACTTTGTGAAATATATTTGATAACAATTTTAGATCAATGTTTATACTTTCAAAACATGATTTAATTATCAAAACACATAGTCACTTTTTTATCATTAAAAATTGGATTCTAACATGGGGTAGAGAAAGAAATTTATTTTTGTTCAATTTCAATGATTGTTTTTATATATAACCAATGTTGAAATCCTTTCTTGTATGTCAGAGTTCTATTCTTGTTAATTGGCTTGTTGTTTGAAGTTTTGAATGTCTTACTTGTAAGAAGAAATGTTGCTATAATTCTTAAAAAATGAGTAAGCCATGCTCTTCCTTGACCCATATTTATATTATAATGACAATTAGTCTAAAATTGAGTATCCTTGAAAATGGAATAGGCTGGGTATAGTAAAATGGATCATTGTTGGATGAATGCTTTGAGAACTAGTGAAGAATATGAGAAACGGGTTGAAAAGTTTCTTGAATTTGCTAAAATGAATGTGCATAGTAAAAATGGGAAGTATTTTTGTCTATGTGTAAAGTGTTTAATGAGGGTCGATAGGATATTGATGATATAAGAGATCACTTACTTTATGATGGAATAAATCTTTGGTATACAAGGTGGATATGGCATGATGAGGAAGTAACTGATTGTGTGTCCCATAAGAAGAAAGTTTTTAATGTCAAATATGATGATAGAATGGAGAAAATGATTCATGATGTTGAGGTAGAATGTTCTTCATAATTGCCTGCATATGGTAGCATTCGGAGTGATGCAGAGACACCTTTATACCCTGGGTGGACTAAGTATACACACTTGTCAGGCATTCTGCACTTGGTCAACTTATGGGTGGACCGATAGTAGTTTCACATTATTACTTGAATTGATATGTGTTATGTTGCTTGAGGATAATGTACTTCCAAATCGTATGTATGAGGCCAAGAAAATTTTGTCTATGATGGGTATGGTGTATAAAAAGATACAGCTTGCCCTAATGACTGCGTATTATAGAGAAAGGAGTATGATGGGCTAAGTAGGTGTCTGAAATGTAAAACTTCCAGAAACAAAGTGAAGAAAGTTGCTGGTTGTAGTAATGAGACAAGCAAAAGGCAATTTTTAAAGGTTTTGTGGTATCTTCCTATCATACCACGATTTAAATGAATGTTTACTAATGCTAAATAAGTAAAGAAGTTGAGATGGCATTATGAGGAGAGAACATGTGATGGAAAATACCTTTGACACCCGGCTGACTCTTCACAATAGAATAAAATTGATGAAATGTTTTCGAGATTTGGCAAGAAGTTAAGAAACTTAGCTTCAGCTTTATACAAGTGGAATTAATCCTTATGGTACTCTTAGCAGTACATATAGTGCATGGCCGGTTCTGCTAGTGATTTGCAACTTACCTCCTTGGTTGTTTATGAAACGCAAGTATATGATGCTTTCTATGATTTCGGGACCAAAACAGCCAGGGAATGATATCGATGTCTACTTGGTACCTTTGATAGATGACTTAAAATGTTGTGGGAGGAAGGTGTCTATGTGTTAGATGCATATAAGCAAGAGTCCTTTAAACTACATGCAATGATTTTTACCAAGAATAACGACTTCCCTGCATACAAGAACTTGTTAGGGTATAGTATAAAGGGTCAGAAAGCATGTCCAATATGTGAAGCAGGCACACACACACTTCCATCAACTTAAGTATGGAAGAAAAATAGTCTATCTTGGTCATAGACAATTTCTTACTCCGTTTCAACCCTACCGTAGGCTAAAGAAGGCTTTCAACAGTTCTTTGGAGAATAGAATGACTCCAAAGGCATTAACTGGAGACTAGATTTAAAGTCAAGTGGAAAGAATTAATGTCTCTTTTGGTAAGAATCAAAGGACTACGAGTTAGAAGAACATATGGAAGAAAAGTCAATTTTCTTTGATCTTCCACATTGGCGTAGTCTTGATGTGAGACACAGTATTGATGTGATGCATGTGGAGAAAAATGTATGTGTTAGCCTTGTTGGTATGCTTTTGCACATACTAGGGAAAACTAAAAATGGAATTAGTGTGAGGCTAGACTTGGTTGAAATTATATAAGAAAATGGCTACATCCACAACAAGAGATGACAGTAAGAGAGCATATATGGAACTAGCAATGCATACACTGTCAAAAGTAGAAAGAAGAAGTTTGTGTGAGTGTTTGTATGGCATTAAGGAGCCACACAAGGGTATTCTTCTAATGTGAGTAGGCTTATGTCCATTGAAAATTTCAAGTTCATAGGAATAAAGTCCTATGATTGCCATGTCTTGATGCAACAATTGTTACTAGTAGCTATAAGCGACATTATGAAAGATGATGTGCAAAGCATGATAACAAGGTTGTGTATTTTCTTTAATGCTATTTTTAGCAAAGTTGTTGACATTGGAAAGTTAGACGCATTGGAAAATTATGGTCATACTATTCTATCCCAACCAACGATGCATTTTTCTCCCGCATTCTTCAATATAATGGAGCATTTAATAGTTCATTTGGTAAGGGAGATAAGACTATATAGCCCAGTTTATCTAAGGTTGATGTACCCTTTTGAATGATACATGAAGAACTTAAAAGGGTATTCTAACAATCCTTATCGACCTAAAGCATCATGTAACCCCCTGCCTTAATTAGCGTAATTATAATTCGATATCACTTAATTAAATTGGTTTAGAGACCGTCGAATAGTTCAAAACTCATTTAAAACTCCCTTTTATAGTAGGGACTTTACAAAATTTTCAAAACTTCTTTTATATTCCGGTCTCAAATTCAATTATCGAATATAATTACCTGTGCAGTTAATTTACATTCATTCATATCAGAATATCTAATAGCAAACCCGGCAACCCCCGGGTTCCATTCATCCACTAGAAGATTTACAATTCCCATATAAGGGATTACACAACTATATTCTATTACTAAATACAGCCCAAAAATAATTTACAAGATCCCTGTCCAACAGGTTTAACCAACACATCCAAAAGTAAATGTCCCTATAGGGTTCTAACTGCTCCGGGTCATATGCTTCTCCTTAGAGCCACTCGCCCTGTCTGAAAGGTTAGTTAAAGGAAAGAATGAGATTCAAGAGAATCCCAGTAGTAACAAAACATTTATACCACACATAAGTACACAGCATGTAAGCAAATCATCATACAGCAGCAGCAGCACAAATCACACTCCACCCTCATCCCCTTTCTCCGCTGGGAAGGCACACTGTCCTAACTCAAACCGTTGTTAGCTACTTAGGGACTATTGGCGTGGCAGTGCATACACATAGCCCTATAGCTCATATAGCTATCTGGCTTTCACAAATGGCCCGTCGGCCTTCACAAATAGCCTTTTGGCCGACATAATCACATATACCACACCTCATCCTCATCCCTTTTCTTCGTCGGGAAGGCATACAACCCTTGCCCGATCTGTTGTTAGCTACTCAGAGACTATTGGTATGACGGTGTTTACACATATTCACAATGTTGCAGCATACGAGTTTATCACAAATCAATGATAATACACACATACAATGCATCACATATGGTACGAAAGAAAAGTTACTACCTCGTTCCTTCCTGACGTTTGCTGGCTCAGTGGGCTCACGAGGACGGCAAATGTCGAATCCTATAAACCAAATTAGGGATAATAAATCAATCTCTTTTCCAAGTTCTTAATTCCATAGTACTTAAGTTGGTTATCATTTAGACTCTTTAGGTCGCTATTAGAGGCCTAAACATATACCCAAAGGGTTGGGAAAGGCAATACCAAAAATCACCTTTAAAAAGTGTAAAATACTGATTTTTGGGGGTTGGCTGCGGTCCACAAATCCACTGGCCGCGGCCAAGAAAATCCAGTTTCTTGGCTGAACTTCCAAAAATCATAACTAATTCAAGAAAAATAGAAATAAGGTGATTCCAAAGCCAAATGAAAGCTATTTAAGTCCTATTTCTAGAAAAAATACTGGCCAATATTGGAAATCACCACAAAAGTTCAGATTTACCAAAAACCTAATGTTGTGCCAAAACAGGGTCCAGTTTTGATGCCAAACTTTGGACAGTTCAAACTCCCAGCTCACAAAGTGAAATGACATAAAATTTATGTCCATTTTGAAGCTTGGGAAGTGAACTTCAAAAATGGAAAGTTTCATAATTTTATAACATCATTAACCTATTCAAAAATCCCACACAAAAAGACTGCCCAGCACAGACTTACATTGGGAAGATTTTCCAGATTTTCACATTTGATCCCAAATGACTCCCATTCCAACCCAAACACCATTCTCACACAATTTTGCTCAAGAAAACCATTGGAATCATCAAAATGACCAAATTCAACTCCCATTGACATATTATACAACAACCACAACATGTCTCACAATGTCACAACACAATTCACACATTGCCACACTTTCCAACCCAAGTTCCCAAATCAATTCCACTGGCCAAAATGTTCAACAAAAGACCAAATTCTACACAACACATAAGCCAATTCATTCCATTTGAAAATTGCACAAAATCAGGGCAAATTCATAAATTCTCAATGCTCAACCAATGATCACAACAACTACACCAAAATGCTTCTAATTCTTACCTCTTCTTCTTCCTAAAGCCAATTCTTCAATTCTGCAACTTCCAATTTTCCACAAGTTCTCAAACTTCACCAACCAAAATTCTGAAACCATAGGAATATAGCCCTCAATCTCATGAACAACATTAATGAAAGACACTTGAGCATATGAAGGCATTAACTTACCAAAAACTCAAGCTTTTCTCTTTCTCTTTCCTTAGCTTGTTCAGCGAAAAAATGGAGGAGAATGATAGAGAAATGAGATATTGATGATGATGATTTCATTTCCTCACACATACACACATAAACTGACTAGGAAGAGAGAAGAAAGAGAAAAATGGTTTGAAAGTTTGACTTTAATCTAAGGGTCCTTATTTTGACACTTGGCACCATCTTGTTTTCCCTTTTATGATTTCACATGCATTTGCATGCACAAGATTCCACCTCTTGGTCTTTCAATCTTAGCCATTAATCTTGATTACTAAGACATGTTCTCAATGGTATCTAACCAGTCGGTCGGTAAATTTACCGTTTTGCCCCTGATTATCACAATGCACGATATATACTTCAAAAGTGCTCAATTAATATTAATTACATTACTTTGAAGTTGCTAATCCTTGATCACAATCCAGGATATTACACATCAATTGTGGAAAGTTATGTCTTTGAAGAGGCTGTGGACTTTTGTAAAGCATATCTATCAAGGTTGAAGGCCTAATGTCATCATGAAAAGGGTACAAGTAAGGGAACACGAGGGCTTAAAGTGAAGAGTATGAGGAGTTCTGAGTCATGAAGAATTGTTACAAGCACACTTGTATATCTTGAATAATACTAAAGAACTTCAACCGTACTTAGATGAACACATAAGGAGTTTAAAGGAGATATATCTGACAAAAAATGTCATGCAGATAGCTAATGAGCAAAATAGGACTTTCATAAAGTAGTTCAAGGAAAAGGTATTGCATGAGACCAATATGTCTGAGACAATCAAATGGTTAGCTTAGGGGCCTTTTTTTAAGGTCATAACTTAGAGTAGTTTTGATATAAATGAGTATTCTTTCTACATAAAAGCCCAAGAAAATAGAAGTATTGTGCAAAATAGTTGGGTGATTGTTGTAGCCGAAGCAATGCCTTTTCTAGTTTGAAAGGCAAGAGCCCCATATTGGCATCCATGGTCTATTATGGAGTTATTGAAGACATAAGGGAGATAAGCTACACTAAGTTGAAAGTTCCTATATTCAAATGCAAGTGGGTTAATAATAATGTTGTTGAAATAGATCAATTTGGAATTACCTCATTTCATCTTGAAAAAGTTGGTTGTAAAGATGAGCCATTCATTTTAGCAAGCTAGGCAAAACAAGTGTTTTATGCCATTGATCCAACAAATGAAAAAATTTATATTGTACTCCAAAGTAAAAAAATAGAAGGACGGTGATCGAAGTAGAAAATATAATGCTAACTTTGTTCCAAGCCAAATAGCCAATATAGCTAATGAGAGTTTCTACCTCTTCTCCGATTGGATTCAAATCAGTATCAAATTCCACGTGCACCCTCTTCTTTTCTTCCTCTAACCTTTTTCTTAACAGGTAAGCCACCTGAGTCACCCAAATCTAAACTTGCCATGTTCCTACTAAGAAATGAAGGTAAGATATGATAAGTAAATTATAATTAAAACTCGAAACAAAGTTAGCATTCTATTTTCTACTTGGAAGGAAGTTTTAAAAGAAGGATGGCTAAGATTTAGGAACAACTTTTGGTATATGAAGTTGTATTTTAATATCTACCTTTATTTCTTGTTTTTCATATGTAACTATTATATATTTTGCCTTGTAACAAACCTATGATGTCCCCAATATGAGGCAAATATACGAGTATTAGATAGGGGAAGTTCGTTAGCGATGGAAAGATTTCAAGTTGAGGCTCACAACCAAGTACATTCAAGGGTCCAAGAGCAATAAGGATCCTTGTAAAGAGAATTCATTTCTTTCTCTAAATGATGAAGGTTGTTTGTGGCATCGTGGCAGGATCCCAAATTTCTGATATATATATTTTCTTCGCCTAGTGTGAAATATTTTACTTGAACTTATTTGACTTCACTAACTCAGTTTTCTTTACTCTCTGTTTGTATAGGAATTGAGTCAATCAAATAAAGGGAGATGAGCAAAAAACAATTATCCGCATTACATGTCGCATGGGGGTTATCGAAAGCTAGAAAAGAAGATAATACAGGCTGAATTGAAAAAGTTGAAGGAAGCAGCCAAATCAGATCCTGGAATTGTTGTGTAAGAGTTGCCTCCTCCTTCATATCACAAAAAGTGGAAAGTAGGGAGGATAAAGGGATAAAAATACATAAATCCAGTTGTTGCAGACATCGCTAAAAGGATTGTAAGTATTTAAAAACAAGTATATTTAAGTGTGTTTCATTTTCCTTAGAAGATTTCATGTAATTAATTTTTATTTATCCACTGTATGCTGTAGGATAACCTTAAAGAGCAAAACAACCAAGGTTCCTTCACTTAAACTGGAAGGATAGACATATTAGCAATGACACTTGGGAAGCTAGATCACCCTGGTCTAGTTAAAGGGGAGCCGAGGGGAGTTAGTCTCTCAAGATACTTTGGACATGGTTTAAAACCTTATGGACAAAGTGAACCGAGTAGGGAGTTTGTGGCCAGGATTCCAAAGGAAGTTCGAGCAGAGCTAGAGGTGCAAATGTGACAATAACTTTGAGATGAGCTTAAAGAAGAGTTGTTCTGTGAGCTACGTAGAAGATGAATTTGATGGTGTTGTCTCACATTCAAGTCGAGATGTTTAACGAGGAGCCTAGATCTTAAGTTTGTAAATAATCTCATTTAATATTGTTAGAACAGGCTGACACCCAAGAGGGGGGTGAATTGGGTGTATTATAAAAAATTAACTACTTTGAAATTCTTTTCGCATCTTATGAAATCAATAAGTATGTAAGTAGTGAAATATAAAACCATAATCAGTTATTGAAATCATATATGCTGGAAATATAAGAGTTCTGGGAAGAGAAGATGCAAACTGTAATTTATCTTGGTTCGGTCCAATCCACGATGACCTACGTCCAGTCCCCAGGCTCCTCCTGAGATTTCAATCCACTATCTCCCTCAAGTTTAACCAGGTACTTGAGAACCACTACAATCTCACAAGTTTGATTCGGGCACTTGTGAAGCCTTTACAATTCTTTCACTAAGATATGAGCTCCCCCTTACACACTGTAAGGATACAATTTGTTTCCCACTCAAGATTCCCCAATCTTGAGTAACTCTCACAAATATATAATGATTACAACAAAAGATTACTTCTCTCTATATGAAGTAGGTAATGATTAACACTGAAGTACATGGTAGGAGTATCATTACAGTGCTTCGTTCAAGTAAGATTCAGAGTAATAGCATATCAACATTGTAGGCATGGGCTCTCATCATCATCGTTCACTTTAAATGTCTCTTATTTTATAGTTGATGAAGAGCATTTGACCGTTTGAGCTTTTCTTCTTCCCGTTGAGGCTTAAAATATTACTGTTGAACTACCCGTTGGAAGCTTCTGACACAAAAGTGCTTTCTCCGTCTTATGTCTTAATTCTTTTTTGATCACCTGGAGAATGCTTAATCACTAATATAATAAAGTGTTAGAGTGATTAGAATTAATAAGAACAAGTTACACAAAATTTCAATGATTCTCAAAAGTTTCAAGGTGATACTCTATTTTCTGGAAAATTAGTTATTCGGATAACCTATGTTGTATTCGAATAGCCTTCTTTGATAATGAGTAATATTTATTTGAATACTTTATCCTCTATCCAAATAAAATTTTAGAACTTGAAGTGTATTCGAATAGTGACTTCCTTATTCGAATAGCTGCCTTGTAAAACAAATGATATTATTTGTATAGTGCTTGCTCTATTCGAATAGTACACCTTTGATAATGAATCTACACAAACATATACTGCAACCTCTATATTTGAATAAACTTATGAGGGTGTAACTCTTTGGATATAAATCCATGGAAAATAAACTATCCCTATAAAGCTCTTTAAGACTTCTTTGCACAGCAATTGGAATCAATCACAAATACTTTGTATTTCAAAAGTTATGATTCAATGAATGTCTACTGTACTTAGACAATCTCTGAAATCATGAGTAGCAACTTCCAGATGGCACAGCTCTTAGGATATAACTTCAAATATTCCAAATTAACTATCCATGGAAAGCTCTTTGAGTCTACTTTCATTGGCACTGGTTTCGTCTCAATCTGATGTATAGTTTGGGAGTTATGTCCAAAATACCAAAGCTGTTCTGGAATAAGACTCTGATTCATGCATCAACTTCAACAGATCATATCTCTCACATCTGAACTCCTTTTAATGTGATCTTGGTGTCAAAATGACGCATTAGAAGTCTAGTTTCATATGCTACTAGTTTTACCTCAATCCAACTTGTGGTTTGGAAGATATGACCAAAATATTGAATATCGCCCGTGCTGAAAGAAACAGAGTCTGCTACTATTCGAATAGCACTTCTTCTGTTTGAATAAAATCACTCTTTTTCAGTTATAGACTATTCGAATAGTCACTTCACTATTCGAATAATATTTGAATTTTTGCACTAAGACTATTCTGATAGTTCCATTACCATTCGAATAGTCCTCTTTGAAATATGTCAAATATTATTCTGATAGTCTCCTTATTATCCTGATAGTCATGTGATATTGGATGCTGAAATTTATCAAAAACTTATTTGGATAATCATTACACTATTCGAATAATACCCTTACTATTGAATAGTTATCCTACTATTCAGATAACATATTTAGAAATTGAGTTTGAAATCACACTGACTATTCAGATAATGCCTTGACTATTCGAATACGTTCAGTTGAATTATTTTCAGAAAGCATACTATTCAAATACTAATGTGTTTATCCGAATACTATCAACTGTTAACAGTTCTTCTTTAGTCGAATAGCATATTCATTATTCGAATAATACTTTGTTTATTCTGATAACCTGAGAGTTATTCCAATATATCTTAACTGAAAACAAGTTTTACTATTCGAATAACAATTTGACTCTTCGAATAATCCACAGTATTAAATCACATGAATCTTTTCAACCCAACTTGATATCTTCTCTCTTTGCTTGACTAATCTACAAGATATTTCACATTAAACACAGTAGTTAGTCAACGTAGGAGATAAATACATTATGTAAACTTTTTGCTCTCAATAATTAATATCTATATTTGAGATCATCAAAACTAATCATATACAACAAATATAACATTGAGTTTTTGCTCAAGTTAGTTTAATTAATTCTTTTATTTCTCTTACCCAGGAATCCCCGGCTTTGCTCAGCACCAAAGGCAGTTACAATCCATGAGAGTTTGGACATGGCGACCCTGGTCCTTCACTAGAGGCTAGAGAACCTTGCTTTCTTTATTTGGATGTCCTATACCTGTGTGTTGCTGCCAAAGTTATTGTATACATGCATGCTACCACCCACCATAATATACAAATTCGGGACGATCAACGTAAGGTCAATATCACAAGTGTTTGACAGGGGGAGGAAGGTGTAGATGTCCCGTTCCCTGATTAAGAGGTTCCTAAATGAGGTCAGGCAATATGATCTTTCATCTTGTGGCCTCAAAATCTTGTTCAGACAGTGACAACCCCTCCAATGATATGAAATACTTTACTGTTACTTGATCCTTGTCTTCATACTTATAATCTTTATCTTATGTGTTATTAGGATCAAGAAGAAGCGACAATTTTTCCCTTATTAGCACAACTGCAAAATATTCATAAAAAATTAACAAGGTAGACTTGCAAATGCGTTGTGGGATTGTGGGTTATGGAATCTCGTATAATTTTAGAATTGATAGCAAAGATATGAGAGAGCTCCTATCTTTGTTGGAGCTAGACATAGAATGGGTGATATTTGCTATCATGTGAGTTTATTTTTAATTTTTAACTTTAATTAATGCATTGATATTTTGAAGTATTTGGTTTCTACATTTACTAAGTCATTTCTTATTTTATTTATATGGTAGCTACTTACATAAAATGTGTGTCAAAAAAGAGCTCGACACTTTGTATGGCTTCTTATGTCCTGGCAACCTGTCAAGGCGTAATAATGTTAGGTTGGAAGATAAGATATGAGCTATATGGGCTATATATTGGGATAGACTCAACTGCCTTGCTATCTAGCACCAATGGTTGAAAGGCAAGTAACTTAATTTTATATATTTATACATATACATTTTTCTAAGAAGTATCATATTATGTAACCTCATTTAAATCTACATATGTGATTATAGTTATCATTGGAGTCTTTATGTTGCTTGTCCCTTCATTGACGTCATCTTTTGGTTTGATTCATTGGGTCGCAAGCCAGATGGAGAGATAAAAACCATTTTTAACAAGTAAGTTAATTTGTTTGTAAATCATTGATTTTCAATTTTACTTAATTGTTTTAATGTCTTCTATTTCTCATTTTAATTATAGTGCACTTAAGACATATTATATAATTGGTGGGAAGCGCGAAGGTAAAAGTAGCCCCGTGAAGTGGTTCTAGCCGAAAGTAAGTTGTTTAAATTCATATTCTTCTATTGATAATTGCTTTACTTATGCCTTTATTCTTTTTTATCTTTTGCTTTTGTTGTATAGTGCCCTCGGCAATCAAGCAAAACTGAGTGCATCTTCTATGTTATACTATATATGTATAACATCATTTTTAGTGGCCTTACTATCAATTTTGAATAGGTGATCCTTTCTTGATTCTCAACTAAATTTTATTTTTGTTCTTGTAATTGAATTATGATTATTTATTTCATTCAATTGATTGATTTATATTAACTTGTTCTCTATTTTGCACACAGATTTTCGGTAATCAGGATGCCTACACAATCGATGACATTAATTTGATCCTAGACCTTTTATCAGGATATCTTCTACAACACATAGAGAATGATGTGTAGAGGTTTTTTACATAGTGCAATGGTATATTATGTTTCCATACTCAAATACTTTGCCTCGTGTTAGTTTCCTAGTTTTTTGTTTATATTGAGTACTGTGAATTTATTAGAGAAGACTTTGAATGATAAAGTATTTTAGATTTAAGGATGTAAATGTTTTACACTACTACTAAGTCAATTTGATTTAGGGGCTACCCTATTTATTATAAAACCCTTATGATAGTGCTGTTGTTGAATAACAATGCTGTTGTTTTGTGAGGGACATGGTATTTTTCATTTGAGTATTTTCCAAATTCAAAATATAAATACTTGGAAATTAGTAGTTTTTCAATGTTGAGGGGTAGAAAAGTAAATAATATTTTTTAAAAAAAGAGTTACAATAACTGTTTTTGCAAAATAGTCGTTGTATGTCCCACATACAACAACTATTTTTGCAAAATAGTCGTTATAAGTCTCTTACTATGACCATTTGAAAATGGTCGTCTATTTTGAAATTTTCCACAATACTCTTATAATCGTTCCCCTAAAATATAATCTTTATTATGTTAATAAATTGGAATGAGTAATGGCCCTTCTTCTCATTTATTAACTGCCCACAATCAGAATCAGCATTTTCCCTGATTTTATACCTAAATTTTAAATATTCATAACTTATAAATCATGCATCCAATTCCTAAGTTTTAATACTCAATGGAAAGCTCTAAATGTATATCTTAAGGGAAATATAATCATAGGGATAAATTACTAGATTAACCATATGAAATTCACCTATTTGTCCACTGGCATAACCTAGACTCCCAGCATTTCCTTTATTTCTTAACATATATTCAAAAAATCATAACATTCTCTCTAGGTATCCAATTTATGCATTATATGACTCATTTTTAACCTTTTGATGTGTAGTATTTCCCTAAATTTTCATAATCATTGGACAAGATTTGACTGATCAAAACCAAGCCCGAAACAACCTGACTTCCTAGAAATAATCTGGCAACATCAACCCTTAAAAAATCTTTAATTCCAATTATTGGATTTTCAATCCATCCTTCTAAAACTATTTTTGCAAGCTATTCCCCCACCATTTTGCATGTAAAATCCATTTCTATCTTCAAATTTAATAAAAACCAATTCCTTCCCTTTGACTAGCCAAGGCCGAAACTCAAGGGGCTTGAGGCAAAAATTCTATTTCCAATTCTAATGCTTCAAAAGTCACTTTCTCATCTTTATCCCACACAATTTTTCATTCTATCCTCATTGGAAACATCAGAATTAGACAAAGCTCATTCCTTCCCCTTGCCCTGATCTAGCCTAAAGGTATCATAGGGAGAAATAAAAATGATTTTGCAACTTCTATTACAAAACTTGCTAAACTTCCTATCTATCATGCTATGACCTCTTTTAGCATTATTTTCATGTTCATAGCATCACTAAAACCCTAAGACCTTGTTTGGTATGTGGTACTAAATTTTGATGGATTGTATTGGGATTGGGATAGGGATTAGCCCTGGGACAAAAACTGGGACTAAGATTGACGCTTTAAAACTATGTTTGGTATGAAGTAATAGTTAGAGGGAATAATTTTATTAATCTTATTTAATAAATAGCCACTAATTATGAAAAGACCCAAATACCCATGCCTTAAATCCCAAACTTAGTCTATAATTTAGATGCAAACTCCGCTTTCACCGTTCGTGGTAGATAGTTTCAAGAATTCGTCAACAATTTTATGATGGCAATATTTGTTATAGTGAAGACTGATAATTCAGTCTCTTAATTTAAACATAGATGGAATAAAAAATCATAAAAAATCTTTAAAGTTCTTTCTAATGCTGTGAAGGGATTTCACGATCCAAGTTCTTTGGCCACACTCTTCATGTTATCTAAATTTAATTTATTGATATAACAAGCAATTTTCCAAAAATATAATAATTTGTAAATTATTGATCAAAACATAGACTGAATAACAAGTAAGTTTTTCACATAAATTTTTTAAAGTATTGAAAGATATAGAAGTGCATATACGATGCCATTTGGCTGGTAGAAAGATGCTACCCAACTATGTCACGAGGTATGGGACAAGTTAATCGAGTAAAGTATGCCGATTTGTGAGTGCACATGGCATTTTCAAGGTAGACATGAATACTTTGCGTTTTTAGAGTAAATATCGGTGTTTGGTGCCATATGGGCCCACACACATACTCTAACTTGGCATCATTTGGCAGGCCTCAGTATACGTTAAGCAATCTTGAGTAAGTCCCAAGTGAAACTCAAGTAGACACTGATAAAGTAACTTTATTAAAGTAGCTTTGATAAATTAAGCAAAGATAACACAACTTTTGTATTGGACAAAGGAGAAGAGGACACATGTCCCTTCATCATGAGAGTTATAGTGACTTTTGTGTTGGCACTCTTAAGAGGCACTACCTAGAGCTTGAAGTTAGGGAAATCTATTGGTCTCTAGTTTAGTCACGTGTTTGACTTTCCCGAACATCGTGCCTAGGAGTCAGGGGAATTTATCAGGCTTCCCTTCCCCTAACATAAAGTGGCAGCCCAAGAGAGAGAGAAAGAGGAAAGGATGGTTAGGATGGGACACGTGGCAACACAGGATGTGATCTTGAAAAGCAAGATTGCATAGGATTTGTCTATTTGATCTAACGCCCAAGACTTAATCTTGGACTCTCTCTTTTATTAAATTTGTCCAGCTACTGTAAAAATCAGAAAAAATGCAAAGAAATTGGAAAAATTGTTAGAGGCGAGATATAACATGAATAATAACTTTTCAGAACTTCAATATGCTGAAACACTACCGAATTGATGTTTTTTGCTTAAAATACTCTTTACAACCTTCTTCTACTCATCCAAAGCTTTATTTCTATGATTTTGGATTTTCATTTAGAGGGGTTTGTTACAGTCTAACTAGCTGAAGTACTGTTAGATTTTTGAACCGGTTTCGGAAATGCGTAGAGGTAAGCATGGGCTTTATTTTGAACCAATTAGTTTGTTGTTTGGATGAGTTTTTATGAGGGTGGGGTATTGTTAATTTTTTGGCCAAGGGGTATTTTTGAGGTTTAATCATGGTTTAATCATGTGTTTATGATTAAATGATCATTTACAATGATATTAGACCAAGTTATTGGACAAAATTCTATTTTGGTGATTTTCGGTTAGTAGGTGTTGTAACCCCCTGCCTTAATTAGTGTAATTATGATTCAATAATGCATAATTAAAGTGGTTTAGAGACCATTGAATAACTTAAACTCTTTTCAATTTCCTACTTTACCGTAGGGTTTTCACAAAATCATTCAAACGTTTTCCCTCCCCTGGTCTCAATTTCGAATTTTCGAATATAATTACCTGTGCAGTTAATTTACATTCACACATATCAGAGTGTATAACAAAAACCCCAGCAACTCCTAGGTTGTACATATATAAACTAAGGGTTTATATGTTTCCCAAGGGGATTACATTACCAAAATCAAACATAATATTTACATCTCAACATATACAGTAATCTAAATTCCAAAAGTGGATAATTAATATCCCAAAACCAAATATACCCCAAAGGGCCTAATCGCTCCGGGTTTCCCGCTTCTCCTTAGAGCCACTCACCCTGTCTGAAATGTTAGTCATTGGAAAGAATGAGATTCAAGGGAATCCCAGTAGTAATAAATCACTCACATAGTGCATAAACACATAGCATATAAGGTCATGTTAGCAGCATCACAATGTATCATAGTTCACACCACAAACGACAGCACTCCTAGCTGTAAACTCTAAGCGTCAGCTTTCGCTGCGATCTTAATGTATTCACAAAGTACTCACGAAGCATCACTAGGCGTCAGCTTTCACTGCGACCTCAAAGCATAATAATGTAACACAAAGTGTTCTCAATGCATGACACACATACATACAATGTTTCACACAAAGTATAAGAGAAAGAGTCACTACCTTGTTCTTTCCTGATGTTCTTTGGCACAGTGGGCTTGCGGGTACGACAAATGTCAAAGCCTATAAACAAAATCAAGAATGGTGGATTAATTTCCTACCCCCAATTCTTACTTTCAAACACTTAAAATAGGTTCCATATGAGTCCCCTAAATGGTTATGACAAGCTCAAAGAGAACCTAAAAGGATTGGAAAGTACTAGGTTGGAAATTACTTTGCAAAGTTACAAAATGCTGAAAATAGGGTTTTGGCTGCAGCCAGGAATTCTCTGGCTGCGGCCAAAACGTGCACAGAAAGTTTTGCGCTGCAGTCAAGAATTTCTGGCTGCCGCCAAGAGAAATGTGAAAAATCATAACTAATTCTAGAAAAATCAAAATGAGGTGATTCCAAAGCCAAATGAAAGCTATTTAAGTCCTCTTCCTAGGAAAAATGTTGGCCATTACTGGAAATCACCACAGAAGTACAGAATTACACGAAATTCACCACCACTCCAAAACAGATTCCAGTTTTAATCCCAAACTTTGGACAGTCATTGCTCTTAGTTCAAAAAACGAAATGACACAAAATTTATGTTCATTTTGAAGCTTGGAATGTGGACTTTAAATCTGGAAAGTTTCATAATTTTTAGACACCATTTGCCAATTCAAAACATCCAGACAAACTGACTGCCCAGAATAAACTTTCAATGGACAACATTTCAATTTTGCACCAATGCTTCCAATGGTTCCCAAATTCATATCAAATATCATTCCCACATAAATTTGCACAAGGAATCCATTGAAATCATCAAAACAACCCAATTCAACCTCCATTGACATGTTACACAATGACCACCATATGTCTTACCAAGAACTCAATCAAACCACCATATTGCAAACCAATCCAAACCAACATTCCAAATCAATTTCAAATGGTCAAGGACACATTATGACACCAATATCACACTAAACACTAACTAACTCACACATTTCAAAATTCACCAAAAACCAGGGCAAAATCACAAAATCTCAAGACTAAACTAATAACCACAATAAATATACCAAAAGGTTCCAAATACTCACCTTAACTTCTTCCCAGGCTAGTTCCTTGTTTCCCTCACTTCCAAATTTCCACAAGTTCTCAAACACCACAAATAAAAAATCTGAAACCATAGGAATAAAGCCCTCAACCTCATGAACAATATTAATGAAGATGAGTTGATCATACAAGAACAAATACTCACCTAACTTGAGCCTTCTTCTTTCTCTTTCCTTCAAACTTTGGACGAAAATAGAGATGAGAGGAGAGATGAGATGATGATGATGAAGGGAAAATAATCAGATATTTGGTCTCTACTTTAGCCCATTTGCTGACTTAAAAGAATGGGAGGGAAGTGAAAACAATGTGTTGCTATTGTTGACTTGTTAAAGGGGTGTGATATGATGCCAAATGTCAACATCTTGAGGCATCTTCCTTGGTTTACTTGAACATGCACACACACAATCCCACTCCCTTGCTTATTCAATCTTAGCCATTAATATCAATTACCAATGAGTTTCCTCTTTGGTAACTGTCCAATTGATCGGTGAATTACCATTTTGCCCCTGATTGTCATAACATATACGATACCCTCATCAAGCACATTTTACATCACTTTGAAGTTATTAGCCCTTAATTATAATTTAGGATATTACAATTCTCCCCCCAAAAATTAAATTTTGTTGTCGAAATTGTTACACAACTTGAGCCATAAACTCCATATATCGTCTTAGCATATCTTCTTCCGCTTCCCAAGTTGCTTCTCTCTGAGTCATTCCCTTCCAGATCACCTTTACATACGGGATGCTTCGGTGCCTGAGCCGTCGCTCCTCTCAACCAATGATCTGCTCTGGCTCTACTTCATACGTGAAGTTATCTCGTATCTAAACATCCTCATACATAATGATGTGAGAGGGATCCAGTTGGTACTTCTTCAGTTGGGAAACGTGAAACACATCGTGGAGTCTGCTTAAGTTCGGGGGTAGGGTTACTCGATAGGCAACAGGCCCAATTCTCACAAGAATCTCAAAAGGACCTATATACCTTGGGCTCAATTTCTTTCGTTTGATTGCTCGCCCAACACCGGTGATAGGAGATACTCTTAGAAACACATGGTCACCAACTTCAAATTCTAGAGGCCGTCTTCTCTTGTCAGCGTAGCTTTTCTGTCGACTTTGCACTGCAAGCAACCTCTTACGAATAATCCGAATTTGAGCGAAGGTTTGATCAACAAGATCTGGTCCTTAAAGCTTCCTTTTAGATAATTCATTCCAGCACAAAAATGATTGGCACCTCCTCCCATACAAAGCTTTATACGGAGCCATCTGAATACTCGCATGATAGCTATTGTTGTAGGCGAACTCAGCAAGTGGAAGAAAGCGATCCCAACTCACTTTAAAGTCAAGAACACATGCCCGTAACATATCTTCCAGTGTATGAATAGTCCTTTCTGACTGTCCATCCATTTGAGGATGATAAGCTATACTGAATCTTAATTGAGTACCCAGGGCTTCATGTAAAGCCTTCCAGAACCTCAAAGTGAACCGGGGATCTCGATCAGAAATGATGTTCTTTGGTACACCATGGAGCTTCACAATCTCTCGAATATAAATCTTGGCTAGTTTATCTGGAGAATAACCAGCATTGATTGGTATGAAATATGCTGACTTCGTTAACCGGTCAACTATTACCCAGATCGCATCATAGTTCCTGATCCTAGGCAATCCCACAACCAAATCCATGGTCACACTTTTCCATTTCCACTCTGAAATTTCAAGACTCTGAAGTAGACCAGGCGGTCTCTGGTGCTTGATCTTTACCTTCTGGCAAGTGAGACACCTTCTACATATTTGGTCACATCACTCTTCAAACCCGGCCACCAATATATCGATTTCAGATTATGATACATCTTGGTCATACCAGGATGAAGAGTATATCGGCTCTTGTGCGCTTCATCCAGAATTTTCTGCCTCAACTCCGCTCTAAGTGGAACGCAGACTCTCTTTTGATAGCGAACTAATCCACGAGGTGATAAATCATAGCCTGGAACTTCTCCCTGTTCAATTCGAGCCAGATTATGCTGTATCCAGTCATCTTGCCTCTGAGCTTCTTCAATCTCGGCCCTTAGATCACTCTCCTCTTGAGAAACAGTGTAATTGGCACAGATGATCTGGTTTGTCAAATTCAAATCATGAAAGTCTTTAATCAATCTCCCTTCTTGTATCATCATAGCTGCAACGAGCATGGTCTTTCGACTAAGAGCATCAGCGACTACATTCGCCTTACCCCAGATGATATTTAATGTCCAGGTCATAGTCCTTAAGCAATTCCATCCAGCGGTATTGTCTCATGTTTAATTCTTTTTGATCATACAGATATTTGAGACTCTTGTGGTAGCAGTACAGTTCCACAGTCACACCATACAGGTAGTGACGCCAAATCTTCAAAGCAAACATAATGGTCGCAAGCTCCAAATCATGAGTGGGATAGTTCAATTCATGAGATCTGAGTTGTCGAGAGGCGTAGGCCACAACATGTCCTTGCTGCATAAGGACACACCCTAATCCATGCCCACTGGCATCAGAATACACAACATATGTCAAACTGGAATCGGGTAAAATCAACATAGGTGCCGTAGTTAACCTCTCCTTCAGCTCAACAAAACAGTTTTCACATTTCTCATCCCATACAAACGGCTGATCCTTTCCGTGAGCTTGGTTATCGGCAATGCCATACGGGAGAAATTCTGGATGAATCTCCGATAATAACCAGCAAGACCCAGAAAACTGCATACTTCCGCCACAGATTCTGGCCTCTTCCAGTCCAGTACTGCTTCCACTTTACTGGGATCCACAGAGACCCCTTCTCGTGAGATAACATGGCCTAGGAATTTTACTTCAGATAGCCAGAACTCGTACTTACTTAATTTGGCATATAGTTGCTTCTCACGTAAGGTATTCAATACAACTCTCAAATGATGCTCATGCTCCTCCATACTCTTGGAATATATCAGAATGTCATCGATAAACACAACAACAAACTGATCCAGTTATTGTCGAAAGATACAGTTCATGTAATCCATGAAAACCACAGGCCCATTAGTTAGCCCGAATGGCATCACCAAGAAATCATAGTGACCGTACCTGGTCCGAAAAGGAGTCTTTGGAACATCTTCTGCTTTCACTCATAGCTGATGATACCCTGACCTTAGATCAATCTTTGAGAATACATACGAACCGGATAGTTGATCTAAAAGGTCATCGATTCGGGGAAGAGGGTACTTGTTCTTAATAGTAACCTTGTTCAATTCTCTATAATCGATATACAACCGAAGGCTTCCATCTTTCTTCTTTACAAACAATACTAGAGCTCCCCAAGGTGACACACTGGGTCTAATTAACCCTTTTTCAAGCAAGTCTTCTATTTGTTTCTTTAACTCCGCCATTTCATTTGGGGCCATACGGTATGGGGCCTTAGATATAGAACCAGCTCCAGGCACAAGATCAATTGGGAACTAAACTTCCCTTTTAGGAGGCAATCCACTAAGATCATATAGAAACACCTCAGGGAATTTATTTACCACGGGTATACTACTCAAAGTTTCACTAATCTCCCCTTACACCGAGAAGAACACCATATACCCCTGGCAACCCTTTTCAAGATATCTTTCAGCTTTAGCAGTAGAAAGGAAATTCATACTGGCATTTACCACTTCAACCCGCTGAGCAGCAGGATATACTATCCTCTTGCTCCTACAATCTAATAGCACATTATTTGCCGTCAACCAATCAAAACCTAAAATAACTTCCAATTGGTAAAGAAGCAGACAAATCAAATCCACAACGGATTGGTGCCTTTCGACAGTTATGACACAATTCAGACAAGCTTCTGTGGTCAAAGCCTTAACACCCATCAGAGTTGACACTATCAAATCAAATGGCAATTGGTGCACATACAATCCCAAGTGCTTCACACAATCATAAGAAATAAAGGAGTGACTTGCACCCTAGTCAAATAGAACTTGCAACGAATAGCCATTTAGAAGAATTTTACCTTGTATCAACTCAGGAGATTTGTGGGCCTCCTCGTGGGTCATAACGAATACTCGGCCCTGAGTTTTCGGCCTCTGGTCTGGTTGTGGCTCTTTGCATTCAGTAGCAATATGCCCCACACGTTTACAATTGAAGCATATTATTTTGCCCTTACAAGTTTTGCCATGATGTGGTTGGTTACAATGACGACAGATCCACGGTGTAAAAGGAATTCCCTGCTGGTCACGGCTCCCAGACCGATAGGGCTTCTTACCACTCCCGGATGAAGATCCCTGTCCCTTTCGCTTCTGTAGGGTACTACCCTTACCGGGTCCACTGTGGTGGCCAGTAGCTTTAGCAGGATACAGGTCTCTCAAGTTATTTTCTGTGATCCTACACTCTTCAACCGCTTTGTTGAATTTGGTGAACATATGAGTGACCAATCTTTTCCTCAAATCACGTCTCAACCCCCAAATAAGCATGTCAGAACTCCACTCTTCATCATCCTTATACCGGAGGTAGGAGGAATACCGGGACAGACAGATGAAACGTGACAGATAGTTATCAAAGCTCTTTGTGTCCCTTTGTCTGATATTCAAGAATTCAGTTTCTTTCTTTAGCCGCACTGATTTGGGAGAGTACTTCTCGTTAAATTCTTGTTGAAACAATTCCCAAGTCAAAGGTATATTTCAGCTACGCAGGGTGAGGGTGATATTCCTCCACCAGCGATTTGTATCACCTTCTAATTTGTAAATAGCCAGGTGTGGCTTCACCTCATCCGGGCACACAAGAACTTCAAATATCTTTTCCAATCTGTTCAACAATCTTCAGCCACTTGAGGATCAAATCTTTCTTTGAACGCCGGAGGCATGTGCTTACAAAATCTGGTGACCCAAAATTGAAGGTCCCTTTCCTCTCTTGCAAGCACCCTATTCGACTCTTGGTTTGGAATAGCATGAGGTAGAGATTCAAGGGGTCGTGCTGATCCTTCAGCAGTATCCTCATGGCGAGTTTCCTCCTGGGTCTCTCCATGATTAGACGGACCCTAACCTGCTTTGTTCTTTTCTTTCTCCAGTCTAAGCTCTTCCCTTAGCTCAGTGATCATATCTCGCTGATCTTTAATTAGACCAATTAATTCTTGCAAAGGATCTGGTGGATTGTCATTGACGACCTCCACCTCTGGGTCTACACGTGGAATATTGGGGCGTCCTCTAGTTTTCTTCATTCTATAAATAACTCACCCCATTAATATAACAGAGATAGTATGCACATATGTTCACAAGTCCCATATATATCCACATCAATAGAATATACATGTGCATACACAACAATTATTCACAGATGATCTTCTATCCCTAAGGTTAACTAAGGGATCTATCCTAGCAAACTCTACCCATGCCAGGAACTATAGCTCTGATACCAAAAATGTAACCCCTACCTTAATTAGCGTAATTATGATTCGATAACGCATAATTAAAGTAGTTTAGAGACCATTGGATAACTTAAACTCGTTTCAACTTCCTACTTTACCATAGGGTTTTCACAAAATCGTTCAAAATTTTTCCCTCCCCTGGTCTCAATTTCGAATTTTCGAATATAATTACCTGTGCAGTTAATTTACATTCATACATATCAGAGTGTATAACCAAAACCGCGGCAACTCCTGGGTTGTACATATATAAACTAAGGGTTTATAGGTTTCCCAAGGGGATTACATTACCAAAATCAAATATAATATTTATATCTCAACATATACAGTAATCCAAATTCCAAAAGTGGATAATCAATATCCCAAAACCAAATATACCCCAAAGGGCCTAATCGCTCCGGGTTGCCCGCTTCCCCTTAGAGCCACTCACCCTGTCTGAAATGTTAGTCATTGGAAAGAATGAGATTCAAGAGAATCCCAGTAGTAACAAATCACTCACACAGTGCATAAACACATAGCATATAAGGTCATGTTAGCAGCATCACAATGTATCATAGTTCACACCACAAACGACAGCACTCCTGGCTGTAAACTCTAAGCGTCAGCTTTCGCTGCGATCTCAATGTATTCACAAAGTACTCAAGAAGCATCACTAGGCGTCAGCTTTCGCTGCGATCTCAAAGCATCACAATGTAACACAAAGTGTTCTCAATGCATGACACACATACATACAATGTTTCACACAAAGTATAAGAGAAAGAGTCACTACCTTGTTCTTTCCTGACGTTCTTTGGCACAGTGGGCTTACGGGTACGACAAATGTCAAAGCCTATAAACAAAATCAAGAATGGTGGAGTAATTTCCTACCCCCAATTCTTACTTTCAAACACTTAAAATAGGTTCCATATGAGTCCTCTAAATGGTTATGACAAGCTCAAAGAGAACCTAAAAGGATTGGAAAGTACTAGGTTGGAAATTACTTTGCAAAGTTACAAAATGCTGAAAATAGGGTTTTGGCTGCAGCCAGGAATTCTCTGGCTACGGCCAAAAACAGCATAGAAGTATTTTGGCTGCAGCCAGGAATTCTCTGGCTGCGGCCAAAACGTGCACAAAAAGTTTTGCGCTGCAGTCAAGAATTTCTGGCTGCGGCGAAGAAAAATGTGAAAAATCATAACTAATTCTAGAAAAATAAAAATGAGGTGATTCCAAAGCCAAATGAAAGCTATTTAAGTCCTATTCCTAGGAAAAATATTGGCCATTACTGGAAATAACCACAGAAGTACAGAATTACACGAAATTCACCACCACTCCAAAACAGATTCCAGTTTTAATCCCAAACTTTGGACAGTCATTACTCTTAGGTCAAAAAACGAAATGACACAAAATTTATGTTCATTTTGAAGCTTGGAATGTGGACTTTAAATCTGGAAAGTTTCATAAATTTTAGACACCATTTTCCTATTCAAAACATCCAGACAACCTGACTGCCCAGAATAAACTTTCAATGGACAACATTTCAATTTTGCACCAATGCTTCCAATGGTTCCCAAATTCATATCAAATACCATTCCCACATAAATTTGCACAAGGAATCCATTGAAATCATCAAAACAACCCAATTCAACCTCCATTGACATGTTACACAATGACCACCATATGTCTTACCAAGAACTCAATCAAACCACCATATTGCAAACCAATCCAAACCAACATTCCAAATCAATTTCAAATGGTCAAGGACACACTATGACACCAATTTCACACTAAACACTAACTAACTCACACATTTCAAAATTCACCAAAAACCAGGGCAAAATCATAAAATCTCAAGACTAAACTAATAACCACAATGAATATACCAAAAGGTTCCAAATACTCACCTTAACTTCTTCCCAGGCTAGTTCCTTGTTTCCCTCACTTCCAAATTTCCACAAGTTCTCAAACACCAAAAATCAAAAATCTGAAACCATAGGAATAAAGCCCTCAACCTCATGAACAATATTAATTAAGTTGAGCATACAAGAACAAATACTCACCTAACTTGAGCCTTCTTCTTTCTCTTTCCTTCAAACTTTGGATGAAAATGGAGATGATAGGAGAGATGAGATGATGATGATGAATGGAAAATAATCAAATATTTGGTCTCTACTTTAGCCCATTTGCTGACCTAAAAGATTGGGAGGGAAGAGAAAACAATAAGTTGCTATTGTTGACTTGTCAAAGGGGTTTGAGGTGATGCCAAATGTCAACATCTTGAGGCATCTTCCTTGGTTTACTTGAACATGCACACACACAATCCCACTCCCTTGCTTATTCAATCTTAGCCATTAATATCAATTACCAATGAGTTTCCTCTTTGGTAACTGTCCAATTGATTGGTGAATTACCATTTTGCCCTTGATTGTCATAACATATACGATACCCTCATCAAGCATATTTTACATCACTTTGAAGTTATTAGCCCTTAATTATAATTTAGGATATTACAGGTGTAGAGGGTGAAGCTTTGTGATTTTGATGATTTTGATATTCCCATTAAGTTTAAAATGCAAAACTGTATGGGAATAGCCCAGGTTGTAAATTCTAGACCACTGGAAATATATATTGCAAAGATAAAATGCTGCCCGTGGGTGTTTTGTGTAAGGTAGGTTATCTGCATGATGTTTTTAAATAAGTAAATCATGTCCAAACCTTTTGAAACTTTCCATTCTAAAAGTAGACATGTCAAGCTTTAATTTGATATGTATGTGTTATTGGATTGATGTGCTGGGAGTTTTGCATTTTCAAAGTTTGATCTGGAAAACTGGTGAATTATGGGGGCTGTGATCAATTAAGTGAGTTACTATATTGATATACATCCAAAAGTGTAATGGCTATATGTTTCCTTGAAACTACACTGATTAGTGGTTACATGGCCTTTGGAATTATCATAATTGGACATCTATACAATTAGTTAGGAATTTTCAAAGATTAAAGAAAATTCTAGGAAATTTGAGTACAAGTGTGAAAATGAAAAATATAATGGCACTAGGTAATTAAGTACAACTTTAAGGGTAAAGTTAACCAACTTGGGATAGTTAAACCACTTTGACTTTGCTTTTTACTTAGTGTGTTAGCCTTAATGGCACTACCTTGACTAATTGGATTATGTAAGTATTGGACAAAATAATAACCTGTTTGTTGTCTGTAAATTTTAAATATAGGACCTAACAACTGTCAGAAGCTTAAGACTTGCTTTAGCTCAAAGAAACGGTTGGATATTTCTCAAGGGAAATGACTAGGTAGTAACCTTATCTTTCATATGTTATATGATATACTACATGTTTTATGGATTCATCATGAATTGTCTGACACCATTTTGACTATCCGGGGTGCTCACTTGGGGCCTACTATATAGGTAGACGCTCAAGCCAAAATAATATTTTATGATGCACGAGTAGATGCTTGACGCCTATTGCATGGGTTACACTTGGGGCTATGTGATATACCTAGCGCTATGGTGATATGTTGAACTACATGTTGTGCATTAAATGTCACTGTGATAATTTTGTTATATGATGACTATGTGTCATGCTCTGTGATTTGGTATCTATAAGATTGACTATTTGTCACTACTGAGATTCTTTTGAATCTCACTCTTTTCCTATAATCCATCTAAAGTATAGGCTAGTAGCTCCAAGGGCAAGAAAGGAAACATAGATATCAAGGGGACGAAGCTAAAAGATTTTGTTTACTTATTGGTTGTCTATTTTAGATATTTTGGATCTATATATGATGTAATAACTCCAAAACCTTGTATAGTGTAGTGGTAGAACTATTAGTATCGGTAGCCAAGTAGATGGACATTAACATAATAATGATATATCTTAGTTAGGGCTACAGGAACGTTGACTCTCAACTTGGTGAATTGAAATGAGTCTCCCATTAAATGGGTTTCCTTGGGAGAAGGGTTTATATGACCCAGTGAATTGCCATGGGGTGCTCCAGTGTTGTTTGTAGAAAGAAAGATGATGAAAGAAATTAAGGTAGAATAGGCTCGACAGTATAAAGGAAGGCAACACTTGCTCTCATATCTTGTGTAATGGTTCTACATGTATATGTTTACCATCAGATATATTTGTATTATGAATATATGGTGGGTGGTAAGACCTATTGGGCTAGCATGTCCTTAGGCAGTCAGATCTAACGGGCAGAGACTTAAGGCTATAAGTTCTGTAATGCCTATGGCATAGGGGTGATTCCCTGGGCAGTAAGACCTTGTGAACATTCAAAATTTATGGGGTTGTCATCCAGGGCCTATTGTTTTGGTGGACACCCAGGCCATGGAGATATCTGTTATGCATAAGCAGTCACCTGGGGCCTATTATACGGGTGTACACTCAGGGCCATGTGATTTGTATATTATGCACGAGTAGTCACCCAAGGCCAATTACACAGGTGGACACTCGGGCCATATGATTTGTTATGATACCTGAATACTCACTGGATGATTGTGGTTAGATGGTTTATTTTGCATGTTTTGAGAACATTACATAAGCATATAAAGAGTTTGAGTAACAATAGTTAGTATCTTAGATGAATTCAAAATACCTAATAGACTGTATGTTCTAGGTAGCTAAACTCGATATTTATTCAGCAAAGATGATATATTGTATGTCCTGAGGCCATAAGACCTAATGGACTAGTAGGTCCTTAGGACGCAAAATGTGATGTATTTCAGAACTGTGTCTAGCAGAGGCTCGAGGTAGTAAGACCCGATGTGCAAGTTTGCATAGAGGGTGTCCTTAGGCTGTAAGACCTGTATGCTTAGTGCTGTGGTTAATGCCTAGCACAATGACAATGGACCAGTATGTCCAGGATATGTCTTGAGGCTGACAGAACATATGTATAATTAGTTATAAATTTTCAAGGATTAAAGAAAATTCTGGCAGATTTAAGTATAAGTGCGAAAATGAAAAATGTAATGGCACTAGTTAATTAAGTGGAACTTAAAGGGTAAAGGTAACCAACTTGGGATAGTTTGACCATTTTGACTTTGCCGTTTGCTTAGTGTGTTTGCCTTAATAAAAACAACTTAACTAATTGGTTATGTAAGTATTGGATGAAATAATAACCTATTGTCTGTAAATTCTAATTATAGGACCTAACAGGTATCTGAAGCTTAAGACTTTCCTGAGCTTAGAGAACCGGTTGGATATTGCTTAAGGGAAATGACCAAGTTTCATATTTTATATGATACACTACATGTTTTATGGATTCATCATGAATTATCTAACACATTTTTACTATGTGGGGTGGTCGCCTTGGGCCTATTACACAAGTGAAGGCTCAGGACAAAATAATGTTTTATGATGCACGAGTAGATGCACAGGGCCTATTGCACAGGTTATACTCAAGGCCATGTAATATACCTAGCGCTATGGTGATATGTTGAACTGCATGTTGTGCACTGAATGCCGTTGTGATAATTCTGTTATACGATGACTATGTGTCATGCTCTATGATTTAGTATCTAGATGATTGTCTATTTATTACTGCTAAGATTCTTTTGAATCTTACTCTTTTCCTATAATCCATCTACAATACAAGCTAGTAGCTCAAAGGTTACGGAGTATATGCATCATATACATATGTCAAGGTTACGGAGTTATATGCATCATATACAATACAAGCTACTATGTCAAGGTTACGGAGTTATATGCATCATATACATATCAAAAGGGCAAGAAGATAAATACTGACAGCTAGGGGATGAAGCTGAAAGATTCTATTTACCTATTGGTTGTCTATTTTGGATATGTATATGATGCATATAACTCTGTAACCTTGACATAGTATAGTGGTAGAACTAGTAGTATTGGTAGCCTAGTAAATGGACGTTAACATAATAATGAAATATCTTAGTTAGATAACACTTCTAAATACTAAGGAACCTAAATGAACGAAGGAAATGTGAGACTTAAGCAGAGAATTGAGTGTATACTTTGATAATAAGAGACCGAGAACTGGGGAGACTTAATGATGTCATGAAACTTGACGAAAGTAATTGAAAAGTTTTTTAAACCTCCGGAAAACCCTCTCATTTCTAGGTTCATTTCCTAAGATAAGTTTGGGATTTGCAAACGTTCACTAGTACAAAAAAGGTGTTTTAAACCGGTTATAGTGGATAAGGTCTAAAAGAAATGACTAGTGGAATTTTCATAGTTATAAACAAATTGGGAAACCGGTTAGAGTGATATAAGGTCTAAAAAATAGTATTTAGACCGGTTCTATACTAACTAGTCTAAAAAGATTAAACCTGCTTGGATTTTAAACTGATTTAAAAGTTAAAAATTAAAAACTCATTATTTTTTGACCAATTAATAGAATAACCAGTCTAAAAGAAAGCTTTATGAGACCGGTTATTCTAATAACCGGTCTAAAAGATAGAATTTTAAGACCGATTGTTAGAATGTTTTAAGACTAGTTATTTTTATAATCAATCTAAAATGTTTTAAGATTGGTTATTTTCATAGCCGGTCTTAAAAGTCTTCCCCAAATTACTTTCACAGCTTAAGCTCTGTGCCTTCTTCCATTTTAAAATCCTTCTAGGATGAATAGCAAACATTCTAGAACAAATAACTCCTCTAAATTAGTCATTACAAGAGTAGAATTAGTGTGTCACCTTCGATTGGTATTGCACTTCCGTCATGAGAATGAGATCTTGGAGCTAGCATCCCCATTGCTCAGTGTTAGGGTGTACTGGTACTCTCTCTTTTTGTTGAGTGTCGAGGTTTGACAGCGATTAACACACTATCTTCTGATTTTTATGCATCATCAGTCTATGAAATTAGGATAATAAACTTGTTGAAGCCCTGATTCTCTTCTAGGTAGTTTTTTTCTTCGTCTATTGTTTTTTTTGTGATTTTTTTTGCTATGGCCGATGAAGAATATTGTAGGTATATATGATTTAGGAGATTGGAAATGTAGGGGTGTTGTGGTTCTGATTCTGAGTCATTACTGGTCTTTCTTTTGTTTGAGACATTTGTTTACGTTATGATAGCTTCTTTATTCCTTATTCTTTCTTTTATTCTTCTGTGATTGTAATGATTGTAATACATCCTTGTAGTTCCTATATTACTGGTGTTGTCCTTTGCTTATTCATGTAAATTAAAGCCTTTTTTAAACATGGAAGTCTATAGAACAAGTAAGATAGATATTTTTAGAACTTTCTAACTAAATCAATATTACAAGAGTTCCTGCAAAATAACAAGCATAGGAAACTTCTCAAATCCTTTTCTAAGGTAAAAGTACTTAAGGCAAGCCAATTAGATTTAGATAACACTCACAGCATATCTTTCAAGAGTGTGCTTTTGCACTTGTAGGTGATGTGGGCCCTTACTCAGGTGACAAAGTCTCACTCGAGCGTGCCACTGTATTTTATCTTTAGGCTTTACTTATGGACTATACTTGCACCATTTTTCACAAGAGTGTGTTTTAGCACTCACAGATGATGTGGGCCCTCACCCGAGTGCAATATCTTACTCGAGTGCATATATATTTTATACTATGGACTTACATCTCTGGATATTACTCGCAGCCTGTCTTTCAAGAGTGTGATTTTGTACTTGCAGGTGATATTCTATTACTTGAGTACCAAAACCATTGCTCGAGTGCACTTCTCACTTTAAGTTTTCCTTGCTCTCGAGTAAACACTTCCTTTACCACTCTTTGCAGGACTCGAGTGAGCTTGATGCTATCACTCGAGTATTGAGTCCGTGCTCGAGTATAATGATAATTTCCTGTCTCTGACATTGCTCTCTGTTAAACACTTGCATGAGCATGTCTTTATGCTTGAATGCAAATCACATTATCACTCAAGTGCTTTGTCCAACACTCGTTGTTCTGGTATTTTCAGCTAAAGACTGCTTCTGTCAAACACTTTCAGTGCAATACTCTCTATGCTCGAGTGAAAAAATGCTTATCACTTTAGTGTTAGCTTCTATCACTCGAGTGCATCAGTTAAAATCATAGCAATAACCTTTAAAATTTATATCTTATACATGTTTGGACAATATCTTATAATGAGCTTGATTTTTATTGTTCTTATTCATTAAGAGTTCCTAACATACATTTAGACCCACCAGTCATAGAACTATTTCATGAAACATGAACTATCATGAGACATACGATGAACTATCAATGCCTTTGTTCGAGTTATTGACGGGTAATTCAATTAGTCTTTGCCATTAAATAATTGAAATGATGCTAACCAAAATTGATCTTTGCTATATATATGATATGATATCATAATTGGAATATTTTGAAAGTTAGTTAGGTTAGTAAATTAGAAGACCAAGATTAACCATTAGTGGTACTAGCCGTTTAAGAGTGACATTAGCCAAATATGGCCTTAATCACGTCTAATTACTAGCAATATATATGGCAGTCGACCCATTGTATTAGACAAATTTGCATTGTTCATAAGACCTGTACTATTCAGATTACTCTTCTTCTATCTCTAGCTCTATACTCTCTTCTACTTGTTCATTATGTAGTAGTTAAACTAGGTAGTTAGGTGTAATGATTGCATGCTCATATCATACTCCTACCTTTTCTAGGGAAAAAAGTAGAAAACAAAAAAATGGTGTTGGAATATATGGACTGTAGTTGGATAAAAGCTAAATGGACGAGTGTTGAATATGATAATGGGGTGAGGGATTTTTTAGGCTTTGTAAAAAGAAATGCCAATAATGATAGTAGGATGTTTTATTGCCCTTGTGTATAATGTTTGAATGAGAAGCGAGTAAGTGCTACAGATATATATACACATTTAATTTGTGAAGGGTTTTGTAAGACGTATAGAGTATAGGTATGGCATGGTGAACAATTAGAAATGCCAAGTGCAACTCAACAGGGTTGAGTGACTTGTGATGATAATGACAAAGATCTGGATGATTAGATAGAGGATATAATTTTTGATGTGGGAGAAGAGGCTTTTGAACAATCACATGCATATGGTAATATGTGTATTGATGTTGTGAACATTGTACCCATAGTGTAAAAAATACTAATTGCTGAAAACTGTATTGAAATTGGTAAGCTTGAAAGCACGACATGGATAGAGCGACAAGAGTTTTTCAAAACTGCTTGAGACCTTTAAAGACATGCTTTTTAATGATAATGTGTTGCCTTGTTGATACTATGATGTTAAGAAAATACTGTGTTCACTAGAGATAAAGTATAAAAAGATCCATGCATGCCCTAATGATGCATATTGTATAGAAAAGAGCATGAAGAGAAGGAGTAATGTCTGATATGTGAAACTCCGAGGTGTAAATCAAATAAGGCCCTTGCCAAAGTGTTGTGGTATCTTCCAATCATACCAAGGTTCAAGTGCTTGTTTGCCAATGAAATTAATGCCAAAAATTTGAGATGGCATACGGAAGAGAGGATTTCTGATGAAAAGCTTCAACATTCAGCTGATTCTTCTTAATGGCAAAAAATCGATCAATTATTTCCTAGCTTTGGTAAAGAACTTAGGAATCTCAAGCTTGGGCTTAGCACATATGACATGAATCCTTATGGTAGCCTAAGAAGTATACATAATTCATGGCCTATTCAGTTGGTAATTTACAACTTATCTCCTTTGTTATGTATGAAATGAAACTACATTATGTTGTCTATGTTGATTTCGGGACCAAAGCATGCCAGAAATGACATAGATGCTTACCTAGAACCCTTGATCGAAGACTTGAAAGAGTTATGGGATGAAAGTGTCGATGTTTTTAATGCGAACAAGAAGGAGATTTTTAATATGCGATTAATGATCTTTTGTATTATAAGTACTTCCCTACATATGGAAACTTGTCAGTATATACCATTAAAGCATACAAAGCATGCCCAATTTGTGAAGAAGGCACATGTTACCATCAACTTTAACATAGAAGAAAGACGGTTTATCTTGGCCATAGGAGATTTCCTAGATGAAGCCACCCATATCGTAGATTAAAAAACACTTTTTTTCGTAGCCAAGAGTTTGAAGATACTTCAAAGGTATTGACTAGGGATAAATTTTATGAAAAGGTGAAAAATATCAATACCATATCTGGTAAGTGTATAAAGAGTATAAATGAGAAAAATACATGGAAAAAAGGGTATATCTTCTTTGATCTTCCATATTAGCGCAATCTTTATGTGAAACACTGTATTGATTTCATGCATGTAGAGAAAAATGTATGCGATAGTATTGTTCGGATACTGCTCAACATATAAGGATGTTCTAAGGATGGCATGAAAGCAAGATTAGATTTGCAAGAAATGGGACTTACATCTAAGGCCATATGGTAAGAGAAATTTTTATCCTCTAGTTGCTCATACTTTGTCTAAGAATGAGAAAGGAAGTTTTTGTGAGTGTTTACATGGCACCAAAATTCCCTCAGGATATTCTTCAAATTTTAAAAAGCTTGTATCAATGAAGGACTTGAAGTTAATAGGGCTAAAGTCTCATGATTGTCATGTCTTAATACAACAACTACACCCAATAGCTATTTGAAGCAATGTCAAATATGATCTTCAACATATATTGACTAGACTTTGTTTCTTCTTCAATGCTATTTGTAGTAAAGTCATTGAAATGGAAAGATGGGAGGAATTGGAAAATGAAGGATATATAATCTTGTGCTAGCTTGAGAAACTTTTCCTTCCTTCTTTTTTTGACATCATGGTATACCTGATTGTTCATCTAGTGAAAGAGATAAAGTTGTGTGGCCTTATCTATTTCTGGTAGATCTACCCAATTGAAAGAACTATGAAAATCCTAAAAGGGTATGTGAAGAACCCTTACCAGCCTGAAGCATCTATTGTTCAGAAATATGTTTATGAAGAAGCTATAGAATTTTGTCAACATTATTTGTCAAATGTAGGACATATTAGTCTTCCTATACGTCATGATCAAGAAGGGGCTAGATGCGGGACAACACTAAAGAGTGTTGATCCTGATGAATTACAACAAGTCTACTTATACATCTTGAATAATATTGATAAAGTTCAATATTACATGAATGCCAATAAAGAAATTGTACGGAAACAAAATAATTGAATGACTGAACAAGGTTAATTAGGGAGCATAATAGAACTTTTTCACATTGGTTCAAACACAAGGTTGACGAAGAAGAATGTGTTTCTGATACAATAAATTGGTTAACACGTGGTCCTAAAGTTGATGTCATAAGTTAGACTTCATTTTTTATCAATGGTTATACCTTTTACATGAAGTCCTTAGATGATAAGAGCACCTTCCAAAATAGTGGTGTTGTATTAGTGCCTGAATCTATACACTTCTCTAGTTTGAAAGACAAGAACCCTAAATTGGCTTTCATACCTTATTATGTGGTTATTGAAGAGATTTGGGTGGTTTACTATGTTCAAATTAGATTTCCCATTTTCAAATGCAGGTGGGTTGATGTCAATAATGGTGTGAAGATTGATAGGTTAGGATTTATATTAGTAGATCTGAATAATAGAAGTTTTGGGGATGAACCTTTCCTTATATAAGATCAGGCGCAACAAGTGTTTTATATTACTGATCAGGCAAATAAAATGTAGTCTATATCTCTCCAAGGAAAAAGGGTGTTGATATTGATGAGAAAAGTCACTCAAATTATGATCCTCTTAAGACTTCTTTTTCTAGGGGTTTACCAGAATTGAATGAAGAAGATGAAGCAGATAATGAGCACAACACAAGAAAGGATCATCATGAGGGAATATGGGAGGATATCTCTTTATGATACTACTTTGAAGTTAACTAGCTAAAGTAATTATAATTATGATTTATATCCAAATAATATATATAGTTATTTTATAGATATATTCTTCTCATGTTATAGCTTAAGGATTTATCTTTCTTTGTTGTCGTTACAGGAAAATGATGGATCCCTAGCATCCTAGTGTAGAGGATCAACTACCTAGTGCTCAGCAGAGTCAGCCAGGTAGTGCTCAGTAGAGTCAGCCAGTATTAATCAGAGCAAGCCTAGCAATACTCAGAGGCAAGATCATAGTGAGCCTAGTAGCTAGTCTGTACGGAGGGGTAGACGTGGCACACGGTTAACAGACATTTCCCTTAGTCGGAGTGCAAGGCAAAAAATATCGAATGAGTTTGATAGATATTGGAAACTAATCGGGCCTAATACAAGCCAATAGAGGAGTTTTGTCAGCCGCGTTCTTCTGGATAGAAGAGTGGAGAAATGTCGAAGAAAAGGTGAAGCAACATATTTGGGACACTATCCAAGTATACAATTCTCTTATGCATGTAATGATTATAAAAAATGTCCCAAATTTATTACTTATTCCTTCAATGCATGCATTCTAACTCACCTACAATATTCCTTAGAGTGAGATCTTGCACAATAAGATAATGATGTATTGTTATGAGCGCTGGAGCAAGTTTAAGACAAATTTGGTCAACATTTACATTCATGTCAAGGTGAAAAATGGTCAACCTCATCCTAATCCGTGCAACAAGTATACATTTATTGATCAAACAACTTGGCAAGCATTTGTTAGGCCTCGGACTACTCCAGAATCTTTGGTTCGTTGACTTATTTTTCATTATATTTACTTATCAATTATCTTAATTGATTGTAACCTTTTTCTTTTTTTTAATTTCTTATACGCAGGCAAAAAGGCTAAAAGCACAGGAGAGTGGTAGAAAGAATGATTGACCTCATACAATGTCTTATAGGGGTTATGTAATGGTGAAAAAGTACTTATTGGCAGCCAAACGGAAGAGATTGGAAGAAGCATCTCAATTTGATCCTTCTCCATATTGTCACGAAGAAAAATGGTTGTTTGCTTACCAAAAGAGGAGTGGATCTTATATGAGTGAACAATCTCATATAGTAGGTGAAAAAATTGTAATTATATATTGTTGCTATTATAATTACATAAGAAACATATTTCATTACTTATGTTTGGTATTTTGTATTATCTTACAGGAGGAACTTAAAATAAAACAAGATAAGGTATCTTTTAAGTTGGAGGGTAGGAATGATATTCTAATTGTTGCTACTAGAAAACATGAGCATCTAAGCCATGTTAGGGGAGTTGGAGGAGGTTTAGGAATAAGGGATTACTTTATAGCCCCCGTACGCCATTCCTCAAGCATCGTAAATACGGAGAAATTAGAGACTATGTTGGCCACTGCAAGAGCAAAAGCAAGGGCCGAGGCTAAAGCATCATTTGATGCACTATTAGACACTTAGATGAGCAAGATAAAAGAGGAAATGATAGTGTTTATGAGCTCAAGACAAGATACCAGTACTCCCCAGGCACAATTGCTTGATCCTAATAAACAGAGCACTAAAGGGAGTTGTTGCAAAATCGGGCAGTCATCAGAGGGTCCTGCAGGAGAAATTACTAACCCTAGTGATATTTTTGTCGAGGATCCTCTGAGATAGTTAGTTACATGAGATAGTATGCATAACCTGGGATCAACTGTCCACCACTAACAAATGAAAGTTAATCAAGTTAGAGTGTCAGTTGAAGAGGTGGTCATTATAGATGCACCTGTCCCTATCCTTTCTAATGATTTCAAGATCGTAAGCGATGTCCTGGGTATGTTCATCTTGTGACAAAAGAACCTTGTTTCTGTTCGAGTTGAGGAAACCCTGATTAAGGCCCGACCCAGTCCAACTCCCTTCACTCAAGAAGTTTCATGGCCTCCTTTGAATATCATGCAGCAAGTGATTCTGATGGCATATGATACTATTAGAATCGGCAGGCATAGCGGAAGAATTTTAAAATTTTACCAATCCTAATTGAGGATCTATCAACGGTGTTTAAACCAAGTTAGAAGGATTCATACCTTTTATAATTCAGGGTTTTCATGATCTCTAGGAGCTAACACGTCAGGTCCGCTCCCTCTACCGGTATCCACACGAATGTTCTCCAACCGAGACTGTGTGCTAGCGCCTCTAATGTCTCCTAGGGTTTCCCTTGCGGCTCTCAATTCTCATGTGCATATCAATATATCTGCTCTATCAAGTTTATAACCTATTAGGGCTATTTTCAAATTTCAAAATTAATCATCATTAATTTCAAAATTAATTAACTATTAATTATCTTGATGAGCTAATTAAATAAATTCAGCTTAAATTAAATCAGTCCAACAGTTTTAATTTAACCTATTTATTTAATCCAAATAAAGAGCCATTAGATTTAATTTATCTTCATAAATTAAATCTGAGATACTATATCTCTATCATGTTAGTTATTAAATTTAATATATCTTAATAAATAAAATTTAAAACTAAGACAATATAATAATATCATATAATATATATACTTATATATAAGATATATATAAATTTCGAAAATATATATCTATATAACATTATTAATGAATTTTATATTATATATATAAATATAAAATTCGTCCACCCTAAATTAAACATTATCTCGTGTTGGGCCATTAATGTGTGCGACCCTGTAGGCCCATATAAAGTTGGGAGTGGGCCAATAACTATACTAACCCCAAAAGTCGCAAGCGGCCTCTAGCAAGACATTACGACTACCCAATTCATATGAGGATCGTTATCACGATGCAACCTATCATACAACCATGTCACGTCCCTTTTGTCATGCGATATATCGATCAAGGATAAGGCATGAATAATGTCACCCTCTTGTTCCTGACCATTACTTTCTCGATTCCTGAGTAGCTTGATAATAGAGACGGAAACTCCTTTCCATCATAGTATGGCCATACATTTCTCAGACTCACTCATTGAGGGGCCCAGTAATATCTCTCTACTAATGTGAGGGACAATTCCATCTTGATCATTCATATTCCTTTGCATGAAAAACCACCAAGACCGATCGTAGCCTTTATCATCACCCGGTTAAAAGTGACTTTGGACTAGTTCAAAGCTTAACAACTCTCATGTTGGAATCCATGATGACCTCAGGTCTAAGGGCATTATGACGTGGTTATATATGAGAAAAGCTTTTGACTTGATCCATATAGCTTTCTCATAGTGGGTCGGTCCAGCACCTTGTACTCTTATAAGTGCCTAAGACTTTGATTCGTATCTCCATATCTTATCAAAGTCATACTGATCTTGTTTTATCTCTACTCCCGCATAAATGACCGACCAGGACATTTTAGGACAATCTTTATGAATTATCCAAGGATACTATTATCACAGTTAACATGCAAATAATATGATAACAGAATGCAGAAATTTCATTAAAATAATAATGTTCAAAGTACAATGATTGGCCCTTAGGGCACAATTTCCAACAGATACATCCTTTAAAACAAGGGATTAGCCTACGGATTCATTTGTTTTCAAGTCTAGGGTGACATGCTTTCTTGAGAGGGAAGATTTGATGTCCCTGGTAGCTACTGGACAAAATCTTACGATTTGGATTGTCCAACTATTTTTAATGTAAGTATCTTCTTCAATTCAAAGTAAATATTTAAGAATTTCACCATTTACCTATGATTTGTGTGCTTGCATTATTGTAGGTTGGACTCTTCTAGCAAAAGTTATAAAATTGGATTCTTATGCCCAACTCAAATCCAAGAGAAAGGGACCACTATTGCTATTAAACATACATACATATCAAGAGGCTTAGTAAAACTAGAACTGAGTGCTTCTTGGCTCCATATATGCATAGGCAAGAAACAAACTTATATTTTATAATATATATAATTTTTTATGTTTGCTTAATATTCTTTTCTTTTTTGTAGTGATCACTGGCAGTTGGTTCTTCTATGCAAGAGTAGTTACACTGTCATCCTCTTATGCTCCCTCTACTTCAAACCAGGGAATGATTTGAAAAAGACCATGAACTTGTAAGGTTTCTTGCATTATTACCCTTTGTGTGTAAAGTTTATGGAATTTGTGTAAAATAAGTAACCTTTATGATTTTGATGAGGATAGGGTTATGCGGACATTCCTACATACTGATTGTGGTAAGCATGTTTGTGACTTAAAAGACCCTACATGTATCATGCCAATGGTTAGTACATATTGATTTGTTTAAATAATGTAATAAGCCATGCCTATATACTTGTTTTAATGATGTCATGTTTTTTTCAGAGCCGTAGGCAACCACAAGGGTCCAACTTATGTGTTTTTTTATGTTTTGAGACACATTTATAATATTATCACTCTAGGTACGACTGATTTTACTAAAGAGATAAATTTATATTTCAGAACTTTTGTATTACTTTATTGTTTTCAAGTTACTTAGTTAATGTTTTGTCTGGTTTTGGTGTTACAAATGTTTGATCATGTTGATCCCTTTTCTAAAGAAGATATTGATTTCATCCGCAGATATTGTGCTATATTCATTTATGAGCTATTACAAAAATAGTTAGTTTTTGAATCATTGTACGTTTTTCTCATATGTACTGCTCCTGCTGTATGAATTTTTAATTGGGTTCATGTATCTGTGGAGGACAATTTCTGGGATATGGGTGATACAGGCATGGGATTTAAGGGATTGACCTCTGTACTTTTTCTTGCCTTTGTATTTTGTAAAACTGAGGAATTCTTGCTATTGCTTGTATCAATCCTTGAATTTTATTGCTGCCATTGTCATTCAAAGTTCTGCATCTATTTATGAGCAAATTCGTCTGTTTGGACATTCCTTCATATTGCATATTGAAATTGATTCATAAGTTATGTTTAAGTTTTAGACAGTTGCTAAGTGCATTTTGGAGTTCTTGGAATCTGATTTAAGCTTGTCACTTGAATTGTCCACATTGAAATGATTGTCAAGTTATATATACGAATTAATATTGCTGCAATTGCAAAAATCTGATTCTACCTAGTGGAAATTCATTATTGCTTATTTTGATCTTGAACCTTGATATCTTGCAACATTTCACCAATTGTTAGCTAAATCATTTGATTTGTGGCTCAAAACTAAGTGTTTTACACTTACCATTTTGTTAGAAGTTGATTTAAAGTCACCTACACCTTCATTTGTGCTTGTTGTTGATCTTGCTGCTGTCATTGCTTCATGAAATTTGTGTTATGTTGCTTCTATGGAGTCTGGGATAGAAATGGCTTATTGCATAGGGTATATAAAAGGGACGTTTTTTTTAAAAAATAGCATTTTTAAGACCAGTTATAGCACTAATAAGTCTTAAAAGTCATAACTTTAAGACCGGTTGTATCTACAACCGGTCTTAAAAGTCACACTTTTAAGACCGATTGGATCTACAACTGGTCTTAAAAGTCACACTTTTAAGACTGGTTGGATCTACAACCGGTCCAAAAAATAACACACTTTTTAGACCTGTTGTAATAAGACCTAATACACAACCAGTATAAAAAGTCCTTTTTAACTGGTCTAAAAAGTCATTTTTCCACTAGTGGTTTTTAAAAGTCCATTAATCTTGGGACCAAATCATGGTTTAACAATTCATTTCACTACTCTTTTGCACTCATTTGAGTCTATTGGACATAAGGTGTTACAGTGGTAGCTTATAGTTATGCTTTTGGATGAATTGGATAGGAAATGTTAAAATTGGAATTTGGTGTTGCTTAGGTTAGGTGCTACCAATTTTGAGGTAGGATGTTTGTGGCTTGTTTTTAATTGAACAAATATTATCCCATAGCCATGAAACTTTCCAAAGTAATAGTAGACATGATAAGCTTTAACTTGTATGTAATATGTGGCATTTGCATTAGAACATTAGGAGTTATGACCTGTTAAAGTTAGACATTAAATCTAGAATGATATTTGTGGTAGAGAGGATTGATTAGAGATTTTGAAATTGTGTGTGTAATTTACAGTGGGAGGTATTTTTCTCTTAACCAAATCAAGGACATAGGATTATTCTCTTTTCAAAATTCTCATTTTCATAACACTTAAAGTTGGTTACCATTCATGACCTTTAGGTGGCTATAATAAGGTTAACGAAAGCCTAAAGGATTGGGAAGTACTAGGTTGGAAATCACCTCTAAAAATCCTAAAATGCTGAAATGGGGGTTGACTGCAGCCAAGAATCCTCTAGCTTCAGCAAAAATGTGCACAGAAGGTTTTTGGCTGCAGCCAAGAATTTCTTGCTGCGGCCAAAACGCACACAGAAACTTTTGCGCTGCAGCCAAGGCAACTTCAAAAATTCATAATTAATTATAGAAAAATTGAAATGAGATGATCCTAAATCCCATTGAAAGATATTTTAGACCTCTTATAGGAAAAATATGACTCATTACTTCAAATCATCACACAAAAACAAAATCATCCAAAACTCAACACTACTCCAAAACAGAGTTCTGTTTCCAACCCAAACTTTGGACAATCATATCTTCTAGAATACTAAACGAACTGACACAAAATATATGTCTATTTTGAAGCTTGGGATGTGACCTTTAAGACTGGAAAGTTTCTGAATTCTCCAACACCATTTGGTCATTCAAAATGTTCGTACAAACTGACTGCCCAGACAGAGTTCACACAAGACAGATTTTCCAACTTTTCTACCAAAGTGTCCAATGACTCCAAAATCATTAACCAAACCTATTCCCATACAATTTCCCACAAGGAACACAATGGTAACCTCAAAATGACCAAAATCACAACCCATTTACATGCCCTGTTTTGACCAAAGCACAAAACCAATACAAAAGGTGCCAAACTTCACATTTAAGCTTCAATGCAATTCTATCAATTCAAAACACTAAACAAGGCACCATTTCCATAACAACAACATACCATACTCCCCAAGACCCAAAATCAGGAAAATTAGGGCTAAAATTCCAGAAATTCAAAGCCTAACCAATGGCCACAAAACTTATATGAAAATGACGGTTTCACTCACCTTAACAACTTTCCCAAAGGCATTTCATGATTCTCCAACTTGTAGGTTTTCGTGATTCCTCAAATCACCACCAATGGAGAAACTACAACCATCAAATTGAAGCTCTCACTTCAAGGAACAACTTTATAGCAGGAAGTTTGAGCCTTAGAGATCATTTGCCCTTACCTTTTCAAGCTTTTCTTCCTTCCCTTTTTGGCAACAATGGCGCTGGAATTTAGAGAGAGAAGGAGAGAGGTGAGTGAAGGAGATGAAGGAGGAAAATGATGACATTTCCTTCCCCTCCCATACCATGTCCAGCGCATAAAGAGGGAAGAGAGGAGAGAGAAACATTAAAATATTGATTTCACTTTTCTCCCTTCACACACACCTACAACCTTGCCACATGTTACCTTTCTATTGGTTCCCACACATTTAGTCATCAATTAGCTTCTCTAACCCATCCATTAGTCATTTAATCACACTTCCCATTTTTCTCTTAGTAATTAATTTCCCCATTAATCACCAACTTAAAGCCAATAATTCCATTCTTTAAATTTTCCGCAAATTATGACATATAACTTAGTATTGACACCAATATACATTAATTCCACTTTAATCTGATAATTATCCTCAGTAATTATCATTAGCCCTTAATCAAAAATTGGGGCATTACAGATTTGACCCATAGATAGCCAAGAACTAGTTTGTCAGATTAGAGAAGTTGTTTCAAATGATAGAGTGCCCTACTAAGAAGGCACAAATGGCTATATATAAGCTAGAAGGGGATGTTGATAGGTGGTGGAAGAACACAGAAATGATCTTGTAGGCCCAGAACATTCCAATCACATAGGAATTGTTTGAAGACAAGTTCAACGACAAGTACTTCCCCTAGTCTATCAGAACTACGAAGGAAGCAGAGTTCTTATCCCCTTGACAAGGCAATGAGCGGACCTTGGATGAATATCTATCCCAATTCATGCACTTCTCTCACTACTCCTCCTACCTAAGATACTGAGATGATGAGGGCTGGGGGTTTGATATACTGGTGAGGGAACTGAAGCATGATATTAAAGAGAAGTTGGTCCCCAAACAGTTCAAGGAGTTCAATTAAGAAGTAGAAGAAAGACAGATTATGGAGACAAACCTAAAGAACTTCTATCTGGCTAAGAATGTCAACAACCGCAGTGAACCCAATTAGGGAAGCTTCTCCAAGAAACTGAAAGGCCAAGGATCCTCATCTAAGGGAAACAATAAGAGACCTTATCAACTTAAGAATTGGCTAAACCAGAGACCCATTACATGTAACCCCCTCTGTAATTATATCTGAAATACGCGATTAAAATGAAATAGAGACCAATAATAATCAAATAACATTTACTAACCCATCACATGATAGGGTTTTCACAAATACCTTTTGAAATCATTTATAAACTTGGTCTCATATTCACATTTCGAATACAATTACTGCACAAAGATAAATCACATTCATATAAATATCAGAGTGCACAACATAATCATCCCAACAATCCCGAGTACATACCTTCACTAAAGATACACAGGGCACAATTGCCCATTACAATTCTTCAAATGGGGATTACATAATCTCATCTCAAATCTCAAATTCATAACCCTATATTCAACCAAATCATATACAGTCTTCACAACTCATTGATAACCAACTACCAACTCTCATCTCGAAGGAGTCCTAGCCGCTCCCTCTACGAGTCACTTGCCCTATCTAAATTGTTGGTAGGGGAAGGTGAGATTCAAGAGAATCTCAGTAGGGAAACATTATCAATATGCAGGCAAGATAAGTGTTTAATGCATGACATGCTTGCATCACATAACTCATGCACGCATATAATGACAAATTTGGGCAGCATAACTCATGCACACATAACTCGGCTCCATAAACGCGTTCCTTTATACTACTAACCACTTCATTGACTATTCCATTAGGCTACACTACCATTTAGTACCAATTGGGGCAGCATAACAGCCCCATACACCCATTTTCCATTTTGAAACCAATGACAATCCGGTGAAATTTCACTGATTAAATTGTCCATAGCAGCCAGAATAGTCAATACACAAGAGTTTGGAAGTTACCTCAAGCTCCCACTAGCTTTTCTTAAGAGTGGCTAAACCCTAGCTCACTTCAACACAAGAAATGGAGCTTCCAAACCTAAAATTACATAGAAGAGTAGCTTAGGAATGGAGTTATACGCATTAGGAGCTAGATCGTCAAAGAAATCAGCTTACCTTGCAAGATTTCTTCCTCTTTCTCTCTCTAAAGATCTCAAACGTCTCTCTCTCTTTTCAGCTGTTCTCAGCATCGGAAATGAGGAGGAGGAAGGAAAAAAACGTTTAATAACATATCCCATGCTTATGTCATCAATGTAACATGATGATGTCATAATTCTCAATTTTTGGATTTTTGGCAGATCTCTGCCTAAACTTTTAAAAATCATAACTAATTCTAGAAAAATTGAAATAAGGTGATTCCAAAGCCAAATGAAAGGTATTTAAGTCCTATTTATATGAAAAATATGGGCCATTTCCCAAAAGCACCAAAAAATTCCAGAATTAAATAAAACTCATCACTGCCCCAAAACAGAGTTCAGTTTCCATCCCAAAATTTGGACAGTCTTATCTCCTAGGTCACAAAATGAAATTGCACCAATTATATGTCTATTTTGAAGCTTGGGATGTGAAATTTAAGACTGGAAAGTTTCAGAATTTGTAGACACCATTTGTTCATTCAAAACGTTAACACAAAACTGACTGCCCAAAATAGAGTTTCACTGGACAGAATTTTAGATTTTGCATCTTTGCTTCCAATGTTCCCATTTTCATACCCAACATCATTCCCACATAAATTTTCACAAGGAATCCATTGGAAACACCAAATCAATCAAGATCACATCACATTGACATGTCTTCACAACAATCTCAACATGTCAACACAATTCACATTTCAAAACCTAACATTGCAACTTTTCCATTCCAAAGTTCCAAACCAATTTCAGTAACATCAAAACACACTATGACACCATTTCCAACACAATAGCCCATTCAATTCTTCCCTCTATTCTAAGTCAATTTGGATGTTAGTCCATAATTGAACTCAAATATAGGGTTTTAGCGCTGCTCACAACACACAAATCACATTCGAGTGCCAAATCACATCATATTCTCCAAAAGGGTTATTTATCACTAACCACATCTACTTTTGGAGTCATTAACCCTTAATCACAATTTGGGATCTTGCTAAACCGGGGCTTAGCAATCTACTAATCTCAGGCTTATTCTCTAAGCTCAAGTCTCAAAAGTCAGGGTATTACACTACACCTCCACTATGTTCTCGATGTGGTAAGAAGTACCCTGACAAGATGTTAACGGATTCATAATTAGCTATGTCTATCAACAACCAGGACACTATGCCAGTAAATACAAGTAGGAAGCAGTAGAGTCTAGGTCCAAGGCTTAAGGAAGAGTCTTTGTAATGACTCATAAGGAGCCATTGAAGTCCTTAAAATGATCCAAGCTACAATCCTCCTCAACGGTACTACGCTGCAAGTCTTATTTGATTCTAGTGCTAGTCATTCATTTATTGCCTTTGAATGTGCTAGACGGCTAGGGTTGAATATGCATAAACTACCTTATGATCTGATTGTGTCAACACCGATAGGTGTAAGGACTGTTACTATGGATGCTTCTCTAAATTGTGTTATAAATGTATGGGGGCATAAGTCTAGGTTAGATCTAATCTATCTGCTATACTACAAACTTGAGGTTATCTTAGGCAATGACTAGTTAACAGTAAACAATGTATTATTGGATTGCAAAAACAAGAGGACCATATGTCCTGAATCGTAAAAAGGTGATGATGCTAATGCTAGTTCTAAATTTCTCTCAGTAGCTTAAGCTGAGAAATGTCTATAGAAGGGTTGTCAAGGGTACTTCATTTTCTTCTCTGTCCAGGAAGAAGTAGAAACCATACTTGAGAACATACCTATGATAAATGAATTCCCTGAAGTATTTCCAGAAAATATTAGTGGAATACCGCTAGAAAGGGAAGTAGAGTTCACAATTAAGATTATACCTAGAGTTGGATCCATATCCAAAGCCCTTTACCAAATGGTACCAAATGAAATGGCAGAACTAAAGAAGTAAATAAAAGAATTACTAGAGAAAGGGTTTATATAGCTTAGTGTTTCACCATGGGGAGCTCTAGAATTGTTTGTTAAGAAGAAGGATGGGGTCCTATGGTTATGTATTGGTTATTGAAAGCTGAATAAGGTGACCGTCAAGAACAAATATCTATTCCCCAGGATTGATGATCTTCTTGATTAACTAGTTGGCTCTTGTGTGTTCTTGAAGATTGACTAAAGATTAGGCTATCATCTGATGTAAGTAAGAGTAGAAGATATGCCAAAGACATCTTTTAAAACTAGATATAGGCACTATGAGTTCTTATTGATTCCCTTTGGAATGACCAATACACTTGCCATGTTTATGGACCACATGAACCAGATTTTCCGTCACTATCTGGATCAGTTCATAGTAGACTTCATCAATGACATCCTGATATGTTCTAAGAGTATAAAAGAACTTGAGAGACATTTGTGAATAGTCCTGAACATTCTAAAAGAAATGGAAATCTATGCTAAATTGAGCAAGCGTGAATTTTGGCTTATAGAAGTCATATTTCTAGGTCATGTAATCTTATAAGAAGGGGTCTTTGTGGATCCTAGCAACATAGAAGCAGTACTAATTTGGAAGAAGGTAGAAATTATAACTGAAATTCATGGTTTTTTCAGTGTTATTGGTTATTACAGGAGATTCATTCAAAATTTCTCGCGGATCACTATGCCATTAATAAAGTTAATGAGAAAGAATAACTCTTATGTGTGGGATAACAGATATGAAAGGAGCTTCATAGAGGCAAAGGAGAGGTTGACATCTATACTAGTATTGATTATCCCAGATCCCAGTGAGACCTTTGTGTTCTATAGTGATACTGTAAGTAGGGATTGGGATGTGTCCTTATATAGATGGATAGAGTGGTGGCGTATGCCTTTCAATAGTTGAAACGTCCTGAGATTAACTATCCTAACCATGATCTGAACCTTGTGGCAATTGTGTTTCCATTGAAAATATGGAGACACTACCTGTATGGTGTAATTGTACCACTATACTGCGACCACTAAAGTCTCAAGTTCCTATATGATCAGAAAGAATTGAATATGAGATAGCACCGATGGATAGAGTTGCTAAAAGAGGAGATTAAATATCATCCAAGGAAAGTAAATGTCATCACTGATGATCTAAGTTAAAAGGCGATACAGGTGGAAGTCATAATGGTATAAGAATAGAAGTTGTTGGAAGAATTTAGAGATCTAAACTTATCTAACCAAGTATTCCTGAATATGAATGTGTCGAATGAAGTGCTTCTTGCTAGCTATAGTGTTAGCCAGGAGGAAAGTGATCTAAGAGAAGAAATTGAAGCAGCTCATATGCAGAATTGACGAGTAAGGTTTATTCGAGAGATAATTGAAAAAGGTGAAACATTATGGTCTTTTACCAAGTAGATTAGTCAGATACAAAATGCGAACATATATACCCCCAAAGGCTTATCTGAGGCAAAAAAATCCTAGATAAGGAGCACAAGAGCAAGTATACTCTCCATCTAGGAGTGATCAAGATGTACTACACCTTGAAGTCTATATACTGGTGGCCAAGACTAAAAGGTAATGTGACCAAATATGTGGCCCGATATCTCACTTGTTAGAAAGTAAGGATTTAACATCAACGATCACCAGGACTTATACAAAGCCCAGAGATTCCTAAGTAGAATTGGGAAAGCATCACCAAGAATTTGGTAGGTTACCTAGAATCCAAAATCATGATGCGATTTGGGTAATTGCTGATCGATTTAAAAAGTTGGCAAACTTTATTCCTATCAATGCTAGTTACTCTCCTAAGAAATTGTTAGAGATATACATAAGGGAGATAATCAGACTCCATAGCGTGCCAATGAGCATTATCTATGATAGAGTTCCTTGCTTTACATCAAGATTTTGGAAAGCTCTAGGTACAAATTTGAAATTTAGTATGGCCTATCATCCACAGACAGATGGATAGACAGAAAGGACTACACATATATTGGAAGACATATTAAGAGTATGTGTATTGGATTTTAAGGAAAACTAGGATCATTTCCTTCCACTAGCTGAGTTCACCTATAATAATAGTTATCATGCGAGCATAAAAAATGGCTCCATATGAATTACTATATAGAAGGAAGTGCCAATCACATTTTTGCTAGAAGAAATTGTCTAAGAGAAAGTTGTATGAGTAGGATCTAGTTGATCAAACTACATAGTAAATCAAGACTATCAAAAAGAAGCTCCTAATGGCATAGAGTAGATAAAAAAGCTATGCCGTTAGAAGGAGAATACCTCTAGAATTTAAAGTTAGGGATCATGCTTTTCTGAAGCTATCTCTAGTTACTGAAATTGGTAAAGCAATAAAGAAGAAGAAGCTAAGCCCTCAGTACTTTGGTCCTTTCTAGATACTGACAAGGATTGGGCCAGTAGAGTACTGAATAGTCCTACCCCTGAACCTGAGTAGACCCCATGATGCTTTTCATGTCTCATAGTTGAAGAAGTACTAACAAGACCCTGAGCTTATTATCGAGTATAAAGATATTGATGTGCAGGATAGCTTCACATATGAGGTTAAGCAGGAATAAATCATTCATTGGCAAGAAAGATAGATCAGACACCCAAGTATACTATTTGTGAAGGTGGTCAGGAAGCGACTATCAACCTGGGAAGCAGAGGAAGATATCAAAAGGCAATACCCAGGGTTTATGCCTTAAGGGATGTAGCAAATTTCAGAGACAAAATTTATTTTATGGGGGGAGAACTATAATATCCTAAAATATATTCAAGGGCTAAATGTACCAAATAGAAAGTGTAAATAATGCTAGAAACAACTTTTGGAATTTTACAAGGAACTTAGTTCCAATTGACTAAAGGAAAGTACCTAAATTCTTTATCCAAAGCTAAAAATGATATAAACTCTAACTTGGACTTAAAAAGAAGGGGAAATGGCATCCAACAAGAGAGACTAAAGAGAAATAATATTGCCATGATCAAGGGCAAACGACAATTGCCATTCGATCTTGAGGTTAAAAGTGGAAACCAAAATGATAGGCTAAGATTTGCTCTTGAAAAGCAAGAATAATCATGAGGATAAAAAGCAAAATTAACTCTTATCTTATAAGGTTAAGGGACAGCTAAGGGCAATTTTGGAAGAAAGGAGGAGTTGGTCAAAGTGACAACCTACTTTAGAAGAAGACTTGGGTTAACCTGAATCTATACATACATGATCAATTGGTCAAAATGTTTTCTCCTTTGTGTGTGGGTGACTTGTCAAGACCTTAAGGAAAAGAGAGAGAATTTTATCAAAGTAATTATGTGTCCATTGGATAAGTTAAAAAGAAAGGAAAGAAGAGAGGAAGAAAAGACAACAAGTCCTTAACCTTGATTCAACTTGTAGAGTTGACCAAAAAGCAAGATTTCAAAAGGAAATTGGTCAACAAATTTCCCTTCTTTTGTATTCAAAAGGGACAGTCAAGACAAAAGCAAGAAGGGAAGAGAGAAGTTTAATTTAACCAAACCAACTAACTTTAGTTAATTAACTAGTCAACTTTTCAAGGCACCATAGGAAATTTGACACATTACCTTTTCTTATTTTCTTAGGGTCATTGTCGGCCAAGTGTTTAAAGTGGCTAAAGATTCATGAATCAAACAATATTTCACTCCCTCAGTGACTCAAAAATTCAGTCAATGCAAGGAAGAAAGAGAGAAAAATGAAAAGAAAAAGGAAAAGGAAGAGGAAAGAGAAAGGTGACCAGAAGAAAAAAGACTTTTAAGACCGATTAAATATGACTTTTTAGACTGGTTCTGGATTAGGTCTTTATATAGCCAATTTAAAAAGTTTGTTAATTTTTAGACCGGTTGGCAAAACCGGTCTAAAAAGTATGCCTTCTTAGACCGGTTGCCTACAACCGGTCTAAAAGAATGGATTTTAGGACCCGTTGTGTCCACAACCGGTCTAAAAAACCATGGTTTTATCTACAATAGGTCTAAAAAACTATGGGTTTTAAGACGGTTGTGTCTACAACTAGTCCTAAAAGTATTTTTGAGACCAGTTGGAACTACAACCGGTCTTAAAAGTATTTTTGAGACTAGTTGAAACTACAACCGATCTTAAAATTGCCATTTTTTTAAAACATTTTCCTCTTACAAATTAACTTTACCCAGCAATTTCAATGACATCCTAAATTCAATAGAAGTAACAACACATCACACACAATCAGAAGCAATATCAGCAATATTACTACACCTCATATTTAACAAAGCAATAACACGTTATCACACACAATCAGAAGCAATATCAATAGCATGACTACACCCCACAATATTCCACAAACCAACAACACATTATCACACACAATCAAAAGCAATGACAACAGCTACACCCCATATTTCCCAGAAGTAAGAACAATAAAAATCAATGAAAATGAACACATTGTCACACTCAATCAGAAGCAACACTTTTCATTCTTCCTACCCACATTCTCACAACAATATCAACACATTATCATCAAGCATTTTAAAACACAATTTGAATATACCCAAATGAGCCATAATTTAAAAATGACAATAGTAAAATCTCAACTTTGTTCACTTTCAATTCCAAAGCTTTTAAAGAAAAGTGGAAGGAAGAAAAATTCCTCAGTATGTACAGAAAATTTCTCATTTTTATAGGAAAAAAAGGGAAGAAAAAGTATAGAGGTCAATCGTTCAAATCCCATGCCTGTATCAACATCAGACTTGTATCACCCATATCCCAAAAATTGTCCTATACAGAGACATAAACCCAGTTAGATATGAAAACAATAACACTTTATTCCACACAGCATGTAATTGCAATTACAACAACACTTTATAATTCATATAGCATAATCAATATATATGAGAACAACGTAAGATTGGATTCAAGAACGCACTATTTTTATAAAAGCTCATAGATGAATTCAGCACAGCATTTGCAGATGAAATTAATATCTTCTTCAGGAAAGGGATCAATAAGATCAAACATCTATAACACCAAAGCCAGACAAAACATGAACTTGCTAACTTAAAAACAATAAAAGTAATGCAAAATTTTGAAATATAAATTTACCTCTTTAGTAAAATTAATCATGCCTAGGGTGATAATATTGTAAATGTCTCTCAAAACATACAAACCACATAAGTTGGACCCCAGTGGTTGCCTACGGTTTTGAAAAAGAACATGACATCATTAAAACAAGTATAAAAGGCATGGCTTATTGAATACATTCTTAAAACAAACTAATACGTACTAATATTTATGATAATCCATGTAGGGTCTTTTAACTCACGAACATGCTTATTACAAATATCGTGTAGGAATGTCTGCATAATCCTATAATCAAAATCACAAAAGTTACTTATTTTACACAAATTCCATAAACTTTGCATAAAAAAGGTAGTAGTGCAAGAAAACTTACGAGTTCATGGTCTTCTTCAATTCATTCTTTGGTTTGTAGTAAAGGGAGCACAAGAGGATGACCATATAATTGTTATCACACAGAAAAACCAATTGCCAATAATCCCTAAAAAAAGGAATGAATGTTAAGCAAATTTAAAGCATTATATATTATGAAATATATATTTGTTTCTTACCCATTCACATATGCAGCCAAGAAATACTTAGTTGTGGTTTCACTAAGCCTTTTAGATAAGCATGTATGTTTGATAGCAGAGTGGTCCCTTTGTCGTGGATTTGAACTAGGCATATGAATCCAAATTTATCGCTTTTGCCAGAGGAAAATAACATACAATTCATTTACCAACAATAATGCAAGCACACAAATAAAAGTTTAATGGTATAATTTGTAAAATATTTACTTCCAATTGAAGAAGATACTTACATGAAAAATAGTTGGACAATCGAGACCGTAAGCTATTTCCAGGAGCTACCAGGGACATTAAATCTTCTCTCTGAAGATAGTATTGCACCCTTGACTTGCCAACAACTGAATCAGTAGGCCAATCTCTTATTTTAAAGGATGTATCATATGTCATTAAAATCACTTGTTGCATGACATTCAATTGAGGCTGTGAAACTTCTTGAGTTGAGGGAGGTGTAGTCTCGGAGGTTCTTCAGCTCGATCAGAAACAAGGTTTTTTGGCTACAATATAAAAGAATTGAGGACATCGCTCACAATCTTGAAGTCATCGGTGGGGATAGGGAGAGGCGCATATGCAACGATTACTTCTTCAACTGCCACTTTGACTTGATCATCTTTTATTTATTGGTAGTTAACAGTTGATCCCAAGTTGTGCATACTCCCCCTACAACTAACCATCTCAGATGATCCTCCAAAAAAAAGTTACAAGGTTCAGTAATTTCTTTTCGTGGACCCTCTGATGACTAACCAATATTACAACAGCTCCCTTTAGTGCTCTACTTAGGTGCAAGCGAAGTTGCCTGGGGATCACTGGTATCTCCTCTTATGCTCATTATGATCATCATCTCCTTCCTCATCTTGCTTAATGAGCTTTTAATCATACATCGTATGGTAATTTTGCCTCGACCCTTGCTTATGCCCTTGCTTCTACCCTCATAGTTGCCAACATCTGCTCCATCTTCTCCCCAGTCACCATACTGGAGGAATGGCATGGGGTTGCTCCAAAATAATCCCTTATGCCTACCCCTCATCTAACTCCCCTGACACAACCAAGATGCTCGTGTTTTCCTGTAGCAATGGTCAGGATATCATTCCTCCCATCTGACCTACATGATCCCTCAGCTTGTTTTTTTGAACTTCCTCATATAAGACATAAATGACAAATATAAGTAAAGAAATTTGTTTACTAAATAATTAATAACAATAATGGCACTTACAATTTTTTCACAACTATACGAGATTGTTCACTCGTATAAGCCCCGTTACTCTTTTGGTGAGTAAACAACCATATCTCTTCGTGACGTATCAGAAATGGTGGATCAAATTGAGCTACTTCTTCTAATCTCTTCCATTTGGCCCCCAATAAGTCTTTGTTGGCTTTTGCATAACCCCCACGAGACATTGTATGAGCGCAATCATTCTTTCTACCACTTTCTTGTGCTTTTTTGCCTCTTTGCCTACAAATAAGAAATTAAAAAAAAAGGTTACAATAAATCAGGACAATTCATAACATAATAAAATGCAAAATAAGTCAACTCACCAAAAGCTTTTGGAGTAGTCCAAAGCCATCTAAATTCTTGCCAAGTGTGTTCTCAATATAAGAATACTTGTCACTGCATTAAGATAAGGCTTACAATCTTCACCTCAATATGTAGATAATTGTGGCTAAACTTGTCTTAAACTTCCTCTAGCATTTACACAATACGTCATTATCTTCTTATACAAGATTTCACTTTGAGGAATGTCATAAGTCAGCTGTAATGCATGCATTGAAGTTGTTAGTGACAAATTAGATAATTCAGCCAAACATAAGACTATTTTATACCTAGAGAGTGTCCCAAATATGTTGCTTCACACGTTTATTGACTTTTCTCCACTCCTATATGAAGATTATAGGCTTGTTGCATGCTAGGAGGCCTACAAAACTCTTATATCGGCTTGTATTATGATCGATCGGTTTCCAATATCTATCAAACTCAATTGGAATATTTTCCTCGGTAATCCTATTTAGGGGAATATTTGTTAAACATGTGCCTCTTCTACCACTCTGTCTCGACAATCTCAGAGCATTACTAGGCTTACTTTGATCAACTCTAGCTAGATCGCTTTACTAAACACTAGGTGGCTCCAAAACATCTACACTAGGACGTTGAGGATCCTTCATATTCTTGTGATGGCTATAAAAAATTGTAGTTTTATATATAAACTAACTATATATATAATTCATAATGATGGTAATTACTTTAGCTAGCTAACTTTCAAAGCAATTTTATAAAGGGATATCCTCCCATATCCCTTCAAGATGATTGTTTCTTATACTATGTTCATTATCTGCTTCATCTTCTTTATTCAATTCTGGTAGGCCCCTACAAAAAGGAGGAGTCTCAAGAAGATCATTTATTGAACGACTATCGTCATTAATATCAATGGCCATTTTTCCTTGGAGAGCTGTAGACAATATTTTATTTGCCTGATCGGTAATATAGAACACTTGTTTTACTTGATCAGCCATAATAAAAGGTTTATATCCAAAACTTCTACTATTTAGACCTATTAATGTAAATCATAACTGATCGATCTTCACACCATTATTGACATCAACCCACTTGCATTTGAAAATGAGAAATTTAATTTTAACATAGTCAATCATCCAAATCTCAATAACCCCATAATAAGGTATGGCTGCCAATTTAGGGTTCTTATCTTTTGAACTAGAGAAGTGCATAGATTCAGCCACTAACATAGCACCACTATTCTAGACAGTACTCCTATCATCTAGGGACTTTATGTAAAAGGCATAACCATTGGTAACATATGAAGTCCAACTTATGACATCAACCTCAGGACCACGTGCTAACCATTTAATTATATCATAAACACATACTTCTCCATCAACCTTTTGTCTAAACCAGTGTGCAAAAGTTCTGTGATGCTCTCTAATTAACCTTTTCTCAGTCATTTGACTATTCTCTTTACATATAATTTCCCTATGAGCATTAATGTCATCTTGAACTTCGTCAATATTATTCAAGTTGTACAAGTGGACTTGATGCAATTGATCAGGATCCACACTTTTTGTTGAAGCCCCCCATCTACCCCCTTCTTCATTAGGATATTTAGGAAGTCTAATGTGTCTTACATTCAACAAATAATGTTGACAAAATTCCAAGTCTTTTTCTGAAACATATTTTTGAACAATAGATGCTTCAGGCTGGTTAGGGTTCTACACATAAACTTTTAGGATTTTCATAGTTCTTTCAATTGGGTACATCCATCATAAATAGATAGGGCCACACAACTTGATCTTCCTTACTAGATAAACAATTAGATGTATCATGATGTCAAAAAAAAGCTGGAAGAAAAAGCTTCTCAAGATATCACAAGATCAGATATCCTTCATTTTCCAATTCATCTAATCTTTCAATCTCAATGACTTTATTACAAATAGCATTAAAGAAGAAACAAAGTCTAGTCAAAATGTGTTGAAGATCATTTTCAACAATACCCCGAATAGCTACTGGGAGTAGTTGTTGCATTACAACATGGTAATCATGAAACTTTAGCCCTACTAATTTCAAGTGTTTCACTGACACAAGCTTTTTAAAATTTGAAGAATACCCTGAGGGAACTTTTATGCCATGTAAATACTCACAAAAACTTCTTTTCTCATCCTTAGAAAGAGTATGAAAAGCAAGAGGATAAAAAGTTCTCTTACCATATGGCCTTGGATGTAAGTCTTCTCATATTCCCATTTCTTACAAATCTAATCTTGCCTTCACACCATCCTTAGAACTACCTTGTATATTGAGCAGTGTCCCAACAATACTATCACATACATGTTTCTCCATAAGTGTGAAATCAATACAGTGTCTCACAACAAGATTGTGAAAATACGGAAGATCAAAGAAGACAAGCCTCTTCTTCCATATATTTTTTTCATTTCTACTATTTGTAGTCTTACCAAAGATAACATTGAAATTTTTCACCTTTTCATAAACTTTCTCCCTAATCAATGCCTCTGGAGCATCTTCAAACTCTGGAACACCAAAAAAATTCTTTCTTTAATCTATGATATGGGTGGCCTTATCTAAGAAATCTCCTATGGACAGGGTAAACCCCCTTTTTTCCATGTTAAAGTTGATGGTAGCATGTGCCTTCTTCACAAATCAGACATGCTTTATAGCCTTTAGCATTATCATGACAAGTTTCCATATGCAGGAAAGTCATTTATAGTATAAAAGATCATGGCTTGTATTTTAAAAATATCCTTCTTGTTTGAGTCAAAATCATCGACACCTTCATACCACAACTCTTTCAAGTCTTCAATCAAGGGTCCTAGGTAAACATCTATGTCATTTCTAGGTTGTTTAAGTCCCGAAATCAACATAGACTGTAACACCCTGCCTTTAATCACGTGATTATAATTCGATATTAGGTAATAATTTAGATTAGAGACCGTCGGATAGTTTAAAACTCATTAAAAATTCCCTTTAGTAGTAGGGTCTTTATGAAATTTTCAAAACTTCATTCCTTTTCCGGTCTCAGGTTCGACTAACGAAGATAATCACCTGTGCAGTATATCCACATTTAAGTATGACAGAGTGTATAACCAAAATCCCGGCGACCCCCGGGTTCAACCACATACCTAGAATTCCAAATTCCTGATTAGGGATTACAACCAGGTATTTCAAACTATACACATCTCCAAAACATAATACAGTAATCCCTATCCGAAATGAATAAACCAACAAACTATACTAATGTCCCTAAGAAACTCTAACCGCTCCGGGTCACGCGCTTTTCCTTGGAGCCAGTCGCCCTGTCTGAAAGGTTAGTTCAAAGGAAAGAATGAGATTCTAAAGAATCCCAGTAGTAACTAAACATTTATACCACACACAAGCACATAGCATGTAAGCAAATCATCATACAGCATCAGCAGCAATCACACTCCACCCTCATCCCCTTTCTCCGCCGGGAAAGCACACTGTCCTAACCCGAACCGTTGTTAGCTACTCAGGGACTATTGGCGTGGCAGTGCATACATATAGCCTTATAGCACATAGCTATCCGGCTTCACAAACGGCTCGTCAGCCTCGCAAATAGCCTTTCGGCTCATAACCGACCTTTCGGCCCACAACCGACCTTTCGGCCCACAATCAGCCTCTCGGCTTTCATGTCACATAATCACACCTCATCCTCATCCCCTTTCTCCGCCGGGAAGGCACACTGCCTAACCCGAACCGTTGTTAGCTACTCAGGGACTATTGGAATGACAGTGCTAACACAAATCCACAGATATCGCAGCATACGAATTCATTACAAATCAACGATATAACACACATACAATGCATTATATATGGTACAAAAGAAAAGTCACTACCTGATCCCTTCCTGTTGTCTCTGGGCACAGTAGGCTCACGAGGATAGCAGATATCAAATCCTATAATCAAAATAGGGACATTTGGTTAATTTCCTTTTCCAAATCCTTACCTCCATAACACTTTAAGTTGGTATTCATTTGGACTCTTTAGATGGCCATTAAATGCCTAAACATATGCCTAAAAGGTTGGGAAAGACTATACCCAAAACCACCTTTCAAAAGTGCAAAACACAAATTTTTGGGGTTGGGCCGCGGCCCAAAATCCGTGGGCTGCGGCCCAAGGATGCCCAGAAACATTTGGGCTGCGGCCCAGAATCCTTGGGCCGCGGCCCAAAGCTGTCCAGAAGCGCTCAGAAACATTTGGGCTGCGGCCCAGACTCCACGGGCCGCGGCCCAAGAAAATCCAGTTTCTGGCTGAACTTCCAAAAATCATAACTAATTCAGGAAAAATCGAAATGGGGTGATTCCAAAGCCAAATGAAATCTATTCAAGTCCTCTTTCAAGGAAAAATATTGGCCATACCTAGAAATCACCACAAAAGTCCAGATTTACCAAAAACTTAACATTGTACCAAAACAGGATCTAGTTTTGATGCCAAACTTTGGACAGTTCAAACTCCCACCTTAAAAATCGAAATGACACAAAATTTATGTCCATTTTGAAGCCCAAGATGTGAACTTTAAGACTGGAAAGTTTCATAATTTTACAACATCATTTGCCCAGACAAAACGTCCACACCATCTGACTGCCCAGAACAAACTTACATTGGACAGATTTCCAGATTTTGTCAATTGGTTTCCAATGGTCCTTAATTTCAAATCACATACTATCTTCACACAATTTGGCTCAAGGAACACATTGGAGCCATCAAAATGACCATATTCATTATCCATGAGCATGTTCTACCACAACCACCACATGTCACCTTAACATCTCCAATCAACACACACATTGCAATCCATTCCAACCCAAAATTCCAAGCCAATTCCAAATACACAAAGACACTCTATGACACTAATTTCCACACTAAACACTAACCAAATCATGCTTTTCGAAATTGACCAAAAATCAGGGCAAATTCCAAAATTCTCAAGACCCAACCAATGATTACAACAACTATACCAAAATGCTTCTAATTCTTACCTCTTCTTCTTCCTAAAGCCAATTCTTCACTTCACCAACTTCCAAATTCCCACAAGATCTCAAACTTCACCAACCAAAATTCTGAAACCATAGAAATATAGCCCTCAACCTCATGAACAACATTAATGAAAGTAAATTGAGCATTCATGGACAACTTCTCACCTTTCTCTAAGCCTTCTTCTTTCTCTTTCTTGCTCAACTTTAGCGAAAATGGAGAGAATAGAGAGAGATGAGAGATATTGATGAAGATGATCACTTTTCCTCACACATACACACATAAACCGTATAGGAGGAGAGAAGAAAGAGAAAAAATGGTTTGAATATTTGACTTCAATCCAAGAGCCCTTAGTTTGACACTTGGCACCATCTCCTTCTCCCTTCCATGATTTCACTTAGATTCACATGCACAAGATTCCACCTCTTGATCTTTCAATCTTAGCCATTAATCTTGATTACTAAGGGGTTTTTCTCATTAGTAGCTAACCAGACGGTTGGTAAATTACCATTTTACCCCTGATTAGTACAATACTCATTAAATCATCACTAATGGTCTTTATATCATAACACACAACATATACTTCAAATATGCTTAATTGACATTAATTACATCATTTGAAGTTACTAATCCTTGATTAAAATCCAGGATGTTACAATTCTCCCCCCGAAAATTTAATTTCGTCCTCGAAATTGCTATACAACTTGAGCCATAAACTCCGGATATCTTCTCCGCAGATCTTCCTCCGCTTCCCAAGTTGCTTCTCTCGGAGTCATCCCCTTCCAGATCACCTTCACATATGGGATGCTTCGGTGTCTGAGCCGTCGCTCCTCTCGGTCAATGACCTGCTCTGGCTCCACTGCATATGAGAAATTATCTTGCAATTCCACTTCTTCATATTCAACTACGTGAGATGGATCTGGTTGGTACTTCTTTAATTGAGAAACGTGGAATACATCATGGAGCCTGCTCAAGCTCGGAGGTAGTGCTACTCGATACGCAACAGGTCCAATCCTCTCAAGGATTTCAAAAGGTCCTATATATCTCGGGCTCAGCTTCTTTCTCTTGATCGCACGCCCAACCCCGGTGACAGGAGATACTCTCAGAAAAATATGATCTCCAACCTCAAACTCTAGAGGCCGTCTTCTCTTGTCAGCGTAGCTTTTCTGTCGACTCTGCGCTGCAAGCAACCTCTTACGAATAATCCCAATCTGTGCTGAGGTTTGATCAACCAAATCTGGTCCGTAAAGCTTTCTTTCAGATAGCTCGTTCCAGCACAAGGGCGATTGACACCGTCTTCCATACAACGCTTCATACGGAGCCATCTGAATGCTCGCATGATAGCTATTGTTGTAGGCAAACTCCGCAAGTGGAAGGAAGCGATCCCAGCTTCCTTTAAAATCAAGAACACATGCCCGTAGCATATCTTCCAGCGTCTGGATCGTTCTCTCTGACTGTCCATCCGTCTGTGGATGATAAGCCGTACTGAATCTCAATTGAGTTCCCAAGGCTTTATGCAACGCTTTCCAGAATCTTGAAGTAAATCGAGGATCTCGATCAGAAATAATGTTTTTCGGAACACCATGAAGTTTCACGATCTCCCGAACATAAATCTCTGCTAGTTTATCAGGAGAATAACCAGCATCAATTGGTATGAAGTGCGCCGACTTCGTTAACCGATCCACAATTACCCAGATCGCATCATAATTCCTGATCTTGGGCAATCCCGTCACAAGGTCCATAGTCACACTTTCCCATTTCCACTCTGGAATTTCAGGATTCTGGAGTAAACCAGGTGGTCTTTGGTGTTCAATCTTCACTTTCTGACAAGTGAGACATCTGGCCACGTACTTCGTCACATCACTCTTCAAACCCGGCCACCAATATACAGATTTTAGGTTATGGTACATTTTGGTCATACCAGGATGAAGAGTGTACTGGCTCTTATGCGCCTCATCTAGAATCTTTTGTCGCAACTCCGCCTTAAGTGGAACGCAAACTCTATTCTGATAGCGAACCAATCCTCTAGGCGACAAATCATAACCCGGAACTTCTCCCCGTTCAATCCGAGTCAAATTGCGCTGTATCCAGTCATCTTGCCTCTGAGCTTCTTCAATCTCAGCTTTTAGATCACTTTCTTCCTGGGAAATAGTGTAATTGGCACAGACGATCTGGTTCGTCAAATTCAAATCACGAAAATCTTCAATCAATTTCTTCTCTCGTATCATCATAGCTGCAACGAGCACAGTCTTTCGACTCAGAGCATCAGCGACTACATTGGCTTTACCTGGATGATATTTGATTTCCAGGTCGTAGTCTTTAAGCAATTCCATCCAACGACGCTGTCTCATATTCAGTTCCTTCTGATCGTATAAATACTTAAGACTCTTGTGGTCGCAGTACAGTTCCACAGTCACACCGTACAGGTAATGACGCCAGATTTTCAAAGCAAACACAATGGCCGCAAGCTCCAGATCATGAGTGGGATAATTCAATTCATGAGGTCTGAGCTGTCGAGAGGCGTAGGCCACCACACGTCCCTGCTGCATAAGGACACACCCTAATCCCTGCCCACTGGCATCGGAGTACACAACATAAGTCACACTGGGATCGGGTAAAATCAACACAGGTGCCGACGTCAACCTCTCCTTCAGCTCCACAAAACAGTTTTCACATTTATCGTCCCACACAAACGGCTGATCCTTTCTCGTGAGCTTGGTCATCGGCAACGCAATACGGGAGAAATTCTGAATGAATCTCCGATAATACCCGGCAAGACCCAGAAAACTGCGTACCTCTGCCACAGATTCTGGCCTCTTCCAGTCTAGTACTGCTTCCACTTTACTGGGATCCACAGAGACCCCTTCTTGCGAGATAACATGGCCTAGGAATCTCACTTCCGATAGCCAAAATTCGCATTTACTCAACTTCGCGTATAGTTTCTTCTCATACAAGATATTCAATACAACTCTCAAATGATGCTCATGCTCTTCCTTACTTTTGGAATATATCAGAATGTCATCGATAAACACAACAACAAACTGATCCAGATACTGCCGAAAGATACGGTTCATGTAATCCATGAAAACCGCAGGCGCATTGGTTAGCCCAAATGGCATTACCAAAAACTCGTAATGACCATACCGGGTCCTGAAAGCAGTTTTCGGAACATCTTCCGCTTTTACTCGCAGCTGATGATACCCTGACCTTAGATCAATCTTTGAGAATACACACGATCCAGAGAGTTGATCTAACAGGTCATCGATTCGAGGAAGTGGGTACTTGTTCTTGATAGTAACCTTATTCAACTCTCTATAATCGATACACAACCGGAGGCTTCCATCTTTCTTTTTTACGAATAACACTGGAGCTCCCCACGGCGACACACTGGGTCTAATGAACCCTTTCTCAAGCAGATCTTCTATTTGTTTCTTTAGTTCCGCCATCTCATTTGGGGCCATACGGTATGGGGCCTTTGAAATAGAACCTGCTCCAGGCACAATGTCAATCGGGAATTGAACTTCCCTCTCAGGAGGCAATCCACTAAGGTCGTCCGGAAACACCTCAGGGAATTCATTCACCACGGGTATATTATTCAACATTTCACCAGTTTCCCCCTGAACGGAAAAGAATACCATATACCCTTGGCAACCCTTTTCAATATATCTCTCAGCTTTCGCCGTAGAAAGGAAATTCAGACTAGCACCTACAGCTTCAACTCTCTGAGAAACAGGATATACTATCCTCTTATTCCCGCAATCAAGCAATACGTTATTTGCCGTTAACCAATTAAGACCCAAAATGACTTCCAATTGATAAAGCGGCAGACAAATCAGGTCTATAACAGACTGATGCCCTTCCACAGTTATGACACAATTCAGACAAACTTCTGTGGTCAAGGCTTTTATACCCATTGGAGTGGACACTACTAATTCAAATGGTAACTCATGCACATGCAATCCTAGGCGCTTCACGCAATCATAGGCGATGAATGAGTGACTTGCACCCGAGTCGAATAAAACTTGCAACAAATAACCATTTACAGAAACTTTACCTTGAATCAACTCAGGAGATCTACGGGCCTCCTCGTGGGTCATAGCAAACACTCGGCCCGGTGCCTGTGGCCTCGGTTCCGCTCTCGGTTGTCGACAATCTTTAGCAAGATGTCCTGGCCGTTTGCAATTGAAACAAACCATCTCTCCCTGACAATTCTGGCCATAATGTGATTTATTGCAACGACGACATTTCCACTCGGTCACAAATCTCTGAGACTCACGACCTTTAGACTGATAGGGCTTCTTATCACCGCCCTGATACGAAGAAGATCCTTGGCCTTTCCGCTTTTGAGAAACATTACCCTTACTGGGTTCACTGCGGTGGCCAGTAGCTTTGGTAGGATGCACTTCTCTTAGATTATTCTCCGTGATTCGACATTGCTCCACCGCCTTATTGAACTTCTTGAATCGGTGTGTAACCAGCCGCTTCCGCAACTCTCGCCTCAAACCTCGTATGAGCATATCCGAGCTCCATTCTCCGTCATCCTTATACCGAAGGTAGGAGGAATACCGGGACAAGCGAATGAATCGGGATAAATAATCATCGAAGCTCTCCGTGTCCCCTTGCCTGATGTTAAGGAATTCCGTCTCCTTTTCAAGCCGGACTGATTTCGGAAAGTACTTCTCATTGAACTCTTGTAGGAAAAATTTCCAAGTTAGTGGCGCATTTCTGTTCTTCAGTGTTAGGGCGATATTCCGCCACCAACGATCCGCATCACCTTCGAGCTTATAGACCGCCAACCGTGGCTTTATCTCCTCTGGACAACAAAGCACCTCAAATATCTTCTCCAGCCTATTCAGCCAATCCTCAGCTGCTTGAGGGTCAAACCTCCCTCTAAACACCGGAGGTAGGTGTTTGCAGAATCTTGTGACCCAAAACTGCAGGTCTCTTTCTTCTTTGAGCGGCATTCCATGAGACTCTTGATTCGGAATAGCACGAGATGGGGATTCTGATGGCCGTGCTGATCCCTCAGCAGTGTACTCATGTTGGGTTCCTTCTTGAGTTTCCTCCGGAATAGACTGAACCGGAACGTCTTTATTCTTTGCCTTCTCTGCTCTGAGCTCATCTCTCAGCTCAGTGATCATGTCCCGCTGATCCTTGATTAGACTCATCAACTCGTGCATAGGATCTGGTGGGTTTTCATTACCAACCTCCACCACCGGGTCTACACGCGGAGTTTTGGGGCGTCCTCTAGTTTTCTTCATTCTACAAATAGCTTACCCCGTTAATTCAGCAGAGACAGTATGCACATATTGTCACCAAACTCATATATAATCCATATCAATAAACATACATGTGCATACACAACAATCATTCACAAACAATCCTCTATCCCTAAAATCAACTAAGGGATCTATCCTAGCAACTTCTACCCTTGCCAGGAACTACAGCTCTGATACCAAAATGTAACACCCTGCCTTTAATCACGTGATTATAATTCGATATTAGGTAATAATTTAGATTAGAGACCGTCGGATAGTTTAAAACTCATTAAAAATTCCCTTTAGTAGTAGGGTCTTTATGAAATTTTCAAAACTTCATTCCTTTTCCGGTCTCAGGTTCGACTAACGAAGATAATCACCTGTGCAGTATATCCACATTTAAGTATGACAGAGTGTATAACCAAAATCCCGGCGACCCCCGGGTTCAACCACATACCTAGAATTCCAAATTCCTGATTAGGGATTACAACCAGGTATTTCAAACTATACACATCTCCAAAACATAATACAGTAATCCCTATCCGAAATGAATAAACCAACAAACTATACTAATGTCCCTAAGAAACTCTAACCGCTCCGGGTCACGCGCTTTTCCTTGGAGCCAGTCGCCCTGTCTGAAAGGTTAGTTCAAAGGAAAGAATGAGATTCTAAAGAATCCCAGTAGTAACTAAACATTTATACCACACACAAGCACATAGCATGTAAGCAAATCATCATACAGCATCAGCAGCAATCACACTCCACCCTCATCCCCTTTCTCCGCCGGGAAAGCACACTGTCCTAACCCGAACCGTTGTTAGCTACTCAGGGACTATTGGCGTGGCAGTGCATACATATAGCCTTATAGCACATAGCTATCCGGCTTCACAAACGGCTCGTCAGCCTCGCAAATAGCCTTTCGGCTCATAACCGACCTTTCGGCCCACAACCGACCTTTCGGCCCACAATCAGCCTCTCGGCTTTCATGTCACATAATCACACCTCATCCTCATCCCCTTTCTCCGCCGGGAAGGCACACTGCCTAACCCGAACCGTTGTTAGCTACTCAGGGACTATTGGAATGACAGTGCTAACACAAATCCACAGATATCGCAGCATACGAATTCATTACAAATCAACGATATAACACACATACAATGCATTATATATGGTACAAAAGAAAAGTCACTACCTGATCCCTTCCTGTTGTCTCTGGGCACAGTAGGCTCACGAGGATAGCAGATATCAAATCCTATAATCAAAATAGGGACATTTGGTTAATTTCCTTTTCCAAATCCTTACCTCCATAACACTTTAAGTTGGTATTCATTTGGACTCTTTAGATGGCCATTAAATGCCTAAACATATGCCTAAAAGGTTGGGAAAGACTATACCCAAAACCACCTTTCAAAAGTGCAAAACACAAATTTTTGGGGTTGGGCCGCGGCCCAAAATCCGTGGGCTGCGGCCCAAGGATGCCCAGAAACATTTGGGCTGCGGCCCAGAATCCTTGGGCCGCGGCCCAAAGCTGTCCAGAAGCGCTCAGAAACATTTGGGCTGCGGCCCAGACTCCACGGGCCGCGGCCCAAGAAAATCCAGTTTCTGGCTGAACTTCCAAAAATCATAACTAATTCAGGAAAAATCGAAATGGGGTGATTCCAAAGCCAAATGAAATCTATTCAAGTCCTCTTTCAAGGAAAAATATTGGCCATACCTAGAAATCACCACAAAAGTCCAGATTTACCAAAAACTTAACATTGTACCAAAACAGGATCTAGTTTTGATGCCAAACTTTGGACAGTTCAAACTCCCACCTTAAAAATCGAAATGACACAAAATTTATGTCCATTTTGAAGCCCAAGATGTGAACTTTAAGACTGGAAAGTTTCATAATTTTACAACATCATTTGCCCAGACAAAACGTCCACACCATCTGACTGCCCAGAACAAACTTACATTGGACAGATTTCCAGATTTTGTCAATTGGTTTCCAATGGTCCTTAATTTCAAATCACATACTATCTTCACACAATTTGGCTCAAGGAACACATTGGAGCCATCAAAATGACCATATTCATTATCCATGAGCATGTTCTACCACAACCACCACATGTCACCTTAACATCTCCAATCAACACACACATTGCAATCCATTCCAACCCAAAATTCCAAGCCAATTCCAAATACACAAAGACACTCTATGACACTAATTTCCACACTAAACACTAACCAAATCATGCTTTTCGAAATTGACCAAAAATCAGGGCAAATTCCAAAATTCTCAAGACCCAACCAATGATTACAACAACTATACCAAAATGCTTCTAATTCTTACCTCTTCTTCTTCCTAAAGCCAATTCTTCACTTCACCAACTTCCAAATTCCCACAAGATCTCAAACTTCACCAACCAAAATTCTGAAACCATAGAAATATAGCCCTCAACCTCATGAACAACATTAATGAAAGTAAATTGAGCATTCATGGACAACTTCTCACCTTTCTCTAAGCCTTCTTCTTTCTCTTTCTTGCTCAACTTTAGCGAAAATGGAGAGAATAGAGAGAGATGAGAGATATTGATGAAGATGATCACTTTTCCTCACACATACACACATAAACCGTATAGGAGGAGAGAAGAAAGAGAAAAAATGGTTTGAATATTTGACTTCAATCCAAGAGCCCTTAGTTTGACACTTGGCACCATCTCCTTCTCCCTTCCATGATTTCACTTAGATTCACATGCACAAGATTCCACCTCTTGATCTTTCAATCTTAGCCATTAATCTTGATTACTAAGGGGTTTTTCTCATTAGTAGCTAACCAGACGGTTGGTAAATTACCATTTTACCCCTGATTAGTACAATACTCATTAAATCATCACTAATGGTCTTTATATCATAACACACAACATATACTTCAAATATGCTTAATTGACATTAATTACATCATTTGAAGTTACTAATCCTTGATTAAAATCCAGGATGTTACATAGACAACATGATATACTTACATTTCATGCATAACAGAGGAGATAAGTTGTAAAGAACCAACAAAACAGGCTATGAACAATGTATACTACTTAGGCTACTATAAGGATTCATCCCATTGTGCTAAGCCCAAGCTTAGGGTTCTAGGTTCTTCGCCGAAGCTAGGAAACAATTAATCAATTTTCTTCCATTAAGAAGAATCAGTTGGATGTCGAACTTTCTATCCAAAATCCTCTCATCCCTTACCATCTTAAATGTTTTGCATCATTTTCAATAAAAAGAAGTGCTTGAACCTTGGAATGATTGGAATATACCACAACACTTTTACAGGGGCCTTATTGGATTTGTACCTTGGGATTTCACATATCGAACACTACTACTCCTCTTCATGATCTTTTCTATATAATATGCAATCATTAGGGTATGCATGGATCTTTTTATACTTCATCCCTAGTAGACACAGTATTTTCTTAGCATCACAGTATCGATAAGGCAACACATTATCATCTAGAAGCATGTCCTTAAAAGCCTCACTGCACATATTACCATATGCATATGATTGCTCAAAAGCCTCTTCTCTTACATCACGAATAATATCCTCTATTCGGTCATTCATATCCTCCATGTCATTATCATCAAAGGCCACTCCCCCTATTGAGATGCACTTAACATTTCTAATTCCTCTCCGTGTCATACCCATACTGTATAACTCTTACAAAATCCTTCACAAATTAAATGTGTATATATAATTTCAGCAATCAGTCACTTCTCATTTAAAGACTTTACATAGGGGCAATAGAACATCCCACTATCATCATGATATTTCTTTTAGCAAAGTCTAAAAAATCCCTTACCCCAATATCATATTTAACACTTGTTCATTTAGTTTTTTTCCAACTACGATCCATATATTTCAACATTTTTTCTCTTTTCTATTTTTCCCCTAGAAAAGGCAACAGCATGATGAGAGCATACAACAAACATTTCACTCAAGTACCTAGTTTAACTACTACATAATGAACAAGTACATAGCAAATTTTAGATTGGAATGCATTCATATATAGCAAAGATCAATTTGGTAGGCATCACTTTAATTATTAAATGGCAAAGACTACTTGAATTACCCGTCAGTCACTCAAAGAAAGGCTTTGAAGACCGAAAACTACACAGTAAATATCAGTTTTGTATGATGGTGTGGAATTCATATTGGAAGAAAGGCCTTAAAGACCAAAAACTACACAGAAACAACCAAATGCAAAATAAGCCTTAGCAGCAACAACAGAAAAGATGAACTTTACCATAAATAAAACCCAGATTCACAGACAATAATGATTGATTTTAGAGAAATGATAGTACATGTCTTATGAAATAGTTGTAAAAATAATATTTCAAGTTTTAGTTGAAATAAGCAATGTTTTTGGCAAGGTAACTAACACTCTGAAGAGGACATAAAACTAGTGATTTATATAAGCCAATTTATGATATAGTAAATTAGCTAGACAGGGAAGCAATTCTTATATAAAGAAACTCATAAACTTTAGGTTTATCCACTAATATTAGAAGTTAAACTAAGATAGTCGACCTAATAAATTCACAGGCAATGGATTAAGGATTATTGATGTGTTAGAGTCAGCAATTTCTTTAGGGCATTGAATTGAGGGACAATGTGTGTGTGTGTGTGTGAAGAGCAAGGAGAGAGGAATACGCAAGTATTGCTTCCATTATTTCATTGATTACACAAGATCTCAATATTCAACCTCAAAAATGAGTAGACTCTAAAGAATCTTAGAGTTCAGAGGATTACTTGTAACTAAATACTATTTTAGTTTCCAAAAAAAATTGTAGTGCAGAAGGGAATTGTAACATTAAATGCAAACTTAATATAAATTGTGTGAACTTACTTGCTTTATCACACTATGCCAAATCAAATGCAAAATTCTTTCAGCCACTTCCCTATAGAAATATTGTGCAACAAATATACCCAATCAGAGGAGAATCCAAAAATCATATTCAATTTATGTATATACTGTGTCAAACCAATTTTGATTATCAAACCTCAAATTTCTGTCAAAATAAACAACATATGACAGCATCTACTAGTTTCAAAATTAGTATAAACAAACACACATGAAATCACTCATAGGCATCTAATAGCCCAATAAGGATAAAGGTTCAGTAGAGATATCCATACATGGATGCCTCCTGTAAACCCATATTAGTGTCCCTATAAATTGATCTATCAATCATGTTATTTAGCTATATGCATGGATATAAATCCCATCCAATGTTAAGTACATATGCACATGAATATACCTCAATAAGCAAGGTGATAGCATCCAATGCTCGATCATCAACTAGATAGTCAAAGGATTCAAACTATTAGCAGTACTAAGTCAAACAATGGATTAGGGATACAAAATCCAAATTATGTGACTTGTGCAAAACATAGTAATTCAATATCTTGTAAAAAAGTCCAGCTAGTCAAACTTATGTACAATTCAAAATAGCAGACAAATGAAAAAAAGATAGAAAAAGCCTGTAAGAATTAGGGATTAAACAAATAGCGTACCCAAATTGTAGAACACATTGGTCTTCTACCGAAAGACGATGCACAAAAAGTTCAACAAAGTGCATTAGTACCGAAGGAAACCTCATAGCTTCAAGAGAATTAGGTATTCAACAATCAACGTACCCAAATTTCACTAGAAGAAGCCAAACACTCACCAACCAACATTATGAAAGAAATGAGAACAGAGTATGTAAGCACCGATGAAAATTTATTGTAAACCAAAGAGAATTAGGGATTCAAACAATAGCGAATCCAATATTCACCATAAGACACTAGATGGGACACTTGCCGATCGATGAAGCTAAAAACTTAGCAGAGTGTGTTTAAAAGAGAGAGAAGAGTGCTACAGTGAAAAGATTTTAGATTTTGATAGAGGTGTGAACGGGCAAAAAAGCTATTAAGGTGGATTTTTAAGACCGATCCAACAAAATAACCGGTCTTAGATATCATATTTTAGACTAGTTATTCTACCAACCGGTCTAAAATCAATGTTTTTATTTTTTTTATTTGGTTAAAATTTTAGACTGGTTACTATTTATAACTGGTCTTAAAAGTTAAATATTTAAGACCGGTTATCATATATAACGGGTCTTAAATTGTATTAGAGTGTTGAGACAGAACTCGAGTGCATCTATTATTTCTTCTTCTTGTTTTATCTTGGGTAAACATTTTTAGGACTTTACTTTTTGGACTTGAGTCACATGTCTCCCACACTCGAGTGTTATGACAGAACTTGAGTGCATCTATTATTTCTTATTCTTGTTTTGTCTATGGTAAACATTTTAAGACTTTACTTTCTGGACTCGAGTGTAGAGACAGAGCTTGAGTGCATCTATTATTTCTTGTTTCTCTTGCACTCTCTATAAAACACTTTCATTCTTACACTTGCAGCACTCGAGTGTAAACAATCTCAGACCTTGAGTATGAATGTAAGAGTCATGTGCATCAAACAGTTTTTGCTACTACTTGACTCTTGGAAAAACACTTGCATATATGTTATTTCTTGTTCTTATTTTGTCTTGGGTAAACACTTTTTGAACTTCACTTTTTCAACTCGAGTAAGCATATCTCCTGCACTCAAGTATTGTGACAGAACTCTAGAGTATATGTTATTTCTTGTTCTTGTTTCCTCTTAGGTAAACGCTTTTAGGACTTAACTTTCTAGACTGGAGTGATCATTTCTACAGTGCTCGAGTGTTGAGACAAAACTCGAGTGCATCTGTCATCTCTTGTTTATGCTTTTACCCTCTATAAAACACTTTTATGCTTACACTTGCAGCACTCGAGTATAAATGACCTCTAAACTCAAGTGTGGATATAGGACTTTAGTGCATCAGACAATTTTTGCTACCACTTGCTCTTGGTAAAACACTTACATGATCATACTTCTTAAACTTGAGTATAAAGGTAAAAAAACTCACCTTTAAGACCGGTTGTCACTAACAACTGGTCATAAAAGGGGAAAAATTCATTTTTAAAATCTTCATCATTTATACCAGTTTTAAAACTACCCGATCTAAAAGGTTTTATATTTAAGACCTATTATGTTTTTATCCAGTCTAAAAGGTTTCAAAACTTTTTAATGTTTTAATTATTTTATCTTTTTATATCGGTTATTTGTATAACCGATCTAAATAATTTATTTTAAACTGGTTATTTTGAGAATTGGTCTTAAAATTTCTCTATAATTAGAAAAATGCCACCGGTCATAATTTTAAGACCTTATCCTCTATAACTGGTTTAAATATGGCAATCTAAAAGGGAAAAATTGTACTAGTTAAAAAATCAAGGTGAGTAATCTTGCTCAATTTACACCTTCCAAATCACCTCTTTAGCCTTAAGTGCCTTAATAAACATTGTTCTCATTGTTAAGAGCTATAATCCTATGGTTTTTGTTTCTTAAGGGGAGGTGTTTTTAGCTGCCAAAATTAGGCGAACCTATAACAAGCCTTGGAAAGTGAAAGAGGTTGGGTATTATGGATTTTCTTGGCTGCCCTAGTTTTAGTTACGATGGGAAATTTTGGGTTTCATGTTGCTATGACCAAGTACATAATGTTATATGATGCTTAATGATGATATGAGGCTAGTTTAGTTATAAACTTTTAATGTTGTTAATTGTTGGTTAGTTAGTGTGTTTTGGCTGGAAGCAGGACAACAAGAAGGAGTATGATTTTGGTGAATGTAAGGTCATGAATGGATTCTACAAGAACAATTATGTGGGGGTAGCCTATGGTTCTGCTTTTGGATGAATTGGATATGAAATGCTAAAATTGGAATTTGATGTTGCTTAGGTTAAATGTTGCCAGATTAATGGTAGGATGTTTGAGACTTATTTTTAATTAATCAAATTTTATCTAATGGACATGAAAGTTTCTAGAATAATAGTAGACATGATAAGCTTTAATTTTATATAAAATATCTGGCATTTGTATTAGTACATTAGGAGTTATGACCTGTTAAAGTTAGACAATAAAATTGAAACGATATTTGTGGTAGTGCGGACTGATTGGAGTTTCTTGAATAGTGTGTGTGTAATTGGCAACAAGGGGTATTTTTCATTAAAATAGACTTATAGGACTTTAAACTACTTCAATTGGAGATTTGTATATTAAATTATGATTTTTCAAAGTTAGGTGAAAATTCAAGCAACATAGGCTTGACATGCGAAAATGAGAAATTGGAGTGAATTGTAAATAAGGTTAACTTGCAAGGGTAGAGTGTACTTGGAGTAAGATTGTAAATAAATTTGTTATCTAAGGGTAAATATATGTATTAGTACTTAGGTGAATTGTAATAAGATTGAAATCTAAGGGTAGGAATATGTGCTAGTACATGGGGTAAATTGTAATAAAGTTGGAACTCTAAGGCTAAAGTTGAATACTAGAGGCTAGTATAGACACCTTAACTACTCATATGGCATAATGCACTAGTCTTAGATATAACCAACCTAAGTGTTTTGAGTTATTAAATAATTGGGCCAATCCCAATCCCAATGCCAATCTCAATCCATCAAAATTCAGTACCATGTAGCAAACAAGGCTAACTTAAAGTTCCACTTAATTACCTAGTGCCATTACATTTTTCATTTTCACACTTGTACTCAAATTTTCCAGAATTTTCTTTAATGTTTGAACATTCCTAACTAATTGTAAAGATATCCAATTATGATGATTCCAAAGGCTATGTGACCCCTAATTAGTCTAGTTTCAAGGAAAAATACAGCCATTACACTTTTGGATGAATATTAATACAGTATCTTACTTAATTGATCACTGCCCCCAAAATTTGCCAGTTTGTAGATCAAACTTTAAAAATGCAAAACTCCCAGAACATAAGTCCAAATAACATATGTATGTCAAATTACAGCTTGACATGTCTACTTTTAGAATGGAAAGTTTCAAAATGTTTGTACATGATTTACTTATTAAAAACATCATGCAAATAATCTGCCCTGCACAAAACACCCACTAGCAGCATTTTAACTTTGTAGTATATATTTTCAGTTGTGTAGAATTTACAACCTAGGCTATTCCCATACAATTTTTCATTCTAAACACAATGGGAATATCAAAATCATCAAAATCACAAATCTTCACCCTCTACACCTACTGACTGAACATACCCAATTTTGCTAAAATCACCAAAACAGAATTTTGTCTAACAACATGGTATAATATCATCATTTAATCATAAACACATGATTAAACCATAATTAAACCTAACAAATAGCCCCTGAATGAAAAATTAACAGTACCCTACCCTTATGAAAACTCATCCAAGCAACAAACCAATCGGTTTAAAATGAAGCCCATACTTACCTCTACATGTTTCCCCAACCAGTTCAGAAATCCAGCAATACTTCAACCGGCATGACTACACCAAACCACTCTAAATGGAAATCTAAAATCATATAAATGAAGCTTAGGATGATTAGAAGAAAGTTTGTGAAGAGTATTTTGAGAGAAAACATCGATTTGGTAATGTTTTCGGTGGATTGAAGTTCTGTAAAGTTATTATTCACCTTCTATCTCTCCTCTAACAAATTTTCCAATTTCTTGGTATTCTTTCTAATCTTTACAGTAGCTAGACAAATTTAATGGAAGAGAGAGAGCCCAAGATTAAATCTTGGAAATTAGATTAAATGGACAAATCCTATGTAATCTTGCTTTTCAAGATGACATCTTGTGTTGCCACATGTCCCTTCCTAACCATACTTACCTCTTTCTCTCTCTCTTAGGCCACTACATTTTATCAGGGGAAGGGAAGCTTGATAAATTGCCCTAACTCTCGGGCACGGTGTTTGAGAAAGTCAAACATGTGACTGATCTGGAGACCGGTAGATTTCCCTGACTTCAAGCGCTGGTGGCGCCTCTTAAGAATGCCAACACAAAGGTCACTATGACTCTCATGATGAAGGGACATGTGTCCTCCTCTCCTTTGTCCAATACAAAAGTTGTGTCATTATTGCTCACTTTATTAAAGCTATTTTAATAAAGTTATTTTATCAATGTCTACTTGAGTTTTACTTGGGACTTACTCAGGATTGCTTCACATATACCGAGGGCTGCCAAATGATGCCAGGTCAGAGTATATGTGTGTGGGCCCCATATGGCACCAAACACTGGCGTCTACTCTAAAAACGCAAGGTATTCTTGTCTACCCTGAAAATGCCATGTGCACTCACAAACCAACATACTTTACTTAATTAACTTGTCCCATACCTCGTGGCATAGTTGGGTGGCATCTTTCTACCCTGAAAATGCCATATATACTCACAAACTGACACTTTAATCATACTGCTACAAACATGATCCCTCTGCTCAGTAGGGCCAAATCACATAATCCCTTAGAGTCTTTCTATCTCTCATTTTTCTTGGGACTCTTCCCGAACTGCAATTAGTCGTCTGCCTGATATAGGCTTATCCTCAAGTCTCTATACCCAAAGTTTGGGATTTTACATTCCCCACACAATTGTTCTTGTAGAATCCATTGGTAACCTTAAATTCACTAAAATCGCACTCCTTCTTGCTGCCCTGCTCCTGGCCAAAACACACTACCAACTAACAATCAATAACTCTGCAATTTTACCACCAAAATAGCTTCATATCATCATGTACATGGTCATAGCTGTAATGCCCCCAAAATGTGTATAAGGGCTCATAACTCTAAGTGAGAATGTAATGAATGTTAGATGAACACTTTTAGGGAATAAAGTGTGAATGATGACCCAAATTAGCAGCAGAAAGTGCCCAAACCTAATATTTGAGCTCAATTATGGTGATAAAGCCTAATTTGAATTAAAACTAAAGAGAAGGGCGCATGTCAATAGGAAATGGAATTAGATAATGCAATAAGTGCCAATCTAACTAAATTGCCATAGTCAGGGGCAAAACGGGAAGAAAGAAAGTTATGAGCCAATTAGTATGCAATCGAAGAAGAAATTGACTATTAACTAAAAGAGTATGAGGTGTGACAAAATGGCTAATGGAATTGGTTAGAGTAACTAAATGGTTACATACTTTTGGAGAAGCCATAGGATGATGACATTTGGCACCACATGATCTAGGCAATGAAACTTTGAAAAGTCAAATAATTAATGTTTCAAATTCCCCCTTCTCCTCTTAATTCGGTTAAAAGGCTGTGGAGGGCTAAAAATTGAATTAATTAGGACAATATTTGGGCAGCCATTTCGGTCAAAAAGCGAAGAGAAAGGAAAGAGAAAACTTGTTGTAATTACACTTAGTTAAGTTAGCATAAATGTATGGCCAACGGATTAATATTAGCCATAACTTTTACCACCTTTTGGATCATATTTTTGGTTGGACTTTAAGAGATAAGAGGGGCCACATATCTAATCATTAAATAGCACATTCCTTTTTCCTCAAGTCAATTTGCAGCTACCATACAAAGAGCTTGAAGAATCAAGTTTAGGTAAGCTCTTTGATCTTGATTTTCACCTTCTTAACCTCATCTATTTCCAACAAAAACTCTTCATAAACTTGTTCCTCTTAATGAGGGCTTCATTTCTATGGTTTTAGAATTTCAAGAGGAGGTGTTTTGAGCCATCATCCAAGAGCAAAAGTTATAGAACCAAAGAAAGAGTCTAAGGAGGAGCAAGAGGAGAGTATTAGCATCAATTTGAGCTATTGGTTGTGTTAGTTGAATGAGTTTTTTGGCATGTGTAAATCTGCCCTGATTTTAGCCAAACTAGGGTTTGCAGAAGTCATGGTGTTTTGGTTATGTATTTGGTGTTTTATGATGATTAGAAACCATATGGCACAAGTTTGATGTTGAAATTGGATGTTTGGTACTTGTTGGAATTTATTTTGATTTTTTTTCCAAAACAAGATGTGGGAATGAGTGAGAATTGTTTCATTTTGATGTTACCATTGTGTTCTATATTCAAAATGGTGTGGTAATAGCCCTAACTTGTGAATTTTGGGTCATTGAAAATTAAAATGCAAAATTGGATTTTCTGCCTGAAGAGGAATCCAACAAGGCACCCTATTGGTATGGTGTTTTTGGATAACCAAATGATGTTTAAAGAATGTGAAACTTTCTAGAATAAACATAGACATATCAAGCTTTAATTTTATAGATTATTTGTATCATATAAACTTGTACACTGGGAGTTATAAATTTTTGAATTAAGGTCATGAAACTGGGTTGAATTCTAGTAGATTGCAATAAATGACAGTTCTAGGATTGATGTGTGTCCAACTGGCTATGGGTGATATTTTTCCAAGAAAATAGACTAAATAAGGGTCACATAGCCTTTAGAATCACTATAATTCAATCTTTGTACATAAAGATATGATTTTTCAAAGTTGATGAAAAATTTTGGTAGATTTCGTCATCACTTATTCAAAAATTTAAAGGTAATGGCACATGGTAATAACTATGAACTCTAAGGTTAGAAAATTGGCCTTTTAGGTTAATTTACCCCTTTAACTCCTTAGTTGACTTAATTAAATATCCCTAATGATAATCAACTTGAGTGTTTGAATCAAAGAAGAATTGGATTAAGTAATGACCTGTCGTTCGTAATTTTAATTATAGGATTCAATATCTGCCTTGAGCGCAAGAAATCTGTGCAAGAACAAGATCAGAAAGACCAAGGTAGTAACTGTTTCTCTTATATCATGTATAATGCTTTATATGTATGTGCATATCATTAATTGCTACGAATGTCAAGAATTGTTATGAATGTCAAGAATGAGCTACTACTGTGAAATCTGTTATGTGATGATTGCTTACATGCACTGTGAAATTGTATATCATATAAGTGAAATGAGATTCATAGATGATTGCTTACATGCACTGTGAAATTGTATATCATATAAGTGAAATGAGATTCATATGAATCTCACTCTTTCCAATAACCATTATACAACCAGGGCAAGCGGATTCAGGACAAGCAGGTAACTAAAGGTGGCTAGGGTACACCGATAAAATATTAGGGTTTTTGTTTGTTGGTTATCAAACTTTTGAGGAATTAGTATATGTTGTACTAGATGTAAGTGTAAGTACAATGTAGTAAAGGTGGTCGCACCGGGTATGGTCCTAAATATTTGTATGTAACCTCATTAAGGGAACTAAGTATGAGTGATAATGCCCTATAGATCCTATTAGTTAATGAGTTTAACTCAGGAGTTCGTAAGGAAATTTTGTTAAGTACTCTGATATAAATGAATGGAACAAAACCAAACAAGCCAAACAAATTTGAAAAGAAAAAATGAGACCAAATGAAACATGTTTTTAAAATTTTTTTGAAAACCTACTTTAGTACAAGACTGAACCCTATGCTGGGGTCGGGACCTCGAATGGGTTGTGAATTATTCTCAGATCTCCAGTTTAACTTTATGCATGCTTTCGAACTATTTTCCAAGGCTTCTAAGTAAGAGGGTTACAATAGCAACATGAAACCCTAAATTTTCCATAGTAACCAAAACTAGGGCAGCCAAGAAAATCCATAATACTAAACCAATCCATAAGATGTTTAGATCAAATTAAAGCTTAGACTCACCTTTCTCACTTTCTAAGGCTTGTTTTTGGTTCCTCTAACTTTGGTAGCTAAAAACACCTCCCTTTAAGAAACAAAATCCATGGGATTGTAGCTCTTAATGAGGAGAACAATGTTTATGAAGGAACTTAAGGCTAAAAAGGTAATTTGGAAGGTGAAACTTGAGCAAGATTACTCACCTTGAGTCTTTGTTATTCAAGTTTCACATTTCTCTTTCCTTTTCCTTTCCTTTTTTTCTCCTTTTTCCTTGCATTGGCCAAATTTTTGAGTGATTGAGGGAGTGAAAATTGTTTGATTCATGAATCTTGAGCCACTTTAATTACTTGGCAAAAAATGGGCCTAAGAAAATAAGAAAAGGTGATGTGTCAAATTTCCTATGGTTCCTTGAAAAGTTGACTAGTTAATTAACTAAGGTTGGTTGGTTTGATTAAATTAAACTTCTCTCTTCTCTTCTTGCTTTTATCTTGACCGTCCCTTTTGAATGCCAGCAGAGGAAAGTTTGTTGACCAATTTCCTCTTGAAATCTTGCTTTTTGGTCGACTCTTCAAGTTGAATCAAGGTTAAGGACTTGTTGTCTTTTCTTCCTCTCTTCTTTCCTTTCTTTATAACTTAGCCAATGGATATAGAATTGCTTTGATAAAATTCTCTCTCTTTTCCTTAAGGTCTTGACCAACTTGCCTATACACAAAGGAGAAAATGTGTTGACTATTTGATCATGTATGTATGGATTCAAGTTAACCAAAGTCTTCTTCCAAAGTAGGTTGACACTTTGACAAACTCTTCCTTTCTTCCAAAATTGCCCTTGGCTGTCCCTTAATCATAAGAGATAGAATTAAGTTTTCTTTTTATCCTTATGATTACGCTTGCTTTTCAAGAGCAAATCCTAGCCATTATTTTTAATTTCCACTTTTAACCTTAAGATCAAATGGCAGCTGTCTCTTTTGCCCTTGATCAAGGCAATATTAATTGAATTGCCATTAGTTCTTTTATTTCTTGTTTGTCTCTCTTACTAGATGCCATTTCCCCTTTTTTTAGGTCCAAGTTAGACTTTAAATCATTTTTAGCTTTAGATAAAGGATTTAGGAACTTTCCTTTACTCAATTGGAGCTAAGTTCCTTGTAAAATTCCCAAAGCAGTTTCTAACATTATTTACACTTTCTAGTTGGTACATTTAGCCCTTGAATACATTTTGGGACATTACACAGGTCATCCCTAAACTGCTAGATTTATAGATCAACTTTAAAAATTCATAACTTAATATAGGAAAATCCAAATGAAGTGATTTCAGTTCCTATTGAAAGCTTTCTAAGTCCAATGTAAATGAAAAATATCACCTACTACCAATTATTATCACAAAAGTCGAGGAATCCTCAATCAATAACTCTACCTTAGGGTTTTCATCAAATCATAACTTACCGTCCACTAACCCAAATAATGCATATTTTACCTCATTTTTAAGCTTAGAATGTCTACTATAACCCAGTAAAATATCATTTCCATTAGACAACATTTGATAAACCAAAATCTATCCACAAGCAACCTGACATGAATATGGTAGCATCTAACCTTAACAACCTTAAAACTCAAAATCAGGGTTTTCTATCCAATCATCCAAAAATCATAGCCATAAGCTATTTCCACATAATTTCACATAAGGAATCGATTTGCAACCTTCAATTTACCCAATTTTAGCTCCTACCTTGAGAATTGCACTTGGCCAAAACATTAGGGTTTCCTAGGTAAAATTCTGGTTTTCGATTATAATGCTTCTAGAATCGCTTCCCTACCTTAATCCCACACAATTTTTGTACAAAATATATTGGAAACCTCAAAAACACCAAAATCATATTATTTCCTAGTGTTCTGCACCTGGCTAAACACAACCCTAGGCACCCACAACATCATCTTATAAATTAAACCACAAGAATTGTCAGATTTCATTCCTATTGTACTCAAGCCCTAATTAACACTATATTTATATTTACAAGATCATCATAAGCCTAAGATTACTCTTGACAGAATTTCAAGGCAGCACCATAACTCTATGAAAACTCAACAAAATTTCAAGACACTATACTCGAATCGAAGCTTACTCTTACCTTTGCTTGATGCTACAAATGGTTCTTGATTTTGGTAGCACTTGTACCATGGAGGCAGCATAAAACTCCTCTAATTAAGAATATGAAATCGTAGGAATGTAGCTCTTGATGAATAATCATTATTTGTGATGGCTTGATCAGTTGAAAATGTGAGTTCAAAGTCAAAATTTGGCAAGAACGCCAAGAACATACTTTCTTCTCTCTTCTTTCTTTTTCTCACAATTTCTCTCTATTTTCCCCTAATTTTCTAAGGCTGGCTGAATTCTTCTTTCTTTTTTCCTTTGATTTCTCTATCTTCCCCATTTTTTCCTTAGCCGGCTGAAATTTTATAGAGGCTAGAGAATCTTGGATTTAATTCCATACTTGTCAAGTGTTTAAGTCTTAAGATGTCATGTGCCTTGTCATTAAGCCATAAAGTAACAAGCGTCCTTCTAACATCATTTTTTTCTCTCTCCTAAGCATCCTTTTATGTCAGGGGAAGGGAAGCCTAATGAATTCCCTGTGCTTAGTGTTCGAGAAAGTCAAATACGTGTCCGAAGTGGAGACCGATGGATTTCCCTGACTCATAGGCAGGTAGGCATTTTTAGAATGCTAACAAAAAAAGTAAAAAACAATTGTAATGATGTGAAGGACATGTGTCACTTCCTTGTAAAGCCAACACATAAAGCAAAACGCAATTGTAATGAAAAAGGGACATGTGGCACTCTCTTGTGATACCACCCCTAAAGTTGAGTCATCATTAGTTACTTTAGTAAAGCTACTTTAATAAAGTTACTTTAATAAAGCTACTTTATCAGTCTTTACTCAGGATCTTGCTCAGTCTTACTCAGGATTTACTCGAGATTGCACCACGTATATCAAGGCCTACTAAATGGCACCTTGTACCCCTATGTCCCATAAGATGGTGCCAAGTATCCCTATGTACACATACACAGATATATTTCTTCCGACTAACTACAACATTTAACCCCTCATATCATCGAGAAAACCATTATCTTCCTGAAAACTAAATCACATAGTCCCTGAAAGCCTTTCTATCTCTCATCATTATTAGTACTCTTCCCAAACTGGGCTTAGTAATCTTCCCGATATAGGCTTATCCTCAAGTCTCGAGGCCAAAAATTTAGGATATTACACTCATGCCTTCTATATTATTACACAGTTAAATAAGCATCCATAGTAACAGTTCTGACACCTAAGGCGTCGACACAACTAGATCATATGGCATTTTATGGACATTCATCCCCAAGCATTTAGCACATTCAGATGAAATAAATGAATGATTGGCACTAGAATCAAACAATACTTGCAGCATATTACCATTAAGGGGGATTGTACCTTAAATCATACCTGGGGATTTTTATGCCTGCTCATGGATCATGGAAAAGACTCTCACTTGATTCTTAGGTATGAGCTCAGCTGCTTATTGCGGATAATCCTTGATAAAATGGTCTAGCTCTAACAAGTATGGCAAATTATCTGCCCTCTGCAAGTTCTACTAGGATGTCACCTACCACACCGAGGACACGATTGAAGTGTTAAAGGTCCATGGTAGCCACGATTTTGAGGCCAAAGGGTTTTTTGTTTCTCCTATTAGCTTGAACCCTTAACTCTTCTACTTCAAGGAAAAGTTCCCTCGACTCGGTCTGCTATAGGTATTACTATTTTTATCTGACTACAGGTTTAGTAGATTGGTTTCTATGATTTGGCACACCTCCATGGCTTTATTAAACTCTGTAAACTACTTGGAGACTAGTTTCTCTTTCATTTTCAGTTTAAGTCCCCATACAAGCATGTATGAGTTCCACTCTTCATCATCTTTGTACTGCAATAAGAGGAATAACAAGAAAGATGGATAAACTGAGATAGATTCTCGTCAAAGGTTTCCCGGCTATTTTATTGCAGTGACAAGAACTCTGTCTACCTCTCAATTCTAACAAACCTTGGGAAGTACTTCTTATTGAACTTTTCTTGGAATAGCTCCCAAGTCACAGGAAATATGTCTAGCCCGTATAATCATCACTTTGTTCTTCCACTATATGTTTTCATCTCCTTCTAACTTGTATATTGTCATTTGTGCTTTTACCTCAGGTGGACAGTCCAATACCTCAAAGATCTTCTCCATTCTAACCAACTTGTCCTTAGCTACTTGTGGATCAAATCCTCTTTTGAATATAGGGGGTTGGTTTTTACAAAATCTCAAAACCCAGTATTGTAAATTTCCCCCTTTCTGGGCTAGTACACCATGATGTCTTTGACTCAATTCTGACTAATATTGATATGCATTATGCTATAATTGCTCTACCTCATACTCTACTTCATTATTCTCTTATTGTTCCTTATCTTCATTCTATTTAGCTTGCACTTCCTTAAGTTCCTCTAAGAGTTCATGAATCATGGCCTGCTACTCAGTTAGCATGCCTAGGATTTATTGTATAGGATTGGGTCTTTACCCATGGTTTGGTTCTGGTTATGGTTCTATGTTTCTTCCTCTTAGTTATACCATCATTCCTTTCACAATTAAAGAGGGATCATACTACTAATATTGCACTTGACATGTGTATATATATTCCTTATACTTAAACATCAACACATAACAAGTTCATACTAGTACTACATTCATCACATATAGTCTAATCTATATCCACACATATGTTCAACAAAAGGAAGGAACCCAAAAGACCACACACTATGATCTCATTCTTCTTTCTAGTTTAGAAGGCTGTGTTAAGGAAGATGCATAGTATAGTTTTTATCTATATGTAATTAGGCATCCACAGTTCATATGTGTCCCAATTTCTGTAGCATTTCCACCTCAGGTAAAAATGTTAAATACTGTATCGGTGTGGAAGCTTGGTCATTATAGGCTCTCAGATACAACTCCTTAATACCTTCCCACAACTCGTGGTCAGGATGTAGATCATATGCCAACTCGATATTTAGAGCCCTGGAGTTGGTAGTAGAGTCTACTCCTATACTACTTCTATCTCTAGGTTATTATTATCACTGATGGAAGACTCACCACTAAGGCTAGGTCCTAAGACTATTATAACTAGAGCTCAAACCGTCTTTCTCTGAGTAACCATCACCCTTGCTCTACCTCTTGTTATAAACCTGAGTATACACCTTCCCTCTAGTATGCGCCTATCCTTTGGAGGCTAATTAACTGAAGGGGGTGATCTACTTCTCTGATTCCTCCTACTCCTCATAGCCCCTATACATAATACCTCTATTTAAGGGTCAGTATCCCTATTTACTTAAGCAGAGATCTATAGCCTATTGCCGTAATATAGGCTCTGATAGCAAAACTGTAACACCATAATTACTTTAGCCTTTAGATAAGTTCAATCACATAATGACTTTAAACCAGAGAGTAATATTCATTTGTAAACAATTGAAGTCTCAACTTCAAAATAGGATTCAAACTTACACTTGAGTGGGTTTCTTGAAAAATTTTGAAATTTTTCAAGTGTAGTCTTAAAATGGTTTGCACTTTCATTACAACTCATTTGTTCTTAATCCTTTTGTTAATATCATAGTGTTCTTTGCCGATGATCCATGTAGTATTCATTAACTAATGAGCTTTTAGCGTATAGTTGCCCAATTCTAGTTCATTTATCGCATCAAATCACTAATGTACTGCTACTACTAGTACTAGTTTTACTATGGCTACATATACAGAATATACAAATTTCCAAAACTTGATAACTAATAGAAATATAGGTCTTTTTAGTCATTGCTTTACTCATCCACGATTACCTTCTTGCCTTTCGAACTGCTTGCCCTTGTTATAGATTAGTTGTTTGAAAGGGTGAGGTTCATAGGAATATGAGTAGCAATAAATAGTACTCATATAAAATGCAAGTTTGTAAAATGTGCCAGGTAAACCATCATATCAATAATACATCACACATTTAGCATTCAATTCACAATATGTAGCATGAAATACATTCATAGGACACACGTACTAGTCCATTCCCATAGCATTTGGTATACAACTAAGCCTCTACCCTTTACAATTTGAATGAATAATAGGCCGAACCGCCTAGGGACACGCTGGTGTAGCCGAACTTACTGCCTATTATGTCTTCATAACACAAATATTCACAGTGGTAAAAACATACTTGTAAAAGAATACGTAGTATGTGGGAGAAAAAGTTACTACCTGGCAGGTTTTCCAATATCTTGTCTTGGTTACCAGTCTATTGATTGTCCTCGTCAAAGATCAAATCCTATAAGTAAAAATTCATGAGCGGACGAGTCATTACTTGTCTCAATTCTTTGACAACTTAAAATACTTGAGTTGATTATCATTATGACTAGTGCATTATGCCAAGTAAATATTTAATAGGTCTACATGAGCCTATGGTACATAACTCTACCCTTGGAAGTCAAACTTATTATAATTCACACTAAGTATCTTAATTTCACACATCAAGCCTAAACTACCAGAATTGTCACCTCACTTTGAAAATTCATAAGTTAATCTAGCAATCTCCAATTGAGGTGGTTCAAAGTCCTATATGAATATTTAAAAGTATATTTTCAAGAAAAAATATCTTCTATTGTCCATTATGAGCACACAGTTCTAGAAACGCCAATCAATCCTTACTGCCACAGAAATCATTCCTGATTCAATGACTAACTTTAATAAATCAAATCTCACAATGTACTAAACTAAATGACACATATTATATATCAAATTAAAGCTTAGAATGTCTACTATCAATCTGGAAAATATTATGACCATTGGATAAGATCTATCTATTTAAAATCATGTTACAAGCAATCTATCTTCCATAAAACACAATATGGCCGCAACTATGGTCAAGTTCCAAAATAAAGGTTTTCTTATCTAATTACCCAAAATCATAACCACACATTAACCCCACACAATTTTTCTTGGAGAATCCATATTTATCCTCAAATTTACTAAAATTAAATTCCTTCCTAGGGTTCTTGGCCTGGCAAAATAGAAACCCTAATCACCACAAGTTGGCTTCATGGAATTTCAACCAAAGACCCCTCAAATATAAACATTAAACCTTATTTGACATCATATTCATGCTCTTATAATAGCCTAAGCTTACCTCTTTCCTTTTTTATGGCTATTTCTTGGTTCCTCTAACTCAACACTTTATTGGCGGCACTAAAGACCTCTTTTTAAGAAATTTAAAACCATAGAAATGTTGTTCTTAGTGAGAGGAACCAGGTTTGTGAAGGTACTTTTATCTAGAAAGGTGATCTTGGAGGTGAAAATGAATCAAGAACACCTACCTCTTCTCTTTTTCTTCAAGTTTCTCCCTTTCTCTTTCCTTTTTCTTTTTCCCTTCCTTTTCCTCTTTTATTCTGACTTTAAGTATGTGAGGATGAGGGAGTTTGTTGATTAAATATTAATCCTTATCCCTTGGAGTGTTTGGCTAAAAATGAACATGAGTTGAGAGAGTATGATAATGTGTCACTTTCTTGTGGCGTCTTGAAAAAAAAACAAGTTGGTTAATTAACTAATGGCTTGTTTGGTTATATAGAAGTTCACTCTCCCTTCTTGCTTTTAAGTCTTGATCGAATTGCCTTAATAAAAAGGTGAAAAGATTGTTGACCAAAGCCTACAAATGCAAGTATTCAAAGGTTGACCTTGGCCTTCTTGAAAAGGGGTTTGAATCTTTGACAAACTCTTTCCTTCTCCCATTTATGCCCATGGCCGAATTTATCTCCATAAGGGGAAGGAGTTTATTGATTTAATCACCCTCATTATTACCTTTACTTTTTATTGGGAAATCTTGACTCTTTATTTTTTTCCTAATCCTATCCTCAAGATCAAATTATAAATGTAACTTTTGCCCTTACTTATTGTAATATCCCAAAATGCATCCAAGAGCTAAATGTACTGAATAGATAGTAGTATTAAGGGTCATTGAAACTCAAAATGAAAAACTGGATTTTCTGCCAAACAGAATTCCAGTGAGTTACCCTGATTGTGTGGTGTTTTTGGATAACCAAATGATATCTAAAAGTTCTAAAAATTTCCAATTAAATAGTAGATATCAAGATTTAATTTGATAGGTCATTTGTATTCGTTTGGTTTTCACACTAGGAGTTATGAATTTTTGAATTTACGTCACGAAAATTGGGTTGAATTCAAATAGTGTGTAATAGATGAAAATTCTGGGAATGTTGTGTATCCAAATGGCTATGAGTGATATTTTTCCTTGAGACTAGACTAAATAAGGGTCACATAGCCTTTGGAATCTCTCTATTTCAATTTTTAGAGATTTAGTTATGATTTTTCAAAGTTGATGAAAAATTATAGCAGATTTGGTCACTTATGCGAAAATTGAAGATGTTATGGTATAATGTAATATTGTTGAACTTTGAGGTTAGAAATTGGTTTTTTATGTTAATTGGCCATTTTAGCTCTATAGTTTACTTGATTAAATAACCATAGTGCTAACCAACCCAAGTATTATAAGTTATTAAAGAATTAGAATAGGTAATAACTCATCGTTCTTGATTATGATTGATAGGATTTGACATTTGCCCTGCGCATGATAAACCAGTGCTAGAGCACGAGTAGAAAAAACAAGGTAGTGACACTTTCTCTTATATTATATGTAATGCATTATATGTTTGTCGTATCATTGAATTATGTATTACAAATACTGCGGAGATTGTTGCTGTGTATATGCTATGAAAGCAATGTGTATGCCATGAAGGTTGTGTGTATACAGTCATTGTACTATTGATTATGATGCTGGTCACGCATCATGTGTATACAGCTGTGAGTGATGTCGATTGTGACGTTGGTCAAGCATCATGTGTATACAGCCATGAGTACTGTTGTTTGTTGTAAAAGCCATGCATCACTATGTTGATAATGCTATTAATATTGGTCATTTACTTACATTTTATGTGATTATATATTGTATGAGTAATTTATTACTACTGGGATTCTCTGGAATCTCATTCTTTCCATTAACTAACCTACAATCCAGGCAAGCGGCTCAAAAGATAAGCAGACAACCAAGGGTGGATAGTTCTTATTTAGTTTATGGTTAGTTGTCATATTTTGATTAGGATTACTGTACATTTTGTAAATATTATTTTGGATATGGTTATGTAATCCCCTGAATGGGAAATTGTAAGGGGCAACTAAGCCCCGTAAACCCTTTAGTTATTATATGAAAACTCGGGGGTTGCCAGGAATTATGGTTTACACTCATATATTTATGAATGCAACTTAACAGCATAGGTTAATTATATTCAAAATATGTGTTTAAGACCGAATCATACAGGTTTTTGAAAGAAATTTCGGAAGCCCATTTTATTTTAGGGCGGGACCTTGTCTTGAAGCATGAACTTAAATAGATTTATTATTAACCATTAGTCTCTAAATGACCTCAATTATGCATTTTTGAATTATAAATATAGTTTATAAGGTAAGGGTTACATTTATGGTATCAGAGCTATAGTTTCTAGAAGGGAAGAGTTTGCTAGGATAGCTCCCTTAGTTTTTTGCCTTAGTGATAGAAGATGACTTTTGACTGTTTATTGTGTATACACATGTTGTTATTCTTGTTGATTGATGATATATGAGTTTAAGGACTATATGTATACATTGATTGTGCTATTAACATGGTGAATCATTTGTAGAGTAAAGAAAATAATAGTTTGCCTTAAGGTACGCTGAGTAGACCCAGAGGTAAAAGTGGTTAATAACAATCCACCGGATCCTATGAAAGAGTTGATGGGTGTGATTAGGGATCAATATGATATGATTAATGAGCTGAGGGAAGAGCTCAAAAAGGAAAGAGCGAATCGCAATGAGGACCAGACTAGTCCATATAGGAGGAGACCCAAGAAGAGACATAACTAGAAGAAATGGCAGAAGGGTCGGTACGACCATTAGAGTTACCTCCTCATACAGAAGCAAACCAAGAATCTTACGGGTATCAGCTAGAAAAGAAAAAGATCTTCAATTTAGGGTCTCAAAACTCTGTAACCATCTACCTCAGGTGTTCAAAGGGAGGTTTGAACCTTAGGTAGCCGAAGACTAGTTGAACCAGCTAGAAAAGATTTTTGAAGTTCTTAATTATGTAACCGAAGTTAAGGCAAACCTGGCATTATATAAGCTAGAAGGGGATGCTGATTGTTAGTAGTAAAATATCACCCTGACGTTACAGAACAGAAATATGCCACTGAAGTAGGAGGTGTTTCAAGAGAGATTTAATGAAAAATATTTTCCCAAGTACGTCCGACTCGAGAAGGAAACTGAGTTTCTGTCTATCAAGTAGGGGGACACGGAGACCTTCGACGATTATTTGTCTTGCTTCATCTGACTGGCTAGGTATTCCTCTTATCTCTAGCATATAGATGATAAGGAATGGAGCTTCGATATGTTGATTCGTGGGCTGAGATGTGAGTTAAGGAAGAGGTTAGCCACCCATAAATTCCTTGAATTTAATAAAGTAGTGGAAGAGTTTAGAAACATTGACAATAATCTAAAAGATTTGTACCCAGCCAAGGGTGCAAGCAACTGTAGTGAACCCAATAAGGGTAATAATTCTCAAAAGTAGAAGGGTCAGGGATTCTCTTTTGTCAAAGGGCTGGGCAAGAAGCCCTATCAACCTGGGGAATGTGAACCACAGAAAACCTCAACGGTATCAATATGTCCTCACTATAGGAGGACACATTATGGCCTAATATGCCAGGGTCTAGTTCTATGTTATAACTACAAGTAGACCGATCATATTTCTAGTGAATATAAATGGCCACAGGCAGAGTAAAAACTGAAGAATTAGGGTAGGGTGTTCGCTATGACCCACGAGGAAGCCTGGAAATCTCTTGACCTAATTCAAGGTAATATCATTTTTAATGGTAATTTATTGTAAGCTTTATTCGATTCAGGTGTTAGTCATTCTTTCATTGCTTATGATTGCATGAAGCACCTGGGATTCATGTGCAAAAGTTGTCATTTCATCTAATAGTGTTGACACTGATGGGTGTCAAGGCTTTGACCACTGAAGCTTGTTTATACTGTGTAATAACTGTTGAGGGGCACAATTCCACTATAGATTTGATTTGTCTATCACTCTATCAATTAGAAGTCATTTTGGGTTTTGATTGGTTGATGGCAAATAATGTGTTGTTAGATTGTGGGAACAAGAGGATAGTATACCCTATTTCACATAATGTTAAAAATGTGAATGCTAGCATGAATTTCCTTTCCTTGGCTAAAGTAGAGAAATCTCTAGAGAAGGGGTGCCAGGGGTATATGGTGTTCTGTTCCGTGAAAGGAGAGACAGAAGCAACTTTGAATAATATATCTGTGGTATAAGAATTCCTTGAGATGTTTCCGAATGATCTTAGATGATTGCCTCCAGAAAGGGAAGTTCAGTTCCCAATCAAAACTGTGCCTGGAGCTACTTCTATATCAAAGGCCCTATATCGAATGGCCCTAAATGAAATGGCGGAGTTAAAGAAATAGATTTAAGACTTGCTCAAAAAAGGGTTCATTAGACCCAGTGTTTCACCGTGCAGAGCTCCAATGTTGTTTGTCAAGAAGAAAGATGGGAGTTTGTGTTTGTGTGTTGACTATAGAGAGCTGAATAAGATTACCGTCAAGAACAAGTATCTTCTCCTGAGGATTGATGACCTTTCAGATCAATTGTATGGTTCTTATGTATTTTTAGAAATGATCTAAGGTCAGGTTATCAATAGCTGTGTGTCAAAGTAGAAGATATACCGAAGACTGCTTTCAGGACTAGGTATAGGCACTATGAGTTTTCAGTAATGCCTTTTGGCCTAACCAATACACCTGCGGTATTCTGGATTACATGAATCATGTTTTTTGATAGTATCTAGATCAATTTGTTGTGGTGTTTACTAACAACATTCTGATATACTCCAAGAGTATGGAGGAGCATGAGTGTCATTTGTGAATTGTGTTAGAGATATTAGGTGAGAAGTATCTCTATGCTAAGCTAAGTAAATGCGAGTTTTTCCTGTAAAAAGTAAAATTCCTAGGCTATGTTATCTCATAAGAAGGGGTCTCAGTGGATCCCAGTAAAGTGGAAGCAGTACTGGATCAGAAGAGGCCAGAAATTGTTACTAAGATACGTAATTTTCTGGGTCTTACTGGTTACTACCAGAGATTCATCCAAAATTTCTCCTATATTGCCTTGCCAATGACCAAGCTCACGAGGAAAAATCAGACATTTAAGTGGGACGAGCAATGTGAAAACAGTTTTGTTGATCTGAAGGAGAGGTTGACTACGGCGCCTGTGTTGATTATACTTGATCCCAGCTTGACTTATGTTATGTATAGTGATGCGAGTAAGCAGGGATTAAGGTGTGTCGTTATACCATAGGGACGAGTGGTAGCCTATGCCTCCTGACAACTGAAAGCTCATGAAATGAATTATTCCACTCATGATTTGGAGCTTGCGGCAATTATGTTTGTGTTGAAATTTTAGCTACATTATTTGTATGGTGTCATGGTAAAACTGTACTATGACCACAAGAGTCTCAAGTATTTGTACGATCAAAAAGAGTTGAACATGAGATAGCATCGCTAGATAGAGTTGCTGAAAGATCATGACCTGGAGATCAAATACCATCCGGGTAAAGCCAATTTCGTCACCGATGCTCTTAGTCGAAAGACGGTGCTTGTTGTAGTAATGATGATTCAGGAAGTGAAGTTGATAGAAGACTTTTGAGATTTTAATTTGTCAAACCAGATCGTCTGAGCAAATTACAATATTTCCCAAAGGGAAAGTGATTTGAGGGCTAAAATTGAAGAAGCTCAAAAGCGTGGCGATTGGGTGCAGTCCATTTAGGTAATGAGTGAGTGAGGTGAAGCTCAAGACTACGATTTATCGCTTCACGGATTGGTTTACTATAAAAAGAGTATTGTGTTCCATTAAAAGAAGAATTAAGGCAGAATATCCTATATAAGGCACGCAAGAGTTGATATACTCTTTAACCCAGAATGACCAAAATGTACCATGATTTGAAGTCTATATACTGGTGGCCAGGATTGAAAAGTGATGTGACCAAGTATGTGGCGCGGTGTCTTACTTGTTAGAAAGTAAAGATTGAACACCAGAGGCCACCAGGATTGCTATACATTTTTGAGATTCTAGAATGGAAGTGGGAAAGTATGACCATAGACCCTTTTATGGGATTACCCATAATTAGAAACTATGATGAGATATGGGTGATTGTTGACTGATTCATAAACTCAGCAAATTTTATACTAATCAATGCCAGCTACTCTTCAGACAATTTGGCAGAAATCTATATTCAGAAGATAGTGAGACTTCATGGCATACTAAAGAGCATCATTTCAGATAGAGATCCTCGTTTCACTTCGAGATTTTAGAGGGCTCTACATGAAGTTTTGGGTACAAATTTGAGGTTTAGCACAGCCTTTCATCCACATATAGATGGATAGTCAGAAAAGACTATTCAGACACTGGAAGATATGCTGAGAGTGTGTGTCCTAGACTTTAAAGGGAATTGGGATTACTTTCTTCCACTTTTCGAGTTTGCCTACAATAATAGCTATCATGCGAGCATTCAGATAGCTCTGTATAAAGCACTTTATGGAAGGAAGTGCCAATCACCTTTGTGGTAGACAGAGCTATCTGAGAGATGATTGTATGAGCTAGATCTTGTTAATTAGACCGTATAGTAGATTAAAATAATTCGAAAGAGTCTCCTTCCAGTGCAAAGTCGACAGAAAAGCTACTCTTATAAGAGGAGAAGACCTCTAGAGTTTGAAGTTGATGATCATGTGTTCTTAAGGGTGTCTCCAGTCATAGGCCTCGTAAGAGCAATCAAGTGAAAGAAATTAGGACCACGGTACATTGGTTCATTTGAGATTCTTGCAAGAATCGGACCTGTAGCATACCAAATAGCCTTACCACTGAACTTGAATAGGCTCTATGACGTGTTTCATGTCTCGCAATTGAAGAAGTACCAACCTGACCCTATGTTAGAAATTGTGCCCTAAGGGCCAATCATTGTACTTTGAACATTATTATTTTAATGAAATTTCTCCATTATGTTATTATATTATTTGCGTGTTAACTGTGATAATTGTATCCTTGGATAATTCATAAAAGATTGTCTTAAAATGTCCCTAGTCGGTTATCTATGTGGGAGCAGAGATGAAACAAGATCAGTATGACTTTGATAAGATATGAAGATACGAATCAAAGTCTTAGGCACTTGTAAGAGTACAAGGTGCTGGACCGACCCACTATGAGAAAGCTACATGGATCAAGTCATAAGCTTTTCTCATGTATAACCACGTCATAATGCCCTTAGACCTGAGGTCATCATAGATTCCTACATGAGAGTTGCTAAGCTTTGAATTAGTCAAAAGTTACTTTTAACCGAGTGATGATAAAGGCTACGATTGGGCTTGGAGGTTTTTCATGCAGAGGAATATGAATGATCAAGATGGAATTTGTCCCTTACATTAGTAGAGAGATATTACTGGGCCCCTCGATGAGTGAGTCTAAGAAATGTATGGCCATACTATGATGAAAGGAGTTTCTGTCTCTATTATTAGACTACTCAAGAATCGAGAAAGTAATGGTCAGGAACAAGAGGATGACATTATCCATGTCTTATCCTTGATCGATATATCGTGTGACAAAAGGGATGTGACATGGTTGTATGACAGGTTGCATCGTGATAACAATCCTCATATGAATTGGGTAGTCGTAATGTCTTGCTAGAGGCTGCTTGCGACTTTTAGGTTAGTATATTTATTGGCCCACTACCAACTTCATATGGGCCTACAGGGTCGCACACAAGAATGGCCCAACATGAGATAATGTTTAATTTATGGTGGACGAATTTGATATTTATATATATAATATAAAATTCATTAATAATATTATATAGATATATATATTTTCGAAATATATATCTTATATATATATGTATATGTATATATATTATATGATATTATTATATTATTGTGTTAGTTTTAAATTTAATTTATTAAGATATATTAAATTTAATAACTAACATGATAGAGATATAGTATCTCAGATTCAATTTATGAAGGTAAATTAAATCTAATGGCTCTTTATTTGGATTAAATAAATAGGTTAAATTAAAACTGTTGGACAGATTTAATTTAAACTGAATTTATTTAATTAGCTCATCAGGATAATTAATTGTCAATTAATTTTGAAATTAATGATGATTAATTTTGAAATTTGAAAATAGCCCTTATAGATTATAAACTTGATAGAGCAAATATATTGATATACACATCAGAATTGAGAGCCGCAATGAAACCCTAGGAGACATTAGAGGCGCTAGCACGCAGTCTCGGTTGGAGAGCATTCGTGTGGATACCGGTAGAGGGAGCAGACCTGACGTGTTGGCTCCTAGAGATCGTGAAAACTCTGAATCATCAAAAAGGTATGAATCCTTCCAACTTCGTTTAAATGCCATTGATAGATCGTCGATTAGGATCGGTGAAAATTTTTAAAATTCTTCCCCTGTGCCTGCTGATTCTAACATCCTACGCACATCATCAAGTATAATGATGTCAACATGCAAGACAACTTCACTTATGTGGTGGAATAAGAACAAATCATTGATCAGCAAGAAAGACACTGAAGCATACCATTTGTGCAAGTGGTCTGGAAGAGACTGTCTCAGAGAGAAGCAACCTGGGAAGCAGAGGCCAATATGTAGAGGCGTTATCCTAAGTTTATGGCTCAAGTAGTGTAACAAATTTTGGGGACAAAATTTATTGTATGGGGGGAGAATTGTAATATGTAATAAATGGTCGTCTTAAACTTTTTTGTGAGGGAGTAGATGAAGCATATTGAAAGATGCAAGCTTCACCTAAGTAGGGGTGAATTGGGTGATGTGATAAATTTTTTGGTTGATACGATGATACGAAAATAACTGTAGTTTGTCTAGAGTTGAGAAGATTAGCACATAGAGTTATACTGGTTCGGTCCAAAACCTATGCCTATATCCAGTCCTCAAAGATCAAGACTTGCTGAGATTTTCACTATTCTTCCAAGATTCAATGTACTCTCGGAATGCCATAAGAAAACAATCATCCTTGATAGACTACGAGCAGAAATATTCTAATACTTAGAATTTTCTCTCTCCTTATAACAAGTCTTATGTGTAGAAACAATCCTATAATGTTTCTCTCTTGCTTACATATGTAAGTCTTATGAGCAACAACATTCTGCTCTGCTTACACCCCTATAAATCATACGAGTAGCAACGTTCTCTCCTACTTGCACCTTGTAAGTCTTACGAGCAGAAAGTACTCCTAGGAATTCTCTCAACTACTTCTCTCGTAAAGATATCTACCCTCTCAAGATCCCTCTATCTTGAGATCAAAATGAAAGTATAGTTTTGAAGTATATACAAACTTTTCACAAAGTAAAAATGATAAACACTAAGTGCAATATGAATACAAAGAAAATATGAAAAACAGAGACTCTTATAAGTATTTGCTGTAAGCTTTCATTCAATGTTCTACTTTTTCACTTGTCTCTGATCTTCTGTATTTTATAGCTAGTTGTTTTTGTCCACTGAATAATAGTCATTGTAGAGTGGAGTGTTTCATTGTGGAGTGGCATGCGTACATTTAAAATCTCCGAGCAAGATATCATGTAGGTACGTGCTTAGTTGATCATAATGATTATGTCCACTATTGTTTGACTTTCTCTGTGCATCTCTTATTCAAACATTCAATCTCCTATTTCACACTTGAAGTATATGTTAAATGAAGTTTTATAATAATAATGAGTGAAATTAGAATGAATAGATAACATTAAACCATGTTCGGATAAATCATTGTAAGTCTGTTGTGTTTTGGTTTCTGACTGACTCGAGTGAACTAAGGCTTCACTCAAGTGCAACATTATATTTCTTCTTCTACTTCAACTCTTTAGTTGCAACTCCATATGAAAAAGCAAGAGTGTACTTTCTCACTTGCGAGTATTGTTGGTCCTTACTCGAGTGCATATGCATTTTGTACTATGGACTCACGTCTCTAGATAACACTTACAACATATCTTTCAATAGTGTGATTTTGCACTTGCAGGTGATGTGGGTCCCTACTTGAGTAACGATGCCTTACTTGAGTGCACCATTGTATTTCTACTTCAGGCTTCACTTCTGGACAGTACTCACACCAAGTTTTGCAAGAGTGAGATTTTGCACTTGCAAGTGTTGTGGGGCCTCACTCGAGTACTGAGATGCTCACTTGAGTGCATCAGTAATTCTTTGCTTTGGACAACCTTTTACTGAGCACTTGCATTAATAGCAGAGGAAGTGTGTTTCTCACTTGTGAGTTTTGCTCCATCACTCGAGTACCAAAGGCATTGCTCGAGTGTACTTCTCACTTTTATCTCTTCCTTGTTCTTAGGCAAATACTTCCTGTACCACACGTGCAGGACTCGAGTGAGCTTAAGGCTCTCACTCGAGTATTGAGTTAGTACTCGAGTACAATGACCATTTTCTGTCTCTAACATTACTCTCTATCAAAAACTTCCATGATTTGGTTATCACTCGAGTGCAATGCCTTTCACCAAGACTTGCTAAAAAATGTCCGAATTGAGTGGCTCTCTGTAAAACACTTTCAAGCTAACACTTCCTGTACTCAAGTTCAAAACTGGTTCTTACTCAAGCTCGAGCTTCATCACTCGAGTGCATTAGTTAAAACCACAGCAACTTTCTCCTAACTGTGTGAAATGCATTTGGTGATCAATTGAATCAATGTTTATGCCTTCAAAACATAAGTTTCTTACTCAAACACATAATCACTTCTTGTTATCCTCAAAACTTGAAACCTAACATTCTCCCCCTTTTTGATGATGACAAAACCTTGCGATGAAATTGAAGACTTGATTTAAAAACTTTTGAAAACACTCTTAAGATTTTCAAATGCATATTCACTAAAGTTTCAAGTCACTTGACTCATTTTTGCACTTTACTTCAAGAACTTCCTGAAAAGCTTCCAATGACCACTCAAGGATAAGATAGGTCATAATACCACAAGAATTGAATAATAAACTTGTTGAATGCTTCAAGAACATGAAAATAACCATAGATTAATTGATTAACTTGAGAAGTACATTGGTAAACAAAAAAACAAAAATGACCCAAATGACATCCAAATACACCCATATAACCCCAAAAATAGCAAAAATAAACAACTATCAACCCAAAACCCAAAATACAACAAATACATAAAACTCCTGCTTAAACTAGCTCATCAGTTCAGCAGACAACTCAAAAATTCATCACTTATTATTCTCCCCCATTTTGTCAACATGCCTATTTTCCCGAAAAATCGAGGAACAATAGTTAGTGGTCATAATTTGGCTTGAAACTTTTAGGAAATTATTTTAAGGCTTGAAAAAGCTAATTAAGAGAGAAAATCCTTATAAAGTATATATGATTAATCTATAGAATTATATGGTGAACCAACACTGATTTAGAAATTGGAAAAAACATTATTAGTAACTTTATTATTCGAACTCGAAGTCGGTATTAGACTAGAGAGAAGCCAAATTATGGAATCCAAGAAATTCAAAAAATTTTAAATTAGACAAAGGGGGAAGTTGAGAGCCTAGTATGTTAGATGAATAGGATAAAAATATTCCTATATATATATTAGATACACACACATATGGCACCTTCTTGAACACACACACACACTCTACTAAAAAATGAATAGCATACACACTTGTGGACAGCACACACACTTATCCATTTAATTAAAGCACTCCCTTACTCTCTCATCTTATTCAAGTCAGCTAGAAGTAAGAGAAATAGAAAGAATAGATACATAAAGAGAGAGACGTTGAGGGAGAGCTTGAGACGAGAAGAGTGATCGATCACCAAGGAAGAGGAAAAGAGAAGCTCCAAACCTCATATACAACACTGTAAACATGTATAGGTGAGTCTCTTATACCTTAAGCTTGTTTTTTCCACTTGATTTAAGCTTCTTGTTCAGTTGTTTTTGGGGCTGGAGTTGAGTTCTGCTTGGAAAAGAAATTCTGTCACTAATAAGCTTAAATCCAGTGTTTGTATGTTGATTTTGGGGACGCCATTTTTAGGACTTCTTTGGCTTGGTTTTTCCATCACCAAAATAGGGTATAAGAGTAGGAGTTTATAAAGCTAGAATCTTTGAGTTTTAGAGTCCAAAACATGATTGCCTATCACCTTTTTCACCTTGTTCTAGACGCTGGGAAAAATAGAGCTTTTGTCAGAAAGTTATAGAAACTTAAACTGAGGCTATAGGTGGAGTTTTCATTTGGTTCTTTTTGTTATGGAAGGTTTAGGATGTGTGGTACATAATCGAAACAAGAGGACTATGATTTGGAGTGAAAATGAATGGGTTCTTGAATATTGAAGTTAGACTATCAAAACTGACATTTTTGAGAGCCAGTCAGTTTCGTGTTGAGTTTTGACTAGTCAAACCTTGTCTAATGTTTATGAAATTGTATATGGAAATAGTACACATCCAACACTTTGTAATGAGTCCTAGAATGAATGAATTGGATACTTAGAGAGAAAGGTACGATTTTGGAAGTTAGGTAAAAAATAAGGGAAATTCTGGAGGTCTAGATTCTGGCACTAGAAACAAGGATGAATTTCATAAGCTTAATTTGGTAATTTGGCCTTGAGATTATTTTTCCCTTAAAATTGACATTTAGAGATTTTCATTAAGTATTATAACTTAGGAAATAGAAGTGTAATTTTTAAGTTATGAATTTTCAAAATTTGAGTAGAAAATCTAGGAAATTTTGACTCTCTTTTTGGGCAGTCAGTTTGATTGTCGTAATTAGGGGATGGAGTCTATGAGTTGACACTGGTAAGTATGCTTATTATACAAGGGACTTCAAGAGCTTTACATATGAGCCTAAACCACCTCAATTGTAGTTTCATAGGATTTAATATTTGCTCGAGCTCAGAGAAGAAGCTTGTTGGTGAAGATAAATTGCAAGAAAGGCAATCAGGTATAATATGTATTGTTTCGCATGTATGTTTTTACCATTTATTATATTGATTTCATGAATATATGGAATTGATGTATAGACCCGTATGTCTTGAGGTTGTAAGATCTGTTATGCGTTCAGAGTTGTACTGAGCAGTGACCCAAAGCCATAAGTCTCGAAAGTGCATATTTGCATGGAGCAGTATCCCTGGGCTATAAGACCTTATAAGCCATTAGTATTGTAATGGACTAATGTGTCCTGTGTTTGCTGATTGTGATACATCTTGAGGGTCAAATGATGATGGTATGAAGGTTTATTTAGCATGCTTTATAAACCTGCATACTTTATGATTGACTGTTGTTACTACTGATATTCTCGTGAATATCACCATTTCCATTAAATGACATATAGTTAATGTGAGCAACTCAAAGGGCAAGGAGGTATTAAGTGTATAAAAGTAAGAAGGATGTAAAGAAAGACTATCATATTTATGTTGGTTATCTGTGTATGTATTTTGATTAGAGTTAGGTATTTTGGTAGCCTCATATGGCTATATGGGTTGTATATATATATAAATGTACATGGATATAGTAGAGATATCAGTGCATGGTAGTATTAATACAAATGATAATGGTATTGTACACATAGTAGTAATATTAATACACAAAGTGGTGGTATCAGTATACATAGTAGTGGCGTTAGTACATAAAGTAGTGGTATTAGCCCATATAGTAGTGGTATCAATACACAAAGTGGAAGTATTAGTGCTCAAGAAGTGGTATCAATACATAAAGTAGTGGTATCAATACACATAGTAGTGGCATCAGTACACAAAATGGTAGTATCAGCACATATAGTAGTGGTATCAGTACATATAGTAGTGGTATTAGTTTATTATGCTCGATAATCAAAAATGGGGTTGGACATTTACATGATACGAGCTCATAACATAACTAATAAAATATTCAGGAAAGAGCAGAGAAGCACTCTAATAATGAAAAATGAAAACTAAGGATTGATGAGTCCTAATAAAGTTGCGAACTGCTATATAACTTTCTTTGAAAGTTTTAAATGTTTCAGAAAAACCTATTCAATTACAAGTTCAAACCCTATATTGAAGTTGAGATTTTAAGTTGTTTTCAAAAGCGTATTTGTTCCAGGATTGAATTCTAGCTCAATAGTTCAAATTCATTGTGTACAAGCTCATCAATAACTTTGGAAATAAGGGTGCCACAACAAACTTGAATTTAACCTACAGCTTGAGTTGCTAAAGTTTAGGAATGTGAGATTCTCAACAATAAAAAAAATCAGCATTTTTCCTCATCAGTTTTCCATGTTCTATGCTTTTCTACGTTTTCCTCTATTTTAATCTTCAAACCAGCTTCCATCATCAGACTAGATATCATAATCCTGAGTTTCGACCTCGAGCATTAACTAGTGAGCTCTCATTATATAAAAAAGTAAAACAAAACTAATAGTGTTAATTAAAAAATAAAAGCTTACATAAGAAAGAATAACAAGATGAAGGAGTTGTAAAGTGAAGACTCATGGCAAAACAAAACCTATTAGAAAAAGTGTACAAGACCCACTTGGGAAGCTCAAAAACCGTTTAAGAAGGAGTTTGAAGAATTGCATGAAATAAATTTTTGGGTTTTAGAGCAAATTTACCAACAAAGTTTTAAGGAAGTAACGTTTGGCACAATTATGTTTTAAAGGGGGTAAAAATACACATAAGGAATTAAAAGTGGAGCATCCAGCACAAAACTGTTTAATTTGACGTAACACCGTTGGGGGTTTTCTTCTCTTATAATTTAACGCTGTTAGGTCAAATTTAACGGTTTTGTGCTGTATGCTCCACTGTTAATTCCTTATGTGTATTTTTGCTTCCTTTAAAATTATTATGCCAGGCGCTCATTCCTTAAAACTTTGTTGGAAAATTTGTTCCTTAACCCTAAATTTTTTAAAAATCCCGCCTCCTTATGTTTAATATTTTTTAGAATCCTGCCTTTTTATATTAAAGAATATTTAATAGTTCTTAGCAAATAACCGTAATGTATTGTTAAATAATATTTTTTAAAATCCTGCCTTTTGATATTTGATATCTTTCAAAATCTTACCTTTATTTATACTAAACAACACTTAACAGATGAAAAACGACAATGTATATCAATTTTTTTTTTCAAGATCTTACCTTCTTATATATGATATCTTTTAGAATCTCACCTTTATTTTTATTAAATAATACTTAATGGTTATTTGCGAAGAACCTTAATGTATTGTCAAATAATTTTTTATATTAAAGTATATATAACGGTTCCTTGTGAAGAACTATAATGTATTGTAATTTTCTTTTTCAGGATTCCGCTTCCTTATATATGATATCCTTTTGAATCTCACATTTATTTATATTAAATAATACTTAATTGTTATTTGTGAAGAACATAATGTGTTGTCAAATACTTTTTTTATATTAAAAAATACTTAACGATTTTTTGTAAAGAACCATAATGTATTGTCCTTTTTTTTAGGATTGTGTCTCCTTATATATGGTATCTTTTAGAGCCTCACTTTTATTTATATCAAACAACACTTAATAGTTATTTATGAAGAACTTTAATGTATTATCAAATAATTTTTTATATTAAAGAATACTTAATGGTTCTTTGTGAAAAACCATAATGTATTGGCAATTTTTTTATCTAGAATCCCGTCTCCATATATATGATATCTATCAAAATATCACATTACAATTGTTTCATAAGAACCATCATATTTGTCATGGAATATATGACTGCTTATGATTGCAACTATTATTATTATTATTTTTTTGTGAATTTCACCTCTTAATACATTATGGTGCTCACTTTTAACCATTAAGTTATAGTGTTATATATTCTTGCACAACCTCTGTCTAGACATACATAACTTTTATTTGTTGTAACCATTATTTATTAAGGGTTTCATATGTGTGAATCTATAGTAGTGTTATATACTCTATTCATTCCTTTTTATAAAAAAACAACCACCACACATACCCCATTCTTTTATAAGAAACACTTAGAGAATGTCAAATTTTTTATTTCTTATTTTCTCATTTTGCCCTCATTTAATTACCCTATTTAATGTCAATATAATATATTTTCATAGCTCCCAAAGACCTATTACTTCCACCATATTTATTTTCTTATTCTCTCTCTTCTACAAGCCTATTTATTATAATCATTTCCTTATTCACTCTCTTATTCCCTATGTCCTCATAAATAAGGGTATTTTATTGAAAAAAAGGAGGTTACAATGACATATTTATTGTTCTTAACTGATGTTTTGAACTGTGAGATTCAGTTCAATGTTTCTTGTAAAAAGGAACGAAGGGAGTATATATATTTAACAAAAGTTTATACAAATGATTATGTACTTGCTCTGGTGCTAAATGTAGAATCTATTTACCTTATTTGATATTAAAAAAGTTAGTTAACAATTTTTTTCTAAGAATACTATAATCATCTTTATTAAATACAATCATCGATTCTCATCTTTATTCAATTCAATCAGAGAGATTTGCTACTCATTTCTCTACTTCTTAACTCATTCAATTAGCCTTGATTACAAACATTCATGGCTATTTATGGATTTAATTATGGATTTAATTGGGATTATTATGTAATTTATGGCTATTTTAATTAATATGTCATAATTATGGAAAAATTGGAATAATGGAATTATTGGCCATGAGTTGGTAATTAAGGGAGAAATTAATTACTAACTAAGAGAAATGAGATGTGTGATTAAAATGGCTAATGGAGGGATTAGATAAGTTAATGTGTGACTTATTTGGTGAGAGCCAATGGTAGGGTGACATGTGGCGGAGAGAGTAGGTGTGTATGAAAGTCAAATGGGATAAGAAATTATTTTCTCTCTCCTCTCCTCTCTCTTGTTCGGCTGACATGGGAGTATGGGGTAGCATAATCATTATTTTATCTCTCACACTCTTCCCTCCATCTATCTCTCTCTCATCAATTTTGTGCCCAAAGGAAGGAAGAAAAGATTGATTTTTGGGTAAGTAAATGATCTCCATTGCTCAAGTTCCCTTCCTAAATGTTGATCCTTGAATCATGGGCTTCCTTTTGGTGTGTGTAGTATAGCCATTTGGTGTTGATTTGTGCCACACAAAAATCTGATTGCTGGTGAATCAAGAACTCCCTTTGGAGAAGTTGATAAGGTGAGTGAAACTAATCTATCTATCTAAGTTTCATACCATTTGAAGTAGTTTATAAATTCTGGAAATTTTGGCTTGAATCCGAAAATTGGATGCCACTGTTCATTTGGTATGTTTTTGGTATGAGAATGGTGTTTTGGAATGAGTTTAGGATAGATAAGTTGATTGGTAATTGAAATGTGAAGTTGGTTAAGATTAGTGTTTTGATGAGATTGTTGCCCAAAACCCAAAGCATGATAATGGAATAGGATTATGATGATTCTGAGGATGCCATTGAGTTTATTGGGTGTTTTTGTGTAGGAATGGCTTTGGGTTAAGTTTTGTGTCCATAGGAATCAATTGGGCAAGTGTGAGGGAGAGTGCCTCTGTTTCTGCGTTTCTGCTATCTGATGGATTCACTCGAGCAGGGATGGGTCTGCTCAAGTGAAGGATGAGCATCACCCGGGCAGAGATGGGTCTGCTCGAGTGAGGGATGAATATCACCCAAGCAGGGATGAACTCTGCTCGAGTGCTGAGTAGTTTTTCCCTTTTGTGCTTCGAGTTCGTCTGGGTTTTTATGAGCAATGCTCGAGCACATCGCTTTGTGCTTGAGTGAGCGAAGAACATGCTCGAGTGAGCATGGTCTGCTCGAGTGATAGTGGGAGTTCAGAGTGAAGGGTTGCTTCGGGTCTTCACTTGCGGGTGGATGCCAAGAGTGCGCTCTGACACTCGCGAGCATAGCCTTCTCACTCGAGCACTGGGTGTCTGCTCGAGTGAGCTTGTGCCTCAGGTGGGGGGTGGTGCTCTCAGGTTGTCACTCGCGAGTAAGGTGCGCGAGTGTGCCTTCTCACTCGCGGGAATGGTGTGTGTGCTCGAGTGCAAATGGCTGTGCTCGAGTGATCTAGTTCTTTGAGAGCTTTGTGTGCTTGCGAGTCCTCACTTCCTAGACTTCTCTCGCGGGTGCTCGAGTGAGGCATTAGGCCTTGTGCTCGAGTGAGGTTCTGTGTGCTCGAGTGAGCTAGTTCCTGAAAGTTTCTTTGTGCTCTCGAGTGCTCACTCGCAGTCTCACTTTCTCTTGTGCTCGAGTGCTATCCGTACCAATGCTCGAGTGAGAGCATTTGTTCTCGAGTGATGTCCGTACTTGTGCTCGAGTGAGAGCATCTGTGCTCGAGTGAGATGACCAAAAATGAGTGTTTCACCTTCGAGTAAGGGGTCTTTGGGATAGTTCTTCCTACCCTTTAGGAGTTTTGTTAGGGGTAATTAAGGACTCTAAAAGAGCAATAATGATAACCAATTAAGTATTATAAAGTGGATTAAGTCTTGGAATAGAGAATAACTCTTCGTCCCTAATTGTGAATATAGGATTTGATATTTGCCTTCCTCGGGAGAGACCGGCGTTAGGACACGCACGGAAGGATCAAGGTAGTGACTCTTCTCTCACATATTGTATGATGTCTTGGCATGCATAACTTGTCGTTGAGCTTGTGAAATATGTGCCATGGTACACTACGGCGCGAGCACTTCAACGTGAGCCGTATAGGGAGTGACAGTGGTCATCTCTAAGTCGGCCGTTAAACTGTCGTCGTAAATGTACATGGATCTTTGTGAATCCGACCCGTGGGGCGGCGGTTGTGAAACCAGCCGTGGGCTGTGTGTGTGAATCTTGCCTGTGTGGCTTGCGTTTATGATATGCTTTATATGGATCCCAGTTGTGGTGAATTATACTGTGTTGATTGTTGTGATGCAATACAACGTGAGCAATTCAGCGTGAGCAATCGTAAGGGATGACATGTGTCATACTAACCATTGCCGCTGTAACTGCCGTTGTAGTTGCTTGTTGTGAATAATGATTTGCTTACATGCATTATTGTTGTACATTATATGATTGATTTATTACTACGGGGATTCTTTAGAATCTCACTCTCCCAAATTTAAACCTTTTAGACAGGGTAGAAGGATCAAAAGGCAAGCGGGCGATGAAGAGTAGTTAGAGCTCCTGTTTAGGAGTATATTTTGGAGGTTATGGTTATCATTGTATATTTTGGAATTGTATATAGTAGATTTTGTGTAATCCCTAAGTAAAAGGGTATGAATTATAGGCTTTGTGCCTTGAGTAAATCCCTTTTATTATGAATAGAACCCGAGTGAGTCGGGAATTTATTTGCACTCTGATATTTGTAAATGGAATCCACCGGTTCAGGCCAGTATTATTTTGTATTGAGAACTTGAGACCATTGTGAATAAGTTTTGAAAAAATGTTTTTGCAAATCCGATTTTTGGGCAATAGATTGTCTTAATAAGTCCCATTTCGAAATATGGTCTCTAAGTACAACTTGATTTTGAGTTTAAGAACTAAATCTCGGCCTTAAGCATGAAGGGGGTTACAATCTCAATAGTAATGTTTTCACCTATATGATATAATTTAACAAAGCATGTAAGCAATTATCACAAAACAACATCCACAATAGCAATCATAGCTGCAGTCACATCTGTGACTTTTGTCACATTAACACCATCTCTCACAGTAGTATTCACAATAACGATAGCTTTCACATCTATATACACATTTGTCACACCATGTGGCCTTCACAAAAACTTTCACTATATTCACAATAACGACATCTCTCACGGCTGTATATACATTCATCACACCACGTGGCCTTCATAACCGCTTTCACAGTGATATACGACAGCTTGCACAGCTATATATAATGACTTTCTCAGCCATATATGACAACTTTCATAGCTGTAAACAACAACTTGCGCAACTATATACACAATCATCATGTTCACGACAGCTTTCGCTATATTCACATTCGTCACAATTCAATGATAAGCACCAACAAACAAAGCATTATACATGATATAAGAGAAAGAGTCACTACCTTGTTCTTTCCATTCGTGCTTAGGCACAGGTTTCTCACACACAAGGCAGATGTCAACTCCTATCAATCAGAATTAAGGACAACGAGTTGTTCCCTATTCCAATTCTTAAATAACTACAAAACACTTGGGGTTGGTTATCATTTTAGTCCCTTAGGTAGCTATGATAAGCTCAAACAAAAGCTCAAAAGGGTTAGGGAGAGCTAGATCAGAAACCACCTTTCGAAAGTACTAAATACTGAAATTAGGGGTTGGCCGCGGCCAAAAACAAGTCAGAAACTATTGGGCCGCGGTCAAGAAAATTCCTGTTTCTTGGCTGACATTCCAAAAATCATAACTAAATCCACAAAATATGAACCACTGACATTCCGCGGTTTAAGTCCTCTATACAGGAAAAATATGAACTACTACCATTTACAACCACAAAAATACAGAATCCAATGAATTCCCATACTGTTTTATAATAGCGTCTAGTTTTAACCTCAAACTTTAGAAATACATAACTTCTAGCACACAAGTCAGAATGACACCCATTTTATGTCATTTTAAAGTTTGGCATGCGCACTCTTAGACTAAAAAGTTTCAGAATTTTTAGACACCATGTACTCATTCAAAGCTATAGTACAAACAAGCTTCCTTACACAGAATTTTCACTTAGCATAATTTTCAATTTTTCAACAAATGTTTCTAAAGGTCAAAATTCACTACCGAGGCTACTCCCCATATAGTTTTTCACATAGAATCCAATAGAAGCATCAAAACAACCAAATTCACATTCCTTTCTCAATCTCTATTTTTGGTAGAAGTTTAAACACAAATCCAGAAATTTCCAAACTTTCCAATCAAGCCCTAAATTGATTTCAATATCCAAACCACAATACAACACACCATTATCATCACCAAAACACTATGAACTCTCTAAAACCCTATATATAAGAAAATTAGGGCAAAATTAGAAATCAAAGATCTCAACCAATAGTCACAATATATATATCAAAAGATTGCTCTTTCTCACCTCTATCACATTTTCTAGCTTCTTCTTTGATTCCTCATTATCTAGCTTTTCTTGAGTATACAAAACACATTCTCTTAAAAATCTAAAACCATAAGAATGAAGCTCTCATCAAGATGATCAAGATTAAAGAAGGGTTTTTGAGCAATAGGAGTCATCATCAAGGTTAAATCTCAAGAAGAAGAGCTTGATTTACCTTTGCTCCACTTTCTCTTTCCTCCTCAACACTTGAAAGTCCATGAGCTTGAGAGAGAGAGAGAGAGAGTAAAAGATGATGATGGATCAGATTTTTTAGCACTCAAGCCCTTGTAGCCAACTAGAAAGAGAGAGAGAGAAAAAAGAGTTTGAAGTTTTGACCATATCTCGTATTAATTACCAAAGTGTAATCGTGCCATGTGTCATCTCCCTATAGCTCTTCTAAAAACAAGTAACTATCTAGTTACCCTAACTAGTTTATTAGCCATTTAGTTACGCCCATCGTTCATTTAGTTGATAATGAATTTCTTCCTCGATAGCTAACTAATTAGTCAATAAATTTCTTTCTTCCCGTTTTGCCCTTGGCAATGGCAATTTATATTGAATTACCACTTAGGGTATTATTTAATTTCCTTCCCCCTTGCCATGCACCCTCCCTTTACTTTTGATTCAACTTAAGTTTGATCATCATAATTAAGCTTAAATACAGGATTTGGGCACTTTCTACTGCTAATTTAGGTCTGAATTCACACTATATTTCCAAAGGTGTTTGGTCAGCATTAATTACATTCACTTTTGGAGTCATAAGCCCTTATACACATTTTGGGGCATCGCAATTAACACATCAATACACAAGCACACATATCAAGTTATGCACATTAGGAAAGTTCCCTATATCTTGTCTTCGATTCCTCCTCCGGTACCTTTTCTTCCAACCAATGTAGTTTCTTGGAAATCTTTCATTTGTTCTTCCTTGACCTTTCATGGGCCTAGATACCCAATCATATCATTAGAGACATGATAGAGAGTCATTCGAAGTGTATATTAGTGTCCAAGAAGTTAGGGAGGCTTAACAATTCTACGTTTTGCAGAAAAATAGGAAATGTTTGAAATTAGGGTCTTGGCCCTGGATAAATATTCTTTGGCCACAGCCAAGAGAGGTAAAAAACTTTTTGGCTGTGGCCAAATATAGGCCAGAAGCTTTTAGGCCGTAGCCAAACAATTCTTCTGGTTGCGTCCTAGAAATCATTTGTTCTTGGCTCAACTTTCAAAAATCATAACTAAATTTACAAAAATTGAAATAGAGTAGTTCCAAGTGTTATTGAAAGATCTTTAAGTCCAATATACATGAAAAATATGAACCACTACCAACTACAACCACAAAATTATAGAATAACATAGATCCCTACACTGTTTCAGAATCAAGTCCAAAAATAGGCACAACACTTCAAATGCCCGTTTGAGTAATGATCGTTGAGGAGCGGGGCTTGCAACTGTGGAATGACATGCGCAGATTTGAATATTCTGAATGCGGTAGGTACGTGCGTGCTTGTAATGATGTTGTCTGCTGTTGTTTGACTTTCTTCGTGTCAGTTTATTTCAAACGTTCATCCTCATGTATCACACTTATAATACATTCAAAAATGATGTTAAATAATGATAATAAGTAATGATAAGATAAATAAATAACATTAAACCATATTCGGACTGAACGTTGTGAGACTTGGTGTATTTGGTGATCTGGCAGAGTATCACTCGAGCATGGATAGGCTCACTCGAGTGATATCGCAATTTTATTCCTTGATCTTCAGTTTTAAGTCTGTGCTCGCATAGGATTTCAGGGAGACAAAATTCTCACTCGCGAGTGATGTGGGGCCTCACTCAAGCACAACTCCTTCTGCTTGAGTGGCCTTGTATTTTGTACTAGGAGTTTCTTCTCTGGATAGCACTCGCATATCATTTTAGCAAGAGTGAGATTTTGCACTCGCAGGTGATGTGGGCCCTCACTTGAGCACACATACTCCTACTCGAGTGAGAAGAATATTCTCAAGTAACTTACCCTTAATACCAATACTCGTATCAGAATTTGAGAGGGATAGATTTTTCACTCGTAAGTGCTGATGTGTCACTCGAGCATTTGAGCTATGCTCGAGCATACTTGTGTTTCTCTAATCTTCTTGACTCTCGGCCAAGCACTCGCATACCTTCACTCGCTAGTGCTCGAGTATAGGACACTCATGCTCGAGCATTGATTTCTCTGCTCGAGTGCACCAATGAAGAATGACAAAACATGCTCTCGGCCAAGCACTCACAGACTCTCACTCGCATGTGCTCGAGTGCTATCTCCAGTGCTCGAGTGAATCAGTAAAAATGACAGTAGCATGCTTCTCAGCAAACACTTTCTGGCTATCACTTGCACCTGCTCGAGCACAAAAGGGTTCCATGATCGAGTGCTAGACTCATGCTCGAGCACACAAGTTCATTTTGACTGCAGATACCATAGAACATTGTTATATGCATTTGGTAACTTTGTAAACATTTCTTAAACTTATAAAAACATGATTTGTACACAATTGACTTTTGTTATCATCAAAACTTAGGATCTAACATTCTCCCCCTTTTTTATGATGACAAAACCTTTGTGATGGAAGTTAAGAGAAAATTGATTAAGATGGAAAAATTTTTGAAGTACAATATCAATGTTTCCAAATGCATATCAAGTTTTAGGTTCAAGTTCATGTTTCCCTGTAATACTTCCTCTGGACACTTAACAACCAAGATAAGCATAGTATAAATCAAATTCTTAAACAAAAAAACTTAAATCATAGAAATAGTTCATTAACAATAAACTTGATAAACTTGATAACATAATAACAGAAAAATCATGAACTACCCATAAACCCTGAATACAACCAAGATAACATCAAAACCTACCCCATACAGAAAATCTACCCAATCACCCAATACATCATGATAGCTCAGCTCAGACAACCATCACACATCCTTCTCCCCCATTTTGTCAACATTAGAAAAGGCTGAGGAAAAGTGATATCAGATGGGATAAAGGGTACCATGGCAGTGGAAGGGTCAATAGGCACAATAGGTGGAGATGATGGCTGAGGTACAGAGGTTGAGGGAGGTAGTGAAGGTGACCGATCATAGGTGATATCAATATTAGACTCTGGATCGGTGAAGATAACATGTGTCTGAGGATGAGGAGGTGAGGAAGGAGTGGTCTCAGGAGGCACTTTTGAAGATGCAGATGGGAAGTGAGAATGTAAGAAGGTCTCCATATTAGTTATCCTCTGTGACATCTCATCCTGAGTCTTGAACATCAATTCAAAGTTGGTATTGGCCTTGTCTACCAACTTGATGACCTGTGACTCCATCTTTTCCACAAGTTTCTCATACTCAGTCACTAATTCCTTCTTCAGACTGGATACTGCTTGATTGATTACCTCAGTCAAATGGTTGGAAAGATAAGCATTAAGGAAAGAAGGAGGAGGAATAGGACCTTGAGCAGATGATTGGGCCTCATCACCTCTTGATGGAGTGGCTTCCCTCTGAGATATGGCTTTAGTTTGACTCACCGGAAGATTGATACCTATATGAGTTAGCTGAGTCTTACCAAACCTCGAAATAAGCACCCTCTCAGTTCATTCCAAATACCATACCTTGATTTTCATTAGGATGAAGGATACAAGCTGAGGATATGGTATGGTTACGAATTTTGATGAAGAAAATCGAAATCTTCTCATCTCATTGAAGATAATCTCCCCCACATTCCTTTATTGCCCGGCTAGGAAAGAAGCCAACATATAATAGTCCTTTTGAGCAAAATGGGCAAAGTTTTTAGACTTATTGACTATGCTCCGGGAATATATATAGTGAAGGATTCTATGAGAGTCAGGCATATCAATAGGTTTAAAATTGAAAAGACCTATTGGGTCTTTTGGTCTCAAAATCTGGAAGACTTCATTGGCAGAGAAAGAAGGTGGATCAGGGGGAGGTGCAACATATCCAAGTAGGTCATTTATGATCTTAGCAGATATGATAATGAATTTGCCTCTAACAATAGTAGATACTGCTTCCTCAATCAATTCACCAGACCTAGACATAATGTTATGGGTCTTCATGTTGCAATAAAAGGTTTTCACGACAGTGGGTGAATATGGCATATAGATATTTAGCCAGGGAGCAGTATTGAAGATAAGGATATAAATCCAAATGGCAATTCTTCTTCAAATAATCTAAATCCACATACACAACTGGACAAAAATGCCTATGAATAAACTCATCATCAAATACCTTCTGAGATAATGCCTTTAGTTCCTCAACAATGAATCCCTCAGGAGGACTGGTAATGTGATCATCTACTGGTGCTTGTGAGGCAGAAGGTGCTACTGAAGCAGTGGCACTGGATTGCCCAACATGGTGTGAACTTGAAACACCGGCTTGAGAAGCAATCTTTCCAACTATCTTATCAAGTTTGGATTTCTCCATTGCTTCCCGGAGTTGTCTGTTGAATAAATCATCAGAGGAAGAAGATTATTGTTATTGTTGCTCCTTTTTCTTCCCTCTTCCTTGAACCTCTTTGGATTGAGATAGGGTAACTATAGGTTCTTTGAACACCACACCCTTTAGTTTCTTTTGAGGAGGTTGAACCTTCTTTGCTATTTGAGGCTTAGGGTGAGGTTTCTTAGCCGGAGTCCTCTTTTTGGTCTTGGGTTTAGGAGGAGGTGAAGGTGAGGAAGTCATTTTAGGAGATGGAGGAGTTGGTTCTGGGGTTGCAGGGGCACTAGCAGCGGAATGAGTAGGAGAGGGAGAGTGAGATCTTTGAGAAATAGAGGGCATTTTAGTTCTTGCCATTATGAAACAAGATAGAAAGAGGCAAGACTCACAGGATTTTTGAGAATAAAGAAAAGCAACACAGATTAGGGCACCGAATGAGAAATGCAGAGGATAAAAATCACCTTTTATAGAAGATTGGAGAGTTGTAACGGTGATTTGAGGCAAATGGATGCGAGTAATTGAAGAGAAATGGTTGAAGGTGAAGAGTTGTGACCTTCGAGTGACGAGACACCTCGAGTGAGAGCAGGAAGTACGACGGTCTGAGCTATCGCGTATCTGATATAAGTGGTAGTGCTCGAGTGTGTTCTTGTTGTGCTCGAGTGATAAACTGGAAATTTTAATAAAACATGTAAAAATGTACTTGAATTATGGATTTCTTGCCATATATTGCATCTTTGTACTCAAATCCTCCAAAATCATTTGAGTAACCATGATTTGGAAAGCTTCTGGAAAGAAACTCTTTCTTTCTACTCGAGCATACACTCTTCACTTCAAGCATGTTCATATTATGCTCGAGTGAGCTCAATTTTCACTGTTGCTTTTGAGATAATCTCTTGGTATTCCTATCTCCTCTGTTGGCCTCTGTTTTACATATCAAGAAATAGAGTATTTTTAATAGTGCTGTGCTCGAGCAAAGCTAACGTGCTCGAGTGATGTTGCTTGTCACTCGAGTGACACCCTCTGTGCTCGAGTGACAGACCTACAAAATGATTTTTAATGCTCAGATGCCAAAGTCAGTATGTTAATCATCAAAAACACATTTAATTAAGATATTTAACAAGAAAGCTTACAACTCATTGGGATTAACCATTCCCAATTCTCTTCGAATATAAAGGAATTGATCTTTTGCTATTGGCTTTGTGAAAATATCCGCAAGTTGAAGATGAGTTGGTATGAATTCCACTTTGACATCCTTCTTTTAAACGTGATCTCGAATAAAGTGATGTCGAATGTCTATGTGTTTGGTCCTTGAATGTTGTACAGGATTCTTGGCCAAGCTTATAGTGCTAGTGTTGTCACAATAAATTGGAATCTCAATTAAATATATCCCCAAATCTTGAAGTTGTTGTTTCAACCATATTACTTGAGAACAGCAAATTGCTACAGCTATATATTCAGCTTCAGTTGAGGATAATAAAACTGTGTTCTGCTTCTTGCTGAACCATGATACCAGAGAGCCTCCAAGAAATTGACATTGACCACTGGTACTCTTTCTGTCAGTTTTATATTCTCCGTGATCTGAATATGAATATGCCATTAAATATTCATTCCCTTTTCTCGGATACCAAAGACCAAGTTCTGAAGTGTCTCCTAGATATTTGAAGATTCTTTTTACTATCTCTACATGTGATACCTTAGGAGCGGATTGATACCTTGCATACATTCCCATGTTGAACTGAATATCTGGCCTGCTTGCTGTAAGATAGAGTAATGAACCAATCATTCCTCTATACTTAGTGATGTTGAAGCTAGGACCTTTTACATCAGCATCCAACAATATTGTAGAACTCATTAGAGTATCAGCTCCATTAGCATTATCTAAACCATATTTCTTCAACAACTCTTTCAAATACTTTGTTTGAGATACAAATATACCATTCTTTTTTTGTTTGATTTGAAGTCCAAGAAAGAAGTTCAATTTGTAATATCCCAAAAAGTGATTAAGGGCTAATGACTTCAAAAGTGGATGTAATTATTGTTGAATAAACACTTTTGAAGAATGTGTGATGGGAATTTGGATATTTTAATGATTCCAATGGATTCCTTGTGAAAATTTATGTGAGAATGATGTTTGGTATGAAAATGGAACCAATGGAAGCAAAGATGCAAAATCTAAAATTCTGTCCAGTGAAATTCTATTCTGGGCAGTCCGTTTGTGTGAACGTTTTTAATGACCAAATGGTATCTAAAAATTATGAAATTTTCCAGTCTTATAGTTCACATCTCAAGCTTCAAAATGGACATATAGTTTGTTCCATTTCGTTTTGTGAACCAGGAGATATAACTGTCCAAAGTTTGGGATGGAAACTGAACTCTGTTTTGGGGCAGTTATGAGTTTTATGTAATTCTGGAATTGTGTGGTGATTTTTATTAATGGCCAATATTTTTCCTATGAAGAGGACTTAAATATCTTTTATTTGGCTTTGGAATCACCTCATTTCGATTTTTCTAGAATTAGTTATGATTTTTCAAAGTTTGGGCAGAAAATCTGCCAGAAAATCCGAAAATGGGAATTATGACATCATCTCATTAAAAGATGATGTCAGCATGGATTATTAATCAAATTGCTCATCTTCTTCAGCCATTTCACGCCATTTCCAGCTGAAGATAGTGAGAGAAAGTTGAGAGCTCTTAGAGAGAGAAAGAGGAGAAATCTCGCAAGGTAAGCCGATTTCTCCGACGATTTAGCTTCTAACGCGTGTAACTCCGATCCTAAACTACTCCTCTTTATTCTTTAAGGTTGTGAAGCTCAAAAATTTGGTGTTTCAAAGAGGCTAGGGTTCAGCCAAATTTGGGAAAAGCTAGTAGGAGCTTGAGGTAACTTTCAAACTTTCGTATATTGCTTATTCTGGCTGCTGTGGGCAATTTAATCGGTGAAATTTCGCCGGATTGCCATTGGTTTTAAAGTTTGGAAATGATGTGGCCTAGGGGTTATGCTGCCCAAATTGGGTCTTAATGTTAGTTGTAACCTAATGTAATGGTTAATAAAGTGGTTAGGAGTAGAAAGGAACGCGTTTACGGAGCCGAAATCGTAAAACCCCGATTTTCCCTGGAGAACTCATAAATTTCGGCCAGCCCTAGAAATGGGTCTTAGACTTGGATTTTCAATGATTTGATGGTTCCATTGAGTTCAGGGGCGAAAATTAGGTGGGGTTACAGTTGGGCACTTTTTCAAAAAAGGCCGAGAAAGCATAATTACGGAAACACCCCTAAAACCCTAAAAGTAGGGCTGCCAAGGGCAATTTTGTAATTTGATATTGAATTTGATAATTCTGAGTACGGAAATGGATTCCTTGGGCAGAAATATGTTAGGATAGCCCATATTAGAATTTCGAGAAAAGTGCAACCGGTCCGGGTATGGCGGGCCCAGGCCGGGTCCCCGGGGGTATTTTTCTAAATTTTCATTATAGACTCATATAACCCTAAGTAACACTATGGAAGTGTCTAAATAGTGCATTTGGAATTGTAGGATTCGATATTTGCCGCCCTCGTGAGCCAACTACGCCAGCGAACGTCAGAAAGGAACGAGGTAGTGACTTTTCTTTTGTACCATATATGATGCATTGTATGTGTGTTATATCGTTGATTTGTAATGAATTCGTATGCTGCGACATCTGTGGATTTGTGTTAGCACTGTCATTCCAATAGTCCCTGAGTAGCTAACAACGGTTCGGGTTAGGACGGTGTGCCTTCCCGGCGGAGAAAGGGGATGAGGATGAGGTGTGATATATGTGATTATGTGAGCCGAAAGGCTATTTGTGGAGGCCGACGGGCCATTTGTGAAAGCCGAATAGCTGTATGGGCTATAAGGCTATATGTATGCACTGCCACGCCAATAGTCCCTGAGTAGCTAACAACGGTTCGGGTTAGGCGGTGTGCCTTCCCGGCGGAGAAAGGGGATGAGGGTGGAGTGTGATTTGTGGTGCTGCTGCTGTATGATGATTTGCTTACATGCTGTGTGCTTATGTGTGGTATAAATGTTTTGTTACTACTGGGATTCTCTTGAATCTCATTCTTTCCTTTAACTAACCTTTCAGACAGGGCGAGTGGCTCTAAGGAGGAGCGTACGACCCGGAGCGGTTAGAATCCTGTAGGGGCATTTATTTTGGTTATGTTGGTTAAACCTGTTGGACTGGGTGTCTGTATATTATGTTGGTTGTAAAGAATAGTTGAACGTAGTTGTGTAGTCCCCTATATGGAGGTTGTAAACCCTTTTTGTGTATGAACAGAACCCGGGGGTTGCCGGGATTGCTATTAGATATTCTGATATGAATGAATGTGAATTAACTGCACAGGTGATTATATTTGATAATTGAACTTGAGACCGGAATAGGAAAGAAGTTTTGAAAATTTTATAAAGTCCCTACTTCACAGGGAGTTCTAAATGAGTTTTGAACTATTCGACGGTCTCTAAACCAATTTAATTACGTAATATCGAATTATAATTACGCTATTTAAGGCAGGGGGTTACACAATTCTCCCATCATGGACATTTCAAATTCTCCCTGCATAATCTTAGAGAATTCTTTACACATAGATTCATTAGTAGCACCGAAAATAATATCATCAATATAAATTTGAACAATTAGAATATCATTTTTGTTATGTTTGATGAAAAGAATTATATCTACTTTACCTCTAACAAAACTTTGATCAAGAAGAAATTTGCTTAGTCTTTCATACCAAGCTCTAGGTGCTTGTTTCAAACCATATAATGCTTTCTTAAGTTTGAAAACATGATCAGGCTTTGTTTCATCTTCAAAATCAGGAGGCTGTTCTACATATACTTCTTCCATAATATAACCATTTAGAAAAGCACTTTTCGTATCCATTTGATAAATTTTAAAACCTTTAATGCAAGCAAAGGCTAGGAGTACTCGTATTGCCTCCAATCTTGCTACTAGAGCATATGTTTCCTTATAATCAATACCTTCTTCTTGATTATAGCCTTTTGGCTACCAATCTTGCTTTGTTTCTCACAATGATTGCTGATTCATCAAGTTTGTTTTTGAAAACCCATTTGGTCCCTATAACCGTATGATCTTTAGGTCGAGGAACTAAATCCCAAACTTGATTTCTTTGAAATTGATTTAGTTCTTCTTGCATAGCAATCACCCAATCATTGTCCGATAAAGCTTCTTCTATATTAGAAGGTTCAATTTTAGAAATAAAAGCAAAGAAAGTTACCTCATTAAGGATTTTATTTCTGGTTTTGACACCTTCATGAATATCTCCTATAACTTGATCAATTGGATGATCTTTCATATGTCTCCATGCTTTTGGTTGAGCATGATCATCGAGATCTTCTAAATTTTGAAAATCATTTGTTTCAAGGTCATCTTGTTTTGAAATAGATTTGTTTTTCTTGATTAAATCCATTTCTTCTTCATCAATATGTTTTGTCTGAGATTCAAGTTCATCAAACACAACATGAATAGATTCTTCAACTGTACATGTTCTTTTATTGAAAACTCTATAAGCTTTACTTCTATTAGAATATCCTAGAAATAAACCTTCATCAGACTTTGAATCAAATTTAACTAAGTTTTCTTTACCGTTATTGTGAATGAAACACTTACACCCGAAGATATGTAGATGTGCAAGATTTGGCTTTCTTCCCTTGTAGAGTTCCTATGGCGTCTTTCCAAGTGATTTGCGAATATATGCTCGATTTTAGATGTAGCATGCAGTACTTATTGCATCTGCCCAGAACACTTGTGACATGACTTTTTCATTAAGTATTGCTCTCGCCATTTCTGTAAGGACTCTGTTCTTTCTTTCCACTACTCCATTTTGTTGAGGTGTTCTAGGAGTGGAGAAGTTATGATTTATTCCTTTGTTGTTGCAGTAGTCTTCAAATAGTTGATTATCAAATTCTCCTCCATGGTCTGTCCTAATAGAAACAATAGAAATACCTTTCTCATTTTGAACCTTTTTAGCAAACATAATAAATTCAGCAAAAGTTTCATCTTTTGAAGCAATAAATATAGTCCATGCAAATCTTGTAAAATTATCGACAATTACTAAAGTATATAAATTTCCTCCAAAACTTTTTAATCTTACTGGTCCTACCAAATCCATATGAAGTAATTGTCAAGGTTTCGAAGTAGTAATCTCATACTTTGTTTTAAAAGAGGATTTAGTTTGTTTGCCTTTTTGACATGCTACACAAATCATATTATCTTTGAATTTGAGTTTGGGAAGACCAACAAATAAATCTTTTCTAATCAGTTTGTCAAGTTGATTCATATTGACATGAGCCAAACGCTTATGCCATAACCAACTTTCCTCTGATCGACTAAGAAAACAATTTTCAGAAGAATTTGAATTTAAATCAATAGTATAACAATTACCGTCCCTTTGAGCTCGAATCTTTGCCTTAATAGATTTTTTGTTTAGTGGCAGATCTTTCTTGTTCACTATCAAGCATTCTTTTGAGTCAAAAATTACCCAGTTATCTTTGTCAGTGCCTTGACTTATGCTTAGGAGGTTGTGGCTTAAACCCTCAACATAATATACTTCGTTGATTTGAACACCATCAGATTTTCCCACTTCGCCAATTCCTGCAATACGTCCAGATTGATTACCTCCAAATGTTACCTTTCCTCCTTCTCTGGTTTCTAGCATGGTGAACTTATTTTTGTCACCAGTCATATGTCTCAAACATCCACTATCAATATACCATTTGTTCGCTCAAGATGCTTTAAGACATACCTAGAATAAGGTGATCAAGTTTTAGGTACCCACACTTTCTTGGGTCCTTTGTGGTTAGTATGTGATGTATGTGTTCCTTTCGGAACCCATTTATATGTTCCAATAACTTGTCCCTTTTTGAAATCACATGATGAAGTATAATGTCCTTTCCTGTTACAATAACTACATGATGCAAAGGGATTTGATGTATGCACAGAATTCCTGAAATATTTAAGATACGTTCTACTACTATTCTTCTTATATCCTTTATTCTTATCATGAGCATATTTATATCCAATTCCAGATTTATCAAATGAAACTTTCTGAGAATTTAAAATAACTTTAAGAGTTTCACTTCCCTTAGTAAATTTTTCAACAATTTTTGTTAAATCACTTATTTTCTTATTTTTCTCTTTACACATTTCACATGATGATATAACAGTACTTTCTAATTCTTTTACTTTCTTCTTATAGCTAACCATTTCTTTAGCTACTTTGATGAATTCTATATGCAATGCATTATATTCAGATAACAATTCATCATAAGTAGGTTCAGAATCACTTACCTCAGAATCTGATTCTTCTTCCTTGGCTACCAAGCACAGATTTGCTACTTCATCATTGTCACTTTCTTCATCTGACGAACTATCACCCCATATAGATGATATATATGCTTTCTTTTTCTACTTCTTTTTGTCTTTGTTTCTGAAGCATTCGGATTTGATGTGTCCAGGTTTCACACATTTATAGCGTACTATCTGTTGTTCTTTATTTTCTTTCTTGCTTGGTCTACCTTGATAATTTTTGAAGTTCTTTTGACCTCTTCTGTAGAATCTCTTGAATTTTCTCACGATCATTCACATTTCATCATCATTAGGGACATCTTCATTCTCGGAAGATTCTTCTTCTTCTTTGATAGCGTTAAGTGCAACTCCCTTTTTCTTTTTATCATCGAACTCTTCAAGTTCCTTTTTGAACCTCAACTTTCCTTCATACTCGGAAAGACTCCCAAAGAGAGCAGCTACGAATCTCATAGATTCTCCTTTAGCTTCTTCGATAGCTATCACCTTCGCTTCCCATTCATTTGTAAGAATATTAAGAATCTTTCTTACCTGGGAATTTTGATCAAACGATTTTCCAAGAGCAGATAATTGATTAACAAGATGAGTATACCTGAGTTCGAATTCAGATATACCTTCTCCAGGTTGGTAGAGTACATATTCGAAAATATTCTTTTTGACTAAGAGCACTCTGTATCATTAAATAGCTTTACTATTTAATGTTACTAACCTTTTATCATTCTCGTCAAACTCATCTGGGCTCTTCTTAACGGCTCTATCTTCGATTTTCTTCATTGGAACATAGTCACCATCTTGTATTACATTCCAAAAGCCGTACTCGTTAGCCATCATGAACACTCTGAATTTAGCTTTCCAGAATTAAAAATGTTCTCCAGCAAAACCAGGAGGTCTAGTGATTAAAGCTCCATCTGGAAGAATGTTTTCACCCATTGTTGCCATTTATCGGATCCTTCTCAAGCTGTTAGGCTCTTCAGAGAAGACCTCACTTTGATACCAAATGAAAGAGGCAAGCTTCACCCAAGAGGGGGGGTGAATTGGGTGATGTTATAAATTTTTCGCTTGATGTAGTGATATGAAAAATAGAGTAGATAGAGTAGAGTTGAGAAGATTAGAACACAGAGAGTTATACTGGTTCGGCCTAACAACCAGGCCTACGTCCAGTCCTCAGAGATCAAGACCTACTGAGATTTTCAATATTCTTCCAAGATTCAATGGGCTCTCAGAACGCCACAAAACAACAATTGTCCTTGAAAGGACTACAAGCAGAAATATTCTCTTACTAAGAAATTTCTCTCCCCTTACGACAAGTCTTACGTGCAAAAAAACAACCTATGACCTTTCCCACTTGCTTATGTATACAAGACTTATGAGAAGCAACGTTCTCTCTAGCTTACACTACTGTAAGTCTTACAGCAGCAACGTTCTCTTCTGCTTGTATCTTATAAGTCTTATAAGTGGAAGGTTTAACAAGGAATTCTCTCAACTGCTTCTCTCGTAAGGAAATCTACCCTCTCAAGGTCCCAATACCTTGAGATCAAATGAAAATAGAATTTGAATTGTATGAAGACTCTCTTACAGAGCAAATAAATGAACACTGAAGTTCAACGTGTATACAGAGAAAATTATGAATAGGAGAGACTCGTGTATATGCTTGTGAATTCTTGTGCTTCGTTCATGTTGACGATCTCTGAATCTCTGTATTTATAGATGTTCAGTTTTTGCCCGTTTGAGTAATGATCATTGAGGAGCGGGGCTTGCAACTGTGGAATGACATGCATAGATTTGAATATTCTGAATACGGTAGGTACGTGTGTGCTTGTAATGTTGTTGTCTGCCATTGTTTGACTTTCTTCGTGTCAGTTTATTTCAAACGTTCATCCTCCTGTATCACACTTATAATACATTTAAAATGATGTTAAATAATGATAATAAGTAATGATAAGATAAATAAATAATATTAAACCATATTCGGATTGAATGTTGTGAGACTTGGTGTATTTGGTGATCTGGCAGAGTATCACTCGAGCATAGATGGGCTCACTCGAGTGATATCGCAATTTTATTCTTTGATCTTCAGTTTTAAGTCTGTGCTCGCATAGGATTTTAGAGAGACAAAATTCTCACTCGCGAGTGATGTGGGGCCTCAATCGAGCACAACTCCTTTTGCTCGAGTGGCCTTGTATTTTACACTGGGAGTTTCTTCTCTGGACAGCACTCGCATATCATTTTAGCAAGAGTGAGATTTTGCACTCGCAGGTGATGTGGGCCCTCACTCGAGCACACATACTCCTGCTCGAGTGAGAAGAATATTCTCAAGTAATATACCCTTAATACCAACACTCGCATCAGAATTTGAGAGGGATAGATTTTTCACTCACAAGTGCTGATGTGTCACTCGAGCATTTGAAGCTATGCTCGAGCATACTTGTGTTTCTTTGATCTTCATGACTCTCGGCCAAGTACTCACATACCTTGACTCGCTAGTGGTCGAGTACAGGACACTCATGCTCGAGCATTGATTTCTCTGCTTGAGTGCACCAATGAAGAATGACAAAACTTGCTCTCAGCCAATCACTCCAGACTCTTACTCACATATGCTCGAGTGAGAAGGGCTCCTCTGCTCGAGTGCTATCTCCAGTGCTCGAGTGAATCAGTAAAAATGGTAGTAGCATGCTTCTCAGGCAAACACTTTTTGGCTATCACTTGCACCTGCTCGAGCACAAAAGGGTTCCATGCTCGAGTGCTAGACTTATGCTCGAGCACACAAGTTCATTTTGATAGCAGATACCATAGAACATTGTTATATGCATTTGGTAACTTTGTAAACATTTCTTAAACTTATAAAAACATGATTTGTACACAATTGACTTTTGTTATCATCAAAACTTGGGATCTAACACAAATGATCACCATAAGATGGTTAAGAAGAATCTTTGTGTTTGAGTCACCTCAGTTAGACTGAGATGAGATCTATATGTGTACATATACACATAAAATGGATCGAAGCATAAGAACAAACCTATAGCCTGGCAAAGAACTCTTTTTCACAAGTGTGATTGTAAAATAGATATTGTGAAAAAGAAAGTTCTGGTTCAAATGTTGAGTACATTTTGGAACTAATGTCTGTACAGTGCAAGAGAAAGAAATCGACGTACACCATAAACTGTTCACAGTAGTATGCAATTCATACTGCATGTGCTTGAAAGTTAGACTGCAATATGGAATGTGGGTGAAAGATCCCTAGTTCACCACAGTGTGAGTCCCAGGAAGGAAGAATCCTTCCACGATGCCCTTAAGACTTAGGCGGCATCATGAAAGCTTGGTTTAGTGATAGCTACTTTAGCTGAAGCTCTATGATCACACTCGATTCGGTCAGACGAGTGAAAACTAGGAAAGCGACCAAGTCAAGATAGACTGATGTTTAGTCAAAAAGGAAGATTTACTCTTAGATACATAAGATGTGCTAGTATTTATGGTCGACCCCTTATTAGCTTTATGTGTAGCTAGTAAGTGCGGATACTATGTGCGTGGAAGGTAATATGAGTTAATCAACATATTAACTCGAGAGGGATTAGATATGCCATGAGTAATACGTATGGGAGAATATAGGGCATATGAGGCTATAAATATATAGCTTACAATTATATATAAAGGGTGTCCTTGGATGCTGAACCGATATGAGGGATTTCTAGTATCACAAGCACCAAATCTTAAAGACGTTTATTGCCCACGTAGTCACGGTAGACGCCAAGTATGAAACAAGAAAGAGTAATGCATGCACGATGGGAGGCCCATCAAGTGCGAGTGGGAGATATTGGACTTTGGGTCCAAGTCCACCCTTGATGGGCCGGACTATTTGATTAGATATAAGTAGCCTAATCAAATAAGAATAAAATCAACATTAATTGTAGATTGGGGAATAATTCAGCAATAATTATGGATTTTTTAATTAAGGAACAAATCACCATAATTAGGAAATTAATTGAGAATCAATTAATTTAATTGTTGTCTTGGAGGGCAAGAAGGAGTGCACACGTTTCCTAATTAGTGGCCTCCATAAAGCACTATAAATAGGGTGTGCCTCCTCAATTGCAATTCACCCCGCCATTGAGCTTTCTGGTAATTCTCTTCTCTCCTACCATCTTTCTGGTTCTGGTGATATGCTGTGCAAATCACAATTAGGCTCTAGTAGTCTAATAATTGTGTGGGCACAATTATGGAGCATTGAAGCTTTGACCCGGATCCAAACATGGATTCACCCCAGCACACTAGTTCTCTCTCCCTCTATTCATATTTTTTCTTACACTTACTATATATGCCACGGATATTCGCTAACATCCAAAAAATGGTTCCCCACAAAAATATAATAATTAATAATTTTAAAGATTCACGTATGTGTGAGGGTTGATACTATTCTTGTTACCTATAGTTTTCTCTCATTTTAGGTTTGGTCTTTTAAGTTTTAAATTATAGGTTTCGGTCTATCAAATTTGTTTCCATATAATGTTAGGCCTTGTAGTTTTTCTAAAACATGGACCATTTTTTCTCTTAAGAGATCAAGACCTATAATGGAGACAAATTACAGGGACCAAATTAATAATTTATTAATCCTATTTGTGATGAAAGTTTGAAGGGGATGTACAATTGCATATATTTGCTATACACTCCTAAGCTCGTACCATAGAGAAAAATTGTTGTAGTTGAGATAAACAGAAATAACAACTAAGAAAAGACAGTGAAACCATACCAATTAATTAAACTTCAAAAAATTATTAATAGATCCTAAATAAGAAAATTAATATTTTTCTCGATCTATTTGCATGTCAAATAATCAAACTATTGTAATTATTTAATTCGCAACCAATAGTTCATATTTTTTTAAACCATGGTCTTCATTTGATATTAACAAATGAAGCATATACTTTTCCTTGTTTACTAGCATGCATGTACTTACATACATATACATATGTAACACCCCAAATTTTAGTAATCGAAATTTCTTATATTAAAGGAAAATATTCACTTAGCCATAAAATCATGTCATGTGAAAGCTTTAGATGCCATATGGAAAAAGAAGAAGAAAAGTAAATTTTCACATGTAAAATTGGCAATTAAATATTATATTGTAAGATGAAATTTTATAAGATCATCATCTCCTTCAAAGGGCCATGATTTACATATGACAAGAGGAAAAAGCAACAAAAAATACATATTGGCTACTAAATATGACATATGGAGACAATTTGACCAAGTTAGCAAAAGATGAAGACTTGGTCAACAATTGCAATAAAAAAAGGAGAAAAATATGATAATTCGAGAAACAACTTCATTTCCCTTTTCTCATGAGAATTTCGATCAACAAGGGAAATATTAGAGAAAAAGAAATAGTTAGAAGAAGATGATGCCATGTGGAATCATTTTGGGCCAAGTAATTAAATAAGAGTTCATTCCTAAAGATGAAAGCACATGGAAAATTACTAATAAAATATGGTAAATTAAGAAAGATAAAGAGAACATTTCAAGAGCTTTCCTCTTTCCATTTCAATATGCTTTTGGTCCAAGATGAGAAGAAGAGAGAGAGATAGTTTAATTAATATAATTCTCCATCTTTTATACCAAGAAGTTGGTCAAAGAAAAAGCTTGAAGAAAGAAAGAAGAGAATGGTCAACCTAACTCTCTCTTTTATTCAAAAATTTTGGCCAAAAAGTAAGAAGGAAGAAAGTGAATGTTAATCAATTAATACTTCACATTTAGCTAATGAAAAAGTCAACCAACACTGAAGGAAGAAGAAAGAAGGAAGGAAAATATCTATAAGTCAATTAATTGCTTTTGGAATAAGCCAATTATGACCACACATATTACCTTGTCTTTGCAAGTGAATTTTCGGCCAAGTGATTGTGGGGTCTGAAGTTAAATGATGTAAAACATAAAACAACTCCTCCACACAACGCAAAATTCACCCAAAAGGGAGAGAAAAGAACAAAAAAAAAACGAAAATGGAAAGAGAAAGAAGATTTGGAAGAACAAAGCTCAAAGGTATGTGCTCTAGCTCACTTTTCACCACCTAAATCACCTTTCTAGCCCAAAACCTCTTCATAAACATTATTCCTCTTGATGAGAGCTTCATTTCTATGGTTTTGGAATTTCAAGAGGAGGTGTTTTGAGTCCTCTAGAAAGAGCCAAAGTTGTAGAACCAAAGAAAGAACCTAAGGAGAAGCAAGAGGTGAGTATTAGCTTTAATTTAAGCTATGGGTTGTGTAGGTTGAATGAGTATTTTGACATGTGTAACTCTGCCATGATTTTGTCCAAGTCAGGGTTTGGAGAAGTCATGGTGCTTTGGTTATGTATTTGGTTCTTCATAATGATTAGAAACCATATGACACAAGTTTGATGCTTAAATTGGAAGTTTGGTAATTTCTGGAATTTTGTTGATTTTTCTGCCCAAAATAGGACATGTAGAAAGAGTTGAAACTTGGTCATTTTGATGTTACCATTGTGTTCTACACCAAATATGGTATGGGAATAACCCTAGATTGTGAATTTTGGGTAGTTGAAACTCAAAATGCAAAACTGGATTTTCTGCCTAAACAGGATTCTAGCAAGGGACCCTAATTGTGTGGTGTTTTTGGATAATCAAATAATGTTCAATAAAGATGAAACTTTCCAAAATAGAAATAGACATATCAAGCTTTAATTTTATAGGTCATTTGCTTCATTTTGACTGGTATACTGGGAATTATGAATTTTTGAATTTAGTTTATGAAAACTTGGTTGAATTTTGTCAATATGCAATAAATGACAATTTTGGGAATGATGTGTGTCAAATTGGCTATGAGTGGTATTTTTCCTCTAAAATAAACTAAATAAAGGTCACATAGCCTTTGGAATTACTACAATTCAATTTTTGTATATAAAGATATGATTTTTCAAAATTGATGAAAAATTCTGACAGATTTGATCACTTGTGTGAAAGTTGAAGATGTAATGGCATAGTATAATATTGTTGAACTTTGAGGTTAGAAATTGGTCTTTTAAGTTATTGACCACTTTAACTCCTTAGTTGACTTGATTAAATATCCTTAATGATAACCATCTCAAGTGTTTGAATTAAAGAAGAATTAGATTAAGTAATAATCTATCGTCCGTAATTCTAAGTATAGGATCCAATATCTACCCTAAGCATAAGAAATCTGTGCAAGAATAAGACTGGAAAGACCAAGGTAGTGACTCTTTCTCTTATATCATGTATAATACTTGTATGTTTGTGTTTATCATTGAATTGTAAAGAATGTAGAAGCTAAATTGTGAATAAAGTGGTAGCTGTTGTGATAATCATCACTCATCATTGTGATTAAATCAAAGGCTATCATTTTGTGATGCAAGTCACGCATCATTGTGGATACAGCGAAAGCTATCATTATTGTGTATACAATGAATGCTGTCATAATGTCGTGAAAATAAATATGGCGAATGATGTTGTTGTCTATGCCAAAAGTCCCGGCTGATGTACGGGTGGGTTAATTACATAAAAATGCGTTGTTGTTGTAAATTTCCATTGAGAATATTATTGTGTTATCATTTTGTGGTAATTACTTACATGCTTTGTTTATTATATGTCATATGATTGAAAGTGTTACTAGTGAGATTCCTATGAATCTCACTCTTTCTACTACTAACCTACAGCTAGGGCAGATGGATCAAAGGAGAATCAGGTATACAAGGGTGGCTAGAGTTAATGGCTAGCAGATTTTTTTTGTGTTAGTTATCAAACATTGAGATGATTGTATGTGTAAATGTGGATCGATGTAGTAGGTTTGGGTAATTGTCTGTAATCTCCATTTGAAAATGGACAAATATGCACTGAAGGCTTTCATAGTTAAAGGTTGAATCCTGAGTGTCATCGAGAATTTCATTGAATACTCTAATATGAATGAATGGAACGATACCGAGCAGGCCAAATAGTTTTGAAATGTGGGTATGAGACCTGATTAAAACATATTGTGAAAAGTTTTGGAAAAACCCTCTTTACCACAGGCCTAAGTCTTGTCTTAAAGTTAGGATTGCGAATGAGTTTTAAATGGTTCTTTGGTTTCTCTCTTGCTTTATGACACATTTTCGAACCATATTATCGGTTGGAAAGGTAAGAGCTTACAACATACATATATGTGTGTGTTCAAGATCTCACCAGACTTACATTTTAATTTGATTTAAAAGTATTGAATGATAATATTGTTAAGCTAATAATTGATGTTATATTCACAGGAAATACAACAAATTCAAGTTGGAGGAACTCAACAAATTCAAAACAACTACCTAATTAAATGTTGTCCAAACAATTGCATGTTATCAACCTACAAGTTAAGAAAGAATGTTGCCAAGATTCTAAGCAAAGTAGACAAACTACAAACTGAAGGAGAAAGGTTTTGTAAGGATTTTCATATTGCCCTCTATAGATTTTCAGGCATACTTGGAGTGTAGATTCGTACTCTCAAGATACCCACAGAAACCGAATCGCATCAAAGTCTAGCTATAATACACAACAAAATGCACAAGAGGGAAGGAGAGAATAAGAAAAATTCCAGAGAGTGTTTTTCATAAAGATGGTATTATGTGTAGTTATCTCCATTCTTATTATCCACACACACATAAAACCCATATTACAAAAATTATTCCCACCAATTTGATTCAAATAATTTGGGAAATATTGCCAACAAATGCTCCATAAAATTGGATATTTTATTTTAGCCCGAAGGCCAATGGGTTTAGGCTTCATCCACCAAGGGTGGATCAAGCCCATTTCTCAACACCCTCAAGTGTCCCTGTAAGCAAAATGAGATGCCTTGTGGTGAGATGGTGGGCTTAGATTTAATGTTTCATAAGGTATGGAAAAGTATTGAAGAAAGAAATATTGGTACCATTGGCTTATATGGGATTGCCGGGGTGGGAAAAACTACCTTACTAAAGAAAATTAATAATACACTTGGGAAGAGATCAGGTTTTTGCATGATGTGGGTGGTGGTATCCAAAAGTCCTAACTTGGATAGTATTGTAGACAACATCAAAAAATTTGTAGGGATAGAACAAAGCCTTTGGGATTGTTGTAGTCAACAGGATGAAAGAGCTGCAAAGATTTATAAAATCCTAAAAGAGAAAAAATTTGTTTTGTTATTAGATGATACGTGGGAAAGATTCGAGTCAGAAAAGGTGGGAGTGCCACTTCAAAAGGAAACTAATTTTCAATCCAAAGTGTTATTTATAACATGATTTGAGGATGTATAGGAAAATGCTACCTCACAGAAAATTCAAATTTAAAATTTTAATAGAAATGGAAGCGCTAGAGTTATTTTATATGAAATTTGGTGAGGAGACTCTAAAATCTCACCCTACCATTCCAAAGACAGCTGAGGATATGGCTAAATATTGTAAACGACTACCACTTGCATTAACGGTGGCAGGAAGTGCCATGGATGGTGTAAATAATGTAAAAGCATGGGAATACTCAAGAAATAACTTAATAAGTTTCTCATGGATAGTTTCAAATATGGACACAAAGGCATTTTCTGTACTCAAGTTTAGTTAACAAGTTCCTCATTGACAGCTTCATATTTGGGCACAAAGGTATTTTCTATACTAAAGTTTAGTTATGAACGACTAGCAGTTGAAACAAAAAAAAAACTATTTCTTATATTGTGCATTATACCTAGAGAATTATGAGATTAATGTGTACAATCTCATTGATAAATAGAAAGGGGAGGGATTTCTTGATAATGTTAGGTTAAGAAGTGTACATGATATGTGTTGCCATGTGATAACTCTCTATATTTTGTACATCTAAAGGATGTTAGATCCCAATTTTTGATGATAACAAAAGATAATTGTATACAAAGCATGGTTTTATGTCTAAAGAATGATTACAAAGTTACCAAATGCATATGGCAAAGTTTTGTAATGTCTGCTGTCATATTTAACTGATACACTCGAGCAACAGAGCTAGCACTCGAGCAGATGCAACTGTTAGACAGAAAGTGTTTGCCCGAGAGCAAATTACTGTCAGTTTTACTGATGCACTCAAGCACTGGAGATAGTTGTAACCCCCTCCGTAATTATATCCGAAATACGCGATTAAAATGAAATAGAGACCAATAATAATCAAATAACATTTACTAACCCATCACATGATGGGGTTTTCAAAAATAACTTTTGAAATCATTTATAAACTTGGTCTCAAGTTCACATTTCGAATACAATTACTACGCGAAGATAAATCACATTCACATAAATATCAAAGTGCACAACATAATCATCCCGACAATCCCGGGTACATACCTTCGCTAAAGATACACACGGCACAATTGCCTATTACAATTCTTCAAATGGGGATTACACAATCTCATCTCAAATTCATAACCATATATTCAACCGAATCATATACAGTCTTCACAGCTCATTGATAACCAACTACTAACTCTCATCTCGAAGGAGTCCTAGCCGCTCCCTCCACGAGCCACTTGCCCTGTCTAAATTGTTGGTAGGGGAGGGTGAGATTCGAGAGAATCTCAGTAGGGAAATATTATCAATATGCAGGCAAGATAAGTGTTTAATGCATGACATGCTTGCATCACATAACTCATGCACACATACAATGACAAATCTATAAGCTCAATGCTTCGAACGATACACATATGGCCATAGCATATATTGAAACATAGCTTTAAATCATTCATACATGTTCCACATAATCAAGCAAAGCAATAACATGCATCAACACATTAATACAGTTATCAGAGCATGTAGGAGAGATAAGTTCCCTACCTCCAGTCTTTTCTCCTCGATTTGCGTGCCAGCAACTCGGGGCTTCACATTCGATCCTACAATGTCAAATGTACTATTTAGACACTTCCATAGTGTTTCTGGGGTTATATGAGGTTATATTGAAAATTTACTAAAATACCCCTGGGGACTCGGCCCGGCCCTGCCGTACCCGGTCCGGCTGTACTTTTCTTGAAATATTGACATGGGCTATTCTAACATATTTTTGCCCAAGGAATCCATTTCCGGACTCGAAATTATGAAATTCAATGTCAATTTACAAATTTACCCTTGGCAGCCCCACTTTAAGGGTTTCAGGGGCGTTTTTGTAATTATGCTTTTTTGGCCTTTTCCGAAAAAGTGACCAACTGTAACCCCACCTAATTTTTGCTCCTGAACTCAATGGAACCATAAAATCATTGAAAATCCAACTCTAAGACCCATTTATAGCCATAACCAAAATATACATGTACTCCAGGAAAAATTGGGGTTTTTCGGTTTCGGCTCCGTAAACGTGTTTCTTTCTACTCCTAACCACTTTATTAACCATTACATTGTGTTAGAACTACCATTTAGTATCAATTTGGGCAGCATAACACCTAGGCCAACCCATTTTCCAAATTTACAAATAAAGACAATCAGGTGAAATTTCACCGATTAAATCAACCACAGCAGCCAGAACAATCAAACATTGAAGTTTCGGAAGTTACCTCAAGCTCCCTCTGGCTTTTACTCAATATGGCTGAACCCTAGCCCCTTTTAAACCATGAAAATTGAGCTTCCAACACCTTAAAGAACATGAAAGAGAAGCTTAGAAGCAAGGTTATACACGTTAGGAGCTACATCGTCGGAGAAATCGGCTTACCTTGTGAGATTTCTCCTCTTTCTCTGTAAGAGCTCCCAAACGTCTCTCTCTCTTTTCAGCTGCAACTCACAACAGAAATGAGAGAAAGAAGAAGATGGGAAATATTTTAAGTCCATGATGATGTCATCTTTTATTGAGATGATGTCATAATTCCCATTTTCGGATTTTCTTGCAGATTTTCTGTCCAAACTTTGAAAAATCATAACTAATTCTAGAAAAATATAAATGAGGTGATTCCAAAGCCAAATGAAAGATATTTAAGTCCTCTTCATAGGAAAAATATTGGCCATTACTAAAAATCACCAAAAAATTCCAGAATTACATAAAACTCATCACTGCCCCAAAACAGAGTTCAGTTTCCATCCCAAACTTTGGACAGTCATATCTCCTAGTTCACAAAACAAAATGGCACAAATTATATGTCCATTTTGAAGCTTGAGATGTAAACTATAAGACTGGAAAGTTTCATAATTTTATGACATCATTTGCCTAGTAAAAACGTCCACACGAGAAGACTGCCCAGACAGAATTCACACTGGACAGCATTTCTAGTTTTGCAACCAATGTGTCCAATCCAATTTAAATCAATTCCAATGATTAAATACCACAACAGGATACCATTTCCATCACAATACCCCATTCAATTCTTCCCTCTATTCTAAGTCAATTTGGATGTTAATCCACAATTGAACTCAAATACAGGGTTTTGGCGTTGCTCATAACACAAGCGACTACAATCCACTTTATATTCTCTAAAAGGGTTCATTAATCACCAACCACGTCCACTTTTGTAGTCATTAACCCCTAATCACATTTTTGGATCTTGCTAAATCGGGGCTTAGCAATCCACTAATCTCAGGCTTATTCTCTAGCCTCGAGTCTCAAAATTCGGGGTATTACAATAGCACTCAAGCATTAGGCTCTTTCTCACTCGAGCACATGCAAGTATTGGACAAGAAGTGTTTGGCTGAGAGCAATTACTGTCATCCTTACTGATGCACTCGAGCATTGTAACCAACACTCGAGCATGAAGCTGGTTTGCACTGGAGCACTAGCGAGTAAGGGACTGAAAGTGTTTGGCAGAGAGTCATGAAGATCAGAGAAGCACAAGTATGCCCGAGTGACACATCAGCACTCCTGAGTGTTAAATACAACTCTCTCAAATCTTGATGCAAGTGTTGATAATAAGAGTATATTACATGAGAATATTCTTCTCACTCGAGCAAGAGTATGTGTGCTCGAGTGAGGGCCCACATCACCTACGAGTACAAAATCAAACTCTTGCTAAAATGGTATACAAGTGTTGTCAGGAGACGAGTTTCTTAGTATAAAGAACAAGGACACTCGAGCAGAAGGAGAGTTGCTCGAGTGAAGCCCCACTTCACTCACGAGTGAGAAAATTAACTCTCTGAAATCATGTGGAAGTGCAAGTGAAAAACTGAAGAACAAGGTGAAAATATGTGAGTTCACTCGAGTGAGCCCCATCCATGCTCGAGTGATACTTTGCCAGAAGACAAAATGCACCAGTCTTACAACGTTCAATCCGAATATGGTTTAATAATATTTATTTATCTTATTATCACTTATTATTATTATTCAACATCATTTTGAATGTATAATAAGTGTGATACAGGAGGATGAACGTTTGAAATAAACAGACGCGAAGGAAGTTAAACAACGGCAGACAACATCATTACAAGCACGTACCTACCGCGTTTAAAGATTTCAAACGTACGCATGCCGTTCCAAAGTAACATGCCCCTCTCCACAATGATCATTATTCAAACGGGAAAAATCGAACGTCTATAAATACAGAGTTCCAGAGATCGTCAAAAATAACGAAGCACAAGAATTCACATAAGCAAATTCACGAGTCTCTGTTATTCATATTTTCTCTGTATTCATATTGTTCTTTAGAGTTTATCATACTTGCTCTGTAAGAGAGTCTATATACATTTCAAATTCTATTTTCATTTGATCTCAAGGTATTGGGACCTTGAGAGGGTAGATATCCTTACGAGAGAAGCAGTTGAGAGAATTCCTAGTAAAACCTTCCACCCATAAGACTTATAAGATACAAGCAGAAGAGAACGTTGCTGCTCGTAAGACTCAAAGTGATGTAAGCAGGAGAGAACGTTGCTGCTCATAAGACTTATATACGTAAGCAAGTGAGAAAGGCCATAGGTTGTTTTTCTGCACATAAGACTTGTCGTAAGGGGGAGATAAATTTCATAGTGTGAGAATATTTCTTCTCATAGTCCATTTGAGGACAATTGTTGTTTTATGGTATTCTAAGAGCCCATTGAATCTTGGAAGCATAGTGAAAATCTCAGTAGGTCTTGATCTCTGAGGACTGGACGTAGGCCTAGTTTTCAGGCCAAACCAGTATAACTCTCTGTGTACTAATCCTCTCAATTCTACTCTATCTATAACTTCTATCATATCACCGCATCAAACAAAAAATTTATCACATCACCTAATTCACCCCCCTCTTGGGTGGAGCTTGCCTCTTTCATTTGGTATCAGAGTAAGGTTTTCTCCGAAGAGCCTAACAGCTTGAGAAGGATCCGATAAATGGCAACAATGGGTGAAAACATTCTTCTAGATGGAGCTTCAATCACTAGACCTCTTGGTTTTGCTGGAGAACATTTTTCGTTTTGGAAAACTAAGTTCAGAGTGTTCGTGATGGCTAACGAGTACGGTTTATGGAATGTAATACAAGATGGTGACTATGTTCCAATGAAGAAAATTGAAGATAGAGTCATTAATAAGAGCCCAAAGGAGTTTGACGAAGATGATAAAAGGTTAGTAACGTTAAATAGTAAAGCTATTTTAATGATACAGAGTGCTCTCGGTCAAAAGGAATATTTTTGAATCTGCACTCTACCAACTGCCAAAGATATGTGGGATGCTCTTGAAATTGCTCATGAAGATACATTCGAAATCAAAGAAAATAGAGTCAATACTCTGATTACAGAGTATGATCTATTTCGTATGAAACCTGGAGACGGAATATCAGAATTTGAACTCAGGTACACTCATCTTGTTAATCAACTATTTGCACTTGGAAAATCTTTTGACCAAAATTCCCAGGTAAGAAAGATTCTTAATATTCTTACGAAAGAATGGGAAGCGAAGGTGACAGCTATTGAAGAAGCTAAAGAAGAGTCAATGAGATCCGTAGCTACTCTCTTTGGTAGCCTTTCTGAGTATGAAGGAAAGTTGAGATTCAAGAAGGAACTAGAAGAGTTCGATGATAAAAAGAAAAAGGGAGTTGCACTTAAGGCTATCAAGGAAGAAGAATCTTCTAAAAATGAAGATGTTCCTGATGATGATGATATGGGAATGTTCATGAGAAAATTCAAGAAATTCTATAGAAGAGGTCAAAAGAACTTTAAAAATTATCAAGGTGGACCAAGCAAGAAAGAAAACAAAGAGCAATAGATAGTATGCTATGAATGTGGGAAGCCTGGACACATCAAATCCGAATGCTTCAGAAACAAAGACAAAAAGAAGAAGAAAAAGAAAGCATACATATCTTCTATCTGGGGTGATAGTTCGTCGGATGAAGAAAGCGACAATGATGAAGTGGCAAATCTATACTTGGTAGCCAAAGAAGAAGAATCAGATTCTGAGGTAAGTGATTCTGAACCTACTTATGATGAGTTATTATCTGAATAAAATGGATTGCATACAGAATTCATCAAGGTAGCTAAATAAATGGTTAGTTATAAGAAGAAAGTAAAGGAATTAGAAAATACGATCTTTGTTAGATCCCAAGTTTTGATGATAACAATAATTCAATTATGATTAAAACATGTTTTTAGAAGGTTAGGAAAAGATTCCAAGTTACCAAATGCATATTTGAAGTTTGCTGATATCTGCTGTGAAATTGCAGTTGAGTGCTCGAGCATGAAATATGCACTCGAGCACAAATCACTTCTGTACTCGAGCAGGTGTGAGAGAAAGCCAGGAAGTAAGTACCCGAGAGACATTCTCCCTTTGTATTCAATGGATCACTCGAAGCACAAGGTATGCACTCGAGCAGAGAAGTCATTCTCACTCGAGCACACATGCGAGTGAGGGCATGCGAGTGCTTGGCCGAGAGTAAGTAATAGCATGCTTCCATCATTCACTCGAAGCAGAGACATCAATACTCGAGCATGAGTATTCTGTGCTCGAGCAAGGCACTGCGAGTACTTGCCCGAGAGTCTTGAAATTCAGAAAAGTACAAGTGTGCTCGAGCACACCTGTCCATGCTCGAGTGACACGTCCATGCTTGCGAGTAATATTTCCATCCCTCTCAAGATCAGTTGCGAGTGCTTGTTCAAGAGAGCATATTCCTTGAGAATATGCTTCTCACTCGAGCAGGGGTAAGTGTGCTCGAGTGAGGGCCCACATCACTCGCGAGTGAAAATTCTATCCCTCTGAAATTCTGATGCGAGTGATGGTTTAGAGAGCATATTCCTTGAGAATATGCTTCTCACTCGAGCAGAGGTAAGTATGCTCGAGTGAGGGTCCATATCACCCGCGAGTGTATATTCTCACTCTTGTCAAAATGGTATGCGAGTGATGACCCGAGAAGACACTCCCAGTGTAAAGTGCAAAGATCACTCGAGCAGAGATTTTGTGCTCGAGTGAGACCCCTCTTCACCCGCGAGTGAAGATTTTGTCTCTCTGATTTTCTATGCAAGCACAACCCGATAACAGAGGTATATGAAGGAAAATAGGAGATCACTCGAAGTGAGCCTTTCATGCTCGAGTGATGCCCTGTTTGACCACAGAAAATGCTAAGTATCACAACGTTCATTACGAATATAGTTTATTGTTATTAATTCATATCATCATTACTTTTTATCTTTGTTTAACATTGTTTTGAATGTTTTAAAAGTATGATACAGGAATATGAACGTTTGAAATGAACCATATGAGGAAAGTCAAACAACGGCAGACAATATGATTATAGTCACGTTCGCACCTACCGCATTCAGAATATTCAAACGTACGCGTGTCCTTCAATAGTTGCAAAGTCCCGCTCCTCAAATGTTGATTTCCAAAACGGGCAAAAACTAAAGCAACTATATATACAGAGATTCAAGGATAATCAAGATAGCAACATAGCACAAGAATTCACAAGCTCATATCAATTCTCTGTTATTCATCTGATTTCTCTGTATACACTTTTGATCTTCAGTGTTTATTCATTTACTCTGTAAGAGAGTCTTCATACAAACTCAAAATTCTATGTTTGTGTAATCTCAAGGTAGTGGGATCTTGAGAGGGTAGTTATTCCTTACGAGAGAAGCAGTTGAGAGAATTCCTTGTAGTATTTTTCACTCATAAGTCTTATAAGATACAAGCAGGAGAGAACGTTGTTGTTCATAAGACTTACAGTGGTGTAAGCAGAAGAAAACGTTGCTGCTCATAAGTCTTGTATACATAAGCAAGTGAGAAGAGTCATAGGTTGTTTCTCTGCACATAAGACTTGTCGAAAGGGGGAGAGAAGTTTCTTGTTGAGAGAATATTTCTGCTCGTAGTCCATTCAAGGACGATTGTTGTCTTGTGGCGTTCTGAGAGCCCATTGAATCTTGGAGATATTGTGAAAAGCTCAGTAGGTCTTGATCTCTGAGGACTGGACGTAGGCATTGTTGTTAGGCCGAACCAGTATAACTCTCTGTGTTCAAATCTTCTCTACTCTACTCTATCCACTATATTTACATATCACCATCTCAAACGAAAAATTTATAACATCACCCAATTCACCCCCCTCTTGGGTGAAGCTTGCCTCTTACATTTGGTATCAGAGCCTCGTCTTCTCCGAAGAGCCTAACAGCTTGAGAAGGTTCCAACAAATGGCAACAATGGGTGAAAATATCCTTCCAGACGGTGCTTCAATCACTAGACCTCCTGGTTTTGCTGGAGAACATTTTTCGTTCTGGAAAGCCAAATTCAGAGTGTTCGTGATGGCCAACGAGTACGGATTGTGGAATGTTATACAAGATGGTGACTATGTTCCAATAAAGAAAATCGAAGATAGAGCAGTTAAAAAGAGTCCAGATGAGTTTGATGAGAATGACAAGAGGTTAGTAACATTAAATAGTAAAGCCATTTTAATGATACAGAGTGCTCTTAGTCAAAAAGAATATTTTCGTATATGTACTTTACCTACTGCCAAAGATATGTGGGATGCTCTTGAAATTGCTCACGAAGGTACATCTGGAATTAAAGAGAATAGAATCAATACTTTAATTACAGAATATGATTTATTTCGTATGAAATCTGGAGAGAATATATCAGAATTTGAACTAAGGTATACTCATCTTGTTAATCAATTATCTGCTCTTGGAAAGTCGTTTGATCAAAATTCCAAGGTAAGAAAAATTCTTAATATCCTTACGAAAGAGTGGGAAGCAAAGGTGACAGCCATCGAAGAAGCCAAAGGAGAGTCTATGAGATCCGTAGCTGCTCTCTTTGGAAGTTTTTCTGAATATGAAGGTAAGTTGAGATTCAAAAAGGAACTTGAAGAATTCGATGATAAAAAGAAAAAGGGTGTTGCATTTAAAGCTAACAAAGAAGAAGAAGAAACTTCTGAGAATGAAGATGTTCCTAGTGATGATGAAATGGGAATGATCGTGAGAAAGTTCAAGAAATTCTATAGAAGAGGACAAAGGAATTTCAAGAATTATCAAGGTGGACCAAGCAAGAAAGAAAACAAAGAACAAATAGTATGCTATGAATGTAGGAAACCAGGACACATCAAATCTGAATGCTTCAGAAACAAAGACAAAAAGAAGTTGAAAAAGAAAGCATATATATCATCTATTTGGGGTGATAGTTCGTCAGACGAAGAAAATGACAACGACGAAGTAGCAAATCTATGCTTGGTAGCTAAGGAAGAAGAATCAGACTCTGAGGTAAGTGACTCTGAACCTTCTTATGATGAATTATTATCTGAATATAATGCATTGCATACAGAGTTCATCAAAGTTGCTAAAGAAATGGTTAGTTATAAGAAGAAGGTAAAAGAACTAGAAAGTAATGTCATATCATCATATGAAATGTGTAAAGAGAAAGATAAGAAAATAGAAGATTTAACAAAGATTGTTGAAAAGTTTACTAGAGGAAGTGAAACTCTCAAGGTTATTTTAAACTCTCAGAAAGTTTCATTTGATAAATCTGGAATTGGATATAATGCTGTGCATGATAAGAATAAGAAGAGTAGTAGAGACTATCTTAAATATTTTAGGAATTCTGTGCATACATCAAATCCATTTGTGTCATGCAATTTTTGTAATAGGAAAGGACATTATACTTCATCGTGTTATTTCAAAAAGGGAAAAGTTGTTGGAACATATAAATGGGTTCCGAGAGGGACACATATTCCAAATACTAACCACAAAGGACCCAAGAAAGTGTGGGTACCTAAAACTTGATCATCTTATTCTAGGTATGTCTCAAAGCATCTCGAGTGAACAAATGGTATATTGATAGTGGATGTTCGAGACACATGACTGGTGACAAAAATAAGTTCACCATGTTTGAACCTAGAGAAGGAGGAAAGGTGACTTTTGGAGGAAATCAATCCGGACGTATTGCTGGAATTGGTGAAGTGGGAAGAACAGATGGCTTTCAAATCAACGGAGTATATTATGTTGAAGGATTATGCCACAATCTCTTAAGCGTAAGCCAAAGCACTGACAAAGATAACTGGGTGATTTTCGACTCAAAAGAATGCTTGATAGTAAGTAAGAAAGATCTACTTCTGAACAAAGAAACTATCAAGGCAAAAATCCGAGCTCAAAGGGACGGTAATTGTTATACAATTGATTTAAATTCAAATCCTTCTGAAAATTGTTTTCTTAGTCGATCAGAGGAAAGTTGGTTATGGCATAAGCGTTTGGCTCATGTCAATATGAATCAACTTGACAAATTGATCAGAAAAGATTTAGTTGTTGGTCTTCCCAAACTCAAATTCAAAGATAACATGATTTGTGAAGCATGTCAAAAAGGCAAACAAACTAAATCTTCTTTTAAAACAAAATATGAAATTTCTACTTCAAAACCTTTACAATTGCTTCATATGGATTTGGTAGGACCTGCAAGAGTAAAAAGTTTTGGTGGAAATTTATATACATTAGTAATTGTTGATGATTTTACAAGATTCACATGGACTATATTTATTGCCTCAAAAGATGAAACTTTTGCTGAATTTATTATGTTTGCCAAAAAGGTTCAAAATGAGAAAGGTATTTCTATTGTCTCTATTAGAACAGATCATGGAGGAGAATTTGATAATCAACTGTTTGAAGACTACTGCAACAATGAAGGAATAGATCACAACTTCTCAGCCCCTAGAACACCTCAACAAAATGGAGTAGTAGAAAGGAAGAACAGAGTACTTACAGAAATGGCAAGAGCATTACTTAATGAAAAAGAAATGTCACAAGTGTTCTGGGCAGATGCAATGAGTACTGCATGCTATATTTCAAACAGAGCATATATTCGCAAATCTCTTGGAAAGACACCATATGAACTTTACAAAGGAAGAAAGCCAAATATTGCTCATCTTCATATCTTCGGGTGTAAGTGTTTCATTCACAACAATGGTAAGGAAAATTTAGGCAAATTTGATTCAAAGTCTGATGAAGGTATTTTTCTAGGATATTCTAATAGAAGTAAAGCTTATAGAGTTTTCAATAAAAGAACATGTACTATTGAAGAATCTATTCATGTTGTGTTTGATGAAATTGAAACTCAGACAAAACTTAATGATGAAGAAGAAATGGATTCAATCAAGAAAAACAAATCTATTTCAAAGCAGGATGATTTTGAAACAAATGATCTTCAAAATTTGGAAGATGTTGATGATCATGATCAACCTAAAGCCTGGAGACATATGAAGGATCATCCAATTGATCAAGTTATAGGAGATATTCATGAAGGTGTCAAAACCAGAAATAGAATCCTCAATGAGGTAACATTTTCTGCTTTTATTTCTGAGATTGAACCTTCTAATATAGAAGAAGCTTTATCTGACAATGATTGGGTGATTGCTATGCAAGAAGAATTAAATCAATTTCAAAGAAATCAAGTTTGGGATTTGGTTCCTCGACCTAAAGATCATACGGTTATAGGGACCAAATGGGTTTTCAAAAATAAACTTGATGAATCAGCAATCATTGTGAGAAATGAAGCAAGATTGGTTGCCAAAGGCTATAATCAAGAAGAAGGTATTGATTATGAGGAAACATATGCTCCAGTGGCAAGATTGGAAGCAATACGAGTACTCTTAGCTTTTGCTTGCATCAAAAGTTTTAAACTTTATCAAATGGATGTAAAAAGCGCTTTTCTAAATGGTTATATTATGGAGGAAGTTTATGTCGAACAGCCTCCTGGTTTTGAAGATGAAACAAAACCTGATTATGTCTTCAAACTTAAGAAAGCATTATATGGTTTGAAACAAGCACCCAGAGCTTGGTATGAAAGACTAAGCAAATTTCTTCTTGATCAAGGTTTTGTCAGAGGTAAAGTTGATACAACTCTATTCATCAAACATAACAAAAATGATATTCTAATAGTTCAAATTTATGTTGATGATATTATTTTTGGTGCTACTAATGAATCTATGTGTCAAGAATTCTCTAAGATTATGCAGGGAGAATTTGAAATGTCTATGATGGGAGAATTGAACTTCTTCCTTGGACTTCAGATCAAACAAAAGAAGAATGGTATATTTATATCTCAGACAAAATATTTGAAAGAGTTGTTAAAGAAATATGGACTAGATAATGCTAACGGAGCTGATACTCCAATGAGTTCTACAACATTGCTGGATGCTGATGTAAAGGGACCTAGCTTCAACATCACAAAGTATAGAGGAATGATTGGTTCATTACTCTATCTTACAGCAAGCAGGCCAGATATTCAGTTCAGTGTAGGAATGTGTGCAAGGTATCAATCCAATCCTAAAGTATCTCATGCAGAGACAGTAAAAAGAATTTTCAAATATCTAGGAGATACTTCAGAGCTTGGACTTTGGTATCCAAAGAGAGGGAACGAGTACTTAATGGCTTATTCAGATTCAGATCACGGTGGATATAAAACTGACAGAAAGAGTACCAGTGGACAATGTCAATTTCTCGGAGGTTCTCTAGTGTCATGGTTCAGCAAGAAGCAGAACACAGTTTCATTATCTTCGACTGAAGCTGAATATATAGCTGTGGCAAGTTGCTGTTCTCAAGTGCTGTGGTTAAAACAACAACTTCAAGATTTGGGAATTTATTTAAAAGAAATCCCAATCTATTGTGATAATACTAGCACGATAAGCTTGGCAAAGAATCCTGTACAACATTCAAGAACCAAGCATATAGACATTCGACATCATTTCATTCGAGATCATGTTCAAAAGAAAGATGTCAAAGTGGAATTCATACCAACTCATCTTCAACTTGCGGATATTTTCATGAAACCAATTGCAAAAGAGCAATTTCTCTATATTCGAAGAGAATTGGGAATGGTTAATCCCAATGAGTTGTAAGATTTCTTGTTAAAAAGTTTAATTAAATGTTTGTTTTGATGATAACCATACTGACTTTGGCATCGGAGTGGCCAAAATTTGTTTTTGCAGGAGTCTCACTCGAAGCACTGGAGGTACTGCTCGAGTGAGAAGCTGTGTCACTCGAGCACAAGAAGCTCTGCTCGAGCACAGCACTATTTATAATACTTTGCTTCCTAACATGGAAAACAGAGGTTAACAGAGGAGTTATTAATACCAAGGGAATATATTATAAACTACAGTGAGAATTGAGCTCACTCGCGAGTGAGGAAGTCTCACTCGAGCATGGTATGAACATGCTTGAGGTGAGGAATGCCTGCTCGAGTGAGGAAGAAGAATTTCTGTGCAAAAGCTATCCACATCATGGTTACTCAAATGATCTTGGAGGATTTGAGTACAAAGGTGCAAAATATGTCAGGGAATCAACAATCCAGGTACATTCTACTTGTTTCTGTATTTTTCCAGAACATCACTCGAGCACAGATAGAACACTCGCGAGCACAGTATGAACATCACTCGAGCACTAGGGTTCATGCTCGAGCACTGTCACTTATATCAGTTACTAGGGAGCTCAGAATGTCGCACTTCCTCCTCTCACTCGAAGTGCTCTCTCACTCGAAAGACACAACTCTTCATCTTCAACCGTTTTCTCATCATTCAATCACGTCCTCCTGCTTCAAATCGCCATTACAACCTCTCAATCTTCTATAAGAGGTGATTCTTATCTTCTGCATTCTTTACTTGTGCCCTAATCTCTACTTGTATTTTCTTCCTTCAAAAACAAGAGTTTTTGTTTCTCTTCCACTCTTCAATGGCAAGAACAAAGTTACCCTCTATTTCTCAAAAGTCTCATTCTCCTTCTTCCACTCACTCTGCTGCCAGTGAATCTGGAACCCCTGAACTTACTCCTCCATCTCCCAAAAACTTCCCTCACCTTCACCTCGTCCAAAGCCTAAGACCAAAAAGAGAACTCCCGCTAAGAAACCTCACCCAAAGCCTCAAGTTTCCAAGAAAGACCAACTTCCTCAAAAGAAATTAAAAGGTGTGGTCTTCAAGGAACCCATAATCACCCGGTCTCAATCCAAAGAGGTACAAGGAAAGGGAAAGAAGAAGGATTCAGAGCAACCCCAATCATCTTCTTCTTCTGGGGATACCTACAGTAAACAACTCCGTGAAGCCATAGAGAAATCAAAACTGGACAAGATAGTTGGGAAAATTGTTTCTCAAGCTGGTGCTTCAAGTTCACATCAACCAAGTGCCTCTGCTTCAGGAGCACCTTCTGCCTCTCAAGCACCAGTGGATGACCAACTCACTAGTCCTCCTGAGGGATTCAATGTGACAGAGCTTAAGGCTTTACCACAGAAGGTATATGATGATGAATTTAAGCATAGACATTTCTGCCCTGTAGTATATGTTGATTTGGATTATCTGAAAAAGAATTGTCATTTGGACTTATACCCTTATCTTCAATACTATGCTCCTTGGTTAGAAATTCATTTGCCATATTCCCCCACTGTTGTAAAGACATTTTATTCCAACATGAAAACTCATAATATTATGTCTAGATCCGGGGAATTGATTGAAGAAGCTATGTCTACAACCATTAGAGGGAAATTCATTATGATTTCTGCCAAAATCATAAATGATTTACTTGGTTATGTGGCACCTCCTACTGATCCACCCTCATTCTCTGCCAATGAAACTTTTAACATTTTGAGACCAAAAGACCCAATTGGCCCCCTCACTTTCAAGCCTATTGATATGCCTGATCATCACAGAATCCTTCATTACATTTATTCCCGGAGCATAGTCAATAAATCCAAAAACTTTACTCACTTTGCACAAAAGGATTACTATCTATTGGCTTCATTGGTTGCTGGGCAACAAAGGAATGTAGGGGAGATCATTTTTAGTGAGATGAGAAGGTTTCGATTTTCTTCAACAAGATCCACAACCATACCTTACCCTCAACTTGTTTCCTTCATCTTAATGAAAAACAAAATCTGGTACTTGGAAGGAAAAGAAAGGGTTCTCATCTCAAGGTTTGGAAAGACTCAATTAACTCACATGGGTATCAATCTTCTAGTGAGTCGGACCAAAGCCACATCAAAGAGGGAAGCCACTCCATCCAGAGGAGATGAGGCACAATCATCTGCACAAGGCCCTATTCCTCCTCCTTCATTTCTCAATGCCTCTCTGTTCAATCATCTGTCTGAGGTAATTAATCAAGCTGTATCAAGTTTGAAGAAGGAGTTAGTGACTGAGTATGAGAAGCTTGTGGAGAAGATGGAATCACAAGTTATTAAATTGGTAGACCAGGCCAATCTTAACTTTGAACTGATGTTCAAAACACAAGATGAGATGTCACAGAGGATCACTAATATGGAGACCTTCCTGCATTCACATTTTCCCTCCTCATCTTCCGGGGTGCCTCCAGAGACCACTCATACCTCACCCCCTCATCCAGAGACTCATGTACTTTTCACTGATCCTGAGTCTAATGTAGATGTTACATTTATCCCTCAACCACCATCTCCTCCTGACCAGCCCATTGACCCTCTCTCTGCAATGATATCTTTTGTTCCACCTCCAGAACCCCCTTCTGATGTTGACAAAACGGGGGAGAAGGATGTGTGATGTCTTCTGAGCTTCTGTAGGCTGTAGGGTGTGTATATGTATGTCATTTTACTATTTTGAAGTTATCTTGTGTTGTTCAAAGTTGTTAAAGTTAATGATATGGTTCAAGTGTTTTAATTATCAAAATTTCAATGTTTCAAGTTATTAAGCTCTTGTTAAGTTATATACCTCATACTATATTTATCTTGGCTGTTAAGTGTCCAGAGGAAACATTGCAGGAAAACTTGAATTTGGAACTTAAACTTGATATGCATTTTGGAAACTTTGAAGAAATTTCAAAACTTTTCAATTTCATTCAATTTATTTTAAACCTTCATCACAAAGAGTTTTGTCATCATCAAAAAGGGGGAGAATGTTAGATCCCAAGTTTTGATGATAACAATAATTCAATTATGATTAAAACATGTTTTTAGAAGGTTAGGAAAAGATTCCAAGTTACCAAATGCATATTTGAAGTTTGCTGATATCTGCTGTGAAATTGCAGTTGAGTGCTCGAGCATGAAATATGCACTCGAGCACAAATCACTTCTGTACTCGAGCAGGTGTGAGAGAAAGCCAGGAAGTAAGTACCCGAGAGACATTCTCCCTTTGTATTCAATGGATCACTCGAAGCACAAGGTATGCACTCGAGCAGAGAAGTCATTCTCACTCGAGCACACATGCGAGTGAGGGCATGCGAGTGCTTGGCCGAGAGTAAGTAATAGCATGCTTCCATCATTCACTCGAAGCAGAGACATCAATACTCGAGCATGAGTATTCTGTGCTCGAGCAAGGCACTGCGAGTACTTGCCCGAGAGTCTTGAAATTCAGAAAAGTACAAGTGTGCTCGAGCACACCTGTCCATGCTCGAGTGACACGTCCATGCTTGCGAGTAATATTTCCATCCCTCTCAAGATCAGTTGCGAGTGCTTGTTCAAGAGAGCATATTCCTTGAGAATATGCTTCTCACTCGAGCAGGGGTAAGTGTGCTCGAGTGAGGGCCCACATCACTCGCGAGTGAAAATTCTATCCCTCTGAAATTCTGATGCGAGTGATGGTTTAGAGAGCATATTCCTTGAGAATATGCTTCTCACTCGAGCAGAGGTAAGTATGCTCGAGTGAGGGTCCATATCACCCGCGAGTGTATATTCTCACTCTTGTCAAAATGGTATGCGAGTGATGACCCGAGAAGACACTCCCAGTGTAAAGTGCAAAGATCACTCGAGCAGAGATTTTGTGCTCGAGTGAGACCCCTCTTCACCCGCGAGTGAAGATTTTGTCTCTCTGATTTTCTATGCAAGCACAACCCGATAACAGAGGTATATGAAGGAAAATAGGAGATCACTCGAAGTGAGCCTTTCATGCTCGAGTGATGCCCTGTTTGACCACAGAAAATGCTAAGTATCACAACGTTCATTACGAATATAGTTTATTGTTATTAATTCATATCATCATTACTTTTTATCTTTGTTTAACATTGTTTTGAATGTTTTAAAAGTATGATACAGGAATATGAACGTTTGAAATGAACCATATGAGGAAAGTCAAACAACGGCAGACAATATGATTATAGTCACGTTCGCACCTACCGCATTCAGAATATTCAAACGTACGCGTGTCCTTCAATAGTTGCAAAGTCCCGCTCCTCAAATGTTGATTTCCAAAACGGGCAAAAACTAAAGCAACTATATATACAGAGATTCAAGGATAATCAAGATAGCAACATAGCACAAGAATTCACAAGCTCATATCAATTCTCTGTTATTCATCTGATTTCTCTGTATACACTTTTGATCTTCAGTGTTTATTCATTTACTCTGTAAGAGAGTCTTCATACAAACTCAAAATTCTATGTTTGTGTAATCTCAAGGTAGTGGGATCTTGAGAGGGTAGTTATTCCTTACGAGAGAAGCAGTTGAGAGAATTCCTTGTAGTATTTTTCACTCATAAGTCTTATAAGATACAAGCAGGAGAGAACGTTGTTGTTCATAAGACTTACAGTGGTGTAAGCAGAAGAAAACGTTGCTGCTCATAAGTCTTGTATACATAAGCAAGTGAGAAGAGTCATAGGTTGTTTCTCTGCACATAAGACTTGTCGAAAGGGGGAGAGAAGTTTCTTGTTGAGAGAATATTTCTGCTCGTAGTCCATTCAAGGACGATTGTTGTCTTGTGGCGTTCTGAGAGCCCATTGAATCTTGGAGATATTGTGAAAAGCTCAGTAGGTCTTGATCTCTGAGGACTGGACGTAGGCATTGTTGTTAGGCCGAACCAGTATAACTCTCTGTGTTCAAATCTTCTCTACTCTACTCTATCCACTATATTTACATATCACCATCTCAAACGAAAAATTTATAACATCACCCAATTCACCCCCCTCTTGGGTGAAGCTTGCCTCTTACAATCTTATCATCATGTGAAGTATGTGAAGAGAAAGATAAGAAAATAAGAGATTTAACAAAAACTGTGGAAAAATTTACTAAAGGAAGTGAAACCCTTAAAGTTATTCTAAATTCTTAGAAAGTTTCCTTTGATAAATCTGGAATTAGATATAGGTCCGATCATGGTAAGAATAGAAATAAGAAGAATAGCAGTAAAACTTATCTTAAATATTTCAGGAATTTTGTGCAAACATTAAATCCTTTCGCAACATGTAGCTATTGTAATAGGAAAGGACATTATACTTCATCATGTTATTTTAAGAAAGGATAAGTTATTGGCACATATAAATGGGTTCCGAAAGGGATACATGTATTACATAATAACCACAAAGGACCCAAGAAAGTGTGGGTACCTAAAACTTTATCACCTTACTCTAGGTATGTCTCAAAGTATCACGAGCAAACAAGTGGTATATTGATAGTGGATGTTCAAGACACATGACTGGTGACAAAAATAAGTTCACCATGCTGGAAACCAGAGAAGGAGGAAAGGTGATATTTGGAGGTAATCAATCCGGACGTATTGCTTTAATTGGTGAAGTGGGAAAATCCGATGGTGTTCAAATCAACGAGATATACTACGTTGAAGGATTATGCCACAACCTCTTGAGTGTAAGTCAAAGTACTGACAAAGATAACTGGGTGATCTTTAATTCAAAAGAATGCTTGATAGTAAACAAGAAAGATCTGCCACTAAACAAAGAATCTATCAAGGCAAAGATCCGAGCTCAAAGGGAGGGTAACTGTTATACTATTGATTTAAATTCAAATTCTTTTGAAAATTGTTTTCTTAGCAAATCAGAGGAAAGTTGGTTATGGCATAAGCGTCTGGCTCATGTTAATATGAATCAACTTGACAAACTGATTAGAAAAGATTTAGTTGTTGGTCTTCCTAAACTAAAATTCAAAGATAATATGATTTGTGAAGCATGTCAAAAAGGCAAACAAACTAAATCTTCATTCAAAACAAAGTATGAGATTTCTACTTCCAAACCTTTACAATTACTTCATATGGATTTGGTAGGTCCGGCAAGAGTAAAAAGTTTTGGAGGAAATCTATATACTTTAGTAATTGTCGATGATTTTACAAGATTCACATGGACTATATTTATTGCTTCAAAATATGAAACATTTGTTGAATTTATTACGTTTGCTAAAAAGGTCTAAAATGAGAAAGGTATTTCTATTGTTTCTATTAGGACAGACCATGGAGGAGAATTTGATAATCAACTCTTTGAAGATTACAGTAACAACGAAGGAATAGATCACAACTTCTCTGCACCTAGAACACCTGAACAAAATGGAGTAGTAGAAAGAAAGAACAGAGTGCTCACAGAAATGGTGAGAGCAATACTTAATAAAAAAGAAATGTCACAAGTGTTCTGGGCAGATGCAATGAGTACTGCATGCTACATTTCAAATTGAGCATATATACGCAAGTCACTTGGAAAGATGCCATATGAACTCTACGAAGGAAGAAAGCCAAATCTTGCCCATCTACACATCTTCAGATGTAAGTGCTTCATTCACATCAATGGTAAAGAAAACTTAGGTAAATTTGATTTAAAGTCTGATAAAGGTTTATTTATAGGATATTCTAATAGAAGTAAAGCTTATAGAGTTTTTAATAAAAGAACATGTACAGTTGAAGAATCTATTCATGTTGTGTTTGATGAACTTGACTCTTAGACAAAACATGTTGATGAAGAAGAAATGGACTTGATAAAGAAAAACAAAACTATTTCAAAACAGAATGATTTTGAAACAAATGATTTTCAAAATATAGAAGATGTCGATGATCATGCTCAACCAAAAGCATGGAGACATATTAAAGATAATCCAATTGATCAAGTAATTGGAGATATTCACGAAGGTGTCAAAACCAGAAATAGAATTCTCAATTAGGTAACTTTCTCTGCTTTTATTTCTGAAATTGAACCTTCTAATATGGAAGAAGCCTTATCTGACAATGATTGGGTGATTGATATGCAAGAAGAATTAAATCAATTCCAAAGAAATCAAGTTTGGGATTTGGTTCCTCGACGTAAAGATCATAAGGTTGTAGGGGCCAAATGGGTTTTCAAAAAGAAATTTGATGAATCAGCAATCATTGTGAGAAACAAAGCAAGATTGGTGGCCAAAGGCTATAATCAAGAAGAAGGTATTGATTATGAGGAAACATATGCTCCAGTGGCAAGATTGGAAGCAATACGAGTACTCATAGCCTTTGCTTGCATTAAAGGTTTTAAACTTTATCAAATAGATGTGAAAAGTGCTTTTCTAAATGGTTATATTATGGAGGAAGTATATGTAGAACAACCTCCTGGTTTTGAAGATGAAACAAAGCTTGATCATGTTTTCAAACTTAAGAAAGCTTTATATGGTTTGAAACAAGCACCTAGAGCTTGGTATGAAAGACTAAGCAAGTTTCTTCTTGATCAAAATTTTGTCAGAGGAAAAGTGGATACAACTCTTTTCATCAAACATAACAAAGATGATATTCTAATTGTTCAAATTTTTGTTGATGATATTATTTTCGGTGCTACTAATAAATCTATGTGTCAAGAATTTTCTAAGATTATGCAGGGAGAGTTTGAGATGTCCATTATGGGAGAATTGAACTTCTTTATTGGACTTCAGATCAAGCAAAAGAAGAATGTTATATTTATGTCTCAAACAAAGTATTTGAAAGAGTTGTTGAAGAGGTGTGGATTAGATAATGCTAATGGAGCTGATACTCCAATGAGTTCTACAACTTTGTTGGATGCTGATGTAAAAGGTCCTAGCTTCAACATTACTAAATATAGAGGAATGATTGGTTCATTACTCTATCTTACAACAAGTAGGCCAGATATTCAGTTTAGTGTTGGAATGTGTGCGAGGTATCAATCTACTCCTAAGGTATCATATGTAGAGACAGTGAAAAGAATCTTCAAATATCTAGGAGACACTTCAGAACTTGGCTTATGGTATCCAAAAAGAGGAAACGAGTATTTAATGGCATATTCAGATTCAGATCATGGAGGATATAAAACTGATAGGAAAAGTACTAGTGGTCAATGTCAATTCCTTGGAGGCTCTCTGGTATCATGGTTCAACAAGAAGCAGAACACAGTTTCATTATCCTCAATTGAAGCTGAATATATAGCTGTAGCAAGTTGTTGTTCTCAAGTATTATGGTTGAAACGACAACTTCAAGATTTAGGGATATACTTAAATGAGATTCCAATTTATTGTGACAATACTAGCACCATAAGCTTAGCGAAGAATCTTGTGCAACATTCAAGGACCAAACACATAGACATTCGACATCACTTTATTCGAGATCTCGTGCAAAAGAAGGATGTCAAAGTAGAATTGATACCACCGAACCTTCAACTTGCTGACATATTCACAAAGCCAATAGCTAAAGATCAATTTCTATATATTCGAAGAGAATTGGGAATGGTTAATCCCAATGAGTTGTAAGTTTTCTTATAATTATTTTAATTAAATGAATTTTTGATGATAACCATACTGACTTTGGCATCGGAGCATTAGAAATTGTTTTTGTAGGTCTGTCACTCGAGCACAGGAAGTGTCACTCGAGTGACAAGTTCATGCTCACTCAAGTCAGTCAACTCTGCTCAAGCACAGAACTATTGAAAATACTCAGTTTCTAAGCATGTAAAATAGGGGTTAACAGAGGAGATAAAAATACCAAGAGACTATTTGAAGTGGAATAGTTAAAATTGATCTCACTCGGGTGAGAGAGATCCTCACTCGAGCATGGTATGAACATGCTTGAAGTGAAGTAAGAGCACTCGATCAGAAAGGAAGGAATTCTTACAAGTGCTTACTCAAAGCATGGTTACTCAAATGATTTTGGAGGATTTGAGTACAAAGATGAAAAATATAGCAAGAAATCTTTAAACTAGGTACGTTTTTACATGTTTTATCAAAATTGTTTGAATGTCACTCGAGCACAGTATGAATATCATTTGAGCACTAGGGTTATTGCTCGAGTATTACAACTTATATCAGTTATGCGATAGCTCAGACCGTCACACTTCTTGCACTCACTCGAAGCATTGCGTCGCTCGAAGGTTGCCTCTCTTCACCTCCAATCGTTGCCCATTGATCAAACATCTCCTTTTGCCTCAAATCACCGTTACAACTCTTAAATCTTCTTTATAAGGTGATATTTAACCTCAGAGTCTCTCATTCGGCGCCCTAACTCTCTGAAATATTCTCACTCATCTTCAGTAAATCTGTGATTCTTGTTCTTTTCATTTCGTTTCTAAATGGCTATAACTAAGATTCCTATTATTGCCCAAAGATCTCATTCACCCTCTCCCACTCATTCTGCTGCTAGTTCTTCAGGAACCCTGGTACCAACACCTTAATCTCCTATAATGTCTTCTTCACCTACACCTCCTCCTAAACCCAAAACCAAAAGAGAACTCCGTCCAAGAAACCTCATCCTAAGCCTCAAATAGCCAAGAAGGATCAACCTTCGCAAAAGAAACCAAAGGGTGTGGTTTTCAAATAACCAATGGTTACTCGGTCTCAATCTAAAAAGGTCAAAGGAAGAGGAAAGAAAAAGGACACTGAGCAATCACAACAATCCTCTTCTTCCTCTGATGACACATTCAATATTTAACTCCGGGAAGCAATGGAGAGGTCAAAACTTGACAAGTTGGTTAGCAAAATTGCCTCTCAAGCCAGTGTCTTAAGTTCACACCATATTGGGCAATCCAGTGCGGCTGCTTTAAGGGTACCTTCTACATTAAAGGCTCCAGAGGAAGAACAAGTCACAAGTCCTCCTAAAGGTTTCAATGTTGAGGAACTGAAGCCACTACAATAGAAGGTATTCGATACTGAGTTTGCACATGGACATTTCTGTCCTATAGTTTATGTGGACTTAGATTATCTGAAGAAGAATTGTCATTTGGATTTATACCCTTATCTTGGATTCTATGCTCCTTGGCTGAATATTCATATTCCTTATTCACCCTCTGTTGTGAAAACCTTTAATTGCAACATGAAAACCCATAACATTATGTCTAGGGCTGGAGAATTGATTGAGGAAGCACTATCTACTACTGTTAGAGGTCAATTCATTATGATATCTGCTAAGATTATTAATGACTTACTTGGGTATGTTGCACCACCTCCAGATCCACCCATTCTTTCGGCTAATGAAGCCTTTTGGCCTTTAAGACCAAATGACCTTATAGTCCCTCTTAATTTTAAGCCTATTGACATGCCTGATTCTCATAGAGCCCTTCACTACATATACTCTCGTACCATGGTTAACAAGTCCAAAAATTTTACCCATTTTGCTCAGAAAGATTATTATTTACTGGCCTCCTTCCTAGCCGGGCAACAAAGAAATGTGGGGGAGATCATTTTTAGTGAGATGAGAAGATTTCGATTTTCTTCATCAAAATCCGTGACTATACCATATCCTCAGATTGTATCCCTCATCCTTATGAAAAACAAGATATGGTACTTGGAAGGAATTGAGAGGGTGATCATTCCATGGTTTGGTAAGACTCAACTGACTTATATGAGTATCAATCTTCCAGTGAGTCGAACCAGGGCTACATCTCAAAAAGAAGCCACTACATCAAGAGGTGATAAGGCTCAGTCGTCTGCTCAAGGTCAAGTTCCTCCTCCATCTTTCCTGAATGCATCTCTTTCCACTCAACTGACTGAAGTGATCAATCAAGCTGTGTCTGGGTTGGAAAAGGAATTAATGACCGAGTATGAGAAGTTGGTGGACAAGATGGAGTTACAAGTCTTAAAGTTGGTAGACAAGGCTAATACCAACTTTGACTTGATGTTTAAGACTCAGGATGACATGTCAAGAAGGATAACTGATATAGAGATCTTCTTACGTTCTCACTTTCCGACTATATCTTCAAAAATGCCACCTGAGACCACTCCTGCCTAGACTTCACCTCCTCATCCACAGACAAATGTTCTCTTGACCGATCCAGATTCTAATGTTGATATCACTTATGATTAGTCGCCTTCACCACCACCCTCAACATCTATTCCTCAGCCATCATCTCCACCCTTTGTGCCAGTGCCAGTTGACTCTTCCACTACCATGGTGCTCTTTGTCCCATCATTCGATCTCACTTTTCTTCAACCCGCTTCTGATGTTGACAAAATGGGGGAGAAGGATGTGTGATGGTTTTCTAAGCTATCATGGGATGTATTGGGTGTTTGGGTAGTTTTTGTGTATCGGGGTAGGATTATGATGATGTTATTGGGTTTTTGGTTGTATATGGGTTTTATGGGTAGTTGATAGTTTAAACTTAACATTTTACTTTTCTTGATTTATCATTAATGCTTATTTTTGAGTTATTAAGTTTTCTATTCAGTTTTAATTGTTTCTGTGATACTATGCCTTATCTTGGTTGTTAAGTGTCCAGTGGAAGTATTGCAAGAAACATATGTAGCTAAGTGCAAAAATCTGAACCTGAATCTAAACTTTGGTGAAAATATGCATTTGGAAACATTGATGTTGTGTTTTAAAAATTTTTCACTCTAATCAAGCTTTTTCCTAAAAATCATCATAAAGGTTTTGTCATCATCAAAAAGGGGGAGAATGTTAGATCCCAAGTTTTGATTATAACAAAAGATAATTGTATGCAAAGCATGGTTTTATATGTCTAAAGAATGATTACAAAGTTACCAAATGCATATGGCAAATTTTTGTAATGTCTGCTGTCATATTTAACTGATGAACTTGAGTAACAGAGCTAGCACTCGAGCATGATGATCTTTTGCACTCGAGCAAATGCGAGTGTTAGACAGAAAGTGTTTGCCCGAGAGCAAATTACTGTCATTTTTACTGATCCACTCGAGCATTGGAGACAGCACTCAAGCATTACGCTCTTTCTCACTCGAGTACATGTAAGTGTTGGACAAGAAGTGTTTGGCCGAGAGCAATTACAGTCATCCTTACTGATGTAGTTGAGCATTGTAACCAGCACTCGAGCATGAAGCTGGTTTGCACTCGAGCACTAGCGAGTGAGGGACTGCAAGTGTTTGGCCGAAAGTCATGAAGATCAGAGAAGCACAAGTATGCCCGAGTGACACATCAGCACTCGCTATGTAACCCCCTCCGTAATTATATCTGAAATACGTGATTAAAATGAAATAGAGATCAATAATAATTAAATAACATTTACTAACCCATCATATGATGGGGTTTTCACGAATACTTTTTGAAATCATTTATAAACTTGGTCTCATATTCACATTTCGAATACAATTACTATGCAAAGATAAATCACATCTATATAAATATCAGAATGCACAACTTAATCATCCCAGGTACATACCTTCACTAAAGATACACAGGGTACAATTGCCCATTACAATTCTTCAAATGGGGATTACACAATCTCATCTCAGAGGAGTCCTAGCCGCTCCCTCCACGAGCCACTTACCCTGTCTAAGTTGTTGGTAGGGGAGAGTGAGATTCGAGAGAATCTTAGTAGGAAACAGATACCATAATGCATGCATGATAGATGCTATGTGTATGATATGTTAGCTTTATCTAGATGCATGCCCCATAATGATATTTCTGCATGCTCAATATTTCATGTAACAAAACTATGGCCACAGTAAAATAGAAACAGAGCTTCATTTATTCAAATATGCTCTACACAATCAAGTAAAGCAATCACATACATCACTACACAAGCAAAGATATCAATACATGCAAGTAAGGTAAGTCCCCTACCTCCAGTCTTTTCTCCTCGATTTGCGTGCCAGCAACTCGGGGCTTCACATTCGATCCTACAATGTCAAATGTACTATTTAGACACTTCCATAGTGTTTCTGGGGGTTATATGAGGCTATATTGAAAATTTACTAAAATACCCCCGGGGACCCAGCCCGGCCCACCGTACCCGGTCCAGCTGTACTTTTCTTGAAATTTTAACATGGGCTATTCTGACATATTTTTGCCCAAGGAATCCATTTTCGGACTCGGAATTATCAAATTCAATGTCAATTTACAAATTTACCCTTGGCATCCCCACTTTAAGGGTTTCAAGGGCGTTTTCGTAATTATGCTTTTTCGGCCTTTTCCGAAAAAGTGACCAACTGTAACCCCACCTAATTTTTGTTCCTGAACTCAATGGAATCATCAAATCATTGAAAATCCATCTCTAACCTCTCCAAACTAGGCTTGGCCAAAATTCTCAATTCCCCGAGAAAAATTGGGGCTTTTCGGTTTCGGCTCCGTAAACGTATTCCTTTATACTCCTAACCACTTTATTGACCATTACATTGGGTTAGAACTACCATTTAGTATCAATTTGGGCAGCATAACACCTAGGCCAACCCATTTTCCAAATTTACAAACAAAGACAATCCGGTGAAAATTCACCGATTAAATCAACCACAGCAGCCAGAACAATCAAACATTGAAGTTTCGGAAGTTACCTCAAGCTCCCTCTGGCTTTTACTCAATATGGCTGAACCCTAGCCCCTTTTAAACTATGAAGATTGACCTTCCAACACCTTAAAGAACATGAAAGAGAAGCTTAGAAGCAAGGTTATACGCGTTAGGAGCTAGATCGTCGGAGAAATCGGCTTACCTTGCGAGATTTCTCCTCTTTCTCTCTCTAAGAGCTCTCAACTTTCTCTCACTTGTTTCAGCTGGTTAAGCACGAAATGAGAGCTGAAGAAGATGAGAAAATATTTAATTACATGCTGATGTCATCTTTTATTGAGAAGATGTCATAATTCCCATTTTCGGATTTTCTGGCAGATTTTCTGCCCAAACTTTGAAAATTCATAACTAATTATAGGAAAATCGAAATGAGGTGATTCCAAAGGCAAATGAAAGATATTTAAGTTCTATTCATTGGAAAAATATTATCCATTACCAGAAATCACCAAAAAATTCCAGAATTACACGAATTTCATCACTGCCCCAAAACAGAGTCCATTTTCGACCTCAAACTTTGGACAGTCATATCTCCCAGTTCCCAAAACGAAATGGCACAAATTATATGTCCATTTTGAAGCTTGGGTTGTGAAATTTAAGACTGGAAATTTTCATAATTTTCTAACATCATTTGTATAGTCAAAACATCCACACAAGAAGACTGCCCAGAATAGAGTTTCACTGGACAGAATTTCAGATTTTGCATCTTCGCTTCCAATAGTTCCATTTTCATACCAAACATTATTCCCACATAAATTTTCATAAGGAATCCATTGCAAATACCAAATCAATCAAATTCACATCTCATTGACATGTTTTCACAACAATCTCAACATGTCAACACAATTCACATTTCAAAACCTAACATTGCAACATTTCCATTCCAAAGTTCCAAACCAATTTCAATGACATCAAAACACACTATGGCACCATTTCCAACACAATACCCCATTCAATTCTTCCCTCTACTCTAAGTCAATTTGGATGTTAATCCACAATTGAGCTCAAATACAGGGTTTTGGCACTGCTAACAACACACACGAATCATATTCGAGTGCCAAATCACATCATATTCTCCAAAAGGGTTATTTATCACTAACCACATCCACTTTTGGAGTCATTAACCCTTAATCACAATTTGGGATCTTGCTAAACCAGGGCTTAACAATCCACTAATCTCAGGCTTATTCTCTAGCCTCGGGTCTCAAAATTCGGGGTATTACACGCTAGTATGAAATACAGCTCTCTCAAATCTTGATGCAAGTGCTGATAAAAAAGAGTATATTACCTGAGAATATTCTTCTCACTCGAGCAAGAGTATGTGTGCTCGAGTGAGGGCCCACATCACCTGCGAGTGTAAAATCACACTCTTGCTAAAATGGTATGCGAGTGTTGTCCAGAGACGGGTCTGTTAGTGTAAAGAACAAGGACACTCGAGCAGAAGGAGTTGTGCTCGAGTGAGGCCCCACTTCACTCTTGAGTGAGAAAATTAACTCTCTGAAATCATCTAGAAGTGCAAGTGAAAAACTGAAGAACAAGGAGAAAATGTGAGTTCACTCGAGTGAGCCCCATCCATGCTCGAGTGATACTCTTCCAAAAGACAAAATGCACCGGTCTTACAGCGTTCAATCCAAATATGGTTTAATAATATTTATTTATCCTATTATCACTTATTATTATTATTTAACATCATTTTGAATGTATAATAAGTGTGATACAGGAGGATGAACGTTTGAAATAAAAAGACACGAAGGAAGTCAAATAATGGTAGACAACATCATTACAAGCACGTACCTACCGCATTTAAAGATTTCAAACATACGCATGCCGTTCCACAGTGACATGCCCCACTCTACAATGATCATTATTCAAATGGGCAAAATCGAACGGCTATAAATACAGAGTTCTAGAGATTGTCAAAAATAACGAAGCACAAGAATTCACATAAGCAAATTCACGAGTCTCTGTTATTCATATTTTCTCTGTATTCATATTGTTCTTCAGTGTTTATCATACTTGCTCTGTAAGAGAGTCTATATACATTTCAAATTCTATTTTCATTTGATCTCAAGGTATTAGGACCTTGAGAGGGTAGATATCCTTACGAGAGAAGCAGTTGAGAGAATTCCTAGTAAAACCTTCCACCCATAAGACTTATAAGATACAAGCAGTAGGGAACGTTGCTGATCGTAAGACTTACAGTGGTATAAGCAGGAGAGAATGTTGCTGCTCATAAGACTTTTATACGTAAGCAAGTGAGAAAGGTCATAGGTTGTTTTTCCGCACGTAAGACTTGTCGTAAGGGGGAGAGAAATTTCTTAGTGTGAGAATATTTCTGCTCATAGTCCATTCGAGGACAATTGTTGTTTTGTGGCATTCTAAGAGCCCATTGAATCTTGGAAGCATAGTGAAAATCTCAGTTGGTCTTGATCTCTGAGGACTGGACATAGGCTTGGTTTTTAGGCCGAACCAGTATAACTCTCTATGGACTAATCCTCTCAATTCTACTCTAACTACAACTTCTATCATATCACCGCATCAAACGAAAAATTTATCACATCACCCAATTCACCCCCCTCTTAGGTGAAGCTTTCCTCTTTCAAGGATATTTTGAAGATAATTAGAGAGTTACCTATATAATTTTGGGAGATTTTTATGAGATTTTATTATTATAACATCAAATCAAAATGATGCATTATTTATGGACTTTATTGTAAATATTTGTCATATAAGAAAGAAAGAGTACGATTTTGTTTCTTATTATTATTATTAGTAGGAGTAGTGTTTTATTGTTCCTTTCCCTTTTGAATATAGGTCCATGCGGTGTTGTTTTGTGAAAGGGGATTACAAAACCTAAGAAAAAGCCATAGATAAAGTATAGCTACAAGAGCTACAGAATTTAGAAGAAAAGAGCAAGCAAGGCCAACATGGCGATATTGCCGGGGGAGCTGGAATTCCAACCTTCTTCATCGGTCTTCTCTAGAGAGCTAACCAGAGACCAAGGGAGGCGATGGAAACAAAGAAGACTTTGGTGCCACCATCACTGGAGGGAAAGAGGTCGGTTGTGTCAGGAGGCTTCTTCATCGTCTTTAATCCCAAAAACCAGAGAGAATGAGAGAGAGCTGAAGGAGGTGACTGGCACAGTGGTATGGAGCTTCATCGTCTTATTGGAGCGGTGAGGAAGACAAGGAAGGTGAACTAGAGATCAGTGACTGAGAGTCAGAGGGTAACCCCGACTATGGCAGGAGGATGTGGCAGCACTATTCAATTTTATGGAGAGCTTCTTTATTGAAAAAGGAAAATGAGAGTTGGTAAAGAAGCGAACTAGAGTCAGAGAAAAACAGAGGAAGCCAAAATTCTGTTGTTCATCATCACCTTCATTAATCCTCTTCTTGAACCAGTGAACAGTTAAACGAGATAGAACCAGAGGGTGCCTTTAATCGAACTACCTATTCATCCTTATCTTCATTGAACTATTTGAATCAGAGTTGGAGATTTCTGTTCTTAAGATTATTTCCTTCAAATAGTAATTTGTTTTCTAATTATCTTCCTTATGTCTTTGAATCTGGTTATTGATTTTGGTGAGATGACTTTGGTTAAAGCCATGTGTTGCTAAATGTTTTTAAATTTAGAATAGCTATAAGCTAATTTAGGGATTTGATGTGTTTAATGTTATTTTATGCACTTAATCTTGTATTATTTTGTCTACTGTGTACTTGATCACCACTAAGTATAAAATTGAAAAATTTAGATTAGCCTTAGAAGAGGGATCTTAATTGGATCATATGATTAAGTGATGTGGGATTATAATTTATTCTAATTTGCCAATAGGGTAGGAATATGCCTATTGGACCCATATAATCCTATTAGAGTAAATTTAGACATTTTTTGCCTCTTGAGTAAATTAGTTAGGAATAATAATTTTAACTTAAGAGATGGGTATGAGTGATTGAGAGATAGTTATATCCATTAATACTCTAGATTAACAAATTAACATTAAGTGTTTTAATTTTGGTAAATACAAACTCTAAAACTTGAAGAAGAGATTAGCCATACTAGGTTGTTTTTACCAATTGAAATCTTAAAAACCTTAGTTTACTACTTTTGTACTTGTTTAAATTGTTCTTCTATTCCTTACTCAATTTGCTCAACCTAAATGAAAATGAGAAATTTAATACCTAATCATTAATTCGATTGAGTATGTATGAGACGACCTTAATTTGCTATTATACTATTTCCACGTCTCATACATTTGTGGTACTTACTTAAAATTAGTAGCATCAAGTTTTTGGTGTCGTTGCAAAGGATTCTTCAAGTAATTGGTTATTAGAATTAGAAATCCTTTAGTAGCTTTAGCGTAAGAAATTTTAATTTATTTTTTATAGTTTTTTTTGGTGATAGTGTGATAGTCTTAAGTTCTGTTTTAGTTTTCAGGTACTTTGGTATATGTCTTGCAAATCCAAACCTACTAAGACACCATGGAAAAAAAAGAGTAAATAAGAACTTTTAGAAGCTATAAAACCTTAGACTAAAGGATGAAAATGATAATTTAGGTGTAAAAAATGTTCTGGGATGACAACTCGTGGGTATCAATTAGGAATCAGAGTGCCTGAATTTCAAGCAAACAACTTTAAGAACAAGAAAACTATGCTGAAGATGCTTGAACTACATGGTTAGTATGCTAACAATGATTTTGAAGATCCAAATAGGCAGTTGATTCAATTTCTTGGTGTTTGTAACTCATTCAAGCTAAATGAAGCTCCTAATGATGCGATTCACTTTAGGCTATTTCCTTATTTTCTACAAGGAGAGTGGGTCAACAATTTGGAAGCGAGCCGTGTCACTTCTTGGGTCGAGTTGGAAGAAAAGTTTTGATCAAGATGTTTTCCACATAACAAGATAGTGGATTGGGTTAGAATAAGTCATGAAATAAATTTTTGGGTGTTCCAAAAAGCCCAATATTGAAGCCCAAAATGGAAGAATAAATGAGCATAATATTTGGTCCAATAATTAAGGTAATTTTGAGAAATGCATGAGATAAATATTATTTCCCTTTTCCCATGATATTTTCACCCAAATAAGGAAATAAGAGGGAAAAATATTTGCTTGGGTATTAATCATGTCAAGTGTCATCATTCAAAGCTAAAAGATTAAACAAGAATTAATTAAGGATTGAGCACATGTAGAATTAACATAAAATATTATACTTTGGGCAATTGGTTAAGGTAATTGAAAGAAACCTAATTAGTGGATGAAGAACCAAAAGTGGCATCCTTATAGGCCAACAAGAGAGAAGGAGAATTAGATCAAATGTAATGAAAGGTTTATCACTTAATTAGCTAGAGATAAGCTCAAGTATAAATCTCTCAAATTTTTCTCAGTGATTCTACATTCTTCCATTATTTTGTTAAATTTAGTGAATTAGTGGGTGGCTAACCACTTTCTCAATTCACGTCTCAACCCATGAATTAACATATCAGAGCTCCATTCCTCATCATCCATTCACCGTAGATAAGAGGAATACTTGGATAGTCAAATGAAGTGAGACAAATAATCATCGAAGGTCTCTAAATCACCCTGCTTGGTAGACAAAAAATTAGTTTCATTCTCGAGTTATACTGACTAGGGAAAGTACTTCTCGTTGAACTGTTGTTGAAACAAATCCCAAGTTAGTGGCACATTTCTGTTTCGTAATGTTTGGGCGATATTTTGCCACCAACGATCAGCGTCTCCCTCTAACTTGTACACAACCAACTGTGCTTTCACCTCCATCGGGAAATCAAGTACTTTGAAGATCTTTTCTAGATGGTTCAACCAGTCTTCAGCTGCTTGGGGATCAAACCTCCCTCTGAACACTAGAGATAGATTCTTACAGAATTTTGAGACCTAAAATTGCAAATCTCTCTTTTCTCTAACTGGAACCCCTTGAGATTATTAGTTTGGTTATGTATGAGGAGGTGACTCTAATGGTTGTGCCGACCCTTCTGGTGTTTCTTCTTGTTGTGTCTCCTCATGGGTCTCTTCCTATGTGGACTGGACCGGTCTTCATTGTGTTTCACTCTTTCCTCTCTCAGCTTAGTAATCATATCTCGTTGCTCTCTTATCAAACCCATTAGGTCTTGCATAGGATCTGTCAGATTTGTCATTAATCACTTCTACCTCTGGGAACTCATTGTACTTTGGGGCAAACCATTATTTTCTTCATTCTACAAATGATTCACCATGTCAATATCATAGATAATGTTTACAAATATGTCCTAAGACGAACATATCCATAAATAGTAGGAACATTAATATGTATACAATAACCAATCACCAATAATCTTCTATTATTAAGGCAAAGAACTAAGGGAGCTGTCCTAGCAAAATCTACCCTTACTAGGAACTATAGCTCTAATATCACAAATGTAACCCCCTACCTTATAAACCATAAATATTATTTGAAAATGCATAACTAAGTTAAATTAGAGACTGATGATTAATACAAAATCTGTTTAAGTTCCCGCTTCAAGACAAGGACCCACCCTAAAATGCAGTGGGTTTTCAAAATTTTTTTCAAAACCTATTCAATCCGGTCTCATACTCACATTTCGAATATAATTAACCTGTACAGTTAAGTTGCATTCATACATATCAGAGTGTAAACCAAAATTCCCGACAACCCCCGGGTTTCCATATATTTAGTAAAGGGTTTATGGGACATTTTCGCCTCTTACCATTTCCCATTTAGGGGATTACATATCATATCCAAAATAACATTTATAAATATAAAGTAATCCCAATCTAGATATGACAACCAACCAACAACTAAAATAAAGAACTATTCGCCCTTGGTTGCTTGCTTCTCCTTTGAGCCACTTGCCTTGTTCGTAGGTTAGTCAATAGAAATAATGAGATTTAAGAGAATCTCAGTAGTACAAAATCACTCATACAGTATATAATCACATAACATGCAAGAAATTCATCAATTAGCATAATAGCAATGATCACAGTATACACATAGCCTTAACAACATACACATAGTCTTCACAAAAATCACATAGCTTTACAGCTTACATATAGCCTTTCAGCTGTCACAGCCTTTAGGCTATCATGTTGCCTTTACAACTATCATATAGCCTTTTGACTTTTACATACACAATTAATTCATTGTCACACCCTACCCTCATCCTCTTTCATAGCCTGGGATGCATACAACCCTCACCTGAACTATTGTTAGCCACCAAAGGACTCTTGGTATGGTGATGCAACTCAAAGGCATATACACATAATGCGTGATCAAAGTCACAATATACACATAATGCGTGACTAGAGTCACAATATACACATAACTTCACAGCATACACATAGCAACGAGCTTCGCAGCACTGGCAATACACAATCCAATGATATCACATACATACAATGCATTACATATAGTTTAAGAGAAAGAGTCACTACCTTGTTCTTTCCGGTTTTGTTCTGGCACCGGTTGATCTTGTATAGGGCAAATATTGAATCTTAAAACCAAAACCAAGGACGTAGTGTTATTCCCTTTTCAAAATTCTTAATTTCAAATGATCAGGGTTGGTTATCATTTGAGGCCTTTTGGTAGCTATGAAAGTCTCTAACAATAACCTAAAGTGATTGGGAAATACTAAGTTAGAAATAACTTTTCAAAATCATAAAGTGTTGAAAGCAAAGGTTGGCTATAGCCAAGAAATATCTGGTTGTGGCCAAAAATAGCAAAGAGAGTTTTTGGCTGCAGCTAAGATCTTCTGGCTGCGGTGAAAAACTGCACAGAGAGTTTTTTGCTGCAGCCAAGATTTTCTGCCTATGGCCAAAGACTGCCCAGAAATATTTTGGTTGCAGCCAAGGAAATTTTGAAAAATTAAAACTAATTCTAGAAAATTCAATATAGGGTGATTCTAAAGCCAATGGAAATCTACTTTAGTCCTCTTTAGAAGAAAAATATGAATCAATGTTGTCCATAACCACAAAATTACAGAATTAAACAAAATCCTATACTGCTTTAAAATAGCTTCCAGTTTCAACCTGAAACTTTGGAAAATCATAACTCTTAGCACAAAAATCAAAATGACATGAATTATATGTCCATTTTGAATCTTGGCATGGAAACTTTAAGATTGGAAAGTTTCTGAATTTTTAGATAGTATTTGCTCATTCAAAACGTCCATGCAAATAAACTGCCCAACACAGAGTTTCATTACATAGAATTTCAAATTTTCAACCAATATGTCCAATGGCTCCAAAATCAACAACCAAACCTGATAAGTAAAATATTTGCATATTTATTTTCCTTTATATGATGATTTTATGGACGATATTTGTGTTTAATATAATAAATTTGGGTGTGATTGATATATAAATATTGTTTTTGGAATAAACAGCATTTAAAAATAAAAAAAAATAAAAATAAAAAAATAAAAAAATAAAAGTACTGTAGCAGTCAATGGCACTGTAGCAGCCATCGGGAACTGTAGCAGGTCAACGGTACTGTAGCAACCGCCAGGGCACTGTAGCACCCGCCAGATCACTGTAGCAGTACTGTAGCACACGTTTTTTTCCCCTATAAATAGAGATCAATGCCAAGCTCAAAGGAGGAGGAGAAGAAGAGAAGCAGAGGTTTCCTTCTCCGACCGGGAGAGGTCCTTCTCTGACCGGGAGAGATCTTTCTCTAACATTTCTGAGTTCTTTGTGTTGTTTTTGAGATTTAATTTCATGTATTGCATGCCTCCATCTTGGAAGGCTTAGGATTGTATTACTTTTTGCATGCCTCCATCTTGGAAGGCTTAGGATTTTATTACATTTTGCATACCGCCTACATGGAAGGTTTTACCTCCTAAATGGACGGATAGATTTCTTCATGCCTCTATCTTGGAAGGCTTAGGATTTTATTTTGCATACCGCCTACATGGAAGGTTTTACCTCCTAAATGGACGGCTTGATTTCTTCATCTTTCATTCATCTTTTGGTTGTATATTTATGTTTGAGAATTTAATATTCAAGTTTATGCAGTATTTCTGAGGATTTCATTCTAGTTTTATATAATGTCAATTTATTTTGGTTTTGTTTTTAATTTCATCATGTGCTAAACTTTCATTTTCCTAAGGAGATGACGTAGCTTACTAATGACGGATTGAATCTTAACTTATTAAATCTAGTTTGAATTTCTCCTTCATGATTGAGTTTTAATTATTATTCTTAATGCTTTTGATTGATTGGCCATCTTTTAAATGATTTCAATATACATGTTGAGACCGGAAGGAGATACATGTGTGTAGACCCTATAATTAAAACCATGACTTGCATATGAAATAGGAATATATTCATATGAGTTGTGTAGTCTTACTGAGTTCCATAAATCTTAATGCATAATTAATTGCTTAAATTCATATAGGAATATATTGGATTAGCAATTGATTATAGAATTGCTTGACCTTGGAAGAGGCTAGTAATTAAATTAGGGAAACTCGACTATTAATCATGTGGAATAAATTGGGCTAGAATAGATAAGTGATTCAATCCGGATTTTGTTAAGTGAAATCTGACCCCTAGGGTTTTTTCTCATATTTCTCATATTTGCTTTCATATCATCTGCATTCATATTTAATTGTCTTTCTTTTATTTTGTACTCTCAATCACCAACTGATCGATCGACTAAATAGAATTAAAATTACCCATTTTGGTACTTAGTGCTCAATCCTCGTGGGAACGATACTCTACTCACTTCTATATTACTTGATTACGACAGTGTACACTTGCACTATTTAATTGATCATCTGAACTCGTATCAAGTTTTTGGCGCCGTTGCCGGGGATTGTTGTCATTAATATCAATACCAAGTAATTTTAATACTAATTTAGTCTGCATGTAAAATTTGAAAAAAAAAATGAATTATTCACAGCATTCATTTGGTGATAACTTGTCATATCTTGGTTCTTTTTCTGGAATGCATGTGAATGGAATGAGACATGAAAATATAAATGCTGGTTGGATTGAAAATTCTTCTCCTTATAATTGTTTTTCTTGTGCTTATTGTGGAGAGTGTCATTCTTATGATCATTGTCCATATAGCAATACCGGTCATTATGTGAGAGATGATTTCAATATGAACCAAACTTGTTTTGATCATTCCTTTTATCCTGGTGGAATTTTGGAGCAACAAGAGTCTTTGGATCCATATGTCAGGTATTCTCCTAATCCTCCTTTCTACTCTTATCCATATATTGAAGAACAAACTCTTGAGCATAAGGAAAAATCTGATTTAGAAAGATTAATTGAGGAGTTTGCGGAATCAACAGAGAGATTTTGTAGAGAGCAAAAGGAAAGTGATACTAGAGTTGAGTCAAGTGTCCAAAATATTGGAATATATGCGAGTCAAATTATTTCTTCACTTGAAACTATGAGGCAAGATAATTCTTTGAGCATGATTCCCACTCCTTGTGTTGATGATGATTATTGTGAAGAAATTGAGGATATGGAATTGAATGAAACCTTAACTCTTGTGGCATGTGATAAGGAACTAGAAATCACTTTTGGAGAGAATAATGGATGTCCAATTGAGGTTCCGCCTGTGGAGCCTAATCTTTGTGATTTTGATATTGAAACTAATGTGGATATTCCAAAAGATGTTGTTCATATCTCTCCTGTTGAAGTAGTGACTCTTACTGATGAGAGTCAAGTGGATTTTATGGGATGCTCTAAAATTTTGGAAATTCCTAAATCTGTTTGCAAATACATGCATGCTGTGCTTTATTTGAATTCAGTAAATAATTGTACTCTAAAATTGTCTATGATTGAAGAAGTACAATTAATTACTTTGAATGATCATTGTTGGTTTCTGAAATATTGTTTCTTGAAAAGAAATGAAGACAAGGTGATCCTGGTGTTTGATACTTTTGATTAGCAGTTTGTGTTTGAGAAGTCTGGCTGAAGACTATAAATTTAGCGCTGCTTGGGAGGCAACCCAAGGTTTGGTTTGATATGTTGTTGTGATTTTGCAGGACTTCTGGTAGCTCCTGATAATGTATTCTACTTTGATAGTTTAAAAAAAGAAAAAAAAATAAAAAATTTTAAAAAATTTTTAAAAAAATTTTAAAAATTGGAAAAAAATTTTGGTTTAATTTTTGTCTAGCTAAAGACATTAAAGAAGGGCGGCTATTTGGGAGGGAACCCAAAACTTCTTTCATACTCTCTCAATTTTCTTTCCCACTCTCTCAATTTTCTTTCCTACTTACTTATTTCTTTCCTACTCTCTCAATTTTCTTTCCTACTCACTTATTTCTTTCCTACTCTCTCAAAACTTCTTTCCTACTCACCGAAACACATTGCACTGCAGTGAGATTTTAGTTTTCATCATTTTCATTTTAAGTTACCATGGAGGAATCTCTTGCAAAGCTTAAGAACAGGTTCCCCACTCTTCCCAAAGATGTGCTCAGGAAGATCTATAGCTGTCGACTTGAAAGGATGAAAGTATTCAATCGTTTGAGCCTTCCTGTGGATATACGTTGGATCATTGAAGCTACGGAACGTTTAGCAGGTGAGATTCATAATTCATTTGTTAAACCTTTGCCAGGAATGGGAAGAAGTTCTTACTCCAAAAAGAGAAGAGCTAAAAGAATGAAGGTCTGCCATAAATGTGCAAGGTGGAATTGTGATCAGCGCTGTAGGAGTAAAGGTATGGTTTCTGTAAATCGAGAAGATAAAATCAAATTTATAAAGGATGGACTGAGTAAGGAGTCACTGGATGATATCATTCAAACTCTTGAGACGCATCCAAGTGGTGATGTTCATCGTATTCTTCTCGATTTAGCAGCCATATTCAACAGAGAAAAAGAGCGTTATTGTCTTGGGAATCTGACATTAAAAGACCCTGTTTGCCAGTTTATAAGAAAACTGGATGGGAAGCAAATCCTCGATTCATAGAAAGCGTTTAAGCCGTTTCTGGACGTAAAACCAGAGGAAGATGTGAGCCAAAATCACAACTACTGTACATAATCATGCGTGTCTTTAATTTGTTTTGTTTTTTTTTCCGTAGCTTTTGTCTAATTTTTCTTATCCTTTCGGCAGTTTTTTTTTCTACTCTACTGTATCTTTTGACTTTCTTTCCTCTTTTTGTTTGATTTCTTCACACAATGGCCCACCGGTTATTTGTGTCGAAAATTTTTTCAAACTTCTTTGAAAAATGTGTGATTTGTGTGATTTTGTTGTCGTTGTTTTAGTATTATATATATGTACTCTTTCATTTGTAAATATGCACACTTCCATTTGTAAAATGAATTCTTTCTCTTGTAAGCGTACATGGTCCGAGAGAAACAAAGAGAAAAAGGTTATCACACAAAAATGTAGATTCACATCTATTTGCATTTTAGGTGAAACTGATTTGGGTAAGAAAGGAGAGTTTATAACAGCAGCAAATGAACTTGGAGTTGCATTAGCTGCCAGAAAAATCAACGTTGTGTACGGGGGAGGCATCCAGGGCCTAAAGGGAAGTGTGGTCGTTTCTGCATCCATGAATGGAAGCACGGGTTTAAGTGTAAAGGTGAAGGAGTTGCAAGATCATGCTTTTTCCTTAGGACAAGAGTTACAGGTTTCAAGCTTGCCTGAACAGATGGGAGTAATGTTCCACCATGCTCAAGCTTTTATTGCTCTACCCGGTGGTTTGGGGACATTGGATGGCATTTCTAGTGTTGCTTATTGGGCTAAGTTAAACTAGCACAAAAAACCATTAGGATTGTTAAATGTTAATGGTTTTTATGATAATCTGTTGTCTTTTCTTGATCATGCTGTGGAAACAGGATTTATACCCCAAGCGACTCGCCACTCCATAATTGTTGCACCAACTGCTGATCAGCTGCTCGATCAAATGCAAACCTATGAACCTAAACCAGATCTGCTCGTCAAGCAAATAGGTGGGCCATCTTCAGATAGCAGTCAGAAGCAGAACCCAGATACCTCTCTTAGGTTGTAACTTTCCTTAATCTCTTGGTTTTACTTTATTGTGTGTTTATGTTAAAAAAAACACCTCTAAGTTCTAGAAGACATTGGGGACAATGTCTGATTTAGGTTGGGGGAGGAGAAAAAAAAATTTGTTTTTCTTTTGTTAGTTAGTAAAACCATTAGATGCATGGGGTGTGGAAAAAGATGGCAGAGTAAGGAGTTATTCTTAACTCCTGAGACGCATTTCATTAGTTGCATGATTTTTTTTATCTTTTTCAAAAAAAAAAAAAAACTTTTTCAAGTGCTTTGTAATGATCTTAAGAAGTATATAAGTTTTAAGTATGGATCAATTGAATTTAGAGATTTTATAGCATAAATGAACAACTGATTGTTGCAATTGGTGATGAATTTTGAGATTGAATGAACTGAGTTTAAAAATTCCTAGCCCTGAGCTTCTGAGCCTATAATGATTATTTCTCTTGTGTGAGATATTCACCTATTAAGTTGTCACTCTAGAACTTGCTTTAAATCTGGTTGAAATTACATCTCACATGCTCATTCAAAAATGATAAAGGCATTCATTTTCTTTTGCCAGAGCCAAATAGCCAACCTTGCAATTATACCGTTGATAAGCCCCTTTGAGCCTAATTGACTATTTCTTTGTTTTCAACCCAGTAACATGCTTTAATGGTATATCAAGTGCTTTTACCTTATTTGAAAGATTAGTGGAGCATTTGAAATTTTTGTGAAATGGGCTTTTGACAAAGTGTGGGGGTGTATCTATCATCAACTTTATAGTTGCAATTCAAAAAAAAATGAAAAAAAAATTATGAAAAAAAAAAGAAAAAAAAAAGAGAAAAAAAATGTTAAGTGCTTGAATTGTGGGCTGTTGTGATGAGATAAATTTATAAGTAGCCCATTTTTCAATTGTTCTATTTCTTTAGCCTTTCATATCATACTTTACATTCCTTTACCTTAACCCCATTACAACCCTTAATAAGTCCTTTTGATTTGAATTACGCATGTGAATTAGGTAGTGGAGATTGAGATTTTTAGCAAGCCTATGGTAGTGCGATTTTTTCGGTTGAATTTGAGCGAAACACTTACCCTTGAACACTTGAGAGATTGAGAGAGTGAGCTACAAGTACGAACTCAGTTTATTCATTTTCAATTAAAGTTACCAGCTTATATTTTCATTGATTCATTAATACTATGATTTCTTTATTTTTCAATTGTGTTCTTACTTATGACTTGACACTTCTGATTTTGTTGGAAGCACTTATTATTTACTTCTTGTCCGAGGACGTCCAAGAGTCAAGTGTGGGGGAATTTGATAAGTAAAATATTTGCATATTTATTTTCCTTTATATGATGATTTTATGGACGATATTTGTGTTTAATATAATAAATTTGGGTGTGATTGATATATAAATATTGTTTTTGGAATAAACAGCATTTAAAAATAAAAAAAAATAAAAATAAAAAAATAAAAAAATAAAAGTACTGTAGCAGTCAATGGCACTGTAGCAGCCATCGGGAACTGTAGCAGGTCAACAGCACTGTAGCAGCCATCAGGAACTGTAGCAGGTCAACGGTACTGTAGCAACCGCCAGGGCACTGTAGCACCCGCCAGATCACTGTAGCAGTACTGTAGCACACGTTTTTTTCCCCTATAAATAGAGATCAATGCCAAGCTCAAAGGAGGAGGAGAAGAAGAGAAGCAGAGGTTTCCTTCTCCGACCGGGAGAGGTCCTTCTCTGACCGGGAGAGATCTTTCTCTAACATTTCTGAGTTCTTTGTGTTGTTTTTGAGATTTAATTTCATGTATTGCATGCCTCCATCTTGGAAGGCTTAGGATTGTATTACTTTTTGCATGCCTCCATCTTGGAAGGCTTAGGATTTTATTACATTTTGCATACCGCCTACATGGAAGGTTTTACCTCCTAAATGGACGGATAGATTTCTTCATGCCTCTATCTTGGAAGGCTTAGGATTTTATTTTGCATACCGCCTACATGGAAGGTTTTACCTCCTAAATGGACGGCTTGATTTCTTCATCTTTCATTCATCTTTTGGTTGTATATTTATGTTTGAGAATTTAATATTCAAGTTTATGCAGTATTTCTGAGGATTTCATTCTAGTTTTATATAATGTCAATTTATTTTGGTTTTGTTTTTAATTTCATCATGTGCTAAACTTTCATTTTCCTAAGGAGATGACGTAGCTTACTAATGACGGATTGAATCTTAACTTATTAAATCTAGTTTGAATTTCTCCTTCATGATTGAGTTTTAATTATTATTCTTAATGCTTTTGATTGATTGGCCATCTTTTAAATGATTTCAATATACATGTTGAGACCGGAAGGAGATACATGTGTGTAGACCCTATAATTAAAACCATGACTTGCATATGAAATAGGAATATATTCATATGAGTTGTGTAGTCTTACTGAGTTCCATAAATCTTAATGCATAATTAATTGCTTAAATTCATATAGGAATATATTGGATTAGCAATTGATTATAGAATTGCTTGACCTTGGAAGAGGCTAGTAATTAAATTAGGGAAACTCGACTATTAATCATGTGGAATAAATTGGGCTAGAATAGATAAGTGATTCAATCCGGATTTTGTTAAGTGAAATCTGACCCCTAGGGTTTTTTCTCATATTTCTCATATTTGCTTTCATATCATCTGCATTCATATTTAATTGTCTTTCTTTTATTTTGTACTCTCAATCACCAACTGATCGATCGACTAAATAGAATTAAAATTACCCATTTTGGTACTTAGTGCTCAATCCTCGTGGGAACGATACTCTACTCACTTCTATATTACTTGATTACGACAGTGTACACTTGCACTATTTAATTGATCATCTGAACTCGTATCAAAACCTATACCCATAATAATTTTCACAAGGAACCCATTGGAAACACCGAAACAACCAAATTCACATCACATTGACATGTTCCATGTTAGCCACAAACTATCAACACAATATTACTACACAAATCTCAACATTTAAATCCTTTCCATTCTAAGTTTCAAACCAATTCCATTGTTCCAATGACACAATATTACACCAAGTCCACCATAATACACTAGGCAAATCACTCATTCCAAAATCACACTAAAATTATTGCAAAACTCACAAATTCCAAAACTCATCCAATGATCACAATACATAGGTCAAAATGCAACTATTACTCACGTCTTTCTCTTTCCAAAGATAGCTCCTTGATTCATCCACTTTCAAATTTCTTCAAGCACTCAAACACCTTTGAAAAATATAAAACCATAGAGATAAAGCTCTCATTACCATGATCAAAGTTAAAGAAGAGCATTTCACCATTAAGGGTTAAATACAACACCTACCTTAAACTTCTTTCTTTCTCTTTCCTTCCAAGCTTGGACAAAAATGGAGTTGGAGAGAGAGAAATGAAATGATAATGAAGATAATATGATTTTGGGGAGCCAAAGACCTTTTTGGCTTACCTAATGAGGGAGAGGAGAGAGGGAAAAAATAGTTGACACATTCACCAAGAACCATTATTCACCTAAAGCCAAGTGTCATGATCTTGAGCCTCTTCCCCACTCCTTCAATGTTCATGCAAGCATAGGATCACTCTCTCATAATATCTTTAGCAATCAAACACTCCACAATAGCTTCAAGTAATTAGTAAACTCCCTCTACGGTAGCTGACTAATTGATCGGTAACTTTTCTTTTTCCCTCTTATCCCCTAACTATAGGAATTCCTACTAAATCACCACCAAACACATTTTGTCATTCCAGTACACCTTACTATGCGCCCTCCCTATAATTTAATTCAATTTAGATATTAATCTATAATTAGAATTAAATACAGGGTTTAGAGAAAGAAAGTTAAGGATCAAGATATAGCTTCAAGAACTTCAATTCTTGTGGTAGTAGATGTTGTTGTGGTTCTTGTCATAATTTGTGGTTTGGATTGTTCATTTTGTTAAGTTGGGATGTTGAAACCCTAAGGGGTTATGCTGCCCAAATTTCCTCAAATCATGTCTAATAAGTTTTTAAAAGATTTAACAAGTGGTTAGAAGGGAAAAGGAGCAAGCTTTAAGGGTTAGAACACAAAATCACATTTTCCCTTCTCTTAGATAAATTTCAGCCAACTCAAGAAAAAGGGGTAGCAGCTGGAATTTCACTAATCTGATGGTTCCATTGTGTCAGGAAGGAAAATTGTATAGGGTTGATGTTGATCAAGTTGTCAGAAAAGCCCTAGAAAGTGAAATGACAAAAATACCCCTAAAACCCTTATTAGGGGTTGTCAAGGGCAAAATTGTCATTTAATAGTGATTTTGTGAAAACCAAGGTAAAAAATGGATTCTACACGCAAAACTATATAGGAATAGCTTGGGTCAAAATTTTTGGAAGAGTACAGTTGGACCGGGTAAAAAGGGCTTGGATCGAGTCCTAGGGGCATTTTGGTAATTTTGTAGTTTTAGACTAATATAACCAACAAAAGTAATTTGGAAGAGTCTAAAGTGATATATGAATGTGTATTAACCTAACTCTTATAAACTTAGATTTTTAGGACCAAACTGTTGAGCCTGAGTCGGATCAAATTAAGGACTTATTGGTGCAAAAAAAAAGAACTTAAGGTAGTAACTATATCCTTCATACATTATGTGAATATTTATATGCTTTGTGTATGACATCTTCCAAAATATGTATGATACACAGTGCCTATAGGTACATCAAATTATAGTGCCTATGGGTACACCAAAACACAGTGCCTATGGGTACACCGAATTATAGTGCCTACAGATACACCAATATGCCCAGTTGGTGGGATTGAGCTCATTTAAGGCACAGAACAAGTAAGGGTTGCAATAGTAGTTGGCTCTGAATGTTTCTGACCGAACTGAATTATGTGTTATTATAATATTACTGTAAATGGTACTTGGCATATTTATTATTGCATTTTCTATGATCGATTCTCTGTTACTACTGACATTCTTTTGAATCTCACTCTTTTTCAAATATAAAAATATCCCAACAGAAGCTAGTGGCTCAAGGGGCAAAATAATAAATATCGACAATTGAAGTGTCTGGGACAAGAAGATTGAGCTGTTAGTTATTATTAGTTTATTTTGGATAGTTTTGGACCAAAATTGTATATATTATCAACTCCTATGGGGAGACTCCTGTAATGTAATCAAATACCTTGTATCAATATATTAGTATATTTAAACTATTCCTGTGTTGCTCACCGAATTGCACTCAAGTACTTTGAAAATGCTGAAATAAGATTAAGGCGTTGCACTAACTCCTTCATGTAGCAAACCATTGACAATAAACAGTTATAGCCAACTCTTATATGACTTCTTCAATTTGTTCAATAGAATATTGCTCATAATAACTGTCCATAATGTACTATACTTAAAAAACAAGTTAGGTATGTTAAATGCTATATGACATGACTTTTAATTTAACTTAAACACACATACTTGCATATATATATACATGCCTTCATGTTAATTGAGGTAGAATTGTGTGTGACTATGTTCTTCATGAACTTTATGACACAGTACCTACAATAAGAGCTCTTATCTGGTGGTCGCGGACATTATAAATAAGCAAATGAAATGGATCAGTCTAACACATGTAACCAACTTCAAAAAATCTTAAACAAAATGGTAAGTATTCATGAATTACCTCTACTCTCTTCCATTTGTAAGCAGAAGCAATGTCGTAGCCATGTAATACGGGGTAGCCGAGGTCTTTGTCTGTGGTGTAATAATAAAGAACTCTGACAAGATCACAATAAGAAATTAAAGCAACAAATTTATAATAAAATCTGACAAGACAATAAGAAATTAAAGTACCAAATTTAAATTTATCAAGTTATTTATTGAAAACCTTGACCATCTGTGGTCGATTGTTTGCAACCCCATGAACTAAATCAATGTACCAAATCTTTTGCTTGAAGGGATTTAGCACGATGAGGAGACAGTGACCCCTAACTTCAATAAACATAATGAGAACAAAACTTCTTAATTAATAAACAATTTAATGAAGTAGAATACTTACCCTAAGTAGTACGTCACCAAGAAAAAATTATACTTCTTCTTTAGAGCCCTTCAATGACTATGTCCTCCAATTCCCTAAATTTCCGTCCCATAAAATCTACCTTCAAGCCTATGTCTAACATTCCTAAATAGTGGTGGGGGTCTAGGAACAGGAACGTGTCCTATGGATCTTTGCGGACTACCTACACTTTGTGAAGGTACCTTATATACAAAAAAAATGAAAATCAATATATATATATAAATGCTATGAGTAGCTAAGTTTTTGTCTTTTAAAAAGGGCATTGTTAAAGACCAAAATAGAGAATAAAAGAGCACGATATTTGGCACAATATTAAAGGAAATTTCAGACATTAAGAGAAGAAAAGGGAGAAGGCCCAAATTAAATCCAAGAATGTAAGGGCAAATAGAAATTTTCCAATAAAGCACAAAATTAATTATTTTCCCATTTACTTGAAGTTAATCTCCGTTGAACATATGCAATTTTGGAGCCTTCTAGGCCAAGTAAAATAAAGTTTGAAAAGTCAAAAAGTATGATGTACTTGATTATTAATTAAAGAAGGATATTATGGGAAATGCAAGAAACAAATATTATTTCACTGTCCCTTTTCCTTTTTCATCCAAATGGGGGAAAATGGGACGAAAAATATTTACTTGGACACTAAACATGCCATGTGTCATTATCTTGAGCCAAGAAAAAAGATGGAGTCATAAAGCAAAATGCACATAGGGAATTAGCATTAAAATATATTAAGATAAGTAGGTGTATGAAGATATTTTGTTAAGAGCTTCTTATCTCTTTCTTTAGCTCATTTTTGGCCAAAGCAAATAAGAGAGAGAGAGGGAGGGAGGAAGATCTTGAAGAACATAAGAACACAAGGGTTTGAGAGGCAAGGTAGGAATTTGTGCTTTCAAGTGATTAAGCTTATAAAATCCATGAAAAACCTCTTATAATCTCTTTTCTCTCTTGAGTATCATGTCTAGCAAGCAAAACTCTAAGGGAAGAGAGAGAGACAAGAAGGATGCCTAGAGAAAGAAAGTTGATCAATTAAGAGGTAACTTCAAGAACCTTGATTCTCTTGATGATATGAAGTTGTTGTTATGATTGTTGGCTTGATTTGTGGTTGTTTTGGTTGTTTTATATATTTGGGATGATGAAACCCTAAGGGGTCATGTTGTTCAAATTTTTACAAATCACGCTCAAATAGTATTTAAACGGTTAATCACGTGATTAGGAGTGAAAAGGAAGGAGCTTTAAGGGTTATATCAATAAAATCACATTTTTCCTTTTCTTTTGCATGTTTCGGCCATCACTGAAACTAAGGGAAGGAGCTGGAATTTCATCAATTTGATGGTTATTTTGTGTTTAGAAGGGAAAATTGTGTAGGGTATATGTTAAGTATGAAGTATAAAAAGCCTTGGAATGTGAAATGACAAAATGAACCCTAAAACTCTAAATAAGGGCTACTAAGGGCAAATCTGTCTTTCAAAACTATGTAGGATTAGCCCGGGTCATAATTTTTATAAAAGTAAAGTCGGACCAGGTATAAAGGGACTTGGGCCTGGTCTTTAAGGGTATTTTGGTCATTTTGCAGTTTTACACTAAGATAACCAACAAAATGAGTTTGGAAGAGTACAGAGTAGTACATGAATAAGTATTAACTCGATTCTTATAAAAATTGGAATTTTAGGACCGGACAGTTACCCTAAGTCAGAACAAAATTCAGGAACAATTGTGAGCTAAAAAGGAAACCTAAGGTAGTAACTCTATCCCTCATACATTATGTGAACATGTATATGCTTTGTGTATACTATCTTATGTGATACGTATAATGCACTCAACTGGTGTGGGAAAAACACAAGTACCGTATGGGGGAGAAACGCCAATACCCCAATGTCCATAAAAGGGGATCTAGTTATGAAAATTTAGTACCAAGAGGATACACTGCCAAATCTGTGGTTGAAAGCCTAGCTAAGGTACGGAAGTCGAGGACAAACAGTAGTTGGCCCTAACTCAAGGTCTAACAGTTGTTGGCCCTAAAAAAAGTGAACATACTAATGAATATTAATATAGTGTATTTATTCTACTATATTATATGGTACCTGGCATAATTATTTGTTCAATTTTATATGATCGATTTTCTATTACTACTAAGATTAATTTGAATCTCACCCTTTTTCAAATTTAAAAATATTACAATAAAAGAAAGCGGCTCTAGGGGCAAAATGTTCAATACAGGAAATTGAGGTGCTCAAGTCAAGAAGGTGGAGATATTGGTTATAGTTAATTTATTTTGAGCATTTTGGACAAAATTGTATATATTTTTCAAACCCTACAGGAAACTCCTATATTGTAAACAAGTACTCTTTATCAGTATATTTGTACTATTTATATATGCCTGTGGAACTGTTCCTTTATCATTTTGGCAAATATCGAAATGTTAAGTAGTTTAACATTATTGGTATTAGAGCTAAAAGTGGTTCTGCCATTATCATAATAGATACTGATATGGTCTTGTTTACAGGTTCACAGGAATGATATGGGGAAGGCATCAACAATGAGATAGGTTACTATCGTCGGTGAATCGAGGAAACCTGGAACCAGGTTAGAGGATTTTTGAAGGGTAGCATTCTGTAGAGATAAGGACACCCATGGAGCGGGTCTAAGTCAGACCGATATAGGGCCATAGCCGAGTCCCGAGTGAGTACCCAGAGAGTTGGTGGGAGATTTTGAGTAGCCACTTTGTAATGGATGAGAGTATGATTTCTGTATTGCTACTCTTTCTAGAGCCAAACCAATAGATGTGAGATATGACCTGTGGCTGGACCAAAGAATGTGGGAGCATGCTCGGTATAGATACTTACTGGCTTTCAAGAAGTATGGCACTTCTGTAGGCTAGTATCTATTATATTTGGATTATATGGATTCGCTCTACTAGGAGCAAGTTCCATGGAGACTGGACTATTCGAACAAGGTTTGGATTTACACGATGTACTTCTTCCCAGTCACAACATTTTGGGCTAGGAAGAAGAACGAGATTGTCGAGTGGGGTCCCAACAATAATTTTATTGAGTTCATGGATCACATGACATTGTACGTGGTGAAGTACATGTACAATAGCGAGTGGAGGGTTTATACCCATTATGTGAGACGGCTAGGTCTCAGAGTATACAAATTCCTAATGATATGGTTGTGTATACACCTACGGGTGTTAGAGTTGTCATAGCTGATGTCTATCTAAATTGCATAGTTAATATTGAGGGGCACGAATCAATAGTGAATTTGATATGTCTACCACTATAAGGCATAAAAGTAATCCTTGGTATTGATTTGCTAATAGCAAATTGTGTGATGCTAGAATGAAGAAGAAAATGGGTTCTTTATCCCAATCTTTTACCACCTGGTGGTACTGAAACCAACCTTAACTTTCTTTCGGCAGTTGAGGTTGAGAGATGTCTGTATAAAGGCTATTAGGAGTATATACTGTTCTTCTCTATGTCATCAAAAGCTGGAATAGCATTGGAGAGTATCCCTATATTGAATGAATTTCCAGATGTGTTTCTAGAAGATATCAATAGAGTACCTCCAGAAAGGGACGTGGAGTTTACCATTGACCTTAAGCCTAAAGCAGGACCAATATCTAAAACCCTACATTGAATAGCTCTAAGTGAAACGGAAGAATTGAAAAAGTAGATAAATGAGCTTTTAGAGAAAGGGTTTATTTAACCTAGTGTTTCACAATGACTATCTCCAGTGCTCTTTGTCAAAAAGAAGGATTGAAGCCTATGACTCTGTATTGATTACAGGGATCTAAATAAGGCAATCGTCAAGAACAAATATCCACTCCCAAGAATTTATGGTTTACTCGATCAGTTATCTGGTTCATACGTATTCTTGAAGATTGACTTGAGATCGGGATATCACCAGTTCAAGGTAAAAGCAGAAGATGTACCAAAAACTACTTTTATGACCATATATGGCCATTACGAATTGCTTGTGATACCATTTGGGCTAATATGTCATGTACTACATGAATCAAATATTTTGTCTATATCTAGAACAATTTGTAGTAGTTTTTATCTATGATATTATAGTATACTTATAAAGTAGAACTGAACACAAGCAACATCTGAGAACAGTGTTTAATACACTGAGAGATAAGCAACTCTATGCCAAACTGAGCAAGTATGTATTTTGGCTTTTAGAGGTTACATTTTTAGGCTATGTAGTCTCACACAATATAGTCTCAATAGATCCTATCAAAGTGGAAGCAGTACTAAACTGGAAGAGGCCAGAGACTATTTTTGAAATACGCAATTTTCTAGGTCTTTTAGGATATTATAGAAAATTCATATAGAATTTATTCAGAATAGCTTTGCCTGTGACAAAGTTAACACGAAAAACTCAACCTTATCTGTGGGACCAAAATTGTGAGAGGTGCTTCACAGAGCTAAAACAGAAATTAACAATAGCCCCAGTGCTAACAATCCCAAAACCACCGTTGACCTTTGTTGTCTTTACTAATGCCAGTGGGCATGGATTGGGGAGCGTATAAATACAACATGGCCGTGTAGTGGCTTATGCATCTAGATAGTTGAATTCTCATGAACAAAATTACCCCACACATGATCTTGAGTTAGCGGCAATTGTATTTGCTCTAAAAATCTAGAGAAATTATCTCTATGGTGTGACCATAGAACTATATTGCGACCACAAGAGCTTGAAATTTTTATATGATCAAAAAGAGCTTCATATGATACAACACAGATAGATGGTACTGCTTAAAGATTACAACCTAGAGATAAAATCTCATCCAGGAAAGGCTAATGTTGCAGCCTTAATGATTCATAAGCAGAAACTGATTGAGGATTTCAGAGATCTTAATCTGGCTAATCAGATTTTGATTTGTGGCAACAATATTAGTCAGGCTTAGAATGACATGAGAACAGTAATCACAAAAGCTCAGATGCAACAAAGCGGGTATATGTTCTACGAAAAATAGAGTTGAAATGGCAAATCTTGGAGGAGGCACATAAGAGTAAATATACTCTACACCCAGGAGTAACCAAAATGTATCATGACTTTAAGTCCATGTATTGGTGGCCAAGGATGAAAAGAGATGTAACAAAGTTTGTTGCTCATAGTGTTACTTCATGAATCCAGACTTCAACAAAACCCTGAGGTTCCTGAGTGGAAATGGGAAAGCTTTACTATGGATTTCATGATAGGATTACCCAATATCAAAAATCATGATGTGATTACACGGCCTATTTTCTACAGCCTATTAGCATTCATTATTCTTCTGATAAGCTAGCAAATATCTATTACACGGAGATAGTACGGCTACATGACTACAGCCTATTTTCTACCTATTAGCATTCATTATTCTTCTGATAAGCTAGCAAATATCTATTACACAGAGATAGTACGACTACATGATACTCCAAAGAATATCATTTTAGACAGAGATCCTCGCTTCACTTCTAATTTCTCGAAAGTGTTGCATTAGGCTTTGGTACAAAGCCTAAATTTAGTATAGCAAATCACCCCCAGATAGATGGAAAGATAGAATGGACCACACAGACATTAGAGGATATGCTGATCAGTTGGGACAAATTCCCTCTATTGGCATAATTTTCATATAACAATAATTATCACTTGAGCACATAGATGGGCTTCATATGAAGTATTGTATGGAAGGAAATGTCAATCACCCTTGTGTTGGATAGAATTGTCTCAGAGACGCTTACTTGGGCTTGACATAGCTGATTAGAAGAATAGAGCAGATTAAGTTAATCAAGCAAAGATTGTTAACTCTCAAACATGACAGAAGAGCTATGTTGATAAGAGGCAAAAACCTCTAGTGTTTAAAGTTAGTGATCACGTGATTATGAAAGTTTCATCTGTAACAGGCATCAGCAGGGCACTGAATGTGAAGAAGCTAAATTTGAGGTATATTGGTCCATTTGAGATCTAATAAAGATTGGGCCAGTAGCGTACTGAATAGCTTTACTACCAAATCTGAGTCGATTGTATGATGTCTTCTATGTTTCTTAGTTGAAGAAATATCGACCTGGTCTAGAACATGTGATTGAATATGAAGATGTGGATATGCGGGATTATTTGACATATGAGGTCACTCTTGATCGAATTATTGATCAATAGGAGAAACATCTCAGAAACAAGAGTATCCCAATTGTAAAGATCATCTGGAAGAGATTAACTCCTAGAGAGGCAACATGGGAAATAATGGAAGATATGTGTGTTAGAACCGGCTATCACCTAAGAGGAGGGTGAATTGGGTGTAAAATAAAAACTTAAGAACTTTGAAAATCTTTTTGCATCTTAATGAAAGCAGTAAGTATGAAGGTTTATAAATCAACAGTTAGATTAAATAATATATGCTGGAAATATAAGAGCTTAGGGAAGAGAATATGCAAACTGTGATTTATCCTGGTTCGGTCCAATCTGTGATGGCCTATGTCCAGTCCCCAGGCTCCTCCTGAGATTTTCAAATCCACTATCTTCTTGTTTAATCCGGGCATAAGAAAAGCCTTTACAATCCCACAAGTTTAGCCGGGTACTTGTGAAACCTTTTACAAATCTCTCACCGAGATACTCCCCCTTACGGCAAGTCTTACGAGCAGAGCAATCCCAAAGATCTTCCTCTCCTGCTTACTCATGCAAGTCTTATGAGTAGCAACGTTTTCTCCTACTTACACCCCTGTAAGTCTTATGAGCAGCAACGTTCTCTACTACTTGCACCTTGTAAGTCTTACGAGCAAAATGTCTTACTGGCAATTCTCTCTACAGCTTCTCCTATAAGGAAATCAACCCTCTCAAGGTCCCTCTACCTTGAGATCAACTCAGAAATATAGTTGAAAGTGTGTACAAACTCTCTCACAGAGTAGGTATAATACTCACTGAAGTATAATACAAAAATAAGTAATATAGAAACTAGAAAACATAGAGTGTTTGGGTAGAAGCAGAGGATTCATATTTCTATCATTTTTCACGTAGTTGCTCGCTATCTCAATTTTTTTTGTTACCCATTGATGTTGAATGCTCTCTCATTTATAGTTGATGAATATGATGGCCGTTGTGAGCATTCGTCTGTTGGAGTCATTTTGACCGTTGAGCATATTTGAAAAATGAGCTACCATGAGCTTTCCGTTGCAAAGCAGAGCGTCTCGTTGAACAACAAGAAGATTCATTTTGAGCTGTACATCACGTTGTGGAGCGTTTTGTATTTCAGACAATCTCTCATGGTGGGTCAATTACTTGTCATGGTTGGTAGCCACCATTCGGTGTGTAATGATGAAGTTCACCGTAGTTGACTTTTATTTGAATCTGTAATCCAAACATTTAATATCCTATTTCACACTTGAAATATATGTTACCTATCATTTAAAAACAATAACAAGTGAGAACACAATGATTCAATAACATGTAACCATATTCGGATTGTTCGTTGAGTGATGATATTTGCCGTACGTGACCTCCTTTCTTGAAGATGCAATCCAAATATTTAATCTCCTGTTTTACACTTGAAATATATGTTAGTTAATGTTTAGGAACAATAACAAGTGAAAACATAATGATTGTATAACATTTAACCACGTTTGGATTGATGGCTGTGAGGCTCTGTTTCGTTTCTGCATTCTACCACGTTATCACTCAAGTACATAATGGCTCACTCGAGTGCTTTTTATATTTTCATGTTCTGGCTTCCTCTCGGGCAAACACTCGCTGCTCTTCACTCGTATATGCTTGAGTGAAATCTCGACATCACTCGAGCACAACCATTCATGCTCGAGTACGCTTCTTGCTTTCACGTACAAGCTTCTTCTTGGGTTAACACTTTCTTGTCAAAACTTGCATGTGCTCGAGTGAAAAATAGTCCAATGCTTGAGCATGGATCCTAGTGCTCGAGTGTTGCAAATTTCTTCACGTTTCAGCTGCTTCTGGACATCACTCGCACAACTTTTTCAAAGAGTCAGTTTTTACACTCGCGGGTGATGTGGGGCCACTTTAGAAAAAATTTGTTTATTTGATTCTAATGATGTATCATAAGAAAGCTCCTGCCATTTGCATTCCAATGCAAAAAGAATCAGCTCCAAACTCGTTGTATACTGCAAGTTATGATCGAAAGAGTGTATATTTCGCTAGACTGCACAAGTATCAACTTCCAGATGGCATAGCTCCTAGAATATATGTTCAAATTAGGAAAATTACCTATTCATGGAAAGCTCTTTGAGTCTAGTTTCATTTGGCACTGGTCTCATCTCAATCCAATGTGTGGTTTGTAAGTTACGTGCAAAATACCGAACCTGTCTTGAAAAGTGACGGTGATTTCTATTTCATTTTCCACGAATCATATCTCCTTCATTTGATCTTCTTTCAATGTGATCCTAGTGCAAATTTTACGTGTTGTGAGTCCTCTTTCATATGCCACCATTTTCGGGTCAATCCGACGTGTGGTTTGATAGATATGATGAAAATACCGAACCTCTGTCAGGCTGAACGTAAAACAGAGTAGAACAGAGTGCTCATCCCGTGCTCGAGTGAGTTCATCCGTGCTCGAGTGAGTTCATCCCGTGCTTGAGTATTGAGCTCTGTGCTCGAGCATAACTCCCTTAGAAGTTCCATAACTCACATATAAGTCATCTTAGCTTCGTATTAACCTATTCGAACCATCATTTGATCATAGAAACCTCCGGTATCACTTCTAACAACTTGAATATTGATATTCTTGATAGATCTTCCAAGTTCTTCATTCTTCAATATCTTTCTTTTTGATTTTCCTCTTGATAATCATTCTTCATAATCCGAGAAGGCATCTCCTTGACTATCTTCAATTTCTTTCTTCTTCTTCCTCTTGTTCATTTTCATTAATTCAATATTCTTCATTCTTTGCTTGACTAATCTACAAAATATGTAATATTAAATATAGTAGTTAGTCAAAGAAATACATTATATAAGCTTTTTGCTCTTATCATTTCATATCTATATTTGACATCATCAAAACTAATCATATCTAACAATGTGAAAGCGTTACCTGGAGTTTATACCTATGTATACGTAGCAAATTTTGGAGACGAAATTTATTTAAGGGGCAGAGCTGTAACGCCCCATTTTTCTCCACCAATATTCCTTGTAATTATTTGTGGCATTTAATGAAATAAAATGGTGAATGTTGATATATTTGGAATGACAATAACACCTTTAATAGAGGTTACATGAGAACTGGGCTAAAGTAAGACATCAAGCTAAGTCTTTGTCTTTCAAAAATGCCATTGTTCAAGACCAAAATGGAGAATAAAAGAGCACAATATTTAGCCCAATATTAAGGAATTTCGGCCATGAAGAGAAGAAAAGGAAGAAGGCCTAAATTAAATCTAAGAATGTAAGGGCAAAATGGTAAATTAAAATAAAGCACAAAATTAATTATTTTCTCATTTTCTTGAAGCTAATTTTGGTTGAATAAGGAAAATAAAGGGAAAATATATCTTTGAGCATAAGTATGCAATTTTGGAGCATTCTTGGCCAAGTAAATTCAAGTTTGAAAAGTCAAAAAGTATATGTACTTGATTATTAATTAAAGAAGGTAATTATGGGAAATGCAAGAAACAAATATTACTTCCCTTTCATTTTGTCATTTTTTTCCAAATAGGAGGAAAAATATTTACTTGGACACTAAACAGGCCATGTGTCATTATCTTAAGCCAAGTACAAAGATGGAGTCATAAAGCAAAATGCACATGGGGAATTAGCAATAAATAAATAGTTAAGGAGGTGTATGAAGATATTTTCGTTAAGAGCTTCTTATCTCCTTCTTTAGCTCATTTTCATCTAAAGGTAAAAAAAAATAGAGAGGGGAAGAGCTTGAAGAACATAAGCATAAATGGTTCAAGAGGGAAAAATCAAGATAGGTACTTGTGATTTCAACTGATTAAGCTCATAAAATCAATGGAAAACCTCTTGTAATCTCTTTGAAATATCATGTTGTTAGTTAGGATCAACAAGTAAAGTAAAAGAATTTAAAATTTTGCCTATCCTAATTGCGGATCTTTAAACGGCATTTAAACCAAGTTAGAAAGATTCGTACCTTTTCAATTTAGGGTTTTTCGACCTCTAGGAGCCAACACCTCAGATCCGCTCCCTCTACAGGTATCTACATGAATGCTCTCCAACACAGACTACATGCTAGCACCTCCAATATTTCCTAGGGTTTCCCTTGCGGCTCTGAATTCTCATCCGTGTATGAGTTTTTCTGCTCTATCAATTTTATAACCCATAAGGGCTATATTTGAATTTCAAAATTAATCTTTATTAATTTTGAAATTAATTAACCCTTAATTATCTTGATGAGCTAATTAAATAAATACAGTTTAAATTAAATTTGTCCAATAGTTTTAATTTAACCTATTTATTTAATCCAAATATTTAATTTATCTTCATAAATTAAATATTAGATACTATATCTCTATCATGTTAGTTATTAAATTTAATTTATCTTAATAAAATTAAATTTAAAACTAACACAATATAATAATATCATATAATATATAGACACACACACACAGATATATATATATATAACTAGCATCTTGTACTCTTATAAGTGCCTAAGAAACTGATTCGTATCCCCATATCTTATCAAAGTTATATTGGTCTTACTTCATCTTTGCTCTTGTATAGATGACCGATTAGGGACATTTAGGACAATCTTTATGATTTATCCAAGGATACAATCATCATAGTGAACATGCAAATAATTTGATAACATAATAGAGAAATTCATTAAATAATAATGTTTAAAGTACAATGATTGGCCCTTAGGGCACAATTTCCAACACATGTCTAGCAAGCAAAACTCCCAAGGAAGAGAAAGGGAGGGAGGATGCCTAGATAGAAAAAGTTGAGCAATTAAGAGGTAACTTCAAGAACCTTGATTCTCTTGATGGTATGGTGTTGTTGTTGTGATTGTTGGCTTGATTATGGTTGCTTTGTAAATTTGGGATGATGAAACCCTAAGGGGTCATGTTGCCCAAATTTCTACAACTCATGTTCAAATGGTATTGAAATGGTTAATCATGTGATTAAGAGTGAAAAGGAATGAGCTTCAAGGGTTAAATCAAGAAAATCACATTTTCCCTTTCCTTTATACATGTTTCGACCAAAACTGAAACTAAGGGAAGTAGCTGAAATTTCATCAATTTGATGGTTCCATTGTGTTTAGAAGGGAAAATTGTGTAGGGTATATGTTAAGTGTGAAGTGTGAAAACCCTTGGAATGTGAAATGAAAAAATGAACCCTAAAATCCTAAATAGGGGCTACCAAGGGCAAATCTGTCTTTTATCCATGAGTTTGGCAATTATGAGGTAAAAAATGGATTCTACACACAAAATTATGCAGGATTAACCTGGCTCACAATTTTTGAAAAAGTATAATTAGACAAGGTACAAAGGGACTTAGACCGGGTCCTTAGGGGCAGCTTGGTCATTTTGCATTTTTAAACTAAGATAACCAATAAAATGAGTTTGGAAGATAGAGTAGTACATGAATGAGTATCAACTCGATTCTTGTAAAATTTGAAATTTTAGAACTGGTCAGTTAACCCGAGTCGTAACAAAATTCAGGAACAGTTGTGAGCTGAAAAAGGAAACCTAAGGTAGTAACTCTATCCCTTGTACACTATGTGAACATATATATGCCATAACATCCCATTTTAAGTCACCAATATTCCTTATATGTAATTGATACAATTAATAGAATAAAATGGTGAATTGCGATGTATATGAACTTTTGCAAAAATGTAATGGCAAAATGATAAATTGCCAAATAAAGCAAGAAACTATATTTTGATAAATAATTAAGGGCCATTTTTAGCCAAATAGAGGAAATGAGGGGGAAAAATAAATATTGGGGATAAATATCCCAATTTTGGAGCATTTTTTGCCAAGTAAAATCAAGTTGGAAAAGTCAAAAAGCAACATGTACTAGAATAATTACTTGATGAAAGAGATTATGGGAAATGCATGAAACAAATATTATTTCCCTTTCCAATTGTCAATTTTGGTCAAATAGGGAAATTGGAGGGGAAATATAATTGCTTGGTTGATATCAATTCAAGAAGGAAAAATTAAGGCCAAGTAAAATTACAAATGTTGGAATTACATTAAACAATAATATTTCATAAAACAAATGGGTATTTCAAGATGCCATTTTTTGCTTCTTTCATTCCATATTTCAGTCAATAAAAGGGAATTGGAAGAGAAAGAATTAAATCTAATTGATTAGAGATAAGCCCAAGCAAAACGCATGTGCAAATTCAATTAAACTAATATATTCCAAGAACGGGAAAAGTAATATTTTAAAAGCCATTTCCTTTCCATTTGGGCATCCTTTTTGTTAAGCTACCACCAAATAGAGAGAGAGAGAGAAGAGTTGAAGAAAGCTTGGTGATCTTAGGCCTCCAAGAAGCAAAAATCAAAGGTAAAAGCTTGCAATCTTAGTGATTTTTTGCCTTCCAAACTCCTTAGAACTTCCTCTAAACTCTTCTCCTCCTTGAAATCCATAGATAGCAAGTCAAATCAAGAGTTTAGAGAGAGAGAGAGAGAGGGTTGAGGTGTTGAGGAGAAAGAAAGTTTAGAATCAAAGAGGCAATCTCATGAACTTGATCCTTTTGTGCTGTATGATGGTGGTGGTGTTGTTATTGGTTTTGGCTTGATTTGTAAATTTGGAAATATGAAACCATAGAGGGAAATGCTGCCAAAATTACCATTAATCAAGTCTGTTTAGTGTTTACAAAGTTAATCTTGTGTTTGTAAGTCAAAAGGAAGTGATTAATTAAGAGAAACCAAGAAAACACACTTTTCTCCTAAGAACCTAAATTTCAGTCTGATGCAGAATAGGGGGAAGGAGTTGGAATTTTGTAGTTATGATAGTTCCATAGGATTTAGAAGGGGAAATTCTATGGCAGTATAGGTGTTCATGATTTTTGGAAATTTGTATGCAAATCTGGATTTTATTAAAGTTGTAAATGCATGCTATTTGATTTGCCTCCAGTAAAGCAGTGTTGTTGCTTAATAGATTTAGTGGGCCAAACCTGGTCCAAAAAGTATGAAACTTGACAAGATTAAAGTAGAGATGTAGAGCTTTAATTTGATAGGTGTACATAATTTTTGAACTTGTATACTAAAAGATATGGATTTTTGAATTTGTGCCCTATTTTTGGAATGTAATATGGAACAAGGGAAGTTTTGCTAATTTTTGTGAAAAATGTGATAATGGTGGCTACCTTTGGGTATTTGTCCATGAAAATACATTTAAAGAGCTTCATTTAGGCTTTGGAATCAGTCAAAGTGGATTTTCCTGGAATTAATTATGAATTTCCAAAGTTGACTGAAAATCTGCCAGTTTTCTGGAAACAGTGAAATTGTACTGTGTAGAATTGCACCATGCAAAACAAATATAAATGCATTAGATAACCAGTAGAATTTGATTTAAACGTAGTAAGAGTACAAGTAATAAGTAGCTACTTGTTAACTCTAATTTGGATAGGAATTGGAAATTTCCCGAGCTAAAACCAAGCTTAGGACTGACAAAGGAATTGAGAAAGGAGTCAGGTAATAACTTTTTCTTGCATAACTATATGATTATTTTATGTTTGAGTATGCCATTCTCTGTAACATGAGCATAGTGTCTTGGATGTTGGAAATTTTGCCCTAAGGGCCAATTATTATACTTTGAACATTATTATTTTAATGAAATTTTTCCATTTTTTTATCATATTATTTACATGTTAACTGTGATAATTGTATCCTTGGATAATTCATAAAGATTGTCCTAAAATGTTCCTTATCGGTCATCTATGCGGGAGCAGAGATGAAACAAGATCAGTATGACTTTGATAAGATATGGAGATACGAATCAAAGTCTTAGGCACTTGTAAGAGTACAAGGTGCTGGACCGACCCATTATGAGAAATGTAATACCCCGAATTTTGAGACTCAAGGATAGAGAATAAGCCTGAGATTAGTGGATTGCTAAGCCCTGGTTTAGCAAGATCCCAAATTGTGATTAGGGGTTAATGACTACAAAAGTGGACGTGGTTAGTGATTAATGAACCCTTTTAGAGAATATAAAGAGGATTGTAGTCGCTTGTGTTATGAGCAACGCCAAAACCCTGTATTTGAGTTCAATTGTGGATTAACATCCAAATTGACTTAGAATAGAGGGAAGAATTGAATGGTGTATTGTGATGGAAATGGTGTCATGTTGTGGTATTTAATCATTGGAATTGATTTAAATTGGATTGGACACATTGGTTGCAAAACTGGAAATGCTGTCCAGTGTGAATTCTGTCTGGGCAGTCTTCTCGTGTGGACGTTTTTAATAGGCTAATGATGTCAGAAAATTATGAAACTTTCCGGTCTTATAGTTCACATCTCAAGCTTCAAAATGGACATATAATTTGGGCCATTTCGTTTTGTGAACTAGGAGATATGAGTGTCCAAAGTTTGGGATGGAAACTGAACTCTGTTTTGGGGCAGTGATGAGTTTTATGTAATTCTGGAAGGACACAAATGTCATTAAATACCACATGTCATTATGCAAAAATGTCATTATGGGGCATGCATCTAGATAAAGCTAACATGTCATACACATAGCATCTATCATGCATGCATTATGGTATCTGTTTCCTACTGAGATTCTCTCGAATCTCACTCTCCCCTACCAATAATTTAGACAGGGCAAGTGGCTCGTGGAGGGAGCGGCTAGGACTCCTTCGAGATGAGATTGTGTAATCCCCATTTGGAGAATTGTAATGGGCAATTATGACATGTATATCTTTAGCGAAGGTATGTACCCGAGATTGCCGGGATGATTATGTTGTGCACTCTGATATTTATATGAATGTGATTTATCTTCGCGTAGTAATTGTATTCGAAATGTGAATATGAGACCAAGTTTATAAATGATTTCGAAAGGTATTTTTGAAAACCCCATCATGTGATGGATTAGTAAATGTTATTTGATTATTATTGGTCTCTATTTCAATTTTGGGAATTATGATATCATCAAAAGGCAAGATGACATAAGCATGGAATTAAAACATCTTCTCATCATCTTCAGCTGCTCATTCACGCACAGCACCTGAACATAGTGTGAGAAATTTGAGAGAGTTTAGAGAGAGAAAGAGAAGAAAAATCACAAGGTAAGCCGATTTCTCCGACGATTTCGCTCCTAGCGCGTATAACTCCGACTCTAAACTACTCCTCTTTATTCTTTAAGGTTTGGAAAGCTCAATTTTGGTGTTTTGAAAGTTAGGGTTTTCAGCCATCTTTGAGAAAAGCTAGAAGGAGCTTGAGGTAACTTCCAAACTCTTGTATATTGACTATTCTGGCTGCTGTGGGCAATTTAATCGGTGAAATTTCGCCGGATTGCCATTGGTTGTAAAAAATGGAAAATGGGTTTCCCTAGGGGTTATGCTGCCCAAATTGATACTAAATGGTAGTTGTAACCTAATGGAATAGTCAATAAAGTGGTTAGGAGTAGAAAGGAACGCGTTTACGGAGCCGAAATCGCAAAACCCCAATTTTCCCCGGAAAACCCATATATTTCGGTCTGGGCTATAAATGGGTCTTAGAGTTGGATTTTCAATGATTTGATGATTCCATTGAGTTCAGGAGCGAAAATTAGGTGGGGTTACAGTTGGACACTTTTTCGGAAAAGGCTGAAAAAGCATAATTACGAAAACGCCCCTGAAACCCTTAAAGTGGGGCTGTCAAGGGTAATTTTGTAATTGACATTGAATTTGATAATTCCGAGTCCGGAAATGGGTTCCTTGGGCGAAAATATGTTAGAATAACCCATGTTAAAATTTCAAGAAAAGTACAGTCGGACCGGGTACGGTGGGGCCGGGCCGGGTCCCCGGGGGCATTTTAGTAAATTTTCAATATAGCCTCATATAACCCCCAGAAACACTATAGAAGTGTCTAAATAGTACATTTGACATTGTAGGATCGAATGTGAAGCCCCGAGTTGCTAGCACGCAAATCGAGGAGAAAAGACTGGAGGTAGGGGACTTACCATACTTGCATGTATTCGATATCTTTGCTTGTGTAGTGATGTATGTGATTGCTTTACTTGATTGTGTCGAGCATATTTGAATAAATGAAGCTCTGTTTCTGTTTTCGCTGTGGCCATAGTTTTGTTACATGAAATATTGAGCATGCAGAAATGTCATTATGGGGCATGCATCTAGATAAAGCTAACATGTCATACACATAGCATCTATCATGCATGCATTATGGTATCTATTTCCTAATGAGATTCTCTCGAATCTCACTCTCCCCTACCAACAATTTAGACAGGGCAAGTGGCTCGTGGAGGGAGCGGTGTGCACAACTTAATCATCCCGGTAATCCCGGGTACATACTTTCGCTAAAGATACATAGGGTATAATTGCCCATTACAGTTCTTCAAATGGGGATTACACAATCTCATCTCGAAGGAGTCCTAACCGCTCCCTCCACGAGCCACTTGCCCTGTCTAAATTGTTGGTAGGGGAGAGTGAGATTCGAGAGAATCTCAGTAGGAAATAGATACCATAATGCATGCATGATAGATGCTATGTGTATAACATGTTAGCTTTATCTAGATGCATGCCCCATAATGACATTTCTGCATGCTCAATATTTCATGTAACAAAACTATGGCCACAGCGAAAACAGAAACAGAGCTTCATTTATTCAAATATGCTCTACACAATCAAGTAAAGCAATCACATACATCACTACACAAGCAAAGATATCGAATACATGCAAGTATGGTAAGTCCCCTACCTCCAGTCTTTTCTCCTCGATTTGCGTGCTAGCAACTTGGGGCTTCACATTCGATCCTACAATGTCAAATGTACTATTTAGACACTTCTATAGTGTTTCTGGGGGTTATATGAGGCTATATTGAAAATTTACTAAAATGCCCCCGGGGACCCGGCCCGGCCCCACCGTACCCGGTCCGACTGTACTTTTCTTGAAATTTTAACATGGGTTATTCTAACATATTTTCGCCCAAGGAACCCATTTCCGGACTCGGAATTATCAAATTCAATGTCAATTACAAAATTACCCTTGACAGCCCCACTTTAAGGGTTTCAGGGGCGTTTTCGTAATTATGCTTTTTCAGCCTTTTCCGAAAAAGTGTCCAACTGTAACCCCACCTAATTTTTGCTCCTGAACTCAATGGAATCATCAAATCATTGAAAATCCAACTCTAAGACCCATTTATAGCCCAGACCGAAATATATGGGTTTTCCGGGGAAAATTGGGGTTTTGCGATTTCGGCTCCGTAAACGCGTTCCTTTCTACTCCTAACCACTTTATTGACTATTCCATTAGGTTACAACTACCATTTAGTATCAATTTGGGCAGCATAACCCCTAGGGAAACCCATTTTCCATTTTTTACAACCAATGGCAATCCGGCGAAATTTCACCGATTAAATTGCCCACAGCAGCCAGAATAGTCAATATACAAGAGTTTGGAAGTTACCTCAAGCTCCTTCTAGCTTTTCTCAAAGATGGCTGAAAACCCTAACTTTCAAAACACCAAAATTGAGCTTTCCAAACCTTAAAGAATAAAGAGGAGTAGTTTAGAGTCGGAGTTATACGCGCTAGGAGCGAAATCGTCGGAGAAATCGGCTTACCTTGTGATTTTTCTTCTCTCTCTCTCTCTAAACTCTCTCAACTTTCTCACACTATGTTCAGGTGCTGTGCGTGAATGAGCAGCTGAAGATGATGAGAAGATGTTTTAATTCCATGCTTATGTCATCTTGCCTTTTGATGATGTCATAATTCCCAAAATTGGCATTTTCGGATTTTCTGGCAGATTTTCTGCCCAATCTTTGAAAAATCATAACTAATTCTAGAAAAATATAAATGAGGTGATTCCAAAGCCAAATGAAAGATATTTAAGTCCTCTTCATAGGAAAAATATTGACCATTACTAAAAATCACCACACAATTCCAGAATTACATAAAACTCATCACTGCCCCAAAACAGAGTTCAGTTTCCATCCCAAATTTTGGACACTCATATCTCCTAGTTCACAAAACGAAATGGCACAAATTATATGTCCATTTTGAAGCTTGAGATGTGAACTATAAGACTGGAAAGTTTCATAATTTTCTGACATCATTAGCCTATTAAAAACGTCTACACGAGAAGACTGCCCAGACAGAATTCACACTGGACAGCATTTCCAGTTTTGCAACCAATGTGTCCAATCCAATTTAAATCAATTCCAATGATTAAATACCACAACATGACACCATTTCCATCACAATACACCATTCAATTCTTCCCTCTATTCTAAGTCAATTTGGATGTTAATCCACAATTGAACTCAAATACAGGGTTTTGGCGTTGCTCATAACACAAGCGACTACAATCCTCTTTATATTCTCTAAAAGGGTTCATTAATCACTAACCACGTCCACTTTTGTAGTCATTAACCCCTAATCACAATTTGGGATCTTGCTAAACCAGGGCTTAGCAATCCACTAATCTCAGGCTTATTCTTTATCCTTGAGTCTCAAAATTCGGGGTATTACATTTCTCCCCCCGTTCAATAAATTTCGTCCTCGAAATTTGTCGAACCACTTAATCCACAAACTACGGATGCTTCTTCACGACAGCTTCCATTTCACAATTCATGTCACATTGGATGGTCTCCTCTAGATCACCCACACACAACCGATAATCCACAAATCCGATTCTCGCAAGAATCTCAAACAATAAATACAACTCAGTTGCCACAAATTGCAATCGGCCCATTTCACGATTGCCGCACAAACATAATCACCTCACGATTATTAAACAAATGCAATCGTTTCCACATACGATTGCTACCAAAACCATCATCACATAATCACAATCGTCGTAAGCCCTTCTAATTCATGAGTGGCTAGTGCATCTCGATATCTGGAGGCTCTAACTTATGAGCCACATCATAAGATCTCGGCAGTTGGGCAGCATAGGCCACCATTCTGCTCAATTCAATCTTGTTATTCCTTCCGGGAGTAACCCCAAAACACCACAACCTCAATACATCAAACAACAGCCTTAGCTGTATACACAAACTCTTCCACTGTATTCGCATTCAGAACCTTACCCTCACCCGTACATCCACCAGTAACTCCACTAATGGTAACCAGGACTTTTGGGTATCAACACAATATTACTTTTGTATCAACTTTCATGGTGTCACCCTCACCCGTACACCCACCAGTGACTCCGCTAGTGGTAACCGGGACTTTTGGGTATCCACACAATAGTACTTCTGTATCAACTTTCATGGTGTCGCCCTCACCCGTACACCCACCAGTGACTCCGCTAGTGGTAACCGGAACTTTTGGGTCTCAACCACAATCATCACATCATCTGGTCACTCTGGAATCTCAATTTCTTCTATCCAAGCGCCTTTTATTGTCACACCCCCCTTAATGGGTGCCCACGCTTCCGCTGCGTGGCTGGCTCCCACATCACACCCATCCGATGGATGCCCGTGGGTTACCGGACTCACAATAAAATCCACTTCCTTATCAAACGTACAGTGCAGACTCTAATTTTATGCACCGCCTTTCGGCCTGGGGTCAACACCGGTGCAACCAACATGGTGGCTAGCCAGGCTGGCCATGCCGGGGTAATTGCCCTCATAAACAAGAATCCCCGATCATGTAGTCGAATTCACCATTAGCTAAACTAGCTTTGCTCTGCTACGACACACCTCAATCCCAGCTTGTTCACAACTATCACAGATTCACAATCACACTCCACCCTCATCCCCTTTTACCGCCGGGAAGACACACAGTCTTTACCCGAACCGTTGCTAGCGACTCAGGAACTATTGGCATGGCAGTGCATATACATAGCCTCACGGCTCACAAATAGTCAATCCCCCGTAATCTACCGCCCCAACGGAACGGTCCTCCACCATAGGAATCACCCCATGCGGCCGCAGGTGAGAGACTCACAATGCACAATTGCAACAAGCTGGAACCAGGCATTTTAATAATTCCACCCACCACAAATTCTTTTCACCAAACTAGGATCCTTCAAAACCCCTTTTTCACAAAATAATCTGGACTTCGAAGTTTTACCTCCCGAAGCCATGATTAACACATCATTCTCACGGTAACCTCGAGCTTCTACTCAACACAATTCCCAAACATATCACATTCTCATGCTTCCGCTGCACACTCTGAGGTCAATCTCCTCATCTGTGCTTTAACAATGTCAAGCTGATTTAACAGAAGTCCCATAGGAATCTCCCACCACAACTGACAACATTCACAACATATATTCATCTGCGTCAGACCTTGGCCCGATTCAACTTGAATCATTCAAAGCCACAACAAGCACTTCGTTGAGATCCCATACTCCCAACGTTCCCAGAGCTCTATCCTATGATTCAACGTTATGGCGAGTGCACACTAAGGTTCATCGTCACGGCAGCTGCACACTAGGGTTTGTCGTCACAGCGGCTGTCACAAATTTTTTTTTATATTGTCACACCCCTTCAGAGTGCCCACCCCCCTGATCAACTACGTACCAGGGCTCCGCTGGCCGGCCCTAACATTGAGCCTGGCAGGCAGCTGGGTTACTCACATTTCACCCAGGACTCACATATTCCCCATATCTCCACCGCCCCGAAGGCACGGTCCTCCCACTGTGTGCCATACACACCCCCAGTGGGCCGCAGGTAATAAAAACACAAATATCCGCTCCGATCAGACGTCGCCGTAGGTAGCCCTCTCCGATCAGAACTCCCCGTAGGTTGCCTTCTCCACTTCGAATCCTCGTAGATAACTCTTTCAAATTCAAATTCTCCACAGAATCACTTTTCCCTGTGCCAGATTAATACTAGCAACCTCAAGATACCTGATACACATTTCAATGCCAATCTAGTACCACATCCTGGTACCACAGACCATATAGGTCATATCAACCTCCTTAGGACCAGCTTGACTATTGAGTCTGATCCTTGGATCACAATTCATCTTTCAAACCTTCAACCTCAGTTGAACCGGGAAATCACTTCCCTCATTTCCACGGAGCATCACAACTCCAACACAAATTCAAATATCATGCCAGCCTAGGGCACACCGGTCCCCTAGGTCTTAAGGCCTATAAACATACAAGCTCAGTATGACATCACTACATGTAACATCATACCACCTTAGGTTTCTCACCTAATATCTAGGTTAGTCATGATACCTAGAATCTCAATATCACACATCTAGGAAATCATTTTCCTTAGTTCTCTAATCAGACGATGGGTCTGATTACCTCCACCTCTAGGTCTACACCTCAAATCCTCAGGTGAATCATACTGACTCACCATATCCACAACACAATTAATGTATACACATAGCCCTTAAACTCATATATCCATAAATAGCAGGGACCATAATGTGTATACCATAACAAACAAAGTCATCTCCTATGACTTAAGGCAGCAACTACTGCCATTATCCTAGCAAATTCCTTACTTGCCAGGAACTGCAGCTCTGATACCAAAAATGTAACCCCCTCCGTAATTATATCCGAAATACGCGATTAAAATGAAATAGAGACCAATAATAATCAAATAACATTTACTAACCCATCACATGATGGGGTTTTCCACGAATACTTTTTGAAATCATTTATAAACATGGTCTCATATTCACATTTCGAATACAATTACTACGTGAAGATAAATCACATTCATATAAATATCAGAGTGCACAACATAATCATCCCGGTAATCCCGGGTACATACCTTCGCTAAAGATACATAGGGTATAATTGCCCATTACAGTTCTTCAAATGGGGATTACACAATCTCATCTCGAAGGAGTCCTAACCGCTCCCTCCACGAGCCACTTGCCCTGTCTAAATTGTTGGTAGGGGAGAGTGAGATTCGAGAGAATCTCAGTAGGAAATAGATACCATAATGCATGCATGATAGATGCTATGTGTATGACATGTTAGCTTTATCTAGATGCATGCCCCATAATGACATTTCTGCATGCTCAATATTTCATGTAACAAAACTATGGCCACAGCGAAAACAGAAACAGAGCTTCATTTATTCAAATATGCTCTACACAATCAAGTAAAGCAATCACATACATCACTACACAAGCAAAGATATCGAATACATGCAAGTAAGGTAAGTCCCCTACCTCCAGTCTTTTCTCCTCGATTTGCGTGCCAGCAACTCGGGGCTTCACATTCGATCCTACAATGTCAAATGTACTATTTAGACACTTCTATAGTGTTTCTGGGGGTTATATGAGGCTATATTGAAAATATACTAAAATGCCCCCGGGGACCCGGCCCGGCCCCACCGTACCCGGTCCAACTGTACTTTTCTTGAAATTTTAACATGGGTTATTCTAACATATTTTCGCCCAAGGAACCCATTTCCGGACTCAGAATTATCAAATTCAATGTCAATTACAAAATTACCCTTGACAGCCCCACTTTAAGGGTTTCAGGGGCGTTTTCGTAATTATGCTTTTTCAGCCTTTTCCGAAAAAGTGTCCAACTGTAACCCCACCTAATTTTCGCTCCTGAACTCAATGGAATCATCAAATCATTGAAAATCCAACTCTAAGACCCATTTATAGCCCAGACCGAAATATATGGGTTTTCCGGGGAAAATTGGGGTTTTGCGATTTCGGCTCCGTAAACGCGTTCCTTTCTACTCCTAACCACTTTATTGACTATTCCATTAGGTTACAACTACCATTTAGTATCAATTTGGGCAGCATAACCCCTAGGGAAACCCATTTTCCATTTTTACAACCAATGGCAATCCGGCGAAATTTCACCGATTAAATTGCCCACAGCAGCCAGAATAGTCAATATACAAGAGTTTGGAAGTTACCTCAAGCTCCTTCTAGCTTTTCTCAAAGATGGCTGAAAGCCCTAACTTTCAAAACACCAAAATTGAGCTTTCCAAACCTTAAAGAATAAAGAGGAGTAGTTTAGAGTCGGAGTTATACGCGCTAGGAGCGAAATCGTCGGAGAAATCGGCTTACCTTGTGATTTTTCTTCTCTTTCTCTCTCTAAACTCTCTCAACTTTCTCACACTATGTTCAGGTGCTGTGCGTGAATGAGCAGCTGAAGATGATGAGAAGATGTTTTAATTCCATGCTTATGTCATCTTGCCTTTTGATGATGTCATAATTCCCAAAATTGGCATTTTCGGATTTTCTGGCAGATTTTCTGCCCAATCTTTGAAAAATCATAACTAATTCTAGAAAAATATAAATGAGGTGATTCCAAAGCCAAATGAAAGATATTTAAGTCCTCTTCATAGGAAAAATATTGACCATTACTAAAAATCACCACACAATTCCAGAATTACATAAAACTCATCACTGCCCCAAAACAGAGTTCAGTTTCCATCCCAAACTTTGGACACTCATATCTCCTAGTTCACAAAACGAAATGGCACAAATTATATGTCCATTTTGAAGCTTGAGATGTGAACTATAAGACTGGAAAGTTAAAGCTAACATGTCATACACATAGCATCTATCATGCATGCATTATGGTATCTATTTCCTACTGAGATTCTCTCGAATCTCACTCTCCCCTACCAACAATTTAGACAGGGCAAGTGGCTCGTGGAGGGAGCGGTTAGGACTCCTTCGAGATGAGATTGTGTAATCCCTATTTGAAGAACTGTAATGGGCAATTATACCCTATGTATCTTTAGCGAAGGTATGTACCCGGGATTACCGGGATGATTAAGTTGTGCACTCTGATATTTATATGAATGTGATTTATCTTCACGTAGTAATTGTATTCGAAATGTGAATATGAGACCATGTTTATAAATGATTTCAAAAAGTATTCGTGGAAAACCCCATCATGTGATGGGTTAGTAAATGTTATTTGATTATTATTGGTCTCTATTTCATTTTAATCGCGTATTTCGGATATAATTACGGAGGGGGTTACAAGAAAGCTATATGGATCAAGTTATAAGCTTTTCTCATGTATAACCACGTCACAATACCCTTAGACCTGAGGTCATCATGGATTCCTACATGAGAGTTGCTAAGCTTTGAACTAGCCAAAAGTCACTTTTGACCTGGTGATGATAAAGGTTACGATCGGGCTTGGTGGTTTTTCATGCAAAGGAATATGAATGATCAAGATGGAATTTGTCCCTCACATTAGTAGAGAGATATTACTGGGCCCCTCGATGAGTAAGTCTGAGAAATGTATGGCCATACTTTGATGGAAAGGAGTTTCCATCTCTATGATCAGGCTACTCAGGAATCGAGAAAGTAATGGTCAGGAACAAGAGGATGACATTATCCATGCCTTATCCTTGATCGATATATCGTGTGACAAAAGGGACGTGACATGGTTGTATGACAGGTTGTATCGTGATAACGATCCTCATATGAATTGGGTAGTCGTAATGTCTTGCTAGAGGCCGCTTGCAACTTTTGGGTTAGTATAGTTATTGGCCTACTGCCAACTTCATATGGGCCTACAGGGTCGCACATAAGAATGGCCCAACACGAGATAATGTTTAATTTAGGGTGGACGAATTTTATATATATATATATATAATATAAAATTCATTAATAATATTATATAGATATATATTTTCGAAATATTTATATCTTTTATATATATGTGTGTGTATATATATGTATTATATGATATTATTATATTGTGTTAGTTTTAAATTTAATTTATTAAGATATATTAAATTTAATAACTAACATGATAGAGATAGTATCTCAGATTTAATTTATGAAGATAAATTAAATCTAATGGCTCTTTATTTGGATTAAATAAATAGGTTAAATTAAAATTGTTGGACAGATTTAATTTAAACTGAATTTATTTAATTAGCTCATCAAGATAGTTAATATTTAATTAATTTCAAAATTAATGATGATTAATTTTGAAATTTGAAAATAGCCATCATAGGTTATAAACTTGATATAGCAGATACATTGATATGCACATGAGAATTGAGAGCCACAGGGGAAACCCTAAGAGACATTAGAGGAGCTAGCACGCAGTCTTGGTTGGAGAGCATTCGTGTGGATACCGGTAGAGGGAGTGGACCTGGCGTGTTGGCTCCTAGAGATCGTGAAAACCCTGAATCATAAAAGGTATGAATCCTTCCAACTTGGTTTAAACGCCGTTGATAGATCCTCGATTAGGATTGGTAAAATTTTAAAATTCTTCCGCTGTGCCTGCCGATCCTAACATTGGACATGTAGTCTACTTGTGGTCTGGAACCCAATGGAGGCACAGAGTTCAGCCAGGGTTGTAAACACTCATTTGGCCTTGGACAGTGTACACATATCATTCTATCATGAACAATAGTCTATCATGTTACATGATATGGTGTATTGAATATTCATTTTCATATTTTGCTCAAATCTCACTCTTTTACTGTAACCCCCTGCCGTAATTAATATCCGGATTACGCGATTAAGGTGAAATAGAGACCAATAAGATAAAACATCATTTATAAACCCATCAACCAGACGGGGTTTTCACAATTACATTTCAAAATCATTTTAAACCCGGTCTCATATTTACACTCCGAATATAATTACTATGCGAAGATAAATTACATTTATACAATTATCAGAGTACGCAATATAAATTCCCGACAATTCCGGGGTCATATCTTCGCTCAATTCTCATAAGGCATGATAGCCCATACAACTCATTCAATAGGGATTACACAAATCTCTTTCGAATACATACTCCAAATACTGGTCCAAACATACACATACATAATCCCAACTACGTATTGATAACCAACTACTAAGCTCTCACCCAGAACGAGTCTTCTTCGTCCTTGGATGCTTGCTTCATCCTCAATCTTCCTTCCCTGTCTAAAATGTTGATAGGGGAGGGTGAGATTCTGGGGAATCTCAGTAGGAAACAGATACCAATATGCATGCAAGATAAGTATTTAATGCATGACATGCTTGCATCACAATAACACATGTTCACATAATGATATATCCGCATGCTCAATGTTCACACAACATACTCATGGCCATAGTATAAATAGAACAGAGCTACAATCATTCTCATATGTCTCACATAATCACGCAAAGCAATAACATGCATCAATACACAAATACAATTATCAATACATGCAGGAGAGGTAAGTTCCCTACCTCCAGTCTTTTCTCCTCGATTTGCGTGCCAGCAACTCGGGGCTTCACATTCGATCCTACAATGTCAAATGTACTATTTAGACACTTTCATAGTGTTTCTGGGGGTTATATGATTCTATCTTGAAAATTTACCAAAATACCCCCGGGACCCCGGCCCGGCCCCGCCGTACCCGGTCCGGCTGTACTTTTCCCGAAATTTTGACATGGGCTCTTCTGACATATTTTCGCCCAAGGAATCCATTTCCGGACTCGGAATTATCAAATTCAATGTCAAATTACGAAATTGCCCTTGGCAGCCCTACTTTTAGGGTTTTAGGGGCGTTTCCGTAATTATGCTTTCTCGGCCTTTTCCGAAAAAGTGCCCAACTGTAACCCCACCTAATTTTCGCCCCTGAACTCAATGGAACCATCAAATCATTGAAAATCCAACTCTAAGACCCATTTCTAGGGCTGGCCGAAATTTATGAGTTCTCCAGGGAAAATCGGGGTTTTACGATTTCGGCTCCGTAAACGCGTTCCTTTCTACTCCTAACCACTTTATTAACCATTACATTAGGTTACAACTAACATTAAGACCCAATTTGGGCAGCATAACCCCTAGGCCACATCATTTCCAAACTTTAAAACCAATGGCAATCCGGCGAAATTTCACCGATTAAATTGCCCACAGCAGCCAGAATAAGCAATATACGAAAGTTTGGAAGTTACCTCAAGCTCCCACTAGCTTTTCCCAAATTTGGCTGAACCCTAGCCTCTCTAAAACACCAAGTTTTGAGCTTCACAACCTTAAAGAATAAAGAGGAGTGGCTTAGAGTTGGAGTTATACGCGTTAGGAGCTAGATCGTCGGAGAAATCGGCTTACCTTGCGAGATTTCTTCCTCTTTTTCTCTCTTTTCTCCAAGCTCTCTCCACGTTTTTTTCTTGCTTCAGCTGCTGTGTGCGACAGAAATGAGCTGAGGAAGATGATAACATATGTAATTCCATGCTGACATCATCTTTTAATGAGATGATGTCATAATTCCCATTTTCGGATTTTCTGGCAGATTTTCTGCCCAAACTTTGAAAAATCATAACTAATTCTAGAAAAATCGAAATGAGGTGATTCCAAAGCCAAATGAAAGGTATTTAAGTCCTCTTCATTGGAAAAATATGATCCATTACTAGAAATCACCACAAAATTCCAGAATTACACAAATTTCATCACTGCCCCAAAACAGAGTCCATTTTCGACCTCAAACTTTGGACAGTCATATCTCCCAGTTCCCAAAACGAAATGGCACAAATTATATGTCCATTTTGAAGCTTGGGATGTGAACTTCAAGACTGGAAAGTTTCATAATTTTCTGACATCATTGGCCTAGTCAAAACATCCACACGAGAAGACTGCCCAGACAGAATTCACACTGGACAGCATTTCCAATTTTTTGCAACCAATGTGTCCAATCCAATTTAAATCAATTCCAATGATTAAATACCACAACATGACACCATTTCCATCACAATATCCCATTCAATTCCTCCCTCTATTCTAAGTCAATTTGGATGTTCATCCACAATTGAACTCAAATACAGGGTTTTGGCGTTGCTCATAACACAAGCGACTACAATCCACTTTATATTCTCTAAAAGGGTTCATTAATCACTAACCACGTCCACTTTTGTAGTCATTAAACCCTAATCACAATTTAGGATCTTGCTAAACCGGGGCTTAGCAATCCACTAATCTCAGGCTTATTCTCTAGCCTCGAGTCTCAAAATTCGGGGTGTTACATTTCTCCCCCCGTTCAATAAATTTCGTCCTCGAAATTTGTTCCACCACTAAGGACATAAATTCCGGACGCTTCTTCACGACAGCTTCCGTTTCACAATTCATTTCACATTGGATGGTCCCTTCTAGACCACCTACACAATGGAGCGTCTCAACTTGATTCTTGTAAGAATCTTAAACCATAAATGCAACCCTAGTTGCCATAACCTGCAATCGGCCCATTTCACGATTGCTATACAACCACAATCATCATACTATTTCCAAACAAGTGCAATCGCCTCCACATACGATTGCCACACACTCTATCACCGCATAACCACAATCATCGCAAGGCCTCCTCATTCATGAGTGGCTAGCGCATCTCAGTATCCGGTGACTCTAATTCATGAGCCATATCATAAGATCTCGGCAGTTAGGTGACATAGGCCACCAACCTGCTTAACTCAATCTAGTGATTCCATCCTGGAATAACTCAACCACTTCACAACTCATTTCATAACAACAGCCGCAGCCGTATACACAAGCACTTATGCTTTTGTTGTATCCACATTCACAGCATTACCCTCACCCGTACACCCACCAATGATTCCACTAGTGGTAACCGAGACTTTCGGGTATCCATAACAATCACATTGCCGTATCAAATTCCACGGCATTACCCTCACCCTTCCGGGACTTTTGGGTCTCAATCACAATGTCCACGACAGATTCACATTGATGCGTGACGATTGTCACAAGACGACAGCACCCACGGCTGTATACACAATTGTACGTAGCTTTCGCCACTTATACAAATACACATTGCCCTTCCGGCATTCTCATCACAGCACATATCACAGATTCAGGTCACTCCAGAGTCTCAATCTCTTCTATCCAAAGTACCTGACTGTAATGGTCCACCTAGAATCTCAGTCTCTTCTATCCAGGCGACCGGTTGAGAGTCTCAATCTCCCAACACTACCATCATGCTCTTGCACCACACAAAGCAACTACAACGGCAGTTCAACGGCCGAGCTAGAGATGACCAGCGTCAAACCCTAAACAGCTCACGCTGACCTGCACACGCTGCATTGCACCTTAACACAATTCACACATGTCACATTCACAACAACACACATCGCAGATTCTAATTTTACGCACCGCCTTTCGGCCTGGGGTCAACACCGGTGCAACCAACGTGGTGGCTAGCCAGGCTGGCCATGCCGGGGTAATTGCCCTCACAACAAGAATCCCCGATCATGTAGTCGAATTAGCCATCAGCTGAATTAGCTCTGCTCTGGTACACAACAATACCTCAGTCCCAGCTTATCCACAATGTTCATAGGTTCATCATCACACTCCACTCTCATCCCCTTTCTCCGCCGAGAAGACACACAGTCTTGACCCGAACCATTGTTCGCTACTCAGGGACTATCGACGTGGCAGTGCACACACATAGCCATTCAGGCTCACAATAGTAGATCCACAATCACACCCTACCCTCATCCCCTTTTACCGCCGGAAAGACACACAGTCTAATCCGAACCGTTGCTAGCGACTCAGGGACTATTGGCGTAGCGGTGCTCACACATAGCCTTCCGGCTTCCACATCACACTCCACCCTCATCCCCTTTCTCCGCCGGGAAAACACACAGTCTTACCCGAACTGTTGTTAGCTACTCAGGGACTATTGGCGTGGCAGTGCATACAAATAGCCTTATAGCTCATACAGCTAACCGGCTTTCACAAACGGCCCGTCGGCCTTCACAAATAGCCTGTCCCCCGTAAATTACCGCCCCGAAGGCACGGTCCTCCGCCATAGGAATCACCCTATGCGGCCGCAGGTAAGAGACTCACAAATAGCCTTTCCGATCAGATCTCACCGTAGGTAGCCCTTTCCTATCAAAAGTCCCCGTAGATAGCGTTCTCCGATCTGAATCCTCCGTAGATAACTTTCTCTCTGTGCTGGATTAACACCCAACACTCTCAGAATAACTGATACACATTTCAATTCACTTCCTGTACCATACCCTGGTACCACAGACCATTGAGGTCAAATCCAATCTCTAAGAATCAACCCAGTTATTGAGTCTAATCCTTAGATCACAACCCATCTGTCCAAACCTCAACCTTAGTTGAACTGGGAAATCACTTCCCCCATTTCCATAGAGCACCATCTGCCCTAACACACAGTCAAATATCTCAGCCAGCCGAAGGCACACAAGTCCCCTAGGTCTTAAGGCTTTTACACACATAAGATCAGTATGACATTACTACATGTAACATCATACCACTTTGGGTTACAAACCCAACATCTAGGTTAGTCCTGATACCTAGAGCATCAATATCAACCACCTCGGAAACCATCTTCCTCGGTTTCAAATCAGATGATGGGTTTGATTACAACCACCTCTGGGTTTACAGCTCAAATTCTAGGACGAATCACTATGTCTTTCGATTACACAATGATCCTCCACTCTAGAATAACCAACAATGTATACACATATTCCTCAAATCTCTTATGTCCACAATGACAAATCACACATGTGTATACATAATCACTATCACAAGACATCATCTACCACCAAGGTAGAGATCTAAGAGAGCCATCCTAGCAAATTCCCATGTTTGCCAGGAACTGTAGCTCTGATACCAAAATGTAACCCCCTGCCGTAATTAATATCCGGATTACGCGATTAAGGTGAAATAGAGACCAATAAGATAAAACATCATTTATAAACCCATCAACCAGACGGGGTTTTCACAATTACATTTCAAAATCATTTTAAACCCGGTCTCATATTTACACTCCGAATATAATTACTATGCGAAGATAAATTACATTTATACAATTATCAGAGTACGCAATATAAATTCCCGACAATTCCGGGGTCATATCTTCGCTCAATTCTCATAAGGCATGATAGCCCATACAACTCATTCAATAGGGATTACACAAATCTCTTTCGAATACATACTCCAAATACTGGTCCAAACATACACATACATAATCCCAACTACGTATTGATAACCAACTACTAAGCTCTCACCCAGAACGAGTCTTCTTCGTCCTTGGATGCTTGCTTCATCCTCAATCTTCCTTCCCTGTCTAAAATGTTGATAGGGGAGGGTGAGATTCTGGGGAATCTCAGTAGGAAACAGATACCAATATGCATGCAAGATAAGTATTTAATGCATGACATGCTTGCATCACAATAACACATGTTCACATAATGATATATCCGCATGCTCAATGTTCACACAACATACTCATGGCCATAGTATAAATAGAACAGAGCTACAATCATTCTCATATGTCTCACATAATCACGCAAAGCAATAACATGCATCAATACACAAATACAATTATCAATACATGCAGGAGAGGTAAGTTCCCTACCTCCAGTCTTTTCTCCTCGATTTGCGTGCCAGCAACTCGGGGCTTCACATTCGATCCTACAATGTCAAATGTACTATTTAGACACTTTCATAGTGTTTCTGGGGGTTATATGATTCTATCTTGAAAATTTACCAAAATACCCCCGGGACCCCGGCCCGGCCCCGCCGTACCCGGTCCGGCTGTACTTTTCCCGAAATTTTGACATGGGCTCTTCTGACATATTTTCGCCCAAGGAATCCATTTCCGGACTCGGAATTATCAAATTCAATGTCAAATTACGAAATTGCCCTTGGCAGCCCTACTTTTAGGGTTTTAGGGGCGTTTCCGTAATTATGCTTTCTCGGCCTTTTCCGAAAAAGTGCCCAACTGTAACCCCACCTAATTTTCGCCCCTGAACTCAATGGAACCATCAAATCATTGAAAATCCAACTCTAAGACCCATTTCTAGGGCTGGCCGAAATTTATGAGTTCTCCAGGGAAAATCGGGGTTTTACGATTTCGGCTCCGTAAACGCGTTCCTTTCTACTCCTAACCACTTTATTAACCATTACATTAGGTTACAACTAACATTAAGACCCAATTTGGGCAGCATAACCCCTAGGCCACATCATTTCCAAACTTTAAAACCAATGGCAATCCGGCGAAATTTCACCGATTAAATTGCCCACAGCAGCCAGAATAAGCAATATACGAAAGTTTGGAAGTTACCTCAAGCTCCCACTAGCTTTTCCCAAATTTGGCTGAACCCTAGCCTCTCTAAAACACCAAGTTTTGAGCTTCACAACCTTAAAGAATAAAGAGGAGTGGCTTAGAGTTGGAGTTATACGCGTTAGGAGCTAGATCGTCGGAGAAATCGGCTTACCTTGCGAGATTTCTTCCTCTTTTTCTCTCTTTTCTCCAAGCTCTCTCCACGTTTTTTTCTTGCTTCAGCTGCTGTGTGCGACAGAAATGAGCTGAGGAAGATGATAACATATGTAATTCCATGCTGACATCATCTTTTAATGAGATGATGTCATAATTCCCATTTTCGGATTTTCTGGCAGATTTTCTGCCCAAACTTTGAAAAATCATAACTAATTCTAGAAAAATCGAAATGAGGTGATTCCAAAGCCAAATGAAAGGTATTTAAGTCCTCTTCATTGGAAAAATATGATCCATTACTAGAAATCACCACAAAATTCCAGAATTACACAAATTTCATCACTGCCCCAAAACAGAGTCCATTTTCGACCTCAAACTTTGGACAGTCATATCTCCCAGTTCCCAAAACGAAATGGCACAAATTATATGTCCATTTTGAAGCTTGGGATGTGAACTTCAAGACTGGAAAGTTTCATAATTTTCTGACATCATTGGCCTAGTCAAAACATCCACACGAGAAGACTGCCCAGACAGAATTCACACTGGACAGCATTTCCAATTTTTTGCAACCAATGTGTCCAATCCAATTTAAATCAATTCCAATGATTAAATACCACAACATGACACCATTTCCATCACAATATCCCATTCAATTCCTCCCTCTATTCTAAGTCAATTTGGATGTTCATCCACAATTGAACTCAAATACAGGGTTTTGGCGTTGCTCATAACACAAGCGACTACAATCCACTTTATATTCTCTAAAAGGGTTCATTAATCACTAACCACGTCCACTTTTGTAGTCATTAAACCCTAATCACAATTTAGGATCTTGCTAAACCGGGGCTTAGCAATCCACTAATCTCAGGCTTATTCTCTAGCCTCGAGTCTCAAAATTCGGGGTGTTACATTTACTACACTTGAAAACATTCTAACAGAAGTTAGTGGCTCGGAGGGAAAGACAGGGGCTACCGGTGCATAGAGTCCTGGTGTATACCAAAGCTGCTATGGTTATTTATATTTGTACCTTTACTTTCTTTTAAATGCTCTGTACATTTGTGTATATTTCTCAAGTACCTAATGTCAGTATGTTTCTGCTATTTCTGTATGCCTTACAGAACTATGTGCTTATTACTCTACGAATATCAAAATGTTTAGGGGTTTGGACATATGCTATCTTCTATGATACCTATAATGCACTCTCTAATTGGTGTGGGAAAAACACAAGTACCAACTGGGGGAAAAGCGTCAATGCCCCAACATCCCTAAAAGGGGATCTAATTATATGAATTCAGTACCAAGAGGGTATACTGCCCATCTGTGGTTAAAAGCCCAGCTGAGGTATGAAAGTCGTGGACTAATAGTAGTTGGCCCTAACTCAGGGTCTAACAATCATTAGCCCAGAAAAATGTGCACATACCGATGAATATTGTTACAGTGTATTTATTCTATTGGATTATATGGTACCTGACATAATTATTTGTTACATTTTATATGATCGATTGTCTATTATGACTGTGATTCGTTTGAGTCTCACCCCTATTCAAATTTAAAAATATTCCAGCAGAAGCCAGTGGCTCTAAGGGCAAAATGATAAATACTAGCAATTGAGCTGTTCGGGTAAAGAAGGTGGAGCTACTAGTTATAGTTGTTTATTTTGAGAGTTTTGGACTGGATTGCATATATTTTTCAGACCCTAAGGGGAACTCCTGTATTGTAAACAAGTACTCGTTATCAATATATTTGTGCTATTTCTATATGCTGTGGAACTATGCCTTTATGACTCTGGAAAATTCGAAATGTTAAGGGGTTTGACAAAATCCTCCTACATGTATAGATTGTAAATGTTGCCCTCCTTATTTTGCTTTAAAAGGCCCACAACACTCTACACTATATAGTAACATCCGATCCTAAACCCTGCTTCTCTATCAACTGTTGCTCGTTATTCATATTGTAACATCCTTACCTTCATGGTCACCTGATGAGTTTAAATACATAGCGAGTTGAACCATTAGGCCAGGAGTTCAGTCATGGAACAAATAGACTTTAGAAATAATTATAAATCCTAGCTTCAAATCGGGGTTCAAACCTGTAATTAAATGGATTTTCTGATGAATTTAAAAATTTTCAAAATGGTTTCATAAAAGTTTGCAATTCCATCATAACTCCTGAGTTCTTAATTCATTTTTTCAAAGATTCAAGCATCTCTCTACTTATTGCTTTTTAAGTCGTCACTTGGTTATGGGCCTTTTTAGTATATAGATGCCTTAACCCAGTTCCTCTATCATAACATCGTATGTACTAGTTTACTATATGAGTATATGGCTATTTCTACTATCACTACTATTAATAATGTAGTTATGTTCTCAAGTTATAAACAATATACAAAGAATCCAAAATAGATAACCAATCAGACTTTCAATCTTAACCATAATCTTATACTTGTCTGCGACTATCTTCTTGCCCTATAGCCACTTGTCCTTGCTACAGGTTAGTTATTTGGAAATGGTGAGATTCAAAAGAATCTCAGAAGTAACAAGCATTCAATCACATATATACAAGAACATAGAGCTTGCCACATAAGGGTGCAAACAGCTAGGCGGCCTGTCAGGGGCCTATGGCCTGGCCTGGTTACGGCCTGTTCAGGCCTAGCCTGTCAGTAAAAAAAGCTAGGCCAAGGCGTATTTAAAAGCTTGCTTCACTAAACAGGCAAATCCTAGGCTCACTAAGAAGCCTGATAGGGCTGTCAGGCTGTCCTGGCTTATTTTACATTTATATATTATTAAATTTTTTTTAAAATCACAAAGACACAAACCGTACCCCTTATCTCTGTACTCCCACCATCATCAGCACCATTGTTCTACTTTCTCTCTACTTTGATGGTTACTCTCAATCTCTCTCGTCTCTATTCTCACTCTTTTCGACATGTGGCCAGTCACTCAGTATCTCTCTCTCTTGAGTTCGCATAGTATGTCTTTGCTTCTCTGATCTTTCACTCTCATTGTCTCAATATCTCCCTCTCATCTCATATCTCGTAGGTTGCCAACTCGCTGCTGCTCACTCTCATCTCCGCCTTTAGTATCTCAAACTCTCACAATATTGATCTCTCACCCATCGGCCACCGCAGGTATGTTTTAGGTTAATGCTCTCCCTTTTCTTTTATGGCAACTATGATGATTTGGATTAAATCTTTTCAAATTAGAAAATCCATCTTATTTTTCTAATAAAGTAACTACCCTTTCATATTTAAAGTACACCTACCGGCCATTTTGTGCTTGCCCTTCTCAACTTGAAGAAGGAAGATTGAGGGTTTAGATCTTTTTGTGCTATTTGCTATTTATGGAACATTATTTTTATATGAGGTTTTCTATGCTATTTGAGGTTTTCTGTTAAATGGTTTAATGGCTCCTTATTGGTTTGATGGTTATTTTAAAGCTTATCATCTGGTGGCTTAATTTCTGACTATGTGCTATTTGAAGTCCAATTTAGTCGCTATTTCAATTTGTATTTATGAATTTTTTTTGGTAGACTTCATAATCCTTTTGTTTATAGTCTTCTCATACTAATATGATACACTCCCTCTTGTTTTCTCACCGAACATTCATCAATTTTAACAAAAAAAAGTTTATAGTTGATTTATTTGATTGACCTCTTTGATTTTTCAATAAATACTCTATTGAATATTTTTCTCTCACTCGCTTAATTACAACATTTTTTAGTAAATTAAGTAAGAATGCCTAGGTCTTTATACAACTTAATGGAAGGAGTATCAAAGTTATATTGTCCTTGAATCACTCTTCAAATACTAAGTTCCCACATTAGGGAACATGTAGATGTAGTTGTGGTTGTTTCTTATCAGAAGGAGACACTATCAATTGAATGAAACTTATGGTGACTGGTGAGTAAATGTTTATGGAAAGATAACTCACCCAACTTACTAGTTTTCTCATGTTTATAGATATATACTTGTTCAATATGATAGCCAACTATATTATTACTTTCTTAATTGTGTTATCATCTAATAATTTACATTTGATTTTTCCTTTTCAAGGTTTTGGAACAAAAAGAAATCAAGTTGATGATTTGGTGCTTTGTGGCTAGTACTATGCTTTTGATTTGGGCTAAATTGTTATAATTGTAATCAAAGTTGTTATTTTGTTGCATTTGGTGTTGTATATTTGATTTATTAGATTATATAATCTTTTTATGATATATTTTGAATTATTGAGATTAAGTTATTGTAATTTTGGATTAATTTACTTAGTTTTGTCCTAAGTTGAGCCTATTTGAATGCCCTATCCTATAGGGCCTATATATAGCATCCTATTGGCCTGTTTGAAGTTTTGAAAAACATAGGCTTCTTGATAGGCTTTAGGCTAGGCCCGGCCTTTGTACCAGCCACGCTCAGACTGAGAGAATGGCCTATAATAAGCCATAGGCCAGACTCAGGCTTGTATATTGCAAAACAGGTCTAGCCTATTAAGGGTTAAGCCTGGCATAACCTAGCCTGTTTTCACCCCTAATGCCATACAGTGGTCATATAAAACAGAAGTAGCAACCAACATTCAAAACACATCATGCAGCATATCACATTACAATAGCACTAGGTATATAAATCACTTAGCCCCGAGTGTTCACCCATGCAATAGGCCCTGAGATTCCACGTATACATAACAGTAATTTTTATGGCCTAGGCGTCCACTCATGCAATAGGGCCCGAGCGACCACCTTACAAATTGTGAATGCTTCCAACACTTATGATGAAACCACAAATATGTAATGTATTTCATAACATATAAAAGAAAGCGTTAGTACCAAAACTCCTTTCCTGAGGAGTATCCAATTGTTTCCTCTAGCTAGGGTAGATCTTAGATCCCAGAGAGCTAACAGGCCCTTTAATCAGAATTTACGAAGAACATGTTATTACTTAGTCCATTCATGTCATAAATCTTTCTCTTATGTTGGTTATCATTAGGGTCATCATGGTCATTTTACCAAGTCAACCAATGAGTTAAAGAGGTCAAATTATGCTAAGGGACTAATTTTCATCCTTAGAGTTCAAAGAAATTACAATGTACCATTACATTTTGCAATTTACGCATATTTACCCAAACTGGCTTAATTTATCAACTAACTTCAAAAATTCATATGTCTTTGCACAAATGTCCAATTGCAGTGGTTCAAAATGCTATGTAACTCTTGTTAAGTCTAGTTTTAGGAAAAAATATTGCCCTTACCCAATTGGACTCACATCAATCCAGAATTGCATTTATTGGACACTATTAAGAAACATGCTAGTTTTCATATGACCTACTTCAAAACTACACAACTCCTAGTGTATAGCTCCAAATATCTTATATGACTTGTCAAATTAAAGTTTATTAGGTATACTTTCATTTTGGAAAATATCACAGACATTGAACATCATTTCCTTATTTAAAAATATCACACAGCCAGACTATCACGCAGGAAAATCACACTGACAGAAATTGCAAAGTTACAAATTATATTCCAATGATTTAGAATTCATAACCAGGGGCTATTCCCACATAGGTTTTTGTGTAGAAAAAAATGGTAATATCAAAATGATCAAATTCTCATTCCTTCTATGTGTCCTAGTTTGGCAGAAATTTAGGGTATGACACAAGAAGTTACCAACTCAGATTTTAACCACCACATTTAGCCCATATGCTTCTGAAAAAACATATAATCACATGTATATGAGAAAGGCATAATGAACCCTAACACATCTTATATAACTAAAATTAGGGCAGAAATTAACACTTCAAATTTCATAACTAATCAACACAATATATATATCAAAATGAAACTCTTGTTTACCTCTTTTACTGTCATATGCTCTTTCTTTAGTTCTTTAACTTTAGCTCTTGCAAGATGACTCAAAACACCTCCCATTGAAATTATAAAACCATAGAAATGAAGCTCTCATCAAGAGGAACAATATTTATGAAGAGATTTTGAGCCATAGAAGTGCTTTAGAGGGTCAAAATCCAAGTAGAAAATCTCAGCTTAAACTTGTCCTCCTTTTTTCTTTCCTTATGCTTGATGCTCGACATTTTGAGCTTTGAGAAAGAGGGAATTGTGTTTTAATTAATCCACTTCAGCTCCTTCATTTTACTTGGCTGAAATTCACTTAAGGAAAAAGAAAAAAAAATCCATGTGTCAAAATGCTATGGCTTCTTACAAGATGTATGGTTAACTGCCTAACTGTGGTTTAGTCCAAATTGGGCTAGCTTCTCTTGCCTCTCCTCTTTCTTTTGGAATGCCTTTTACCATCTTTCTTTAAGTAAAAGGTGAAGATAGCAATTAGTTACACTCTCTTCTCTCTCTTGGTGCCTTAGACGACAATCATAGATGAAAAAAGTGGGAATTGATTTTGTCTTTAATCTTTGTTGCATGTGTATGTATGTCATGTGGTTTTTGCAAAGTAGGATGGACTTTGACCAAATTCTCTTCTCTTTCTTTTCCTTTTGCTTGGACATCCTTTACTTCTCAAAAAGTGAGGGAGTTATATTGATTCAATTCTCACTTCTTTTCCTTTTATGCCTAGGCACCATTTTTTACAATGGTGAGAACATGTTGACTTAACCCTCTCTTACTTTTCCTTTCTTGTCCTCTTTGAACGATTCTTTACTACAAAAGAAGGGAATTGTATTAATTAAATCCTCTCTCTTCCTTGCTCTTGTCTTGGATGAAATATTGAGGAAAAAGGGAAGGGAATTTGTTGCATTTGTCTTGCTTATGTAAGCATGAGTCATGTAGTCCGATTTTAGAAAAGATAAGTCTTTTACTTTAATCATCTTCATCATTACTTCTATTTTGTAAGAGCAAATCTTAGCCTTTCATTTTATTTCCCAAATCTATCCTCTAGATTGTCAAACCCCTTAACATTTTGATATTTGTTAGAGTAATAAATGCATAGTTCCATAGGCATACAGAAATAGCACGAATATATTGATATTAAGTACTAATTTACAATACAATAAATCCCTATAGGGTTGAGAAATATATACAAATTGTCCAAAACTACCAAAATAAAACAAGGATAACCAACGGTAGCCCTTGCTTGAGCTGGTACCCTCACACGCCGATATTTACCATTTTGCCCTTAGAGCTGCTAGCTTCTGATCGAATATTTTAAACTATTGAAAAAGGTGAGATTCAAATGAATCTTAGTAGTAACATATAATGAGTCATATAAAATGCAACAAATAAATATGCCAATCACCATATCATGCAATAGAATAATAACAATGTAATCATAATATCGGTATGTGCACATATTCAGGGCCAACCATTGTTAGAACCCCTATTTGTCTTTACCTGAGCAGGGCTCAAGACCACAGACTGGGCAATATACCTTCTTGGCACTGTGTATTATAACTGGGCCCCCTTTGGGCCATTAGGGTACTTGTGCTTTCCCCCCAAACGATACTTGTGCTTTTCCCGCACCAACTAGATAATGTGTGTGCATTATACATATCACATAAGATGGCATACAAAGCATATACAAGTTCACATAGTGTATGAAAGATAAAGTTACTACCTTAAGTCCCTTTTCGGCGCACAATTTGTTTTGAACCCTATCCCAGCTTGGCCAAATTGTATAGTTCTAAAATTCCAAGTTTACAAGAATTGAGTTATTACTAATTCATGCATTGTTCTAAGCTCACTTTGTTGGTTATCTTAGCTTAAAACTACAAAATTACCCAAATATCCTTAGGGACCTGGTCCAAGTCCCTTTATACCCGATCCAACTGCACTTTTTCAAAAAATTATGTCCTTGCCTAATCTTATACAATTTCACGTGTAGAATCCATGTTTGACCTCAGAATTGTCAAATTCACTGCCAAAAGTCATATTTACCTTTGGTAGCCCCTAACTTAGGGTGTTAGGGATAATCTTGTCATTTCACATTCTAATGCTTTCTACACTTCACACTTAACATATACCTTACACAATTTTCCCTTTTAAACACAATGGAGCCATAAAATTGATGAAATTCCAATTCCTACCCCTAGTTTCGGGTTTGGCCGAAACTTACAACATAAAAGGGAAATTTGGGTTTTCTTAATTCACTAGTAGAAATGACTTTTTAGACTAGTTAAAAGAGACTTTTTAGACCAATTATGGATTAGGTTTTGTTACAACTTGTCTAAAAAGTCTGTTACTTTTTAAACCTGTTGCTAAAAAGTTATACTTTAAAGATCGGTTGTAGCTACAACTGGTCTTAAATGTTTAGACCTGTTGTATCTATAACCAGTCCAAACAATTCTAGTTTTTTTAAAAAATGGTCCTCTTACAAATTAACCCTACCCAGCAAGCCATTTCAACAACATCTATCCCAAATTCCACAGAAGGAACAATGTAACACAGATTTCACAGAAGCAATGTTAGCAAGATCAGCAGCAAGCATAAATAAAGGTGTAAGTTACTTTTAACCAACTTCTAACCAATGGTAAGTGTATAACACTTATTTTTCAGCCACAAATAAAATGATTTAGCCCATAATTTCTAAAATCTTTCAAGATATTAAGGTTCAAGTCAAAATAAGCAATAATGAATTCCCACTGGTTGGAATCAGATTTTTGCAAATTGCAACAATATTAATTCATAAAGATGAGTTGACTATCAGTTCAATATGGAAAATTCAAGCTACAAGCTTATATCGGATTCCAGGAACTTGAAAATGCACTCAACAAATGTCTAGACCTAAAACTCAGCTTATGAATAAATTTCAATGTGCAATATGAAGGAATGACCAAATAGAAGAATTTGCTTAGAAATGGATGCAAAACTTTGAATGACAATGGCAGTAATAAAATTCAAGGATTGATACAAGTAACAGCAAAAAATTCCTCAGTATGTACAGAAATTTAGTCAGTTTTACAGAAAAACAAAGGGAAGAAAAAGTACAGAGGTCAATCCCTCAAATCCCATGCCTGCTATATCAACATCAGACATATACCACCCATATCTCAGAAATTGTCCTACACAGATACATAAACCTAGTTAGATATGAAAACCATAACACTTTATAAGTGCACATAGCATGTAATTGCATTGAAATGGAAATACACACAGCAACACAGTAATCTAGCGCACAACATGTAATTGCAATTACAATAGCACTTTATAATTCATATAGCAGAAGTAATATGTATGAGAACAATGTATAAAGTATAATATACGTAACATTGGATTCAAAAACTCACTATTTTTGTAAAAGCTTGTAGATGAATTCAGTACAACATCTATAGATGAAATCAATATCATCTTCAAGAAAGGGATCAGCAATATCAAACATCTGTGACACCAAAACCAAAAAAACATTAACTTGGTAACTTAAAAACAATAAAAGCAATACAAGAGTTTTGAAATATACATTTACCTCTTTAGTAAACTTAGTCATGCCTCGAGTGATAATATTATAAATGTGTCTAAAATCATAAAAACCTTATAAGTTAGACCCCGGTGGTTACTACAACTATGAAAAAGAACATTAAATCATTAAAATAAATATAAAAGCATGGCTTATTGAATACATTATTAAAACAAACCAATATATACTAACCTTTGGCATGATCCATGTTGTGTCTTTTAAGTCACGAACATGCTTACCAAAAACTTATGAGTTCATAGTCTTTTTCAAGTCATTTGTTGGTTTGAATATTCACATAGCTCTATCATCAAAATCACAAAGGTTACTTATTTCACACAAATTCCATAAACTTTACACACAAAAGGTAATAATGAAAGAAAACTTCTGAGTTCATGGTCTTTTTCAAGTCATTTGCTGATCATATGCCATCTGGATCTCTTATTTGAAAGGATTATCATATGCCATCTGGACTCTTGTTGCATGATATTCAATAAAGGTTGTGAAACTTCTGGATCAAAGGGTGATAGACTTGTTGGGGCTTTGATCGGGGTTTTCTCAGCTCGAACAAAAGCAAGGTTGTTTAAGCCACAAGATGAAAGCACCTAGGACATCGCTTACAATCTTCAAATCATTAAAAGGGATAGGGATAGGGATAGGGATAGGTGCATTTGCAATGATCACCTCTTCAACTAACACCCTAACTTGATCATCTTTCATTTGTTGGTAGTGGACAGTTGATCCTAGGTTATGCACACTCCCCGTGGAACTAAATTTCTCAGAGGACCCTCTGATGACTACCCAATATTGCAACAACTCCCTTTAGTTCTCTGCTTATTAGGAGCAAGCGATTGTGCCTGGGGAGTTTTGGTATCATGTCTTGAGCTCAGAAACATCATAATTTCTTCTTTTATCTTACTCAACCCAGTTTCTAATAGTGCATCAAATGATGCTTCAGCATTAGCCCCTGCTTCTGCTCTTGTAGTGGCCAACATATGCTCCAATTCCTCCCTAGTCATGATGCTTGAGGAATGGCGTAGGGGGCTCCAAAGTAATCCCTTATGCTTACCCCTCGTTTAACTTCCCTATCATGGCCTGGATTCTCATGTTTTACAGTGGCAATATCTTGCCCTCAGACCTAAAAGATTCCATGACTTATTTTTTTTCTAAGTTCCTCTTGAAGATAATAAAAATACTAAACATAAGCAATGAAATATGTTTCTTATGTAATTAATAACAACAATGATATATACCTACAATTTTTTAACCTACTATACGAGATTGTTCACTCTTATAAGACTGACTCATTTTCTGGTGAGCAAATAACCATTTTCTTCATGACAAATCATATATGGTAGAGAAAAAAGAATTGAAGGATCGGATTGAGATGCTTCTTCCAATCTCTTCCGTTTGGCTGCCAACAAGTCTTTTTCAGCCTTCACATAACCCCTACGAGACATGTATGAGGGCAATCATTCTTTCTTCTACTCTCTTGTGCTTTTTACCTTTTTGCTTGCGAATAAGAAATTAAACCAAAAACAAGGTTACAATTAATTAAGACAATTGATAAGTAAATAAAATGCAAAATAAGTCAACTAACCAAAGATTATGGAGTAGTCTAAAGCCTAACAAATTATTGCTAAGTCACTTCTTTAACATATGAATACTTGCTGCATCGAGTAGAATGAGGCTCACCATCTTCCACCTCGATATAAATGCAATTGTTGACTACATTTGTCTTAAACATGCTCTAACGTTCATAACAATACGCCATTATCTTATTGTAAAGGATTTTACTCTGACTAATGTCATAAGTGAGCTATAATTCTTGTATTGAAGGAGTAAGTGACAAATTTATGACAAATTTGATAATCAATACATGTAGAAGAGAATTGCATACCTGGATAGTGTCCCAAAAATGTTGCTTCACCTTTTCATTGACATTTCTCCACTCCATTATCAAGATGCTAGGCTTGTTACATGTAAGAAAGACAATAAAACTCCTATATCGGTTTGTATTAGGCCTGATTGGATTCCAATATCTATTAAACTCAATCAGTATCTTTGCCCAGCACTTTGACTAAGGGAAATGTCTCTTAACCGTGTGCCATGTCTACCCCTCCGGATAGACTAGTTACTGGGCTCACTTTGTTTCTAGCTTGGAATATTGCTAGGCTCGCTCTGATTAACACTAGCTGGGTCACTCTGATGAGCACTAGGTGGGTACAGATCCTCTATATTAGGATGACTTGGATCCTTCATTTTCCTAAGACAACAAAGAAAGATAAATCCTTTAGCTATAACATGAAAAGACTATATCTATAAAATAACTTTATACATTATTTAGCTATAAATCATAATGATAATTACATTAGCTAGCTAACTTTCAAAGTAGTTTCAAAATGAGATATCATCCCATATTCCCTTATGATGAACTTTTCATATGCCATGTTCAATATCTGCTTCATCTTCTTCGTTTAATTTTGGTAGACCCCTAGAAAAAGGAGTCTTAAGAAGGTCATAATTTGAGCAACTTTCCTCATCAATATCAATGACCCTTCTTCCTTGGAGAGCTATGGATCACATTTGATTTTCCTGATCCGTAATATAAAACACTTGTTTCACCTGATCTGCCATACTAAAAGGTTTATCTCTAAAACTTCTACTATTCAGATATACTAATATAAATCCTAACCTATCAATATTCACACCATTATTGACATCAACCCACTTGCATTTGAAAATGGGAAATTTATTTTTCATATAGTCAACCACCTAAATCTCTTCAGTAACCGTATAATAAGGCATTATTGCCAATTTAGGGTTCTTATCTTTTGAACTAAATAAATGCATAGATTGAACCACTAACACAACATCACTAATCTGCACGGTGCTCTTATCATTGAGGGACTTCATGTAACAGGTATAACTATAGATAAAAAATGAAGTCCAACTTATGATATCAACCTCAGGACCATGTGCTAACCATTTAATTATATTAGAAACACATTCTTCTCCGTCAACCTTTTATTTGAACCAATGTGCAAAAGTTATGTTATGCTCTCTAATTAACCTTTGTTTAGTCATTTGACTATTTTCTTTCCGTACAATTTCTTTATGAGCATTCATGTAACCTTGAACTTTATCAACATTAATCAATATGTACAAGTGGACTTGTCACAATTTATCAGGATCTATACTCTTTACTATTGCCTCGCATCTACCCCTTCTTGATCATGATGTTTAGGAAGCCCAATATGTCCTACATTTGACAAATAATGATGACAAAATTCCATAACTTCTTCAGAAACATATTTCTAAATAATAGATGCTTCAAGTCGGTTAAGGTTCTTCCCATACCCTTTTAGGATTTTCATAGTTCTTTCAATTGGGTATATCCACTAAAAATAGATAAGGCCACACAACTTTATCTCCCTTACTAGGTGAACAATTAGATGTACCATAATATCAAAAAAAGAAGGAAGATTAAGCTTCTCAAGCTAGCACAAGATCATATCTACTTCATTTTTCTGTTTATCCAATATTTCTATCTCAATGACTTTGCTACAAATAGCATTAAAGAAGAAACAAAGTCTAGGCAAAATCTATTAAAGATCATACTCGACAATGCCCTGAATAGCTATTGGGAGTAGTTATTGCATTAAGACATGACAATCATGAGACATTAGCCCTACTTACTTCAAGTATTTCATTGACACAAGCTTCTTAAAATTTGAAGAATACCTTGAGGGAACTTTGATGCCATGTAAATAGTCACAAAAACTTCTTTTCTCATCCTTAGACAATGTATGAGCAAGAGGAGGACAAAACGTTCTCTTACCATATGGCCTTAGATGTAAGTCTTCTCGTTTTCCCATTTCTTGCAAATCTAATCTTGCCTTCACGCCATCCTTAAAACTTCCTTGTATGTTGAACAGTGTCCCAACAATACTATCACATACGTTTTTCTCCACATACATGAAATCAATAGTGTCTCATATCAAGAGTGCGCTAATATGATAGACCTTTTATTCCATATATTTTTCTCATTTCTACTCTTTGTAGTCTTATCATAACATTGATAATTTTCACCTTTTCATAAACTTTCTCCCAATTAATGCCTCCAGAGCATCTTTAAACTCTTGGCCACCAAAAAACACTTTTTTAATCTATGATATGGGTGGCTCTATCTAAGAAATCTCTTATTGCCAAGATAAACGGTCTTTCTTCCATGTTAAACATGATGGTAGCATGCGCCTTCTTCTCAAATCGGACATGCTTTGTGGCCTTTAACACTATATCCTGACAAGTTTCCAAATGCAGGGAAGTCAATTATAGTATAAAAGTTCATGGCTCATATTTTAAAAATCTCCTTCTTGTTCGCACCAAAAACATCGATACCTTTATCCCACAACTCTTTTAGGTCTTTGATAAAGGGTTCTAAGTAAACATATATGTCATTTCAGGGTTGTTTTGGTCCCAAAATCAACATAGACAATATAATGTACTTTTATTTCATGCATAACAAAGGAGATAAGTTGTAAATTACTAGCAGAATAGGGCATGCACTATTTATACTTCTTAGGCTACCTAAGGTTACTAGATTCTTCACCGAAGCTAGGAAATAATTGATTGATTTTCTTCCATTAAGAAAAATCAGCTGGATATCAAAGCTTTCCATAAAAAATCCTCTCATCCGCATGCCATCTCAAACTTTTGGCATCAATTTCATTAGTAAACAAGCGCTTGAATATTGGTATGATTGGAAGATACCACAATACTTTTGTAAGGGCCTTATTTGATTTATACCTAGGAGTTTCACATATAAGACGTTATTACTTCTCTTTATGCTCTTTTCTATACAATATGCAATCATTAGAGTGTGCATGGATCCTTTTATACTTCATCCCTAGTAGACACAGTATTTTCTTAGCATTATAGTATTGACAAAGCAACATTATTATCGAGAAGCATGTCTGTAAAGGACTCAAGTGTTTCTAAAAAATTCTTATCGCTCTATCTATGCCATGCTTTTAAGCTTACCAATTTCAATACTGCTTTTAACAATTGGTATTGTTTTCATCCCCGATACAGTAGCTTCTTAGCATTACTGTACATATTACCATATGTATGTGATTGCTTAAAAGCCTCTTCTCCTGCATCACGAATAACATCCGCTATCTTATCATCCAGATCCGTGTTATCATCAAAGGCCACTCCCCCTGTTGAGATGCACTTGGCATTTCTAATTCTTTACCACGCCATATACATACTGTATAACTCTTACAAAATCCTTCACAAATTAAATGTATATATATAACTATAGCACTTAGTCACTTCTTATTCAATCATTATACACAAGGGCAATAGAACATCCGTCTATCATCATCGGCATTCCTTCTAGCAACACCTAAAAAACCCCTCACCCCATTATGATATTCAACACTTATCTGTTTAGCCTTATCCAACTATCATCTATATATTTCAATACTTTTTTCTTTTCTCTTTTCTATTTTTTCCCCAAGAAAAGGCAGGAGTATGACAAGAGTATGCAATCATTATACTCATCAAGCACCTAGTTTAACTACTAAATAATAATGAACAAGTACATTGCAAATTGTACATTATAATGCATTTATGTAGTAGAGATCATTTGCTAGACATTACTTCAATCAATCACTCAAAGAAAGGCTTTGAAGACCAGAAACTACACAGTAAAGATCAGTTTGTTTGATAGGGGGCTTTGCATATAGGAAGAAAGGCTTTGAATACCGATGACGACACACAACAACGACAGCAGTAATGATGGAGGAGCAATGTGTGAAATAGTGACGGGTGCGATGGAGGAGTTCAAGTTACAAAATGCCCAAAACAAAAGGGAAAAATTACTCATTGATCATAGGTTCATTGCATCAACGTCAATTGTAAACCATAAGTTTTATTAGCAGTCAAGAATTGAATTCTTTCCTGTTTGATACATAAATTTTTGTAAAATATAAATAAAATACTTTTGTCATGTTATAATCCAAGTTTTGATGACAACAAAAGGTGATTATATGTTTTGATAAGAAACTCATGTTTTGGAAGTATAAATATTGATTTAAATAGTTATCAAATGCATTTCACAAAGTTAAGAGAAAGCTGCTGAGATTTTAAATGATGCACTTCAGTAAAGCAGCCGTACTCTAGTGAGAACCAATTTTGACTCGAGTCCAAGAAGTGTTGGTCTGAAAGTGTTTTATAGAGGCTACAGAATTTAGAGATTTTACAGTAGTACTTGAGTGAGAGGCACTGCACTTGAGTGATGGCATAAGACCACACAACTTTATCTCAATCTGTAGTGTGGATGCATTGTGTGAGGATGCATTGCATGAGGAGTCAACCAAATTATGGTCAATCCCACTATCTACTTTAAACCACCGGTTATCACTATCGGATCTATCTACTTGAAACCACTTATCTATTTAAACAAACTTTCAAAAATGTTTATCAATCCCAACTACAAACACCAGACGTGAACCTGGGTTTGCATGGGTTTTGCAAAAGAAAATAAAATTTTCAAAACATTTTCGTAAAGGTTTATTGCTTTGCTAAGTCCCATTAGCTCTTAGTTTCCTTTAGCATAGTATGTGAGTGTTTAGTTGCTTAAGCGTTCTGTTCCATATATTGTTTAACATTCCCTTATCTTTCGGAAGATTAGTCAACTAAGTTAATCTAATTCTATCAACTTATATACATCATTACAATACCAAAATAGACTATATAATATACAGAAACAAATAGACAACTAATAGGAAATAAAATCTCTTTGCTCCATCCTCTAGTTATCTTGGTTTACCTCCTTGCCTCTTAATCCACTAGCCTGTGTTGTAGATTGGTTATAGGAAAAGAGTGAGATTCAAAAGAACCCCAGTAGTAACAGACATTTAATCACATATATAGAAGAACATAAAGCATGCCACCTATTCATCATATGACATGGAAATAACAATCAACATTCAAAACACATCATACATCATATCACATTACTATAGCACTAGGTATTTAAATTACTTGGGCTTGAGTGTTCACTCGCGCAACAGGCCTCAGGATTCCACTTGTGCATAGTAGTAATTTTTATAGCTTAGGTGTCCACCCACACAACAGGCCTCAGACGACCACCTCATAAATTTTGAATGCTTCCAGAACTCATGATGAAACAGTTGGGATTGGTAGGCGTAACGGAATAATTTTAAAAATTTCTCCAATCCTAATCGAGGATTATCAATAGTGTTTAAATAGTGTTAGGAAGAATCATACCTTTCTTTTTATGCATTCTTGGTTTTCGATCTTTAAGAGCCAACACGTCGATCAACTCACTCTACCAGTATCCACACGAACGTTAATCCAACACAGACTATGTGCTAGTACTTCCAACGTCTACTAGGGTTTTTCGTGGGTCTGAATTCTCATCCGTACATGAATCCTTCAGCCCATTGCTTTTTTATAACTCATAAGGGCTATATTGGAAATTCAAAATTAATCTTAATTAATTTTAAAATTAATTAACACTTAATTATCGTGATGAGATAATTAAATAAATTTGGTTTAATTAAATTTGTCTAACAGTATTAATTTAACCTATTTATTTAATCCAAATAAATAGCTAGTATATTTAATTTATTATAAATTAAATCTGAGATAATATATCTCTATCTTATTAGTTATTAAATTTAATTTATCTTAATGAAACTAAATTTAAAACTAACACAATAATAATATTATGATAATATATATATATGTATTTTGATAATACATATACATAACATTATTAATTTTATTTTCACAAATTTTGTATTATACACATATATAAATATAAAATTTGTCCACCCTAGATTAAACATTGTCACATATTGGGCAATTTTGTGTATGACCCTGTAGGCCCATATGAAGTTAGCAGTGGGCCGATAACTATACTAACTACAAATCGTAGGTGGCATCTAGCAAGACATTATGACTACCTAATTCATATAAGAATCGTTAACACGATACAACCTGTGATACAACCATGTCTTGTCCCTTTTGTCATAATATATTTCGGTCAAAGATGATACATAGATAATGTCATCTTCATATTCCTGACCATTACTTTCCTAATTCTTGAGTAGTCTAACAATAGAAATGGAAACTCTTTTCCATCATAGTATGTCTATACATTTCTCAGACTCACTCATTGAGGGGCACTAATGTAAGGGACAAATTCCATCTTGACCATTCATATTCCTCATCATGAAAAACCACCAAGCCCGATCGTAGCCTTTATCATCACCCAGTCAAAAGATAACTTTTAACTAGTTTAAAGCTTAACAACCCTCACGTAGGAATCCATGATGACTTTGGGTCATAGAGCATTGTGATGTGGTTATACATGAGATAAGCTATGACTTAATTCATATAGCTTTCTCATAGTGGGTCAGTCTAGTACCTTGTACTTTTATAAGTGGTTAAGACTTTGATTTGTATCTCTGTATCATATCAAAGTCATACTGGTCTTATTTCATCTTTGCTCTCACACAGATGACCAACCGAGACATTTAAGACAATTTTTATGATTTATCCAATGATACAGTCATCACAATGAACATGTGAATAATATGATAACAATATGGAGAAAATTCATTAAATTAATAATGTTCAAAGTATAATGATTGGCCCCTATGGCACAATTTCCAACAGAAACCACAACCATACAATGTATCTCATAAAATATGAAAGAAAGGGTTACTACTTGGTTGCTTCCCTTAAAGGGTGTTCAACTATTTGTCCAAGCTCGAGTAGGTCTTAGATCCCACACAGGTAACAGGTCTTATGATCAGAATTTACGATTGACATGTTATTACTTAGTCCAATGCATTTGGCAGAAGGTAAACTAAGTTATTCTTGACCTATCCCAATGTTTATCTATCATTTTGAACTTGTTGGTTATCATTTGAGTCACTTGGGTAGCTATTAGAAGCTCAAACAAATGCCTATAGGGTTGGGAAAGGCTAGAACAATCAACATCGCTCAGAAAATATAAGGTGCTGAAATAGGGGGTCTTAGTGCAACCAAAGGATTCTCTTGCCACAAGCAAGAGAGTTTAGAAACATTTGGGCCGTGGCTAAGAAATAATTTGGAGCTTGGCCGCAGCCAAGAATCTGGACTTCTAGATTTTCCCTGTTTCTTAGCTGAATTTCCAAAAATCATAACTTAATCTACAAAAATCCAAATAAAGTGATTCAAAGTCCTAATTAAAGCTTTCTAAGTACTTGTGAAAAATGTTAACCACTACTACTTTCAACCATAAAAGCTTATAATTCCATGCATTATCTCACTGTTCCAAAACCAATTCCAATTCCAGTCCTTAACTTTAACAATTAATATCTCCCAATGTACAAACCTTAATTGAGCATATTATATACCAAATTAAAGCTTATACTGTCTAGTGTTGTTTTGGAAAATACCATAGCAATTGGACATCATTTGGCTCATCAAATGTGTCCCACAAGCAATCTGACCCAATATTGGTAGCAACTAACCACAAGTAATTGCAACTTCAAATTTTGATTTTTGATTTCTGATTTCTACTGATTAAAATTCACAAATCATGGTTTATTCCCACACAATTTTTTGTGTAGAACATAATGGAAGCCTCAAAAATACCAAAATCAAACCCTTCCTACTCTTTCTATTCTGGCTAAAAAAGGGCCCTAACAACAATTAACCAAAATTATATTTTAACCATTAAACTAGTCTAACATCATCATGAACCATCATTCAACAACATATACATTATCAAAACATCATCAAACATCTAAGAACCCATGTTGGCTAAAATCCACAGGCCCTACAAAACTCATGAAAACCTCAAAATAACCAGTTTAAATTAAAGCTTACAGTTACCTCTACACATTTCTACAATCGGTTTTGAAATCAGGCAGTACTTCATCTGGAAACTTCTTACTAAACACCTCCAAATGAAATTTTGAAACCATATAAGTGAAGCTTAGGATGAGGAGAAGAAAATTATAGAAGGTTTTTTCAGTTGGAAACGCCACTTCAGCAGTGATTTTTGATATTAAACTCAAGAAAAATCACTATTCACTATTCACTATTCACTATTCACTATTCACTTTTCTCTTTCATCTTCCCTTGCTAGGCAACCTTGAGAGCTTGGAGAGAGAGAAAGAGAGTTAGATGTGATAAAATGATCTGACTTCAGCCCCTCCCATCCCTTTGACTAAAACTAAGAGGAGAGAGGGAGTGTGAGATGATTTTCTTCACCTAACCAAAATACTTAGTCCTTATGGTGCCACTTGTCAAAAGCTTATGGTCCCTCAAAAAGTAACTAATTTAGTTACCACAACTAGTTTAGTTAGCCATTTAGTCCTCCCTCATCTTCATTTGATTATTGACTAATTTTTTCTTCCAAGAGGAAAGGAAATTGTTGACTAATTGACCAGTAATTCTTTTCTTCCCCATTTCGCCCTTGACTATGACAATTTTAATTAAATTTCCATATGATGTTTTATCTAATTCCTTTTCCCCCTTTTATGCGCCATTCCCTTTTTTATTTTAATTCCAAATTAAAATTTATATCATAATTGAATTTAGATAATGGATTTGGGCATTTTCTACAACTAATTCAGGTCATAATTCTCACTTCATACCCAAAAGTGTTTTTCTAACATTATTTACATTTCCTTTTTAGTCCTTGAGCCTTTGTATGTATTTTAGGATATTACATTCCACGTGTTTTTACCATTTTATACTTCACAATATGAAAATAGAGAAGAAAAAAATTCATATAAACACAAGGGCATTTTTGTCACTTCTAAAAATTTTAGGCACATAGATATGTCATATATATCATATAATAAAAATTTACAGTAGTTAGGGAAAGCACTTAACATCATATAGCTATAAACTGCTATACAATATGACTTTTTCCTTTTTCATACTATGACATACTATACATATGACTTCCCAGGAGGTCACCTATCCCGTGATTTTCCTAGGTTGAACATGCTTAACTTTTTTATAACAATTATGATAGTTAACATGCAAATAATATGATAACAGAATGGAAAAATTTCATTAAAATAATAATGTTCAAAGTACAATGATTGGCCCTTAGGGAACAATTTCCAATAGCTCTAACAGAACCTATTTTTAGTACAGTGAAGCCACGGCATCAAATATGCGAGGTACTGATCAATCAATCGGGGTGTCATGTGCTTGTACAGCCCGTCGATATCTGTTAGATCCCATGTTTTGATGATAACAAAAGGATGGGTTGAAAAGGAAATGATTAATAAACAAGTTTGAACAAAGTAATGACAGGAACAAACATCACTTGAAGTAAGGCATTACTTCAAGTGAAAATGCTGAAGAACTTGTTCAGAAGCAAGTTTACTAAGGCATTACTCGAGGAGCTACTCAAGTAATGAGACAAAACTTGAAGTAACCAGAGACAACTTCAGTAACCTGCCAATGTTACTCGAGGAGGTACTCGAGTAACCAGGTAAAAACTTGGAGTTGCTCTCGGCCTGCCAATGTTACTCGAGGTACTACTCGAGTAACCATGTGAAAAACTTCCAGTTGCCTTCAAGTTTTCAACGATACTCGAGGAGCTACTCGAGTAATTTTATTTCTGAAAATGTGGAGCTATCGGCACTTAGTACTACTGCTAATGTTACTCGAGGAGCTACTCGAGTAACTCACTAAGGTAAGTTAAAACTTGAAGGTAGTACCCGATTAACTTCATATCTTTTTATCTCATTTTCCTCGAGTTCTTACTCTAGTATGCAAGTATCTAATGTTGTATTTTAAGTGGATTCCTCGAGTAAGTACCCGAGTATGCTAAAATATTTTCAAGGGAAACTTCCAGTCAGTACCAGGGTAAGTCATGCACATGAAGTACAATTACTCGAGGTGGTACCCGAGTAACCTATGCAAAAATTAGTGCATTACTCGAGTCCATAACCGAGTAACAAGGTAAGTGCTCTCGGCCTTGAAATCCTGCCAACATTACTGGAGTAGGGCATCGAGTAATCAAAAGTTATTTGAAGCGTTACTCGAGTTGGTACCCGAGTAACTCATAAAGTTATGAGTGCCTTACTCGAGTTGGTACCCGAGTAAATTGATATTTCCAAAGGTTTGGAAATTGGTTATTCCATGCACTACCTGAGTATTCTTGTATTTGCTCATTGACTTGAAGTTAATTTAAGAATTCCTGATGATACTCGAGTAAGTACTTGAGTAACCTTCATGTGATACTCGAGTAGCTACTCGAGTAAGCAAACCCAGAAAGTTTGAAATCATTCCAACGGTCATTGTTTTGTTTCCTATTTGATTAACTTTTCATTATATTAGTGTACTTAGCATTTCAACAGGTAAATAATGAAGAGATCTTACCAAATAAGGAAAGTCAAAAGCAATGCTCAAATGTCATCGACCGTCATCTACCATAACGTATGTTTTTCAAAAACTGGAAAAGTCAATAATGGCTGCGCACGCTCCAACGGACATGAAGAAATATGTTCCAGCAATCATTACAAACGTATCTATATATATGTGGACATCTGAACAGAGAGATACACAAGAACACACTTATGAACGTATCATCAAGTTCATTACTCTGTTTTCCATTATACTTGTGATTTTATGCTTCAGTGATTCTTATTTACTCTGTAAGAGAGATATTTCATTCAAACTCAATATTTGTTATTGAGGTAACTTAAGGTTGTGGAACCTTGAGTTGGGATTGAATTACAACTTGTAAGGGGGAGCGAGTGTCTAGGTGTAGGAACTTGCCTGTACTGAGGTGCCAAGAACCCACTGAATCTTGGAAGTTATAGTGAAACTCTCAGAGAAGCTCTGAGGACTGGACGTAGGTCAAAGTGGTTGTGGCCGAACCAGTATAACTCCCGGTGTAACTTCGGTGATATTTCTCCTTACTCTTTCATGTTTTAATTTCAATGTCAAATTTTATATTTGCAACGAAATTTTTAAGATCACCCAATTCACCCCCCTCTTGGGTGAAACGCTTGCTCTAACAATATCTACCCTAGACATACTCCCATAACTCCTCATCCGACTGTAGGTCTATGGTACTACACAATCTTAGCACTGGAAATGTCAACGATACTTGAGTTTGACTCAATACCTTCAGACATCAACTACTTCGTATCTCCCATTGATGAACTGTCAAATAGTGGTGGTACAAGTCAAGGCTTTAGCCTATACACTGACCTGACTCAGTCCCGCTTCTTAGGTGTCCTCATCATCCTGTTGCCACGCGGTGGCCGGTACATTACGTTATGTTGTCCCTCAGGAATCCGCTCATTTGGTGGAAGCTGGTTCATTGATGGTAGTGATCTATTCCATTATCACCGCCTTCCGCACATAGTTTCTGTTAACATGTAAACAAGACCATATCAATATACTATTATGATAATGCTATAACTACTTTTAGATCTGATACCAAAAATATCAAACCCCTTAACATTTTGACATTTGCTAGAGTAATCAAGGCATAGTTCTACAGGTTCATAGAAAAAGCACAAATATACTGATATTGAGCACTTGTTTACAATACAGGAAATCCTTATAGGGTTTGAAAAATATATGCTAATTGTCCAATACTACCAAAGTAAAACAAAGGATAACCAACGGTAGCCCTTGCTTGAACCGATACCCTCACATGCTAGTATTTACAGTTTTTCTCTTAGAGTCGCTAGATTCTGCTGGAATATTTTTAAGTATTAAAAAGGGTGAGTTTAAAATGAATATCAATAGTAACAAACAATCAGTCATATAATATATGGCAAGTAAATATGCCAAGCACCATATAATGCAACAGAATTATAGCACTGTAATCATAATAATCAATATGTGCACATAATTAGGGCCAACCATTGTTGGAACCCCTACTTGTCCATGGCTTAGCTGGGCTCAAGACCATAGATTAGGCTATGTACCTTCTTGGCACTGTGTATCATAACTGGGTCCCCTTTGGGCTATTGAGGTACTTGTGCTTTTTCTTCTACACGATACTTGTGCTTTTCTAGCACCAGTTTGATAATACATGTGCATTATACATATCACAAAAGATGGCATACACAAAACATATAAAAGTTCACATAGTGTGCGAAAGATAGAGTTAGTACCTTAAGTCCCTTTTCGGCTTACAATCTATTCTGAACCCTGTCCTGGCTTGGGCAAACTGTCCAGTCCTAAAATTCCAAGTATACAAGAACTAAGTTATTACTTATTCATGTATTATTCTAAACTCACTTTTTTTGTTCTCTTTGCTTAAAACTACAAAATTACCAAAATACCCTAGAAACCCGGTCCAAGTCCCTTTATACCCAATCCAACTGTATTTTATTAAAAGTTATGACCTAGGCTAATCCTACACAATTTGATGTGTATAATCCATTTCTTACCTTAGAATTGTCAAATTCACTACCAAAAGACAGATTTGCCCTTGGCAGCCCCTAACTTAGGGTTTTAAGGACAATCATGTCATTTCACATTCTAATGCTTTCCACAATTCACACTTAACATATACGCTACATAATTTTCCCTTCTAAACACAGTGGAGCCATCAAATTGATGAAATTCTAGCTTCTACCTGTAGTTTTGGGTCTGGCCAAAACTTACAACATAAATGGGAAATTTGGGTTTTCTTGATTTATACCCTTTAAACACCTTTCTTTTCACTCTTAATTATACGTCTAACCTCTTAAACACTTATTAATCATGATTTGTAGAAATTTGGGCAACATAACCTCTTAGGGTTTCATCATCTAGAAATTACGAAATCAATCAAATGAAACACAAATGAAGCCAACAATAACCACAACAACACCATAATCAACAAGATAATAAAGGTTCTCACGATTACCTTTTGATTTTTCCTCTTGCTCTCTCTAGCCATCCTCTTCCTCTCTCTTTTCTCTTGGATTTTTTCTTGGTAAACATGTTATTCATGGTGTCATAGAGATTAGAGGGAGTTATACATGAACTAGAGAGCTAGACACTTGAATTTGACACTAACTTACCTTAATTGTTGCTTCTTGCTTCTCTCTTGGCTCTTGTTTCTTCAAGCTCTCTTCTCTCTTGATTGTTGCTTCTTGCTTCTCTCTTGGCTAAAGGAAAGAGATGATAAACTCTTATAATATTTTCTTACACCTCCTTAATTATAATATATTTTAATGTCAATCAAGCATGTGTAATTTACTTTTATGACTTCTTGCTTTTTACTTGGCTCAAGATATTACACATGGCATAATTCTCTTCAAAGTAAATATTTTCCTCCTTTATGTCCCATTTGGCCAAAATTTATAAGAGAAAAGGGAAATAATTAATGCTTCTTGCTTTTTCCATAATTCGTTTCTTTAAATAATTAATTACTCCATTTTTACTTTTTGACTTTTCCAACTTATTTTACTTAGCCACAGTTACTTCAAATTTGGATATTTATCTCCAATATTTATTTTCCCTCTTATTTTCTTATTTGATTGAAAATTACTTCAAGGAAATAGGAAAATAATTAGCTCTTTGCTTTATTTGTAAATTACCATTTTGCTCATACATTTTTGTGATTTGTTGTACCAAAGTGTTTCTTCATCCTTTTTCTTTCCTTCTTGGCCGAAATTCTCCTTTATTATTGGGCAAAAAATTATGCACTTCAGTTCTTAAATTTGTGGTTTAATAATAGACTTTTTGGAAGATAAAAATTGGCTTAATGTCTTGTTTTAGCCCAATTTTCATGTGACCACAACTAAAGGTATTTTTTTCATTCAAATGTACTAAAATTCACCATTTTATTCCATTGAATGCCACAAATACTTATAAGAAATATTGGTGAATAAAAATGGCGTGTTACACAGATCAAGTGGTAATTGACTCTTTTACCCTTGATTATGGCAATATTCCCTAAGTTACCATTAATTCTTTTTTTTTCTTCTTCCAATATGCCATTCAATTCCCTCTCTTTTGGATCTAAGTTAGGCTTTAGTTCCAATTTGAATTTCGATAAAGGAGTTGGGTATTTTCCCCTAACTATTTGGAACTAAATCCCATACTTTAGTTCCCAAACTAGTCTTTAAAAGTCATTATGTCTCTTGGACATTGCTGGTACTCTTCTCAAACTGGGCTTAGTCGTCTACTTTATCCAGGCTTATTCACTAGCCTTTAGTCCTAAAATTTGGGATATTACACATATGCCTTATGCAACCTTCATGGTACGGGTATGCAGTGTTCTTCACCTTACCATGGTTTGCCTTGCTTAATTCCTATGAAAAGAAACAACAAAGATGTTTGAGTTACATTATATTAATATACAACTACTATTAAAATTTAATTTCTTTAAACTTAATTTACTTTCAATGCTTTATGCGTCGTGACCATACAAAAACAACTTATTCGGGCTGTTTGACAACTTTCCTTAAAAGTATTGAACCACTGACTCATCTATAGATTTAGGTTCCAACAATTTTTTTATCACAAATGATCAGAATGTGTGCAGTGCCTGCCAGCCTTCCCAAGCACATGCTTCTTCTTGTTAGTGTTAAGTATACTAGTTTACAAGATATTATTAACTATGTAGCATCATATCTTACCACCCTTACATCCTATATAGCATTCCTCATTGAATCGAATGCCTTCATTGTTTAAAGTCATAGGCACGTAGCTTTTTGCCATATACCCAAGGTAGATAATGAACTTGTTAGATTTCACAACTTGATCTTTCTTGTTGTATCTCACAATGAGTTTCCTCCCCTCCTCTACTTTTTGAACATTCTTCCTCACAACAAGATCCTTCCTTAGTGCTCTTTCCTCTCGTGCTATAAGTCATGCATCCTTATTCTGCACACCAAAGGAGTTGGAGGAGGAGGCAAAAGGGGCGGCTCAGGTGGATGAGTTAGTGTTAGTTCAAGCCATCCACCTAAAGGGGGTGAATTGAGTGATATTAAAAATTTTAAACTCAAATACAAACTGAATATAAAGGGTAGAGTTAGAAAGATATTACTCAAGATAGACACAAAAGATTTATACTGGTTTGGTTCAATCCACTTTACCTACAACCAATCCTTATAAGCCTTTTTGAGAGTTCCACTTTTGTTTGTTCTAAGATTCACAGGGCTCTTGGTGCCTCAATACATGTAAGTTCTTCTTCAAAGAACACTCCCTCCTCCTTACACTTTGCAATCATAGCCCACACTCAAGGTCTTAATACCATGAGGAACTTAAATAAATAAATGATTCAATAATGTCTCTTACAAGAGTAAATGAATATAACTGAAGTAAGAATCACATAGAGAAAGAACCTAAGAATTAGCAATGAATGCAATAGTAAATTTTTTGCAAAGAGTTAGTTGCTTCGTCTTCAATGCTCTTCTATTTATAGTGTGAGAATAATTGATGATTGTTGCTCTTTTGAATGTAGTCATTTTAAGTACAAGGCCACACTTCTATCCATTGAGTGTGCCATATTGTTCCTGTAATATTTCAAATTTTTAGACTAGAGGCTTGGGAATAAGTCTAAATCTAAGAGACTACTAAGCTACAATTTAGCAAAAGGCCCCAGAATGTCTAAGAGCCATAATAACTTTTAAAGACGAATTTAGAATTAAGTATGGGATTTAGTTCCAATTAGTCAAAGGAAAAATACCCAATTCCTTTATCTAAATTAAAAGATGATACAAAGCCTAACTTGGAACCAAAAAGTAGAGGGAATGAAGCATGGAAGAGAGAATAAAGAGGAATAAAATAACTAATAGCAATTTAATTAATATTGCCATAATCAAGGGCAATAGAGATATTTGTCATTTGATACAAAAATGAACGGTCAAGGTTTAGCTATAAAAAGCAAGAGTAATTATGAGGTTGAAAGGAAAATTAATTCTCTCCTCTTACATAGATAAGGAAGGCTAAGAGGGGCAAAGGGGAAGAAAGAAGAGAGTGGTCAAAGTGTCAACCCTTTTGCAAGAAGACCTTGGTCAACCTTGAGCACATATACTTATAAGAATTTGGTCAACATATTTTTCTCTCCTTTTCATATAGTAATTTGGTCAAGGGTAAGGGGGAAAGAGGGAAGACCATATCTTTTGACCAAGCCAAAACGGAAGAAAAGAAGAGAAGAAGAAAAGTCAACAAGACTTCAACTTTGTCTAACTGGGAGAGTTGACCAAAAAGCAAGAGTGCAAGATAGAAGTTGTTCAACATATTTGCCACCTTTTTGAATGGGAACTTTCGATCAAAATAAAGAAGAGAGAGGCTAGAAGTAAAGTTTCAATTAACCAAACCATTCTTGATTAATTAACTAGCCAACTTTATGAAAGACACCACAATCACTTGACACCCTCCGAACTCCTTCCACAAATTATGGCCAAGCCTTAAAAAGGTAAAGAGGATTAATGAATCAAATATCTCACTCTCTCATTTACACTAATTTGGATGGCCATAAAGGGAGAAAAATAAGAGAAAAAGAAAAAGGTAAGAGGCACAAACTTGAAGAAACAAGAAGCAAGGTAAGTGTTCTTGCTTGATTTTCACCTTCAAGATCACCCCTCTAACTTTTAAGGCCTTTATAAATGTTGTTCCCCTCAGTAAGTGCCACACTTCTATAATTTTTTTTCTCAAGGGAAGGAGTTTTAAGTTGCCCAAGAAGTGCCAAAGTTGCAGAAATCAAGAATAAGCCTTATAAAGTTATAGAGGTGAGTCTACGCTTTAATTTGAACCAAATATCTTGTGGATTGGTTTAGTATTATGGATTTTATTGGCTACCCTAGTTTCTATTACTATTGGAAAGTAATGGTTTCATGTTGATATGATCATATAAATGAGGATATATTATGTTTAATGATGATTCTATACTAGTTTGGTGGTAAAATGGCCAACTTGTTGTTTATTGGATTGCATAGTTAGTTTCGGTCAGGAGTAGGGTAGCAAGAATAAGTTTGATTTTTCTGAATTTAAGATCACCAATGGATTCTACATGAAAAATTGTGTAGGGGTAGCCTAGGATTATGCTTTTGGATGAATTGGATAGGAAATGTTAAAATTGGATTTTCATGTTGCTTAGGTTAGATGCTACCAGATTTGAGGTAGGATATTTATGGCTTATGTTTAATTTACCAAATGTTATTCAATGGTCATGATACTTTCTAGAAAAATATTAGACATGATAAGCTTTAATTTGATATATAATATGTTGCATTTGGTTTAGTACATTGGGAGTTAAGACCTATTAAGTTAGACATTAAACCTGGAATGATATTTGTGGCAGAGAGGATTGATTGGAGTTTCTAGAATTCTATGCATGTAATTAGTAGTAAGAAGTATTTTTTTTCCTTAAAATAGACTTAAAGAGCATCACATAGGACTTTGAACTACCTCAATTGGAGATTCTTAAACAAAATTAAGAATTTCTAAAGTGAGGTGACAATTCTAGCAGATTAGGTTATACATGCGAATGTACAAAATTTGAAATGAATTGTGATAAGTAGGATTTTAGGGAATGAAGGTATGACCTAGTTTGTAATAGGATCACCTTAGGTACCTAAGTCATAAGGGTCAAGAGACACCTATTGTGTCTTAGATTAGACACATACTTAATATTAGAACACAAGAGTTCTAAAGACTATGTAATGAGAGCAAGGCAAGAGTAATGACTAGCTTTCTCGCCTCTAATGATGTGGTTATCTATTTAGGACCATGAGATGTCAAGGAAGAGCAAAGGAAAGGCTTTGTAAGAAGCTAAACAATTGGAAGAAAAGGGAATAAGAGATGGACTCAAAGACAAAAGGTAGTAAAACTTTCCTGAATTGCATTTATTTGATAATTATGCTTATGTATTGATGAGTTTAATTTCTTTGATAAATGGTATAATGCATATATGAATTATTGAAGCTTTGTTTTTACTTATGCTATGGCCATAGGTGTAATGTGTAAAGCACTGAGCATGCAAGTATGTCATTATTCTAGCATGAATTTGTTAAATCCACATGTTTTGATGATAACAAAGATTGGATTAATCTTACAAAAGGTTTTGATAATAGACAAAAGAGTTTTGAATAAAGTAATCAAGTATTTGGTAGCAGGGAAAGCCATTACTCGAGTGATGAAGGAAGTTATGCAGTCAAGGAACAAGAGAAAGAGCTACTGCCAAATTTTAGAAAAGATCACTCAAGTGATCACTCAAGTGATGATTCTTCATTACTTGAGTGATCACTTGAGTAATGCATATCAAATAGCTCCAGAAGCTCTCTACCAAGATTTGAATGGCATCACTCAAGGGAGTACTCGAGTAATGACAAAGGATCACTCCACTGACCATTCGAGTGACCAGGTAAGAAATAAGGCAGTGACGTATTTGCCAATATTTTGAAGGGATTACTCGAGTAACAACTTGAGTAATGTCACTGAATCACTCAAGTGATCAGGTCAAAAAGGATAACTTGACTCTCTGCCAAGTTCTTCAATGGATTACTCGAGCGATCACTCAAGTGATGGATTTAGATTACTAGAGTAACCACTCAAGTGATAAAGTTCAGAAAGCAAGATTTTAATCTGCTAGTTTTTTATTTGTTATCTATGTGATTAATCTTTCATTATGTTAGTATTCAGAGTATATTTGTAGAAAAACAATGAAGAGATCATGCGTTGAGAGAAAAGTTAAACATAATGTCTGTAATGTCCGAAATGCTCTCCTATTACAACAGCTAGTTTTCAAATTCGAAAAATGGCCAAACAAAGCTGCGCGACTCTAACAAACATGTTGAAATGGTTCTAACGACTTTTACAACATATCTCTAAATATGGGAGCATTCAACATAGAAAAAAGGACAACTGAGAATACACGAACATACATTGATCAACATATTCTTAGTACTCTATTTTCTTATATTCATTAATCTACTTTAGTGATTACATATTTGCTCTGAGAGAAAGAGACTTTCATTACGTACTGAATATATGTTATCAGACAACTTAAGGCGTGGAACCTTGAGTTGGGGATTTAATTACAATGTGTAAGGGGGATCGAGTGTCCAGTGAAGGAACTTGCTGTGTATTGAGGTGTAGGAACCCATTAAATCTTGGAAGTTATAGTGAAACTGTTAGAGAAGCTCTGAGGACTGGATGTAGGTCAAAGTGATTATGGCCAAACCAATATAACTCCTAGTGTACAGTTCAGTGATATTTCTCTTAGCTCTTAACTGCTTTAAATTTCCAGTCTATTTTATATAAGAGTAGAAATTTCTGTGACACCCAATTCACCCCCTCTTAGGTGAAATGCTTGCACTAACATTTGGTATTAGAGTGTAAGTCTTCTTGTTTAGGTATAATATCCTAAGAAGGATCCAATGGTAAGCATGGGTGAAGAAATACTTCCCAATGGAGCCTCTATCACCAGACCACTAGGTTTCAGTGGCAAACACTTCTCCTTCTAGAAAGTGAAGTTCAGAGTATTCGTAATGGCTACAAAATATAGACAATGGGAGGTGATTGAGAATGGAAACTATGAACCTATAAAGATTGTAGATTCAGAAAAAGTTCAAAAGACACCAGTCAAGTACAATGAGAATGACAAGAATCTCATCACTCTCAATAGTAAGGCAATTCTGATGATTCAGAGTGCTTTGAGTTAAAATGAGTACTTCAAGATTTGCACACTTCCAACAGCTAAGGAAATATGGCAAGCCTTAGAAATAGGTCATGAAAGAACTTCAGGAATAAAGGAAAACCGGATCAATACTCTGGTTACTGAATTTGATTTACTCCGAATGAAATTAGATGAGTCAAAAGCTAAATTTGAACTTATATATACTCATCTTGTTAATTAACTTGCAATGCTTGAGAAAGTCTATGATCGGCATAGCCAAGTAAGAAAGATTCTAAACATACTCTCTAAAGAATGAGAGGCTAAAGTCACTGTGATTAAGGAAGCAAAAGGTGAATCAATTTGATCAGTTGCTTCTCTATTCGAAAGTCTCTTTGAATATGAAAGTAAATTGAAATTTAAATGATAACTAAAGGATATTGGTAACAAGAAAAAGGAAAGCCTTGCACTAAAAGCAAAAGAGAAAAACCAAGAAGATGATGAAGATCTTGACGATGATGAAATGGGACTGATAATAAAAAAATTTAGAAAATTTTACAAGAAAGGCTAAGGATTCAAAAATTTTTAAAAAGGAGGAACAAATAGTAAAGAACACATCATCTGCTATGAATATGGAAAGCCAAGACATATCAAGTCATAATGTTCGGAACTGATTTAGAAGATCAATGAAAAGAGAAAAGGAAAGTTCTTTGACAAGAACAAAGCTTTTATATTTGCTATGTAGGGAGACAATTTCTTAGAGAAGATAGCGATAAAGAAGAAGTACCAATATCTGTTTGGTTGCTCAAGAAAAAACAAAAGAAAAGGTAACAAATTCTGATCCTACCTATAATGAATTATTTTCAGAGTATAATGCTTTACATTCTGAATTCATCAAAGTAGTTAAAGAACTAGTTGTTTCCAAAAGGAAAAGCAAAATTCTTGAAGAGAATGTAAAGAGAGTTTAGAAAAAGTTTCTGAAAATTGCTTTTCTTTGAAAAGGAAGAATATTGATCTCACTAAGACTCTTGAAAAATTTACTAAATAAAGTAAGACACTAAATGTTATTTTAAAAGCACAATGATTTGTAAATGACTGATCTAGTATCGGATATGATCTAAAAATAGATAGAAAGAAAGGAAGAAAGAAAATAGGAGGTAAGATGTATTTGAGTCATTTGTAACATTTTGTATATACATCGAATCCTTTTGCATATTGCAATTACTATAATAGAAAGGGTCATTATACTTAATCATTTATACATAAAAAGAAAGGAAATATTGGAACCTATAAATGGGTGCCTAAAGGTTCATATTTCAGAAAATAATTTATAGTAACCCAAAAGGACCCAAAAAGAAGTAGGTACCTAAAACAAGATTGTATTTGAATGCAAATATGTCTCAAAGCATCCAGAGGTAACAAATGGTATATAGATAGTAAATGCTCTAGACATATGACCGGTGATTTCAAAAGTTTTACCACGTTGCAACCTAAGGAAGTTGAAAATGTAAACTTTGGAGGAAATCAATCTAGAAAGATAGTAGGAATTGGTAAAATAAAAAATGACAAAGGCAAACAAGTCAAAGATGTATATTAAGTTGAAGGCTTGTGTCTTAACTTGCTGATTGTGAGTCAAAGTACAGATAAAGATAACTAGGTAATATTTGACTCAGATGAATGTCTAATTGTAAACAAAAAAGACTAACAATTAGATAAGAAGAATCTCAAAGCAAAGCTCAGAACAAAAAGGGAATGTAGCTGCTATACTCTTGATATAAGTAGAAATGCTTCTAAGAACTATTTTCTAAGTAATGCCGATGAAAGTTGGCTATGGCATAAGAGACTAGCTCATTTCAATATGCACAACTAGGTAAGTTACTAAAAAAGGATTTAGTACTTGGTCTACCTAAAGCAAATTTCAAAAATGATTTGATCTGTGATGCATGTCAGAAGAGTAAACAAACTAAATCATCTTTCAAATCAAAAAATAAGATCATAACTAATAGGCGACTATAGCTGTTGTATATGGATTTAGTTGGACCAACAAGAGTTAAAAGTCTTGGTGGCAACTTATATTCATGTCATTGTTAATGAGTTCTCTAAATTTACATGGACTATTTTCTTATCATTGAAGTATGAAGCCTTCAGTGAATTTATTGTTTTTGGCAAGAAAGTGCAAAATGAGAAAGCTATATCCATTATAGGTACTAAGACATATCATAATGGAGAATTTGAGAATCAAGCCTTTGAAGATTACTGTGACACTAATGGCATTGATCACAATTTCTCTGCTCCAAGGACACCTCAACAAAATTGAGTCGTGGAATGAAAGAAGAGAGTAATCACTGAAATGGCCATAGCAATGCTAAATGAAAAGAACGTGTCTCAAGTTTTCGAGGCCAATACAATCAGCATAACATGCTACATTTCAAATAGATCCTACATCAAAACAAAACTGGGAAAGACACTATACGAACTATACAAACAAAGGAAACCAAATCTCGCTCATATGCACATCTTCATTTGTAAGTGTTTCATTCATAATAATGGTAAAGATAACCTAGAAAAATTTGATTCTAAAACAGATAAAGGAATATTCCTAGGCTATTCTAACAGAAGTAAAGTTTTTTTCAATAAATGAACACAAGTTGTTGAAGAATTAATTCATGTTATATTTGCTAGATATGAATAGTTTTGATGATGTCAAATATATATGTCAAGTATTAAGAGCAAAAAGTTTATATGATATACTTATTCTCTATGTTGACTAACTACTATATTTAATGTTGTATATCTTATAGATTAGTCATAAACCCGATGGTGGGTTGATGTTATAATGCCTCATATGTGGAGAATGATCATCAAGAAGAAAATCAAGAGGCAATGGATTGAAGAAAGAAGGCATTGCAAGAACTAATGGGAATATCAAGCAAAGATTGAAGAATATTGAAGATATTCAAGAAGACATCTAATTGGGCTATGAAGAATGATCATCAATTCAAGAAGATATCTAGTTGGGTGATAAAGAATGATCATCAAGAGGAAAAACAAGAAGAAAGAGATTAAAGGAAGAAGAACTTGTAAGATTAAATGAGAATATCAAGATTCAAGCTCTTAGAAGTGATACCAGAGGTTGGAATGGGTCAATACGAAGTTAAAATGACATGTACGGAAGTTATAGCACCTACATAGATGATTACTCGAGTAATCACTTGAGTAATATGGCACTACCTTATTTGGGAGGTGATTACTCAAGGGCTTACTCGAATAATCTATAAAGTTACTTGAAGATTACTTGAGGGCTCACTAGAGTAATGGCACTCTGTTTTCTCGTGGCAGAATAGAGGTTTTGTGTATTTTAGGCATATCTCTTAAACCACATGTCAGATTGATTTGAAACAAGTGACATGTGAAACTAGACTCCTAACACGAACTATGGACACCAAGATCACATTAAAACAAGTTCAGATAAGGGAGATATGATCTGTTGAAGTTGACACATGAATCACCGTCATATTCTAGGATAGCTTTGGTATTTTAAACATAACTCTCAAACTACATATCGGATTGAGACAAAACTGGTGCCTTATGAAAGTAGACTTAAAGAGCTTTCCAGGAATAGGTAATTTGGCATATTTAAAGTTATATCCTAAGATGTATGCCTTCTGGAAGTTGCTGCTCGTGATTTCAGAAATTGTCTAAGAATAGTATATACTCTTTGGATCATAACTTTCTGTATACAACGAGTTTGAAGCTAATTCTTGTTGCATTGGAATATAGATGATAAGATCTTTCTGATGATATATAATTTGCCATGTTTCAAATCAAAATCAAGAATTCACTTGAAGGGCTTACTCATGTAATATGCAAAATTATTTGAAACCTCATTCAAGGGACCACTCGAGTAATGCAGTTGGAAATGCTCTCGGCCAAGATTTGAATGACATTACTCGAGGGACCACTCGAGTAATTTGCAAAGTTATTTAAGAGCTTACACGAGGGATTACTCGAGTGACAAGAGAAGAAATTATCCAATAGCTCTTAGCCAAGAAAGACAAACTTTACTCGAGGGACTACTCAAGTAACCAGATATGGAAGAGTACATTACTCGAAGGATCACTCGAGTAATCTGTAGAGTTATTTGATCCAATACTCGAGGGATCACTCGAGTAATTAGAGAAGCAAAGAAGCAATTACTCTCAGCTATATTTTAAACTAGATTACTCGAGGGCTCACTCAAGTAATGACCCAGGCTTACTTGAGTGACCACTCGAGTAATGCTTCCCAGGAGAACAGAACAACGTATTGAAGCTTTCAAAAATCATGAGATTAATTATGAAACTCATTCTTCTTGCTTCTAATCACTCTTACACTTCATTGTATTAGTATTTAATGCAATTCTCCAAGAATATAATGAAGAGATGATGTGAAGAGATAAAAGTTGACTTTACAGAAGCGGAGCATTCACCAACCATAACTGCTAGTTTTCAAAATCAAAGAATAGTCAAACGAAGCTATGCCACTCTAACAGAAAGGTTGAAAGGCTTCCAACGGCTATCACAACTCATCCATAAATATGGGAACAACACTAACGAGAACATAACAACGCAAACGTGCTCATATAATGAATCATCCACTCTGACCCAACTACTCTGTCTTATCTATTTTCTATATCAAGTATATTTGAGAGAGAGTTATTTATATTGTACTTCAGTAAGCATTATATCCACTCTGTTATAAATTTTGTAAACACTTTCAATTGTATTTTTGAATTGATCTTAAGGTAGAGGAACCTTGAGTGGGTTGATTTCCTTACAGGGGAAGCTGTAAAGAGAATCACCGGTAAGACTTTCTGCTTGTAAGACTTTTAAGGTGCAAGCAGTAGAGAATGTTACTACTTATAAGACTTATAGGGTGTAAGTAGGAGAGAACATTGCTGCTCGTAAGACTTGCACGAGTAAGCAAGAAGGAAAGATCTTCGGGATTGCTCTGCTTGTAAGACTTGCTGTAAGGGGGAGTATCTTGGTGAGAACTTTGTAAAGGCTTTTCTTGTACCTGGATTAAACAAGAAAATAGTGGATTTGAAAATATCAGGTGGAGCCTGGGGACTGGACGTAGGCCATCACAGATTGGACCAAACCAGGATAAATCACAGTTTGCATATTCTCTTCCCTAAGCTCTTATATTTCCAGCTTACATTACTTAATCTTATTGTTGATTTATGACTCATTACTTTCACATTTATTGCTTCTACTAAGATCCGAAAAGATTTTTAAACTTCTTAAGTTTTTAACTTACACCCAATTCACTCCCCCTCTTGGGTGTTAGCCGGTTCTAACAATATTCGATGAATTTAAATCCTCCAACAAAACTATTGACGATAAGCAAAAAATAGTACTAAAGCAAGAAAATGAGCAACCTAATCCTAAATTGTACAATCCTAAAAATGACCAAGCCAAGGAAGAAGAACAACTACTAGGACAACCTAGAGCCTAGAAGTATAACAAAAGTCATCCTATAGAACAAGTTATAGGAGATGTAAGTGAAGGTGTGAAAACTAAAAACAGAATTTTTAATGAAGTTAGTTTTTCTACATTAATTTCTAAGATAGAACATTCTAACATTGACGAAGTCCTATCAGACAATGATTAGGTTATAGCAATGAAAGAAGAACTCAATCAGTTTAAAAGAAATAAAGTTTGGGATTTGGTTCCTCGACCTAAGGATCATCCGATTATTGGCACAAAATGGGTATTCAAGAACAAACTTGATAAATCCACAACCATTGTTAAAAACAAGGCAAGATTGGTGGCCAAAGGCTATAATCAGAAAGAAGCTATTGATTATAAGGAAACATATGCTCTAGTGGCTAGATTAGAAGCTATACGAATTCTCTTAGCCTTTGCAGGCATCAAGGGATTCAAACTATATCAAATAGATGTAAAGAGTGCATTTCTAAATGGCTACATCATGGAATAAGTGTATGTAGATCAACCTCTAGGTTTTGAAGAAGTGACTAAGCTTGACCATGTTTTCAAACTAAGAAAACCTTTATATGGTTTAAAACAAGCCCTGAGAGCATGGTATGAAAGACTTGCTAAATTTCTCATTGATCAAGGTTTTGTACAAGGAAAAGTCGATACAACACTTTTTTCAAAACAAAAATGAAATGATATTTTAATAGTATAAATATATGTTATTGATATAGTTTTCAGTGCTATTAACGAGAGTTTGTGCAAGGAATTTTCTGAGATAATGCAGGGGGAGTTTGAGATGTCAATAATGGGAGAATTGAATTTCTTTATTGGTTTGCAAATCAAACAAAGAAAGAATAGAATTTTCATATCTCAAACAAAATATTTAAAGGAGCTATTAAAGAAGTATGAAATGGATAAAGTAAACAGAGTAGACACGCCAATGAGCTCAACTATATCAAAAGAAATGATTATAACATAACATCACAAAGTATAGACCTGACATTACTCTATCTTAGAGGAATAATTGGATCATTACTCTATCTTACTGCAAGTAGACCTAACATCCAATTCTGTATTGGCATGTGTGTAAGATATCAATCAGCACTAATGGAATCACATGCTGAAACTGTCAAATGAATCTTCATATATCTTGCCAACACAGTAGAATTAGGTCTTTGGTATCATAAAGGAGGAAATGAATACCTTATTTCATACTCAAACTCATATCATGAAGGATACAAGACTGACAGAAAGAGTACTAGTAGGCAATGTCAGTATCTAAGAGGCACACTTGTTTCATGTTTTAGCAAGAAACAAAATACAATGTATCTTTCATCAATAGAAGATGAGTATGTTGCAACGTTGAGGTGTTGTGCATAAGTGCTATGGCTAAAGCAACAACTACAAGATATTGGTATATATTTAAAGGAGATACCTACCTATTGTGACAACACTAGCATGATAAGCTTAGCAAAGAATCCGGTTCAATATTCAAGAACCAAGCATATTGATGTTAGACATCACTTCATTAGAGACCATGTTCAAAAGAAAGATGTTAAAGTGATATTAATTCTAACTCATCTTCAACTAGCTGATATCTTTACAAAACCCCTTGCTAAAGATCAACTTTTATTTATTAGAAGAGAATTGGGAATGGTAAATCCTAATGAATTATAAGTTATTTTATGTTAGAATATATGATTTGATTATTACTAACTTAAACATCAAAATATCTAGTAATTTGTGTTGTAGGACCTTGATACTCTATTTTGAGGTATGAAAAGCAGAGGCTAACAAAGTATAACATCACTTAAAGGCCAACTTCAAGTAATCTCCACATTACTTGAGTGATAATTGGAAGTAATGGACAACATTACTCGAGTGACCACTTGCGTGTTGCCTTAAAATTCATGGTAGTGAGCATTCAAGTCAAATAAATTCAAAAGAAATGGCATAACGGTTGAATTAGAATAGTCAGGAGGTGAAAAGACTGATCACTCGAGGGATCACTTAATTGTTGTCTCAGAATCAATTAAGTAAACCCTCGAGTGATCATCAATGCAAAACATAAATCAACCATCTCAAACATGCCTTGAAGTATTATCAAATCACAAAGGGAATATACATGGGTAATTACAATATTACTCATGCTAGGTACACACTTAAAATGCATCATTTTTAAATTTCTGGCATGATCACTTGAGTGACCGCTTGAGTGATACCTTAAGATTACTCGAGTGATGTAAGGCGCTAAGGCTATATCTGTCGGTAATCTGTCATTTTTTACAAAATCTCTTCCAATGATTTTCCTAGTGCTCTCACAAAATCTTCTTGCAAACTCTTACCCATCAATTTTTTATCAAATTTCTTAGCCCAAAAATTGCATTTGTTGGCACTCAGTGTCAAAAATTTGGTCCTCCTCTAAAATCACAATGGTTAGAACCAAATCTCCTCATTCTAATACTCCTTCTGGGTCTTTTGATCCTCAATAACCATCTGAATCTATTTCATCTCCTCCAACCAAGAAATCAAAAAGCACCTCCAAGCTGAATCCGAAACCTAAGCCTCAAGCGAAACCTAAAGCCAAAAGGGTTGTGATCAAGAAGCCTATAGTCACAAGTGATCAAACAAAGAAGGTTATTCCTCTAAGCAAAGCCAAGGAAACCAAAGATCCATCCTCACATTCCTCATATTCATTTGACACTCTTTATTGGTCTTGGAAACCTTCTAAAGGAGCCAAGTATGACAGAAAACTTGCCCAAGCAATGGCAAATATGCTAGAAGAAGCTTCTAAGTCTAGAAGAGGAAAGGAAGGGCAATCTTAAGGATCTGATAGAAGAAAAAGAAGAAGAGATTACATTTCCACCTAATGGCTTTAATGTGAGAAACTATAGGAGTCTCAGAAGTTCAAGGATTACTTTTTGAGGAGAAAAGTGTGCAAAATACACTAATTGACCTCAATCTTCTTCAAGAGGTACTAAAACTTGAACTAAGCCCTTACCTTGAGTCTTACATGCCCTGGCTATCTATTAGACTTCCTTTTAGTACAAAAATAGTTAGTAATTTCTATTGCAATTTGGAGCCAGTAAATGATGCCCTAAGAGACTATCTAGAAAAGGAAATGGTATCTAAGATTAGGAGGCAAGAAATATTGATCTCACCCTCTAAAATAAATACTTGGTTAGGAATATAGGACCTTCCTGAAGATGTTCATCCCAACCTTGAATCAAATCAAGTGTTTGCCATTTTGAGGTTAGGAGAGAGTATATAACCACTCAACTTTAATCCTAGTGATATGTGTGATTTACACAGAGTCATATGGTATATCACTCTAAAGCCATAGTCAATAAGTCAAACAATTTCACACATTTCATAGGAAGAGATTTCAGAAACATAGCCTCCATTATCTTGAAAGAGCAAAAAGACCTAGGTGAACTCATGTTTGCTAAGATTAAGAGATATAGATTCAATGGAACCATGACCACCCCCATGGCTTTTCCTCAGCTCATCTCCCTATTTCTAAAGAAGAATAAAATTTGGTACTTGGAGAAGAATGAGCCTATTAAGAGGCCAGTCTTAGTGGGAAGAAATTAAATTGGGAAATTAGGGATTAAGATTCCATTGAAGAAGCCACTTGAACCTAGCCCCAAGAAGAAGAAGAAAACTGAGGCTGGGTCCAGTAGGATAGATGATACTAAGTCCTCTACCCTTGATTCTACAGCTCCTCTATTATTCTTTGATTCTACTCTATAGACTTTCATGAAGAATGTATTTGACGGCTTTCATGTGGACATCACTAACACAAATGCAGAGCTAGTAACCCACATGAACCACAAGATGGGTGAGTTAGTAACTAGTATGAACCAACAAAATGGGCAATGCTAGCAGAGTAATAGGGAAAAGGAATTGCCATTCAGGAGCTTGGTAACCTCATGTGATCATTTCATCCAAAATTGATGCCCTGGCTCTCGAACCATCTATACCTACCTCTGCTCTTGGTACTCATTCTGTTCTAGCTTATGAGCCTGGTCCTTCTACTATCTCGCCTCTTATGATACCTATCACCATCCCCGCTAACCTTTTTTCCACTATACTAGGCCCATCTACTTCTTATCCAATTGACATCACCATTAATAATAAGCCTGTCTAACTCAGCCAATGCCAACACCTATTGCCTCCCCTGCAAGCATTGAGCAACTTTCCTCACACAACTCCCTCAGTGATCATTCCCATTAGTCACCTACTAGTAAAGAGGAGGTGGAAGTTACTTCTCATACCACAACACCTCAGAACCCTTCTACTTTTATCCTATCTCCAAATAATTTACTTCATATACTGCCTGTGAATCTCCTTGAGCCTGAGCCATCATCTCCTAGCTTCTCTCATCAGGGTGACTCACTTGACTTTGGAGGAATACCTTTTAACATTACCCCAATCTCTGTTGCTAAACATCCAGCTCCAGTTCTTCTTTTAGTTGATTCCCACTTTCTGAAGATGTCAAAATAGGGGAAAAGATCTGGATGTGATTTTCTGAAGATCTGACATTTTATATAGCAGCATTTTGTAAAGATCTAACAGTTTGTACAACATTATTTTGTGAAGATCTGATAGTTTGTGCAGCATAGGGTGTATGGGTGTATTGGGATTTTGGGAGTTTTATAATTTTCTTAACTTATTTTTGTCTATGCAATGAATTTCATGGTTTTACTTTATGAATTTTGTAGTTTGAAGTTATTATGAAGCTTAAACTTATTATTACTATCAATTTATGGACTGATGAACTCTTGGTTGTGTATGCAAGATGATGATAGGATTTGATACAAGATTTGATTCAAACTAATCTTACAAAGTCATTAGGTTAATAACTTCTATTTTTACAAATCTCAAAATGATCCACAATCATTGGATTTGGATTCAAAGGAGTTTCAAATGTTAAAAGTTTCAGAGTTATTAAGATTGAACTCAAAATAATGATTTCAAAATATAAGTTTCAAAATAATTGACTGAAAAGAAATTTTGAAATATCCAAGTCTAGTCTAGACTAATGGAAAGATGTCAAGGCAAATGATTCTAATTGATGTTTAAATTTTTGAAATTCTTTCAAATATATTGTTAAAAAATCACCAAGTTTTGTCATCATCAAAAAGGGGGAGAATGTTAGATCCATATGTTTTGGTTATAACAACGATTGGATTAATCTTAGAAAAGATTTTGATAATAGACAAGATTTTTGAACAAAGTAACCAAGTATTTAGTGGGAGGAAGAGCCATCACTCGAGTAGGCACTCTTGTGATGAAGAAAGTTATGCAGTTAAGGAACAAGAGAAAGAGCTACTGATAACTTGTAGAAGAGATCACTCAAGGGGTCACTCGAGTGATGATTCTTCATTACTCAAGTGATCACTTGAGTAATGTGTTTTAAATAGTTCCAGAAGCTCTCTGCCAAGATTTGAATGGTGTTACTTGAGGGAGTACTCGAGTAATGATAAAGGATTACTCGAGTGACCAGGTAAGAAATGAGGTAGTGATATATCTACCAATATTTTGAAGAGATCACTTGAGTGACCACTCTAGTGATGCCGCTAAATCACTTGAGTGACTACTTGAGAGATAAGGTCAGAAATGATGACTTCATTCTTTACTAAGTTTTTCAGTTGATTACTCAAGTGATAGATTTAGATTACTCAAGTATCCACTCGAGTGATAAAGTTCAGAAAGTGTGATTTTAATCTATTTCTTATTGATTTGTTATCTATATGATTAATCTTTCATTGTGTTAGTATTCTAATTATATTTGTAGAAAAACAATGAAGAGACCATGCATTAAGAGAAAAGTCAAACATAACATCCGCAACGTCTAAAATGCTCACCTATCTCTACTGCTAATTTTCAAATCCAAATAATGGTCAAACGAAGCTACGCGACTCTAACGGACATGTTTAAATGGTTTCAATGGTAATTACAATACATCTATAAATATAGGAACATTCAACATAGAAAAGAGGACAACTGAGAACACATAACATATATCGATCAACATATTCTTAGTGCTATGTTTTCTTATATTCTTTCCTGTACTTCAATGAGTATATACTTTCCCTGTAGGAGAGATTTTATGTACAAACTCAATATTTGTTATTGAGACAACTTAAGGTTGTGGAACCTTGAGTTGGGAATTTGATTACGTGTAAAGGGGAGAGAATGTCTAGTAAAGGAACTTGTTGTGTACTGTGGTGCCAAGAACCTACTAAATCTTGCAAGTTATAGTGAAACTCTTAGAGAAGCTTTGAGGACTGGACGTAGGTTAAATTGGTTGTGGATGAACCAATATAACTCCCGGTGTACACTTAGCTCTTAACTGTTTTAAATTTCCAATCTATTTTATATACAAGAAGAAATTTCTGTGATCACCCAATTCACCCCCTTCTTGGGTGAAACGCTTGCAGTAACAAAATTTATGTAAGCAATCATGTCATGCATTAAACTTGTATCTTGTGTTCATAGTTGGATTGTTTGCCACTATGATTCTTTTCAATCTCATTCTCCCTCACCAACCATTTAGGTGCAATGAGCACTGAAGAGGAATGCATAAGGTCATGCAAGAGGAAGATGCAATTGTGAAGTGAAGATTAATTGTATAAACATGCTTAGTTAAATAATGTTGTTGTTATGTATGGTCATATATGGCATGTATGAATATATACACAATAAGGAAAGAGTATGAATTTGCAAGTTAACTAGATAATACAATTTACAAGGCTAAATGAATGAACTAAGAATGAGCAGAGAAATACTCTAGTAATTATAAAAGGAATTAATAAACAATGAGTCACTAAGATATTATGAACCACTTTATGATGGTTTTTTAAAAAAATTTTAAATTATTAAGAAAAATCCACTCGACTATAGGTTCAAATGCTGTCTTGAGGTTGGGAATTAAAAGAACTTTACAAAGGAATATTGCTTAATGGTTAGAATTCGCTATGTCAAACTCATCAGATCAATTATGGAAATAAGGTGTTACATCTTTTAGTATCAGATCGGAGATTCTAGCATTTGGCTAGTATGCTCTGGTAATGTGAATAATATCCATAGTGATACTTGGATAATCTTGAGTAATACTAGGATTAAGAATTATGGGTGATTGATGAACCCAGAGAAATAGAATTCCCCCTGACCACTAGTTGGCAGGCTGGTATAAAGGAAGGGTAGAGCTGTATATCGATGAACCAGCTTGTTACAGGTGTAAATGATTCATTAAAAAGTGCACGTGTACACCATCATAAACAAGTAATATAGAGGTGAGTAGAGTATTGTTTCCACAAGGATTGATCACTAAGTTCCAAAATTGGTAATGTTACTTCTATTCAGTCGATCAATTAGTTCGTGATTGAGATTACAAAACTAAAAATGATTAAATATGAATGCAATTGATATGGAAGCAACAATGAGAAAAAGCCCTATGGATCATATTTCACTTAACAAATTTTTGATTGAATCACCTATCTATTCTAGTCCAATTATCCCTCATGATTGATAGCCGAGTTTCCCATATCTAATTACTAGCTTCTTTTAAGGTCAAGCAATTCTATATTTAATTGCTAATCCAATATATCCCTATATGAATTAAAATAATTAATCATGCATTAAGATTTATAGACCTCATCAAGACTACACTACCTATATGAATATATTCCTATTTTATAAACAAGTTATGGTTTTGATTATAGGATCTACATACATGCATCTTCTTCTGGTCTCAACATACATATTGAAATCATTCAAAAATTGGACAATCAATTGAAAACATTAACAACAATAATCAAAACTCAATCATCAAGGAAAAATTAAAACTAGATTTAATAAGTTAAGATTCAATCTGTCATTAGTAAGCTACATCAGCACCCTAGAAAAATGAAAATTTAGCTCATGATGAAATTAAAAAAAAAATCAAAACAAATTGAAATCTGTAACCCCCTCCATAATTATATCCGAAATACGCGATTAAAATGAAATAGAGACCAATAATAATCAAATAACATTTACTAACCCATCACATGACGGGGTTTTCACGAATACTTTTTGAAATCATTTATAAGCTTGGTCTCATATTCACATTTCGAATACAATTACTACGCGAAGATAAATCACATTCATATAAATATCAGAGTGCACAACTTAATCATCCCGGCAATCCCGGGTACATACCTTCACTAAAGATACACAGGGTACAATTGCCCATTACAGTTCTTCAAATGGGGATTACACAATCTCATCTCGAAGGAGTCCTAGCCGCTACCTCCATGAGCCACTTGCCCTGTCTAAATTGTTGGTAAGGGAGAGTGAGATTCGAGAGAATCTCAGTAGGAAACATATACCATAATGCATGCATGATAGATGCTAGGTGTATGACATGTTAGCTTTATCTAGATGCATACCTCATAATGATATTTCTGCATGCTCAATGTTCCATACAACAAAAGACTATGGCCACAGCGAAAACAGAAATAGAGCCTCATTTATTCAAATATGCTCTACATAATCAAGTAAAGCAATCACATACATCACTACACAAGCAAAGATATCGAATACATGCAAGTAAGGTAAGTCCCCTACCTCCAGTCTTTTCTCCTCGATTTGCGTGCCAGCAACTCAGGGCATTACATTCGATCCTACAATGTCAAATATACCATTTAGACACTTCCATAGTGTTTCTGGGGGTTATATGAGGCTATATTGAAAATTTACTAAAATACCCCCGAGGACCCAGCCTGACCCCGCCGTACCCGGTCCGGCTGTACTTTTCTTGAAAGTTTGACATGGGCTATTCTGACATATTTTCGCCCAAGGAATCCATTTCCGGACTCAGAATTATCAAATTCAATGTCAATTACAAAATTATCCTTGACAGCCCCACTTTAAGGGTTTTAGGGGTGTTTTCGTAATTATGCTTTTTCAGCCTTTTCCGGAAAAGTGCCCAACTGTAACCCCACCTAATTTTCCCTCCTGAACTCAATGGAATCATCAAATCATTGAAAATCCAACTCTAAGACCTATTTATAGCCCAGACCGAAATATATAGGTTTTCTAGGGAAAATCAGGGTTTTTCGGTTTCAGCTCCATAAACACGTTCCTTTCTACTCCTAACCACTTTATTGACTATTCCATTAGGTTAGAACTACCATTTAGTATCAATTTGGGCAGCATAACCCCTAGGGAAACCCATTTTCCATTTTTACAACCAATGGCAATCCGGCGAAATTTCACCGATTAAATTGCCCACAACAGCCAGAATAGTCAATATACAAGCGTTTGGAAGTTACCTCAAGCTCCCAATAGCTTTTCCTTGACTTGAATGAAAACCATACGTGTTTTAACACCAAAAGAGGAGCTTCCAAACCTTAAAGAACATAAAGGAGTAGCTTAGGATCGGAGTTATACACGTTAGGAGCTAGATCGTCGGAGAAATCGGCTTACCTTATGAGATTTCTTCCTCTTTCTCACTCTAGACATCTCAAATGTTCTCTCTCTCATTCAGCTGAATATGGCGTCGGTTTGGAGGAAGGAAGATGCATAAAAAGTGTTTTAACATTAGGATGATGTCATGTTTTATTATGCTGATGTCACAAATCCCATTTTCGGATTTTCTGGCAGATTTTCTGCCCAAACTTTGAAAAATCATAACTAATTCTAGAAAACTCAAAATGAGGTGATTCCAAAGCCAAATGAAATATATTTAAGTCCTCTTCATAGGAAAAATATTGGCCATTACTAAAAATCACGACACAATTCCAGAATTACATAAATTTCATCACTGCCCCAAAACAGAGTCCATTTTCGACCTCAAACTTTGGACAGTCATATCTCCCAGTTCCCAAAACAAAATGGCACAAATTATATGTCTATTTTGAAGCTTGGGATGTTAAATTTAAGACTGGAAAGTTTCATAATTTTCTGACATCATTTGCCTAGTCAAAACATCCACACGAGAAGACTGGCCATACAGAATTCACACTGGACAGCATTTCCAGTTTTACAGCCAATGTGTCCAATTCAATTTAAATCAATTCCAATGATTAAATACCACAACATGACACCATTTCCATCACAATACCCCATTCAATTCTTCCCTCTATTCTAAGTCAATTTGGATGTTGATCCACAATTGAACTCAAATACAGGGTTTTGGCGTTGCTCATAACACAAGTGACTACAATCCACTTTATATTCTCTAAAAGGGTTCATTAATCACTAACCACGTCCACTTTTGTAGTCATTAACCCCCAATCACAATTTGGGATCTTGCTAAACCGGGGCTTAGCAATCCACTAATCTCAGGCTTATTCTCTAGCCTCGAGTCTCAAAATTCGGGGTATTACAAAATCTTCATAAACATTGTGTAAAACTTAATTATTAAATTCTATAACATAAAGATAGAACTACAAGATGAATGAAAATGGAAAAATCTACCCTTCTTTATAGTAGGTAAAACCTTCCATGTAGGTGGCAACCTATACCATTTATGAAGGAGGTCTACCTAAGCCTTCATGTAAGAGGCATGCAAGAAATAATACAATGCATGAAATTAAACTTTAAGTTGTGTATCTCCTTGTGTCTTCTACTCCTCTATTTATAGATGAATGGGGTGCAAAGATTTCCACTTATTAGGTATGACTCTTGACTTTAAGCCACCAATGTTGACCTTATGGCGACCATGCTTCTCAATTGTAGCAAAATCTTGATGTCAAAATGGTGAATTCTCAAATTTTTATCTTCATGAAAGTTGTTGATCTGGATTGTAGCTTGAAAAAGCATGTGAGAGCTCCTCATCTCAACATTTACAGCTCAATTTATGGTAAAATTAGTGGGAACAGGTCAAACTTAGACAAATTTATGTTCTTAACTTTTAAGCAACATTCAAAACTCTTGAAGATAGAACTAGGTTTTAGCCTCAACATAAAAGCTGTAGGGATTTTTCTTAGCTTTTTATCTATATAAAGAACATCCTAATCTGACATCTAGAGCACAAAATATTGCCTGAAAGTTGAAACAAGGTTAAAATTTAGTATTTTTTTATAACTTGTATTTAATGCCAAAATTTTTATTTATTTATCAATTATACCCAAATTCATTTAATTAGGCTCAAATATCATCCAAAAAATTATCATATAAGGGAAAATAATTATAGGAATATTTTACTTATCACAGCTGACTATAGATTCCCCTGCCAAGGGAAGGGCCAGAGCTGTATATAGAGAATGAAATGGAGTAACAATGATGTATACCCAATAGATAAGGGTATGAGCTCCAGTGAATCTGACACTGAATTGGCATAAGTCCCAGATTCCAGTAGAACTCCGTGGTTAAGCATGCTTAGGCGAGAATAATCTCGGGATGGGTGATGTAACACCATACTTTCTTACAGTTTAAAAAAGTTAAAAACATGACATGAAGCCAAACCGGAGAACAAAAACAATTTTTAGACCATTTGAGGTCCCAACTTTGATACAAGGTTTAGTCCGTACTTAAGTGGGGTTTCCAAAAACTTTCAAATGTTTGTTCAGTGGTCTCATTTTTAATTTTCAAATCTATTCAACTCATTTGATTTTGTTTCCATTTGTTAATATCAGGGTGGTTATTTCAGTTCTCAATATACATACTGGTTAGATTTGTTAACTTAAGGACACATTCCATTAACAGACTATTCTAGTTCATTTATAGCCTTAATGTACAGTACATATAAGCATAGTTACTACTTCTATGATTTAGGTTAGCATTTAACTATCAGAGGTTACATATACATCATATGAAGTTTCCCAAAAAGAAATAGATAACCAATAGAGAATAGACTCTAAGCCTTCAACTCTAATCGTCCATGGCTACCTTCTTCCATGTGAACTACTTCCTCATTCTGTAGATTAGTTATTGGAAAGGAGTGAGATTCAAAAGAATCCCAGTTGTAACAGATTGCACTTATAAATTGCATATATGAAACATGTCATGTTAATCAAAGTTACCATACAGGTAGCATACTCAACATTCATAGATAATTCACAATATGCATATAAACACCAATATTAGATATGGAAATAGCATAAAGTTTGGGTAAATTCAAGGACAACTATCCTTTGCTACAACACTGGGTGTTCTATTGGGCCTGAGCCCTTCTCATCTGCATGCTTAAGTTCACGATAATACAAATATATATAGCATAACACATAGTATATGAGGGATAAGTTACTACCTTTACCTTTTCGGTTCAGTTTTGGTTCTTGTCCTAACTTCTCTGCTCAGAGCAAATATCAAATCCTATAAATTAGAATTATAGATGACTAGTTATTAGTTAGTCCAATTCTTTCATAATCAAAACTCTTAAGTTGGTTATCATTATAGTTCATATACTAAGTCAACAAGTGGGTTGAAGTGGTTAAATATCCTAATAGAATAATTCTCACCCTTAGAGTTCAAAATTATTACATGATGCCACTACATTTGTAATTCTTACACAATTGACCAAATCTGCCAGCATTTTTTATCAACTTTGAAAATTCATATCTTTATGTACAAATGTCCAATTACAGTGATTCTAAAGGCTATGTGACCCCTATAAAGTCCATTTTGAACGGAAAAATAACACTCATAGCCAATTGGATGCACAACATTTTCATAATTGTCATTTATTGCACACTGCCAGAATTCAAACAAGTTTCATCACTTTACTTCAAAAATTCAGAACTCCCAGAGTACAAGTCCAAATGACATAAATAACCTATCAAATTAAAGCTAGATATGTCTAGTTTCATTCTAGAAATTTTCACATTCATCGTACTTCATTTGGTTATCTTAAACCACAACATAAACAGGATACCTAGCAGAAATCCTCCACCAGTAAAAATTCCAATTGTGTTTTTTAAGTTTTGATGATCCAAAATTCACAACCTGGGGCCATTCCCATATAATTTTTCATGTAAAATACAATGGTAACATCAAAATGAACACACTTTCACTCTTTCCCCAAATTCTGTTTTAGCAAAAAATGAACAAAAATTCTAGAAATTACCAAACTCCCAATTTGAGCATAAAACTTATGTCATATGGTTTCTAATAATCATAAAATACCAATATCATAACCAAAACTCCATGAATTCTCCAAACCCTGGTTTGGCTGAAATCAAGGCAGATTTCCACAAGCAAAAATACTCATTCAGAACTAGGTATGGGTACTATGAGTTTCTAGTAATGCCTTATGGCCTAACTAATGCACTTGCTTTATTCATGGATGACATGAATCATGTCTTTCAATAATACCTCGACCAATTTTTAGTGGTGTTTATCGATGACATTCTGATATACTCCAGGAGCAATAAAGAGCATGAGCATCATTTGAGAATAGTGTTGGAAATATTATGTGAAAAGTAACTTTATGCCAAGTTTAGTAAGTACGAGTTCTAGCTTTCAAAAATAAAGTTCCTAGGCCATGTTATTTTATGAGAAGGGGTCTCAGTGGATCCCAGTAAAGTGGAAACAGTGATAGACTGGAAGAGGCTAGAAATAGTCACTGAGATATGCAGTTTTATGGGTCTTGTTGGTTACTATCGAAGATTTATTCAGAATTTCTCCTATATTGCCTTGGCGATGTCCAAGGTCACACGAAAAGATCAACCATTTAAGTGGGATGAACATTGTGAAAATAGTTTTGTTGAGCTGAAGGAAAAGTTGACTACGGCACCAGTGTTGATTATACCCGATCCTATCTTAACTTATGTTATGTATAGTTATGTGAGTAAGTAGGGGTTGGGTGTATCCTTATACAATAGGGACGAGTGGTAGCCTATGACTCTTGACAGCTGAAGCCTCATGAAATAAATTATCCCATTCATGATCTGGGGCTTGTGGTGATTGTGTTTGCATTGAAAACATGGCAATATTATCTGTATAGTGTGATGATCGAACTGTACTACGACCACAAGGGTCTCAAGTATTTGTATGATCAGAAAGAGTTGAATATGAGATAGCACTGGTGGATGAAGTTGCTGAAAGATTACAATCTGGAGATCAAATATCATCCGAGTAAAGCTAATATCATTGTGGATACGCTTAGTCAAAAGGCAGTGCTAGTAGCAGTAATGATGATACAAGAGGGAAATTGATAGAAGACATATGGGATTTGAATTTGTCAAACCAAATCTTAAGTGCAAATTACATCATTTCCTTAAGGGAAAGTGATTTAAGGGTTGAAATTGAAGAGGCTCAGAGGCAAGTTGATTGGGTGCAATCTATTAGCACTATGATCAAATAAGGAGAAACTCAGGACTATTATTTATCACCTAAGGAAATTTTTCTATTCAAGAAGAGAATCTGTGTTCTACTAAAGGTTGGCTTGAGGTAGAGAATTCTGGATGAGGCATACAATAGTTTGTATACTCTTCACCCTATAATGACCAAAATGTATCACAATTTGAAGTCTATGTATTGGTAGCCAGGATTGAAGAGCGATGTGACCAAGTATGTGGCAAGGTGTACTTGTCAGAAAGTAAAAATTGAACACCAAAGGTTGCCGAGATTACTACAGATTCCTGAAATTCTAGAATGGATATGGGAAAGTATGACCATAGATCTTGTTATAGGTTTGCCTAGGATTAGAAACTATGATTCAATTTAGGTGACATGGATCGATTCAAGAAGTCAGCACATTTTATACCTGATCAATGCCAGCTACTCTTTAGACAAACTGACAGAAATCTATATTCAAGAGTAGTAAGACTACATGGCACACCGAAGAGTATCATTTCAGACAGAGATCCTCATTTTACTTCAAGATTCTGGAGGGCTCTACATGAAGCTCTGTGAATGAAATTGAGATTTAGTACAACCAATCTATTGGAAATTGTGCCCTAAGGGCCAATCATTATACTTTAAACATTAATTTTTAATGAATTTCTCTATTATGTTATCATAGTATTTTCATGTTAATAGTGATAATTGTATCCTTGGATAAATCATAAAGATTTTCCTAAAATGTCCCTGGCAGGTCATCTATGCGGGAGCATAGATGAAACAAGACTAGTATGACTTTGATAAGATATAGAGATATGAATCAAAGTCTTGGGCACTTGTAAGAGTACAAAGTACGGGAATGACCCACTTTGACAAAGCTACATGGATCACGTCATAAGCTTTTCTCATGTACAACTATGTCACAATGCCATTTGACCTAAAGTCATCATGGATTCCTATATGAGAGTTACTAAGCTTTAAACTAGTCAAAAGTCACTTTTGACCGGGTGATGATAAAGGCTACAATCGAGCTTGGTGGTTTTTCATGCAGGGGAATATGAATAATCAAGATGGACTTTGTCCCTCGCATTAGTAGAGAGATATTACTGGGCCCTTTGATGAGTTAGTCTGAGAAATGTATGGCCATACTATAGTAGAAAGAAGTTTCTATTTCTATTGTCAAACTACTTAGGAATCAAGAAAGTAATAGTTAGGAATAAGAGAATGACATTATCCATGCCACATCCTTGACTGATATATCGTGAGACAAAAGGGGTGTGACATGGTTGTATCGTGTTAACGATCCTCATATGAATTGGATAGTCATAATGTCTTGCTAGAGGCCGCTTGTAACTTGTGGGTTAGTATAGTTATTGGCTTACTGCTAACTTCATATGGACCTACAGGGTCGCCTACAAGAATGGCCCAACACAAGATAATGTTTAATATATGGTGGACGAATTTCATATTTATATTTATAAGATAGAATTCATGAAAATAAAATTAATAGTATTATATATATGTATTTTTGAAATACATATTTATATATATATATATGTATATATATTATATGATATTATTATATTGTGTTAGTTTTAAATTTAATTTTATTAAGATAAACTATATTTAATAACTAACATGAAAGAGATATGGTATCTCAGATTTAATTTATGAAGATAAATTAAATCTAATGACTAGCGGGACCACCGTGACTACCTATTCGTAGCGCAATATAATCTAATCACGATATTTATTGCTTTTCATATTGTCTGAATTCTTGTTTTGGTTTATTCTTCATACTTGTTTGGGTTGGTGAACAACATGGCTTTAGATTTTTACAAAGGGATGTAATATTTAAATATGGCCTTCATGCTGTGCCTTCCTTTAAATACTCTCAATGTATATTCTCTTCTCATCTCACTCCCCTTGAATGTTAAAATGAGATTTCTCTCAATGTATTTTTTTTCTTATTTAGAGAAGTCCTCTCATTGGCTTGGGAGGATTTTAGGTTAGATAAGCCATGTTGTGTCATGTTTAATTATGCTTTTGATTAGATCATTGCATGAATACTTCTGTGTTTATATGTATTTTTTCTATATGAGATACGACCACAATTGCATTCATATAAAAAAAACTAATTAATTGAGCCCTCTGAATCAAATCCTAAGTCATAATGCTCTCAATTAATGAATACTTGTCAAAACCTAGTTTGCTTAATTGTGGAAACCACCAAAGTGAATGCACTTGAGCTATCTTGAAGAGACAAGCATGAGTAATTGTGATGCTTATAATATTCATTATTGTTTTGACTTAATTGAGATTAACAAAATAATTTTGAATCTCAAGGCATTAGATGGGATTAAACATGCCAGATCATATGATGATCGAATCCCATAAACATCTAAAGTTCCATGTGATGTAATTGGTAAATAGGTTACCTACCTAAATAACTTGAATTTAAGCATCTTGCTAGAGTGGACTTAAGTTTAAGCCAAATATGGATCATAGCCCACTAATTATTATATTGAGGGTTGTTAATTTAGTGGGAGATTACTAACTATCTTTGCATATTTTAATTGTAGAATCATGTCGACTAGTAATATTGCTACACTATCGTTGCGATCGGTCCTTGAGAAGGACAAACTCAATGGGATAAACTTTCTTGATTGTTTCAGGAACTTGAGAATTGTTCTCAAGCAGGAAAGAAAGGCTTATGTTCTATATCAACCCATTCCTAAGGAGCCTGCAGCCAATACTCCAAGAGCTCATAGAGATGCTTACACGAAGCATAAGGATGACTCTGTGGATGTAGGTTTCCTGATGCTTGCCACGATGGTTTTGGAGCTCCAAAGAGATTTGGAACTTATGGAGGCTCATAAGATGATTGTCCATCTCAAAGAATGTTCCAACAATAGGCAAGGCAAGAAAGGTATGAGACCACAAAGGCCTTACATTCTTACAAGATCGCTAAAGGTGCATCAGTTAGTACTATGTGTTAAAGATGAAAGGTTATATTGATCACCTTTAGAGGATTGGATTTCCCATAAGCCAGGAGTTAGCTACGGATTTGATCCTAAACTCACTCCCAGAGAGTTATGACCAATTTTTCCTGAACTACAATATGAACAACATGGAGAAATCAATTTTTGAGTTGTATGGGATGCTTAAAACTACTGGGCAAAGCATTAAGAAAAAGCCCAGTACTATTTTGATGGTTCAGAAATGAAAGGGTATGGAAAGAAAGGGAAGGGCATATGGAAGGGTAATGGCTCAGGTGGTAAGACCAAAGAGTTAAACAAGCCTGAAACCAAGCCTACACCCCAAGAAGGCAAAGCTTCAAAAGGAAGGAGTCTGCTATTCTGCAATGAACCCGGTCATTAGAAGAGGAATTGCAAACTCTGCCTTGAAGATTTGAAAAAGAACAAGAAGGATAGAAGGGCTATCGCTTCAGGTATTTATGTTATAGACATTCATTTTTCTACTTCCTCCACATGAGTATTAGATACTACATGTGGTTCTCACATTTACATAAATGTGCAGGTTCTAAAGGACAGTAGAAAGCTGAAGAAGGGTGAGGTGAACCTACGAGTTGGAAATAGAGCAAGAGTTGCTGCTTTAGCCGTAGGCACTTATGAATTTTGCCCAGTGGGCTTTTGTTAATTTTGAACAATTGCTATTATGTTCCTGCTTTGAGTAGTAACATTGTTTCTCTTTCTTATTTGGATAAAGAAGGTTATACTTCCATTACTAGGAATATTAAATGTTCTATTTATGGTAATGACAATTTCTATGCTGATGGTGATTTGCATGTTGGTCATTATATATTAAATTTGGAACATCTTAATAATGGGAATATCTATAACGTAACTACTAAATGGATAAAATCAAACAATTTAAATCACACCTACCTATGGCATTGTCGTCTAGTCCATATATATGAGAAACGTATTTCTAAACTCCATTAAGATGGATTTCTTAACTCATTTGATTTTGAATCATATGATACATGCAAATCTTGCTTATTAGGAAAGATGACAAAGGCACCTTTTATTGGGCATAGTGAGAGGGCTATTGAATTATTGGGCCTCATACATACAGATGTATGTGGACCATTAAATATAGCTGCCAGAGGAGGTTATGTCTACTTCATTACATTTATAGACGATTTTAGTAGATATGGCTATATCTATCTAATGAAACATAAATCTGAATCTTTTGAAATGTTCAAAATATTCCAAAATGAATTACAAAACCAACTTGGCAAAACAATTAAAGCACTTCGATCTGATTGAGGTAGTGAATATTTTAGCCAAGAGTTCATTTACCATCTCAGGGGTTGTAGGATAATCTCACAATTGACTCCTCCAGGAACACCGCAATGGAATGGTGTTTCTGAATGGAGGAATTGAACACTATTGATATGGTTTGGTCTATGATGAGTCAAGCAGATCTTCCACCATCCTTTTAGGGACATGCCTTAGAGACAGCTACGTTCATACTAAATCATGTTCCATCTAAGGCAATTGAAAAGAATCCATATAAGATATGGACTGGAAAGAAACTAAGTTTATCTTTTCTCAAGATCTAAGGATGTGAGCTATATATATTAAGCAATAAGCCTCTGATAAATTAGAGCCCAGATCCTCAAAGTGCCTTTTCATGGGGTATCTCTTCAAGGCACGACTGGTTGCAAAAGGATTCACTTAAACTCATAGTGTAGACTATAATGAAACCTTTTCCCCAGTCGCAATGGCCAAATCAATCAGAATCCTTCTTGCCATTGCAACATATTATGACTATAAAATATGACAGATGGACATCAAAACAGCCTTCCTTAATGGAAAGCCCTATGAGGATGTGTACATGACACAACCTGAAGGTTTTATATGTCCAAAAGACTTTGGTAAAGTTTGCAATCTTCAAAGATCCATTTATGGATTGAAGCAAACATCATGGAGCTGGTATCATCATTTTGATGAAGTAGTCAAGAGTTTGGATTCATTCAAAATATCGATGAACCTTGTGTTTACAAGAAATTTAGTGGGAGAACAGTTGTATTTCTAGTGTTTTATGTAGATGACATCCTACTCATTGGGAACGACATTCCTACCTTGCAAAGTGTCAAGTCTTGGTTAAGAAAGTCCTTTTGAATAAAGACTTAGGTGAAGCCACCTACATCCTAAGGATTAGGATCTATAGGGATAGATCTAAAAAACTAATAGGCCTAAGTCAGAGCACATACATAGACAAGATATTACATAGGTTCAGTATATAGAATTCAAAAAGGGGTTATATGCCCATGTCTTATGGCATCCATCTTAGAAAGGATCTGTGTCCTAGTACACCTGATCAGTAAGATCGCATGAGTAAGGTTCAATATGCCTAAGCCATTAGATCTATCATGTATGCCATGTAATGTACTTGACCGAATATCTCATTTGCCTTAAGCATGACAAGCAGATATCAACAAGATCTTGGTGAGAGTCATTTGACTGCCGTCAAGAATATCCTAAAGTACTAAAGAAGGACTAAGGACTTATTTTTGGTTTATGGTGGATTGGATGATGAGCTCTGTGTAACCGGTTACACAGATGCAAGTTTCCAAAGTCTTTAGCATTTGTAAGAGTACAAGGTGTGTGACCGACCTGCTATGAGAAAGCTACATGGATCAAGTCATAAGCTTTTCTCATGTATAACCATGCCACAATGCCTTTAGACCTGAGGTCATCATGGATTCCTACATGAAAGTTGCTAAGCTTTGAACTAGTCGAAAGTCACTTTTGACCAGGTGATGATAAAGGCTACGATCAGGCTTGGTGGTCTTTCATGCACAAAAATATGAATGATCAAGATGGAATTTATCCCTCACATCAGTAGAGAGATATTACTAAGCCCCACGATGCGTGAGTCTGAGAAATGTATGGCCATACTACGATGGAAAGGAGTTTCCATTTCGATTGTCAGGCTACTCAAGAATAAAAAAAGTAATGGTTAGAAACAAGAGGATGACATTATCCATGCCTCATCCTTGACCGATATATTGTGTGACTAAAGGGACGTGACATGGTTGTACATAGGTTGTATCATGTTAATGATCCTCATATGAATTGGATAGTCGTAATGTCTTGCTAGAGGCTACTTGCAACTTGTGGGTTAGTATAGTTATTGGCCCACTGCCAACTTTGGATGGGCCTACAAGGTCGCACACAAGAATTTCCCAACACGAGATAATGTTTAATTTAGGGTGGATGAATTTTATATTTATATATATATAATATATAAAAATTCCTTAATATTATATTATATATATATGTAATTTCGAAATACATATTATATGATATTACATATTGTGTTAGTTTTAAATTTAATTTTATTAAGATAAATTAGATTTAATAACTAACATGATAGAGATATAGTATCTTAGATATATGAAGAAAAACTAAATCTAATGGCTCTTTATTTGGATTAAATAAATAGGTTAAATTAAAACTGTTAGATAAATTTAATTGAAACTGAATTTATTTAATTAGCTCATCAAGATAATTAATTGTTAATTAATTTTGAAATTTGAATATAGCCCTCATAGATTATAAACTTGAGAGAGCAGATATACTGATACACGGATGGGAATTTAAAGCCATAAAGAAAACCCTAGGAGACATTGGAGGCACTAGCACGTAGTCTATGTTGGAAAGCATTCATGTGGATACCGGTAGAGGGAATGGACCTGATGTGTTGGCTCCTAGAGGTCACAATCCCTGAATTGAAAAAGGTATGAATCTTTCTAACTCCATTTAAACGTCGTTGATAGATCCTCAATTAGGATTGGGAAATTTTAAAATTCTTCCGTTGTGACTACCGATCCTAATAGGGCCATTCTTTTGTGCGACCCTGTAGCCCCATATGATGTTGGAAGTGGGCCAATAACTGTACTAACCCATAAGTTGCAAGTGGCCTCTACCAAGACATTATGACTACCTAATTCATATGAGGATCGTTAACATGATGCAACCTATCATACAACCATGTCGCGTCCCTTTTGTCACATGATATATCAGTCAAGGATGAGGCATGGATAATGTCATCCTCTTGTTCCTGACCATTACTTTCTCGATTTCTGAGTAGTCTGACAATAGAAATGGAAACTTCTTTCTATCGTAATATGGCCATATATTTCTCAGACTCATTTATCGAGGGGCCAAGTAATATCTCTCTACTAATGTGAGGGACAAATTCCATCTTGATCATTCATATTCCTCTGCGTGAAAAACCACAAAGCCCAATCTTAGCCTTTATCATTACCTGGTCAAAAGTGACTTTTGACTAGTTCAAAGCTTAGCAACTCTCATATAGGAATCCATTATAACCTCAGGTCAAAGGGCATTGTGACGTGGCTGTACATGAGAAAGCTTATGACTTGATCTATATAGCTTTCTCATATTGGGTCGGTCCAGCATCTTATACTCTTATAAGTGCCAAAGACTTTGATTCGTATCTCCATATCTTATCAAAGTCATACTTTTAATATCCCAAAATGTACTCAAGGGCTAAATATACAGAATAGATGGTGGGATTAATGACAGAATTACCTCTAGAAATTTTGTTACGACTTTAGTCAATTTTCACATGCAAAAAATTAGCAATTGAATATTATATTGCAAGTGGATATTTTATAAGATCATCATCTCCTTCAAAGGGCCATGACTTACGTAAGATATAAGAAGACAATATAGGTTATTAATATATGACATGTGAAGGCAATTTGACCAAGTTGTAAAAGGTGCTGACTAAGTCAACAATTTCAACTAAAGAAGTAATATTTGAAGAGTTGGAATTATGATTGATTCAAGAAGCTCTTTTGGCTATTCCAAGGGCTACAATTCGTATGGCATGAGGAGGAAAAGAAAATATGTTGAATTGGTCAAATATTGCAACTAAAGTAATGTATTTGAAGAGGCAAAATTTATGATAAATCAAGGAGTATTTGTTTTTGCTCTTTAAGAGCTATTTCCGGTGACAATAAAGAGAGAAAGAGAAGCACATGAAAGACCAAGTAAGGAGATGAAGACTTGGTCAATAATTGTAGGCCAAGCATAAGATGATATCTTGAATACAAAGGCAAAACATTTCGGTCAAAAGGGAGGAGGAAGGAAAGAGAAAACTTGAAGCACATTTACCCTTAGTTAATTCACCATAAGTATATAACCAAGTGAAGTAATTTTCACCACATCTTTTATCTACTCTTGCACCATATTTTCATTTGGACTTTGAGAGATAAGAGGGGCCAAAAATCTGATCATTAAGTCACATATTTCCTCTCTCCTCAAGTCGGTTACAGCAGCAAAAACGTAGAGGAAGAAAAGCAAGGTTTTAAGGTGAGCTTAATCTTGATTTTTCACCTTCTTAACCTCATCTATGGCTCAAGTGACCTTCATGAAACTTGTTCCTCTCTTCCTTAGCTTCATTTCTATGGTTTTTGTTTTTGAAGAGGAGGAGTTTTCAGCCACCTTGCAAGAACAAAAGTTGAGGAATCAAGAAAAGAACATAAGAAGAAGCAAGAGGTGAGTAAGAGCATTATGTTGATGTATATGGTGCTTTAATTGGCTGAGTTGTGGTGGGCTATTGTGACAGCCCTAATTTCATTTTTTAGGGTATATTAGGGATCATGAAGCTTTCATCCTATATATGTGCTTATATGTTGGTTTGGAGGCAAATGAGCTAAGCTTAGTGATTAGATAGTGAAGTGGTTGTTTGTTGTGAAATACCCTAAAATTCTGCCAAAACAGGACATGGGGAATGAGTGGGAATCTGTTCATTTTGATGTTACCATTGTGTTCTTCACGAAAAATTATGTGGGAATAGGTTTGGTTGTTGATTTTGAAGCTATTGGACACATTGGTTGAAAATTGGAAAAACTGTCAAGTGTAACTTTGTGCAGGGCAGTCAGTTTGTAGGGACCTTTTAAATGGGCAATTGGTGCCTAAAAATTCTGAAACTTTCCAGTCTTAAATTTCACATTTCAAGCTTCAAAATGGACATATGATTTGTGTCATTTTGGTTTTTGAGCTGGGAGTTCTAGTTGCCCAAAGTTTGATGTCGAAACTGGACCTAATTCTGGAGCAGTGTGGAATGTTGTGTAATTCTGGAATTTTGTGGTGATTTCTGGTAGTGATTCATATTTTTCCTATAAAGAGGACTTCAAGAGCTTTCAATAGGCTTTGGGATCACCTCATTTTGATTTTTTCTAGAATTAGTTATGATTTTTCAAAGATGTTGGAAAATTCTGGCAGATTGGTCACCTATGCGAAAATTGAAGATTTTATGGCATAATGTAATATTGTGGAACTTTGAGGTTAGAAATTAGCCTTTTAGGTTAATTGACCACTTTAGCTCCTTAGTTGACTTGATTAATTGACCATAGTGAGTGATAATCAACTTAAGTATTATAGAGATAAAACTTGGGAAAGAGATTGACGGGTTGTCCCTAACTTGGTTTACAGGATTTGATATTTGCCGTCCTCGTGAGCCCGCTGTGCCAAGAAACGTCGGGAAAGGATCAGGTAGTGACTCTCTCTCTTATACTATGTGTAATGCTCTGTATGTGTGTGTTATCACTGTTTTGTGATGAATCTTTGATGCTGCTGCGGTTACAGTTGGTGATAGTTGTCGTTTACAACGCAAGCTGTCGTTTACAGCGCAAGCTGTCGTTTACAGCGTAAGCTGTCGTTATTGTGATTACAGCGTAAGCTGTCATGATGGTGATTACAGCATAAGCTGTCGTGATTATGATTACAGCGAGAGCTGTCGTATTGTGTATATAGCCGTGAGTGCTGTCGTTTGTGGTGAAAACCATGTATCTTTGAGATTATTGCTGCTGTTGCTGTTTGTGATTTATGTACATACTTTGTGTTTATGCATTGTATGAGTGGTTTGTTACTACTGAGATTCTCTCGAATGTCATCCTTTCCTATGACTAACATTTCAGATAGGGCGTGTGGCTCAAAGGAGAAGCAGCCAACCCGGAGCAATTAGAACCCTTGGGGGTATATAGTTGAATTGGAAACGTTGGTTATGTATTTTGAACTCGGGATTACTGTATATTTTGAATCAGGAACACTACATTCGATTTTGGTTGTGTAATCCCCTAGTGTATACCTATAAACCTTCAGGTTTTTATGTATGGAACCCGGGAGTTGCCGGGGATGCGGATATACACTCTGATATGATTGAATGTATATTAACTGCACAGGTAATTATATTCGAATATTGAAATTGAGACCAGGATGGGAAAAAGAGTTTTGAAAGTTTTGTAAAAAATTTTACTGTGAGACAGAAAGTTTAAAATGAGGTTAAAGCATCCAATGGTCTCTAATCCGATTTAAATATGTGTTATCGAATTATAATTACGTGTTTAAAGTCAGGGGGTTACAATACTGATCTTGTTTCATCTATCCTCCCACATAGACATCCGACTAGGGACATTTTAGGACAATCTTTATGATTTATCCAAAGATACAATTATCATAGTTAACATGTAAATAATATGATAACATAATGGAGAAATTCATTAAATAATAATGTTGAAAGTATAATGATTGGCCCTTATGGCACAATTTCCAACACTTAGGCCCTAGATGCCTCCCCCAATACAAAGTTGATCTTTCTAGTGACTAGTGCATTTCCAGGTTCTTTTGCTATAATTAGAAACTCTCCATCCTTTCCCAAATCAGTTTCACCAAAAATGCGAATAGATTTAAATCTACATTTTAGTATGATACCCTTTTTCTCTTCTTTACTCTCGGATAGTTTGTGTTTACCAATGGAAGAATGCATATTTATACTACTAAAATAGCAACAACAAGATTATACAAATCATACTTTTTTTTAAAGAAGTTTTAAAAAAATTTCCAACATGAATGATTGGTATAATGTTGTGTGAAGAAATTAAACAAAATGAGTAAAGAAAGTCAAAAGTTACTGAAAAGATAAGACAGATTTGACAAAAGCATGATTATGAACAACAATTAGGATTATGGCTCACATCTTCCTCTGGTTTTGTGTCCAATAATGGCTTAAATGTCAAACCCCTTAACATTTTGATATTTGTAGAGTAATAAACATATAGTTCAAAGGCCATACAGAAATAGCATAAACATACTGATATAAAGTGTTTGTTTACATTACAGAAAATGCCAATAGGGTTTGAAAAATTATACAAAATTCTCAAAACTAACAAAAACTAAGGATAACCAACGTTAGCTCTTGATCTTGAACTGGAACCCTCAATTGTCGGTATTTACATTTTGACCCCTAGAGCCACTACCTTTGCTGAAATATTTTACATGTTGGGAAAAGGGTGAGATTCAAATAAATCTCAGTAGTAACATGCAATTAGTCATATAAAATGTGATAAATAAATATGCAATGTACCATATAAAGCAACATAACAATAACAATGTCAATTCTATATGTGCACAATGTTTAGGGCTAAATTGTTTATTTGGACCCTTACTTGTTGATGTACCTTGGTGGCTCCTAAATCACAACTAGGTAATATGCCTCATGTCACAATGTATCATAGCTAGGTCTCCACTAGGCCGAATGGTACTTGTGCTTTTCCCACACCATAGCTAGAGAGTGTGTGTTCATTATTCATATCACAAAAGATAGCATGCATAAAGCATATAAACACTTATATAGTGTATGAGAGATAAGGTTACTACCTTAAATTCCTTTTATGTTCGCTAATGGTTCCTCAACTCTGATCTGGCTCAGGCTAACCATCCAGTTCTAAAATTCTAAATTTACAAGAAATGAGTTATTACTCATTCGTGTATTATCCTAAACTCATTTTGTTGGTTATCTTAGCTTAAAACTATGAAATGGCCATAATACCCCTGGGACCTGGTCCAAGTCGCTTTATACCCAGTCTAACTATACTTTTCCTAAAGTTATGACCCGGGCTATTCCTAAGCAATTTCGCGTGTAGAAACCATTTTTAATCTTTCCAAATTCACTTCCAAAAGATGAAAATGCCCTTGACAGCCCCTAACTTAGGATTTTAAGGGTAAAATTGTCGTTTCACACCTTAATGCCTTCACACTTCAAAATTCACATGAACCCTACACAAATTTCCATTTGAAACACAATGGAATCATCAAATTAACCAAAATCACCAAAATCCAGTCCAAACACTACCAAATAGCCCTGGCTGAAAATCACAATAAATTGGGAAAAACTGGAGTTTCTTGATTTTATTCAACTAAGCACCTTTTGATCAACCTAAATTACTTCTTGAACTCCTTAATTTCGTTTCCCACATATTTAATCAAAATTTAGATTGCCTAACCCCATAGGGTTTCATCATCCCAAATTGCAAATCAACCACAACAAACCAAACAACCAACAAAAATGCCAATAACAAGTATAAATCATCAAGATAGGACAAGTTCTGAAGCTTACCTTGATTTCCTCTTCTTCTCTCATTGAAACCATTCCTCTTCCTCTCTTTTCATCTTTATTTTGCCTTGCTACAAGTGTGTTTCAAGATGGCATAGAGATTAGGGAGGGTTTGCCATGAATTAGAAGGCTTAATCACAAAAATTTCACAACCAATTACCATGATTTCAATTTCTTTATCTCTCTTATTCTTGCTCCTTCTCTCTTGTTCTTTATTTTTTAAGATACACACACACACTCTCTCTCTCTTTTCCTTATTGTGTTTGGATGAAAGTGGCTCTTGGAAAAGGGATAATTGCTCTAAAAAATATCATCATCCACCTCCTTAATTAATTATTATTTTAATGTAATTATCACATTTTAATTTGTGCTTCATCTTTTTATTTTTTGGCCATAAATATTTTCCTCTTACCCTATTTAACTTGGCTGAAATAATGGCCCTTAGAAGAGTGAAAAGGCTTCTTGAAATATCCTAATTTTACATCCTCAAATATTATAACATTTACCTACAATTATTGACTTTTCAACCCATTTTTGCTTGGCCACAATTCCTCTATATTTTGGCATAATTATCCATCAATATTTATTTCCTTCTTGTTCCTTCTTTTTGGACATCAATATTTATTTCCTTCTTTTTAATTTTTATTTAGCCAAATAACCATTTTGCCTATACATTTTTGTGGTCTTTTTGTATTAAATCAAGTCTTCTTATTTTCCACTTCTTTTGGCCGAAATTCTTGATTAATCAAGCCTAAAATTTGTGTTCTTCCATTCATTATTTTGGGCCTCAAGAATAGGCTTTTTGTAAGACAAAAAATATACTTTATGTTTTATATTGGCCCAATTTTTGTGTGGCCTTTACTAAGGGTATTTTTGTCTTTCCAAGTGCACCAAAATTCACCATTTTACTCCATTCATTATAATAAATATATAGGGGATTTTTGGTGAATGAATTTTAGGATATTACAGCTCCCCCTTACCCAATTCATGTTACAGTTCAAGTATTCATAATGGCAATAATATGCATAAAGCATGATACATAGAATATGAGGCAAAAGTTACCACATTAGACTTTTCGGTCTCTTACTTGTCTGGTTCTACCACTCAGGGTAGATATCGAATCCTATAATTAAAATTTACGGACAATGAGTTATTGCTTAGTCCAATTCTTTCATAATTCAAATACTAAAGTTGGTATCATTAAGATTAATACATTAAGTTGAAGGAAGAGTCAATGTGGTCAAACAATCCTAGAGTGATTAATATTACCCTTGGAGTTCAAGGTAATTACGTTGTGCCATTACCTTTTTATTTTCTCATTAAAAGCTGGCAAAATTTTCAACAAATTTTGAAAATTCATATCTTTATGTACAAAAGTCTAATTGCAGTGATTTCAAGAGTTATGTAACTCTTATTAAGTCTAGTTTCAGGGTAAAATATTGCCCTTAGCCAATTAGACACAGGACATTCTAGAATTACCATTCATTAGACACTGTCATAAAAACATGCCAATTTTACATGACCAACTTCAAAAATGCATATCTCATAGTGTACATATCAAATTAACCTATATGACCTGTCAAATTAAATCAGATTAGTGTACTGTTATTTTGAAAAAGCTCATTATCATTGGACATAGTGCAGTTACTCAAAAGCACATTGCAATAAACTGCACGCAGGAAACCCTAATTGGCAGCAAATGTGCAATTTTACAAATTATGTTCCAATGTTCCAGAATTTGTAACTAGGGCTATTCCCACATAGTTTTTCATGTCAAACACAATGGTAACATTGAATTGATCAATTCTCATTCCTTCGTGATGTTTTGTTCACCCTAGAAATTAGGGTTCAACATAACAATCTGCCAATTCACATCTTATTCACCAAACTAGGCCCATATGCTTCCCAAACACCATATAACCATTTGTATATGACCAAAGCATGATGAAACCCTAAAAAACCCAAGATAACAAAATTAGGGCAACTACTAAAATTCACCACCATCAACTAATCAACAAGATACTTGGTTCAAATCAAAGCTCATACTCACCTATTGCTCTTTCTAGAGCTTGTTCTTTGTTTCTCCAACTTTGACACTTTGAAGACAATACAAGACACCTTCTTTTAAGAAACAAAAATAATAGAATTGTAGCTCTTAGTAAGGGAAACAATGTTTATGAAGAGGTTTTGAGCTAGAAAGGTGATTTAGAAGGTGAATTGGACTAAGAAGACTCATCTTGCTTCTTTGATCTTCAAATGTTCTTTCTCTTTCCTTTTTCTTTTTTCGTCTCTTTTCTCTCTTTTTCTTTCAACTTGGATAACTTTTGGAGAGTGAGAGAGAGTGAAAATATGCTTAATTCAATACATCTCCAGCCTATAACTTTACTTGGCTGAAATTCACTCTAAAAGACAAAGAAAAGGTTATGCGTCAAATTGTCATGGCTTCTTCAAAATTTGTAAGGTTAATTAACTAAGGTGAGTTTGATTAACTAGGGTGGATATTTCTCTCTCTCTCTTTGGCTTGTCTTGGATGAAATTAGCTTTCAAAAAGGAGGGGATTGTGTTGACTAATTTCCTCTTAAAACCTTACAATTTGGTCAACACCCCAAGTTGAACAAAGTTGAAACCATATTGACTTTTCTTCTATTCTTCTTTTTCTTTCTTTTTTATTTGTCAATGGTTATAGTTTAATTACATATTCTCTTCCCTTTTTCCTTGGTCTTGGATGTCCAACATGAGAAAAAATGAGGGAGTATATTAATTCAATTTCACTCTTTCTTTCTTTCTCTTTAGTTGACTTTTCAAATGAAAAAAGTAAGGAAGTTCATTACTTAAACTCTCTTTCTTCCTTTTATTTACCCTTGGAAGTTTTTGACCAATATAAGGGGAGGGGGTTATACTACTTTTCATCTTCATCATTACTCCTGCTTTTTAATAGAAAGTCCTAGCCCTTCATTTTGGTTTCCAATTCCATCCTCAAGATCAAATAACAAATGTATCTTTTGCCCTTAATTATGGTAATATTATTTTTTGTGCCATTAGCTATTTTAGTTCTCATTATTACTTCTTTCTAGACACAATTTCCCTTTTCTTTGGATCCAAGTTAGGTTTTTTGTCATTCTGACAGATCCTAAAGGAATCAAGTACTTCCCCTCAACTAATACGCACAAAAATTCATTCTTTACTAGTAGAAAATTGGCTTTTTAGACCTTTACATTTAGACAGGTTATAGTGGATAAGGTCTAAAAAAGATTACCAGTGGCAGTTTTGTAATTATAGATAACTTCTAAGACCGGTTATAAAAATAATCAGTCTAAAATATATTATTTAGACCGGTTATATACAAAACCGGTCTAAAATCTAAAATAATTTTAAAATAAATTTTTTTAAAACTTTTAAGACTAGTTAAAATAAATAACCAATCTTAAATAGCAAAAATTTTAGAAAACTGGTCTAAAATGTGTTTTCAAGACCGGTTATTAGTGACAATCGATCTAAATGTGTTTTCTTACAAAATTTCCGTGCCTAGATCCAGCACTTTCTGAACCCTTTCTTCTCTTGTCGCCATCCATTTCTCTGTGAGCTCTGTCCCTGCTTGTTCTAAACTCCTCCTCACACCCCGTTCCTATTTTAGTCAGCGCTACCAGTTCTTTGATCATGATCATGATCCTCCGCCGTGCTTGTCACTGTTCTTTGATCATCGTCGCACTCTTCCGCTGCCACATTTATTATTCACCATGACCATTCTCTTTTGTTGTTACTTCCCTTTGTCAGTACTACGAATTTTAACCTCAGTTGATGTTGTCGTGACTTTGGCTAGAAGTTCACTCCTTGGTCTTCAACCAGGTTAATGTTCTGTTCTTGAGTTGTTGTTTAATAATCAATAATGTCCAACTATTTTGAGCATTTAATTCCTATAAGTTTCTATTATAGATTGTTTGAAATCCAACTATTTTGTAATAACGTATTCTGAAAAATAAAATATACATCTAGGTTAGATGCTTTGACTTATACATCCCTATGATATTATGTTTGGCTTAGAGTAATACCATTCTAAGTTCTAGTTTAGTGTGATTGTTGATTGTTAGTGGTATTGGTTTGTTGAAACAATACTGTTTCAAATGGTACATGTTAGAATTATCTGAAACTTGATGCATATAAATTGAATAGCTTTGCAATACAAGTTTTAAAACATGTATCTATATAACTTGACTATGAAATACTGCTTGGTAATGGCGTAAGGGGTTTTTTAGACTTTGCTAGAAGAAATGCCAATGATGATAGTTAGATGTTTTATTGCCCTTGTGTAGTATATTTGAATGAGATTTGACTAAGTGCTGTAGATATATATATAGATTTAATTTGTGAAGGATTTTATAAGAGTTATATAGTATGGGTATGGCATGGTGAAGAATTAAAAATGCCAAGTTCATCTCAACATGGAAGAGTAGCCTTTGATGATAATGACACGGATATGGATGATCAGATAGATAATATTATTTGTGACATAGGAGAAAAGGCTTTGAGCAATCACATGAATATGGTAATATATACAGTGATGCTGAGAAGTCGCTGTACCCGGGGTGTAAAAAATACCAATTATTGAAAATAGTATTAAAATTGGTAAGCTTAAAAGCATGGTATAGATGGAGTGACAAGAGTTTTTTAGAAATGCTTGAGGCTTTTAAGGACATGCTTCCATATGATAATGTATTGCCTTATCGACACTATGATGCTAAGAAAATATTGTGTCCACTAGGGATAAAGTATAAAAAGATCCATGCATGCCCTAATTATTGTATATTGTATAGAAAAGAGCATGAAGAGAAACAACAGTGTCCAATATGTGGAACCCTAAGGTAGAAATCAAATAACACCCATGTAAAAGTGTTGTGATATCTTCCAATCATACCAAGGTTCAGGTGCTTGTTTGCTAATTAAAACGATATAAAAAATTTGAGATGGCATGCGGATGAGAAGATATCCGATGGAAAGCTTCGATATCTGCTGCTTCTTCTCAATTGAAGAAAATTGATCAATTATTTCCTAGCTTCGGTGAAGAACCTAGGAACCTTAGGCTTGGGCTTAGCACGGATGGCATGAATCCTTTTGGCAGCCTAAACAGTATATATACTTCATGCCTGTTCTGTTGGTAATTTACAACTTATCTCCTCTGTTATACATGAAATGAAAGTATATCATGTTGTCTATGATGATTTCGGGACTAAAACAACCCATAAATGATATAGATGTTTACCTATAACCCTTGATCGAAGACTTGAAAGAGTTGTGGGATGAAGGTGTTGATGTTTTAGATGTGAACAAGAAGGAGGTTTTTAAAATGCGAGCTATGATCTTTGTACTATAATTGCCTTCCCTGTATTTGGAAAATTGTCAGGATATAGTGTAAAAGGCCATAAAGCATATCTGATTTGTGAAGAAGGCACATGCTACCATCAACTTCAACATGGAAGAAAGACGATTTATCTTGCTATAGGAGATTTCTTAGATGGGGCCACTCATATCATAGATTAAAGAAAGCCTTTTTGGTGGACAAGAGTTTAAAGATGCTCCGAAGGCATTAATTGGGGAGCAAGTTTACGAAAAGGTGCAAAATATCAATGTTATCTTTTGTAAGACTACAAAGAATAGTAATGGAAAAAGAGGTCTGTCTTCTTCAATCTTCCCTATTAGCCTAATCTTGATGTGAGACACTGTATTGATTTCATGCATATAGAGAAAAATGTATGTGATAGTATTGTTAGGACACTATGTCATATTTTTTCCATATTTTCAGAGTGATTGTATGCAGTTTGGTGGGCAACACATAAATAAAGTAAAATTACTGATATATAGTACATGATTACATGAAGGAATTCCCTTCAACGTTAGGTAATATATAAAATTTCTCGACATATTAAAAATTAAAGACTAGATATAACCACAACCTTCATCTTGGGAAATGTGCTTGCCACTTTCCCTTATCTCCGTCTTTGCCTTTAGAGCTATTGGTACCCGCAATGGTATTTTATTTAGAAAAAGGGGTGAGATTCTGAGGAATCTCAGTAGAAATATATTATAGTTCATATAACATGCGATAAGTAAATATGATATGCACCATGAATGCATCAATTAATAAACAATATAACACATCATCATGTATACATGAGTAGGTCTCCAGCCCCACTACTAGTACACCAGTTGGATTCTCATCCAATCCCTCAGGTGTAAGTGTAGTTCCACCACTAACTGTCCTCTCTAGGCATACCATCACTAGTGCAAAAAGTTAATTTGGCATCAAGTAAAATTGCATTTTTGCCACAACATATAGGGTGTAGCGGAATTAGCCGTAGCAAAAAATATATATTATGGCTTTACTTGCTTAAGATATGATACCATAAATGAATATATTATGGAGTCAGTTGCTCAAGATATGATGTCGTAAATGAATATATTAAGTCATTGCATTATAGCTAAACCGACGCCGTAATAGACTATTATGGCATCTTGCATATGCTCAACCAACTCCATAATAGAGACATAATTTGGTTGTTTACGGTGTCTGTTCTTATCTAAATTGATGCCATAATCACCAATTATGGCATCAGTTCTGGTCATAATTGGTGCCATAATTGTAATATATTTTTTTAAGAAAAAGAGCTAAACTTATATATATTAACTCCTCTTTCAAGAACTTGCTATCATATAGAGCCAATGTATAACAATGCAATGTTGACAAAAGAATTGTACAATGATGTAAGTCTTGCAACCAATGTATAACATAAATAAATGGTCAAAACAAATGTATGCATCTAATATTATCAAATTACAAATGAGAACCACGTACAACTTATCATTCTACTCTAATTTTGTTAAATGTAGAAAGTATTTAGATCAAAGGTTGCATATCTCTCTTATTTGCACTTCAGAATATGACTCCAAACTTCAAAAATGCTACAAATTCAAAAAATCTGCAGGTAAACAATATTATGAGAAAAACCAAAGTCTAAACTAAAATTATGATATATATATATATATATATTATTACCTTGTTAAATGAGTTAGTGATGCCCTCAATGATGATTTCATACATATACCGCATCACATAATATCCACACTCAAAACTTTTAAGTTGTTTATGGCACTTGAATGCACACAAACAAGAACTATCAAATTTAGTAAAACAGTAATATAATTCATCAATCCATTGTTTAAATTTAAAGTATTTACCTTCAAAAGGACCCAATTGACATCACTTTGACCATTCTTTCCCACCAACATGGAATGCATATTCAAAGATCTATTATTAAAGAATTGTATGAAAATGATATATTCAAATATTATAGAACAGAGTTTTACAGAAAACTTACGTTTCAAACACTCACTTCGTATCTTCACTCACTATCCATTATAAAGAACATAACCAATATATAATATATTCATGTGGGCAAATAACATCGAGCCTCCAATGATTACTACAATATGAATTCTTATTAATATTATGTCATTAAGAAAGTTTTTACTTAAGTGATAAATGGATTAGAAAAAAATACCTTTCTATAAATGGTGCAAACCAACACTCTTTATTCCCTTCTTTAATTGTCCTTCCAATATATGACATTCTCTCAATTACATTATTATTTCCAGACGATTGAATAGAATGTGGGCACAATAATCTATAATTAGTAATCTTACCCAATTCTTTGCAAAGATTGTGTAGATACCTATGAAAATGGGAAATAAGTTAGTGAAGAAATTAAAAAGAAAATAAATGTTAAATTCAAAAATAAAAGTGCATACTTACTTAAGAAAAAGTTGAATAATCGATATGTTCAACCAATCAAAAGAAATGAGGTCAAGAACATCCCGCTTGAAGATCTTTAATTCAAAAGGGTGCCCTAAAATCTCCTTACTCAAATTCAATCCAATGAAGTAGTCCATATAGACAACAAAAGAAGCCAATCGTCTCAAGACATTTTGCTTTGGTTTAGCACTGGGTCCAATTGCTTGTTGAGAATATGAATGGAAATAATCCTTTGAATGTTGTAGTTTCTAATCAATAAGTAATAAAAAATTGAAAATGCATACCATTGTAATCCAACTAAGATGCTTACAAATAGAATTTAATAAAGACTAAGATGCAATAATTCAACTAAAGTCATCCAGCAAGCAAGGACTATTAGCAGCCTAGAGACTATAGAGTTAAAGAACAAATATTGACAAAGAAGAAATTGAAGCATAACGGCAAAGGGAATAGATGAAATAATTCTCCTAGTTTAATTTTTGAACTTGGCAAAAATCAAATACTATTGAGGATTGATCAGAATATAAGAAACTAATAAACTTGTAGCTTCAATAATTATATATGATCTAAACAGGAAGTTATGAGCTTCCCAATAGATGAGTAATGAAAAGGAATCCTGGTCAAAGACATGAAGATGAAGCAATTAATGTATATTTGTATAAATTAAAGTAGGAATCACTGGTCAACATATGGTGTACACAACTATTAATCTTGCAAATATATCAAAATTACAAAGGAAAATGTTACTACATCACTTGATACGATCATGGTATTTTCATTTATTTACACTATTTGTTAATATTTTACATTACATTAAAACTACTATGAGTTTTTCACATTGGCTCATGAAAACAGTTGTAGTAATAATGGGAAGAACTAATGGCGAACAACATATGTTGATGTTTTGAGGGCACGTTAGGGACCTCTTTTGGAATAAACTAAGAACAGATGACTAGTTAAGCTTGAAGCTTTTGGAGTTTAACCTAAGCTTCCTGTGGACGGAAGGGACCCTTCAATCTCATTAATTATATATACACTTGAAGTTCAGCTCTACGGGCATTTTTTTAATATAAGAGAAAACAAATAAATAGGTTAATTAGTAGAGTGGATATAGCTTGATTTGATGTGATGAGGCACATATGGACTTTTGGAGCATAGAAAGAGTGCTACATCTAAAATATAACCTCTAAAAGCTATTTAAAAAAGAAACTTACCCGTAGAGCTTAGGAGTTCGACGCTTCCGACGCAAACTCTGAACCAATTTAACTTCTGCAACCCATGAACTTAACGATGGTGATAAATTGTTTGAGGTGCAATACAAATGGTGACATTGAGAATGAAAGAGAAATAATAATTACCAGGGAAGGAAGGAAGAATGACTTGTTGAGCTTATAGGGAAGATGAGCGAAAAGAAGAAAATTTGAGAGCCAAGAGCTTAACAGTTGCGCGGGAAAGTAAAAAAAAACAGGTGTTGAGTTTAGGGGTAGGTCGAGGAAAACGGGATGGGACTAAGTAGTGGGTAGGAGATTAGATTTAGTTTAATGATAAAAATATTAAAAATTTAATAATATTTTAAAAAATATACACACTAATGTTTTGGCCAAAGATCACAATCTATAAATAAATTAATAGATAGATATTAGGTTCCATGATCTCTTAAAAATATAATATATGCAGTAACATTTAACAATATATAACATTTTGGCCAAAAGATCATAATCTTTTAAAAATCAGTCTATAAATAATAAAAAAAATTAAAAAGCATGTCGGTATTGTTTAGCCTATAGACCTACCATTGTTAATTTTTTTTTTTAAAAAAATATATTCCCTCATTAAGTAAGGTTGATTTATTCAAAACACTATCACTATATATTTAAAAAAAGATAAAAATTATAGTAGGTTACGTTTTATCAGCAAAAGTAATTTTTAAAATGAAATACAAATGTTTTAGCATTTATTTAAACCTAAAGCTATCTAATTGATTTTTTAAAAAGATTAACAATATTCAGGGAGATATCCTATAAAACAGCTTTAAATGTTACAATTTAGCTTTTTTAAAAGATCAAAATATAATTTATAAAGAAGAGACAACATTTCTTTTATTAAAGGCTACTATAAGGAAATATAAAAACATATGAGGTTGCATTTTATTAGTAAAAGGCTACCCATAAATGTTCTAGAATTTCTTTAACCTAATGCTGCCTAGTTGATTGATTTCTTAAAAACTCAGCAATATTTAGGAAAATCCGATAAAAGAGCTTTAAATTTTACAATTTAATTTTTAAAATATACAAAATATAATTTATAAATAAGAAGAGGCATTTATTTTATTAAAGGCTACTATAAATAAAGCTTATTATTACAAGTGTAAATGGTCTATTAAATAGTGCAAATGTACACTGTCGTAATCAAGTAATACAAAAGTGAGTAGAGTTTCGTTCCCTTGAGAATTGATCACTAAATACCAAAATGAGTAATTTTAACTCTATTTAGTTGATCGATTAGTTGGTGATTGAGAGTATGAAACAAAAATTTAGTAAATATGAATACAAATGATATGAAACAACTATGAGAACAAGCCTTAGGGGTCAGATTTCACTTAACAAATTTCAGATTGAATCATTTATCTATTCTAGCCCAATTTATTCTACATGATTGATAATCGAGTTTCCCTGATTTAATTACTAGCCTCTTCCAAGGTCAAGTAATTCTATAATTAATTGCTAATTCAATATATTCCTATATGAATTTAAGCAATTAATTATGCATTAAGATTTATGAAACTCAATAAGACTACAAAACTCATATGAATATATTCCTATTTCATATGCAAGTCATGATTTTAATTATATGATATATACATATGCATCTCCTTCGGGTCTCAACATGCATATTGAAATCATTCAAAAGATGGCTAGTCAATCAAAAGCATTAAGAATAATAATTAAAATTCAATCATAAAGGAGAAATTCAAATTAGATTTAATAAGTTAAGATTCAATCCGTCATTAGTAAGTTAGGTCATCACCCTAAGAAAATAGAAATTTAGATCATGATGAAATTAAAAACAAAATAAAAATAAATTAACATTACATAAAACTAGAATGAAATTCTCATAAATACAGCATAAAACTTGAATAATAAATTCTCAAACATAAATATACAACCAAAAGATGCATGAAAAATGGAGAAATCTAGCTGTTCATTTAGGAGGTAAAACCTTCCATGTAGGCACATACAAAAAGTAATACAATTCTAAGCCTTCCATATAGGAGGCATGCAAGAAGAAATATAAGAGAGGAAAGTAATGGATATGAAATGATTGTGTGTGGAGAAGAGAAGAGAGTAATGGATATGAATTGGGTTGTAAGTGAAGAAGAGAGGATGGCTATATATAGAGAAGAATGGACTAGGGTAGATGAAGTGGTAAATAGAATGTGGTAGATAAAACAGTAGATGAAAATGAAGATAAAGTGGTAGATAGAATGTTGTACATGAAGTAGTAGGTGAAAAGGAAGATGAAGTGGTAGATGAAATGGTTAGTGGAATGGTAGATGATTCTCACTATCAACTTCCAAGAAAAATTCAAAACCCTTTGAGATAGAATTGGATTTTGGTCTCAACATAAACATTGTATAGCTCTTTCTTAGCTTTTTATCCATATAAAGAACATCTCAATCCGTTATCTAGAGCTCCAGATATTGCCTGAAAACTGAAAGAAGGTCTAATTTAGTATTTTCAAGAAATTCTATTTTATGTCAAAATCATTATTTATTTATTAATTACACCCAAATTTATTAAATTGAACTCAAATATCATCCACAAAATTATCATATAAGGAAAAATTAATATGCAAATATTTTATTTATCACTTACATATATATATATATATATGATGTTGTATTTTATTAGCAAAAGGCTACCTATAAATGTTGTAGCATTTCTCTAAACCTAATGTCACCTTACGATTTTTTTAAAAAATTAACAATAGTAAAGCGATCTTGGATTCCTATAATTAACATATTTCTAAGATTTCTTTAGAGCCATGTGGGTTATAATTAAGATCTTGGATTCCTATATGACCCGATGTTATAAATAAGCTTGGTAAATAAATTATAAATTATGGGTCAAATTCCACCTATAAATTGATCATCCCATTTTTTTCTAACTAACTAGGCTTAGTTCCATAGTTAAAAGAAATTCACTAATCTCTACCTAAGCTATAAATGACCTGCTTAAAAAAAAGGCATTTATAATAATATATAATATAATTATACTTTGGGAAAAAATATTTTTAAAAATTTATTTAAAGTATTTAATTATAATTATGATATATTATATTTCAAATTTATTTGTTTCACAATTAAATTCCAAAACTTTATATTAATTATGGCTTTTGGTGCTTACTAAACTGACTCCATAATTATTATTGTTATATCATCTTAATTACGACATCAGTTGAATATACAACCGATGTCATATTGTACATTACAGCATTGGTTACACTTAAAACAGAAGAAAATTTATGTCACATGAATTATCAATTCTGTTCTTCAAGTAACTGATGCCATATTATACATTACGGATTCAGTTACACGTAAAACAGAAGCGAAATTACGTCATATGAATCATCACTTCTGTTCTTCAAGAAACTGATGCAAAATCATGTAGTTAAATTAGTTTTTTGCACTAGTGCATTTTAATTAATAAAGCAAAAACCATGGCAACCACACATTCATATAGACTAAGGCATGAAGTATGAAGGATAATGTCCCTACCTTAAGTATCTTTCACCCCATTTTGTGTACCTCAAAAAGCGTGCCAAGCTTTGGCTTCCAACTCAGTCCTAAAATATTAAATGTATACGAATTAGGTTCAAGCCCATTCATGTACCATTTTAGACGCTTCCATAGTGTTTATTGTGGTTATATTAGCCTATGGCAAAAAATTACCAAAATGCCCCTAGGACCCCGACCCGTCTTACCCAGTCCGGCTGTACTTTTTCTAAAATTCTGTTTGTGACTATCCTGACATATTTTTGCCCAAGAAATCCATTTCCGGATTTGGAATTACCAAATTCACTTTCAAATTACAAAAATACCTTTGACAGCCCCGCTTTAAGGGTTTCAGTGGCGTTTTCATAATTATGCTTTTTCAGGCTTTTTCAAAAAAATGACCAACTATAACCCCACTTAATTTTCCCTCCTGAACACTTCAGAACAATTAATTTCATAAAAATCCAACTCTAACCCCACTAAAATAGCCTTGGCCAATATTCTCAATTCCCTGGGAAAAATTGGGGTTTTTCGGTTTCAGCTCCATAGACATGTTTCTTTCTACTCCTTACCACTTTATTAACTATTACATTAGGTTACAACTACCATTTGGACCCAATTTCACTAGCATAACCTCTAGGCATACACTTTTCCAAAATTTAAAACAAGGACAATCCGACGAAATTTCACTGATTAAATTGTCCACAGCAGCCAAAATAGTCAATATACAAAGGTTTGGAGGTTACCTTTCGCTTCCTTCCGGCTTTTCTCAAAGTAGCTGAACCATAGCTCTCTTCACCACAAGAAATGGATCTTCTATACCTTAAATTACATAGAAGAGTAACTTAGAAACGGAGTTATACGCGTTAGGAGTTAAATCGTCAGAGGAATCAGCTTACCTTGTGATTTTTCTTCTCCTTTATCTCTCTACAATTCCACACATTCTCTCTCTATATTTAGCTGAACTTCAAGACGTAAATGAGAGGAAGACGAAGAAGGAAATGTTTAATAGTCCATACTGATGACAAAATTCCCTATTTTCCTATTTTCGGATTTTTTGGCAAATTTTCTGCCTAATCTTTGAAAATTCATAACTAATTCTAGAAAAAATAAAAATGCAGTGATCCCAATGCCAATAGAAATCTATTTAAGTCCTCTTCACTAAAAAGATATGGATAAATGTTGTTCATAACCACAAATGTACAGAATTACATGAAATCCCATACTGCTCTAGAATAGCTTCCAGTTTCAACCCCAAACTTTGGAAAATCATAACTCATAGCTTACAAATCAAAATGACACAAATTATTTGTCTATTTTGAAGCTTGACATGTGCAATTTAAGATTGGAAAGCTTCAAAATTTGTGGATACTATTTTGCTGATTCAAAACGTCCATATAAGCTGATTGCCCTGTATAGAGTTAATTCAATGGACAGAATTTCCAACCTTTGCACAATTGTTTCCAATAGTTCTAATTTCATAACAAACACTCTCCCCCATGTAAATTTTCACAAGGAAGACATTGGAATCACTAAAACAACTAAATTCTCATCACATCCACACATATTCAATTTTGAACCACAATGCAACACAAACCACCAAATTGCCAAACTTTCCATTTCAAGCTCCAAAAAAAATCCAATGTCATAATGACACAATATGACACCATTTTTACCACAATTCACTAGGCAATTAATCCATTCCAAATCACACTAAAATCAGGGCAAAATCCACAATTTCCTAACCTCAATCAATGATCACAATACTTAGGTCAAAATACCACAATTACTCACCTATTCCTCTTCCTAAGGCTAGTTCCTTAATTCCTCTACTTTCCAATTTTTGCAAGCACTTAAACACCTTCTTTCACAAATCTAAAACCATAGATATGAAGGTCTCATTACCATGAACAACATTATAGAAGATTATTTAAGCTAAAGAGGACACCAAGCAAGCAAAATCTCAACTTTTCCTTTCTCTTTCCTCCTTAAACTTGCAAGAAAATAGAGTATGGAAGAGAGAGAGATGAGATGAAGATGAAGAATCAGATTTTTGGGGCATGAAGGCCTTCTTGCCTGACCTAAAGGGAGAAAAGAGAGAGGAATAGTGGTTGAAATGTTGAATTGATCCATCGCTCACATGGTGACACTTGTCATAACGTGCATCATTTACCATGCTTACACAAGAACATAATTCCACCCTCTTGACCAATTAAGCACTAATCACAACCATTGATCTTTTAATTACCAATGAGTTTCCTCTTCAGTAACTACTAATTGGTCAGTAACTTTACTTTTTCCTATTTTGCCCCTGATTATAGTAATTCTTACTGAATCACCACTAAACACATTTATTATTCCATTTTACCATAATATGCGCCCTCCATCTATTCCAATTCAATTTAGATGTTAATCCACAATTGAACTTAAATATAGGGTTTAGGCACTACTCAAAACACATTTGAATCACAATTCACATCGTATTCTCCAAAAGTGTTTATTTATCAATAATCGTATCCACTTTTAAAGTCATTAACCCTTAATCACTTTTTGGGATATTACACATTGCTTAATATACAAGGTAGTTCTAAGGATGGCAGAAGGCAAGATTAGATTTGCAAGAAATGAAAATATGAGAAGACTTGCATCTAAAGCATATGGTAAGAGAACTTTTTATCCTCTAGCTTCTCATACTTTCTTTAAGTATGAGATGAAAGAAGCAAGCTTTACCCAAGAGAGGGGGTGAATTGGGTGATTTGATAAATTTTTTGGTTGATGCTTCCAAGATTCAATGGGCTCTCAGAACGCCGTAAAACAACAATCATCCTTGAATGGACTACGAGCAGAAATATTCTAATACTCAGAAATTTTTCTCCCCCTTACGACAAGTCTTACATGCAGAAAAACAAACCTATGACCTTTCTCTCTTGCTTACGTATACAGGTCTTACGAGCAGCAACGTTCTCTACTGCTTGTATCTTATAAGTCTTATGAGCAAAACTTTCTACTAGGAATTCTCTCAACTGTTTATCTCTTAAGGATATCTACCCTCTCAAGGTCCTAATACCTTGAGATCAAATGAAAATAGAATTTGAAGTGTATATAGACTCTCTTATAGAGTAAATATAATAAACACTGAAGAACGATATGAATACAGAGAAAATATGAATAATAGAGACTCGTGAATTTTCTTATATGAATTCTTGTTCTTGGTTATTATCGATAGTATCTGAAGCTTTGTATTTATAGCCAGTTGATTTTGCCCGTTGAATACTAATCGTTGTGGAGCCGAGCATTTTACTGTAGAACATCATATGTACGTTTGAAATCTTTGAACGTGGTAGGTACGTGTTTAGTTGATCATAATGATGCTGTCTATTGTTATTTGACTTCCTCTATGCTTTTCTAATTCAACTATTCAAACTCCTGTATCACACTTGTAATATATGTTAAATGATGTTATATAATAATAATAAGTAGAAATAGAATGAATAAATAACATTAAACCATATTCGGATTGAACGCTATAAGACTGGTGCATGTTGACTTCTGGAAGAGCATTACTCGAGTGCTGAGAGGGCTCACTTGAGTGCAATACCATATTTTCTCTTCTTGCTTCAGTTTTAAACTTGCACTTCCACGTGATTTTGAGAGAGTGCATTTTTACACTTGCGAGTGATGTGGGTCCTCACTCGAGCACAGGTCTAATCACTCGAGTGCACCTTCATTTTACACTATGAGCTACGTCTCTTGACAATACTCGCATCCCACTTTATCGAGAGTGTGATTTTGCACTTGCAGGTGATGTGGGTCCTCACTTGAGCATTCTTACTATCACTCGAATGAATCGAATATTTTTCTATAAGATACTCTTTGTCTTCAGTACTTGCATCAGAATAGAGAGAGTTACATTTCTTACTCGCGGGTACTGAGGTATTACTCAGGTGCAGATTCCTCCACTCGAGCATACTTTCTCCTTCATGCACTTGGTGACTCTCGGGCAAACACTTGATGTTCCTCACTCGCTTAGACTCGAGTGTACTTGAGACTATTACTCAAGTAGAGCTACTATGCTCGAGTGAGAATATGATATTTGACTTTGTTATTGCTCTCTGTCAAACACTTTCTGTCCGACACTTGCATGTGCTCGAGTGCAAAATAACTCTATACTCGAGTGCTAGCTCCATCACTCGAGTGCATCAGTAAAAATGATAGCAAATACTTCTAAACTTTGTGAAATACATTTGGTAATATTATTAACCATTGCAAAGTATGAATTTCTTACCAGAACACAAAATGATCTTTTGTTATCATAAAAACTTGGAATCTAACATGAGAAAAGTAGTTTTTGTGAGTGTTTACATGGCATTAAAGTTCCTTCAGGGTATTCTTTAACTTTTAAGAAGCTTGTGTCAATGAAAAACTTGAAGTTAATAGGGCTAAAGTCTCATAATTGTCATGTCTTAATGCAATAACTACTCCCAATAGCTATTTGAGACATTGTCGAATATGACATTCAACACATTTGACTAGATTTTGTTTCTTCTTCAATGCTATTTGTAGTAAAGTCATTGAGACAAAAAGATTGGAAGAACTGAAAAATGAAGGATATATGATCTTGTGCCAGCTTAAGAAGCTTTTTCTTCCTTCTTTTTTTGGTATCATCGTACATCTAATTGTTCATCTAGTGAGGGAGATAAAGTTTTGTGGCCCTATCTATTTATGATGATGTACCCAATTGAAAGAACTATGAAAATCTTAAAGGGGTATATGAAGAATGCATATCGCCCTAAAGCATCTATTATTCAGAAATATGTTTCTAAAGAAGCCATGGAGTTTTGTCAAGATTGCTTGTCAAATGTAAGACATATTAGGCTTCCTGAATGTCATGATGAAGAAGGGGGTAGATGCAGGGCTACAGTAAAGAGTGTGGATCCTGATGAATTACAACAAGTCCACTTGTGCATCTTGAATAATATTGAAGTTCAAGATTACATTAATGCTCAAAGAAATTTTCCAGAAAGGAAATAGTCGAAGGACTGAACAAAGGTTAATTTAGGAGCATAATAAAACTTTTGCAAATTGGTTCAAACAAAATGTTGACAGAGAAGAATGTGTCTTTGATATAATTAAATGGTCATGAGGTTGATGTCATAAGTTGGACTTCATTTATATCAATAGTTTATGTTTTACATGAAGTCTCTAGATGATAGGTGAAAGAGGCAAGCTTCACCCAAGAGGAGGTGAATTGGGTGATGTGATAAATTTTTCGTTTCATACGGTGATATGATAGTAGTTGTAAATAGAGTAGAGTTGAGAGGATTAGTATACAGAGAGTTATACTGGTTGGGCTTAAAAACCAGCCCTACGTCCAGTCCTTAGAGATCAAGACCTACTAAGATTTTCACTATGCTTTCAAGATTCAATGGGCTCTCAGAATGCCACAAAACACAAATCGTACTCGAATGGACTACGAGTAGAAATATTCTAACACTAAGAAATTTCTCTCCCCCTTACGACAAGTCTTACATGCAAAAGAATAATCTATGACCTTTCTCACTTGGTTACATATACAAGTCTTAGGAGCAGCAACGTTCTCTCCTACTTACACCACTATAAGTCTTACGAGCAGCAACGTTTTCTACTGCTTGTATCTTGTAAGTCTTTTGAGTGGAAAGTTTTACTAGGAATTCTCTCAGCTGCTTCTCTCATAAGGATATCTACCCTCTCAAGCTCCCAATACCTTGAGATCAAATGAAAATAGAATTTGAAGTGTATATAGACTCTCTTACAGAGCAAGTATGATAAACACTGAAAAACGATATGAATACAGAGAAAATATGAATAACAGAGACTCGTGAATTTGCTTATGTCAATTCTTGTTCTTCGTTATTGTTGATGACCTCTGGAGCTCTGTATTCATAGACGTTTGATTTTGCCCATTTGAATAATGATCATTGTGGAGTGGGGCATGTTACTGTGGAACGGTATGCGTACGTTTGAAATCTTTGAACCGGTAGGTAAGTGCTTGGATGATCGTAATGATGCTGTCTGCCGTTGTTTGACTTCCTCTGTGTCTGTTTATTTCAAATGTTCAAACTCCTGTATCACACTTATAATACATTCAAAATGATGTTAAATAATAATAATAAGTGATAATAAGCTAAATAAATATCATTAAACCATATTCGAATTGAACGCTATAAGCTTGGTGCATTTTGTCTTCTGGCAGAGTATCACTCAAGCACTGAGGGGGCTCAGTCGAGTGAACAAACATATTTTCTCCTTTTGCTTCAGTTTTACACTTGCACTTGCACATGATTTAAGAGAGTGCATTTTCTCACTTGCGAGTTATGTGGGTCCTCACTCGAGCACTACTCCTCCTGCTTGAGTGTCCTTGTAATTTACACTAAGAGTTGTGTCCCTGGACAACACTTGCATACCATTTTAGCAAGAGTGTGATTTTGCACTCGCAGGTGATGTAGGTCCTCACTCGAGCATACATAATCCTACTCGAGTAAGAAGAATATTCTCCTCTAATATACTCTTGTCATCAGCACTTGCATCAAAATTGAGAGTTAGATTTTTCACTCGCGAGTGCTGATGTATCACTCGGGCATATGAACTCTCACTCGAGCATACTAGTGCTTCTCTGTTCTTCATGACTCTTGGCCAAACACTAGCAGTCCCTCACTCGCTAGTACTCGAGTGCAAACCAGCTTTATGCTCGAGTGTTGGTTATAATGCTCGAGTGCATCAGTAAGATTGATAGTAATTGCTCTCGGCCAAATACTTCTTGTCCAACACTTGCATGTGCTCGAGTGAGAAAGAGCCTGATGCTCGAGTGCTATCTCTAGTGCTGAGTGCATCAGTAAGATTGACAATAATTTGCTCTTGGGCAAACCTTTCTGTCCAAGACTCCCATCTGCTCGAGCAAAAGAGCTTCATACTCGAGTGTATCAGTTAAATCTGACAGCAGACATTACAAAACTTTGCCATATGCATTTGGTATCTTTGTAATCATTCTTTAGACTTGTAAAACCATACTTTGCATACAATTACCTTTTGTTATCATCAAAACTTAGGATCTAACATTCTCCCCCTTTTTAATGATGACAAAACCTTTGTGATGAGTTTTAAGAAAAGAAAAAAAATATTGATTAGAGTGAAAATTTTTAAAAACCAACATCAATGTTTCCAAATGCATATCTTTACCAAAGTTTAGATTCAAGTTCAAATTTTTGCACTTATCTACACATGTTTCCTGCAATACTTCCACTGGACACTTAACAACCAAGATAAGTCATAGTATCTCAGAAACAATTTAAATTGAACAGAAAACTTATTAAACTTGAAAATAACCATTAGTAAACTGAAAAAAGTATAAAATTAAGTTTGAATCATCATCTACCCATAAAGCTCATATACAACCATGTCAGCAGAAACAGAAATAAACCCAAAAATAATAGTAATCATCATAACCCTACCCCAATACACAAAAACTACCCAAACACCCAAAATGCTCCATGAAAGCTTAGAAAACCATCACACATCCTTCTCCCCTATTTTGTAAACATCAGAAGGGGGCTGAGTAAAAGTGAGATTGGATGATGGGACAAAGGGCACCATGGCACTAGAAGGGTCTACTGGTATGGGCTCAAAAGGTGGAGATATGACTAAGGAACAGAGGCTGAGGGTGGTGGTAAAGGCGACCGATCATAAGTTATATCAACATTAGAATCCAGATCGGTGAAGAGAACATGCGTCTGTGGATGAAGAGGTGAAGTCAAGGCAGGAGTGGTCTTAGGTGGCACCTCAGAAGATGTAGCTGGAAAGTGAGAACGTAAGAAGATCTTCATATCAGTGATTCTTCTTGACATATAATCTTGAGTCTTGAACATCAAGTCAAAGTTGGTATTAGCCTTGTCTACCAACTTTAAGACTTGTAACTCCATTTTGTCCACCAACTTCTCATACTCAGTCATCAATTCCTTCTTCAAACCAGACACAGCTTGATTGATCACTTCAGTCATATGAGTGGAAAGTGATGCATTCAGGAAAGATGGAGGGGGAACTTGACCTTGAGCAGATGACTGAGCCTCATCACCCCTTGATGGAGTGGCTTCTCTCTGAGATGTAGCCCTGGTTTGGCTCACTGGAAGATTGATACTCATATGAGTCAGTTGAGTCTTACCAAACCTTGGAATGATTACCCTCTCAGTTCCTTCCAAGTACCATATTTTGTTTTTCATGAGGATAAGTGACACAAGTTGAGGATATGGTATAGTCGTGGATTTTGATGAAGAAAATCAAAATCTTCTCATCTTACTAAAATTAATCTCCCCCACATTTCTTTGTTGTTCGGCTAGGAAAGAGGTTAGCAGATAATAATCTCTCTAAGAAAAATGGGTATAGTTTTTGGACTTGTTAACCATGCTACGAAAGTATATATAGTGAAGGGGTCGATGAGAATCAGGCATGTCAATAGGCTTAAAATTAAGAGGGCCTATCGGGTCATTTGGTCTTAAAAACTGGAAGTCTTCATTGGCTGAAAGAGTGGGTGGATCTGGAGGTGGTGCAACATACCCAAGTAAATCATTAATGATCTTAGTAGATATCATAATGAATTGACTTCTAACAGTGGTAGATACTGCTTCCTCAATCAATTCTCCAGCCCTAGATTTAATATTATGGGATTTCATGTCGCAATAAAAGGTTTTCACAACAGAAGGTGAATAAGGAATGTGAATATTCAGCCAGGGAGCATAGAATCCAAGATAAGGGTATAAATCCAAATGACAATTCTTTTTCAGATATTCTAAGTTCACATAAACTATAGGACATAAATGTCTATGTTCAAACTCATTATCGTATACCTTCTATTGTAGTGGCTTCAGTTCCTCAACATTGAAACCTTCAGGAGGACTTGTGACTTGTTCTTCCTCTGGAGCCTGTGATGTAGAAGGTACCCCTGAAGCAGTTGCATTGGACTGACCAACATGGTAAGAACTTGAGACACCGGCTTGAGAGGCAATTTTGCCAACCAACTTGTCAAGTTTTGACCTCTCCATTGCTTCCTGGAGTTGCATATTGAATGTGTCATCAGAGGAAGAAGAGGATTGTTGTGATTGCTCAGTGTCCTTCTTCTTTCCTCTTCCTTTGACCTCTTTAGATTGAGACCGAGTAATCATTGGTTCTTTGAAAACCACACCCTTTGGTTTCTTTTGCGGAGTTTGATCCTTCTTAGCTATTTGAGGCTTAGGATGAGGTTTCTTGGTCGGAGTTCTCTTTTTGGTTTTGGGTTTAAGAGGAGGTGTTGGTGAAGAAGACATTATAGGAGATGAAGGTGTTGGTACCGGAGTTCCTAAAGAACTAGTAGCAGAATGAGTGGGAGAGGGTGAATGAGATCTTTGGGTGATAACAGGAATCTTAGTTCTAGCCATAAAAAGAACAAGAATCACAGATTTACTGAAGATTGAGTGAGAATATTTCAGAGAGTTTAGGCACAGAATGAAAAACTCTAAGGTTAAATCTCACCTTATAAAGAATATTGAAGAGTTGTAACGGTGATTTGAAGCAAAATGAGACGTTTGATCGATGGGTAACGATTGGAGGTGAAGAGAGAGGACCTTCGAGTGAGAGTAGGAAGTGTGATGGTCTGAGCTATCGCGTAACTGATATAAGTTGCAACACTCGAGCAATAACCCCAGTGCTCGAGTGTTATTCATACTGTGCTCTAGTGACATTCAAATAATTTTGATAAAACATGTAAAAGCATACTTGGTTTAAGTATTTCTTGCTATATTTTTCATCTTTGTTCTCAAATCCTCCAAAATCATTTGAATACCCATGCTTTGAATAAGCACTTGTAAGAATTCCTTCCTTTTTGCTCGAGTGCTCTTACTTCACTTCAAGTATGTTCATACCATGCTCAAGTGAGGATCTCTCTCACCTGAGTGAGAATAATTATAACTGTTGCAGTTCAAATAGTCTCTTGGTATTTTTATCTCCTCTGTTAACCCCTATTTTACATGCTTAGAAATAGAGTATATTCAATAGTTCTATGCTCGAGCAGTGTTGACTGACTCGAGTGAGTATGAACGTGTCACTCGAGTGACACTTCCTGTGCTCGAGTGACAGGCCTGCAAAAACAACTTCTAATACTCAGATGCCAAAGTCAGTATGGTTATCATCAAAAACTCATTTAAGTAAAATAATTAACAAGAAAAACTTACAATTCATTGGGATTAACCATTCCCAATTCTCTCTGAATATATAGGAATTGATATTTAGCTATTGGCTTTGTGAATATGTCAGTAAGTTGAAGGTGTGTTGGTATGAATTCTACTTTGACATCCTTCTTTTGCCTGTGATCATGAATGAAATGATGTCGGATGTCTATGTGTTTGGTCGTTGAATGTTGCACAGGATTCTTGGCTAAGCTTATGGTGCTAGTGTTGTCACAATAAATTGAAATCTCATTTAAGTATATCCCCAAATCTTGAAGTTGTTGTTTCAACCATAATACTTGAGAGCAACAACTTGCTACAGCTATATATTCAACTTCAGTTGAGGATAATGAACTGTGTTCTTCTTCTTGCTAAACCATGATACCAGTGAGCCTCCAAGGAATTGACATTGACCACTAGTACTTTTCCTGTTAGTTTTATATCCTCCATGATCTGAATCTGAATATGCCACTAAATATTCCTTTCCTCTTTTTGGATACCATAAGCCAAGTTTTGAAGTGTCTCCTAGATATTTGAAGATTCTTTTCACTGTCTCTGCATGTGATACCTTAGGAGCATATTGATACCTCGCACACATTCCAACACTGAACTAAATATCTGGCCTGCTTGTTGTAAGATAGAGTAATGAACCAATCATTCCTCTATATTTAGTGATGTTGAAACTAGGACCTTTTACATCAGTATCCAACAACGTTGTAGAACTCATTGGAGTATCAGCTCCATTAGCATTATCCAATCCATACTCTTCAACAACTCTTTGAAATACTTTGAGACACAAATATACCATTATTCTTTTGCTTGATTTGAAGTCCAAGGAAGAAGTTTAATTCTCCCATCATGGACATCTCAAACTCTCCCTGCATAATCTTAGAAAATTCTTGACACATAGATTCGTTAGTAGCACCGAAAATAATATCATCAACATAAATTTAAACAATTAGAATATCATTTTTGTTATATTTGATGAAAAGAGTTGTATCAACTTTACCTCTGACAAAACCTTGATCAAGAAGAAATTTGCTTAGTCTTTCATACCAAGCTCTGGGTGCTTGTTTCAAACCATATAATGCTTTCTTAAGTTTGAAGACATAATCAGGTTTTGTTTCATCTTCAAAACCAGGAGGCTGTTCGACATAAACTTCCTCCATAATATAACCATTTAGAAAAGCGCTTTTTACATCCATTTGATAAAGTTTAAAACTTTTGATGCAAGCAAAGGCTAAGAGTACTCGTATTGCTTCCAATCTTGCCACTGGAGCATAGGTTTCCTCATAATCAATACCTTCTTCTTGATTATAGCCTTTGGCCACGAATCTTGCTTTGTTTCTCACAATGATTGCTAATTCAGCAAGTTTGTTTTTGAAAACCTATTTGGTTCTTATAACCGTATGATCTTTAGGTTGAGAAACCAAATCCCAAACTTGATTTCTTTGGAATTGGTTTAATTCTTCTTGCATAGCAATCACCCAATCATTGTCAGATAAAGCTTCTTCCATATTAGAAGGTTCAATTTCAAAAATAAAAGCAGAAAAGTTACCTCATTGAGAATTCTATTTCTGGTTTGGACACCTTCATGAATATCTCCAATTACTTGATCAATTGGATGATCTTTAATATGTCTCCATGCTTTTGGTTGAGCATGATCATCGACATCTTCTATATTTTGAAAATCATTTGTTTCAAAATCATTCTGTTTTGAAATAGTTTTATTTTTCTTTATCAAATCCATTTCTTCTTCATCAACATGTTTTGTCTGAGAGTCAAGTTCATCAAACACAACATGAATAGATTCTTCAACTGTGCATGTTCTTTTATTAAAAACTCTATAAGCTTTACTTCTATTAGAATATCCTAGAAATAAACCTTCGTCAGACTTTGAATCAAATTTACCCAAGTTTTCTTTACCATTGTTGTGAATGAAGCACTTGCATCTGAAGATGTGTAGATGAGCAAGATTTGGCTTTCTTCCTTTGTAGAGTTCATATGGCGTCTTTCCAAGTGACTTGCGAATATATGCTCGATTTGAAATGTAGCATGCAGTACTCATTGCATCTGCCCAGAACACTTATGACATTTCTTTTTCATTAAGTATTGCTCTCGCCATTTCTGTCAGGACTCTGTTCTTCCTTTCTACTACTCCATTTTGCAGGGGTGTTCTAGGTGCAGAGAAGTTGTGATATATTCCTTTGTTGTTTCAGTAGTCTTCAAAGAGTTTATTATCAAATTCTCCTCCATGGTATGTCCTAATAGAAACAATAGAAATACCTTTCTCATTTTGGACCTTTTTAGCAAACGTAATAAATTCGACAAATGTATCATCTTTTGAAGCAATAAATATAGTCCATGTAAATCTTGTAAAATCATCGACAATTACTAAACTATATAGATTTCCTCTAAAACTTTTTGCTCTTGCCGGACCTACCAAATCCATATGAAGTAATTGTAAAGGTTTGGAAGTAGAAATCTCATACTTTGTTTTGAATGAAGATTTAGTTTGTTTGCCTTTTTGACATGCTTCACAAATCATGTTATCTTTGAATTTTAGTTTAGGAAGACCAACAACTAAATCTTTTCTAATCAGTTTGTCAAGTTGATTCATATTAACATAAGCCAGACACTTATGCCATAACCAACTTTCCTCTGATCTGCTAAGAAAACAATTTTCAGAAGAATTTGAATTTAAATCAATAGTATAACAGTTACCATCCCTTTGAGCTCGAATCTTTGCCTTGATAGATTCTTTGTTAAGCGACAGATCTTTCTTGTTTACTATCAAGCATTCTTTTGAATCAAAGATCACCCAGTTATCTTTGTAAGTGCTTTGACTTACACTCAAGAGGTTGTGGTATAATTCGTCAACATAGTATACCTCGTTATTTGAAGACCATTGGATTTTCCCACTTCACCAATTCCAGCAATACGTCCAGATTGATTACCTCCAAATGTTACCTTTCCTCCTTCTCTGGTTTCTAACATAGTAAACTTATTTTTGTCACCAGTCATGTGTCTCGAACATCCATTGTCAATATACCACTTGTTTGCTTGTGATACTTTGAGACATACCTAGAGTAAGGTGATCAAGTTTTAGGTACCCACACTTTCTTGGGTCCTTTGTGGTTAGTATGTAATACATGTGTCCCTTTCGGAACCCATTTATACGTGCCAATAACTTGTCCTTTCTTAAAATAACATGATGAAGTATAATGTCCTTTCCTATTACAATAGCTACATGATGCGAACGGATTTGATGTATGCACAGAATTCTTGAAATATTTAAGATAAGTTCTACTGCTATTCTTCTTATTTCCTCTATTCTTATCATGATCGAACCTATATCCAATTCCAGATTTATCAAAGGAAACTTTCTGAGAATTTAGAATAACTTTAAGAGTTTCACTTCCTTTAGTAAATTTTTCCACAGTTTTTGTTAAATCTCTTATTTTCTTATCTTTCTCCTTACATACTTCACACAATGATATGACAGTATTTTCTAATTCCTTTACTTTCTTCTTATAACTAATCATTTCTTTAGCTACCTTGATGAATTCTGTATGCAATGCATTATATTCAGATAATAACTCATCATAAGTAGGTTCAGAATCACTTACTTAGAATCTGATTCTTCTTCTTTGGCTACCAAGCATAGATTTGCTACTTCGTCATTGTCACTTTCTTCATCTGATGAACTATCACCCCAGATAGATGATATGTATGATTTCTTTTTCTGCTTCTTTTTGTCTTTGTTTCTAAAGCATTCAGATTTGATGTGTCCTGGCTTCCCACATTCATAGCATACTATCTATTGCTCTTTGTTTTCTTTCTTGCTTGGTCCACCTTGATAATTCTTAAAGTTCTTTTGACCTCTTCTATAAAACTTCTTGAATTTTCTCATGATCATTCCCATATCATCATCATTAGGAACATCTTCATTTTTGGAAGATTCTTCTTCCTGGATAGCCTTAAGTGCAACTCCTTTTTTCTTTTTATCATCGAACTCTTCTAGCTCCTTCTTGAATCTCAACTTTCCTTCATACTCAGAAAAACTACCAAAGAAAGCAGCTACGGATCTCATTGACTCTCCTTTAGCTTCTTCGATAGCTGTCACCTTCGCTTCCCATTCTTTTGTAAGAATATTAAGAATCTTTCTTACCTGGGAATTTTGGTTAAAAGATTTTCCAAGTGCAGATAATTGATAACAAGATGAGTGTACCTGAGTTCGAATTCTGATATTCCTTCTCCAGATTTCATACGAAATAGATTATACTCTGTAATTAGAGTATTGACTCTAATTTCTTTGATTCCAGATGTACCTTTGTGAGCAATTTCAAGAGCATCCCATATATCTTTGGCTGTTGGTAGAGTGCAAATTCGAAAATATTCCTTTTGATTGAGAGCACTCTATATCATTAAAATAGCTTTATTATTTAACGTTACTAACCTTTTATCATCTTCGTCAAACTCCTCTAGGCTCTTCTTAACGACTCTATCTTTGATTTTCTTCATTGGAACATAGTCACCATCTTGTATTACATTCCATAAACTGTACTCGTTAGCCATCACGAACACTCTTAACTTAGCTTTCCAGAATGAAAAATGTTCTCCAGCAAAACCAGGAGGTCTAGTGATTGAAGCTCCATCTGGAAGAATGTTTTCACCCATTGTTGACATTTATTAGATCCTTCTCAAGCTATTAGGCTCCTCGGAGAAGACCTTGCTCTGATACCAAATGAAAGAGGGAAGCTTCACCCAAGAGTGAGGTGAATTGGGTGATGTGATAAATTTTTCATTTGATATGATGATATGATAGTAGTTGTAAATAGAGTAGAGTTGAGAGGATTAGTATACAGAGAGTTATACTGGTTCGGCCTAAAAATCAGGTCTACGTCCAGTCTTCAGAGATCAAAACCTGCTAAGTTTTCACTATACTTCCAAGATTCAATGGGCTCTCAGAATGCCACAAAACACAAATCGTCCTCGAATAGACTACGAGCAGAAATATTCTAACAATAAGAAATTTCTCTCCCCCTTATGACAAGTCTTACATGCAAAAGAACTAACCTTTCTCACTTGCTTACATATACAAGTCTTATGAGCAGCAACGTTCTCTCCTGCTAACACCACTTTAAGTCTTATGAGCGGCAACGTTCTCTACTGCTTGTATCTTGTAAGTCTTTTGAGTGGAAAGTCTTACTTGGAATTCTCTCAGCTACTTCTCTGGTAAGGATATCTACCCTCTCAAAGTCTCAATACCTTGAGATCAAATGAAAATAGAATTTGAAGTGTATATAGACTCTCTTACAGAGCAAGTATGATAAATACTGAAGAACGATATGAATACAGAGAAAATATGAATAACAGATACTCGTGAATTTGCTTATGTGAATTCTTGTGCTTTGTTGTTGTTGATGATCTCTGGAGCTCTGTATTTATAGATGTTCGATTTTGCCCATTTGAATAATGATCATTGTGGAGTGGGGCATGTTACTGTGGAATGGCATGCGTACGTTTGAAATATTTGAACGTGGTAGGTACGTGCTTGGATAGTCGTAATGATGCTGTCTGCCGTTGTTTGACTTCCTCTGCGTCTGTTTATTTCAAACATTCAAAGTCCTGTATCACACTTATAATACATTCAAAATGATGTTAAATAATAATAATAATAATAAGTGACAATAAGCTAAATAAATATCATTAAACCATATTCGGATTGAACGCTGTAAGACAAGTGCATTTTGTCTTCTGGCAGAGTATCACTCAAGCATTGAGGGGGCTCACTCGAGTGAACAAACATATTTTCTCCTTTTGCTTCAGTTTTACACTTGCACTTCCATAAGATTTGAGAGAGTACATTTTCTCACTTGTGAGTGATGTGGGTCCTCAGAGTTGTGTCTCTGGACAACACTCATATACCATTTTAGCAAGAGTGTGATTTTACACTCGCAGGTGATGTGGGCCATCACTCGAGCATACATAATCCTACTCGAGTGAGAAAAATATTCTCCTGTAATACACTCTTGTCATCAGCCTTGCATCAAAATTGAGAGAGTTAGATTTCTTACTCGCGAGTGCTAATGTATCACTCAGGCATACTAGTGCTTCTCTGTTCTTCATGACTCTTGGCCAAACACTTGCAGTCCCTCACTCGCTAGTACTCAAGTGCAAACCAGCTTCATGCTCGAGTGTTGGTTATAATGCTCGAGTGCATCAGTAAGATTGATAGTAATTGCTCTCGGCCAAACACTTCTTGTCCAACACTTGCATGTGCTCGAGTGAGAAAGAGCCTGATGCTCGAGTGCTATCTCTAGTGCTGAGTGCATCAGAAAGATTGACAATAATTTTCTCTTGGGCAAACCTTTATGTCCAACACTCACATCTGCTCGAGCAAAAGAGCTTGATGCTCGAGTGTATCAGTTAAATCTGACAGCAGACATTACAAAACTTTGCCATATGCATTTGGTAACTTTGTAATCATTCTTTAGACTTGTAAAACCATACTTTGCATATAATTACCTTTTGTTATCATCAAAACTGGGGATCTAACAATAGGAGCACCATCTAAACCAGTGGTGTTATGTTAGTAGCTGAATCTATGCTCTTTTCTAGTTTGAAAGACAATAACCCTATATTGGTAGCCATACCTTCTTATAGGGTTATTGAAGAGATTTGGGTGGTTGATTATGTTAAAATTAAATTCCCTATTTTCAAATGCCAGTGGGTTGATGTCAACTATGGTGTGATGAACGATCAGTTAAGATTTACATTTGGTGATTTGAATAGTAGAAGTTTTAGAGATAAACCTTTTATTATGGCAAATCAGGCGAGACAAGTATTCTATATTACCGATCAGGCAAATAAAATGTGGTTTGTAGCTCTCCAAGGAAAAAGGATTGTTGATATTTATCAGGAAAGTCCTTCAATGAATGATCTTCTTAAGACTCCTTTTTCTAGGGGTCTACAAGAATTAAATGAAGAAGATGAAGCAGATAATGAACATGGCATAAGAAACGATCATCATGAAGGAATATGGGAGGATATCCCTTTATAAAACTACTTTGAAGGTTAACTAGATTAAGTAATTATCATGAATTATATTTAAATTATGTATATTGTTTTTTATATATAAAAATACTATTTTTATTGTCGTCACAGGAAAATAAGGGATATGAGGTGTCTTAGTGTAGATGCTCTGGAGCCACTAGTGATCATTGGTGATAGATTACTGTCTGTTGTTCATATTCTTTCTTGGTAAATTCCTTTATCATCAATTAAAGTATTTTGATTATATTATCAGCTAAAGTTTTGATTTCTTTTGTCAAAATGTAATATTAAATTAGGGGAATAAAAATGTGTAGCAGCATACCTTAATTTTCTAATTGTGTGTGATAATGTGTTGATTTTCAATAATTTTTCAATAATTTATTGTTGTTGCTTATGTGGAATATGGGTTGTATGTAGGAAGAATGATGTAAGTTACTCCATTTGAAATTATGTTTAAAAATGCTTGAGGAAATGGGAATGTGTAAGAGAATAATTTATTTGGGGTGTAGGAAGAATGATTTATTATTGTTACTTCTATGGAATATGGGGTATAGGAAGTATGATGTAAGTATTACACCATCCAGTAATGCTTGATGAAAATGCTTCTACATAAGGTGTTTGTTATAATGTGTAAGAGAAGAATTTATTTGGATGTTGTTGAAATGACTGCTTGCTGGCTAAAATGTTTTAACAGGGGAAATTGCTTGCTGGGTAAAATGTTACAAAAGGAATAAATTAAAAAAACTGAAAACTTTTTAGACCTGTTATTTAAATAACTGGTCTTAAAAAAGACATTTTAGACCAGTTGTCTATGAAACCAGTCTAAAAAGTCATTCTTTTAGACCGGTTATTCAAATAACCAGTCTAAAAAGAATGACATTAAAACCTATTACTTCAATAATAGGTATAAAATGTCTTTATGTTTAGACCGGTTGTATAAATAACTAGTCTAAAAACTTATTTTTTAGACCTGTTTTTTAACCGGTCTAAAAGGTATGGTAGCAGACTCTTTAGACCAGTTGTATCAAGACCGCATCCAAAACTGGTTTAAAATGTCGTTTTTACCTGGTCTTAAAAGTGATTTTTCCACTAATGCTTTATTCTAAGTGCTGTTTGGGATTCTTACTAAACTAGACTTAGTAGTATACTTTATTCAGCTTATTCTCTAGCTTCTAATACCAAAATTCAGGGTATTACAATTCTCCCCCTGTTCAATAAATTTCATCCTCAAAATTTGCTACCAGTTTAATTCTTAATAATACTTTAATTGGACCATTGTAGCGAGTGTTTCATTTCTTTACTTCTATACCATTCTGACACCTTAAATTCTAGAGAACACCTCAATTCTGGAGGTTTTCTCCTTCAATTATAGTCTTATAGACTTTACTTGTCTATCCTGCGTTTGACCTTATTCGATCTAAGCTATTAAACTATTTTCCTCTTGACTAGCACTGTAGCTTGCAATTACTATTTAACTTAATCAATTTAGATTTCTAGACCCTTCTATCAGTTTCTGTTCCTATATCACTTTGACAATCAATTGTACCACTTTCCAATTCAAAGCATTAGCAACAATAATTGTGCCACTGCTTTTTTTATTCATCTACGTTGTCTGTTATTCAACTTTTTGGATTTTTCAAATATTCAAAATTCCTGTGGTCACGGTACAATTTCACAATCGCACCATACGAAATAGTGTTGTCATATTTTCAATGCCAGCTCTAATTCATGAGTAGGGTAATTCATCTCGTGAAGTTTCAACTGTTGAGATGCACACACCACCATTCCATCCTGCTTCACTAGGACATATCCCAATCCTTTCTTTCTCATTTCATTACAGACCATACTTGCCACTTCAACTACTCACCACATAGATATTGTTTACTTTGGTGGCTAGCCGTAGCCCCCACCCTCATGGTTTTGCTTCTTTGAAGTCTCAATCTCATATATCCAAAAAATGCATCTACAAAGATACGGGTTGCATTCTCTATAGACCACACGGGTCGCATGTTAGGATTAGCAGGCATAGTGGAAAATAAAAATTCAAAAATTTGTCCAATCCGGATTGCGGATCTGTTAAAGGCATTTAAATCGAACAGTAGAAAACGTACATTTCTTATATATTTAGTCTTTCTTTTCGATCTCAAAGAGCTAACAACTCAGATCAGCTTCCTCTACTAGTATCTACACGAATAGAGTACTACCGCCACTAATGTCTCTCTCTAGAGTATTCTTTTCTCACATCTCTTTATCTTGCTTTTTCATCACCTATGGAAAACCTTAGCTCACCGTTTAAATAACTAGTCAGGGCTTTCTATTTTATGATGGATATTGGATTTCCAAATTTAATCTTAATTTCAAAATCCATATCATATCAATTAACACTTAATTATCTTTTGATAAGCAAATTAAATAAATATTTTTTAATTAAATCTATCCAACAGTTTTAATTTAACCTATTTATTTAATCTGAATACAGAGCTAATGAAAATATATTTAATTTATTTTTATAAATTAAATCGGACTTATTATATCTTTATAATGATAGTTATTAAATTTAATTTATAAGTTAAAATTAATTTTAAAACAAACACAATATAATAAATTATCATATGATATATATATATATATGTAAGTATTTCAAAAATACATATATGTATATATAATATATAATTTTCTTTTTGAATATATATATATATATATTTGTCCACCCTAGATTAACCATTACATTGATTAAATCTAAACATATCTTAGATACAATGAATCTGGACATTATAGCTTGTATTAGGCTATTTTTGTGTGTGACCCAGTAGGCCCATACGAAGTTGGCAGTGGGCCAATGACTATTTAACCCATGAGTCATAAGCGGCCTCTAGCAAGACATTACAACTACCTAATTCATGTCATGATCGATAAACCAAAGCAACCTATCATACAACCATATCACATCCCTTTTGTCACACAATATTTTAGTCATGGATGAGGCATGTAGAATGTCTTCCTCCTTTTCCTGACCTTTACTTTTTCGATACCTGAGTAGTCTGACTATAGAAATGGAAACCCCTTTCCATCATAGTATGGCCATACATTTCTCAAACTTACTCACCAAAGGGCCCAATAATACCTCTCTACTGATGTGAGGGATGAATTCCATCTTCACCATTCATATTCCTCTATATGAAAACCACCAAGCCCGAATATAGCCTTTATCATCACCGAGTCAAAAGTGACTTTTGACTAGGTCAAGGCTGATCGACTCTCATATAGGAATCCATAATTATCTCAGGTCAGAGGGCATAGTGACGTGATTATACATGAGACAAGCTTATGACTTGATCCATGTTGTAACACCCTGCCTTATAAACAGTAATTTATGATTTGAAATGCGTAATTAAAATGAAATAGAGACTAATAATAATCAAACTCATTTACTATCTGTTTCTTACAGTAGGCTTTTTCAAAAATTCTTTCAAAATTTTCTGCCTTACCCTGGCTCAAATTTTACACTTCGAATATAATTACCTTACGCAGTTAAATCACATTAATATACTAGAGTGTACAACAAAAATCTTGGCAACCCCCAGGTTTCATGTAAATACTAAGGGTTTACAATTTGCTACTTATGGGATTACACAAAACCATTTCACTATTTACATCCCAAATATGTACAGTAATCCCAATACCAGAACTGTTAACCAATAACCAAACTATAAATCTCCGGAAGGAGTCCTATCCACCCTTGGTCGTCTCCTTCCCCTTGGAGCACTTGCCCTGTCTGAAGATTAGTTAATGGAAAGAATGAGATTCAAAAGAATCCAAGTAGTAAAAAATCACTCATACCATACATAATCATAAAGTATGCAATGATATCATCAAACAGCATCTTAGTATAAAACACAGCATGCATGCTGCCACATATGCACATAATCATATAGTCTCATGACCCGTATTCAACCACCCCGTAGGCATGGTCCTCCCACCATCAACACCGATAATCCATGGGTAAAGGTTTCACAAATAGCCTTTCAGCTTTCACATATAGCATTTTGACTTTCATATAGTCTCATCCCCTATATTCCACTGCTCCGAAGGCACGGTCCTCCCACCGTCAACACCGATGGGCCACAGGTGATAAACCCACAAACAATGATCAATCAAATATACCATGTATCACATATAGTATAAGAGAAAGAGTCACTACCTTGTTCTTTCCGAGCGTGCTCCGGCACAGATGGCTCACGAGTAAGGCAAATATCAAACCATATAACCAAAATCAAGGACAATAGGTTATTCTTTATTCCAAATTCTTATCTTCAAACTACTCAAGGTTGGTTATCATTTGAACTCTATAGGTGGTTATTAGAAGCTTAGACACCTACCTAAAGTGTTGGGAAAAACTACACCAAACACCCATTTTTTGGAGGTATGACACTGATTTTTAACTCATTCACTCGATTCAAGAAGTCCTCACTCGAGTGATAACGAGATTTGTACTCGAGCATGAAAGCTCACTCGTGCGAGTGCTTGCCCAAGAGCAACCACAGAGATAGAAAGTGATCAAAACATTTAAGTCCTGAACCCCATACTCGAGTGATAACTTGCAACTCACTCGAGTCCTACAGAGTGAGGCACAAGAAGTGACTACCCGAGAACAACAAAAAAACCCTAAAATGAATAGTACACTTGAGCACTAGCTCTAGCACTCAAGTGATGGCTCAGCACTTGCGGGTGCTAGTAGACAATCTTGAAAAATGGCCTGTGAGTGACAACTCGATACGCGGCCTCATAGTGCAAAATGCTCTTGCACTTGAGTGAGAAAAGGTTCACTCAAGTGATGACCCGTATCACTCACAAGTGAGGAAGTACTCTTTTGCTTTCTGGCATGAAAGTGCTGTTGAAAACTGAAGGAAAAAGGGAAAATAGGATGCTGTACTCAAGTGGCACCATGATGCACTCGAGTGAGGCTTATCAAAAGCTTGAGTGAGGCTTATCAGAAGCCCAAACGCAGCAACTGACAGAATTTTCCGAACTTAACCAAAATGCTTCCAAGGGTCCCAAAATACTTATCCAATATCACTTCCCACATAATTTTGCCCAAGGAACCCAATAGAAACCCTAAAAAAACCAAATTCTCATTCTAACAACAAGTTTTGGTTTTGGTCATCACATTCCCACACATTAACCAATGACACCACTTATCCTTCCAAAATTCCAAACTAACTCCTATAACACAGACACAATAAGACACCAAATCCAACATAATACACTATCTAAATTGTCCATTTCTAAATGAAACCAAAACCTGGGCAAAATCACAAATTTCCAAAACTTAACTAATGATCTCATTGAAATTGTCAATAAAGAGCTTTTTCTTACCTCTTCCTCTCGCCAAAAGTAGATGCTTGATTCCACAACTCCCAAATTTCTTTAAGTACTCAAACACCACGTTTTAAAAATCTAAATCCATGAAGATGTAGCTCTCACACCATGATCAAGATTAATGAAGAATATTTATGCTAAAGATGACACCAAACTAGCCAAAAGCTCACCTTTCAATTTCTCTTTCCTCTTTGCTTTAGACGACAATGGAGTCTTGAGAGAGAAAAGATGAGATGATGATGATGATGTTCAGCTTTTCCCTTCCTAATGCTTACAACCGACTTGACAAATGAGAGGGAAGAGAAAATGTGTTGAATTTTTTACCATGATCCCATGGCGCACATGTTGCCACTTTTCAAAATCTCATGACTTCTCACATGGCACACATAAACTCAAAAGTACAAGATTCCACCCTCTTGACATTAAATCTCAACCATTGATCTTCAAATTAAAAATGAACTTGCTCTTTGGTAACTGACCAAATGGTCAATAACTTTATGTTTTCCACATTTTGCCCCTGATTATGGCAATTCCACTTGAGCCAACACTAAGCACATTTATATCATTCATATCACCATTCATTCACCCTCCCCTACCTTAGGGTTCATTTTAAGCTTTACCACACAATTAAACTTAAATAAACGGTTTAGGCACTGATCAAAACACATTTGAATCGTAATTCACATCATATTCTTCAAAAGTGTTTATTAATAATAATTCCATTAACTTTTGAAGTCATTAACCCTTAATCTTCTCTTTTTGCTCTGAGCTTTGCCTTGATATTTTTCTTATCAAGTTATAAGTCTTTCTTGTTGATAATTAGACATTCCTCTTAATTAAATATTACCCAGTTGTCTTTATCTGCACTTTGACTTACGCTCAACAAATTATGACACAAGCCTTCAATGTAATATACATCTTTGACTTGTATTCCTTTGTCATTTTTTATTTCACCAATTCCTGCTATCTTTCCGGATTGATTTCCTCCAAATTTTACCTTTTTACCTTAGGTTGCAATATGGTAAAACTTTCTAAATCACCGCTCATATGTCTTGAACATCTACTGTTTATGTACTATTTGTTGTTTTTTGATGCTTTAAGACATATCTGTAATCAAATGCAATTAAGTCTTAGGTGCCCACTTCTTTTTGGGTCCTTTTGGGTTAGTACAAAAGATTTTCAGAACATATGAACCTTTAGGTACCTATTTGTAGGTTCCTATCTTTCCTTTCTTCTTATGAATGCATGATGAAGTATAATGACCTTTTCTATTACAATAATTACAGTATGCAAAAGGATTTGATGTATGCACAGAATCCTAAAAATAGTTCAAGTATGATTTACCTCCAGCTTTCTTTCTTCCTTTCCTTCTATTTGATTTTGGATCATATCCAGTGCCAGATCGGTCATTCACAAATCGTTGTGCTTTTAAAATTACATTTAGCATCTCACTTCCTTTAATGAATTTTTCAAGAGTTTTAGTAAGATCAGTATTTTTCTTTTTCAAAGAAGTATAGTTTTAACAATCCTTTTCAAAATTCTCTTTAAGTTCTATTTCAAGAGCTTTGTTTTTCTTTTTGAAAACAACTAGTTCTTTAACTACTTTGATGAATTTAGAATGTAAAGCATTATATTTGATAAGTAATTCATCATAGGTAGGATCAGAATTAGTTACCTCTTCTATTTCTTCTTAAGCAACTAGACAGATATTGGCTACTTCCTCTTCATCTCTTTCTTTGTCAGAAGAGCTATCTCCCCATATGGCAGATACAAAGGCTTTCTTCTTCTTGTAGAGTTTTCCTTTTCTCTTTTCTTTAGTCTTCTGAATCAATTCTTGACATTCTAATTTGAAATGTCCTGGCTTTCCACATTCATAGCAAATGATGTGTTCTTTATTGCTTGTTCCTCCTTTCTGAAAGTTTTTGAATCCTTGTCCTTTCTTGTAAAACTTTCTGAATAGTTTTATGATTAAGTCTATTTCATCATCGTCAAGCTCTTCATCTTTATCTTGTTCTTCTTCTTTTGCTTTTAGTGTTAGACCTTTTTTCTTCTTGTCACCAATATCATCTAGTTCTCATTTGAACTTTAATTTACTTTCATATTTAGAAAGACTTACGAATAGAGAAGAAACCGATTGCATTGATTCACCTTTTCCTTCCTCAATTGCAGTGACTTTTGCTTTCCAGTCTTTAGAAAGAATATTCAGAATCTTTCGTACTTGGCTATGTTGATCATAGACTTTTTCAAGTACTGCAAGTTGATTAACAAGGTGAGTATATCTAAGTTCAAATTCAGCTATCGACTCACCTGATTTCATTTGAAGTAAACCAAACTCAGTAACTAGAGTATTGATTCAGTTTTCTTTTATTCCTCAAATTCCTTCATGAGCTATTTCCAAGGCTTCCCATATTTCTTTAGCTGTTGGGAGTGTGCAAATTCTATAGTACTCATTTTGACTCAGGCACTTTGAATCATCAAAATTGCTGTGCTGATGAGTGTGATAACTTTCTTGTCATTCTCATCATATTTTGTTAGTGTCTTGGGAACTCCCTGTGAATCTACAATCTTTTCAAGTTTGTAGTTTCCACTCTCAATCACATCCCATAGACCATATTTAGTAGCCATTATGAAGACTCTGAACTTTGCTTTCTAGCATGAGAAGTGTTTGCCATTGAAACATGGAGGTCTTGTGATAAAAGCTCCATCGGGAAGAATTCCCTCACCCATGCTTGCCATTAGATCCTTCTTAGGCTATTATACCTTAACAAGAAGACCTATGCTCTGATACCAAATGTTAGTGCAAGCCTTTCACCCAAGAGGGGGTGAATTGGGTGATATCATAAATTTCGTTGCGTATAAGAAAATTAAACAGAATATTTAAAGCAGTTCAGAGCATAGAGAAATATCACCGAATTGTACACCGGGACTTATACTGGTTCGGTCATAACCACTTTGACCTACGTCCAGTCCTCAGAGTGTCTCTGAGAGTTTTACTATATTCTCTAAGATTTAGTGGGTTCTTGGCATCACAGTACACAGCAAGTTCCTTCACTTGGACACTCGCTCCACCTTACATGTGTAATCAAATCTCCAACTCAAGGTTCCACAACCTTAAGTTGTCTCAATAACAAATATTGAGTTTGTAATGAAAAACTCTCTCACAAAGCAAATATATAATCACTGAAGTATAATGAATGAGTATAAGAAAAACAAAGCATTAAGAATGTGTTGATCAGTGTATGTTCGTGTGTTCTCAGTTGTTGTACTCTGCTCTTTGAATGCTCCATATATATAGATGATTGTAGTGTCCGTTGGAAGCAATTCAAACTCTTTGACTACTTTATCAAAATGATGATTATCGAAGTTTTGAATGAATCCAAACTCTTTGACTACTTTATTCTAATGATGATTCCAGCTCCAGGATGCTTTCTTTAATCTATAAATGGATCTGTAAAGCTTGCACACTTTACTATAGTCCTCTAAACGCATAAAGCCTTTAGGTTGTGTCATGTACACATCCTCAAGCAGCTTTTCATTAAGGAAGGCTATTTTGACATCCATCTTCCATATTTTATATAGTCATAATATGTTGTAATGGCAAGAAGGATTTTGATTGATTTGGCTATTGCAATAGGGGAAAACATTTTATCATAGTATATACTATCAGTTTGAGTGAATTCTTTTGCAACTAGTCATGCCTTGAAGACATTTACATTTCCATCCATGTCAGTTTTCTCATTGAAAACCCTTTTGTTCCTGATAGTTTTTACACCTTTAGGTGGATCGACTAAGGTCCATACTAGATTATCGTACATGGATTGCATTTCAGACTTTGTGGCATTTAGCCATTTCTCAGAGTTTAGTCCCACATGGCTTCTCGATAGGTGGTCAACTCATTTTGCTCAATAAGCAATATATCATGACTTTTAGTAATCAGAAATCCATATCTCTAAGGCTAATACTATGTCCTAGCAGATGTGTGTAGACCTTGTGTTACTTGTGTAGGCTCAGCAACTTGTTGTAAGTCATCGGTAGTTCTATCTTATCTTGTAACTCTCAAACGTTTTTTATATGTACCTTACTCCTACTAGTTCTTTTAGAGATAAACTCTCTTGCTAGAAACATACCATTTCAAATAACAAATGCTTTGGTATCGGTAGGATTATAGACATAGTATCCCTTCATTTCCTTAAGATGCCCCATAAAAAATGCCTTTGAGGATCTGGGTACTAATTTATCTGAGGCTTGTTGCTCAATATAACCCCACATTCCCAAATTTTGAGAAACGATAAACTATGCTTCTTTCCAGTCCATATCTCATATGGTGTATTTTCAATTACCTTAAATGGAATAGGATTTAGTGTGAATGCAACTTTGTCTAAGGCATGGCCCTAAAAGGATAGTGGAAGATTTATTTAAATTATCATATATTGAACCATATATAACAATATTCAATTCCTCCATTTAGAGACGCCATTCCATTATGGTGTTCCTGGGCAAGTCAATTTTGTGATTATCCCATAACTCATAAGATGGTCAATAAACTTTTGGCTCAAATATTCACAACCTTTATCAGATCAAAGTGTTGTAATCATTATGCTAAGTGGTTTTGTACTTCATTTTGGAATATTTTGAACATTTCAAAAAATTTAGATTCATGTTTCATTAGATAGATATATCCATATCTACTAAAGTCATCTATAACTGTAATAAAATACATATAACCTCCTTGGCAGCTATATTCAGTGGTCTACATACATCTGTATGTATGAGGCCCAATAAATCAGTGACCCTCTCACTATGCCCAGTAAAAGGTTCCTTTGTCATCTTTCCTAATAAGCAATACTCACGTGTATCATATGATTCAAAATGAAATGGGTTAAGAAATCCATCTTAATGGAGTTAAGAAATGTGTTTCTCATTTGTTTGGCCTAGACGATAATGCCATAGGTATGGTGGATTCAAATCATTTAACTTAATCCCTTTGGATGTTACGTTATAGGTATTTTCACTATTAGGATGTTCCAAATTTAATATATAATGACCAACATGTAAATCATCATTAGCATAGAAAAGTTCATTACAAAAAATAAAACATTTCCCATTCCTAGTAGTGGAAGCATAACCTTCATTGTCTAAATAAGAAAGAGAAACAATATCACTACTCCAAGCAAGAACATAATAGCAAGTTTTCGATCTCAACAAACCTCAGGTCCACTCCCTCTACCGGTATCCACACCATTGCTCTCTAATATAGACTATGTGCTAGCGCCTCCAATGTCTCCTAGGGTTTCCCTTGCAGCTTTGAATTCTCATCCGTGTATGAGTTTTTTCTGCTCTATCAATTTTACAACTCATGAGAGCTATATTCTAATTTCAAAATTAATCTTTCTTAATTTTGAATTTAATTAACCCTTAACTATCTTAATGTGCTAATTAAATAAATTCAGTTGAAATTAATCTGTCCAACATTTTTAATTTAACCTATTTATTTAAACCAAATAAAGACCCAATTGATTTAATTTATCTTCATAAATTAAATATGAGATATTATATCTATATCATGTTAGTTATTAAATTTAATTTATCTTTATAAAATAAATTTAAAACTCACACAATATAATAATATTATCATATATATATGTATTTCAAAAATAAATATATATATAATATTATTAATTTTATTTTCACAAATTTTATATTATATATATAAATATAAAATTCATCCACCCTAGATTAAACATTATCTTGTATTGGGCTATTTTTGTGTGCGACCCTATAGGCCCATACGAAGTTGGCAGTGGGCTAATAGTTGTACTAACCCATAAGTCGCAAGTGGTCTCTAAGAAGACATTAAGACTACCTAATTCATATGAGGATCGTTAACATGATGCAACTTATCATACAACCATGTCACTCCCTTTTGTCACATGATATATCGGTCAAGGATGAGGCATGGATAATGTCATCTTCTTTTTCCTGACTATTACTTTCTTGATTCCTGAGTAGTCTGGCAATAGAAATGGACACTCCTTTCCATCGTAGCATGGCCATACATTTCTCAGACTCACTCATCGAGGGGCCCAGTAATATCTCTCTACTAAAGTGAGGGATAAATTCCATCTTAACCATCCATATTCCTCTGCATGAAAAACCACCAAGCTTGATTGTAGCCTTTATCATGTAGTCAAAAGTCACTTTTGACTAGTTTAAAGCTTAGCAACTCTCATGTAGGAATCCATGATGACCTCAGGTCAAAGGACATTGTGACATGGTTATACATGAGATAAGCTTATGACTTGATTCATATAGCTTTCTTATAGTGGGTCGGTCTAGCACCTTGTACTCTTACAAGTGCCTAAGACTTTGATTCGTATCCTTATATCTTTTCGAGGTCATACTGGCCTTACTTCATCTTTATTCCTGTATAGATGACTATTATGTGTGTAAATGGTCTATTAAATAGTAAAAGTGTACACTTTCGTAATCAAGTAATACAGAAGTGTATAGAGTATCGTTCACACGAGGATTGATCACTAAGTGCCAAAATGGGTAATTTTAACTCATTTTAGTCGATCGATTAGTTGGTGATTGAGAGTACGAAATAAAAGATGATTAAATATAAGTGTAAATGATATGAAATTAACTATGAGAAAAAGATCTAGGGGTCAGATTTCACTTAACAGATTTCATATTGAATCACGTATATATTCTGGCCCAATTTATTCCATATGATTGATAGTTGAGTTTCCCTAATTTAATTACTAGCCTCTTCCAAGGTCAAGCAATTCTATGATTAATTGCTAATCCAATATATTCCTATATGAATTTAAGTAATTAATTATGCATTAAGATTTATAAAACTCAGTAAGACTACACAACTCATATGAATATATTCTTATTTCATATACAAGTCAAGGTATTGTAGGATCTCTACACATGCATCTCCTTCCAGTCTCAACAAGCATATTGAAATCATTCAAAAGGTGGCCAATCAATCAAAAGAATTAAGAACTCAACAATTAAAACTTAATCATGAAGGAGAAACTCAAACTAGATTTAATAAGTTAAGATTCAATCCGTCATTAGTAAGCTACATTATCACCCTAGAAAAATAGAAATTTAGCTTATGATGAAATTAAAAACAAAATTAAAATAAATTGAGAACTTTATAAATATTTCATAAAACTTGAATATTAAATTCTAAAACATAAATATACAACCAAAAGATGTATGAAAATGAAGAAAATCTAGCTGTCCCTTTAAGAGGTAAAACCTTCAATGTAGGTGCCAGCCTATACCATCCATAAAGGAGGACTACCTAAGTCTTCCATATAGGAGGCATGAAGGAATTAAATATAATGCATAAAATTAACTCTAACATGGTATATGTGGAGAAGAGAGGAAAGTAATGTATATAAAATGGTGTGTTAAATGTGAGGGAGAGGATAGCTATATATAGGGAACAATGGAGTATGGTAGATGAATGTGGTTGATGAAGTAGTAGGTGAAATGGAAGATAAAGCGGTAGATGGAATGGAGTTGGTTAAATGGTAGATGGAATATGATAGATAAAATGGTTGGTGGTATTTCACATTTTGATCTGCATGAAAGTTGTAGCTCTAGATCTTATTAGCTTGAAGACGCAATTGGAAACTCCTTATTTCAATATTTGCAGCTCCAGTTATGGTAACTTATTGAGTAATGATCAGACTTGAACAAATTTAGGTCATCAACTTCCAAGAAAAATTCATAGCCTTTAGAGATAGAACTAGATTTTAGTCTCAACATAAAAGTTGTAGAGCTCTTTCTTAGTTTTTTATCCATGTAAAGAACGTCCCAATCCGATATCTAGAGCTTTAGATATTGCCTAGAAACTGAGAAGGGTCTGATTTAATGTTTTTCGAGAAATTCTATTTATGCCCAAATCATTATTTATTTATTAATTACATCCAAATTCATTAAATTGAGCTCAAATATCCTTCACAAAATCATCATATAAGGGAAAATAAATATATAAATATTTTACTTATCAAATTCCCTTACACAACTCTTGGACGTCCTCAGACAAGGAGTGACTAATAAGTGCTTTCAACAAAATTAGAAGTGTCGAGCCATAAGCAATAACACAATTGAAAAATAAAGAGATCATAGTATTCATGAATAAACGAAAATATAAACTGGTGACTTTATTTGAAACTGAATAAACCGAGTTTGTACTTGTAACTTATTCTCTCAATCTCTCAAGTGTTTAAGGGTAAGTGTTTCCCTCAAATTCAACCAAAAATATTGCGCTGCCATAGGCTTGCTAAAAATCTCAATCTCCACTACTTAGTTCACATGCATATTTCAAACTAAAAGGACTTATTAAGGGTTGTAATAGGCTTAAGATAAAAGGAATGGAAAACATGATATGAGATGCTATATTTAAGAAATTTAATAGAACAATTGAAAAATGGACCAACTTATGAATAAATTTATCTTATCACAACAACCTATAATTCAAATACTTAATATTTTTGGTTCATTTTTTTCTTTTTGTTTTCATAAATGTGCAACTCTAAAGTTGATGATACATACACCCCACACTTGTCAACAAGCCCATTTCACAAGAATTTCAAATGCTCTGCTAATCTTTCGAATTAGGTAAAAGAACTTGATATGTCATTAAAACACATGTTAATAGGTTGAGAACAAAGAAATAGTCAATTAGGCTCAAAGGGGCATATCAACGGTATAATTGCAAGGTTGGCTATTTGGCTCTGGCTAAACAAAATGAATGCCTTTATCATCTTTGAATGTGCATGTGAAATGTAATCTCAACCAAATTTAAAGCAAGTTTTAGAGTAACAACTTAATAGTTAAATATCACATATAAGAGAAATAATCATTATAGGCTCAAAAGCTCACGATAAGGGGCTTTCAAACTCAACTCATTCAATCTCAAAATTCATCACCAATTGCAACAATCAGTTGTTTATTTATGCTATGGAATCTTTCAATTCAATTGTTCCATACTCAAAAATTATATACTTCTGAAGATTATTACAAAGCACTTAAACAAAATGATTTTTTTTTACTTTTACTCTTTTTTATAAAAAAAAGGAACAAAAACATGTAACTAATAAAATGTGTCTCAGGAGTTAAGAATAACTCCTTACTTTGCCACATTTTTTCCACACCCCATGCATCTAATGGTTTTACTAACCAACTAAATATATAAATATTTGTTTTCTCGTCCCCCAACCTAAATCAGACATTGTGCCCAATGTCTTCTAGCGCTCAGAGGAAGTTTTTTTAAACATAAACACAGAATAAAGTAAAACCAAAATGTCAAGAGTAAAACCAAGAGATTAAGGAAAGTTAAAACTGAAGAGCGGTATCTAGGTTCTACTTCTGACTGCTATATGAAGATTGGCCACCTATTTGCTTGACTAGTAGATCTGGTTTAAGATCATAGGTTTGCAGTTGATCGAGCAGCTGATCAGTAGTTGGTGTAGAAATTATGGAGTGGGAGTTGCTTAGGGTATAAATCCTGTTTCCATAGCATGATAAAAAAAGGACAACAGATTATCATAAAAACCATTAACATTTAACAATCCTGATGGCTTTTTGTGATAGTTTAACTTAGCCCAATATGCAACACTAGAAATCCCATCCAATGTCTCCAAACTACGGGTAGAGTGATAAAAGCTTGAGCATGGTAGAACATTTGTCCCATTCGTTCAAGCAAGCTTCAAACCTACAACTCTTGTCCTAAGGAAAAGATGTGATCTTCCAACTCCTTTACCCTTAACTCAAATCCTTGCTTCCATTTATGGATGCCGAAATGGCCACACTTCCCTTAGTCTTTGGATGCCTCCCTCGTATACATAGTTGATATTTCTAGCAGCTAATGCACTTTCAAGTTCGTTTGCTGCAATTAGAAACTCTCCATCCTTGCCTGAATCAGTTTCACCAAAAAATGTAGATAGATATAAATCTACATTTTTCTGTGATACCCTTTTTTCTTTATTTCTCTCGAACCATTTTTATTTACAAGTAGAAGAATGCATATTTATAATTGAAGAGTGCATATTTACAACACTAAAACAGTGACAACAATATCATGCAAATCAGGCATTTTTCAAAGAAGTTTGTGGTTTTGGCTCACATTAGACAAAAGCATAATTATGTAAGTAGTTGTGGTTTTGGCTCACATCTTCCTCCGATTTTATGTCCAGTAACGGCTTAAACGCTTTCTCTGAATCAGGGATTTACTTCCCATTCAGTTTTCTTATAAACTAGCAAATAGGATCTTTTAAAGTTAGATTCCCAAGACAACAATAGCACCATTTTTTGTTGTTGAATACTTCCACTAAATCAAGAAGAATACGATAAATATCACTACTCGGATGCGTCTCAATAGTTTGAATGATATCATCCACTGACTCCTTTCTTAATCCATCTTTTATAAATTTAAATTTATCTTCTCAATTTATAGAAACCATACCTTTGTTCCTATAGTACTGATCATATATCCACCTTGCACATTTATAGCAGACATTCATTTTTTTAGCTCTTCTCTTTTTTGAGTAAGAACTTCTTCCCACTCCTGGCAAAAGTTTAACAAATGATTTATAAATCTCACCTACTAAATGTACCTTAGCTTCAATGATCCAGTGTACATCCTTAGGAAGGCCCAAACACTTAAATATCTCCATCCTGTCAAGTCAACTGCTATTAATCTTCCTGAGCACATCTTTAGGAAGACTAGGGAACCTGTTCTTAAGATTTGCAAGAGATTCCTTCATGTGAACTTGTAATGAAAATGATGAAAACTAAAAATCTCAAAGTAGTGCAATGTGTTTCGATGAGTAGGAAAGAAAAATGAGAGAATAAGAAGGAAAAATGAGATAGTAGAAAAGACGTTTTGGGTTACCTCCTAAATAGCTGTCCTTCTTTAATGTCTTTAGCTAGAAAAAAACTAAACCACTTAACTCTCTTCTTCTTTTTTATTTATTTATTTATTTTATTTTATTTTTAATTTTTTAAAATTTTATGAGAAGGACGACTTACCTGTTGGTTCCTCAAATGTGATGATAGTTTTCAAAGTGTTAAGTGCACTATCATTGTACTCTTTGAATGTTCTTGATTGTAACCACCAAAATGAAATACATCATCAGGGGCTACCAAAAGTCTGACAAAATCACAACAAAACATCCAACCAAACTTTAGGTTACCTCCCAAGTAGCGCTAAATTCATAGTCTTTAGCCAGACTTCCAAAATCACAAATTACTAATTAAAAGTATCAAACACCATGATTACCTTGTCTTCATTTCTTTTCAAGCAATATTAGTTCAGCCACCAACAATAATCATTCAAGGTAATTACTTGCACTTCTTCAATCATAGACAATTTTAGAGTTCAAATCCTTACTGAATTCAAATAAATCACAGCATGAATGTTTTTACAAATAGATTTAGGAGTTTCCAAAATTTTAGAGCATCCTACAAAATCCACTTGACTCTCATCAGTAAAAATCAATACTTCAACAGGAGAGACATGAACAATAGCTGTTGGAACATCCATATTAGTTTCAACATCAAAATGACAGGAATTAGGTTCCACAATCGGAACCTCTTCTAGACTACACCCCCTATCCTCTCCAAAAGTGATTTAAAATTCCTTATCACATTCCATAAGAGCTAAAGTTTCATTCAATTCCATATCCTCAACTTCCTCACAATAATCATCATCAAATAAGAAGTGGTCATCATGCTTAAAGAGTTATCTTGCCTCATAGTGTCAAATGATGAAATAATTTGACTTATATATATTCTAATATTTTGGACACTTGACTCCACTCTAGTAACAAGTTCCTTTTGCTCTCTAATAAATCTCTTTGATAATTTTGCAAATTCCTCACATAATCTTTCTAAATTAGGTTTTTCCTTATACTCAAGGATGTGTTCTTCAGTATGTGGATAAGAGTTGAAAGGAGGGTTAGGACGATACCTGACATATAGATCCAAAGACTCTTGTTGCTCTAAAATTCCACAGGGATAAAGTGAATGATCAAAACAAGTTTGGTTCATAGTGAAATCATCTCTCATATTATGACTAGTAGTGCTATATGGACAATGCTCATAGGAATGATACTCTCCACAACATGCACAAGAAAGACAATTATAAGGACAAGGATTGTCAATCCAACTTGAATTTATATTTTCTTGTCTCATTCTATCCATAGGAATTCCTAAAAAAGAACCAATATATGACAATTTATCACTAAATGAATGCTGTGAATAATCCATTTTTTTTTAATTTTTTTTTAAATTTTAACATAAAGACCAAATTAGTATTAAAATTACATGGTATTGATATTAATGACTACAATCCCCGGCAAAGGCGACAAAAACTTGTTATGTGTGTAAATGGCCTATTAAATAGTGTAAGTGTATACTGTAGTAATCAAGTAATACAGAAGTGAGTAAAGTATCATTCCTACAAGGATTGATCACTGTAATACCCTAAATTTTGAGACTCAAGGTTAGAGAATAAACCTGAGAGAAGTGGACTGCTAAGCCCCATTTTAGCAAGATCCCAAATTGTGATTAAGGGTTAATGACTTCAAAAGTGGATGTGGTTAGTGATAAATAACCCTTTTGGAGAATCTGATGTGATTTGGCACTCGAATGTGATTCGTGTGTGCTGTGAGCAACGCCAAAACCCTGTATTTGAGTTCAATTGTGGATTATCATCCAAATTGACTTAGAATAGAGGGAAGAATTGAATGTGAATTGTGTTGACATGTTGAGATTGTTGTGAAAACATGTCAATGTGATGTGAATTTGATTGATTTGGTGTTTCCAATAGATTCCTTGTGAAAATTTATGTGGGAATGATGTTTGGTATGAAAATGGAACCAATAAAAGCAAAGATGCAAAATCTGAAATTCTGTCCAGTGAAACTCTATTCTGGGCAGTCAGTTTGTGTAAACGTTTTGAATGACCAAATGGTGTCTAAAAATTCTGAAAATTTCCAGTCTTATAGTTCACATCTCAAGCTTCAAAATAGACACATAATCTGTTCCATTTCGTTTTGTGAACTAGGAGATATGACTGTCCAAAGTTTGGGATGGAAACTGAACTCTATTTTGGGGCAGTGATGAGTTTTATGTAATTCTGGAATTGTGTGGTGATTTTTAGTAATGGCCAATATTTTTCCTACGAAGACGACTTAAATATATTTCATTTGGCTTTGGAATCACCTCATTTTTAGTTCTCTAGAATTAGTTATGATTTTTCAAAGTTTGAGCAGAAAATCTGCCAGAAAATCCGAAAATGGGAATTATTACATCATTAAAATAAAAGATGATATCAGCATGGTAATTAAAACATTTTCTCATCATCTTCAGCTCTCATTTTCGTGCTGAACCAGAAGCCATGAGAGAGAGAAAGTTTGAGAGCTTTTAGAGAGAGAAAGAGAGGAGAAATCTCACAAGGTAGGTCGATTTCTTCGGTGAATTCATAACTAACGTGTATAATCCTTCTTCTAAGTCATTCCTCTATGTGAATTAAGGTCTTGAAGCAAGTAATTTCATTGTTTAAAGAGGCTAGGGTTCAGCCATAAGAAGGATAAGCCAGAAGGAGCTTAAGGTAACCTCCGAAACTTCAATCTTTGATTGTTCTGGCTGCTGTGGTTGATTTAATCGGTGAAATTTCACCGGATTGTCTTTATTTGTAAATTTGGAAAATGGGTTGGCGTAGGTGTTATGCTGCCCAAATTGATACTAAATGGTAGTTCTAACCCAATATAATGGTTAATAAAGTTTCTAGAAGTAGAAAGAAACACGTTTACGGAGCCAAAACCGAAAAACCTCAATTTTCCCCTGAGTACTTGTATATTTTGTTTATAGCTATAAATGGGTCTTAAAGTTGGATTTTCAATGATTTTATGGTTCTATTGAGTTCAGGAGCAAAAATTAGGTGGGGTTATAGTTGGTCACTTTTTCGGAAAAGGCCGAAAAAGTATAATTACGGAAACACCCCTGAAACCCTTAAAGTGGGGCTGCCAAGGGTAAATTTGTAAATTGACATTGAATTTGATAATTCTGAGTCAGGAAATGGATTCCTTGGGAGAAAATATGTCAGAATAGCCCATGTCAAAATTTCAAGAAAAGTACAGCCGGGCCGGGTCCCCGGGGGTATTTTAGTAATTTTTCCATATAGCTTCATATAACCCCCAGAAACACTATGCAAGTATCTAAATAGTACATTTGACATTGTAGGATCAAACGTGAAGCCCCGAGTTGTTGGCACATAAATCGAGGAGAAAAGATTGGATTATGTATACACATTAGGATGGGATTTTAAATGAGTTTTGATTATTATTGGTCTCTATTTCACCTTAATCGCGTATTTCGGATATAATTACGGAGGGGGTTACAATCACTAAGTACCAAAATGGATAATTTTAACTCTATTTAGTTGATCTATTAGTTGGTGATTGAGAGTATGAAATAAAAGATGACTAAATATCAGTGAAAATGATATGAAAGCAACTATAAGAAAAAACCCTAGAGGTCATATTTCACTTAACAAATTTCTCATTAAATCACTTATCTATTCTAGCCCAATTTATTCCACATAATTGATAGTCAAGTTTCCCTAATTTAATTACTAGCCTCTTTCAAGGTCAAGCAATTCTATAATTAATTGCTAATCCAATATATTCCTATATGAATTTAAGCAATTAATTATGCATTAAGATTTATGGAACTCGGTAAGATTATACAACTCATATGAATATATTTCTATTTCATATGTAAGTTGTGGTTTTAATTATAGGATATATACACATGCATCTCCTTCCGGTCTCAACATAGATATTGAAATCATTCAAAAGGTGGTCAATCAATCAAAAGCATTAAGAACAATACTAAAAGCTCAATTATGGAGGAGAAATTCAAACTAGATTTAATAAGTTAAGATTCAATCCGTCATTAGTAAGCTACATCATCACCCTAGGAAAATAGAAATTTAGCTCATGATGAAATTAAAAAAAGCAAAATAAATTGAGAACTTCATAAATATTGCATGAAACTTGAATATTAAATTCTAAAATATAAATGTACAACCAAAAGATGACTGAAAATGGAGAAAATCTAACCATCCCTTAAGGAGGTAAAACCTTCCATGTAGATGACAAGATATACCATTTATAAAGGAGGACTATCTAAGCCTTCCATGTATGAGGCATGAGGAATTAAATAAAATGCATAAAATTAACTCTAACATGGTGTATGTGGAAAAGAGAGGAAAGTAATGGATATGAAATGGTGTGTGTTAAATGTGAGGGAGAGGGTGGCTATATATACGGAAGATTGGAGTATAGTAGATGAAGTAGTAGGTGAAATGGAAGATGAAGTGGTAGATGAAATGTGATAGATAGAATCATTGGTGGAATTTCACATTTTGATCTTCATAAAGGTTGTAGCTCTGGATCTTAGCTTAAAGACGCAAGTGGAAACTTATCATTTCAATATTTCCAGCTCTAGTTATGGTAAATTAGTAGGCAAAGGTTAGACTTGGACAAATTCATATCATCAACGTCCAAGCAAAATTCACAGCTCTTGGAGATAGAACTAGGTTTTGGTCTTAAAATAACAGTTGTAGAGCTCTTTCTTAGCTTTTTATCCATATATAAAACGTTCCAATCTGACATATAGAGCTTTAGATATTGCCTGAAAACTAAAATAGGGTCTAATTTAGTGTTTTTCAAGAAATTCTATTTTATGCCCAAATCATTATTTATTTATAATTACACCCAAATTCATTAAATTGAGCTCAAATATCCTCCACAAAATTATCATATAAGGAAAAATGAATTTGTAAATATTTTACTTATCAATGACCAACCAGGGATATTTAGGGCAATCTTTATGATTTATCCAACAATACGCTCATCATAGTGATCATGCGAATAATATGATAATATAATGGAGAAATTCATTAAATAATAATGTTTAAAGTATAATTATTGGCCATTAGGGCACAATTTCCAACATACTCCCACTTATACTAGGTACAATCATTAACTTGCCTAATTCCTATTGTCCTAACATGACACTTATGCTTTGCCTGTGCAAGCGGCTTGGTAAGGGGATCAACAACATTATCTCCTCCTACTACTTTGCATATTTTTATGTTACCTCTATCATTGATTTCTTTATTGAGATGAAATCACTTGAGTATATGCTTTGTCCTTTAATGTGACCTTGGCCCCTTAGCCTATGCAATAGCACTGCTATTGTTACATAACAAATCTATTGGATTTGAGATGGTAGGCACCACCCCTAGTTTAGTAATAAACTTTCTTATCAAAACGGCTTCCTTAGCCGTATCTGGTACAGCTATATACTCAGCTTCTATTGTAAAATTTGCTACAGTTCTCTGCTTGGAGCTCTTCCAGCTTACAGCTCTACCATTTAGGAGAAACATGTATCCGGATTGTGATTTAAGGCCATCTTGGTTAATTTGAAAACTTGCATCTGTGTAACCAGTTACACAGAGCCCATCATCTAATCTACCATAGACCAAAAATAAGTCCTTAGTTCGTCTTAAGTACTTTAGGATTTTCTTAACGATAGTCTAAAGACCCTTACCAGGATCTTGTTCATATCTACTGGTCATACTTAAGGCAAATAGGATATCCGGTTAGGTACATGATGGATCCAATAGCTGAGGCATATGGAACCTTACTCATACGATCTTGCTAGTCAAGTGTACTAGGATACAAATCCTTGCTAAGGTGGATGCCATGAGACATGGGCATATAACCCCTTTTTGAATCCTATATACTGAACCTATACAGTATCTTATATATGTATGTGCTCTGACTTAAGCCTATTAGTCTCTTGGATCTATCTCTATAGATCCAAATCCCCAGGATGTAAGTGGCTTCACCCAAGTCTTTCAGTGAAATGGACTTTCCTAAACAAGAATTGACACTCTGCAAGGTAGGAATGTTGTTCCTAATAAGTAGGATGTCATCTATATAAAGCACTAGAAATACAACTGTACTCCTACTAACCTTCTTGTAAACACAAGGTTCATCGATGTTTTGAATGAATCCAAACTCTTTGACTGCTTCGTCAAAATAATGATTCCTACTTTGAGATGCTTGCTTCAATCCATAAATGGATCTTTGAGGTTTACAAACTTTATCAGAGTCCTTTGACACATAAGACCTTTAGGTTGTGTCATGTACAAATCCTCATGGAGCTTTCCATTAAGGAAGGTTGTTTTGAAGTCCATCTGCCATATTTCATAGTCATAATATGCTTTAATGGCAAGAAGGATTATGATTGATTTGGCATTGCAAATGGGGAAAAGGTTTCATTATATTCTACACCAAGAGTTTGAGTAAATCCTTTTGCAACTAGTTGTGCCTTAAAGACATATACATTGCCATCTATGTAGGAAACCCATTTTCACCCTATAGTGTTTACACCTTCAGGTGGATCGACTAAGGTCCATACCTGATTGTCATACATGGATTGTATTTTGGACTTTATGGAATTTAGCCATTTCTCAGAGTTTGGTCCCACTATGGCTTTTCGATTGGTTGTTGGCTCATTTAGCTCAATAAGCAACACATCACGACTTCCAGTAATCAGAAATCCATATCTCTGTGGTTGATGCCATGTCCTATCAGATCTTCGTGGACCTTTGTTACTTAAGGAGGCTCAGTAACTTGTTGTGAATCTTCTCTAACTTCCATCTGTGATTTTGTACTATCTTGTGACTCTTAAAACAATTTGAGATGCACCTTGCTCCTACTGGTTCTTTTAGAGATAAACTCTCTATCTAGAAACTTACCATTTCGAATAACATATACTTTGTTATCGGTGGGATTATGGACATAATATCCTTTTGTTTTCTTAGGATACCCTACAAAAAGGCACTTTGAGGAACTGTGCACTCAATTATTGGAGGCATGTTGCTTAACATATACCTCACATCCACAAATCTTGAGAAAAGATAAAATGGGTTTCTTTCGAGTCAATATCTCATATGGTGTATTTTCAATTGCCTTAGATGGAACTCAATTTAGTGCGAATGCAGCTGTCTCTAAGGCATGTCCCTAAAAGGATGGTGGAAGATTTGTTTGACTCATCACATATCAAACCATATCTAATAGTGTTTAATTCCTCCGTTCTAAAATGTCATTCCATTATGGTGTTCCTGGAGGAGTTAATTGTGAGATTATCCCACAACTCCTAAGATAGTTAACGAACTCTTAGTTCAAATATTCACCACCTTGATAAGATCAAAGTACTTTAATTGTCTTCCCTAGTTGATTTTATACTTCATTTTGTAATATTTTAAACATTTCAAAAGATTCAGATTTATGCTTCATTAGATAGATATATCCTTATCTACTGAAGTCATCATAAATGTAATGAAGTACAGATAACCTCCTCTGGCAGCTGATTTAATGGTCCACATACATATGTAAGTATGAGGCCCAATAAATTAGTAGCCCTCTCACTATGCCTAGTAAAAGGTGCCTTTGTCATCTTTCCTAATAAACAAGATTCACATGTATCATATTATTCAAAATCAAATGCATTTAGAAAACTATCTTGATGGAGTTTAGTAATACGTTTCTCATTTATATGGCCTAGACAATAATGCCATAGGTAGGAGGATTCAAATAATTTGACTTGATCCTTTTAGTAGTTACATTATAGATATTTTCACTATTAGGATGTTCTAAATTTAATATATAATGACCAACATGCAAATCACCATCAGCATAGAAAACATCATTATGTAAATATAACATTTATCATTCCCAGTAATGGAAATATAACTTCCTTATCCAAATAAGAAAGAGAAACAACGTTACTACTCAAAGCAGTAACATAATAGCAATTGTTCAAAACTAACAAGAGCCCACTGGGCAGAACTAATTCATAAGTGCCTACAGCTAAAGTATCAACTCTTGCTCTGTTTCCAACTTGTAGGTCCACTTTGCCCTTCTTCAGCTTTCTACTGTCCTTTGGACCCTGCACATTTGTACAAATGTGAGAACCACATGCAGTATCTAATACCCGTATAGAGGAAGTAGAAAAATGAATTTCTATAACATAACTACCTGAAGTGATAACCCCATTATCTTTCTTGTTCTTTTTCATATCTTTAAGGTAGAGTCTGCAATTCCATTTCCAATGATCGGGGTCATTGTAGAAGTAGCAGACTCCTTCCTTTGGATGCTTTTCCTTATTAGGTGCAAGCTTAGTTACGGGCGTTTGACTTTTTGGTTTTATACTTGAGTCATTACCCTTCCATTTACCCTTCCCTTCCTTTTTCATACCCTTTCCTTTCTAAACCAACAAAATAGTACTGGCCTTTTACTTAATGCTTTGCTCTGTAGTTTTAATCATCCCATACATCTCAGAAATTGATTTCTTCATGTTGTTCATGTTGTAGTTCATAACAAACTAGTCATAACTCTTCGGGAGTAAGTTCAAGATCAAATCCATAGCAACTCCTATCTCATGAGAAATCCAAGACTCTCAAGGTGATCAATGTAGCCTTTTATCTTTAACACATGAGCACTAATTGATGCACCTTCAGCCATCTTGTAGGAATGTAACGCCTTTATGGTCTCAAACCTTTCTTGTCTTGCTTGTTGCTGTAACATTTCTTTAAGATGGACAATCATCTCATAAGCCCCCACAAGTTTCAGATCTCTCTTTGGAGCTCTCGAACTATAGTGGCAAGCATCAGGCAACCTATATCCATAGAGTCATCCTTATGCTTCATGCAAGCATCTCTTTGAGCTCTTGGAGCATTGGCTGCAGTCTCCTCAGGAATGGGTTAATCTATGACATAAGCATTTCTTTCCTGCTTGAGAACAATTCTCAAGTTCCTAAAGCAGTCAAGAAAATTTGTCCCATTGAGTTTATCCTTCTCAAGGATCAATCCCAATGATAGTGTAGAACTATTACTAGTCGACATGATTCTACAATTAAAATATCCAAAGTTAGTTAGTAATCTCCCACTAAATTACAACCCTCAATATAATAATTAGTGGGTTAAGATTTATATTGGGCTTAAACTGCTTTGGCAGGATGCTTAAATTCAAGTTATTTAGGTAGGTAACCTATTTACCAATTACATCACATGTAACTATTAGATGTTTATAGGATTCGATCATCACATGATCTAGCATGTTTAATCCCATCTAATGCCTTGAGATCTAAAATTGTTTTGTTAATCTTAGTTAAGTTGAAATAATTATGAATTTTGTGAGTAGCACCATTAGTCACTCTTATCTCACCAAGATAACTCAAAAGCATCCATTTTGGTGGTTCCCATAATTGAACGATCTTGGTTTTGATAAGTATTCATTTATTGACAGTATTATGACTTAATATATGTCTTCAAGGGCTTAAGTAATTAGTTTTGATTATATGAATACAATCATGGTTGTTTCTCATATAGATAAATACATATATATAAACACAAAAGTATTCATGCAATGATCTAATCAAAATCATAATTTAAATAAGACACAACATGGTTTACCTAACCTAAAATCCTCCCAAGCCAATGAGAGGACTTCTCTAAATAAAAAAAAGAAATACATTGAGAGTAACCTCATTTAAACATTCGAGGGGAGTGAGATGAAAAAAGAATATTCATTGAGAGTATTTAGAAGAAGGCAGGACACGCAAGCCGTATTTAAATATTACAACCCTTTGTAAAAATCTAAAACCATGTTGTTCACCATACCCAACAAATATGAAGAATAAACCACAATATGTAAAAGTTCATATAATATGAAAAATATAAATGTCGTCATTAGGTGATATCACATTACGAACAGGTAGTCATGGCAGTCCCACTAGTGACCCGGTTCCTTAAAAATGTCATGATTAGGTTATATTGTCTTCCCCATAGTTTTGGATCCCTAAAACCTAAATAGAGATATGAACTAGACCTGGTTCTTCTCCAAACTTTCAGATCCCTAAATCCTATTAGAGACCCGAACATGACCCATACTCCGTAATCATCAGGTGACAATTTTAGACAATCCAGCGACGTCGACAACTGACAATTTTAGCATCTTTCTTGCAATCATGTTTTGCACATAATTGAAATCCAAAGCAAAAACAAAAGCATTTTTTGCACATATTCGAGCATAATCCAAAAATGGAAAAAAGAAACAAACGCATGTTGTGTATCATGTTTCGAACACATTCATGATTTACTTCAAAAGGCAACTCATACAGATTTAACGAAAACCATATATATCATATAACATAAACTCAATTTAAATGAACAATTGATCTGATTCTGATACCACTGTTGGGATCGGCAGGCACAATGGAAGAATTAAAATTTCACCAATCCTAATTGTGGATCTATCAATAGCATTGAAACTGAGTTAGAAAGATTCGTACCTTTTCAATTTAGGGTTTTTCGATCTCTAGAAGCCAGCACCTCATAATGGGTCGGTCCAGCACCTTGTACTCTTACAAGTGCATAAGACTTTGATTCGTATCCCTATATCTTATCAAAGTCATACTGGTCTTATTTCATCTTTGCTCCTGTATAGATGACCAACCAGGGACATTTAGGATAATGTTTATGATTTATCCAAGGATGCAGTCATCATAGTGAACATGCAAATAATATAATAACATAAAGGAGAAATTCATTAAATAATAATGTTTAAAGCACAATGATTAGCCCTTAGGGCATAATTTCCAATAGTAGGACATATGTTTTTCTTTCCTATTTGAGAACAATTCTCAAGTTCCTGAACTAGTCAATAAAGTTTGTCCTTCTTGATTACTGATCACAATGATTGTATAGTAGTATTACTAGTCGACATGATTCTACTATAAAATGTGCAAAGTTGGTTATTAATCTCCAAATAAATTAATAACCCTCAATGTAATAATTAGTGGGCTAAGATCCATATTTTGCTTAAATTTAAGTCCACTTTGGCAGGACCTTAAATCAAGTTATTTAGACAGGTAACTTCTTTACCAATTACATCACATGTAACTCTTAGATTATTATAGGATTCGATCATCATAAGATCTGACATGTTTAATCCATCTAATACATTGAGATCCAAAACCATTTTATTAATCTCAATTAAGTCAAACTAATAATGAATCTTTTGTTAGGATCGGTAGGCACAGCAGAAGAATTTTAAAATTTTACAGATCAAAATCAAGGATCTATCAACGACGTTAAAATCGGGTTAGAAAGAACTTGTACCTTTTTCACTTAGGGTTTTCACGATCTCAAGGAGCCAACACGTTAGGTCCATTCCTTCTACCGGTATCCACATGAATGCTCTCCAACATAGACTGCGTGCTAGCACCTCCAATGTTTTAGGGTTTCCCTTGTGGCTCTGAATTCTCATACGCATCTGAGTATATCTGCTCTATCAAGTTTAAAACCTATGAGGGCTATATTCAAATTTTAAAATTAATCATCATCAATTTTGAAATTAATCAACAATTAATTATCTTGATGAGCTAATTAAATAAATTTAGTTTAAATTAAATCTGTCCAACAGTTTTAATTTAACCTATTTATTTAATCCAAATAAAGAGCCATTAGATTTAATTTATCTTCATAAATTAAATCTGAGATACTATATCTCTACTATATTAGTTATTAAATTTAATATATCTTAATAAATTAAATTTAAAAATAACACAATATAATAATATCATATAATATATATATACATATATAGAATATATATAAGATATGTATTTTGAAAATATATATCTATATAATATTATTAACAAATTTTATATTATTATATATATAAATATAAAATTCGTCCACCCTAAATTAAACATTATTGCGTGTTGGGCCATTCTTGTGTGTGACCCTGTAGGCCCATATGAAGTTGGTAGTGGGCCAATAATTGTACTAACCCAAAAGTCTCAAGCGGCCTCTAGCAAGACATTATGACTACCCAAATCATATGAGGATCATTATCATGATGCAACCTGTCATACAACCATGTCACGTCCCTTTTGTCATACGATATATCGATCAAGGATAAGGCATGGATAATGTCATCCTCTTATTCCTGACATTACTTGCTCGATTCCCAAGTAGCCTGACAATAAAAATGTAAACTCCTTTCTGTAATATCCCAAAAAGTGATTAAGGGCTAATGACTTCAAAAGTGAATGTAATTATTGTTGAATAAACACTTTTGGAGAATGGGTGATGGGAATTTGGATGTTTTAATGATTCCAATTGCTTCCTTGTGAAAATTCGTGTGGGGAGAGTGTTTATTGTGAAGTTGGAATCATTGGGAACAATTGTGCAAAAGTTGGAAACTCTGTCCATTGAAACTCTTTACAGGGCAGTCGAGTTGTATGGACGTTTTAAATAGGCAAATGGTGTCTAAAAATTCTGAAATTTTCCAATCGTAAATTTCACATACCAAGCTTCAAAAAGGACAAATAATTTATGTCATTTCAATTTTTGAGCTAAGAGTTATGATTTTCCAAAGTTTGGGATGGCAACTAGAATCTGTTTTGGAGCAGTAAGGACTTTTGTACAATTCTGTATTTTTGAGGTTATTAAATGCAGTGATCCATATTTTTCCAATAAAGAGGACTTAAATATCTTTCCATTGGCTTTAGGATCACCCCATTTTGATTTTTCTAGAATTAGTTATGCTTTTTTAAAGTTTGGGCAGAAATCTGCCAGAATTTCGTAAAAATCCGAAATTGATGTAAATTTAGTAAATAATTAGAAAATAATATTATATCATATTAAATCATCATCCACCTCCTCCATCAGCCCAAAATCGTGCCATTCAGCTGCAACAAAAGAGAGAAGGTGTGAGAAGTTCTAGACAGAGAAGGAGAAGAGAACTTGTACGGTAAGTCGATTTCTTTAGTAAATCATTACCTAACGCGTATAACTCCGCTCCTAAGCTATTCTTGTAACCCCCTTCGTAATTATGATTCAAAATACGTATTTTAAAATGAAAGAGAGACCAATAATAATCAAACTGATTTACAATCCCTGCCTTATGGAAGGGTTTTCACAAATATTTTCAAAGTTTCTGCCTTACCCTGGTCTCAAATTCCACAACTCGAATATAATTACCCTATGCAATTACATCACATTTACATATTAGAGTGTACAACAAAATCTCGACAACCCCCAGGTTTCATACATAAACTAAGGGTTTATAAATTCCCATTAGGGGATTACATCACTGTCTCCAAAACAACATTTATAAGATATACGGTGATCTCCCAACAAAACATGATAACCAACACCAAAATATAAATCTCCCTAAGGAGCCCTATCCACCCTTGGTCGTCTCCTTTCCCTTGGAGCCACTTGCCCTGTCTGAAGGTTAGTCAATGGAAAGAATGAGATTCAAAAGAATCCCAGTAGTAACAAATCACTCATACCACATGTAATCATAAAGCATGCAAGAAAATCATCAAGCAGCATTACAGCAAAAAGCACAGCACGCCGGCTGCAACATATGCACATAATCACATAATCTCATCCCCCGTATTCCACCGCCCCGAAGGCACGGTCCTCCCACCATCAACACCGATGGGCCGCGGGTGAATGTTACACAAATAGCCTTACGGCTTTCACATAGTCTCATCCCTCGGATTCCACCGTCCCGAAGGTATGATCCTCCCATTGTCAACACCGATGGGCCGCAGGTGATAGACTCACAAATAATGATTAAACAAACACACCATGTATCACATATAGTATAAGGGAAAAGAGTCACTACCTTGTTCTTTCCTGACGTGCGCCGGCACAGGTTGCTTGCGATTAGGACAAATGTCGAACCCTATAAACCAAAGTCAAGGATGACAGGTTATTCTCTATTCCAAATTTCTCACCTTCAGAACCTTGGACTCTTTAGGTGGCTACTAGAAGTCTAGACACATGCCTAAAGGGTTAAGGAGTACTACCTCAAAGACCACATTTTAGTGTGCATCGTAAAACATGCTAACCACTGGGCTCACAACATGGTCCTACAATTCCAAAATACAATTTAGACACTTCCATAGTATTTCTGGGGGTTATATGAGCATATTATGAAAATTTACAAAAATGCCCCCGGGGACCCGGCCCGGCCGTACCCGATCCAGCTGTACTTTTCCTGAAATTTTGACATGGGCTATTTTGACATATTTTCGCTCAAGGAATCCATATCCAAACTCGAAATTATCAAATTCAATGTCAAATTACAACATTACCCTTGGCAGCCCCACTTTAAGGGTTTTAGGGGCGTTTTCGTAATTATGCTTTTTCGGCCTTTTCCGAAAAAGTGACCAACTGTAACCCCACCTAATTTTCGCTCCTGAACTCAATGGATCCATCAAATCATTGAAAATCCAACTCTAACCCTCAGATCTAGGCCTGGCCGAAATCTTGGTATACTTTGGGAAGAAAAGGTGTTTTTCGGTTTCGGCTCCGTAAACGTGTTCCTTTCTACTCCTAACCACATTATTAATCATTACATTAGGTTACAAAAAACATTAAGACCCAATTTGGGCAGCATAACCCCTAGGCCATATTATTTCCAAACTTTAAAACCAATGGCAATCCAGCGAAATTTCACCGATTAAATTGCCCACAGCAACCAGAATAAGCAATATATGAAAGTTTGGAAGTTACCTCAAGCTCCCACTAGCTTTTCCTCAAGGTGGATGAAAACCCTAGCCTTAGAACACCCAAATTTGTTCTCCACAAACCTTGAAGAACATAGAAGAATAGCTTAGGAGCGGAGTTTTACGTGTTAGGTAAGGATTTACCGAAGAAATCGACTTATCGTACAAGTTCTCTTATCCTTCTCTCTCTAGAATTTCTCACACCTTCTCTCTCTTGTTGCATATGAATATCACGGTGTTGGGCTGATGGAGGAGGTGGATGATGATTTAATATAATATAATATTATTTTCTAATTATTTACTAAATTTCCATCAATTTCGGATTTTTACAAAATTCTGGCAGATTTCTGCTCAAACTTTGAAAAATCATAACTAATTCTATAAAAATCAAAATGAGGTGATCCCAAAGCCAATAGAAATATATTTAAGTCCTCTTTATTGGAAAAATATGGATCACTGCATTTAATAACCTCAAAAATACAGAATTGCACAAAAGTCCATACTGCTCCAAAACAGATTCCAGTTTCCATCCCAAACTTTGGAAAATCATAACTCTTAGCTCAAAAATTGAAATGACACAAATTATATGTCCATTTTGTAGCTTGGCATGTGAAATTTAAGACTGGAAAATTTCAGAATTTTTAGACATCATTTTCCTATTTAAAACGTCCATACAAATCGACTACCCTATACAGAGTTTCAATGGACAGAGTTTCCAACTTTTTCACAATTGTTCCCAATGGTTCCAACTTCACAATAAACACTCTCCCCACACGAATTTTCACAAGGAAGCAATTGGAATCATTAAAACATCCAATTTCCCATCACCCATTCTCCAAAAGTGTTTATTCAACAATAATTACATTCACTTTTGAAATCATTAGCCCTTAATCACTTTTTGGGATATTACAATTCTTCTATGTTCTTCAAGGTTTGTGGAGCACGAATTTGGGTGTTCTAAGGCTAGGGGTTTCAGCCACCTTGAGGAAAAGCTAGTGGGAGCTTGAGGTAACTTCCAAACTTTCATATATTGCTTATTCTCGCTGCTGTGGGCAATTTAATTGGTGAACCGGATTGCCATTGATTTTAAAGTTTGGAAATGATATGGCCTAGGGTTTATGCTGCCCAAATTGGGTCTTAATGTTAGTTTCAACCTAATGTAATGGTTAATAAAGTGATTAGGGGTAGAAAGAAACACATATGCGAAGCCGAAACCGAAAAGCCCCAATTTTTCTCGGGGAAATGAGAATTTTGGCGAAGGCTAGTTTGGAGAGGTTAGAGTTGGATGTTTAATGATTTTATGGTTCCATTGAGTTCAGGAGTGAAAATTAGGTGGGGTTACAGTTGGTCACTTTTTTAGAAAAGGCCAAAAAAGCATAATTATGAAAACGCCCCTGAAACCCTTAAGTAGGGCTGCCAAGGGTAAATTTTAAATTTGACATTAAATTTGATAATTTTGAGTCTAAAAATGGATTCCTTGGGCAGAAATATGTTAGGATAGCCCATATTAGAATTTTGGGAAAAGTGCAATCGGACCGGGTACTGCGGGACTGAGCCGGGTCCCCGGGGCATTTTTGTAAATTTTCATTATAGACTCATATAACCCCAAGAAACACTATAGAAGTGTCTAAATAGTGCATTTGGAATTGTAGGATTCAATACTTTCCCTGTTCGTGATCCACCTGCGTTAGAGCACAATCGGAAAGAACAAGGTGGTGACTCTTTTCCCTTATACTATATTTGATACATGGTATGTTTGTTTGATCATTGTTTGTGAGTCTATCTCCTACGGCCCATCAGTGTTGACGGTGGGAGGATCGTACCTTCAGGGCAGTGGAATCCGGGGGATGAGACTATGTGAAAGCCGTAAGGCTATATGTGAAAGCCGAAAGGCTATTTGTGACACCTTCACCCGCAACCCATCGGTGTTGACGATGGGAGGACCATGCCTTCGAGGCGGTGGAATACGGGGGATGAGATTATGTGATTATGTGTATATGTGGCAGCCTACGTGCTGTACTTTATGCTGTGATGTTACTTGATGATTTTCTTGCATGCTTTGTGATTACATGTGGTATGAGTGATTTGTTACTACTGGGATTCTTTTGGATCTCATTCTTTCCATTGACAAACCTTCAGACAAGGCAAGTGGCTCCAAGGGAAAGGAGACGATCAAGGGCGGATAGGGTTCCTTAGGGAGATTTATATTTTGGTGTTGGATATCATGTTTTTGTTGGGAGATCACCGTATATCTTATAAATGTTGTTTTAGAGATAGTGGTGTAATCCCCTAATGGGAATTTATAAACCTTTAGTTTATGTATGAAACCCGAGGGTTGCCAGGATTTTGTTGTACACTCTGATATGTAAATGTGATGTAACTGCATAGGGTAATTATATTCGAGTTATGGAATTTGAGACCAGGGTAAGGCAGAAATTTTGAAAATATTTGTGAAAACCCTTTCGTAAGGAAGGGATTGTAAATGCGTTCTATTATTATTAGTCTCTATTTCATTTTAAAATACGTATTTCGAATCATAATTATGAAGGGGGTTACACTTTCCATTGTAGTATGGCTATACATTTCTCAGACTTACTCATCGAGGGGCCCAATAATATCTCTCTATTAATGTGAGGGACAAATTCCATCTTGATCACTCATATTCCTCTGCATGAAAAACCACCAACATTCATATTCCTCTACATGAAAAACCACCAAGCCCGATCATAGCCTTTATCATCACTCGGTCAAAAGTGACTTTTGACTAGTTCAAAGCTTAGCAACTTTCATGTAGGAATCCATGAAAACCTCAGGTCTAAGGGCATTATGACGTGGTTATACATAAGAAAAGTTTATGACTTGATCCATGTAGCTTCCTCATAGTGGGTCAGTCCAGCACCTTGTACTCTTACAAGTGCCTAAGACTTTGATTTATATCTTCATATCTTATCAAAGTCATATTGGTCTTGTTTCATCTCTACTCCCGTAAAGATGACCGACCAGGGACATTTTAAGACAATCTTCATGAATTATCCAAGGATACAATTATCACAGTTAACATGCAAATGATATGATAATAGAATGGAGAAATTTGATTAAAATAATAATGTTATAAGTATAATGATTGGCCTTAGGGCACACTTTCCAACATCTTTGTGAGTAGCACCATTACTCACGCATGTCTCACAAGATAACTCAAATGCATCCACTTTGATAGAACCAACAATAGAGCAATATAGGTTTTGACAAGTATTCATTAATTGATAGCATTCTGGCTTAAGATTTGATTTGGAGGGCTTAATTAAATATTTTATTTATATGAATACATATATCGTAGTTGTAACTCATACAAATATACATACATATGTAAAATATGGATGTAATGATCTAATCAAAAGAAACATAATTTAAATGTGACACAATATGACTAACCTAACCTAAATACTCACAAGCCAATATGAGGACCTCTTTAGTATGAAAGCAAAATGCATTGAGAAACCTCATTTAAATATACGAGGGGAGTGAGATGAGAAGAGAATGTACATCCATACTATAAAGAGAAAAGCATGGCACGCAAGCCGTATTTAGAAAATTTACAACCCTTATAAACTAAAGCCATATTTTCACCATACACAAAATTTTGGAAATTAAAACCACAAATAACAATTCATACAATATGAAAAGCAATAGATGTTATGATTATGTCGTGCTATGAATAGTTAGCCACCACAATCTTGCTACCGAACTTATGCTTCTCAGTCCTCCTCTAAGAAAACATGAAGGAAAAGAAGAAGATAAGGAATGGTTTAGAGGATAGTTCACGTGATCCTAATTCTAAAGGAAGGGTTTCTCTAAGCTTTTTCCCCATATTAGTAACTGACCATATGATTAGAGGAGAAAACTGATAAGTTCATTAATTTCCCTTATATTCTCTCAACTTTCTTTTCTCTAACTCTTATCAAATAAAAATTCCTTATATTTTGGTTGATTTTCAAGCTTGTTGACACTAGCAGTAAAGGCATCACATGTCTCCAAGAATAGTTATGAATCCTCTTAATTTATTCATCATTAACATTTAATGGAATAGATCCCCACATGTTTCTACTCAACATGCTACCCATGAGATGTTAAATCTAACAACCACATAACACAAGGGCACCAAAGCCAAGCCAGGTTTTCTTTAGTATCCTATCCTTTTCGCTTAATCACCATCAATCGAATCTAAAGCAATATATCACATATACAATTTATAGTCAAGACAAAACCTGAAACTCAACTTAAACTCACAATTGACCTAGCTTTGATGCTACTGTTGGGATTGGTAGGCAAGCAAAAAGTTAAAATTAAAAAAATTTTCCAATCCTGACAGTGGTTCTATTAACGACGTTTAAATCGAGTACTAGAAAATGTACATTTCTTATGTGTTCAATCTTTCTTTTTGATCTCAAGGAGCTAACAACTCGAATCAGCTTCCTCTACTGGTATCCACACAAATAGGAATCCAACATGAATGGGTGCTACCGCTACCAACTTCTCTATCTAGAGTTTTCTTTTCTCACAGTTCTCTATCTTGCTTTTTCATCACCTGTAAAAAGCCCTAGCTCACCCTTTAAATAACTAGTCAAAACTTTTTATTTTATGATGGATATTGGATTTTTAAAATTAATCTCAATTAATTACAAAATCCATATCATATCAATTAACACTTAATTGTCTTTTGATAAGAAAATTAAATAAATATGGTTAATTAAATATGTCCAACAGTTTTAATTTAACCTATTTATTTAATATAAATAAAGAGCAAATGGAAATAGGTTTAATTTATCTTTATGAATTAAATCGAATATATTATATATTTATCATGTTAGTTATTAAATTTAATTTATCAGATAGAACTAAATTTAAAACTATTACACTATAATAATATTATCAAATAATATATATATGTATGTATGTATGTATGTATGTATGTATGTATGTATGTATATGTGTATGTATGTATATGTGTATGTATGTATGTATGTATTTTGAACATATATATATGTATATATAATATTATTAATTTTATTTTTGAATATATTATATATTTATCCACCCTAGATTAACCATTATATTCATTAAAACTAGACATATCTTAGATTCAATGAATCTGGACATTCTAGCTCGTGTTGGGCTACTGTTGTTGCGGCCTTGTAGGCCCATATGAAGTTGGCAGTAGGCCAATGACTAAACTAACCCACAAGTTGTAAGTGGCCTCTAGCAAGACATTACAACTACCTAATTTATATGACGATCGATAAAATGATACAACCTGTCATACAACCATATCATGTTCCTTCTATCACATGATATTTTAGTCAAGAATGAGGCATGGAAAATGTCTTCCTCCTATTCCTGACCATTACTTTCTCAATCCCTGAGTAGTTTGACTATAGAAATGAAAGCTCCTTTCTATCTTAGTATGGCTATACATTTTTCAAATTCACAAATCAAGGGGCCCAGAAATATCTCTCTATTAATGTGAGGGATTAATTCCATCTTGACCATTCACATTCCTCAGCATGAAAACCACCAAGCCTGAACATAGCCTTTATGATTACCTAGTCAAAGGTGACTTTTGACTAGGTTAAAGCTAAGTGAATCTCATTTAGGAATCCATGATTATCTCAGGTTAAAGGGCATAGTGACGTGGTTATACATGAGACAAGCTCATGACTTGATCCATATAGCTTTCTCATAGTAGGTTTATCCAGCACCTTGTACTCTTATAAGTGTCTAGGACTTTGATTCGTATCTCCATATATCTTCAAAGTCATACTGGTCTTATTTCATCTTTGCTCTCGCATAGATGACTGACCACTAACATTTAGGACAATTATTATGATTTATCTAAGGATAACTATCATAATAAACAAGCAAATAATATGATAACAAAATAGAGAAGTTGATTGAACAATAATGTCCAAAGTACAATGATTAGCCCCTTGGGCACAATTTCCAACATCATATTCTTTGTAGATTATACAGGTCTGTTTCTCATATTAGGAATATTCATTGGTGTGAGTTTCAACATCTCCTACAATCTTATGAAATCCTCTTGCAAACATCATCCCACTTAAGCAATTTTTTCTTTTAATTGTTTCTTTTAAGTAAGTTATTATTAATAGCAAAGCGATTTCAAGAAAAATTATGTATCACTCTGGCAAGACCCAACAAACCGAGTATTTCTACAACAGTTTATTGGCTCTTATAGTTCTATACTGTTTCTACTATTTTAGGTTCCATGAGGATCCCTTATATGCCACAACATAGTTTAGAAGTGACTACTACAAACTAGTCATAAATTCTTTTGACAAATTCTATTTTAAAATTCAATTCATACAATACACAAATACAACAGGTGCATTTGGTCCATTCAAAATTCAATTTTTGAAAATATAAAGGAACTAGACAACTGTTTTAGAAGGTCATCAATTCTAAATTCATTCCAGGCTCCAACCCTTGCTACTCAAGCCATTCATACCCTTATGTAAGGTTTATGAAGTGCGTAAAACAACTAATCTCATTCTCAAGCATTCACATTCATTTTTAGGACCTAACCAGTACAATTCAGCACTCATATTCGATGGTATACCCATACGTGCAGAACCATTATATAAGATATGAGAGCAAGAGTTCACTTGACTATTTCTGTCTCGTCGAGCCTATTCTTTCTTAATTTCCTTCTTTTTGTCTTTATTCATGTAAACAACATAGGAGTACCTTATGGTGATACATTGGGTTGTATAAACCCTTCTGTTAAGGAAACCCTTCCCAATATAGGACTCATTACAATGTACAATTCTCGAGAACTGACGCCTTAGTAGCTCCACCCTATAGTACTTTACTCGACACTTCACCTAGTCCCTAACTAGTTAGCCTCTCCGATCAAAGCACTCCGTAGGTAGCTTTCCTCGATTGGCCATCTTTTTATGAAATTACCATTATAACGAGAACAAGCCTTAGGAGAACCATACCCCAAAACTAATTGTTAGAGTTGGGAAATGTAAGGCTTTCTCTAGTAGCTCTCCATTCTGCTTCTTTAATTTTCGCTATCTTATCAGGGGTCGTTCTGTATGGACTTTTGATATTGTTCCAACTCCAAGAAAAAATGCAAATTCTGCTTCCCTAACCGGGAGTATTCTACTTATACCTTTCAATACATTGTCGACCATCCACCAATCAACTCCTAGTATAGCCTCAAGTTAGTAGAATGGTAGGCAAATTCATTTTTTCTTTTATTTCATCAATCATTCTTTCTATGATCAAGATCTTTCCCTATGCTAGATTAGCAATCAATAACCATCAAAAATCCCATACATTGAACACGTTCTAATACCTCGAACAACTCAGGCCATATCAAATGCCTAAAGAGTTAGTTCAACTACAGAGTTTCATTCTTAAATTACGATTCTCTCAATCACAACTAAAAATCTCAACCTCATCGAGGTCAAAAATCATTCTACTTTAATTATACCTATAATCCAATTATATATTTTGGAATGATGTAGGAAATTCACTGGCCATTGGCCTATCCTCTATCATCTTTCTCGAGCATGTAACCATAGTTCTTGGCTACTCTTTGTTGACCCTATTCTACTAACATTGGAGTAAAGCCAACTCTAACTTCTTTGCCTTAGCATCCTTTTCTTTCTTTGGGAGAGCATGTTGTCTTTACCACAACAACATCAATCCTTATTCTCTTTATTCTATCTACATTTCCATTCTATTAGGGGTCTAGCTCCCAAATTTTGTTAAGTATCTAAATTATTCCTTCAATACCTCAATTAGGTAGCAAAGTCATTTACTGCAACTAAAGAAATGTCACATGACTTCTTTCCTTTTGCCCATAACCTTAAGATATTTTTAATTATCATTTCAACATCAATAATCATATTCTAATTTATGTGAGAATCAAAACTTGAAAGTTGACTCTTAGGTAACAATTCATTGGATTGTAATTCTTTGAATATTCACCCAATTTCTAGATTCATAACTAAATCTAGAACCCTAATATCAATTGGGTCAAAACTAATTTTCCTCAATTATACCCAATATGCATGCTAAAATCATCATGATTCATATGTTCTAGTTTAACCTTTATAATACTCAACCAATATCCTCGAATATCCCCAAGCATTATTGACAGCTTAGCATTAACTATAAGGTTTGTAAGGTTCACACTTTCATATATTAGAACCATAGTGTAACCTGAGTTATATTTTGACCTAAACCATGTTTCAGCTTATATCAGTTTCAAGGCTATCCTCAACCTGCACCATATATATTCTAACATTCTCATGGCATCTAAGGATCACTATATGTTACAACTCAATGCACCCAAACCTTTCGTCAAGAGGTTTTGAATTTCTAAAGTACTTCTCAGGGGGTCACCCATCCTAGGACTACTCTCACCTAAGCATGCTTAACCATGGAATTCTGATGGGATTTGGGGCACAGTACATGTATAGATTCATATATCACTAGGCATTGGTACGTCAAATATATTTTAATCCCAGTATGACATATCAACCTTCTCAAAAATGCCAGATACTGTCCCCACAGGAAAATATAAGCAATACCAACTTCTTGGTATACCCCTATATTAATTCCTATTACCCAGAGTGGGGATTCTGAACCATATTCTAGCTCAATATCAAGAGCCCTAGAGTTTGCAACCGAATATAAATCCTATGCTATCTTATCTATCTCTAGAGTCCCATTTCTACTGGTAGAGGATTCTTCTGCTATCAAACTTTTTGTCACCGAAGCCCGTAACCGTTTCCCCGAGTATACATTGTTGTCGTTCATTTATTTCTATATACAGCTCTACCCTTCCTATGATAGATAGGTCAATAGACAGGGTAGTCTATTTCTTTGGCATCTTCTATTCTTCATACATCCCAAGGCATATATATCCCTATTTACATTAGTGGAGAATATTGGCTTTGTTCCAGAGTGACTGCTCTGATACCATGAATGTACGTTCTTACCGTAGTCATTAGATGAGTTTCAACAGATAATGACTACAACCCAAAGACTAACATTCATTTGTAAATAATGAAGTCCTAACTTCAATACAGGATTCAAACCTGTACTTGAGTAAGTTTTTCAAGACTTTTAAAAATTCTTTAAGTGTAGTTTTAAAGTGGTTTGTGATATCATTACAACTCATCAGTTCCAAGTTCCATTATTAATATTATAGTACTTACTGAAGTTCTTAACTGATATTCTAGTTAAGTTTGTTAATTAAAAGGTCCATATTGTGTAGTTACCCTATTCTAGTTCATTTTCTTATTCATGTTAAGTCTTACTATTACAGTGTACTCATACATATCATATATAGATCATTTCTATTTGTTATTAGCTACCTTCTTCCCATGTAAACTACTTGCCCACACTGCAGATTAGTTACCAGAAAGGGGTGAGATTCAAAAGAATCCTAGTAGTAACAGATAATGCTCATATAAAATGCATATAGAGAAATATGCCATATCAACCATCGCATACTAGACAACTCAGTATTGATTCAATGTTCAGAGATGTGCTTATGTAGCAAACAATTCTATTCAAGATTCACTTCTCTTTCCATAGTGCTAGGTGTTTTGTTAGGCCAAAGCCCTTCTTGTTTGAATGCTTAATAGGCAACTCTACCTAATTCATGTTCACAGTTCAAGTAATCATAATGGCAATAATATGCATAAAGATACATATAATATGAGGCAAAAGTTACTACCTTAGCCTTTTTTATCTCATACATGTCCTAGTTCTAGCTCTAATGGCTGATATTGAATCCTATAATTAGAATTTTTAGACGATGAGGTATTACTTAGTTCAGTTCTTTCATAATTCAAATATTCAAGTTGGTTATCATTAGGATTAATATACCAAGTCAAAGGAACAGTTAATGTAGTTAAACTATCCCAAAGTGATTAATTTTACCCTTAGGGTTCAAGGTAATTACATTGTGCAATGCCTTTTTATTTTCACACATTTACTAAAAGATGACAGAATTTTCAACAAACTTTGAAGATTCATATCTTTATATATGAAAGTCCAACTACAATGATTCTAAAGGCTATATGTGACCCTTATTAAGTATAGCTCTATATGAACACTCTATGGAAGGAAGTGTCAGTCCCCTCTCTATTGGACATTGTTGTCAGAAGGAGGTTGTGTGGGCTAAATCTGGTGAATTAGACCATAGAGCAGATCAAAATTATCAGAAAGAGGCTTCTAGCAGTACAGAGTAGATAGAAAAGCTATACTGACAGAAGGAGAAGACCACTAGAATTTGAAGTTAGAGATCATGTGTTCCTGAAGGTATCTCTGGTCATTGGAATCGATAGTGCAATCAAGAGAAAGAAGCTGAGCCTACAGTACATTTGTCCTTTTGAAATTCTTGCAAGAATTGGGTCAGTGGCAATCGAATAGCCCTACCCCCAAACTTGAGTAGACTCCATGATGTATTTAATGTATCACAATTAAAGAAGTACCAACCAGACCCTGAACATGTATTGAGTACGAAGATATCGACGTGCAAGATAACTACACATATGCGGTTGAGTCGAATCAAATCATTGATCGACAAGAAAAATGGCTCAGACACTTAAGTATACCATTTTTGAAGGTGGTCTCGAAGGGACTATCCCCAAGGGAGGCAACCTAGGAAGCAGAAGGAGACTTGAAAAGACGATACCCAGAGTTTATGCCTCAAGATGTGTAACAAATTTCGGGGACGAAATTTATTGTATGAGGAGGGGAGAATTGTAATATGCCAAAATATATTCATTGGACTCAATAACCTAAAAGAAAATGTAAATAATGTTAGAAACCAATTTAGGGAATAAAGTGTGAATTATGATCTATATTAGTTGTGGAAAATGCCTAAACCCTTTATCTAAATTTAATTATGATACAAAGTCTAATTTAAACTGAAAAAGAAATAGAATGTCGTGAGGAAAGAGAAAAGGGAATTGAATAAAACACCAAATGATAATTTAATTAATATTACCATAATCAAGGGCAAACTAAACTTTTACCATGAGATCTTGAGGTTAAAAGTAAAAAACAAAATGAAGGGTTAGGATTTGTTTTTAAAGAAGTAAAGTAATGATGAAGACTAAAAAGAAAAATTTGCTCTCCCTTATTATGGACATGAAAACTATCCAAATAAGGGGCTAAATAGGAAGGAAAATGTGTAGGTCAATTGGTCAAAGTTTGTCAAGTTTTTCAACTTGGGAAAAATTGACCAAAAAGCAAGACAAAGTGAAGCAAGAAGGTCAACATTTCTTCCTCCTTTTTAAAGATCAAAATTTGGTCAAGTGGGAATAGGAAAGAGAGAGAAAAGCTAACTTAGCCTAATCTAACCACATTTAGATAATTTACTACCACCTTTACCATGAAAGAACAATTATTGACCACATAATTTTTCTTATTCCTTTTGGCCAAATTTTAGCCAAGCATTAAGAAATAAGGGGGAGGGAAATTCCAGACTTATCATACTCTCTCTTACTTGTGTAAAGTCAGCCAACCAAATAGAAAGAGTAAAAAACTGAAAGTGAATCAACAGGAAAGAGAAACCAAGTCATCTTGAAGCCAAGAACAAAAGGTGAGTTTCAACCTTGAATTTCACCTTGAAATCCACCTCTTGAGCTCAAATATTCTTCATAAACATTGTTCCTCTTCATGAGAGTTTCATTTCTATAGTTTTAGATTTTCAAGGGGAGGTATTTTGTATAACCCCCTTCACGATCAAGGCCGAGATTAGTTCATAAAAACATAATTAAGTTTGAATTAGAGACCATTACGATTTGGGACTTAGACAAAATAAAATTTCCCAAAATCAGGGTTTTCAAAAAATTTTACAACACCTGTTCCAAATGGTCTCATACTCACATTTCAAACATAAATGGCCTATATGTCTTGATTCAATTCATACATATCAAGTATAATGCAAATTCCCAACACAGTCAGGTTCTATTCAATAAATAAGGGTTCTACAGAGGCACAAAGCCCATAAACTTTTTCCCTTTTACTTGGGGATTACACAAAACTATACTACGAATCCCAATATATACAATTGTTTCCAAAAACATCCAAATAATTTTACACGATAACCAAAATCTAAAATAATTTCCTATACTGGAGCACTATCCGCTCTTCGTCGCCCATTTTCCCTTAAATCCTTCAACCCTGTCTAAATATTTGGTTTATGGGAGAGTGAGATTCTAAGGAATCCCTGTTGGGTCAAATCACTCATAGTATGCACAACAACAAAGCATGAAAGCAAATCATCACACAACATACATCAACTACAATGGTAGTTATAGCGGCAAGGGCAGGCATGACTTCCATCACCTTTACATTTGCTCACGTTGTATTGTACCATCACATGATCATATCACATATATCACCACAGCTGGTATCCATATAAAATATTTCACATACACACACAACCACTCTGGCCAGATACTCAAATAAGAATCCACGATGTTAGGATCGGTAGGTATAGCAGAAGAATTTTAAAAATTTTCACCGATCCTAATCGAGGATCTATCAATAGCGTTTAAACCAAGTTGGAAGGATTCATACCTTTTTGATGATTCAGAGTTTTCACGATCTCTAGGAGCCAACACGTCAGGTCCGCTCACTCTACCGGTATCCACACGAATACTCTCCAACCGAGACTGCGTGCTAGCACCTCTAATGTCTCCTAGGGTTTCACTTGCGGCTCTCAATTCTCATATGCATATGAATATATCTGCTCTATCAAGTTTATAACCTATGAGGGCTATTTTCAAATTTCAAAATTAAACATCATTAATTTTGAAATTAATTAACAATTAATTATCTTGATGAGCTAATTAAATAAATTCAGTTTAAATTAAATCTGTCCAACAGTTTTAAGTTAACCTATTAATTTAATCCAAATAAAGAGCCATTAGATTTAATTTATCTTCATAAATTAAATCTGAGATACTATATCTCTATCATGTTAGTTATTAAGTTTAATATATCTTAATAAATTAAATTTAAAACTAACACAATATAATAATATCATATAATATATATACATATATATATATATAAGATATATATTTTGAAAATATATATATCTATATAATATTATTAAATATAATAATATCATATAATATATATACATATATATATATATATATAAGATATATATTTCAAATATATATATATATCTATATAACATTATTAATGAATTTTATATTATATATATATATATAAATATAAAATTCATCCACCCTAAATTAAACATTATCTCGTGTTGGGCCATTCTTGTGTGTGACCCTGTAGGCCTATATGAAGTTGGCAGTGGGCCAATAACTATACTAACCCAAAAGTCGCAAGCGGCCTCTAGCAAGACATTACGACTACCCAATTCATATGAGGATCGTTATCACGATGCAACCTGTCATACAACCATGTAACGTCCCTTTTGTCACACGATATATCGATCAAGGATAAGGCATGGATAATGTCATCCTCTTGTTCCTGACCATTACTTTCTCAATTCCTGAGTAGCCTGATAACAGAGACAGAAACTCCTTCTATCATAGTATGGCCATACATTTCTCAGACTCACTCATCGAGGGGCCCAGTAATATCTCTCTACTAATGTGAGGGACAAATTCCATCTTGATCATTCATATTCCTCTGCATGAAAAACCAATAAGCCCGATCGTAGCCTTTATCATCACCCGGTCAAAAGTGACTTTTGACTAGTTCAAAGCTTAGCAACTCTCATGTAGGAATCCATGATGACCTCAGGTCTAAGGGCATTGTGACGTGGTTATACATGAGAAAAGCTTATGACTTGATCCATGTAGCTTTCTCATAGTGGGTCGGTCCAGCACCTTATACTCTTACAAGTGCTTAAGACTTTGATTCGTATCTCCATATCTTATCAAAGACATACTAGTCTTGTTTCATCTCTGATCCCACATAGATGACCGACCAGGGACATTTTAGGACAATCTTTATGAATTATCCAAGGATACAATTATCACAGTTAACATGCAAATAATATGATAACAGAATGGAGAAATTTCATTAAAATAATAATGTTCAAAGTATAATGATTGGCCCTTAGGGCACAATTTCCAACATCCTCCCACTTGCCCTAGGTGCAATCATTAATTTGCCTAATTCCCATTGCCCTAACATGACGCTTATGCTTTGCCTGTGCAAGTGGCTTAGTAAGAAGATCAGCAACATTATCTTCTCCTGCTACTTTTCATATCTTTATATCACCTCTATCATTGATTTCTCTAATAAGATGAAATCTCTTGAGTATATGCTTTGTCCTTTGACATTCCTAGGCTCTTTGGCCTGTGCAATAGCACTGCTATTGTCACAGAACAAGTCTATTGGATTTGAGATGGTAGGCACTACCCCTAGTTCAGTAATGAACTTTCTGATCCAAACGGCTTCTTTAGCTGCATCTGATACTGCTATATACTCAACTTCTGTTGTAGAATCTACTACAGTGCTCTGCTTGGAGCTCTTCCACTTACTGCTCCACCATTCAGGAGGAATACATATCTAGATTACGATTTAAGGTTGTCTTGGTCAGTTTGGAAACTTGCATCTGTGTAACCGGTTACGCAGAGCTCATCATCCAATCCACCATAGACTAAAAATAAGTCCTTAGTCCTTCTTAAGTACTTTAGGATATTCTTGATGGCAGTCCAATGACCCTCACCGGGATCTTGTCGGTATCTGCTGGTCATACTTAAGGCAAACTAGACATCCAGTCGAGTACATAACATGGCATACATGATGGATCCAATAGTCGAGGCATATGGAACCTTACTCATGCGATCTCGCTGATCAGGTGTGCTAGGACACAGATCCTTATTAAGATGGATGCCATGAGACATGGGTATGTAACCCCTTTTTGAATCATGCATACTAAACCTATGCAGTATCTTGTCTATATATGTGCTCTGACTTAGGCCTATTAGTCTTTTGGATCTATCCTTATAGATCCTAATCCCTAGGATATAGGTGGCTTCACCTAAGTCTTTCATTGAAAAGCACTTTCCTAACCAAGACTTGACACTCTGCAAGGTAGGAATATCATTCCCAATGAGTAGGATGTCATCTACATAAAGCACTAGAAATACAACTATGCTCCCACTAACCTTCTTGTAAACACAAGGTCCATCGATGTTTTGAATGAATCTTTGACTACTTCATCAAAATGATGATTCCAGCTCTGAGATGCTTGCTTCAATCCATAAATAGATCTTTGAAGCTAGCAAATTTTACCAGAGTCCTCTGGACGCACAAAACCTTCAGGTTGTGCCATGTACACATCCTCAAGCAGCTTTCCTTTAAGGAAGGCTGTTTTGACATCCATCTACCACATTTCATAGTCATAATATGCTGCAATGGCAAGAAGGATTCTGATTGATTTGGCCATTGCAACTGGGGAAAAGGTTTCATCATAGTCTACACCATGAGTTTGAGTGAATCCTTTTGCAACCAGTCATGCCTTGAAGACATTTACATTGCCATCTATGTCAGTTTTCTCCTTGAAAACCCATTTGCACCCAAAGGTTTTTACACCTTCAGGTGGATTGACTAAGGTCCATACCTGATTGTCGTATATGGATTGCATTTCAGACTTCATGGAATTTAGCCATTTCTCAGAGTTTTGTCCCACTGTGGCTTCTCGATAGGTGGTGGGCTCATTTTGCTTAATGATCAACACATCACGGCCTTCAGTAATCAGAAATCCATATCTCTGAGGCTGATGCCGTGTCCTATCAGATCTTCGTGGACCTTGTGTTACTTGAGGAGGCTCAGTAACTTGTTGTGAGTCTTCTCTAATTTCCATATGTGGTTCTGTACCATCTTATGGCTCTCGAATTTCTTCGAGATGTACGTCGCTCCTACTGGTTGTTTTAGAGACAAACTCTCTTTCTAGAAACTTGCCATTTCGAATAACAAATACTTTGTTATCGGCAGGATTGTAGACATAGTATCCTTTCGTTTCTTTAGGATACCCCATGAAAAGGCACTTTGTGGATCTGGGCGCTAATTTATCATAGGCTTGTTGCTTAACATAGACCTCACATCCCCAGATCTTGAGAAAAGATAAAATTGGTTTCTTTCCAGTCCATATCTTATATGGTGTCTTTTCAATTGCCTTAGATGGAACACGATTTAGTGTGAACGCCGCTGTCTCTAGGGCATGTCCCCAAAAGGACGGTGGAAGATCTGTTTGACTCATCATAGATCGAACCATATCTAATAGTGTTCGATTCCTCTGTTCAGAAACGCCATTCCATTGTGGTGTTCCTGGAGGAGTCAATTGTGAGATTATCCCACAACTCCTAAGATGGTCAATCAATTCATGGCTCAAATATTCACCCCCTCGATCAGTCAAAGTGCTTTAATTGTTTTACCAAGTTGGTTTTGTACTTCATTTTGGAATATTTTGAACATTTCAAAAGATTCAGATTTATCTTTCATTAGATAGATATAGCCATATCTACTAAAGTCATCTATAAATGTAATGAAGTAGACATAACCTCCTCTGGCAGCTATATTTAATGGTCCACATACATCTATATGTATGGGGCCTAATAATTCAGTAGCCCTCTCACTGTGCCTAGTAAAATGTGCCTTAGTCATCTTTCCTAATAAGCAAGATTTGCATGTATCATATGATTCAAAATCAAATGAGTTTAGAAATCCATCTTGATGGAGTTTAGAAATGCGTTAGTCATTTATGTGCCTAGACGACAATGCCATAAGTAGGTCGAATTCAAATAATTTGATTTTATCCTCTTAGTAGTTACATGATAGATATTCCCATTATTAGGATGTTCCAAATTTAATATATAATGACCAACATGCAAATCACCATTAGCATAGAAAATGTCATTACGATAAATAGAACATTTACCATTCCTAGTAATGGAAGTATAACCTTCCTTATCCAAATAAGAAAGAGAAACAATGTTACTACTCAAAGCAGGAACATAATAGCAATTGTTTAAAACTAACAAAAGCCCACTGGGCAGAACTAATTCATAAGTGCCTATGGCTAAAGTAGTAACTCTTGCTCTGTTTGCAACTTGTAGGTCCACCTCGCCCTTCTTCAGCTTTCTACTGTCCTTTAGACCCTGCACATTTGTACAAATGTGAGAACCACATGCAGTATCTAATACCCATATAGAGGAAGTAGAAAAATGAATGTCTATAACATAAATACCTGAAGCGATAGCCTCGCTATCCTTCTTGTTCTTTTTCAGATCTTCCAGGTAGAGTTTGCAATTCCTCTTCCAATGACCGGGTTCATTGTAAAAGTAGCAGACTCCTTCCTTTAGAGGCTTTGCCTTCTTAGGTGCAGGCTTGGTTTCGGGCTTGTTTGACTCTTTGGTCTTACCACTTGAGCCATTACCCTTCCATTTGCCCTTCCCTTGCTTTTACATACCCTTTCCTTTCTGAACCATCAAAACTGTGCTAGGCTTTTTCTAAATGCTTTGCTCAGCAGTTTTGAGCATCCCATACAGCTCAGAAATTGATTTCTCCATGTTGTTCATGTTGTAGTTAATAACAAACTGGTCATAACTCTCCGGGAGTGAGTTGAGGATCAAATCCGTAGCTAACTCCTGGCTCATGGGAAATCCAAGCCTCTCAAGGTGATCAATATAGCCTTTCATCTTTAACACATGAGTACTAACTGATGCACCTTCAGCCATTTTACAGGAATGTAAGGCCTTTGTAGTCTCATACCTTTCTTGCCTTACCTGTTGCTGGAACATTTCCTTGAGATGTACAATCATCTTATGAGCATCCATGAGTTCCAAATCTCTTTGGAGCTCTAGAACCATAGTGGCAAGCATCAGGCAACCTACATCTACAGAGTCATCCTTATGCTTTGTGTAAGCATCTCTCTGAGCTCTTGGAGCATTGGCTGCAGGCTCCTCAGGAATGGGTTGATTTAGGACATAAGCCTTTCTTTCCTGCTTGAGAACAATTCTCAAGTTCCTGAACCAGTCAAGAAAGTCTGTCCCATTGAGTTTGTCCTTCTCAAGGACCGATCGCAAAGATAGTGTAGCAGTATTACTAGTCGACATGATTCTACAATTAAAATATGCAAAGTTAGTTAGTAATCTCCTACTAAATTAACAACCCTTAATATAATAATTAGTGGGCTAAGATCCATATTTGGCTTAAACTTAAGTCTGCTTTGGCAAGACGCTTAAATTCAAGTTATTTAGGTAGGTAACCTACTTACCAATTACATCACATGTAACTCTTAGATCTTTATGGGATTTAATCATCATATGATCCGTCATGTTTAACCCCATATAATGCCTTGAGATTCAAAACCATTTTGTTAATCTCAATTAAGTCAAAACAATAATGAATATTATGAGCAGCACCATTACTCAAGCTTGTCTCATCAAGATAACTTAAGTGCATCCACTTTGGTGGTTTCCACAATTGAGCGATCTAGGTTTTGACAAGTATTTATTAATTGACAGCATTATGACTTAAGATTTGATTCAGAGGGCTTAATTAATTAGTTTTGTTTATATGGATGCAATCGTGGTTGTATCTCATACAGATAAATACATATAAACGTAAAAGTAATCATGCAATGATCTTCTCAAAAGCAGAATTTAAACGTAACACAACATGGCTTACCTAACCGAAAATCCTCCTAAGCCAATAAGAGGACTTCTCTAAATAAAAAGAAATACATTGAGAGAAACCACGTTTAAACATTTGAAGGGGGTGAGATGAGAAGAGAATGTACATCGAGAGTATTTAGAGGAAGGCACGGCACGCAGGCCGTATTTAAATATTACAACCTTTGTAAAATTCTAAAGCCATGTTGTTCACCATACCCAAACAAGGATAAATAACAGACCACAATAAGAATTCATACAATATCAAAAGTAATAAATGTCGTGATCAGATTACATGTTTCAAAATCGAAAATGAAACAATTTCAAGATTCAATTTAAGCGAAAACAAAAATCAACGGAATTACAAGATCACATCTTTCAAAATAATTTTGTTTCGTATTAACCAAATCACATGCATATTCGAGTATTTCTTATAAACATATGTACACATCCCATATATATGACATGTATAAGAATCATAAACTCAATTTAAATTCACAATTGATCTGGCTCTGATATCACTGTTAGGATCGGTAGGCACAGAGGAAGAATTTTAAAAATTTTCACCGATCCTAATCGAGGATCTATTAATGGCGTTTAAACCAAGTTGGAAGGATTCATACCTTTTTGATGATTTAGAGTTTTCACGATCTCTAGGAGCCAACACATCAGGTCCGCTCCCTCTACCGGTATCCACACGAATGCTCTCTAACCGAGATTGCGTGCTAGCGCCTCTAATCTCTCTTAGGGTTTCACTTGCGACTCTCAATTCTCATGTACATATGAATATATCTGCTCTATCAAGTTTATAACCTATGAGGGTTATTTTCAAATTTCAAAATTAATCATCATTAATTTCAAAATTAATTAACAATTAATTATCTTGATGAGCTAATTAAATAAATTCAGTTTAAATTAAATCTGTCCAACAGTTTTAATTTAACCTATTTATTTAATCCAAATAAAGAGCCATTAGATTTAATTTATCTTCATAAATTAAATCTGAGATACTATATCTCTATCATGTTATTTATTAAATTTAATATATCTTAATAAATTAAATTTAAAACTAACACAATATAATAATATCATATAATATATATACATATATATATAAGATATATATTTCGAAAATATATATATCTATATAATACGATTAAATATAATAATATCATATAATATATATACATATATATAAGATATATATTTCGAAAATATATATATCTATTTAAAATTATTAATGAATTTTATATTATATATATATATAAATATAAAATTCATCCACCCTAAATTAAACATTATCTCGTGTAGGGTCATTCTTGTGTGCGACCTTGTAGGCCCATATGAAGTTGGCAGTGGGCCAATAACTATACTAACCCAAAAGTTGCAAGCAGCCTCTATCAAGACATTACGACTACCCAATTCATTTGAGGATCGTTATCACGATGCAACCTGTCATACAACCATGTAACGTCCCTTTTGTCACACGATATATCGATCAAGGATAAGGCATGGATAATGTCATCCTCTTGTTCCTGACCATCACTTTCTCGATTCCTGAGTAGCCTGATAAAAGAGACAGAAACTCCTTCTATCATAGTATGGCCATACATTTCTCAGACTCACTCATCGAGGGGCCCAGTAATATCTCTCTACTAATGTGAGGGACAAATTCCATCTGATCATTCATATTCCTTTGCCTCAAAAACCACTAAGCCCGATCGTAGCCTTTATCATCACCTGGTCAAAAGTGACTTTTGACTAGTTCAAAGTTTAGCAACTCTCATGTAGGAATCCATGATGACCTCAGGTCTAAGGGCATTGTGACGTGGTTATACATGAGAAAAGCTTATGACTTGATCCATGTACCTTTCTCATAGTGGGTCGATCTAGCACCTTATACTCTTACAAGTGCCTAAGACTTTGATTCGTATCTCTATATCTTATCAAAGTCATATTGGTCTTGTTTCATCTCTGCTCCCACATTGATGACCGACCAGGGACATTTTAGGACAAATTTTATAAATTATCCAAGGATACAATTATCACAATTAACATGCAAAAAATATGATAATAAAATAGAGAAATTTCATTAAAATAATAATGTTCAAAGTACAATGATTGGCCCTTAGGGCATAATTTCCAACACACAATTCCAAAATCCTAGCATAACAAAAAATTAGGGTAGAAATTCACATGCCAAAATCGCCAATCAATTAACACAATCTATAGCTCAAAATGAAGCTCTTACTTACCACTTTCACTTCCCCAGGCTCTTTCTTTGGTTCTTGAACTTTGGCTCTTGTTAAATGACACAAAATGTAATGCCCCAAATTTTGATTAAGGGCTAATGACAATTATTGAGAATTATTTGTGAATTTAAATTGGAATTTTTATGTGTTTTGTGACAATTTTAATTAATATGCCAAAATCAGGAAAATTGTCGAGTAATAAGTTAGTAATTAATGAGGAAATTAATTACTAACTAGGATGAAATGAGATGTGTTCCTAAATGGCTAATAGAGTGGTTAGATTAACTAAATTAGTTACTTGCTTTATGAGAGCCAATGAGAGAGGGACATGTGGCAAAATTGGTACTTTGAAATTGTGTCTTAAGGGCCAATCATTGTACTTTGAACATTATTTTAATGAAATTTCTCTATTCTGTTATCATATTATTTGCATGTTAACTGTGATAATTGTATCCTTAGATAAATCTTAAAGATTGTCCTAAAATGTCCCTGGTCGGTCATCTATGTGGGAGCAGAGATGAAATAAGATCAGTATGACTTTGATAAGATATGGAGATACGAATCAAAATCTTAGGCACTTGTAAGAGTACAAGGTGCTGGACCGACCTACTATGAGAAAGCTACATGGATCAAGTCATAAGATTTTCTCATGTATAACCACGTCACAATGCCCTTAGACCTGAGGTCATCATGGATTCTTACATGAGAGTTACTAAGCTTTGAACTAGTCAAAAGTCACTTTTGACCGGGTGATAATAAAGGCTACAATCAGGCTTGTTGGTTTTTCATGCAGAGGAATATGAATGATCAAGATCAAATTTGTCCCTCACATTAGTAGAGAGATATTACTGGGCCCCTCGATGAGTGAGTCTGAGAAATGTATGGCCATAATGTGATAGAAAAGAGTTTCCGTCTCTATTATCAGGCTACTCAGGAATCGAGAAAGTAATGGTCAGGAACAAGAGGATGACATTATCCATGCCTTATCCTATACCGTGTGACAAAAGGGATGTGACATGGTTGTATGACAGGTTGCGTCGTGATAACGATCCTCATATGAATTGGGTAGTCGTAATGTCTTGCTAGAGGCCACTTGCGACTTTTGGGTTAGTATAGTTATTGGCCCACTACCAACTTCATATGGGCCTATAGGGTCGAATACAAGAATGACCTAACACGAGATAATGTTTAATTTAGGGTGGACGAATTTTATATTTATATATATATAATATAAAAATCATTAATAATATTATATAGATATATATTTTAGAAATATATATCTATATATATGTGTGTGTGTGTGTATATATTATATGATATTATTATATTGTGTTAGTTTTAAATTTAATTTATTAAGATATATAAAATTTAATAACTAACATGATAGAGATATAGTATCTCAGCTTTAATTTATGAAGATAAATTAAATCTAATGGCTCTTTATTTGGATTAAATAAATAGGTTAAATTAAAACTGTTGGACAGATTTAATTTAAACTGAATTTATTTAATTAGCTCATCAAGATAATTAATTGTTAATTAATTTTGAAATTAATAATGATTAATTTTGAAATTTGAAAATATCCCTCATAGGTTATAAACTTGATAGAGCAGATATATTGATATGCACATGAGAATTGAGAGCCGCAAGGAAAACCCTAGGAGACATTAGAGGAGCTAGCACGCAGTCTCGGTTGGAGAGCATTCGTGTGGATACCGGTAGAGGGAGCGGACCTGACGTGTGGGCTCCTAGAGATCGTGAAAACCCTGAATCATAAAAGGTATGAATCCTTCCAACTTGGTTTAAACGCCGTTGATATATCCTTGATTAGGATTGGTAAATTTTAAAATTCTTCCGCTGTGCCTATCGATCCTAACACCTACTGTGCCAAGGAACGTCAGGAAAGAACAAGGTAGTGACTCTTTCTCTTATACTGTGTGTGAAATATTGTATGTACATCTGTCATGCATTGTGAATACTTTGTGATACATTGTAATGCTTTGAGTTCGCAGCAAAAGCTAATGCATAGTGATACTTTGTGACACATTGAGACCTTTAGGTGGCTACTAGAAGCATAAACAAAAGCCTAAAGGGTTACGAAACACTAGATTAAAGACCATCTTTCAAAAGTTCAAAATACAGTTTTTGCGACCAAGAGAACCTCTAGCCGTGGTCAAGAAATGGTTAGAAGGACTTTGGCTGAGGCCAGGAACCACAGGCCATGCCCAAAATCAGGTTAGAAACTTTTGGGCCACGGCTAAAAACCCTTTGCTTGTAGCCAAGAATAGTTCAAAGAGTTTTGGGCCGTGGCTAAGAATTGGATAGAAACTCTTTAGCTGTGGCCATGAACTAGCCTGATTCTTGGCTGAATTCCAACAACCATAACTTTTCATACATACATAAAAAAAAATTTACATCATTTTAAAGGTTGCCATGTTTTCTACAACACTGCCTAATTTCATAACTTTTAGATTTCATTCACTCATTCAAAACACCATGCAAACAAGCTCCCATGCACAACATTTTACACTTAACAGAATTCCAGAATTTCCAATTCTCAACCAATGTGTCCAAAGGTCTAAAGTTCATAACCCGGGCTACTCCCCACACAATTTTTTGCATGGAATCCAATAGAAACATCAAAACCACCAAATTCACACTCCTTTCTCATGTTCTATTTTAGGGCAAAATTTGCACAAAATTTCCCAAGTTACCAAACTTCACATTTAATTCCTAAATCAATTCCATTTAGCCAATGGATACCACAAAACACCAATACCAATAACAAAACACCGTAAACCCTCTAACACCCTAATTATAGGAAAATTAGGGCTAATTCCACAAGATAAAACACTCAACCAAAAAGCACAATATACATGTCAAAAGATAGCTTTTGCTCACCTCTTCCTCTTCCCCTAGTTGATTCTTTAATTCTCCAACCACTATGTAACCCCCTCAGTAATTATATCCGAAATACACGATTAAAATGAAATAGAGACCAATAATAATCAAATAACATTTACTAACCCATCACATGATGGGGTTTTCAAAAATACCTTTCGAAATCATTTATAAACTTGGTCTCATATTCACATTTCGAATACAATTACTACGCGAAGATAAATCACATTCATATAAATATCAGAGTGCACAACATAATCATCCCGGCAGTCTCGGGTACATACCTTCGCTAAAGATATACAGGGTACAATTGCCCATTACAGTTCTTCAAATGGGGATTACACAATCTCATCTCGAAGGAGTCCTGCTACTCCCTCCACGAGCCACTTGCCCTGTCTAAATTGTTGGTAAGGGAGGGTGAGATTCAAGAGAATCTCAGTAGGGAAACATTATCAATATGCAGGCAAGATAAGTGTTTAATGCATGACATGCTTGCATCACATAACTTATGCACACATACAATGACAAATCTATAAGCTCAATGCTTCGAACGATACACATATGGCCATAGCATATATTGAAACATAGCTTCAAATCATTCATACATGTTCCACATAATCAAGCAAAGCAATAACATGCATCAACACATTAATACAGTTATCAGAGCATGCAGGAGAGATAAGTTCCCTACCTCTAGTCTTTTCTCCTCGATTTACGTGCCAACAACTTGGGGCTTCACATTCGATCCTACAATGTCAAATGTACTATTTAGATACTTCCATAGTGTTTCTGAGGGTCATATGAAGCTATATTGAAAATTTGCTAAAATGCCCCCGGGGACCCGGTCCGGCCCCACCGTACCGGTCTGGCTGTACTTTTCCTGAAATTTTGACATGGGCTATTCTAACATATTTTCGCCCAAGGAATCCATTTTCGGACTCGGAATTATCAAATTCAATGTCAATTACAAAATTACCCTTGACAGCCCCCACTTTAAGGGTTTCAGGGGCGTTTTCATAATTATGCTTTTTCGGCCTGTTCCGAAAAAGTGACCAACTGTAAACCCACCTAATTTTCGCTCCTGAACTCAATGGAACCATCAAATCATTGAAAATCCAACTCTAAGACCCATTTATAGCCATAACCGAAATATACAAGTACTCCGGGGAAAATTGGGGTTTTTCGGTTTCGGCTACGTAAACGCGTTCCTTTCTACTCCTAACCACTTTATTGACTATTCCATTAGGTTAGCACTACCATTTAGTATCAATTTGGTAGCATAACAGCCCCACAAACCCATTTTAGAACCAAAGACAATCCGGCGAAATTTCACCGATTAAATTGTCTATAACAGCCAGAATAGTCAATATGCACGAGTTTGGAAGTTACCTCAAGCTCCCACTAGCTTTTCCTTGTCTTGGCTGAAACCCTAGCTGTTTTAACACCAAAGGAAGATCTTCCAAACCTTAAAGAACATAAAGGAGTAGCTTAGGATCGGAGTTATACGCGTTAGGAGCTAGATCGTCGGAGAAATCGGCTTACCTTACGAGATTTCTTCCTCTCTCTCTCTCTAAAGATCCCATATGCTCTCTCTCTATTTCAGCTGAAACTCACGACAGAAAACGAGAGCTGAAGAAGATGAGAAGATATTTAATTCCATGATGATGTCATCTTTTATTGAGATGATGTCATCTTTTATTGAGATGATGTCATAATTCCCATTTTCGGATTTTCTGGCAGATTTTCTGCCCAAACTTTGAAAAATCATAACTAATTCTAGAAAACTCAAAATGAGGTGATTCCAAAGCCAAATGAAAGATATTTAAGTCCTCTTCATAGGAAAAATATTTTCCATTACTAAAAATCACCACACAATTCCAGAATTACATAAATTTCATCACTGCCCCAAAACAGAGTCCATTTTCGACCTCAAACTTTGGACAGTCATATCTCCCAGTTCCCAAAACGAAATGGCACAAATTATATGTCCATTTTGAAGCTTGGGATGTGAAATTTAAGACTGGAAAGTTTCAAAATTTTTAGACACCATTTGTTCATTCAAAACGTTCACACAAACTGACAGCCCAGAATAGAGTTTCACTGGACAGCATTTCCAGTTTTGCAACCAATATGTCCAATCCAATTTAAATCAATTCCAATGATTAAATACCACAAAAGGACACCATTTCCATCACAATACCCCATTCAATTCTTCCCTCTATTCTAAGTCAATTTGGATGTTAATCCACAATTGAACTCAAATACAGGGTTTTGGTGTTGCTCATAACACAAGCGACTACAATCCTCTTTATATTCTCTAAAAGGGTTCATTAATCACTAACCACGTCCACTTTTGTAGTCATTAACCCCTAATCACAATTTGGGATCTTGCTAAACCGGGACTTAGCAATCCACTAATCTCAGGTTTATTCTCTATCCTCGAGTCTCAAAATTCGGGGTATTACACACTAGCTTTTCCTAGATTCACAAAACACCTCCTCTTGAAAATTTAAAACCAAAGGAATAAAGCTTACATCAAGAGGAACAAGTTTAGAGAAGAGGTTTTGAGCAAAAGGAGTCATCTACTAGGTTAAAATGGCTCACATTCATCTTGTGTTTTTTCTCTTTCCTACTTCTTTTATGGCAGACCAAAGAGAGCTTGAGGAGAGAGAGAAAAGTGTAATAAAAGGATCATCTTTAGCCCCTTCTGTTAGGATCGGTAGGCACAGCGGAAGAATTTTAAAAAAAATTTCACCGATCCTAATCGAGGATCTATCAACGGCGTTTAAACCAAGTTGAAAGGATTCATACCTTTTGATGATTCAGAGTTTTCATGATCTCTAGGAGCCAACACGTCAGGTCCACTCCCTCTACCGGTATCTACATGAATGCTCTCCAACTAAGACTGCGTGCTAACGCTTCTAATGTTTCTTAGGGTTTCACTTACGGCTCTCAATTCTCATGTGTGTATCAATATATCTGTTATATCAAGTTTATAACCTATGAGGGCTATTTTCAAATTTCAAAATTAATCATCATTAATTTCAAAATTAATTAACTATTAATTATCTTGATGAGCTAATTAAATAAATTCAGTTTAAATTAAATCTGTCCAACAGTTTTAATTTAACCTATTTATTTAATCCAAATAAAGAGCCATTAGATTTAATTTATCTTCATAAATTAAATCTGAGATACTATATCTCTATCATGTTAGTTATTAAATTTAATATATCTTAATAAATTAAATTTAAAACTAACACAATATAATAATATCATATAATATATGCACACACACACACATATATATAAGATATATATATTTTGAAAATATATATTTATATAATATTATTAATGAATTTTATATTTTATATGTATAAATATAAAATTCGTCCACCCTAAATTAAACATTATCTCGTGTTGGGCCATTCTTGTGTGCGACCCTCTAGGCCCATATGAAGTTGGCAGTAGGCCAATAACTATACTAATCCAAAAGTCGCAAGCGGCCTCTAGCAGGACATTACGACTACCCAATTCATATGAGGATCGTTATCATGATGCAGCCTGTCATACGACCACGTAACGTCCCTTTTGTCACACGATATATCGATCAAGGATAAGGTATGTATAATGTCATCCTCTTGTTCCTGACCATTACTTCCTCGATTCTTGAGTAGCCTGATAACAGAGACAGAAACTTCTTTCATCATAGTATGGCCATACATTTCTCAGACTCACTCATCGAGGGGCCCAGTAATATCTATCTACTAATGTGAGGGACAAATTCCATCTTGATCATTCATATTCCTCTGCATGAAAAACCATTAAGCCCGATCGTAGCCTTTATCGTGCATGTTTGGGAAAGCTTTTTGCACAGTAAAAACGCACTTATTACGCAAGCCGAGAAAAAACTCCTCTCACATACTTACCTCGTATACCGTGAATCACGAATTATAAGCACTTATTGCCCAAAAATAAGCTCTTCCAAACACACACATCATCACCTGGTCAAAAGTGACTTTTGACTAGTTCAAAGCTTAGCAACTCTCATGTAGGAATCCATGATGACCTCAGGTCTAAGGGCATTGTGACGTGGTTATACATGAGAAAAGCTTATGACTTGATCCATATAGCTTTCTCATAGTGGGTCGGTCCAGCACCTTATACTCTTACAAGTGCCTAAGACTTTGATTCGTATCTCCATATCTTACCAAAGTCATACTGGTCTTGTTTCATCTCTACTCCTGCATAGATGACCGACCAGGGACATTTTAGGGCAATCTTTATGAATTATCCAAGGATACAATTATCACAGTTAACATGCAAATAATATGATAACAAAATGGAGAAATTTCATTAAAATAATAATGTTCAAAGTATAATGATTGGCCCTGAGGGCACAATTTCCAATACCTTCCATGCTGCTGACCGAAATGAGAAGAGAGAGGAAAAGAGAATTGAATGTTTGGACTTTTTGACTCTTCATCTATTGGTACCATGTGTCACAATCTTAAAGCTTCTCCCGCATGCATGTAATTAATTAGTTACACTAAATAACCCTATTAACCATTGAGTCATCACTCTTAGTCATTTAGTTAATGAAGAGTTTCCGCTACAATTATTGACTAATTGGCTGACAAATTTCTTTCTTCTCGTTTTGCCCTTGACTATGGCAATTTCCACTGGATTACCACTTCACATATCTTTTGATTCCATCTCTTATGTCATATGCCCTCCCGCCAATTTTAATTCAATTTAAGCTTTGACACCATTAGGGAGGTTAAATACTGGGTTTGCACACTGGCTCCTACTCTTTCAGGTCATATTTCATGCTTTATTCCCTAGAAGATTTCATCCACATTCATTACGTATTTTGGGGCACATAATTCTCCCCCTGTACAATAAATTTCGTCCTCAAAATTTTTTACACAACTTGGGACATAATGTTGGAAATTGTGCCCAAAGGGCTAATCATTGTACTTTGAACATTATTAATTTAACGAAATTTCTCCATTCTGTTATCATATTATTTGGATGTTAACTATGATAATTGTATCCTTGGATAAATCATAAAGATTATCCTAAAATGTCCCTAGTTGGTCATCTATGCGGGAGCAAAGATGAAATAAGACCAGTATAACTTTGATAAGATATGGAGATACGAATCAAAGTCTTAGGCACTTGTAAGAGTACAAGGTGCTGGACTGACACACTATGAGAAAGCTACATGGATCAAGTCATAAGCTTTTCTCAAATATAACCATGTCACAATGCCCTTAGACCTGAGGTTATCATGGATTCCTACATGAGAGTTGCTAAGCTTTGAACTAGTCAAAAGTCACTTTTGACCGGGTGATAATAAAGGCTACGATCGGGCTTGGTGGTTTTTCATACAAAGGAATATGAATGATCAAGATAGAATTTGTCCCTCACATTAGTAGAGAGATATTACTGGGCCCCTTGATGAGTGAGTATGAGAAATGTCTGGTGATACTACAATGGAAAGGAGTTTCCATTTCTATTGTCAAGCTACTCAGGAATCGAGAAAGTAGTGGTCAGGAACAAGAGGATGACATTATCCATGCCTTATCCTTAATCGATATATCGTGTGATAAAAGGGACGTGATATGGTTGTATAATAGGTTGCATCGTGATAACGATCCTCATATGAATTGGGTAGTCGTAATGTCTTGCTAGAGGCCGCTTGCGAATTTTGGGTTAGTACAATTATTGGCCCACTGCCAACTTTATATGGGCCTATAGGGTTGCACACAAGAATGGCCCAACACGAGATAATGTTTAATTTAGAGTGGACGAATTTTATATTTATATATATAATATAAAATTCATTAATAATATTATATAGATATATATTTTTGAAATACGTATCTTATATATGTGTGTGTGTGTGTGTGTGTATTATATGATATTATTATATTGTGTTAGTTTTAAATTTACTCTATTAAGATATATTAAATTTAATAACTAACCTGATAAAGATATTGTAACCCCCTGACTTTTAACACGTAATGATATTCTGATAATGCATAATTAAGTCGGTTTAGAGACCGTCGGATAGTTTAAATTCATTTCAAACTTCCTACTATACCGTAGGGTTTTCATAAAAATCTTTCCTCTATCCTGGTCTTATTTTAAACATTCGAATATAATTACCTGTGCAGTTGATTTACATTCACATATCAGAGTGGATAGTTAAATCCCCGGCAACTCCCGGGTTCTATACATATATATAACCTGAGGGTTTATAAGTATTTACTAGGGGATTACACATCCAAAATTGAATATGATCTTCATGCTTCAAAATATACAGTAATCCCGAGTTTAAACTAGATAACCAACATCTCAAAAATCCTTAGTATCACTAAAGATCCTAAGTGCTCCGGGTTGGCCGCTTCTCTTTTGAGCCATACGCCCTGTTTGAAAGGTTAGTCATAAGAAAGAATGAGATTCGAGAGAATCCCAGTAGTAACAAACCACTCACACAATGCATAAACACAAAGCATGTATATAAATCACAAACAGCAACAGCAGCAGCAATCTCAGAGATACATGGTTTTCACCACAAACGACAACACTCACGGCTGTATACACAATACGACAGCTCTCGCTGTAATCATAATCACGACATCTTACGCTGTAATCACCATCACGACAGCTTACGCTCTAATCACAATAACGACAGCTTACGTTGTAAACGACAGCTTGCACTGTAAACGACAGCTATCACCAGCTGTAACCGCAGCAACATCAAAGATTCATCACAGAACAGTGATAACACACACATACAGAGCATTACACATAGTATAAGAGAGAGAGTCACTACCTTGTCCTTTCCTGACGTCCTTCGGCGCAGTTGGCTCCCGAGGGCGGCAAATATCGAATCCTACAATTCCAAATGCATCATTTAGACACTTCCATAGTGTTACTTGGGGTTATATGAGTCTATAATGAAAATTTACAAAAATACCCCCGGGGACCCGGCCCGGGCCTGCCGTACCTGGTCCGGCTGTACTTTTCTTGAAATTTTGACATGGGCTATCCTGACATATTTTCGCCTAAGGAATCCATTTCCGGATTCAGAATTATCAAATTCAATGTCAAATTATGAAATTTCCCTTGGCAGCCCTACTTTTAGGGTTTTAGGGGTGTTTCCGTAATTATGCTTTCTCGGCCTTTTTTGAAAAAGTGCCCAACTGTAACCCCACCTATTTTCGCCCACTGAATCCAATGGAATCATCAAATCATTGAAAATCCAACTCTAAGACCCATTTACAGCCTTGGCCGAAATATACATGTTCTCCGGGAAAAATTGGGGTGTTTCGCTTTCGGCTCCGTAAACGCGTTCCTTTCTACTCCTAACCACTTTATTAACCATTACATTAGGTTACAACTAACATTAAGACCCAATTTGGGCAGCATAACCCCTAGGCCATATCATTTCCAAACTTTAAAACCAATGGCAATCTGGTGAAATTTCACCGATTAAATTGCCCACAGCAACCAGAATAAGCAATATACGAAAGTTTGGAAGTTACCTCAAGCTCCCACAAGCTTTTCCCAAATATGGCTGAACCCTAGCCTATTTGAACAATGAAATTCCTTGCTTCAAAACCTTAATTCAGATAGAGGAATAGCTTAGGAGGAGGATTATACACATTAGGTACGAATTCACTGAAGAAATCGACCTACCTTATGAGATTTCTCCTTCCTTCTCTCTATTTTTCTCCAAGCTCTCTCTCACGTTTTTCCCTCTTGCTTCAGCTGAAAATGGCGTGAAATGGCTGAAGAAGATGAGCAATTTGATTAATAATCCATGCTGACATCATCTTTTAATGAGCTGATGTCATAATTCCTTATTTTCCCATTTTCGGATTTGTTGGCAGATTTTCTGACCGAACTTTGATAAATCATAAATAACTCTAGAAAAACCGAATTGGAGTGATTCCAAAGCCTATATAACCCTTATTGAGTCTAGTTTTAAGGAAAAATATCTAGAAGGAATCACAAAATTCCCAGAATTTCAATCTTTGCTTATTGTTCCAGAAAATAATTAATTTCGCTGTGCAAACTTCAAAAATCCAAAACTCTTAGGTCACAAATCAAAATGATACAAATTATATGTCCATTTTGAAGCTTGACATGTGAACTTTTAAGACTGGAAAATTTCAGAATTTTTAGACACTATTTGACTATTTAAAATGTCCATACAAATTGACTGCCCTGTACAGAGTTTCAATGGACAGAGTTTCCAACTTTTGCACAATTGTTCCCAATAGTTCCAATTTCACAATAAACACTCTCCCCACATGAATTTTCACAAGGAAGCCATTGGAATCATTAAAACATCCAAATTCCCATCACCCATTCTCCAAAAGTGTTTATTCAACAATAATTACAGTCACTTTTGAAGTCATTAGCCCTTAATCGCTTTTTGGGATGTTACAAATATAGTATCTCATATTTAATTTTTGAAGATGACTTAAATATAATGTTTCTTTATTTGGATTAAATAAATAGGTTAAATTAAACTGTTGGACAGATTTAATTTAAACTGAATTTATTTAATTAGCTCATCAAGATAATTAATTTTTAATTTATTTTGAAATTAATGAAGATTAATTTTGAAATTCGAATATAGCCTTCATATGTTATAAACTTGATAGAGCAGATATACTCATACGCGCATTAGAATTCAGGGTCGCAAGGGAAATCCTAGGAGACATTTGAACGTGCTAGAACGCAGTCTTTGTTGGAGAGCATTCGTGTGGATACCGGTAGATGGAGTAGACCTGAGGTGTTGACTCCTAGAGATCATGAAAACCCCTAAGTTGAAAAAGGTACAAATCTTTCTAACTCAATTTAAACGCAGTTGATAGATCCTCGATTAGGATCGAAAAAAATTTTAAAAATTCTTCCGTTGTGCCTACCGATCCTAACAGTGTGTATGAGCTCGGCGCATTTAATGTTGTCACACAAAAAGTGCTTTTTGCTAATCTTGGTTTAATCTTTGATTAAGCACCTGTAATATAATCATGCACTGGTATAATGAAGTGTTAGACTAATTGAAGCAATTAGGATAATTTTAGGATAGATTTAAATAAGTATCAAGATTTATGAGACACTGCTTTGTTTTTTGAAATTGCATCACTCAAGTAATCTTCACTTAGTGAATTTGAAAACAAGTCAGATCACTGGTTAGCTCACTATGGTGACATGTTAGTGATATATGGAAAGAGGATCACTCGAGTGTTCTTGTCTCTTTATGTTTTAAAAGGAAATATATCACTAAATAGCATCACCTTGGTGCAGTGATATTGATGCACTTTTTACACATCACTCAAGTATCTAGTCTTAGAAACTTTTTCAAAAATACTGAGCACTACTAGAGTCACTATAGTGCTGTGCTAGTGATACACTTTTTCACACATCACTCGAGTGATGTTCTATTAGAAAATTTTCAAAAGGTTGATCACTAGAACAAATTGCTATAGTGAAATGATAGCGATGAAAATTGAACACAGCACTCAAGTGATCTTCTCTTTGAAATATTTTTAGAAAATTACTAGGAAAGATCACTATGGTGAAGTTATAGTGATGACAATTTTGAAACATCACTCGAGTGGTCTATCAAGTGATCTAGTTTGAAATCTCTTTCCAGAAAGCTTATTAGTAGATGGTTCACTATGATGGTCTGATAGTGATATACCTTGTATGCTATCACTAAAGTGGTCACTCGATTGATCCCTTAGAAAAAATGCTTTCTAGAAATTAGATCACTATCTTGGTCACCATGGTGAAGTGAAAGTGATGACAAATCTTTGCATCACTCGAGTGGTTACTCAAGTGATCATAAGTCTGAATAGTTTAGCACTTCTAGTAAGCATTGTGGTGATCTTTTATTTTCAAACATTCATCACTCAAGTGATCAAATAGTACTTCACCACTGTTTGAGAGATACATTGACTAATTTCTAACACATCACTCGAGTGATCAACTGATTTTCATAGTAAACATTTATTATATATTTTGAAAACCTTTCTAAAACAATGTATCTCCTACAAAACACTTTCTTAAGTATTGTTATCATCAAAACATGGATTTAATAGTAAAAAGGGTGGTCAAGAAGTGTATCAACATCACCAAGATGGCAATTATATGGAATGGTAGAAAGAAGGAGGAATTTATACCTACTAGGGGCTTAAGGCAAGGAAATCCCTTTCTCCATTTCTCTTTGTTTTAGGAATGGAGAAACTTTCACATAGTTGTGGATAGCATTGAAAAAGGAAAATGGAAGCCTTCAAGAGTAGGTAGAAAAGGTATTGCTATCTCACATTTGATGTTTGCGGATGATCTCTTGCTCTTTTGTGAAGCTCTCTTGCTCTTTTGTGAAGCTAACACGTATCAAATATGTAATTAGTAAAGGTGAGGGAAAAGTTTGGAGGTATGTTTGAACAGGGATTAAATGCTCAAAAACAAGTATTTTTTCCTCAAAAACTACTGAAAAAGGATTACAAAATGAAATATGTATGTACTCGGGTTTTAGGAGAATGGAGGATTTGGGTAGATACTTGGGAGCATATACTGTGAAAGGAAGGAATAGAAAGGAGAAGTTCCAATACTTGAGTGGCTAGAAGGGGCAGAATTAATCTCTAGCTGGCAAACTTACGCTTGTCCAAGCTATAACCAACCAAGTAGTGGTATTCCATATGCAACATGAGTATAGACCGATAGGGGTGAAGAAGAGAATGGAACAGATTCAATGTGATTTTGTGTAGAACAAGGAGGAGGGGAAGAGGCGAATTTTGGTTCTTAGTTAGGACATGTTCTATTTGGAAAAGAGATGGGGGTTATGAGTTGAAGAGCTTAGAGGTTATGAACGATGCTTTATTCGCAAAAATAAGGTGGAATGTCTTAGCAAAGTCAAAATCGTTATGCTCGCTAGTCCTACAAGGTAAGTATGAGAGGAAGATGAATTTAAATAATGAATTTTTAGCTAAGATTTGTGATTCTAATGTGTGGAAAATCTTAGCTAGAATATGGAAACACTTAACTCATTATATGTAGTGGGAAGTGGGAAATGGAGGAAGAGTAGATTTTTGGAAGGACAAATGGGTAGAAGAGAATAGGAGGCTAATTAATAATTGTTTGGTACAGCCAACTGGAGACTAACTTAATTGGATGGTGAATGATGTAGTTAATGTGATGGGAGAATGAGATCTTCCAAAGCTTAGGGAATGGTTAACTGAAGAAGATATAGAATTGGTTATGGCCGTTCATCCACTGAGTATTGAGCTAGGGGAGGATAGGTTAAAGTGGGGGGGGGGGGGGCGGGGTGGGAGGGAGCAGAAGGATTACATAGTAGTAGAGGAGTATAAATGTCTAAAAAATGACCAGGGGTTTAAGAATGGATTATACCATAGTATTTGGAAGTGGAGAGGACTGAAGAGTCCAAGTGTTTTGGTGGGTTGCAGGGCATAATAGACTACCCACAGCTGAAATAAGAGGTAGATTAATGGGTGGTAGTATGACTTGCTATGAGTGTGAGAATGAAGTGGAATCTCTTATGCATGTTATGAGAGATTGCCAAAGTGAAAAAGAGATTTGGGAACAGCTGGGGGCAAGATGATGAAGCCTCGAGCTTTTACCTATTGGAAGGAAGATGTTGGTTTAGGTGGTGTCTATGAAGGAAGAATGGTAGATGGAATACTATGTTCGGAATAACATGTTGGCTACTTTGGAGTTGGAGAAAGTGTAGCTTGTTTGAAGATGGCTTCCAAAGGCTAGAGAATCCATTTGCCGTTATTGAAGGGTATGTGAGGGAAATTCAAGCTACTTCTAGCGGGTTGAATGGCCTGGGAGTAGGTATGGAGGAAGTGAATAAAGGATGGATGGTGCCAAAAAAGGGCTGGGTGAAATTAGATGTGGATGGTGTAGCAAAGGGAAGTGTGAGGAATATTGGATGTGGAGGATTATTGAGAGGGAACATGGAAGGTGGATAAGGGGTTTGCTAGGAAGTTGTGGCGTTGGACTGCTGTAAAAGCAGAATAGTGGGGAGTAATTACTGGTCAACAAATGGCAAAAGAGGTAAGGATTCAGCAACTGATAATGGAATGTGATTCCAAGTCAGTAATGTGCATGAAGGAAGCTATGCAGGATGGAAATCAGGGTATCTCTGATTGTTAAGGTCTATGAAAAGTGAACTGTTGTATTTTAAGTAGGTTCGATTTAAGCATGTATATAAAGAAAGTAACTCTTGCGCAGACTGCTTAGCCAATCAAAGTCTTGTGCCAGAGCAGGTCGTTAAATTTTTTGACGAGCCGCCACAAGTTGTAAAGCAATATAAATAAAATGATGGGCTTTGCCCCGCTTTTCCCAAAGACGATAAATTAGTTATTTTTTTTTTTCTCTTATTTTATTTTAAACTAAATAAAGGGAGGTTAAAATTCCCTTTCAACTAATTTAAACAAGTAATCCCCTATCTTTTCTTTTCATCCCCTCCGTTTAAACCATTCAACTCTAGACGCTGTTGCTGGAACAGAAGCTCGACCCTAAGGACCTCCAAATGTAATCGGTGGAGACTAGAATCAAGGCCGCGGCAGAGCTTTCATACCCAGTTTAAACCTCCTTGCTGGTAACCCCAAGTTCAAAACGATTAGTCCCAACAATCTCATACCCAGTTTCGTCTTCCTCCGTCTTCTGTGGGTGCTCCATCGGAAAGATTCCCCATTTCTTGCAGGCACTGCCTATGTAGCAAGGGGTGCGCCCCTTATCTTCATGGTAAGATTTCTCACATACAAACGTCATTTCGAACTGCTTTCTAATTGCCAATTGCACAGGTAATCATTGTTAACGTCTCAGCAAAACCTGATGTTGCTAGAGCCCACTTGATTTTCAGACATGAATACAATGTCTTGCTTGTATCGACTAAAACACTAGATACTCTATCGATAGTATATATGGCATATTGTTGGGGGAAAAAAAAGAAGAAAAGAAAGTATATATGGCATATATGAAAGGGCCATACAAGAGCAATTTTCTTTTGTGACTTGTGAGGCTAACCGCATTTATATTTGGGCAACTTTCAGTGTTGGGTAGCTTCAAGTATACCACATTTGTATTTGGGCGAGTTTGATTGTGAAGATCAATTTCCTTTTGTGAGTTGTGAGGTGGAAGCTTAGGGAAGACGAGGTTGCACACAAACATGTGTGAATATCTCCTCAAATCTCGCGGGCCCTATTTCTCAGCCCTCCGAAGTTCGCTATTTTACTCTCGTTGCTTCTTCTGTAACCTTCTCTTTATCTCCTGTATTCTTTGAATTTCTACATTTTGTTCTTGTTAATTTACTTTTGATCGATATTGTCTGTAAGTTGTATCTATCATCTCCTAGAAGCTGCCCAGAGTAAGAGGACGGAAGCTTCAGATGGAGGAAATTCTAGCTTAATTCACCCTAGTGCGATTGTTCATCCCAATGCCATAATAGGCGAGGTATTTTCTTGAATATGAATTAAGTCTTCACTTCGCATCTTCACTATCTTAGTTTCCTCCCTGTAGGCATTCTTTGTTTCTTGGGAAAATTACACTGAAGTCCGGGGCAAGTAAAAATATGAAGGGAAGGAAAAATACGAAGAAATTATCTTGGAAAATGTCCAAATTACTGTCAAGTCTTATGAGACTATTTTGTAATAAATTTCAGTTGGTAAAAGTCAGAAATACCCCTGTCAATTTCTTACAAAATAGTCTCAACTGGAATTTATTTAACAGGGGTGTTTCTGACTTTTCCCAACGGAAATTTATTACAAAATAGTCTCATGGGACTTGACAGTAATTTGGACATTTCCTGGGACGTATTTTCCTTCCCTGGGACTTCAGTGTAATTTTTCCTTGTTTCTTTCTGATTGCATGTATGTTTGAGGGTTTTATTTGGTAGATCAAGGCTGAGAACATGCGTCTACATGACGTGTCTCTCTCTGTTTATTTATTTATTTATTTTTTGTTTCTGTTTTTGAGTTAATAATGTTCTGCTGGTGGCACCGTGATTGTGGCTTGAACTTAGAACACTTTAGATAATATTCTAATTTCCTTTTCACCGAGAATTGTTGAGTTTACTCTTCCTATGCCCCTGAATTAAGGGCTGCCAATTATGAGAAAGGTAAACTTGGCTTGCTTGACATGTAACATCAGTTTTGCAATTTGGAAAAGAAAAAAGAAGAGCGACAATAGTAGAGCTTGGATTGGTTAATGTGCCCTTTATGAACAATCTGTGGTGTGGAATATTGTAAATGTAATGCTGTCTTCGAGTATTAATGCAGCCTTGTGTCTCAGAGCTTATCATCTTTTGAACTCATCAAAGATATTTTGCACAGCTTAATGTTTTCTAGTGACTGATCTCCGGCTGTTATGCCTAATGTTTTCTTGTGATTGCTCTCCTGCTTAGGGGGTTTCAGTAGGACCTTTTTGTTCTGTGAGTTCCTCCGCGAAGCTTGGCAATTTTTGTAAGCTATATCCAGGATGCCATATTTTTGGAAGTACTGAATTAGGAAACAACTGTACGTTGATGACGTGAGTTCAGACCTAAGACTTCCAGTTTTTCCTAAGTTTCTGCCTTCTGCAGGGATTGCTTTCTACTGAATCATTATTTGATCTCATATTTGGGACACTTTATCTGGCAGTGGTGCAGTTGTTGGTGAAGATCTTCCAGGATGTACTATCATCGGTAAAAATAATGTAATAGGGTATCATGCTGTAATTGGTGTCAAATGTCAACACTTGAAATACAAGGTATCTTATCAGTTGCTATTCACATTAAGGGACTCTGTGAGTGTGTGTGGGTCATGATTTATCTTGTTGACTCTTTGACAGTACTCAATCCATGTCAATTTACCCTTTAGGTTCTGATTGTTGACATAGAAATTATGTGATCATAGTTATATTCATGTTGTTGGGACTTATTTAGTATATAAAGTGCATTTATTGAGTAATAAAATGGCTAGTTGAATGTCATTTATTGAGTAATAAAATGGTTAGTAGAGTGTCATTATTATCAAGAATGTTATAGCCGCTATTCTAGGCTTTTTGGATATTTTCTTACTATATATGTACAACTAATCACTTAGTGTATCCTGGTTTCTTCTAACTGAAAACAGGAGTAAAGACATAAATCACCATAGAAAACTCACGACATGATAGATCAATTTCTAAGAACCTGATAAGGCACCGTAGATCTATAACAAAAAAATATGAAGTAGAGATCCAAACAAACAGATGTCTAAAATAGTGAGTATTCTTGGACGCTCAAAGTTCACATGCTAACCTGCAAACATGGTTATCAGTTAGACTGTCCTGCTATGTGCACTAACTCTTTAAGTCAGATAGCTAACGACCTCTGTGTTAAACCATATATGAATGGATTGTATTATATTATATGTACATATTTCATGTCTAGCAGAGTCATGTAATTCATCTTTGTTGTTTTTTTGGGTCATTATAAATGCTCCTAATCATGCTGCTATTTAGACAGAGGATGAATGTTTCCTGGAAGTTGGTGACAATAATGATATTAGGGAACATACTTCAATCCACCGATCTTCAAAGTCAACTGATAGGACTGTAAGAAGATTGTCCATTTGTTTATGTGTGTGTGTATAGTTTTTCATATTCTAACTGGCACAATACGATCAGGTTATTGGGAATAACAATCTGATCATGGGATCTTGTCATATTGCCCATGATTGCAAGATTGGTAATGGCAATATTTTTGCAAATAATACTCTTCTAGCTGGGCATGTCATAGTGGAGGTATGCCCTTTTCAAACAAATACATTTTTTATAAGAGGGATTCATGTAATATTTTTAGCATGTATGATTGTAAAATTAATCAGAACTCTACAAATGTAGGACTATGTTCACACTGCGGGTGCCACTGTTGTTCACCAATTCTGCCATGTTGGCGCCTACTCTTTTCTTGGTGGTGGTTCTGTGGTAAGGTCATCTTTCAGTCTGCTGGGCTCGAATCACTATTATGCTGAAAAGGGTTTTGTCGTTAGTTTTGGAATGTAACATAGCATGAATTTTCATTGGTCCATTTAAATAGTAGTTGAATTTTGTTGTAGTGCCAGCCTCAATAGATGGAGTCTTGCGCATAGGAATATGTATCCACTTAGCTTTAATTTCTAATCCTAGAAGGTCCTTCTTGAAGAATTTGTGGAACCAAGGACTTCTATAGTGAGTTTGTGCCAAACGAATTGCTTCAGCTATAATGTCTCGTTTTTGCATAAATGAAGGTTTCACAAGATGTCCCCAAATACATGATGGTGTCTGGAGAAAGAGCTGAACTTCATGGTCTAAATGTTGTGGGCCTTACACGGTGTGGATTCAGCAATACAGAGGTTCTTGCCAATAAAATGTTAAGTTTATTTAATTTGAATTTAAATAGATCTTACTGGGCAATTAATAGTTTTTATGCTACATTCTAGATCAGGAGCCTTAGAACAGCTTATCGAAAGATATTCATACCCAAAGATGCATATACTAAGTCCTTTGAAGAAAGGCTTGCTGATGTGGTATTCTCTTGTGCTCTTGTGTTGCTCTAAGTAATTAAGTAATGGATCTGGAGGCCTCCTTCTGGGATCAAATCTTAATTGTAAACTTCTTTTGCAGGAGAAGCAGGAAGAATTGACTCACTTTCCTGCTGTATGTGCAATGTTGAAATCAATCCGTGATTCTTTTGCAGAAGATCGGCGTGGAATATGCAAGTTCAGAGACTTGATTAGCTCCTGAAGTATGATGAAGTGAGCGCGCGCACACATAGATACATCCACGGCATGCTTAATTGACAAATACTCTGCTTGCCATGCCCATTTAGCTAGGGCTTCTCGTTTCAAGGAAGTCAGCTTATGATTAAAATACTATATTATTTGTGTTTAGTGTAAAGTGCTGACAGTTTTGCAGATATCTCATGCAGTTTTTGCCCAAATTACATGCTCATAAACATTCGGAGTAAACTATGATAACTGTTCTGGCAACTCTTGTAAAGTCAGCATGCTTACTGAAGCAATTTTGATGGAAAGTAATGTATTACTGAGAGCTTGTGGCATGAAGAGCAGTTAGTTAATACGATATGAAAAATTGTTTGAAACAATGAATTCTTGTGTATTTCCAAATATTGATCTGTGAAACACATTTTTTGAGAGGCGTAATAATGCTGGTATAGTTTTGCATTGATCGTGTAGCTACTTGTATTCAATATATGAACTTCAAATTATGGCATGAGTGGCATAGGCGAGTTGCTTTCTTCTTACTTACCAATTGTAATCTTGTACCCAAGTAATTAACTTGAGCAGTTCTGAAGGAAATGTGTCAGATTCTAAAGCTAGATAATGAAGGATCATTTAGCAGCCTGTTGCCTTATTAATACACTCATTCATGGTTTCAAGTTTCAAGTTTCAACGGTTGATTGATATTGGATTCCAAGTTTTATCTTTTTTGATTGGATTGTTCCGGATCTAGAGAGCTCATTAAAGACCAGAGCTTTATCCCGCCTGACAGGAGTAACAACAGAGATGCTCTTCAGAGAATGTCAAAACATCCAATTTCAATTTAAATTGATGATTACAAGATAAATGCAAAAGGCATGGGTGTAGTTTGATGTACCTTTATTCTTAGCTTTTTTAGATGAGTCATTTACATAAATTGTATACAGATCATTGAGCCTGGTTTTAAATGTATTCTAGATTAGTTGTGATTTTCTAAAAATATTCAAAACATTTCAAAGCAACTACTTAGTGATTGCCCATTAATCGTGACTCATTAGTTCTTAACTTCATAAGAAATGGTGTAAGAGCAGCTTCTTTGCTTATAATTTCGAATATTGTTTATGAATCAGTATGTCCTTAACGTTATTGATACCTCTCTGATGCCACTGATACCAGTACTCTCTGATACCACTGATACCACCCTGGGCATAGATACCATTAAAAAGTGCATTGATATCACTTTTGCATATACTGATATCACTGTCATGCGCACTGGTACCCCTAAATTCCTAAGTGTTTAGATACCAGTATCGTGCTATGTACATACATAAATGTATGCAATGCATCAAGTACTACTATTAGTAATAAGCTCAAGCCTTTAAATCTAATACAAACTATCAAAGCACTACATCTACTAGAACATTCGAAGTCATAATATCAGTACAAAGATAACCAACTGAAAAACTCAATCCTTCATCTCCATCTTTCAACATGTTAGCACTTACCTCCTTGCCCTTCAAGCCACTTACCTTTGCTATATGATGAAATTTTTGGAAAAAATGAGATTCAAAAGAACTCAGTAGTGACAGTTATTCAATCATATAAAATGCAAACTTACAGAGCATGCAACATAAACCATCGTAACACAATGAGCACATAAAGAGCACTTAGCACATTAATCTACAGCACATCATATACAGAACATATTACTACAACGCTTGGTAAAACAAGCCTTACAACCTCGGGTGTCCGCACGTCATATTCTTAGTGGCCTCGAGCATCCGCCCATCATATTTTGAGTGCTCATGAAACAAGCATCGAGCGTCCGCCCGTCATATTCTGAATGCTCATGAACAAACATACATGATGGTAATACATACATGAAGAGCATTACATAGTATATGAGAGAACGAGTTACTAGCTGAACGCCTTACTAGTCCTTTACGTTTACTAACCTCATTTTTTTCCGGCTTGGACAAATGTCAAATCCTATAATTTAGAATTCATGGATAAGTGGGTCATTCTTTATTCCAATTCCATTGACATAATAAAGATTATGTTATTCTTGAGCCATCTCTATCTTGTTCTTTGCTTAGCTTTGTTGGTTATCTTGCGGACTCATTGCATTATGTCTATCGAATGTCTAACCTAAGACATACTATATGTCTTCCAACCTCATGTTATGGGCATTCAAAGGTGGTCTCATTAGACTCTAGAACATGCTTATAAGTCTCAATTTCTTACAAACTGTAATATCCCAAAATACATCCCAGGGCTAAATATAATAGACAGTGACATAAAAGGATTTAACAACACTCTAATTAATTTTGCCATGATCAAGAGTTAATTGCTACTTGATCTTGAGGATAGATTTGGAAAACAAAATGAAGGGCCAAGATCTACTTTTATAGAGTAGAAGTAATGATAAAGATATTTAAAGCAATTTCCTTATTTTTTCCTCTTATTTGGACACAAGGCACATGCAAGACCAAGTGCAAGGCCAAGTCAACACACTCTCTTCCCTTTTTCCACAAGAAAACCATCCTCTCCTTGCTTTATTTCATGCAAGAATAAAATAATATATAGGTATCCCTTTACTCCAACATTTCATCGAAGCATCAAAGAGCAAATGAGAGGAAGAGTTAATGCATATATTCCTTCCTTATCTAGTCAACATTATCGGCTAAGGCCAAGAAGAGAAAGAGAGAGAATTGCATCAAATAAATTCCTCACCTTTTTGCTCAATCAAGTTGAACAACATGTAATATTGTAAGAAGGGAATTGGTCAACAAAGTTGGTGCCTTTGTGAAGGAGAATTTCAGCTAGCATAAAAGGGAGGAAGGAAAGAGAAAACATGTAGAAATTTCACTTAGTTAAGTTACCATAAATGTGTGACCAAAGGAGTAATATTAGCCATAAACTTTGACACCTTTTGGAACATATTTTCGGCCAGCCCTTCAAGTGATAAGGGAAAGGAAAAAAACTGATCATTTATCACTCTCTTTCTTTATGTTTAAGTCAGCTTGTAGCTGGACCAAAACAGATATTGAAGAACCAAGTGTAGGTGAGTTCTTTCCTCTTGAGTTTTACCTCCTTAACCTTATGTATGGCTTAAGTGTCCTTCATAAACATTGTTTCTCTTGATGAGAGCTTCATTTCTATGGTTTTATAATTTCAAGAGGAGGTTTTTTAAGCCATCATTTAAGAACAACAGTTGTAGAATCAAAGAAAGGAGCAAAGGAGAATCAAGATGTGAGTATTGGCTTCAATTTAAGCTATTGGTTGTGTTGGTTGAATGATTATTTTGGCAAGTACATATCTGCCCTGATTTTGTCCAAGTTAGGGTTTAGAGAAGTCATGGTGTTTTGGTTATGTATTTGGTGTTTTATGATGATAAGAAACCATATAACACAAGTTTGATGCTCAATTTGGGAGTTTGGTAATTTCTGGAATTTTATTGATTTTTCTGTCAAAACAGGACGTGGGGAATAAGTGAGAATATGTTCATTTTGATACTATGATAGAGTTCAATATTTATATATTTTTATTAATTAATCTTAGGTTTTTGTGGGACTTAATTGAATATTTTGGGCATAATCAAGTGTTACTGTGAGATTTTAGTGAAAGAATAATTTAGCAATTATATTAGTTAAATTGTTATATTTTTAATTAATATTTGTAATTCCCATTATTCTTTAATTATGAGCAAAAGATATTACCTTTGTGAGTATAATTTTGTAGGTGATGACAAGGCATAACTTATTTTATCTTAAAGACAATTGAAGAAATTGGAAGGATGGGGGACCATATGAAATGCGGAGGCAAGTGGGCTGAAATGTTTGAATGAGAATTGAGAGTGCTGGACCGATTAAAGAGAAAAGGATCATGGGCTGAATAATTAACACCGAATGGGAAGAATGGAAATCATGAAGGAAAAGGCGTGAGAGTGGGCTGGACAAAGAGATAATTGAAGAGAATGAATAAGGTGTGAAAAGATGCTAGACCAAATTGAAGAAGGAGAGAAGAGATGAGTCCAAATTGTTGACCAAATTGAAGATGGAATGGACCGAGAAGGGCAGCTGATCGAGTTAAGATGAAGAATTGAAGAAAAAGAAAAGAAAAGCAATTGGACCAAAATTGTTGAATGAGAAAAGAGGAGTTGACCGTGTGCAATGGAATTGAAGAAAAAGAATGATGAAGGAAACAACAACTGAACCGAATTAAAAGAAGAGAGCTAGCCGAAATTGTAGAACAAATTGAAGATGAATTGGACCAAAAAGGAGAGTGGACCGAATGAGATTAATTGAAGAAAGTGATGCAGCTGAATTGGAAGAGTGAATGGGCTGTTGACTAAATGAAATAAAGAAAGGGGAAAGGGTAGCCAAAATTCTGGACCTAAGATGGGAATTGAAATGAAAAGGAAAGTGGGCCAAATTAAAGAGGCCAGACCGTGAAGGAAGAATGGAAGAAAGAAAAGAGGGGACCACGTGAAAATGAGAAAAGGGAGGTGTGGAGCATAGCTGGACGGAAGGAAGGAAAAGGAAAGAAATAAAAGTGTTTGGCGGCTGCAAAAGAGAAGAGGGACAGGATGGAATAGAAGATAAGAGGATTGTGGCTGAGTGTGTATGAAAAGGGTGAAGCACAAAATTGAATAAAGGAGTGAAAGAACGGAGCTGCTGGCGCGATATAGAGAAGAGGAAGGAGGAGGCGTGGCTGTTGTGCAGAATTTAAAAAGGGGAAGCAAGCTACATCCTATCTTCATGGCTAAATCCTTATTCCTTCATCAAGCTTCCTCCTCCTCCATGAGTAGCTAAGCTTTGGTGATTTCCTTGAGTTGGGTAATGGTTTGAGCTTCTAAACTTCAATAGAATTCCTTTAAGCTCTCTTTTTAGTTCATGATTATGTAGCTTGGTTAAGTATGTAATTGTGATCTAGATTGTTCTATGCCAAGTGAATAAACTTGGTGGATGAGCTAGGAGTTGATTAATTAAGCTTTGTATGATTCATATTAGGAGCAAGTTGAATTGTTTATTCCAACTTGGTTAAGTTGATTTAAATGATTAAACTGAATATTTTGAATTGTTGTAATGGTAATTACAATTTAGAATTGGAAGTTGATTATTCATCTCCTTGAGTCTGAATTATTAGGTGCTATTCATTTAATTGCTTCGGTTGAATGAATTAAATGATTATTGTAAGTATGGAGCTAGTGGTAGCTTAGTTCCATCCTTTTGGCTCATTATAGAATTCAAATCATTAGCAAGCAAGGAAGACTAAAACCTCAACTCAAGGGAATCCCATTTTATCATTATATTAGTTAATCGAATTTATCTTGTTGTTAGTGTTAATTTCAATTTCGTTTGCTTCTTTGTTTTAAAAATTGAAAAATACAAAAATATTGCTTTAGCTTAGATTACTTCATTTTTTAAAAAATCAAATTCCAAAAATGATTTCTCACAATTTTAAGGTTTTTTATCACTTTACTACTTAGGAACTTGGAAATTAATCTCCTCACAAGAACGACCTAGGTTGAGCTACTACGCTACATTTTCTAACCTAGTTTTATTTTGAGAACTCACACGACATGGGTTCATCAAATTGGCGCCTTTTCCAGGGAAGGATGATTGCAAGGTTTTAAGTAGTTAAGTGTTCTTTTCAGTTGTCATAGTGTGTCTTAGTTTAGTAGGAAGTGTGTAGCACTCATTTGAATTTTGGCAAAATTATGATTTTCGATTAGCACTGTCTTGCTGGAACTGAAATATTCTTGCCCAGAAAATTCTGAAATTTGACAGGTGAAAGTTTTTCATCATTCTAAGCAAGACTAGTAGCTTGAGCTATTAGGTCTACTGAAGTTTAGCCAAATTCGAAGGTTTGCTATACTTTTCTAAATTTTCTTTCTTTTTTGGTATTTTTCTAGGTTTTTGATTAAGTTTGTTTTTAGGCCTTTCTTTGATTTTTCTTGGTTGTTAGTGTGTGTTTTTTTGTTTGTCTTTGTTGTTTGTTAGTGTGTGTTTTTTTGTTTTGCATTCCTTTGCATTTAGAGAAAAAAACATAAAAAGAAATTTGCATTTTGTTGCTTTGCTATCATGTTATTAGTGGCCATTATGTGGTTCATTATTGTTTTGTAGTGAGCAACTTTGCATTCTTCATCCTTAAAAAGCTATTGGTTGAAACTTGAGATTCCAGGTAGTTATCACATTCTGCAAGTTGTACTTCCAGTGACTCTACTTATATACTTGCGGTTTGAGGTACTACTTCATTACTATACCAACTTGTTCTCCTAAAAGGTGAAGTCTTACCTTGCAACTCCTATTTGCCTCTTGTCACATTGTGTTGCACTTGTCTTGTTATTGCTGAAACTGGTCTTACTCTTTAGACACTTGAATTTTGTTGGTTTTGGTTAACTCTTTTGGTTGTCAAAGATTAGCTAACTTGGTTTGTTGTAAGTTGCTAATTTTTGCTGTATACAACCCTTTTTTAATTGACCATTTGACCAATAACTTTGTTGTACTTTGTGTGTCTATGTGAGTCTCTTTACTATGCATGACTAGAATGGGAGATCCTCTTTCACAAAGCTTTGAAGCCATACAACATCAATTAGAGCTTGTTCAAGCCCAGTTGGAGAGTCTAGAGAGAGGTTCCAATAGTCAATAATATGATTCATCCTTCCACAACCTATATCATGAACCCTACCCCCAACAATCTTTTTCACTACACCAACCTTTCCATAGTCCTTCATTCCCACTACAACCCCCATATAGACCTCAACATGACTTTTGTTCCCCACCCTACAACCTAAATTTTGACCCCATCCCTTCACCACAAGGACCACCCTATAAACCACCTCCTTTACACCATCTACCCTCTTACTCCCCATACCAACCCTCATTTCAATCTTCATTCCAATTATTTCACCCACCACTTTGTGAACCTTCCCTACCATCCTACCTTGTCCCTCCACTTCCATTTCATGACCCACAACCTAGTGGATTGGATACCATTTTCTCACCTCGTAACATGGATTCCCTAACAAGCGCTTTAACAAGAAAGTATGAGACACTCCAAGAGCAATACCTCCAATTACTCATGTATCAAGGAATAATTGATATCTCTAAGGAGAGAAAAGAACAATTGAAAGATATTGATGAATTCTTCAAGGCATACTATGGTCACATGTTATGGGTAAAGGCGTGAGGTGAAGTTGGAACCCATTGGCCTCAAGACCTACAAAAGGAGGAACAAGGAACCCAAAATCAAGAGCTTTATTTTTCAAGGCTACTTCACATGTGGGGAGTTCTTAACCTTCAATGTTTCCATCAACTGCATCTATCCAAGTACAAGAAGTGAAGCAAGTACAAACGAGCAATGAAGAGTCTTTCTTACCCTTTGGTAACAATCCTATCCTTATAAAAGTTGACTCTCCTACTACTTTGATTAATGAAGTAATTCATGATTTGAGTGATAATGAGGTGGATGAGGAAATAATTGTTGAATTCCCTCTAATGCTTGAACATGTAATTGCTCAACCCATTGATTCTAGTAGTGGTAGCTTGGATGAGCCTATGCCTTGTGATGATTCTACTTCTTTGCATGGTACTTTGAGTGATGATTTACATGATAAGATGATACTAGTGCTGAAATTACATGTTCTTGTGATAAAAATACAATGTGTATGGATTGCATTGATGAGAAATATCCTAAATTTGTTGAAATGCATAGAAGTAGAGATGACCGTTCTCTAGAACTTAGTGATATGCATACCATGCATGATGTTGAGAATCAAACTTCTTTATCTTTCTATTCTTCTCCCTTTCCTACTTGTGAAAGTGACTTGATGCACTCCAATTCTATATTGGATTTTGCACTTTCCACTTTATACAAGAGTGAAGATAAAGGTGTTAAATCACAATTGATCACTAATCCTAAGGTCAATCTTTGTTTGTAAGAGTTCAATGTGCACATATTTTATGATGACAAGCATGTACCCATTGTTTCAATTGCCAGTGCTTTTGATTTAGCAAGTGAGATTCACCTTGATTCACATGAATTGCTTGGACTTAGTTTTATGCTTTGTGATGATCATACTTCTTTACTAGATGATGTCAAGCATATTCATGAATCCTACTCCCAAATCTTATCATGTGATATACCTCCTGATTTATTAGGATTTGATGTTGTTAGTGATTCTATTGACTTGAATTGTGCTATAGATGATATAGTAGTGCTTGATTATGTCACTACCACCACTGAAATGCCAATTGAATCTTTAATACCTAGTGTTGCTTGTTGTATGCCACTAGTTGATTTTATTGGTTGTGAGAAGCACTTGTTATCAAATGCACCCGACTCTAGTCTTCTCACATTACATACACCATCATGTCATTTCATTGGTTCTAATGCTTTCCATGGATTTAAGTATTTTGATTCATGTGGCATCCTTGGAGTAGGTACTACTGTTGTTTTTGTTAATTCTTTGTAGGCTAATTCTCTTGGTGGTTTCCTTCATTTCTATTATCTTTGGATTTGGGAAACTTTACTCCTACTTGAGCTTAAACCGTTGAGGAGAAAAATACTAAGCTTCCTTTTGATTTTCCTATCTAGCTACAAGCCAACATGATTACACGGTAGTCTCTTTCCTTCCCTTGTTCCTTGTTTTCTTTGATGATATATGCTATTGAACAAGTGTGGGGGAGGGACTTATTAGTAGTCAAAAGTTGTTTGTTGGTTTGTTTTTTTCAATTGAATAAACTCCATTTTGAATCATACTTTTGTGCTTAGCCTTATCCTACACTACCCTTTTCTCTTATCCTTATGCCTAATTTCTGAGAACTATTTCCACTTATGTCTTGTCTTCTCTCTCTCCTTGTGACGATGATGTGTTGTGCTTCAATCTTGAATTGGACTTCACAACATTCACTTCACCCAAGAGATAAGTCCGTCTAGGTTCTTTGTTTTGTGCATTACATTTAGGGCAATGTAAGGATTGAGTGTGGGGGAGTGTGTGTTATTCTCATGAGAATTCACTGTGATATCATATGCCTCTGTCTCCTGCTTGTGTCTTTTGTTGTTTTTGGTCCAATTCACTGAGATTTTTGAAGCCTTTAGTTATGATAAAGTATCTCAATTACTCTTAGTTGGATTCATGGTTGAAACTTGCTTTGAATTAGTGAATTACCATAAAATTCAAGTGTTTTAATGATGCATGGTTTAATTTTAATGAGTTTGTTAGGAAACAAAAATCCTAGTTGGAAGGTGTTTTGGGCCTAATTGTTCATTTCATTGTGTGATTCATCTACTTAGATTATTGCTCTCTAGAACTTGTTTTATTTCTTGCTTGAGGCTACATTTTGCAATGGTATAGATAGAGATGACATTGGCATTCATTTCATCACCCATTTACCCAAACACAAACCATTTACCATTTACCTTTATTTAGCCCATTGAACCCTTCACTTTCATTTCCATTTCATTATACAAATGCTATGTTTGCATCCTTTATCAAGTTCTTATTAGCACTATTGAAGAAAAAGAGAGTACTATTATATATTAGAAAAGGAAAAAAATATACCATATGAATAGTCAAAAGAAAGAAAATAGAAAAAAAGAAAAAGAAGAGAAAAAGTGTAAAGAAAAAAAAATCAAAGAAAGAAATAAAGTTACAATGGTAAAATATGTGCATTAAGTTAGTTCTATAGTGCTAAGAGATCTAGCAAATTATTTGGTGCAAGCATAGTGTTTGTTACATTTTCCATCATTTAGCCTATTCAACATTACAACCCTACAAAGTCCTTTGGATTTATTTATGCCATTGTTGCAAGTAGTGGAGAGCCTAGAAATACTACAAGCCTATATGGTAGAGTGTGGTTAAAGTGGATGCGAGTGAAAAACTACCTTATATGAGAGAAGAGTGCAAACACTTGTCTTAGTTAAGGTTTCCAATTAAGCTCATTGTAATTAAACTTTGCATTGCTTTAGCTACTTCAATTTTTGGTATGTTCATTGAATTTGAATTGGAGGATACCTTGTTATTTGACTAAGTCTAATTCTTGAAGCTTGATCTTGCCTATTCTTTGAACTTTCATCCCTCTTTGCCTAGTGTTGAGTTTAATGTTTTGCTCCGGAGTGCAAAAGCTTAAGTGTGGGGGAATTGATAGAGCTCAATATTTATATATTTTTATTAATTAATCTTAGGTTTTTGTGGGACTTAATTGAATATTTTAGGCATAATCAAGTATTAATGTGAGATTTTAGTGAAAGAATAATTTAGGAATTATATTATTTAAATTGTTATATTTTTAATTAATATTTGTTATTCCCATTATTCTTTAATTATGAGCAAAAGATATTACCTTTGTAAGTATAATTTTGTAGGTGATGACAAGGCATAACTTATTTTAACTTAAAGACAATTGAAGAAATTGGAGGAAGGGGGGACCACATGAAATGAGAAGGCAAGTGGGCTGAAATGTTTGAATGAGAATTGAGAGTGCTGGACCGATTAAAGAGAAAAGGATCATGGGCTGAATAATTAACACCGAATGGGAAGAATGGAAACAAAGAAGGAAAAAGGGTGAGAGTGGGCTGGACAAAGAGATAATTGAAGAGAATGAATAAGGTGTGAAAAGATGCTGGACCGAATTGAAGAAGGAGAGAAGAGATGTGTCCAAATTGTTGACCAAATTGAAGATGGATTGGACTGAGAAGGGCAGCTGACCGAGTTGAGATGAAGAATTGAAGAAAAAGAAAAGAAAAGCAATTGGACCGAAATTGTTGAATGAGAAAAGAGGAGTTGACCGTGTGGAATGGAATTGAAGAAAAAGAATGATGAAGGAAACATCAACTAAACCGAATTAAAAGAAGAGAGCCACCGAAAATTGTAGAACAAATTGAAGATGAATTGGACCAAAAAGGAGAGTGGACCGAATGAGATTAATTGAAGAAAGTGAGGCAGCTGAATTGGAAGAGTGAATGGGCTGTTGACTAAATGAAATAAAGAAAGGGGAAAGGGTAGCCAAAATTCTGGACCTAAGATGGGAATTGAAATGAAAAGGAGAGTGGGCCAAATTAAAGAGGCCAGACCGTGAAGGAAGAATGGAAGAAAGAAAAGAGGGGACCACGTGAAAATGAGAAAAGGGAGGTGTGGAGCATAGCTGGACGGAAGGAAGGAAAAGGAAAGAAATAAAAGTGTTTGGCGGCTGCAAAAGAGAAGAGGGACAGGATGGAATAGAAGATAAGAGGATTGTGGCTGAGTGTGTATGAAAAGGGTGAAGCACAAAATTGAATAAAGGAGTGAAAGAACGGAGCTGCTGGCGCGATATAGAGAAGAGGAAGGAGGAGGCGTGGCTGTTGTGCAGAATTTAAAAAGGGGAAGCAAGCTACATCCTATCTTCATGGCTAAATCCTTATTCCTTCATCAAGCTTCCTCCTCCTCCATGAGTAGCTAAGCTTTGGTGATTTCCTTGAGTTGGGTAATGGTTTGAGCTTCTAAACTTCAATAGAATTCCTTTAAGCTCTCTTTTTAGTTCATGATTATGTAGCTTGGTTAAGTATGTAATTGTGATCTAGATTGTTCTATGCCAAGTGAATAAACTTGGTGGATGAGCTAGGAGTTGATTAATTAAGCTTTGTATGATTCATATTAGGAGCAAGTTGAATTGTTTATTCCAACTTGGTTAAGTTGATTTAAATGATTAAACTGAATATTTTGAATTGTTGTAATGGTAATTACAATTTAGAATTGGAAGTTGATTATTCATCTCCTTGAGTCTGAATTATTAGGTGCTATTCATTTAATTGCTTCGGTTGAATGAATTAAATGATTATTGTAAGTATGGAGCTAGTGGTAGCTTAGTTCCATCCTTTTGGCTCATTATAGAATTCAAATCATTAGCAAGCAAGGAAGACTAAAACCTCAACTCAAGGGAATCCCATTTTATCATTATATTAGTTAATCGAATTTATCTTGTTGTTAGTGTTAATTTCAATTTCGTTTGCTTCTTTGTTTTAAAAATTGAAAAATACAAAAATATTGCTTTAGCTTAGATTACTTCATTTTTTAAAAAATCAAATTCCCAAAATGATTTCGCAAAATTTTAAGGTTTTTTATCACTTTACTACTTAGTAACTTGGAAATTAATCTCCTCACAAGAACGACCTAGGTTGAGCTACTACGCTACATTTTCTAACCTAGTTTTATTTTGAGAACTCACACGACATTGGTTCATCATACTACCATTGTGTTCTACATGTAGTATTGTGTGGGTATAGCCCCAAGTTGTGAACTTTTGGGTCATTGAAACTCAAAATGCAAAACTGGATTTTCAGCTGAACAAGATTCCAGTGAGGTAGCCTGATTTTGTGTGTTTTTGGATAAAAAAATGATCTCTAAAAATTCTGAAACTTTCCAGTTAAATAGTAGACATATCAAGATTTAATTTGATAGGTCATTTGCATCATTTCAATCTGTACACTAGGAGTTATGAATTTTTGAATTTAGTACATGAAAACTGACAGTGTGCAATAAATGAAAATTCTGGGAATGTTGTGTATCCAACTGATGTGGGTGATATTTTTCCTTGAAAATAAACTAAATAAGGGTCACATAGCCTTTGAAATCACCACATTTCGATTTTTATAGATTTAGTTATGATTTTTCAAAGTTGATGAAAAATTCTGGCAGATTTGGTCATTTATGCGAAAATTGAAAATGTTTTGGTATAATGTAATATTGTTGAACTCTAAGATTAGAAATTGGTTTTTTGGTTAATTGACCACTTTAACTCCTTAGTTGACTTGATTAAATGTCCCTAATGATAACCAACTTGAGTGTTTGAATTAAAGAATTGGATTAAGTAATAACCTATCGCCCGTAATTCTAATTATAGAATTTGACTTTGCCCTGCTTGTGATAAACCGATGCTAGTGCACGAGCAGAAAGAACAATGTAGTGACTTTTTCTCTTATATTGTGTATCATACATCGTATGCATGCTTTATCATTGAATGACGATGAATGGAAATGCTGTTGTGAAATATGCCGTTGCAAAACATTGTCATTATGTAACATTGCCATTGTGAAATAATGTCATTGTGTAACATTGTCGTTGTGAAACAATGCCTTTGTGTAACATTGCCATTGTGAAACATGATGATGTGGAATATGTTGTTGTGAATTATGCCATTGTGAAATGCCATTGTTGTACAACTGTATTGTGATTTGCTTGCATGCTTTGTGATTGTACATGTTATAAGTGAATTGTTACTACTGGGATTCTTTTGAATCTCATTCTTTCCATTGACTAACCTACAGCCAGGGCAAGCAGTTCAAATGAAAAACAAGTGACGAAGGGAGATTAGAGCTCCTAGCTAGGAGTTTTAATTTTGGTAGTTGGTTGTCATATTTTGTTGGAGATTAGTTGCACATATTGTGTATATTGAATAGTGTTGTGTAATCCCCAATATGGGAAACTGAGAATAGGCAATGTGCCCTATAAACCCTACATTAAATGAATGAAAACTGAGTGTTATCAGGAATTTTTTTTATACTCTGATATGTATGAATGAAACCGAACTGCACAGGACAAATATATATTCGAAATGTGAATGTGAGACCACATCGAACAAGTTTTGGAAAAGTTTTTGAAAACCCTGTCTTGAATATGGGATTTTTAATAAGTTTTACATTTTTCATTGGTCTCTATTCCAACTTAATGACATATTTTTTAACTATAATTTCAGCTATTAAGGTAGGGGTTACACAAACCCCTATTCCTTTTGAAAATTAGACATTCTGAAGTCTACCTCAATCTACCAGCACTTATTAGGTAATTTTGAAAATTCATAATTAAATCTACAAATCTCCAAATAATATGGTTTCAGTTCCTATGCAAAGCTCTTTAAGTCCCCTACAAAGGAAAAATATCACCTAGTGCCAATTATAGCCACAAAATCCTAGGAACCTTGACCAACCTGATTGGTCCATAATTCATTCCAGATTTGATACCCTAACTTAAAGAAATCATAACTTACAATATACTAACCTAAATAATGCATATTATACCTCATTTTAAAGCTTAGGATGTCTATCACCCTTAAAATATCACAGTTATCAAACAAGATTTGATCAACCAAAAACCACCCATAAGTACCTGACTCAAATCTGGTAGCATCTATCCATAGCAAACATAAGTTCCAAAATTAGGGTTTTCTATCTAATCATCCAATAATCATATCCACAAGTTATTTCTACATAATTTTCATGTATAATCCATTTATAACTTCAAATTCATCAAAAATCAATTCCTTCCCTATGGACACATTATGGCCGAAACTAGGGCTCCTGGGGCAAAATTTCATTTTCAATTTTAATGCTTCCAAGATCAGTTCCTCATCGTCATCCTACACAAATTTTCATTCTAAACTTAATGGAAACCTGAAAATTGGCAAAGTCGCATTCCTTCATGGTGCCTTACTCGTGGCCAAAACATAGCCCTAGGTCACTTAATCATGATTTTGACAATATAACCACAAGACTTGCTTACCTTGCATCCTATCATGCTTAAACCTCAATTAACCTCACTTTTATGTGATTTACATCATCAAGACGATAATGTACTTCCAAATCACTGTGTTATATGTTTCCAGACAATAATGTACTTCCAAATTGTATGTATAATGCCAAGAAAATATTGTCTATGATGGGTATGGAGTATAAAAACATACACACTTGTGCTAATGATTGTGTTTTTACAGAAAGGAGTATGAAGGTCTTAGTGAGTGTCTTAAGTGTAAAACCTCATGATACAAAGTGAAGAAGGATGGTGGTTGTGGCGATAGGACAACTACAAGGAAACCTTTAAAGGTGTTATGGTATCATCCAATAATACTGTGGTTTAAGCATTTATTTGAGAGTGAAACAAAAGAAAAGAAGTTGAGATGGCATTCTAATGAGAAAATATCTTCAGCACCTGGCTGACTCTTCATAATAGAAGAAAAAAGATAAAATGTTCCTTTAATTTGGTAGCTCGATACGAAACCTTTGGCTTGAGCTTTATACAAATAGAATCAATCAGTAAGGAACTCTTACTAGCATACATAGTGTGTGGCCAGTTCTCCTTATAATATACAACTTACCTTCTTGGCTATGTATGAAACACAAGTATGAGATGCTTTCTATGATAATGTCTGGACCAAAACAACCAAGGAACAATATCGATGTTTACTTGGCATCTTTGAATGAGGACTTGAAGAAGTTGTAGGATGAAGGTGTAGAAGTGTTTGATACATATAAGAAGGAGTCCTTCAAGCTACATGCAATGATTTTCACCATGATAAATGACTTCCTTGCATACAAAAATTTGTTAGGGTACAGTGTGAAGGGGCATAAAACATGTCCGATTTGTGAAGTAAAAACACACTTCCATTAACTTAAGCACAAAAAAAGGGTCTACCTTGGTCACAGGAGGTTTCTTTATCGGTTCCACCTGTATTGTAGGTTAAGAAAGTGTTTTAATGGCTTACTTGAGCATGGAATGGCTCTAAAGGCATTAACCAGAGATGAAGTTTATAGTCAGGTGTAACATATCATTGTCATCTTTAGTAAGAATCAGAGGATTGCGGTTGAGAAGAACATGTGGGAGAAGAGATCAATTTTCTTTGATCTTCCATATTAGCATAGTCTTGATATGAGACACAGTATTAATGTGATGTATGTGTAGAAAAATATTTGTGATAGCCTTATTAGTATACTTTTGCACATACCAGGGAAGACTAAGGATAGAGTTAGTATGACACTAGACCTTGTTGATATGGGAACAAGAGAACGGTTACATTCACAACTACGAGATAATAGTAGGAGGGCATGATGGAGCCAATAGAGCATACACTATCAAAAGCTAATATAAAAGTTTGTGTGGGTGTTTTCATGACATTAAGGTGCGACAAGGATATTCTTCTAATGTGAGAAGGTGTCTCAATGGATAATTTAAAGTTAGTGGGAATAAAGTCTTATGATTATCATGTGTTGATGCAACAACTATTACTAGTAGCTATTAGAGGTATTATGAAAGATGAAGTGTGAACCACTATAACAAGATTATGTGTTTCCTTTAATGCTATTTGTAACAAGTCATTAACACTAAAAAGTTTGATGAATTGGAAAATGATGGTTATATTATTTTGTCCTAAATAGAGATGCATTTTCCACCTTCATTTTTTGACATAATGATGCATTTGATAGTTCATTTGGTAAGGGAGGTAAGGCTCTGCAGTCCATTGTACCTAAGGTGGATGTACCCTTTCAAGCAATACATGAAGATCTTAAAAGGGTACTCTAAAAATCCTTATAGACCAAAAGTATCAATAGTAGAAAGATTGTAGTTGAAGAGGCTATGAACTTTTGCAAAGATTATCTGTCAAGGAACACGAAGACACAATCTCAGCATAAAGAGGGGAGAAACAGGGGAACACGAGGACTTAAAGTGACGAGTATGCCCCGTGAAGAGGTTTTGCAAGCACACTTGTATATCTTGAATAATATAGAAGAAGTTTAGCAGTACATAGAAGAACACATAAAGAGTTTGAAAAACATGAATCCAAGGAAGAATAATATGCAGATAGCTATTAAGCAAAATAAGACATTCATAGAGCGGTTCAAGGAAAAAGTTTCGCAAGAGACCGGTATATTTGAGACAATCGAGTGGCTAGGTTAGGAGCCTTCGTTTCAGGTCATTACTTGGATCAGTTATGATATAATGGCCATTCTTTCTACATAAAAGACCAAGATGATAGAAGTACCATGCAAAATAGTGGGGCGATGGCAGAAACTGAAGCCATTCACTTTTCCAGTTTCGAAAGACAAAAACCCAATATTAGCATCCATGGCCTATTATAGAGTTAGTGAAGAAATATGGGAGATTACCTACAAGAAGTTCGAAGTTGATTTATTCAATTGTAAGTGGGTTAGCAATAATACTGTCGTAATAGATCAAAAGTTTGAATTTGTCTTAGTTGATCTTCAAAGAGTTGGTTATAGAGATGAGCCCTCCATTCTAGCAAGCTAGGCGAAACAAGTGTTTTATGTCATAGATCTTACAAATAAAAAAATGTCTATTGTACTTCAAAGTAAAAAATAGAAGTATGGAGATCCAACCTTCAACCTTGATGACACACCACCTTTCACAACAAATCCACCTAGAGCAAGTGAAGTAGAATTGGTAAAAGATGATAAATATGTTGCAAGAAATGATTATTGTGAAGGAATCTAGGAAACGATATAGAGTAAGACATTAAGTTAGAAAATAGTATTCTATGCTTTTATTTTTTAATTCTAGTTAGTTTATTTTATTCATTTGACTGTAATTTATTCTAGTTAGGAATATAGACAATTCTGATGACTTAGAAAGTGACAGGGATAATGAAATGGATAGAGGCGAACCTAGAGAAAAGGGCAAGAGGTAACATAAAGATGGGAGCATTGGTTGCACATAATCAACATCAATAGGAGAGGTTGCATATAGACTTTGATGCCAATATAAATCAATTTAGTCTTGAGGAAGACTGATTCAGTAGCTATTTAAGCTATTTGGCTCAAAGCAAGGTTCACATTGTCTACGATAATTAGAAGCAGCTGGTTCCACTAAAAACTAAAGACATGATTTGGTAACAAAGTTTGGTATATTAGTTTTGATACATCTGTATTTGTATCTTTATTCCTATTGCTTCAAGTATAATTATATTATGTTTTACCTTGTAGCGAACATTCAATGTCCCAAATATGGTTCAAAAATGTGTCATAAGGCAAGCGAGAGACTAAAGAACAATTTAAAACTCATTCACAATCCCAACTTCAAGACAGGACTTTGACTTATAGTAACGTGGGATTTTCCAAAACTTTTCACAATCTATTTTACTCAGGTCTCATGCCCAGCTTTCAAAACTATTTAGCCTGCTCAATATTGTTCCATTCATTCATATCAGAGTGCTCAACAAAATTCCTGACAACACTCGGGTTTCAATCTTTAACTGTAAGAACCTAGAGGGCATATTCGCCCATTTCAAACGGGAATTACAAACAATTACACAAATCTACTACATCAGTCTACCTTTACATATACCATTATCCCAACATTTGATAACTAACACAAAACTAATCTCCCAGCCATGAACTCTAACCATCCTTGTATACCAGCTTTTCCTTTTATCTGTCTGCCCTAACTGTAGGTTAGTAATGAAAAAAGTAAGATTCATAGGAATCTCAATAGTAACAATTTCAATCATATGATATATAATAAACAAAGCATGTAAGCAATTATCAAAAAATGATAGTACAATAACATTCTTAGTGTCAATTTACAACAGTAGCCTCAACAACTTCCACATTGATGCGTGATGATTATTACAATAGCTTTCACTATATTCATCTATCACATTGATGCGTGACGATTGTCACAACAGCTTTCACTGTATCCAGCTACCATAATGATACATGACTTTTATCACAAATAATAGTTTCACTATATTCACAATAACAACAGTTTTTGCTATATACATAATAATGGCAGCTTTCACTGTATCCATAATGATGCGTGACTTGCGTCATAAATGACAGCTTTTGCTGTATTCACAATAACGACAGCTTTTGTTGTATCCATAATGATGTGTGACTTGCGTCATAAAATGACAACCTCTGCTGTATCACAATGATGCGTGATTTGCATCTCAAAATGACAACCTTCACTGTAATCATAATGATGCATGACGATTGTCACAACAGCTTTTGCTGTATTCGGCAACCGCTTCCTTTACAATTTAGCTTCCACTTTCTTCACAGGTCAATGATAAACATAAACGTACAAGTATTATACATGATATAAGATAAATAGTTACTACCTTTTTCTTTCCGTTCCTACTAGGCACCAATTTCACATGCTCAGGGCAGACGTCAAGTCATATAAATCATAATCAAGGATGAAGAGTTATTCACTATTCTAATTCTTAACTCTAAAACACTTAAGGTTGGTTATCATTTGAGACCTTTAGGTGCCTAATAGAGGCCCAAATAAAAGCCTAATGGGTCGGGAAAAATTGGACTAAAGACTATCTTTCAAAAGTTCAAAATACAATTTTTGAAGGGTTGGCCATAGCCAAGCAACTCTCTGGCCACGGCCAAAATCAGGTCAGAAACTTTTGGGCTGTAGCCAAGAACAGGTCAGAGAGTTTTGGGCCACGACCAGGACCCTTTTTGCCACAGCCAAGAACTAGACAGAAACTTTTTGGCTGCAGCCAAGATGCCTAGCCATGGCCAAGAACTGGCCTGATTCTTAGTTGATTTCCAATGACTATAACTTTTTGTACACACATCGAAACAACACAAACTTTATATTATTGGAAAGCTTGTAATGTCTGCTACAACAATACCAAATTTCATAACTTTTTGAGATCATTTACTGATTCAAAACATCATGCAAACAAGCCCCCTGCTCAACATTTTACTTATTCAACCAATGTTTTCAAAGGTCCAAAATTCACAACCGGGGCTACTCCCCAGGAAACGTTTTGCATGGAATCCAATGGAAACATCAAAACCACCAAATTCTCACTCCTTTAGCATGTTCTGATTTTGGCACATTTCAACACAAAACCACAAAATTGCCAAATTCTACATTCAATACTCAAATTTATTCCATTTAGCCAATTGACACCATAAGACACCAACACAATCAATAAGACACCATGAACTCACCAACACCCTAATTACAAAAAAATTAAGGCAAATTCCACAAGCCAAGGTACTCAACTAGTAAGCATAATACATATATCAAAAGATAGCTTTTGCTTACCTCTTCCTATTTCTCTAGTTGATTCTTTGATTTTCCAACCACTAGCTTTTCTTGGATTCACAAAACACCTCCTCTTGAAAATCTAAAACCATAGGAATGAAGCTTTCATCAAGAGGAACAAGTTTATAGAAATGGTTTTGAGCATAAAAGGTTATCTATTAGTTCAAAATGGCTCACCTTCATCTTGATTCTTTCTATTTCCTCATCCTTCCATAGCTGACCAAAGATAGAGCTGAAGAGAGAGGGTGAGTAATAATAATGATCAAATTTCACTCCCTCTTTGCCCTTTTTGATTGACTTGAAAGAGAGAAAGGGAAAGAAAAAGGAGTTTTGAATATTTGACTTAATCCCATAGACCAAATGATGCCAAGTTTCATGATCATAAAGCCTCTTCAAAAACCATGTAACTATAAAGTTACACCAACTAGTTCCATTAGCCATTTAGTCAGACCTCTTACTCATTTAGTTGATGCCAATTTCCTTTTTAGTTACTGACTATTTGCCACTTGGGGTATAATTTAATTTCTTTTTCTCCTTCTATGAGCCATTCCCTCATATTTAAGTTTACTAACAAATTTGCCATAAATTAAACTTAAATACAAGGTTTGGGCATTTTCTACTGTGAATTTGGGTCACAAATCACATTTTATTTCCCCAAAAGTGTTTTCTTACATTAATTACATTATCATTTGAAGTCATTATTCCTTACACAAAATTTAGGGTATTATAGGGGGAGGTTCATCTATGATGGAAAGATTTCAAGAATAAGCTTACATGAAAGTGAATTCTGGGGCAAAGAGGGGTAAAGATCCATGTCAAAAATATTCATATTTGTTTACAAAGGACTGAAGGTTGTTTGTGGTATCACGTGAAAATCCTCAATTTTAGGTAAATTTTCTTTCATCATAGTATACAACTTTTTTTTTGAATATACTTGACATCATTGACTCAGTTTTTTATTGTTTTGCTTACATAGAAACTAAGTGCAGTAAATACAGAGAGGCAAGTAGGAAATAACTATCAACATTGCATGTCTCGTGGTGGTTATTAGAAGCTTGAGTGGAGGATAATGAAAGAAGAGTTAGAGAAAATGAAGGAAGTAGCCAAATCAGATCCTAGCGTTGTTGTCCTGCAAATACGACAAGGGATACTAATACTTTAGAAGCAAAGATAACCTATGTGGGCTACGCAAATATGTCAGACCAAATTTTGTTGTTATCTAGCATCAGTTGTTCAAGGGTACGTATTTTAATTTTGTTTATTTAAGATGTTTATGAAATAATTTCATTATCATCTAACTTCATTTTAATCTATATATGTTGTTATAGTTACCATTGGAGTTTGTATGTTGTTTGTCCTCGCCTCAACACCATCTATTGGTTTGATTCCTTGAGTAAAAAGCCAGACAAAGAAACAAAATCCGTCTTCAACACGTAAGTTATTTTGTTTGTATTTCATTGATTCTTGACTTAAATAAATTGTTCTAATTTCTGTTCATTTTCATTTTAATGATAGTATGACCCAGACATATAGATTCCTTCAAGCGAGGGTAATGTTATTAGAGACCCGAAGTGGTTTTATCTGAAAGTAAGTAATTTCAATTCAAGTTATTTCTTTGATGGTCACTTTAGGTATGCCTTTATTGATTTTAACTATTTGTTTTTTATTTATAGTGCCCTCGACAACCAGGGAGCACTAAATATAGATACTATGTTTATATTTTATATGTATAACATCATTCAGAGTAGAATTACAAGCTATTTCCAATAGGTATTCGCTTCTTCATTCTCAAATGATAACATTTTTGGTGTTGTAATTGAATTGTTAATCAATTCATTCACTTGATTTATTTTATCTAAGCTTATTTTCTAATTAGTAGATTGTTTATGATGAAGCTGCCTACTTATATGAAGACATTAATTTGATTAGAGGCCGTTTGGCTGGACATCTTCTTCAACACATAGATCAATAAAGTTTACTTTATATTAGTTAGTAGTTGTGTAGTAGACAACATCTTGACACTTTGTGGTGGTTATTGTACATAGTATTAGCTAGTAGGAGTTAACATTTTAATTAGCTAGTACTGGATGTTTCCTTACTATTTGTAAGGACATTGTGGTTTATGACCAATTCTTCGATCTTATTTGTATAGTTTTTATTTGTTGGGCAGTGAAAAATATTAAAAAAAACCTTTCAATGTCAATAAAGATATAGGGACATCTTAAGTAACTTAAGGTATCCCTTTTCCAAAAAAGGACGCCTAAAGTGTCACTTATGGTGTCCTTTTTTTAACGGACGATATATCCTAATTTCCAAAAATAGACGCCTAAAGTGTCACTTATGATGCCAATTTTTTAACAGACGACATATCCTAACTTTACTCCATCCCCGACATAGGCATCCCCCTATTTTCTGGAGCTAAAAAGGCTAAAAACGGACGTTAAAAGCATTGTCTGTAGTAGTGACACATTTTCCTCCTCTTCACCTAAGCAATTTGGTCAAGACACAAGGAAGAAGAAAGAAAGTTTAATTAAAATATTCCTTCACCTTTTATCCAAGAAGGGATGGTTAGGATAAGGAAAGAAGGGGGAAGTTGGTTAAACATTCAACTTAGTTTATGTTAAGACATATGGCCATCTTTCTAGCCAAGCACTCTTACACACATGAAATCAATTAATTTTCAATAATCTCTCATCCTCTAAATTTAGTCAAGGTAAGAGAAGGAAGTAAAGAATGAAGACAATCATCATCTAGCTTTTTGCAAGAAGTCACAAGAAGTTAATGCATCATCTCTCTCTCCACTCACTCTAATTTTAGCCAACCACTTAAGTGGATGTAGATAAATAATCAATCAACACAACTCTCTCATCCACACACATTAAAGTCAGCCAAGCAAGGAAAAAAGAAAAAGGAAAGAGAAACCGAACTTGGAGAAGCAAGAAGAAGAAGGTGAGTGTTCTTGATCCATTTTCACTCTCCAAATAATCATTTAGATCAAAGTGCCTTCACAAGCACTATTCCTCTAACTAAGAGAAACATTTCTATGAATTTAGTTTCTTAAGAAGAGGTATTTAGAGCTACTAAGAAAGTGCTGAAGTTAGAGGAACCATGAAGGACTCATAGCAAAGGAAAGAGGTAAGCTTAAGCTATGATTTGAGCTTAGGGTCTTAAGATTTGCTTAGGTTTTTAAGATATTATTGTGCTGCCTTTGGAAATGATGACCTTAGGTTTTTTATGATGTTAAGAGCATGAACATGATGTTAAATAAGGTTTAGTGATGATATTTGATAAGTCTTGTGGTTGAACTTGCAAGAAACCAACTTATGGTGATTTAGGGTTCCCTTTAGCCAAAACTAAAACCCTAAGAAAGAAATTTATTTTGGTAAATTTTATGTTGAATATGGATTCTCCATGAAAAATTGTGTAGGATTAAGGTGTGGTTATGATTTTGGGTGATTAGTAAGAAAACCCTAATTTTGGAGCTTAAGCATAGTACTGCTAGATTGTGTCTTCTAGTAGACATACTGCTTGTGACATGTTTTTGAATGGTTACTCTGAACTAATTGTCATACTATTTTCTAGAATGATAATAGACATCCTAATCTTTAATTTGATGTATGATATGTGTCATTTGGGTTAGTACAATGTGAGATATGATTTGTTAAAGTTAGGTATTAAATCTCAAATGATTTTTGTGGTAGTAAGAATTGATTAAAGTTTCTGGAATTGTATGCACGTAATTTGTAGTATGAGATATTTTTCCTTTAAAATAGACTTAAATATCTTCACATAGGACTTTGAATCACCTCAATTGAATATCTTTAAATTAAGTTATGAATTGTCAAAGTGAAGTAACAATTTTTGGCAGATTAGGTTTGACATGCCAATTTTAGATATAAGGAATAAATTGTAATAAGTTTGATTTCCAACGGTAAAGTTGTGTACTAGGGGCTAGTGTAGACACATTAAATACTTACATGGCATAATGCACTAGTCTTAAAGATAACCAACCTAAGTGTTTTGAGTTATCTAAGAATTGGGATAAATAATAAATCATCCGCTCATGAATTATAACTTATAGGATTTGAGCTTTGCCTAGGACAACCAAGACAGGATATTGGTAATGCTACCAGGTAATAACTTTTTTTCTCGCATACTATATATTCTTTTACAGACATGTTTTTACCATTATGAACATTTGTGTTATGAACACATGATAGGCAGTAAGTTTGACTGAACTAGCATGTCCTTGGGTAGGAAGGCCTATTAAGCATTCAGATTGTGAAGGTTAGATGCCCAGTAGAATATCAAGCACTGTGGGAATAGATAGTGTGTCCTTTGAATGTATTTTTTGCTCCATATTATAGATTGAATTGAATCCTAAATGTGTGATGTATTGTTGATATGATGGTTTACCTGGCATGTTTTATGACCCTGCATTTGATATAAGTGATATATGTTACTACTGAGATTCATTTAAATCTCACCCTTTCCAACAACTAATCTACTACAAGGGCAAGCAATTCAAAAGGCAAGAAGGTAGTCACAGACGAGTAAAGCAAATGACTGAAAAGATCTGTTTTCGTTGCTTATCAACTTTTGGAAATTTGTATATTCTGTATATGTAACCATAGCAAAACTAGTACTAGTAGTTGTAGTAGACGTGATAGTTGTAACCCTATACATTAGTACTCAAACATGATAAATGAACTAGAATCGAGTAACCATATTCAAAGAGCTCATTAGTTAACAAATACTATGTGGGTTTTCGACAGAGAAGGCTCTGGTCGTAACAAAACAAAAAATAAGAATTGATGAGTTATAATGAAGTCATAACCATTTAAAACTACACGTAATATATTTTTAACAATTTTTTGAAAAACCCGCACAAGTATAGGTTCAAATCCTGTATTGAAATTGAGATTTCAACTATTCACAAATGAATATTAATCTTAGGTTCAAAGTTATTATATGTTCAAACTTATCTAAAGTCTTTGGAAATTATGGTTTTACAAAATCAACTTCCACTTTATTGGGTTCTACAACAACCCCTTCTTTTGAAATAACATGACCTGAGAACTTCACCTTCATGAGCCAACAATCACTTTTACTAAGTTTGTCAAATAGTTTATTGTCTTTCAAAGTTTGTAAAATAATCCTCAAATGCCTTTCTAGCTCTTCCTTAGATTTAGAGTAAATAAGAATGTCATCTATGTAGACCACAACAAATTTATCCAGGTATGGCCTAAAAATTCTATTCACATAATCCATAAAAATAGCAGGTGCATTAGTTAAACCAAATGGCATGACTAAGAATTCATAATGCCTATATCTAGTTCTAAAAGCAATCTTTAGAATGTCCTCTGATTTAACCCTAAGTTGATGGTATCCAAATTTTATGTCAATTTTAGAGAAAATAGATGACCTAGCTAATTGATCTAACAAGTCATCTATTCTTGGTAAAGGGTACTTATTCTTTATGGTTACCTTATTTAACTCTCAGTAGTCTATACACATTCTAAGGCTTCTATCTTTCTTCTTAACAAACAAGACTGGTGCACCTCGAGGTGAGACACTAGGCCAATGAATCCTTTCTCTAAAAGTTCTTCCATTTACTTCTTTAACTCAACTAGTTCCTTTGGGGCCATTCTATAAGGATCCTCTAATATAAGTTCAATTCTAGGTACAAGGTCTATTGAAAACTCAACTTCCCTGTCATGATGTAAAACACTAATTTCGTTAAGGAAGACCACAGGAAAATTCTTAGCAACAAGTATTTCTTCTATTCCTCTATCAATCTCAACTTGAGTGGAAAAAAGTATTATGAGACCCTTACATATAACTTCAAACATCCTTTAGCTTGGGTGGCAGCTAAGAAATTCAGGTTAGTCTTAATACTTGATACAACATTAATGGTGGGTGGAATTATGGCTTTGTTGGTATAATCAAGGAAACTATTATTGGCTGATAACCAATGCATTCTACTAATGACATCAATTTCATAAAATGGCATGCATATCAAATCAAGTGTGGTATAGCATTGCTTAAATCGTATTGAACAATTTAGGCATGCATATAAGGTAATAACTTTGCTTTTAGTAGGATTGAGACAATTAGGTCATATGGTAAAATATCAATTTTAAGTTCTAGCTTCTTAGTACAATCATAGGATATGAACGAATACCAAGCTCCTGAATCAAACATAGCATGTACAAGATAATTATTAAGTTCAAGTGTACCTAGAATCAAATCGGGAGACTAACTTGCCTCTTGCTGTGTGACAACAAACACTTTTCCTTGAGTTTGAGGCTTGGAATTTTTTGTCTTCTTTTGGTTGCATAACCTAGCTATATGCCCAAGCTTCCCATATTTAAAGCAATTTCATGTTCCTGCTTGATAAGGTACTGGCCTATGGTTTCTACCACATTGTTTACATATAGCACTACTGCTCCATTCTTAAATCGTAGGCCTTCTATTCTATGAAGTATTTTCTTCATCAATATATAATCAAGTCCTCTTCTATGAAGGCCAACCTCAATCGGCGTATCCATTGGCTATAGACACAATTTACTGTTCACAAGCTGACACTCTCGTACGTATGGCTCTATGCAAGCCAATCCCATATGAAAGTTACCCCTAGCAGATCCGACCTTGCTGGCACTTATTGAAACTGATACATTCAAACTTTCAAAAATCCCACCTTCAACATAGGATGTCTTTGCTTTATAATGGTCGATGTGCATCACTAACTGAAATAACGAGGTTTGTCTTTCCTTGATCCACAAAATTGTTACTTTGTTATTCCATTCTTACACCTCTTCATGTACATTACCCACAAATATGTTAATGGATAATTAGTTCCTTCCAATTATTCTTTGTATCAGTATGTTTTAGTTGATTCATTTAATGCCTTCAATACGGATAACTCAATGTACTTGGCTACATATTGGTCAATAGTCATGTCCTCAAATTGTTTAAAAGTAAGGAACTCATCTTCCTTATCGCCTCTTATAGAGCTCAGAAAATAGTTTTCATAAAATTGTTCAAGGAAATTTTTCCAATTGATTGGGATATTTTGAGCTTACAAGATTATTTCAATGCTCCTTCACTAGTAGCAGCTTCTTTTTCCAGCATGAATGTTGCCAACAAAGCTTTTTGTTCAGAATTACATACTATGACCTTAAAGATTGTCTCTAGTTGCCTAACCCAATCTTCAGCTTTCTTAGTATCAAATTCTCCATTAAAGATTGGTGGGTGATACTTACGGAATTGATTTCTTACTTGTTGGTGGGTGAGCAGACTAGGTACTGGCTTTATAGAAGTTAGTGGGGGATTGTTACATTGGCCATTCCCTTTAGGCATAAGTGGAGGAATTTGATCTCAGTTATTCTTATCCCTATCTCTGTCATTGTTCCTTTCCATTAGTCACTCTTGTAGCTGATTGATAGTTCTTTGTTGTTGGTTTAAGTGGTTTAAGATTGTTTGTACGGCATTTTTGACTTGGTTCACTTTAATTCTTGGTTCACTACTTGCCCTGCTTATGCTACCTCTAACCATCTTTAACAGGTTATAGCCATAAGTTTTGTACTAAAATGTATATTGTGAAGTCAACAATAAAAATCATACAAAACAATTATCACAAAAAATCACTCAAAAGTAACCATGTACAAAAAAATTTCCAAACATATTAATAATATCACGTATCTTTCTTTTTCCAAGATAATGTCACATATCTACATTAGCCAGAACTGCATTCTGATACCAAAAATTTGTCATATCCTACTTAACGAGTTCTTGTTTACTTATTTCAAATTTGATATAAGAGTTTCTAAAGGAGAAACATCGATTCATGCTTACAAGATTACAAAACTTCTTACATGTCTTATTAAAGGTATATAAAGCATCGCAAAAGTGTTACAACAGAAGTTCATTTTCATACATATCAAAATAACAAGATAATGCTATAAACTTCCAACATGATGTCATAGACATCTCAAGTCATCACTTCATTACCCTTGCATTTATTTGTTTTAGCACCTATGGAGGTTAAAGTTGAAAGGGATGAGATTTCAAGGAGAAATCCTAGTAGCAATAGGAAGCCGTTCTTAAACATGAAGATTACTTAAGTAGTAGTCACAAACAAAGTAACATATAAATATCATTCCCATAAATAAACAAATAAATCACATACAATACAACATTACAACTATTGGCTAATAACTTATGTGAGGAGGATGCTATGTCCTTTCTTACTTAAGGGTGGATCGCCAGGTCCATATCCCTTATAAGGGAAGGATCGCTATGTCTAAGCCATTGGTTTGGGAAGGATCGCCATGTCCTACCTTTAACTATTATGTCTAAGAATAACAATCAATCATATACGAATACAACAATTCACAGAACATGGTCATGCAGTATTGCAAGCAAGATTATACTCAAGAAATAAATAAGTAAAAGGAGTGGGTAGTGTTATGACATGATATTCTTAACTTAGACTGATATTAATAGACCTTCTCTAAAGACAACCTACACTGGAAGCTTTGGGAATTCCTAACTAGCCTTACTAGCTAACTTCAGATAGCAAGACTTGTTCTTGCTATCTTAAGGAATACGAAAGAGATAGAGGAGATGACTGAAGAAGGTTGAAGTTAGAGGGGGTATTTATAGGCAGAGGAAATCAATAAAATATTTGCATACAGGTGGACATGTCTCTCACAGTGATTGACTCACCATCTATTACTTAACACCTTATCTACCATGCGTCACGATGAGAGAATATCATCTGACACCTCATCCTACTGCATGTCACATTAAAATTGCACAATGCATCTTTGCTTGACACCTCAGTGGTTCAATTACCATACCTTCTTTGGCGCTGACACCTCAGCCCTATGCATTCTAAAAATTGTATTTTATTTAGTTAAGTAAGCAGGGTACACCGAGTAATTGCCACACAGGCAAAGTAGAGTACACTAAGTAAGACTTTGATCTTTCTGGTAACTTCCTTGGTTTTGACAAGTCACTATGTCTGATGACTACGTACAATCAGTAATTGCTGGGTTAACCCTTAACCTCTTAATCTAAGGCGGACTAATCATATTCTTTATTTCCAAGTTAACTTTTACTATCACCTTATGATGGTAAAAGCTCACATAAACAAGCACCTAAATTTTTTTCCAATTTTATATCTACTTTTTGGGAAGCCAAACTCAAGGTCTACGAACACCATGTTGTAAATCTTAAGTGTCTTTATTAGAAGAATTTTGTTCAATTTTTCAATCCCTACATTCCACCAATAAAATTTACAATAGAGTAAAATAGTAAAAATCTGTAGGAAAATATTTTCAATTGGGTCCCTAAACTTTTATGTTTGTTTTAGTCCCTATATTGGTTTGAAATCATTACATAACATATTAGATATACCAAGCTATCATAATTAGATATACCAAGCTAGCATATTTAAGTAGAATTTTCAGGATGTGACAACAAATATACAAACCTGTCATATAGATATAATCAGGAGGGTAAGCCAATATAATAAACAAGAGCATGGTACATAGTATCGATTCATATTTCTCAGAGGACATTTATTCATAACACACCATATTATATCACAAAATATCACAATGCAATGATAGATCTTTATCTTTCATTAATGCCTAACCATCCTTAAATCATCCTTAGTTTCTTCGACTGAACCTAAGGGCTCAATACATTCTATATTACTAGTTACTCTCACGAGCTCTCTGCAAGTATGATGCAGACTTGACAAACTATAAAGGAGCGTATAAAGGACCATAGAATCCTTTAATAGGGTTGCTACCCAGGCCCAAGAAATATAGCTGAAAAGCCCCTAGAGTATTGTATTAGGGAATATTGTAGTCTAAGATAAATGCCATCTAGTGGTGTACAATAATCAAACTAGTTGCCTACCATGTGGTATTCAATTTTTAAAAATCACAATCCAATCACTAACTCCACCATTTATATCACATTATTCTCAAGAGGTTTCTATGTGTTCACATTCTCATACATGTCAATCAATTAAATAAACTCAACTTTCATCTTATTCATGTACCAGGTGTACTTTCATAATATAACATGATTACATATTAAACACATACAAATAAACCATATAGTACTATCATGGTCATCATAACATGGGAATCATATCAACACCCATTTCTATTTTGATATTCACAGAGTAATAGACACCAAGTTCTGCATGCATACAGAAAAAGTACAAATATACTGATAAAAGTATTTGTTTATAAACTAGAGTCAACCGTACATAGTTTAGCAATATTTACAAATATGTACAGTATATCCAGAAATATCCCAAAACATAGACTATATATATAACCACGATTTATGTAATGGCCCAAAATACATAATGAATGTGGATGAACTCTTCCAAGGAATAAAATATGAAATATGATCTGAAAGAGTAGGAGCTATTGCCCAAACGTAGTATTTAAGCTCTATTATAGTGTCAAAGTTTAAATTGAATTAAAATGGGGGGGCGCATGACATAAGAGATGGAATCAAAAGATGTGTTAAGTGGTAATCCAGTGAAAATTGTCATAGTCAAGGGTAAAACGAGAAGAAAGAAATTTGTCGACCAATTAGTCAGTAATCGAAGAGGAAACTCATCATCAACTAAATGAATGAGAGTGATGACTTAGTGGTTAATGGAATTAGTAAGTGTAACTAATTAATTACATGCATGTGAAAGAAGCTTTCAGATTGTGACACATGGCACCAATAGATGAAGAGTCAAAAAGTCTAAACATTCAATTCTCTTTTCCTCTCTCTTCTTACTTTGGTCAAGAGCATGGACGAGGCTGAAGATGATCATTTCATCAAGCTTTTTACTCTCATCTCAAGCTCTCTTTGGTCGACCATGGAAGGAGGAGAAAAGAGAAAACAACTCAAGATAAAGGTGAGCCATTTTGACCTAGTAGATTACTCCTTTTGCTCAAAACCTCTTCTCTAAACTTGTTCCTCTTGATGTAAGCTTCATTCCTATGGTTTTAGATTTTCAAGAGGAGGTGTTTTATGAGTCTAAGAAAAGCTAGTAGTTGGAGAATCAGAGAATCAACTAGAGAAAGAGGAAGAGGTGAGCAAAACACCTTTTGACATATATATTGTGATGTTTGGTTGAGTGTTTTGGCTTGTGGAATTTTCCCTAATTTTTATATAATTAGAGTGTTAGAGGGTTTATGGTGTTTTGTTGATGGTATTGGTGTTTTGTGGTGTCCATTGGCTAAATGGAATTGCTTTGGGAATTGAATGTAAAGTTTGGTAACTTGTGAAATTTTGTGTAACTTCTACCCTAAAATAGAACATGAGAAAGGAGTGAGAATTTTGTGGTTTTGATGTCTCCATTGGATTCCACATGAAAAATTGTGTGGCGAGTAGCCCCAGTTGTGAATTTTGGACCTTTGGAAACATTGGTTAAAAACTGGAAATTCTAGAAATTTTGTTAAGTGTAAAATGCTGTGCAAGGGAGCTTGTTTATATGGTGTTTTGAATGAGTGAATGAAGTCTAAAATTTATTAAATTTGGCAGTGTTGTAGTAGACATGGCAAGCTTTAAAATCATATAAAGTTTGTGTCATTTTAAAGTGTGTATGAAAAGTTATGATTATTGGAATTCAGCCAAGAATCAGGCTAGTTCTTGGCTGCGGCTAGGCATCTTTGCTGCAACTAAAGAGTTTCTATCCAGTTCTTGGCCTTGGCCAATAGAGTTTTAGTTGTGGCCTAATACTTTCTAACCTGTTCTTGGCCGCGGCACAAAAGTTTATAACTTGATCTTGGCTGCGGCCAGTAGTTCTTAGCTACAGCTAAAGTCCTTATGACCATCTCTTGGCCACGGCCAGAGGGTGGTTTAGCTGCGGCCAACCCCTCAAAAACTATATTTTGAACTTTTGAAAGACGGTATTTGGTCTAGTGTTTCCTAACCCTTTAGGCTTTTGTTTAGGCTTCTAGTAGCCACCTAAATGTCTCAAATAATAACCAACCCTAAGTGTTTTGGAGTTAAGAATTGCTATATCAAATAACTCATCGTCCTTGATTATGATTTATAGGACATACACTGAGCTTGTGAGATTGGTTCCTAGTTGGAACAGAAAGAACAAGGTAGTGACTCTTTCTCTTATATCATGTATAATACTTGTATGTTTGTGTTTATCATTCACTTGTGAAGAATAAGAAAGCTGAATTGTGAAGGAAGCGGTTGCTAAATACAGTGAAAGCTGTTGTGACAATTATCACGCATCATTGTGATTATATTGAAGGCTATCATTTATGATGCAAGTCACGCATCATTATGATTACAGTGATGGCTATCATTTTGTGACAAAAGTCATGGATTATTATGGATATAATGAAAACTGTCATTATTATAAATATAGCGAAAGCGGTTGTTATTGTGAATACAATGAAAGCTGTTGTTTGTGACAATCGTCACTCATCAATGTGGTAGCTGAATACACGAAAGCTATTATGACAATCATCAAGCACTATGTAGAAGCTGCTGAGGCTGCTGTTATAAATTGCGCTGAGAATATTATTGTGTTTTCATTTTGTGATAATTGTTTACAAGCTCTGTTTATTATATATCATACGATGGGAATTGTTACTACTAAGATTCCTATGAATCTCACTCTTTCTATTACTAATCTACTGCTAGGGTAGGTAGATAAAAGTAGAAGCTGGTATACAAGGACGGTTAGAGTTCGTGGCTAGGAGATTAGTTTGTGTTAGTTATCAAATGTTTGGATAATTGTGCATGTAAAGGTAGACCAATGTAGTAGATTTGTGTAATTGTCTATAATCCCCATTTGAAAATGGAAAAATATGCCCTATAGGCTTTTATAGTTAAGATTGAAACCTGAGTCTTGTTGGGAATTTCATTGAGTACTCTGATATGAATGAATGGAATGATACTGAGAAAGCCAAATAGTTTTGAAATGTAGGCATGAGACCTAAGTAAAACAGATTGTGAAAAGTTTTGGAAAAACCCACTTTACCACAGGCCCAAGTCCTATCTTGAAGTTAGGGTTGCGAATGAGTTTTAAGTTGTTCCTTGGTCTCTCGCTTGCTTTATGACACACTTTCAAACCATATTATCTGCTGTGAAAGTAGGGGGTTACAATCCTCATCTCGGGAAATGTGTCCCTCAGTTCCCCATATCCGCGTTCTTTCCTTTTACAGCTGCTGGCACTTGCTGAGACATTTTTGTTTTTAAAAAAGGGGTGAGATCCCAAAGAATCCCCATAGAAACATACAACCAACATATAGAATACGAGAATAAAATATGCAAAGTACCGTATCAAGTAAAATGAAAATTCACATCATCCGTGCATGTACACAAAATTCAGGACTAACTGTCTAGTTGAAACCCCTATGTGTTCCGTAGTTGAGTCCCCGACTACAGCTAGGTAAGACCAGTGTACCTCAGCTAGGTCCCAAATCACAGCTAGGTAATGTGCCTCCAGCTTATGTTCAAATCATAAAATACAATAATATATCATATAAATAGTCACACAGTATATGAGAGATAGTAGTCCCTACCTTAACCCTTTTCTTGACTCAAAAATCCCACCTAGAAAAATGTGCCAACTATAGGCATCCAACTCGGTTCTAAAATATTAAATGTACAAGAATTATATTAAAACCAATTCATGTATCATTTTAGGCACTACCATAGTGTTTATTATGGTTATATTAGCCTATGGTAAAATTTTACCAAAAGGCCCCCATGACCTGTACTTTTCCCAAAATTTTGACATGGGCTATTCTAATATTTTTCGCCCAAGGAATCCATTTCCAGACTCAAATTTACCAAATTAACTAACAAAAGACAAAATTTCCCCTGGCAGCCCCATTTTAAGGGTTCCAAGGGCATTTTTGTAATTATGGTTTTTTGGGCTTTTCTAAAAAGTAACCAATTATAACCCCACCTAATTGTTCCTTCTGAAATTAATGGAACTATCAAATTATTGAAAATCCAACTCCTGCCCCTAGATATAGCCCTGGCCAAAACTATGGTATCCTTCGAAAAAAATCAGGGTTTTTCGATTCTAACTCCACAGAGGAGTTCTTTTCTACCCCTCATCACTTTATTAACTATTACATTATGTTAGAACTACCATTTAGTCTCAATTTTGGCAAGATAACATTTCTAACATCTCATTTTACAAATTTACAAACAAAGACAATCTGACGAAATTTCATCGATTAAATTGTCTACAACAGCTAGAATAGTAAATATTTGAAGGTTTAGGAGTTACCTTTCGCTTCCTTTTGGCTTTTCTTGAGGTGGCTAAAAAAACCCTAGCTCTCAACAAAGAATTTTTGAACTTCACAACCTTAAAGAACATTGAAGAATAGCTTAGGAGTGGAGTAATACGCATTAGGAACCGATTTACCAAAGAAATCACTTACCTTTGCAAGTTTTCCTTCTCTTTCCCTCTCTTGTTTCAGCTGAATGGCATCGAAATGCAGGGCTGAATGAGAAGGAAATGATGATATATCATAATATCTTATGCTTTTATTTAATTATTTACCAATTTCCAAAATTCCAAAAATCAATATTTTGGCTTTTTTGTACATAAATCTTTATGTACCTGTAACAATGCTCATTAAGCCCAACCAATATTTCCTTCTACATGCCACATGTAGGAGACTCCTAGGAGTCCTACCCTTTGATCTCAATTGGTTTCACAACTTGTTCAAGTCTCAATTTTGGTCAAAATTGCACTTTTTGTTCAAATTTTCCATAAATTCATATTTAATTGACCAAAATATTCCAAATATATTTCCCCCCTTTATTTTCCTTAATTAATTTAAATTAACTTCAATTAATTAGAAAATAATTAATTTTGTGTTAAATTGGCAAAATTACGATTTTACCATTACCCTTTTTAATCCAATTCCTTTTCTTCTTTTTATTTGGCCAATTTCCATCAATTTTTGAACCAAATATTTTTTCTATTATTTTGGAACTTAATATGGGGTTTTGGAATTACCCAAATTAATTCCATAATTATTTTACCCATTTTCTCATGAATATGAACATTTATAAAATTTATAAATTATAAATTCATGAATATTCACCATTTTATTGAATTTCTCAAATAATTATAATATATTTGGTGGATATAAAATTTGGGGTGTTACAAATCACTTCTCTCCCTTTTTGGGGCACTCACCTTGGTAAGGCTACTTTAAACTTACTTCGGCAAGAGTTCTATTTGTATTATCCTAAATTTTAGGCCTAGAGGTTTGAGAATAAGCCTAAATCAAGAAGGCTACTAATTCCAAGTTTAGCAAGAGTCCCAAGAATGGTTGAGAAGTAGAATGCTTTTCAAGGACTATATGACTCAACCCTCCAGACAAAGAATAATTTCCTCAGGTATATGAGGGCTTTGAGTATGTTTAGTCGAAAGGAATTACCGAAACTTGTGTGCAAGTGGCTAAATATGGAATAAAGCCTAACTTGGGTCCAAAAGAGAGGGAATGGTATATAGGAAGAAGGAAGATAAACAAAAGAAAAGAACTAATGGCAAAACAATTAATATTGCCACGAGCAAGGGCAAAAGAGACAATTGTCATTTGATCTTGAGGTTAAAATTGGAAAGTAAAATAAAGGGCTAGGATTTGCTCTTGAAAAGCAAGAGTAATCATGAGGATAAAAAAAATTTAAACATCCTTACACATGGTGAAAAAAAGTCCAAAAGGGTGGAAATGGAAGAAAGAAGGAATTGGTCAATTAGTCAACATCTTTCTATTTTTATTCAACCAAAAAGAGTTGACCAAAAGCAAGAAAGCAAGAGAAATTTGGTCAACCAAATCTTCATCCTTTTTCTATTGAGTATTTAGGTCAAAAATTAAGAAGAAAGAGGGAAAGAGTGAACCCCAATTAAACTAAACCAACCTTAGTAAATTAACTAGCCAACTTTTCAAGAAGCCACCATATGTTGACATATCACCTTTTCCTATCTTTCTTGGATCATTTTTAGCCAATCAATTGAAAAGGATGAAGATTAATGAATAAATCAGCCATTCACTCCCTCTCACATTCCAAAAGTTGGTCAAGTGAGGAAAATAAGAGAGAAAAAGAGTGGGAAAAAGAAAAAGGAAAGAGAAAGAGCATTTAGAGAATTCAAGAAGCAAAAGTGAGCCTTCGTGCTTGATTTTCAACTTGATAACCACCTCTCTAGCTCAAAGTGTATTCTTCAACATTGTTCTTCTCTCTAAGATCTTCAGTTCAATGTTTTTTGTTTTCCAAGATGAGGTGTTTTGAGTTGTCAAAGAAGAGCCAAAGTTGAGGAACCAAAGAACTAGCTTGGGGAAGTGATAGATGTGAATTAGAGCTTCAATTTGAGCTCTATATTGTGTTGATTGGTTGAGAATTTTGGAACATGTATTGTTGACCTAATTTCAGTTATCTTAGGGTTTTGAAGTTCTATGTTCTTTTGATCATATACATGGTGTCATATGATGTTTAATGATGAAACTAGACTTGTTTGATGTTTAAATTGGAAACTTGGTGATTGTTAAACTGTGTTGCCATTTCTGGTTAGAATAGGGCATGTAGAAAGAGTGGGAATTTGGTAAATTTGATGTCACCACTGAATTCTACACAAAAAATTATGTAAGAATAGCTTCTGGCTATAAATTATGGATCATTGAAATAAAACACTCAAACTAGAAGTTAACACTGAGCAGCCAGTTTAGGTTTCCTACGAGTCAGTTAGAATGTGCCATGTTTTTGAATACACAAATGTTGTCCAATGAATGCGATATTTTCTAGAACAAAATTAGACATGTCAAGCTTTAATTTAATATGTCATTTAGACCATTTGGATATGTACAGTAGAAGTTATGAATTTTTAAAGTTAGACATTAGAAACTGGAATGATTCTGTGGCAGGGTGAATTTAATTGCGATTCTAGAATTCTATGTGTGTAATTGGCTAAGGGAGATATTTTTTCCAAAAAATAGACTTAATAAGTGTCACATAGAACTTTGAACCACCTGAATTGGATATTCCTAGAAAAAGGTATGATTTTCCAAATTTGTTGAAAATTCTGCCAGCTTTTGGACAACATGCGAATTTAAGAAATTAGGGGCCAAGTATAATAAAGTTGAATTCCAAGGGTAGAGAAAAAGCACTTAAGGCTAGTGTAGCCAACTTGGATATTCAATTATCAAATGACAAGGAAGAGGAAATGGAAGGTTTCCCAAGCAACTCCCATGGTTGGAAGGAAAGTTACAAGAGGAGGACATGAAGACAAGAGGTAGTAAACTTTCCTGACTTGCATGTATTTGATATGTATTTGCTTTTGAGTTGATGTGTTTTATTGCTTTGATGAATTGTATGGAACAAATGAGAATGATTGAAGCTCTTTTCTAAATTATGTTGTGGCCATAGGTATAATGTGTAAAACAATGAGCATGCATATGTCATTATGTTCGCATAAATTTATGTAAGCAAGCATATCATACACTAAGCATTATCTTGTATGCATAATTAGCATTGTTTACTACTAAGATTTGCTCGAATCTCACTCCTCCCTCACTAACCATATAGGTATATTAAGAATAGAAGTGGAATGTACAAGAGTCGCGTAGTGGAAGAAGTGATGAAAAATTGAAGAATGTTATGTATTAATTATCGTGCTTTGAGAATGATTATATTATCATGCTTATGCATCTAAATAGATAATTTCCCTAGCATAATAATAAACTAAGAATGAATAGAGGAATAATCTAGCTAAATAAATGACCAGCTAGTTACTTTGATTGAATTAAATAAAGATAAGAATCGATGAGTAATAACTACAGTTCGAATACTATCTTGAGGTTGAGAATAGAAAGAGTTTTGTAAAAAAATATCACTTAGTGGTTTGAATTCGTTGTGCAAAACTCATCTGACCAATTATGAGAATAAGGCCCTACATTTGGTGGTATCAAAGCAGAGATTCTGGCAATGGAATTGTCTACTCAGGGAAGAAAAAGAATAGTAGTGATGAATACCTTAAGGAAGAAGGTTCAGGCTTTGATGATAGTAATTTGACAATGGAAGAATCCACATCAGAAGAATCTTTTACAAGTATCTAGCACCCCTCTGTGTTATAAAAGTATATAGAGGGGTAGTACCAAGAAGCTAGTGCTATTTATACTTCCTTGTGGGGATAGTATTTAGTGCTTTAGGGAAGGCTTATGTGTTATACTGGGATTGAGGTATGTATGAGATACCGATGCCCAGTGATATATGGATTTGTTCCAGTACTAGTGCCCCATATCCTATATAAACTCCATAGTTAAGCATGATTAGGTGAGAGTATTCTCAAAATGAATGACCCTTTGGGAAGTTAAGTTGGTAAGCTTATGGAGATTTGAAGAATAGTGATTTCCTTAAGATTTATCCATGACTAATGATAATCTTAGTTATATGAATTGTATTTAAAGGAATACAGGTATGGTAAAAGGTATAGAACTGTAAGAGGCTAGGAACAGGTAGAGAAATATGCAGTCTCTAAGTCTTACCAGCTATTGTAGGGGAGATATCCTGACACCAGAATCACCTTGCCATTGATAGAGCTCTTGTGAATGAAAGAATGAATTGTGTTAGTAGGATGATGTCTATGAGAGGAGATTTACAAAGCTATAGAAGAGATTGACATTCGCACTAGTATTAATGATCCTAGATCATAGTGCATCAATATAGTCTATAGTGATGCAACCAAAGTGGTTGCAATGTCGCAACCTGTAAGGTCTGCAAGTGAAGCAAACTATAAGGGTTTTAGTGAAATGGGTATATAGGATTGGCATATAACCTAGTATTGTAGGGTAGAATGGTGGCTGATGCCTCTCAACAGCTGAAGTCTCACAAGATAGAATACCCTCCTAATGAATTAGAGCTAGCGGTGATTATCTTTGATGTGAAAGAATGATGATCTGAATATGCCTTTATGATATCGAGGAATGAGATAGAATTGAACCACATGAACAATAGTTGAATTAATTTGAGGTATTAGTATATGGTACAGATATATCTGAGGTTGCTAGTTGCTAATCTAGTATAGGGAAAGATATTGATCATAGAATATTTCCCTAGAAAGAATGAATGAGAGTTTGTTCCTTGATGGAACAAAGTGATACAAAGAATGAGAAAAGCCATGGGTTATGGTCTCATGGTCAAGATAGAGAATAGAATGTACAAGTGGCTTACAAATTCCCTGTATGGCATAGGTATATTACTCAGATGGGAAGTTGAATTTGCCAATATGCTTGGATCTGGACCGATATTGAAATTCCATACAGAATGACCCCAGATGAGATGGCAAAATTAAAGAAAGCATATTGTAGAATTGCTAGAAAAGAGGGACTTTATGAGGCTTTGGGTTCCCTTTACAATGGTACTTACATTGAGAAGAGGCTAACCAAAGAGGGCTACCTACGGAGGGGCTGACTAATAGAAGGTTAAGTGAATCACCATAGAGTGGAGCCACTGGGACATCGATTTTCAAGAATGGTGTATTGTAATGAGGCCCAACATGGGAGAGTTTCCTTGAGAAAGAAAGGTTTATATGACCCGGTGTATTTCCATGGGGTGCTCCAGTACTGTTTGTTGACAAAAAGATAGAAGAGAGACTAAGCAAAACCTGCTCAATGGGATAAAGAAAGTCAAGTAACTCTTGCTCTCATATCTTATGTGATATGTAATGGTTCTGTATTTATGTGTTTACCATTGAGTTTATTCATTTTATGGATATACAATGGGCAATAAGACTTATTAGAGCAGTGTATCCTTAGGCCATAAGTCCTACTATACATTCAGATTAGGGACGCATGACCTGTTATGCATTAAAATTTGAGATTCTGGGCAGTTACTGGATGCATGAGATTCCAAGTAGTAACTCGATGCATGAGATTTTGAGCAGTGTCACGAAGAGGTTGTAAAGATTGAGAATGATGGGACAATTAGTCCTAAGGCACTAAAACTCATAAGTACAAGTTGCACAGGGAGTTACCCTAACTGCATGACTTGAGCTAGGTAGGCTTGAGGCAGAAGGCCCTTAAGTGCATCTTGTATGGGGGTTACCCTGGGCTATAAGATCTAATGAATATCTAGTGGTAGATGGGCAAAGGCCTGACACTATTACAAAAAACACAAGCTATGACACTTAATTTTAAGAATACTAAGGTAGTTCCCAAACTCCATAGCTTCCAGCACAATAAAAGCATGCTATGGCACTCCTTGAATCTATGGAAGCACAATAACTTAATTATTAATTTTTTAAATATCTTTCTATGGCACTTCCTCGAGGAAGTGCCATAGGAAGCTAGTACTTCCTATGGTGCTTCTCAAGGGTAGTGCCACAGGAAGTTTGGTCCTTCCTACGACGCTTCCTTAGGAAGTGCCATAGGAATTTGTAATGCCCTTACCTTTATGGTCATTTGATGAGTTTTAAGCAACACATTCAAACCACTCATTTCTATTCATTTATAAAAACACTTTCAATTCCCAACCTCAAGACAGGAGTTAAACCTATAGTTGAGTGGGTTTTTCAGAATACTTTTCAAATATTGCAAAAGTTATTCAGTGGTTCACAACTTTATTACTATTTATCAATCCTTATCTTTATTAAATTCAATTAGAGTAATTCACCGCTCATTTATCTAGTCATATTATTTCTTTGCTCATTCTTAGTTTATTCATTTGTAAATTTATACAAACAATATAGCCACACAGGACTACCAGAGGGTCTAATATAATACACCACATATCAGTTTTCACTTCTCTGCCATAGTTCCCTCTTGTGCAATACCCTGCAGTACTCTTCTATACTTCATCAAACCTGTATGGTTGGTTGGGCAAAGTGAGAATCAAGAGAATCTCAGTAGGAAACAATTACCATAATGCAAGCATGATAGATGCTATGTGCATGACATCTTAGCTTTAACTAGATGCATGCCCGATATGACATTTCGGCATGCTCAATGTTTCATGTAACAAAACTATGGCCACAGTATAAATAGAAACATAGCTCCATTATTCAAATATGCTCTACACAATCAAGTAAAGCAATCAAATGCATCACTATACAAGCAGACATTTCAAATACATGCAAATAAGGTTAGTCCCCGGGGACCCGATCTAAGCCCATTTATACCCATTATTTTTGTGCTTTATCAAAATTATGACCCAGACTGACCCTACACAATTTCAAGTGTATAATCCATTTTTTACCATAGATTTGTCAAATTCACAGCCAAAAGACAAAAAGGTCCTTGGTAGCCCATAACTTAGGGTTTTCGGGGTATTTTTGACATTTCACATTCTAGGGCCTTTCACACTTTATACTTAACAGAGGCGTTATACAATTTTCCATTCTAAACACAATGGAACCATCAAATTGATAAAATTCTAGCTCTGACGTGCACAAAATAGTACTGGTCAAAATAGGGGTTTATGAAAGAACAAAGTGATTTTCAAACTTCCAACCTTCCAAACACCTCCAATACACCTCTAATCACTTGTTTAACTATCTAATCACATCTTAACGTGATTAATGGAAAACTGGGCAGCATAACTCCTGGGGTTTACATCATCCTAAATTTACAAAATTCATATAATCAAAGCCAAACAACCAAATAACAACAAACACCACCAAGAACAATCAAGAAGCATCAAGATTCAATGAGTTCTTGGATTTACCTTAGATTTATCCACTTTATTTCACATGGTCATCCCTCACCTCCTCCTTTTCTCTTAATTGAGTTGACTGAACATGATTTGCAAGCAAAACCACAAGGATTTTCATAGGATACTTGTTAGAACTGGCTGACACCCAAGAGGGGGGTGAATTGGGTGTAAGATAAAAACTTAAGAACTTTGGAAAAAATTTTGTATCTTAATGGAAACAGTAAGTATGAAACTAATGAATCATAAATCAGTTAGATAATATATGCTGGAAATATAAGAGCTTAGGGAAAAGAGTATGCAAACTGTGATTTATCCTGGTTCGGTCCAATATGTGATGGCCTACGTCCAGTCCCCAGTCTCCTCATGAGATTTTCAAATCCACTATCTTCTTGTTTAATCTGGGCACAAGAAAAGCCTTTAAAAACCACAAGTTTAGCCAGGTACTTGTGAAGCCTTTTACAAATCTCTCACCGAGATACTCCCCCTTATGGCAAGTTTTACTAGTAGAGCATCCTGAAGACCTTTCCCTCCTGCTTACCCATGCAAGTCTTACAAGCAGCAATGTTCTCTACTGCTTGCGCCTTGTAAGTCTTACGAGCAAAAAGTCTTACCAACGATTCTCTCAACAACTTTCCCCGTAAGAAAATCAACACACTCAAAGTCCCTCTACCTTGAGATCAATTCAGAAATATAGTTGAAAATTTTTATAGACTCTCTCACTGAGTGGATATAATGCTTACTGAAGTACAATACAAATAATCACTCTCTCAATGATAAGTAATATAGAAGCTGCAGAACAGAGAGTGTTTGGGTAGAAGCAGAGGATTCATGTTTCTACCATTTTTCTAGTAGTTGCTTACTATCTTAGTTTCTAATTGACTTTGAATGCTCTCTTATTTATAGTTGATAAAGATGATGATCGTTGTAAGCATTCATCTATTGTAGTCCCATTACTTCATTTTGACTGTTGAGCACATTTGAATATCTACCCACTATGAAATATCCATTACAAATTAAAGCGTCCCATTGAAGAGTAGGATGTTTCATTATGAGTTGCACGTCAAATTTTGGAGCGTTTGTGTTTTAGACATTCGTTCATGGTGGGTCAATCTTTTGTCATGGTAGGTAGTCGATACTTGGTGTGTAATGATGCTGCCAACCATAATTGACCCTTTCATTTGAATATGTAATCTCATCATTAAATTTCCTGTTTCACATTGCAAAATGCTTAATCACTAATAAGATGAAGTATTATTCATGGGTATATTGGATCATTGGTCAAAAGCTGAATTTCTAGCTTATAGGACTCATCACGTTGAGTAACAATATTTGCCATAAATAACCTCTATTCTTGAATATGCAATCCAAATATTTAATCTCCTGTTTTAAACTTAAAATATATGTTAGTTAACATTTTGGAACAATAACAAGTGAAAACATAATGAATGTATAACATTTAACCACGTTTGGATTGATGGCTATGAGAGTTTGAACTTTCTGCATTTTGGTTCTGTCAGGACTTCACTGGAGTGCAAAGAAGCCTTACTCGAGTGCATGTATAATTTCATGTTCTAGCTTGCTCTCAGGCAAACACTTGTTGCTCTTCACTTATAGGACTAGAGTGCAATTCTGGACATCACTCGAGTGTACTTCTTGTTTTCACGTACATGCTTCTTCTCGGGTTAACACTTTCATGTCAACACTTGCATGACTCGAGTGCAATTATGATCCTCACTCGAGTGTGTTGTTCAATGCTTGATGTTGCTAAATTTCTCCACACTTCAGCCGCTTTTGGACAACACTCGCATGACATTTTTCAAGAGTTCGTGTTTGCACTCGTGAGTGATCTGGGGCCATGTCAGACTCAATTTATTTATTTGATTCTAAATATACAAAATAATGCATTAGTAGAAAGGTCTTGTCATATACATTGGAATGCAAAAAGAATCAGCTCCAAACTCCTTGTATTCTGCAAGTTATGATCGAAAGAGTGCTATCGCACTAGACTGCACAAATGTCAACTTCCAGAAGGCATAGATCCTAGAATATAAGTTCAAATTAGGAAAATTACCTATCCATGGAAATCCCTTTGAGTCTAGCTTCATATGGCACTAGTCTCATCTCAATCCGATGTGTTATTTTTGAGTTATGCTCAAAATACTGAACCTGTCTTGAAAAGTGATGGTGATTTCAGTGTCAACTTCCATGGATCATATCTCCTTCATCTAAGCTTCTTTTAGTGTGATCTTGGTGTACATTTTTCGTGTTATGAGTCATCTTTCATATGCCACCAGTTTCAAGTCAATCTGACGTGTGGTTTGAGAGATATTGCCAAAACACTGGACCTTTGTTAGGCTAAATGTAAAACAGAGCTAAACAAAGTAGCCCGACACTCCAGTGTATTCTTCCTTCACTCGAGTGCTACAGTGCCACACTTGCTTCAGTGATTTTATACTTTCAGTTTGCACCTCAAGTGCTATAGTGATTCACATGCTACAGTACCAAACAGTGCTCGATTACTACAGTACGACCGCTACAGTGCCAAACAGTACCGACGGCTACAGGGCAAAATAGTGCCTTCTAATTTCCTTCTGACCATACATATCTCAGAGAACTTGAATATTGATATTCCCATTAGATCTTGCAAGTTCTTCTTTCTTCAATATCTTTCTTCTTGATTTTCCTCTTGATAATAATTCTGCATAATCCGAGTAGGCAGCTTCTTGACTATCTTCAGTTTCTTCCTTCTTCTTCCTTTTGTTCATTCTCATCAATTCAATCACTTCTTTGTATATTTGATAATTTAGTCTTCTCATTCTTCCTCCATAATTCAACTTAATTAATCTACAAGATATTTTACATTAAACACAATAATTAGTCAAAGAAATACATTATATAAACTTTTTTCTCTTATCATTTCATATCTATATTAGACATCACCAAAACTAATCATATCTAACAATACTCATCTTGGATGACCAGGAAGCTTGGCCTTCTTGCTCTTTGGATTTTCTTCTTGTGTCTCTCTTTCTCTTAATTTCAGCTTACTCGGCCAAAAAAGATAAAGGCAGCTGGAGTGTCTCATTGCCTTTAAAAATATCACTTCTTTACCCAGTTTTATTATATTTAATTGTATAGAAAACATGGTGATTAAATGGGATAATTATCCCTTCTCTTTCTTCAGCCAAAATGGATGAGAATACAGCCCAAAATCACCCCTTTTTTTACCAAGTGACTTCTTGAATTTACCACACAACAACTCCTTATTACCTTTTAACTTTTGACTTTTCCACTAAGGTTAAATTAAGGCTCCATATGACTACATATATATATGATCATGCTAATTCATTTCCACCGTAGCTATAGCCCTTGAATTGGGAAATTATGTGCTTTTACTTTATTCCACAATTTACACCATTACCATTACATTTTTTTCCCAAATTAGCAATGGTTGGCATTTATAGTAGATTTTCTAACCAAACTTTGAAAATTCATATATTTATTTATAGAGATCCAATTGGTGTGATTCAATAGGCTATGAGACCCTTATTAAGTATATTTTTAAGGAAAAATATAGCCTTTAGCCAACTAAAAGCTCACAATTCCCAAAATTATTATTTTTGGACGTTGCCACTGAAAATAGCCAATTTCATAGGGCTAACTTCAAAAATACATTACTCTTTGTGTATAGCTCAAAATGACCTATATGACCTATCAAATTAAAGCTTCATTAGTCTACTTTGATACTGGAAAATGTCATTAGCATTAAACATCATTTGCCTATTTAAAAATGTCACACAACAAGATAGCTACACAGGGAAACTCATTAGCAGCAAATTTAAATGTTTAAAATTTATGTTCTAAACATACCCATGCTCTTTAATTCACCATTTATTCCCTTAAATGCTGCAAAGATATATGGAATATTAGAGAATATTAATATGCCCTCTTGAGATACTTGCTTAAATAGGGCTAACAGTACACTCGATTCAAATTTATTCTTAAGCCTCTAGTTCCAAAATTCTAGATATTACAAAAGTGACCAACTTCCTATGGCCCTTCTTTAGGAAGCACCATAGGAAGTGGTGTAACTTCCTATTACGCTTCCCCAAGAATCGTCATAGGAAGCCTTTTTTGTAAAAAATAATTTTGTGTAATTGTTTCCTTTCTTAGTGGGTCTGTATTTACAAACCAAACTATCCACATAAATTTACAATACAAATCAACAGCAAAAAAACAAACCATAATCAAACCAAATCAAAATGAAATAACTCAAAACAAATAACTAATTCTTAAAATCAGTACTAACATATTAATTACAATGTAATAATTGTAATGTACAACTAATTTTAAGTACCTACGTATATACCTATGTAGACAATAGACAATCTTAATGTACAACTAATTCAAAACAATCCAAGAATTGGCAAGAAACAACCTATGTATTGTTAGGATCGGAAGGCACAACGGAAGAATTATAAAAATTTTCACCGATCCTAATCAAGGATCTATCAACAGCATTTAAATCGGGTTAGAAATAACTCGTACCTTTTTCAAGTTAGGGTTTTTACAAACTCTAGGAGCCAACACCTCAGGTCCGCTCCTTCTACCGGTATCCACATGAATGCTCTCCAACACGGACTGCGTGCTAGCACCTCCAATGTCTCATAGGGTTTCCCATGCGGCTCTAAATTCTCATGCACCCCTGAGTATCTCTGCTCTATCAAGTTTATAACCTATGAGTGCTATATTCAAATTTCAAAATTAATCATTATTAATTTCAAAATTAATCAACAATTAATTATCTTGATGAGCTAATTAAATAAATTCCGTTTAAATTAAATATGTCTAACAGTTTTAATTTAACCCATTTATTTAATCCAAATAAAGAGCCATTAGATTTAAGTTATCTTAATAAATTAAATCTGAAATATTATATCTCTATCATCTTAGTCATTACATTTAATATATCTTAATAAATTAAATTTAAAACTAATACAATCTAATAATATCATATAATATATATACATATATATACAAGATATGTATTTCTAAAATACATATCTATATAATATTATTAACGAATTATATATATATATATATATAAAATTCGCCCATCCTAAATTAAACATTATCTCGTATTGGGGCATTCTTGTATGCGACCCTGTAGGCCCATATGAAGTTGGCAGTGGGCCAATAATTGTATTAACCCATAAGTTGTAAGCGGCCTCTAGCAAGACATCACGACTACCCAATTCATATGAGGATCGTTAATACGACGCAACCTGTCATACAACCATGTCACATCCCTTTTGTCACACGATATACCAGTAAAGGATGAGGCATGAATAATGTCATCCTTTTGTTCGTGACCATTACTTTCTCGATTCCTAAGTAGTCTGACAATATAAATGGAAACTTCTTTCCATCATAGTATGGCCATACATTTCTCAGACTCACTCATCGAGGGGCCCAGTAATATCTCTCTACTAATGTAAGGGACAAATTCTATCTTCATCATTCATATTCCTCTGTATGAAAAACCACCAAGCCCAATCATAGCCTTTATCATCACCCGGTCAAAAGTGACTTTTGACTAGTTCAAAGCTTAGCAACTCTCATGTAGGAATTCATGTCGACCTCAGGTCAAAGGGTATTGTGACGTGGTTGTACATGAGAAAAGCTTATGACTTGATCCATGTAGCTCTCTCATAGTGGGTCGATCCAACACCTTGTACTCTTACAAGTGCCTAAGACTTTGATTTGTATCTCCATATCTTATCAAAGTCATACTGGTCTTGTTTCATCTATACTCCCATATAGATGACCTACCAAGGACATTTTAGGACAATCTTTATGATTTATCCAAGGTTACATTTATCACAGTTAACATGCAAATAATATGATAATAGAATGAAGAAATTTCATATAAATTAAAAATGTTTAAAGTACAATGATTGGCCCCTAAGGACACAATTTCCAACACGTATGTACCTAAATATTAGCTAATTGCTTGACCATATATTCGCACCATTGCTTAACGATATCATCCACTTGTTGGTCAGTCAATTAGGCATAACGTTGATCTTCATAATACTACATAAAATTCATGCACAGAACAAATTAAAATCACTCAAAATCAATTAACTTAGACACTTGTCAATTAAATTTAAAACATAGTATGAACTGCTTGTAAAAGAACTTACCTGTATAGGAACAAAATTTTGATGATGAGTAACTACATCTTTCATTAATTTATAATGTAATAACCATAATCATTATTGTTTGGTTGGAATGGGTTCTACAACAATACAATGAAATAGTTAACTAAATTTTTGAAGAAAACATTTTCAATAACAAAATTTGAGTAAATTCATATATAAGTACCACAATCTTCCTCCAGTTATAGCTATTGACTGGGACATTGTGTTTAGAATAGCTCAATCTAACCGGTCTTTTGTAGGTAGTCAATGCACTAACAAAACAAGTAGTGACTAATTGATTTTGGTTATTCAATAATCACACATGCAAATATTTTCACACACACCCATACACTCGCTTACTGATTATAATCATAATATTAGGCCGGTTGTAACACCCATGCCTTAGACCCTTTTATACAGAATTGTAGATGCATTACTGGCTTAGGGGGAAACATTACTTGGGCCCCTAAACCTAGACTCAATCTTTCTCTCATGGGATTACTATTCATTTGGTAAAGAGGTATTTACTGGATTATTTAATTTTATTCATGGGGTTACTAACTTTTCTCATTCTTTATTAACAGAGTTCTTCTTTATTCATTTCTATGCTCATTCTTCCTTGCACATACATTACACACATATACACCATCCAAGCAATGTTTATACAAGCATTCTCATATAGTGATAATTCACACATAAATAATTATAACAAAACATTCTTCAATTCCCCATCACATTCTCTTCTTGGAAAACTTCATGCACTTCTCTTCTATGCTTCATATAAAGATAATTCACAGACAAATAATTGTCACAAAACATTCTTCATTTTCGTATCACATTCTCTTCTTGCACAACTTCATGCACTCCTTTTATGTGCTTCATACATGAATGGTTGGTTGGGGGAGGGTGAGATTTGGGAGAATCGCAGTAGCAAATAATGCTAACTTATGCATACAAGATAATGCTATTCATGCCAACAAAATGATTTGGGACTAAATTTGTAAAAACGTCATGAAGTTTGAATTAGAAACCATGTATGATTTGGGACTTATTTAAAAGTAAATATCCCAAAAACAGGGTTTACAAAAACTTTTATAGAACCTGTTCACAACGGTCTCATATTCACATTTCAAATACACAAATGGCCTGTACAATTGGATTCCATTCATCAATATAAGAGTGCAATGTAAATTCCCAACACACTCAGGTTCCATTTAATAAATAAAGGTTCTACAAGGAACAAATGCCCATAAATCATTTCCCTTATTCAGGGGATTACACAAACTATACTACAATTCCAATATATACAATGGTTTCCCAATAAAATAATCCAAAACACAATATGATAACCAAATATTTCAAAATGAAACTCCTAATCCGGAGCTCTAACCACTCTTCGTCGTCCGCTTTCCCTTTGATCCTTTAGCCCTGTCTAAAATTGTTTTGGGAGTGTGAGATTCTATAGAATCCCCGTAGTAACAAATCACTCATAGTATGCACAACAATAAGGCATGAAAGCAAATCATCACACATACCTTACAACTACAACGGCAGTTACAACGGCAAAGGTAGGTATGACTTATGTCACCCTTGCATTTGCTCACACTGCACTGCACAGCACAATCCACACAATATATTTCACCACAGCTGGGATTCATATAAAGCATTTCATACGCAAGCCACATTGGCAAGATCAACTCACAAACTACGGTTGGATTCATAAATGCCGCCCCATGGGTTGGATGCATAAAGATCCATGTCGATTACAATGACAGTTCAACGGCCGAACAAAAGATGACCATTGTCACTCCCTAAACAGCTCAAGCTGAAGTGCTCATACTGTAATGGACCATGGCACACACATTTCGCAAAACACAATGACAAGTCATGCATACCAAAACATCAAACACAACATGAGAGAAGAGTCACTACCTTGGTCCTTTCGGGCATATTTTGGCATCAGTCTCTCCCGAGTAGGGCAAATGTGAAATCCTAGAATCATGATTAAGGACGAAGAGTTATACTCTATTCCAAGATTTAATTTACTTCATAACACTTAAATTTGGTTATCATAATTGACCCTTAAAAGGCCACAAATGTCTCTAATAAAAGCCCTAAAAGGTTGGGAAATAATAGGTTAGAGATCTCCTTTCAAAAACTCAAAGTGCTGGAACACAGGGGTTGGTCGCGGCCAGCCCTCCCTTGAGCCACGGCCAAAATATGGTCAGAAGTTCACTGGCTATGGCCAGCCACCCATGGGCCGCGGCTAGAATCAGGATAGAAAGGTTTGGGCCACGGCTAGCCACCTTGGCACGTGGGCAAAAAATTCCCTGATTCTTGGCTGAATTTCCACAAATCATAACTAATTCTAGAAAAATCAAAATATGGTGGTTCCAAAGCCAAATGAAAGGTATTTAAGTCCTCTTTATTGGAAAAATATGGACCATAACTAGAAATCACCACAAAATTCCAGAATCACAAAAAACTCAACACTATTCCAAAACAGAGTCCAGTTTTTGTCCCAAACTTTGGCAAAGCATAACTCTCAGTTAACAAATTGAAATGACATAAATTATATGTCCATTTTAAAGCTTGGGACGTGAACTTTAAGACTAGAAAGTTTTAAAGCTTTTCAATTCCATTGTTCATTGAAAACCTTCATGCAAAAGGACTGCCCAGAATAAAGTTCACACTTGACATATTTCCAATTTTTTACCAAAGTGTCTAATGACTCTAAAATCAACGATCAAAACTATTCCCATACAATTTCTCACATGGAACACAATGGTAACCTCAAAATGACCAAAATCACAACCTATGGCCAAACCCTATTTTGACCAATACACCAAACCAAATACAAAGTTGCCAAACTTCACTTTTAATGATTCAAACCAATCCATTTGTCCAAAAGACATCACAATATACCATTTCCATGATCACAACATGCCAAACTCAGTAAAACCCTAATTTTTGAAAATAGGGCAGAAAATTCTAGAAAAATCAATGCTCAACCAACAACAACAATATATATATCAAAAGGGAGGTAACACTCACCTCTTTCACTTTCTCAAACTTGATTCTTGATTCTTCAATCTCCAACTTTTCTCAAGCATGAAAACACCTCTCCTTGAGATTCTTAAACCATAGAAAGGAAGATCTCAACAAGGGGAACAACTTTAAAGAAGGAAATTTTGGCATTTGAGGTCAAGATCTAACCTAAATCTTGAGCTTTCCTTTTCTCTTTCTTCCTTTAAAAATGGAGCACAAGAGCTTGAGAGAGAGAGAGAGAGAGAGAAAGTGTGTGATGATGAAGATGAGGGTGAGGTGTAGAATTTCTTCCCCCTCTAGCCATTCCATACGCATGAGAGAGAGAAAAGAGAGGAAATGAATAAAAAAATGGTGCTTTGACTTTTCTTCTCATCATTTTTTATCATCAAGTGACACTTGTCCATATCTTGTGCATTCTCATAAAGTAAGTAACCACTTGGTTACTCTACCCATTCTATTAGCTATTTAGTTACATATCTCATTTCTCCTTAGTTAGTAATTAATCTCTCCATTAATCACTAACTTATGACCATTCTTCCAATTTCTCATTGATTATGGCATATTAATTAAAATTGCCACATAATACATAATCAAATTCTTTTCCTTCTTCCATGCGCCATTTACCCCTATTTTAACCCAAATAATTATTTGTCACATAATTATGCTAAAATACAGGGTGTTGGGCATTCCCAATACTTAATCCAGATCTAAAATCCACATAATCATTCAAAATAATTGCAATTAGCCCTTAATCAAAATTTAGGGCATTACAATTCTCCCCCCATTCAATATATTTCATCATCGAAATTTGTTACACTACTAGGGACATAAACATCGGACACCTCTTCGTGACGGCTACCATTTTCTGAATTGTTTCTCATCAGGATTGTCCCTTTAAGACCACTCGTATAAACGGTGCACTACTGGTTCGATTCTCACAAGAATCTTAAATGGACCAATACTTCATGGTTCAGTTTCTTTCTCTTAATCACTTTATCCATTCCCGTACCCGGAGACACTCTCACGAGCATGTGATCTCCGTTTTCAAACACTAGAGGTCTTCACCTCATTTAATAATAATTTGGACGGACTCCACTCATGCATCTTGGCTTTAAGCCTCTTCCCTCTCAGTCACTACTACAACAATCCACATCGACTTACGACTAAACATATCTGCGATGAGATTAATTTTACCTAGATGATACTTAATCTCCAGGTTATGAGTTTTCAGTAACTCTATTCACTTGTGCTACCTCACTTTCAAACTTTTTTGATCAAACAATACTTAAGACTTTAGCGGTCACAGTACTGTTCTACTATCACCCAATACAGGCAATGGCACCATAACTTTGATACAAACACTAACACAATACGATTGCCCTAAGGCTGTAATTGCCACTATACTCAATCGCTGCACGAACACAATCGTTGTAGGAACACAATCGTCGCTCGAACACAATCGTTGCAATCCTTAAATCATGAGTGGCTAGCTAACTTCATAAGACCTCAGCAGTTGAGAGGTATATGCCACTACTCTGCTCAGTCTAGTCACCCCTTCCGGGAATAACCCAAAGCACCATAGATTCACTATACACAACTGATACCTTTCGCTGTACTCAGGTATACCTCAGCTTCTACTATTTTCACAAGTACATTAGCTTTCGCTATTTCCAGCTTCATAATATTACTTCATCGTATCAACTTTCACAGCGCCACCCTCACCCGTACACCTACCAGTGACTCCACTAGTAGCAACTGGGACTTTTAGGCATTAACATAATATCCACAGCAACTTCCCTATTGATACGTGACTCGTAAGTCACAAAACGACTGCTATCCCAGCTATAACCACGCTAATGCATGGCTTTCACCACAAATGACAGCACTCACAGCTGTATACACAATACGATAGCTATCCCAGCTGTATCCACATATACACATTGCCTTCCCAGCATTCACATTTACAATGAAATATCAATGGCTAGGGTATAGATGACTAGCGTCACTCCTCACGACGGCTCACACTGACATGCGCACGCTATCATTCACATAGCTTCCACAGCAACACACATCACAGACTCTAATTTTACACATCGCCTTTCGGCCTAGGGTTAACACCGGTGCAACCAACCTGGTGGCTAGTCATGATGGCCATGCCAAGGTAGTACCCTCACAAGTGAGAACCCCTGATCATGTAGTCAAATTTGCCATCCGCTGAACTAGCTCTGCTCTGCTACACAACCACACCCCAATCGTAGCTTATTCACATAGTCTTCCAGCTTTCACATAGTTAATCCCCCGTAAACTACCGCCCTAGCGGGACGGTCTTCCGCCATGGGAACCCCCTATACTGCCGCAGGTGAAAGACACATAAATAGCCAATCCCGCATATTCCTACCACTCCAAAGGCATGGTCCTCCCACTAGAACCACCGATAAGCCACAGGTGAAAAACTCACAATACATAATAATATCAAGCTGGGACCGGGTATATATTCAACACCGATGCCTTCAACAACACTTCACCTTTGGCACTGTAGCTCTTTTCACCATACTGGGATCCTCCCAGATCCTTTCTCACAAATAATTTGGCCCCAAAGTTTAATTTCCATAAGCCATATTCACACATTGCACTTACTGCCTCAAGCTTCTACTATTCTCTACTCCACGATTCAACAACACAGCGGCTGCACTCCACGGTTCATCATCAAGGCGGCTGCACACTAGGGTTCATCGTCATGGTGGCTTCACTCTAGGGTTCATCGTCATGGCGGCTCCACACTATGGTACTGTACCTGATGCTTCACTCAGTCACCTGACTGGTCAGCCCCTTCGGTCAACATCCACTGTAGGTAGCCGTTTTCGATCAGATCTCACCACAGGTAGCCCTTTCCAATCAGTTCTCACGTAGGTAGCCCTCTCTGATCAGCATCCTCGATCATACTCGTACAGTATATCACATTATCACCAATAAAATTAACATGAATCGATTTAAACACAATCGAAGGATGCGATTCATCATGTTCACATACACAGTAATTGAATTTCCCATTGTCAAGATGACACATCATCTTTACCACCTTGAGCCTCTGCTAAATGCAATTCTTAAACGCATCACTTTCGTTAAACTTCGGCTATGCACATAGGGTTTATTTTCTCATGTGTGCATTACCCATGTCAAGTTGGGTTAATAAGAGTCCCTTAGGAACTTCCTACTACACCTGACGGTACCCACAATCTATATTCCTCTATTCCCACTCTTTGCTCGATTCAACTCAAATGATTTTAGGCCATTGCATATGGGATTCCATTACCAGCTCATGCCTAGTATATTCACAAATTCTATTGCCCTTTAGCAGGCACTTCACCCCTATACACGGGAAATCCGTTTATGTCTCAACCATAAGACTATATTCCATAGCCATTCGTTGTTCTATCGAGAACTATTCTCATTCAATAGGGGAATATTCTATTATCAAGATCTTTCTCTATGCTAGATTAGCAACTAGCAACCTCGAGATACCTCATACACATTTTAATACATTCCAATACCATGTTCTAGTACCTCAAACCCTTTAGGTCAAATCAAATTCCTAAGAATCAGCTCAACTATACAGTTTGATCCTTGATCACAATTCATCTCTTAGAGCCTCAACATTAGTTGAACCCGGGAATCACTTCCCTCATATCCACAGAGCATCATTAACTCCAACACAAGTTCAAATATCTCTGCTAGCCTAAGGCACACCGATCCCCTAGGTCTTAATGCTTTTAAACACACGAGTCCAGTATGACATTACTAACATGTAATATCATACCGCCTAGGGTTTTCCAACCAATATCTAGGTTCATCATGACACCTAGAACCTTACTATCGCATACCTTGAAAATCATTTTCCACTATTCTCTAATTAGACCTATCATCTCCACATAGGATCTGGTGGATTATCCTTAATTGCCTGCACCTTTAAGTCTAATTTCTTGATTCTAGGGTGAACCATTTTGTCCTTTACTTTACAAATGATTCACTAGATCAGTACCATAGCAATTGTATACACATACTCCTTAAAACCTATACATATCCACAAACAGCAGAGATACTCATGTGTATACAACAATTAATCTTAAGCCATCATCTATGACTAGGGTAACAAGCTATGACAAATATCCTAGTAAATCCTAACCTTGCCAGGAACTGCAACTCTGATACCACAAATGTAACCCCCCACGATCACGGCTGAGATTAGTTCGTAAAAACCTCATGAAGTTTGAATTAGAGACCATGTATGATTTGGGACTTATTTAAAAGTAAATATCCCTAAAACAGGGTTTACAAAAACTTTTATAAAACCTGTTCACAATGGTCTCATATTCACATTTCAAATACATAAATAGCCTATACAATAAGATTCCATTCATCAATATCAGAGTGTAATGTAAATTCCTGACACACTTGGGTTCCATTTAATAAATAAGAGTTCTACAAGGCACAATACCCATAAATCATTTCCCTACACAAACTATACTACAATTCCAATATATTCAATGATTTCCCAATAAAATAATCAAAACTACAATATGATAATCAAATATTTCAAAATGAAACTCCTAATTTGGAGCTCTAACTACCTTTCGTCGTCCGCTTTCCCTTTGATCCTTTGGCCCTGTCTAAAATTGTTTTGGGAGAGTGAGATTCTAAAGAATCCCCATAGTAACAAATCACTCATAGTATGCACAACAATAAGGCATGAAAGCAAATCATCACACACACATTGCAACTACAACGGCAATTACAATGGTAAACGCATGACTCATGTCACCCTTGTGTTTGCTCATACTACATTGCACAACACAATCCATACAATATATTTCACCATAGCTGGAATTCATATAAAGCATTTCATACATAAGCCACATTGGCAAGATTAACACACAGCCCATGGCTGGATTCATAAATGCCGCCCCACGGGTCGGATTCACAAAGATCCATGTCGATTATAACAGCAGTTCAATAGCCAAACTAGAGATGACCACTGTTACTACCTAAACGGCTCACGCTGAAGTGCTCATACTGTAATGGACCATGGCACACATTTCACAAAACACAATGACAAGTCATGCATACCAAAACATCACACACAGCATGAGAGAAGAGTCACTACCTTGGTCTTTCTGGGTGTATTCTGGTACCGGTCTCTCCCTAGTAGGGCAAATGTCAAATCCTAGAATCATGATTAAGGACAAAGAGTTATAATTTACTTCATAACACTTAAATTTGGTTATCATAATTGACCGTTAAGAGGCCACAAATGCCTCTAATAAAAGGTCTAAAAGGTTGGGAAACAATAGGTTAGAGATCTCCTTTCAAAAACATAAAGTGCTGGAACACAGGGGTTGGCTATGGCCAGCCCTCCCTTAGGCCACTGCCAAAATATGGTCAGAAGTTCACTAACCACAGCTAGCCACCCATTTGCTGTGGCCAGAATCAGGACAGAAAGGTTTAGGCCACGGCCAGCCACCTTGGCACGTGGGCAAGAAATTCCCTGATTCTTGGCTAAACTTACATAAATCATAACTAATTCTAGAAAAATCGAAATGTGGTGCTTCCAAAGCCAAATGAAAGGTATTTAGTCCTCTTTACTGGAAAAATATCTACCATAACTAGAAATCACCACAAAATTCCAGAATCACACAAAACTCAATACTGCTCCAAAACAGAGTCTAGTTTTTGTCCCAAATTTTGGCAAAGCATAACTCTCAGTTAACAAAATGAAATGACACAAATTATATGTCCATTTTAAAGCTTGGGATGTGAACTTTAAGACTGGGAAGTTTTAGAGCTTTTCAATTCCATTGTTCATTGAAAACCTTCATGCAAAAGGACTGCCCAGAATAGAGTTCACACTGGACATATTTCCAATTTTTTACCAAAGTGTCCAATGACTCTAAAATCAACGATCAAAACTATTCCCATACAATTTCTCACATGGAACCATTAAGGTCAAACTAACCCAAATTGGAATTTCTACCCTTAGAGTTCTAGGTAATTACATGGTTGCCATTACTTTTATTTTCACACATTAAAGATAATTTGCAAGAATTTTCAACCAACTTTAAAAAATCATATCTTTATGTACACATGTCCAATTGCAATGGTTCTAAAGGCTAGGTGACTTTTATTAAGTCTATTTTCAAGGAAAAATATTGCCTTAGCCAAATAGATGTACATCAATTCAAAATTACCATTTATTGGACACTACCCCAGAAACATGCCAATTTTACATGACCAACTTTAAAAATACACAACTCTGTGTGTATAAATCCAATTGACCTATATGATCTATCAAATTAAAGCTTGATAAGTCTTCTCTCATTCTAGAAAGTATCATGGCCATTGGATAACATTTGGCCATTGAAAACCTCACTATAACCAAGCTGCCTCTTAGAAAACGAAATCTGGGAGCACTATGTTCAATTCCAATTTTTGGATTTCAAATTCATTCTTTCTAAAATTATGCCATCAACCTATTCCTACACAATTTGCCTAAGGAATCCATTAGAGACCTCAAAAATAACAAAGTCATGGTCCTTCACTAATACAAATTTGCCTTTTTAAACTGCCATATTTAAACCAGTTATAGCAGATAAAGTCTTAAAATTATTACCAGTGCCATTTTTGTAATTATAGACAAATTTTAAGACTGGTTCTCAAAATAACTAGTCTAAAATAAATTATTTAAACTGGTTATCCAAAAAACTAGTTTAAAAAGATGAAATAATTAAAAACTAAAAAAATTTGAAACCTTTTATACCTGTTAAAATTAATAACCGATCTTAAATAGAAAACCTTTTAAACTAGGTATTTTTAATACTAGTCTAAAAGATAAAGAATTTTAAAATGAATTTTCCCCCTTTTAAGACTGGTTGTTAGAGACAACTAGTGTTGAAGGTGAGTTTTTTTACCTTTGCACTCTATTTTAAGAAGTGTGATCATGAAGTGTTTTACCAAGAGTCAAGTAGCTGCAAAAACTATCTGATACAGTTGAGTCCTACATCCACACCCGAGTTCTGAGGTCATTTACACTCAAAGCATGAAAGTGTTTTATTGAGGGTGAAAGTAGATACAAGAGATAACAGATGCACTAGAGTTCTGTCTCAACACTCGAGTGCTGTAGAAATGCTAACTTGAGTCCAAAAGTGAAGTCCTAAAAGTGTTTACCTGAAAGGAAACAAGAACAAGAAATAATAGATACACTCAAGTTCTGTCATAATACTCGAGTGAGGGAGACTTGCTCACTCAATTCCAGAAAGTGAAGTCCTAAAAGTGTTTACCTGAGACAAAACAAGAACAAGAAATAATAGAAATGCAAGTGTTTTACCAAGAGTCAAGTAGTAGCAAAAACTGGTAGATACACTCGAGGTTTGAGATCATTTTGCACTTGAGTGCTACAAGTGTAAGCATGAAAGTGTTTTAGAGAGTGTGAAAACAGAAACACGAAATGACAGATGCACTCAAGTTCTATCTCACACTCGAGTGTTGTAGGCATACTTACTCGAGTCAAGAAAGTGAAGTTCTAAAAGTGTTTACCCTAGAAAACAAGAACAAGAAATAATAGATATACTCAAGTTCTATCACAACACTCGAGTGTGGGAGACATGCTCACTCGAGTCTAGAAAGTGAAGTCCCAAATGTGTTTACTTGAGACAAACTAAGAATAAGATATAACATATGCACTCGATTTCTGTGTCAACACTCGAATACAATTAAGACTGGTTGCATATGATAACCGGTCTTAAATATATAACTTTTAAGACCGATTATAAATAGTAATCGGTCTAATATTTTAACCAAATAAAAAAATTGATTTAAGACTGGTTGGTAGAAATAACCTGTCTAAAATATGATATTTATGACTGCTTATTTTGTTGAATCAGTCTTAAAAATCCTCCTTCATAGTTTTTTTGCCCTGTTAGTGCCTTCATAAAAATATGAAATCTTTCCACTATAGTACTCTCCTCTCTTTTTTCGTCGAGTGTCCGGCGTTTAAACACTCTACTTAGTTTTTAACATCATCGATCGGCCAGTGTGTTGTCCGGCATCTTGTGGTGAATATTAGATTTGCTATTTTTGAGTCCCTAATTCTCTTAGGTTTGTGATAAATTTGTATTGGCGCTTACACACTCTGTTCTCATTTTTTTCGCAATGTTGGTCAGCGAGAGTCGAGCATCTTTGAGTGAAATTTGGGTATGCTGATTGTTAAATCCCTAATTCTCTTGTAGTTACAAGGTTTCCTTTGGTGCTTACTATAACCCCTCTGTAATTATACTCGAAATATGTGATTAAAATGAATTAGAGACCAATGGATAAACAAAACACATTTAAAATCCCATCTTCCCAATAGGGTTTTTACAAATATCATTTAAAATCCAATTCACCTGGTCTCATATTCATATTTTGAATATAATTACCTCGCATAGATAAATCACATTCATATATATATATATATATATACATCAGAGTGCACAATAAAATTCCCAGCCAACCTCAGGTTCCATTCATTAACTTAAGGGTATACAAATGCCCATTAAGGGGATTACACAATACCTTTCCACAATATACATCCCAAATCCAAAGACAAATACAAATTATACAATAATCTCAACTATGATAACCAACTACCACAAACTACAACTCCAACAAAAGCCCTAACCGCCCTTGGTTGCTTGCTCCTTCTCTGAGCCACTTGCCCTATCTGAAAGGTAAGTTAATGGAAAGAATGAGATTTAAAAGACTCCCAGTAGTAACAAATCACACATACCACACATAATCACATCGTATAGAAGCATATCATCATGCAGTAGAAATAGCCTTTCGGCTCACATAGTCAATCCCCTATAAACTACCGCCCTAGAGGGATGTCCTCTGCCATGGGAACTCCCCATGCGGTCGTAGGTGAAAGACACACAATACACAAGCTTTGCAGCATTCATAACATCACAAAACAATGATGACACATACATACACTATATTTACACATAGTATAAAGGAAGATTTACTACCGTATTCTTTCCACCTATGCTCCAGCAAAGTAGATCACGATTAGGGCAAATATCGAATCCTGATAATCAAAATCAAGGACATAGGGTTATTCCCTTTTCCAATTCCTCAACTTCTAAACACTAAAGTTGGTTATCATTCATGACCTTTAGATGGCTATTCAAAGCCTAAACATATGCCTTAATAGTTAGGAAAGATTATACCAAAAATTGCCTCTCAGAATTGCATAATGCTGATTTTTGGTGATTAGCCGTAGTCCACAAACCCACTGGACGATGCTGAAAACAGGTCAGAAACATTTTAGCCATGGTCCATAACCTCTGGCTACAGCTAAGAAAATCCTGTTTCTTGGCAGAACTTCCAAAAATCATAACTAATTTCTGAAAAATTGAAATGAGGTGATTTTAAAGCCAAATGAAATATATTTAAGTCCACTACACAGGACAAATATGAACCAAGATTGACCATTACACCAAAAATGCAAAATCACACAAAGTCCGACACTGCTCCAAAACAGATTCCAGTTTTAACATCAAACTTTGGACAACCATAACTCCCAGCCCACAAAACGAAATAACATGAATTATTTGCCTATTTTGAAGCTTGGAATGTGAAATTTAAGACTAGAAAGTTTTAGAATTTTTAGACAATATTTGGTTATTCAAAACATCTACACAAACAAACTGCCCACCACAAAGGTTCAATGGACAGAATTTTAGTTTTCACACGTTGGCTTCCAATGGTCCCATTTTCACATAAAACCTCATTCCCACATAAATTTTCACAAGGAATCCATTGGAAACACCAAATCAACCTAATTTACATCACAATGACATGTTTCACAACAATATCAACATGTCATTATAATTCACAATACAAAACCCACATTGCATTTCCTTTCCATTCAAAATTCCAAACCAATTCCAATGGCATCAAAACACACTATGACACCATTTTAACCACAATACAAAATCCAATTCATCCATTTCAAAATCACATGAAAATCAGGGAAAAATTCACAATTCTCAAAACTCATCCAATGACCACAATACTTAGGTCAATAGAGAGTTATTACTCACATCTTTCTCTTCCCCAAGCAAATTCCTTCATTCCTTTTCTTTCTAATTTCTTCAAGCTCTCAAACACATTCTTTAACAAATCTAAAACAATAGCAATTAAGCTCGCACCACTATGAACAACATTATAGAAGAGTGTTTGAGCTAAAGAGGTTACCAAGAAAGCTAAAAACTCACCTCAAGCTTTCTTTTTCCTCCTAATCTTTAGGCGTCCATGGAGAATGAAGGTGAGAGATGAAATAAAGAAGGGGAGATCAGATTTTGGGGTTCAAAGGCCCTCTTGGTTGACCTAATGAGGAGAGGAGAGAGGAAAATGAGTTGAATCTTTGACCATGATCTAATGGTTCACATTGTGACACTTGTCAAGATCTTGTCATACCTCCAAGAGTTCACATGAGCTTAAACACAGAGGATTCCGCCCTTTTAATCTCATAACTATTAATCATAGCCATTGATCTTTGAGTTACCAATGAACTTCCTCTTCAGTAACTCATCAATTGGCCGATAAATTTCCCGTTTTGCCCTTGATTATGGTAATTCTTACTGAATCACCACAAAACACATCTTATATTTCCTTTTAACCATAATAGGCTCCCTCCCTATATTTTAAGTCAATTTAAATGTTAATCCATAATTGAACTTAAATACAGGGTTTCTGCATTGCTCATATCACATTCAATTACAACTTATATCATATTCTCCAAAATTCACCATTTTGCTTTCTTTAATACCCCAAAGATATCATAATCATTAGGGAATAAATTTAGGCTCCTGCTAAATCGGGGCCTAGCAGTCCACTTATTTCAGGCTTATTCTCTAGCCTCAAATCTCAAAATTTGGGGTATTACACTTACATTCTCTGTTGTCATTTTTTCACATCGTCTTTCTATGAGAGTCTGGTGTCTTCTACAATTTGGGTACACTATTTGTTGAATTCCTAATTCTTGTAGGTTTTTTCTGTCTTTTTTTTATGATTTGTCTGCTATTTTGAACCATACACAAGTTTGATTGGCAAGACCTTTTTACAAGATATTGAAATTGCTATGCTTTGCACAAGTCACATAATTTGAATTTTGTATCCCTAATCCATCATTTGACTTGGTACTGTGATAGTTTAAATCCTCTAACTATCTAGTGGATGATCATGCATTGGCTACTATCACCTTGCTTATTAAGGTATATTCATGTGCATATGTACTTAACACTAGATAGGATTTACATCCATTCATATAGCTAAATAACATGATTTATATATAAATTTTTAGGAACACTGATATGGGTTTGCAGGAGGCATCCACGTATGGATATCTCGGCTGAACCTTTATTCTCATTATGCTATTAAGTGCCTATGAGTGATTTCATGTGTGCTTGTTTATACTGATTTTGGAACTTGTAGATGTTGTCATGCGTTGTGTATTTTGACAGAAAATTGAGGTTTGATATTCAAAATTGGTTTGACACAGTATATACATTAATTGAATATGATTTTTGGATTCTCCTCTGAGTGGGCATATTTATTGCACAATATTTCTGTAGGGAAGTGGCTGAAAGAATTTTGCTTTTAATTTGGCATAGTGTGCATAAAACAAGAAAGTTTACATAATTTATATTAAGTTTGCATTTAATGTTACCATTTCCTTCTGCACTATAAAATTTTCTGGAAGCTAAAGTAGTATTTAGTTACAAATAATCCTCTGAACTCTAAGATTCTTTAGAGTCTACTTATTTTATAGGTTGAATATTGAGATCTTGTGTAATCAATGAAATAATGGAAGAAATACATGCATATTCCTCTCTGCTTGCTCTTCACACACATACACACACATATTGTCCCTCAATTCATGCCCAGAAGAAATTACTGACTCTAATACATCAATAATCCTCTATCCATTGCCTGTGAATTTATTAGGTCGACCATCTTAATTTGACTTCTATTATTAGTGGATAAACCTAAAGATCATGAGTTTCTTTATATAAGAATTGCTTCATTGTCTGGAAAATTTACTATATTATAAATTAGCCTATGTAAATTACTAGTTTTGTACTTTCTTCAGCAGTGTTAGTTACCTTGCCAAAAACATTGCTTGTTTCAACTGAAAATTCAAATATTATTTTTACAATTGTTTCATGAGACATGTACTATCATTTCTCTTCAATCAATCATTATTGTTTATGAATTTGGGTTTTATTAATGGTAAAGTTCAGCTTTTCTATTGTTGCTGCTGAGGCTTATTTTGAATTTGATTGTTGCTATGTAGTGTCCAGTCTTCAAAGCTTTTCTTCTTGCGTGAATTCCACCCCATCACACCAAACTGATTTTGCTGTGTAGTTTTTAGTCTTCAAAGCCTTCTTCAAGTGTTTGACGGGTAATTCAAGTAGTCTTTGCCATTAAATAATTGAAGTGATGCCTACCAAATTGATTTTTGCTATATATAAATGCATTGTAATCTAAAATTTGCTGTTGTGTCCTTGTTCATTATGTAGTAGTTAAACTAGGCACTTGAGTAAAATGATTGTTGCATGCTCTCATCATAGTCCTGCCTTTTCCAGGAGGAAAAATAGAAAAGAGAAAAAAAGAATTGAAATATATGGATTGTAGTTGGATAAAAGCTAAACGGACAAGTATTGAATATGATAATGGGGTGAGGGATTTTTAGACTTTGCTAGAAGAAATGCCGCTAATGATAATGGGATGTTCTATTGCCCTTATATAAAATGTTTAAATGAAAAGTGACTAATTGCCATATATATATACACATTTAATTTGTGAAAGATTTTGTAAGAATTATACAGTATGGGTATGGCATGGTGAAGAATTAGAAATGTCAAGTGCATCTTAACAGGGGGAGAGGCATTTGATGATAATGACATGGAGGATATGGATAACCGAATAGAGGATATTATTCGTAATGTAAGAGAGAGGCTTTTAAGCAATCACATACATATGGTAATATGTACAGTGATGATGAGAAGTTATAACCCCCAACCTTCACAGTCATTAATATGGTTCAAAAATGGTCATACAATAAACAAGAGACCAATAGTTAATTCAAAACTCATTAGAGGTCTCGACTTCAACATAGGATCTGGACCTATTCTAAAGTGGGTTTTCAAAAACTTTTCAAAACATGATTAATACGGTCTTACTTCCACTTTTCAAATCTATTAGGCCAGTTTGGTTCTGTTCCATTCATAATATCATGGTATATAACAAAGTTTTTTTGGCAGATTCCCAGGTTTCATTCATTCACTAATAGGGGTCTACAGGGTATGATTGCCCATTCTTAGTTCTCCATATCAGGGATTACATAAAAATTCACAAGTATATGGTAGATACATCTACCTTTACTACACTAATCTAGTATTTACTTCTTTTACAACTTACAAATTTATCCAAAAGATGATAACCAACACAAACCTAATCTCTTAGTCATGAATACTAGCCGCCCTTGTATACCTGCTTTTCTTTTGCTTTACTTGCCCTGGCTGTAGGTTAGTCATTGGAAAAAATGAGATTCATAGGAATCTCAGTAGTAACATTTTCACTCATATGATATATAATTTAACAAAGCATATAAGCAATTATTGTAACCTGCTTCCTTGAAAGCCGTTAAGAAGGCTAAAAATGTGTCACTAAGTTAAACTGGAGACTAATAAATAATTCAAAACACAGTAAAGGTCCTGAAATGAAGACATGATTCAGTCCTGTGATAAAGCTTTGCATGTGCATTATTATATAGGAAAATTTCACAATTTTTAGACACAATTTACTCATTCAAAATAGCCATGCAAACAAGCAGCCCTGGACAGAATTTTACTTAACAAAATTTCCAGTTTTTCAACAAATATTTCCAAAGGTCAAAATTCACTACTGGGGCTACTCCCCACACAGTTTCTTGCATAGAATCCAGTGGAAACATCAAAACAACCAAATTCACATTACTTTCACAAGATCTATTTTAGTTAGAAGTTTAAACACAAATCCAGAAATTTCCAAATTTTCCAATCAAGTCCCAAATCGATTCCATTATCCAAACCACAAAACAAGACAACATTACCATCAACAAAACACCATGAACTCTCTCAAACCCTATATACATGAAAATTAAGGCAAATTTCAGAAATCAAAGCTCGCAACCAATTGCCACAATATATATATATATATATCAAAATATTGCTCTTTGTTACCTTTATCACTCTCTCTAGCTTGTTCTTTGATTCCTCAACCTCTAGCTTTTCTTGAGTACACAAAACACCTCATCTTGAAAATCTAATACCATAGGAATGAACCTCTCATAAAGATGCATAAGATTAGAGAAGAGGTTTTTAACACTAGAGATCATCTTTATTATTAAAAATGCAAGAAATAGAGCTCACCTCTTCTTTCTCTTTCCTCCTTCACCATGGACATCTATGAGCTTGGAGGGAGAGTGAGAAATGATGAGGTCATATTTTTAGTCCCCCTTACACACACTTAAATGACTTGAGAAGAGAGAGGGAAGATAAGGAAAATTTAAACTTAATATTTGACATTTCAGCTCTCCCAAATAGTGCCAAGTGTCATGATCCAATGCATCCTCATAAAGCATGTAACCATATGGTTACTCTAACTAGTTCCATTAGCCATTAAGTTACACCTCTTACTCTTTTAGTTGATGGTGAATTTCCTCTTCAGTAGCTGACTAATTGGCCGATAAATTTTCTTTCTACCCATTTTACCCTTGACATGGTAATTTCTATTGGATTACTACTTAACACATTATTTAACCCTTCCATGCCACCTTCCCTTTTTTTTTAATTCAATTTAAGCTTTGTCAACATGATTGAGCTTAAATACAGTATTTGGACACTTTCTACTGCTAATTCGGGTAATAATTCACACTTTATTCTCTAAAGGTGCTTGTCTAACATTACTGACATTCATATTTGGAGTATTGAGCCGTTAGATATAGTTTGGGGCATTACAGTTCTCCCCCTGTACAATAAATTCCATCCCTAAAATTTGTTACACATCTTAAGACATAAACACATCACGGAGCCTACTCAAGTTTGGGGTTAGGGCTATCTGGTATGCTACAGGTCTAATTCTTAAAAGAATCTCAAAGGACTAATATACCGTCAGCTCAGCTTCATTTTCTTGATCGTTCTTCTGATTCCTGTGACCAAAGATACTCTCAAGAACATGTGATCTCTAACTTCAAACTCTAGAGTCTTCTCCTCGTTCGATCATGGTTCGGATGGACTACACTCGTTCATCCTAGCTTTAAGCCTCTTTAATATTGGACATCAAATTACTCTCCCCTTGGATAATACCATAAATCGTACATTCAATTTGTTTTGGTTTGGTTTGAGAGATTCAGGTCCTAAAAATATTCTATCCATTTCCCTTCTTGTACCATCATTTCTGTAACTTGCACCATCTATTGACTAAGTGTATCGTAATAACTTGCTTTACTCGAATGATAGTTGATCTCCAGGTTGGAGTCTTTTAGCAACTCTATCCATCGGTACTATCTCATATTCAACTCTTTCTTATCACCAAATACTTGAGCCTCTTATGGTTGAAGTATAGTTCTACCATCACACCATACAGATCATACCGCCATATCTTTAACACAAACATAATTACCGTAATATCCAAATCGTGGGTGGGATAGTTCATTTCATGAGGCTTCAGCTGTCGGGAGGTGTGGGCCACCACTTTACCCAAACTGGTTTGCTATTCCAGAACAATTAAAGGTACCGTAGACTCAAGTTTTATGTAGCGCCTCTTGGCCTAGGGTTATCACCAGTGCAACTAGCCTAATGCCTAGCCATGCTGGCCTTATTAAGGCAAGCCAATACTTCAGTCCTCACATCATCCAGTGAGAACCCTCGATCATGTAGTCAAATCCATCTTCAGCAGAACTAGCTCTGCACTGTTGCATAGGACACACCCCAATCCCTGCTTATTCACATCACTATACAAACACAATTCAAGCTGGGATATGGTATTCTCAACACTGGTGACGTCTGTAATGCCCGTTAAGGGCTAATGATAATTATTGAGAATTTTTTGTGAATTAAAGTTGATTTGAGACTCGAAATAATTATTGGAAATGCCCAACACCCTATATTTTACCATAATTATGTGACAAAATAATTATTTGGGCAAATATAAAGGAAATGGCACATGGAAGAAGGAAAAGAAATTTAATTATGTGTTGTGTGGCAATTTAAGTTAATATGCCATAATCAGAGGAAAAATTGAAAGACTGGAGATTATCAACCAATAGTCATATGGAGAAATTAATTACTAACTAAGAGGAAATGAGATGTGTGACTATATAGCTAATGGAATGGTTAGTGTAACTAATTAGTTACTTATTTTTAGAAGGCCAATGAGATTAAAACATGTGGTAAGTTGTTATGAAGATAGAGTGTTTAAGAAAAGTCAAATTTGGGATTTTAAAATTATATTTCTCTCTCTTCCCTCCTCATTTTCAGCTGAGCATAGATGGGGACTTGTAAGAGCCATCATTCCACCTTTGTCTTCACACTCTCATCTCTCTCTCTTCTCTCCAAATTTCAGCAGCCATGGTTGTTCAAGAGAGAGGGAGAAAGTTTAATTAAGGTTAGCATTTTGACTCTCCAAATAACCCTAAATGCAAAAACTCTCTTCTTTTATCTTGTTTCTTGGATTAAGAGCTTTGAGTTTATGGTTATAGATTTTCCATAGGTGGTGTTTTGAGCACACAAGGAAATCTAGTAGTTGGAGAAGCAAGGAACCCCTTTGAAAAAGTTGTAGAGGTAAGTAAGAAGCTCATTTCTATCTATGTTTCGTGGCATTTGCTTGAGGCTACAATTTCTGGAATTTTTGCCCTATTTTCAAAAATTAGGGTTCTTGTGTGTATGGCATGTTGATGTCATGGGATTGGTGTCTTGGGATGTGTTTTGCATAGATAGAATTGGTTTGAGGTTGAAATGTCAAGTTTGCAATTTTGGGATTTTGTGTTGAATATTGCCTAAAACAAAGCATGATAATGAAGTGAGAATTTAGTTGTTTTGATGTTTCCATTGGATTCCTTGTGCAAAATTATGTGGGAGTAGTCTTGGATTAGAATTTTAGGATCATTAGGAACATATGATTGAAATTGGGAAATTCTATCAAAGAAAACTCTCCTACTTTTTGGCTTCTGATAAAGCCTCACTCGAGTTCTCTAGGGTCTCACTCGAGTACAGTATTGTATTTTCTCTTTTCCTTCAATTTTCAGTTGCACTCCCAGTAAAAGCTTATTTTCTCACTTGCGAGTGATATGCGTCCTCACTCGAGTAAACCTTGTCTCACTCGAGTGCAAGAGTATTATGCATTATGAACTTATGTCTCAGGATAGCACTCGTAACCAACTTTTCAAGAGTGTGTCTTAGCACTCACAGGTGTTAAGCCGTCACTCGAGTTCCAAGGCCCCTGCTCAAGGGCACTTCTCATTTAAAAGTTTCCTTTGCTCTTGGGTAAGCACTTTCTGTACCTCACTTTGTAGTACTCGGGTGAGCATGAGGCCATCACTCGAGTATTGATTCTTATGCTCGAGTACAACAAGCATTTCTTGTCTTTGTGTTTGCTTTCTGTCAAGCACTCACATAAGTGTGCTCATTCTCGAGTGCAAATCTCATCATCACTTGAGTGAGGCCTCCTTCACTCGAGTGCATTAGTTACAAATTAGCACTTATAGCTTTGAAAAGAGGTCTTTAATCTAGTGTTTCCCAATCCTTTAGGGCTTTTATTTTTTTTAAATATTTTGATATTTTTATATCGGTTTTATTTATAATTGGTTTAAATAATTATTTTAAGACTGGTTTTTTAGAGAACCGGTCTTAGAAGTTCTATATAATTACAAAACTACCACCGATCAAATTTTTTAGACCTTATCCGCCATAACCAATGTTAGAGGCATCAGTTTCAACAATTTTGTAAGCAGAAGGATTAGGAAGGTTAAGACAAGGAAGTTCCTTAACCTGGAGTTTAATCTGCTTAACAACATTTGAATGAATATCCATCTAAGGAGGAGGATTCGTTTTAAGATGCTGGTGAAGCAGTTTAATAAAATTGCTAAGATGAGGAATAAACTCAGCAACATAGTTTAAACATCCCAAAAACCTTTGAAGTTGTGTTTTATCAATGATTTGATCAAGAAATTTATCTACAAATTGAATTGCACGTTCAATTGGCGTTATGGATCCCTGGTAAATCCAATGACCAAGAAACCTAGCCTTAGTTTGAAAAGGACTAATTTTAGGTTTAGAAACTACTAAACCATTTGTTTCTCAACTTTAATGAAATGATTGCATGTTTAAAATGTTCTATTGAATGAGAATAGATCAAAAAATCATCAATGTAAATGATAATGAATTGACTATAATCATTAAAGATTTTGTTCATGATTCTCTGGAATTCAGAAAGAGCATTTTTTAAACAAAAAGGCATAATGTTCCACTCATACTGACCAAAAGGCATAGTAAAAGCAGTTTTATACGTATCTTCTTCAGAAATTTGAATATGCCAAAATCCAGATTTCATGTCGAATTTTGAAAAGATTTTTGGAGAATACAATCGTTTAAGTAGATCAAATTTGTTGGGAATTGGATACCTAATCCATTGTAACGCTTTGTTTAAAGGTTTATAATTGATTACAAGCCTAGGAGCTCCACGCTCTATTTCTGCATTTTTATTTACATAAAAAGCAACACAAGACCAAGGGCTTCTAGATTTACGTATCAATTTTTTGTTCAGAAGTTCTTGAATTTCCTTTTTACAAGTTTCAAGAAGTTTTGTAGTCATTTGAATTGGTCGCGCCTTTGTTGGTATTTTTTTTCATAAAAACTTGTTTCATAAGGCAAATCAACCATATGTTTTTTGCGATTCCAAAATGCATTTAGTAAATTTGAAATAATTGTTTGATGGATTTTCGCAAGACAAGTTTGGATTTGTTGTTTAATTTGTGCTGACATAACTGAGTTTCTATATGTTTAAAAGAGATAACTTTCTTCAAAAAACTAACTTGTTGTTGTTTTGAAGAACGAAGATTTAATTCTTTAACTCTGGGTTTTTGAGTAAAAGGGAATAAGATTGTTTTACCCAGATGTTCTTTTGAAATTCCATTTTTATCAGTCATATATGGGAATAATAGCCTTGCAAATGGCTCCCCAAGAATAATCTGGGTTCCCATATCTTTAACTAATATAAATGGGGTTTGAATCTTTAAACCTTCATTTTCAATAAGAACATTTGAAACTTTGTATTTGACCTTTTGGTTGCTTTTTCAAAGTATTTTGTAGGAATTATTCCTTCTTTAAAACAATTAGAATAAGCTCCTGTGTCAAATAGAACAGTTTGGTCCAAGACAAAATCATTATTAATAATAATCTTGGCTTGAACATAAAAATTTTGAATTGATATTTTTGAAATTAAGTTTAAAAATGGTTCAAAAAGATTATTGTCTTCTTGATCGGATGGTGTTTTATGTTGCCCTTCAATTTAAGTTGCAAGTTGAATATCCTGTATTTGGGATATAGCAGTTGCATGGGTGTCTTGTTGAAGTTTAATAAGACTGATTTCAGTTTTGAGGTTATTTACCTCGTACTGAAGGTCTTGGAGGGTTGTGGTTTAACAGAATGTTTGAACTTGTTTAAAACATTTGTTCAATCATATTTGTAGAAAAGAATAGGAGGTTTAGAGTTTGAAGAAGTCGGAGTTTGATTGAGAATTTCTCTTAGTTTGAACAAATATTCTCCTCTATCAGAATCTAGGAGTTTAGTAATGATATCAAGAAGTAAATCATGTTCCCTTGTGATAACATTAATTTCTGAAGAAGAGTTTTCTGGAAGATCTTCATTTGGAATTTGGTTAAGATCCTCAGAAGAACTACTTTCAGATTCAGATTCAAAAGCTTCAATCAAAAGATTGTTTATTTGTTCAAGAAGAGGTTCTTCAATACTCTTAATCTTCTTCAATTTTTGAGTCAAATGACAATATTTGGAAATATGACCCGGTTTACAACATTTAAAACAAGTAACTTTTGTTTGTTTAGGAAAATCAACTTTTGGTTTAGAGCGAAATTCCTTTTCAAGTCTACTAAGAGGTTTATTGGGCTTATATCTTTGATAGATATGTTTTTTCTTTTTGTAGTAAGGTTTGCGGTGAGGTTTAGATTGCTTACAAGGAGGAAAGCCAAATTGTTCACAGAAAGTTCCCAATTCTTTCCTGCTTATATCTGTTTCTTTCTTAAGTTGAAGTTGGATTTTATCATCTTGACAAATCTTAAGAGCAGTTCTTTGGACATAGGATATGAATTGACCATATGTCAAATGCTCACAAGGGATGTTGCCATCATTTTGGTTTCTAAATTTTTCTCTAACTTTATCACCTAAAGACTTAGGTAATCTAGCTAGGAATTTTTCTTTCCAAAATGGCGATAAGCATCATCTCTAGTGAGTACTCTAGTAAAAAAAGTATCTCTATACCATCTAAAATCAGATAAGGTATTGCATTTAAGATTTGAAAGAAGTTCAGCCGACCTATTTTCTAGATAGATGGATCTCCAAAAAAATGTTTAATAATTATAAAAAGAAGAGTGTTTACTGAATCTAGAATGGGTTGGTCGTTTGAGGTAATGGGTGTTCCATCAGATTCAATTTTAACAGATGTAAAAATGGTATATTTATCTTCAGGAGAAAGGTAATTATCCCACCAACCTTTAAGTTGTCTAGTAAACCCGAAAATTATAAGATTGGTAATCATTTCATTTGAATAATTATGTTGAAGAGTTTGGAGAATGTTTGACTCACTTTGACCATCAATGTTCCATTCATAGATATTGTCAACGTTAAAGGATTTAAAGTTTTGGTTTATTCGTTCTTCAACTAGAATGTCTGGAGGGTTGGCTCTATTGTAATAGAGTTTTGAAGGCTTTTTCCAGTGTTGATGGTTGATCTGGAGTTACGACTCAGAAGGGTTAGAGTCTGTATCGCCAATTTGGGAATCCTTTTCAAAAGTCATAACATCTTTTGATTTGGTTGATGACATTTGGGGTGTGCCTGGGACATTCATAGTTTGAAGTTGGCTAATTTGTTGGTTAACCTTTCGTAATAAATTAGATCTTTTAGTTTGAAAATCTGATTTAATTTTTGGGTTAATTTGAAATGGTTTAAAAAGAGGTGTTTCAATTCTAGTTTCGACTTTTCTTGAAGAAACTAGTGTTTGAACAAAATAATCACCTAATACCTAAAGGTATTGGTCTATATAATTGTTTTGTTCAACAATGTTCTTAATATCTGTTGGGTCAATGGGTTTTTCAATTTTTTAAAATTGAAAGGTGCAGCCATAATTGGTTGGCATTTGTCGTCAGCCAATTGTGGTACTTGCACTGGTTTTGGACGAGGAAACTTAGAAGAAATAGTTTCACCTTCAGAAGTCTTCCATTGTTTCTTTGTCATATTGATGGTTTGTAAGAAAGGATATTCCAAGTTTTGATCTTTTGCATAAGTATTAAACCAATCAAAAAAAGGAATATTTTCTTGTATCTTTTCAAGAAATCTGTAGAATTTTTCTTGAATTTCTTTTCTAGCAGATTTTTTGAAATTTTATAGAAACCATTCTCTCTGAAGGGTATATTTTTAAGATTAAAATTCCATTTGCAAGGTTTGTTTGTCAATTTGGAAAACATTTTCTAAAACGTTTATGATAAAAGGTTCCCCTGGTTCCCCAAGAGATGAATAGGTTGGAGACTCGATTGATTTCAAGTCATCATCCTTTTCATAACTTGTTTGTGGGATGTTTAAAGAATTGTCAACTCCTTGAATTGAAATATTTATGGTTATTTGTAGGGTTATCGTAGGTGGTACAGGTGCATATATAACCGATGGTACCTTTGGTAAAGTTTGTTGGGGAGTTGATGTATTGGGGGCTGACATGTAGATGACAGATGGTGGTTTAGGTAGAGAAGAACAAGAATATCTTGAAGATTCAAATCTAACAGACCTACAATCTTCATATAATGAAGGCTGAGTTCTGGTAGCTTGACTACAAGATCTTCTTGGTCTATCAAAAAAGAGTTTTACAGTTGCATCTGATGTTTGAATGCTTTTGTGTGCCTGAGATATTAGTTTAAGAATAGGCTTTTTGGCCTTATCCATTGTCTAATCATCTGGTAATTCAACATCATCTCACATAATTGTTTTTAGAAAGGTCAAGTTTTCATTTTGTTTATCTAATAAAAAGACTATTGTTTGGCCATTATCAGGAGGTATTAAAACTAACGAATTGGATGAGTTTAAGACCTTATACTGTATCCTATATGTTAGGGTAGCCGGTATAGATCCTGGTTTCATTTTCAAACCGTTTAACTAAAGTTTAAGTTTAAGGACTTCAAGAACATGTTAATCTTTTAAATCTGCCATCCTCTCTGGATAACAGTTAAAGTAGACAGGACCATTATGAAGTCCAAATTCTACTGCTGCAAGCAGAGAATCCGAAAATTCATAATGTCTAGCATCCATGAGGCATACTAGTCTTGACACGTTTAATCCTTTTCTTATTAATGGTTTAATGCCAACTTGAACACTTCTGATGTGCAAAAAGTTGTAATCTTTCTTATGTTTGTCAATTGATTTTTGAGAAAGAAGGTAAATTGTTCCTTTTCTGGTTTGATAGGAATTAATTCTTCAACTATTTTGATTATGTAATCAGATTAGGAGAACCACTTCTTATCATGAGTTTGCATTTGATAAAGCATGTTTAAAGCAATTGGAGGTAAAACCCAATCGTCTAGTTCTGGTTTATATTTTCAAAAGAAATTTCGTCTTTGAAAATTTGTTTAGAAGTTGAAGACTTTGATTCCTCATCGTTTAGCGTAGAGTTGTTTAATGGAGTAGAAGAAGAGCTACTACTACAGCGTTTGGAAGAAAAGGAATGGAGAAGGAAAGAAATAATTTAAATTGACAGAATTTAAATGGCTGAAAGGAAAAGATGGAAATGAAAAGAGTGCAAGAAGTAAAGGATAGAATTAAAGAGCAGAATAATAAAGAAGTAAAGATAAGATTAAAGCTGAAGAAAGCTTAAAGAAAAGAAAATAGCAATAATTGTAAATCTCCCTTTCCTAAGTATCATCACCTTCTAGATCCATAGTGGTATAATAATTAAAAATGTATCATTTTTTATGGATTAAAATATCTTGTTAAGAAATTGGCAAGATTTTTCAGATCCTACTCTAGCCAGACTTGTAGTATATAAAATCTTTATTTATCATACACTACTGCATGGGGCACAAATTCCTGCCTCAACACACGGGAATTATGGCAACCTCAACCCACGGATGGAATCATATATGATAAACAAGAACTATATACAAAGTGCTATCAAGTACAAATCTTTAAATCATACTAATCCGCTAACAAAAATTTTAATGCCATAAAAACATATCTAGATCTAAGTATTACATCCCTACTTCACCTTCTGGCTCTGATACCAAGACGGAGGAGGGGCCCCAATAACGGATCTAACTAAAGAAAGGGAGGAGCATGTGAAGAGGGGAGAAGACGAACTTCTTAAGGCATAATTACAAACATAATTAAAATATTAAATGATGCATGCAAAGGGGATGCTCTGTAATGTCCACTGAGATTGTGAATGAAATTAATCAGTGGTGGTAGAACCTACTAGTGATTAACTCATTAAATCTACTAATCTCGGGTCATCAGAGGAGGGAAGGATATGATGCAAAGAAAAGTAGAAAAAATTGATTAATTTTATTGAAAAGAAAGCATATGCACTTACAAAAGAAGAAAGGGGAAGCAGGAAGAAACCTCACCGGAGGGAGGAGACTCGTCGGAGGAGCTTAGAGCTTCTCTTTCTAGTTTCTCTCTCTAAGTGCCTAACCGAACCTGCCTCAGAATGAGACTGAATCAGCTTTAAATAGACGGGCGAGGTTACTGTTTAGGATGACCAGTAACCGGCTAGTGACCTGCACTATTTGCACAGTTCTGGTGAACAGTTGACCGGTAACTTGTTACTATTTAAACAGTTCCGGTTGGTACTATTTGCACAATACCGCCGACGCTTCAGTAATACTGTTTGGCATGTGATGTTACAGTACTATACGGTGAAAGCTACTATGTATACTACGGTGTATAGTGCTACAATGCTTTTGTATGTTTACATCAAAAACCTAAAAATAATTCTAAGTCTTGAAAAGTTAATCTTTATTTAAATCCACAACAAATTATTCTTCATCATCCTCTTGATTGTCTGAAGATGCTGAAGAGACTGGTTAACTGGTTGAAGCCATTTGATTTTGTTCTTTTAGGATTTGCAACATTGAGCTAAGTTGACTAATAAGATTAGTCCTATCTGCGGTTTCTGCTAGGATAGATGTAATCCTCACCTTTTGGTTCAGGAATTTACTTTATTTCATCATGCAAAGATGTCAAGGATTTTCCTTGAACCATTTATCAATAACTCTACTGTCAATTCTGCTGATGTCAAATTTGGCCCACCATCTTACCGAAGGAAGTCTTTGTAAAGTTAGTAAGAGAGTTGACCCTTGATTTGTTCGAGAAAATCTGTAATCAAGGAAAATACCCAAGATACAGATAATTTCAAAAAATATTGAAGATCAATTGGAAAAGGATCCTCACCAATGTTGAATTTTTGTTTAAATAACTTAAAGGCTTGTACAACCTTTGGGGGTAATATCTCTAGTACTGGACTAAAGAATCCCCACCAATGTTTGAACCATTAAGGAAAATCATGCTCAATTGTTGTTTTGAAGTAGATAAACCAAGTATGTGTAAAAAGTTCATTTTGATCCCAAAAGACATTAGACCATGCAACTACATAATCCTAATAAGTATATCCTTTGGGTTCATAGTCAATTTCCCAAAATTTTGGTTTAAATAAATTTTGTCCCACTGGAAAGGGGTGAGAACTTTCAAAATTTGGAGAGAAGAATGAGTAATCATTAGTCCAGTTCTTTTGTCCGTTTTTCTTTCAATTTTAATGGATCCAGAATGAACTAGTATTATGTCATACCATTCTCGAGTTTTTGTCAAATCAGAAGGCCTGAAATGAAATCCTGAAGGAAAGACATTTAAAGCTACCTGGTTTGGATTTTCATGAAAAAACTCTGGTTCCACCTGTAGAATGTGTTTTGCATAAGCCTCTTTGTGAGAATAAGACATATGCGTACTGGCTTGTGTTTGGGTTTGACTGACAATTGCCTTGGATAAAGAAGCTGCAGTTGTCAGTTGTTTTTGAGTTGGAGTAGAAGGTCTTGGCCAAACTTGTAAGCTTTGGGGTGGTTGGTTTAACCTGTCATATTCTTGTTTAGTCATGTGGGAAAATGGTACTAGGGCTGTGTTTTTCCCTTTTTTCACTACTTGTTCCCATGTTTGATTTGGAAGTTTCCTCTAGGCATATGCCTGTTCATAAGATTTTAAAATCTCATTTGTAGAGGCAGCTTCTGTTTGAGGTTTCTAGATCGATGACCCAGATAGAGTAGATGACTCTATTTGAGACTACTTCTGCTGCTGGGATCCTTGTGTTTGGGATCCATATTATTGCAGAAGTTGTTGTATAATCGCCTCCAGACTTGTGCTAGAGACTGTTTAATTTTGAGCATCTTGCATGACACTTGGGAGTTTATCACTCTTTTGTTTATCATCAGGTTCTTTCTTTTTTCTGGTCATTTTGTTGGTTCACTCACTACCTACCCTGAAGAAACTCACAGGTAAGAAAATATGGTAAGGAGTTTGAAGTGTATTTGATAAATTCAATGTCAAAATAAAAAACACTTAAAATCGCTTGCCATCTGGCAAAAATTTGTTTAAATGCAAGGTTTTTAACATCTTTTTGTAAAACGTCTTTTGTCGATTTACAAAAAAATCAGTCTTAAATGTGAAAAATGAAAAAAAAAATTTTACCTTTTAAGACCGGTTTTTCACCTTTTAAGACCGGTTTTTATGAAAAACCGGTCTAAAAGGTGAACTTTTTCGCCTATATTTTTACTACTGCGCCCAGTTCCCACTCTCTATGAACCCTTTATTCTCTTTTTGCCATTTCTTCGTGAGCTCTGTCCCTGCTTGTTCTGAACTCATCCATCGCACCTCGTTCCTCATTTGCTCAACTCTCCTCCGTTATTACCTCTGTCGTTGCAGTGTTCGCGTTGCTGTTCTTTGAACATCATCACTCTCCTCCATTGCCACCTCTATTATCCGTAGTGACCATTCTCCTCTATCATGACTTCCCTTTATCAGTGCCATGAATTTTAGGGCTTCATTTTCACCTCAGTTAAGGCCATCGTGACTTTGGGTAGAAGCTTACTCCTTGGTCTTCAATCAGGTTAATGTTCGATCTTTTATTTAGTTGTTGTTCAATAATTAATAATATCCTATGAAAATGGTTCTTGTTGTTGTTTTGAGCACTTAATTCCCACAAGTTGCTATTATAGTTTGTAGGAAATCCAATTGTTTTGTGATAATGTAATCTAGAAAAAAAATCTGCACATCTAGGTTAGATGCTCTAACTTGTACATCCCTATGATATTTGACTTGGAGTAATACTAATTTAATTTTTGTTTTAATTTAGTGTGATTGTTTGATTGTTAGTTTATTGGTTTGTTGAAACGATACTAGTTTCAAATGGTGCATGTTAATTTCGTTGAAATCTCTAAAACTCTATGGTTGTTGTTTTTTTATCTATCATTTTGATATGGATATAGGGTGCTACAAGTGTTGAGATATATATGGATCATAGTTGGATAAACGTAAAATGAACAAGTGTTGAATATGATAATAGGTCCAATACGCTATTGTATCCCTGCAGATATTTCTCTTTCTAACTATACAATAACTAGCACACCTATTATGATTCCCAATACAAGAGTCAAAATAGGGACAATTATCCATATAATTCCGTACACCTCTTTTAAAGATTCCAATCTAGAAAAAGAATTGATATCTTGTACTTCTATTGTATTAATTATCATTTCAACAATCAACTTCTCCCATAATGATATCTATGCTACCTAGTATTGTCATAATATTATTAGCCAATTTCATTCTTTTAACTAATTGAGGAAGAATTTGCAAATTGATAAAACCCGGGGGATGAATTTTCCATCTCTAAGGAAAACCATTTTGATCCCCTATTAGAAAAATTCCTAATTCTCCCTTTGGGGCTTCAACTCTCACATAAAGTTCTTGTTTTGGTAATTCAAAAGTCGGTGAGGGGCTTTTTAGACTTTGCTAGAAGAAATGCCGATGATGGTAGTAGGAAGTTTTATTGCCCTTGTATAGTATGTTTGAATGAGAAGTGACTAAGTGCTGCAGATATATATACACATTTAATTTGTGAAGGATTTTGTAAGAGCAATAACAGACTTGGATATAGATTGTTGTGTAGTTTATGTGGTTTGTTAGTTAATTAGTTTGCTACTCCTTAAAGTTATTGCATGTAGTAGAGCCTTGGGTTGATCACTGTGTTTCAAGTTGTTGTTTCCATTCTGCTGAACTGTTGTTGTTTTATTCTGTTGTTTCCATCCTATTTCTGCAGTTTACATTTTCCAAACAGTGAAATATATATATAAAATTGCCATTTAAAAAAAATTTCAATGTTCTTAAAATAAAAAGGGACGTTGTAAAGTAGGGGCGACACTTTAGACATCCCCAATTCATACTGGGGACGTCTAAAGTGACATTTAGACGTCCTCAGTCCATACTGGGGACGTCTAAAGGTTCACTTTAGACGTCCTCAGTATGAACTCGGGATGTCTAAAGTCACACATTAGACTTCCCCAGTATGAACTGGGGACGTCTAAAGTCCTATTTAACGTCCCCTATTTTTGCGGACGTTATTGACGCTTTTTTCCACGACCCTCAGATAGACGTCCCTCTGTTTTCAGACGTTAAAAGGCCAAAAAAGGGACGTTAAAACCGTTTTTTCTAGTAGTGCATCTTTCTTTCTAAAAACGGTACTGGAGCACCCCATGGAGATTCACTATGTCATATAAACCGTTATCTCAAGGAAACCCATTAGATGGGAGACTCATTATAATGCACCACCTTTGAGGGTTGATGTCCTGGTAGCTTTGCTTTATAGTTTGAAGTCATGGCGGTTTCACTCTACAGTTAAATGTCACGATGACTAGATACTATGGTTCGACATCATGGTGGTTCCACTCTACGATACCACACTTGATGTTTTACTCAGCTACCTGACTCGTCAGCCTCTCTAATCAAAACTCTCTGTAGGTAGCCCTCTCTGATTAAAGTTCTCCATAGGTAGCTCTTTCATATCAGTATCCTCCATACATAGCTCTTTCCTCAATACATTCTAGTACCGTATTCTAGTACCTCAGACCATCCAGGTCAATTCAAATTCCTAAAGAATAAGTTCAACTATTCAATTTGATTCTCATATCACAATTCAACTCTTAGAACCACAACATCAGTGAGTCAGAGAATCACTTTCTTCAATTATACCCAATATGTATGCTAGAAAAGTAAGATCAATACCGCTATTCTAAACTTCATGATATTCGAGTAATATCCTCAAAACATTATTAAGGTTCAATATCATCCATAAGGTTCGCAAGGTTCAAACTTCCTATATGAAATAGAACCCTAGGTCAACCCTATTCACATTCGACCTAAGCACTATTTCAGCTTAGATCTGATTCAAACCTATCCTCAACCTTTAGTATCACCAGATTGGATCCTCTAGGATCAATGTACATCATAATCACCACCTATTATGTACCACCATATATTATACCTACATACCTTTACACATTTTAACCTTTAGTCAAAGGTTTAAATTTCTAAGGTGCTTCCTAGGGGTTACCCATCTTGTGATTTCTCCTACTTGAGCATGATTAATCGATGAGTTCCAATGAGATCTGGGGCATCAACTCAGTAAAATACCATTTTCAACTGGGTATCGGTAGGTCATACATATGTCAATCCCAGTATGACATGCCATTATCCTTAGAGATGCTAGGTACTATCCCTACAGGGAAATATAAATAGTACCAGCTTCTGGGTATTGCACTCGATGTAGGTAGCCTTCTCCGATTGACATTATGGTGGTTCTACTCTACGGTACTGCACTTGATGATTCACTCAGTCACCTGACTAGTCAGCCCCTTCAATCAAAACTCTCTGTAGTTAGCCTTCTCCGATCAGATCTCTCTATAGGTAACCTTCTCTGATCATAGCTCCTCATAAGTAGCCCTTTCAGATCATACTACTCTATAAGTATCTCTTTCCTCAACATATTCTAGTACCATTTTCTTGTACCTCAAAACTGTCCAAGTCAATTCAAATTCTAAAAGAATTAGTTCAATTATTGAGTCTAATTCTTACATCACAATTCAACTCTTATAACCTCAATATCAGTAGAGTCAGAGAATCACTTTCCTCAATTATACCTAATAGTTATGCTAAAAAATAAGATCAATAGTGTTATTCTAAACTTTATGATATTCGGGTAATATCTGTTAAATTCCATATGTTTTGATGATAACAAAGATTGGACTAATGATAAAAGAGGATATTATAACAAATGAATTTGAACAAAGTAAATAAATTACAGACAAAGCATTACTTGAAGTAAGCACTGGAGTAATGAAGAAGATATGAGAGGAAGACTAAAGAAGGAAGACCATCACTGGCAGTAGCCTATGTTTACTCCAGTGACCACTCAAGTAAGGAATACTGTTACTCGAGTGGGCACTTGAGTAATGTCGAAAGAAAATGTTTTCGGAGGCATTGCCAAAATTTAGAGGTAGCCACTAGAGTAATCTGCAAAGTTATTTAGACCATTACTCGAGTAACCACTATAGTAACACATGAGAAAATGCATTACTCAAGTAGCCACTCGAGTAACCAGGTCAAAAATCTTCCAGTAGCTCTGCGGACTTATTTAATCCATTACTCGAGGGATCACTCAAATAATCAAGTAAACAAAGAACAAGTACTCTCAGCCAAGAATTTGATGCAATTACTCAAGTGAGTAATCAAGTAATCTATAAAGTTATTTGGAATTTACTTGAGGGGTCAGCCAAGTAAGATATGTAGAAAAGACATGGCCACTCGAGTAATAGGCTTATTGGAAGAGGCACCCGAGTAATGTGTGAAGAAAAGACATGGCCACTCGAGTAATTAGGTATTTCTAAGGTTTTTGATGTATCTTACTCCATGTATTACTTGAGTAATATCTTGTGAAAAATGTTGAATTACTAACCGCCATATTTTTTATTGGTTTACTCGAGGGACGACTTGAGTAACAAGCATGATCACTCGAGTAGCCACTCGATTAATGAAGTCCAGAAATCATGTTTTTAATCGAATGATTATTGATTTATTATCTATATGATTAACTCTTCATTGTACTAGTTTTCTAAGTACATTTGCAGAGAAACAATGCACAGATCATGTCAGAAGTGAAAAGTTAAATAAAAGTCCGAATGTTCACTTACTGCTACCTACCGCAAATAGATAGTTTTCAAATTTGAAGAATAGTTAACTGTTACTGTGCGACTCTAACAAACATGTTTGAATTGCTTCCAACAGATACTACAAATCATCTATATATTGGAGTATTCAAAGAACATACAACAACAAGTGAGAACAAGCAATCACATATCGATCAACATACTCTTTGTGCTTTGTTTTCTTATACTCATTCATTGTACTTCTGTGATTATATATTTGCTCTGTGAGAGAGTTTTTCATTACAAACTTAATATTTGTTATTGAGACAACTTAAGGTTGTGGAACCTTAAGTTGGGGATTTGATTGCAATGTGTAAGGGGGAGTGAGTGTCTAGGTGAAGGAACTTGCTATGTACTGAGGTGCCAAGAACCCACTGAATCTTGGAGAATATAGTGAAACTCTCAGAGACGCTTTGAGGACTGGACATAGGTCAAAGTGGTTGTGGCTGAATCAGTATAACTCCTGGTGTACACTTCGGTTATATTTCTCTTTGCTCTCAATTGATTTAAATATTCTGTCAATTTTCTTATATGCAACGAAATTTCTGGTATAACCCAATTCACCCCCCTTTGGGTGAAACGCTTGCACTAATAATATCCTTAAAACATTACTGAAGGTTCAACATCATCCATAAGGTTCACAAGGTTCAAATTTCCTTTATGAAATAGAACCATTGTCTCAGGTAAATGCTTCCTGTATCACACTTTGCAAAACTCGAGTGAACTTGAGGCTATCACTCGAGTATTGAGCCCATCCTCGAGTGCAACAATAATTTTTTATCACTGACATTGCTCTCTGTCAAATACTTCCACAAGTGTGCCTTTATGCTTGAGTGCAATCATATCATCACTCAAGTTGTCCTGGTATTTTCAGTAAAAGACTGCTTCTGTCAAACACTTTCAGTTCAACACTCGCTGTGCTTAAGTGCAAAACTACTTATCACTCGAGTGCTAGCTTTCATCGCTTGAGTACATTAGTTAAAATCAGAGCAATGACCTTTGAACTTTGTGAGATGCATTTGGTAACATTTTCAACCATTGCCTAAACTTGCAAAACATTAGTTTCTTACCACAACACACAATAATCTTTTGTTATCATCAAAACTTGGAATCTAACATTCTCCTCCTTTTTTTATGATGACAAAAACCTTTGTGATGGATTTTAAAAAACTGATTGAAGTGATAATTTTTGAAAATACTTTCAAGATTTCCAAATGAATATTCACTAAAGTTTTGACTCATTTTTCGGAGCTTTCCACATAACCTCATAAATTTCTTGCAATACTTCCAATGGACACTTAAAGCCAAGATAAGTCATAGTACCATAATATTTGATAAAAACTTAGAAAAAACATGAAAATGACCATATATAGATTAATGAACTTGTAAAGTACAATGGCAAACTTTAATCAACATCAACCTAAGAAATCAAAATACACCCAAAAAAATTGTAAAACATCAAGCCTACCCTAAATACATCAAAACTACTCAATACTCCCCTTAAGACAAAGTCAGTCTAGAACCAGAATAGCTTAAGAACCATCACACATGCTTCTCCCCTATTTTGTCAACATCAGAAGGGGCTGAGGAAAAGTAAGATCAGATGGTTGTGCTGGGGTATATAACACCATAGTGATGGATGGATCAAATCGCTTAGGCATAAAAGGTAGAGACGATGGCTGAGGAACAAAGGTTGCAGGTAGCGATGATGATGGCTGTTCATAAATGACATCAATATGGGAATGAGGGTTAGTGAAGAGTACATGATCTAGGGCTAAGAAGGTAAGGTCGTGGTAGGAGTAGACTCTGGAGGCACCTCAGTAGAAGTAGTCAGAAGATGAGTATGCATAAAGATCTCCATGTCAGTGATTCTTCGTGACTATTCTTCTTGTTCCTTGAATATCATATCGAAATTGGCATTATCCTTGTCCACCAATTTTGATACGTTTATTCCCATCTTGTCTACCAATTTGTTGTACTCAGTTAACAATTCCTTTTTCAAGCCTGCCACTGCTTGATTGATCACTTTGGCCAGATAGCTTGGTAGTGATGTATTTTGGAAAGATGGAGGTAGAGCTGGTCCTTGTGCAGAAGATCGAGCCTCATCACCTCTCGATGTAATGGCTTCTCTCTGAGAAGTAGCCCTGGTTTGACTAACTGGAAGATTGATACCTATGTGTGTGAACTATATCTTACCAAACCTTAGGATGTTTATGATGGAAATTGTGCCATAAAGGCCAATCATTGTACTTTGAACATTATTATTTTAATGAAATTTCTCCATTCTATTATCATATTATTTGCATGTTAACTGTGATAATTGTATCCTTGGATAATTCATGAAGATTGTCCTAAAATATCCCTGGTCTGTCATCTATGGAAATATGGCAGATGGATGTCAAAACAGCCTTTCTTAATGGAAAGTTGCTTGAGGATGTGTACATGACACAATCTGAAGGTTTTGTGCATCCAGAAGACTCTAGTAAAGTTTGCAAGCTTCAAAGATCCATTTATGGATTGAAGCAAGCATCTCGGAGATGGAATCATCATTTTGATCAAGTAGTCAAAGAGTTTGGATTTATTCAAAACATCGATGAACCTTATGTTTACAAGAAGGTTAGTGGGAGCATAGTTGTATTTCTGGTGCTTTATGTAGATGACATCCTACTCATTGGGAACGACATTTCTACCTTGTAGAGTGTCAAATCTTGGCTAGGAAAGTCCTTTTCAATGAAAGACTTTGGTGAAGCCACCTACATCCTAAGGATTAGGATCTATAGGGATAGATCCAAAAGACTAATAGGCCTAAGTCATAACACATACATAGACAAGATACTGCATAGGTTTAGTATACAGGATTCAAAAAGGGGTTACATGCCCATGTCTCATGGCATCTATCTTAGCAAAGATTTATGTCCTAGCAAACCTGATCAGTGAGATCGCATGAGTAAAGTTCCATATGCCTCAGCCATTGGATCCATCATGTATGCCATATTATGTACTCAACCAGATGTCTCATTTTCCTTAAGTATGACTAGCAGATATCAATAAGATCCTGGTGAGGGTCATTAGACTGCAGTCAAGAATATCCTAAAGTACTTAAAAAGGACTAAGGACTTATTTTTGGTCTATGGTGGATTGGATGATAAACTCTATGTAACCGGTTACACAAATGCAAGTTTCTAAACTGACTAAAACAACCTTGAATCATAATCTTGATATGTATTCCTCCTGAATGGTGGAGTAGTAAGCTGGAAGAGCTCCAAGTAGAGCACTATAGCAGATTTTGCAACAGAAGCTAAGTATATAGCTGCATCAGATGCAGTTAAAGAAGCCGTTTAGATCAGAAAGTTCATTATTGAACTAGGGGTAGTGCCTACCATCTTAAATCAAATAGATTTGTTCTATGACAATAACGGTGCTATTGCACAAGCGAAGGAGCCTAGGTTACATTAAAGGACTAAGCATATACTCAGGTGATTTCATCTTATTAGAGAAATTGATGATAGAGGTGATATAAAGATATGCAAAGTAGCAGGAGAAGATAATGTTGCTGATCCTCTTACTAAGCCACTTGCATAGGCAAAGCATGAGCGTCATGTTAGGGCAATGGGAATTAGGCAAATTAATGATTGTACCTAAGGCAAGTAGGAGGATGTTGGAAATTGTGCCTAAGGGCCAATCATTGTACTTTGAACATTATTATTTTAATGAAATTTCTCCATTCTGTTATCATATTATTTGCATGTTAACTGTGATAATTGTATCCTTGGATAATTCATGAAGAATGTCTTAAAATGTCCCTGGTCGGTCATCTATGCGGTAGCAGAGATGAAACAAGACCGGTATGACTTTGATAAGATATAGAGATACGAATCAAAGTCTTTAGAACTTATAAGAGTACAAGGTACTAGACCAACCCTCTATGAGAAAGCTACATGGATCAAGTCGTAAGCTTTTCTCATGTATAACCACGTCACAATGCCCTTAAACCTGAGGTCATCATGGATTCCTACATGAAAGTTGCTAAGCTTTGAACTAGTCAAAAGTTACTTTTGACCGACTGACAATAAAGGCTATGATCGGGCTTGGTGGTTTTTTATGCAGATAATGATCAAGATGGAACTTGTCCCTCACATTAGTATAGAGATATTAATGGGCCCCTCGATGAGTGAGTTTGAGAAATGTATGGCATACTACAATAGAAAGGAGTTTCTATTTCAATTGTTAAACTACTCAGGAATCGAGAAAGTAATGGTTAGGATAAGAGGATGACATTGTCCCAGCCTCATCATTGACTAATATATTGTGTGACAAAAGGGACATGACATGGTTGTATGATAGGTTGCATCGTGTTAACGATCCTCATATGAATTGGGTAGTCGTAATGTCTTGCTAGAAGCTGCTTGCGACTTGTGGGTTAGTACAGTTATTAGTCCATTGCCAACTTCATATGAGCCTACAGGGTCACACACAAGAATGGCCCAACACGAGATAATGTTTAATTTAGGGTGGACAAATTTTATATTTATATATATGTGATATAAAATTTGTTAATAATATTATATAGATATGTATTTTTGAAATACATATATTATATATATATATGTATATATATTATTTGATATTATTATATTATGTTAGTTTTAAATTTAATTTATTAAGATATATTAAATTTAATAACTAACATGATAGAGATATAGTATCTCAGATTTTATTTATGAAGATAAATTAAATCTAATGGCTCTTTATTTAGATTAAATAAATAGGTTAAATTAAAACTGTTGGACAGATTTAATTTAAATTGAATTTATTTAATTAGCTCATCAAGACAATTAATTGTTAATTAATCTTGAAATTAATGATCATTAATTTTGAAATTTGAATATAGCCCTCATATGTTATAAACTTGATAGAGCAGATAGACTCATGCGCGCATGAGAATTTAGAGACACAAGGAAAACCCTAGGAGACATTTGGAGGCGCTAGCACGCAGTCTGTAATATCCCAAAAAGTGATTAAGGGCTAATGACTTTAAAAGTGGATATAATTATTGTTGAATAAACACTTTTGGAGAATGTGTGATGGGAATTTGGATATTTTAATGATTCCAATGACTTCCTTGTGAAAATTCGTGTGGGGAGAGTGTTTATTGTGAAATTGGAACCATTGGGAACAATCGTGCAAAAGTTGAAAACTCTGTCCATTGAAACTCTGTACAGGGCAGCCAATTTGTATGGACGTTTTAAATAGGCAAATGGTGTCTAAAAATTCTGAAATTTTCCAGTATTAAAGTTCACATGTCAAGCTTCAAAACGAACATATAATTTGTATCATTTGATTTGTGACCTAAGAGTTTTGGATTTTTGAAGTTTGCCCAGCGAAATTAATTATTTTCTGGAACAGTATGCAAAGATTGAAATTCTGGGAATTTTGTGGTGATTTTCAGTAATGGCCAATATTTTTCCTATGAAGAGGACTTAAATATCTTTCATTTGGCTTTGGAATCACCTCATTTCGATTTTTCGAGAATTAGTTATGATTTTTCAAAGTTGGGCAGAAAATCTGCCAGAAAATCCGAAAATGTGAAATTAGAAATTATGACATCATCATGTGGTAAGGTGACATCAACATGGAATTAAAAGCAATTCCATCATTTTGATCAGCCATTCCCGACCCATTTCAGAGAAAAAAAAGACGTGAAGAGAGCTTGGAGAAAAGAGAGAAGAAGAGGAAGAAATCTCGCAAGGTAAGCCGATTTCTCCGACGATCTAGCTCCTAACGCGTATAATTCCGACTCTAAGCTACTCCTCTTTATTCTTTAAGGCTGTGAAGCTCAAAATTTGGTGTTTCAAAGAGGCTAGGGTTCAACAAAATTTGGGAAAAGCCAGAGGGAGCTTGAGGTAACTTCCAAACTTTCGTATATTGCTTATTCTGGCTGCTGTGGGCAATTTAATCGGTGAAATTTCGCCGGATTGCCATTGGTTTTAAAGTTTGGAAATTGAGTTTCCTAAGGGTTATGCTGCCCAATTTTGGTTCAAATGGTAGTTATAACCTAATGTAATAGTGAATAAAGTGGTTAGGAGTAGAAAGGAACGTGTTTACGGAGCCGAAATCGTAAAACCCCAATTTTTCCCGGAGAACATGTATATTTCGGCCAAGGCTGTAAATGGGTCTTAGAGTTGGGTTTTCAATGATTTGATGATTCCATTAGATTCAGTGGGCGAAAATAGGTGGGGTTACAGTTGGGCACTTTTTCAAAAAAGGCCGAGAAAACATAATTACGGAAACACCCCTAAAACCCTAAAAGTAGGGCTGCCAAGGGCAATTTCGTAATTTGACATTGAATTTGATAATTCTGAGTACGGAAATGGATTCCTTGGGCGGAAATATGTTAGGATAGCCCAGATTAGAATTTCGGGAAAAGTGCAACCGGACCGGGTATGGCGGGCCTAGGCCGGGTCCCCGGGGGTATTTTTGTAAATTTTCATTATAGACTCATATGGAACCTATTCTAAGTGTTTGAAAGTAGGAATTAGGGGTAGGAAATTAATCCACCATTCTTGATTTTGTTTATAGGCTTTGATATTTACCGCCCTCGTGAGCCAACTGCGCTGAAGGACGTCAGGAAAGGATCAGGTAGTGACTCTCTCTCTTATATTATGTGTAATGCTCTCTATGTGTGTGTTATCACTGTTCTGTGATGAATCTTTGATGCTGCTGCGGTTACAGCTGGTGATAGCTGTCGTTTACAGCGCAAGCTGTCGTTTACAACGTAAGCTGTGGTTATTGTGATTACAGCGTAAGCTATCGTGATGGTGATTACAGCGTAAGCTATCGTGATTATGATTACAGTGAGAGCTGTTGTATTGTGTATACAGCCGTGAGTGCTGTCGTTTGTGGTGAAAACCATGTATCTCTGAGATTGCTGCTGATGTTGCTGTTTGTGATTTATATACATGCTTTATGTTTATGCATTGTGTGAGTGGTTTGTTACTACTGAGATTCTCTCGAATCTCATTCTTTCCTATGACTAACATTTCAGACAGGGTGTGTGGCTCAAAGGAGAAGCGGCCAACCCGGAGCAATTAGGACCCTTGGGGGTATATAGTTGACTTGGAAACGTTGGTTATGTATTTTGAACTCGGGATTACTGTATATTTTGAAATAGGAATATTATATTCGATTTTGGTTGTGTAATCCCCTAGTGGATACTTATAAACCCTCAGGTTATATATGTATAGAACCCGGGAGTTTCCGGGGAGACGGTTATACACTCTGATATGATTGAATGTATATTAACTGCACAGGTAATTATATTCGAATTTTGAAATGGAGACCAGGAACAGGAGAGAGATTTTGAGTGATTTTGTGAAAACCCTACTACAAAGTAGGAGATGGAAACGAGTTTAAGTTATCCGAAGGTCTCTAATCTACTTTAATTATTTAATATCGAATTATAATTACATGATTAAAGGCAGGGTGTTACACAGTCTCCCACGCAGTCTCTATTAGAGAGCATTCGTGTGGATACTGGTAGAGGGAGCGGATCTAAAGTGTAGGCTTCTAGAGATCATGAAAACCCTAAGTTGAAAAAGGTACAAATCTTTTTAACTGATTTAAACAGTGTTGATAGATCCTAGATTAGGATCAGTAAAATTCTAAAATTCTTCTGCTGTGCCTACCGATTCTAACAATTTACCCTCTCAGTTCCCTCCAAGTACCAAACTTTGTTGTGCTTTACGATGAGAGACACAAGTTATGGATATGGAATTGTGGTGGATCTTGATGAAGAAAATCTAAACCTTCTCATCTCACAAAAAATAAGCTCCCAACATTTCTTCGTTGACCGGCTAAGAAAGAGGCCAATAAATAAGAATCTCTGGGCAAAAATGGGTGTAGTTCTCAGATTTGTTTACAATGCTATAGGTGTATATATAATAAAGGGCACGAATAGATTTAGAAATATCAATAGTCTTAAAGTTAGAAGGTCCTATAGGGTCATTTGACCTCAATTTCTGGAAGACTTCATTTGCAGAGAGAGTAGGTGGATCAGATGGTGGTACAACATTACCAAGTATATCATTTATAATAGGAGGAGATATCATAATGTGTAGGCCTCTAACAGTGGTGGAAATTCCTTCCTCTATCAACTCTCTAGCTCTAGACTTTATGTTTTGGACTTTCAAGTTGCAGTAAAAAGTTCTCACAACAGTAGGGGAATATAAAAGATGCACATTCAACCAAGGATCATAGTATCCAAGGAAAGGTTGAAAATCCAGACTACAACTTTTCTGTAGATAATCCAAATCCACATAAACTATAGGATAGAAACTTCTATTAGCAAACTTAGAATCATATACCTTCTAATGAAATGGCTTCAGTTTCTAAATATTAAAGCCATCTGCAGGAATTATGACTTGTTTTTCCTCTGGAGCTTGTGAAGTAGAAGGTGCTTCTGATTATGAAGTAGCTTGACTGGTCTGGCCAATATGATGAGAGCCCAAGGCATCGGCTTAGGAGGCAATCTTGCTAACTAAGGCATTGAGCTTGGATTTGTCAATTGCTTCCGGAGGTGCACATTAAAGGAATCATCAGAAGAGGATTCTTGAGGTTCTTCTATGGCGGTTAAGCCACCTTAGCCACTTTAGGCTAAGGATGATTCATCTTAGCTAGTTTTGATATTTTCTTACTCGTTTTGTCTTTTGGAGAGGTTGATGGAGTAGAAGATGGTAAAGGTATTGGAGATGAAGTATGAGAAGGTGTTGTCATTAGAGATTCTAACTTACTGGCTTCAGAATGAGGAGGTGAAGATGTTCGAGACTTTTGGGAAACTTAAGGAACCTTTTTTCTAACGATCTTGAATGATTCAAAAATGGATTGAGAATTAACAGTATAGAGAAAAGCTTGAAGAATGATTTTTGAAAATGTTCTTCGGTTAGGGCAAGAAAATGGAATTTATGATGATAAATCTGACCTTTCTAAGATGATTGAAGAGTTGCAAATGAAATTTGAATAGATTTGAGGCATTTTATTAGTAGTAAACGATCAAAGGTGAAGAGGTGTGGCTGATGAGTGAAGAGATACTTTCGAGTGAGAAGAAGAAGTATGATGGTCTGAGCTATTGCATGTCTGATATAAGTCTCAATACTCAAGTGATAACCTTAGTGCTTAAGTGTTATTCATATAGAACTCGAGTAATACATTTTTGTGCCGAGTGCAAAACAAAGAAATTTCATAAAGCATGTAAATGCATACTTGGTTTAAGTGTGTTTTGTTATATTGTCCATCTTTATACTCAAATCCTCTAGGATTACTTGAGTAACCATGCTTAGGTTAGTCTTATATATTTCTCTGCTGCTCGAGTGTTCTTGCTGCACTTCAAGTTTGTTCTTATATCACTTGAGAGATATTCTTCGCTCACTCGGATGAGGTCTGACACTTTTGGTTTGCTTGAGTAAGTGCCAAGAGTTCTTACATACTCTATTAATCCCTATTTTACATAGCTAGAAGCAGAGCGCTTGATATATTTCCACACTCGAGAATTCATCTCCGACTCGAGTACTAAGGTGCCTTGCACTCAAGTGACGCATTCAACACTCGAGTGACATCCTTACAAAACTAATTTCTGTATACTTCAATGCATGAGTCAGTATAATTATCATTAAAACTCACATTAAGCATAATAATTAAGAGAACTTACAACTCATTGGGATTAACCATTTCCAATTCTCCTTGTATATATAAGAATTGATCTTTAGCTCTCGACTTTATGAATAAGTTAGTGAGTGTAAGATGTGTTAGAATAAATTCTACTTTGACATCCTTCTTTTGAACGTGATCTTGAATAAAGTGATGTCAGATATCTATGTGCTTGGTCCTTGAATGTTGTACAGGATTCTTGGCCAAACTAATAGTGCTAGCGTTGTCACAGTAAATTGGTATCTCCTAGGTATATCCCCAAATCCTGAAGTTGTTGCTTCAACCATAGTACTTGAGAACAATAGCTTGCTGTAGCTATACATTGTTCACTGGTACTTTTCCTGTTAGTTTCATATTATCCATGATCTAAATCTGAAGAGGCCATCAAATTTTTGTTTCCTCTTTTTGGATACCATAGGCCAAGTTCTGTAGTGTGTCCTAGGTATTCGAAGATTCTTTTTATAGTCTCTGTATGTGATACCTTAGGAGCAGATTGATACCTTGCACACATTCCAACACTGAATGTACATCCAGCCTACTCGATGTTAGATAGAGTAATGAACCAATCATTCCTCTATATTTAGTGATGTTGAAGTCAGGGCCTTTTATGTCAGCATCCAACAATGTTGTAGAGCTCATTGGAGTATCAGCTCCATTACCATTGTCCATTCCAAACTTCTTCAATAACTCTTTCAAATATTTTTTTTGAGATATAACTATCCCATTCTTCCTTTGCTTGATTTAAAGTCCAAGAAAGAAGTTTAATTCTCCTATCATGGACATTTCAAACTCTTCCTACATAAGCTTGGAAAACTCTTGACAAAGAGATTCACTAGTAGCACTGATGATAATATCATCAACATAAATTTGAACAATTAGAAGATCATTTTTGTTATGTTTGATAAAAAAGAGTTGTATCTACTTTTCCTCTGAAAAAGTTTTGATCAAGAAGAAATTACTTAGCCTTTGATACCAAGCTCTGGGTGCTTTTTTTAAACCATACAAAGCTTTCTTAAGTTTGAAAACATGATCAGGCTTTGTTTCATCTTCAAAACCAGGAGGTTGTTCTACATATACTTTCTCCATAATATAACCATTTAGAAAGCACTTTTCATATCTATTTGATAAAGTTTAAAACCTTTAATGCAGGTGAAGGCTAAGAGTACTCGTATTACTTCCAATCTTCCCACTAGAGCATATGTTTCCTCATAATCAATACCTTCTTGATTATAGTCTTTGGCAACCAATCTTGCCTTGTTTGTTGCAATAATTGCTGATTCATCAAGTTTATTTTTGAAAACCCATTTGGTTCCTATAACCGAGTGATCTTTAGATCAAGGTACCAAATCCCAAACTTGATTCCTTTGAAATTGATTTAATTCTTCTTGCATAGCAATCACCCAATCATTATGAGATAAAGCTTCTTCAATATTAGAAGGCTTAGCCTCTAAAATAAAAGTAGAAAAAGTTACCTCATTAAGAATTCTATTTCTGGTTTTGACACCTTCGTGAATACCTCTAATTACTTGATCAATTGGATGATCTTTAGTATGCCTCCATGCTTTTAGTTGAGCATGATCATTGACACCTTCTTCATTTTGAAAATCATTTGTTTCAAAATCATTTTGATTTGAAATAGTTTTGTATTTCTTTATCAAATATATTTCTTCTTCATCAAAATACTTTATCTCATAATCAAGTTCATCAAACACAGCATGAATGGATACTTCAATAGTACATGTTCTTTTATTAAAGACTCTATATGCTTTACTTCTATTAGAATATCCTAGAAATAAACCTTCATCAAACTTCGAATCAAATTTACCCAAGTTTTCTTTACCGTTGTTGTGAATGAAGCATTTACATCCAAATATGTGTAGATGAGCAAGGTTTGGCTTTATCCCTTTGTAGAGTTCATATGGTGTCTTTCCAAGTGACTTATGAATATATGCTTGATTTGAAATATAGCATGCAATACTCATTGCATTCACCCAGAACACTTGTGACATTTCTTTTTCATTAAGTATTACCTTTGCCATTTCAGTGAGGACTATATTCTTCCTTTCTACTACTCCATTTTGCTGAGGCGTTCTAGGTAGAGAGAAGTTGTAATCTATTCCCTCGTTGTTGCAAAAATCTTTAAAGAGTTTATTATCAAATTCTCCTTTATGGTCTCTCTTGATGGAGACAATAGAAATACCTTTCTCATTTTGGACCTTCTTAGCAAACAAAATGAATTCAACAAACGTTTCATCTTTTGAAGTAATAAATATAGTCCATGTAAATCTTTTAAAGTCATCGATAATTACTAAGGTATATAGATTTTCTCCAAAACTTTTTATTCTCGCTGGACCTACCAAATCCATATGAAGTAGCGGTAAAGGCTTGGAAGTGGAAATCTTATACTTTGATTTAAATGAAGATTTAGTTTGTTTTCCTTTTTGACATGTCTCACAAAGCAAGTCGCCTTTGAATTTAAGTTTAGGAAGACCAACAATTAAATCTTTTCTAATCAGTTTGTCAAGTTAGTTCATATTAACATGAGCCAGACGCTTATGCCATAACCAACTCTCCTCTGATTTGCAAAGAAAACAATTTTCAGAAGAATTGAATTTAAATCAATAGTATAACAATTACCGTCCCTTTGAGCTCGGATCTTTGCCTTAATGGATTCTTTGTTAAGTGGTAGATCCTTCTTGTTTACTATCAAGTATTCTTTTGAATCAAAGATTACCCAGTTATCTTTGTCAGTGCTTTGACTCATACTCAGGAGGTTATGGCATAATCCTTCAATGTAATATACATCAACGATTTGAATACCATCAAATTTTCCCACTTTACCAATTCCAGCAATACGTCTAGATTGGTTACCTTTAAAAGTTACCTTTCCTCCTTCTCTGGTTTCTAGCATGGTGAACTTATTTCTGTTACCAGTCATGTGTCTCGAGCATCCATTATCAATGTACCACTTGTTTACTAGTGATGCTTTGAGACATACCTAGAGTAATGTGATCAAGCTTTAGGTACCCATACTTTCTTGAGTCCTTTATGGTTATTATGCATTACTTTTGGTACATGCGTTCCTTTTGGAACCCATTTGTACGTACCAATGACCTGTCCTTTTCTAAAGTAACATGATGAAGTATAATGTCCTTTCCTATTACAGTAACTACATGATGCAAATAGATTTGATGTATGCACAGAGTTCTTAAAGTATTTAAGATAAGTCCTACTGCCTTTTTTCTTCTTTCCTATGTTTTTATCCTGATTAGACTTATATCCAATTCTAGATTTATCAAAGGAAACTATTTGATATTTTAGAATAACTTTAAGAGTTTCACTTTCTTTAGTAAATCTTTCCATAGTTTTTGTTAAATCACTTATTTTCTTGTCTTTTTCTTTTTACAATGTACATGAGATATGACAGTACTTTCTAACTCTTTTACTTTCTTCTCATGACTACCTTGATGAATTTAGTATGCAATGCATTATATTTAGATAATAACTCATCATAAGTAGGTTCATAATCACTTACCTCAGAATCCTATTCTTCTTCCTTGGCTACCAAGCATAGATTTGCAACTTCGTCATTATCTCTTTCTTCAATTGACAAGCTATCACCCCATATAGAAGATATATATGCTTTCTTTTTCTAATTCTTCTTATCTTTGTTTTTAAAGCATTCAGATTTAATGTGTCTAGGCTTTCCACATTTGTAGCATACTATCTGTTGCTTCTTGTTTTTTTCTTGCTTGGTCCACCTTGATAATTCTTGAAATTCTTTTGGCCTCTTCTATAGAACTTCTTGAATTTCCTTACAATCATTCTCATATCAACATCATCAAGGACATCTTCATTTTCTGAAGACTCATCTTCCTTGATGGCTTTAAGTGCAACTTCTCTTTTCTTTTTATCATCGAACTCTTCTAGTTACTTCTAGAACTTTAACTTTCCTTCATACTCAGAATGGCTAACAAAGAAAGCAGCTATATATCGCATTGACTCTTCTTTAGCATATTTGATAGCTGGTACCTTTGCTTCCCATTCTTTCATAAGAATGTTAAGGATCTTTTTTACCAGGGAATTTTGATCAAATGTTTTCCCAAGTGTCGATAGTTGATTAACAAGATGAGTATATCTAAGTTTGAATTTTGAGATATTTTCTCCAGGTTTCATCCGAAACAAATCATACTCTGTAATTAGAGTATTGACCTTATTTTCTTTGATTTTGGATGTACCTTCGTGAGTGATCTCAAGAGCATCCCATATATATCTTTGGTTGTTGGCAGTGTGTAAATTCAGAAATATTCCTTTTGACTGAGGGCACTCTAAATCATTAAAATAGCTTTACTGTTTAATGTTACTAATATCTTGTCATTTTTGTCAAACTCCTCCAGACTCTTTTTCATAATTCTATCTTCGATTTTCTCTATTGGAAAAAGTCACCGTCTTGTATAACATTCCATAGACCATATTTGTTAGCCATCATGAACACTCTAAACTTAGCTTTCCAGAATGAAAAATGTTCTCCAGCAAAACTAGGAGATCTAGTGACAAAAGCTTCATCTGGAAGGATGTTCTCACCCATTGTTGCCATTTATAGGATCCTTCTCAAGCTGTTAGGCTCTTCGGGGAAGACCTTGCTCTGATACCATATGAAAAAGGCAAGCTTCACCCAAGGGGGGTGAATTGGGTGATGTGATAAATTTTTCGGTTGATGCGGTGATATGAAAATAACTATAGATAGAGTAAAGTTGAGAAGATTAGCACATAGAGAGTTATATTGGTTCGGCCAAAAACCCAAGTCTATATCAAATCCTCAGAGATTAAGACCTACTAAGACTTTTACTATTCTTCCAAGATTCAATGGGCTCTCGAAAGGCCACAAGACAACAATTATCCTTGAATGGACTACGAGCAAAAATATTCTAACACTTAGAAATTTCTCTCCCATTTACGATAAGTCTTACATGCAAAAACAAACCTATGACCTTTCTCTCTCGCTTACACATACAAGTCTTATGAGCAGCAACATTCTCTTCTGCTTACACCCCTGTAAGTCTTACAAGTGCAACGTGCTCTACTCCTTGTACCTTGTATGTCTTATGAGCAAAAAGTCCTATTAGGAATTCTCTTCACTGCTTCTTTCATAAGGATATCTACCTTCTCAAGGTCCCTGTACCTTAAGATCAAATAAAAATAGGATTTGAAGTGTATACAGACTCTCTTACAGAGCAAATATAATAAACACCAAAGTACAATATGAATACAGAAAAAATATGAATAATAGAGACTCGTGATTTTTCTTGTGTATATTCTTATTCTAAGTTCCTATTTTTATGGTCTATGAAATTCTATATTTATAGTCAGTTGATTTTGTCTGTTGAATAATAGTCATTGTGGGGCAGAGTGTTTAATTTTGGAATAACATGTGTACGTTTGAAATCTTTGAACAAGATATCATGGTAGGTACGTGCTTAGTTCGCTGTAATGATTCCGTCCACTGTTGTTTGACTTGCTTTGTGTATTTCTAATTCAAATGATCAAACTCCTGTTTAACACTTGATATATATGTTAAATGATGTTAAATAATAATAACAAGTGAAAATAAAATAAATAAATAACATTAAACCATGTTTAGATTGATCGTTGTAAGTCAGTTGAGTTTTGGCTTCTAACAGAGTATCACTCGAGTGAACTGAGTTTTCACTCGAGTGCAACATCACAATTTCACATATACTTCTGCTTTTCAGTTGCACTTCTATGCAAAAAACAAGAGTGCATTTTCTCACTTGTGAGTAATATTGGTCCTCACTCGAGTGCATCTTGACGCACTCGAGTGCACGTGTATTTTGCACTATAAACTCACGTCTCTGGATAATACTCACATCCTCTTTCTCAAGAGTGTGATTTTACACTTGCAAGTGATGTGGGCCCTCACTTGAGTTCACTGATCGTCACTCGAGTACATCAGTGTATTCTTGTATTAAGTACTCTTTCGCTTTAGCACTTGCATCGGGAATAGAGAGAGTTAGATTTCTCACTCACGGGTACTGAGCTATCACTCGGGTGCAAGTGCTCTTTACTCAGGTGCACTTGCTCTTCCATGCTTTGGCTGACTCTCGGGCAAGCACTTTCTATGCTTTACTCACTTTTACTCGAGTTCACTTTTCACTTTAAGTTTTCCTTGCCCTTAGGTAAATACTTTCTATATCACTCAAGTATTGAGTCCGTGCTCAAGTACAACGATCATTTCCTGTCTCTAACATTACTCTCTATCAAATACTTACTTGAGTGTGCCTTTATCTTGAGTGCAAATCACATCATCACTTGAGTGCTGAATCCATCATTCGAGTTGTCTTGGTAGTTTTGGCAAAAGAGTGCTTCTGTCAAACACTTTCATTTCAAAACTTGTTGTGCTCGAGTGCAAAACTGCTTTTCACTCTAGTGCTAGCTTTAATTACTCGAGTTCATTAGTTAAAATCACAGTAATAGCCTTTAAACTTTATAAGATGCATTTGGTAACATTTTCAACCATTGTCTAAACTTGCAAAACATGAGTTTCTTAACAATAATCTTTTGTTATCATCAAAACTTGGAATCTAATAGGTACCACCTTGATACTACTGGTACTATCCTTATACCACAATTACAATTGCTGGTATCATTACTGTGTGCACTATTGCCACCGATACCACCAACAGATATTGATATTGCCTCTACGTACACTTATACCACTGCTCTCTAACACCATTGGTACCATAACTTAAGTACCGATACCTCTACCCCTTTATTATACAAGATGCTTAATAGAAAGGGGTGGTCTAACTTTATGTATCCCAGTTACAGTAGTACTATTAAAGGATTACTACACTATCACATATATAGATAATATATCCTAAAGTTAAAACCCTTTGCCCAACTAGACCTCTAACATTGAGCTGACAATTCCATTACCTGAATTACTACTCTAATACAAAACTATAACATCCTTACCTTCAGCATCTTCTAATGAGTTTAAATGCATAGCGAGTTGAACCGCTAAGCCAAGAATTCAGTCTCAAAATATATTTTGGTAAACTACTACAAATCCCAGCTTCAAATCAGCGTTCGAACCTATAATTGAATGGATTTTTCTGATGGATTTAAAATTTTTCAAAATGATTTCATAATGGTTTGCAATTCCATTATAACTCATCAGTTCTTAATTTTTTTCATAGTATATGAGCATTTTTCTACTTATTTTATAGATCGGTTAATGATATATTATACTATCATTATGTCTACCAAGTTATACACATCAAATACAGCACCAAAATAGACAACTAACTAGAAATAAAATCTCTCAGTTTTGTCCTTTAGTTGTCCAAGATTACCTTCTTGCCCATTGAGCTGCTACCCTATGCTATAGTTGTTATAGGAAAAGAATGAGATTCAAAAGAATCCTAATAATAACAAATAGTCAATCATATAGATACCAAATCATAGAGCATGCCATATAGTTATCATATAATAGAATTATCACAACAGCATTCAGTGCACAAAAGGCAGTTCAGCATATGACCACAGCGTTAGGTATATCATATAGCCTCGATTATACCCATGCAATAGGCCCCGAGCGTAACCTGTGCAATAGGCCCCAAGCATCCACTCATGTATCATAAAACATTATATTGGCTTGAGCGTCCACCCTTGCAATAGGCCTTAGGCAACCACCCCACATAATCAAAATGTGTTAGACAATTCATGATGAATCCACAAAAAATGCATTGTATCATAGAACTTACAAATGATAAGGTTACTACCAGGTCATTTCCCTTGAGCAGTATACAACCGTTTCTCTGAGCTCAGGAAAGTCTTAAGCTCTAGATAGCTATTAGGTCCTATAATTAGAATTTACGAATGATAGGTTATTATTTCATCCAATACTTACACAATCAATTAGTCAAGTTGGTTATCATTAAGGCTAATACACTAAGGCAAAAGCAAAGTCAAAGTGGTTCAGGTATCCCAAGTTGGTTAACTTCATACTTAAAGTTCCACTTAATTACCTAGCGCCATTACATTTTTCATTTTCGCACTTGTACTCAAATCTGCCAGAATTTTCTTTAATATTTGAAATTCATAACTAATTGTATAGATGTCCAATTGTGATTATTCCAAAAGATACGTGGCTCCTAATCAGTCTAGTTTAATGGAAAAATATAGCCATTGCACTTTTGGATGCATATCAATATAGTATCTCACTTAATTGATCACTGACCCCAGAATTCACTAGTTTTCTAGACCAAATTTTCAAAATGCAGAACTCCTAGTACACACATCCAAATGACATAAATGACATGTTAAATTAAAGCTTGACATGTCTACTTTTAGACTACAAAGTTTCACAATTTTTGGACATCATTTACTTATTTTAAAACATCATGCAAATAATCTGCCCAACATAGAACACCTACTGGCAGCATTTCAACTTTGTAGTACATATATCTAGTTGTTCATAATTTACAATTAGGGCTATTCCCACACTATAATGCATTCTAAACACAATGGGAATATCAAAATAATCAAAGTCACAAAGCTTCAGTCTTTACACCTACTGACTGAACAAACCCAATTTTGCCAAAATCATCAAAATAGGATTTTTTCTGACAACTTGGTCTAATATCATCATAAATTATCATTTAACTATAAACAATTGACTAAACCATGATTAAAACCCAAGAATACTCCCTGGCCTAAATGAAGACTTATGCAAACAACAAACCAATTTGTTCAAAATGAAGCTCATGATTACCTTTATGCATTTTGCAACCGGTTCAGAAATTCGGCTTTACCCTGGCCTACGAGACGGCACCAAAACACCTATAAATGAAATTGTAAAACCATAAAAATGAAGCTTATGATGAGGAGAACAAGGTTTGTCAAAAAAAGAAAAATATTTTAGGAGGAAATGCCAATTCGGTAGTGTTGTGGCAAATTAAAGTTAAGAGAAATAACTATTCATGCTCTCTCTCTCTCTCTTCTAACATTTTTTCCAATTTCTTGGAATTTTTTAGGATTTTTTTATGATGATGGCTGAATTATATGGCCAAGAGGGAGTCTTGAAAAGTTAGTGCCATGTGTCAAATTCCTATGGTTCCATTTGTTCGGTGATCCAATTGTTCGGTGACAAACGTCACTTGCTTTAATAAAGTAAGTCTCGCTTCTTTTCTAGGGCCTTTAGCCATCCAACTTGTCAAGTAAAGTAAGGGTCTGATGGTTTTCTCTAGCTCCAGGGTTCAGTGTCATCCAATCATTCTTGGGACTCTTCTCATACTAGGCTTAGTCATATGCCTGATATAGGCTTATCCTCAAGTCTCTAGGCCTAAAATCTAGGATATTACATTTAACACATGGAACATGTCATCACAAGACCATTCAACACCCCCCAACTCTATTAATTTTGTCAAAACATAGAAATTGGGGAAAAAATAAAGAAAATGATAAGAAAAAGAAAGAAGAGAGAAGTTAGATTGTTCTTAAGAAACTATAAGCATTTTTACTGAATTTCAAGCCTGAATTCCCATTTCTAGCCAATCAAACCATCATGAAACTCATTCTACTCATCAAGAGCTACATTTCTAGTTTCTATGTTGCCTCTATGGTGGAGGTGCTATTGAAATCAAGAATTGATCATAACATCGAGTAGAGGTAAGTAAGAACTTTCATTTGAGTATAATACCTTGAAGTTTTGTAAAGTTTCAAGGCTATGTTGCTACCCTAGGGTTTCAGTTAAAGAGTGAAAATTAGGGTTTGATGTTCTTATGATCATGAATATGAAGATAAACAAGAGTTAAAGATGATATTTCATAAGTCTTGTGGTGGAATTTGCAAGAAATCACTTTGTGGTAATTTAGGGTTAAGTTTGGCCAGACCTGAATCATAAGCAAACAATGTGATTTTGATGCTTTTAAGGTTTCCAATAGATTCTATGGGCAAATTTATGTGGAAATAGCTTGTGGTTATGATTTTTTGATGATTGGATAGCAAACCTTAATTTTGGGACTTATGGTTGCTCAAGATAGTTGCAGCCAGATTCATGTCAGGTTGATTGTGGATTGTTTTTGGTTGATAAAATATTGTCTGATTACTATGGTATTTTACATGATGTTAGTAAACATCTTAAGCTTTAAAATGAGGTATAGAATGGATAATTAGGATTGGTAGATTGTAAGTTATGATATGTTGAAGTTTGGGTATTGAATCTTGAATGAATTCTGGATTAGTCAAGTTGGTCAAGGTTCTTGGAATTTTGTGGTTATAATTGGTAATAGGAGATATTTTTTCTTTGTAGAGGACTTAGAAAGCTTTCCATAGGAACATGAATCACCTTATTTAGATTTTCTTAAAATAAGTTATGAATTTTCAAAAATGAATGATAAATCTAGTAGATTAGGGATAACCTATGAATTTGTGGTATTTGAAAGGAATTGTGATAAATGGGATGATGAGGAATATAAATATGTTTTAGAACCAAATGTGCCCACATTAGAGACTACAATTACTATATTACACCCCTAAGTTTTATTGGAGGAAGGCGTGTAATATATCTAAGGTTGCAATGTGTTAAACATAGAGTAAGGGAAATGTAAAAGATAACCAACGAAAGTCAAGTAAAGGACAAGGATACAGAAGGGTAAAAGAATAACATAACTTTGAGTATGTCAATAAGATTAGGACACGTAATAACTCATCTCCGTACATTATAGGATTTGACATTTTCCAGGATTTGATGATTGCCTAAGCCTGAAGAAGAAGTTGAGTAAAGAAGAGAAATCATTGGAAAGGTTGCCAGGTAGTAACTCTTTCTCTCATATACTATGTGATGCTTTTCATGTATGTTGTTACCATTATATATGTTTGTTTCATGAGCATTCAGAATATGACGGGCGGAAGCCTAATGTTTGTTTCACAAGAACTCAAAATATGACGAGTAGACACCTAATGCCGTAAGACTTGTTTTACCCAAGGCTATGGTACTATGATCTATGATTGATGTTGTGCTGCATGTTGATCTCTGAATGCTATTGTGATTCTTAATGTGTATTGATGGTCTATGTTACATGCTCTATAAATTTGCATTTTACATGATTGAATGACTATTACTGTTGAGATTCTTTTAAATCTTATCCTTTCCAAAAAATTTAATTAAACAGTAAAGGCGAGTGGCTTAACGGGCAAAGAGGTAATTTCTAATAAGTGAAGGGTAGAGATGAAGGATTAAGTTTTCCTGCTAGTTATCTTTGTACTAATATTATGGCTTATAATGTTTTAATAGCTAAGTACTCTATACTCTGTATTTAGATATAAAGACTTAACCATATTACTAATAGTAATACTCTATACGTTGGGCATATATATGAATGTACATGAGCATAATAGTGGTATCAAAACACCAAAGAATTTAGGGATATAAGTACATATGGTAGTAATATCAGTACATATAGTAGTGATATAGTTCACTTGGTATGGTATCAGTGCTCGAATAGTGGTATTATTAAGTACTGGTATCAGTGGTATCATGAGTACTCATATCAGTATATATAACTGTGGTATCAGTAACGTTAAGGGCATATAAGCTAATAAACAACCTTCAAAATTATAAGCGAGAAACTACTCTAATACCATTTATAATGAAGTTAAGAATTGATGAGTCACAATTAAATTGGTAACCACTAAATAACTACTTTGAAATGTTTTCAAAACTTTCAGAAAAACCCAAACAGCTAAAGGTACAATTGAAACTAGGCTTAGTAGTCCATATACAATCTTTGTAAAAGACACATCAAATTGCGTTAAGAGTAAGGGGGTTACAGATAACTTTTAGAAGCTCTTGTACTATGTACAGGTATAAGGACTAGATGGCAAAGGAAGAAAGTTTGTTAGGCACTTGTTTCAAATAGAAAGGACCTGAATGTAAGATATGAAAATTATGATGGATGCAACCATGTTAGAATTCATGTTTTGATGATAATATATCTTAGGATCAATGTTTTACAGGATTAAAATGATTTTTGAAAAGCCTTTCTATGTTTGAGATGATTTGCTGATACAATTCACTCAAGTGAAAGTTGTCCATTTCATCACTAGCAAGTCACTAAATAGTGTGATTAAGTGATTCTGTGAAAATTTATTGAATCACTCGGGTGATGCCATCAAAATCCTGGCACAACATAGTTACTAGATATTGATCCCTTCAAAAGTATTGAAGGATCACTCTAGTGCTATCCTAATTTTTTTTGGATTATTAGAAAGGCACCAAGGAGTGATGAAGTAATTGAGTCACTATATAGTCATCATTATATCATGATGGGTTGTTTCTCTAGAATGTTTGAAAAAGATCAATCGAGTGCTATAGAGATTTTAATATCCTAAATTTTGGGCCTATAAGCTTAAGAATAAGTTTGAATCAAGTAAACTACTAATCCCAGTTTAGCAAGAAGACCAAGAATATTTGAGAGATAGAATGATTTCCAGGGACTCTGTTGTTCAGCCTTCCCGGTAGAGAATAAGTCTCCAGATTATGAGGGCTCAATATACCTAATTAGCAAGAAAAATATGCTGGTGTATATGACTTTGGCATTAACTTGTGGTGCCATGTGGGGCCCACAAGAACACACTCTGTAATTCCCTAGAACATAAGCATAATGGTGCCATATGGGACCCACAACCATATAGGACACCAAGTGCTAGCTTTATGGTCTCCACTAACAAGTGGCACATGCCTGAGGTGTAAGCACATGGGTGGCACGGGCTGAAGCCTATACCGATAAATTAGCTTTACTGAAGTAGCTTTATTAAAGTGGCGTTTGGGTGGGCACAATGAGATGTCACCTAAGACCTTTATACTTTATGCTTTTAGGTTGGCACAATAAGAAGATACCACCTTGCTTTTTCATAAAGTGACTTTTGTGTGGCTCAATGAGAAGGCGCCACCCAGCTACCTCATGAATCACATGTTGAATTAGCCAGGATGACTCATCAGTTTCTGATCAAGTCACATGTCCAACTCTCCCTGACGTCATTCATGAGAGCCATAAAAAATCATTAAACTTCCCTTTGCTAACTATAAAGACGCCTAAGAGATGAAGAGGAGAGAGAATGATGACATTAGGACACGTGGCACATTGTTGGGCATACATACATAAAGTAGCTTTTAGGTTGGCACTATGGGAGATGTAATCACCTAAAGCCCCTTCAGCTATATGATTTTATGTTGGACGAATGGTGTGATGTAACCTAGCCTCTAGTAAGGACAACCTACTAGTCCCCGGCCCCACCATATGTTAGACATCCCCTAACAATGCTCATGAAAGTTGAATGAAATCATCAGACCTTCTTTTCCATGACTTAAAGTCAGATAAGGGCCTAAGAGAGAGGGAGGAGGCTGGGTTTCAAGAAGAGCGTTGGGCACCCTAGGGAAAGAGGAGCACCTAGCACCATGAGAGTCAAACACTCATAACACATATCATTAAATTATCCCAACACCTCCTCACACTTAAGGAATTTAGCCAAGGCATGAAAAAAGGGGAAATAGAGAAAATAGAGATGAAAAAAGAAGAAGAGAAAAGGTAGAGTGTTCTTAAACTCCCAAGCAATTTTCTGCTCTGAATCTACATTTCTGGCTAATTGGGCCTTCATGAAACTTGTTCCTCTCATCGAGGGCAACACTTTTATAGTTTCAAACTCTTGAAAGGAGGAGTTTGGCACAATCTATAAGGAAGAGATGCTGTCAAAATCAAGAATGGGCTATAGTTCCAGATAGAGGTAAGCCTAAGCTCTGATTTAAGGATAATATTATAGAGTATTGGCTAAGATATCATGATATTGTGGTACTACCCTATTTTTGTTAAGAGGTCATCTTGAGGTTTTAATGATCTATAAGTATGAATATGATGTTAAACAAGGCTTAAGTATGATCGAAATGCATTTCGATAAGTCTTGTGGTTAAAATTTCCAAGTGATGTTGTGGTGGCCTTAAGGTGACTTTCAGCTATATTTGATTATAGGGGAAGGAATGTGATTTTGATGATTTTGAGGTTTCCAATAGATTCTACCCACAAAAATTATGTGGCAATAGCTTATGGAAATGATTTTATAAGGGTTGGGTTGAAAACCTAAAAGTTGGAATTTAAGGTTATTGGTGATAGTATTGCCAGATTCATTTTTATGACAATCAGGTTGGTTGTGAATTGATTTTGGATGACTAAATTGTATCCAATAGTTTTGGATGACTTCAAAGTGATGTAATTAATGTTGATTAAGCACTTTTAAGGTATATGATGTGAATTGTAATGTAAAAATGTGCTTGGTAATGGTTTAGTAAGCATTGTGATAATCAGGGGCAAAATGGTAAATTTACCGATCAATTGGTCAGTTACCGAAGAGGAAACTCATAGGTAACTCAAGATCAATGGCTAAGATTGATTCTTGAATGACTAATGGGGCAGAATCTAGTGTAGATGAGAGTATATGAAATCATAGAAGGAAGCACAAGATGTTGACATGTGGCAAGTTGTGGACCATTGGATAAGGTCAAATTTTCAAACTCATTTTCTCTTCCCTCTCCTCTTCTAAGTCGGTTGAAGCATGGGAAAAAGGGAAAATTGGGTGAACATCATCATTTTCATTTCTCTCTCATCCTACCTCCATTTTTGCTAAAACTAAGCAAGAAAGAGAATGACAAAGGTGAGTATTTGACCTTGAAAATGATCTTTTTGGCTCAAATGCTATTCTCTAGGGTTCTTCATGGTGTTGAGAGCTTCCTTGCTATGGTTTCAGAATTTTGAGAAGAGGTGTTTTGGTATTTGAACAAATTTGAAAGTTGGAGAATCAAGGTTTTGATTCTAACAAAGTGAAGAGGTAAATATTTGATGCATTTTAGTATAATTGTGATAATTTTGATTGATTTTTAGAAATTCTGGAATTTTGCCCTGATTTCTTGTGATTTTTAAAGATATGAATTGGTTACTATTTGGTGGTAGAATTGGTACCAAACTATGACCTTAGGCTATTAGAAGTGATTGGGAAATTATAGGAGTGAGATTAGTTATTGGTGGTTTTGGGTTGCATTTTGGGTAAAAATAGGGTATGTGTTGACTAGGAAGGAATTTAGATGTTTTGAGTTTACCAATAGGTTCCTTAGGGAATTTTAGATGAGGATGAGTTTTGGTATAAGTTTTGGAACTATTGGAGCTAGTTTTGGTAAATCTGGAAAACCATATCAGTTGCTGTGATCTGGCTTTTGATAAGCCTCATTCGAGTGAGGTAGGGTCTCACTCGAGTGCAGTATGAAATCTTGGTGTTTTGGTTAAGTCTTCAGGCAGAAATCACAAGTGAACTTGTATATCTGTGAGTGGCATATGTTATTACTCAAGTGTCTGGGATGTCACTCGATTGCAAGTGCATGTAGCACCATGGGCGTGCGCCTCGGGTTGTCACTTCCTACACCCCACTCATTGGGACTCGAGTGACTACGTGTTATCACTAGAGTGCATAAGTGAATTCTCAAGTGCATTGGCCACTCTAGGAGGTGTTGGTGCTCTTGGGTACACACTTTTTATATCTCACTCGTTGGGACTCGAGTGCGATTTGGGGCAACAATTGAGTGAGACCTTCTTCACTCGAGTGAGTCAGCCCAAAATTAGAGTTTTGCTTCCTAAAAAGGGATCTTCAGGGTAGTTTCTCCCAACCCTTTAGGCATTTGTTTAGGCCTATAATAGCCACCTAAAGAGTTTAAATGATAACCAACTTAAAGTGCTACAAAATTAAGAACTTAGAAAAGAGATTGACGGGTTGTTCCTAACTCAGTTTATAGGATTTGACATTTGCCGCCCTCGAGAGCCCACGGTGCCGAAAAGCGTCAGGAAAGAACAAGGTAGTGACTCTTTCTCTTATACTGTGTGAAACATTGTATGTATATTTGTCATTCATTGAGAATACTTTATGAATACATTGTGATGCTTTGAGATCACAGTGAAAGCTGACGTATAGAGTTTACAACCATGAGTGCTGTCATTTGTGGCATGAGCCATGATACATTGTGATACTGCTTAACATGATCATATATGATATGTGTTTATACATTGTGTAAGTGATTTGTTATTACTGTGATTCTCTTGAATCTCATTCTTTCCAATGACTAACATTTCAGACAGGTCTAGTGGCTCTAAGGAAAAGCGGGCAACCCGGAGTGATTAGGACCCCTTTAGGGTATATTTGATTTTAGGGACATTGGTTATCTACTTTTGAACTTCGTATTACTGTATATTTTGAGATGTAAATATTACATTTGATTTTGGTTATGTAATCCCCTAGTTGAGACTTATAAACCCTTAGTTTATATATGTATAGAACCCAAGAGTTGCCGAGAATTTGGTGATACACTCTAATATGTATGAATGAAAATCAACTGCACAGGTAATTATATTCGAGTTTTGAAATTGAGACTGGGATGGGGAAAAGTTTTTGAATGATTTTGTGAAAACCCTACTGTAAGGTAGGAAGCTGATATGAGTTTAAATTATCCGATGATCTCTAATCCAATTTAATTATGTGATATCGAATCATAATTACGCTAATCAAGGCAGGGGGTTTCATATAGAATGCATTATTTGGATTAGTAGATTGTGAGTTATGATTTGTTAAAGTTTAAGCATTAAATCTAGAAAGTGTCTCGAGACAGTTGGGTTGATAGAGCTCAATATTTATATATTTTTATTAATTAATCTTAGGCTTTTGTGGGAATTAATTGAATATTTTGGGCATAATCAAGTGTTAATGTGAGATTTTAGTGAAAGGATAATTTGAGAGTTATAATGGTTAAAGTGTTATATTTTTAATTAATATTTGTTATTACCATAATTGCTTAATTGTGAGCAAAAGATATTACCTGTGTGAATCTAATTTTGTAGGTGATGATATGGCACAACTTTTGTCAAGTGGTCAAGGTCAAAGATGTCAGTTTAGAGCTTAATGAAGGACAAAAGTGGAACATCACAAGTGTAGAATTTATTTTCATATTTTTCTAATAGGGGATTAAATGAGTAAGGGCCTTGCTTAGTAGTTGCAATTTTGTGCCTAATCCTAAAACACATTTTCACTCCCTCATCCAAACATGACACAACATACTTATTTAACCTAGAGAGACTTGAAGAAAGAAAAGGAAGTGGGGACCATTGTGAAAGAAGGAGGTGGCTATGTAGATTAAAGAGAGGCAACACGAAATGAATTAAGAAAAAAAGAGTTGCTGAATCGATGGGAATAATTGAGAAAGAGCTGGACCAAATTAAATGAAGGGACTGAATTTAGAGGTGGCAAAAAAGAGAGCTGACCAAAATGAATAAGAAAGGAAAGAGATTAAGCCGAAATTGTTGAAATGAAGAAAAGCAATGAGCTGAACCATTTTAACGAAAGCTGGACTAAAATGGGAAAAGGGGAAGGCTTAACTGAATTGAGACAACTAGACTGATAGAATAAAGAAAAACAGACAAGGGAGGCAGCTGGAGCTAATAGCGTCTGTGAGGAAATAAATAAAGAGAGAGAAGTAGGGGCTGTGTGGAGAAGATATTGTTGGAAATTGTGCCATAAGAGCTAATCATTATACTCTAAGCGTTATTATTTAATGAATTTCTCCATTATGTTATCATATTATTAGCATGTACGCTATAATTACTTTATCCTTAGATAAATCATAAAGATTATCCTAAATGTCCCTGGTCGGTCATCTATGCAGGAGCAAAGATGAAGTAAGACCAGTAGGACTTTGATAACATATGGTCGGTCATAATGTATTCTTACATGAGAGTTGCTAAGATTTGAACTAGTGAAAAGTCACTTTTGATTGGTGATGATAAAGGCTATGAACAGGCTTGGTGGTTTTTCAAGCAGAGGAATATGAATGGTCAAGATGGAATTTGTCCTTCACATTAGTAGAGAGATATTTATGGGCCTCTCATTGAGTGAGTTTCACAAATATATGGTCATACTACGATAGAAAGGAGTGTCTATTTTTATTGTCAGACTACTCAGGAATCAAGAAAGTAATGATCAAGAATAAGAGGATGACATTATCCATGCTTCATCCTTGACCGATATATCGTATGACAAAAGGGACATAACATGGTTGTTTGACAAGTTGCATTGTGTTAACGATCTTCATATGAATTGGGTAGTTGTAATGTCTTGCTAGAGGCTGCTTGCGACTTGTGGGTTAGTACATTTATTGGCATACTACCAACTTTGTATGGGCCTACAGGGTCATACACAAGAATAGCCCAACACGAGATAATGTTTAATCTAGGGTGGACGAATTTTGTATTTATATATATAATATAAAATTCATGAAAATAATATTATATATATATGTATTTTTGAAATGCGCGCACACACACACACACATATATGTATATATATTATATGAAATTTTTATAGTGTGTTAGTTTTACATTTAATTTTATTAAGATAAATTAAATTTAATAACTAACATGCTAGAGTATAGTATCTCAGATTTAATTTATGACGATAAATTAAATCTATTGGCTTTTTATTTGGATTAAATAAATATGTTAAATTAAAACTGATGGACAGATTTAATTTAAACTGAATTTATTTAATTAGCTCATCAAGATAATTAAGGGTTAATTAATTTCAAAATTAATAAAGATTAATTTTGAAATTCGAATATAGCCCTCATGGGTTATAAAATTGATAGATAGAAACTCACACACGAATGAGAATTCAGAGCTACAAGGGAAACCTTAAGAGACATTGGAGGTGCTAGTACACAGTCTGTGTTAGAGAGCATTCATGTAGATATCGGTAGAGGGAGCGAACCTAAGGTGTTCGCTCCTAGACATCGAAAAACCCTAAATAGAAAAGGTATGCATCTTTCTAACTCAGTTTAAACGCTGTTGATAGGTCTATCCTCTTGACTCATATTATTGAATTCTTATCATTAGCAAGCAAGGAAGACTAAAACCCTAACTCAAGGGAATCTCATTTCATCATTATACTAGTTTATTGAATTTACCTTGTTGCTATTATTAATTTCAATTATATTTGCTTCTTTATCTTGAAAACCGAAAAATACAAAAATATTGAATTAGATTAGATTACTTCATTAGTTTTATAAACAATTTCTCAAAATGATTTCTCACATTTTTAAGGTATTTATCACTTTACTATTTAGAAACTTGAAAATTAATCTCCTCACAAGAATGACCTAGGTTGAGCTATACACTACATTTTCAAACCTAGTTTTATTTTTAGAACTCACACGACATGGGTTCATCAAATTGGCGCTGTTGCCGAGGAGGATGCTTGCCAAAGTTTTAAGTAGTTAAGTGTTTTTTTAGGTTGTCATAGTATGTCTTAGTTGGGTAGAAAATGTGTGGCACTCATTTGAATTTTGGCAAAAATCTAATTTTCGATTAGCACTATATTACTGGAACTGAAATATTCTTGCCCAAAAAATTCTGAAATTTGACAAATCAAAGTTCTTTGGCATTCTAAACAAGACTAATAGTAAAAGCTATTAGCTCTACTAGATTTTAGCCAAATTCGAAAGTTTGCTATACTTTTATGAATTTTCTTTCTTTCTTTTTGGTATTTTTCTAGGTTTTTTATTAGGTTTGTTTGTTGGGGTTTTCTTTGATTTTTCTTAGTTGTTTGTGTGTTTTGGAATTTATCTTTGATAGTTGTTAATTGTTGGAGTGTTTGATAGTGGTTTAGGTCATTTTTCATGCTCATAGTTGTTTTGCATTCCATTTGCATATAAAACAAACAAACAAGAAATTTGCATTTTATTGCTTCACTATCATATTCCTAGTAGTCATTGTGTGGTTTACTATCGTTTCTTGGTGAGCAACTTGCATTCTTCCTCCTTGGGAAGTTATTGGTAACACTATTGGAATGGAAGATCCTCTTTTACAAAGCATTGAAGCCATATGACATTGATTAAAGCTTCTTTACTCCCTATTGGAGAGCCAAGAGAGAGGTTCCAATGGTCAAGAATATGATTCATCCTTCCACAACTTGTATCATGAACCCTATCTCCAATAATCTTTTTGACAACACCAACCCTTTCATAGTCCTTCATTCCCCCTACAACTCCCATATAGACCTCAACTTGACTTTTGTTCCCTACCATACAACCTAAATCTTGACCCCATTTCTTCACCGTAAAGGCCACCTTATAAACCATCTCCTCTACACCATCTACCCTCTTACTCACCATACCAACCCTCATTGGAATCTTCATTCCAATCATTTCACCCACCACTTTGGGAACCTTGCCCACCACACTACCTTGAACCTCCACCTCAACTTCATAATCCACAACCTAGTGGATTAGATACTTTCTTCTCACCCCACAACATATATTCCTTAACAAGTTCCTTAACAATAAAGTATGAGACACTCCAAGAGCAATACCTTCAGTTACTCATGTACCAAGGAACAATTGATAGCTCTAAGGAGATAGAAGAGAAATTGATGAATTCTTTAAGGCATACTATGATCACATGTTATGGGTAAAGACAGGAGGTGAAGTTGGACCCCATTGGCCTCAGGACCTACAAAAGGAGTAACAAGGAACCCAAAATCAAGAGCTTTATGCTACTTCACATGTGGAGAGTTCTCAACCTTCAATGATTCAATCAAATGCATCTACCTAAGCACAAGAAGTGAAGCAAGTAGAAAAAAACAATGAAGAGCCTTTCTTACCCTTTGGTAACAATCCTACCCCTAAAAAGAGTTGACTCTCATGCTACTGTGAATGATGAGGTGATTAATGATTTGAGAGATGATGAGGTGGATTAGGAAATAATTAATGATGTTAGATCTGAATAATTTTGATAATGTCAAATATAGATGTCAAATAAGAGCAAAAAGTTTGTATAATATACTTATCTTCTATATTGACTAACTACTATATTTAATATTGTATATCTTGTAGACTAGTCACAAACTTGAAAATCAAGAGGCAAGGGATTGGAGAAAGAAGAATGAAAGAAGAAGATTGAAGATATTCAAGAAGATGTCTAGTTAAGTGATAAGTAAAATATTTGCATATTAATTTTGCCTTATATGATAATTTTGCGGATAATATTTGAGCTCAATTTAATAAATTTGGGTGTAATAAATAAATAAATAATGATTTTGGCATAAAATAGAATTTCTTGAAAAATACTAAATTAGACCCTCTTTCAGTTTTTAGGAAATATCTAGAGCTCTAAATGTTGGATTGAGATGTTCTTTATATGGATAAAAAGCTAAGAAAGAGTTCTACAACTTTGATGTTGAGACCAAAATCCAGTTCTATCTCCAAGGGTTTTGAATTTTGCTTAGAAGTTGAAAGCGGGAATCATATATCATTCCACCAACCATTTCATCTACCACTTCATCTTCCTTTTCACCAACTACTTCATCTACCACATTCCATCTACTACTTCACTTACCACATTTCACCTACTACTTCATCTACCCTACTCCAGTCTTCCCTATATATAGCCACCATCTCCTTCACATTGGACACAACCATTTTCATATCCATTACTTTCCTCTCTTATATTTCTTCTTGCATGCCTCCTATATGGAAGGCTTAGATTTGTATTACTTTTTGCATGCCACATACATGGAAGGTTTTACCTCCTAAATGGACGGCTAGATTTCTCTATTTTTCATGCATCTTTTGGTTGTATATTTATTTTTGACAATTTAATATTCAAGTTTTATGCAATATTTATGAGAATTTAATTCTAGTTTTATGTAATGTTAGTTTATTTTTATTTTGTTTTTAATTTCATCATGATCTAAATTTCTATTTTTCTAGGGTGATGACGTAGCTTACTAATAACGGATTGAATCTTAACTTATTAAATCTATTTTTAATTTCTCCTTCATGATTGAGTTTTAATTATTGTTCTTAATGCTTTTGATTGATTGGCCACCTTTTGAATGATTTCAATATGCATGCTGAGACTGGAAGGAGATGCATGAGTATAGATCCTATAATTAAAATCATGACTTGCATATGAAATAGGAATATATTCATATGAGTTGTGTAGTCTTACTGAGTTCCATAAATCTTAATGCATAATTAATTGCTTGAATTCATATAGGAATATATTGTATTAGCAATTAATTATAGAATTTCTTGACCTTAGAAGAGGCTAAGAACTAAATTAGGGAAACTTGACTATCAATCATGTGGAATAAATTGGGCTAGAATAGATAAGTGATTCAATCCGGAATTTGTTAAGTGAAATCTGACCCCTAGAGCTTTTTCTCATATTTGCTTTCATATTTTTGCACTCATATTTAGTCATTTTATTTTTCTCTCTCAACCGCCAACTACTCGATCGACTAAATAGAATTAAAATTACCTATTTTGGTACTTAGTGATAAATCCTCGTGGGAATGATACTCTACTCACTTATGTATTACTTGATTACGATAGTGTACACTTGCACTTTTTAATGGATCATTTACACTCGTAACAAGTTTGTGGTGCCATTGCCGGGGATTGTTATCATTAATATCAATACCAAGTAATTTTAATACTAATTTAGTCTTCATGTAAAAATTTAAAAAAAAAAGGATTATTCACAGCATTCATTTGGTTTAATCAGTGATAATTTGTCATATCTTGGTTCTTTTTTTGGAATGCATGTGGATGGAATGAGACAAGAAAATATAAATGCTGGTAGGATTGAAAATTTTTCTCCTTATAATTATTTTTCTTGTGCTTATTGTGGAGAGTGTTATTCTTATGAGCATTGTCCATATAGCAATACCAGTCATTATGTGAGAGATGATTTTAATATGAACCAAACTTGTTTTGATCATTTCTTTTATCTTGGTGGAATTTTGGAGCAATAAGAGTCTTTGGATCCGTATGTTAGGTATTCTCCTAATCCTCCTTTCTACTCTTATCCATATATTGAAGAACATACTCTTAAGTATAAGGAAAAATCTGGTTTAGAAAGATTAGGTGAGGAGTTTGCAAAATCAACAGAGAGATCTATTAGAGAGAAAAAGGAAATTGTCACAAGTGTCGAGTCAAGTGTCAAAAATATAGAAATATATGTGAATCAAATTATTTTGTAACTTAAAACTATGAGGCAAGATTATTCTTTAAGCATGATGAACACTTCGTGTGTTGATGACGATTATTGTGAGGAAGTGGAGGACGTGGAATTGAATGAAACTTTAGCTCTTGTGGAATGTGATAAGGAACTTGAAATCACTTTTGGAGAGAATAGCAGATGTCCAATTGAGGTTCTAGCTGTAAAGCCTGATATTTATGACCTTGATGTTGAGGTTAATGTGGATGTTCCAAAAGTTGTTGTTTATTTCTCTCCTATTGAAGAGTTGACTCTTACTTATGAGAGTTAAGTGGATTTTGTGGGATGCTCTAAAATTTTAGAAGCTCCTAAATCTGTTTGCAAATATATGTATGTTGTGCTTTATTTGAATTCACTAAATAATTGTACTCTAAAATTGTCTTTGATTGAAGAAGTATAATTAATTACCTTGAATGATCAATTTTTGTGTATGAACCATTATTGCTTGAAAAGAAATAAAGACAAGGCAATCCTGGTGTTTGATACTTTTGATTAGTAGTTTGTGTTTGGAAAGTCTGGCTGAAGACTATAAGTTAGCATTGCTTGGGAGGCAACCCAAGATTTGGTTTAATGTTTTGTTGTGATTTTGTCAGACTTCTAGTAGCTCCTGATAATGTATTCCACTTTGGTGGTTGCAATCAAGAACATTTAAAGGAGTATAATGACAATGTACTCAACACTTTGCAATTTGTCATCACATTTGAGGAACCAACAGGTAAGTAAGTAAATTTTTCATTTTTTAAAAAAAATTAAAAATTAAAAAAAAATGGTTTGGTCTTTGTCTAGCTAAAGACGTTAAAGAAGGGCGGTTATTTGGAGGCAACCCAAAACTTCTTTCCTACTCTCTTATTTTTCTTTCCTACTCTATTATTTTGCTTTCTTAACTCACTGGAACACATTGCACTACGTTGAGAATTTTAGTTTTTATCAGTTTCATTTTAAGTTACCATGGAGGAATCTCTTGTAAAGCTGAAGAACAGGTTATCTTTTCTTCCCAAAGATGTGCTCAGGAAGATCTTAACAGTCGACTTGGAAGAATGAAGATATTCAAGCGTTTTGGCCTTCTTGTGGAAATACACTGGATCATTAAAGCTAAGGTACATTTAGTAGGTGAGATTCATAGATCATTTGTTAAACCTTTGCCAGGAATGGGAAGAAGTTCTTACTCCAAAAAGAGAAGAGCTAAAAGGATGAATATCTGCCATAAATGTGCAAGGTGTAATTGTGATCAGCGCCGTAGGAGTAAACGTATGGTTTCTATAAATCGAGAAGATAAAATTAAATTTATAAAGGATGGACTGAGTAAGGAGTCACTAGATGATCTCATTCAAACTCTTGAAACACATCTGAGTGGTGATGTTCATCGTATTCTTCTTGATTTAGCAGACATTCAACTGGGAAAAAGAGCGCTATTGTCTTTGGAATCTGAAGTTAAAAGACCCTGTTTGTCAGTTTATAAGAAAACTGGATGGGAAGTAAATCCTCGATTCATAGAAGGCGTTTATGTAATATCCCAAAAAGTGATTAAGGGCTAATGACTTTAAAAGTGGATGTAATTATTGTTGAATAAACACTTTTAGAGAATGGGTAATGGAAATTTGGATATTTTAATGATTCCAATGGATTCCTTGTGAAAATTTATGTGAGAATGATGTTTGGTATGAAAATGGAACCATTGGAAGTAAAGATGCAAAATCTGAAATTCTGTCCAGTGAAACTCTATTCTGGGCAGTCTTCTCGTGTGGATGTTTTGACTAAGCAAATGATGTCATAAAATTATGAAACTTTCCAGTCTTAAAGATAACATCCCAAGCTTCAAAATGGACATATAATTTGTGCCATTTCGTTTTGGGAACTGGTAGATATGACTGTCCAAAGGTTGAGGTCCAAAATGGACTCTGTTCTGGGGCAGTGATGAATTTTGTGTAATTCTGGAATTTTGTGGTCATTTCTAATAATGGTCCATATTTTTCCTATAAATAGGACTTAAATACCTCTCATTTGGCTTTGGAATCACCTCATTTCAATTTTTCTAGAATTAGTTATGATTTTTCAAAGTTTGGGCAGAAAATCTGCCAGAAAATCGGAAAATGGGAATTATGACATCATCTCATTAAAAGATGATGTCAGCATGGATTATTAATCAAATTTCTCATCTTCTTCAGCCATTTCACGCCATTTTCAACTGAAGCAAGAGGAAAAAAACGTGAGAGAGAGCTTGGAGAAAAATAGAGAGAAGGAAGGAGAAATCTCACAAGGTAGGTCGATTTCTTCAGTGAATTCGTACCTAATGTGTATAATCCTCCTCCTAAGCTATTCCTCTATGTGAATTAAGGTTTTGAAGCAAGGAATTTCATTGTTCAAATAGGCTAGGGTTCAGCCATATTTGGGAAAAGCTTGTGGGAGCTTGAGGTAACTTCCAAACTTTCATATATTGCTTATTCTGGTTGCTGTGGGCAATTTAATCGGTGAAATTTCACCGGATTGCCATTGGTTTTAAAGTTTGGAAATGATATGGCCTAGGGGTTATGCTGCCCAAATTGGGTCTTAATGTTAGTTGTAACCTAATGTAATGGTTAATAAAGTGGTTAGGAGTAGAAAGAAACGCGTTTACGGAGCCGAAACTGAAAAACCCCAATTTTTCCCGGAGAATATGTATATTTCGGCCTAGGCTGTAAATGGGTCTTAGAGTTGGATTTTCAATGATTTGATGACTCCATTGGATTCAGTGGGCGAAAATAGGTGGGGTTACAGTTGGACACTTTTACGGAAAAGGCGGAAAAAACATAATTAGGAAAATGCCCCTAAAACCCTTAAAGTGGGGCTGCCAAGGGTAAATTTGTAATTTAACATTGAATTTGATAATTCCGAGTACGAAAATGGATTCCTTGGGCGGAAATATGTTAGGATAGCCCAGATTAGAATTTCGGGAAAAGTGCAACCGGACCGGGTACGGCGGGCCCAGGCCGGGTCCCCGGGGGTATTTTTGTAAATTTTCATTATAGACTCATATGGAACCTATTCTAAGTGTTTGAAAGTAGGAATTAGGGGTAGGAAATTAATGCACCATTCTTGATTTTGTTTATAGGCTTTGATATTTGCCGCCCTCGTGAGCCAACTGCGTCGAAGGACATCAGGAAAGGATAAGGTAGTGACTCTCTCTCTTATACTATGTGTAATGCTCTGTATGTGTGTGTTATCACTGTTCTGTGATGAATCTTTGATGCTGCTGTGGTTACAGCTGGTGATAGCTGTCGTTTACAGCGCAAGCTGTTGTTTACAGCATAAGCTGTCGTTATTGTGATTACAGCGTAAGCTGTCGTGATGGTGATTACAGCGTAAGCTATCGTGATTATGATTACAGCGAGAGCTGTCGTATCGTGTATACAGCCGTGAGTGCTGTCGTTTGTGGTGAAAACCATGTATCTCTGAGATTGCTGCTGCTGCTGCTGTTTGTGATTTATATACATGCTTTGTGTTTATGCATTGTGTGAGTGGTTTGTTACTACTGAGATTCTCTCGAATCTCATTCTTTCCTATGACTAACATTTCAGACAGGGCGTGTGGTTCAAAGGAGAAGCGGCCAACCCGGAGCACTTAGGACCCTTAGGGGTATAGTTGATTTTGGAAATGTTGGTTATTTCTTTTGAATTCGGGATTACTGTATAATCTGAAATATGAATAGTATATTCGATTTTGGATGTAATCCCCTAGTGGATACTTAAACCTCAGGTTATATATGTATAGAACCCGAGAGTTGCCGGGGAATTGGTTTTACACTCTGTCATACGTGAATGTAGATAAACTGCACAGGTGATTATATTCGAATTTTGAAATGGAGACCAGGAACAGGAAAGAGATTTTGAATGATTTTGTGAAAACCCTACTACAAAGTAGGAGATTGAAACGAGTTTAAGTTATCCGAAGGTCTCTAATCTACTTTAATTATTTAATATCGAATTATAATTACATGGTTAAAGGCAGGGTGTTACATTTTGGTATCAGAGCTGTAGTTCCTGGCAAGGGTAGAGGTTGCTAGGATAGATCCCTTAGATAGTAGTAGGGATAGAAGATTATCTGTGAATGATTGTTGTGTATGCACATGTATGTTTTATTGACATGGATATATATGTGAGTTTTATGACTATATGTGCATACTATCTCTGCTAAATTAATGGGGCAAGTTGTTTATAGAATGAAGAAAACTAGAGGACGCCCCAATATTCCGCGTGTAGACCCAAAGGTGGAGGTCGTCAATGATAATCCACCAGATCCTATGCAAGAGCTGATGGGTCTAATCCGGGATCAAAGAGATATGATAACTGAGTTGAGATAAGAGCTCAGAGCAGAGAAGGCGAAGAACAAGGAAGGTCCAGTTCAGTCCACTCCGGAGGAAACTCAAGGAGAAACCCGTCATGAGGACACTGCTGAAGGGTCAGCACGACCCCTGGAGTCCCCACCTCACATTGTCCCAAATCAAGAATCACATGGGATGCCGCTTAGAGAGGAAAGAGACCTTCAGTTTTGGGTCACCAGGTTCTGCAAGCATCTGCCTCCTGCGTTCAGAGGGAGGTTTGACCCTCAAGCAGCCAAAGATTGGATGAACAGACTGGAGAAAATATTTGAGGTGCTTAATTGTCCGGATGAGGTAAAGCCATGACTGGCCGTTTACAAACTCGAAGGGGATACAGACCGTTGGTGGCGAAATATCGCCCTAACCTTGAAGAGCAACAAGATGCCATTGACTTGGGAATTGTTTCAACAAGAATTCAACGAGAAGTATTTTCCCAAATCAGTGAGGCTCGAGAAGGAGACAGAATTCCTGAATATCAGGCAAGGGGACGCGGAAAGCTTCGATGATTACTTGTCCCGTTTTGTCCGATTGGCACGATACTCCTCCTATCTCCGGTTCAAGGATGATGAAGAATGGAGTTCTGATATGCTCATTCACGGTCTGAGGCGAGAGTTGAGGAAGCGCTTAGCTACTCATCAATTTACCAAGTTCAACAAGGCGGTTGAACAGTGCAGGATTACAGAGAACAACTTGAGAGATTTATATCCTGCCAGAGCTACTAGCCACCGCAATGAACCTAATAAGGGTGCTACCTCACAAAAGTGAAAGGGGCAAGGATCTTCATCTGGAAGTGGTAAGAAGCCCTACCAGTCTGGGAGCCGTGACCAGCAAAGAACATATTCTGGACTATGGATTTGTCATCGGTGTAACCAACCACATCAAGGCAAAACTTGTGATGGCAAAATAATATGCTTCAATTGTAAGCGTGTGGGGCATACTTCTGCTGAATGCAAAGAGCCACGATCAGACCAGAGACCGAGGACATAGGGCCGAGTATTCACTATGACCCATGAGGAGGCCCGCAAATCTCCTGAGCTGATACAAGGTAAAATTCTACTTCATGGCCATCTGTTGCAAGTTTTATTTGACTCGGGTGCAAGTCACTCCTTCATTGCCTATGATTGCGTGAAGTACCTGGGATTGCATGTGCACAAACTGCCATTTGAATTAGTAGTGTCAACTCCAATGGGTATTAAGGCCTTGACCACAGAAGCTTGTTTGAGTTGTGTCATAACTGTGGAAGGGCATCAATCTATTGTAGATTTGATATGTTTGCCTCTTAGTCAATTAGAAGTCATTTTGGGTTTTGATTGGTTAATGGCAAATAATATATTGCTTGATTGTGGAAACAAGAGGATAGTATATCCTGTATGTCAGAGGGCTGAAGATGTGGATGCTAGTATGAATTTTCTTTCGGCAGCCAAAGCTGAAAAGTATCTTGAAAAGGGTTGCCAGGGGTATGTAGTGTTTTTCTCTGTGCAAGGGGAAAATGGAGAAACCTTGAATAATATACCCGTGGTAAATAAATTCCCTGAGGTGTTTCCGGACGATATGAGCGGATTACCTCCAGAAAGGGAAGTTCAGTTCTCAATTGACATTGTACCTGGAGCTGTTTCTATATCCAAGGCCCCATACCGCATGGCCCCAAACGAAATGGCGGAGTTAAAGAAACAAATAGAAGATTTGCTTGAGAAAGGGTTTATTAGACCTAGTGTGTCGCCTTGGGGAGCTCCAGTGTTGTTTGTAAAGAAGAAAGATGGAAGCCTTCGGTTGTGTATCGATTATAGAGAATTGAACAAGGTTACTATTAAGAACAAGTACCCTCTTCCCCGAATCGATGACCTTTTAGATCAACTATCCGGTTCGTGTGTATTTTCGAAGATTGATCTAAGGTCAGGGTATCATCAGCTACGAGTGAAAGCAGAAGATGTTCCGAAGACTGCTTTTCGGACCAGGTACGGTCACTATGAGTTCTTGGTGATGCCATTTGGGCTAACCAATGCGCCTGCGGTTTTCATGGATTACATGAACCGTATCTTTCGGCAATACCTGGATCAGTTTGTTGTTGTGTTTATCGATGACATTCTGATATATTCCAAGAGCAAGGAAGAGCATGAGCATCATTTGAGAATTGTATTGAATATCTTGTGTGAGAAGCAACTATATGCTAAATTGAGCAAGTGCGAGTTCTGGCTATCAGAAGTAAAATTCTTAGGCCATGTTATCTCGCAAGAAGGGGTCTCTGTGGATCCCAGTAAAGTGGAAGCAGTACTGGACTGGAAGAGGCCAGAATCTGTGGCGGAAATACGCAGTTTTTTGGGTCTTGCTGGTTATTATCGGAGATTTATCCAAAATTTCTCCCGTATTGCATTGCCGATGACCAAGCTCACAAGAAAGGATCAGCCGTTTGTGTGGGATGAGAAATGTGAAAACTGTTTTGTGGAGCTGAAGGAGAGGTTGACGACGGCACCTGTGTTGATTTTACCCGATCCCAGTTTGACATACGTTGTGTATTCTGATGCCAGTGGGCAGGGATTAGGGTGTGTCCTTATGCAGCAGGGACGTGTGGTGGCCTACGCCTCTCGACAGCTCAGACCTCATGAATTGAACTATCCCACTTATGATCTGGAGCTTGAGGCCATTGTATTTGCTTTGAAGATTTGGCGTCATTACCTGTATGGTGTGACTGTGGAATTGTACTGTGACCACAAGAGTCTCAAATATCTGTATGATAAAAAAGAATTGAATATGAGACAGCGCTGATTGAACCATATTTTTATATGAATTTTCCATGATTAAATTGGGATTTAAATGCATTTTATGAAGCATTATTGTATAATTAAGCATGAATTTTGGTTAGGAACAATTGTTTTGAATTAATGGTAATTAGGGGCAAAATGATCAAAATTATTAATTATTTTGTACAATTGTTTCTTGGAATTTTAATGCTACTTATGCTTAAATTTTGTATTGTAGGTATTAAAGAAGAAATTGAAGATTTTGGAGTTTCAAACTATTGAGCCAAGTGGAAAAGGGAAAAAAATTGAGTTGGGCTGCTATTTTGGGCTTCTTATAGCTGAATGAAAACAAAAAAAAAGAAGAAACAAATCCAGTAGTATTTGGGCTGCTGAAATAAAAAAAACAGAGAATAAAGCCCAAAACGCACACAGACCCAACAGCAATTGGACATAGCATCTGGATATGGGAGGACCCGGTGGACATGGGAAATGGACATGGCACCCGAGAGCTGCTGAGAATCCGCGAAGGTTTATGCAGAAGCTGAGAGTGATATTAAAGAGTGAGCGCCGCGCAGGGGGGGGAATCACCATCATCGCAGATCATCATCGAATCATCTCATTGCCCTCATTATCTCTAAACCTCACCGGCGACCTTCATTCCCTTTTCTCCATTATTTCCGTCGCCGGTGAGGTCAGTTTCAGAGAACCAGAAAGCAGAACCGAGAAGCTCAGACCACGGTTTGGGTTTGAGAGAGAGAGCAGCGCCGTGGGAGAGTGGGAGACGCGAGCTAGGGGCGGCTGGGAATCTGTGAGCGGAGGTTGAGAGCTGAGGTCTCACCGTCAGAGCTGCACTCCACCACCGAAGACCGTCGTCAACCCCTCCTTCTGTGATTCCGTTGAAGTCACCACCGTGTCTCCACTGTTTCTCTTCTGCATTTCACCATGTGGCTGTCAATTTTCTGTGGTTATTTTAAAGTAATGCATGGCTGTGAGTAGCTGATTTGCTTTGATCTTGGAGATGAATTTAAGATGGTTTGAGCTCACATGTGCTTCAAAGGGGAGTTTATTTTATCTATAGCTCATTATATTTGTAATTTCTTAGGTTTAAGAATTTATTTATATAATGAGACTATGATTTTAGTTCTGCTTTTTATGGATTGAGTTGTTGTGATTTGGAATGTGTAATGAGGATTTGTACTCATCAATATATATGGTTATATATATGTTTCTCTATGATTTTATTGATTTCTATCTATTTAACATGGTATTGTTGGATGGTTTGATTGAAATAGAATTATAGTTGAACCTAAATACATTGCTTATTTCATAGTCACTCTCTAAGGGGTTTTAATAATGCTTAAATGAATGGGTTCATGAGTTTAAGCATTAGACTCAATGGTAATTGAGGTTTGGTATATTAGAAGCTTAGAGAAACTCATTACACTAAGAGTGCTTAATAGCATTTCAAAGGTAGGGGTTCCTCTCTTGTGATGCTAGACTCAATGGTAATTGAGGTTTGATATATTAGAAGCTTAGTGAATTAACTCCCCAAATATCTTAATTGAGTAAGGATAGTCATTGAAAATCATTTCCAAGAGCATCTTCATCATTTGCATTCTTAACCAATTTCCATTCCATATCAATTTTATTCCAAAAATCCAAAAATATTAGTTTTAAAAGCATTTTAGTTTAGTTGCAATTTAGTTGTTAGATAAAAAGCTCAAAGACCATTTTTAACTCATTTCATTTCAATCATTGCACTTAGTTTCTAGGTAATTAATAAAAGGCTCTTCGAGAGACGATCCGGGATTGTGCCCTATATTGCAATCCTTGGTTTAAATTTTGAAGAGGTTACCAAGGCATAAAAGCTGACAAAGCCTGTTTCTTCAATTGATAGAGCTCAATATTGATATCTTTTTATTAATTAATCTTAGGCTTTTGTGGGACTTAATTGAATATTTTGGGCATAATCAAGTGTTAATGTGAGACTTTAATGGAAGAATAATTTGGGAATTAAAGTGGTTAAATTGTTTTATTTTTAATTAATATTTGTTATTCCCATTATTCTTTAATTGTGAACAAAAGATATTACCTTTGTGAATATAATTTTTGTAGGTGATGATGTGGCACAACTTGAGTGGTTAAGGTAAGAGATGTGATTTTGGAGCTTAATGAAGGACAAAAGTGGAACATCACAAGTGCAGAATTTATTTTCACATTTTTTCTAAGAGGAGGTTAAATGAGTAAGGGCCTTGTTTGGTTATTGCAATTTTGTACATATGCTAAAACATATTTTTACCTCCTCATCCAAACAAGGCACAACTCACTTTTAACCTAGAGAATAAGGGAAGTGAAGAGGAGGTGGCGGCTGTTGGAAGAATAGAGGAGAGAACCGAAATTGTCAAATGTGAAAAGGAAGGAAATAAGTCGCTGAACCAAGAGGGAATTATTGAAGACAGCCGAATGGATTATTAAATGCAGCTGGACCGAGTTGAAGGAGAAGGAAACCAGCCGAAATAATTGACCGAAGGCACAAGAGAAAAGCTGAACCAATAGAAACAAAGGCTGTGATTAATTGAAAAGAAAAAGAGAAGAGAAGCAACACGGAAGAGAAGGAGCCGGAATTGTTGACCGGTTGATTATTCCAAGTTGCTGAACCAATGGGAGCAGCTGGACCGTATGGAGCTTGCTGAACCAAATAAATAGCGAATGAGAGCATAAGGGTTTGGCGGCTGGGAATTAATGAGAGGGGAGGCACGCGACAGAAAGAAAGCAAGACCGATGGAATGAAGGAAGGGAATGGAGAGGCGTGAAGGATGAGCTGACCGAAGGGATTTTGAAGAAAATTTAAGAGTGAGCTGCTGCAATCCAATGGCCTTTGTCTCTTTCAATCATCAATCTTCATCCTCTTCCTTCATGTATAGCTAAGCTTTGGTGATTTCCTTGAGTTGGGTAATGGTTTGAGCTTCTAAACTTCAATGGAATTCCTTAAGCTCTCTTTTTAGTTCATGATTATGTAGCTTGGTTAAGTATGTAATTGTGATCTAGATTGTTATGCCAAGTGAATAAACTTGGTTGTTGAGCTAGGAGTTGATTAATTAAGCTTTGTATGATTCATATTATTAGTAGGTTGAATTGTTTATTCCAACTTGGTTAAGTGGATTTAAATGATTAAATTGAATGTTTTGAATTGTTGTAATGGTAATTACAAGCTAGAATTGGAAGTTGGTTATTCATCTCCTTGAGTCACTATTAATTGGTAGTATTCATTTAATTGCTTCGGTTGAATGAGTTAAATGATTATTGCAAGTATGGAGCTAGTGGTATCTTAGTTCCATCCTCTTGACTCATTATGGAATTCATATTATTAGCAAGCAAGGAAGACTAAAACCCCAACTCAAGGGAATCCCATTTCATCATTATTTTAGTTTATTAACTTTACTTTATCATTAGTGTTAATTTCAATTCCTTTTGCTTCTTTGTCTTGAAAACCGAAAAATACAAAAATATTGCTTTAGCTTGATTACTTCATTAGTTTTAAAATCAAATTCTCAAAAGGATTTCTCACAACTTTAAGGCTTTTTATCGCTTTACTACTTAGAAAATTGGAAATTAATCTCCTCACAAGAACGACCTAGGTTGAGCTACTACGCTACATTTTTAAACCTAGTTTTATTTTGTGAACTCACACGACAAGGGTTCATCAAATTGGCGCCGTTGCCGGGGAGGATCATTGCCAAGGTTTTAAGTAGTTAGGTGTTCTTTTCTGTTGTCATAGTGTGTCTTAGTTTAGTAGGAAGTGTATAGCACTCATTTGAATTTTGGCGAAATTCTGATTTTCGATTCGCACTGTCTTGCTGGAACTGAAATATTTGTGCCCAGAAAATTCTGAAATTTTACATGTTAAAGTTTTTCTGCATTCTGAGCAAGACTAATAGCTATAGCTATTAGGTCTGTTGGATTTTAGCCAAATTCGAAGGTTTGCTATACTTTTCTGAATTTTCTTTCTTTTTTGGTATTTTTCTAAGTTTTTGATTTAGTTTGTTCTTAAGGTTTTCTTTGATTTTTCTTGGTTGCTAGTGTGTTTTTGAGTTTGTTTTAGGTAGTTGTTCATTGTTGGAGTGTTTGATAGTGGTTTAGTCATTTTTCATATTCATAGTTTTTTGTTTTTGCATTCCATTTGCCATTAGAAAACAAAAACAAAAAGAGATTTACATTTTGTTGCTTTGCTATCATGTTCTTAGTGGCTATTATGTGGTTCATTATTGTTTTGTGGTGAGCAACTTTGCATTCTTCATCCTTGGATATTTGTTGGTTGCAACTTGAGATTTCAGGTGGCTATCACATTCTGTAAGTTGTGCTTCCAGTGACTATACTTATATACTTGCGGTTTGAGGTACTACTTCATTGTTATACCAACTTGTTCCCCTAAAAGGTGAAGTCTTACCTTGCAACTCCTATTTGCCTCTTGTCACATTGTGTTGCACTTGCCTTGTTATTGCTGAAACTGGTCTTACTCTTTAGACACTTGAATTTTGTTGGTTGTGGTTAACTCTTTTGGTTGTCAAAGATTAGTCATCTTGGTTTCCTACAAGTTGCTAATTTTTGCTGTATACAACCCTTCTTCAATTGACCATTTGACCAATTACTTTGCTGTAATTTGTGTGTCTATATGAGTCTTCTTACTGTGCATGACTAGATCTCAGAAAACTGAACTTGTGCCTTTAGATAAAGATATTGACAAGACAATTAGGTTACTTAAGAAAGGTAAGAAAGCTGAATCATCTAGTGTAGGGCTTGGACAAGTCATTGACACTGAAGTTGTTGCACATACTTGTGATAATTCTTCTCATATTGGCTCTTTGTTCATTGTAGATCACCATCTTACCATGGATCCTCCTCCAGAAGACGTACCTATTCCTCCTCCAGAAGATGTACCTCTACCTATTGGGGAGCGTAGAACTATCAAAGATCTTACCTCTTCTACTGATATTATTGATCCTTTCCTCTCTTGTCCAGAATTTAATATTAATTTTGAGTTGAAAGGTCCTTTATTGAGTCACTTACCAAAATTTCATGGTTTACCTGCAGAGGACCCTAACAGGCACTTGAGGAATATGTACATTGTGTGCACCTCCATGAAACCAATGGGAATTGATCTAGATGAGATGTGCCGAAAAGTCTTTCATTTCACATTGGAAAACAAAGCTAAGGAGTGGTTCTTGATGCTACCCCACCACAATCCTAATGCTTTAGCATCCTGGGACAGCTTGAAGAGTGCCTTTTTGGAAAAATCTTCCCTTCTTCAAAGATAACATCTCTCACTAAGGAAATCTTCGGTGCTAAACAAGGCCTCCATGAATCTTTTTATGAGTATTGGTGTCGTTTCCAAGAACTTATAGCCAAGTGTCCACATCACCAAATTCCAGAAGCTCGATTGGTGCAATATTTTCATAGTGGGTTGCTTCCTCAAGATAGGAAGAGTTTGGATTCATCTTCTGGAGGCACTATTCAATTGCTTACACCTGAAGAAGCTTGGGCTTTAATTGAGAAGATAGCTAGTAATGATCAACAATTTGAAGGGTTGGATGCTAGACAAGTCCATGAGGTCTCACATGCTTCAAGATCTTCAAGGGAGTATGATAATTTGTCATCCCAAATGACAGATATGAGAACTGACCTCAATAAGCTCATGGCCCATCTAAACAATGTGAACATTCATGGGTCACATTCTCAAGCTCTAGTGGCTCCTAGCTGTGACATATGTAGCTCTCACATGCATATTGCTCCTAATTGCCCACACCAACTTGGGGAGGTCTCGGCTGTTTTTCAAGGGAGACAAGGACAGAATCAAAGGCCTTGGAATCCCTACTCTAATACATACAATGAGGGTTTGAGGTCCCATCCCAACTTTGGTTGGAGGAACCAGAATCAATTTCAAGGGAGTTCTTCAAATCAAGCTCCAACTCAAGGACCTTCAAACCAATCGAATCCCCAACAAACAGTGGTTGCTACACCTGAATCCCATGCTACTAAAGATGACATCTCTCAACTTCTCAAGTGTATGAACAATGTGTCATCTTCAATGGGTAACTTAGCCTCGAGATTTGATGAAGAGAGAGCTCAAACCAATTCTAAATTTTCTGACATTGGGACTAAGTTTGACACAATCTTTAACAAGTTGGAGTTGTTGGATTCTAAGAATTCTAACCTTACTTCATTTGTCACTCAAATGTCCGATAGCCTCAATGAGCAACAAGCTAAAAGTGGACAAGGGTTGCCTTCCAATACTGTGATCAATCCTAAGGATGTACATGCTATCTCTTTGAGGAGTGGCAAACAAGTGGGTAAACAAGTCCGATTTGAAGAAAATGTTGAGAGTTTCAAATCTGGAATGCATTCTAGTGATAGGCACAATGAAGAGGTTGAGGTTCCCTTGCAACCACAAGTGGAAGATATTGATGGTAGTGATGATTCTGATCAAAGCACTCACATTGCTATTGGAAAATCTGAGAGTATGGTTGAACAGAAGCTTCTACAAAGGCATTCTTCTCCAAATTCAAATATGGATAGCAAGCAAGGAGTGCCAACTTCAACAAATGCTAAGGTACTTGACCCTTCAACTTCTTCTTCTTCAAGCAAAGGGGAAGGTAAAAAGGTAAATCTCTCTGAAATTCCATTTCCTAATTCATATGTGCTTAGCAAAAAGGTTTCAAATGAAAAGAAATTTCTTGATATGATGGATATTTTCAGTAAGATTGAAGTTAATTTGCCTTTGCTTGATGTGTTGAAAGGAATGCCTGCTTGTGCTAAATTCTTGAAAGATTTGTGTACCCAAAAGCGTAGGTGTAAACCCAATGAGTGTGTTCAGTTGAGTCCTAGTGTGTCTGCTCTGTTTAAACCCCATCTCCCAATTAAGTGTAAAGACCCTGGCTCATTCACTGTTCCATGCACTATAGGTACCATGCCTTTTAGTAATGCTCTTCTTGATCTAGGAGCCGCTATAAATGTCATGCCCTACTCTGTTTACACCTCTCTTGGCCTCACAAACATCAAATCCACTAGTGTCATCCTACAACTAGCTGATCGCACCACTAGGAAACCTCATGGCTTATTGGAAGACATCTTAGTCAAGGTCAAAGACTTAGTGTTTCCTGCTGATTTTTATGTCCTAGACATGTCTATTGAGGTCTCAGTTGAGGAGCCATTGATTTTGGGTAGGCCTTTCATGCGCACAGCTAATACTATCATTAGCATGAAGGATGGGTACATAACTATGGAAGTAGGTGATCATGTCATTCGGTTCAATGTTTATGAAGCTATGAATCACCCATTTGAGGACTACTCCCTTCTTGGCTTGAATGAGATTGATTTGGCCTTGGAAGAGGCGATTGATGAGTCTACTTTCTCATTGTGTGTGAAAAATGATTGTCATGATGATGTATGTGCTACCATTTGTTCAAATTCTTTTCCCTCTATTCATTGTAATGATGATGTGTGTAGTATTGATTGCATGTCAATTGATAGCTCACTTTCCACTTCCAATCCTTTAATTTTTGATTTTTCTAACCTTGGTAGTACTATATCTTCATTTGATAGTTATCATGGTGTTGGGAAAGAATTATTGTGTAGTTTTGTAGAATTTGAGAATGTTAGTGAAGTGGATTCCACTTTTGGAAGTGAAGCAACATCCATTAGCACTGAATCTGCTCCTATAGACACAAGTGGAGTTATTGTTGAAGATGAGGAAAGAAATCAATGTGCTACTGATGGCACGATTGCAATTCATGGGTCTAAGCTTCACATTCCTCCATCTTACAAGTTTCAGACTTCTCCTAACCTCAAGGATGATTGTGTGAGTAACCTCACTTCTTTCCAATTATTGAAATACTTACATTCTCCTTTTGGTGATGAACTTAGCAGGTCAAGAGTCATAAATTTCTTTGCTGAGAATTTTGGAAATAATGGACAACCACATGTCAAGACTGCAACAGGGGAGAAACTCAGTTCTAATCAATTACTACAATGTTGCATACCATTTCATGATGCTACTTCTCATATATTTCACTCTTTGAATGATGTAGGTGGGAGTCCAGGTTGCTTTGTGAATGAGCCACAATCTCAATCCACATTTGAACAAGGGGGACATACTTCCAATCCAACAGTTATTGGGGATTCTCATAAGAAAGGGAAGTTTCTTGGTGCACTTGAGTTGAAAGAACTTTTACCTTCAATTGTGCAACCCCCTGAACTTGATTTGAAACCCCTTCCCCCTAACTTGAAGTATGCTTTTCTTGCTGAACATGATCAATTACCTGTCATTATCTCTAGTTCCTTAAGTACATCTGAGGAGTTGAGTTTACTCCATGTGTTGAAGAAACACAAGAGGGCAATAGGGTGGACTTTAGGTGACATTCCAGGTATTAACCCAACTGTGTGCACCCATAAAATACTTTTGAATGAGGGTTCTAAACCTGTAAGACAGCCCCAACGTAGACTCAACCCTCTCATCTTAGATGTAGTTAAGAAGGAGGTCACCAAACTCTTGAGTGCAGGGATCATATATCCTATTTCAGATAGTGAGTGGGTCAGTCCGGTCCAAGTTGTTCCAAAAAAGAGTGGAATAACTGTTGTACGAAATGAGAAGAACGAACTCATTCCAACAAGAGTCCAAAACTCTTGGAGAGTTTGTATAGACTTTAGAAAGTTGAATGAAGCAACTCGAAAGGACCACTTTCCCCTCCCCTTTATAGATCAGATGCTAGAAAGATTGGCATGCAAATCTCATTATTGTTTCCTTGATGGTTTTTCTGGTTATTTTCAGGTTCCTATTGCACCAGAGGATCAAGAAAAGACAACATTTACTTGCCTATTCGGGACGTTTGCATACCGAAGGATGCCTTTTGGGTTATGCAACGCTCCTGGGACATTTCAAAGATGCATGCTCTCCATTTTTAGTGACTTACTCGAACAAGGTATTGAGGTATTCATGGATGATTTTTCTATATATGGAAATTCTTTTGAAGAATGTTTGCTGAATTTGGAGAGAGCATTAGAAAAATGTGTGCAAACGAACCTTGTGCTAAATTTTGAGAAATGCCACTTCATGGTAGATCAAGGAATAGTCTTAGGCCACTTGATAAGTAAGAGGGGTATAGAAGTTGACAAATCTAAAATTGAAGTAATTTCATCTCTTCCTTATCCCTCTAACTTAAGAGAACTTAGATCTTTCTTGGGGCATGCTGGGTTTTATAGAAGATTCATTAAGGATTTTAGTAAAATAGCTTGTCCCCTATCTAAGCTTCTCCAAAAGGATGTGGATTTCATATTCGATGATGCATGCAAATTGGCTTTTGATGAAATTAAGTCTAGACTCATTTCTCCACCTATACTCATTGCTCCTAATTGGGATCTTGACTTTGAGCTTTGTTGTGATGCTTCCAATAGTGCTGTTGGTGCAGTTCTAGGTCAGAAAATTGGTAAGACCTCTTGTGTTATTGCTTATGCTTCAAAAACATTGGATAAGGCTCAAATCAATTACACTACCACTGAGAAAGAGCTCTTTTCCATTGTTTTTGCACTTGAAAAGTTTAGGTCTTATCTAGTGAATTCTAAAGTGATTATCTATTCTGATCATTCTGCTGTCAAGTTCTTATCTAGGAAGACTCATACAAAGCCTCGGTTACTAAGGTGGATGCTACTACTTCAAGAATTTAACACAGAGTTTAGGGACAAGGCCGGTGTAGAAAATCTTGTTGCTGACCATCTAAGCCGCTTGCCCCTTGCTACACAGGGAGTAGTTGATGCTGAAGTTACTTGTGATGGTTTTCCTGATGCCCATCTCCTGGCTATTACACTTCGTGACCCATGGTTTGCTCATATTGTGAATTATCTTGCTGCTGGGGTGTTCCCTGATTCTTTGTCTCGTTTTCAGAAACAGAAGTTGAAACATGAATCTCAATATTATTTGTGGGATCCTCCTTACTTGTGGCGGCATTGTAGTGATCAAGTCATTAGGAGATGTGTGCCGGATGATGAAATTTCTTCTGTTATAACATCTTGTCATTCTTTGTTGTGTGGTGGTCACTTTGGGGCAAAGAGAACTGCTAGGAAAATCTTAGACTGTGGTTTATATTGGCCTAGCCTCTTTAAGGATTGTTATGCTTTTTGCAAAACTTGTGATGCATGCCAACGTTTGGGGGGTTTATCTAGAAAGCATGAAATGCCGCAACAACCTATGTTGTTTTGTCAAGTTTTTGATGTTTGGGGCATTGATTTTATGGGTCCATTTCCTGTATCTCATGGATATTTGTACATTTTGTTGGCTGTTGATTACCTTACAAGGTGGATTGAGGCCATTCCTACAAGGAAAGATGATGCTTCTACTGTTATAAAATTCCTACGTACTCATATCTTTTGTAGGTTTGGTGTGCCAAGAGCAATTGTGAGTAATCGTGGCTCACATTTTTGCAACAAATTGATGGACAACTTGCTATCCAAATATGGTGTTCTCCACAAGATTTCTACCCCTTACCATCCACAGACAAATGGGCAAGCTGAGGTGTCTAATAGGGAAATCAAGTATATCTTAGAGCGAATTGTCAAGCCAAGTAGGAAAGATTGGAGTCTTCGGTTGGATGATGCTCTTTGGGCATATCGTACAGCTTTTAAAACTCCCATTGGCATGTCTCCTTTCCGGTTAGTCTTTGGTAAGGGTTGCCATCTACCTGTTGAGCTAGAGCATAGAGCTTACTGGGCTGTGAAGACTTGTAATATGGATCTTCAAGGTTCTGCTGAGGAAAGGATGCTTGAGATACAAGAGCTAGAAGAGTTGAGGTTGGATGCATATGAAAGTTCTCGTATCTATAAGGAAAAATCCAAATTGATTCATGATCAAGGCATCTTACGGAAGCAGTTTCATGAAGGAGAACAAGTGCTTATGTTCAAGGCAAGATTCAAGCTCAAAAATGGGAAGCTTAAAACCAAATGGCAAGGTCCCTACAAAGTGATCAAGGTGTATAGCTTTGGATTAATAGAGCTCGAAGATCTTGCAAGTGGTGCAAGGTTTCAAGTGAATGGTCACTTGTTGAAGCACTACCATGCTAGTCATCAACCACCATAATGCCCACGGTAGTCTCTTTCCTTACCTTGTTTCTTGTTTTATTTGATGATATATGCTATTGAACAAGTGTGGGGGAGGGACTTACCAGTAGTAAAAGGTAGTTTGTTTCTTTGCATTTTTCAATTGAATAAAATCCATTGTGAATCATACCTTTGTGCTTAACCTTATCCTACACTACCCTTTTCTCTTATCCTTATACCTAATTTCTGAGAACTATTTCCACTTATGTCTTGTTCTCTCTCTCCTTGTGATGATGATGTGTTGTGCTTCAATCTTGAATTGGACTTCACAACATTCACTTCACCCAAGAGATAAGTGCGTCTAGGTTCTTTGTTTTTGTGCATTACATTGAGGGCAATGTAAGGATTGAGTGTGGGGGAGTATGTGTTATTCTCATGAGAATTCACTGTAATATCATATGCCTCTGTCTCCTGCTTGTGTCATCTGTTGTTTTTGGTCCAATTCACTGAGATTTTTGAAGCCTTTAGTCATGATCAAGTATCTTGATTACTCTTAGTTGGATTCATGGTTGAAACTTGCTTTGAATTAGTGAATTGCCATAAAATTCAAGTGTTTTAATGATGCATGGTTTAATTTTGATGAGTTTGTTAGGAAACAAAAAGCCTAGTTGGAAGGTATTTTGGGCCTAATTGTTCATTTCATTATGTGATTTATCCACCTAGATTATTGCTCTCAAGAACTTGTTTTGTTTCTTGCTTGAGGCTACATTTTGCAATGGTATAGATAGAGATGACATTGGCATTCATTTCATCACCCATTTACCCAAACACAAACCATTTACCATTTACCTTTGTTTAGCCCCTTGAACCCTTCACTTTCATTTCCATTTCATTATAAAAATGCTATGTTTGCATCATTTATCAAGTTCTTATTAGCACTATAAAAAAAAAAAGAGTACTATTATATATGAGAAAAGAAAAAGAAAAAAAAATACAATGTGAATAGTCAAAAGAAAGAAAATAGAAAAGAAAAAAAAAGGAGAAAAAGTGTAAAGAAAAAAAATAGTGAAATATGTGAATTAAGTTCAGTTTTATAGTGCTAAGTGATATAGCAAATTATTTAGTGCAAGCATAGTATTTGTTACATTTTCCATCAATTGGCCTATTCAACATTACAACCCTACAAAGTCCTTTGGATTTATTTATGCCATTGTTGCAAGTAGTGGAGAGCCTAGAAATTCTACAAGCCTATGGTTAGAGTATGGTCAAAGTGGATGTGAGTGAAAAACTACCCTCTATGAGAGAAGAGTGCAAACACTTGTCATAGTTGAGGTTTCCAATTCAGCTCATTTTAATTAAACTTTGCATTGCTTTAGCTACTTCAATTTTTGGTATGTTCATTGAATTTGGATAGGTGGATACCTTGTTATTTCACTAAGTGTAATTCTTGAAGCTTGATCTTGCCTATCCTTCCAAATTTCATCCCTCTCTTCCTATTGTGAGTTTAATGTTTTGCTCAGGAGTGCAAAAGCTTAAGTGTGGGGGAATTGATAGAGCTCAATATTGATATCTTTTTATTAATTAATCTTAGGCTTTTGTGGGACTTAATTGAATATTTTGGGCATAATCAAGTGTTAATGTGAGACTTTAATGGAAGAATAATTTGGGAATTAAAGTGGTTAAATTGTTTTATTTTTAATTAATATTTGTTATTCCCATTATTCTTTAATTGTGAACAAAAGATATTACCTTTGTGAATATAATTTTTGTAGGTGATGATGTGGCACAACTTGAGTGGTTAAGGTAAGAGATGTGATTTTGGAGCTTAATGAAGGACAAAAGTGGAACATCACAAGTGCAGAATTTATTTTCACATTTTTTCTAAGAGGAGGTTAAATGAGTAAGGGCCTTGTTTGGTTATTGCAATTTTGTACATATGCTAAAACATATTTTTACCTCCTCATCCAAACAAGGCACAACTCACTTTTAACCTAGAGAATAAGGGAAGTGAAGAGGAGGTGGCGGCTGTTGGAAGAATAGAGGAGAGAACCGAAATTGTCAAATGTGAAAAGGAAGGAAATAAGTCGCTGAACCAAGAGGGAATTATTGAAGACAGCCGAATGGATTATTAAATGCAGCTGGACCGAGTTGAAGGAGAAGGAAACCAGCCGAAATAATTGACCGAAGGCACAAGAGAAAAGCTGAACCAATAGAAACAAAGGCTGTGATTAATTGAAAAGAAAAAGAGAAGAGAAGCAACACGGAAGAGAAGGAGCCGGAATTGTTGACCGGTTGATTATTCCAAGTTGCTGAACCAATGGGAGCAGCTGGACCGTATGGAGCTTGCTGAACCAAATAAATAGCGAATGAGAGCATAAGGGTTTGGCGGCTGGGAATTAATGAGAGGGGAGGCACGCGACAGAAAGAAAGCAAGACCGATGGAATGAAGGAAGGGAATGGAGAGGCGTGAAGGATGAGCTGACCGAAGGGATTTTGAAGAAAATTTAAGAGTGAGCTGCTGCAATCCAATGGCCTTTGTCTCTTTCAATCATCAATCTTCATCCTCTTCCTTCATGTATAGCTAAGCTTTGGTGATTTCCTTGAGTTGGGTAATGGTTTGAGCTTCTAAACTTCAATGGAATTCCTTAAGCTCTCTTTTTAGTTCATGATTATGTAGCTTGGTTAAGTATGTAATTGTGATCTAGATTGTTATGCCAAGTGAATAAACTTGGTTGTTGAGCTAGGAGTTGATTAATTAAGCTTTGTATGATTCATATTATTAGTAGGTTGAATTGTTTATTCCAACTTGGTTAAGTGGATTTAAATGATTAAATTGAATGTTTTGAATTGTTGTAATGGTAATTACAAGCTAGAATTGGAAGTTGGTTATTCATCTCCTTGAGTCACTATTAATTGGTAGTATTCATTTAATTGCTTCGGTTGAATGAGTTAAATGATTATTGCAAGTATGGAGCTAGTGGTATCTTAGTTCCATCCTCTTGACTCATTATGGAATTCATATTATTAGCAAGCAAGGAAGACTAAAACCCCAACTCAAGGGAATCCCATTTCATCATTATTTTAGTTTATTAACTTTACTTTATCATTAGTGTTAATTTCAATTCCTTTTGCTTCTTTGTCTTGAAAACCGAAAAATACAAAAATATTGCTTTAGCTTGATTACCTTATTAGTTTTAAAATCAAATTCTCAAAAGGATTTCTCACAACTTTAAGGCTTTTTATCGCTTTACTACTTAGAAAATTGGAAATTAATCTCCTCACAAGAACGACCTAGGTTGAGCTACTACGCTACATTTTTAAACCTAGTTTTATTTTGTGAACTCACACGACAAGGGTTCATCAAGCGCCGCTGGATGGAATTGCTTAAGGACTAGGACCTGGAAATAAAATATCATCCGGGTAAGGCAAATGTAGTCGCTGATGCTCTTAGCCGAAAGACTGTGCTCGTTGCAGCTATGATGATACAAGAAAGGGAATTGATTGAAGATTTCTGTGATTTAAATTTGACAAACCAGATCATCTATGCCAATTACACTGTTTCTCAAGAGGAGAGTGATTTAAGGGCGGAAATTGAAGAAGCTCAGAGTCAAGATGACTGGATATAGCGCAATCTGACTCGAATCGAACAAAGAGAAGTTTCGGGCTACGACATATCGCCTCGTGGATTGGTTCGTTACCAGAAAAGAGTCTGCGTTCCACTTAAGGCAGAGTTGAGGCAGAAGATTCTGGATGAGGCACACAAGAGCCGATATACTCTTCATCCTGGTATGACCAAGATGTATCAGAATCTGAAATCGGTGTATTGGTGGCCGGGTTTGAAGAGTGACGTGACCAAATATGTTGCAAGGTGTCTCACTTGTCAGAAAGTGAAAATCGAGCACCAGAGACCGCCTGGTTTACTTCAGAGTCCTGAGATTCCAGAATGGAAATGGGAAAGCGTGACCATGGATTTGGTTGTGGCATTACCCAGGATCAGAAACTATGATGCGATCTGGGTAATTGTGGATCGGTTAACGAAGTCAGCCTACTTCATACCAATCAATGCTGGTTATTCTCCTGATAAACTAGCGGAGATTTATATCCGAGAGATTGTCAAACTTCATGGTGTTCCGAAAAACATCATTTCCGATCGAGATCCATGATTTACTTCAAAGTTTTGGAAAGCATTGCATGAAGCCTTAGGTACTCAACTGAGATTCAGTACGGCTTATCATCCTCAAACGGATGGACAATCTGAGAGAACCATTCAGACGTTGAAAGATATGCTACGAGCTTGTGTGCTCGACTTTAAAGGAAGTTGGGATCGTTTCCTTCTACTGGCTGAGTTCGCTTACAACAATAGCTATCATGCGAGCATCCAAATGGCTCCGTATGAAGCGTTGTATGGAAGACGGTGTCAATCACCTTTATGCTGGAATGAATTATCCGAAAGGAAGCTTTATGGGCCAGATTTGGTTGATCAAACCTCAGCACAGATTCGGATCATTCGTAAGAGGCTCCTTGCAGCGCAGAGTCGACAGAAAAGCTATGCTGACAAGAGGAGAAGGCCTCTAGAATTTGAGGTTGGTGATCACATATTCCTGAGTGTATCACCAATTACGGGCATTGGGCGAGCCATCAAGAGGAAGAAGCTGAGCCCGAGATATATAGGTCCTTTTGAAATCCTTGAGAGGATTGGGCCTGTTGCTTATCGAGTAGCCCTACCCCCAAACTTGAGCAGACTCCACGATGTGTTTCATGTTTCCCAACTAAAGAAGTATCAACCAGATCCATCTCATATTGTTGAATATGAAGAAGTTGAGTTACAAGACAACTTCACATATGCGATAGAGCCAGAACAGATCATTGATAGAGAAGAACGACGGCTCAGACACCGAAGCATTCCATTTGTGAAGGTGATCTGGAAGGGAATGACTCAGAGGGAAGCAACTTGGGAAGCAGAAGCAGATATGCGAAGACGTTATCCAGAGTTTATGGCTCAAGTTGTGAGACAAATTTCGAGGACGAAATTTATTTTACGGGGGGAGAAATGTAATATCCCAAAAAGTGATTAAGGGCTAATGACTTTAAAAGTGGATGTAATTATTGTTGAATAAACACTTTTAGAGAATGGGTAATGGAAATTTGGATATTTTAATGATTCCAATGGATTCCTTGTGAAAATTTATGTGAGAATGATGTTTGGTATGAAAATGGAACCATTGGAAGTAAAGATGCAAAATCTGAAATTCTGTCCAGTGAAACTCTATTCTGGGCAGTCTTCTCGTGTGGATGTTTTGACTAAGCAAATGATGTCATAAAATTATGAAACTTTCCAGTCTTAAAGATAACATCCCAAGCTTCAAAATGGACATATAATTTGTGCCATTTCGTTTTGGGAACTGGTAGATATGACTGTCCAAAGGTTGAGGTCCAAAATGGACTCTGTTCTGGGGCAGTGATGAATTTTGTGTAATTCTGGAATTTTTTGGTCATTTCTAATAATGGTCCATATTTTTTCTATAAAGAGGACTTAAATACCTCTCATTTGGCTTTGGAATCACCTCATTTCAATTTTTCTAGAATTAGTTATGATTTTTCAAAGTTTGGGCAGAAAATCTGCCAGAAAATCGGAAAATGGGAATTATGACATCATCTCATTAAAAGATGATGTCAGCATGGATTATTAATCAAATTTCTCATCTTCTTCAGCCATTTCACGCCATTTTCAGCTGAAGCAAGAGGAAAAAAACGTGAGAGAGAGCTTGGAGAAAAATAGAGAGAAGGAAGGAGAAATCTCACAAGGTAGGTCGATTTCTTCAGTGAATTCGTACCTAATGTGTATAATCCTCCTCCTAAGCTATTCCTCTATGTGAATTAAGGTTTTGAAGCAAGGAATTTCATTGTTCAAATAGGCTAGGGTTCAGCCATATTTGGGAAAAGCTTGTGGGAGCTTGAGGTAACTTCCAAACTTTCATATATTGCTTATTCTGGTTGCTGTGGGCAATTTAATCGGTGAAATTTCACCGGATTGCCATTGGTTTTAAAGTTTGGAAATGATATGGCCTAGGGGTTATGCTGCCCAAATTGGGTCTTAATGTTAGTTGTAACCTAATGTAATGGTTAATAAAGTGGTTAGGAGTAGAAAGGAACGCGTTTACGGAGCCGAAACTGAAAAACCCCAATTTTTCCCGGAGAATATGTATATTTCGGCCTAGGCTGTAAATGGGTCTTAGAGTTGGATTTTCAATGATTTGATGACTCCATTGGATTCAGTGGGAGAAAATAGGTGGGGTTACAGTTGGACACTTTTTCGGAAAAGGCCGAAAAAGCATAATTAGGAAAATGCCCCTAAAACCCTTAAAGTGGGGCTGCCAAGGGTAAATTTGTAATTTAACATTGAATTTGATAATTCCGAGTACGAAAATGGATTCCTTGGGCGGAAATATGTTAGGATAGCCCAGATTAGAATTTCGGGAAAAGTGCAACCGGACCGGGTACGGCGGGCCCAGGCCGGGTCCCCGGGGGTATTTTTGTAAATTTTCATTATAGACTCATATGGAACCTATTCTAAGTGTTTGAAAGTAGGAATTAGGGGTAGGAAATTAATGCACCATTCTTGATTTTGTTTATAGGCTTTGATATTTGCCGCCCTCGTGAGCCAACTGCGTCGAAGGACATCAGGAAAGGATAAGGTAGTGACTCTCTCTCTTATACTATGTGTAATGCTCTGTATGTGTGTGTTATCACTGTTCTGTGATGAATCTTTGATGCTGCTGTGGTTACAGCTGGTGATAGCTGTCGTTTACAGCGCAAGCTGTCGTTTACAGCGTAAGCTGTCGTTATTGTGATTACAGCGTAAGCTGTCGTGATGGTGATTACAGCGTAAGCTATCGTGATTATGATTACAGCGAGAGCTGTCGTATCGTGTATACAGCCGTGAGTGCTGTCGTTTGTGGTGAAAACCATGTATCTCTGAGATTGTTGCTGCTGCTGCTGTTTGTGATTTATATACATGCTTTGTATTTATGCATTGTGTGAGTGGTTTGTTACTACTGAGATTCTCTCGAATCTCATTCTTTCCTATGACTAACATTTCAGACAGGGCGTGTGGTTCAAAGGAGAAGCGGCCAACCCGGAGCACTTAGGACCCTTAGGGGTATAGTTGATTTTGGAAATGTTGGTTATTTCTTTTGAATTCGGGATTACTGTATAATCTGAAATATGAATAGTATATTCGATTTTGGATATAATCCCCTAGTGGATACTTAAACCTCAGGTTATATATGTATAGAACCCGGGAGTTGCCGGGGAATTGGTTTTACACTCTGTCATACGTGAATGTAGATAAACTGCACAGGTGATTATATTCGAATTTTGAAATGGAGACCAGGAACAGGAAAGAGATTTTGAATGATTTTGTGAAAACCCTACTACAAAGTAGGAGATTGAAACGAGTTTAAGTTATCCGAAGGTCTCTAATCTACTTTAATTATTTAATATTGAATTATAATTACATGGTTAAAGGCAGGGTGTTACAGTTTAAGCCATTACTGGATGTAAAACTAGAGAAAGATGTGAGCCAAAATCACAACTACTGTACATAATCATACTTTTGTCTAATCGTCTTATCTTTTCCGTAGCTTTTGTCTAATATATCTTATCTTTTCAGCAGCTTTTATCTAATATGTCTTATCTTCTCAATAACTTGTGACTTTCTTTCCCTTTTTTTCTTCACACAAATTACGCCGGTCATTCAAGTCAGAAGTTTTTCAAAATTTTTTGAAAAATGCATGATTTGTATGATTTTATTGTCACTACTTTAGTGTTATATATATGTACTCTTTCATTTGTAAATATGCACACTTCTACTTGTAAATATGTAGTCTTCTACCTGTAAGCACAAATGGTCCAAGAAAAAAAAAAGAAAAAGGGTATCATACAAAGATATAGATTTACATCTATATGCATTTTTGGTGAAACTGATATGGGTAAGGATGGAAAGTTTATAATAGCAGCAAGCAAACTTGGAAGTGCATTAGCCGCTACGAAGATCAATTTTGTATACAGGGGAGGCATCCAGGGCCTAAGGGGAGGTGTGGCCATTTCTGCATCCATAAATGGAAGAAAGGGTTTGAGTGTAAGGGTGAAGGAGTTGGAAGACCACATCTTCTCCTTTAGACAAGAGTTGCATGTTTCAAGCTTGCCTGAACGTATGGGATAAATGTTCTACCATGCTTAATCTTTTATTGCTCTACCCGGTGGTTTGGAGAAGTCGGATGGGATCTCTAGCATTGCATATAGGGCTAAGTTGACCTATGACAAAAAGCCATTAGGATTGTTAAATATTAATGGTTTTTATGATAATTTGTTATGTTTTTTTGATCATGCTGTAGAAACAGGATTTATACCCTAAGCAACTGGCTACTCTATAATTCACTACTACAAAAAGGGGTTTTAACATCCCTATTTTGGCACTTTTAACGTCCAAAAACTGGGAGACGTTTATGTAGGGGGTGTAGTATATTTTAAGAAAAGACATCCCAAAAAAGTTGGGACGTCTAAAGTGAGACTTTAGACGTCCCAATTCTCAATTTGGGACATCTAAAGTCCTTTATGGGGGGACTTTAGACGTCCCAATTCTTAATTTGGGACGTCTAAAGTCCCCCTGTGGAGGACTTTAGATGCCCCAAATCCAAATCTCAATTTGGGACGTCTAAAGTCCTCGACAGGGGGACTTTAGACGTCCCAATTCTTAATTTGGGACATTAAAAGGTTTTATTTTTTTTAAATGATTATTTATATTATTCATTACCCAGCAAATTAAAATTGCAAAAATAGAATTGAATATGGATTCATAAACAACAAAATGTCCTTTATGAAATGGTAATGACATCTAGCACTGCAATCTTTTTACTATATATATATATATGTATAATAACAACAACTCATACACCTAATATCATATATGTATAACAATAACTAGAAAGTGTCAAAATATTTGTCACCACACAACTACAAACTAATTGTTGTTCATTTCATCAAAATAAATATACATATGTATTTTCCTCGATTTCCAAGCTCCAAACGTATAAAACAAAAACATTATTAGTATTGCATAACTACTAACAACTAGTTTATGATTCTGGCAAAAAAAAATTAAGGGAAAAATACTCCAATAACTAGAATCATGTAAATAAATTGAAAGCATTATAATAATTTCATATTGCAAGTTTAACTTAATTCTTCATGTAAATTTATATTTAAAAAAGAAACAAACCTAATGAAAGCAGGGGAGAGGGCAGCCAACAGTGTCTATGTGCTTCCAAGGTGGAGAGAAGACATTGAAGGAGTTGTGTATGCACAGTGGAGAGGAGAGGTAAACCGGAGGCTGAAAGCAATAAAGAGAGTGGGAGGTCTACGCCGGAGGGTGGAGGGGGCAAAAAAGGTGGAGGAGGTGTACGCCAGAGGGTGAGAGCAAAGATGTTATGAGAATGGAAGGAGGTGGAGGAAAAGGGAATGAAGAAAAGGAAGAGAGGAAGAAGATTGAGGAAGACGAAGTCACGAGAATGAAAGAAAAAAGGAAATGCAGAAAAAAGGGAAGAGAAGTCATGGGGATGGGAAAGATGGAAAAAGAGGGATGGGTTTCTGACATGGGAATGAAGAAAAGGGAAGAAAAGTCCTACGCATGTCGGAATTTCTGACATGACTTTAGGAGTCCCAATACTTTAGACCTACCAAATGGGATTTGGGACGCCTAAAGTAAGTTAAATTTTTTTAATCTACTTTTTTGGCTCCAGTGGAAATCTTTAGGCGTCCCAAATTTTCTAAACTCAACTTTAGGCATACCAAATTCAAATTTGGGACGTCTAAGGGTTTTCCTATGTACACATAATTATGAAAATTCCACCGCCTTCCTTTTTAACCACCCAATTTTAAAATTGGGACGTCTATTAGGGTGGTTATATCATAATTCTATAGTAGTGATTGCTGCACCAACTGTTGATCAGCTACTCGATCAACTACAAACCAATAAACCTAAACCAGATCACTCATCAAGCAAATAGGTGGGCAATCTTCAAATAGTAGTCAGAAATAGAACCCAGATACCACTCTTCGGTTATAACTTTCCTTAATCTCTTGGTTTTACTTTATTGTGTGTTTATGTTTAAAAAAAAGATTTCTCTAAGCTCTAGAAGACATTGGGGATAATGTCTAATATAGGTTGGGGACAAAAAAATTGTTCTTTTAGTTAGTAGAACCATTAGATGCATGGGGTATGGAAAAATTGGCAGAGTAAGGAGTTCTTCTTAACTCCTGAGACGCATTTTATTAGTTGTATGTTTTTGTTCCTTTTTTTAAAAAAGAATAAAAGTAAAAAAAATACAATCATCCTGTTTAAGTGCTTTGTAATGATCTTAAGAAGTATATAAGTTGAGTATTGATCAATTGAATTTAGAGATTTCATAGCATGAATGAATAACTGATTGTTACAATTGGTGATGAATTTTGAGATTGAATGAGCTAAGTTTGAAAGCCCTTAATCGTGACCTTTTAAGCCTTTAATCATTATTTCTCATGTGTGTAATATTCACCTATTAAATTGTCACTTTAGAACTTACTTTAAATCTGGTTGAAATTACATCTCACATGCACATTCAAAAATGATAAAGGCATTCATTTTATTTATCCAGAGCCAAATAGCCAACCTTGCAATTATACTATTGATAAGCCCCTTTAAGCCTCATTGACCTTTTCTTTGTTCTCAACCCATTAACATATGCTTTAATGATATATCAAGTGCTTTTACCTAATTCGGAAGGTTAGCAGAACATTTAAAATTTTTGTGAAATGGGCTTTTGACAAGTGCGGGGGTGTATATATCATTAACTTTAAAGTTGCAAAAAAAAAAAGATGACAAAAAAAGATGAAAAAAACTGAAAAAAATTGAGTATTCGAATTGTGGGTTGTTGTGATGAAATAGATTTATTTAGAAGCTGGCCCATTTTTTCAATTGTTCTATTAATTTTTATATTTAGCCATTCATATCACATTTTACATTCCTTTTACCTTAGCCCCATTACAATCCTTAATAAGTCCTTTTGATTTGAATTATGCATGTGAATTAGGTAGTGGAAATTGAGATTTTTAGCAAGCCTATAATAGTGCAATATTTTCGGTTGAATTCTAGAGAAACACTTACCCTTAAACACTTGAGAGATTGGGAGAATGAGTCATAATTACTAACTCATTTTATTCATTTTCAAATAAAGTTACCAGTTTATATTTTCGTTGATTCATCAATATTATGATCTCTTTATTTTTCAATTGTATTCTTGCTTATGACTTGACACTTTTGATTTTGTTGGAAACACTTAATGGTCAATCCTTGTCTGAGGACGTCCAAGAGCTAAGTATGGGGGAATTTGATAAGTAAAATATTTGCATATTAATTTTCTCCTATATGATGATTTTGTGGATAATATTTGAGCTCAGTTTAAAAAATTTGGGTGTAATTAATAAATAAATAATGATTTTGGCATAAAATAGAAGTTCTTGAAAAATACTATATTAGACCCTCTTTCAGTTTTCAAGCAATATATGGAGCTATAGATGTCAGAATGATTTCAATATGCACGTTGAGACCGGAAGGAGATGCATATGTGTAGATCCTATAATTAAAACCATGTATTGCATATGAAATAGAAATATATTCATATGAGTTGTTTAGTCATACTGAGTTCCATAAATTTTAATGCATAATTAATTTCTTAAATTCATATAGGAATGTATTGCATTAGCAATTAATTATAGAATTGTTTGACCTTGGAAGAGGCTAGTAATTAAATTAGGGAAAATCGACTATCAATCATGTGGAATAAATTGGGCTAGAATAGATAAGTGATTCAATCCGGAATTTGTTAAGTGAAATCTGACCCCTAGAGCTTTTTCTCATATTTTCTTTCATATTATTTGCACTCATATTTAGCCATTTTATTTTGTTCTCTCAACCGCCAACTACTCGATCAACTAAATAGAATTAAAATTACCCATTTTGGTACTTAGTGATCAATCCTTGTGGGAACGAAACTCTACTCACTTCTGTATTACTTGATTACGACAGTGTACGCTTGCACTTTTTAATGAATCATTTGCACTCATAACATTGGGTTATGAAGAATGATCATCAAGAGGAAAAACAAGAAGATATCTTGTACATTAGCCAAGCAAAGAAAGAAGAAGATTAAAGAAAGAGATTGAAGAAATAATAACTTGCAAGATCACATGAGTAATCAAGATCCAAGCTATTAGAAGTGATACTAGAGGTTTCTTTGATCACGTGGAGGTTGGAATGGGTCAATTCGAAGCCAAGATAACTTATATGGAAGTTATGGAACTTCCCTAAGGTGTTCCTTTGAGTTTTAGCTCTCTGCCATACTTTAGAAGGCATCACTCGAGTGGTTACTCGAGTGATAGATATGATCACTCAAGTGACTACTTGAGTGATATGCATTTTTATTGTACTTTGTTTTCACGTGATCGGATAGAAGTTCGGTATTTTGGACATATATTTCTAACTACATATCATATTGAGCTGACACTAGTGGCATACGACACTAGACTCCCAACACGAACTATGGACACCAAGTTCACATTAAAAGGAGTTCATATGAGAGAGCTATGATCTGTTGAATTTGACACATGAAGCACCATCATATTCCAGGTTTGGTATTTTGGACATAACTCTCAAACTACATATCGGATTGTGACGAAACAAGTTCAATATGAAAGTAGACTCAAAAAGCTTTCCTTGGATATATAATTTGTCACATTTGAAGCTATATACTAAGAATTATGTCTTCTAGAACTTGCTTCTCATGATTTCACTGATTGTCTAATAATAGTAGACACTCTTTAGATCATAACTTTCTATATACGAGTTTAGATCTAATTCTTATTGCATTGGAATATAGACGATGAGAGCTTTCCGATGATATATAATTTGCCATGGTTTGAATCAAAATGAAGAGATCACTTGAAGGGTTTACTTGAGTGATATGCAAAGTTATTTGAAATCTTACTCGAGGGACCACTCAAGTAATATGAAAGATAATGTTCCAGTAAGCTCTCTGTCAAGACTTGAGTGGGATTACTCGAAGGGATCACTTGAGTAATCTGTAGAGTTATTTGAGATATTACTTGAGGGGCCACTCGAGTAATCAGAGAAGAAATCATCCAGTAGCTCTCGGCTAAGATTTGAGTGACATTACTTAAGGAAGCACTCGAGTAACATGAAATGAAAAGAAAGCATTACTCGAGGGATCACTCGAGTAATGAAGTTGGAAATGCTCTTGGCCAGATTTTGAACGTGACCAGTTTTGGAAAGCTAGAATGACCAGTTTTATTAAAGTATCTAATTTTGATATGTGGAATAATTTTACAAATGTCTTTGATTTCAAACCGAGAAAGGATTGGATAGAAAGAGAAAAGAAAATGTTTTCGTTGAACATTAAAGCAATGAAAATTTTGTATAGTGCTTTAACCAAAAACAATTTTGAGAAAATTAGATTTTGCTCTACTTCTAGAGATATTCGGGATACTCTTGATTCTATGTATACTTCTAACAAGTATATTGTAGCTAAAAGCATTGACAGTTCATGTGAAACTATAAGTTACACATCTACAGTGCATGAACAATTGGAAGTTGATGATGAAGAAGAAGAAATCATAGAATACTTTCTTACAGTTACATGGATAGACAAGAAGAAGGGGATTCCCAAGAAGAGCTTATTACGGACGAATTTGATGGATCATCCTCTAGAGCTCAAGATGCACATATGGTAAACAGTTCCAATTCTTTTAGAGTTATTTTAAAAATAGATTTTGAAAGCCTGCATAAAATTGTTTTTCAACCAATTATTGATTATATTGAGAAAAGCAAAAAGGTTTTCAATCATGCTGGAAATTCATGTGGGAAGAAAGAACTTAGGCAAACTGATCATTTGAGATCGTCTTTTCTTGATCGACACAATACTTGCATAGAATCTCATAATGCATAGGATCATATTATTTGCAATTATTGTGGTAAATTAGGTTATATTACTTACACATGCTATATTAAGAGAAATTCTAATGTGAGAATAATTTTGTTTGGATTCCTAAAACACAAGTGAGTTCAAATGCTAATGTTCAAGGACCCAAAGCAAAGTGGGTACCAAAATGTCCATCTAGTATTTCATATGTGCAGATTGATTCTAGAAAGAATGGACAGAAGGGTACTGAGAAAATGAAGAAGATTCCAAGAGTTCCTAATGCACCTAAATTGTGATTCACATCAATTAGGAGAACTCTCGGATAACCCATTGTTGAAATGACAAAGCATAATTATAAAGAAAAGCAATGGATATAAGGAGTACGTTCCACCTCAAGAATGGACTACCATAGAGTACCGTTCAACTATTTTGAGGAGAATAAGAAAAGGAGGATCTCTCAAGCATCAAGTAAAAGACTCCTGGAGTCTATATACTTTGAGAGAAGATTGCCAACACCCAAAGCAAGATATTCAAAGTATCAACATCATAGAAAGATGTAGTGGGTAAGCAAAACCAATCCTCCAAGTATCCAAGGCAAATGTACACAATGATAAAACCTTATATGTTATTGTATGTAATATTTATTGAGGTTTTATATTTTAGAACCTTAAGAATGAGCATTACAAATGATTTTGAAATTATGTTTTCACATCCCTTAAAAAGCCATTTAATAGATTTATTTATAAAGGGATTGTAATGCTCAACAGGTTAATTCTTTATGCATATATAATGATTTAAAAAAATTATTTCTTTCATGCATAAAGACATGTTTAATTCATTATGCTCAATTGCCTTTAATTAATTATACTCTTAGAGCATGTAAATTTTATTTTGATTTCTACAAGCTAACAAGAAATAGATCCAAGCAAGGTTGGATACCATGAAGAAAAAGAAATTTATACATTTTAGTAGGATAAGAAAAAGCTTCTCAAGACTATAGTCATAATGATGTTGAATTATGGAGTTTGGATTTTGGTGCTACGTGTACAAAGGAGGAAAATCAATATTATTCTACCAAAATCAAGCAAGATATCGCAAGGACAAGAAAAATTACGGTGATATCTAATTCTTACTCTATATCTTTTCATATCTTGTGCTTTTATGAACTAGATTGGGCAACGAATACTTGCTTATTATTGCATACCATTAGCAATCAATCATTTATGGTTTTCAAATTGTTTATAGATTGCTAAATAGACTGGAAGTGAAATTGTGCATAATCTTTTTATATATTTGAGTTTCAAAATGCTCATTCCAAAAATGTACTTAGATTCTAATTCATCTTGTTTATAAAACTGCATACACATTATTTGAAAATTATTCATATCTTATTTGCATTTAAATCGGTTTCAAAATTGTAAGTTAATATTTATGTATACTGAAAGTAAAAAATGCTTCAAATCCAACTACTAGAATTTTCCCCATCATTCACATATTATTTTCTTGATTTTAAACCTGTTACTGCTTGAACTCCTCAATCTTTATTTTCTAACAAGTTAGACCTTATGTCTAATAAGTTCACTATCTATGAGTTTCAAGAGTATTTCCTAGAAAGGAATTCAATATATGAAAGCCTTATGCAAATGCATAAATCTTTAGTTGGCCATGTTATTCCAACATTATGAATGTTCATTAGTGCATTGAATCTTAATACATTAACTATTATAGTGGAATAACTTACTAGGATAATATTATGCTAGTCTAGTCATTTGGATTAATGAGTATGTACTTAATCATTCATAATTCATTTCCACTCATTTTGTTGCTCAAATACATGAACCATTGACATCATATATCTCTGAGTAACTAGTGTCTTGAATTCAAATGTTTAAGTTGATTGTTCCAATTCTTCAAGACACAAGAGTCAATGTTATCTCTTGGTCAATTGCAAAGTCATCGTGCTTATATATTCAAGCTAAGCCTTTTTGGAAAAATTCTTTATCCATATGACTTTTGCTCTTAGGAAAATTCTCAAATATGTTATCTTAGTTGTTCTCTTAAAGAGAAGCTTTCTAGTATATATATATTTAAACTGTTGACTTCCACCATTTTCAACATGAACATTGATTATAAACATATTTTAAAGATGAGTTTTGCAAATATTCAAAATTTCAATTTTACAATGCATTGTTATGATTTGAAATTACATTTGAGATTTAGTAAACAATTTGCATATCTCATTATTATTCTTGGAAAACTTGATGATTTATCCTTTCATAAAAGTTGATCATCATGGATAGATTCTCTATTCTTTTGATTATGAATTGCATGAAAATCTTATCAATGGCATATCTTTTAAAGTGTATTTACAAATTGTCATTGATCTTTAAAATCATCATTCTTGGTATTATTTGTTCGTTACCCTTTGTGATTCAATTGCTTGAATTTATTTAATTGACTAAAATTAAATTATGGTCTTTGTTGATTATTATACTCTTTGCTCAAATATCATATAATTCAATTATATAAGAGTATAAGAATTATAATGTCTAATACTATATAGACCCAAGAGAAAGTTGGGAACCAAAGAGCATGTATTTTTCCTTTTGTAGGAGTTGACCAAGATGCTCTACTTTCGGATACAAAGATCAGAGGCTAATAGAAGAGCCATGACTAGCAATGTTGCAGTGTGAGCAGAAGCTAAATCTATGGCATCACTCAAGTAATCAATTGAGTGACACCCCATCATTAGCAAGTAACAACTAGTGGTGCAGTCAGAGAAAGAAAAAGAGGAAGAAGATCTCTTATAGCCTCGACTGTGTTCAATTCAAGGTCAAGAACAAGTCTAGCAATTATGAGCCTTGGTTTTTCCTTTATCTTCCCTACTACTAAAGGAAGTTAGACATCTCTACTGTGATATAAAGCCTGCTGAGTTATGGTTTGAAGAAGGCATAATAATTTAGGAAACATTGGAGACAACCGTCAGTGATTAGAGTGTCACTATCTTAGCTTCAAAGATCAATAAGTGCTTGGGCTTCAACACTCTCCCACTAGACCTCTTAAGGAGTACAACGAGCTTAAGAAGTACAGAATCATCAAATCATGAGAGCTAATGAGGATTATCAACTTCAATCTTAGCTCTATGTGTGACCTCCATAGCATTATATGATATACATATACTAGAGCTATGGCAAACAAGGCTAATTCAATTGCTTCATCAAAGAATTATCACATAATGGCCTATATTATAAGCAAGGAGGAGAGGAATACTAGAAAGATCATGTCTGTTAGAGAACAAGAGGTATATATATACTTTTACAGGACTTACTCCAAGTAATATGAAATTACTTCAAGTAATCTGCAATTACTTCAAGTAGACCTCTAAGTAATCTTCAATTACTTCAAGTGGACCTTCAAGTAATCGGTAATTACTTCAAGTAAACCTTCAAGTATATTAAACAATGTTGAGTCCATCACTTCTGTGAATGGAAAGATTAGAACACTATGTGATTTGATCAACCATGAACTTCAAGACCTTATTCCAAACTCATCTTGATTTACTAAATGCTAAAAGAGATTATACTTTAAAATCCCTCAGTACTCATCATATCATTAGACAGTGACAAGCCAATGATGCATCAATAGACTACAGAGGATTATGACTTGAGTAATTATGAGATTACTTGAATACGGTATTGTATTCTTAATTAAAATTCTTTGATTTACATCACTCGAATGAGAACTCAAGTGACTACTCAAGTGATATTAGCTTATATCTCTTAAAACCCTAAATTGCATCACCATTTTCAAAACTCAATTTCTCTCCAAATCTTCATACTTTCACAATAATTCTCTCTACAAAATTTTCAATGATTTTACTAATCCAAAAGAGTTATTAATTGTATTACTCACAACGACTTTCTTTTAAGCCATGCATTCATTAAAGGGGAGCTTCACATTCACATGTGATTTATTTCTTAAAAGCTCATCTCATTTATTGAAAGAAAATCCTTTTAACGTACTCATATGAATTCACTATCTTTTAATTAGTTTTGATGATAAGTTACTCTTATATTTTCCTTTTATGATCTTAATTTTTAACATATCATATAGAAAGGATGACTTTGGTTTATGCAATAAATTTAATACTTGATTACACTAACTATTCTCCTTGCAAGAATGCTTTTACTTATAGTAGGAGAATTTTCTCTATGCTAGATCATTCCTGAGCTTCCTATTGAGTACACTATAGAGTCTATCACAAAGCCAGCTATAGTTCACTCCTATGAACTTGATTCATTAGAGTTGCGCACCAAAAGTATGGTGAACCAACATAATGGTTCTACACAACAAGAAATGAAGGCAATGGACTTCATGGATCAATCATCAACTTGCTAAATCCAAATGAGAATTTCTAAACCCTTTCTTTATCTTTCAAGAATACTTTTCACATCTTCGATTTTAATTTGCCTTGTTTATGAATGTTTTCTTGAAAACCTCTCCAAATTGTTTGAAATTTTTTTCATGAAAGTTATTTTTCATTTGCATCAAATTATAAATGAAATTACCTTTAAATCGAGGGAGAGAAAATTTTCATGACACATTTACTTCCCTACAAACATTTCTTCCTTTCCTATATATGCTTCAAACTTTTTGCTGATGTCAAATAGGGGGAGAAAAAGGCAAGAAAAAAATATTTCTCTTACTTAGTTTTTATAACTCATACATATTTTCCTTGAAGGATTTATCATCATCAAAAAGGGGGAGAATATTAGACATGAATAGTTTTGATGATATCAAATAAGAGCAAAAAGTTTGGATAATAGTATCTTCTATATTGACTAACTACTATATTTAAAATTGTATATCTCTTAGATTAGTCACAAACCTGAAAATCAAGAGGCAAGGATTGGAGAAAGAAGAAGATTGAAGATATTCAAGAAGATATCTAGTTGGGTTATGAAGCAATGATCATTAAGAGGAAAAACAATAAGATATCTTGTACATTAGCCAAGCAAAGAAAGAAGAAGATTGAAGAAAGAGATTGAAGAAAGAATAACTTGCAAGATCATATGAGAATATCAAGATCCAAGCTATTAGAAGTGATACCAGAGGTTTCTTTGATCATTTGGAGGTTAGAAGGGGTCAATTTGAAGCCAAGATAACTTATATGGAAGTTATAGAACTTCCCCAAGATGTTCCTTTGAGTTTTGGCTCTCTGTCATGCTTTGGAAGGCATAACTCAAGTGGATACTCGAGTGATGGACATGATCACTCGAGTGACCACTCGAGTGATATGCATTTTTATTGTACTCTGTTTTCGAGCGATAGGATAGAGGTTTGGTATTTTGGGCATATCTCTCTAACCACACGTCGGATTGAGCTGAAACTAGTAGCATATAAAACTAGACTCCCAATGAACTATAGACACCAAGAACACATTAAAAGGAGTTCATATGACAGAGCTACATGTGGTTCTCACATTTGTACAAATGTGCAGGGTCTAAAGGATAGTAGAAAGCTGAAGAAGGGCAAGATGAACCTATGAGTTAGAAACAAAGCAAGAGTTGCTGCTTTAGCTATAGGTACTTATGAATTAGTTCTGCTGAGTGGGCTTTTGTTAGTTTTGAACAATTGCTATTATGTTCCTGTTTTGAGTAGTAATATTGTTTCTCTTTTTTATTTGGATAAGGAAGGTTATACTTCTATTACTAGGAATGGTAAATGTTCTATTTATCATAATGACATTTTCTATGTTGATGGTGATTTGCATGCTGGTCATTATATATTAAATTTAGAACATCCTAATAGTAGAATATCTATAACATAACTACCAAAAGGATCAAGTCAAACAATTTCAATCCAACCTACCTATGGCATTGTAGTCTAAGCCATATAAAAGAGAAACGCATTTCTAAACTCCATCAAGATGGGTTTCTAAGCATATTTGATTTTAAATCATATAATACATGCGAATCTTGCTTATTAGGAAAGATGACAAAGGCACCTTTTACTGGGCATAGTGAGAAGGCCACTGATTTATTGGGCCTCTTACATACATATGTATATGAACTAGTAAATATAGCTGCCAGATAAGGTTATATGTACTTCATTACATTTATATATGACTTTAGTAGATATGGTTATATCTATATAATAAAACATAAATCTAAATCGTTTGAAATGTTCAAAATATTCAAAAATGAAGTACAAAACCAACTTGTCAAAACCATTAAAGCACTTCGATCTAATCGAGGTAGTGAATATTTGAGCTAAGAGTTCATTGACCATTTAGGAGTTGTGGGATAATCTCAGAATTGACTTCTCCTGGAACACCACAATGGAATGGCATTTCTGCTCTAAGCAGAGAGCACTGTAGCAGATTCTACAACAGAAGTTGAGTATATAGCAGTATCAGATACAACTAAGGAAACCATTTGGATTAGAAAGCTCATAATTAAACTAGGGGTGATGCCTACCATCTCACATCTAATAGATTTGTTTTGTGACAATAGCGGTGCTATTGCAAAGGCCAAGGAGCCTAGGTCACATCAAAGGATCAAGCATATACACAGGAAATTTCATCTTATTAGAGAAATCTATGATAGAGGTGATATAAAGATATGTAAAGTAGCAGGAGAAGACAATGTTACTGATCCTCTTAGCAAGTCACTTGCACAGGCAAAGCATGTACATCATGTTAGGACAACGGGAATTAGAGAAGTGAATGATTGTACCTAATGCAAGTGAAGGATATTGGAAATTATGCCCTAGGGGCCAATCATTGTACTTTGAACATTATTAATTTAATGAATTTTCTCTATTGTGTTATCATATTATTCGCATGTTCACTATGATAGCTGTATCCTCAAATAAATCATAAAAATTATTCCAAATGTCCCTAGTCAGTTATCTATGCAGGAGCAGAGATGAAATAAGACCAGTATGACTTTGATAAGATATAGAGATACAAATCAAATTTTTAGGCACTTGTAAGTATACAAGGTGCTAAACTGACCCACATAAGAAAGCTGCATGGATTAAGTCATAAGCTTGTCTCATGTATAACCACGTCACAATGCCCTTTGATATGAGGTCATCATGGATTCGTACATGAGAGTTTCTAAGCTTTGAACTAGTCAAAAGTCACTTTTGACCTAGTGATGATAAAGGCTACGATTGGGCCTAGTGGTTTTTCATAAAGAGGAATATGAATGGTCAAGATGGAATTTGCTCCTCACATTAACAGAGAGATATTATTGGGCCCATCGATGAGTGAGTTTGAGAAATGTATGGCCATACTACAATGGAAAGGAGTTTTCATTTATGTTTTTCAGACTGCTCAGTAATCAGAAAAATACTGATTAGGAATATAAGGATGACATCATCCATGCCTTATCCTTGACCGAAATATCATGTGACAAAAGGGAGGTGACATGGTTATATGATAGGTTGCATCGTGTTAATGATCCTCATATGAATTGGGTAGTTGTAATGTCTTGTTAAAGGCTGCTTGTGACTTGTGAGTTAGTCCAGTTATTGGCCCACTGCCAACTTCATATGGGCCTACACGGTCACACACAGGAATGGCCTAACGTAAGACAATGTTTAATCTAGGGTGGACAAATTTTATATTTATATATGTGATATAAAATTAGTGAAAAGAAAATTAATAATATTATATATATGTATTTTTGAAATACATATTTATATACACATATATGATAATATTATTATATTGTGTTAGTTTTAAATTTAATTTTATTAGATAAATTAAATTTAATAACTAAAATGATAGAGATATAATATCTCAAATTTAATTTATAAGAATAAGTTAAATCTATTGGCTCTTTATTCCTATGAAATGAATATGTTAAATTAAAACTTTATGATAGATTTGATTAAATCAAATTTATTTAATTAGCTCATTAAGATAATTAAGAGTGAGTTAATTTCAAAATTAATCATAAGATAAAAATTTATGAGGCAAAAAAACTCATTAACGGATGAGAATTCAGAGTCGCGAGGAAAATCTAGCAGACGTTGAAGGCGCTAGCACGCAGTCCTATTGGAGTGACATTCGTGTGGATATCGGTAGAGGGAACTGATAGAAGATATTAGTTCTTAGAGATCAAAAGCCCTAAATTCGAAAAGGTACAATTCTTCCTAACTCTATTTAAATGCCATTGATAGATCTCAATTGGGATTGGCGAAAAGTTTAAAATTATTCTGCTGTGCCTGTCAATCCTAACAAATATTTGTCTAACAACCATTACAATCAATTTTGGAGTCATAAACCGTTATACATATTTGGGGCATTACAATTCTCCCCCCGTACAATAAATTTCGTCTCCAAAATTTGTTACACATCTTGAGGTATAAACCCCGGATAATGCCTACTCATATCTGCTTCTACTTCCTAGCTCACTTCCCATAGAGACAGTCCCTTCCAGACCACCTTCACAAATGGTAAATAATGCTCTTTAGTATGTCGTGAAGTCTCACTATCTCCCAGACATAAATTTATACCAGTTTGTCAGGAGAGTAGCTGGCATTGATCAGTAAAAAATGTGCCAACTTTGTGAATCAATCAACAATCACCAGATCGCATCATAGTTTCTAATCTTGGGTAATCCCACGATGAGGTCCATGTTCTGTTGGTAATTTACAACTTATCTCCTTTGTTATGTATGAAACGGAAGTACATTATATTGTCTATGTTGATTTCAGGACCAAAGCAACCCAGAAATGACATAGATGTTTACCTAGAACCCTTGATTTAAAGACTTAAAAGAGTTGTGGGATGAAGGTGTTGATGTTTTTGACATGAACAAGAAGGAGGTTTTAAAATGTAAGCGATGATCTTTTGTACTATAAATGACTTCTTTGCATATGGAAACTTGTCAGGATAGTGTTAAAGGGCATAAAGCATGTCTGATTTATAAAGAAGGCACATGCTTCCATCAACTTCAACATGGAAGAAAGATGGTTTATCTTGGCCATAGGAGATTTCTTTGATCTTCCATATTGGCCTATTCTTGATGTGAGACATTGCATTGATTTCATGCTTGTGGAGAAAAATTTATATGATAGTATTGTTGGGACACCGCTCACTATACAAGGTAGTTCTAAGGATGGCGTGAAGGCAAGATTAGATTTGCAAGAAATCAGAATACGAGAAGACTTGCATCTAAGGACATATGGTAAGACAACCTTTTATCCTCTAGCTTCTCATATTTTTTCTAAGGATGAGAAAAGAAGTTTTTGTGATTGTTTACATGGCATCAAAGTTCCCTCAGGGTATTTTTCAAATTTTAAGAAGCTTGTGTCGATGAAAGACTTGAAGTTAGTAGGGCTAAAGTCTCATGATTGTCATGTTTTAATGCAACAACTACTCCCAGTAGCTATTTGAGGTATTGTCGAATATGATCTTCAACATATTTTGACTAGACTTTGTTTCTTCTTCAATGCTATTTGTAGTAAAGTCATTGAGACGGAGAGATTGGATGAACTAGAAAATAAAGGATATCTGATCTTGTGCCATCTTGAGAAGCCTATTCTTCCTACTTTTTTTGACATCATAGAGATGGAGATCAAGTTGTGTGGCCCTATCTATTTACGATGGATGTACCCAATTGAAAGAACTATGAAAATCCTAAAAGGGTATGTGTAGAACCCTAATTGGCCTAAAGCATATATTTTTCAGAAATATGTTTCTGAAGAAGCCATGGAGTTTTGTCAAGATTATTTGTCAAGTGTAAGACATATTGGACTTCCTAAATGTCATAATGAAGAAGGGGGTAGATGTGGAGCTTCAGTAAAGAGTGTGGAACCTAATAAATTGCAACAAGTCCACTTGTACATCTTGAATAATGTTGATCAAGTTCAAGATTACATTGATGCTCACAAAGAAATTGTACGGAAAGGAAATAGTCAAATGACTGAACAAAGGGTAATTAAGGAGCATAACAAACTTTTGCAAATTGGTTCAAACAAAAGGTTGATGGAGAAGATTGTGTTTTTAATAATATTAAATGGTTTACACTATTATCAAATGATGCTCGTGTTCTTCATTACTCTTAGAGTAAATCAAGATGTTGTCGAAAAAAACCACCATAAATTGATCTAGGTATTGTTGGAAGATATGATTCATGTAATTCATGAATACAGTAGGTGCATTATTCACCATCAATCAATCAAAACCTAGTATGACTTATAATTGATAGAGTGGCAACAAAATCAAATCAACCGTAGACTTATTGTTTGAAATTGTGCCCTAAGGGACAATCATTGTACCTTAAACATTATTATTTAATGAATTTCACCATTATGTTATCATATTATTCGCATGTTCAATATGATGACTGTATCCTTGGATAAATCATAAATATTATCTTAAATGTCCCTGGTCAGTCATCTATGCGGGAGTAAAGATGAAATAAGACCAGTATGACTTTGATAAGATATGGGGATATGAATCAAAGTCTTAGGCACTTATAAGAGTACAAGGTACTGGACCGACCCACTATGAGAAAGCTACATGGATCAAGTCATAAGCTTATCTCATGTATAACCATGTCAGAATACTCTTTGACCTGAGGTTATCATGGATTCCTACATGAGAGTTGGTAAGCTTTAAACTAGTCAAAAGTAACTTTTGACCTAGTGATGATAAAGGCTACAATTGGGCTTGGTTGTTTTTCATGCAGAGGAATATGAATGGTCAAGATGAAATTTGTCCCTCATATTAGTAAAGGGATATTACTGGGCCCCTTGATGAGTGAGTTTAAGAAAAGTATGGCCATACTACAATGGAAAGGAGTTTCCATTTCTATTGTCAGACTACTCAGGAATCGAGAAAGTAATAGTTAGGAACAAGAGGATGACATTATTCGTGCCTCATCCTTGACCTTTATATCATGTGACAAAGGGACGTGACATGGTTGTATGACAGGTTGCATCGTGTTAACAATCCTCATATGAATTGGGTAGTTGTAATGTTTTGCTAGAGACCACTTGTAACTTGTGGGTTTGTTCATTTATTGGCCTATTGCCAACTTCGTATGGGCCTATACGGTCGCACATAAGATTGACCCAACATGAGATAATGTTTAATCTAGGGTGGATGAATTTTATATTTATATATATATAATACAAAATTTGTGAAAAACAAATTAATAATATTATATATATGTATTTTCGAAATACATATTCATATGTGTGTGTTATATGATATTATTATATTGTGTTAGTTTTAAATTTAATTTTATTAAGATAAATTCAATTTAATAACAAATATGACAGAGATATAGTATCTCATTTTTAATTTATGAAGATAAATTTGTTAGATCTCATGTTTTGATGATAACAAAAGTATAGTATGAAAAAGAATTGATTAATAAATGATTTTGAACAAAGTAATGACAGGGATAAGCATTACTTGAAGTAAGCATTGAAGTAATGAGGAAAGACCAAGAAAAAATGCTGAGAAACTTGATTAGAAGCAAATTTGGTAAGGCATTACTTGAGTAGGTACTTGAGTAATGAGACAAAACTTGAAGTAACCAGAGGCACCTTCCAGTAACCTGCCAACGTTACTCGAGTAAGTACTCAAGTAATAGTGTAAGTATTTTCAAGTTGCTCTCGGCCTGCCAATGTTACTCGAGTGGCTACTCGAGTAACCAAGTAAAAACTTGGAGTTGCTCTCGGCCTGCCAACGTTACTCGAGTAGGTACTCAAGTAACCATGTGAAAATTTTGAAGTTGCTCTCGGCCTGCCAATGTTACTCGATTAGGTACTCGAGTTACTCTGTTTCACAAAATGTGGTGCTCTCGGCATTTTGTACCACTACCAATGTTACTCGAGGAGCTACTCGAGTAACTCAGTAAGGTAAGCAAAAACTTGAAGGCGGTACCCGATTAACTTGATATAATTTTATCTCATTTTCCTCGAGTCACTACTCTGGTATGCAAGTATTTAATGTTCTATTTTAAGTGGATTCCTCGAGTAGGTACCCAAGTATGCAGAGTTATTTTCAAGGAAAACTTCAAGTCATTACCCGAGTAAAGTGTGCCCAAAAAGTAAGTTTACTCGAGTAGGTACTCGAGTAACAAGCTAATCTAACTTGATGTGCTCTCGGCCTTGAAATCCTGTCAACATTATTGGAGTAAAGCATCGAGTAACCAAAAGTTTATTTGAAGGTTTACTCGAGTTGGTACCCGAGTAACTCATAAAGTTGTGAGTGTATTACTCGAGTAGGTACTCGAGTAAACATACATTTTCAAAGGTTTGAAAATATGTTATTCCATGCACTACCCGAGTAATCTTAAATTTGTCTGTTGACTTGCAGTTGATCAAAGATTTCCCGATGATACTCGAGTAAGTACTCGAGTAAACTTCAAGGAATACTCGAGTAGCTACTTGAGTAAGCAAACCCAAAAATTCAGAAATCATTCCAACGTTCATTATTTTGTTTCCTATATGATTAACCTTTCATTGTATTAGTATTCTTAGCTTATTAACAAATAAACAATGAAGAAATTATACCAAATATGGAAAGTCAAAAGCAACGTTCAAATATCACCCACCGCCACCTACCCCAAACGGATGTTTTTCAAAAACTGGAAAAGTCAATAATGGTTGCGCACGCTCCAACGGACATGAAGAAAAACGTTCCAACAATCATTACCAATGTATCTATAAATGTGGGAACATCCAAACAGAGAAGTACAACAAGAACATACACACGAACGTATCATCAAGTTTTCTACTCTGTTTTACATTATATTTGTAATTCTATGCTTCAGTGATTCTTATTCACTCTGTGAGAGAGATATTTCATTCAAACTCAATACTTGTTATTGAGATAACTTAAGGTTGTATAACCTTGAGTTGGGATTGGATTACAACTTGTAAGGAGGAGTGAGTGTCCAGGTGAAGGAACTTGCTTGTACTGAGGTGCCAAGAACCCACTGAATCTTAGAAGTTATAGTGAAACTCTCAGAGAAGCTCTGAGGACTGGACGTAGGTCAAAGTGGTTGTGACCAAACCAGTATAACTCCCGGTGTACACTTCGGTGATATTTCTCCTTACTCCTTACTGTTTTAATTTCACTGTCAAATTTTATATTTGCAACGAAATTTTAGTATCACCCAATTCACCCCCTCTTGGGTGAAACGCTTGCTCTAACAAAATTAAATCTATTGGCTCTTTATTTGGATTAAATAAATAGGTCAAATTAAAACTGTTTGACAAATTTAATTTAAACTGAATTTATTTAATTTGCTCATCAAGATAATTAAGGGTTAATTAATTTCAAAATTTATAAAGATTAATTTTGAAATTCGAATATAGCCCTCATAGGTTAAAAAATTGATAGAGTAGAAAAACTCCTATACGGATGAGAATTAAGAGTAAAAAAGGAAACCCTAAAAGACATTGGAGATGCTAGAACGTAGTCTGTGTTGGAGAGTATTCATGTGGATACTGATAGAGAAAGCAAACCTGAGGTGTTGGCTCTTAGAGATTGAAAAACCCTAAATAGAAAAAGGTATAAATCTTTCTAACTGGTTTAAACACCGTTGATAGATCCACAATTGCTATTAGTGAAATTTGAAATTCTTCCACTGTGCCTGCTGATCCCATTACTAATGCCCCTCAATGGTTATAACACAATTCAAGCAAGCATCAACAATCATAATCTTAACACTCATCGGCGTCAACACAACCAAGTCAAACGGCAGTTTATGGACATGCAATCCTATGCGCTTCACACAGTCATAGGCAATAAAGGGATGACTAGTACCCAAAACAAATAAAGTTTGTAGTAAACTACCATTGAGAAGAATTTAGATTGAATCAGGTTACGGGACTTGTGTGCTTACTCATATGTCATGGCAAACACCCTGCCCTAATTCCTGGGTCTTTGCTCTATCCGTCATTGCTTGCATTTACTAGCAATACGTCTAATCTGCTTGTAGTTATAACAAATCACTTGCCCTAAAGTCTCCACTTTAGATGTCCCTTTTTTTAAAAAAGGGACATCTAAAGTCATTTGAATTTCAAATTTCCTATGGATGCTGAGGTAATCAATTACGGAAGCAAACAAATTTCCAGACGAGAATCCTCTACAATAGTTTTGTTGAACACAAATGCTAGCTTTCTCCATTCTCTTTTTAGGTCCGAAATTTCCTTTTTTGGCATCACCACACTTTCACCACTTTGCTAGCTTTGTTCAAACTTCTTTTAGTTAAACTTTAGAATTCAAAAATACTTTTTTACTAAGATTCACTGTACTAGATATGATTGTGAAAAAAGAGAGGAACTTATATAATAATAATAATAATAAACAGACAAGTATGTAAGATTTTGAGAAGTGATAAAGAGAGAGTTACCATCACAAATAGGGGCACCGAGGGGCATGATGAGAAGGGGGACGCCAAGAACACCAAAGGAAAAGGTCATTTGAATATATAAAGTATGGGTCTCTCTCTACAACTCCTCTTAGAGAAATTGAAAAATGTTGTAGGAGAAAGAGAGAGAAAGAGGAAGGAAAGCGTCCCTTTATTTAATAAAAAGCACGAGCATCCCTTATATTCAATACATCTTGTCTAAAGTCCCACTTTAAACATCCCAAATGGAATTTGGGACCAAAAAAATTATTTTTTTTACTTATATGTCCCAAATTTAATTTAGGACGTCTAAAGCTACCTAGTTCCCACACAAAATTACAAAAATGCCACTGCCTATGTTTTAGATGTCCCTATTTTAAAAAGGGACGTCCTTTAGGGTAGCATAATCTATATTCTGTAGTAGTGAAATTTATTAAAAGAACTTTAGTAAAGTATGTAATGATAGCTCATTATGACTTAGGATGACATGTCCTTTTTGTTGGCCAAATAAGAAAATGACAAGTGTCTCAAAATCATTACAAAGTAAAAACATGTTTTTGTGTTGGCGAAATGAGAAGGTGACATATGTCCCTCATCATTACACATCATTACACCTACTTAACCCATTTGTGTTGTCATCTCCAGAGTATGCCACCTAGCGTCTGAGTCTGGGGAATTCACCGGTCTCCGGGCAAGTCGCTTTCTTTACTAGTCATGCAATGAACCTATGATTCTGGGGAAATTATCAGGGCTCCACTTCCCTTGACCATTTATACCCTACCGAAGAAAGAGAAAATGGAAGACCAATGGTTGCACGACAAGTGGCACTCTTATGCCTTAAACTTGTAACACTTGGCAACTTGAGATGAGATCATTTTTCAAGATTAAATCTCAACCATTCCTTGGTCTTGAAGTGTCAATTTCATTCAGCCATCTAAGAGAAAGAGAAATCTGATTTCATAAACTCAAGAACACAATAAGAGAGAAGGGGAAGTGAATAGTGAGTTCTCTTGACTACCGGAGCCAATTTCGACCCCGAATCACCGTTATTGTCTAGTAAGTCCTCTTGGAAACTTCCTGTACTCACTATAAGCTTCAATTCCATGGTCTTAGATTTCTCATATGAGGTGTTTTGTGTCAATTAGTTTGCCAGAGGGCCGCTGGAATACCGAACCACCTGTAGAAACATGAAGAGGTAAGCGTAGGCTTCCTTTTTAATCGATTACTTCGTGTTCTTGTTCAGTATTTCTTAACTCTTGCACCATCTTTGATTTTTGACCAAGGGGAGTTTTTGAAGTAAGATGATGTTTCTAATCATGTTTAAGGTGATATATGATGTTTGTGGAAATATTAGACTTGTTGGTTGTTAAAAACACAAAATTGGATTTCTGTTGTTTTGGGAGGCAGATTATGGTGAGGGGCTAAATCTGGTAGAAAGAATTTGATTTTGGTATTTTTGAGCTTTTCATTGGATTCTACATGAAAAATTGTTTGGGAATAGGCTCTGGTTATAATTTTTGGCAGACAGGTTTAAAGATTCAAAGACTAGAAATTAAGTCTGCTTGTGTAACAAAGTTGCTAATGTGCTTTTTTGTCTGGCAGTTTTGTTATAGGGAAAATTTCACTATCTAAACTTCATCTGATGATGATGAGCCTTTTTCAAAATTAAAGTAAACTTAAAGACGTTTAATTTGATAGGTATTATGAAGGATTTCGATAAGTACACTAGGTGTTATGAGTGTTTGAAGTAGACCATTAAAACTGGTCAGATTTTTTGGCAGCAGGGGGAAAAAGAAAAACTGGGAAGCTTGTGAGGTCAGATGGCTACTGAAAGTATTTTTCCCTTAAAATAGACTTAATAATAGTCATATAGGATTTTGAATCACCCTACTTTGATTTCTCTAAAATTAGTTATGATTTTTCAAAGTTCAGTGAAAAATTTGCCAGCTTTTGGTAATTGTGCTAAAATTTAAAGTGAAGTGTTTTTGTAATAGAATTAGACATTTAAGAGTTAAGTTAAGCATTTGGAGTAGCTTGAGCTCATTAGCTTCATATTGGGCCTAATGTAGTGACCCTAATGATAACCAACATAAGAGAATAATTTATGAAGAATTGGACTAAGAAATAACTCATTGCTCGTAAATTATAATTTATAGAACTTGACACTTGCCCACGATGTTCAAAGCATGTCAATCAAGATAAAGATTTGGAAAAATTGTTAGGTAGTAACTTATCCCTCATGTACTATATGATATGTTATATGCATGTTTGTACCACTGTGAATTTAATACATTCAGATGAGAAGGGCTAAGGCCGCGTTAAATTTTCTGGCACTGTGGTAAGGGAGATTGTCCTTGAATTGGTAACTTTATGCTTTCTGCATATTGCGAATCTATCTCTAAATGTTGAATATGTTGATTGTAATGTAACTTTGGTTGACATGGCATGATATATGTGCATTTTATATGAGTGATATTTGTTACTATTAAGATTCATTGAATCTTACTCTCTTTTTTCAAAACAAATTTTCAGTCGAGAAAGTAGTTCCTCAGGCAAGAAGGTAAACACGGGCGAATGAAACAAAGGAATTAGAATTTAACTTTCTATTGGTTATCCATTTTAGAGATTGTACTTAATTTGTATTTAAGTGCCTGTATTTAAGCAAACGCTCAATGACCTTCAAACCAGTAGTGGACAGCTATCCACCTAGGGCCGTTAATTAAACATAGTAGTTTGGGTTTCAGCTGAGATCTTGTTAGTAAAAAACTCTAACATGAAGAAAAGAACCTAAAACAGATGGCTTAAAATAAATCATAAAATAATATGAGACCAAATCTGAAAATAATTTTTGAAAAGATTTTTGAAAACGCACTCAAGTGCAGCTCCACACTTTACTTGAATTGGGACTTCTGCTATTTACAAAAGATGACCGGTCTCTTTTTTAAAGATATTACTATACTTGTGCCATCCATATGCTTTCAAAACATAGGTGTTACATTTATTGGTATCAGAGCATGAGTTCTTGGCTCAAAGATAAAGTACCCTACTTATGTTAGTATAATTAGTAAACTCTAACCCTTCACTAGTTGCTTTATGCTAAGAATCATGTCTGATAAGAAAAGACAAAGTAGTTCACCCTCGTCTATTAACCAGCCTTCCCTAAAGCATCATATACTGGAGGGTAAACTTTATGTGGTCATTAATAAAGGGGAACGTAGTAGAGGGCATGGACCGAGAGTGCGGCATACGGCAAGGAAAAGAGTTCCCAACCATACGACAAGAATAATAAAGGCTAGGCAGGCTAGTCCTAGCACAGAGCCATCTATAAGCGATACTAGTGATCTCGAGAATGACGAGATTTTTTAGGTCACCGATTCTAATACTGAGTCTATAGCCCAGTGACTCAGTTATTCTTTGACTCATACCCAGACCAAAAATTGTGGGAGCGCTTTAAGGAATTATACTTGCTACAATTCAAGGAATTTATTTCCTCTATGATTCAATATATAGCATTGTTCGGGCAAGTAAGGAAACTGTATGGGCGAAGGCCCGAGCTTGGGTTAGTGTTAACCAATGAAATCTAGATCCAAACCACACTAGCCTACCTTCCTTATTTTACTTCCTGGATCAAGAAAATGAATGAGATTGTATTTTGGGGTCCTTTTGAGTTTGAAACTTTTCTAGATCACATAGAATCATATGTAGTGCAGAATATGGACTTGTAATGGCAGGGCCAACTGGACTGGTTATGGTAGCATAGAAAAGGCTACTTTTGTGTATATATACCTTAGTTGCTTTTGTTGTAAATATGACTCTTTAATATTATCATATGTATATCCTATTGTTCGATAGTATTTAATGCTTAAGGAATATATATATATATATATATGATAAGTGTCAAATTAATGGTGCGAATTTTCTTCTGTAATAGTGAAAAGAAATAATGGTAAAGGGTAGACCAAAGAAAAGACTTGCAGTACTGGAAGTTGAGGAAATAGGAAACCTTCCTAACCCTATGCAGCAAGTTCTGGGAATACTTACATAACAACAAACTATGATGTAAGAATTACATGAGGAAATGTGGGAACTAAAGGAAAAGCATAAGGAAGATGAAGCACTACTTAAAGACATTGAGGTAAATGAAGACCCTGAGGTGGATCTAGAGAATGAACCATCTGAGAAAGGTGAACAATCACAGACACTGGAATCTAATAAGGGGATTCCTATTATTCCAGCCCGAGAAGAAGAAAAAGACATCTAATACCGAATGCCTAAATTCATTAAGTACCAGCATCCGGAATTCAAAGGAAAATTTAATCTATAAGCTGCTGAGGAATGGTTAGCAGGGTTGGAGAAAATATTTGAGATGATGGGATATCCTACAAAGATGAAAGCTAGAATGGCTATATATAAATTAGAGGGAGATGCTGATCGCTGGTGGAGAAATACAACAATAATATTGAATGCACAAAACATTCCATTGACCTGGGAATTATTCCAACATGAGTTCAATGAGAGGCTTACAAAGGAGAAATAATTCCTAAATATACGATGAGTAACTCTCCCAGTTCACTTGGTTTTCTTGTTTCTCCTCTTATTTGCAATTTAAAGATAATGAGGAATGGAGCTCTGATATGTTAATTGGAGGACTGAAGCCTAAAATAAAGGAGAAGTTAGTTGCCCGGCACTTTACCAAATTCAATAAGGCAGTGGAAGTGTGCTGGCTGACAGACGATGAGTTTTTGCCATGACTCATGAAGAGGCCCAAAAATCACCAAAGATGATCTAAGGTACTATCCTCCTCCATAGTAATACTTTGCACACATTGCTTGACTCGGGTGCTAGTCATTCTTTCATTTCATATGATCGTGCTAAACGATTGAAGCTAAGCATCTATAAATTGCTGTATGACTTGACTGTATCAATGCTTATGGGTGTTAAAATTGTGACTGCATATGTATGTCTAAGTTGTGCTATAAATGTTGAAAGGCATGAATCTATAATAGATCTAATTTGTTTGCCTCTCAAACAACTAGAAGTCATACTGGGTTTAAACTGGTTGACGACAAACAATATGTTACTGGATTATGGTAATAAGAGGGTAGTATTTCCTAAACCGCAGATGAAAATTGATGCTAGTCCAAACCTAAACCTTCTTTTTTATAGCTAAAGCTAAAAAATTCCTAGGGAAAGGATGTCAACACTACTACAAACTAGACTTTTTACTACCCTAAAGGATGTCCCTTTTTAAGTTAGGGACACCCAAAGTTCAATATTTGGCGAAAGGCTTTGGCGCTGGATGAATTTGACCAAAAAAAAATTTCCACCACTTTAAATGTCCCCAGGAAAACTGGGGACATCTAAAGTGGCCTTTAGACATCCCTAGAGAAACTGGGGACGTCTAAAATAGGCTTTAGACATCCCTTGCATAAATGGGGACGTCTAAAGTAAGCTTTAGACGTCCCCATTTTGACTGGGGACATCTAAAGCTTACTTTAGGCATCCCCATTTTGACTGGGGACGCAGAACCATTACTTCATATACTGTAGATTGCAGCTTTGCTTTCTGTGCTTTGCCATACTCGTGAGTGTCTGCTATGTTCCACTTTCCCTACTGCATTCGTTTTCCCTCTGCTCCCATACCCTTGAGCTCAATGTCATAACTCCTTCACTGAAAAAAGGCGTACCTCCCCTATATTTCTCTTCCCTCTTCTCCCATTCCCATGGCCATAGGTCTTGCTATTTGCAACTGCTGCTGCATTCTCAGAATTATTCAGGTGCATTTCTGGGTTTCCTAAAATCATGTGCATATCAGGTGTGAGTTGGATTATTATATGATGCAATTAATAATTTATAGAAAATATTGGATTCTGCGTTTCTACTTTTCTAGATTGTTGCTGCACTTGGTTCTGCATTTATGGATTATATTGTTGCTGCACTTGGATTCTGAACTTGGATTCTGAGAAAATCAGGTGCGTATGCTTTGTGGTAGAATTTGAATTGGAATTCTTGAAAACCATAATCTTGTTCTCTATGCTTTTTGGTACATATATTAGATTATGGTACTTTATATTTCTTTTGTTTCCTTTTAAATTATTTTAATCCTTTAAAAATTATATGATAAAAATGATGCAAAAATAATAAGATACTTATGCAATGACTCATTTTTCTACTAGGGAATAATGAAATAAAGAGGAGCCTAAATGTACAGTGTTTGTGTGGGTTTAAATGTAGGGAGAATGATAGAAAAACGTACTAAAGATATGAAAATCCCAACTTAGTGCCTCAAAATGGCTTGTTTACGTTGAAGTCACTAGCTAGATACTGTTTAGATTAAACTCTGAAGCCAAGTTACCCATGTACCCTTTATTTTATGCCCTTATTTGGCCGACCAAACTGAGGTAGCCAGTTGATGGACTGTGATGAATTTAGAACCTTTCAAGTCTACACACACACATCCAACTCTCGTATATGTAGTTCAATTCAATATAATAGTTTGATTTTATTTAGTTTTAGCTATTTAGATTGAGTTTGCTACTTTAGTTTGCCAATATTTATTATTTCAATAAAAAAATTTATGAGATCTTTTCTTCTATTTTTTTTCTATTTGAAAATAAGTAAAAATTATTGAAAATTTTAAAAGGGCCTAGAACTTGCTAGTCAAGAACTTGGTGCCAATTTTTATGGCGCCAATTTTTTAATGTTTAGTCGAACTTGGTGCTTCCTTTAGCGTTCAAGAACATAGGAAAATGGGTAGAATTTGAATTGGAATTCTTGAAAACCATAATCTTATTCTCTATGCTTTATGGTACATGAGATTAAGGTACTTTCTTTCCTTGCATTTACCTAATGCTCTGCAGTAGAGAAAATGAAGCTATGAACTTTTGTTTGGGTTAGAAGAATTAATGTTAGCTTCCTGCTTTTTATTCTTGTTTTAGTGCTATGAATTTTTATTTTACTCTTGTTAATTAGTTTTGTTTTGTTTAAATTAAGCTGAGATGGTTTGTTATTTTGATTTTGGGATGTCTCACTTTTAAGGGAAAATGCTGCAAAAATTTTGAAAAACAAAATAGTAAAAGGCAATTCCCAGTGTTGACAATTATTCTAAACTTGAGTGTGAATGGCATAGGTGGTAATAAAATGGATCATAGTTGGATGAATGCTTTAAGAACAAGTGAAGAATATGAGAATGGGGTTAAAGAGTTTATTGAATTTGCTAGAAGGGACGCTCCAGCCAAAAATGGGAAGTATTTTGTCCTTGTGTCAATTGTTTAAATGAGAGAAAACGGGATGTTAAAGTTATAAGGGATCACCTACTTTGTGATGGAATAAATCTTTGATACACAAGGTGGATATGGCATGGTGAGGAAGTAACTGATTGTCCATCGCACAAGAAGGAAATTGTGGATGTCATAGATGAAGATAGAATGGAGAGAATGATTCATGATATTGAGGTAGAATCCTTTACGCAGTCACATGAATATGACAGCCTCCGGAGTGATGCAGAGACACCGTTGTACCCTGTGAGTAAGTACACACGGCTGACAGTAACATTACATTTGGTTAACTTAAAAACAACTTGTGGGTGGACCGATAGTAGTTTCACATTGCTGCTTGAACTGTTGTGTGATATGTTTCCATACGAAAATGTACTTCCAAATCGTATGTATGAGGCCAAGAAAATCCTATCTACAATGGGTATGTAGTATAAAAAGATACACGCTTGCCCTAATGACTGCGTACTGTACAGAAAGGAGTATGAAGGTTTGAGTGAGTGCCCTAAGTGTCAAACTGCACGTTACAAAGTGAAGAAAAATGGTGGTTGTGGCGATGGGACAACTAAAAGGCAACCTGTAAAAGTTTTGTGGTATCTTACAATAATACCGCGCTTTAAGCATTTATTTGGCATTGCAAAAAATGCGATGAAGTTGAGATGACATTCAGATGATAGAATATCTGATGGAAAATATCTTCGGCACCCAGCTGACTCTCCACAGTAAAAGAAAATAGATGAAATGTTCCCTGAATTTGGAAGTGAGCCGAGAAACCTTCGGCTTGGGCTGTGTACAGATGGCATCAATCCGTATGGAACTCTTAATAGCACACACAGTGCGTGGCCAGTACTTCTTGTAATATACAACTTGCCTCCCTGGCTTTATATGAAACACAAGTATGTGATGCTTTCTATGATGATTTCTAGACCAAAACAGCCAGGAAAAGATATTGATGTCTAATTGGCACCTTTGATTGAGGACTTGAAGAAGTTGTGGGAGGAAGGCGTAGATGTGTTTGATGCATATAAGAATTAGTCCTTCAAGCTACGTGCAATGATTTTTACCACGATAAATGACTTCCCTGCGTATGGAAACCTCTCAGGGTACAGTGTGAAGGGGCATAAAGCATGTCCGATCTGTGAAGCAGACACTTACTTCTACCAACTTAAACATGGAAGAAAAATGGTCTACCTTGGTCACAGGAGGTTCCTTCCTAGGTTCCACCCGTATCGTAGGTTAAGAAAGCGTTTTAACAGCTTGCTGGAGCATGGAATGGCTCCAAAGGCATTAACCAGAGAGGAAGTTTATAGTCAGGTTGAATGTATCAATGTCTTACTCGATAAGAATCAGAAGACTACAGGTGAGAAGAACATATGGAAGAAGAGATCAATTTTCTTTGATCTTCCATATTGGCATAGTCTTGACGTGAGACACAGCATTGATGTAATGCACGTGGAGAAAAACGTTTGTGATAGCCTTGTCAGTATGCTTTTGCACATTCTAGGGAAGACCAAGGATGGGACTAGTGTGAGACTAGACCCTGTTGATATGGGAATAAGAGAACGGTTACATCCACAGCTAAGAGATGATGGTAAGAGGGTATACATGGAGCCAGCAGCGCATACACTATCAAAAGCGGAGAAACGAAGTTTGTGTGGGTGTTTGCATGAAATTAAGGTACCACAAGGATATTCTTCGAATGTGAGAATGTGTATGTCAATGGACGATTTGAAGTTAGTGGGAATGAAGTCTCATGATTATCATGTGTTGATGCAACAACTGTTACTAGTAGCTATTAGAGGCATTATGAACGATGAAGTTCGAAGCACTGTGACAAAATTTGTGTGTTTTCTTTAATGCTATCTATAACAAAGTCATTGACATTGAAAAGCTGGATGAACTGGAAGCTTAGGGTTATATCATATTGTCCCAATTAGAGATGCACTTTCCTCCTTCATTTTTTGATATAATGGTGCATTTGATAGTTCATTTGGTAAGGGAGGTAAGGCTCTGCGGTCCAGTTTACCTGAGGTGGATGTACCTTTTTAAGCGATACATGAAGATCTTAAAAAGGTACTCTAAAAATCCCTATCGACCAGTAGCCTCAATAGTTGAAAGGTATGTTGTTGAAGAGGCTATGGACTTCTGCAGCGATTATCTATCAGGGAAGAAGGAACGATCTCGGCATGAAGAGAGGAGGAGCAGGGAACACGAGGATTGAAAGTGAAGACTATGCCTCGTGAAAAGGTATTGCAAGCACACCTTTATATCCTGAATAACATGGCAGAAGTTCAACCATACATAGATGAACACAGAAAGAGATTGAAGAACATGAATCCGAGGAAGAATGACATGCATATTACTATTGAGCAAAATAAGACATTCATTCAGTGGTTTAAGGAAAAGGTTTTGCATGAGACCGGTGTGTCTGAGACAATAGAGTGGCTAGCTTGGGGGCCTTCGTTTCAGATCATTACTTGGAGCGGTTATGATATAAACGGGTATTCTTTCTACATAAAAGACCAAGATGATAGAAGTACCATACAAAATAGTGGGGTAATAGTAGAAGCTGAAGCCATACACTTTTCTAGTTCGGAAGACAAAAACTCCATATTAGCATCCATGGCCTATTATGGAGTGATAGAAGAAATATGGGAAATCACTTACAACAAGTTCAAAGTTGCTTTATTCAAATGTAAGTGGGTTAGCAATAATGATGTGGTAATAGATCAACAATTTGGATTTGTCTCAGTTGATCTTGAAAGAGTAGGTTATAGGGATGAGCCCTTCATTCTAGCAAGCCAGGTGAAACAAGTGTTTTATATCACAGATCCTACAAATAAAAAAATTTCCATTGTACTTCAAAGTAAAAAACAGAAGCATGGTGATCCGACCTTCAACCTTGACGACATACCACCTTTCACAATTAATTTACCTACAATAAGTGAAGTAGAATTGGTAGATGATGAAGAATATGCTGTAAGAAATGATCATGGTGAAGGAATATGGGAAGCAATCTAAAGTAAGAGCTTAACTTAGAAAATAGTAATGTGTGCTGTTTGTTTTATAACTGGTTAGTTTATTCATTTACTTACAATTTATTCACCTATCTGATAATGATTTTTGTGCTTACAAGAATATGGACAATTCTAGTGACTCACAAAGTGATAGGGACAATGAAATGAATAGGCCTGAACCTGATGTGAAACCTGAACCGGTTGCGAGAAGAAGGGTTAGAGGCAGTACAAAAATGCCTGCATTGGTAGCATGTCATCACCATCAACAGGAGAGGTTGCATATTGACTTTGATGACGATATGAAACCAATTGGTTCGGAGGAAGACCATTTCATTAGCTACTTAGGTTTTTTGGCTCGAAGCAAAGTTCGCATTACCTATGATAATTGGAAGTTGGTTCCACCAAAAACAAAAGACTTGATTTGGCAACAACTTTTGGTATATAAGTTTTGATAAATCTGCATATATATCTTTATTTCTATTGCTTCAAAGATAATTAACTTATGTTTTTACCTTGCAGTAAACCTATGATGTCCTTGACACTGCGGTGATGTACAAGGAGTGGATGACGGAGGTTCGTCTACGATGGAAAGATTTCAAGAATAGGCTTACACGAGATTACATTCGAGGGGACCTGAGGGGTCAAGATCTATGTCAAGAGTATACGTTTTTGTCTCTAGAGGACTGGAGGTTGTTAATGGCATCACGACAAGATCCAAACTTTTTGGTAAGATTTCTGTCATCATAGTGTTTTATTTGAATATAGTTGACATTATTGATTCAGTGTTCATTGGTTTCCTTTCACAGGCATTAAGTGCAGCAAATACAAAGAGGCAAGCAGCTAATAACTATCAACATTGCATGTCTCGTGGTGGTTATCAGAAGCTTGAGCAAAAGATAATGGCAGAAGAGTTAGAGAAATTGAAGGAAGCAGCCACATCAGATCCTACCTTGTGGTCCAAGCCCTGCCACCTCTTCTACGTCACAAAAAATGGAAAGTAGGGAGGCTTAAGGGTGGGAAGTACGTAAATCCGACTATTGCTGAGGTTGCCTCAAGAATTGTAAGTAGTTAGAGCATAAGTACAAAGTTATTTTTTCATATTAGGAGTGCTTAATTTTCATATACGATAACTTTTATGCTGCAGGATGAACTGGAAGATCATAGTAGCCAAGGTTCGTTCACTCCAAGTGGACGGATGGACATCTTGTCAACGGCGATTGGGAAGACAGATCACCCTGGTCATGTTCGAGGGGAGGCAGGGGGAGTTCGTGTCGCGAAGTATTTTGGCCGAGCCTCACATCCTTATTCGTTACAAGTTGAACCCAGTAGGGAGCTTGTGGCCAAGATTCGTCAGGAAGTCTCACAAGAGCTCAAGGCCAACCTTCGCGACAAGCTCCGACAAGAGCTGTTGCCAGAGCTACATCTTGAGCTACTGCCTGAGCTACAAGCTAAGATGATAAAGATGTTTGAATCGCATATGGCAACTACCGAGTGTAGAACCCATTCATCCCCGGCCTTCCACAGCACCAAAGGAAGTTACAACCCGGTGGAGGAACCACTTGGTGACCCTTCTCCCACTCCAGTACAAGGAGAACTTGCCATCCTCTCTTTAGATGCCCCAGTGCTGCGTGTAGTTACAGATGCTCTCGTTCACACAGAAGCTACTACCCACCATAATCAGCAAATTCCACAGCATTTGTGTAGGGTGATTGTGATGTGTGTTCGAGAGGGGGAAGAAGCTACAGCCATCCCTATTCCTGATGACGAGGTTGCCACGATAGCTCAGGTGAGAGGATTATTCATCCTTTGGCCTGTACATCTTATTGGCTTATTACCACCAACACCTCCAATAGTATGGAACTACCTCACTTTTACTTGAGATGTGTTGACATCCTACTAACAATATGTTTTTTTATGTTCTAAAAGAACGAGCAAGAAGCAGTAAAATGGCCCTTCTTAGCACGACTGCAGCATATCTATAAAGGCATTCACCAGATTGATTTGCATATGCCTACAGGGATTGTGAGCTAGGAATTAGAGTATCACTTCACAATTGATAAAGAAGATCTTAAATAGTTCATTAAGTTGGAGGAGCTAGATATTGGATGGGGCAAATTTGCAATCCTGTAAGTTTTTAATTTCCCATTTTTTCCTTCATTTAGTTAAGTTGATTTTAACTAGCTAATACATTCATCATTTTAATTCTATTATAGCTCCTTCCGTCGTATATGCATTGACTCTCAAAGAGTTGATTTATATGGATTCTTGTCTCCTGCACATACGACAAGGAGTGGGAATACATTGAATAAAAGGACGCACTATGTGGGCTTCATAGTGGGAGAGAACGACTATCGTTGTTATCTAGCACTGATTGTTCAAGGGTACGCATTTTAATTTTGTGTATTTGAGATTTTTAATAAATAATTGCCTTGCCATCTAACTTCTTTTAAATATGTATATGTTGTGATAGTTATCACTAGAGTTTGTGTGTTCTTTGTCCTCGGTCCCACGTTGTTTACTGGTTTGATCCCTTAAGTAAAAGACCAGACAAAGAAACTAAAAGCGTCTTCAACACGTAAGTTATTTTTTTGTATTTCATTGCTTCTTGATTCTTGACTTGAATGAATTATTCTAATTTATGTTGATTTTCATTTTAATGATAGGGCATGCACGATGTATCGAGCCCTTGGCGGGCCACACGATCATAAAGGTAGCAAAGAACCGAGATGGTTGTTTCCAAAGGTACATAGTTTCAAATCAAGTTCTTTTGATTGACGGGAGTTTTAGATATGCCTTTATTGATTTTAACAATTTGCTTTTGATTTATAGTGCCCTCAACAACCTGGCGGTTGGGAATGTGGATACTATGTCTTACTTTATATGTTTAACATCATTCAGAGTGGCATTACGACAAATTTTAAACAAGTAATCGCTTCTTCATTCTCAGAGGATAATATTCTTGGTGTTGTAATTCAATGGCAATTCATTCACTTGATTCATTATTTCATATAAGCTTATTTACTAATTTACAGATTTTTGACAATGAAGATGCCTTCTCATATGAAGACATAAATATGATCAGAGACTTTTTGGCTGGACATCTTCTTCAACGTATACCAGAGTAAAGTCTTTAGTAGTTTCTGTAGGACATACTTTTGTGGTAGTTCTATATATTGTACATATAATTAGTGTTGTTGTTGTTGGATATAGATTGGATTTAGTCTTAGTTATTGTACAAACTGGGGACTTGGATATAGTCTTTTTAGTACAATAACAAACTTAAATATAGATTGTTGTGTAGTTTGTATGCTTTGTTAGTTAATTAGTTTGCTACTCCTTAAAATTATTGCAAGTAGTAGAGCCTTGGGTTGATCACTGTGTTTCAAGTTGTTGTTTCCATTATGCTAAACTGCTGTTGTTTTATTCTGTTGTTGGAATCCTATTTCTGCAGTTTACATTTTTCAGACAGTGCAATATATAAAAAGGCCATTTTTTTAAAAAAAAATTCAACGTCCTTAAATAAAAAGGGACGTGGTAGAGTGGGTGGTGACACTTTAAGTTGGAAATTGTGCCTTAAAGGCCAATCATTGTACTTTGAACATTATTATTTCAATGAAATTTCTCTATTCTGTTATCATATTATTTGCATGTTAACTGTGATAATTGTATCCTTGGATAATTCATAAAGATTGTCCTAAAATGTCCCTGGTCGGTCATCTATGCGGGAGTATAGATGAAACAAGATCAGTATGACTTTGACAAGATATGGAGATACGAATCAAAGTCTTAGGCACTTGTAAGAGTACAAGGTGCTGGACCGACCCACTATGAGAGAGCTACATGGATCAAGTCATAAGCTTTTCTCATGTATAACCACGTCACAATGCCCTTAGACCTGTGGTCATCATGGATTCCTACATGAGAGTTGCTAAGCTTTGAACTAGTCAAAAGTCACTTTTGACCGGGTGATGATAAAGGCTACGATCGGGCTTGGTGGTTTTTCATGCAGAGGAATATGGATGATCAAGATGGAATTTGTCCCTCACATTAGTAGAGAGATATTACTGGGCCCCTCGATGAGTGAGTCTGAGAAATGTATGGCCATACTATGATGAAAGGAGTTTTTGTCTCTGTTATCTGGCTACTCAGGAATCGAGAAAGTAATGGTCAGGAACAAGAGGATGACATTATCCATGCCTTATCTTTGATCGATATATCGTGTGACAAAAGGGACGTTACATGGTTGTATGACAAGTTGCATTGTGATAACGATCCTCATATGAATTGGGAAGTCGTAATGTCTTGCTAGAGGCTACTTGCGACTTTTGGGTTAGTATAGTTATTGGCCTACTGCCAACTTCATATGGGCCTACAGGGTCACACACAAGAATGGCCCAACACGAGATAATGTTTAATTTAGGGTGGAAGAATTTTATATATATATATATAATATAAAATTCATTAATAATATTATATAGATATATATATTTTTGAAATACATATCTTATATATATATATATATTATATGATATTATTATATTTAATAATATTATATAGATATATATATTTTCGAAATATATATCTTATATATATATGTATATATATTATATGATATTATTATATTGTGTTATTTTTAAATTTAATTTATTAAGATATATTAAATTTAATAACTAACATGCTAGAGATATAGTATCTCAGATTTAATTTATGAAGATAAATTAAATCTAATGGCTCTTTATTTGGATTAAATAAATAGGTTAAATTAAAACTGTTGGATAGATTTAATTTAAACTGAATTTATTTAATTAGCTCATCAAGATAATTAATTGTTAATTAATTTTGAAATTAATGATGATTAATTTTGAAATTTGAAAATAGCCCTCATAGGTTATAAAACTTGATAGAGCAGATATATTCATATGTATATGAGAATTGAGAGCCGCAAGTGAAAATCTACGAGACATTAGAGGCGCTAGCACGCAGTCTCGGTTGGAGAGCATTCGTGTGGATACCGGTAGAGGGAGCGAACCTGACGTGTTGGCTCCTAGAGATCGTGAAAACTCTGAATCCTCAAAAAGGTATGAATCCTTCCAATTTGGTTTAAATGCCGTTGATAGATCCTCGATTAGGATCGGTTAAAATTTTTAAAATTCTTTCGCTATGCCTACCGATCCTAACAGTGGCATCAGAGCCAGATCAATTGTGCATTTAAATTGAGTTTATGATTCTTATACATGTGATATATATGGGATGTATACGTATGTTTATAAGAAACACTCGAATATGCATGTGATTTGGTTAATACGAAATGAAATTATTTAGAAAGATGTGATCTTGTAATTCCGTTGATTTTCATTTCGTTTAAATTGAATCTTGAAATTGTTTCATTTTTGGTTTTGAAACTTATACGTGATTTTCGTTTTGAACAAGCATGAAATTGGGTAGGGTACCTGAGATCGTAGTTGGCGGTAATCAAATCGGGTCTAGGTTCGGATATCTGTTTAGGTAATAGGGATCCGAACTATGGGGAAGATAATCTGGATCAGAAGAGTTCTGGGCCATTGTTGTTTTTGTTTTGAAAAATTGGGTCTGAAATTTAAAAATTTAAAATTTTCAAATATTTCTTTTAAAAGGAATGTGCTGTTTTCAAAAGCTCCAGGGGCGCTGCCCCTTGCAACCCCGCAGGGGCGGCCCCCTTGACCCCGCCCGGTAACTGGCTAGCGGGACCGCCGTGACCACCTCTGCGTAGCGCATTATAATCTGATCACGACATTTATTGCTTTTCATATTGTATGAATTCTTGTTGTGGTTTATTATTTATCCTTGTTTGGGTATGGTGAACAACATGGCTTTAGAATTTTACAAAGGTTGTAATATTTAAATACGGCCTGCGTGCCGTGCCTTTTTCTAAATACTCTCAATGTACATTCTCTTCTCATCTCACTCCCCTCGAATGTTTAAATGAGGTTTCTCTCAATGTATTTCTTTTTATTTAGAGAAGCCATCTCATTGGCTTGGGAGGATTTTAGGTTAGGTAAGCCATGTTGTGTCACGTTTAAATTATGCTTTTGATAAGATCATTGCATGATTACATTTACGTTTATATGTATTTATCTCTATGAGATACGACCACGATTGCATCCATATAAACAAAACTAATTAATTAAGCCCTCTGAATCAAATCTTAAGTCATAATGCCGTCAATTAATGAATACTTGTCAAAACCTAGATCGCTCAATTGTGGAAACCACCAAAGTGGATGCACTTGAGTTATCTTGATGAGACAAGCTTGAGTAATGGTGCTGCTCATAATATTCATTATTGTTTTGACTTAATTGAGATTAACAAAACGGTTTTGGATCTCAAGGCATTAGATGGGGTTAAACATGCCGGATCATATGATGATTAAATCCCATAAAGATCTAAGAGTTATGTGTGATGTAATTGGTAAATAGGTTACCAACCTAAATAAATTGAATTTAAGTGTCTTGCCAAAGCAGACTTAAGTTTAAGCCAAATATGGATCTTAGCCCACTAATTATTATATTGAGGGTTGTTAATTTAGTGGGAGATTACTAACTAACTTTGCATATTTTAATTGTAGAATCATGTCGACTAGTAATACTGCTATACTATCATTGCGATTGGTCCTTGAGAAGGACAAACTCAATGGGACAAACTTTCTTGACTGGTTCAGGAAGTTGAGAATTGTTCTCAAGCAGGAAAGAAAGGCTTATGTTCTAGATCAACCCATTCCTGAGGAGCCTGCAGCCAATGCTCCAAGAGCTCAGAGAGATACTTACACAAAGCATAAGATGACTCTGTGGATGTAGGTTGCCTGATGCTTGCCACTATAGTTCCAGAGCTCCAAAGAGATCTAGAACTCATGGAGGCTCATGAGATGATTGTACATCTCAAGGAAATGTTCCAGCAACAGGCAAGGCAAGAAAGGTATGAGACCACAAAGGCCTTACATTCCTACAAAATGGCTGAAGGTGCATCAGTTAGTACTCATGTGTTAAAGATGAAAGGCTATATTGATCACCTTGAGAGGCTTGGATTTCCCATGAGCCAGGAGTTAGCTACGGATTTGATCCTTAACTCACTCCCGGAGAGTTATGACCAGTTTGTTATGAACTACAACATGAACAACATGAAGAAATTAATTTCTGAGTTGCATGGGATGCTCAAAACTGCTGAGCAAAGCACTAAGAAAAAGCCTAACATAGTTTTGATGGTTCAGAAAGGAAAGGGTATGAAAAAGAAAGGGAAGGGCAAATGGAAGGGTAATGGCTCAGGTGGTAAGACCAAAGAGTCAAACAAGCCTGAAACCAAGCCTGCACCCAACAAGGAAAATCCTCCAAAGGAAGGAGTCTGCTACTTCTGCAATGAACCCGGTCATTGGAAGAGGAATTGCAGACTTTACTTGGAAGATCTGAAAAAGAACAAGAAGGATAGGGAGGCTATCGCTTCAGGTATTTATTTTATAGACATTCATTTTTCTACTTCCTCTACATGGGTATTAGATATTGTATGTGGTTCTCACATTTGTACAAATGTGCAGGGTCTAAAGGACAGTAGAAAGATGAATAAGGGCGAGGTGGACCTATGAGTTGGAAACAGAGCAAGAGTTGCTGCTTTAGCCGTAGGCACTTATGAATTAGTTCTGCCCAGTGGACTTTTGTTAGTTTTGAACAATTGCTATTATGTTCCTGCTTTGAGTAGTAACATTATTTCTCTTTCTTATTTGGATAAGGAAGGTTATACTTCTATTACTAGGAATGGTAAATATTTTATTTATCGTAATGACATTTTCTATACTAATGGTGATTTGCATGTTGGTCATTATATATTAAATTTGGAACATCCTAATAATGGGAATATCTATAACGTAACTACTAAGAGGATAAAATCAAATGATTTGAATCCGACCTACCTATGGCATTGTCATCTGCGCTACATAAATGAGAAATGTATTTCTAAACTCCATCAAGATGGATTTCTAAACTCATTTGATTTTGAATCATATGATGCATGCAAATCTTGCTTATTAGGAAAGATGACTAAGGCACCTTTACTGGGCACAGTGAGAGGGCTACTGAATTATTGGGCCTCATACATACAGATGTATGTGGACCATTAAATATAGTTGCCAAAGGAGGTTATGTCTACTTCATTACATTTATAGATGACTTTAGTAGATATGGCTATATCTATATAATGAAACATAAATTAGAATCTTTTGAAATGTTCAAAATATTCCAAAATGAAGTACAAAACCAACTTGGTAAAACAATTAAAGCACTTCCATCTGATCGAGGAGGTGAATATTTGAGCTAAGAATTTATTGACCATCTTAGGAGTTGTGGGATAATCTCACAATTGACTCCTCTAGGAACACCACAATGGAATGGCATTTTTGAACGGAGGAATCGAACACTATTAGATATGGTTCGATCTATGATGAGTCAAACAAATCTTCCACCATCCTTTTAGGGACATGCCCTAGAGACAGCCTGCGTTCACACTAAATCGTGTTCCATCTAAGGCAATTGAAAAGACACCATATTAGATATGGACTGGAAAGAAACCAAGTTTATCTTTTCTCAAAATCTGGGGATGTGAGGTATATGTTAAGTAACAAGCCTCTGATAAATTAGCACCCAGATCCATAAAGTGCCTTTTCGTGGGGTATCCTAAAGAAATGAAAAGATACTATGTCTATAATCCCACTGATAACAAAGTGTTTGTTATTCGAAATGGCAAGTTTCTAGAAAGAGAGTTTGTCTCTAAAACAACCAGTGGGAGCAACGTACATCTCGAAGAAATTCGAGAGCCATAAGATGGTACAGAACCATAAATGGAAATTAGAGAAGACTCACAACAAGTTGCTGAGCCTCGTCAAGTAACACAAGGTCCACGAAGATCTGATAAGACATTGCATCAACCTCAGAGATATGGATTTTTTATTATTGAAGGCCGTGATGTGTTGCTCATTGAGCAAAATGAGCTCGCTACCTGTCGAGAAGCCACATGGGACCAAACTCTGAGAAATGGCTAAATGCCATGAAGTCTAAAATACAACCCTTGTACGACAATCAGGTATGGACCTTAGGCGATCCACCTGAAGGTGTAAAAACCATTGGGTGCAAATGGGTTTTCAAGGACAAAACTGACATGGATGGCAATATAAATGTCTTCAAGGCACAACTGGTTGCAAAAGGGTTCACTCAAACTCATGGTGTAAACTATGATGAAACCTTTTCCCCAGTTGCAATGGCCAAATTAATCAGAATCCTTCTTGCCATTGCAGCATATTATGATTATGAAATATGGCAGATGGATGTCAAAACAGCCTTCCTTAATGGAAAGCTGCTTGAGGATGTGTACATGACACAACCTGAAGGTTTTGTGCGTCCAGAGGACTCTGGTAAAATTTACAAGCTTCAAAGATCCATTTATGGATTGAAGCAAGCATCTCGGAGCTGGAATTATCGTTTTGATGAAGTAGTCAAAGAGTTTGGATTCATTCAAAACATCGATGAACCTTGTGTTTACAAGAAGATTAGTGGGAGCATAGTTGTATTTCTAGTGCTTTATGTAGATGACATCCTACTCATTGGGAATAATATTCCTACCTTGCAGAGTGTTAAGTCCTGGTTAGGAAAGTCCTTTTCAATGAAAGACTTAGGTGAAGCCACCTATATCCTAGGAATTAGGATCTATAGGAATAGATCCAAAAGACTAATAGGCCTAAGTCAAAGAACATACATAGACAAGATGCTGCATAGGTTCAGTATGCATGATTCAAAAAGGGGTTACATGCCTATGTCTCATGGCATCCATCTTAGCAAGGATCTTGTCCTAGTACACCTAGTCAGCGATATCGCATGAGTAAGGTTCCATATGCCTCGGCCATTGGATCCATCATGTATGCCATGTTATGTACTCGACCGGATGTCTAGTTTGCCTTAAGTATGACCAGCAGATACCGACAAGATCTTGGTGAGGGTCATTGGATTGTCGTCAAGAATATCCTAAAGTACTTAAGAAGGACTAAGGACTTATTTTTGGTCTATGGTGGATTAGATGATGAGCTCTGCGTAATCGGTTACACAGATGCAAGTTTCCAAACTGACCAAGACGACCTTAAATCACAATCTGGATATGTGTTCCTCCTGAATGGTGGAGCAGTAAGCTAGAAAAGCTCTAAGCAGAGCACTATAGCAGATTCTACAACAGAAGATGAGTATATAGCAGCATCAGATATAGCTAAAGAAGGCATTTGGATCAGAAAGTTCATTACTGAACTAGGGGTGGTGCCTACCATCTCAAATCCAATAGATTTGTTCTGTGACAATAGCGGTGCTATTGCACAGGCCAAGGAGCCTAGGTCATATCAAAGGACCAAGCATATACTCAGGCGATTACATCTTATTAGAGAAATCAATGATAGAGGTGATATAAAGATATGCAAAGTAGCAGGAGAAGATAATGTTGCTGATCCTCTTACTAAGCCTCTTACACAGGCAAAGCATGAGCGTTATGTTAGGGTAATGGGAATTAGGCAAATTAATGATTGCACCTAGGGCAAGTAGGAGGATGTTGGAAATTGTGCCTTAAAGGCCAATCATTATACTTTGAACATTATTATTTCAATGAAATTTCTCCATTCTGTTATCATATTATTTGCATGTTAACTGTGATAATTGTATCCTTGAATAATTCATAAAGATTGTCCTAAAATGTCCCTGGTGTGTCATCTATGTAGGTTGCATCGTGATAACGATCCTCATATGAATTGGGTAGTCGTAATGTCTTGCTAGAGGCTACTTGCGACTTTTGGGTTAGTATAGTTATTGACCCACTGCCAACTTCATATGGGCCTACAGGGTCGCACACAAGAATGGCCCAACACGAGATAATGTTTAATTTAGGGTGGACGAATTTTATATTATATATATAGCTGATTAAATATATATAGCTGATATTATATATAATATAAAATTCATTAATAATATTATATAGATATATATATTTTTGAAATACATATCTTATATATATATATATGTATATATATTATATGATATTATTATATTTAATAATATGATATAGATATATATATTTTTGAAATATATATCTTATATATATATATATGTATATATATTATATTGCGTTAGTTTTAAATTTAATTTATTAAGATAAATTAAATTTAATAACTAACATGATAGAGATATAGTATCTTAGATTTAATTTATGAAGATAAATTAAATCTAATGGCTCTTTATTTGGATTAAATAAATAGGTTAAATTAAAACTGTTGGACAGATTTAATTTAAACTGAATTTATTTAATTAGATCATCAAGATAATTAATTGTTAATTAATTTCAAAATTAATGATGATTAATTTTGAAATTTGAAAATAGCCCTCATAGGTTATAAAACTTGATAGAGCACATATATTCATATGTATATGAGAATTAAGAGCCGCAAGTAAAACCCTATGAGACATTAGAGGCGTTAGCACGCAATCTCGGTTGGAGAGCATTCGTGTGGATACCGGTAGAGGGAGCGGACCTGACTTGTTGGCTCCTAGAGATCATGAAAACTCTGAATCCTTGAAAAGGTATGAATCCTTCCAACTAGGTTTAAACGCCGTTGATAGATCCTCGATTAGGATCAGTGAAAATTTTTAAAATTCTTCCGTTGTGCCTACCGATCCTAACACTTTAGACGTCCCCTATAGGGATTGGGGACATCTAAACTGACCTTTAGACATCCCCAGTTTGGACAGGGGACGTCTAAAGGTGCACTTTAGACGTCCCCAATCCCTACAGGGGACGTCTAAAGCGCACCTCAGACTTTAGACATCCCCAATATGAAGTGGGGACATCTAAAGTCCCCCCAAATTTAACATCCCCTATTTACGGACGTTATTAATGTTTTTTTCCATGACCTTCAAATAAACGTCCCTCTGTTTTCAGACGTTAAAAGGCAAAAAAACGGGACGTTAAAACCATTTTTTCTAGTAGTGGAAGGGTATATAGTATTTTTCTCTGTTTAGGTAGAGACAAATTTAACTCTTAAAAATGTACTTAACGTGAATGAATTCCCTGAGGTCTTCCTAGAAGATATTACTGGGTTGCCTCCATAAAAAGAAGTAGAGTTCGCTATTGAAATCACACCAGGAACTGGATCTGTATCCAAAACACCTTACAGAATGGCATCAAATGAGATTATAGAACTGAAGAAGCCAATTGAAGAACTTATAAAGGAAGGGTTCATCCAACCAAGTGTTTCACCATGGGGCATCATTTTTGTTTGTCAGAAAGAAGGATGGAAGCCTAAGGCTATGCATTGACTACAGATAATTGAACAAGGTGACCATTAAGAACAAATATCCGCTTCCTCGAATTGATGATCTCCTTGATCAATTGTCTGGATCTAGTGTGTTATTGAAGATTGACTTGAGATTAGGTTATCATCAGTTGTGAGTAAAGGCTAAAGATATCCCGAAAATAGCTTTCAGGACCAGATATGGCCACTATGAATTTTTAGTGATGCCATTTGGCTTGACTAATGCACCTGCCATGTTTATAAACTTTATGAACCAGATCTTTCGTTAGCACTTAGATCAGTTTATAGCAGTCTTCATTAACAACATCCTGATTTATTCCAAAAATAGAGAAGAGCACAAGGAGCATCTGAGGATCATGGCATCCTAAAGGAAAAATAACTCTTTTCCAAACTCAATATATGTGAATTCTGGTTGTCAAAAGTCAAATTTTTGGGTCATATGATTTTAGACGAAGGGAGATCTGTTGATCCTAGTAAAGTAGAAGCAGTGTTAAACTAGAAGAGGCCGAAAACTATTATAGAAATATGTAGTTTTCTGGGTCTTGTTGGTTACTATCGCAGGTTCATAAAATTTTTTTCTAGAATTGCCTTGCCATTGACAAAGCTCACAAGAAAGAACCAATCATTTATGGTGGATGAACAATATAAAAAGAGCTTCACGCAGCTGAAGGAGAGATTGACAACCACTTCAATATTGATTATCCCAGATTCCTGTGAAACCTATGTGGTGTATAGTGATGCTAGTAAATAAGGATTAGGATTTGTCCTTATGCAACAGGGCAAGGTAGTAGCGTGTGCCTCTCGACAACTGAAGACTCATGAATTGAATTACCCCACTCATGATCTAGAACTTGCAGCGATCGTGTTTGCTTTGAAGATATGGCAACATTATCTATATGGTACCACTATAGAATTATACTATGATCACAAAAGTTTTAAGTACTTACATGACCAAAAAGAACTCAACATGCGACAGTGGAGATAGATGGAGTTGTTGAAAGACTATAACCTAGAGATTAAATATCATCCAGGGAAAGTGAATATTGTCATCGATGCTCGTAGTAGGAAGACGGTGCAGGTGGCAGTCATGATGGTAAGAGAACAAAAATTTCTAGAGGAATTCAAGGATCTAAATCTGTCAAATCAAGTATTCCTGAACATGAATGTATCAAACGAAGTACTCATTGCTAACTTTTGTGTTAGTCAAGAGGAAAGTGGTCTAAGGGCAGAAATAGAAGAAGCTCAGAAACAAGATGAGCAGACTACATCTATTCTGGAAATGATCAGAATAAGTGAAAATCCAGACTACGATCTTTTGCCCAGTGGGTTAGTAAGATACCAAAATTGAGTATATGTTCCACTAAAGGCTGGTCTAAGGCAAAAAATTCTAGATGAGACATATAAGAGTAAATATACTCTTCATCTAGAAGCAATCAAGATATACCAAAAATTGAAATTAGAATAATGGTGTCCAGGACTAAAAAGTGATGTAATCAAGTATGTTGCATGATGTCTTACCTATCAAAAGGTAAAAATTAAACATCAACGACCATAAGGACTTTTGTAAAGCCCTGAAATTCTAGAGTAGAAGTAGGAGAGCGTTACCATGGATTTGATGGTAGGATTACCCAAGACCAGAAACTACGATGTAATATAGGTAATTGTTGACCGGTTTACAAAGTCAACTCATTTTCTACCTATCAATGTTGGTTATTCTCCTGAGAAGCTAGCAGAAATTTATATAAAGGAGATAATCCGATTGTATGGTACGCAAAAGAATATTATCTCTGATAGAGATCCTCATTTCATATCTTAATTCTAGAAAACTCTACATGAAACATTGGGTACGAAGTTGAAATTCAGTATGGCCTTTCATCCATAAATAGATGGGCAGCCAGAGAGGACTATATAGACACTGGAAGACATGTTGTGAGCATATGTTATGGATTTCAAGGGGAATTAAGATCGTTTCCTTCTACTTGCCAAATTTGCTTACTATAATAGCTATCATGCAAGCATTCAAATGGCTCCGTATGAAGCACTTTATGGAAGAAACTGTTAGTCACCTCTCTACTGGACAGAATTATCAGAGAGAAAATTGTATGGACCTGATCTTGTGGATCAGACTTCAGAACAAATAAAAACTATCAGAAAGAGGCTCTTTACAGGCAGAGTAGATAGAAAAGCTATGCTGACTAAAGAAAATGACCTCTAGAATTTGAAGTTGGAGATCATGTATTCCAGAAGTATCTCCAGTTACTGGAATAGGTAGAGCAATAAAGAGAACGAAGTTAAGCCAACAATATATTGGTCCTTTTGAAATTTTTATGAGAATTGGACCAATGACATACAAAATAGCCCTACCTCCCAGAACTGAGTAGACTACATGATGTATTTCATGTCTCTCAGTTAAAGAAATACCAATCGGACCTTGAGCATATGATCAACTATAAAGAAATCTAGGTACGAGAGAATAATACCTATGAAGTAGAGTCGAAGCAAATCATTGACCAACAAGAGAAACATCTCAAAAATTGAAGTATACCATTCGTGAAGGTGGTCTAGAAAGGTTTAACTCCAAAAGAAGCAATATGGGAAGTAGAAGAGGATATGTAGAAACGTTACCTGGAACTTATGTCCTAGGACGTGTAACAAATTTCGGGGATGAAATTGAAAGGGGCAAGCTTCACCCAAGAGGGGGGTGAATTGGGTGATGTTATAAATTTTTCGTTTGAGATGATAATATGTAAATAGAGTAGAGTAGAGAAGATTTAAACACAGAGATTTATACTGGTTCGGCTTAACAACAATGCCTACGTCCAGTCCTCAGAGATCAAGACCTACTGAGCTTTTCACTATACTTCCAAGATTCAATGGGCTCTTAGAACGCCACAAAACAACCATCGTCCTTGAATGGACTATGAGCAGAAATATTCTCTCAACAAGAAACTTCTCTCCCCCTTACGACAAGTCTTATGTGCAGAGAAACAACCTATGAACCTTCTCACTTGCTTATGTTTACAAGACTCATGAGTGGAAGATAATATAAGGAATTCTCTCAACTGCTTCTCTCGTAAGGAATAACTACCCTCTCAAGGTCCCAATACCTTGAGATCACATAAACACAGAATTTTGAGTTTGTATGAGGACTCTCTTATAGAGCAAATGAATAAACACTGAAGATCAAAGTGTATACAGAGAAAACAGATGAATAGCAGAGAATTGGTATAAGCTTGTGAATTCTTGTGCTTCGTTGCATTTTGATTATCCTTGAATCTCTGTATATATAGTTGCTTCAGTTTTTGCCCGTTTGAGAAATCATCATTGGAGGAGCTGGACATTTGCAACTGTAGAAGAACACGCGCATGTTTGAATAATCTGAATGTGGTTGGTGCGAACGTGTCTGTAATTATGCTGTCTGCCAATGTTTGACTTTTCTCTATAACAACAAATTTGAAAAGTTCATCTTCCTGTATTATACTTTTAAAATAATCAAAACAATGTTAGATAAGAATAATAAGTAATGATGATATGAATTAATAACAATAAACCATATTCGTAATGAACGTTATGAGACTTATCATATTCTGTGGTCAACAGGGCATCACTTCGAGCATGAAAGGCTCACCTCGAGTGATCTCCTATTTTTCTTCATATACCTCTGTTATCGGGTTGTGCTTGCATGGAATATCAGAGAGAAAAGATCTTCACTCGCGAGTGAAGAGAGGTCTCACTCGAGCACAATATCTCTGCTCGAGTGATCTTGGCATTTTACACTGGGAGTGTCTTCTTGGGTTATCACTCGCATACCATTTTGACAAGAGTGAGAATTTGCACTCGCGGGTGATATGGACCCTCACTCGAGCACACTTACCTCTGCTCGAGTGAGAAGCATATTCTTAGGGAATATGCTCTCTAAACCATCACTCGCATCAGAATTTCAGAGGGATAGAATTTTCACTCGCGAGTGATTTTGGCCCTCACTCGAGCACACTTACCTCTGCTCGAGTGAGAAGCATATTCTCAGGGAATATGCTCTCTTGAACAGGCACTCGCAACTGATCTTGAGAGGGATGGAAATATTACTCGCAAGCATGGACGTGTCACTCCAAGCATGGATGGGTGTGCTCGAGCACACTTGCACATTTCTGAAATTCAAGACTCTCGGCCAAGTGCTCGCGTCTCTTGCTCGAGTGAATATAGGAAGCATGCCATCACTTTTGCTCTCGGCCAAGTACTCGCAGTGCCTTTCTCGAGTGAAAGATGGAAGCATGCTATAACTTGCTCTCGGGCAAGCACTCGCATGCCTCTTCTCGAGTGAATGGAGGAAGCATCCCATTACTTGCTCTCGGCCAAGCACTCGCATGCCCTCACTCGCATACGTGCTCGAGTGAGAATGACTTCTCTGCTCGAGTGCATACTTGTGCTTCGAGTGATCCATTGAATACAAAGGGAGAAAGCCTCTCGGGTACTCACTTCCTGGCTTTCTCTCATACCTGCTCGAGTACAGAAGAGATTTGTGCTCGAGTGCAGATTCATGCTCGAGCACTCAAGTGCATTTTCACAGCAGATATCAGCAAACTCAAAACATGCATTTGGTAACTTGGAATCTTTTCTAAATCTTCTGAAAGCATATCTTACACATAATTGAATTATTGTTATCATCAAAACTTGGGATCTAACAGAAATTTCTTGTACTGGGGAAAAATTGTAATATACCAAATTTTGTAATACTAAAAATTTACAAATTAAAGGTAGAGTTACTTTCAAAATTCCTAAATGTCCATCATGTCATTCACGGAAATCAAGAAGTCAAGATTGTAAAAATACAAGTGTAAGAAGTTAGAGGAAAATTTGTCGGTGGATACAGGGCACAAAAGGGACAGTTGTGAGATTGGAGGAATTTATGCATTGCGAGGCATACCTTAATATGCATGCCATGGTCCCACATGGGTCCCAAGTGGAATTTCAGGTAACATACCGATGGAGCAACTTTATTAAAAGAACTTTAGTAAAGTATGTAATAACAGCTCATTATGACTTATAATGGTACATCTTTCATGTTGCCTAAATAAGGAAATGACAAGTGTCTTGAAATCATTACAAAGTAAAAACATGTTTTTGGGTTTGCCAAATGAGGATGTGACATGTGTCCCTGATCATTACACCCACTTTAAGCCTTTCGTGTTGTCATCTCTGGAGTACGCCACCTAGAGTTTGAGTCCAGGGAATTCACTAGTCTCCGGCCAGGTTGCTTACTCTACGAGTCGAGCAGCGAACCAAGGAGTTTGGGGAAATTGTTAGGCCTCCACTTCCCCTGAAAATTTATGCCCTACCAAAGAAAGAGAAAATTTAAGCCTTAAACTTATAACACTTGGAAAGCTAAGATGAGATCATTTTTCAAGATTAAATCTGAACTAATTATTGGTCTTTAAGTGTCAATTTTGTTCAACATCTAAGGAAAGAGAAATCTGATTTAATAAACTCAAGAACACAAGAAGAGAGAAGGAGGAGTGAATAGTGAGTTCTATTGACTATCGGAGCCGATTTTGACCCCGAATCACCGTTATTGTCCAGTAAGTCCTTTTGGAAACTTCCTGTACTCACTATAAGCTTCAATCCCATGGTCTTAGATTTCTCTTATGAGGTGTTTTGTGTTAATTAGTTTGCCAGAGGCCCACTAGAATACTGAACCACCTGTAGAAACGTGAAGAGGTAAGCGTAGGCTTCCTTTTTAACTGATTACTTCGTATTCTTGTTGAGTATTTCTTGACTCTTGTACCACCTTTGATTTTTGACCAAAGGGGAGTTTTTGAAGTAAGATGATGTTTTTAATCATGTTTATGGTGATATATGATGTTTGTGGAAGTATTAGACTTGTTGGTTATTAAAAACACAAAGTTGGATTTTTGTTGTTTTAGGAGGAAGATTACGGTAAGAGGGCTAAATCTGGTAGAAAGAATTTGATTTTGGTATTTTTGAGCTTTCCATTGGATTCTACATGAAAAATTGTTTGGAAATAGGCTCTGGTTATAATTTTTGATAGACAGGTTTAAAGATTCAAAGACTGGAAATTAAGTCTGCTTGTGTAACAAAGTTGGTAGTGTGAGTTTTTGTCTGGCAGTTTTGTTATGGCGAATATTTCACTACTTAAACTTCATCTGATGATGATGATATTTTCCAGAGTTAAAGTACATATAAATACCTTTAATTTGATAGGTATTATGAAGGATTTTTTTAAGTATACTAGGAGTTATGAGTGTTTGAAGTAGACCATTAGAACTGGTCAGATTTTCTGGTAGCAGGGGAAAAAGAGAAACTGGGAAGTGTGTGCGGTCATATGGCTACTAAAAGTATTTTTCCCTTAAAATAGACCAAATAAGGGTCATATAGAATTTTGAATCACCCCAATTTGAGTTTTCTAGAATTAGTTATGATTTTTCAAAGTTCAGTGAAAAATCTACCAGCATTTGGTAATTGTGCAAAAATTCAAAGTAAGGTGTTTTTGTAATAGAACTGGACATTTAAGAGTTAAGTTAAGCATTTGGAGTAGCTTGAGCTCATTAGCTTCATATTGGGCCTAATGTAGTGACCCTAATGATAACCAACATAAGAGAATAATTTATTAAGAATTAGACTAAGAAATAACTTATTGTCAGTAAATTATAATTTATAGAACTTGACACTTGCCCATGATGTTCAAAGTACATCAATCAAGATCAAGATTAGGAAAAATTCTTAGACAGTAACTTATCCTTCACATAATATGCGATATGTTATATGCATGTTTGTACCACTGTCAATTTAAAACTTTCAGATGAGCAGGGCGAAGGCCTAGAAGAATTTCCCAACGCTGTGGCAAGGGACGATTGTCCTTGAATTGTTAACTTTATGCTTTATGCATATTGTGAATTTATCTCTGAATGTTGAATATGTTGATTGTACTGTAACTTTGGTTGACTTGGGATGATATATGTGCATTTTATATGAGTGATATCTATTACTACTAATATTCATTGAATCTCACTCTTTTCGGAAACAAATTTTCAGCTCGAGCAAGTAGTTCCTCAGGCAAGAAGGTAAATACGGGCAAATAAAGCAAAGGATTTATAATTTAATTTTCTGTTGATTATCCATTTTTGAGACTGTACTTAATTTGTATTTAAGTGTGGTCAGTCTCATACTAACATGTATGTAAGTGCCTGTATATAAGCAAACAATCAATGACATTCAAACCAGTAGTGGACAGCCGTCCTCCTAGGACTGTTAATTAAACATAGTAGTTTGGGTTTTAGCAGAGAACTTATTAGTAAAAAACCTCTAACATGAAGAAATGAACCTAAAACGGATGGCTTAAAATAAATCATAAAATAATACGAGACCAAATTTTAAAATGATTTTTGAAAACCCACTCAAGTGCAACTCCACACTCTGCTTGAAGTTGGTACTTCCACTGTTTACAAAAGATTACGGGTCTCCTTTTTAAAGATATTAGTACACTTATGCTATCCATATGCTTTCAAAACATTGGTGTTACATAAGGTATAGAGTTCGTCACTCCAATAAAAGATGAAATACATCCCTGAGAATATTGGCTAAATCAGACCTGGATAAAAGTGAATGGATACGCTCTCAGTTTAAACAATTAAATATGATTGAAGAAAAAAGACTCACAACAATATGTTATGGTCAATTATATTAGTCAAGAGTGACAAGGGCCTTTAATAAGAAACTACCATCTAGGGGGTTTAAAGTAGGAGATATAGTTCTCAAGAAGAACTTGCCAAATCAAGAAGATGATAGAGGTAAATGGGCTGTGAATTATGAAGGGCCATATGTTGTTAAGCAGGCTTTCTCTAGAGGGGCATTGATATTAATAGACATGAATGGCCAAGACTTACCAAGACTAATCAATTCAGATGCTGTAAAGAAATACTATGCATAAAAAAAGAGAGGGCTCACTAAGTTGAAGACCTAAAAAGGCGGCTTAGGCAAAAGTTAGAGCAAAAAACAAAATAAAAAAAGAGAAAAAAATAGATTTCTAAGTTGAAAACCTAAAAGGGTGGCTTAGGTAGAAGTTAGAGCAAAAAAAAAGGCTGGTAAAGTTGAAAATCTGAAAGAGTAACTTAGGCAGAAGTTAGAGTAATACAAAAAGCTTGCTAAGTTGAAAAACTGAAAGGGCGACTCAGGCAAAAATTAGAGCAAAAAATTGGGAGCTCGCTCGGTCAAAAATCCAAAAGGGGAGCTTACACAAATGTCAATGAAGGTTATCAGTCCTAGCCTCATGAATCTCTTTACTTTACTTAGATGACTCCATTATCACTCGATGAAAAGTGCATATCTCTAGCAATTAAGCATGGCATCATCAGAGGGACTACACAGAACCGAAAGCTAAGGACCTCTTAACAGCATCACTTCTACACTAATATATGCTCGCCATTATTAATCCACTTGAATATTGGACAATCCTTTCTTCCAAATAAATGTTCATCCTTAGTATATCATTCCCTTCCATTAAATCACAGGTCAAACTTTATGTCAAAATTTGTATAAGGGTAAATCTTTTCAATGGAAGTATAACTTTTTCTGGATAAACACTCATGGTGATATACATGGTGTCTTATACTCCCAACTAACTTGTGTAATTTAAGGATCATTAGCGAAGGTCCCAATTGGAATTTCTGTTATAGGGTAAAACAATTCATAATGGGACACCATCTAAACTAAGGATTCAAGGCTATGTCATCTATATACGCACCATCATACATCCTGAAGACTACATGAGTAAGGGGTTCTGGTTAGGAACCTGGACAAAGAGGGGCAATATCACCTTATAGGCTATTCTTAATACCACCATTGTTGCACTTATCCTTATTAGCATTTCATCATCTTCATTATCAAAATCACCATTAATATCATCATCATCATAGTGCATAAACCTTATCATGAGGGGGTACCTCACACTTAGTGTTATCATCATCATCATTTATGACATCATTAGCACTTTATCATCAGTGTTATTATCTTCATTGGCATTATCATAAGCATTACTTCAAGGGGCATCACATGTTCATGGCACCCTTTTCAAACCCCTGTATCGGTAGGCATCCTTAAAGCCCAGTAACAGCTAATACCCTTTCAATGCCCTATACCAGCATGCGCCCTCAAAGCCTAGTAATGGGTTTCACCCTTTTCAAAGCTTTGTACCAGCAGGCACCCTTAAAGCCCAGTAACGATTGACACCTTTTTAAGGCCATGTATCAGTAAGTACCCTAAAAGGCTAGAAACGGCTGGAACCCTTTAAAGGCCCTGATCGGCAAACACCCTCAAAGCCCAGTAACGACCGACAACCTTTTCAAAGCCCTATACCAGTGGGTAGACTCAAAGCCTAGTAATAGATGGCACTCTTTGAATGCCCTATAATGGCAGGCACCCTCAAAGCCTAGTAATGGTTGGCATCCTTTTAAAGCCCTGTATCAGCAGGCACCCTTTAAGCCCAGTAATGGTTGGCATAATTCTTTTAAGGCCCTATTTTGGTAAGCATTATTCTTTCAAGGCCCTTTCTCAGTAGGTACTCTCAAAGCTGAGTAACGCCTGGCATAATTCTTTTCTGCCCTACCAAAATCCTATGTAATTAGGTGCTTCACTTCGACTCTAGGTAATCATCTAGCTCCAACTATGTTCTTCTCCCATATGAACGAAGTAAAGAGGGGCATAGACATTGAATTTTATCCAAACCCTCTTTGGTTTCAAGGGGGCACCTTGTTCTTTTGGTTAGACAAAATATATGTTCTTATCTTTACTTGCTTCATAGATGAGAATCCCACTTTTCTTAGCTACGAAACAAGTAAAATGGGCAACTGTGAACATCCTATTTTATCCAGGCCCCACTTAAAAGATAAAAAATAAAAATAAATGAAAGTCCCCTCATTGATGATGATTGGTGTTTAAATTGGCAATCATCATTAATGGGAAAAATAAAAAAGGAGAAAATAACAAGATCCTCTCATTGATGATGATTGTTGTCCAAATTGGCAAGCATCGTTAAAGGGGGAAATAAAAAAAAAGAAAAAATAAAAAAACAATTCTCTTGATGATGATTGTGGTCCAAATTGGCATTGTTATTCATTAAGGGAAAATAAAAAAATATAGAAACAAGAATGCAAAAAAATATCTTGCTTTTTGATAGATTTAATTAGGAATGTACTTTATAGGGAAAATGTAAAACAAAACAAAATCTCTTATTGATGGTAATTAGGTCAAGTTAGGAAGTTTTATTAATAGAAAATACAAAAATAAAAATTAAAAACAAAAATTGAAAAAAAAAAATCTCTATTGATGGTGATTAAGTCAAGTTAGGAAGTTTTATTAACATAAAATGGTAAAAATAATTAAAAAAATGAAAATAAAAAAAGGGTCATTTATAAAGAAAACCTTACCTTGAAACTATAAATTGGGAGCAAGGATTGAAGCAATGCACTCAAGAATTTTGGGAGAGCAAGGTAGTAAGGTAGAGCTAATTGCTAAACATGTCTCTTGTAGCGAGTTCATTGTACGTGGTGCATTCTTGTTCCTTTTGATACTGTCTCTCCTCTTGGCTATTCCCATATGTTCATTTGATCCTCTTTCATTGTTTCTTGTGTGCTTGATTGAAGTGGACATATCTATGAACTTGACTTTGTATAATGTCACAAATTATGCATTAACTTACCTATTGGCTGACTATTAACTGTTTCATTTCTAAGAAAGAAAGTAGCGAACTATCATGCATGAATATTGTGAACTTGTGGCAATTTTGTAAGTGCCATAATTTTATTATATGACCCCTTCACTTTGTCTCTTTCATAGCAAGGCTCAAAGCATCGGAGATACATGCTCTCATCATGTCTTTATTGATTTTCTTGCTATCTTGAACTTTCTAGAATGAATGATATGTAGAAAATGTAATTCCTTGTTAGCTTGACAAACTCTTGTTTTAATTTCTTTTGCAAATAAAAAGTTTCAAAATAACAGAAAAAGAAGTTCTTTTCTGAAAATAAATGATTTTGGTTTCATATGATATAACAAAGAAAATGCTTTTAAAAAATTAAAAACACAAACCAAACAAAAAAATATTTTTCTCAAATAAATTAAATAAAATTTTCCTAAAACACACCAATCAAGTGCCACACCTTTCTACTTGTAACAAACCACGTCGACTTTGATCCCTCTACAGGGTACGTAGGCCCTAGGTTTTCATCATAGGTCAAGTTTAACAATGTAAATAACTAATTTTTTTTTTCATTTTGAAAATATTTTATTTTTGGTAATTATGATGAAATTTTAAAAGGCCATATTTATTTTTAAATAATTAACTTAGGATAATCATTCTTATGAATGGTTGTTGTGGGGTGCCTAACACCTTCCCCATACACAATCGACTCCTGATCCCTTAATGGTGTTTGTAAACTAGTTTCCTTTTTGTAAAAAAGGTTTTCAAAATTATACTTTTTAAAAATTTTGGTGGTAGCTCCATATTTTCCAAATTTTGGGTGCTACAGTAGTTCAAATTCACTATATAAAACTCATCAAATCCATTATGGAAAAAAGGTGTTACATTTACCTTTGTGATTACTTGTGTTATTAACATGAGATAGGCAGTGAGGCCTACTAAACCAGCATGTCCTTGGGTAGTAAGACCTATTAAGCATTCTAATTGAGATGGGCAGAGGCCCGGTAGAATACCCAATACTGTGAGAATGGATCAATGTGTCTTGTGAATGTAGTTTCATGCTGCACATTATGAATTGAACTAAATGTCAAATGTATAATGTATTATGATATGATGGTTTACCTGGTATGCTTTATGAACCTACATTTTATATGAGAGATATCTGTTACTATTGGGATTCTTTTGATTTTCACCCTTTTCCAATAACTAATCTATAGTGAGGCAAACAGTTGTAAAGGCAAGAAGGTAATCACAGATGATTGACAAACAAGACCAGAATACTTCTATTTTTATTGGTTATCTATTTTTGAAACTTGTATATGATGCAGAAATAGCCGAAGTCACACTAGTACTAGCAGTAGTAGTGGACGTGTTAGCAATAACCCTGAACATTTGTACGTTAATGCGATACATGAACTAATATGAGCAACCATACACTATGGGTCCATTAGTTAATGAACATCCTATGGGTTTTTAGTAGAGAACACTCTAATATTAATAAATGGAACGAAGAATTGATGAGTTGTAATGAAATTGCAAACCAACGTGAGACCACACTAAATGGATTCTAAAATTTTTTTTAAAATCCCACTCAAGTGCAAATTCGAACCCTATATTGAAGTCGGGATCTCAATTGTTTACAAATGATTACTAACCTCTGGTTTGAAGTCATTATCTATTCAAACTTATAGAATTGCTTTAAAATGGACAACATTACACTTTTGGTATCAAAGCACGTTATACAAAATTACAAATTTTTAACCATGATCGGGGGTTCTCTCTACCTGATGAGTAGTGAATGAAGTACTAGCTCTTACCCCAACATGGCCAAAACGGCTAGCCACCATTTGGTGTCGGCTGTATAGGTGGAGAGGCCATGTATTAAACATACTCTGAGGTAGATTTGGGTATCCACCGATGGGGCACCTCGACGCAACCCATTTTTGTAAAATGTAACATCATCTTTTTCAAAGTATTTAGATGAGTTTAAACAGATAATCACTTCAAGACTAGTAATTATTTGTAAATAGTTGAGATCCCAACTTCAATACAGGGTTCGGACCTACAATTGAGTGGGATTTTCAAAAAACTTTAAGAATCCTTTCATTGTGGTCTCATGTTGGTTTGCAATTTCATTACAACTCATCAATTCTTAGTACCATTTATTAATATCAAAGTGTTCTCTACTAAAAACTCATGAGATGTTCGTTAGTTAATTGGGCCATAGTATATGGTTTCCTGATACTAGTTTATTTATCACATTTACAAATGTTCAGGGTTACGACTAACACATCTAATGCTACTACTAGTACTAGTCTGACTTCGGTTATTTATACATCATATAAAAGTTCCAAAAATAGATAACCAATGAAAACATAAGCATTCTGCTCTTGTTCTTTACTTGTCTGTGATTAACTTCTTGCCCTTAGAACTACTTGCCCATGTTGTAGATTAGTTATTGGAAAGGGGTGAGATTCAAAAGAATCTTAGTAGTAACAGATATCACTCATAAAATGAAGGTTCTTAAAACATGCTAGGAAAATCATCATATCACAATACATCACACATTCAACATTTAGCTCAATTCACAATATATAGCATGAAACTAAATTCACAAGACATGCTAGTCCATTCTCATAGCACTGGGTATTCTACTGGGCCTCTGCTCTTCTCAATCTGAATGCTTAATAGGCCTTATTGCCCAAGGACACGCTGGTCCAGTAGACTTTACTGCCTATCTCGTGTTCACAACACAAGTGATCACAATGGTAAAAACATGCATGTAAAAGAATACATAGTATGTGAGAGAAAAGTTACTATATGATGGTCGTCCCGGACAAATGCCGGATCCTATAAGTTGGAATTCACATGCGGACGAGTTATTACTTATCGTGATTCTTTGATAACTCAAGATACTTGGGTTGGTTATCTTTAAGGCTAGTGTATTATGGCATGTGGGTATTTAATGTATCTACACTAGCCCCAAGTACTTAACTCTACCCTTGGAAGTCAAACTTATTGCAATTCACCCTAAGTATCTCAATTTCGCATGTCAAGCCTAAACTGCCAGAATTGTCACCTCACCTTAAATATTCATAACATTGTTTAGAAATCTCCAATTGAGGTGGTTCAGAGTTCTATGTGACACTCTTTAATTTTAAAGGAAAAATACCTCTTATTTCCAATTATATGCACACAATTTTAGAAACCTCAATCAATCCTCACTGCCACAGAAATCATTCCAAATTAAATGCCTAATTTCAATAAATCATATCTCACAATATATTGATTCAAATGACACATATTATATATCAAATTAAAGCCTATGATGTATAATCTTATTCAGGAAAATCGGATGACTTTTGGTTAAGATTTAACCATTCAAAAACATGTCACAAGTATGTCTCTTAGAAAAAATAATCTAGCAGCAACTATGCTTAAGTTCCAAAATTAGGGCTTTGTTATCTAGTCACCTATAATCACAACCATAGCTTAATCCTACACAATTTTGCATGGAAAATCCATATTTAACCTCAAATTCACCAAAATCAATTTCTTTCCTAGGGTTCTTCATTACTGTAGAAAATGTTTATAACGTTCATTTTTTAGCCCTTTTAATGTATGAAAACAGGGGGACGTCTATGTGAGCGACGTAGTAAATGTTGGCTATAACGTCCATTAATGAAGGGATGCTTAAAGTCTACAGTTTAGGCGTCCCTTTTTAAAAGAGGGATATCTAAAGTCTACACTTTATGCATCCCTTTTTAAAAAAGGGACGTCTAAAGTCTATACTTTAGACACTTTAGGTGTCTCTTTTTCTTTATGGACATTAAAAGGTTTTATTTTTTAAAACATAATTATTTATATTCTTCACTGCCTAGCAAGTTCAAACTGCAGAAATAGGATCAAAGAATTATTGATAAACCACTATGTCCCTTACAAATGGTATGGAAACATCCATTACTAACTAATTAAATTGTTAACTCATACAACCTAATACTATGTACAATAACAACCACAAAGTGTCAAAAAGCTTTCTATTACACAACTACTAACTAATAAAATAAAAAATTTATTGATCTATATGTTGAAGAGGATGTCTAGCCAAAAGGTCTATAATCAAACTAATGTCTTCATATAAGTAGGCATGTTCATCATAAAAAATCTACAAATTAGAAATAAGCTTAGATGAAATGAATCAAGTGAATGAATTAATTAGCAATTCAATTACAACATCAAAAATATTATCATATGAGAATGAAGAAGCAATTATGTATTCAAAGTCACTTGTAATTCTACTCTGAATGATGTTATACATATAAAGTATAACATAGTACCTGTATTCATTGCTGCCAGGTTGTCGAGGGCACTATAAATTAAAACCAAATGGTTAAAATCAATAAGGCATATATAAAACGATTATCAATGAAAGAACTTGAATTGAAACTACTTACTTTCAGATAAAACCACTTACTTTCGGATAAAACTACTTTGGGTTTAGAATAACTTTACCCTCATGTGACCCGCCAAGGATTATATATGTCTCAGTCGCACTATCAATAAAATAAAGATCAACAGAAATTAGAACTACTCATTTAAGTTAAGAATCAATGAAATACAAAAAAAAATAACTTATGTGTTAAAGATGGATTTTGTTTCTTTGTCTGCCTTTTACAACCAATAAATTGCGTTAAGGTGAGGATAGAGAACACACAAACTCTAATGGTAACTATAACAATATATATAGATTAAAATAAAGTTAGATAAGAAGGCAATTAATTATTAAACATCTTAAATATACAAAATTAAATTACTTACCCTTGAACAATTGGTGCTAGGCAACAACAAAATTTGGTCTGTCCCATTGTGTAGCCTGTATAGCTCGTCCTTGCTTGCATAGTATTAGTATCCCTTGTCTTATTTATTGGACATAAAAATCCATATAAATCATGTCTTTCCATGTCAATACATATGCTGTGGAAGGAGCTATAATAGAATTAAAATGATGAATGAATTACTGAATATATGAAACCAAAAAGCCTATGTATTAATTGAAGAAAAAAATGAAAAAAAAACTTACCAGATTGCAAATTTAACCTATTCTACGTCTATCTTCTCCAACTTAATTAACTCCTTGAGTTCTTTCCTGTCAGTCATAAAGGGAGACTCCAATGTTAGGCCCACTGTCAAACCCATTAACATTTTGATATGTGCCAGACTAAATAATGCAGAGTTCAGCAGGTAAACTGAAAATAGAATAAAGATACTAATATTAAGTGCTTGCATTACATTACAAAATATCCCATAGGGTTTGAAAAATTTATACAACATTCTCAAAACTTTGGTAAATGGATGATAACCAGTAATCTAAGCTTGAACTACACCAGTACCCGCAGACGTTAGTGTTGACGGTTTTCCCCTTTGAGCCCTTATGCTCTACTGGAATATTTTTAAATTTTGAAAAAGGGTGAGATTCAAATGAATCTCAGTAGTAACATACAACCAATCAGATAAAATGGATAAATAAATATGTTGAACACCATGTAATGCAACATAATAACAACACAAACAATACGACATGTGTACATGAGTCAAGGCTACTTCCCCACTATCCATACACACAAACAATAAGGCATGTGCACATGAGTTGGGGCTACTTTGCCACCACATCTACAAGGTAAATATGCCTCCTCGCACAATTGTCCTACTTGGAAAAACAATGTTCATTATACATATCACATATAAACATTCACATAATGTATGAAAGATAGAGTTACTACCTTAAACCCCTTTTTACATATAAAATGAGCCCTGATTTTGGTCTGGCTCGGCCTCTTTTCAATTCCTATAAATTAGAGTGACAAGTATTTGGTTATTACTTGAACTATTACTGCCTTTAATTATAGTTTGTTGGTTATCTATCATAGTTTCAATAATTTCTGCATAGTATAACTCTGCATAGTACAGTTTCACATTTTTCTTGAGAACAGGTAGATATTCAATCAACTTTGGAAATTCACAATTAATTCTAGAAAAATCCAATTTGACTGATTCCAAAGCCCAAATGAAGCTCTTAAAATTTATTTTCACAAAAAAATACCCAAAGTTAACCACTGATCACAAAGTTTTTCCAGAAATTCGTAACACTTGCGCTGGTCCAGATTTCCCTTCGGAAACAAGACACAACTTTAAAAATTCATATATTTTAATGTAGTTGTCAAAAAATTACAAAATACCTATCAAATTAAAGCTCTATATGTCCACTTTAATCCTATCAAGTTGCATAGTTTAGGACCAGGTTTAACCCACAAAATACATTGCACAACAACACTACCTTACTGGAGGCAAATCAAACAGCATGCACTTGCAACTTCAAAAATGTCCACATTTGTATATAAATTTCCCAAAATCATGAACACCTATATTACTACTCAATTTTCCCTTCTAATTCCAATGGAACCATCAGAATTTCAAAATTCCAGCACTAGCATGAGTGAACAGAAGCTAGACAAATTTCACAATAAAAAAGGAAAATTGGAGTTTCTTGGTTTTAATCCCTAAACCATCTTCTTTACAATTCTGATATCTTGTTTAACCACTTAAACACCTATTAGACATGATCAATGGAAAATTAGACAGCATGACACTCTAGGGTTTCAACATCCCAATTTGCAAAAACCATGAAAATAAAGACAATTAACCAACAAACAACCACCACAACAAAATCAACAAGATAATCAAGGTTTTTAAGATTAACTTGTGATTTTTCCACTTTCTCTCTCTAACTATATAGACTCTCTCTCTTTACTCTTGCTTTTACTTGCTTTAAGCCATGTTCATGAAGATATGAAGGTTATAGGAGGTATTACAGGAACTTGGAAGCATAAACTCCAAGATTACAACTTCTTACCTTGGATTTTGCCTTCTTAAAGCTTGGCTCCTCCTTGCCCTTGCTCTCAACTTCATCTAGCTCTCTCTTGTTTTTTGATGGATTGAGAGCTAAAAGAGAGATGAGAATGTCTTAAAAATATCCTTCTTTATCTCTCTTAAACTTATTATATTTTATTGCCAATTTTCCATGTGCCTTTTTGCTTTATGTCTTGTTATTTAATTACTTGGCTTTAAATTTATGCACATGGAATCATCATCTTCCAAGTAATTATTCTCCTCAAATATTTCCTTTTATGGATGAAAGTCACAAGAAAGTAGGAAATAATTGATAGCTCTTGCTTTCACAATTTACCTCCTTACTCATAAAACACTTCTAGTTGAAATTTTTGACCTTAGGACTTTCCCCTTTTTCTTACCATAATTCTTTCTCTTTCTTCTTGACAAAGTGACGTAGATGAGGCCTTAAAGGAATCAAATATGCTTCTTTAATTTGTGTCATCCAATTGGTCACAATAAATGGCAAGATGACCATTTATTACACAATCACCTTTTGACTTTTCAAACTTTAGCTTTTTGTTTGATTCACTCTCTTCAACTTGGCTATTGCATTTAATCATTACCTCCCTTTGCCTCTTGCCTTCAAAGTGACATAAATGAAGACCCTCTAATTGACCAAGTTGGCTTCTTGCATTACCATAATTTTATCTCTTCAAATATCACAACATTTGCCTATAATTGTTGATTTTTTAACAACTTGAATTACTTGGCTACAATTTATTTCAACTCTTGTCATAATTTCTCAAACTTCAATTTCCTCTTGACCTCACCTTTTTGGACTTCCACACACCAAATAATAAGGTAAAATATGGGATTTCAATTTTATTTAGCCAAATGACTATTTTTCTCATACATTTTTTCCATTTTCGCACTTGCTAGAAAACTGGGCAAAATTTTCATCAAACTTTGAAAATTCATATATTTATTTATAGAGATCTAATTGGTGTGATTTTAAAGGATATATGACCCTTATTAAGTCTATTTTCAAGAAAAAATATAGCCTTTAGCCAGATATAAGCTCACAATTCCCATAATTATTGTTTTTGGATGCTGCCACTGAAACTTGCTAGTTTTACTTGGCTAATTTCAAAAATACATAACTTTTTGTGCACAACTACAAATAACTTATATGACATATCAAATTAAAGTTTGACAAGTCTATCTTCATTCTAAAAAACTTCACATTTATTGAACATTATCTAATCATCTAAAACCACAAGACAATATTACTGCCTCATAGGAAATTTCACTAGCAACATTTTCCAATTCACCAAATTCACCATTTATTCCATTTATTGAAATAAATATACATTAGATCTTTGTGTATGAATTTTGGGATACTACACCCATAATCCCTGGAGGCATCTGCAAGTCAATTTGGTGAATACCTTTGTAGAGATGTTGCAGTAGTGCCAAGAAGGGACATTTTCCCTCATCTTGCTCATCCTTTTAGAACATAAAAAATAGATTGTTAGGAGGATGCCAACAGATCTCAAGTAATAATAAGGTAGTTCCTACCATTGGAGGTGTTACCACTGTGCCACTAAGATTTTAAGGCCAAAGGGTGAAAGATCCTATCACCTGACCTAACGTAGCAACCTCATCATCAGGAATAGGAATGGCTGCACCTTCTTGCCCCTCTCGAACACATGTCATAGTCACCCTATACAAATGCTGTGGAATTTGCTTATGATGGTGGGTAGTAGCTTGTTTGTGAACAAGAGCATCGGCAACAACATGCAGGAGTGGGGCATCCAAATAAAGGGTGGAAGGTTTTCTTAGTGCTAGAGTGGGCGAAGGGACTCCAATTGGATGCTCTAGTGGGTTGCAACTTCTTTTGGTGTTGGGGAAGGTTGGGGATTCTTGAGTTCTACACTCATCACTTGCCATCTTTGGTTCAAACATCTTTGTCATTTCAAGACGTAGCTCCGACAACAACTCTTCTTGGAGCTTATTGTAAAGTTTGGCCTCAAGCTCATGTTTGACTTCCTCAATAATCTTGGCTACAAGCTCCCTACTGGTTCAGCTTGTGATGAATAATGTGAGGCTTGTCCAAAATACTTCATGACATTTACTCCCATTAGCTCTTCTCAAACAAGACGGGGTGATCTGCCTTCCCATTCGCTATTGACAAGATGTTCATCTGTCCATCTATCTATTTGGAGTAAACGAATCTTGGCTACTATGATATTCCAGTTCATCCTAAGCATACAATTTATCATAAATGAAAAGTAAGCACTCCAAATATGAAAAAAAATTATTCACTTGTGCTTTAACTACTTACAAGCCTCGCTACAACCTCTGCAACAGCTGGATTTATGTACTTCCCACCCTTAATCCTCCCTGTTTTCCATTTTTTGTGACGAGAAGGAGGAGCCGAGGCCTGGAAAACAACACTATGATCTGATTTGGCTACTTCCTTCACTTTCTCCAACTCTTCTTCTATCATCCTCCACTCAAGATTTTGATAACCACCACGAGACATGCAATTCTTATACTTATTTTCTACTTGCCTATATGCATTTGCTGCACTTACTTCCTATTAATGGAAAACAATGAAAATCAAATGAATGATGTCAAGTATATGTAAATAAAAAGTTTTATACCATGATGAAAGAAAATTTACCAAAAATTGAGGTTCTTTCCATGATGCCATAAACAACCTCCAGTGCTCTATAGACAAATACGGATACCCTTAAAATGGATCCTGACCCTTCTGTTCCCCTCAAATGTACCTTTTTGCAAGCTTGATCTTGAAATCTTTCCATCGTAGACAAACCTCCCCAATCCAGTGCTTGTATATCGCCCTGGTGTCTTGGACATCGTTTATTTACTGCAGGTTAAATATAAGATAATTATATTTGAAGCAATAGGAATAAATCTACAAATGTACATGTATCAAAACTTATATACCAAAATTTATTGCCAAATCATGTCTTTTGTTTTTGGGGTGACTAACTTCCAATTATCATAGATACTACGAACTTTTCTTCAACCCAAATAGTCTAAATAGCTAATGAAATCAAAGTCCACATGGAACCTTTCTTATTGATGTTGATGACGTGCAACCAATGCTCCCATCTTTGTGCGGTCTCTAACCCTCACAATAGGTTCATCTCTAGCCATCTCATGTTCCCTATCACTTTATGAGTCACTAAAGTTGTCTATATTCCTATAAACAAAAAAAATCATTGTTAGATAGGTAAATAAATTGCAATTAAATGAATAAACTAACCATGATTAAAACAAAAAGCTACACAATACTATGTTCTAAGTAAGTTCTTACTCTATATTGTTCCCTATATTCCTTCACCATGATCATTTCTTCAGCATATTCTTCATTATTTAGCAATTCTACTTCACTTGTTCTAGGTAGATTTGTTATGAAAGGTGGTGTATGGTCAAGGTTGAAGGTTGAATCACCATATTTCTATTTTTTACTTTGAAGTACAATGGACATTTTTTTCTTCACATTATCTATGAAATAAAATACTTGTTTCGTTTGGCTTGCTAGAATGAAGAGCTCATCTCTATAACCAACTCTTCAAAGAACAACTAAAATAAATCCAAATTGTTGATCATTAACACAGCATTATTACTAACCAACTTACATTTGAATAAAGAAACTTTAAACTTGTTGTAGGCAATCTCCCATATTTTCTATAACTCCATAACAGGCCATAGATGCTAATATTGGGTTTTTGTCTTTCAAATTGGAAAAGTGCATGGCTTCAGCTTCTGCCATTACCCCACTATTTTGCATGGTACTTCTGTCATCTTGGTCTTTTGTGTAGGAAGAATGCCCATTTATATCATAACCGGTCTAAGTAATGACCTAAAAAAAAGGCCCCAAGCTAGCTACTCAATTGTCTCAGAGACACTAGTCTCATGTGAAACCTCTTCCTCAAACCACTCTATAAATGTCTTGTTTCGCTCAATAGCTATCTACTGTCATTCTTCCTTGGATTCAGGTTCTTCAAACTCTTTTTGTGTTCATATTTGTACGATTTTCCATATTATTCAGGATATACAAGTATGCTTGGAACACCTCTTTACAAGGAATATTCTTCACTATCACTCCTTATGTTCCCTTGCTTCTCCCCTATTCATGCAAATATTGTTCCTTCTTCCCTGGTAGATAATCTTTGCAAAACTCCCTAGCCTCTTCAACTACATATCTTTCAACTATTAAGGATTTAGGTCTATAAGGATTTTTAGAATACCCTTTTAAGATCTTCATGAATCGCTCAAAAGGGCACATCCACCTTAAGTAAACTGAACCACAGAGCCTTTCCTCCCTTATCAAATGAACTATCAAATGCACCATTATATCAAAAAAATGAAAGAGGAAAATGCATCTCTAGTTATGACAAAATATATAACCTTCATTTTCCAGTTCATTCAACTTTTCAGTGTCAATGTCTTTGTTACAGATAGCATTAAAGAAAACATACAATCTTGTTACAGTGGTTTGCACTTCATCTTTCATGATGCCTCTAATAACTACTAGTAATAGTTGCTGCATCAACACATGATAATCGTGGGACTTCATTCCCACTAACTTCAAATCATTCATTGAGACACACCTTCTGACATTAGAAGAATACCTTTATGGCACCTTAATTTCATGCAAACACCTACACAAACTTCTTTTCTTCGCTTTTGATAGTATATGCGCTGCTAGCTCCATATATGCCCTCCTACCACCATCTCTTAGTTATATATGTAACCGCTCTCTTATTCCCATATCAACAAGGTCTATTCTTATACTGATTACATCATTAGTGTTCCTTGGTATATGCAAAAGCATACTCACAAGACTGTCATAAATGTTCTTGTCCACATGTGTAACTCCCTTCACGATTAAGGCCGATATTTAGTTCATAAACACATAATTGATATAGAATTAGAGACCATAAATGATTTTGGAACTTAAGCAAAATCAAACTTCCCAAAATCATGGCTTACAAAAACTTTTACAAAATCTATTCATGACGGTCTCATATTCACATTTCAATACTAAATGGCCTGTACAAGTTGATTTCATTCACCAATATCAAAGTATAAGGCAAATTCCCGACACACTCGGGTTCCATTCATTAATAAGGGTTTTACAAAGGCACAAAGCCCACAATTCATTACCCTTAACTTGGGGATTACACAAATCTACACTACCAATCCCAATATACACAATTGTTTCCCAAAAATATCCAAAAGATATACATGATAACCAATAACCCAAAATATACATCTAAATCAGAGCTCTATCCGCTCTTCGTCGCCCGCTTTCCCTTTGATCCTTCTGCCCTGTCTAAAACATGGTTTTTGGGGGAGTGAGATTCTAAGGAATTGCCGTAGTAACAAATCAATCATATAATATACAATAATAATGCATGTAAGCAAATCATTAACCACAACAAGCAACTACAACGGCAGTTACAACGGCAATGGTTAGTATGACACATGTCATCCCTTACGATTGCTCACGCTGAATTGCCCACGTTGCATTGCATTACAGCAATCCACACAATACATTTCACCACAGCTGGGATTCATATAATGCATTTCATACACAAGCCATACAGGCAAGATACACACAGCCCACGGCTGGATTCACAAACACCGTCCCACGGGTCGGATTCACAATATCCATGTCGATTACGACGGCAGTTCAACGGCCGACCTAGAGATGACCACCGTCAATCCCTACACGTCTAACGCTGACCTGGTCACGCCGTAATGGACCATGGCACACATTTCACAAATTCAACGATAAGTTATGCATGCCAAAACATCATACATAATATGAGAGAAAAGTCACTACCTTGATCCTTCCGGGCGTACTCTAGCACCGGTTTCTCCCGCCTAGGGCAAATGTCGTATCCTAGAATCATGATTAGGGACGAAGAGTTACATTCTATTCCAAGACTTAATTAACTTGAAACACTTAATTTTGGTTATCATAATTGACCCTTAAGAGGCCACAAATGCCTCTAATAAAAGCCCTAAAAGATTGGGAAACAATAGGTTAGAGATCTCCTTTCGAAAACTTAAAGTGCTGGAACACAGGGGTTGGCCGCGGCCAAAACATGGTCAGAAGGCCGTGGGCCGCGGCCAGCCACCCATGGGCCGTGGCCAGAATCAGGCCAGAAAGTCTTGGGCCACGGCCAGCCACTCACGTGCCGCGGCCAAGAAATTTCTTGACTCTTGGCTGAACTTCGAAAAACCATAACTAATTGTAGAAAAATCGAAATGAGGTGATTCCAAAGCCAAATGAAAGGTATATAAGTCCTCTTTCAAGGAAAAATATAGCCCATCACTGGAAATCACTACACAAATACAGAATCACCAAAAACTAAACACTACTCGAAAACAGAGTTCTGTTTCAATCCCAAACTTTGGACAACCATAACTCACAGAATACTAAAAGAAATGACACAAAATATATGTCCATTTTGAAGCTTGGGATGTGAGCTTTAAGACTGCAAAGTTTCATGATTTTTCAATACCATTTGGTCATTCAACACGCTCATGCAAACGAACTGCACAAAACAGAGCTTAAACCAGACAAGTTTCCAACTTTTCCCAAGTGATTCAAATGAACCCAAAATCAATAACCAAGCTCATTCCCACACAAAATCACTCAAGGAATCCAATGGGAATGTCAAAATCACCAAAATCCTATTCCATTATCATGCTTTGGTTTTGGGTAACATTAAACACTAAAATCTCAAATTCTCCAAACTTAACAATTTCCAACCCAAACAATTCCATCTATCCAAAATGCATTCCAAACATACAAATTCTATACCAAACTCTCAATGGCCCTCATTTTTGAAAATGGCCCAAGAATTCCAGAAAATCCAAGTTAATCCATTTGGCATAAAACATAGATAGATAGATAGGTCTCACTCACCTTATCAACTTTCTCAAAGGGAGTTCTTGATTCACCACCTCCCAAAATTTCGTGTGGCCACAAACCACAACCAATGGACAAACTACAACCATAGAAATGTTGCTCTTAACTCAAGGATCAACTTTAATGAAGGGGGTTTGAGCAATAGGGATCATTTTCCTTACCTTTTTCAAGCTTTCTTCCCTTCCCTTTCCCCTTCCATGGCTGACGAGAGAGAGAGAGCAAGAATGAGAGAGAGATGGTGAGATGGAGAGAGACGACGTGAGAGATGAGAGGGAGGAGGAGTGAAGAATAAAATAATGATACTCCCTCCATGACTTCAGCAAAAAAGAGAGAAGAGGAAGAGAGAGAGAAATAATTAAAATACTCTCCATTTGACTTTTCTCCTCATCACTCACTATTCACACTTTTGCCACATGTCAACTTGCTATTGGCCTACACCAATTTGCTACTTTAATCTCTCCATTAGCCATTTTAATCACACATCCCATTTTCTCTTAGTTAGTAATTAATTTCTCCATTAATTACTACTTATGTCCAATATTTCCATTATTCCAATTTTTCAGTAATTATGACATATTTATTTAATATTGCCATAAAACACATAATAATTCAAATTAAATTCATAATTATCCACAATAATCATGATGTGCCCTTAATCAAAAATTGGGATATTACAATTCTCCCCCCGTTCAATAAATTTTGCCCTCGAAATTTGTTACACATCATGGGGCATAAAACCAGGAAATCTTTTCCTCATGTCCGCTTCTGCCTCCCATATGGCTTCCCTTGGTGACATTCCCTTCCAGACCACCTTCACAAACAGTAAGCTTCAGTGCCTGAGTTGCCGCTCTTCTCGATCAATGATACACTCTGGCTCTACCGCATAAGTGAAATTATCTTGCAACTCAACTTCTTCATACTCAATGATATGCTCAGGGTCTGGTTGGTACTTCTTGAGCTGCGAGACATGGAATACATCATGCAATCTACTCAAACTCGGGGGTAGGGCTATCCGATATGCTACAGGTCCAATTCGTGCCAGAATATCAAATGGACCAATGTATCTCAGACTCAGCTTCTTCCGCTTGATTGCTCTCCCGATGCCTGTGACCAGAGACACTCTCAAGAAAACATGATCCCCCACTTCAAACTCAAGAGGTCTTCTCCTCTTATCAGCATAGCTCTTCTGACGACTCTGTGCTGTAAGGAGCCTCTTCCTAATAACTCAGATCTGCTCAGCGGTTTGGTCAACAAGATCTGGCCTATACAACTTCCTCTCAGACAACTCTAACCAGCACAACGGTGACTGGCACTTCCTCCCATACAGTGCTTTATACGGAGCCATTTGAATGCTCGTATGGTAACTGTTGTTGTAAGCAAACTCAGCCAATGGAAGATAGTAGTCCCACTTTCCTTTGAAGTCTAGGACACATGCTCTCAGCATATCTTCTAAAGTCTGGATAGTCCTCTCTGACTGTCTGTCTATCTGAGGATGGTAGGCCGTGCTAAACCTCAACTGAGTACCCATAGCTTTGTGTAGAGCCCTCCAGAATCTTGAAGTAAACCGAGGATCTCTATCGAAGATTATATTCTTTGGTGTACCATGGAGTCTCACAATCTCTTTGATATATATCTCAGCTAGCCTATCAGGAGAATAGCTAGCATTGATAGGTATGAAGTGCGCAGACTTCGTGAGTCAATCAACAATCACCCAAATCGCATCGTAATTCTTGATCTTGGGCAGACCCACCACTAGATCCATGGTCACACTCTCCCACTTCCATTCTGGAATTTCTGGACTCTGAAGCAAACCTGGCGGTCTCTGGTGCTCAATCTTCACCTTTTGACAAGTAAGACACCGCGCCACATACTTCATCACATCACTCTTCAACCCTGGCTACCAATACATAGATTTCAAATTGTGATACATCTTGGTCATACCGGGGTAAAGAGTATACTGACTCTTATGAGCCTCATCAAGAATTCTGAATCTCAACTCCGCCTTTAGTGGTACATAGATTCTCTTCTGATAACGCACCAATCCACTTGGTGACAAGTCATAGTCTCGAGTCTCCCCTCGCTCAATCATAGCTCGGATCGACTGGGCTAGCTCATCATGCATTTGAGCCTCTTCAATTTCAGTCCTCAGGTCATTCTCCCCTTGGACCACACCATAACTGGCACACAGGATTTCCTTCGAGAGATTCAAATCCCGAAAATCCTCTATCAGTTTCCATTCTTGGATCATCATTGTTGCCACTAGCACCGCCTTCCGACTCAAAGCATCCCGATGACATTAGCCTTACCCGGATGATATTTGATCTCCAGGTTGTAATCTTTCATCAACTCTATCCACCGACGCTGTCTCATGTTCAACTCTTTTTGATCATACAGATATTTGAGACTTTTGTGGTCGCAGTACAATTCCACAGTCACACCGTACAGGTAATGATGCCAAATTTTTAATGCAAACACAATTGCCGTAAGCTCCAGATCATGAGTGGGGTAGTTTATCTCATGCGGTTTCAGCTGTCGAGAGGCATAGGCCACCACACGTCCCTGTTGCATTAGGACACACCCTAGCCCCTGCTTACTCGCATCACTGTACATGACGTAAGCCTCACTGGGATCAGGTATAATCAACACTGGTACCATAGTCAATCTCTCCTTCAGCTTAGTGAAACTCCGCTCACAACGTTCATCCCACAAAAACGGTTGATCCTTCCTCGTGAGCTTGGTCATCGGCAATGCAATACACGAGAAGTTCTGAATGAACCTCTGGTAATAACCCGCAAGACCCAGAAAGCTGTGAATCTCAGAAATAGTTTCTGGTCTTTTCCATTCAAGTACTGCTTCCACCTTACTGGGATCCACCGATACCCCGTCTCGAGAGATTACATGGCCAAGGAACTTCACTTCTGTAAGCCAAAACTCACATTTGCTCAGTTTGGCATAGAGTTGCTTTTCTCGCAGAATTCTCAACACAATTCTCAGGTGTTACTCATGATCCTCCTTACTCTTGGAATAGATCAAGATGTCATCGATAAATACAACCACTAACTGGTCAAGATACTGTCGAAAGATGCGATTCATATAATCCATGAATACCGCCGGTGCATTCGTCAAACCAAAGGGCATCACAAGGAACTCATAGTGCCCATATCTCATTCTGAAAGCAGTCTTCGGAATATCCGCCTCCTTCACACGCAACTGATGATATCCCGACCTTAGATTAATTTTAGAGAATACGCACGAGCCAGACAATTGATCTAACAGGTCATCAATCCTTGGGAGTGGATAGTTATTCTTAACAGTTACCTTGTTAAGTTCTCGATAATCGATACAAAGCCTCAAGCTTCCATCTTTCTTTTTCACAAACAACACCGGAGCTCCCCACGGTGATACACTGGGTGGATGAATCCTTTCTCAAGCAATTCTTCAATTTTCTTCTTCAACTCCGCCATTTCATTCGGGGCCATACGATATGGGGCTTTCGATATCAAACCAGCTCCAGGCACAATCTCAATTGGAAATTCCACTTCCCTTTCCAGAGGCAATCCATTAAGATCGTCTGGAAATACCTCAAGGAATTCGTTTACCACAGGTATACTCTCTATAGCTTCACTTGACTCTCCCTGAACGAAGAAAAACACCGTATACCCTTAGCATCCTTTCTCAAGATATCTCTCAGCTTTAGCCGTTGAAAGTAAATTCAAACTAGCATTTACATTGTTATCCCGCTGTGCACTACGGAAACTGATCCTCTTATTACCACAATCAAGCAATACATCATTTTTTGTTAGCCAGTCGAAACCAAGGATAACTTCTAGTTGTTGAAGTGGCAAACAGATTAAGTCTACTGTAGACTCACGACCCTCAACAACTATCACACAATTTAAACAGGCTTCGGCCGTCACAGCCTTGACACCCATCAGTATCGACACAACCAAATCAAATGGTAGTCTATGCACATGCAATCCCAGGCGCTTTACACAGTCATAAGCTATGAACGAATGACTTGCACCCGAGTCGAACAAAGTATCTAACTCATTATTACCAAGAAGAATTTTACCTTGGATCAATTCAGGCGACTTTTGGGCTTCCTCATGTGTCATCACGAACACTCAACCCTGATTCCTGGGCCATTGCTCTTCCGGCTGTCGTGGGCACTTAGAAGAAATGTGACCCACTTGCTTGCAATTGAAATAGATCACCTCTCCAGCACAGGTTCTACCCGGATGGTACTTTCTGCACTGATTACACATTGGTCCCGCTGGAGGTCTCTGATCACCACGACCCCCAGGTTGGTAGGGCTTCTTGCTACCACCCCCATAAGAGGATCCTTGCCCCTTCCGCTTTTGGGAAGTATTAGCCTTGCTAGGCTCACTGCGGTTGCCACTACCCTTGGATGGGTACAACTCCCTCAAGTTATACTCCACAATTCTACATTCTTCCACGGCTTTATTGAAGTTAGTAAACTGATGAGCAGCTAACCTCTTCTTTAATTCACGCCTCAATCCCCGGATTAGCGTAGTGGAGCTTCACTCCTCATTATCCTTCTCCCGAAGATAGGCAGAATACCATGACAATCGAGTGAAACGGGAAAGATACTCGTCAAAGCTCTCTGTATCTCCCTGCTTGATAGCCAGGAACTCAGACTCTTTCTCAAGCCTCACCGACTTGGGGAAATACTTCTCGTTGAATTTTTCTTCAAATACCTCCCAAGTCAATGGTACATTTTGGTTCTTCAATGACGTGGCGATGTTCCTCCACCACCGGTCTGCATCCCCTTCTAGCTTATACACAGCTAGTTTTGCCTTCACCTCTGTAAGGCACTCGAGGACTTCAAAAATCTTCTCTAACAGGTTCAACCAGTCCTCAGCAGCTTGGGGATCAAACCTCCCTCTGAACACCGGAGGCATATGCTTGTAAAACTTGGAGACCCAAGAATGCAAGTCCCTTCCCTCATGAACCGGCACCCCTAGAGACTCTTGATTAGGCACCGTGTGAGGTGGGGATTCGTGAGATCTGTTGGAACCCTCAGCTGTCTCCTCATGATGAGTCTCTAGTTGAGTCTCCTCATGAGTTGACTGGGCCCTTCCCTCATTTCGCTTGGCCCTTTCCTCTCTGAGCTCTTCTCTCAGCTCAGCTATCATGTCCCTTTGTTCCCGTACGAGATCCATCATCTCTCGCATTGGATCAGGAGGATTGTCATTAAGTTCCTCCACCTTTGGGTCCTGTTGCCTGACTCTAGTAAGAGGGCGAACCATTTCGTCTTTATCACTACAAATGATTCACCACGTCAGTACCTTAGCCAATGTATACACATAATCCATAACATTCATCTCAATCTAGAATTAGTAGAAATACTCATGTGTATACGCAACAAGCGCTTATCGATCAATAAGCTACCCTAAACTCAAGGATTAAGGTCAACTAAGGAGCTATCCTAGCAAATCCTCACCTTGCTAGGAACTATAGCTCTGATACCACAAATGTAACCCTCTTCATGATTAAAGCCAATATTTAGTTCAAAAACACATAATTGATATAAAATTAGAGACCATAAATGATTTTGAGACTTAAGCAAAATCAAACTTCCCAAAATCATGGCTTACAAAAACTTTTACAAAATCTGTTCATGACGGTCTCATATTCACATTTCAATACTAAATGGCCTGTACAAGTTGATTTCATTCACCAATATCAGAGTATAAGGCAAATTCCCGACACACTCGGGTTCCATTCATTAATAAGGGTTTTACAAAGGCACAAAGCCCACAATTCATTACCCTTAACTTGGGGATTACACAAATCTACACTACCAATCCCAATATACACAATTGTTTCCCAAAAATATCCAAAAGATATACATGATAACCAATAACCCAAAATATACATCTAAATCAGAGCTCTATCCACTCTTCGTCGCCCGCTTTCCCTTTGATCCTTCTGCCCTGTCTAAAACATGGTTTTTGGGGGAGTGAGATTCTAAGGAATCGCCGTAGTAACAAATCAATCATATAATATACAATAATAATGCATGTAAGCAAATCATTAACCACAACAAGCAACTACAACGGCAGTTACAACGGCAATGGTTAGTATGACACATGTCATCCCTTACGATTGCTCACGCTGAATTGCTCACGTTGCATTGCATTACAGCAATCCACACAATACAAACCACAGCTAGGATTCATATAATGCATTTCATACACAAGCCATACAGGCAAGATATACACAGCCCACGGCTGGATTCACAAACACCGCCCCACGGGTCGGATTCACAATATCCATGTCGATTACGACGGCAGTTCAACGGCCGACCTAGAGATGACCACCGTCAATCCCTACACGTCTCACGCTGACCTGGTCACGCCGTAATGGACCATGGCACACATTTCACAAATTCAACGATAAGTTATGCATGCCAAAACATCATACATAATATGAGAGAAGAGTCACTACCTTGATCCTTCTGGAGGTACTCTGGCACCAGTCTCTCCAGCTTAGGGCAAATGTCGTATCCTAGAATCATGATTAGGGATGAAGAGTTACATTCTATTCCAAGACTTAATTAACTTGAAACACTTAATTTTGGTTATCATAATTGACCCTTAAGAGGCCACAAATGCCTCTAATAAAAGCCCTAAAAGATTAGGAAACAATAGGTTAGAGATCTCCTTTCGAAAACTTAAAGTGCTGGAACACAGGGGTTGGCCGCGGCCAAAACATGGTCAGAAGGCCGGGGGCTGCGGCCAGCCACCCATGGACCGTGGCCAGAATCAGGCCAGAAAGTCTCGGGCCGCGGCCAGCCACTCATGGGTTTCAGCCAAGAAATTTCCTGACTCTTGGCTGAACTTCGAAAAACCATAACTAATTGTAGAAAAATCGAAATGAGGTGATTTCAAAGCCAAATGAAAGGTATATAAGTCCTCTTTCAAGGAAAAATATAGCCCATCACTGGAAATCACTACACAAATACAAATCACCAAAAACTAAATACTACTCCAAAACAGAGTTCTGTTTCGATGCCAAATTTTGGACAACCATAACTCATAGAATACTAAATGAAATGACACAAAATATATGTCCATTTTGAAGCTTGGGATGTGAGCTTTAAGACTGCAAAGTTTCATGATTTTTCAATACCATTTGGTCATTCAAAACACTCGTGTAAACGAACTGCACAAAACAGAGCTCAAACCAGACAACTTTCCAACTTTTCCCAAGTGATTCAAATGAACCCAAATCAATAACCAAGCTCATTCCCACACAAAATCACTCAAGGAATCCAATGGGAATGTCAAAATCACCAAAATCCTATTCCGTTATCATGCTTTGGTTTTGGGTAACATTAAACACTAAAATCTCAAATTCTCCAAACTTCACAATTTCCAACCCAAACAATTCCATCTATCCAAAATGCATTCCAAACATACAAATTCCATACCAAACTCTCAATGGCCCTCATTTTCGAAAATGGCCCAAGAATTCCAGAAAATCCAAGTTAATCCATTTGGCATAAAACATAGATAGATAGATAGGTCTCACTCACCTTATCAACTTTCTCAAAGGGAGTTCTTGATTCACCACCTCCCAAAATTTCGTGTGGCTACAAACCACAACCATAGAAATGTTTCTCTTAACTCAAGGATCAACTTTAATGAAGGGGGTTTGAGCAATAGGGATCATTTTCCTTACCTTTTTCAAGCTTTCTTCCCTTCCCTTTCCCTTTCCATGGCTGACGAGAAAGAGAGAGAGCAAGAATAAGAGAGAGATGGTGAGATGGAGAGAGAGGACGTGAGAGATGAGAGGGAGGAGGAGTGAAGAATAAAATAATGATACTCCCTCCATGACTTTAGCAAAAAAGAGAGGAGAGGAAGAGAGAGAAAAATGATTAAAATACTCTCCATTTGACTTTTCTCCTCATCACTCACCATTCACACTTTTGCCACATGTCAACTTGCTATTGGGCTACACCAATTAAGTCACCAATTAGCTACTTTAATCTCTCCATTAGCCATTTTAATCACACATCCCATTTTCTCTTAGTAATTTATTTCTCCATTAATTACCACTTATGGCCAATATTTCCATTATTCCAATTTTTGAGTAATTATGACATATTAATTTAATATTGTCATAAAACACATAATAATTCAAATTAAATTCATAATTATCCACAATAATCATGATTTGCCCTTAATAAAAAATCGGGATATTACAACATGCATCAAATCAATACTGTGTCTCACATCAAGACTATGCCAATTTGGAAGATCAAAGAAAATTGTTCTCTTCTTCCACATGTTCTTCCCACCCGCAGTCCTCTAATTTTTACTAAAGGTGATAATAATACATTCCACCTGACTGTAAACTTCCACTCTGCTTAGTGCCTTTGGAGACATTCCAAGCTCTAGTAAGCCGTTAAAATGGTTTCTTAATCTATGATATGGGTGGAATTAAGGAAGAAACCTCCTGTGACCAAGGTAGACCATTTTTCTTCCATGCTTAAGTTGATAGAAGTATGTGTATACTTCACAAATCGGACATGCTTTATGCCCCTTCACACTGTACCTTGACAAGTTTTCGTACGTAAGGAAGTCGTTTATCGTGGTGAAAATCATTTGACGTAGCTTGAAGGACTCCTTAAACGCATCAAACACATCTATACCTTCCTCCTACAACTTATTCAAGTCCTCAATCAAAGATGACAAGTAGACATCGATAATATTCCCAAGCTATTTTGGTCCAGAATGTTCATAGAAAACATGACATACTTGCATTTCATACATAGCCAGGGAGGCAAATTGTATATTACAAGGAGAACCGCCTATGCACTATGTATGCTAGTAAGGTTCCATAGGGATTAAAGCCATCTATACAGAACCCAAGCTGAAGGTTTCTCGGCTTGCTGCCAAATTGAGAGAACATTTTATCTATTTTCTTCTATTGTGAAGAGTCAGCTAGGTGCTGAAGATATTTTTCAACATATATTATCTCATCATAATGCCATCTCAACTTCTTAGCTTTTATTGGACTTGTAAACAAACACTTAAAATGTGATATTATTAGAAGATACCATAAAACCTTTAAAGGTTACCTTTTAGTTATCCCATCACCACAACCACCATCTTTCTTCACTTTGTATCGTGAAGTTTTACACTAAGGACACTCATTAAGACCTTCATACTCCTTTCTGTATAGTAAGTAGTCATTAGGGCAAGTGTATATCTTTTTATACTCTATACTCATGTAGATAGGATTTTCTTTACCTTATACATATGATTTTGAAGTATATTATCGTCTGGAAACATATCACACATTAATTCAAGTATCAATGTGAAACTACTATCAGTCTACCTATAAATTGCTTTTCAGTTAACTAAATACAATGTTCCTATTAGCTGTCTATACTTATTCCCAGGGTACAATGGTGTCTCTATATTACTCCGTAGGCTATCATATTTATGCTATTACGCAAAGGATTCTGCCTCAACAACATGAATCTTTTTCCCTATTCTATCTTCATCTATGTCATCCACAACTTCGTTCTTGTGCAACAAACAATCAATCACTTCCTCACCATGCCATATCCACCTTGTGTATCAAAGATATATTCCATCACAAAGTAGGTGATCCCTTATGACACCAACATCTTGTCAACTCTCATTTAAACAATTGACACAAGGACAAAAATACATCCCATTTTTTGCTGAAGCGTTCCTTCTAGCAAAGTCAATAAAATCTTCACCCTATTCTCATATTCTTTACTACTTCTCAAAGCAATCATCCAACTATGATCTATTTTACTAATACCTAGGCAATTACCAATAACACTCAAGTTTAGAACAATTGTCAACAATAGGGTTGCCTTTTACTAATTTTTTAAAAATGTTTTGGTAGCATTTCCCCTTAAAAGTGAGACATCCCAAAGTCAAAATAGCAAAACATTTCAGCTTCATTGAAATGAAACTAAAATAATTGAGGTAATTTAGGAAAATTTTAGCAATTTAATCCAACAATTTCATTAAAGGAATGAAACTTTGTTCATTAAATTTTGAAGTCAAATTATACGTACATACTTCTCATTTGAAATTAAAAAGAAAAATTGAAACAATAATAATTAAACAAATAACAATTTTAATTTATCAAGTGATAGAAAAAATTACAATGGCCGGATGAATACTTAAAAACTACATCTTTAATTTATTAAGATATTTTTCTTTTGTTTCTTCCCTCTCTTGAACCACTATCACTAAATTGCCCATTCATGCCTTCTTTGTTTCTCATGGCCCTAGAGACATAACATACATAATTCATTTCATTAATTACAGGCATTGACCATACTAAGCCTCTTAAGACTTGTCAAACTTATTCTTCTTTAACTTAAATTTTCACTTTCTTGTCCTTGGCTTCTAAAATTATTCTATTGGCCATTCCTCACCCCATTTTTTCTCTATGAGGATTCCAAACATGAGCTTATCTTTCTTAAAATCTAACTCTTTCCTCTTAATTTCTCAAGGCCGAGAGCCTTGTTCTTTTTCCTCAATATTGTAAGTTTTCTTTAGTTTAATTCTTAACATATTTTTTTAATGCTTTCAAGCTTCTAAAAAATCCATGTTCTCTTCCTTAAAATCCTTATCTATCCAAACATAACTTTTATAAAAATTTGGGCAAAACTTCACTTTATGAAAAGAAGTCCCCAAATTACAACAACACTTAATTTTCAAGCTTTCTACTTCCAACAATACATCTCCAGCTTAAACACCATATCTAATGCCATAATCCATTTCATAACAATCAAACTCTTTATTTTATGAAGGGAATAAAATCAGGGCAAAATCAAACTCAATTGAAAATTAACTACTAAAAACATGTAAGGAAAAATACTTGAAATATTCCAAGTTACCCGTGGCCAACAGTGTAGAGGGAGACAACCCATGGTGGTGAGATGGAGGATGACGGTAGTGAGAGTAAGAGAGAAACAACGGTTAAAGAAAGACAATGATAGTGATCAAGAGAGCTCTTCTCCTTTATTGGTATGTATGAGAGTAGGCAATGCTCTATTCATCTTGCAAATTAAATGAAAGAGTGGTAAGGAAACGGAGAAAGAAGAGAATATGAGATCTTCTTAAGCGATTGATGAGAGAAGGAGAGATAGAGATGGAGAAAAAAGAGAGAAGATGAGAGAGTCATAGCATGTTAGACATCCTTGACTGATGTACATTGGCCACCCTTTAGGCTTCCCAAGCCAAAATGGGGACGCCTAAAGGGCACCTTAGGCGTCCCTATTTTCTTTTGGAAAGCCTAAAGGGTCTTTTATTTGGGACGTGTAAAGGATCCTTTAGGCATCCTAAATCAAATAAGGACACCTAAAGGGTACCTTTGGGATGCCTAAAGTCTACAATTTAGGCATCCCAAGTCAAATAGGGACTCCTATAGTGTATAGACGTCCCTATTTGACATGGGGTACCTAAAGTGTGTCCAAATTACTAAAAAGAAAGGCTTTTGGTGTCCCTTTTTATTTGGGATGCCTAAAATCATACTTTAGGTGTCCCAATTGAAATTTAGGACATTTAAAGGTTGCTTTAGGCGTCATAAACTTCAATTGGGACGCCTAAAGCTACACAGTTCTCACTCAAAATTACAAAAATACCACTGCCATTGGTTTTTACTCCCCTTTCTGAAAAGCAGACTTCCTTTAGGTTAGTAGAATCTATATCTTGTAGTAGTGCTAAGCCTGATCGAACCTTAACCATAATTCACCATAAGTTGTGTTCTTGCAATTTTAACCACAAGACTCATCATATATCATCACTAAACTTATTTGACATCATATTCATGCCCTTAACATCATCAAAACCCTAAGGTTACCATTCTCATAGATCAAGGTGTTATATGTCATTAGTTTTGATGATGTCAAATATAGATACCAAATATTAAAGCAAAAAATTTCCATAATATACTTATCTCCTAATCAACTACTATATTTAATGTCAAATATCTTGTAGAATAGTCAAGCAAAGAAAGAGAAAGATTGAGAAGATATTGAAGAATGAAATTATCAAATATTGGAAAATGAAGTCAAGAGAAAAAAGAAGTGATCAAATTAATGAGAATGAACAAGAGGGAGAATAAGAAAGAAATTGAAGACATTAGTCAAGAAAGCAAGGAGTTATTAAAAGGATTGTGGAGAAAAATCAAGAAGAAGAAAAGAAGAAATTAAAGAAGGAAGAACTTGCAAAATATAATGGGAATATCAAGTTCCAAGCTCTTATATTTGAGATTGAAGGTTTTTATGCTCAAACAGAAGTTGGAATGACTTAATCTGAAGAAAAAATGCAAACTATTATGGTTTTTTCCAATAAGAGAAGTTTTATATGATTAGAAGTAATGTTTATTCGAATAATAGCTATACTATTTGAATGGCAACAAGTTTATTCTAATAACAGCAGCAAATACCCGTAGACTCTGTTTCATTCAGAATGATTGAGGTTCAGTAATTTGTCCATATCTCCCAAACCACAACTTCAATTGAGCTCTAACTAGACTTCCAATGTATCATTTTGGCACTAAAATCAAGTTAAAAATAGTTCAGATGAAAGAGATATGAATTTTGAAAGATGCCAATCATTATTAGCGCTATATTTCATAATAGGTTTATTATTTTGAACATATCTCTCCAACCACAAATCCAATTGAGATGGAACTTGAGGCATATGAAACTAGACTGGAAGATCTTTTATGTAATAGAATATTTGTCACCTTTGGAGTTTGATTCAAAGGGGTATACCTTTTGGAAGTCAATGCTCAAATTTCAACCAATATCCAGACTTGATGTTACAAATTGGATTATAATTTTTAGAATACAAAATATTTGTGGTTGATTCCAGTTGCTATGCAAAGTAGACTTAAAGTACTTTTTAGGGATAGGTCATTTGCAAAACTTAGAGTTATATCCAAAGAGTTATGCCAATTAGAATCAAAAGTTTATTCAAATAAAGGCTAAAGTATTCGAATAAACATATTCATTATCAAAGGTGCATTATTCGAAAACAACAAGTACTATTCGAATAAAATCATATATTTTGTGTGAGAAGCTATTCAAATAATGAACTGACTATTCAAATACATTTCAAATTTTGAAGGATTATTCAAATAGTAGAAGATGTATTCGAATAAATAATATTCATTATCAAAGATTCTTATCCGAATAATAATTGGAGTATTCAAATGAGATCAATTCCCTTTCTAAAGAAGCTATTCGAATAAGGGGCTAACTATTTGAATAACATCATGTGTTCTCTGAAGAAGCCTATTCAAATAAGGGACTGATTAGTCTAATACACTTCAAGTTCTGCAAGTTTATTCAAATAAAGGATGAAGTATTCGAATAAGGATCACTCATTATCAAAGAAGGCTATTTGAATACAAGTTTTCTATTCGAATAAAAATCAATGATTTACAAAGTGAGCTATTCAAATAAAAAGGATACTATTTGAATAACTGATATTCCAAAAAATAGAGCATCACCTCGAAACTTTTGAAAATCATTGGAATGATTATGTAATTCATTCTTCTTGCTTCTAATCACTCTAATACTTCATTATATTAGTGATTAAGCATCTTTCAGGTGATCAAACAAGGATTAATGCACAAATTGGAAAGCCTACTTTTTGTTAGAAGCTTCTAATGGCTACATTTCAACAGTCATATTTTGCCTCAAAGGGGAAGAAGAAAAGCTCAATGGTCATCTTTCTTCATCAACTATAAATGGAGAGACATTCAACAGAAAAAAAAGACACGAGAGCCTATGTCTACAATGCTGATATGCAATTACTCTTAATCTTACTTGACTAAAGATATATAATTATACTCCTACTATGTACTTTAATGTTCATTATTATCAACTTCATAAATAGAAAAGTAATAATTCATTGTAATCATTCTATATTTGTGAGAGTTACTAAAGATTGGGGAATCTTGAATGGGAAACAGATTGTATCCTTACAGTGTGTAAGGGGTAGTCCTTATGTCAATATGAGAATTGGAAAGGCTTCACAAGTGCCCGGTTTAAATTTGTGGTATTGTGGTGGTTCTCAAGTGCCCTGATAAACTTAAGGGAGATAGTCAATTGAAATCTTATAAGGAGCCTGGGGACTGGACGTAGGTCATTGTGGATTGGACCGAACCAGGATAAATCATAGCTTCCATTTTCTCTTCCCTAAACTCTTATATTCCCATATATATGAATTCAATAACTAATTATGGTTTTATATTTCATTACTTACATACTTATTGATTTCATAAGAACCAAAAAGAATTTTAGAGTTGTTAAGTTTTTATAATACACCCAATTCACCCCTTTTTGGGTATCAACCAGTTCTCAAGAGTTATCAATGGTTGATTTTGGATATTACTCGCCTTTTAGAAGGTTTTGATTATACAATCCACCTTGTTTAAAAGATATCGATTTTTGGTTTTGGAAAGATAGAATGATATCATTTGTAAAAGCGTTTGATTTTGATATATGGAATATCTTTACAAATGAAATTCTTTTTGCATCTTATGAAATCAATCTTTGATGATCATCAAATTATTTTTGAATTGCTAAATGAACCAAAAGTGAAATTATGCATAGTTTATCTATCAATTCATATTTTGAAATGCACAATCCAAAAATTTGTTTTGGTTTCAATTCATCTTGTTTTATAAAAGTGCATACACATGTTTTGGAAAGTATTGATATTTTGTTTGCATTCAAATCAGTTTTAAAATTGGAAGTTAATATTTTTGTGTACTGAACATCAGAAATGCTTTAAATTCATCCACCAAGGTTATCCCCACCATTGACATATTGATCTTCGATTTTAATATGTTATCTTATACTTGAACTTCTTGGTCTTCGCTCTTTCAATGATAGATCTCATGTCTAACATGTCGACCATCTATCTGATTTTCAAGTCTACATCCTAGAAAAGAATTCAATTCATGAAAAGCATTGTTCCTAATGCATAAATTCTTATTGATTGAGCTATTCCAAGCATCATGAATGTTTATTAATGCATTAACCATTATAAAGGAATAACTTACTAGAATAATATTCTAGAGAACTCTAGTCATTTAGACTAATAAGCACATGCTTCCTTTATATTCGGTTTGTTGCTTGAATACAATAACAATTGATATCATCTATCTCTGAGTAACTAGCATCTTGTACTTGAATCCTTGACTTGAATGCTCCTATTCTTCAAAGACATGACTGTATAAGAGTTAACTTATCTCTTAATCATTAGCAAAGTCATTGTTTTTTATTGTGTTAAACCTATTTGGCTAATGCTTCACCCTTATGACTCTTGCTCTTGGAAATACTCTTTAACATGTTAACTTTAATGTTCAACAGTTCGCCAAAGCTGAAGAACTCTGATATATATATTTTTTAACCTATTGACTTCCACTATGTTTAGTATGAGCATAAATTTTAAACATGTTTCAAAATTAAGTTTTGCATATATTCAAAGTCTCAATTTTACAATGCACGGTCATGATTTGAAATAACATTTGAGATTTGAAACAATTTGCAAACTTTATTCAATTCATTATTTATCATTTCATACAAGTTGATCATTATGGATGGATTCTCTACTCTTTTTGATCAAACTTACATGGACTGCATGAAAATATTTTCAAAGACATATTTTCCTTATAAAGTGTATTTACAAACTGTTATTGATCATTGAAAAACATCATTCTGGTATCATTTGCTTGTTAACCCTTTATGATAAATAACTATAATTAATTGGGTGAAATTATATTTGATATTTTTTTACACTCTTTTCTCAAATATCATATGGTTTAATTATATACGAGCAAAAGAGTTGTTATATCTAATATTGAGTGGACCCAAGAGAAGTTGGGTACAAAAGAACATATATTGATACTTTTACAAGATTGTTTATAAAAAGGATGCTCTGAGAAAAGAAGTGTTATTTGAATACTAACCACTAAAGTAGAATACCCAGAGAAGTTTTTAAAAGGATTTTATTCGAATACAAATTGTTTGTTTGAATATAAGTATTACTATCTCACCCTGTTTGTTGACAACTATCCAAATAGCGGAGTAATTATGCAAATACAAAAGAAAGGCTTTACAAGAGCATTATTTGAATAAACAGTAAACTATTCGAATAACTAATTCAATATTCGAATACAAAAGCGAGTTTATGTAAGAATACTATTCGAATAAAACAGCTTATTCGAATAACAGAATGGTTTCACAAAACATAACGCATGTGATAACCAAGACACTATTCGAATAGAGAAATGAGTTTTACAAAGGGAAGTAGTCGAATTGCAAACAAACTATTTGAATATAAATTTTTTTAAGAAACCTATTTGAATAACCAATACACTATTCGAATAGAGAAATGAGTTTTGCAAGGAAAAGTATTTGAATAGAAAACAAACTATTCGAATATAAATTTTTTTAAGAAACCTATTCGAATAACCAAGACATTATTCGAGTAGAGGAATGAGTTTTACAAAAGGAAAGTATCAGAAAAACTATTCGAATATGAAATGTTTTTTAAGAAATTTAGTCAAATAACATTCAACTATTTAAATAACAGAAGCCTTCTAATAAGGTTTCAAAATTTCTTTCTTGAAAATGCTATTTGAATACATTGAAAATTATCTAAATAGAAATAATTCTTTTCTAAGAAAAGCTATTCAAATACATTAAGAACTATTCGAATAATAGTTGTCTCAAAGGATGTATTCGAATATAGAAGCCTATATTCGAATAAACTTAATTAACATTTCAAGATGTCTATTTGAATAATCAGTAAACTATTCGAATAAATATTTTTCTTGAGAAAAAGTTACAAAGGTTGTATCCGAATAAAGAAATCCCTATTCGAATAAATTATACAGTTTTGATACTTCACTTATGTATATAGGAAAGGAAGTTTATTCGAATACAAGACCAACTATTCGAATAGAATAGAGTGCCAAAGACAGGAGACTATTTGAATAATGGTATCATTATTTAAATAGAACAAGCAATTGCACATGGAAACTAAAAAACTATACAAATATAGGAACTTGTATTTGAATAACAAAGTCGTTAAAGCAAAGAAGATCATTGGAATACACTATCAACTATTTGAATACATAAGGAAATAGGGGACTAAACTATTCGAATACACTAAAGCCTCTCCAAAAACAGAATCCCTCAGTCTTGATCACATCACAAGATAGTGAGTAGCCATCGATGCCTCAATAAACTTTAGAGGATTATGACTCGAGTTATTACGACATTACTTGAGTGAGGTATTATATTCTTACTCGATTCAAATTCTCTAAGTTGCATCACTGGAGTGAACACTCGAGTGATGGTTGTATAACGTTACTACAGTGACCACTCGAATGGTATTGGGTTATAACCTTAAAATCCATGAATAGCATTGTCATTTTCAAAACTTGATTTCTCTCCAAATCTTCTGACTTTTATAAAATTTACAATGTCTTTTTTAAATCCAAGAGAGTTATTAACTGCATTCCTCATAATGATTTTTTAAGCCATGCAATGATTAAAAGGGAGCTTCATATTCACAGTGTAGATCTTAAAAGCTTATCTCCTTTATTTGAAGAAAATCCTTTTTACATGCTCATCTGCATTCACCATCTTTTGATTATTTCCGATAATGAGTTGCTCTTATATCTTCTTTCATGATCTTAATTTTAATACATCACATAAAAAGTATAACTTTGATACTTTTTGGCACTAATCTTTCTTTGTGCAAGAAAGATTTGCAATTGTGACAAAAGAATTGGTTTTGTGCAATACCATTCCTCAACATACTACAAGAAGAATCTATCAACTCAAGTAAAGATGCTTTAATGTTTAAACAAGGGAAATATATTGGCTGTAACATTCAAAGCAAAAAATACGTATGCCAATACAACAAAGCATTAAGCATGCTAAACAAAAGCTTAACTCAATAGCAGAATCCTAGAAACAACATGAATATATATCAGAGTTGCATAGCAGAAGTGTGGTGAACACAACATCATAAACTAGCATTATCAAAGAATAAAGAAACAAACTTCATAGAGCACATCATCATTCTTTTGAATCTATATGAGCATTTCTAAACTCTTCCTCTTTATATCTTGAGAATACTCTGCATATCCTTGATTTCAATTTACTTTGATCATGAGAGTTTTCTTGAAAACCTCTTTAAATTGTTTCAAACTTGTTTTCATCACTTTTATTTTGCATCACATTAAAAATGAGAATAACTTCAAATAAAGGAAGAGAAAATTGTTTTCTTGAACACCTTTCACATTCATTTCTACATTGTTTTCTTATGTGCCTCCCCATGAGAATTTCTTCTTTATCCATAAAATATTTTGTTGATGTCAAATAGGGTGAGAGATATTGCTGCACGAAAAATAAATTGCATCCAATATGTTTCATACACATACATATTTTTCATAAAGGATTTGCCATAATAAAAAAGGGGGAGAATGTTATAGTGATTAGTTTTGATGATGTCAAATATAGATGCCAAAAGTTTGTATAATATACTTATCACCTAACTAACTACCATATTTAATGTAAGATATCTTTTAGATTAGTCAAGCAAAGAAAGAGAAAGAATGAGAAGATATTGAAGAATGAAATTATCAAATATGGGAAAATGAAGTCAAGAAAACAAAGAAGTGATTGAATTGATGAGAATGAACAAGAGGGAGAAGAAGAAAGAAATTGAATACATCAGTCAAGAAGCCAAGGAGTTATCAAAAGGATTGTGGAGAAAAAATAAAGAAGAAGGAGAGAAGAAATTAAAGAAGGAAGGACTTACAAAATATAATGGGAATATCACAATTCAAGCTATTAGATTTGAGATTAGAGGTTTTTATACTCAAATAAAAGTTGGAATGACTTAATCTGAAGATAAAATGCAAACTATTATGGTCTATTCGAATAGATGTACTGTTTATTCGAATAATAGCTATACTATTTGAATAGCAGCAGGTCTATTCAAATAACTGTAGTGGACACCAGTCGACTCTATTTCATTCAACATGAGCGAGATTCAGTAATTTTGGCTATATCTCCCAAACCATAATTCCAATTGAGCTTAAACTTGATCTTATGAAACTAGATTTCCAATGCGTCATTTTGAAACCAAAACCAAGTTAAAAGGAGTTCAAATGAAACAAGTATGAATTTTGAAAGATGTCAATCATTATCAATGCTGTATTTCTAAATAGGTTTAGTATTTTGAATAGATCTCTCCAACCACAAATCAAATTGAGACAAAACTTAAGGCATATGAAACTAGACAGGAAGAGCTTTCTAGTAATATAACATTTGTCACATTTGGAGTTCCACTCAAAAAGGTATGCCTTCTACAATTGGACACTCAAATTTCAACCACTATCCAGACAAAATATTACAAATTGGATCATAACTTTTAGACTACAAACTATTTGTGATTGATTCCAATCGCAGTGCAAAGTAGACTTAAAATGCTTTTTGGGGATAGTTTATTTGCCAAATTTGGAGTTATATCCAAAGAGTTATGCCAATTAGAATTATATGTTTATTAAAATAGAGGCTAAAGTATTCAAAAAAAAACGAATTCATTATTCAAGGTGTACTATTTGAATGCAACAAGTACTGTTCGAATAAAATCATATATTTTGTGTGAGAAGCTATTCAAATAATGAATTGACTATTCGAATACATTTCAAATTTTGAAGGATTATTCGAATAGAGGAAGATGTATTCGAATAAAGAGTATTCATTATCAAAGATTCTTCTTTAAATAACAATTGGTATATTTGAATGAGTTTAATTCCTTTTTTGAAGAAGCTATTCGAATAAGGGACTAACTATTCAAATAAGATCATGCCTTCTCTGATGAAGGCTACTCGAATAACGGACTGATTATCTTGATACACTACAAATTCTGAAAGTTTATTCGAATAAAGGATGACGTGTTGGAATAAGGATTACTCATTATCAAACAAGGTTATTCAAATACAAGTTGTTATGTTCAAATAAAAATCAACATTTTACAAAGGGAGCTATTCAAATACAAAGGATCTTATTCGAAGAACTGATATTCTCGAAAACAGAGCAACACCTTGAAACTTCTGAAAATCATTAGAATAATTCTACAAGTCATTCTTCTTGCTTCTAATCACTCTAACACTTTATTATATTAGTGATTAAGCATTTTTCAGGTGATAAAACAAGCATTAATGCACAAATTGGAAAAAGCACTTTTTGTCAAAAGCTTCTAATAGCTATATTTCAACAGTCATATTTTGCCTCAAACAGGAACAAGAAAAGCTCAATGGTCATCTTTCTTCATCGACTATAAATAGAGAGACATTCAACATGAAAAAAATGACATGAGAGCCTATGCCTACAATGTTAGGATCGGCAAGCACAGCGGAAGAATTTTAAAATTTTACCGATCCTAATCGAGGATCTATCAACGGCGTTTAAATCGGGTTAGAAATAACTCGTACCTTTTTTAACTTAGGGTTTTCATGATCTCTAGGAGCCAACACGTTAGGTCTGCTACCTCTACTGGTATCCACACGAATTCTCTACAACAGAGACTGCGTGCTAGTACCTCCAATGTTTTTAGGGTTTCTCTTGCGGCTCTAAATTCTCATGCGCGTATAAGTACATATGCTCTATCAAGTTTAAAACCTATGAGGGCTATATTCAAATATCAAAATCAATCATCATTAATTTTGAAATTAATCAACAATTAATTATCTTGATGAGCTAATTAAATAAATTCAGTTTAAATTAAATCTGTCCAACAATTTTAATTTAACCTATTTATTTAATCCAAATAAAGAGCCATTAAATTTAATTTATCTTCATAAATTAAATTTAAAACTAACACAATATAATAATATCATATAATATATATACATATATAAAATATATAAGATATGTATTTCAAAAATATAATATTACTAACGAATTTTATATTATATATATAAATATAAAATTTGTCCACCCTAAATTAAACATTATCTTGTGTTGGGCCATTATTGTGTGCGACCCTGTAGCCCATATGAAGTTGTCAGTAGGCCAATAATTGTACTAACCCAAAAGTCGCAAGCGGCCTCTAACAAGACATTATGACTACCCAATTCATATGAAGATAGTTATCACGATGCAACCTATCATACAACCATGTCATGTCCCTTTTGTCACACGTTATATTGATCAAGGATAAGCCATGGATAATGTCATCATCTTGTTCCTAACCATTACTTTCTCAATTCATGAGTAGCCTGACAATAGAAATGAAACTCCTTTCCATTGTAGTATGGCCATACATTTCTCAGACTCACTCATCGAGGGGCCCAGTAATATCTCTCTACTAATGTGAGGGACAAATTTCATCTTGATCATTCATATTCCTCTACATGAAAAACCACCAAGCCCGATCATAGCCTTTATCATCACCTAGTCAAAAGTGACTTTTGACTAGTTCAAAGCTTAACAACTCTCATGTAGGAATCAATGATGACCTTAAGTCTAAGGGCATTGTGACATGGTTATACATGAGAAAGCTTATGACTTGATCCATGTAGCTTTCTCATAGTAGGTCAGTCCAGCACCTTGTACTCTTACATGTGCCTAAGACTTTGATTCGTATCTCCATATCTTACCAAAGTCATACTGGTCTTGTTTCATCTCTACTCCCGCATAGATGACCGACCAGGGACATTTTAGGGCAATCTTTATGAATTATCCAAGGATACAATTATCATAGTTAACATTCAAATAATATGATAACATAATGGAGAAATTTCATTAAAATAATAATGTTCAAAGTACAATGATTGGCTCTTAGGGCACAATTTCCAATATACAATGCTGATATGCTATTACTCTGAATCTTACCTAACTAAAGCTTTATAATCATACTCCCACTATGTACTTTAGTGTTAATCATTATTTACTTCATATAGAGAGAAGTAATCGTTCATTGTAATCATTCTATATTTATAAGAGTTACTCAAGATTGGGGAATCTGGAGTTGGAATAGATTGTATCCTTACACTGTGTAAGGGGGAGTCCTTGTGTCAGTACAAGAATTTTAAAAGGTTTATAATTGCCCAGTTTAAACTTGTGCGATTGTAGTCGTTCTCTAGTGCCTTATTAAACTTGAGGGAGATAGTATATTGAAATCTCAGGAGGAGCTTGTGGGCTGGATGTGGGTCATCATGGATTGGAATGAACCAGGATAAATCATAGTTTGTATCTTCTCTTCCCTCAACTCATATATTCCTAGCATAAATGAATTCAATAACTGATTATGGTTTTATATTTCTTTACTTACATACTTATTGAGTTCATAAGATGCGAAAAGAATTTTAAAGTTGTCAAGTTTTTATAATAAACCCAATTCACCCCCTCTTGGGTGCCAGCCGGTTCTAACACAGGGCAAAACAACAATATGTCAACCATCTAGCCAATTCTCAAGAAGCTAAGCTCAAATCATAGCTTAGGCTTACCTCTTTCACTTGCTATGGCCCTTTCTTGGTTCCTTAGCTTCAATACTTTCTTGGCAGCCCTAAACACCTCTCCTTGAGAAACAAAAACCAAAGAAATATTACTCTTAGTAAGAGGAACAAGGTTTGTGAAGACACTATAAGCTAGAAAGGTGATCTTAGAGATGAAAATTGTAAAATCCTTATCTTATTTCCACATTTTTCAAAGTGCTTAAGAACAGTTCAGTAGGCACATTGAAATAGCATAAATATATTGATATATAGTACATGATTACATTACAGGGATCCCACAGGGGCTTATGATAATATTTACAGACCTTAAAATAATAAAAAGACCACAGATAACCAACATTAGCACTTGAACTAGACAGGAACCTTCAGTTGCCGGTAATTATGACTTTACCCTTCAAGCCATTTCCTTTAGCTAGAATATTTAATTTTTGGGGAAAGGGTTTAATTCAAAGAATTTTTGTAGTAACATGTAATTACACCATGTAATGCAACGTAACAACAACACAAACAATACGACATGTACACATGCGTCAGGGCTACTCCCCTACTACCTGTAAACCTCAATTGGGTTCTTGCTTACAACCAAGTAAATGATCCTCCTCGAACAATGCCCTACTCAGTAATAAAGTGTATATATTACAGAAGATGGCTTACAAAAAGCATACAAATATTCACATAGTTTATGAAAGATAGAGTTACTACCTGGAATCCGGCTCGGACTATTGATATGTCCTAAAATTTTAAATGTACAAGAATTGACCTAATCTCATTCATGGACTACTCTAAACTCTTTTAAACTCGTTTTGTTGGCTATCTTAGCTTAAAACTACAAAATGAACAAAATGCCACTAGGCTCCCGGTCCAAGTCCCTTTGTACTTGGTCCAACTATACTTTTCCAAAAATTATGACACAGGCTAATCTTACTCAATTTCACGTGTAGAACCCATTTTTGACCTTCGAATTGCCAAATTCACTATCAAAAGATAAGTTTGCCCTTGGCAGCCCCTATTTAGGGTTTTAGAGCTCATTTTGTCATTTCATATTCTAATACTTTTCACTCTTCCTACTTAACATATACCCTACACAATTTTCCATTTTAAACACAATGGAATCATCAAATTGATGAAATTCTAACTCTAACCCTATGTACAGCCCCTAGCCAAAACTCAACAACAATTTGGGAAAAATGGAGTTTTATGTTTTCAATCCGTAAAACACTTTCTTTTCACTTGTAATCACATGTTTAATCACTTAAACTCACATTCATCATGATTTGTAGAAATTTAAGCAGTATAACCCCTTAGGGTTTTGTTAACCCAAATTTACAAAATCAACCACAAATCAAGCCAATATCAAGAACAACCACCATAACAACAACATATTAACTAAGAGGTTCAAAGTTCTTAAGATTACCTCTTGATTTCTCAACTTTCTTTCTCTAAGCATCCTCTCTTTCCTCCTATCTCTCCTCCTCTCTCCCTTGGATTTTAGCTTGCTAGCCATGATATTCTTCATGGAGGAGAATAGATTAGAAGAGGTTCTACATGAATTAGAAGGCTTAAATACAAGAATTTCAACACCTTACCTATAATTTTGCCATCTTGAACTCTCTTTTCTCTTGATGTTCTTCAAGCTCTTTTTCTCTCTTTCTTTCTTGTGTGTTGGATGAATATGGAGGCTAATAAAGAGGATAATAGCTTTTAAAATATCCAACTCCACCTCCTTGAAGATATATTATTTATTGGAATTATCACATGTGTTTTGCTTGACCTTTATCCTTATTAACTTGGCATAATTATTTCTCTTTCCACTTGGCTAAAGTGACGAAAATGAGGCCATTAAGGTAACCATGTAGGATTTTTCAATTTGCTTCATCCATTTCCTTACAATAAATGGCAAGATGACCATTTATTATAAAATCAACTTTTTGACTTTTCAAACTTTTACTTTTTGCTTGATTTAATTCCTTCAACTTGGCATTTGGAGTTTAATCATTAATTTCCCTTTACCTCATGCCAAAAAGTGACAAAAATGGAGATCTTGAAATAACAAAATGAGTTTTTAAAATATTACAACTTACCTACAATTGTTAACTTTTCAACTCAATTTTGCTTAGCCAATAACACTCCATCTTACTTTTAATTCGAACCAAGTATATATTTCCCTTCTTTTCTTTCCTTGTTGGATAACTAAAGCCATAAAAAGGGAAAAATATGGGCTTTAGATTAAATCTCACTAAATGACTATTTTGTCCAAACATTTTTGCCATTACCCTTTCAATTTCGCACATAGACTAAAAGCTGACAAAATTTTCATCAATCTTTGAAAATTCATATCTTTATTTATACATATTCAATTGCCATGGTTCTAAAGGCTATGTAACCCATATTAGGTCTATTTTTAAGGAAAACTATTTCTTTTAGCCAACTGGATACACATCACTCCAAAATTATCATTTATTGAACACTATCATAGAAAATTGCTAGTTTCACTTGGCTAACTTCAAAAATACATAACTCTTTGTGTACAGCTTCAAATGACTTATATAACCTATCAAATTAAAGTTTGATAAGTCTTATTTTATTCTCAAAAGTTTCATATTTATTGGACATCATTTAAGTATCCAAAACCATAACACAACCAAATTGCCATGTAGGCAAACATACTAGCAGCAAATACACATTTTACAATTTGTGTTCCAAGCATAATCATGTTATGTGTAATCACTAATTGCTTTGTTTAGCCATTTCCCGTATGCCAATAATCACCATTTTATCCCCTTTAATACCTTAAAAGTCTAAAGGAATTTTGGTGACTAAAATCTAGGACGTTACAAAAATGGATCAAGATCACTTACCTTCTCTTTGTCTTCAAGTTTGGCTCCTTTATCTTTCCTTTTTATTTTTTCTCTTTTTAGGTTGACTTTTGAGTGTGAGGATGAGGGAGTGCGGTGTTTAAATAATTCAACCTCATCTTTTTTAAGTCTTGGCCAAAAATGAGTATGAGAGAGTAGGATAAGATGATGTGTCCAATTCTTATGGCTTCTTGCAAAAAGGTGAGTTGAATAATTGACCAAGGTTTTGTTTGGTCACATGAAATTACACTCTTATCTTTTTTCTTCTTACCTTGACCGAATTTCACAATAAAAGGGAAGGAAAGAATGTAAATGAAAAGCCTATTGGTGTATGGGTTCAACTTGTCCAAAGTCTTCTTTAAAAGTAGTTTGACACTTTGACCAACTCTTACCTTCTTTCCTTTTTACCCTTGGCCATTCCTTATCATCTTAAGGGTATAGAGTTTATTGATTTAATCACCTTCATCATTACCTTTAATTCTTAAGGGCAAATCTTGATCCTTCATTATTGTTTCCCATCATATCCTTAAGATCAATTTGTAAATGTCACTTTTACCAATACTTATCGGTACAATAATTAAATTGTAATTAGTTATTTTTTTAGTTTCCTTTTCCTCTTCCATAACGCCATTCTCTCACTAGTTTGGGTCCATGTTAAGCTTTATATCATATTTGACTTTAGATAAAAGAATTGGGTATTTTCTTTCAAGTAATTGGAACTAAACCCCTTGCTAAACATTGGGACATAACCATTCATACACTCATGTGGCCCAACTAAATTGTGCCATATTGTGTCTCGAGTACATCTATACTAACAAATCAATCTTACTACTTACATATATTGAGCTACTTAATCATTAAGGCCAAATCACATAGTCCCTAAAAACCATTATATCTTTCGGATATACTTAGGACTATAATAAACTGGGCTTAGTTGTCTACTTAATTCAGACTTATTCTCAAGTTTATAGGCCCAACATTTGGGATATTACACAAGTGGTGCATTTTAGGGCATACAAGCATAAAGTAGCTTTTAGGTTGACACCATGGGATTTCGCCACCTAAGCCCTTTTAGCTTTTTGCTTTTGTGTTGGCCAAATGGTGTGATGCCACCTAGCCTCTAGTTAGGGACAACTTATCAGTCCCCAGCCCTGCCACATGTCAAACTTTCCCTAACAAAGCTCATGAAGTTGGATGAAATCATCAGACCTTTTCTTCACTGATATTAAAGTTAGCAAAGGGCCTAAGACAGGGGAGCCCAAAGTTAGCCAAGTATAAGATAAAGGGAGAAGGCTTAGTTTCAAGAAGAGCATTAGGCACCCCAAGGAAAAGAGGAGTACCTAGCACCCTTAGAGTCAAACACTTATATGACGCATGTCATTATATAATCCCAACACTTCCTCACACTTAAACAATTTGACCAAGGAAGAGAAAAAAGGGGACAAATAGAGAAAATGGAGAGAAAAAAGAAAGAAGAGAGAATGTAGAGTGTTCCTGAACTCTCGAGCGACTTTGTCCTCTGAATCTACATTTCTGGCTGATAAAGCCTTCATGAAACTTATTCCTCTTATCGTGGGCAACATTTCTATGATTTGTGATTCTTGAAAGGAAGAGTTTGGCGCTATCTACAAGGTGGAGATGCTGCCAAAATCAATAATGGGTAATAGTACAGGCTAGAGGTATGCATAAGCTCCAATTTAAGTATAATATTCTAGAGCTTTGGCCAATATTTCATGATGTTATAGTGCTACCCAATTTTTTTCAAGAGGTAATCTTGAGATTTTAATGATCATATAAGTATGAATATGATGTTAGACAAGGCTTAAGTGTGATAAAGATGCGTTTCGATAAGTCTTGTGGTTAAAATTTCAAAGTCATGTTATGGCGGCCTTAAGGTGACTTTTAGCCAGATTTGATTAATAGGGGAAGGAATGTGATTTTGAGGATTTTGAGGTTTCCAATGGATTCTACACAAAATTATGTGGAAGTAGATTATGGAAATGATTTTAAAATGGTTGGATTGAAAACCTTGAAATTGGAATTTAAGGTAGTTGGAATAGTGCTTCCAGATTCATTTTTATGATAGTCAAGTTGCGTGTGGACTAATTTTGGATAACTAAATTTTGTCCAATAGTTATGATATTTTACAAAGTGTTAGTAGATATCATAAGCTTTAAAATGAGGTATAGAATACATTACTTGGGTTAGTAGATTGTAAGTTATGATTTTTAAAAGTTTAGGCATTGAATTTGGAAAGTGTCCTGAGACAGTTGGGTTGGTCATGGATTTCTAGATTTATGTGCCTATTAGTGATAGTGGATGATATATTTAAAGACAACTTATAGAGTTTCACTTAGAACTTTGAACCACCTCATTTGGAGTTTTCTAGATTAAGTTATGAATTTTCAAAGTTAACCAATGAAATATGGCAGATAGGGTTGATGCTCGATTTTTATTTAAGGGAACATGTCATAAGTAACGGCTTCCTTTCATGGCTCTAATGAGTTAAACAAATGATATGGTTATGTATCTAGGGCCATGAGACATCAAAGAAGAGGTAATGGAAGATTCTTCAAGCAACTTCAATGATTAGGATAAAAGGAAACAAGAAAAGGACATAGATACAAAAGGTAGTAAACTTACCTAACCTGCACGTACTTGATATGTATGCTTGTGTATTGATGTGTATGATTGCTCTGCCTAATTATGTAGGATATATATGAATGATTGAAGCTCTATTTCTATATATGCTATGGCCATGAGTATGATGTGTGAAACATTGAGCATGCAGATATGTTATTATGTTAGCATGAATTTATGTAAGGCAAGCATGTCATGCACTAAGCATTTATTTTGCATGCATAATTTGTATTGTTTACTACTAAGATTCTCACGAATCTCACCTTTGCCACCCAACCATATAAGTATGTTGAGTATAAAAGAGGAATGCATGAAGATGTGCAAGAGGGAAATATGGTGGAGAATTAAACATTATTACATGATAATCTGTTATGTCTAAATTATCGCATGTTTTGATTAATGTAATAACATGCCAACAATAAAGAATGTATGTATTTGTATAGAATGGTATTAGTACACCTAAGAATTTGGTGATATCAGTACATATGGTAGTGATATCAGTACATATAGTATTAGTATCAGTACCAATAAATAGCGGTATTAAGGGTATCAGTGATCAGTGGTATCAAAATGTACAACCATGGTATCAGTACCATTTAGCGTATACTAGCTAAGAAGCAACTTTGATAATTATAAAATGAAGATAAGAAATGAAAGTAAAGTTTTTACTAATTAAACAATACCCTAAGAAAATGCATGAAATTTTTTAGCTAGGATTTTTAATTAAAATTGTTCCTAGGCCATAACATTAATGCTTCCCTATACATGCTAAAAGGTCATAAAGATGGGTGTTACAGAGATCACTCAAGTGATGATTAACTTTGCCTCATCACTATATAGTCATTCGATAGTGATTTACTATTTTCTAAAAGGGAAAGTGCAAATCCCTTGAGTATCACTGGAGCTAATTGAGTGATATTGCTTATCACCTGGTAGTCACTAGATGGTGACTTAGGTATTTTTCAAACTACTTTCAAACATCACTCAAGCGAGTATAGTAACTCAAGTGATGCAACACTTCGCACAATATAACTATCAAGTGCCTCTCTGGTGACATATTTTAAAATAGCTTATATCACTCAAGTGATGGCTTATCACTTGAGTGATAAGACATTACTAAAGAACACTTAAGTGATATTGATACAAGTTTTGAAAATAGCATCTCAGAGATTTTGGTACTTATTTTAGCTTATGTATAAGTTTTAGGTGCTTAAACATGGATTAACATTAAGATTAACAAAAAGCACTTCTCTATTAGATGCATTTAATGAGTTCCAACAGTAGCATAAAAGGGTAAATGAACAACCTCACTAATCTACGGCTATATTCAAATCTCCAATGGCCATCAATTTATTCCAACCTATACATACAAGAACATTCAAGATGGAGCCATCTTCCTATGATGAACATCAACCATTACATTGAATTATAAGTCTTGTGCTCTTTTTCTCAATATTGATCTACCTTAGTGTTTTACATTTATTCTTTAAAAGAGTTGTCTAACCTTAGTTAATACTCTTGTTGTAAGTTACTCAAGGTAGTAGGACCTTGAGTATGGGCATTTATTGCAAAATGTAGGTGGAGCAAATTGTCTTAGAGAAAGAGACTTGCTAGTACTAAGTTACCAAAGGCCCAAGGAATCTTGGAATCATAGTGAAATGCTCATAAGGTCTTCTAGGGACTGGATGTAGGTCATGTTCTTAGACCGAGCAAGTATAAATGCTTGTGTTCAACTCTTTCACTCTCTTTGGTGATATTCTTCTAACTCTATCTTTATCATTAAGTTTTTTTTAAGTTTAAATTTTAAATATCACCCAATTCACCCCTATTTAGTGAAAGACTTGAAGTAATAGACCGTAATTGCAAAGAGTCTGAATTTAAAAGAGTTGGCACTTAAACTCAGAAATGACATCATTTTGGATGAAGGAAAGGAAAAAGACCCCCATTAAAACTCCATTCCATCAGAAGAAGAAATACAGTTCCATCAAAGAAGGAATTATGATTCCACTAGCTAAAAACAAAAAATTCAAGCTGATGAGTGTATAAGAAAAGAGGGATCCTATGGCAAGCCTTGGTGAGAATATACCACCTAATGGAGCTTTATTCACCAAACTACCTAGTTTTAGTGGATAACACTTCCTATTTTGGAAAGTCAAATTCAAAGTACTCACAATGGCTAATAAGTATGGACTTTATAAGGGAACTATGTTCCTATGAAGAGAGAAGGAGAAAGAATGGTGAGGAAGAGACTGGTAGAGTTGATGATAATGACAAGAAGTTGGTTACTCTCAATAGTACAACCACTTGATGATCTAAAGTGCCTTTAACTATAAGGAGTACTTTAGAGCATGCAACCTTCTTACAGCCAATAAGGTTTGGGAATAGATTCTATACTCTCACAACAGAGTATAACTTATTCCAAATGAAGCCAAGAGAGAGCCTTGCTAAATTTCAGCTAAGATATACTTATGTTGTCAATTAACTAGCTACCCTCAGCAAGAACTTTGATCAAGGTGCTCAAGTGATAAAGATACTCAACATTCTCACGAGTAGGAAGCTAAGGTCATATTCATATAAGAAGCTATACTATTTAGAAGTCTCTTTGATTATGAAGGAGAGTAAGGATTCAAACAGAAGCTGACTAAGATGGATGAGAAAAAGAAGAAGGGTGTAGCTCTTATTGCTATCAAAGAGTGGTCGAACCAAAAGAAGAGGAAGTAGAAGAAGAAGAAATGGGCCTGATCATAAAAATATTCAAAAGGTTCTATCAAAAGGACTAAGGAGTAAGGATATTAGAATGTCCTTCTTATATAATAAACAAAGAGAAGATACATAACAAGTTCAAGAAAAAGAAAACATGTCCCTTCAATATAGGGAGATAGTTCATCAGATGAAGAAAGTGACAAAAAAGAGGTGCAAATATTTTTTTGGTGGCTTAAGAAGAAGAATAGCCAGAGACAGAGAGGGTAATAGCTTCTAAACCACCTATGATGAACTACAATATGAGTATAATGATTTACACTCAAAATTTATCATAGTTAAGGACTTGGTAAGCTCCAAAAAGAAAGTGAAACATCTTGAGGAACAACTCAAGGTCAAGTCAAATGATCCTTGCCAATTGTGCCAAGAGCATGTGAAAAAGAACTCTATTGCTATCAAGACACTAAAGAAACTGAAATGTTCAAGGTAATCTTGAAAGCTCAAAAGTGCACAAAATGATAAGACTAGAAATAGGTATGATTTAGACTTAGATAAGAAGAAAGGAAGAAAGAAGAAAGGTGGCAAAACCTATCTTAATTACTTTTAGCATCAATTATTGTTTCTAATCCTTTTGCATATTGGAATTATGGCAATCGAAAAGGCCATTATACTACTTCTTGTTAATAGAAAGAAGAAATAATTGGCACTTATAAATAGGTTATGAAAGGATCACATGTGCTAAAAGTGATTTATGCTAACCATAAAGCACTCATAAAAGTATGGGTATCTAAGACTTAATTTTCTATCTATAGGTATGTCTTAAAGAGTCAAAATCAAATAAATGATATATTGATAGTGGATGTTCAAGTACATAACTGGTGATAAGAACAAGTTCACCATACTAAAACCAAGAGAATGAGGTAAAGTAAGCTTTGGAGGCAATCAAATGTAGAAAGATTGTTGGGGTTGGTGAAGTAGGCAAATTAAATAGAGTTCAAGTCAAACTTGTCTACTACGTAGAAGGACTATGCCATAACCTATTGAGTGTGAGCCAAAGCACTGATAAATATAACTACGTGATCTTTAACTCATAAAAAAGCCTCATTGTGAGCAATAAGGACCTTCAAATTGCCAAAGAGGATGTAGAAATCAAATAAGAGCCTCAAGGGATGTGATGCGATCCAAAATCAGCAAGTTGTCTCTTTAACTTAAAGTGACAACTTTTCAACTTCAAATGATCATTTTTAAATTCTAGCTGGCTGAATCGTAAGAGCACAAGCTAAAATATTTAAGAAAGCACTGATTGGCCTAATTCAAGATGTTTTTACAAAGCAAATGGCAATTAGATCAACAATTCTAGATAAAAATGCTGAAAATGTCCTTAATTTCATTTGTACTAAAAATGGAGCTGTTAGTGAAATTTCTGGCTTTAAGACTTCAAATGAAAGAGCTTGGACCTAGTACAACACATGAGAGGAGTCATTTGGGCCTAAATAAGAAAATTTGGGCTTTCAATGGTTATTATATTTTGTGGATTATATTTGTACAAAAATTATTATATAATTGGAAGATTTGACTTTTGACTTCCCTTATTCATTGTATTAAGTTTTAGTTGTTATTTTCTAGCTTGTATTTAATAGAATTAGATCATATTTGAAGACTTTTGAGTCTATAGGTTGTATTTAATGCAATTAGAATTTTTGAATTCTTATCTTTAACTACTTTGTATCCCAGCATTTATTGTTAGACTTTAGACTTAGTTTTTGAGAAATGAAAACTTTCTTTATGCACTTTGAGCTAAGAGTGGATTCTCTTTGGTTCTTTATTGAACTAACAAAATTATCAAGGCTTAATCAACCTTATGAAATCTTCTAACACTTTAGGTCATTTTCTTTGTGCTCAAGGGTTCACATGGATTATCGATCTTTGTTTAGCTTTCTTGGGGTGAGTATATCTTGAAAGAGGCAAGCTTTACCCAAGAGGGGGTGAATTGGGTGATGTAATAAATTTTTCAGTTGATGTGGTGATAAGACAATAGTTGTAGATGAGTAGAGTTGAGAAGATTGGTACATAGAGAGTTATACTGGTTCTACCCAAAAAGCAGGCCTACTTTCAGTCCTCAGAGATCAAGACCTATTGAGATTTTCACTATACTTCCAAGATTCAATGGGCTCTCAGAATGCCGCAAAACAACAATCATCCTTAAATGGACTACGAACAGAAATAATCTAACACTCAGAAATTTCTCTCCCCCTTATGACAAGTCTTATGTGCAAAAAAACAAACCTATGACCTTTCTCTCTTGCTTACGTATACAAGTCTTATGAGCTGCAACGTTCTCTCCTTCTTAGACCACTGTAAGTCTTACGAGCAGCAACGTTCTCTACTACTTATATCTTGTAAGTCTTATGAGCAGAAAGTTCTATTAGGAATTCTCTAAACTGCTTCTCTCGTAAGGATATCTACCATTTCAAGGTCCCAACACCTTGACATCAAATGAAAATAGAATTTGAAGTGTATACAGACTCTCTTACAGAGCAAATATGATAAACACTGAAGAATGATATGAATACAGAGAAAATATAAATCACAAAGACTCGTGAATTTTCTTATGTGAATTCTTGTTCTTGGTTATTGTTGATGGTCTCTGAAGCTCTGTATTTATAACCAGTTGATTTTGCCTGTTGAATACTAATTGTTGTGGAGTGGAGCATTTTACTATGGAATGTCATACGTACATTTCAAATCTTTGAATGCTGGAGGTACATGCTTGGTTGATCGTAATGATATTGTCTGCCATTGTTTGACTTCCTCTATGCTTTTCCAATTCAACCGTTCAAACTCCTGTATCACACTTGTAATATATGTTAAATGATGTTATATAATTATAATAAGTAGAAATAGAATGAATAAATAACATGAAACCATATTCAGATTGAACACCGTAAGACTGGTGCGTTTTGGCTTCTAGCAGAGCATCACTCGATTGCTGAGAGGGCTCACTTGAGTGCAATACCACAGTTTCTCTTCTTGCTTCAGTTTTAAACTTGCACTTCCATATGATTTTGAGAGAGTTCATTTTCACACTTGTGAGTGATGTGGGACCTCACTCGAGTACTACTCTCCTCACTCAAGTGCACCTATATTTTACATTAAGAACCACATCTATGGACAACACCCGTATCCCATTTTATCAAGAGTGTGATTTTGCACTTACAGGTGATGTGGGCCCTCACTCGAGCACTCTTACTATCACTTGAGTGAACCGAATATTCTTCTATAATATACTCTTTGTCTTTAGCACTTGCATCAGAATGGAGAAAGTTAGATTTCTTACTCGCGGGTGCTAAGGTATCACTCGGGTGCAGATTCCTCCACTCGAGCATACTTTCTCCTTCATTCACTTGTGACTCTCAGGAAAACACTTGCATTTCCTCACTCGCTTGGACTCGAGTGCACTTGAGACTATCACTCAAGTAGAGGTTCTATGCTTGAGTGAGAAAATGATTTCCAACTTTATCATTGCTCTCTGTAAAACACTTTCTATCCAATCCTTGTATGTGCTTGAGTGCAAAATAGCTCTATGCTTGAGTGCTAGCTCTATCACTTGAGTATATCAGTAAAACTGACAGCAAATACTTCTAAACTTTGTTAAATATATTTGGTAAAATTATTAACCATTACAAAGTATGAATTTCTTACCACAACACACAATGATCTTTTGTTATCATCAAAACTTGAAATCTAACATTCTCCCCCTTTTTGATTATGACAAAACCTTTGTGATGGGTTTTAAAACAACTTGATTTTGAAAACATTTTCAAATGCATATTTCACCAAAGTTTAGATTTTTGCACTTAATCTCAATTGTTTCCTGCAATATTTCCAATGAATACTTAAAAACCAAGATAAGTCATGGTATCACAAAAATCATTAAATCGGAACAAAAAACTTAACAAACTGGAAAATGATCATTAGTGACCTTTTAAAGTACAATATTAAACTTGAATTAACATCTACCCATAAAACCCCATATACAACCATGTCAGCAAAAATGAACCAGAAAATAACAATAATCCTACTCGCACTACTACAGGTTAAAGATAATAATACCCTTATTGACGTCCCTATTTTAAAAAAGGAGGTTAAAAGGTTGAGGCAGTGGCATTTTCATAAATAAATATGGGCAATGGGAACATTAGCCTAAAGTAGATTTTAGATGTCCCAAATTTAAATTGGGACGCCTAAAGTTTCCTTGGGCACCAAAAAGAGGGAATTAAAAAAATTTGACTTACTTTAGTCGTCCTAAAAAATTTTTGGGACACGTAAAGTATCAGTTTAGGAGTCCCAAATCATTTTGGGACGCTTAAAGTCCAGGTTTAGGCGTCCCAAATCCATTGGGACGCCTAAACCCACCTTTAAGAGTCCCAAAAATCATTTGGGACACCTAAAGGCATCCTTGTATGCACCTTTAGGTGTCCCAAAAACCATTTAGGATGCCTAAAGGTCCTTAAACGCATGTGAGACAAATATCTGACATGCGTCTTCTCAAACACCACCCCCTCCTTTACTCTTTTACCGACAACTCCCACCTTCTCCTTCACTTTACTCCTCCATCGTTCTACAACTTCGTCCTCCCTTATTCTTCAATCTCAAACACCCCCACCTTCTGCCTCCTCCCTTCTTCTTCAATGCTAACTCCTCCTCCTCCCTTCCGTGCTGTGCTCACTTCCTCACTCTGAACCAGAATTTTTTAAGACGAGACATGGCAAGCTCCTCCACCTGTTGACGCACACACCACTCCCTCCTCTATTGTGATGTAGGCTCCGATCCTTCACCTCCTACCTTCGTAGGCTCCCCCTTGGTTAGTTTTATTTTTTAAAATAGATACTGAATGATAAGTATAATAGCAAGGAAGAGTTTCTGAGCCATTAAAAATCTACTTCCTTATTAGTAATTCTCTCGTGGGATATGACGATATTAAGAATAATTTGAAGGAACTTTTGTTTTAGGATTTTTGTATATTAGTATATATATAAGTTGAAATTTTCATATTTTATAAGTCATAGTGCCACTGCCACTTGGGCGATTGTAATGCTACGTATCTAAGTTATGACAACTTTATGGATGGATATAGAAGTATTGAAAACAATTTGGCAAATTGGAAGTCAAATTACAATAATTAAACATAGTAATTTTTGAACATCTTTAATATGGTTGGTTTTATTTTGTTAGATTAGATTAGTATAATTATTAATGTAGTTTCCTTAATTTAGTAGTATGATTATTATTAGTGTAGTGGAGAAAATCTTATCTTAAGATAAAGAGATCAATAAGATAAAGATATAATATAAACATATTGATCATTAATAAACATATAATTGACTATTAAGAAATATACTTAATATATAGATTGAAATATATTATATTAATCCTTCTCTTCAAATTGTTATAAGTTCTTTATATCCTAGAATAGAAAAACAATGTCAATATTTGTTTGAAATTATATATTCTTTTCTATATTAATAGGAGAATTATGTTATAAATAGTTAAAAATGCAGAATTAATAACTAAGATAGGGTTGATTTTGGGATACCTTACTCTTAAGGGGAAATGTTGTCAAATTTTTTGTTGCAAAAAGTGAAAAAAGGAAATCCCTATCATATATCGTTGACAATTGTACTAAACATGTGAATGTTATTGGGAATGGCTTAAGTGGTAACAAAATGGATCACAGTTGGATGAATGCTTTGAGAACTAGTGAAGAATATGAGAAAGGGGTGGATGAGTTTATTGAATTGATAGAAAGAATGCTTCAGCAAAAAATGGGAAGTATTTTAGTCCTTGTGTGAATTGTTTAAATGAGAGTTGACGACATGTTGATGTCATAAAGGATCACCTACTTTGTGATGGAATAAATCTACGATACAAAAGGTAGATATGGCATGGTGAGGAAGTAACAGATTGTCTATCACACAAGAAGGAAGATGTGGATGTCATAGATGAAGATAGAATGAAAAAAATGATTCACGATGTTGAGGTAGAATCCTTTGCGCAGTCACAGGAGTATGACAATCTGCGGAGTGATGCAGAGACATCGTTGTACCCTAGGAGTAAGTACACACGACTGACAGGAACGTTACATTTGGTTAACTTAAAGGCAACTTGTGGGTGAACCTATAGTAGTTTCACATTGCTGCTTGAACTATTATGTGATATGTTTCTAGAGGATAATGTACTTCTAAATCGTATGTATGAGGCTAAGAAAATCCAGTCTATGATGGGTATAGAGTATAAAAAGATACATGCTTGCGTTAATCACTATGTACTATACAGAAATGAGTATGGAGGTCTTAGTGAGTGTCCTAAGTGTAAAACTGCATGATACAAATTGAAAAAAGATGGTGGTTGTGGCAATGTGACAAGTAAAAGGCAACCTTTAAAAGTTATGTGGTATCTTCCAATAGTACCACATTTTAAATGTTTGTTTGCAATTGCACCAAAAGCGAAGAAGTTGAGATGGCACTTTGATGAGAGAATATATGATGGGAAATATCTTCGGCACCCAGCTGACTCTCCACAATTAAAAAAAATAGATGAAATGTTCCCTTAATTTGGTAGTGAGCCGAGAAACCTTCGGCTTGGGCTTTGTATAGACGGCATCAATCCGTATGGAACTCTTACTAGCACACATAGTTCATGGCCGGTTCTCCTCATAATATACAACTTTCCTCCCTGGCTATGTATGAAACGCAAGTATATGATGCTTTCTATGATGATTTCTAGACCAAAACAGCCAGGGAATAATATTGATATCTACTTGGCACCTTTGATTGAGGATTTGATGCTTATAAGAAGGAGTCTTTTAAACTACATGCTATGATTTTCACAATGATAAACGACTTCCCTGTGTATGAAAACTTGTCAGGGTACAGCATGAAGGGTCATAAAGCATACCCAATATGTGAAGCTGACACACACTTCCATCAACTAAAGCTTGGAAGAAAAACTATCTACCAGGAGGTTTCTTTATCAGTTCCACCCTTATCATAGGCTAAGAAAGCATTTTAACGGCTTGCCGGAACATGGAATGGCTCTAAAGGCATTAACCAGAGAGGAAGTTTACAGTCGTGAGGAACATATCAATGTTACGTTTGGTAAGAATCAGAGGACTGCAAGTGAGAAGAGCATATGGAAGAAGAGATACATTTTCTTTGATATTCCATATTGGCATTCGATTGACGTAAGACACAGTATTGATATGATGTATGTGGAGAAGAACGTTTGTGATAACCTTATCAGTATGCTTTTGCACATACCAGGGAAGACTAAGGATGGGATTAGTGCGAGATTAGACCATGTTGATATAGGAATAAGAGAATGATTACATCTACAACTAAGAGAAGATGGTAGGAAGGCATGCATGGAGCCAGTAGCTCATACACTATCAAAAGCAGAGAAAAGAAGTTTGTGTGGGTGTTTGCATGAAATTAAGGTGCCACAAGGGTATTCCTCGAATATGAGAAGATGTGTCTCAATGGACGATTTGAAGTTGTGGGAATGAAGTCCCATAATTATCATGTGTTGATGCAACAACTATTACTGGTAGCTATTAGAGGCATAATGAAAGATAAAGTACGAACAACTGTAACAAGATTGTGCATTTTCTTCAATGCTATCTGTAACAAAGTCATTGACACTGAAAAGTTGGATGAACTGGAAAATGAGGGTTACATTATTTTGTCATAACTAGAGATGCATTTTCCTCCTTCATTTTTTGATATAATGGTGTATTTGATAGTTTATTTGGTAAGGGAGGGAAGGCTCTACGGTCTAGTTTACCTGAGGTGGATATACCCTTTCGATCAATACATGAAGATCTTAAAAGCGTATTCTAAAAATCCTTATCGACCAGAAGCCTCAATAGTAGAAAGATATGTAGTTGAGGAGGCTATGGAGTTTTGCAAAGATTATATGTCAGGGAAGAAGGAACAATCTCAGCATGAAGAGGGGAGAAGTAAGGGAACACGAGGACTGAAAGTGAAGAATGTTCCTTAGGAAGAGGTGTTGCAAGCCCACTTGTATATCCTGAATAATATGGAAGAAGTTCAACCTTACATAGATGAACACAGAAAGACTTTGAAGAACAAGAATCTAAGGAAGAATGACATGCAGATTGCTATTGAGCAAAATAAGACATTTATAGAGTGGTTCGAGGAAAAGGTTGCGAACGAGACCGGTGCATCTGAGACAATCGAGTGGCTAGCTTGGGGGCCTTCGTTTCAGGTCATTACTTAGATCGGTTATGATATAAATGGCTATTCTATCTGTACGAAAGAGCAAGATGATAGAAGAACCATGCAAAATAGTGGGGTCATGGTAGAAGCTGAAGCTATGCACTTTTCTAATTCGAGAGACAAAAACCCTATATTAGCGTCTATCGCCTATTATGGAGTTATAGAAGAAATGTGGGAGATTACATACAACAAGTTCAAAGTTGCTTTATTCAAATGTAAGTGGGTTAGCAATAATATTGTGGTAATAGATAAACAATTTGGATTTGTCTTAATCAATCTTTGAAGAGTTGGCTCTAGAGATGAGCCCTTCATTCTAGCAAGACAGGCGAAACAAGTATTTTATGTTACTGATCCTGCGAGAAAAAACATGTCTATTGTCCTTAAAAGTAAAAAACAGAAGTATGGTGATCTAACCTTCAACCTTGATGACACACCACCTTTCATAACAACTCCACCTCAAAAAAATAAAGTAGAATTGGTAGATGATGACGAATATGCTATAAGAAATAACCATGGTGAAGGAATATAGGAAACAATATAGAGTAAGACCTTAATTTATAAATAAGAACTGCGTGTTTTTTTTACTGTTGCTTAGTTTATTTTATTTTTATTGCAATTTATTTACATTTCTGATGTTGCTTTTTGTGTTAATAGGAATATGGACAACTCTAGCGACTCAAATCAAAGTGTTGGGGATGACGAAAGGCATAGAGATGATAAAAGCCCTAGAGATGACAAAAGGCCTAGATATGAACCCGTTGCAAGAAGGAGGTTTAAAGGCTGTACAAAGATGGGAACATTGGTTGCATGTCATGAACATTAACAAGAGAGGCTGTATATAGACTTCGATGACAATTTGAATCCAGTTGGTCTTGAGGAAGACCATTTTATTAGTTACGTAGGGTTTTTGGGTCGAAGCAAAGTGCGCATTACCTACAAAAATTGGAGATTGGTTCCCCCAGAAATGAAAGACATGATTTGGTAGCCACTTTTGGTATACAAGTTTGATGCATCTATGATAATTATAACTTTATTCCGATTGTTTCAAATATAATTATTTTATGTTTTACCTTACAGCAAACATACGATGTCCTAGACATCAGGGAGATGTACAGGCACTGGATGGATGAGGTTTAGATATGTTGGAAATGTTTCTAGAAAAAGCTAACAACAAGGTATATTCAAGGGGCTTAGAGGGGTGAGGATCTATGTCAACATTATTCGTATTTGTCTCTAGAGGACTGGAGGTTGTTTGTGGCATCATGGGCAGATCCTAAGTATTTGGTAAGATTTTTGTCATCATAATATAGAGCTTTTAATTTTCATATACTTGATATCGTTGATTTATTTTTTGTTGTTTTTCATTCATAGGCATTAAGTGCAGCAAATGCACAGAGGCAAGCATACAATAAATATCAATATTACATATCTCGTGGTGGATATCGGGAGCTTGAGCGGCAAATGATGTAAGAAGAGTTATAGAAAATGAAGGAAACAGTAGAATCTGATCCAGCGTTGTTATCTAGGCCCTGGCACCCCTCCACATCACAAAAAATGGAAAGTAAGGAGGATTAAGGGTGGGAAGTACATAAATCCGATTGTTGCTGAGGTTGTTATGAGGATTGTAAGTAGTTATACCATAAGTACCTAATTTTTTGCATATCGAGATTGGTTTCGATACATTAACAATAAACTGTATGCTACAGGATGAACTGGAAGATCATAGTAGCCAAGGTTCGTTTAATCCAAGTAGATGGATGGACATCTTGTCAATGGCTATTGAGAAGGCAGATGACCCTGGTTGTGTTTGAAAAGAGACACAGGGAGTTAGTACCGTGAGGTATTTTGGATGAGAATCACATTATTCATCACAAGCTAGACCTAGTAGGGACCTTGTGGCCAAGATTCAAGAGGACCTCGAACGAGAGCTCGAGGCCAACCTTCGCGACAAGCTCCAATAAGAGTTGTTGCCAAAGCTTCAACTTGAAATGGCAAAGATGTTCGAAGAGCAAAGGGCAAGGGATGAGTATGGAACTCAGGAATCCCCAGCCTTCAATAGCACCAAAGGAAATTACAACCCTATGGAGGAACCACTTGGCGACCCTTCTCCCACTCTAGCGTCAGGAGACCCTTCCACCCTCTATTTAGAGGATCCACTGTTGCGTGTTGTTATCGATGCTCTCGTTCACACATGTGCTACCACCCAACATCATCAGCAAATTCAGTAGGATTTTTGTAGGATGAATGTGACGAGTGTTAAAAAGGGGGAAGAAGGTACAACCATCCCTATTCATGATCCAAAAGTTAGCATGTTAGGTCAGACGATAGGATCTTTCATCCTTTGGCCTCAAAATCTTATTGGTTCAGAGGCAATACCTCTAATAGTAGGCATTACCTTACTATTACTGAAAATCTGTTGGCATCCAAATAACAATTTGTTTTTTGATGTTCTAAAAGGATGACGAAGATGCTAGGAAATGGCCCTACTTAGCACGGCTGCAACAGATCTACAATGGCATTAAATAGGTTGACTTGAAGATGCCTCAAGGGATTGTGGGCCTAACATTGGAGTATGCCTACATGATTGACAATACAGATCTCAAGCAGTTTATCAGGTTGGAGGAGATAGATGCAGGCTGGGTGAAATTTGCAATCCGGCAAGTTTTTTTTTCAATTTTCCCATAGAATTAATTTAGTGGTTTTTTTATTTCATACATTCAATAATTCATTCCTTATTTTAATTCTATTATAGCATCTTCCACGGCCTCTGCACAAGCATGGAAAGATGTGATTGGTATGGATTCTTATGCCCTATGAATACGACAGGGGATACCAATATTGTGGCGCATAGGACTCACTGTGTGGACTATGCAATGGGAGAGACCAGACTTCGTTGTTATCTAGCACCCATTGTTCAACTGTTCGTATTTTCATTTTGTCAATTTAAGATGTTTAATAAATAATTGCCTTATCACCTAACTTTATTTTAATCTATACATGTTGTTATAGTTATTATTGGAGTTTGTGTGTTATATGTCCTCATCGCAACTAGTCTATTGGTTTGATCCCATGCGTAAAAGGCCAGACAAAGATACAAAATCAGTCTTTGACACGTAAGTTATTCTGTTTGTATTATATTGAATCTTAAACAAATGAATAGTTCTAATTTCTCTTGATTTTGAATTTCATGATAGTGCTTGTCAAACATATAGTCTTAGGTAGGTCATGCGAGGGTACAGTTGTTAAAAAGCCAAAGTGGTTTTATCTGATAGTAAGTAGTTTTGATTCTAATTGTTTTATTGACCGTCATTTTAGACATACCTTTATTGATTTTAACAGCCAATTGCATGCCTTTGATTTAAATTGCCCTCGACAACTTGACAACACTGAATGTAGATATTATGTTATACTTTATATGTATAACATCATTCAAAGTGGAATTACTAGCGATTTTAAAAAGGTAATCGCTTCTTCATTTTCAAATGATAATATTTTTGGTGTTCTAATTGAAATGCAAATTAATTCATTTTCTTGATTCATTTCATCACAGCTTATTTTCTAATTTTCAGATTTTTGATAATGAAGATGCCTACCTGTGTGAAGACCTTAATTTGATTAGAGACCTTTTGGCTGGACATCTTCTTCAAAATATAGAGTAGTAAACTTTTTATTTATATCAATTTGTTGTTGTATGATGACAATGTTTTGACACTTTCTAGTTGTTATTGTACATATATATATAATAGTAGGTTGTATGAGTTGTTATTGTATGTATATGTAGTAAATATTGTAGTGCTAGATATCCTTACCATTTTGTAATGGATATTGTGGTTTATGAATCCATTTTCTATTCTGTTTCTATAGTTTGAATTCACCGAGTAATGCAGAATGTAAATAATCATTTAAAAAAAATCAAACCTTTTAATGTCCCAAATCCAGAATTAGGACATCTAAAGTCCCCCTATGGAGGACTTTAGACGTCCTAAATTGAGATTTGGGACATCTAAAGTCCCCTGGTAGAGGACTTTAGACGTACCAAATTGACAATTAGGACATCTAAAGTCTCACCTTAGATGTCCCATTTTTTTAGAACGTCTTTTCTTAAAACATACTACGCCGCCACATAGAGTCCCCCATTTTTTGGACGTTAAAAGTGCCAAAATAGGGACTTTAAAACCCCTTTTTGTAGTAGTGCCCAATACCTAAAAACTACCCAATACACCTCATATCAGACCATATCAGCTCAGAAACCATAACAGATCCTTCTCCCCCATTTTTTCAGCATCAGAAGGGGGTTGAGGAAAAGTGAGATCAGATGGTGGGGCAAAGAGCACCATGGCAGTGGAAGGGTCAATTGGCTCAGGCTCAAAAAGTGGAGATGATAGTCGAGGAACAGAGGCTGCAAGTGGTGGTGAAGGTGACTGATCATAAGTGACATCAATATTGGAATCCAAGTCTGTGAAGAGAACATGAGTCTGTGTTTGAGGAGGTAAAGTTGTGGCAGGAGTAGACTCAGGTGGTACCTCAAGAGAAGTAGTCAGAAAATAAGCGCGCGAGAAGATTTCCATATTAGTGACTCTTCTGGACATATCTTCTTGAGTCTTGAACATCAAGTCAAAGTTGGTATTTGCCTTATCCACCAACTTTGAGACTTGTAACTCTATCATGTTCACCAATTTCTCATACTCACTCATTAATTCCTTTTCAGACCAGTTACAACTTGATTGATCACTTTGGTCAGATGGGTTAATAGTAATGCATTCAGGAAAGATGGAGGTGGAATTGGACTTTAAGCATACGACTTAGCCTCATCACCTCTTGATGAAGTGGCTTCTCTCTGAGATGTAGACCTGGTTTGACTCACTGGAAGATTGATACTCATATGTGTCAATTGAGTCTTGCCAAACCTCAGAATAGTTACCCTCTCAATTCACTCTAAATACCATTTTTTTCTTGAGAATGAGATGCACCAGTTGAGGATATGGTATTGTGGCGGATCTTGATGAAGAAAATCGAAATCTTCTCATTTTACTAAAAATAAGCTCCCCTACATTTCTTTGTTGATCGACTAGGAAGGAGGCTAGCAAATAGTAATCTCTCTAAGCAAAATAAGTATAATTCTTGGATTTGTTAATAATGCTATGAGAGTACATGTAGTGAAGGGCATGAATAGAATCAAGCATGTCAATAGGCTTAAAGTTAAGAGGGCCTATTGGGTTATTTGGTCTCAAAAGCCGGAAGGCTTCATTGGCTGAAAGTGTGGATGGATCAGAAGGTGGTGCAATATAGCCAAGAATGTCATTAATGATAGTAGCAGATATCGTAATAAATTGATCTCTAACAGTGGTAGATATTGCTTCCTCTATCAACTTTCCAGCCCTAGAGTATATGTTATGAGTTTTCATATAATAATAAAAGGTTCTCATAACTAAGGGTGAATAAGGGATATTAACACTTAGCCAGGGATCATAAAATCCAAGAAAAGGATGAAATTCCAAACTACAGCTTTTCTTCAGATAATCTAAGTCCACCTAAACTATAGGACAAAAATATCTTTGTGCAAACTCAAAATCATATACCTTCTGTTTCAGTGCCTTCAGTTCCTTAACATTGAAGTCATCAGCAGGATTTGTGACTTGTTCTTCCTCTGGAACCTGTGAAGTAGAAGGAACCCTGAAGTAGCTGCACTAGACTGGCCAACATAATGTGAATTTCAGGCACCAGCTTGTGAGGCAATTTTTCCAACCAATGCGTCAAGCTTTGACTTCTCCATTGCTTCCCAGAGTTGCATATTAAAAAATTCATCGGAGGAAGAAGATTGTTGTGGTTGCTCTGTGTCCTTCTTCTTTCTTCTTCCTTTGACTTCTTTAGATTGAGACCGAGTGACAATCGATTCTTTAAACACTAGTCCCTTTGGTTTCTTTTACGGAGGTTGATCCTTCTTAGCCATTTGAGGCTTAGAGTGAGGTTTATTGGCTAGAGTTCTCTTTTTGGTTTTGGGTTTAGGAGCAGGTGGTGGAGTAGAGGACATAGAAAGTGTAGGAGATGAAGGTGTTGCCACCAAAGTCTCTAAGCACTAGTAACAGAATGAGTGGGAGAAGGTGAATAGGATCTTTAGGAAACAACAGGAATCTTAGTTCAAGCCATTTAGAAACGAAATGGGAATCAAAGATTTGATAAGAACTTGAAGAAAGATTTTCAGAAAATCTCTTCGGTTAGGGCACGAAATGAGAAGCTTAAAAGATAAATCTGACTTTATAAAGATGATCGAAGAGTTGTAACAGAGATTTAAAGCGAACTGAGTTGATTAATAGATGGGTAACGGATAGACGTGAAGAGTTACGCCCTTCGAGTGACGCGACGCTTCTAGTGAGAAGAGGAAGTGTGACAGCTTGAGCTATTGCGTAACTGATATAAGTGCCAACACTCGAGTGACAACCCTAGTGCTCGAGTGTTGTTCATGCAGTGCTCGAGTGAGCAAATTTTGTGCTTGAGTGACATTCAAACAAATCTAATAAAGCATGTAAATACGTACCTGATTTCAATATATCTTGTTATATTTTTCATCTTTGTACTCAAATCCTCCAAGATCATTTGAGTAACTATGCTTTGAATAACTATTTGTATAATTCTTTCTCTTCTGCTCGAGTTCTCTTGCTTCACTTTAGGTAGATTCATACCATGCTCGTGTTTGATGAAAAGAGTTGTATCCACTTTTTCTCTAACAAAGTTTTGATCAAGAAGAAACTTGCTTAGTCTTTCATGCCAAGCTCTTGGAGCTTGTTTCAAACCATATAAAGCTTTCTTAAGTTTGTAAACATGATTGGGTTTTGTTTCATCTTCAAAACTAGGAGGTTGTTCAACATATACTTCCTCCATAATATAACCATTTAGAAAAGCACTTTTTACATCCATTTTGATAAAGTTTAAAACCTTTAATGCAAGTAAAGGCTAAGAGTACTCGTATTGCTTATAATCTTGCCACTAGAGCATATGTTTCCTCATAATCAATACCTTCTTGATTATAGCCTTTGGCTACCAATCTTGCTTTGTTTCTCACAATAATTGCTAATTCATCAAGTTTGTTTTTGAAAACCCATTTGGTTCCTATAACCAAATGATCTTTAGGTTGAGGAACTAAATCCCAAACTTGATTTCTTCGGAATTGATTTAATTCTTCTTGTATAGCAATCACCCAATCATCGTCAGATAAAGCTTCTTCCATATTAGAAGGTTCAATCTCATAAATAAAAGCAGAAAAAGTTACCTTATTGAGAATTCTATTTCTAGTTTTGACACCTTCGTGAATATCTCCAATTACTTGATCAATTGGATGATCTTTAATATGTCTCCATGCTTTTGGTTGAGCATGATCATCAACATCTTCTATATTTTGAAAATCATTTGTTTCAAGATCATTCTGTTTTGAAATAGTTTTATTTTTCTTTATCAAATCCATTTCTTCTTCATCAAAGTGCTTTGTCTAAGAATCAAGTTCATCAAATACAACATGAATGGATTCTTCAACTGTACATGTTCTTTTATTAAAAACTTTATATGCTTTACTTCTATTAAAATATCCTAGAAATAAACCTTTATTAGACTTTGAATCAAATTTACCCAAGTTTTCTTTACTGTTGTTGTGAATGAAGCACTTGCATCCGAAGATGTGTAGATGAGTAAGATTTGGCTTTCTCCCTTTGTAGAGTTCATATGGTGTCTTTCTAAGTGACTTGTGAATATATGCTCGATTTTAAATATTGCATGCGGTACTCATTGCATCTACCTAGAACACTTGTGACATTTCTTTTTCATTAAGTATTGCTCTTGCCATTTCTGTGAGGACTTTGTTCTTCCTTTCTACTACTCCATTTTGCTGAGGTGTTCTAGGTGTAGAGAAGTTATGATATATTCCCTCATTGTTGCAAAAGTCTTCAAAGAGTTGATTATCAAATTCTCCTCCATGGTCTATCCTGATAGAAAAAATAGAAATACCTTTCTCATTTTGGACCTTCTTAACAAACATAATAAATTTGACAAATGTTGAAGCAATAAATATAGTCCATGTAAATCTTGTAAAATCATCTACAATTACTAAAGTATATATATTTCCGCCAAAACTTTTTACTCTCGCTGGACCTACCAAATCCATATAAAGTAATTGTAAAGGCTTGGAAGTAGAAATCTCATACTTTGTCTTGAATGAAGATTTAGTTTGTTTGCCTTTTTGACATGCCTCACAAATCATGTCATCTTTAAATTTAAGTTTAGGAAGACCAACAACTAAATATTTTATAATCAGTTTGTCAAGTTGATTCATATTAACATGAGCCAAATGCTTATGACATAACCAACTTTCCTCTGATTTGCTAAGAAAATAGTTTTCAGAAGAATTTGAATTTAAATCAATAGTATAACAATTACCGTCCTTTAAACTCGAATCTTTGCCTTGATGGATTCTTTATTAAGCGGTAAATCCTTCTTGTTTACTATCAAGCATTCTTCTGAATCAACGATCACCCAATTATCTCTATCAGTGCTTTGACTCATACTCAGGAGGTTGTGGCATAATCTTTCAACATAATATACATCATTGATTTTAACTCTATCAGATTTTCCCACTTCACCAATTCCAGCAATACGTCCCGATTGGTTACCTCCAAAAGTTACCCTTCCTCCTTCTCTGGTTTCTAGCAGGTGAACTTATTTTTGTCACCAGTCATGTGTCTCGAGCATCCACTATTAATGTACCACTTGTTTGCTCGTGATGCTTTGAGACATACCTAGAGTAAGGTGATCAAGTTTTAGGTACCCATACTTTTTGGGTCTTTTGTGGTTAGTATGTATTACTTTTGGCACATGTGTTCCTTTCAGAACCCATTTATATGTACCACTGAATTTTCCTTTTCTAAAATAACATGATGAAGTATAATGTCCTTTCCTATTACAATAACTACATGATGCAAATGGATTTGATGTATGTACAGAATTCTTAAAATAATTGAGATAAGTTCTACTACCATTTTTCTTATTTCCTCTATTTTTTTCCTAATCTGATTTATATCCAATTCCAGATTTATCAAAGGAAACTCTCTGAGATTTTAGAATAACTTTAAGAGTTTCACTTCCTTTAGTAAATCTTTTCACAGTTTTTGTTAAATCACTTATTTTCTTATCTTTTTCTTCACATATTGTACATGATGATATGACATTATTTTTGAATTCTTTTACTTTCTTCTTATAACTAACCATTTCTTTAGCTACCTTGATGAATTCAGTATGCAATGCATTATATTCAGATAATAACTCAAAATAGGTAGGTTCAGAATCACTTACCTCAGAATCTAATTCTTCTTCTTTGGCTACCAAGCATAGATTTACAACTTCGTCGTTGTTGCTTTCTTCATTTGATGAGCTATCACCCCATATAGATGATAGATATGCTTTCTTCTTCTGCTTTTCTTGTCTTTGTTTCTGAAGCATTCGGATTTGATGTGTCCAGGCTTCCCACATTCAGAGCATACTATTTGTTGCTCCTTGTTTTGTTTTTTGCTTGGTCCACCTTGATAATTTTTGAAGTTCTTTTGGCCTTTTCTATAGAACTTCTTGAATTTTATCATGATCATTCCCATATCATCATCATCAGGAACATCTTCATTTTCAGAGGATTCTTCTTCCTTGATAGCTTTAAGTGCAACTCCTCTTTTCTTTTTATCATCGAACTCTTCTAGTTCCTTCTTGAATCTCAACTTCCCTTCATACTCAGAAAGGATACCAAAAAGAGCAGCTACGGATCTCATTGACACTCCTTTAACTTCTTTGATAGCTGTCACCTTCGCTTCCCAATCTTTCATAAGAATATTAAGAATTTTTCTTACCTGGGAGTTTTGGTCAAATGATTTCCCGAGTATAGATAGTTGATTAACAAGATGAGTGTATCTGAGTTCGAATTCTGATATTCTTTCTCTAGGTCTCACATGAAATAGATCAAACTCTGTAATTAGAGTATTAACTCTATTTTCTTTGATTCCGGATGTGCCTTCATGAGCGATCTCAAGAGCATCCTATATATCTTTGGCTATCGGTAGAGTGCAGATTCAAAAATATTCCTTTTGATTGAGGGCACTTTGTATCATTAAAATAGCTTTACTATTCAACGTTACTAACCTCTTATCGTCTTCGTCAAACTCCTCTGGACTCTTTTTAATGACTCTATCTTTGATTTTCTTCATTGGAATATAGTCACCATCTTGTATCACATTCCATAAACCATATTCGTTAGCCATCACGAACACTCTGAATTTAGCTTTCCAGAACGAAAAATGTTCTCCAGCACAACCAAGAGGTCTAGTGATTGAAGCTTCGTCTGGAAGGATGTTCTCACCCATTGTTGCCATTTACCAGATCCTTCTCAAGCAATTAGGCTCTTCGGAAAAGACCTTGCTCTGATACCAGATGAAAGAGGCAAGCTTCACCCAAGAGCGGGGTGAATTGAGTGATGTGATAAATTTTTTGGTTGATGTGGTGATAAGACAATAGTTGTAGATAGAGTAGAGTTGATAAGATTGGTACATGAGTTATACTGGTTCGCCCCAAAAATTAGGCCTAATTCCAGTCCTCAGAGATCAAGACCTATTGAGATTTTCACTATGCTTCCAAGATTCAATGGGCTCTTAGAATGCCACAAAACAACAATCGTCCTTGAATGGACTATGAGCAGAAATAATCTAACACTCAACAATTTCTCTCCCCCTTACGACAAGTCTTATGTGCAGAAAAACAAACCTATGACCTTTCTCTCATGCTTACGTGTACAAGTCTTATGAGGAGCAACGTTTTCTCCTGCTTACACTATTGTAAGTCTTACGAGCAGCAACGTTCTCTACTGCTTGTATCTTGTAAGTCTTATAAGCAGAAAGTTCTACTAGGAATTCTCTCAACTGCTTCTCTCGTAAGGTTATCTACCCTCTCAAGGTCCCAATACCTTGAGATCAAATGAAAATAGAATTTGAAGTGTATACAGACTCTCTTACAGAGCAAATATGATAAACGTTGAAGAGCGATATGAATACAGAGAAAATATGAATAACAAGGACTCATGAATTTTCTTATATGAATTCTTGTTCTTGGTTATTATTGATGGTCTCTGAAGCTCTGTATTTATAGCCAGTTGATTTTGCCCGTTGAATACTAATCGTTGTGGAGCAGAGTATTTTACTGTGAATGGCAGGCATATGTTTGAAATCTTTGAATGTGGTAGGTACATCCTTGGTTGATCGTAATGATGTTGTCTACCATTGTTTGACTTCCTCTATGCTTTTCTAATTCAACCATTCAAACTCATGTATCACACTTTTAATATATGTTAAATGATGTTATATAATTATAATAAGTAGAAATAGAATGAATAAATAAAATCAAACCATATTCGGATTGAACGTTGTAAGACTGGTGCATTTTGGCTTCTGGCAGAGCATCACTCGAGTACTGAGAAGGCTTACTCGAGTGCAATACCATATTTTCTCTTCTTGCTTCAGTTTTAAACTTGCACTTCTATGTGATTTTGAGAGAGTGCATTTTCACACTTGCGAGTGATGTGGGACCTCACTCGAGTACAACTCTCCTCACTCGAGTGAAGCTATATTTTACTTTATGAACCACGTCTCTGGACAACACTCATGTCCCATTTTATCAAGAGTGTGATTTTACACTTACAGGTGATGTGGGCGCTCACTCGAGTACTCTTACCATCACTCGAGTGAACCAAATATTGTTCTATAAGATACTCTTTGTCTTCAGCACTTGCATCAGAATGGAGAGAGTTAAATTTCTCACTCGCAAGTGCTGAGGTACCACTCGGGTATAGATTCCTCTACTCTAGCATACTTTCTCCTTCATTCACTTGTGACTCTCGGGCAAATACTTGTTGTTCCTCACTCACTTGGACTCAAGTGCACTTGAGACTATCACTCGAGTAGAGGTTCTATGCTTGAGTGAGAAAATGATTTCCAACTATGTTATTGCTCTCTGTAAAACACTTTCTGTCCAATGCTTGTATGTGCTCGAGTACAAAATAGCTCTATGCTCAAGTGCTAGCTCTATTACTCGAGTGCATCAGTAAAACTGATAGCAAATACTTCTAAACTTTGTGCAATAGATTTGGTAATATTATTAACCATTTCAAAGTATGAATTTCCTACCACAACACACAATAATCTTTTGTTATCATCAAAACTTAGAATCTAACATATCTTAGATTGGTTATGGGTTCACACCAAGATGGTAATCATTATACTCTTATATAAATGCAAATTCATCTAAAAATTGTTTTATAAGTAATGTCAATGAAAGTTGGTTATGGCATAAGAAACTTGCTCATTTCAACATGCACCAATAAGGCAAATTGATCAAGGGAGATTTAGTGAATGGCGTTCCAAAACTAAAAGTCAAATTTGATTTAGTTTTTTATTTTTGTCAAAAGGGAAAGAAATAAAGTCCTCTTTCAAATCAAAGAAGATGGTCTCGATAGATAAGCCTCTCCAACTACTCTATAAAGATTTAGTTGGTCAGGCTAGAATAAAGAGCCTTGATAGAAACATTTACACAATTGTCAAAGTTGATGACTATTCTAAATTTACTTAAACTCTATTTCTTTCCTTAAAAAATGAAAATATTTGATGCATTTGTCATATTTTCCAAGAAAGTTTAAAATGAGACAGGTATATCTACTATGTCTGCTAGGATGGATTATGGTAGAGAGTTTAAGAATCATGCATTTGGAGACTACTATGATAAAAATGGAATCGTTTACAACTTCTCAACAACAAGAACCTATCAACAAAATGGCATGGTCAAAAGAAATAATCGAGTCCTAACAAACATGGCAAGGGCAATGTTTAATGAGAAAGATATTCACAAGTCTTTTGGGCTAATATAATAAGCACAACATATTGCATTTCCAATTCATCATATATTAGACCAATCCCGAGGAAGGCACCATATGTTCTATTTAAATGAAGAAAACAAAATATTGCTCATCTACATGTCTTTGCATGCAAGTGCTTCATCCATAATAATGGTAAAGATAACCTTGATAAATTTGAGCCTAAATATGATGAAGGTTTACTTTTGGGTTATTCTAATATAAAGAAAAGCATATAGAGTCTTTACTAAACGTACATATGTTGTTGAAGAATCTATATATGTTGTGTCTGCTAAGTCTGAGCCTCAATTGTAACATCTTGAAATTTACTAAATTGGGATCAGGCTAGAGAAAAGTTAAATATTAAACAAAGCCTAACATGGGTTCAAGTTAGAGAGGGAATGGCATTTTGGAAGAAGGAAAGGCCTAATGGCAATTTAATTAATATTGCCTTGTGCAAGGGCATAAATGAGATTAAGAATTTGATCTCAAGAATAGAGTTGGGAAACAAAAAATGAAGGGTTAAGATTTGCCCTTAAAAGTAATGATGAAGAAGTCATTAGTTATTTCATTGTTGAAGCCGCAACAAGTTGACACATGGCACATGCATACATAAGCAAGACCAAGTCAACAATACCTCCTCCTCCTTTATGCAATCAACTTGGTCAAGACACAAATGAAAGGAAGAAAGAAATAATTGAATTAATGTAATTCTTCTCCCTTTCTCTATAAAAAAGTACAAAAAGGCATGCCAAGAGAAAAGGGGATTAGTCAACATGTTCTTATCCTTTATTCATTCAAAAAGTTGGTCAAGACACCAAGTGAGATAGAGGGAATGAAATTAATACAATTCCTCACCTTTTTCCCAAGAGAGGGATGATTAAGGACATAAGAACAAGAGAGATAATTTAATCAATTGATTTTCTCAACTTTTATAGAAGAAAGGTCGGTCAAGCACAAAAGAGAAAGAAAGAAGAGAACTTGGTCAACACTTGGACTTATGGCATACTTTAAGTAAGACAAAGAAAAGGAGAGAGAGAATTGTGAATCAAAATATTTCCTCCTCTCTTATCCAAAAAGGACGGACAAACAAAAGAAAAAGAAGAAATATAGTTGAATTAATATACTTCCTCACTTTTTTCATTAGGAAAGTTGGTTAAGACAATGAATTGAAGGAGGAAGCCTTTTGGTCAAATGTTTAACTCACTTTGTCATTTGACATTTAGCCACCTTTCTAGCCATACGCCCCACCATATACACATGCATCTATATAATCACTATCACTCCCTAATTTTCATTCATTTAAATCAGCCAAGAAGGGAAAAAGGAAGGAAAAAGAAAAAGGAAGAGAGAAGGAACCAAAATTTGAGAACAAAAGGGAACAAAAGGAAAAGGTAAGTGTTCTTGAGCCATTTTCTCTGTCAAGATACCATTTTTGGCTTTAAGTGACTTCATAAAATTGTTCCTCTCATCATGAGCATCATTTTTATGGTTTTAGTTTCTTGAAAGTAGGTGTTTTGTGCTATCTAAGTGGTGTCAAAGTTAGACGATTCAAGAAAGAGTTATAGTAAAGCAAAGAGATAAGTCTAAGCTTTGTTTTAAGATAAAAATCTTGGAATTTGGTTAAGTTTTATGGTAGAGTCATGCCGCCCTATTTTTATTAAGGAATAATTTTAGGGTTTTAGAATATGGTGAGCATGAAAATGATGTTAAGGGAAGCTTATGTATGATAGAATGAAAGTTAAGTTTTATGAATAGATATTGCAAAATCATCTTGTTCCTCTTTATGTTGCAAATCAATCAGACCAGGGCTAGGTGAAGGAATGATTTTTTTGCCAATTTTGATGTTTCCAATGAGTTTAGAATGGAAAATTGTGTAGGATAAACTTGATAAAGTTGCTTTGAAAGCATTAGAATTAGAAATGGAAATTTTCCCTAAAAAACCCCTAAGTTTAGATCTAGGCTAGTTCATGGGGAAGGAATTGGATTTTGGAAAATTTAGGAGAAAAATTGAATTCTACATACAAAATTGTGTAGGAAAAGCTTGTTGACATGATTTTAGAAAGATTAGATTGAAAATCCAAAAAATTGGAATTTAAGAGTAAGCAAGTATCATGGTGCCAAAATTAAGGCAAGCTGTTTTAAGGTTGGTTTTTTCACCAATCAAATCGTGTTTAGGGGCTATGGAAATTTTTAGGTAGATAGTGCATATTCCAATCTTTAAAATGAGTCATAGAATGCATTAATTGGACATCTAGGTACAAAGTTAAGAATTTCTAAAGTTTAGGTATCAAAACTAAAAAGGAATTATGAGGTAGTTCAATTGGTCATGAACTCTAGAATTTCACACCACCAATTAGCATTGGTTAATATTTTTATTATATAGAGAACTTAAAGAGCTTCACATAGAGGCTGGAACCACCTTAATTAGACTTTCCTAGATTTAGATATGAATTTCCAAATTTTCCTGTCGAATGTTGGAAATTCAGATTTAAGGAATTGTGGCTAGTATAACCTAAGTTAGGAATGTCATAGACATAAATGCACAAGAATGTCTTAGATATACAATAGAAGGAAGATAAAGGACAAGAATTAGAAATGGTCAAGGATAACATAATTTATATTATGTTAAAATAATTGGAGAATCTAATGATCCTCCATAAATACTATATTATAGGCTTTGATAATTGCCCAAACCCAGAGAAGAAACTTGTTGGGGAAAAGTAATCTATGGGAAAGATAAACAGGTAGTAACTATTTCTCTTATATCATATGTATTGCTTGTATATATGCTTTAGTTACTATTAATTATGTTCGATTCATAAGCATTCAGACTGAGCATACCAAGCAAAGACACAAAGAGGCTGCAAAGCCTGTGTGTACTAGGCAATGTCTCGAAGAGGCTGTAAAGCCTGAGTAAATGTAACCCCCTGCCATAATTATATCCGAAATACACGATTAAAGTGAAATAGAGACCAATAAGAAACAAAACTACATTTTACAAACCCATCTACCAGACGGGGTTTTCATAAATACCTTTCGAAATTATTCATAACCTGGTCTCATATTCACATTCCGAATACAATTACATTACGCGGAATATCACATTTATACAAATATCAGAGTGTACAACAATAACTTCCCGGCAACTCCCGGGTTCATACCTTTACATAGAATTCATAGGGCACATTCGCCCTTTACAATTCCTCAAATCGGGATTACACAAATCTCATCTCCATACATAATCAAATATACATCCAAACATACACATCCAAATCCAATTACGAATATCCAAATATACATCCCAACTATGATAACCAACTACCAAAATCTATAACCCGAAGTAGTCCTCGTCGCCTTTGCCTGTTTGCTCCAACCTCGATCCATCTACCCTGTCTAAAATGTTGGTAAGGGAGGGTGAGATTCGAGAGAATCTCAATAGGAAACAAATACCAAAATGCATGTATGATAAGTGTATAATGCATGACATGCTTGCAATACATATCACATGTCCATACCATGACACATCTGCATGCTCAATGTTTCAACAACACACTCATGGCCATAGCATAAATAGAAACAGAGCTTCAAACATCATATATGTTCCACACAATCAAGCAAAGCAATAACATGCATGAACACATTAACGCAATATCATATACAGGCAAAAGAGGTAAGTTCCCTATACTCTTTCCACGTAAGCTCTAGCTCCGGCTGCTCACGATCAGGGCGAGCACCAAATCCTATAACCAAACAAGGACATAGGGTTAATCCCTTTTTTCAATTCCTTAACTCTTAAACACTTGAGTTGGTTATCATTCACGACCTTTAGGTGGCTAATCAAAGCCTAAACATATGCCTAAAGGCTTGGGAAACTCTTGACCAAAGTCCACCTTTAAAAGTGTAAAATACTGATTTTTGGGGGTGGACCGCGGGCCAAAAATCCACTGGCTGCGGCCCAAAACTGCCCAGAAACGCTCAGAAACATTTGGGCTGCGGCCCAGAATCCGCTGGCCGCGGCCAAGAAAATCCAGTTTCTTGGCTGAACTTCCAAAAATCATAACTAATTCCACAAAACTCGAAATGGGGTGATCCCAAGGCCAAATGAAAGCTATTCAAGTCCTCTACACAGGAAAGATATTGGCCAATACTTGAAATCACCACATAAATACAGAATTCCCAAACATTCAAGACTGTCCCAAAACAGAATCCATTTTCGACCTCAAACTTTGGACAGCTATAAATCCCAGTTCCAAAAACGAAATGGCACAAATTATATATCCATTTTGAAGCTTGGGATGTGAAATTTAAGACTGGAAAGTTTCATAATTTTCTGACTTCATTTGCCCAGTCAAAACGTCCACACAACTAGACTGCCCAAACAGAACTTACACTGGACAGAATTTCCAGTTTTGCACACAATGTATCCAATCCAATTCAAATCAATTCCAATGATTAAATACCAAAACATGACACCATTTTCAACATAAAACACCATCCAATTCCACTATTCACATTCCACACGAAAATACCATAAAGTCAGGGCAAAATTCACAATTCACCATACTTAACCAAAAGTCACAAAACTTAGATCAAAAGGAAGCAAATGCTCACCTCTTCCTCTTTCCCAAACCAATTTCTTGATTCTTCATCTTTCCACTTTTGCTCAAGCAACAAAACACCTCCTCTCACAAATCTAAAACCATAGAGATGAAGCTCTCATCACTATGAACAACTTTATAGAAGGTGATTAGAGTATTAGAGGACAAGAAGCCAACCAAAATCTCACCTTTTGATTTCTCTTTCTACCCTTAAGCATGGCGCCATGGAGAACAAGAGAGAGAGAGACAAAGATGAAATGAAGATGATGAAGAAGGGAGCAGATTTTTAGGGATTACACAACGTCCAACTAAAGAGAGGAAAGAGGCAAAATGAGTTGAAATCTTTGACCAAATCCAAGGGCTCAAATTGTGACACTTGTCACACCCTTAATCCATCTCTATGAGTTCACATGAACCCACACACATGGGATTCGACCCACTTGATCTATTACACAATTCAATCTCAACCATTGATCTTGAAGTTACCAATGATTTTCCTCTTCGGTAACCGATCAATCGGTCGGTAACTTTACCGATTTGCCCCTGATTATGGCAATTCCTTTTGAATCACCAACAAATACATTTTCTCATTCATTTTCTTTCACAATGCACCCTCCCCTCTATTTTAAGTCAATTTAGAAGTTAATCCATAATTGAACTTAAATACAGGGTTTCGGCGCTGCTCACAACACATACGAATCACATCGGGTGCCAAATCACATCATAATCTCCAAAAGGGTTTATTCATCACTAACCACATCCACTTTTGGAGTCATTATTTCTTAATCGCAATCTGGGATCCTGCTAAACTAGGGCTTAGCAGTCCACTAATCTCAGGCTTATTCCCTAGCCTCAAGTCTCAAAATTTGGGGTATTACCAACTAAAGAGAGGAAAGAGGCAAAATGAGTTGAAATCTTTGACCAAATCCAAGGGCTCAAATTGTGACACTTGTCACACCCTTAATCCATCTCTATGAGTTCACATGAACCCACACACATGGGATTCGACCCACTTGATCTATTACACAATTCAATCTCAACCATTGATCTTGAAGTTACCAATGATTTTCCTCTTCGGTAACCGATCAATCGGTCGGTAACTTTACCGATTTGCCCCTGATTATGGCAATTCCTTTTGAATCACCAAAAAATACATTTTCTCATTCATTTTCTTTCACAATGCACCCTCCCCTCTATTTTAAGTCAATTTAGAAGTTAATCCATAATTGAACTTAAATACAGGGTTTCGGCGCTGCTCACAACACATACGAATCACATCGGGTGCCAAATCACACCATAATCTCCAAAAGGGTTTATTCATCACTAACCACATCCACTTTTGGAGTCATTATTTCTTAATCGCAATCTGGGATCCTGCTAAACTAGGGCTTAGCAGTCCACTAATCTCAGGCTTATTCCCTAGCCTCAAGTCTCAAAATTTGGGGTATTACAGTAAACCTGGTGTAAGACCCTTATCTTATTCCCACATTTCTCAAAGTGTTTGTGCGCAGTTCGATGGGTACATAGAAATAGCATAAAAATACTGATAATAAGTGCTCAATTACAGAAATTTTCCACAGGGATTGTACATAAGCATACCTCCTATTTTTTTACTTTTCTATATAGTTTGTTGGGGAGGGTGAGATTCGAGGGAATCTCAGTAGCAAACAATACTAAAAATGCATGTAATATGAAAGCTAGTGCATGATATGATTGTCCTATACAGGCTCATGTTTACATAATGACATTTCTGTATGCTCAATGTTTCATGCAACATATCTATGGCCATAGTATAAACAGAAACAAAGCTTCATTCATCCATACATGTTTCACATAATCAAGCAAAGCAATACATAACAAACACATCAAATATAGGCAAGTTAAGTAAGTTCACTTCCTCTTATCTTTTAGTCCTCCTCTTATACCTTTTCTACAACTATTGAGGATACTACTTCTCTGTCACCTCATGACCATAGACATACAACCATGTGACTTCTCATAGCCCTAGATATATAATCATAACATTATGGTCATTTTACTAAGTCAAACAATGAGTTAAAGTGGTCAAATTATCCTAAGGGGCTTATTTCTACCTTTAGAGTTTAAAGAAATTACATGGTTGCCATTAGTTTTATTTTCGCACATTAAAGATAATCTGCCAGAATCTTCAACCAAATTTTAAAATTCATATCTTTATGTACACAAGTCTAATTGTAGTGGTTTGAAAGCCTATATGACCCTTATGGAGTCTATTTTTAGGGAAAAATATTGTCATTAGCCAATTGGAAGCATAGAATTTCAGAATTAACATTTATTGGATTCTGCCCCAGAAACATGCCAGTTTTACATAACCAACTTCAAAAATATATAACTTTTAGTGTATAGCTCCAAATGACCTATATATAACCTATTAAATTAAAGGTTGATAAGTCTACTTTTCATTCTAGGAAATTTCAATGCTATTAGACAACCTTTTATTACCTAAAACCACAATTCATTATGACTGCCACACTAGGAATTACACACTAGCACTGTTTACATTCCAAGTTTTAGTGTTTAATTCCAATTATCCAAAATTTATGGCTGGATTCCTACATCGTTTTTCATGTAAAACACAATGGAATCATCATATTAATGAAATTCCAACTCAAACCCTATAAATAGCCCCTAGCCTAAACAGAACAACAATTTGGGAAAAAAGGAGTTTTCTGTTTTCAATCTATAAAACACCTTCATTTCACTTGCAATCCCATGTCTAATCACTTAATTACACATTCCATATGATTAGTGTGAATTTGGGCAGCACCTCTCCTTAAGGTTTGTGCTTTCCAAATTTACAAAACCAAACAAAACCAACCACAAATCAACCACAACAAACATGAATAAAACAAGAAAACAAGGTTTTGGAGATTACCTTTGATTTCGCCACTCTCTCTCTCTAAAATGTCATCTCTCTCTCCTTATTTCCTCTTGATTTGTCTTGCTACAAGTGATATTCATGATGGCATAGAGATTATAAGAGTTGTACAAGAGATTGAAGACAAGAACAAGTGAATTTTACAACCAAACTCACCTTCATCTTGCTCCTTGAATCTTGATCTCTCTCTTATCTTCCATGTTCTCCAAACTCTTTCTCTCTCTTGTTCTTTGTTGGCTGGACAAAAATGACCCTTAGAGGAAAGATGAAGATCTTTAAAATCTCATGATCCACCTCTTTAAAAATATAATATTTAATTGTATTTTTATCATTTGATTTTTCACCAAATGCTTCATCTTTTTGAACATGGCTTAAAGTACTTTCAAAAGACACCATTTATGTTCAACTATTTATTTCCTCTTCCCCTTTCTATTTGGATGTGAATGAGGGCTTGAGAAAGATAAGAGCTTTTAAAAATATCCTCCTCAATATTACTTTTAACTTACCTACAATTGCTGACTTTTCAACACATCCTTTTTCTTAGCCCAAAATGCTTCCAATACGCATATTTAATATTAAAAGACTTATTTTCCTCTTTTTTCCCCTCTTTTGGACATCCAAGACTTCATGAAAAAGGAAAATATTGGCTTTTAATTTTTATTTAGCCAAATGTTTATTTTACCCACATATTTTTGTATTTAATTTGGGCCTTCTTCCCTTTTCTCTATGTTAGGCCACAATTTACATGTTTCTTGAGCCCAAAATTATACTCTTCTATTCTTCATTGTTGGGCTTCAAGAATGGGCTTTTATGAAGACAAAAATGAATTCTAATGTCTCATGTTGACCCAGTTTCATGTGGTCACTATTTGGCCATTCAAATTGTGCCAAGGTGCAAAGGAATTTTATGACTAAAATTTGGGATGTTATATTTCTCCCCACGTTTAATAAATTTCATCCTCAAATTTTTAACATCTATACTCCAGGGATCATTCTAGATACTTAGTCTATCACTCTCATGTGCAAGCTCAATAAGCATGCGACACGAGTCATTATTCAATTTATTTCTTTCATAGGCAAGCTCACTGAGCATGCAACACCATGATCATATTCTTAGATCTCTGATAGTATTCAACATTTTCTCAATCAACATTAGCATTCGACAATCAATGTACAATACAAATAACTGGCAAATAAGATCGTATAGTTGAGGGTCTCTGCCCCCAATCCTTGGGTCACTGCCCCATACATTTCTGAATTCATCTGCTAGTTGTTACGAGTGTAAATGATTAATTAAATAGTGTAAGTGTACACTGTTGTAATCAAGTAATATATAAGTGAGCAGATTATCGTTCCCTCGAGGATTGATCACTAGGTACCCAAATGAGTAATTTTAACTCTATTCAGTCAATCGATTAGTTGGTGATTGAGAGTACAAAATAAAAGATGATTAAATATGAATGAAAATGATATGAAAAAATTATGAGAAAAAGTCCTAGGGATGAGATTTCGCTTAACAAATTCCGGATTGAATCTCTTATTTATTCTAGCCCAATTTACTCCATATGATTAATAGTTGAGTTTCCCTCATTTAATTACTAGCCTCTTCCAAGGTCAAGCAATTCTATAATTAATTGCTAATCCAATATATTCCTATATGAATTTAAGCAATTAATTATGTATTAAGATTTATGGAACTCAACAAGACCACACAACGCATATGAATATATTCCTATTTCATATGGAAGTCAGGGTTTTAATTATAGGATCTATACACATGAATCCCCTTCCGGTCTCAACATGCATATTGGAATCATTCAAAAGATGGCTAGTCAATCAAAAGCATTAAGAATAATAATTAAAACTCAATTATGTAGGAGAAATTCAAACTAGATTTAATAAGTTAAGGTTCAATTCATCATTAATAAGCTACGTCATCACCCCAGGAAAATGAAAATTTAGCTTATGATAAAATTAAAAAAATTAAATTAACATTGCATAAAGCTTGAATGAAATCCTAAAAAATACTACATAAACTTGAATATTAAATTCTCAAACATAAATATACAACCAAAAGATGCATGAAAAATGGTGAAATATAGCCGTCCATTTAGGAGGTAAAACCTTCCATGTAGGCGGAATGCAAAATGTGATACAATCCTAAGCCTTCCAAGATAGAGGCATGCAAAAAGTTATACAATCATAAGCCTTCCAAGATGGAGGCGTGCAAAATGTAATATAACGCATGAAATTAAATCTAAAAATTAATACAACGAACTCAGAAATGTTAGTGAAAGATCTCTTCCAGTCGGAGAAGGACCTCTCCCTGTCGGAGAAGGAAACCTTTGCTTCTCTTCCTCTCTTCCCCTTAAGCTTGGCCTTGATCTCTATTTATATGGGGAAAACCACGTGCTACAGTGACTGCTACAGTGATCTAGCAACTGCTATAGAGATTTGGTGGTTGCTACAGTGACTGGCAGCAGCAACTATAGTATCTGGCTGCTGCAACAGTGAACCGCTACAGTGCTGACATTTCTACAATAACTTCCATTTTTTCATTTTATTTTATTTATTTGTAAATACTATTTATTTCAAAAACATTATTTATTTATTTATTACATCCAAATTTATTATATTAAGCTCAAATGTCATCCATAAAATCATTATATAAGGGAAAATAAATATGCAAATATTTTACTTATCAATTCCCCCACACTTAACTCTTAGATGTCCCCGGACAAGAAGTAACTAATAAGTGTTTCCAACAAAATCAAAAGTGTCAAGTCATAAGTAAGAACACAATTGAAAAATAAAGGAGATCATAGTATTAATGAATCAATGAAAATATAAACTGGAAACTTTAATTGAAAATGAATAAACCAAGTTTGTACTTGTAACTCATTCTCTTAATCTCTCAAGTGTTTAAGGGTAAGTGTTTTGCTCAAATTCAACCGAAAAATTGCACTACTATAGGCTTGCTAAGAATCTCAATCTCCACTACCTATTTCACATGCATAATTCAAATCAAAAGGACTTATTAAGGGTTGTAAAGAGGGTTAAGGTAAAAGGAATGTAAAACATGATATGAAAGGCTAAAGAAATAAAGCAATTGAAATTGGGCTACTTATAAATTTATTTCTTTTTTTTCAAATACTTAATGTCTTTCTCTCTCTCTCTCTCTCTCTCTCTCTCTCTGTTTTTTTATTGAATTGCAACTATATACTCATTATCATTCTTAAAATCATAATATTCTACCAGCTAAAGGACATACATGTCCATCTGGTCTTATGGCCTAAGCACATACAATTCACCATATTTGCTAAATACATATCGAGACTAACAACTTGAGGACGTATAGCCCATTGGTATTATTGCCATATATAAACATATACATTAGGGCTTACTGCCAATATGAGTAGGTATTTGATTCTAGGAGGCTACAGTGTAGAGAGTATACACCATCATTTCTCCCTACTATATTACCGCTCATCCTAATTTCAGTTTATATGTGTCATCACAAACCATATAGGTTGTGTGACTATAGACCATACAGGTTGTGCCCTATAAACCATACTAGTTTATGTTAGTATACACCATACAGGGTATAATACTGTTGACTACTCGGGTCATTTTACTGTTAACCATACAGGGTGTAATACTATTAGCCATATGCCTCATTAATCAAAGCAAATCACTATATGCCATACAGTCTGTGTCAGTGTAGACCACACATGTCTAATCATGACTTGGGATGATCAACACTAGTGTGACTGTAAACCTCTCCTATTATCCTCAAAAGTTACACATAAATTCACTATGCTTCCACTGCCCATACTGATCTTTAACAATGTCAAATACAATATAAGTGTGGCTGCACTGTCTACCTACACTTGTTTTACTGCCTTTGTTAAATCCTACTTGGCTTACATAGTAACACATGATCATTCATATAAAATGTGATAAATACATATGCCATGTGTAATACCCCAAATTTTGAGATTTGAAGCTAGAGAATAAGCCTAAAATAAGTGGACTTCTAAGCCCCGATTTAGCAGAACCCCAAATTTCCATTAAAAGTTAAGGACTCCAAAAGTGGAAGTGCATATTGATAAATAAACACTTTTGGAGAATCCGATGTGAACTGTGGTTTGAATGTGCTATGATTAATGCCAAAACCTTGTATTTAAGTTCAATTGTGGATTAACATCTAAATTAGCTTAAATAGAGGGAGGGAGCATAATGTGGTGTGATGAAAAGATATGATGTGTTTGGTAGTGATTCAATGAGAATTACCATAATTAGGGGCAAAATAGTAAAGTTACCGACCAATTGGTAAGTTACCAAAGAGGAAACTCATGGGTAACTTCAAGATAAATGGTTAGGATTGATTGTTATGAGATCAAAAGGGGTGGAATCATGTGTGTATGTGCCCATGTGAGCTCATAGAAGATGGAGCAAGAAGGTGACACTTGGCACAATATAGACCCTTGGATCATAGTCAAGATTTCAACTCTTCCCACTCTCCTCTCTTCTCATCCAAGTGGCTAGGGGCATGGGAAAAGGGAAAAACTGGTCTTATTCTCTCTCTCCTTCATTCTCCATGGCGCTAAGCTTAAGGGAAGCAAGAGAAAATGAAAGGTTATGTTTTAGCCTTGTTCTTGTCCTCTTTAGCTTAAACACATTTCTATAAAGTTATTCATAGTGATAAGAGCTTTATTACTATGGTTTTAGATTTGAGAAATAAGATTATTTGAAGCTTGAGGAAATTTGGAAGATAAAGAATCAAGAAACTAGCTTGAGGAAGAGGAAGAGGTAAGTGATAACTTCCTTTAATCTATATATTGTGACTTTTGGTTGAGTTTTGTGAATTATGGATTTTGCCCTTATTTTGTGTGACATGTAATTGGGAGAATTGCATGTTGTATTGTGGTTACAATGGTGTCATATTGTGTTTTGGTGCCATTGGAAGTGGTTTAAAATCTTGGAAGCCAAGATAGTCATTTTGTGGTTTTGGGTTTCAATGTGTATGGAAATATGGAAAATGTCATTGAGATGTGATTTTGGGTGTTTTGATGGTTCCAATGGGTTCCTTGAGTAAAATTGTGTGGGAATAGTTTGGATAAGAATTTTAGGACTATTGGAAACATATTGGTTTCTTTGGGAAAATTCTGTCATCTACTGTGTTTTGGCTTCTAATAAGCCTCACTCAAGTGCACAGGGGTGTCACTCGAGTACAGCACCAAGTTCCTACTTTTCCCTTCAGTTTTTGGTTGCACTTCCATGCCAAAAAGTGATAATGCATTTCCTCACCTACTTGGGTTATCACTCAAGTAGGAGGGTTCGCACTCGAGTGCATATGTATTTTTGCACTAAGTCCGCTTCTCGGGATGACACTCTCAGTTAGTTTGTGAAGAGTGTGTGCGCACTCATGAGTTTTATGCCCCACTCAAGTGCCAGAGCTAGTACTCGAGTGCACTTCTGGCTCTGGGTTTTCTGTGCTCTCAGGTGAGCACTTCTTATGCCTCACTTAGTGGGACTTGGGTGAGTGTGGGTACATCACTCGAGTGTTGATCTTGATGCTCGAGTGGAACTAGTAGTTCTGGCCTCCGTCTATGCTTTCGGTCAAGCACTCACTCGAATGAACTTTCATGCTTAAGTGCAAGTCATCTATTACTCTAGTGATCCAATCAAAAATGGGATTTTGAGGTTTCGAAACATACTCTTTGGTCAAGTTTCTCTTAATCATGTGTTTAGGCTTTGAGTAGCTACATAAAGGTCATGAATTATAACCAACTTAAGTATTTGAAATTTAATGAATTGCAAAAGAGAATAACCCTATGCCCTTGCTTTTAGTTATAGGGTTGGATATTTGCAGTGGTCATGAGTTGCTGGTGCTGGAGCATATGTGGAAGGAACAAGTATAGGGAACTTACCTCTCCTGCATGTATTTTATATTTGCGTTGGTGTTTAGATGCATGTATTTGCTTTTCATGATTATGTACAACATATATGAATGTTTGAAGCTATGTTTTTGTGTATGCTATGGCCATAAATATGTTGTTTCAAGCATTGAGCTTACAGATATGTCATTGTGTGAACATGAGTAATGTAATGCAAGCATGTCATGCATTAAACACTTATCATACATGCATATTGGTATCCTTTTCCTACTAAGATTCTCTCGAATCTCACCCTCCCCTACTAACCTTTTAGACAGGGTAGTAGATCGAGGATAGAGTGGCAACCAAGGGCGGCGAGTACTTCTTTTTGGTTATTTGAGTTTGGTAGTTGGTTATCTATTCAATTGGGATAACTATGGATATTTGGATGTATATATGATTGGATAGGTTGGAATGTATAGTCAGATATGTATTTGGAATGCGAATTTGTGTAATACATATGTTTGGAATGGAATTGTGTAATCCCCAATATGAGAACTTGTATATCGGCAAATGTGCCCTTTATACTCATTAGTAAAGATATAAACCCGGGATTGCCAGGTTGATTATGTTGTTCACTCTGATATTTGTATAATAAATGTGATTTATCTTTGAGTAGTAATTATATTTGAAATGCGAATATGAGACCAGGTTAAATTCTTTGTGAAATATATTTATGAAAGCCCTATCATGAAGATGGGATTTTAAATGAGTGTTGTTTTTTATTAGTCTCTATTTCATTTTAATAGCGTATTTTGGATATAATTACGGAAAGGGGGTTGCACCATGTACCATATAATGCAACAGAATAATGACACTATAATCATCACAGTCAGACTGTGCACATATTTGGGCCAACCACTATTAGTACCCTTACTCATCCATACCTTATCCTCTGACTAGCATTATACCCTCTTAGTATTGTGCATCTTCATAATCTGAGTATGTAATATTCAAGGTTACTACTGTTAGAATCCCAATCTATTCGTACCTTAGATGAGCTCGCCACCACAGACTGGGCAATGCACCTACATGGTATGGTATCTCATAACTAGATCCCTATTTTATGACCATTAGGGTACTTGTACTTTTCCCCTCGAATAGTACTTTTGCTTTACCCACCCTAGTTAGAGAGTGCATTATACATATCATAGAAGATGGTATACACAAGAATATAGATAATCACATAGTGTAAAAAAGATAGTGTCACTATATTAACCTTTCTTGGATCATATTGGACTTCTAAGTTGAAATCCTTAAGCAGCTTTATCCATCTACCTGTCTACCAAGATTATTTTACTTGTCCGTTTCTGTGTTCTATTTCAGCTGCACTTCTCGTAGCTCATTACTATGATCCTTGATCATTGATCAGTGTTTGATGTTCTGTTAACATGCCTAGGATTTGCTGCTTTGGGTCAGGTCTAGCTTCTTGACCCTGCCCCGCATCTGCACATCTTAGCCTTACCATCTTTGTGTTTACTATATGGAAACAAGGAAGAGGTAAATGTCACATATTCAAAATGGCATATATGTCATTTCATACTATTTTAGGTACACAGATACACTTGAAATAATATATTATAGATGCTTACAATTGTCAAGGAAAGCCTGCAACAACATGTAGCATCTGAACTACTATACAACATATGCTCCCCTTTTTCATCACATGACATAACATGTGTAAGAACTTCACAGGGGTTACCCATCCTGAGATTTACCTGGGTTAAGCATGCCTAAATTTGTGTACTTGAGCCAAATGTAGATATCGGCTCTAACTGCTTCTATTGACCTGTACCCCATGACTACCCTTGTCTTAAAAATTATGCTCAATGTCTCCAAGCATAAAATACTATGTATGGGCTCTATATCAGTGCCAATATATGCAATCGATCAAGTACTTTAGGATTTTCTCCCTGCAGTCCACCGAGCTGTCATTCGGACCCTGCTCTATAATCTAGTTCTTCCCTCGAACCCTAAAATGCAGTATCTGGTAAAGTATACCTCACTGTGTAGATCCACATGTCATCTGAGTCTCTAAATCTAGAAGACCCTGCTCATAGTATGCTAGGATTAGACTGTCTGAGTACCTTGTATACTAATCTATACAAGTGTCATGCTTTAAGACAGCCCACCGATAAATACTTCAGACATCCACACATAGCTTTTGATCTATAATAGGATCTGACTCTGTCTTATTTGTCTATCACTTATATGTCTGACACTGATTAGCCTACTGGTGATTCTGTTCTAGGATGAGGCCCACACTCTAGCCTTACTTGGACCCACTCCCTCGATGTCCATGATGTACTTATATCACTGTGAAACCATATATGATACTAGCTGCCTCGGGTATTCACTATTTCTTTAGGGCTGGTTCGTAGAAATACTCCCTTTTTACGTATATGTCATGTCACTATATAATCAAGACCATATCAGTATACTATCATGTTATCAAAACTACTTACTCTAAGAGCATCGTTTGGGCTCTGATACCAAAGTGTAAGGCCCTTATCTTATTACCACATTTCTCAGAGTATTTACATGTAGTTTGGTGGGCACACAGAAATAGCATAAAAATACTGATAATAAGTACTCCATTACAGAAAATCCCACAAGGATTGTACATTATAATTACAAAAAATGTAGCTGCACAGGGCTATTAGGGTGTCTAAACACATTATAGTGAAAAGTAAACATCTTCCCCTCTTAATTCCACCATTACATTCCTATCGTGCAGTTATCTCTTTGTTCTCTAAACACCTCCTATTTTTTTACTTGTCTGAATTGTTGGTTGGGGAGGGTAAGATTAAGGGGAATTTCAGTAGCAAACAATACTAACAATGCATGCAAGATAAATGCCAGTGTATGATATGCTTGCCTTACATAGGCTCATGTTCACATGATGACATTTTTGCATGCTCAATGTTTAATGCAATATATTTATGACCACAGTATAAACAAAAATAGAACTTCATTTATTCATACATGCTTTACATAATTAAGCAAAGCAATACTACAACTCAATACACAGTAAACACATCAAATACAAGCAAGTTAAGTAAGTTCACTACTCTTGTCTTTAAGTCCTCCTCTTACAATTTTTCTCCAACCATTAATGATGCTTCTTCTTTGTCACCTCATGACCATAGACATACAACCATATAACTTCTCATAGCCTTAGATATACAATCATATCATTGGGGTCATTTTACTAAGTTAAACAATAAGTTAAAGTGGTCAAATTATCCTAAGGGGCTTATTTCTGCCCTTAGAGTTCAAAGAAATTACATGGTTGCCATTACTTTTATTTTCGCACATTGAAGATAATCTGCCAGAATTTTCAACTAAATTTGAAAATTCATATAGTTATGTACATAAGTCTGATTGCAGTGGTTCTAAAGGCTCTATGACCCTTATGGAGCCTATTTTTAGGAAAAAATATTGTCCTTAGCCAATTGGATGCATAGAATTCCCGAATTAACATTTATTGGACTCTGCCCCAAAACATGCCAGTTTTACATAACCAACTTCAAAAATACATAACTTTTAGTTTATAGGTCCAAATGACCTATATGATCTATCAAATTTAATCTGATAAGCCTACTTTCATTATAGGAAGTTTCATTACCATTAGACAACATTCTATTATCCAAAAACACAATTCATTCCAACTACCACGTAGGAAATTACACCGGCAGAGCTATTTACATTCCAAGTTTTAGTGTTTAATTCCATTAATCCATAATTTATAGCTAGAGGCTATCCCAACATAATTTTTCACGTAGAACACAATGGAATCATCAAATGGATCAAATTCCAACTCAAACCCCATGAATATCCCCTTGCTGAAACTCAACAACAATTTGAGAAAAAAGGAGTTTTATGTTTTCAATCCATGGTTAATCACTCAATTACACTTCCCATATGATTAGTATGAATTTGGGCAGCACCTCCCCTTAGGGTTTGTGCTTTCCAAATTTACAAAACCAAACAGAACAACCACAAATCAACCACAACAAACTTGAATCTAACAAGAACACAAGGTTTTGGATATTACCTTTGATTTCTCCTCTTTCTCTCTCTCTCAAATTCCATCTCTCTCTCCTTTTTTCCTCTTGATTTAAATTGCTATAAGTGATATTCATGATGGCATAGAGATTATAAGAGGTGTAAAAGAGATTGAAGACAACAACAAGTGAATTTTACAACCAAACTCACCTTGATCTTGCTCCTTGAATATTGCTCTCTCTCTTGTCTTCCTTGTTCTCTAAACTCTTTCTCTCACTTGTTCTTTGTTGGCTAGATAAAAATGAGCCTTGGAGGAAAGATGAAGAGCTTAATATATCATGATCTACCTGCTTAAAAATATAATATTTAATTGTATTTTTATCATGTGATTTTTGACCAAATGCTTCAACTTTTTGAACTTGGCCTAAAGAGCTTCCAAAAGATACTATTTATGTTCAACTATTTATTTCCTCTTCCCCTTTCTATTTGGACATAAATAAGGGCTTGAAAAAGAGGATAAGAGCTTATAAAAATATCCTCCTCAATAATACCTTTAATTTTCCTACAATTGTTAACTTTTCAACACACCTTTTTACTACGCCCAAAATTCTTCCAATATGCATATTTAATATTCAAATACTTATTTTTCCCTATTTTCCTCTCTTTTGGATGTCTAGGGCTTCATGAAAAAGTAAAATATTGGCTTTTAATTTTTAATTAGCCAAATGCCTATTTTACCCATACATGTTTGCATTTAATTTGGGCTTTCTTCCTTTTTCTTTGTGTTTGGCCATAATTTACATATTTCTTGGGCCCACAAGTATACTCGTATATTCTTCATTGTTGAGCTTCAAGAATGCACTTTTATGAAGACAAAATTGAATTCTTATGTCTCTTGTTGACCCAATTTCGTGTGGTCACTATTTAACCATCCAAAGTATGCCAAAATTCACCATTTATTACTTTTAATGCTACAAGGTGCAAAGGAATTTGGTGACTAAAATTTGGTATGTTACACCTAGCAATGTCTATAAGAGTTTGTAAACCTTGAGTATACCGGGTAGTGACCCGAAGAGGCAGTAAGGCCTTTGTAACTAAGCATGGTAATATGTTTTGTGAATGTGGTGCAATATGCAAATATATGTTGAATGTTGTTTGTTATAAATGTTTCATATGTGATGGTTGTTTAGCATGCTCTTTGTTTACATGTCATATGATTGATAAATGTTATTATTGATATTCTCGTGAATCTCACCCTTTCCCTGAAATGACAAATAGCTAAATCAAGTAGCTCGAGGGGCAAAGAAGTGGTAAGGACTGATTAGTGAGAACGTGGACAAGCAAGGATTAGATCTCTAATGGTTATCCGTATATATATACTGCTTACTTGTGCTTAGGATTTTTGGTAGCCTTATATGGCTACAATGATGTATATATATAAACCAAGCTAAAAATAGTGAATGTTGTAGGAGTAGTAGTGGTAGAATAGATTGCATAGTGAGATGGAATTTACCTTCAGCATCGGAATTGAATTAAGACCAGGCAATTATATGTTAAAGGCCCATAAGTAGTAATGAGTAGAGAAGTACATTGATAACGATAAATGGATTTAAGGTGTAATGAGTCATAATGAAGTTGCGAACTAATATTTAAATGTTGTCAAAAGTTTTAAATTTTTCAGAAAAACCCATTCAATTACAAGTTTGATCCCTGTGTTGAAGATGGGGTTTTAAATTACTTTCAAAGCTATATTTCTTCTTAAAAATTATGGCTTAGTGGTTCAAACTCATTATGCTAAAAGCTCATATAATGAGTATGGAAAAAAGGTGTTACAATTTGGTATCAGAACATAGATTCAGGCAATAGGCTAGAATTCTCTGGTCAGGTGAATAACATGTATATTGATGAATTGTTAAGTGATAATCTTTGATTGTACTGTAATTAGGGACTATGCGCAATAGAAAGAGTGAATCACCCATGTTGGTTAACTAGTCTCCAAAAGGAAGGGACATAGTTACCTTCAAAAGAAGAGGCGGAGCAACTAAGAGGCATACCCTGAGGAGAAGGGTGATAGCCCTAGTGACAATGTATTTTGGGCCTAGTAAGGAATCGTTTATGGGAGATAATGAGAACCCAGAATTAAGAGAGGGAGCTCAAAGTAGTGCTCTGAACTCTACTCTATTTCTAACTCTAGGGTTTCTAATTCTAAGCTAAAGTATCTTGGAGATCCTCCCCCTATGCTTTTTGAGTATATTGAGGCAGAATATTGAGAAGCTAAAGCTAACCAAAATACCTTTCTAAGACATTACCAAACCTTTTTAGAAAATGTATCCATGATATACAGGGATAAAGAAATATACAGGTTGCCCCATACTGATAAGGAGTGGATCTGAACCATGTTGTGTTTCTTCCTTAGCACTACCACTTAGACTAAGAAGAAGAATAAGCTTGCAGAGTATGGGCCTATTAATGTACCTTATTTTATTGAAACATAAGAAGATATCTACTAGACCATATGCGGTAAATGTTGTAATGTATCAAATTGAACATGTTATGGTAACTACTGCTCCTAGTATATTGTGGCTATAGCTTTATTCTTGATATGTGATGAATTTAAGTTTAAGGAATATATATACTAGATGTGATATTAACTGTGAAAATTATTCTCTTGATAGTGAGAAGAAGCAATGATTAAGTTGTGAAGCAGAAGGATAGGGTTAGATATGGGTGAAGAGAGAAACCCTACTGATCTTAAGCAGCAGATACTAGGCATGCTACTAGGCAGTAAGCCATTATTCACGAACTTCGAGATGAGCTTAGGGAAGTGAAGGGCAAACAGAATGAGGATAGGGAAAGAATAGAGAATAATAAAGTTAGATTGGAGGAAGGGTCTTGACCTATCAACAATCAATTAGAACAAATCAAGAACCCTATGGTAGGCCAACCCGAGAAGGAGAAAATTTACAGTAGTGGATTATGAAGTTCTATAAGTATCAACTTCCAACATTTGAAAGAGACTTAATCCCTAAATGACTGAGGATTAGTTAGGTAGATTGGAGAAAATCTTTGAGGTAATGTAGTATTCTACTGTAGTAAAAGCAAGAATGGCTATATATAATTTAGAAGGAGATGCAGACAGGTACTAAAAGAACACAGAAATGATTCAACGAGCTAGAAAAATTCATGTTACTTGGGAACTATTCCAAGAAAAATTTAATGAGAAGTACTCCCAAAGGTCTGTTAAAATTTAGAAAGAGGCAGAGTTCTTGTCACTACAGCAGAATAGTAATGTAACCTTCAACGAGTATCTGTCTTAGTTATCCATCTGTCTTGTTATTCCTCGTACCTAAGATATAGAGACGATGAAGAGTGGAGCTCTGATAGGCTTGTACGAGGACTGAAGTTAGAGTTGAAGGAGAAACTATTCTCCAAACAGTTTATTGAATTCAATAAAGTTGTGGAGTTATGCCAAATCGCATAGAGTAATTTGTTGAATTTGAATTTGGCTAGAAATAATAACCGTAATGGACCAAGCTATAAGGATTCTTCCTAGATGTGGGAGGGCCAGGGGTTTAAACCTAGAGGAGACAATAAAAGATCTTTTCGGGGAGAGAATCATGGCCACCAAGGGTCTCCAATGTTTCGACCTTGCCCTCGTGGTAGCAAGTCACATGCTAGTCAATCTTGCACCAAAAAAATAATTTGCTATATTTGTCAAAAGTTGGGCCACCTTGCCTGAACTTGTAGGCAATGACCGATAGAGCCTAGACCCAAGGATAAAGGTAGGCTATTTCTAATGACACATAAGGAGGCACAGAGATCTCCTAAGATGATCCAAGGTACACTCCTCCTCAGTGATAACATGTTGTAAACATTTTGATCTAGGTGTTAGCTATTCTTTTATTGCATGTGATTGTGCAAAACACTAGAGTTGAGTACTCATAAACTGCCTTATTAGCTAGATATGTTGATGGTTATGTTAGAATTGATACAGCTAATAATTTTCTGAGTTATGTGATAAATGTTGAGAGATATAATTCTATGATAGATTTGATTTGTTGCCACTCCACAACCTTGAGAATATACTAGGTTTTGATTAGTTGATGACAAAAAATGTACTGTTGAACTATGGAAATGAGAGGATTTTATTCCCTATTCCACAAAATAATAACAATATAGATACTAATATGAATACCTTGGAGTATTTCTGGGGGACATCAATAGATTACCCTGAAATGAAGTAGAGGTTATAATTGAGATTTTACCTGGACCTGGACTAATATCTAGAATCCCATATAGAATGGCTCTGAATGAGATGGCGGAGTTTAAAATAGATTGAAGATCTACTAGTGAAATGATTATAGGACCTATTATTTCTCTATAGAGAGCTCTATTGCTATCTGTGAAAAGAAGGATGGGAAAAGAGACTAAGGTAAAATAGGCCCAATGTGATAAAGGAAGTCAAGTAACTCTTGCTCTCATATCTTATATAATGGTTTGGCATGTACTTTTTTACCATCACATGTATTCATTTCATGAATATACATAATTATTGTGGGAAGCCCTAAGACCTAGTAGACTAATGTGTCCTTATACTGGCAAATGCATTTGAAAGTATACCGGGTTGTAGCACCAAGTAGGTTGTAACGAGTGATATGTGTATCGGGTTGTAGCCAGAAGCAGGCTATAAGACCTAAAATCCCAGTATGTCTTAGGATTGTCAAAGCATATTATCAGATGGTTTGCATCACATGCTTCGAGAATGTTACATAAGTATATGAATGGCTGGAGTTGTGTGAGATAGAGCCTTAAATAGGTTCAAAGTAACTATTGGATTGACCAATGCACTTGTTATCTTTATGAATTAAATAAGCCAAATTCTTTGGCAATATCTAGACTAGTGATAATGGTCTTTAGTGGTAATATTTTGATAAGCTCAAAGAATAGAGAAGAGTGAGATGAGCACTTGAGGATGGTGTTGGGAATATTGAAAGAAAAGAAATTCTATGCCAAATTGAGTAAATGTGAGTTTTAGTTTCTAAAGCTCAAATTCGTAGATAAAACTATCTCACAAGAAGGGGTCTCAGTAGATTCTAGCATAGTGGAGCAGTACTAAACATGAAGAAACTAGAAACGGTGGCAAAGATATGCAATTCTCTGAGTCTTATCAACTATTACAGGAGAATTTCTTCTAAATTGCCTTGCCATTGATAAAGCTTATATGAATGAATTAATTGCTTGTGTGGAATGATACCTGTGAGAGCAGCTTCTGAGAGCTGTAGGAGAGGTGAATATTTGCACCAATGTTAATTACCCCATATCCTAGTTTTGTTAGATATGAATAGTTTTGATGATGTCAAATATTAAGAGCAAAAAGTTTGTATAATATAGTTATCTTCTATATTGACTAATTACTATATTTAATGTTGTATATCTTATAGATTAGTCATAAACCCAATGGTGGGTTGATGTTATAATGCCTCATATGTGGAGAATGATCATCAAGAAGAAAGTCAAGAGGCAAGGGTTGAAGAAAGAAGGCATTGTAAGAACTAATGGGAATATCAAGCAAAGATTAAAGATATTCAAGAAGATATCTAGTTGGGTTATGAAGAATGATCATCAAGTGGCAAAACAAGAAGAAAGAGATTGAAGAAAGAAGGAGAAAGATGGAAGAAAGAAGAACTTGTAACATCAAATCAAGATTCAAGCTCTTAGAAGTGATACCGGTGGTTGGAATGGGTCAATACGAAGCTAAAATGATCTATAAGGAAGTTATGGTACCTCCAGGGATGATCACTCGATTATATGGCACTGCCACATTTTGGAGGTGATTACTCGAGTGGCTACTCGAGTATTCTGTAGAGTTACTTGAAGATTACTCGAGTGACCACTCGGGTAATGATATTCTGTTTTTTGTGTGTCAGGATAGAGGTTTTGTATTTTGGGTATATCTCCCTAACCACATATTAGATTTATCTGAAACTAGTGGCATATGAAACTAGACTCCTAACACGAATTATAGACACCAAGATCACATTAAAAAGAGTTCAGATGAGAGAGATATGATCTGTTGAAGTTGACACATGAATCAGCATCTTTTACCAAAACAAGGTTCGGTATTTTGGACATAATTCTTAAAATACATATCGGATTGAGACGAAACATGTGCCATATGAAAGTAGACTCAGAGAGCTTTCTAAGGATATATAATGTATCACATTTCAAGTTATACACTAAGATCTATGCCTTCTGAAAATTGATGCTTGAGATCTCAGACTTTGTCTAAATGCAGAAGATATTCTTTGGATCATAACTTTCTGTACAAAATGATTTTTGAGGTGATTCTTGATGCATTGGAATGTAGATGATGAGGGCTTTTAGATGATATATAACTTGCCATGTTTTGAATCAAAATCAAGAATTCACCTGAACGGCTTACTCGAGTAATATGAAGAATTATTTGAAATCAACTTGAGGCACCACTTGAGTAAGGTATGAAGAAAAGCGAAGGCCACTCGAGTAACCAGATTACCAGAGTCAGCACCCGAGTAATCTGCAGTTTTATTTGGAAGCTTACTAGAGTGAGCACTCGAGTAATACAGTTGGAAATGCTCTCGGCCAAGATTTGAAAGAAATCACTCGAGGGACTATTCAAGTAATCTGAGAGCTTACTCGAGGGATCACTCAAGTAACCAGAGAAGAAATCTTCGAATAGCTCTCGGCCAAGAAATGAGTCACATCACTTGAGGGACTATTCGATTAACCAGATATGAAAAAGTAACATTACTTGATGGATCACTCGAGTAATGAAGTAGGAAATGCTCTCGGTGAGATTTTGAATGGGATTACTCTAGGGCTCACTCGAGTAATGACCAAGGCTTACTCGAGTGACCACTTGAGTAATGCTTCCCAGGAGAATAGAACTCGTACTGAAGCTTTCAAAAATCATAGGATTAATTATGAAACTCATTCTTCTTGCTTCTAATTATTCTTACACTTCATTTTATTAGTGTTTAATGCATTTCCCCAGGAATATAATGAAGAGATGATGTGAAGAGACAAAAGTTGACTTTACAGAAGCGGAGCATTTACCAACCACAACGGCTAGTTTTCAAAATCGAAGAACTGTCAAAGGAAGCTACGCCACTCTAACGGACAAGTTGAAATGCTTCCAACGGCTATCACAACTCATTTATAAATATGGGAACATCCAACGAAGAACAACATCAACGAGAAACATGCAGAGATCATAAATCATCTACTACAACCCAACTACTATTTGTTCTTATCCATTTTCTATATCGTGTATATTTGACAGAGAGATTATTTACATTGTGCTTTAGTATTCATCTATTCACTTATGAGAGAGAAGATTGATTGTAATCTTTCATCATCAAAGTTGTATCCTTACGAGGTGTGTAAGGGAGAGTAACTCGGTTGTAACCTTACGGTGTCTAAGGGCGAGTAACTCTGTGAGAGATTTGTAAAAGGCTTCTCAAGTGCCCGGCTAAACTTGTGGGTTGTAAAGGCTTTTCTTGTGCTTGGATTAAAAAAGAAGATAGTGGATTTGAAAATCTCAGGAGAAGCCTAGGATTGGACGTAGGCCATCACAGATTGGACCGAACCAAGATAAATCATAGTTTGCAAACTCTCTTCCTTAAACTCTTATATTTCCAACACATATTAACTGCTGATTTATGATTCATTACTTTCATATTTATTACTTCCTCTAAGATGCAGAAAGATTTTCAAAGTTCTTATGATTTTTATCTTACACCCAATTCACCCCCCTCTTTGGTGTCAGTCGGTTCTAACATTTGGTATCAGAACTGGACTCTTGTTTAAAGGACTTAACCGTCTCAAGAGTTTATAATGGCTGATTTTAGGTGTTATATGCTTTCTGAAGGTTTTGACTATACAATTCCACCTATTTTGAAATATATTGATTTTTGGTTATGGAAAGCTAGAATGACATCTTTTATAAAATGTTTTGATTATGATATGTGGAATGTTTTTACAAATATCTTTGATTTCAAACCATGAAAGGATTGGACAGAAAGAGAAAAGAAAATGTTTTCGTTAAACATTAGTGCAATGAAAATTTTGTATAGTGCTTTAATTGAAAATGATTTTGAGAAAATTATATTTTGCTCTACTGCAAGAGATATTTGGGATACTCTTGATTCTATGTATACTTCTAACAAGTGTGTTGAAGTTGAAAGTGTTGACAGTTCATGTGAAACTACAAGCTACATATCTACGATTCATGAACAAGTGGAAGTTGACAATGAAGAAGGAGAAATCATAGAACACTTCTATGATCTTGTCAACATAGAAGAAGAAGAGGAAGATGATTCCCAAGAAGAGCTCATTACGGACGAATTTGATGGATCATCCTCTAGAGATCAAGAAACACATATGGTAAACAATTCCAATTCTTCTGGAGTTATTTTGAAAACTAATTTTCAATATTTGCATAAAATTATTTCTCAACCAAGTATTGATTCTATTCTGAAAATCAAAAATGTTTTCAATCATGATGGAAAGTTTATTGAGAAGAAAGAATGTTCAAATGAAATTTATTCAGGTTTTTACTCTCTTGACCAACATAATAATTGCATAAAATCTCATAATGCATATTATCATACAATTTGCAATTATTGTGGTAAATCTGGTCATATTTCTCACACATGCTATATTAGAAGAAATTCTAATGTGAGAAATAAATATGTTTGGGTTCCGAAAAGACAAGTAATGTCTAATGCTGACAATCAAGGACCCAATTCTATGTGGATACCAAAGTGTCCATCTAGTACTTTATGTATGTAGATTGAATATAAGAAGAATGGACATAAGGGTACGAAGATGAAGAAGAAGAAACCAATAGTTTCTTATGCACTAAGAAAGAGGTTCATATCATCTATATCGAAAAGAAGAACTCTTGAAGCACCCATTGCTCGAACTACACAATGTGATTATAAAGAGAAGCAATGGATAAAAGGAGTACATTCTACCTTAAGGAAGAGCTACCATAGAGTACCATTTAACTACAATGAGGAGAATAAGAAAAGGAGGATCTCTCAAGCATCAAGTAGAAGACTCTTGGAGTCTACATATTTTGAGAGAAGGTTTTCTTAAGATCGGCAAGCACAGCAGAAGAATTTTTTAAAAATTTTTTACCGATCCTAATCGAGGATCTATCAACGGCATTTAAATCGAGTTAGAAGGATTCATCCTTTTGATAATTCAGATTTTTCATGATCTCTAGGAGCCAACACGTCAGGTCTGCTCCCTCTACCGGTATCCACACGAATGCTCTCGAACCGAGACTACGTGTTAGCGCCTCTAATGTCTCCTAGGGTTTCCCTTGCGGCTCTCAATTCTCATGTGCATATCAATATATCTACTCTATCAAGTTTATAACCTATGAGGGCTATTTTCAAATTTCAAAATTAATCATCATTAATTTCGAAATTAATTAACTTTTAATTAGCTTGATGAGCTAATTAAATCAATTCAGTTTAAATTAAATCTGTCCAACAGTTTTAATTTAACCTATTTATTTAATCCAAATAAAGAGCCATTAGATTTAATTTATCTTCATAAATTAAATCTGAGATACTATATCTCTATCATGTTAGTTATTAAATTTAATATATCTTAATAAATTAAATTTAAAACTAACACAATACAATAATATCATATAATATATATATACATATATATATAAGATATATATATTTCAAAAATATATATCTATATAATATTATTAATGAATTTTATATTATATATATATAAATATAAAATTCGTCCCCCCCAAATTAAACATTATTTCGTATTGGGCCATTCTTGTGTGCGATCCTGTAGGCCCATATGAAGTTGGCAGTGGACCAATAACTATACTAACCCAAAAGTCGCAAGCGGCTTCTAGCAAGACATTACGACTAACCAATTCATATGAGGATCGTTATCACGATGCAACCTGTCATACAACCATGTTACGTCCTTTTTGTCACACGATATATCGATCAAGGATAAGGCATGGATAATGTTTTATTAAGGTTTTATATTTTGGAACCTCAAGAATGAGTATTGCAAATGACTTTGAAATTATGTTTCCATATCCCTTAAAAAGCCATTTAATAGATTTATTTATAAAGGGGTTGTAATGCTCAACAAGTTAATTCTTTATGCATATATAATGAATTGAAAAGAAAATATTTTTTTATGCATAAATACATGTTTAATCCATTATGCTCAATTACCTCGAATTAATTATATTCTTAGAGCATGTGAATTATGATTCCTACAAGGTAACCATGAATGGATCCAAGTAAAACTGGATACCAAAGGAAGAAAAAGATCTATATGGTTTTGTAGGAAGAAGAAAGGAAGAGCTTTATTTCAAGATTATGAATACATACGATTTAATTCAAATCTTGGGGAAGTTGGACATTGAAGTTGCATTTTTGAATGTGCAAACAAAAGGAGGCATTACTTGAGGCAACACTGCAAGTGCCTAGCTAGCAATGAAGGAAGAAAAGATGCACAGTGAAGCATCACTCAAGTAACCAATCAAGTGATCATCATCACTGCGTGACAACCGGGAGTGAATGTTCAAGTGATAAAACCAACTGGAAGATTGGAAGGTAAAAGTCAAGGAATTATGCACAAATGAACTTCAAAGGATAATTTCTCAAGTAATTATGAGATTACTTGAGCATGGTACTATCTTCTTTATTCTTACCCGATATTATGCTTATATAAATTATTTATTTGGGTAATGAATAACTTGCTCATTATTGCATACCATTAGCAATCAATCATTTATGGGTTTTAAATTGTTTTTAGATTGCTAAATGGACTGAAAGTGAAATTGTGCATAATCATTCTATGTATTTCAAAATGCACATTTCAAAAATATGTTTAGATTCAAATTCATCTTGTTTATAAAAATGCATACACATTATTTGAAAATTATTCATAACTTATTTGCATTTAAATCAGTTTCAAAATTGGAAGTTAATATATTTGAAATTTATTCATAACTTGTTTGCATTTAAATCAGTTTCAAAATTGGAAGTTAATATTTATGTATATTGAAAATCAGAAATGCTTCAAATTCATCCATCAGAGTATTTCCCCATCATTGACATATTGATCATTGATCTTAAATGTGTTATCCAATGCTTGAACTCCCCAACCATTATTTTCTAACAAGTTAGACCTAATGTCTAACAAGTTAACTATCTATATGAGTTTCAAGTGTATTTCCTAGAAAAGAATCTAATATGTTAAAGCTTTATGCCTAATGCGTAAATCATTGATTGGCCATGTTTTCCAAGCATTATGAATGTTCATATTAGTGCATTAAATCTTAATGCATTAACCATTATTGTGGAATAATTTACTTGGATGATACTCTTGTACTCTAGTCATTTAGACTAATGAGTATGTGCTTCATCATCCATAAATTCTTATACTCATCTTGTTGCTTAAATGCATTACCATTTTTCGAGTTACTAGAGCCTTCTATTCAAATTCTTAAGTTGAATATCCCTATTCTTCAAGACACATCTCTAAGAGCCAAGTTTATCTCTTGGTAAATAGCAAAGTCATTGTGTTTATATTCATCCTTGAAGCTAAGCCTTTTTGGCTAATTCATCTTCAATATAACTTTTGCTCTTGGGAAAATTCTCAAACATGTTAAACTCAATTTCTAACATGTTATCTTAGTTGTTCTCTAAAATGGAAGCTTTTTGGTATATGTATATTTAAACTGTTAACTTCCACCATTTTCAACATGAACATTGATTATAAACATATTTCAAAGATGAATTTTGCATATATTCAAAATCTCAATTTCACAATGCACTATTATGATTTGAAATCACATATGAGATTTGAAACAATTTGCATATCTCATTATCATTCTTGGAAAACTTGATTTCATTCATGATTTATCATTTCATAACAGTTGGTCATTATGAATAGATTCTCAACTCTCTTTGATCTGACTTACATCGATAGCATGAAAATCTTATTAATGACATATTTTTCTATACAAAGTATATTTGCATACTGATATTATGAAAATATCATTCTTGGTATTATTTGTCCGTTGCCCTTTATTATTCAATTGCTTAAATTTATTTAATTGGGTAAAATTATATTAAGGTCTTTGTTGATTATTATACTCTTTGCTCAAATATCATATGATTCAGTTGTATAAGAGCATAAGAGTTATAATATTTGATACTGTATGGACCCAAGAGAAAGTTGGGTACCAAAGAGCATATACTTTTACATGAATTAATGAAAATGCTCTACTTTTGGATACAAAGATCAGAGGCTAATAGAGGAGGCATGACTAACAGTGTTGCAATGTGAGCAGAAGCAAAATCTGTGGTATCACTCAAGTGACACCACATCACTAGTGAGTAACTAGCTAGTGATGCTGCCAGAGAAAGAGGAGGAAAATCTCTTAAATGAACCTTAACGAGATTCATCTCAAAGCAACTCAAGGCCAACAACAAGTTTAGCCAATATGAATCTTTGTTGCCTACCCATCTTCCTTATCATTTCAAGGTGATCAGACATTTTTATTGTGATATAGAGCCAACAGAGATGTTTAAAGGAAGATGCTGAGATACACAGAATCATCAAGCTTGATGAGCCTATGAGGATTCTTAACTACCATCCAAGCTCTATGTCTAATCTTCACTGTACCATCTGCTATACCTATACTAGAGCTATGGTGAATAAGGTCAATAACTTCATCGAGAAGAATTACCACATAATGGCCTATATTATAAGCAAGGAGGAGAGGAATACTGGAAAGATCATGTCTGTCAGAGAATAAGAGGTATATATATACTTATACAGGACTTACTCCAAGTAATCTGAAATTACTTCAAGTAATCTGCAATTACTTCAAGTAGACCTTCAAGTAATTCGTAATTACTCCAAGTAAGTCTGAATCTCACTCCATGTTAACCCAAGAGGCATAGAGGATGAGAGCTGAGACTTCAAGAATAAATGAGAGACAATACTTTGATAGAGCTGGTCTCCCTGGTCCTTCATTCTTTGGTCCATCTGTCCAAGGCTATCTAAGAGAGGAGCTCAACAATCACACAGAACTTGCTACAAACAATGTTGAGTTCATCACTTCTTTGAATGGCAAGATTAGAACACTCTATGATTTGATCAACAAGAACTTTGAGGCCTTATTTTGAGCTCATCTTGGTATCCTAAAGTGCTCACAGAAGACCACAATTCAGAATCTCTCAAAATTGATTACATCATCAGACAGTGAGTATCCAACGATGCATCAACGACCTTAAGATGATCATGGCTTGAGTAATTACGATATTACTCGAGTGAGGAATTGTATTCTTACTTAATTGAAATTCTCTGAGTCGCATCGCTCGAGTGATGGTTAAGTGGAATTACTTGAGTAGCTACTCAAGTAATACAGGGTTACAGCCTTAAAACCCTGAATTGCATCATCATTTTCAAAATTTGATTTCTCTCTAAATCTTCAGATTTTAATACTCATTCTCTCTACAAAATTTCCAATGATTTTACAAATCTAAGAGAGTTATTAACTGTATTACTCATAATAATTTTCTTTTAAGCCATGCATTCATTAAAGGGGAGCTTTACATACACATGTGTTTTATATCTTAAAACCTCATCTGATTTATTGAAAGAAAATCATTTTAACATACTCATCTGAATTCATTATCTTTTAATTAGTTTTGATGATGAGTTACTCTTATATTTTTCTTTCATGATCTTAATTTTTAACATATCATATGGAGATGATGACTTCAATTTATGTAATAAATTTGATACTTGATGGCACTAACCATTCTCCTTGCAAGAATGCTTTTACTTATAGCAGAAGAATTTGCTCTATGCAAGATCATTCCTCAACACACTAAAAGGAGAATAATCAATTTTGAGGACATATGCTTGAATGCTCAATCAAGGGACAACAACATTTCAAGCAACAAGAGTTTAAACACCACTTAAGAAGCAAATACTTCAGTTCCCTTCCACATCTCAGAGGCTATTCCTAAGCTTTCTATTAAGTATATTTTAGAGCCTACCTTTGAGCTAGCTATAGTTTACTCCTATAAACTTAATTCATCAAAGTTGTGCAACAAAAGTATGGTGAACACAACATCATGGATCTACACAACAAGAAAAGAAGGCAATGGACTTTATGGATCAATCATCAGCTTGTTAAATCCAAATGAGCATTTCTAAACCCTCTCTTTATATTTCAAGAATATTTTTCATATATTTGACTTTAATTTGCTTTGATTATGAAAGTTTTCTTGAAAATCTCTCCAAATTGTTTCAAATTTATGAAAACTATTTTTCATTTGCATCAAATTGCCTTTAAATCGAGGAGGAGAAAATTGTTTTCATGACACATTTATTTTGATTAATAAAGAGAAAATTTTCATGACATATTTACTTCTCTACAAGTCTTTCTTATCTATACTTCAAACTTTTTGCTGATGTCAAATAGGGGGAGAGATAGGCAAGAAAAATATGCTGCATTCAAATTTTTGTCGTATTCATACATATTTTTCTTAAAGGATTTGTCATCATAAAAAAGGGGAAGAATGTTAGATATGAATAGTTTTGATGATGTCAAATATAGATGTCAAATATTAAGAGTAAAAAGATTGTATAATATACTTATCTTCTACATTAACTAACTACTATATTTAATATTGTATATCTTATAGATTAGTCATAAACCCAATGGTGGGTTGATGTTATAATGCCTCATATGTGGAGAATGATCATCAAGAAGAAAGTCAAGAGGCAAGGGTTGAAGAAAGAAGGCATTGCAATAACTAATGGGAATATCAAGCAAAGATTAAAGATATTCAAGAAGATATCTAGTTGGGTTATGAAGAATGATCATCAAGTGGAAAAACAAGAAGAGATTGAAGAAAGAAGAAGAAAGATGGAAGAAAGAAGAACTTGTAACATCAAATCAAGATTCAAGCTCTTAGAAGTGATACCGGTGGTTGGAATGTGTCAATACGAAGCTAAAATGATGTATACGGAAGTTATGGTACCTCCGGGGAAGATCACTCGAGTATATGGCACTGCCACATTTTGAAGGTGATTACTCGAGTGACTACTCGAGTAATCTGCAGTGTTACTTGAAGATTACTCTAGTGACCACTCGGGTAATGATACTCTGTTTTTCGTGCGTTAGAATAGAGGTTTGGTATTGTGAGCATATCTCTCTAGCTACACGTCGGATTGATCTAAAACTAGTGGCATATGAAACTAGACTCCCAACACGAACTATAGACACCCATATCACATTAAAAGGCGTTCAGATGAGAGAGATATGATCTGTTGAAATTGACATATGAATCACCATCATTTACTAGAACAACGTTCGGAATTTTGGACATAACTCTCAAAATACATATCGGATTGAGACGAAACTGGTGCCATATAAAGTTAGACTCAAAGAGCATTCTAAGAATATATAATTTGTCACATTTCAAGTTATACACTAAGATCTATGCCTTCTGGAAATTGATGCTCTAGATTTCAGACTTTGTCTAAATGCAAAAGATATTCTTTGGATCATAACTTTCTGTACAAAATGAGTTTGGAGGTGATTCTTGTTGCATTGGAATGCACATGATGAGGGTTTTCCAATGATATATAATTTGCCATGTTTTGAATCAAAATCAAGAATTCACTGAAGGGCTTACTCGAGTAATATGCAAAAATATTTGAAATTGATTTGAGTAACCACTTGAGTAAGGTGTGAAGAAAAGCGAAGGCCACTCGAGTAACCACTCGAGTAACCAGATTACCAGAGTCAGCACTCGAGTAATCTGCAATTTTATTTGGAAGCTTACTCGAGTGAGCACTTGAGTAATGCAGTTGGAAATGCTCTCGGCCAAGATTTGAATGATATCACTAGAGAGACCACTTGAGTCATCTAAGAGCTTACCCGAGGGATCACTCAAGTAACCAGAGAAGAAATCTTCCAGTATCTCTCTGCCAAGAAATGACTCATGTAATATCCCAATTTTTGATTAAGGGATAATCATGATTATTATGGATAATTATGGATTTAATTGGGATTATTATGTAATTTATGGCTATTTTAGTTAATATGTCATAATTATGGAAAAATTGGAATAATGGAATTATTGGCCATGAGTTGGTAATTAAGGGAGAAATTAATTACTAACTAAGAGAAATGAGATGTGTGATTAAAATGGCTAATGGAGGGATTAGATAAGTTAATGTGTGACTTATTTGGTGAGAGCCAATGGTAGGGTGACATGTGGCGGAGAGAGTAGGTGTGTATGAAAGTCAAATGGGATAAGAAATTATTTTCTCTCTCCTCTCCTCTCTCTTGTTCGGCTGACATGGGAGTATGGGGTAGCATAATCATTATTTTATCTCTCACACTCTTCCCTCCATCTATCTCTCTCTCTCGTCAGTTTTGTGCCCAAAGGAAGGAAGAAAAGATTGATTTTTGGGTAAGTAAATGATCTCCATTGCTCAAGTTCTCTTCTTAAATGTTGATCCTTGAATCATGGGCTTCCTTTAGGTGTGTGTAGTGTAGCCATTTGGTGTTGATTTGTGCCACACAAAAATCTGATTGTTGGTGAATCAAGAACTCCCTTTGAAGAAGTTGATAAGGTGAGTGAAACTAATCTATCTATCTAAGTTTCATACCATTTGAAGTAGTTTATAAATTCTGGAAATTTTGGCTTGGATCTGAAAATTGGATGCCACTGTTCATTTGGTATGTTTTTGGCATGAGAATGGTGTTTTGGAATGAGTTTAGGATAGATAGATTGATTGGTAACTGAAATGTGAAGTTTGGTTAAGATTGGTGTTTTGATGAGATTGTTGCCCAAAACCTAAAGCATGATAATGGAGTAGGATTTTGATGATTCTGAGTATTCCATTGAGTTTATTGGGTGTTTTTTTGTGTGGGAATGGCTTTGGGTTAAGTTTGTATCCATAGGAATCAATTGGGTAAAGGTTGAGGAGAGTGTCTCTGTTTCTGCGTTTTCTGCTATCTGATGGATTCACTCGAGTAGGGATGGGTCAGCTCGAGTGAAGAATGAGCATCACCCGAGCAGAGATGGGTCTGCTCGAGTGAGGGATGAATATCACCTGAGCAGGGATGAACTCTGCTCGAGTGCTGAGTGGTTTTTCCCTTTTGTGCTTCGAGTTCGTCTGGGTTTTTATGAGCAATGCTCGAGCACATCGCTTTGTGTTCGAGTGAGCGAAGAACATGCTCGAGTGAGCATGGTCTGCTCGAGTGATAGTGGGAGTTCAGAGTGAAGGGTTGCTTCGGGTCTTCACTTGCGGGTGGATGCCAAGAGTGTGCTCTGACACTCGTGAGCATAGCCTTCTCACTCGGGCACTGGGCGTCTGCTCGAGTGAGCTTGTGCCTCAGGTGGGGGGTGGTGCTCTCGGGTTGTCACTCACGAGTAAGGTGCGCGAGTGTGCCTTCTCACTCGCGGGAATGGTGTGTGTGCTCGAGTGCAAATGGCTGTGCTCGAGTGATCCAGTTCGTTGAGAGCTTTGTGTGCTTGCGGGTCCTCACTTCCTGGACTTCTCTCGCGGGTGCTCGGGTAAGGCATTTGGCCTTGTGCTCTAGTGAGGTTCTGTGTGCTCGAGTGGGCCAGTTCCTGAAAGTTTCTTTGTGCTCTCGGGTGCTCACTCGCAGTCTCACTTTCTCTTGTGCTCGAGTGCTGTCCGTACCAATGCTCGAGTGAGAGCATTTGTGCTCGAGTGATGTCCGTACTTGTGCTTGAGTGAGAGCATCTGTGCTCGAGTAAGATGACCAAAAATGAGTGTTTTGCCTTCGAGTAAGGGATCTTTGGGATGGTTCTTCCTACCCTTTAGGAGTTTTGTTAGGAGTATTTAGTGACTCTAAAAGAGCAATAATGATAACCAATTAAGCATTATAAAGTGAATTAAGTCTTGGAATAGAGAATAACTCTTCGTCCCTAATTGTGAAAATAGGATTTGATATTTGCCTTCCTCGGGAGAGACCGGCGCTAGGACATGCCCGGAAGAACTCAGGTAGTGACTTTTCTCTTATATCTTGTATGATGTTTTGGTATGCATATCTTATCATTGAACTTGTGAAATGTGTACCATGGTCCCTTACAGCGTGAGCAGGTCAGTGTGAGCCGTGTAGAGAGTGACAGTGGTCATCTCTAGGTCGGCCGTTGGACTGCCGTCGTAATCGACATGGATCTTTGTGAATCCGACCCGTGGGGGCGGCGTTTGTGAAACCAGCCGTGGGCTGCGTGTGTGTATCTTGCCTATGTGGCTTGCGATTATGATATGCTTTATATGGATCCCATCTGTGGTGAATTATACTGTGTTGATTGTTGTGATGCAATACAGCGTGAGCAATTCAGCGTGAGCAATCGTCAGGGATGACATGTGTCATACTAACCATTGCCGTTGTAACTGCCGTTGTAGTTGCTTGTATGGATAATGATTTGATTACATGCATTATTATTGTACACTATATGATTGACTTGTTACTACGGGGATTCTTTAGAATCTCACTCTCCCAAAATTAACCCTTTTAGACAGGGCTGAAGGATTGAAAGGCAAGCGGGCGACGAAGAGTAGTTAAAGCTCCTGTTTAGGAGTATCTTTTGGAGTAGATGGTTATCATTATATATTTTGGAATTGTATATTGTAGACTTTGTGTAATCCCCAAGGAAAAAGGGTATGAATTGTAGGCTTCGTGCCTTGTGTAAATCCCTTCTTATTTTTGAATGGAACCCGAGTGAGTCGGGAATATATTTTGCACTCTGATATTTGTAAATGAAATCCACCTGTTCAGGCCATATGGTATTAAAATGGGAATATGAGACCATTGTAATTGAGTTTAGAAAAGTTTTTGAAAATTGATTTTGGGCAAAATATTTCTTTAATAAGTCCCAAATCAATTACGGTCCCTAATTCCACATTAATTACATGATTATGAACTAAATCTCGGCCTTAAGCGTGAAGGGGGTTACAACTCACATTACTCGAGGGACTACTCGAGTAACCAGATATGAAAAAGTAACATTACTTGATGGATCACTCGAGTAATGAAGTAGGGAATGCTCTCGATCAGATTTTGAACGGGATTACTAGAGGGCTCACTCGAGTAATGACCAAGGCTTACTCGAGTGACCACTCGAGTAATGCTTCCCAGGAGAATAGAACTCGTACTAAAGCTTTCGAAAATCATGGGATTAATTATGAAACTCATTCTTCTTGCTTCTAATTATTCTTACACTTCATTGTATTAGTGTTTAATGCATTTCCCCAGGAATATAATGAAGAGATGATGTGAAGAGACAAAAGTTGACTCTACGGAAGCGGTGCGTTCACCAACCACAACTGCTAGTTTTCAAAATCGAAGAACAGTCAAATATAGATACGCAACTCTAATGGACTGGTTTAAATGCTTCCAACGGCTATCACAACTCATCTATAAATATGGGAACATGCAACGAAGAACAACATCAATGAGAAACATGCAAAGATCATGAATCATCTACTCCAACCCAACTACTCTCTGTTCTTATCTATTTTCTATATCATGTATATTTGAGAGAGAGATTAGTTGTATTGTGGTTCAGTATTCATCTATTCACTTATGAGAGAGAAGATTGATTGTAATCTTTCATCATCAAAGTTGTATCCTTACGGGGTGTGTAAGGGAGAGTAACTCGGTTGTAACCTTACGGTGTGTAAGGGGGAGTAACTCTATGAGCGATTTGTAAAAGGTTTCGCAAGTGCCTGGGTAAACTTGTGGGTTGTAAAGGCTTTTCTTGTGCCTGGATTAAACAAGAAGATAGCGGATTTGAAAATCTCAGGAGGAGCCTAGGACTGGACGTAAGCCATCGCAGATTGGACCGAACCAGGATAAATCACATTTTGCATACTCTCTTCCTTAAACTCTTATATTTCTAGTATATATTATCTGCTGATTTATGATTCATTACTTTCATATTTATTACTTCCTCTAAGATGCAGAAATATTTTCAAAGTTCATAAGATTTTTATCTTATACCCAATTCACCCCCCATCTTGAGTGTCAGCCGGTTCTAACAAGTTTGACCTGTATGGTCTCAGTGACGCTAGTAAGCAAGGATTGGGATATGCCCTAATATAGCAAGAAAGAGTGGTGGTGTATGCCTCTCGATAGCTGAAGCCTAACAAGATGTGTCACCCTACTTATGATTTTGAGCTGGTGGCGATTGTGATTATTTGAAAATGTGGCAATAACGAGTATACGACATGATTGTAAAACTGTACTGCAACCATCAAAGTCTCAAATGTGTTACCAAAAAGTTTTGAATACAAAACAACATAGATGGATGGAGTTGCAAAAAGATTCTAACCTAGAAATTAAAGAGAATCTCATCACTGATGCTTTAAGTTGAGAAGTATAAACTACTTGAAAGATTCAGAGACCTCAACTTGTCAAATTAGATGTTGCTTAGTATCCATAGTGTTAGCCAAGAAAAAAGTGATTTATGAAATGAAATTGATGAGGCTAAAAGGCAATATTGGCGAGCGTAGTCAATCTGAGCTAGAATTGAATGAGTAGAAACTCATGAGTATAACCTTTCATCTAGTGGATAAGTCAGATGTAAGAAAAGGATACATGCTCTACTAACAACTGAACTAAAACAAAGAATCCTGGAGGAGGCACATACGCGCAAGTGCACTTTTCATTCAGGAGTTGTTAAAATTTATCACAACCAGAAGCCCGTGTACTGGTAGCCAGGAATGAAATGTGATGTGACTAAATATGATGCACGTTGCTTTAGATGTGAAAAGTGTAGCCAGAACATTAAGGGCCATCAAGCCTTTTATCAAGTCCCAAAATTCCTAAGTGGAAATGGAAATCTTAACCATGGATTTTCTTGAGCGATTACCCAAGATGAAGAACTATGATGCAATATAGGTAATCGTTGATTGAATTATGAAGTTAGACTCTATAGTACACAAAGTAGTATTATTTATGATAGAGACCCCAATTTGATTCAAGGTTCTAGAAGCAAAAGAAGACATGAGAAAACAGTGCCTAAAATTTATGCCTTGAGGGACATATCAAATTTCAAGGATGAAATTTATTTTATGGGGGGAGAATTGTAACATCCCTAAATTCAGTAAATTTGGATTAGGTTAGAGGAAAGTTAATATTGAACAACACCTAATATGGTTTCAAGTTAGAGAAGGAATGGTGTTTTGGCAAAAGGAAAGGCCTAATGCCAAATTAATTAATATTGCCTTGTGCAAGGGCAAAAATGAGATTAAGAATTTGATCTCAAGGAACGATTTTGGAAACAAAAATGAAGGGTCAAGATTTGCCCTTAAAAAGTAAAAGTAATGATGAAGAAGTAATTAGTTAGTTTATTGTTGGAGCCATAACAAGTTGACACCATAGCGCATGCATACATAAGCAAGACCAAGTTAACAATACCTCCTCATCCTTTATGCAATCAAGTTGGTCAAGACAAAAAAGAAAGGAAGAAAGAGATAATTGAATTAATGTAATTCTTCACTATTTCCCAAAAAGGCATATGATGAACCCATGTCATGTGAGTTCTCAAAATAAAACTAGGTTAGAAAATGTAGAGTAGTAGCTCAACCTAGGTTGTTCTTGTGAGAAGATTAATTTTTAAGTTTCTAAATAGTAAAGTGATTAATCCCTTAAAGTTGTGAGAAATCATTTTGAGAAATTGAATTTTTAAACTAATGAAGTAAACTAAGCTAAAGCAATATTTTTGTATTTTCCGGTTTTCAAGACAAAGAAGCAAACGGAATCAAAATTAACAATAACTACAAAGTAATTTAATAAACTAGAATAATAATGAAATGGGATTCCTTTGAGTTGAGGTTTTAGTCTTCCTTACTTGCTAATGATTTGAATTCCATAATGAGCCAAGAGGATGGAACTAAGCTACCACTAGCTCCATACTTGCAATAATCATTTAATTCATTCAACCAAAGCAATTAAATGAATACCACCAATTAATTATGACACAAGGAGATGAATAATTAACTTCCAATTCTAAATTGTAATTACCATTATAACAACTCAAAATATTCAATTTAATCATTTAAATCCACTTAATAGAGTCAGAATAAACAATTCAACTACTCCTAATATGAATTATACAAAGCTTAATTAATCAACTCATATCTCATCCACCAAGTTTATTCACTTGGCATAGAAAAATCAAGATCACAATTACATACTTAACTAAGCTACATAATTATGAACTAGAAAGAGAGCTTAAAGGAATTCCATTAAAGTTTAGAAGCTTAAACCATTACCCAACTCAAGAAAATCACCAACACTTTAGCTACTCATGGAAGAAGAGGAAGATGGAGCTTGATGAATAAAGGGATAATTGGCCATGAAATTGCAGTAGCCACCAAATCAAAATAGCTTTTCAATTCTGCACTAACACTGTTCTTTCAATCTTCATCTTCGACTTTCTATGCAACCGCCACTCTCACCAATTCCTCTTTCACATTCGGTGCCCTTTATTCATTTTTCATCCACGGGTCCCCTTTTCACACTTACAGCCACCTCCTTTCTTCTCATTTCACATGGGCTCTCCTTCCTTATTCTATTATTCCTCACTTTTAAAATGTCTAGCCCATCACTTGCGTCTCCTCTTCTTTTTAATCCATTTTGGTTAGCAGCCTCCTCTTCAACTCTTCATTCTACTCGTTTAACTCCCTCCTTTTCTTCCCTTTTTTACATTCGGGCAATAGCCCATTCACCACATCCACTCTCCCATTCCATTTGTTTCATCCTCTTCTCACTCAATTCAATTCGGTCCCATCCTCTTATCTTCAGTCAACAATTTCAGCTCTACTTCTTTTTCTTTTTCTTCAATTGTTCCAAATGCCACTTCCTTCTTCTATTGCTCCCATTCGTCTAACCTTTTAATTAATTCTAGTCCAGCCTACTTTAATTTATTTAACCCGCCACACTTCACGTTAATGGCTCCAATTATATTTGGCCCAGCAGCTCTCTAGTCGATCCATCATATCCTCTTCTCTTTAATTGATAACTTTCAGTCTAGCTAGCTCTCTTCTCATTTCAATTCAGCAGCCACTTAATACACAAATGGTCCCTACTTTCTTTCTTTTATTCATTTTTCTCTAGGCTAAATAAGTAAGTTGTGCCATGCCATCACCTACAAAATTATATTCACAAAGGTTGTATCTTTTTCTCACAATTAAAGAATAATAGGAAAAAAAATATTAATTAAAAATATAACAATTTAATCACTATAATTCCCAAACTATATTTTCACTAAAATCTCACATTAACACTTGATTATGCCCAAAATATTTAAGAAAGTCCTATAAAAGCCTAAGATTAATTAATAAAAATATATAAATATTTAGCTCTATCAGCATACCAAGAAAAAAAGGGATTAGTCAATATGTTCTCATCCTTTATTCATTCAAACAATTGGCCAATACACCAAGTGAGAGAGAGGAAATGTAATTAATACAACTCCTCACCTTTTTCCTAAGAGAGGGACAGTCAAGGATAAAAGGAAAAGAGAGAGAATTTTGTTAGATTCATAGTTTTGATGATAACAAACTTAGGATTATTCGAATAAGGATTTATTATCTTGTTTAAAGAAATTTATGTTGTTTAACACTGAGGATTATTCGAATAGTCAAATTGTTATTCGAGTATGAAAACATGTTTTCAATTAAGAGCTATTCGAATAACTCTTTGCTTATTTGTATAAGCAAAGTGTTATTCGAATAATAAATATGCTATTCGTATAAGAATACATAGTTGAAGAAGAGATTATTCGAATACACAACTCTATTTGAATAGTGGTATGGCTTGACTATTCTTCTAATTGACGAATGACAAAACTTATTCAAATAGTCAACTTGTTATTCAAATAGCAGCTTCACTTTTCAAAGGTTGTTTCTAAAAGATTAAGAGGTCAAGGTTATTTGAATAGTGAGAGTAGTATTTGAATAAGAAACTGGTCTAAATCAACATTCAATTTCAAAAGCATATTCAAATAGATACTGTGGTATTTGAATAAGGTTTCTTAGAAAGCTTATTTGAATAACTAAATATTGTATCAAAATAAACCTATGACAATATAAAATTTTTGAAAAGCACATTTGAATAAGGAGATTTGTATTTGACTACACACTATTATAAAAGTGTATTCGAATAACAACTTTTGTATTTGAAGAAATCTACTAGTTTTTCAAAAGAGACTATTCGAATAAGAATCAGTTTATTCAAATAAACTTAGTACAAATGGCTTCAATGTTATTCAAATAGGGAGAAGAGTATTCAAATAAACTATAACAGAAAAAGAACATTTTATTTGAATACAAGTGATCATATTTGAATAACTCATTGTTCAAGAAAACAAAGCATGCAACCAAAGATTTAGGAAATCAAGGAAACTCGTATTAAAGTTGTTAATCTTACTTGTTATTGTTCTTTTACATGATTATCATCTTTCTTAAGTAAGTTTCAGGGAATTTCAACATAAAAAACTTGAATATCAAGAAAAGAACATTTTGTGTCAGAAGCATTAAATGCAAGTAGAACGTCAACCAACACATTCTTTCTGCTCCAACGGCTATATTCCTACAAAACAAATAATGTCCAACGAAGCAATAGTAATGTAATGGATAAATGGAATGCTCTTAACATCCATTAAAAACACTCTAACTATAAATATGAAAGCATTCAAAGTGAAGCAACTACCAAACTATGAAACATTTAAGTCTGCTATTAGTGCTTTGTCTATTTTATTATTCTATCTGTACTCTGTATTCCAATGATAATTCATTCACTCTTAGAGAGAGTTACTTAAAACACTCAATACTTCTTATTGAGATAAATTAAGGTTGTGAAACCTTAAGTAGGGTATTTGTTTACATTGTGTAAAGGGGAGTGAGTGTCCTAAGAAGTATCTTGCAGTGTACAAGGTTACCAAACACCCACTGAATCTTGGAAGCTATAGTGAAAAGCTTACAGGCAATATGAAGACTATACACAGGTTAGTTAAGTTGTGATTGAACCATTATAAATCCTCAATGTACACTTCTGTTATATTTCTCTTTCTCTTAACTTCAGCTTTATTTTATTTAATTCATTCTAATGGTTATTTTTATTAAATTTTGATTATCACCAATCCACCCCCGCTTCTTTGGTAAAATGCTTACACTAACATTTGGTATTAAGAGAAAGGTTTTCTTATTCAGGTATAAAAATCTAAGACGAATCTAATGGCCAGCATGGGTGAAGGAATACTCCCAGAAGGAGCCTCAATTACAAGAGCTCCTAGTTTTAATGGAGAACACTTCTCATTCTAGAAAGCAAAGTTCAAAGTGTTCATTATAGCTATAGAATACGGGCTTTGGGAGGTTACTCAAAAAGGGAATTATATACCCATAAAAATCATAGAAGGTCAACTAGTGCCTAAGTTACCAGAGAATATAATGACAATAACAAAAAGCTTGTGACTCTCAACAACAAAATAATCTTGATGATCCAAATTGCCTCAAGTCAAAAGGAGTATTTCAGGATTGGCATACTTCCAACAACAAAGAAAATATGGCCAACCCTATAAATAGAGAATGAAGGAGCTTCGGGCATTAAAAAATGGGATCAACACTCTCGTTATAGAGTTTGATCTACTCTATATGAAGTTAGGTCAATTATTAGTTGAGTTTTAACTCAGATATGCTCATCTTATAAATCAAAATACCTTAAGTCAAAAGAAGTATTTCAAGATTTGCACACTTCCAACAGCAAAAAAACTATTGCATGCCCTAGAAATAGCTCAAGAAGGAACTTCAGGCATTAAAGAAGATCATATCAATACTCTTGTTATAGAGTTTGATCTACTCTGCATGAAGTCAGGTGAATTAATAGGTGAGTTTGAACTCAGATATACTAATCTCATAAATCAACTTAGAGCACTTGGCAAATTCTTTGATCAGAACACCTAAGTAAGGAAGATACTAAATATTTTCTCCAAGGAGTAGGAAGCCAAAGTCAAAGCAATAGAGGAAGCCAAAGACAAGTCAATGCAACTAGTGGCTTGTCTATTTGGAAGTCTATAAGAATATGAAAGCAAGATAAAGTTCATACATGGACTTAGAGAAATTGATGACAAGAAGAAGAAAGGATAGCATTGAATGTCATCAAAGAACAAAAGCCATAGAAAGCAGAAGAAGAATGTAACATCCCAATTTTATTTACCAATATTCCTTAAATGTATTGTGACACTAACTGGAATAAAATTGTGAATTTTGGTGAACATGGTGTTGAAAATTTTTCCCTAAGGGCAAGTCATTGTACTTAGAACATTAATATTTAATGAATTTCTCTATTCTATTTTCTTATTATTTGTATGTTAACTGTTATAATTGTACCCTTAGATAAATCATAAAGATTATCCAAAATGTCCTTGGTCAGTCATCTGTGTGGGAGCACAGATGAAGTGAGACCAGTATGCCTTTAATGAGGATAGAGATATGAATCAAATTCTTAGGCACTTGTAAGAGTTTAAGGTGCTGGACTGACCCGTTGTGTGGAAGCTACATGGATAAAGTCATAAGCTTCTCTCATGTATAATCGCGCCACAATGCCCTTCGACTTGAGATCATCATGAATTCCGACATCAGAGTCGCTAAGCTTTAGCCTAGTCAAAAGTCACCTTTGACCAGGTGATGATAAAGGCTATAGTCGAGCTTGGTGGGTTTCATGCAGAGGAATGTGATTGGTCAAGATGGAATTTTTCCTTCATATTAATTAGTATAAAGATATTATTTGGCCCCTTGATGAGTGAGTCTGAGAAATGTATAGCCATTACTTGAATGGAAAGGAGTTTTCACTTCTATTATTAGACTACTCAGGAATCAGGAAAATAGTAGTCAGGAATAGGAGGATGACATTATCCATACCTCATCCTTGACCAAAATATCGTGTGACAAAAAAAGACGTGACATGGTTGTATGATTGGTTGCATCGTGTTAATGATCTTCATATGAATTGGGTAGTCATAATGTCTTGCTAGAGGCTGCTTGCAACTTGTAGGTTAGTACAGTTATTGGCCAACTATCAATTTTGTATGGGCCTACAGGGTTACACATAAGAATAGCCCAACATGAGCTATAATGTCTAGGTTCATTAAATCGAAGATGTGTCTAAGATTCAATGAATACAATGTTTAATATAAGGTGGGCAAATTTTATATTTATGTCAATGATATAAAATTTGTGAAAAGATAATAATATTATATATATATATGTATTTTTGAAATACATGCATACATACATACATATGTATATGTATATATACATATATATATATATATATTATGATAATATTATTATATTGTGTTAGTTTTAAATTTAGGTTTATTGGATAAATTAAATTTAATAATTAACATGGTAGAGATATAATATCTCAGAAATTTATAAAGATAAATTAAATCTAATTCTTTAAGCTCTTTATTTAGGATAAATAATAAGTTAATTAAAACTGTAGGACAAATCTAATTAAACTGAATTATTTAATTTGCTCATCAAAGCAATTAAGCGTTAATTGATTTTAAAATTTGTTAAGATTAATTTTGAAAATCTAAGATAGCCCTATCAGTTATAAAAAAATGAATGGGCGGCATAATTAGAGTATTGATAAGAAACTGAGAAGCTGCAAGGAAACCCTAGAAAAATAGGAGACATTGGAGGCACTAGCATGGAGTCTGTGTTGGGGTTGTATTCATGTGGATACCGGTAGAGGGAGCAAATTAAAGGTGTTGGTTCCTAGAAATAAAAAATCCTAAATTCGAAAAGGTACATTTCTTCCTAACTCAGTTCAAATGCCGTTAATAGATCCTCGATTGGGATTGGTAAAATTTTTAAAATTATTCTGTTGTGCCTGCCAATCCTAACACATGGAATGTCAAAAATAAAGCAAATAGTGGTCACACACAATATGACTAAGTTTGGAACACATATTGTAAGAATTGGGGTTTACCACCAGTGTAATTTTCTATATGGCAGTCTGGTTGTGTGATCTTTATAAATTGGTAAATGATGTCCAATTCCTTTAAAATTTTGTAGAATAAAAGTAGACATATCAACCTTTAATTTAATAGGTCATATAAGACATTTGGACATGTACAGTGAGAATTATGCATTTTTGAAGTTAGCAAAGTAAAACTAGCAAGTTAACGTGACAGTGTCTAAATGGTAATTCTGGAATGTTGTGTGTCTATTTGGCTCAAGGCAATATTTTTCCATTGAAATAGACTTAATAATGGTTACATAGGCTTTGGAACTACTACAATTAGGCATCTATAAATAAATGTAGGGTTAAGGGGCAAAACTAACCTTAAACTTTTGTCAAAAGTGCACCCACCACCATAAAATTTTTTTTGGTGTAAAAGTAACCCTAAACTTTTAAAAATGGTGCAAAAGTAACCGAACTTTCAAAAAAGGGGCAAAAGTGACACCACCATTAATGGTCGTTTACTCAAAAGTTTTTAAGGGGAAAAAATACCCATAAACTTTTCTTAAAAGTGCACTCACCACCATAAAACTTTTTTTTTGGTGCAAAAGTAACCATAAACTTTCAAAAATGGGGCAAAAGTGGTGATTCTCTTACTGTGTTTAAATGTCATCTTTTGATTGTTTTAAGTCCAGGAAAACAGTACCTCGACTTATCCACCATGATTTTTCCAAACCAAAAATTGAAAAACTGATGTTCAATGAAGATGACATCATCATCCTGCTCTCACCAACATGCTTTAAATAGAATTATTGATATCAATGGTGTCGTAAACACAGTTGTCAAAATTGTTGATGGTGAAGGATCTCAACAATTTTATTTACTGCACATCGGTGAGAGCGGGATAGTGATGTCATCTTCATTGAAGATGGGTTTTTCATTTTTGGCTTGGAAAAATCATGATGGACAAGTCGATGTGTTTTTTTCCTAGACTTAGAACAATCAAAAGATTACATTTAAATCCAGTAAGATAACCGTCACTTTTGCACCATTTTTGAAAGTTTATGGCTATTTTTGCTCCCAAAAAATGTTTATGGTGGTGAGTGCACTCTTGAGAAAATTTTATGGGTATTTTTTCCTCTTAAAAATTTTAAATAAATGGTTGTTAACGGTAGTGTCACTTTTGCCCCTTTTTTAAAAGTTCATGGTTACTTTTGTGTCATTTTTAAAAGTTCTTGGTTACTTTGCACCAAAAAAAATTTTATGATAGTGGGTGCACTTTTGAGAAAAGTTTAAGGGTAGTTTTTCCTTACATGATTTGTCCCCTCCTCCGTACCATACAAGTGCTTGAGGATTTATCCAACCACACAGGAAGGATACGCCTCCCCAAGGGATCAAACAAACTACCTGAGAATAAGTAGTATGCCATGACCATGGTGCAAGTGGCTACCAAGTAGGTCATGGCGCACTACTTATCCTTAGGTAGTGTGTTCGATCCTTTGGGGGGCGTATCCTTCCTGTGTGGTTAGATAAATCCCCAAGCACCTGTGTGCTGCGGAGGAGGGAAGTGGCCACCTATGTAGGCCTGGTCGTTGCCTGTGCGGGGCCATTACATAAAAAAGTTTTGGTGACCAAAATTTGGGATGTTATAAGAGGCAAGGCAAATGAATATCTGAGATAAATATGACAAGAGTTGGAAAAAATTGTGGCCAAGTAAAATTCAGTTGAAAAGTCAACAATTGAGGTAAATTATGATAATTGAAGAAGCATGCTTGGTTATTTGAAGGGCCTTCATTACATCACTTTTGGGCAATAAGCAAAGGGAAATCATGATTGAAATACAATTGCCAAGTTGAAGTAATTAAACCAAGCAAAAAGGTGAAAGTTTGAAAAGTCAAAAAGTTTAGTTTGTAATAAATGGTCATCTTGCCATTAATTGTAAGGGAATGGATGAAGGAAATTCAAGAAGCTTATTTGGTTATTTATAAGTTTAATTTCATCACTTTTCTTTAGGCAAGAGGAAAGAGAACAAATTATGTTAAGTTAGCAAGGGACACGTCATATGGAAAAAGATGATGACAATTAAAAATTACCATGTGTCAATTAGAATAAAATACAATAAAGTAAGGAGATGGAAAGGATATATTAAAAGCTTCATATCCTCTTCCTTAAGCTCCATATTCGTCTAACACAAGAGAGAAAGAAAGAGAAAGAAAGAGAAAGAGTTTGAAGAACAAGGAAAGACAAGAGAGTTCAAGAAGGCAAATCCAAGGTAAGTTGGTGGAAATTCAAGTGTTCTTGCCTTCTAATTGTGTAAGACCTCTTCTAATCTCTATTCCTTCATAAATAGCACTTGTAGCAAGCAAAATCAAGAAGAAAGAGAGATAGAATCAACCACAGTTTAGAGAAAGAAAGAAGGAGAAATCAAGGTAAGCTTAGAAACTTGTCTTATCTTGATGATTATTGCTTGTTGTTGGATGTTGTGGTTGTTTGGTTGGATTTGTTGCTTGATTTCCATGGTTTTATAATTTTGGGGATGCCAAACCCTAAAGGGTTATACTACCCAAATTTACATTAATCATGTTCATTAGGAGTTTGGGTGGTTAAACAAGCAATTACAAGTGAAAGGAAGATGTTTTATGGATTGAATCATGAAAACCAAAATGTTTCCTTTTCTTGGATATGTTTTGGCCAGTCTTGGAGCAAGTGGTTAGGGATGGAATTTGATTAATTTGATGCTTTCATTGTGTTTAGAATGGAAAATTATGTAGGGCATATGTTAAGTGTGTAGTGTGTAAAGCATTAGAATTTGAAATGACAAAATGATCCCTAAAAACCCAGTTAGGGGATGCCAAGGGCAAAATCATCTTTCGGTAGTGAATTTGGCAATTATGTGGCCAAAAATGGATTTTACGCATGAAATTGTGCAGGATTAGCCTGAGTCATAATTTTTGGAAAAGTATAGTTGGACCAGGTATAAAGGGACTTAGATTGGGTCCCTAGGGGTATTTTGATCATTTTGAAGTTTTAAGTTAAGATAACTAACAAAATGAGTTTAAAAGAGTTTTGAGTACTACATGAATGAGTAAGAACTCAATTCTTATAAATTTGAAATTTTAGGACCGAACAGTTAGCTCGAACTGGAACAGAGTTCAAGAACAGTTTACAAGCCTAAAAGGGGTTTTGTTAGAACCGGTTATCACCCAAGAGGGGGGTGAATTGGGTGTATGATAAAAGCTTAAGAAATTTGGAAATCTTTTCGTATCTTAATGAAAGTGATAAGTATGAAGGTAATAAATTATAAATCAACAGTTAGATTAAATAATATATGCTAGAAATATAAGAGCTTAGGGAAGAGAATATGCAAACTGTAATTTATCCTGGTTCGGTTTAATCTGTGATGGCCTACGTCTAGTCCCCAGGCTCCTCCTGAGATTTTCAAATTCACTATCTTCTTGTTTAATCTGGGCACAAAAAAAGCCTTTACAATCCCACAAGTTTAGCCGGGTACTTGTGAAACCTTTTACAAATCTCTCACTGAAATACTCCCCCTTACGGCAAGTCTTACGAGCAGAGCAATCTCAAAGATCTTCCTCTCCTGCTTACTCGTGCAAGTCGTACAAGCAGCAACGTTCTCTCTTGCATACATACCTGTAAGTCTTATGAGCAGCAACGTTCTCTACTGCTTGCACCTTGTAAGTCTTACGAGCAGAATGTCTTACTGGTAATTCTCTCTACAGCTTCCCCCGTAAGGAAATCAACCCTCTCAAGGTCCCTCTACCTTGAGATCAATTCAGAAATATAGATAAAGATGTTTATAGACTCTCTCATGGAGTGGATAAAATGATCACTGAAGTACAATATAACTAACTCTATCTCAAATATACTTGATATAGAAAATAGATAAGAATAGAGAGTGGTTGGGTCGGAGTGGATGACTCATGATATAAACATGTTGGCGTTGTTGAGCTCTCGTCTCTATTTTTTTATCAACTTTGAATGCTCTCTTATTTATAGTTGATGAAGATGATGACCATTATGAGCATTCGTCTGTTGGAGTCCTATTACTTCATTTTGACCGTTGTGTGTATTTGAACAACTAGCCACTGTCCATTGTAGAGCAGAGCATCCCATAGAGGAGTGGGATATGAGCATTTGGATATTTGATAGTTTTTCCTTATGAGCTGTACGTCATGTTGTGGAGCGGCATGAAGATGTTTGAATATTCAACAGTCTTTCGTGGTGTATTGTTGCTTGTTGTGGTAGGTAGCCGCCATTCGGTGTGTAATCATGAAGTTCATCGTAATTGACTTTTTTTTATTTGAATATGCAATCTGAACGTTTAATATCTTGTTTCACACTTGAAATATATGTTAGTTAACATTTAGATATGATAACAAGTGAAAACATAATGAATGTATAACATTTAACCACGTTTGGATTGATGGCTATGAGAGTCTTAAATTTCTGTGTTTTGGTTCTGTCAGGATTTCACTCGAGTACATGTATAATTTCACGTTCTGGCTTCCTCTTGGGCAAACACTTGCTGCTCTTCACTCGCAGGACTTGAGTGCAATCCTTCTCCTCACTCGAGTGTTCTTCACATTTCTTTAGTCATATTTCTTCTCGGGTTAACAGTTTCATGTTAACACTTGCATGACTCGAGTGCAAACCTTCACTTCACTTGAGTGCATTGTCATTCACTCGAGTGTAGCTTAAATACTTCCACTCCATAGCCACTTCTAGACAACACTTGCATAAAAAATGTCAAGAGTGCGTTTTTGGACTCGTGGGTGATGTGAAAAATGATATATCATAAGAAAGCTCTTGTCATATGCATTCCAATGCAAAAAGAATCAGGTCCAAACTCCTTGTATCATGCAAGTTATGATCGAAAGAGTGTCTGTCGCACTAGACTGCACAAATGTCAACTTCCAAAAGCATAGCTCCTAGAATATAAATTCAAATTTGGAATATTACCAACCCATGGAAAGCTCTTTGAGTCTAGTTTCATATGGCTTTAGTTTTGTCTCAATCAGATGTGTTGTTTGTGAGTTATGTCCAAAATACTGAACCTATCTTGAAAAGTGACAGTGATTTCAGTGTCAACTTCCACGGATCATATCTCCTTTATCTGAGCTTCTTTTAATGTGATATTGGTGCACATGTTTCGTGTTGTGGGTCCTCTTTCATATGCCACCAGTTTCCAATCAATCTGAGGCGTGGTTTAAGAGATAGGGTCAAAATACCAGACCTCTATCAGGCAGAACGAAAAATAGAGCTGAATAGAGTAGCCCCGACAATCGAGTGTGTTCATCCTTCACTTGAGTACAACACCTCTGGCACTCGAGTGTTGAGCTCGCACTCGAGTGTTGAGCTCACACTCGAGTGAAAGTCCTCTAGAAGTGTTATAACTCATATATAAGCTATCTTAGCTTAGTAATAACCTATTCCAACCATCATTTGATCATAGAAGCCTTTGGTATCATCATAGAAACCTCCTGTATCACTTCTAACAACTTAAATCTTGATATTCTCATTAGATCTTGCAATTTATTCTCTCTTAAATATCTTTCTTCTTAATTTTCCTCTTGATAATAATTCTCCATAATCCAACAAGACAACTTCTTTATTTTCTTGATTATCTTCCATCTTTGCTTGACTGATCTACAAGGTATACAACATTAAACATAGTAATTAGTCAAAGTATTATATAAAATTTTTGCTCTTATCATTTGAAATTTATATTTGACATTATCAAAACTAATAATATCTAACAGGTTAAAGGTAGTAACTCTATCTTTCATACACTATGTGAACTTCTATATGCTGTGTATGCCATCTTCTGTGATATGTATAATGTGCATGATTTAGACTCTGTTGCCAACTCTAGGCTTTCGGACATTGTGCTATCATATGATTTAGATCCCTACCTGGTGTTATAGAATATATAAAGGAGCTATACCAAGAAGCTGGTACTGCTTATGTTACCCTATGGTGGCAGTATCTAGCATTTCTAGGAAGAATAACATGATATACTGAGATCGAAACAAATATGAGATACCAATACCTAAAGATATATGGATCTGAACCAACCTAATGCATCGAATCTCATTAAAACTCCTCTGTTAAGCTTGCTCGAGTAATAGCAATCATAGGATGGGTGACCCTTTACGAAGTTCTCATGTTGAAACCTCTAGCTAAAGGTTAAAGTGTATGAAGGTTGTCTTCAGTTGAGTTGTTATTCTTAGATGTTTTAAAGAATGCTTCAAAATATGGAGATGATGGCTTAGGCCTTGATCTTGAATTTAAGACATCGCTACTATAGTGAGTATTACCCAGAGAAAGTTCATTTGGTAACTTGAGGACTAGTGATTGCCTTGAGGTTTCTCCATGATTAATGATTGTCTTAGTTAGATGAAATGTGCTTGAAGGCATATAGGTATGATGAGTACATAGGTGCAATGCTTGAAGATGTGCAGAAGATAATGCAATGGAGAATTGAAGATAGATACATGATAATATGTTGTGTATGACTTATCATATATCTGATGTTTATTTTGTATATACATGTCAACTTAGATTATATATGTATGTATATACATAGATGCGACTCTAATAATTATGGAATAAGGTTGATGACTGAAAGTAAAGCTTTACCAAATAAAAAATACCCCAAGAATAATTGGAAAGGTTTTTGGTGGGAAATTTTAATTAACGTTTTTCCTAAGCCATAACAAGAACAATAGCACTTCTGTATACATAGTAAACGGGCATAAAGTTAAGGTGTTACAATTTACATATAGATACATTACAATCATGAGATCTTAACTCATCCATGGCATTTTTATACAATCAAATCGTAATAATCTCCAATTCATCATCATGTTTCTGCTACGCAACTCTGATACATTTTGCTTTTTACACATATACCTATAAGGTTGGTGAGGAATCGTGGTATTCTGGAGAATCTCAATAGCAAACAGTAACAATTATGCATGCAAGATAAATGCTTAGTGTATGACATGCTTGCCTTACTTAAATTCATGCTCACATAGTGACATATTTACATGCTCAATGTTTCACATAACATACTCATGGCCATGGCATAAATAGAAATAGAGCTTCAATCATTCATATATGTTTAACATAATCAAGTAAAGAATCATACATATTGATACACAAGAATATATGTCAAGTGCATGCAATTTAGGTAAGTTTACTACCTTTTGGACTTATGTCCTCTTCTTGTTCCTTTTTATTCCAATCTTTGATATTGCTTAAAACTTCTTCCATTTCCTCTTCCTTGTCATCTCATGGCTCTAGATACATAATCATATCATTAAAGCCATGATAAAAATCTACAAATTCGTAAGCCTTCCCTAATCTGCCAGATTTCATCAGTCAACTTTAAAAATTCATAACTTAATTTTGAAAAATTCAAATAGGGTAGTTCTAAGTCCTATGGAAAGCCCTTTAAGTCCTCTTTAAAGTATAAATACCTATCAGTGCTAATTATAGGGTAAAAACCTTAAGAACCCTTGACCAACATTACTACCTAAAAACACATTCCAGTGTTTGTGTGTCAGCTTCAACAGGGCATAACTTGCAATTGACAAGGCCAAATTGAACTATACTATTACCTCTACTTGTTTCACCGATCAGTTCTTGATTCCGGCATTACTTCCATAAACAAGGTGTCACCAAACACCTTAAATCAGAAATCCAAAACCATAAAATCATATCTTTCGATAAGTAGAAGAAGATTTATGAAGGCTCCAGAAGCTAGAAACACGATCTCTAGCTTCAAATCGGCTATAGAACTCAAGAACATGAAAACTTCTCTCTTCTTTCTTTTTCTTCAAATTTTTTTGAATTTTATCCCTAATTTTAGGGTGTAGCATGAATTTAATGAAGTATGGAGGTGTTGGAAGATATTTTTATTCCATGTGTCACATACTTAAAAATCCAGAGTGTTGGATGCTCTTTTTGGAAATTGTTTGGTAATAGCCAATCCTATGTACTGGATGTTCTTTCTTTACACTGCAGGGTAACCGATGCACCACCTAAAATCTATCTTTCTTTTCCCTCTAACATGTTTAGTTGAAACTCATTTGTCAAGGGAGAGGGGATATGATGAATTCCAGCTTCCTGTGCAGTGTTTGGGAAAATCAAGTATCTAGCCAGATAGGAGATCAGTGAGTTATACTAGCTTTTTCACCTATATCAGATGTCTAAGAATAGATATTGACATATGATTGGCTAATCAGGGGAGAAATTCAAAAGATACTTTAATAAATTTGCTTTAATAAAGCTACTTTAATAAAGTTACTTTTTGATACAAGGCTGCTCGATTTTACGACACTGGCCACTCCTTCCCCTAATTGTTGCCATGTATCATGGAGACTGCCCAGAAGATGCCATATGTCCCTAGTGACCATGAAATAGCAACACCTACCCCTGAGTATCCCAGACATCTTACACCAAGCCGATGTCTTTTTAAAAACGCAAGGTACATGCACCTACCCTTAAAATGCCATGTGCATACCTACACCGGCATATTTTTCTAACTAATTAGCCATATATGTCTATATGTCCAAGAATGTGCCACATATGTGCCTGTGTGGCCTAAGATAGTGCCACATACCTCAAAAACTACCACATATGAGACTATATGTCTTATGGCACACAAAGTGTACAAAGACACCAATAACATTCGTGTGAATACCGATACACAAGGCAACTTCTCATTACACCATCTTAAAAGCTACTTTATAGATTAGGGACTCAAATGGCACCACACATGCCTCTGGGTATGACCAAGATGTTGCCAAGTGTGCCAAATTGCCTATACACTAGCATCATTTATCCAACTACTTATATACATTAAGCCTCATATAATTTTGAGACTCATTCTCAACCCAAAGGGCTGAATCATATAGTTCTATAAAACTCATTCTATCTTTATGACTCTTATGAAACTAGACTTAGCAGCCTACTTGATAGTCTTATGCTCAAGTCTATAGGCTGAAGATTCGGAGCATTACATTGAGCCTCTTGATATCATTTCATTTTCATATGTACCACTTATCCTTTACCCAATCTAAGACTTGGCATGTATCTTGTTTGAGGTCAGATTTTATTTTCATGTACTTGATATAGAGAGAACCAAGGCACTCATTTTTCATCCTTAATAAAAACAAAGCCAAATAGCCACCCTTACATAATAGCCATTTGAGCCTGTACGATATTCCTTTCCTATCCTTTAGCATGCAAAAAACCATAAATATGTTTTGTACTTGTTATTCAAGTTTCTTCTTGCTATCTAAGAGGACTCACTCTTTCTACTTAGAGGAGCATGTGTACACTGTGAAAATTTTTAAGGCTTTGAGGTGAATCTTGATGAAAAATGAGTAGTTGATAGAAAAAGAGAAAAAAGAGAAGAAAAGAAGCTTGCTAAGTTGAAAACCTGTAAGGGTGGCTTAGGAAAAATTTAGAGCTGAAAAGAAAAAGAAAAGGCAAAAGGTCGCTAAGTTGAAAACACAAAAGGGTAGCATAAGTAAAAGTTAAAGCAACAAAAAAGACAAGAAAATAGAAAAGAAAAGTAAAAGAAAGATGGGCAAATACCAAGGAAAACATGGAAAGAGCTTCCTTAAGCTCTTCTTTTGTTCAAAGGCCTTTAGAGTGTATACGTGCTTATTTGGTTCTTATTGCACTTAGTTATCATGAGTATCTACTTTGGTCCTTATATATCATTCATCTTCTACTTACCTTTTATTCAGGGTACTTTTTTTCAATTCTAAGAGCACTCAATATTCTTGGTCAAGTGAGTATGGGTACATTCCTACAATTTTTGAGGCCATCAAGGTAATCTGGTTATAAGGCTGCTCTCTTTTAGATGTTTTTAAAAAGAAGAAACACAAACAAAAAAAACTTGCAAAAGTTGAAAACCTGAAAGGGCTACTTAGGCAAAAGTTAGAGCAAAAAAATGAAGAAAAAAGAAAAAAAAGAGAGAAGAAAAAAATTAAAAGAGATGAAAAAATACATAAGAATAATAGGGGGAGAAAAAGGCAAGAAAAATATGTTGCATTCAAATTATTGATATTCACGCATATTTTTCTTGTAGGATTTGTCATCATCAAAAAGGGGAATAATGTTAGATATGATTAGTTTTGATTATGTCAAATATAGATGAGAATTGATAAGAGCAAAAAATTTATGTATTTATTTTATACTTTGACTAATTACTGCGTTTAATGTGTAATATCATGTAGATTAATTAAGTTGAATTATGGAGGAAGAATGAGAAGGCAAGATTATCAAATATGGGAATATGAACAAAGAAGTGATTGAATTGATGCAAATGAACAATAGGGAGAAGAAGAAACAAAGGATTAGAGAAAGTCATAAACCTGATGGTGGGTTGATGTTATTTTGCTGATAATTCCTCATAAATGGAGAATAATCATCAAGAAGAAAATCAAGAAGCAAGGGATTGAAGAAAGTCATAAACCCAACGGTGGGTTAATGCTATTTTGCTTATAATGGAGAATGATCATCAAGAAGGAAATCAAGAAGAAAGATTTTGAAGGAAGAAGAAATTACAAGATCTAATGAGAATATCAAGATTCAAGTTGTTAGAAGTGATACTGGAGGTTTCTATGCTGATACCAGAGGTTTCTATGATCAAATGATGGTTGGAATGGGTTAATACGAATCTAAGATGACTTATATATATGAATTATGGCACTTCTAGAGGAGTTACACTCGAGTGTGAGCTCAACACTCGAGTGCAGGAACAACACACTCGAGTGTCAGGCAACTCTGTTCCACTCTGTTTTTTGTTCAAACTAGTAGAGATCCAGTATTTTGGCGATATCTCTCAAACCACATGTCAAAAAGAGGTGAAACTAGTGGCATATGAAAGTAGACTGACAACACAACAATAGACACCAAAATCATATTTAAAGGAGTTCAGATAAAGGATATATGATCGTTGGAAGTTGACACAGAAATCACCATCACTTTTCAAGATAGGTTCAGTATTTTGGACATAACTCATAACGACACATTGGATTGAGATAAAATTAGTGCTACATGAAACAAAACTCAAATACCTTTCCATAGATAGGTAATAGGTCAAATTTGAAGTTACATTCTGAGAAATAGACCTCTAGAATTTCACTCTTATACTGTCTAATTCAATAGACATTCCTTTGATCATAACTTGTAGAATAGAATGAGTTATAAGCTGATTCTATTTGCATTGAAATGTATATGACAAGAGCTTTCTTATGATACATCATTTGCCATATTTAGAGTCAAATGAACAATCAAGTCTAACGTGGCACCTCAATACCTGTGAGTCCAAAAACTCACTCTTTGAAAATATGATGTGAGTATTGTCCAGAAGTGGCAGTGAAGTGGAAGTACACTCTAGTGAATTCAAGGAATGCACTCAAGTTATGCAAGTGTTGACAAGAAAGTCTTAACCTGAGTAGAAATATAACCAGAGAAACGTGAAGAGCACTCCAACAAGACTGGTAACACTTGAGTGATGTCTGTAACACCCCGATTTTCGATTAAGGACTAATGATAATTATTGAGATTAAGCCTGAGATTAGTGGACTGCTAAGCCCTGGTTTAGCAAGAGTCCAAATTGTGATTAAGAAATATGAAAATGAGTTGATGGTAATTCCAAGTGAATTTCCATAATCAGGGGCAAAACAGTAAAGTTACCGACCAATTGATCGGTTGCCGAAGAGGAAACTCATTGGTAGCTTCAAGATCAATGGCTATGATTGATTTGTGTAATTGAGTAAGGGGCATAATCATGTGTATGTGTGTGCATGTGAGCCCATGAGAGTTGAAGTGAGATGGTGACAAGTGGTAAAGTATGGACCCTTGGATGGGTCATAAGTGTGACACCTCATCATCATCTCCATCTCCCCTCTTCTCTCTCTCGGTTTCTCTCTCTTCTCTTCCTTCCTCCATTTTCGCTGAATATGCTTGGGAGAGAGAAAGAAGAATTTGGTTTTTGAGGTAAGCAAATGGCCCCTTTAGCTCAAACTCTCTTCTCTAATGTTAATCCTTGAGTTGAGAGCTTTATTTTGGTGATTGTAGTGTCTCCATTGGTGGTGATTTGAAGATCACGAAAATATGAAGTGTGGAGAATCAAAGAGTGTCTTTGAGAAAGTTGATAAGGTATGTGAAACCAATCCTTCTATCTATGTTTCATTGCCAAATGATTAAGTTGGAAATTTCTAGAATTATTGCCCTAATTGTGAAAATATGGGTAATGGGTAGTTTGGCATGTTATGGTTATGGAAATGGTATATTGGTGTGAGTTTGGAATAGATAGAATAGATTTGGGATTGAGATGTGTGAGGTTAATGATTTTGGAAAATGATGATTATGATGCCCTAGACCAAAGCATGTTAATGGAATGGGATTTTGGTAATTCCATTGATTCCATTGAATTCAGTGAGTGATTTTGTGTGGGAGTAGCTTTGGTAGAGGTTTTGGATCCATTTGGATCATTTGGGCAAGAGTTAAGAAATGTGGCAAGTGTTGCTGCGTTTTCCTGGAATCTGATAGATTCACTCGAGCAGACAGGGGTGTGCTCGAGTGAGGGATGAATATTGCTCGAGTGAGGAAGATCCTGCTCGAGTGATATGTGAGTTTTCCCTTATTTTGCTGCGAGTGCGCCTGGGTTTTATGAGCAATGCTCGAGCACATGGCTTGGTGCTCGAGTGAGCGAAGAACATGCTCGAGTGAGCATGGTCTGCTCGAGTGATAGTGGGAGTCCAGAGTGAAGGGTTGCTTTCTGGTCTTCACTCGCGGGCAAGGTGTAAGAAGTGTGCCTTCTCGCTCGCGGGTGGGGGGCATCTGCTCGAGTGAGCCATGTGTGCTCGCGGGTGAGAGGTGTGTGCTCGCGGGTGAGAGTGGTGTGCTCGAGTGATCCAGTGCTTGGAGAGCGTTGGGGGCTCTCGGGTCCTCACTTCCTGGATTTCTCTCGCGGGTGCTCGGGTGAGGCTTTTGGCCTTGTGCTCGAGTGAGGATCTGTGCTCGAGTGAGCTGGTGCCTCAGGTGAGGGTTATGCTCTCGGGCATGTGCTTTCTGTCTCACTTTCTCTTGTGCTCGGGTGTTGTCCGTACCAATGCTCGAGTGAGAGCATTTGTGCTCGAGTGATGTCCGTACTTGTGCTCGAGTAAGAGCTTCTGTGCTCGAGTGAGGCAGTGAAAAATATCAAGTTTGAGTGTTCAAAAGGGGATCTTTGGGGATAGTCTTCCAACCCTTTAGAGCTATAGATTAAGGTGTTTGAGGGCATAATGATAACCAACTCGAATGTCTAAAAGTTAAGGAATTGGAAAAGGGATTAATCCTATGTCTTTGATTTTGGTTATAGGATTTGATGATTTCCCTGAGCGTGAGCAGCCGGATCTGGAGCTTACGTGGAAAGAGGGTAGGGAACTTACCTCTCCTGCATGTATTGATAATTGTATTTGTGTATTGATGCATGTTATTGCTTTGCGTGATTATGTGAGACATATGAGAATGATTGTAGCTCTGTTCTATTTATACTATGGCCATGAGTATGTTGTGTGAACATTGAGCATGCGGATATATCATTATGTGAACATGTGTTATTGTGATGCAAGCATGTCATGCATTAAATACTTATCTTGCATGCATATTGGTATTTGTTTTCCTACTGAGATTCCCCAGAATCTCACCCTCCCCTATCAACATTTTAGACAGGGAAGGAAGATTGAGGATGAAGCAAGCATCCAAGGACGAAGAGGACTCGTTTCTGGGTGAGAGCCTAGTAGTTGGTTATCAATGCGTATTGGGATTATGTATTTGATTGTATGGATTAGTATTTGAGAATGCATTCAGATAAGTTGTGTAATCCCTGTTATATGAGTTGTATGGGCTAATGTGCCCTATGATTATTGAGCGAAGATATGATTCCGGGATTGCCGGAAATTTATATTGCGTACTCTGATATTTGTATAAATGTAATTTATCTTCGCATAGTAATTATATTCGGAGTGTAAATATGAGACCGTGTTTTTTTAATAATTTCGAAATGCATTTGTGAAAACCCCGTCTGGTTGATGGGTTTATAAATGATGTTTTATCTTATTGGTCTCTATTTCACCTTAATCGCGAAATCCGGATATTAATTATGGCAGGGGGTTACAATGTCTACATTTACACTCGAGTCCTATGAGTGTGACATTGAAAGTGTTTACCAAAGAGTAAGTTAAATCTTGAAAGATGAAGTACACTCAAGTGAGACCTACTGCACTTAAGTGACGAAGAAAAACCCATGAAAGTATGCTTATATTGAAGGAAGCATGATCATAAAATTATGCCAGCACTCTGAAATATATTGATGCATTCAAAGTGAGGATCAATGCACTTGAGTGAGGACCTACATCACCTGCGAGTGCAAAATCACACTCTCGATAAAAATCATGTGAGTGTTACACAGAATCTGAAGTCCGTAGTACAAAACACACAACCACTCGAGTGAGAGTTAAACAACTCGAATGAGACTCTGAGAAACCAAAACGAAATAGAGTCACTCAATGAACAATCCGAATATAGTTAAATGTTATTGAATCATTGTATTTCCACTTGTTATCATATTCAAATGTTAACTAACATATATTTCAAGTGTGAAAGAGGATATTAAATGTTCATATTACAAATTCAAAAAACAAAGTCAATTATGGTGGAAATCATCATTACACACCGAATGATGGCTACCTACCATAACAAGCAACTGATACACCATGAAAGACAGTGGAATATTAAAACACTCATATTATGCTCCTTTTTGAGACATGCCGCTCCACAACATGTTGTACATCTCATAGTAAAATATCCCGCTCTTCAACAAGACGCTCAGCTCTGTAATGACAAGGTCATAGCAGCAAGTTTCTCAAATATGCTCAACTGTCAAAACAAAACAATAAGACTCCAAAGGATGAATGATTACAATGGCTATCTTCTACAACTCATCTATAAATATAGTAGCATTCAAAGAAGAAAAAAGAAGAGAACAGAGCAACAACGCCAACATGCGAATATCATGAGTCATACACTTCGACCCAAACACTCTCTGTTCTGCAGTTTCTATATTACTTATCATTCACAGAGTGATTATTTGTATTGAACTTTAGTGTTCATTATATCTACTCTATGAGAGAGTCTTTAAACACTTTCAACTATATTTCTAAATTGATCTCAAGGTAGAGGGACCTTGAGTGGGTTGATTTCCTTATGGTGGAAGCTGTAGAGAGAATTGCCCATAAGACTTTCTACTCGTAAGACTTACATGGTGCAAGCAGTAGAGAATGTTGCTGCTCGTAAGACTTAAGAGGTGTAAGCAGGAGAGAATGTTGCTACTTGTAAGAGTTGCATGAGTAAGTAGGAGATAAATGTCTTCGGGATTGCTCTGCTTGTAAGACTTGCTGTAAGGGGGAGTTTCTTAGTGAGAGGTTTGCAAAGGCTTTTCTTGTGCTCGGATTTAATAAGAAGATAGTGAATTTGAAACTCTCAGGTGGAGCCTGGGAACTGGACATAGGCCATCACAGATTGGATCGAACCAGGATAAATCACAGTTTGTATATTCTCTTACCTAAGCTCTTAAATTTCCAATATATATTATTTTATCTAACTGTTGAATTATGATTCATTAGTTTTATACTTACTTTTTTCATTAAGATATGAAAATTTTTCCAAAGTTCTTAAGTTTTTATCTTACACCAAATTCACTCCCTCTTGGGTGTCAGATGATTCTGACACCCCTTTCAAGCCAGTAATGGCTGGCACGCTTTGAAAGCCCTGTATTGTAATATCCTAAATTTTGGGACTAGAAGCTTGAGAATGAGTCTAAATGAAGTAGATGATTAGGCCCAGTTTAGTAAGAATCCCAAAATTTATTCAAGGGCTAAATGACTCAAAAGCAAGTAGAAATAATGAAAGAAAATACTCTGTGAATTTAGAAATGGATTTAGTTCCAACACATAGAAAGAACGTATATGATTCCTTTAGGTTGTGTTAGTATGACATAAAACCTAACTTGAATCTAAAAGAAGAAGAAATGGCTCTAAGGAAGAGGGAAAAGAACACAAAAGAAAGACCTAACTGCAACTTAAATAATGTTGCCCTGATCAAGGCCAAAAGAGACAATTGCCACTTGATCTTGAGTTTAAAATTGGAAGACAAAATAAAGGGTTGGGATTAGCTCATGAAAAGCAAGATTAATCATGAGTTCAAAAAGCAAATTAACCCTCCTCTCATAAGGGTTAAAATCTGTCAAAGAGGGCAAAGGAGGAAGAAAGAAAGTTTGGTCAAAGTGTTAATGCTCATGAAGAAAGCTTTGGTCAAACTTGAACCTATGTATATAAGATTAATTGGTCGACAAATTTCTTCTTCCATTATACTCTTAAATTTCATCTAAAACCAGGAAAAAGAGGAAAAGAATGTTCAATTGAAGCAATCCCAAATCCATTGACTAAGTCAAAAGAAAAGAAAAAGAAGAAGAGAAGAAAAGTCAAAGTGTCTTTCAATTATTCCAACTTGGAGAGTTAACCAAAAGCAAAACTTTGAGTGTTCAAATTGGTCAAGATTTTCTCTCCCTTTTTCAAGATAAATTTCAGCCAAGTAAAAGAGGCAGAAGGAAAGAGAAAGCTCAACCTAATTGACCCAACTTATGTTATTTAATTAACCTTACAACTCTTCAATAAACCATAGATTGTTTACACATGGACTCTTTATGCTTCCTTAGACTAAATTGTGGCCAAGTGATTTTAAGAAGGAAAGATGGATATTTAAAACATCACACACACACTCTCTCTCTCTCCCCCCTCATCAAAAGTCTACCAAGGCAAAAAAAATGCGAGAAAAAGAGAAGAAAAAGGAAAAGGAAAGAAAAAGAACATCTTGAAGAACCTAGAAGTAAAGGTGAGTCTTCATGCTTGATTTTCACCTTAATAATCACCTTTTGAGCTCAAATTCTCTTCTTTAACAATGATCTCCTCTCTAAGAGCTTTAATCCTATGGTTTTTATTTTTCAAGAGAAGGTGTTTTGAGCAACTAAAGAAAAGCCAAAGTTGAAGAATCAAAGAACTTGCTTGAGAAAGTGATAAATGTGAGACTAAGCTTCAATTTGAACTATATATTATATTGATTGGTTGATTATTATGGAATTTGTTTGGCAACCCTAAAATTTAGTTTATATGAGAATTTAGGGTTCCATGTTGTTTTTGATCATATTCATGATGTCATATGATGTTTAAAGAGCAAATGAAATGTCATTTTCGATCAGAACAGGGCATGTAAGAGGAGTGAGAATTTGATAAATTTGATGTCACCAATGGATTCTACATGAAAAAATATGTAGGAATAGATCATTGGAATGAAATAGTAAAAATAGGAATTAAACAATGTGAATGTGGCGTGTTTTTGAATAATCAAATGTTGTCCAATAAATGTGATATTTTCCAGAACAAAAGTAGACATGTCAAACTTTAATTTGATATGCCTTTGTGCCATTTGGATCTATACATTAGGATTTATGAATTTTTGAAGTTAGGCATTCAAAATTGGAATGATTTTGTGGTAGTGTGAATTGAATTGTAGTTCTAGAATTATGTGCGTAAAGGAAAAAATATGAATAGATAGAGAGAAGAGATGCATACTAGGTCGGGTTGATTTGACTATAGGTAGTAAGAGCTCATGCAAATATTATACTACTAAAGCCTAATTGGGACTGGCACAGCAGTACACTAGAACAAGCAAGATGGTAGAAGAGAAGAGAGATTGCCAGATGATTCAATGGTAGGATGGATTGTAACTGAGGGAGGCACACCCTATTTATAATGGTTTAGAGTAGCCACTAATTAGGTAGTTGTGTGTGTAATACCTATCTTACATACTCCTTTCTTACATACATGGAAGCACTATTCCTTCTTTACTCAGGGGTTCAATACTTATTCACGACTAATCAGTTGTTACTCTTACCACATATCAGAGTTAATTCTATTTCTTAGTTCCTGTGATCTCGATTATGGCAGAATTCAAATCCATATATTCATACATATACATCAAGTGTAAATATTTTGCATACAGTAACATAAATACACTTGGCTCTTCAATTCTTCGTTTTTTTTCTTTCTAGTTCTTCTTTTAGCATTCTTCTTTGTCATGCTCATGGACCTATATGGTTAGTGGGGGAGGGTGAGATTCGGGGAAATCTCAGTAGCAAATATTACAAAAAAATGCATGCAAGATGAATGCAAATGCATGATATGCTTGCCTTACATAGGCTTATGATCACATAATGATATTCTGCATGCTTAATGGTTTGCACAACGTACTTATGGCCACATCAAAAACAGAAATAGAGCTTCATTCATTCATATTCACATAATCAAGCAAAGCAATACTACAAATCAATACACATCATAAACATCACACACATGCAAGTAAGTTACTACCTTTCAGACAAGGTCCTTCTTCTTGTCCCCTTTTCCTCCAACCACTGAGGCTCCTTGGAAATTCTTCCATTCTTTTCTTTCTTGACTTCTCTTAGCCCTAGATATATAATCATATCATTAGGGCCATTTACCAAAGCCAAACAATGAGTTAAAGTGGTCAAATTATCCTAAGGGGTTAATTTCTACCCTTAGAGTTAAAAGAAATTGCAATGTCCCATAAACTTTTGATTTATGCACATTTACCAAAAGCTAGCAGAATTTGACAACCAACTTTGAAAATTCATATCTTTTTGTACAAGTATCCAATTGTAGTAGTTCAAAAGGCTATGCTACCTTTATCAAGTCTAGCTTTAGGAAAAGATATTGCCCTTAGCCAATTGGACGCACAATATTCCAGAATTATCATTTATTGGACACTGTCCAGAAACATGCTAGTTTTCACATGACCAACTTCAAAAATACATAACTCCAAGTGTACAACTCCAAATCACCTATCAAATTAAAACTTGATAAGTCTAATTTCATTCTGGAAATATTATAGGTATTGGACATCATTCAGTTATTTAAAACACAATGCAAACATCTGCCACGCAGGGAAACCCTAACTGAACAACAACATTGTAACTTTACAAATTATGTTCTAATGACCCATAATTTATAACCAGGGGCTATTCCCATATAGTTTTTCATGTAGAAGACAATGGTAATATCAAAATGATGAAATTCCTATTCCTTTATCATGTCCTATTCAAACCAAAATTTACTATTAGGATTAGTAAGCACAATGGAAGAATGTAAAATTTTTACCAATCCCAATCAAGGATCTATCAAAGGCGTTTAAACTGAGTTAAAAAGAATCGTACCTTTCTTGTTGTTCAGAGTTTTCAATCTTTAGGAGCCAATACAACAATCAACTCCTCCAATCGGTATCCACACAAATGTTACTTTAACAAGAACCGTGAGCTAGCGCCTTCAATGTCTCCTACGGTTTCCTTGCGGCTCTAAACTCTCATCTGCCCATGAGAGTTTTTCTGCTTTGTCATTTTTATAACCCATAAGGGCTTATTGGAATTCCAAAATTAATCTCATCAAGATAATTAAGGGTTAATTAATTTCAAAATTAATCAAGAGTAATTTCAAAATTAATATTGATTAATTTTGAAATTAATTAATCCTTAATTATCTTGATGAGCTAATTAAATAAATTCGGTTTAATTAAATCTGTCCAATAGTTTTAATTTAACCTATTTATTTAATCTGAATAAAGAGCTAATAGGTTTAATTTATCCTGATAAATTAAATCTGAGATATTATATCTCTATCATGTTATTAGTTATTAAATTTAATTTATCTAATAAAACTAAATTTAAAACTAACACAATATAATAATATTATCACATATATATATATATGTATTTCGAAGATACATATATATATAATATTATTAATTTTCTTTTCCACAAATTTTATCTAGATTAAACATTGTCTCGGGTTGGGTCATTCTTGTGTATGACCCTATAGGCCCATACGAAGTTGGCAGTAAGCTAATAATTGTACTAACCCATAAGTCACAAGCGGCTTCTAGTAAGACATTATGACCACCAATTCATAGAAGGATCGTTAACACAATGCAACCTATATACGACCTTGTCACATCCCTTTTGTCACACAATATTTCGGTCAAGGATGAGGCATGGATGATGTCATCCTCCTGTTCCTGACCATTACTTTCCCGATTCCAAAGCAGTATGACAATAAAAATGGAAACTCCTTTCCATCATAGTATGGCCATACATTTCTCAAACTCACTCATCGAGGGGCACAGTAATATCTCTCTACTAATGTGAGGGACAAATTCCATCACTATTCATATTCCTTCACATGAAAAACCATCAAGCTTGATTGTAGCCTTTATCATCACTAGGTCAATGGTGACTTTTGACTAGTTCAAAGCTTGACAACTCTCATGTAGGAATCCATGATGACCTCAGGTCGAAGGGCATTGTGATGTCATTTTACATAAGATAAGCTTATGACTTGATCCATGTAACTTTCTCATTGCAGGTTGGTCCAACACCTTGTACTCTTGCCTAAGACTGTAATTCATATCTCCATATTTTATCAAAGTCATACTGGTCTTATTTCATCTCTGCTCCCACATTGATGACTGACTAGGGACATTTAGGACAATTTTTATGATTTATCTATGGATACAGTCATCACAGTAAACATGTGAATAATATGATAACATAATAGAGAAAATTAATTACATTAATAATGTTCAGAGTACAATGATTGGCCCCTATGGCATAATTTCCAACATTTATGTTTGATGGAAGACATCAATTCACAAATTCACAATTTATCTGCAAAAACTAGGTTCATATGCTTCCCAAACATCCTATAACCACATATATATATGATCAAAGCTTCATGAACCCTAGAAAACCCCAAATGACTGAAATTAAGGTAGAAATCCAAAGTCCACAAGACTCATCCAACTGTTGCTCATCTTTGACGACACAAAACACCTCCTCTTGAAAAAAAACCATAGAATTGAAGCTCTTAGCAAGAGGAACAATGTTTATGAAGAGATTTTGAGTCATATAAGTAGTTTAAAAAGTTGATCGATTAGCTAGTGATTGAGATTACAAAATTAAAAAGGATTAAATATGATGCAAATGATATGAAAACAACTATGAGAAAAAGCCCTAGGGATGAGATTTCACTTAGCAAATTTTGGATTAAATCACCTATCTATTCTAGTCTAATTTATTCCAAATGATTGATAGCCGAGTTTCCCTAATTTAATTACTAGCCTCTTTTAACATCAACCAAATCTATAATTAATTGCTAATTCAATATATCCCTATATGAATTAAAGCAATTAATCATGCATTAAGATTTATGGAACTCATTAAGACTACACAACCCATATGAATATATTCCTATTTCATAAACAAATCATGGTTTTAATTATAGGGTTTACACACATGCATCTCCTTTCGGTCTCAACATACATATTGAAATCATTCAAAAGATGGCCAATCAATCGAAAGTATTAAGAACAATAATCAAAACTCAATCATGAAGGAAATATTAAAAATAGATTTAATAAGTTAAGATTCAATCCATTATTAGTAAGCTGCATCATCATCCTAGAAAAATGGAAATTTAGCTCATGATGAAATTAAAAAAACCAAAATAAATTGAAAAATTCATAAATATTGCATGAAACTTAATTATTAGATTCTAAATCACAAATATACAACTACAAGATGCATGAAAATGGAAAAATCTAGCCTTCTATATAGGAGGCAAAACCTTCCATGAAAGAGGCATGCAAAAAACATTACAATGCATGAAATTAAACTCTAAGATGGTGTGTTCTCCTTGTGTCTTCTACTTTTCTATTTATAGATGAATGCGGTGTAAAGATTTCAACTTGTTAGGCATGAATCTTGACCTTAAGCCACCAATATTGTCCTTGTGGCAACTGTAACCCCCTGCCGTAATTAATATCCGGATTATGCAATTAACGTGAAATAGAGACCAATAAGTCAAAACAACAATTATATACCCATCAACCAGACGGGGTTTTCACAATCACGTTTCAAAATCATTTAAAACACGGTCTCATATTTACACTCCGAATATAATTACTATGCGAAGATAAATTACATTTATACAAATATCAGAGTACGCAATATAAACTTCCGGCAATCCCGGAATCATATCTTCGCTCAATAATCATAGGCATAATAGCCCATACAACTCCTCGATTAGGGATTACACAAACTACTCATATACATAACCAAATATTTATCCAAATATACACATATATTATCCCAATTACTTCTTGATAACCAACTAATAAGCTCTCACCCAGAAACGAGTCTTCTTCGTCCTTGGATGCTTGCTTCATCCTCAATCTTCCTTCCCTGTCTAAAATGTTGATAGGGGAGGGTGAGATTCTGGGGAATCTCAGTAGGAAACACATACCAATATGCATGCAAGATAAGTATTTAATGCATGACATGCTTGCATCACAATAACTCATGTTCACATCATGATATATCCGCATGCTCAATGTTCACACAACATACTCATGGCCATAGTATAATAGAAACAGAGCTACAATCATTCTCATATGTTTCACATAATCATGCAAAGCAATAACATGCATCAATACACAAATACAATTATCAATACATGCAGGAGAGGTAAGTTCCCTACTTCCAGTCTTTTCTCCTCGATTTGCGTGCCAGCAACTCGGGGCTTCACATTCGATCCTACAATGTCAAATGTACTATTTAGACACTTTCATAGTGTTTCTGGGGGTTATATGATTCTATCTTGAAAATTTACCAAAATACCCCCGGGACCCCGGCCCGGCCCCGCTGTACCCGGTCCGGCTGTACTTTTCCCGAAATTTTGACATGGGCTCTTCTGACATATTTTCGCCCAAGGAATCCATTTCCGGACTCAGAATTATCAAATTCAATGTCAAATTACGAAATTGCCCTTGGCAGCCCTACTTTTAGGGTTTTAGGGGCGTTTCCGTAATTATGCTTTCTCGGCCTTTTCCGAAAAAGTGCCCAACTGTAACCCCACCTAATTTTCCCCCCTGAACTCAATGGAACCATCAAATCATTGAAAATCCAACTCTAAGACCCATTTCTAGGGCTGGCCGAAATTTATGAGTTCTCCAGGGAAAATCGGGGTTTTACGATTTCGGCTCCGTAAACGCGTTCCTTTCTACTCCTAACCACTTTATTAACCATTACATTAGGTTACAACTAACATTAAGACCCAATTTGGGCAGCATAACCCCTAGGCCACATCATTTCCAAACTTTAAAACCAATGGCAATCCGGCGAAATTTCACCGATTAAATTGCCCACAGCAGCCAGAATAAGCAATATACGAAAGTTTGGAAGTTACCTCAAGCTCCCACTAGCTTTTCCCAAATTTGGCTGAACCCTAGCCTCTCTAAAACACCAAGTTTTGAGCTTCACAACCTTAAAGAATAAAGAGGAGTGGCTTAGAGTCGGAGTTATACGCGTTAGGAGCTAGATCGTCGGAGAAATCGGCTTACCTTGCGAGATTTCTTCCTCTTTTTCTCTCTTTTCTCCAAGCTCTCTCCACGTTTTTTTCTTGCTTCAGCTGCTGTGTGCGACAGAAATGAGCTGAGGAAGATGATAACATATGTAATTCCATGCTGACATCATCTTTTAATGAGATGATGTCATAATTCCCATTTTCGGATTTTCTGGCAGATTTTCTGCCCAAACTTTGAAAAATCATAACTAATTCTAGAAAAATCGAAATGAGGTGATTCCAAAGCCAAATGAAAGGTATTTAAGTCCTCTTCATTGGAAAAATATGATCCATTACTAGAAATCACCACAAAATTCCAGAATTACACAAATTTCATCACTGCCCCAAAACAGAGTCCATTTTCGACCTCAAACTTTGGACAGTCATATCTCCCAGTTCCCAAAACGAAATGGCACAAATTATATGTCCATTTTGAAGCTTGGGATGTGAACTTCAAGACTGGAAAGTTTCATAATTTTCTGACATCATTTGCCTAGTCAAAACATCCACACGAGAAGACTGCCCAGACAGAATTCACACTGGACAGCATTTCCAATTTTTTGCAACCAATGTGTCCAATCCAATTTAAATCAATTCCAATGATTAAATACCACAACATGACACCATTTCCATCACAATATCCCATTCAATTCCTCCCTCTATTCTAAGTCAATTTGGATGTTAATCCACAATTGAACTCAAATACAGGGTTTTGGCGTTGCTCATAACACAAGCGACTACAATCCACTTTATATTCTCTAAAAGGGTTCATTAATCACTAACCACGTCCACTTTTGTAGTCATTAAACCCTAATCACAATTTAGGATCTTGCTAAACCGGGGCTTAGCAATCCACTAATCTCAGGCTTATTCTCTAGCCTCGAGTCTCAAAATTCGGGGTGTTACAGCAACCATGATTCTTGATTGCTACCGAATTTTGACATTCAAAATGGTGGAATTTTAGATTTTGATTTGCATGAAAATTGTAGCTATAGATCTTAGCTTTAAGATGCAAGTAGAAGTTCCTCATTTTAACATTTGTAGCTCAAGTTATGGGCAAATTAGTAGGCAAAGGTCAAGCTGGTACAAATTCGCATTCTCAACTTAAAAGCAAACTTTGGAACCCTTGAAGATAGAACTAAGTTTTGGCCTTAACAAAAAAGTTGTAGAGCTTTTTCTTAGCTTTTTATCCCATATAAAGAACATCCCAATCCAATGTCTAGAGCTCCAAATATTGCCTGAAAACTAAAATAGGGTTAAAATTTAGTATTGTTTTGATATATTATATTTTATGCCAAGATCATTATTTATTCATTTATCAATTATACCCACATTCATTATATTAAGCTCAAATATTATCCATAAAATCATCATATAAGGAAAAATAAATATGAAAATATTTTACTTATCATTGCCAAGTTAACAAACCTAAGTTGGTTAATTACAGTTTCATCCTTTGCCTCCCTCCTCTTGCTTAATCGAACTTAACATACAAAAAGGGAAAAGTTATGTTGTCCAATTTCTCTTTTAAAGCTTCTTACTTTTTGGTCAAATAAGAATGAAGACATGTTGACTCATTCCTAAAAAAAGATAAGGTAAATATGTTAACTTTTCTTCCTATCCCATCTTTCTTTCTTCATCCTTTTCGTTGACCAACTTCTTAGTCTGAAAGATGGGGAAGTGTATTAATTGAGCTATCCCTCTCTCTTCCTTTTGGCTTGGGCGAAAGTTGTTCACATAGGAAGAATGATTTCAATTAAATTCTCTCTCTCCCTTAGTCTTATCTTGGATGAAATATTAAACAAAAGGGGAGGGAATATGTTGACTTTGTCTTGCTTATGTAAGCATGAGTCATGTAGCCAAAAAAGTGGAAAAAGATGAGTATTTATTTTAATCATCTTCATTATAATTGCCTTCACTTTTTAAGAGCAAATCTTGACCCTTCATTCCTGTTTCCTGAATCTATCCTCAAGATCATATGGCAATTATCACTTTTGCCATAGATTATGGCAATATTATTTCTTATGCAATTAATTCTTTCAATTCTTTTTATTTTCATTTGATTCTTCTTTTTGGATACCATTTCCCTTTTCCTTTGGATCTAAGTCAGGTTCTATGTCATTTTGACTCATCCTAAAGGAATTGAGTACTTTCTTTCGACTAATTCATGCCGAAATTCATATTCAATTTTGAGGCTGTTTCTATAAGCCATTATGTTTCTATGCCTTTCTAGGACTCTTGCTAAACAGGAGCTTAGCAGTCCCCTTAATTCAGGCTCATTCTCAAGCCTCTAGTGCCAAAATTCATGAGATTACAATTCCCCCCCCCCCCGTTTAATAAATTTCATCCTCAAAATTTTGAATAACTATACCTTAGGGAATCATTCTAGACACTCAGTCTATCCCTCATATTTGTAACTCACAGAGCATGCAACACAATTCACCATATTATCAACAAGGATCTTAGATAGTATTTATCAATCATAATACAACATTATCATTCATTCTATACCCATTATGTAGTATTTAACCCAAGACCCAATAGTCCATTCGCACAATTCTTGGGTTCTCATACCGAGCCTTATAGCCTCTTCAGGACTTGGCTCCGATCACAATATCAGGCTTTACAGTCTATTCAAGACTTCAACCAGATCACACTGTATGCATTTCAAGCCTTATGACTCATTATGCTCCCACAGTACTAGATATTCTGGTCTTACTACCTAGGGAATCACCCCCATACTATAGGCATATTAGGACTTGCTGCCTTAGCTATACCTGGTACAGTCTGAATGTTCTGCCAACCTCAAGGTGTACTCTGGACATACTAGTCCAATATCACTGTGCTTGGCAACAACTATAAAGCTAGGCATCAGGTCTTATAGCCCAGAGAGGCAGGGACACTGCCCTATACAAACTTGCACACTCGGTCTTACTACCTTAAGCCTCAACTTGCGACAATTCTCAAATACATAACATTCTACTAGCCTAAGGACATACTAGTCCCTCAAGTCTTATGGGCTCAGGACATACAAGCATCATCTTTACTGAATACATAGCAAGTCTAGCTACCTAGGACACACAGTCCATTAGGTATTCTGAACTCATTCCAGTCTCTAACTCTTGTTACTCAATCCGATCATACATTTATATAATGTTCACAAAGCATGCTAAACAAACCATCCAACCACAATCATCCTGTGAGCATTCAGATATCATAACAAACACTAAACTATTGGTCATACTCTAAAGCGCTTGGTAAAACAAGTCATATGGCCCTGGGTGTCTACCCATTGCAAAACAAATCATATGGCCCCCGGGCTTCTACCAGGTGCAAAACAAGTCGTATGGCCCTCGAGCGTCTACCCGATGCATTCTTGATTATAACTGGCATCCACCCATGATATTAAAAGGTTTCATGGCCCATGCATCCAGCCGACATATTCTAAATGCTTATTAGGTCTTACTACCAAGGGAATTACCCCTATGCCATAGGCATTACAGGACTTACAGCCTCAACCTTTGCCTATCATGTTTTAATGCCTAAGAACACGTTGGCCAAATAGGTCTTACTGCCAATCATATATTCATCACACGAATATATCTGAAAGTAGAAACATAAATATAGAATCATTACATAAGATATGAGAGCAATAGCTACTTTCCCTTTGCCGTTAAGCCTATTCGTCCTTAATTTCCTACCTCATCTTTCTTTCAACAAATGGCACTAACATGATTGGCTCCTAGGGCACAATTTACAACATCCTCCAACTTGTACTAGGTAAAATCATTAATTTTCCTAATTCTTATTGTCCTAACATGACGCTCATGCTTTGCCAATTCAAGCAACTTGGTAAGAGGATCAACAACATTGTCTTCTCCTGCTACATTACATATTTTTAAATCATTTATATCATTGATTTCTCTAATAACATGAAATCGCCTGAGTATATGCTTAGTCATTTGATGTGACCTAGGCTCCTTGGTTGTGCAATAGCACCACTGTTGTCACAGAACAAATCTATTACCCCTAGTTCAGTAATGAAATTTTTGATCCAAACGGCTTCTTTAACTACTTCTGATGCTGCTATATACTTAGCTTATGTTGTAGAATCTGCTACAGTGCTCTACTTGGAGCTCTTCCAGCTTACTGCTCCACCATTTAGAGGAATATGTATCTAGATTATGATTTATGGTCATCTTGGTCAGTTTGGAAACTTGTATCTGTGTAACCAGTTACACAGAGCTCATAATCCAGTCTACCATATACCAAGAATAAGTCTTTAGTCCTACTTAAGTACTTTAGGATATTCTTTGATAGCATTCTAATGACCTTCACTAGGATTTATTGATATCTGCTGGTCATACTTAAGGCAAATAAGATATCTAGTCAAGTATAGAATATAGCAAACATGATGGATCTAATAGCTGAGGCATATGGAACCTTGCTCATGCTATCTTGCTGATCAGGTGTACTAAGACACAAATACTTGCTAAGATGGATGCCATAAGACATGGGCATGTAACCCCTTTTTGAATCCTACCTACTAAACCTATGTAGTATCTTGTCTATGTATGTGCTCTAACTTAGGCCTATTAGTCTCTTAGATCTATCTCTATAGATGTTAATCCCTAGGACATAGGTGGCTTCACCTAAGTCTTTTATCGAGGAAGACTTTCCTCACCAAGACTTGACACTCTACAAGATAGGAATATCATTCCCAATGAGTAGGATGTCTTCTACATAAAATACTAGATTTACAACTGTGTTCCTACTAACCTTCTTATAAATAAAAGGTTCATCAATGTTCTAAATGAATCCAAATTCTTTAATTGCTTCAACAAAATGATGATTCCAACTCTAGGATGCTTGTTTCAATCCATAAATAGATCTTTGAAGCTTGCACACTTTACCAGAGTCCTTTGAACACACAAAACCTTTAGGTTATGTCATGTACACATCCTCTAGTAGCTTTCTACTAAGTTATTTTGACATCTATATGCCATATTTCATAGTTATAATATGCTGTAATAGAAAGAAGGATTCTGATTGATTTGGCCATTGCAACTAGGCAAAATGTTTAATTATAGTATACACCATGAGTTTGAGCAAATCCTTTTGCAACCACTCGTGCGTTGAAGACATTTACTTTGTCATCCATATCAGATTTCTCCTTGAAAACCCATTTTCACCTAATGTTTTTTACACTTTCGGGAGGAATGACTAAGGTCCATACCAGATTTTCGTAGATAGATTGCATTTTAGACTTCATGGCATTTAGCCATTTCTTAGAGTTTGGTCCCAATATGGCTTCTCAATAGGTAGTTAGCTAGGTAGGCACCTGGCAGCCCCAAGTATATGAGCGGGGTGGGCACCACCGGCGCGGGGCATCCTCAGAGGGGGTAAAACCAGGGTGGGTGTGACACGCAGCCAAAAGTTCCTGGCTGTAGCCCAAAAGCTTCTAGACTGGTTTTGGCTGCAGCCAAAGGATTCTTAACTGTAGCAAAAAAAACTTCTAACCTATTTTTACTGCAACCAAAGAATTTCTTGGCTACAACCAACTCCCAAAAATCAGTATTTTGAAACTTTTAAAAGTGGTTTTTGATATACTTCTTCCTAGTGAGTGTTTGGCAATTTGCAAAACCTAGGTTTCAAACTTACCTCGTAAATCATAAAAGCTATTTTCAAAAGCTAATCCAAACACACACCTAAACATTTTAGGCTTTCATTGAGCTTATCATAGCCACCTAAGGGACTCAAATGATAACAAACCTTAAGTGTTTTGAAATTAAGAGTTTGGAAAAAAGGAATGACATTATGTCCTTATTTTGGTTGATTGGATTCAATATTTTCCTTGAACATAAGCAACCTGTGCTAGAGCACACCCTAAAAGAATAAGGTAGTAACACTTTCTCTTATACTTAGTGTAATGCATTTTATGTTTGTCATATCATTGAATTGTGTATTGCGAATGCTGTGAAGTTTTCTACTATTAAAAATATGTTAAAGTCGTGATGGCTATGTGTATACCGTGAAGGCAATGTGTATGTTGCGAGAGCAATGTGTAAGCCGTGAAGGTGATGTGTATTACAGCGTGAGCAATCATGGATGTGATATAAGTCACACCTTACCCTGTCATTGTAAATGTGTAAACTGTGAAGGCTATGTGTATGCTGTGAAGATTATGTGTATGCCGTGAAGGCCATATGTATGATACTACTACTTGGTGATTTACTTGTATACTATGTGATTATATATTGTATGAGTGATTTGTTACCACTGGGATTCTCTTGAATCTCATTCTTTCCATTAACTAACCTACAACCAAGGCAAGTGGCTCGAAGGAAAAGCAGACAACCAAGGGCGACTAGTTCTTTATTTTCATTTGTTGGTTAATTGTCATATTTTGGTTGGGATTACTGTACCTTTTGTAAATATTATTTTGGAGAAGGATATGTAATCCCATGAATTGGAACTTGTAAGGGACAAATATGTCCCATAAACCCTTTAGTTATTATATGAAAACCTAAGGGTTGCCGGGAATTTTGGTTTACACTCTAATATTTATGAATGCAACTTAACTGCGCAAGTGAATTATATTCAAAATGTGAATGTGAGACCAGATTAAACAGATTTTGAAAGAAATTTTAAAAACCCACTTTATCTTAGGGCGATTCCTTGTTTTGAAGTTTGGGACTTATTAGATTTTAAAATAACCATTGGTCTCTAATTTATCTTAATTATGCATTTTCAAATTATAATTACTGATTATAAGGTAGGGGTTACATAAGGCCTTTGTTGTCTCATACCTTTCTTGTCTTGCTTGTTGCTGGAACATTTCCTTGAGATGCACAATTATCTCGTGAGCCTCCATAAGTTCCAGATCTCTTTGGAGCTTTGGCACCATGGTGGCAAGCATCAAGTAACCAATATCCAGAGTCTTCCTTATGCTTTGTGTAAGCATCTTTCTAAGCTCTTGGAGCATTGGTTGCAGGCTCCTTAAGAATGGGATTATCTAGGACATAAGCTTTTCTTTCCTGTTTGAGAACAATTCTCAAGTTCCTGAATAAGTCAAGAAAGTTTGTCCTTCTCAAGGACTAAAAGCAATGATAGTGTAGCAATATTACTATTCGACATGATTTTACAATAAACTATGCAAAGTTGGTTAGTAATCTCCAGCTAAATTAACAACCCTCAATATAATAATTAATAGGCTAAGATCCATATTTCTCTTAAATTTAAGTCTGCTTTGGCAGGATGCTTAAATCAAGTTATTTAGGTAGGTAACCTCTTTACTAATTACATCATATTTAACTCTTAGATCTTTATAGGATTCGATCATCATATGATCTGGCATGTTTAATCCCATCTAGTTCCTTAAGATCCAAAACTGTTTCTTTAATCTCAATTAAGTCCAAACAATAATGAATCTTTGTGAGTAGCACCATTACTCACTGTTGTCTCACCAACATAACTCAAATGCATCCACTTTGATGGAACCTACAATTGAGTGATATAGGTTTTGACAAGTATTCATTAATTGATAGCATTATGACTTAAGATTTCATTTAGAGGGCTTAATTAATTACTTTGTTAATATGAATACATATATCATAGTTTTATCTCATACAAATATACATATATGTGTAAAATATGCATGTAATGATCTAATTAAAGGAAACATAATTTAAAGGTGACACAATATTGCTCACATAACCCAAATCCTCTCAAGCCATTGAGAGGACTTCTCTAGTAAGAAAAAAATACATTGAGAAACCTCGTTTAAACTTACGAGGGGAGTGAGATGAGAAGAGAATGTATATCCAGGCCATGTATAGGAAGGCGCGGCACAACACATAGGCCGTATTTAAAAAAAAATTTACAACCCTTGTAAAAGTATAGCCATATTGTTCACCATACCCAAACAATTTTAGAAATTAAAACCACAATAAATAACAATTATTAATTGTTAGCCACGACAGTCTTGCTAATTCCTCATTAAACTTAATATTGATCCCAACTTTTAATGAGCAAGATCCTATCAATACTAGAAAGGTAGAGGTATCTAATTTAGTATGGTTGGCTTCTATAAAATACTAGCTTCCTCATATTTTGCCTAATTTTCAAGCTTTTTTACACTAGAAGTAGAGGCATCACAAGTCTCTAAGAACAACTATGAATCTTTTTAATTTATTTATCCTTAACATTTCATGTAAGAGATCCCCACATGTTTCTACTCAACATACTGCCCATGAGATTTTGATTCTAACAACCCCAAAACACAAGAGTACTAAAGCCGAGCTAGGTTTTCCTTGGTCAACTATCCTTCTCGATTAATCACCATCAATCAAATTCAAAGCAATATACCACATACAACTTATATACCACATATACAATTTATAATCAAGATGAAACTTTAAACTCAACTTAAATGCACAATTGACCTGGCTCTAATGCCACTGTTAGGATTGGTAGGCACAGCGAAAAATCAAAATTCAAAAGTTTTCCAATCCTTACTATAGATCTATCCATAGCATTTAAATGAGTGGTAAAGAAGCATACCTTTCTTATGTCTTCAGTCCTTCATTTTGATCTCAATGAGCTAACAACTCGAATCAGCTTCCTCTTCCAATATCCATATGGATAGGAATCCAACACAAAAAGTATGCTAGAACCACCAATGTCTTTCTCTAAAGTTTTTTTCTCACAGCTCTCTTTCTTGCTTTTTTCATCACTGTAGAAACCCTACCTCAACCTTTTTAAATAACTAGTCAGGGCTTTCCATTTTATGATGGATATTAGATTTTTAGAATTAATCTTAATTTTGAAATCTATATTACATCAATTAACACTTAATTGTCCTTTGATAAACAAATTAAATAAATATGGTTTAATTAAATTTGTCCAACAGTTTTAACTTAACCTATTTTTTTAATCTGAATAAACAGCTAATGGAAATAGATTTAATTTATCTTTATAATTAAATCCAAGATATTATATCTGTTAGTACAAGTTTTTCACCCAAGAAGGAGGTGAATTGGGTGATCAACTTTCATCAACGTTACTTAGAAAGCAGTTCTCAAAAACATTTTTACTCATATCAAGGGTATATCAGTTACCTTCCTTTTTTTGCTCTGAGTTTTGCTTTAAGATTTGTCTTCTCAAATTGTAAGTCCTTCTTGTTTACAATTAGACATTCTTCAGAGTCAAATATCACCTAGTTGTTTTTATCTGTACTTTGACTCACACTAAGCAAATTATTTAGAGGCCTTCAATGTAATAAACATCTTTGACTTTAATGCCTTTGTCACTTCCAATCTCACCAATTCCTGCATCTTTCCTCATTGATTTCATCTAAATTTTACCTTTCTAACTTCTTTAGGCTCTAATGTGGTAAATTTTTTGCAATTATCAGTCATATGTCTAGAGCATCCGTTGTCTATATACCATTTGTTGGCTCTGGATGCTTTAAAACATATCTCATCTTCGATTTCTTCTTAAGCAACCAGACAGATATTAACAACTTCTTTATTGCTATCTTCATAGAGGGGCCGTCTCCCCATATAGCAAAAATAAATGCTTTTTTTTGTTGAAGAATTTGACTTTTCTCTTTTCTTTGTTCTTCTGAATTAGCTCTGGGCATTCTGACTTAATATGTCCTACTTTCCACATTCATAGTAGATGATGTGTTCCTTGTTCACTTTTCTACTGCTAGTTCCTCCCTTCCAAACATTTCTAAATCCCTGAACTTTCTTGTAAAACTTCTTAACTCATGTTATTATTAGGCTCATTTAGTCGTCATTGAAATATCTATCATTTTCTTGGGTTTTCTCCTTTATATTTAGTGTGAGGCTTTTCTTTTTCTTGTTACTGACTTCTTCTAGTTCCTATTTGAACTTTAGCTTGCTTTCATACTATGAGAGGCTTCCAAACAGAAGCTACGGATCACATTAATTTGCCCTTTGCCTCCTTGATTGTCATAACTTTTGCCTCCCATTCTTTAGAGAGGATGTTCAATATCTTTCTTACTTAGGTATTATAATCATAGAATTTCCCAAGTACTGCAAGTTGATTCATAAGATGAGAGTATCTGAGTTCAAATTCAGCTATTGACTCACCTATTTTGATTCAAAGTAGGTCAAACTCGGGGACAAGGGTGTTGATATGGTTTTCTTTTATTCCTGAAGTTTCTTTGAGCTATTTCAACACCCTGACATATTTCCTTAGTTGTTGGAAGTGTGCAAATCCTGAAATACTCATTTTGACTTAAGGCACTTTGAATCATCAAGATTGTCTTACTATTGAGAGTGACCAGCTTTTTATCATTGTTATGCTTGCCATTGGATCCTTCTTACTTTATTATACCTAAACAAGAAGACCTAGGCTCTGATACCAAATATTAGAGCAAGCGTTTCACCCAAGGGGGTGAATCAAGTGATCATAGAATAATCAAACTGTAACTATAAATTGATAGAATTTAAAGCACAATTAAGAGCTAGGAAAATATCACCGAAGTGTACACTGGGAGTTATACAGGTTTCACCACAACCACTTTGAATTACATCTAGTCCTCATAGTTACTCTAAGTGTTTCACTATATCTTCCAAGATTCAGTGGGTTCTTGGCACCTCAGTGCACAGCAAATTCTGTCATTGGACACTCGCTCCCCCTTACACAATGTAAGCCAATCCCCAACTCAAGATTCCACAATCTTAAGTTGTCTCAACAACATATAGTAAGCATTTAATGACAATCTCTCTCAAAGAGTAAATATAGAATCACTGATGTACAAAGTGTATATAGAATGAAAATTAGAACAAATGTAAATTGATCGTTGATGGCTCAGTATGTTGTTCTATTTTTCTCCTTTGAATGCTTCCATATATATAGTTGGGTTTAATAGCCATTGTCAGCATTTTAACATGTCCGTTAGAGACACACAATTTCTTTTGATCGTTCTTCTTATTTGATAAATAGCCATTGTGGTAGCTGAGCATTACAAACATTCTGTTCTTCCTAAAGTGGCTTCTCTCTCTTTAGCATGATCCCTTCATTGTTTTCTTGTAATACTTCAAACAGTAATACAATGAAGTATTAGCCATATAAATATTAAATCAAGTATTAACATATGATATCATGCATTCTGAACCATCACTCGAGTGATCCCTTCCAAAACTTGGTAAAGAGTTTGATCCAGTTTTCAAACTTCATCACTCGAGTGATTAAGGAACAATCACTTGAGTGATCGCTTGCAAATCTTGGCAGAGAGTCACCAACTTTATATCTTACCTCATCCCTTGAGTGGCCTTTCAAGTGATCCTTAGTTATTACTTAGTGATATCTCTCAAAATCTGGTAGAGTATTCTGGGCATTTTCCAACTCTATCACTCGAGTAATAAAGGGCCATCACTCGAGCGATCCCTTCTAAAATTAACCAAATACATCTTCTCTTGTATTATGACTTCTTCTCTTTCTTCATTAATCGAGTGGTCACTCGAGTGATAGTTATACGTGCTTCAGAACACTGCTTCTTTGTTCAAAAATCTTTATTTAATTCAACCATTTATAACATAATTTGTTATCATCAAAACATAAGATCTAACAATATCTTTTTCATGTTAGTTATTAAATTTAATTTATCAGATAAAACTAAATTTAAAGCTAACAAAATATAACAATATTATCATATGATATATATATGTGTGTGTGTGTTTATTTCGAAAATACATATATGTATATATAATATTATTAATTTTGTTTTCAAATATATATTTATTCATCCACCCAAGATTAACCATTACATTCATTAAATCTAGATATATCTTAGATTCAATGAATCTAGACATTATAGCTCATGTTGGGCAATTTTGTGTATGACCTTATAGGCCTATATGAAGTTGGTAGTATGATAATGACTAGACTAACCCATAAGTCGTAAGCGGCCTCTGGCAAGACATTAAGACTACCCAATTCATATGAGGATCGATAAACCGATGCAACCTGTCATACAACCATATCACATCCCTTCAGTCAAGGATGAGGCATAGAGGATGTCATCCTCCTATTCCTGACCATTACTTTCACGATCCTTAAGTAGTCTAACTATAGATATGGAAACTCCTTTCCATTGTAATATGGCCATACATTTCTAGCACTTACTCATCAAGAGGCCCAATAATGTCTCTCTACTAATGTGAGGGACAAATTCCTTCTTGACTATTCACGTTCCTCTACATGAAAACCACCAAGCCTAAACATAGTCATTATCGTCACCCAGTCAAAGGGGACTTTTGACTAGGTCAAAGCTGAGAAACTCTCATGTAGGAATCTATGATTATTTCTAGTTAAAGGGCATAGTGACGTGGTTATACATGAGACAAGCTTATGACTTGATCCATGTAGCTTTCTTATAGCGAGTCGGTCTAAGCACATTGTACTCTTACAAGTGCCTAGGACTTTGATTTGTATCTCCATACCTATTCAGAGTGATACTGATTTATTTCGTCTTTGATCCTACATAGATGACCGACCATGGACATTTAGGACAATCATTATGATTTATCCAAGAATAGTTATCACGGTGAACATGTAAATAATATGGTAACAAAATGGAGAAGTTGATTGAATAATAATGTTCAAAGTGTAAGGATTAGCCCTTAGGGTACAATTTCCAACATCCAACTAGTAGCCTCTCGAAACCTCATACACATTTCTGTACCATATTCTAGTACTTCAAGCCACTCTATTTCAAATTCTTGGAGAATCAATTCAACTATTGCATTTGATTCTCAAGTTATGATTCAACTCTTAAAACCTTAGAACCTTAACATCTGTTGAGTCAAGAAATCATGTTCCCAAATTATACCCAATATACATGTATACTATAATCATGATTTAACATTCCTATTCTAAGAGTCAAACATTTGGATTATGTTCTCATAGCATCAGTATTGTTTTGAGGTTCTACCTTAATCCTTAATATTATAAAGGCATATTCTAATCATTATTCTTTTACCTCAAAGATAATCGCTTCCAACTCTACATCATAAGTACATAACTTGTCTTGTAAGGCTTCAACTGTTAAGAGACTTACACCACCATTCTGCCCTGCCTTATTAGGACATATGCTATCATTTCTTATATGTTTCACTATAGACCATACAAGTCACTTCACTGCAGACCACTCAGGTCACTTCTCTGCAAACCTGACAGGTCACACCAAGATATGGGATAATAAAAACTAGTACGAGTGTCAACCCCTTCTACAGCTTTATAAAGTTCCTCTCACTTTCCTTATTCCATTCAAACAAGAAACCCTTTCCTAAGAGTTTATCATGACAAGGTGATTCGAGTGTCAAGATACCTCCCGACAATATCTGATAAAACCTAAAAAACGCGTATCTCTTTAACAGTTTATGGCCTCCTCAAGTTCAATACTGTCTATCATACCTATATGCCTTTAACTATGCTTCATCTAACTAAGATGAGCATTAGTCATAGAGAAACCTTAAGGTAATCAGTATTCCTCAAGTCTCCAAGACCTTACCAACTTAACTTGATAGGGGGTCACCCATCCTAGAATTTTTCTTGCCTAAGCATGCTTAACTGTGGAGTTCTAATAGGTTTCGATACATTCTTAAGGTACTTCCCAAGGGATTACCCATCTCGGTATTACTCCTATCTAAGCATGCTTAACCATGGAGTTCCTATGGTATCTAGGGCATTAGTGCTCATACTGATCCATACATCTCTGGGCATCGGTATCCCATATATACCTCGATCCTAGTATATCATGTTATCCCACATAGAAATGCTAGATACTGTCCCATATGGAAACATAAGCAATACTAGCTTCTTGGTATAGCCCCTCATGTGTTCTCATAACATAGGGGAAAAATCTGGATCATACTCTAACTCAATATCAAGAACCCTCAAGTTAGCAATAGACTCTGAATCCTACACTTCGTCTTCTATCCTTAGGGTCTCATTACTATTGTCACCAGTAAAGGAATCCTCACTAGGACTGCTCACCGCTAACATCCCTGTCAAGCGGAGCCACTTCATTTATGTAGACCTTTGCCCCTTCCTTCAACAGGCTAGACAACAAACAGGGTTGGTCTAATTCCTTAGGTTCTTCTACTATCTGTAACTCTGAGTTATAGTAGCACTAACAGGGGACCACTATACTATTCATATGAGTAGAGAATAGAGTATAGCTAGAACCCTTTGTTCTTACTGGACCATTTGCTCTGAGCAGACAATTCCATTGCCAGAATCACTGGTCTAATACCAAAAATGTAATACCCGTCTTATATATCCCTTTATTACATACTCAAAAGTGTTATTCTTTCTTTACTTAGGGGTTCAATAATTATTCATGACTAATGAGCTGTTACTCTTACCAAATTCTATTTTTTAGTTCCAGTGATCCTGATTATAGCTGAATTCAAATCCGCGTTCATACGTATACGTAGAGTATAAATATTTTACGTATAGTAAACATACATCCACTTGGCTCTTTAATTCTTCATCTTCTTTCTTTCTAGTTCATCTTTAAGCATTATTTTCCATCCTGCTCATGAACCTATATGGTTAGTGAGGGAGGGTGAGAATCGGTGGAATCTCAATAGCAAACATTACAAACAATGCATGTAAGATGAATGCCAGTGCATGACATGCTTGCCTTACATAGGCTCATGTTCACATAATGATATTCAATATTCTTAATGTTTCGTGCAACATACTTATGCCTTACATAGGCTTATGTCCAAAAAAATGCCAGTTTTCACATTACCAATTTCAAAAATACATAACTCCTAGTGTACAGCTCCAAATGACCTATCAAATTAAAGCTTGATAAGTCTACTTTCATTCTAAACAATATCATAGGCATTAGACACCATTCAGTTACTCAAAACACAATGCAAACATCTACCACGCAGGAAAACCCTAACTGAACAACAATATTGTAACTTTACAAATTCTGTTCCAATGACCTAGAATTTATAACTAAGGACTATTCCCATAAAGTTTTTCATGTAGAACACAATGGTAATATCAAAATGATCAAATTCCCATTCCTTCAATATGTCATGTTTAGACCATAATTTAGGGTTTGATGCAAGACAACAATTCACAAATTCACTATTTATCCACCAAACTAGGTTTATATGCTTCCTAAAAATCATATAACCACATGTATATTATCAAAGCTTCATGAACCCTAGAAAACCCTAAATTGCTGAAATTAGGGCAGAAATCCATAGTCTATAAAGTTTATCCAACTTTTGCTCATCTTTAACAATACAAAACACCTCCTCTTGAAAAACCAAAACCATAGAATTAAAGCTCTTAGCAAGAGGAACAATGTTTATGAAGAGATTTTGAGCCATAGAAGTGGTTTACAAGGTCAAAATCCAAGTAGAAACGCTCTCATAGAAGTTGTCTTCTTTCGCTTTCCTTTAAGCTTGCTTGGCCAACCTTAGTGAGAGTGGGAATGAATTATGTTTTACTTGATTAGCTGTAGCTCCTTCAATTCTCTTGCAGAGAAATCACTTAAGGAAAAAGAGGAAAGATCTATGTGCCACCAAATTGTTGTTTCCTGAAAACGTTGCCAAGTTAACTAACCTAAGTTGGTCAATTAGAGTTTCATCCTTTCCCTCTCTCCTCTTGATTAACCGAACTTGACATACAAAAAGGGAAAAGTTATATTGTCCAATTTCTCATTTAAAGCTTCTTACTTTTTGGTCTAACAAGAATGAAGACATGCTGACTCATTCCTTAATAAAGATGATGTAAAATGTTGATCTTTCTTCCTATCTCCTCTTTTCTTTGTTCATGCTTTTCCTTGACCAACTTTTTGGTCTGAAAGATGGGGAAGTGTATTAATTGAGCTATCCCTCTCTCTTCCATTTGGCTTGGATGAAAATTGTGCATAATGGAGGAGGAATGATTTCAATTAAACTTTCTCTCTCTCCCTTGGTCTTATCTTGGATAAATATTAAATGAAAGGGGAGGCAAATTGTTGATTTTGTCTTACTTATGTAAGCATGACTCATGTTGCCAAATAAGAGAAAAAGGATGCGTATTTATTTGAATCAACTTCATTATAATTGCCTTCACTTTTTAAGAGCTATCTTAACCCTTCATTCTTGTTTCCCAAATCTATTCTCAAGATCAAATGACAATTGTCTCTTTTGCCATTGGCAATATTAATTCTTGTGTCATTAATTCTTACAAAATTTTTTATTTTTCTTTGATTCTTCTATCTAGACACCATTTCCCTTTTCCTTTGGATTTGAGTCAAGTTCTATGTTATTTTGACACATCCTAAAGGAATTAGGTACTTTCTTCTAACTAATTCGCACCTAAATTCATATTTTATTCTGGGTACGATTTCAATAAGCCATTATATTTCTTATGCCTTCTTGGGACTCTTGCTAAACTGGGCCTTAGCAATCCCCTTAATTCAAGCTCATTCTTAAGCCTCTAATCCTAAAATTCAAGATATTACATTGTGCACTACTTCTTGCATTCCAAGTTAGTCATTAGGAAAATTAATTCTCAATTAATTTCCTAATATATGGTGACTTGTCTTTTACTTAACAATCCCATAATTAATACTAACTTGTTTTCCATACTAACATACATTCTTCTTTGACAAGGTTACTTGTATCCTAATCAAATAGTCCAACCATCAAGGGCAAACTTGGACCCAAAGTCTAATATCTCCCACTTATACTTGATGGGCCTCCCATCATACAACTACTACTTCTTCTTGTTTCATACTTGGTATCTATCATAACTGCATGGGCACAACATCTTCAAAATTTTGGTACTTGTGATACTAGAAATCCTTCATCTTTGATCAGCATCCAAGCACATCCTTTATGAACAATAAATTGTTTCCTTGTATGCCCTAGGTCCATCTATCTCTTAACTCATAGCATATCTAATCCCTCTCAAGTTAGAGTTCCTTTTGTTTTTATTTTTAACTTAGATTTCCTACCATGCTTGTAGTATACATACTTGCTAGTTTTTCCAATAACCTATTAGAGACATGTCATAGATGCCACTGTAATAGTGTACTTCGGGATCAAAAACATCAATCCGTCTTATCTTAGTCGATTTCTTAGCTTTCACTCATCTGATCAAATCATGTGTGATCATGGAGCTTTAACAAAAGTAGATAGCCCATAGCCAAACTTTCAAAATGCCTACCTAAGTCCTGAGGGTATCATATAAGGATTTTCCCTTCTTGGGACTCACACCATAGTAAGCTAGGGATCTTTCACCTATATCCCATGTTGCAGTCATTCTCTCAAGCACATGTAGTATGAATTGCATGCTATGGTGATTTTCTAATGGTGTACATTGATTTTATCTTTTATCTTTCACCGCAAAGGCATTAGTTCCAAAAGCACTCAACATTTAAACCAGAACTTCCTTATACAATCATTCCTTTTGCAATCTCATTTGTAAAAAAGAGTCTTTTGCATGGCTCTAGGTCTGATGGTACTCATATGTAATCATGCTTTGATCTATCTTGTATGCAATGTATTTATATATATGTGTATATCTCATCTCAGTTCAACTAAGTAGACCCATGCACAAAGATCCTTCTTATCTATCTTATGGTGATCATTTGCTCATCTTACCCTCTTACGCCCCTATGAATCATGGAAAGATGGTTGTTCATGTGAATGAATCAACCTTTCTGACTTGTACGACATACAAAATTGTATACCTTGGGCCTATGAACATATTTACACTAATATATTCATAATATATTCGAAAACTAAAAAATTCATTGTTTTATGTCTCAAAAATAACGTTGAATATATTACATTTTACACATGCCCAAAGCATTTACATGCTTAACAAAAGGGTTTCTAGAAATGGACTTTGTAAGGGGATTAGCTAATATCATATGATTGGAAAGGTATTGAATAGTCACTTTTTTTCTTTGTGATCACGTCTCTTACAAAATGATATTCAACGCCTATGTGCTTTGTCCTACAATGGTCCTTAGTGTTAAAACCGGTTGACATCCAAGAGGGGGGTGAATTGGTGTAAGATAAAAACTTAAGAACTTTGAAAATCTTTTTGTATCTTAGTGAAAGTAATAAGTATGAAGGTAATGAATCATAAAACAACAATTATATTAAATAAAGTATACTAGAAATGTAAGTACTTAGGGAAGAGAATATGCAAACTATGATTTATCCTAATTCGGTTGAATCTGTGATGACCTACGTCCAGCCCCTAGGCTCCTCCCGAGATTTTCAAATCCACTATCTTCTTGTTTTATTCGGGCACAAGAAAAGCCTTTACAATCCCACAAGTATAGCCAGGAACTTATGAAACCTTTTACAAATCTCTTACTAAAATACTCCCCTTTACGGCAAGTCTTACAAGCAGAGCAATCTTAAAGACCTTCCTCTCCTGCTTACCTGTGCAAGTCTTATGAGCAGCAATGTTCTCTCCTACTTACATCCCTATAAGTCTTATGAGCAGTAACGTTCTCTACTACTTGCACCTTGTAAGTCTTACTAGCATAATGTCTTAATAGCAATTCTCTCAACAGCTTCCCCTATAAGGAAATCAACCCTCTCAAGGTCCCTCTACCTTGAGATCAATTCCAAAATACAATTGAAAGTGTTTATAGACTCTCTCAAGGAGTATATATAATGCTCACTGAAGTACAATACAAATAATCACTCTCTCAATGATAAGTAATATAGAAACTGCAGAACAGAGAGTGTTTAGATCGAAGTGGATAACTCATGATACTCGCATGTGGTGTTGTTGCTCTGTTCTCTATTTTTTTCTTTGAACGCTACCATTTTTATAGATGAGCTATAAAAGATAACCATTGTGAGCATTCATTCGTTGGATTCCCATTGCTTCATTTAACTATTGTGTGCATTTGAAAATGAGCCACTATGAAATGTCCGTTGCAGAGCGGAGTGTCTTATTAAAGAGTAGAATGATTCTTTATGAACTGTACGTCACATTATGGAGTGGCATGTCTCATAGAGAAGTAAGATTTGAGTGTTTGAATATTCGATAGTCTTTCATGGCATGTCAGTTGCTTGTCATCGTAGGTAGCCGTTATTTGGTATGTAATGATGATTTCTGCCATAATTGACTTTCCTATTTGAATCTGTAATCCGAATGTTTAATATCCTGTTTCACATTTGAAATATATGTTAGTTAATGTTTAGATATGATAACAAGTAAAAAACACAATGATTCAATAACATTTAACCATATTTGGATTGTTCGTTGAGTGACTCTATTTTGTTTTGTTTCTCAGAGTCTCACTCGAGTTCTTCAACTCTCACTTGACTATTTGTGTGTTTTGTACTATGGACTTTAGCTTCTATGTCACACTAGCATCATTTTTATCAAGAGTGTGATTTCTCACTCGCGGGTGATGTGGGCCCTCACTAGAGTGTATTGATCATTACTTGAGTGCATTAGTATATCTCAGCTTCAGGCTTCGTTTCTAGACAGTACTTGCAGATAAATACTCAAGAGTGCATTTTACACTTCCAAAGTGTTACATTCTTACTCAAGTGCATTTCATATTTTCACATTCTAGCTTCCTCTCGGGCAAACTCTTGCTACTCTTCACTCGTAGGACTCGAGTGCAATCCTTTTCCTCACTCAAGTGCTAGCAATCATGCTCGAGTGCTTTTCACGTTTCTCTGGTCATATTTCTTCTCAGGTTAACACTTTCATGTCAACACTTGCATAACTGGGTGCAAACCTTCACTTCACTTGAGTGCATTGTCATTCACTTAAGTGTAGCTGAAATACTTCCACTTCACAGCCACTTTTGGAAAACACTCGCACCAAAATATCAAGAATGTGTTTTTGTACTCGTGAGTGATGTGGGGCCATGTCAGACTCGATTTATTTATTTGATTCTAAATATGGAAAATGATGTATCATAAGAAAGCTCATGTCATATGCATTCCAATGCAAAAAGAATCAGCTCCAAACTCCTTGTATTCTATAAGTTATAATCAAAAGAGTGTCTATTACACCATACCGCATAAATGTCAAATTCTAGAAGGCATAGCTCCTAGAATATAACTTCAAATTAGGAAAATTACCTATCAATAGAAATATCTTTAAGTCTAGCTTCATATGGCACTAGTTTCACCTCAATCTGATGTGTTGTTTATGAGTTATAACCAAAATACCAAACCTATTTTGAAAAGTGATGGTGATTTCAATGTCATATTCCAAGATTAATATCTCTTTCATATGAGCTCCTTTTAATGTGATCTTGGTGTAAATTTTTTATGTTGTGAGTTTTCTTTCATATGCCACCAGTTTTAGGTCAATCTGACATGTGGTTTGAGAGATATGGCTAAAATATCGAACCTTTGTTAGGCTGAACAAAAAATAGAGCTGAATTGAGTAGCCCTGACACTCGAGTGTGTTTATCCTGCACTCGAGTATAACACCTCTGGCACTCGAGTGATGAGCTCACACTCGAGTACAACTTCTCTAGAAGTGCCATAACTCACATATAAGTCATCTTAGCTTCGTATTAACCTATTCCAACCATCATTTGATCATATAAGCCTCTGGTATCATCAATGAAACCTCAAGTATCACTTCTAACAGCTTGAATCTTAATATTCTCACGACATCTTGTAATTTCTTCTGTCTTCAAAATCTTTCTTCTTGATAAACATTCTCTATAGCCCAACAAGATAGCTTCTTTATTTTCTTAACTGCCTTCAATCTTCTTCTTTCTTTGCCTGGCTAATCTTCAATCTCCTTCTTTCTTTGCCTGACTAATCTATAAGATATGTAACATTAAACACAATGATGAGTCAAAGAAATATATTATATAAACTTTTTGCTCTTATCATTTCACATCTGTATTTGACATTATCAAAACTAATCATATCTAACACTTAGGGTCCTTAGCATAGGCTCTTACAGATTGACTATCTCAATGTATCAAAATAGTACCCTCCTTTTTGCCTTTCATTCCTAGATGTTCTAGAATTATCTTAAGCCATACAGCTTCTTGAATTGCTGCAAAATAAGTAAAGTGTTCCGATTCCATGGATGACAGAGACACACAAGTATGTTTCTTACTACTCCAGGAAATTACTCCATTGTTTAGGAGGTACGTGTACCTTGAGGTGGAGTATCGCTCATCTATATCTCTCGCCTAGTTGGTGTAAGAGTATCACTAGATGCATATCTTTACCTTGGTAACATAGCTCATAATTTATGGTTTCCTTCAAGTACCACATGATTCTCTTCATAGCTTCCTAATGCTTGATTCCTAGGTTGGATTAAAAATGGCTCACAAGACCGACCATAAATCATATGTCTGGTCTAGTGTATAGCATAGCATACATCAAGCTTCCAACTGCACTTGAATATGGGACTCTTTTCATGTGCTTTATTTCAAATTCTTTTATAGGACACATGTCTGTGCTGAGGTAGTGTCCTTTAACAATAGGGTGTCCATAGGCTTGCAGTCTCTCATTTTAAATCATTCTAAGATCTTGACTATATATGTCTTTTGTGATAAGGATAGCAATCCTTTTGAATGGTTCCTCTTTATCTTGACTCTGAAGATATATTCTGCTTCGCCCATGTCTTTCATTTCAAAGTTCAAGGATAACTATTCCTTGATCATTTTAACTGCCTTAAGGCTTATTCCAGCTAGGAATATATCATCTACATAAAGAGACAATATTACAAAATCATCTCCAAACTACTTTATGTAGACACAGCGGTCTTCTTCGATCATTTCAAAGTTGAATAAGATTACTACTTCTTGAAACCTTAGATACTATTGTCCAGATGATTAATTTAGTCCATAGATAAACCTCAGGAGTTTACAAACCTTTTGTTTACTTCCTTTTTGTATTAACCCCTCAGGTTGCTCCATATATTTCCTCATCTTGTTTTCTATTAAGGAATGTGGTTTTTACATCTATTTGATGTAACTCCAATTCCATACTTCCCACTATGGTGAGTATAAATCTAATTGAGTTAAAACATACCACTAGAAAGAAGGTGTCTTCATAATATATTCCTTCTTACTAGGTGTACCCCTTAGCTACCAAGCGTGCTTTAGGTTTGTCAATTGATCCATCTACCTTTTGTTTGTATTTGAGAACTCATTTGTTCTTAATTGCCTTTCAGTCTAGTGGCAGGTAAACCAATCCCTAAACTTGGTTAGCCTTTATGGATTCATCCCTCTTCTAAGGCCTTTTGCCATTTTTCCTTAGCAGGTCTAGTCAGCGCTTCTTTAATGCTTGTCAAATCTTCCTCATTATCTTCTAGATTGACAATGAGTACTTCCCCTTCAATAGAGAAGTGTCTTTTAGGGATTTTATCCCTTTGGCTTCTCTGGGATAGTATCGCCTCAAGATTCTCTTCCTGCGATTGAGTGAGTTTTCCACATTATGAAAATGACTCAACTTTCCCTCTCAAGTCAGTGATTTGAGGAGGGCTTTCAACTTCCTCACTCTTATATAGAGTTTCGGTTTGATTAAGGCTTCCTCTATTAAGAAAATCTGCTTATGAGAATACTGCTACTCTTAATTGTACCTCAGTTATTGAGCCACCCTCATTTTAACCAATGAAGACATATCCTTTTGATTGCTCAGAGTATCTTGTAAAGATACATTTCCTGACTCTAGGTCATAACTTTCTATGTTTATGTGACAAGTTGTGTATATAGGCTGTCAACCCCCATGGTCGTAAGATACTTAATCTGGCTTGCATCCTGTCTATAGGTCATAAGGCGTATAAGTGACTGATATGGAAGGCACTTAGTTAAGATGAATGTCGTAGTCAACAATGCATTGCCCTAATATGAAATTCATAGTTCTGCTTGTGACATCATTGACCTAACTATATCAAGAAGGGTTCTGTTCCTTCTCTTGGCTACCCTATTTTGTTGGGGAGTTTCATCCCCTATCTGTTCTCAAGGATTTAACCTTCTAGTTTAGTTGATACTCAACTAAATTAAGATACTTCATAAAGCATTCTAAAGCTTCAGACTTGTGAGAGATAAAGTATACATGCCCATATCACGAAAATCATCGATAAATATAATAAAGTACCATGCTCCATATCATGCCATCATACTCATAGATCCGTAGATATCCAAGTATACTAATTTAAAAGGATGTTCTACTCTGGTTGCCTTTTCGAACAGTTTCCTTATACTCTTGCTAGCAAGGCAATGCTCACATAGAGACATTTCCTTTTTCAACACTTCTCTTAGCAATCCTTTATTTTCCAGTTTAGTCATGCATTCTTGACCAATGTGTCGTAATCTGGCGTGCCATGTATCATAATGATCATTGGATGCAATCCTATAGCAATAACTAGAATCAAAATCATAAATCATTAAACAAAGAAACCATCTAAAATACAACCAAATTTGGAAAAATGGGTGCCAATAGAAATGTCAACATCTTGATCTAAAACTTAACATAACAATTAAATTTAACTCAAGAAATAACAAGCACTAGGCTTTGTCGGATCTCTAGAGCGTAAAGGACATCTTGCAAAATTAGGGTTCACCTGCCTTACAATGTCAGTTTACAGGTGTCGATCCCTTTGACTGAAACCTTCGCATTGTTCCCAACATAAAGCCAACTGCTTCTAGCTGGTAGCTTGTAAAACTCCATGAAGTTCCCTTGATCTCTTCTCACATGGTCTGTGGGCCCTAAGTCTACAACTCACAGGATTAGCCTCAACTATAAAGGTAGTACTAGAACCAAAAGAAAAATGAGAATAATTATTACATAGTACCTTGTTCTTCTCAGGGAAATCCTTGGCAAAACGGCCTTTCTTTTCATAAGAGTAGTACTTGACCTTTGAAAGGTCTCACTTCTTTGTAGGTTTCTTATTCTTCTAGAAGGTATTCTTATCCTTCTATTCTCCTAGGTTCCCTTTCTTCTTGTAAGGTCCCTTGCCTTTATAGGGCTTCTGCTTCTAGGATGAAGCTGCTTTTCCTTTAGTTAAAAGTGCTTGACCGTCGATCTTTCCACCTTCCATACGATCATCCTCTATTGGATGTGACGAGCAACATCAGAAAAGGTTTTGATCGTATTTTTATAAGTTATCTTATGTTTCATATAATCCCAACTTGTAAGGAGTGACCTCACAACAGCTTGTACTTGCTATGCTTCAAAATGGATGCCTCCTGCCTTGATAAGTTCCCTTATCATATTCTGCATTTTCCTTAAATACTGCATGATAGTAGTATTTAGGCCTAGCTTATAATTGCCAATCTTGATGATAATCCTCCTGATCCTTACTTCAGAAGTGTTGTCAAACTTCTCTTTCTGTTTTGTTGACATGGTAGAGGCAGTAACATGTCCCTTAAATGGACATATCACATCGTTGATCATAACTGTAAGCATTATTATCCAAGTAATGGTATCCTTTCTTTTCCAGGTTGCAAAAGCTTCCTGGTCCCTTTATGATGCATTAGCATTAGTTGCTAAATCATAGTAATCAAGATGTCCATGACATCTTGCTCTTTCAAGACATATAAGATCTTATGGCTCCACATGCCAAAGTTCTCACCATTTAGCTTGTCTCCTCTAAAGAGATCAACAACAAAGATCTTGCTCACCATCTGAGCTATTTTTTCTGTCACATAGACAACATGCATTTTTCATTAAGTATGCAATTATATTAAACATACATTCTCTTGTTTAAGTAAGAAAAGAGACTAATAAGATTAGGGTTTGCTAGCTTCATGTTCAGGAATCAACTAAGTTGGCCCCCATCCTACTCATTCTAGCTTACCACTCTTCTCTTAATTTCCATTCTTATTTAAACATATCCCTAAAAATTGAATTTTCAAGAAACACAATTCCAAAAAACTCCCACTAAAATAAAACATAATAAGCAAGTAGAATAAATAACTCAAAAACATGATTTATTTATTATTCAATAATCCATAAAAGGTTCATATAAGTTGCAGTGAATTTAAAATTCAAAATAAGCAAACTACATCATGGATAATCAACTTTTAATAATGAGGTACATCAATGCCAAAATCTTTAATACATCTCCTAGCCTTGGCTATATGAGCCCCTACATCAATTCTATTCAAGTCTCTTTTGAAAATGTCTTTCCAAAGTCTTAGGCCATGAAGATGACCCCTCTTTGTACTTGCTCATGGTATTCTACCATGGCTTTCACGTAGAACTCTGCATCACTTGTATTAGTACTTGTTTAACATATCCACAAATGACTCCATAGACACTTTTGATCTGAACATCATTATTAGCATCCCTTTCAGCAAGTAATTTGATTAGAGGACTAGTCCTTGGCCTATCAACTTCTTCCTCTTCAAATTCATCATATACGAATTTTGATTTCTCTACTTGCTTCACCTCGTCAGGTTGTTGAAATCTTGTAGTGATAGAAGGGGATCTTTCTTGTTAGTTCTACCAACTGCATTTAAGGTATTTGCTTCTTGTTCTGCCATAGTTGTTATGTCACTGAACTTATCTCAACGTACTAAGTCTTATAGTAAGTGTATATGGCCCATATGGCCTCAGGCTAGGCTCTACGCATCACCCAAGCTCATCAGGCACCAAAAAGGAAATTTTAAAAATAATAAAATAATTTTTTTTTGGAAATTGGGTTGGGCCGGTTCAAATTGGTCAAACTGGCCTAATTGGCCTTTAAATGCGTTTCAGGTCAGATTAACCCAAAATACTGTGTTTCATTTATTCAAAACGCAGCTCCTCTGAATGGCCAAAATAATGTCATTTTGGTCAGTGCAAAACACCATCGTTTCATTAAATGAAACAACTGCATTTAGAGAGAATAGGCCAAAACAACATCACTTTGGCCTCCCCTAGGTTATCTTTAACCGATAACCCAGCCAGAGCTCTGGCAGGTTTATTATGACCCACCACCGTCTTTCCTTAATATCTTCCTCATCCGGCCTCCATATCGAGAGATTCTAATGTCATTTGGATTGTCTCCTCAAGTACTTTACATTCATCACTTTGTTTCTCATAAAAGTTCACATTTTCGAAGACCCAATTCTTGAAGCATGTTGGTCACCACCGAATTCACATAGAAAAATAGTCTAGCTCATTCCTTCTTATGTTTTATGATCTCATATACTTATTTATTCATTCAAGTTATTGTTTTTGAATTAACATAGTTTTCAGAAACAAACAACCATTTAAGAGAAAGAAAAAATGAAAGAAGAGAGAGAATGAGCATATAGCATTATGGAACTTTACTTAAGAAAAATATGCTTTATGGGAATAATCTTGCTTTCATGAATATGAGCATTAAAAATGAAAACACAGTGACTACTAAAAGAAGGTGAAATTGAAACTAGGAATAGAGGAGAGAGAGAATAATACAAGTTCATATATACAGTTGTTGGACAATCAGGGGTGACATCGTTTAAAACAAGAGATTAGCAGTTGCTTCTTCTATGCAAGAGTAGTTACACTGTCATCCTCCTATGTTCCCTCTACTTCAAACCAGGGAATGATTTGAAAAAGACCATAAACTCATTAGTTTTCTTGCATTATTACCTTTTGTATGCAAATTTTATGGAATTTGTGTAAAACCAATAACCTTTGTCATTATGGTGATCATAGGGCTATGCGGACATTCTTACACACTGCTTGTGGTAAGCATATTCGTGACTTAAAGGACCCTACATGGATTATGCCAAAGGTTAGTGCATATTGATTTGTTTAAAGAATGTAATAAGCCATGCCTTTTTATTTGTTTTAATGATATCATATTTTTTCTCAGAGCCGTAGGCAACCATAGGGGTCCAACTTATGTGGCTTTTATGTTTTGAGACATATTTACAATATTATCACTCTAGACACGACTGATTTTACTCAAGAGGTAAATTTATATTTCAAAACTTTTGCATTACTTTATTGTTTTTGAGTTACTAAGTTAATGCTTCATTTGGTTTTGGTGTTACAGATGTTTGATCTTGCTGATCTCTTTCCTGAAGAAGATATTGATTTCATTCGCACATGTTGTGCTGAATTCATCTATGAGCTATTACAAAAATAGTGATTTTTTAAATCCAACGTTACATTATACATTATTGTTCTCATATGTATTTCTAACAAGGATTATGTATCTGTGTAAGACAATTTCTGTGATATGGGTGATACAGGAGGAATGGGATTTGAGGGACTGACCTTTTAATTTTTCTTCCCTTTGTATTCTATAAAGTTGAGGAATTTCTTATGTTGCTTGTATCTATACTTGAATTTTATTGCTGTCGTTGTCATTTCAAAGTTTCGCATCCATTTCTAAGCAAATTCTTCTGTTTGGACATTCCTTCATGTTTTTGGTTTTAGACAACTTCATGTTGCACATTGAAATTGCAAGACATGGAGTGAATTTGGAGTTCTTAGAATCTGATTTTAACTTGTTGCTTAAATTGTGACATTTGATCTTGAACCTTGTTCTACACTAATTACCATTTGTTGGAAGTTTATTTAAAGTCACCTGGCTCACACCTTTATTTGTGCTTGTTGTTGATCTTGCTGCTGTCATTGCTTTTATGAAATCTGTTATGTTACTTCTGTGCAATCTGTTACTTACTTCATACTTAGGGAGTTGCATATAGATAGACAAATACATGCACTCCATTTCATTCACGTTGCATTTTGCATTGTTCTCTATTGCTTCAAGATTCATTACTGCTATCATTTGGTCCTCCTTACTGTCTAATTGCACTGTTGGTGTTATTTAGTGCTAAACTAAGGTTGGTCATTACCTTTGGCTAAATTCTTGACAAATTTGCTTGCACTCTACTTGTGACCTAGGGACTGAAACTACAAGTGCATTTAGGCTGAAATTGAGCCAATGGAGTTTACATTAAATGCTGCCATATTTTCCATACTATAATTAAAGTGCTACAAATGAATCATCAATGTGTGACTCGCTTGTATGAAAATTTGTTGCTGCTATAGACTGCTGCTTTTGAATATTACAATTGAAATCTGTGATTGTTCTGTGCTGCTGTTAAAATTGAAGCATCCAGTGCGTGTATATATAAAAGGGACGTTTTTTTAAAAAAAAAATAGAAGCTTTAAGACCGGTTGTAGCCATAACCGATCTTAAAAATCCACCTTTAAGACCTATTGTGGGAACAACCGATCTTAAAGGTCAGACCTTTTAAGACCGATTGTACCCACAACCGGTCTAAAAGGTGGATTTTTAAGACCGGTTGTAAGCACAACCGGTCTTAAAAGGTCTGACCTTTAAGACCTGTTACAAGCAAAACAGGTCTTAAAGGTGACCTTTAAGACCGGTTTTAAGAACAACCGGTCTAAAAAATAACAGACTTTTTAGACCTGCTGTAACAAGACTTATTTCACAACTGGTCTAAAAAGTCTTTTTTAACCAGTCTAAGAAGTCAATTTTCCACTGGTTATACCACGCGACATTTTCAAACCTATTTCTTTTTTTTCAAAACTCACATGGATTTATCAGTATGCTCCATGGTCCAGCAACTTGGTCCCACCCTAGTCGGTCTTCACATATCCACTGAACAAGTCAATTGACTCTCCAATATGCAATAATTGGTATTTTATTCCTTCACGTCTCTCCCTCCTTCCTCCATCGCTGCCTTCTCTTTTCTTTTCTTCAATTATTCCATCCTTCTAGTAGCTTGCCTCTCAAATGTTAGTCCTCTCTCCTTCACTCACCTTTGGCAAGACTAAAGTGAAGAAGGATGGAATGGAAGTGTAGAGATAGAGGCCATCAGAGTGTGGTGGAATGGATAGTGATGGAGGTAAGGATGGTGGAAGACGAAGGTGTGTGACTCCTCTTTTGGTTTTTGTGTCCAAGTCTCCTCTCTCTTTTTTTTTCCATTATGGTAGCTGGAATATGGAGAATGGTTTAGGGTAGAAAGTAGTTAAGGGCATGTTTGGATGAAGGGAACAAATCCAATTTGGGATTAGGCACTCAATTGCAACCACCAAATAAAGCCCTTACTCATTTAATCTCCCTTTATTAAAATCAGAAAAATATGAAAATAAATTCTACACATATGAAATTCCTCTTATGCCCTTCATTAATACTCCAAAATGACATTTTTGACCTTGACTGGTTGACAAAAGTTGCCACATCATCACCTACAAAATTAAATTCACAAAGATAGTATCTTGTGCTCAAAATTAAAGAATAATGGGAAAACAACAATTTATAAAAAAATATAACAATTTAACAACTATAATTACCAAATTAATCTCATTTAAGCAAGGTATTAAAACCCGGACTAGGTACTGAATTGGTCGAGATACTGGGTTAAGGGTCAATGGGTCAGACTAGGGCCAAACAGGAGCTAAACTGGGCCAAACCAGTGAGAAAATGAAGATTTTAGGCTTATTGGTATGAAATTCTGAAGAAAATATAAAAAAATTTAAAATTAGAACCAGGACCGGACTAGTCTACCTGCTAGTTCACCGGATTTTGAGCCAGATAGGCTGGTCCGGTCTAGGTTCCATAAGCTTGCATTTAACACTTAATTATGACCAAAATATTAAATTAAGTCCCATAAAAACCTAAGATTAATCAATTATATGTATATATATATATATATAAGAATTTAACTCTATCAATAAACACTTTTTCATAAATAGCTATCAAAAATAGGCTTATATATATTAACAGGTTTAGGATGCAGTTTATATGGAATTAGAAACTTGAGTGACGTATTTCAATGTGCATCAGAACCACTGGTGACTGTCATTACACTAAATAAGAAAGAAACTTTTATAGTCGCCCTTGAATAGCATTGAATATATTGACGAGTTGAATTAATGAATTAAATAATTAGTATTACAATAAATTAATGAAAATGAATTATTTCACATGGAAAGACCTCCAAATGGAAGTTGACAACATGTTTAACAATATGAGGAAGCACTTTCTGATAAATAGCCAAACAAAATAGGCTAACATATATGGATAGCTTTCAGGTTGCAGTTTAATATGGAATAAGAAACTTGAGTGCTACATTTCAATGGTGCATCAGAACCACTGGTGACTGTCATCCAAGGGCACCAATTTATATATTTATTATATGCACCCGCGCATCAAGCGGGGGAGTCATGCTAGTTACACTAAATAAGAAATAAACTTTCACAGTTGCCCTTGGATAGCATTGGATACATGATGACTAGTTGAATTACTGAATTAAATAATTAAAGAATTAATGTTACAATGAATTAATGAAAATGAATTATTGCATTATTGTACAAAAGAGTATGGTTATTGGTAACTTCATTCATTCATTCCTTTGCCTTATGACATCTTCCTCATCAAATAACAAAAATGGAGTCTTCTATATCACCTCCATCAAGAACATCCAATACTAAAACAATAATGATGAGGCTAGGCACAGACTCAACCTATGAAGGAAGACAGAGGTTCTACTACTATAGTCATCTTACACCTCAATGGACATCATGGACTTCAAGAAATCTAGAAAGAAGGTTTTATGGCTACCCTAATTATGCTGAGGTATAACAGTCATGTATACTTTAAGCATGTTTCCTTAACGTTAATTGTAATTGTCTGATAGAATGGTATCATGTCAATATTTAAAATTTTAAAGATTCCTTACAAACTTCATTATAGTTTAATGAAAGATAATTCTTTATGTAGGGAGGTTGTGGTTTTTTTGCATGGCATGAAGATGATGTAGATGATAGGTGGAAGTTTGTAATCAATGAGCTGGTTGAACATATTGATAGCCTTTATACTAAGAAGATACAGCACATACATGGAGCGAACCAACTGATAATGCTCAAGAAGAAGCTCAAGATATTTGCCATTACTCTTAGTCAATCATGGCCTTTTTTTACTGTCAGTGTTTATAACTTGTAAGGGTTAGTGGTATCACTATTAATATTGTCCAAGTTAATGGTCAAAGTAATTTACTGTGTTTTGTGTAAGATAATAAGGAGTGAGGAGAGAATAGTGTACCGGGATGAATCCATGTTCAGATTCAGGTCAAAGCTTCAATGCTCCATAATAGTGCCCACGCAATTATTAGACTACTAGAGCCCAATTGAGATTGGCACAACATATCATCAAAACAAGAAAGATTGTAGGAGAGAAGAGATTGCTAGAAAACTCGATAGCAGGGGTGAGGAATAACTGCAGGAGGCACCTCCTATTTAGAGTGGTTTAGGGTGGCCACTAATTAGGAAATGATGTCCACCTTCTTGCCTTCTAAGTTAGTAATCAGGAGAACTAATTCTCAATTAATTTCCTGAATTATGATGACTTATTTCTCAATTAACAATATCATAATTAATATTAACTTATTCCCCAATCTACAATTAATGTTGATTTGATTCTTATTTGATTAGGCCACTTGTATTCTAATCAAATAGTCCGGCCCATCAAGGGCGGACTTGGACCCAAAGTCCAACATCTCCCACTCTCACTTGATGGGCCTCCCATCGTGCATCCGTTACTCTTTCCTATTTTATACTTGGCGTCTACCATGACCGCGTAGGCAAACATGTCTCTAAAATTTGGTGTTTGTTGTAATACCCCAAATTTTGAGACTCAAGGCTAAAGAATAAGCCTAAAATAAGTGGATTGCTAAGCCCCGGTTTAGCAAGATTCCAAATTGTGATTAAGGGTTAATGACTCCAAAAGTGGATGTGGTTAGTGATAAATAACCCTTTTGGAGAATATGATGTGATTTGGGATTCAAATGTGATTCATATGTGTTGTGAGCTGTGGCCAAACCCTGTATTTGAGTTCAATTATGGGTTAACATCTAAATTGAATGAAAATAAGGGGGAGGGCGTATGTATGGTGAAAATGAATGAGAAAATGTGTTTAGGTGGTGATTCCAAGGGAATTGCCATAATCAGAGACATAATGGTAAAGTTACCGACTAATTGATCAGTTACCAAAGAGAAAGCTCATTGGTAACTCAAAGATCAATGGTTGAGATTGATTGTTATAAGATTAAAAGGGTGGAATCTCATGTGTGTGTGCTTAAGTGAGCTCATGAAGATTGAACAAGATCTTGACACTTGGCACAATGTGAGCCATGGATTAGGTCAAATGGTCAAAATTCTTCCCTCTCTCCTCTCCCTCTCTTTAGGTCAGTTTTGGGCACCAAAAAACTGACTTGTCTCATCTTCATCATCATCTCTCATCTCTCTCCTTCATCTCCATGGACGTCTAGCTCAAGAGGAAGAAAAATAAAGCTTTAGGTGAATTTTTATCTTGGTAGATGTCCTTTATTGCTTAAACACCCTTCTATAATGTTGTTCATAGTGATGAGGGCTTCATCTCTATGGTTTTATATTCTTGATTGGTGGCGATTGATAGCTTGAGGAAAAGTGGAAAGGTGAAGAAGCAAGGAATTGGTTTGGAAAAAGGAAGAGGTGAGTATTTGAAGCCTTTTGATCTAAGTTTTGTGATTTGTGGATGAGCTTTGTGAATTTCGAATTTTGCCTTGATTTTCTTGTGATTTTGTATTGGATGAATTTGGTTTTGTTTTATGTTTAAAATGGTGTCATGTTGTGGTATTTAGTCATTGGAATTGGTTTGGATTGGATTGGACACATTGGTTGCAAAACTGGAACTATTGTCCATTGAAAGTCTGTTCTAGGCAGTTTGATTGTGTTGACGTTTTGAATGGGAAAATGATATAAAAAAATTATGAAACTTTCCAGTCTTACATTTCACATCCCAATCTTCAAAATGGACATATAATTTGTGCCATTTCATTTTGTGAGATGGGAGATATTACTGTCCAAAGTTTGATGTCGAAAATGGACTCTGTTTTGGGGCAGTGTTGGATTTTTGGCAATTCTGTACTTGTGTGGTAATTTATAGTAATGGTACATATTTTTCCTATGAATAGGACTTAAATAGATTTCAACGGGCTTTGGGATCACCTCATTACGATGTTTCTGGAATTAGTTATGAATTTCCAAAGTTTCCTTGGCTGTAGCCAAAAGTTCTTGGCTGCAGTGTAAAAGTTTCTGTGCACGTTTTGGCCGCAACTAGAAATTCTTGGCTGTAGTCGAAAACCTTCTGTGCTATTTTTGGCGGCAGCCAGAGATTCTTGGCTGTAGCCAAAACCCTGTTTTCAGTACTTTGAGATTTTGAAATGTGATTTTCTACCTAGCACTTCCCAATCCTTTAGGTCTTCATTGAGCTTATTATAGCCACCTAAAGGTTGTGAATGATAACCAACTTAAGTATTTGAAAGTTAAGGAATTGGATAAAGTATTAACCCTATGTCCTTGTTTTGGTTATAGGGTTTTATGTTTGCCTTGATCGTGAGCAGTCAGAGCTAGAGCTTACGTGGAAGGACCAGTGTAGGGAACTTACCTCTCCTGATTGTTTTGGTGTATTGATGCATGTCTTTGCTTTGCTTGATTATGTGAAACATGTATGAATGATTTGAAGCGATGTTTCAATTTATGCTATGGCCATAAGTATGTTATTCAAAGCATTGAGCTTACATATTTGTCATTGTGAGAACATGTGTTATGTGATGCAAGCATGTCATGCATTAAACATTTATCTTGCATGCATATTGGTAATGTTTTCCTACTGAAATTCTCTTGAATCTCACCCTCCCCTACCAACCTTTTAGACAGGGTAGGTGGATCAAGGATGGAGCAAGCAATCAAGGGCGACGAGGACTCAGTAAGAGTCCATCCAATAGCTTTCATCCGTCTCCTAAGTACCTCTGGAGGCGGGCTGCCTCATAGCAGCTATGTCACTAGCTATAATCACAGGAAGTGTCTCGTCCTTCCCCAAATAGATATACTTCGATGAGTCAGGAAGTGGCTTTAACTCCAAGGATGGAGCTTGCTTAATTGAAGGTATAATCGGCTTCAAGTCAATATCAGTCAAACTTGAAACCTGCACAACAGATTCACAGATAGAAAAGCACACTTTCCCATCTTGGGGAGTATTAGTAGAAATTGCAAGAGCAGAAGAATCAAGCAACACATCACAATCAATAGCAATAGTTCCATCAATAGCACTCATGTCAGAGATAGAATTCAAATAAATATTCTCCCTATCAGAAACATGATTAATGTCAATCAATAATTTAGAGTCAGGTAGTAAAGATAAATCAACTTTATCTATGGCATCAATCACCCTAAGTAACTGAGAAAGTCCATCAAAATCCATAAAAGTAGTAGATGCATGATCACTATAATCACTAATGCTACAAATAGGCACAAAAGTATCATGTCAAGAGTGTCTCTTAATCTCAATAGCATCAGTGAAAATATCAATATCAGCAACATCAAGATCAGCACATGTATCACAACTACCAAATCCAGCATATGAACAAGAGACAGTATCATCTAAATTGGTGATATCATAGGATCTACTAAGCATGATATCTCAAAGATCTATGACAGAATCATCCACAATAGCATCAACAACATTAATATCTATTTCAACACAATCATCAGGGGGATGTCTCATGGATTCAAGCACATTAAATCTAATAGTTTCACCAGCAAATTCTAGAGTAAGGCTACCAGTATGCACATCTATCATAGCTCTAGCAGTTTTAAGAAAAGGCCTACATAGAATCAAAGATGAATGTCCTTTCTGCCTAAACCTACCATCATCCATATCAAGAACATAGAAGTCTGCAGGGAATTTGAAATCTTTTACCTTAACCAAGATGTCCTCTAAAACCCACTCTAGGACTGTGCAATGTGTAACACCCATGTTTTGAAAGCATATAGGTGGCATAAGTGTAGTAATATCTTTAAAAAGGAGACCAGTAATCTTTTGTAAACAGCGGAAGTCCCAATTTCAAGCAGAGTGTGGAGCTGTACTTGAATGGATTTTCAAAAATCTTTTCAAAAATCATTTCCAGATTGGGTCTCATATTATTTTATGATTTATTTTAAGCCATCCGTTTTAGGTTCATTTCTTCATATCAGAGTGTTTACTAATAAGTTCTCTGCTGAAACCCAATCTACTATGTTTAATTAACGGCCCTAGGTGGACGGCTATCCACTACTAGTATGAATGTCGTTGCGCGTTTGCTTATATACAGGCGCTTACGTACATGTCAGTACGAGACTGACCACACTTAAATACAAATTACATACAATCTCCAAAATAGATAACAAACAAAAATTCCACTTTGTGATTCTAACTACCAACAAGTCTAATACTTCTCCAAACATCATATATCACCTTATATATGATTAAAACATCTTCCTTCTTCAAAAACACCCCTTGAATGAAATACATGGGTGGTTGAAGAGCTAAGAAAAACTCAATGAAATCACAAAGTATTCGGTTCATAAGAAAGCCTACGTTTAACTCTTCGCGTTTCTACAAGTGGTTCGGTATTCCGGCGGCACTCTGGTAGACTAATTGGCACAAAACACCTCAGATGATAACTCTAAGACCATAGAATTGAAGCTTATAGTGAGTAGAGGAAGTTTCCTGAAGGACTTACCGGACAATAACGGTGATTCAGGGTTGAAATCGGCTCCGGTAGTCAAGAAAACTCACTATTCACTCCTCCTTCTCTCTTCTTGTGTTCTTAAGCTTAAGAAATCTGATTTCTCTTTCTCTTTCCTTGCTTGCTCGAAATTTTGCCATTTAATTAGGCATGGATGGTTGTGATTTAATCACATAAAATGATCTCATCTCATCTTGCCACGTGTCACAAGTTTAAGGCTTAAGAGTGCCACGTGTCATGCAACCATTGATCTTCCACTTTTCTCTTTCTTTGGTGGGTCATAAATGGTCAGGGGAAGGGAAGGCCTGACAATTTCCCCGGACTCCTGGGTTTGGTGCTCGACTCGTAAAGTAAGCGACCTGGCCGGAGACCGGTGAATTCCCCGGACTCAAACGCTAGATGGCATACTCCGGAGATGACAACATGAAAGGCTTAAAGTGGGTGTAATGATGTGTAATGATGAGGGACACATGTCAACCCCTCATTTGGCCAACACAAAAACATGTTTTTACTTTGTAATAATTTCGGGACACTTGTCATTTCCTTATTTGGCCAACACGAAAGATGTGTCATCATGAGTCATAATGAGCTGTCATTACATACTTTACTGAAGTTCTTTTTAATAAAGTTGCTCCATCGGTGCATTACCCGGAATTCCATATGGGACCCATGTGGGACCGTGGCACGCATATCGAGGCACATCACGAAATGGCCGAATTCCTCCATCTCGCAACTGACACCCCTGAACCTTGCAGCCACCGACGAATTTTGCTCCAACTTCTAACACTTGTATTGTTACAATATTGACTTCTCGATTTCTGTGAATTACACAATGGACATCTGGGAATTCTGAAAGTAACTCTACCTTTAATTGTAAATATTGATATTTATTTTATTCTACTATTTCCATAATTACACGTTTTTAGTATTGCAAAATTTGGTATATTACAATTCTTCCCTCGTACAAGAAATTTCGTCCCTGAAATTTGTTACACGTCCAAAGACATAAATTCCAGGTAACATTTCTTCATATCCTCTTCCATTTCCCATGTTGCCTCTCTTGGAGAAAAACCTTTCCAGACCACTTTCACAAATAGTATACTTCGATTTCTAAGTCGTTTCTCTTGTCGGTCAATGATTTGCTCCGGCTCTACTTCATAGGTATTATTCTCTCGTACCTTAATTTCTTTATACTCGATCACGTGCTCAAGGTCTGGTTGGTACTTCTTTAACTGAGAGACGTGAAATACATCATGTAGTCTGCTCAAGTTTGGGGGTAAAGCTATTTTGTATGCCACTGGTCCAATTCTCGTAAGAATTTCAAAATGACCAATATACCGTGGGCTTAACTTCTTTCTCTTTATCGCTCTACCGATTCCAGTAACTGGAGATACTTTCAAGAATACATGATCTCCAACTTCAAATTCTAGAGGTCTTCTTCTTTTGTCAACGTAGCATTTCTGTCTGCTCTATACTGTAAGGAGCCTCTTTCTGATAGTTTTTATTTGTTCTGAAGTCTGATCAATCAGATCTGGCCCATACAATTTTCTCTCCGATAATTCTATCCAGCAGAGAGGTGACTGGCATTTCCTTCTATAGAGTGCTTCATATGGAGCCATTTGAATGCTCGCATGATAGCTATTGTTGTAAGCGAACTCAGCAAGTGGAAGGAAATGATCCCAATTCCCATTGAAATCCATAACACATGCTCGTAGCATATCTTCTAGTGTCTGTATAGTCCTCTCTGACTGCCCATCCATTTGTGGATGATAAGCCGTACTAAATTTCAACTTCATACCTAATGCTTAGTGTAAAGCTTTCCAAAATTGAGATGTAAAGCGAGGATCTCTATCAAAGATAATACTCTTTGGCGTACCATGCAATCGGATTATCTCCTTTATATAAATTTCTGCTAGCTTCTTAGGAGAATAACCAGCATTGATAGGTAGGAAATGAGCTAACTTTGTAAATCGGTCAACAATTACCCATATTGCATCGTAGTTTCTGATCCTGGGTAATCCTACCACCAAATCCATGGTAACACTCTCCCACTTCCACTCTAGAATTTCTGGGCTTTGCAGAAGTCCTGATGGTCATTGATGTTCAATTTTTACCTTTTGACAGGTAAGACATCGTGCAACATACTTGATTATATCACTTTTCAGTCCTGGCCACCAGTATTCTGATTTCAAGTTGTGGTATATCTTGATTGCTCCTGGATGAAGAGTATATTTACTCTTATATGCCTCATCCAGAATTTTTAGCCTTAGGTCAGCCTTTGGTGGAACATATACTCGCTTCTGGTATCTGACTAACCCACTGGGCAAAAGATCATAGTTTAGATTTTCACCTATTCTAATCATTTCTTGAATAGATGTGGCCTCCTCATCTTGCTTCTGGGCTTCTTCTATTTCTGCCCTCAGACCACTTTCCTCTTGACTAACATTGAAGTTAGCAATAACTACTTCATTTGGTACATTCATGTTTAGGAATACTTGATTTGACAGATTCAGATTCCTAAATTCCTCTAGTAATTTATGTTATTGTACCATCATAACTGCCACCTGCATCGCCTTCCTACTAAGAGCATCGGCGACAACATTCGCTTTTCCTAGATGATATTTAATCTCCAGGTTAGTCTTTCAGCAACTCCATCCATCTCCGCTGCCGCATATTAAGTTCTTTTTTATCGTGTAAATATTTGAGACTTTTGTGATCGCAGTATAATTCTACAGTGGTACCATATAGATAATGCCGCCATATCTTCAAAGCAAACATGATTGCTGCAAGTTCCAAATCATGAGTGGGGTAATTCAATTCATGAGTCTTCAGCTGTCGGGAGGCATACGCCACTACTCTGCCTTGTTATATAAGGACACATCCCAATCCCTATTTACTAGCATCGCTATACACCACAAAGGTTTCACGGGGATCTGGGATAATCAATACTGGAGTGGTCGTCAATCTCTCCTTCAGCTATGTGAAGCTCTTTTCACATCATTCATCCCACACAAATGATTGGTTATTTCTTGTGAGCTTTATCAATGGTAAGGAAATTCTAGAAAAATTCTATATGAACATGCGATAGTAACCAGCAAGACCCAGAAAACTGCTTATTTCTGTAACAGTTTCAAGCCTCTTCCAGTTTAACACTGCTTCTACTTTACTAGGATCGACAGAGACCCCTTCTTCTAAAATCACATGACCCAAAAATTTGACTTCTGACAGCTAAAATTCACATTTACTGAGTTTGGCAAAGAGTTGTTTTTCCTTCAAAATGCTCAGCACAATCCTCAGATGCTCCTCATGCTCTTCTCTATTTTTTGAATAAATTAGGATGTCGTCAATAAAGACTACCACAAACTGATCCAAGTGCTGATGAAAGATCTAGTTCATATAGTCCATAAACACGGCAGGTGCATTAGTCAGGCCAAATGGCATCACTAAAAAATTCATAGGGCCATATCTAGTCCTGAAAGCTGTTTTCGGTATATCTTTAGCCTTTACTCGCAGCTGATGATAACCTAATCTCATCAATCTTCAAGAAGACACAAGATCCAGACAATTGATCAAGGAGATCGTCAATTCGGGGAAGCAGATATTTATTCTTTACAGTCACCTTGTTCAACTCTCTGTAGTCAATGCATAGCCTTAGGCTTCCGTCCTTCTTTCTGACAAACAATATTGGTGCTCCCCATGGTGAAATACTGGGTCGGATGAATCCTTTCTCCAGAAGTTCTTCAATTTGCTTCTTTAGTTCCATCATTTCATTTGGTGCCATTCTATAAGGTGCTTTGGATATAGATCCAGCTCCTGGTGCGATTTCAATGTTGAACTCTACTTCTCTTTCTGGAGGCAACCCAATAATATCTTCTGGGAAGACCTAAGGGAATTCATTCACGACAGGTACATTTTCAACAGTTAAATTTGTCTCTGCCTGAATAGAGAAAAATACTATATACCCTTAACACCCTTTCCCTAGGCATTTTTTAGCTTCAGCCATAGAGAGAAGGTTTAGGTTTGGACTAGCATCAAGTTTTGTTTGCGGTTCTGGAAATACTACCCTCTTATTACCATAATCTAGTAACACATTGTTTGCCGTCAACCAGTTTAGACCCAATATGACTTCCAGTTGTTGGAGTGGCAAACAAATTAGATCTATTACAGATTCATACCTCTCAACATCTATAGCACAACTTAGACATATATCAGCAGTCACAGTTTTGACACCCATAGGCATCGATACAGCCAAGTCATATGGCAATTTATAGATACTTAGTCCCAATCGTTTAGCACAATCATATAAAATGAAAGAATGACTAGCACCTGAGTCAAATAATGCGTGCAAAGTATTACCATGGAGGAGGATAGTACCTTAGATCATCTCTGGTGAATTTTGGGCCTCCTCATGCATCATGGCAAAAACTCTACCCTGGTTCTGTGACCTAGGCTCAGCTGCTCGCTGTGGACAATCTTTGACAAAGTGTCCAAGCTTTTTACAAGCATGAAAAATCAGCTACCCTTCACAAGATCTACCCGGGTGTGTCTTACGGCAACGAGGACATGGTTGTTGTGTTTGAGGACCTTGGTAGCCTTTTATGTGCTACCATAACTAATCCAGCTAGCCCTACCATTACCAGTCCATGTTCTGCACCACATATGATTCTATGTGATCCAGAAAAGTCTCAAACTCTAAAGGACCCCAAATTACGATCTCATTCTTCTTTTTGATCCAAGCAGTAAAATCAGGAAGGTAGGCTAGTGTGGTTTGGATCCAAATATCATCAGTTAACACTAACCCAAGCTCAGCCCTTCTCCCATATAGGTTCCTTACTTGCCCGAAAAATGCTATATATCTAATCATGGAGGAAATAAATTCATCAAACCGTAGCAAGTATAATTCCTTAAAGCATTCCCACAGCTCATGGTCTGGGTGTGGGTCAAAGAATAACTGAGTCACTGGGGCTCTAGACTTAGTATCAGAATCGACACCCTGAAAATTCACGTCATTCTCGGGATCACAAGTATCGCCTATAGATGGCTCTATGCTAGGACTAGCCTGCCTAGCCTTTATTATTATTGTCGTATGGTTGGGAACTCTTTTCCTTACCGTACGCCACACTCTTGGTCCATTCCCTCCACTATGCTCCCCTTTATTAATGACTACATAAAGTTTACCCTCCGGTATACGATGCTCTGGAGGAGGTTGGTTAATAGACGAGGGGGAACTACTTCTTTGTCTTTTCCTATCAGACATGTTTCCTATCATAAAGCAACTAACGAAGGGTTAGAATTTATGAATTGTACTAACATAAGCAGAGAACTTTATCCTAGAGCCAAGAACTTATGCTCTGATACCAATAAATATAACACCCATGTTTTGAAAGCATATAGATGGCATAAGTGTAAAAATATCTTTAAAAAGGAGACCAGTAATATTTTGTAAACGAGGGAAGTCCCAATTTCAAGCAAAGTGTGGAGCTGTACTTGAATGGGTTTTCAAAAACTTTTCAAAAATTATTTCCAGATTGGGTCTCATATTATTTTATGATTTATTTTAAGCCATCCGTTTTAGGTTCATTTCTTCATATTAGAGTGTTTACTGATAAGTTCTCTGCTGAAACCCAAGCTACTATGTTTAATTAATGGCCCTAGGTGGATAGCTGTCTACTACTGGTACGAATGTCGTTGCGCGGTCGCTTATATACAGGCGCTTACGTACATGTCAGTACGAAACTGACCACACTTAAATACAAATTACATACAACCTCCAAAATTGATAACTAACAAAAAAACTAAATTCTAAGTCCTTTGCTTCATTCGCCTGTGTTTACCTTCTTGCCTGAGGAACTACTTGCCCGAGCTGAAATTTTGTTTTGGAAAAATATGGTGAAATTCAATGAATCTCAGTAGTAACAGATATCACTCATATAAAATGCACATATATCATGCCATGTCACCCAAAGTTACAATACAATCAACATATTCAACATTCAGAGATAAATTCACAATATGCAGAAAGCATAAAGTTACCAATTCAAGGACAACCGTCCCTTACCACAGTGCTGGGAAATTCTATTGGGCCTTAGCCCTTCTCATCTGAATGTTTTAAATTCATAATGGTACAAACATACATATAACATATCACATAGTATGTGAGGGATAAGTTACTACCTAACAATTTTTCCAAATCTTGATCTTGATTGGCGTGCTTTGAACTTCCTGGGCAAGTGTCAAATCCTATAAATTATAATTTACGGGCAATGAGTTATTTCTTAGTCCAACTCTTCATAAATTATTCTCTTATGTTGGTTACCATTAGGGTCACTACATTAGGCCCAATATGAAGCTAATGAGCTCAAGCTACTCCAAATGCTTAACTTAACTTTTAAATGTCCAATTTTATTACAAAAAATCTTTGCTTTCAATTTTAGCACAATTACCAAAAGCTGGCAGATTTTTCACTGAACTTTGAAAAATCATAACTAATTCTAGAAACATCGAATTGGGGTGATCCAAAATTCTATATAACCCTTATTAAGTCTATTTTAAGTGAAAAATACTTTCAGTAGCCAAAGACTGTGCACACTTCCCAGTTTTTCGTTTTCTCCCTGCTGCCAGAAAATCTGACCAGTTTTAATGGTCTACTTCAAACATTCATAACTCCTAGTATACTTATCAAAATCCTTCAAAATACCTATCAAATTAAAGGTCTATAAGTATACTTTAATTCTGGAAAATCTCATAATCAACAGATGAATTTTGGATAGTGAAAGTTTTGCCACAACAAAACTGCCAGATAAAAACGCACACTTGCAACTTTGTTGCACAAGTAGACTTAATTTCCAATTTTTCAATCTTTAAACCAATCTGTCAAAAATTATAACCAAAGCCTATTCCCACAATATTTTTTGTGTAAAATCCAATGGAAAACTCAAAAATACCAAAATCAAATTATTTCTACCAGATTTAGCCCCCAACCGAAATCTGCCTCCCAAAACAACAAATATTCCACTTTGTGATTCTAACTACCAACAAGTCTAATACTTCTCCAAACATCATATATCACCTTATATATGATTAAAACATCTTCCTTCTTCAAAAACACCCCTTGAATGAAATACATGGGTGGTTGAAGAGCTAAGAAAAACTCAATGAAATCACAAAGTATTCGGTTCAAAAGAAAGCCTACGCTTACCTCTTCGCATTTCTACAAGTGGTTCGGTATTCCGGCGGCACTCTGTGTAATACCCCGAATTTTGAGACTTGAGGCTAGAGAATAAGCTTGAGATAAGTGGACTGCTAAGCCCCAGTTTAGCAAGATCCCAAATTATGATTAAGAGATAATGACTCCAAAAGTGGATGTGGTTAGTGATGAATAAACCCTTTTGGAGATTATGGTGTGATTTGGCACCCGATGTGATTCGTATGTGTTGTGAGCAGTGCCAAAACCCTGTATTTAAGTTCAATTATGGATTAATATCTAAATTGACTTAAAATAGATGGGAGGGCGCATTGTGGAAGAAAAGGAATGATATGGTGTGTTTGGTGGTGATTCAAGAGGAATTGCCGTAATCAGGGGCAAAACGATAAAGTTACCACCAATCGGTCAGTTACCGAAGAGGGAACTCATTGGTAACTTCAAGATCAATGGTTGAGATTGATTTGTGTAGAGATTAAGTGGGTGGAATCCCATGTGTGTGGGTTCATGTGAACTCATAGAGATGGACTAAGGGGGTGACAAGTGTCACAATTTGAGCCCTTGGATTTGGTCAAAGATTTCAACTCATTTTCTCTCTTTTCTCTTCCCTTTTACTTTGGCCAATGTCTTCTTTTCTCCAAAAAATGCTGCCTTCGTCTTCATCTCCACTCTCTCTCTCTATTTCTCCATGGACGTTCAAGAGGGGGAGGAAAGAGAAAGGTAAAAGTTGAGATTTGGCTTGTTAAATGGTCTCTAATGCCTAATCTCTCTTATTTAATGTTGTTCATAGTGATGAGAGCTTCATCTCTATGGTTTTAGATTCTTGATTGGAGGTGTTTGATGGCTTGAGGAAATTTGGAAAGATGAAGAATCAAAGAATTGGTTAGGGAAAGAGGAAGATGTGAGTATTTGAAGCCTTTTGATCTAAGTTTTGTGATTTGTGGATGAGTTTTGTGAATTGTGAATTTTTCCCTGATTTTGGTAGAATTTTTAAATGCATGAATTGTCATGTGTTTTGTGTTGAAAATGGCAAATTGTGGTTAAATTGATGCCATAGTGTGTTTTGGTGTCTTTGGAATTGGTTTGAGAACTTGGAATGAAAAGAATGGCAATGTGGTGTTTGTGTTGTGATTTGTGATGACATGTTGTGATTGTTGGTAACACATGTCAATATAATGTGAATTTGGTTGTTTTGGTGTTTCCAATGGATTCCTTGTGAAAATTTGCGTGGGAATGATGTTTGGTATGAAAATGGAACCATTGGAAGCCAAATTGCAAAAACTGGAATTCTGTCTTTTGAAACTCTGTTTTGGACAGTCTGCTTGTGTTGCTGTTTCGAATGGGCAAATGATGTTAGAAAATTCTGAAACTTTCCAATCTTGAATTTAACATCACAAGCTTCAAAATAGACATATAATTTGTACCATTTCGTTTTTTGAACTGGGATTTATGTTTGCCCAAAGTTTGAGGTCGAAACTGGGTTTGATTCTGGAGCAGTAGTGGATTTTGGGGAATTCTGTATTTTTGTGGTGATTTCTAGTAATGGCTCATATTTTTCCTATGAATAGGACTTAAATATATTTCATTTGGATTTGGAATCACCTCATTTCAATTTTTTTGGAATTAGTTATGAATTTCCTAAGTTGTCTTGGCTGCAGCGCAAAAGTTTCTGTGCACATTTTGGCCGCAGCCAGAAATTCTTGGCTGTAGCCAAAAACCTTCTGTGTGCATTTTGGCTGCATCTAGAGGGTTCTTGGCTGCAGCCAACCCCTATTTTCAATAGTTTGTGATTTTGAAAGGTGATTTCCAATCTAGTACGTCCCAATCCTTTAGGCTTTCATTGAGCTTATTATAGCCACCTAAAGGGTGTGTATGATAACCAACCTTAAGTAATATGGAAGTAAGGATTTGGAATTTAGATTGACCCTATGTCCTTGATTTGGTTATAGGGTTGGATATTCGCCCTGATCATGAGCAGCCGGAGCTGGAGCTTACGTGGAAAGAACAAGTGTAGGGAACTTACCTCTCTTGCATGCTTTGATATTTGTGTTTGTGTATTGATGCATGTATTGCTTTGCTGGATTATGTGAAACATGTATGAACGATTATAGCTTTGTTTCTAGTTATGCTATGGCCATAAGTATGTTGTTGAAACATTGAGCACGCAGATATGTCATTGTGTGAACATGAGTTATGTATTGCAAGCATGTCATGCATTAAACACATATCATACATGCATATAGGTATCTATTTCCTATTGAGATTCTCTCGAATCTCACCCTCCCCTACCAATATTTTAGACAGGGTAGGTGGATCGAGGATGGAGCAAGCAGTCAAGGGCGACGGGACTCGTTCGGGTTGTAATCTTTTGATAGTTGGTTATCATAATTGGGATGATTTGTATTCGTATTTGGATATGAGTTGTATATATTGTGGAATGTATATTTGGTTATATATTGAATGAGAATATTTGATTATGTATTTGGAATGAGCATTTGGGTATTTGTATTTGTATTTGAGGAGATCTGTGTAATCCCCATTCGAAGAATTGTAAAGGGTGGATGTGCCCTATGAATTCTATGTAAAGGTATAAACCCGGGAGTTGCTGGGATGATATTGTTGTACACTCTGATATTTGTATAAATGTGATATTCCGCGTGATGTAATTGTATTCGAAATTGAATATGAGACCAGGTTAATTAGATTGCGAAAGTTATTTGTGAAAACCCTAACATGAATATGGGATTTTAAATAAGTTTTGTTTCCTATTGGTCTCTATTTCATTTGTGAAAACCCTAACATATCGAGGCACGTCACGAAATGGCCGAATTCCTCCAATCTCACAACTGACACCCCTGAACCTTACAGCCACCGATGAATTTTGCCCCGACTTCTAACACTTGTATTGTTACAATATTGACTTCTCGATTTCTGTGAATTACACAATAGACATCTGGGAATTCTGAAAGTAACTCTACCTTTAATTGTAAATACCGATATTTATTTTATTCTACTATTTCCATAATTACACATTTTTAGTATTGCAAAATTTGGTATATTACACAACGTCTATCAGCAAGGGATGCAATGAGATTTGTGGGCTTAAGCTCGACACCCTTGAGCTGATTAAAGACTGATTTTGGCATAACGTTGATAGCTAATCCCAAATCTGCTAAGGCATCTGAGAAGTCAATGTCACTAATGGTACAAGGTATGAGAAAGCTACCAGGATCCTTGCACTTTACTGGCATTGGCATTTGATAAAGAGAGGAGACGACTGCCCCTAAGTCAACCTTGCCTTCATGCTTAAATTTTCTCTTTGTAGTAGATAACTCCTTCAAGAACTTTGCATATTTAGGCACTTGTGTGACTAAGTCAACTAGTGGAAATTGATCACCACTTTCTTGAAAATATCATAGACTTCATTAAACATCTCAGTTTCCCTCTTTCTCCTTTCATCCTTAGCTACTACAGTAGGAAATGGCAGGGCTAACTTGATCACTTGCTTTCTGTCCTCATCATTTTCTTGTTCTTCATGAGGTGTCACTTGTGTTTTTGATAAAGTGGACTGATCCTGTGATGTGGAAGTGGAAGTATAAGGAGAGTCATCAATAACTTCCTTGTCATTTAAAGTATTGGTGGTAACAGGATCCACATAAGGGATTATCTTTCCACATCGAAGAGATATAGCATTAACTCCACCAATATTAGGATTTTGCTGAGGTCCAACATTTGGATTGGATACCACTTGAGATGGAGGCTTTCCTGAACATTGACTCTGTACATTACTAAGTTCATTAGAAAATTGACCCATTTGAGTTTGAAGAGCTTGAATTTCCTACATCTATTATTCTATTGTTGTATCTGTTGTTGTTGTTACTTCAGGATTTTCATCATAGCGTCCATCTTGCTTTCTAACCTTGAACCTTCACCTTGGACTGGCATTGATTGTCTAACTTGTTGAAACATCTTGCCACTAGAATTCCCACTTTGATTGAATTATGCTTGTTGAGCTTGACCATTTCCATATCAAAGATTTGGATTATCACACCATTCAGGATTATATGTATTAAAGTAAGGATCATATTTTTGGCTACCTTGAGTCATTAGCTTAAAAGGGTATATCGCGTTCAAGATTCAACTCCATCATTCATGTAAGGGCAAGAGTTAGTACCATGTGTTGCTAATGAGTTAGCATATAGGTTAACAGAAGCAGAGGGCCCCATAGGATTGGTCATATTAGAAGAATTTTGCATACGAGACATGACCATTTTTTCCATAGCAAATGCAAGTCTATCAGTTTTGCTCTCTAGGTGAGACTTAGAATTAAAAGAGAGTCGTCCCACTTCATTAACTTTGACCTATTGTCTATACCAAATTGTTGGCTATTCTCAGCTTTTCTTTCAATCAATTCCCAAGCATGATCCACAATCAAGTGTAGAAGTGCACCACCAGCATCTGAATCTAATAAATTTCTCTCTAGAGGTAAGAAACCTTCATGGAAGTATTGGATCAATAATGTATCTGGAATTTGATGATGGGGACAGCTAAAACATGACATTTTGAAACACTCCAGATATTCATATAAGGATTCTCCAACTATTTGTCGACATCCACATATGTCCTTCCTTATAGATGAAGTGCGAGAAGCTGGTAAATACTTTTCCAAGAACAGTATCTTCAATTGGTTCCATGAAGTAATGAATCCAGGAGGTAATCGAAGCAACATATCTTTAGCAGATCCTTCTAAAGAGAATAAGAAGGCACGCATCTTAATCTGATCTTCAGTCACACTAATAGGTTTCATAGTAGTGTAAACCATATGAAACATCTTCAAGTGATTGTACGCTTCCTCACCTGAAAGGCCATTAAATTTTGGAAGTGTATCAATCCATATTTCAATTCAAAATTTGCATTAATATCAGGATAATTGATGCACCAATTTTGAAAATGCAAATCAAGTGAAACCAATTCTCTAATAGTCATAGCAGGATCAACAATATAAGCATTCGCAATTGCATTTGCATTTGTAGCATTTACATTTGCGTTTGCATTTGCATTCTCATTAGCATTGACAATAATATTATTACCATCTATGTTGACTTTAGAATCATAAGAATCAACAATAGGCTTTAAAGAGAAACTACTGGCTAAAAGAATACTAGCTCTAGTTTTTCTTCGTTGGTGAAATGTCCTCTCAATCTCAGGATCAAATTCAAACAATTTTTCAGAAGAGGATCGGGTCATTCAATAAACAACTACCTAAGAAGTTGCCTAAAAACTCAAACCTAAAGCCTAACAACTGCTCCCTGGCAACGACGCCAAAATGATGAGTGCTTCTGTTTCTAAAGCAATCAATTAAACTAGGTCCTAAATTATTATACAATTTAAGGTCAACCTAGGTCATACTCCCAAGGAGCAAGCTATGGGTTTTCTTTAGGATTGAATTTTAAGTGATAAAAGATGCAATGGAATAGACCTAAACTAGAATGGAAGACACTATTACCTAAATGCAATTAAACTAACAAATGTACTAATGCAATTGATTCTGAAACCTATATGAGAATGAAACTAATATATATGAAGTTGAATGCAAATTTTGAGGGTTTTTAATGAAAGAGGAATTAAAATGCTAAGAAAAATATTATGAAAAAGCAAGACAAACAACAAAGGTTTAACTCAGTTATGACGATGAAGGGGACAACTTAGGATTCACATGGAATTAACTTTCTTAGCCATTCAATTTATTAGACCAAAGGGAGGTTGAAGAAAAATTGGAATTAATAAACTTAATCACCTAATTAAAACATGGGAAACCCTCAAGCTCAATAACATTTATTCCACTAGAAAACTCATAATGAAATAATTGGTGGCTAATTAAATTCATTAAACTAATCACAGTAGTTTAAAATAGTTTTTGGAAATTATGTTCACAATTGCCTAATTAAACAATTCAACAATTAATCAACCTAATTAAACAATCAAGAGATTAAACCCAAATTGACAATTAAATTAATAATGAAAACTCAATTAATAATCTAATTGTCAACCAAAGGTTTGCAAATAAAAATCCCAACAATCATTTAAGAACAATTTAAATCCAAAATATCAATTCAATCCAAATCAATAATAAGTCTACAATCTAAAACTAGATTGCTCTAAGTTAATACAACCCAAAATCTTTTACAACTAAACAATTTCAAGTCTTGAATCAAAAAGATAAAAGAAAGACACTACCTTGTGGTCTTCAAGTGTAAGCTCCTAGGCTCTAACTTCCTCCATGCTCCTCCTAAATTGCCTCTCAAAATAGTTTAAGCTACCATGGATTTAATATTTTCTCCAAACTCATTCAACCAGCAAACCACAGTCATTGGGAATGATAGCTTGTAAATGAACAATTAATAAATGGTGGTTGTGCGTCTATGCTACTGGAAAAGGGGGAATGGAATTGATTAATGTAATTGGAGGTGGGGTCCGTGAGAAAAGAGGATGGGAATTGATGATGATCCTTCTATAGTTGATGTTCCTATAGCATAACTTCCAGCACCCAACACCAGCGGCTATATCCATGTCTCGTTTCAGCGTTCTGCAAGTGCCTCCCTCCCAGCGTCAGTTTGTCTCCCTCTTTCTGTTGGTGGCTAGGTTCTTTATTTAAGAAAGGAGGAGAGAGTTTTTGGGGTTCAATCTTGAGCCTATTAAAATTCAAGAAGCCTAATAAAATCCAACCATCATATTCTATTTTAGTTTCTAAGAAAAATTCTGCACCTTAGGATCTTCTAATCTACTTTTCCTTGTCCTGCTAGAATTTAATAAAATCGTGATCTATCTATATTTGAAAATATTATCTAATCACAAGATAATAATTAAAATTTTATCAATTTAAGCCTAATAATATCATAATCAATTCATATTTATATTATTTCCTAAAATTTTCTAACTATCCAAATATTATCTAATAAATCCAAATTAGCCCAAAATAATCCCCAAAATAAATGAATAAGGTGGAATAAAATATATTAAAATTGGGATTTATCAGCTAGTAAGGGTTCAACCACAGATACTAGCACATCTTATATATCTAGGAGTAAATCTTTCTTTTTGACTAAATATTAGTCCATCTTGACTTGGTCACTTTCCTAGTTCTCACTCGTCTGACCGAATCATGTGTGATCATAGAGCTTCAATTAAAGTAGTTGTCACCAAACCAAGCTTTCATGATGCTGCCTAAGTCTTAAGGGCATCATGGAAGGATTCTTCATTCCTATGACTCATACTGTAGTGAACTAGGGATCTTTCACCTACATCGCATGTTGCAGTCTAACTCTGAAGCATATATAGTATGAATTGCATGCTACAGTGAATGGTATGTAGTGTGCTTCAATTTCTTTCTCTTTCACCGTACAGACATTAGTTCAAAAATGTACTGAACATTCGAACCAAAACTCTCTTTTTCACAGTATCTCTTTTACAATCTCATTTATGAAAAAGAGTATCTTGCCTTGCTACAAGTCTGTATTCATGCTTTGATCCATTTTATCTGTATATATACACATATGAATCTCATCTCAATCTAACTAAGGCGACTCAAAAACAAACATTCTTCTCAACCATCTCAGAGTGATCATTTGCTCATCTTACCCTCTCATACCCCTACAAAACATGGGAAGACGGTTGTTTGTGTGAGTAAACCAATCTCTTCGGACCTGTATGACATACAAAATTGTATACCTTATATGTATTTACTCATAACACACATACTATTTCTTTTACCTTCATATAAAAGAAGTTCACGAACTTATATTTTATTTGCGTCCCAAGATTTTCATTAACTCAATGAATATCAAGCTACGGGCTCAGTAAGGGGATCTATCAATATTCCGTCAGCAGAAGGTCATTGAACTGTCACTTTCCCTCTTTGAAAGCATATCTCTCTTAGAGATATATCAAATATGTATTTTGCCTTGTTGTGATACTTAGGATCCTTATCATAAGATGCTATCGTTTGGATCCTTCTATCTACCATTCATTCTCAATCACTCATAGGAAATTCTCTAGCCATTTGGCACCTTAAATGATGATAGAACACACTCTATATTCTAATTCCATGGATAATAGAAATACATTGTATATTTCTTTACTCCTTTAGCATTTTCCTAGGCCTTGTAATGGAGTATCCTTTCAAAAGTAAGTTGTTTCTTTGACAACTCAATCCATGGTTATTCTCATAATCTATTACATAGCAGGACCAAAAATAGCTTCCAAGTCTAACAAAAAACAATTAGTCTTATATACACCAATGTGTACATTCATATTACCAACCATAGTCTTACATGGGACTCTATCCACTTTTTCTATGTTGGATTCCTCATAGGACATGTAACCTCTATAGGTTTGTGCCCTTGACTTTAGGGTTGTTCATCAGTTTACAGTTTGGCATCCTAAGATGCCTAAGGATCATACTTGTACATGTCTTAGGTGGCAAATACTGTATCTTCCTTGTGCAATCTCTATTTACCTTGTCATTCAAGATATTATTTGTTCAACCCATGATTTTTCAACTCAAAATTTAAGGATTCTCTTATCCTTTATTCCTTTAACTCCCTTGACACTTGTTTCAGCTAAACATATGTCATTTGACAAAGGATGATTTCATGAAGAATCATCACAAGACTATTTAGCACTCATATAGTGTTCTTCGATTATCTCAAAGTTGTTAAGGCTTTTCACCTTGTGAAACCTCATATACTACTACCTGGATAATTGTTTCTATGAAGCCCTCAAGCTGCTTTATGTAGAGTTCATCATCCAATTTCCAAATTTCTAAATTGGAAAGCGGTCTTCACATCATCTTGATGTAATTTGAAAACTAAGCTTGTTGTCATACCCAAAGTTCAGAGTTAAAACGCACAATGGACAACCTTCTATTGTAGTACCCCTTAGCCACTAAGTGTTTTAGGTCTTACATGCGCCCAACATATTTGAAAACCTACTTGTTCCCAATCGCCTCTTGGCTAAGTGACAAATTTCCCAAACATGTACTTGGCTAGTTTCAAGAAGAATCCATATCCTCCTGCATGACACTTTGCAATTCTTCTTAGCAAGTCCTTCTAGTGTCTTTCAGACACTTATAGATAGTCATCATCACCTTCTCAATGATAAAGAGAGCATTCAATCTATTAGGGAATTTATCCCTTTATAGTCATTTGTTGGATGACAATTTACTCTAAGGTGGATTTAATAGGATTCTTTTCCTATGTATGGGTGAGGTAATCCTCTCGTAACTTACCTCTTTCATTGTGAAAATGGTCTCAACCCTCCCACTCAGATTAGTAAACTTAGGAACACTTGATTATTCCTTATTATTGTTGACCTCTTAGAGAGATTTAGTTTGATTAATGCTCATGTCCTGCTAGGACATTTGATTTTTATGAATGTTGTGTCCCTTACTTTTCTCTCAGTCACTGAGCCGCCATCATTTTCACTAATGAAGATGTGTCTTGTCAAATTCTCAAGTCATCTCACAAAGAGATACCTTGTATACCTTAGCCCCAATCTTCCTTACTCATAGGAAGAATTATAGATATGAAGTTCCTAACCCTTATGGTCTTAACGAGCTTGGGCTTGATCTAAGGCCTATCCATGATTCAAAGGGTAAGGTTGTGATTGACATAGAGGGCATTTGGTTAAGTGTGAAGATAATAGCTGTGAGTTTACATACCAACATATGGCTAATAGCCTCACTTATGCCATTATTTACTCAACCATCTTAAGGTGTCTTTCTCTCTATTTCAACAACTCTATTATGTTGAAGGGTTCTAGATATTGATAGTTTCCTTACAATCCCTTTTTTGTACATAAAGTAGCTTTAACTAATCACGTGGGGTGTCCTTTAACCCTTGTTAGTTCAAAAAAGGTCTAATCCTTTTAGCTTAATTAATTCCTGACTAGTTCAGTCATTATCTAACAGCTTCACACTTGCCTAAAGTCAAGTAAACATTATTATATTTCGAGTAAACATCCACGACATGAACGAAACATCAAGCTCTGTTTTTTTCCCTCACATTTATTAGTTCACAAACGACATAATTTGCTAATTGCAGTGGATTTTCTCAAAATCATTCTTTGTCTTTCTTGCCTAGTAGACTAAGTTTTCAACTTATTCATAAGGATATTAACCCTTTAACATATGTTATTTAGCAAATACTCTTTTGCTTGCTTGATCAATTCTTTTGATCAATGTGTGTATGTGGCAAGAAATGGAATTATTATCCCTAAAAAGGAAACATTAAAATCCAATAAATGATTTGAGAGTCATAGTCCCATCAATCCTTAACTAAAGAGATAACAAAGATGTGATTTTGTCAATTGCAATTGCATGGAGTGAATCAGGGTGGTTTGTCTATGCAGAGTTAACGTGCAAGTCCAATCCTTTGATTCTTTCTCTTTCTTGCTTTGCATCTGACAATAAGCCATATGCTTCTGTGAAACATCTACTACTCAAATAGATTGTTTCTTCTACAACCCTTAAAGGATTATCAATATAGCCTTTCATCTTTGTAGAAACCATTAACCTCCTCTAGATCAAGTTTACCTCATAGGTTTCTGGCCCTTAGACTTAGAAGATGAATCCTCCTACTCTTTATCTAAGTTTGTCTAACTGATGGATCCTGGATCCTTCAGTCTTTTATAATCAAGTTCAATGTGACGAATCACATTACTGAAGGTCAAAATATGCATATCAGGAGCAATATTTGCTTTCGTATATGCCCACTCACTAGAAGACGTGGCTTACTCCCACTCACTAGGAGACATACTCCCACTCATTAGGAGACATCTTGTCACAACATACACTTGTTGTTTGTTAGAAAGAACTTAGCATTTTATTTGTCTCAACTTCTTAGTTTGACATTTGCCTCAAGTGTTGTCTAAACGACATGTTAGGACTTAATACATTTTGTTAAAACTTAAGTTAGTTTTAACTTTATGGAAGAAGATCATCTGTTCCACTATCTTCCAACACTATCTAAATAGCTAAGATAAAGTTACATTGCTCGTACTATCATAAGTCTGAGCGTTTTTGTTCATTCTATGCTTGATAGCATAAACTTTCTGTATCCTTCAGTTGCTTAAGCCTCTAAATGCTGAAGACTAGTTGGTAGTATGTCCCTAACATTTCATTCTTCCTGAATAAAAGAGATCTGAGAGTTTCTAACTCCATAGACATCTCTACTGAGCTTTTCTTCATAAGCTCAGTCAAATAGACTTGGTCATAATTGGTCACTTAGATGATTATGGTATACAAATCATATTCTTTTGTTCAAATAAGACATAGGATAATTAGATAATAAGTTCACAAGTTTCATGTTCAGGAGACAACTATGTTGATTCCCATCCCACTCATGTTAGTTAGCTCATCACCCTTTTAACTATAGTCTTCATTGAATAAATTCTCCTTTGGGTTTCTAGACACATTCTAGAAACTCCCACTTAATCAAAGACAGTTATACGAAGATAATAACACAATATCATCTAGTCAACATGAATGTTCATGGAAAAAGAAGAGAATATGCTTAAATCAATTCTAAAAAACCAAAGAATTTAATCATAAATTCAATGAAAAAAAAAAAGAACATTCAAAAATTTATAAAAAACTTTGCCTCATATTGTTTTCTCTTAACTAGGTTCTCTCTCTCATAGGCCCTTCTGACTATATAAACTCATGTAGTGTCTAGCTACAATGTCAAGTTCCTATTTGCCATATTTACATCCACTCACTTAGATGTATTTGCAGCATACCTCCCACTTGATGAGATGATTCCCACATCTTTATCTGTCTTGTCCTTTGTCACAACATTAGTGATAAAGGGTTGACTTTAGAAGTCAATGCTTCAATCCTAATTGAATCAACATGGTTAGAAGTATGGGAAGACTTGTCATTATTCAATAATTTAAAGTTGCTGCAATTTTTAGATTTCATCTCTAAGAGTTTGAGTCAAGGTTTATATTCAAAAACTCATTTGAATAATCTATCACTTTAAAGAATCTTTCAGCATTAACCTTATGTTGCAGCTAAAATACTCTTAATAAATAAGCCAACCTATCCCAAAAACAATAGAATCAATATTGACTCAATGTCAACGTTTTTGGTAATTTCTAAGTGCATATAAGCACCTTTTTGAATCAAATCACATCCAAAAGTGCTTCAAATATATGCAAATTATATATCAAATTGAAGCTCTCAAACTTCGGGATTTTTAAGAACAAACTGTGCGTCAATTGGAGGTCCTATACTCTCTCACGCACCACTAGAAGATGTATGGATCAAAAAAATCCTAAAAAATTGGAAAATTCCAACATGGCCACTCTCAACGGAGGCGCGTAAACTCCACGCGCCGCCTTACTGCCGTCTGCCAGTAACACGTGCCGGCTTTCACGAATCCACACATCGTCCTCTCTCTGACGGTGACCACCATGTGTCAAATAGTGGCCCCTTTGGGCCCCACGCGTCACATGTCAATTTTTGGGAATTTTCCTTTTTTTCTTTTTTTTACGATCAACGTTGACCGTTAACTGTTGACCAATCAATGTTGACTGGTCAACCTTTGACCGATTGCTGATGTGTCGATGATGTGGTGCTGACAAGGCGATGACGTGTCTCGGTCAACATGGCTAGTTAATGGATGTCATGGCCGAGGTTGACCGATGCTAACGTGTGACTGAGCGCTGATGTGGCACTCCCTCATTGGTACCACGTAGTTTGGTTGACCGATGATGTGGCTGTTGACTACCACATCATCATCTTCAACCTCCAGCCGGGTCAACTCGACCCGGTTTGAGCTCCAATGGGTCATCACAACCTGCCAACTTCGGAAGGCCATATCTCCCTCGTTTTAGCTCCGTTGTTCGCGTTCTTGGTGTCATTGGAATCCTAGTTGAGCGAACTACAAATCCATGGCCTTTATTTGATCTGAAAATGTCTTTTTCATTGATCAAATCATAAGTCAAGTTGTGGCGGCAAAAAGTGACCTGCCAACTTCTTTCCTTCGTTTCTCCCTCATCCGAACTCCGTTTGTTCTAAGGGTCGTTATAATCGTCTCTTTGAGCTCTACACATCTATAGCCTTACCTTAGGCAAAAACACTCAGTTTCGAACACCCAATTTTTTCTCAACATTGACGGCGCTCCATAACATGACTTGGAGGTGTGTCCTCTATGTTTCAAAAGTTCTTCTACCTTTTGAAGGTTGAAGTCTCTTGTTTTTGATTCCATATAGGTTCCAAAAACACAACTTTAAAGGGATCGAAGAAGTGAGGAGAAGAAAAAGAATGAAGCTCCGTTATGAGAACGTATGCAATGCAAGGACATAGTTTCATATGCATATGGAGGTAGAGACAGAAGCATCGAAGAAACATGTGTTAATAGGTTTAAGCATTTAAACATGTTAAAAAAATGTCACTGAGCAATCTGGTCAAAAAAATGATCAAATATACATGGTTTTAAGACACAGAAGGATGTTTTGAGTTTGACAATTTCAAATATCCAAATCATAAGTTTCCCTAACACATATGTCTCAAAAATCAAATCATGCTCTTAGAAACGCCAGATGACACATACATATATAAAGATCATATTTTCTCATATATATGATTGCACAGTGGAAATAAAAATTATGATGGGGATATAAATAAGAATTATATCACATGTTTATTCACATAGAATAATCACAGCCTCAAGGATCAACATACTTTGATACCAATGTAGGATAATAAGGAGAAAGAAGAGAATAGAGTACTGGGACGAATTCATGTTCGAATCCGGGTTAAAGCTCCAATGCTCCATAAATAGTGCCCACACCATTATTAGACTACTAGAGTCTAATTGGAATTGGCACAGCAGATCACCAAAACAAGAAAGATGGTAGGAGAGAAGAGATTGCTAGAAAACTCAATTGCAAGGGTGAGGAATAACTGAAGGAGGCACCTCCTATTTATAGTGGTTTAGGGTGACCACTAATTAGGAAATGATGTCCACCCTTCTTGCCTTCCAAGTTAGTAATCAAGAGAATTAATTCTCAATTAATTTCCTGAATTATGATGACTTGTTTCTCAATTAACAATATCATAATTAATACTAACTTATTCCACAATCTACAATTAATGCTGATTTGATTCTTATTTGATTAGGCTACTTGTATTCTAATCAAATAATCCAGCCTATCAAAGGCGGACTTAAACCCAAAGTCCAACACTTTGTTTATCAGATTTCTCAGAATTACCGTTGTCAGTTTTATGTTCCTGTAATGTTATGTTCATTTTTAAGAATTACCTTTTCCACAAATCATTAATTATTTGATGTCATGAATCATCTACTCCTCTTTCCATTGAAATCTTAGTTATTACATGCCTAACCATTTAATAATATCATTCATATAGTTAAAATTCTACTTAAAACTGTAAGAGTACGGAAACCAACTATGATATATTTGAATATATAATCATTAATTCAGCTATCAGCATGTTAGATACAAGTATTAAGCTTAAGTATTAAGCAAGCTGCAGCCAAGACAAAGTCACTTAACAAAGGCATGCCCCTCAGTGTGACAATATTCTCCAGGTTATGATGTTTTTGACCCATCAGTGTGGCATGCCTATTGTTTAGTTACAAAGGCATGCATGTTATGATAGGAAATTGAAAGTTCTTGCTTAACAGATACACTCTAAAAAGAGCAAATACTTTTAACTATTTCAGTCATGTACTAACAGGTTGTGATGTGAAATTGAAATTTCTTTCAGTCTCATGTATAAACAATCCGACAATTAAAACAGATACCTAATGCATTTTCCAAAAAATAAAGTTCAAACTTACATGGATCCCTATGCCATAGCAGTTTACTTCAAAGGATGCACATGCCTGCAAGTTAGCTTAACCACTTAACAATCTTATGTGCAAGTCGAACCCAGGGCCTAATGACAGCAACCTTGCATCAGAATTTTCATGTTTTCAGGAAGCTGCAAATGCTTAGCTTAAAAAAGGAGAGTCTAATGATGCATGAAGTGGTCAAGGATCACAAACAGCATACCTCACACAAGGACAATATCTTTTATGCAGACGAGAAGACAACATGATGCAAGGTTTCATCTATAAGAGCCATAATCTACAACCAATATAAAAGGATCATGTAATTGCATCAATAAATATGAATCTGCCAACCAGTTAAATAAACTTCTCTGTACATTACTGTATAAAAGTCAAAATATATAATGCAGGGATTTTTTTCCCTCAATGCAAAAAGGTTTCATCTTTAAACCTTGAAAGCAACGTCTCAAGGTTCCTGATCTGCAGAAAGTCGTGCCTGGATAATTGCAGCAGAACCATGTTTAAGGTATCTTCCAACTGCACCATGAATAAAACGTGAGCTTTTTTTATTCCTAGTCCTAATCAAAATGATATATGCAAGATATAGGCAGGGCTCAAAAGATGACAGAATATGATGTGTCATGCATTGAACCCTCTTGATAGCCTTATTGGAATCGGATAAAGGAGAAATGTTGAAAAGGACAAGTTTATATTCTTAACCACTAGGCATTAACCATTAACCACTAGTAAACAGCAAAAGCAAAAAGGAAGACTAACTTGACTAAAGTCTAATGGAACAACCTTCTGCTCTGAACCAGTAGGCATTAACATTAACAATTAGTTAACAACATAAATCAGAGAACAAACAAACAAATCTAAACTCGCATGTATTAATGCTTGTTGGGCAACATAGTTGCCAACCCACGAACCCCCCCCCCCCCCCTTGTATATATTATATATGGACCTTGACCACCACATAAAGTACTCAACAACACCTTTAAAACATAATTTATTGCTTTCATCACCCCACAAAATTATGAATGCTTTCCGACCATTCTCAGAAAATGATTTATACACCCAGCTATGTATATGGAGAGAAACTGGAGTTACTTCACTTAGAATCAGTTGTGGACCTCTGATTGTATTTGCAAGTTATGACTTTAGTGAATCATTGTGGAGAATTCACAGCATAAGGCGTGGGCAGAGAGTGCCTGGAACAATTCGTTTCTATTCACCAAGGTACTCACTCTTCCTTTGTGTTTATGGTATAATGAGGACTCAAGGATTAGAAAGCCAAGATTGGGAGAGAGCTTATGCTCATATCTTCAGGTTCCACATTGAGTACCTGAATATCACCAATCAATATATGCCATACATGAGGGTCAAGACGCAACATAGTCCAGATGAAGCAATTTTCATCCAAAACCTATTGAGCCACAGCTACATGAAAGTTACTACTATCAGACGAAACACAAAGAAGACCCAATGGAAAAGAAACATCTGCCACACGTTCTGATATTGAAGAGCATGAAGCATAGGGGTGTTTGTCTTTGCTGAATTCTTCTGCTCTTGGAATGCAACTCGGATTCGCGGGTGCTGATGAAGATGTTGAACCATGATCTATAATTAACTAAGCAAGCATTAATGTGACTCTATTTATTTTCAGGCAGTTAGGTCTGTCATGTGTTTTAAGAGTCAGTTTAGTAAAGCCACTACTCTGGAGAATGTTTTACTAATATGTTCTGGTTGAGTTAGTCATTATGATGTCTAGGTGATGTCTTTGCCATTCTTGGTGTCTTCTTGCGTCTGTATTGTTATCATTAGTTTTATTTAATTAGAGTATCACTTATTAGTTAAGTTATCACCTGAATTAACATTTAGTATTTTGGATTTTAATTCAAGGTCTCTTTAACTAACCCAGTAGATGGTTTGCATTGTATTTATATAACATAAGGCCAACAATAATTGATGTTCTTGCAGTTATTCCATCTGTATTTCAAGATGGTCCATTGAAATTCGCAAATGATGCATGTACAAATTATCATAACAGAACACGAAGATCTTTGTTCCGAATTAACTTAATGCAAAGTAACAAAGGCGAAATTTAGACATTACTATCTGCTTCAATTCATGGCATAACATGAAACCACACTAGAGAGATTAACAGTGTCCATACAAGCTAACAATAAAAACAGAAACACAGATGGAATACAGCCACATGAACAAAAGATCTCCAGGTTCCTTTCTTAAGGCAATTTTGGTCCAAAGAAGACCCTAGTGGCATCCTTGAAGGTGGTTATGGTAGTAGCACCTAAGTACCAGTGAGAAATTTTTTTTATTAGTCTCTGGCATGGAAAATGAATAGGCACAAAGTAAATTGTAAAGTAAACTTTGGTTTCCAAATTCACACTAAATACCATGTCGCTCCCAACAACATACTGGACCACCATGTTGATTCCTGGCTGGATTTGTTTTCCCTTAATGAAAGCCAGAGTGTTCACGGCACATTCTTCATACAAAACACACTTGAGCTCTTTAGGATCCCTGTATACAGTAGACAAATCATATGTAGCATGACTTTTCAACTTGGAATATATATCAAACCGTGCAATGGGGAGATAATCACCATCCATGGCTGTTCTGATGGTCCTTCATATCCAGAGTCAGTTCCTTAGTAAGGACGGCCTCCATCATGGTAGAACACAGATTATACATCGCCTTTAATATCCCAAAGACATCTGCACTAACGAAAAGTGTAACCTGATCAGAATGCACATATCAGATAACATGGGTTTATGAAAATTCCAAGACAGGTATGACTCCTATCAAACCCTAGTCTGCATTTGTTTCCCATGTGATCTCTGAAACACGCCTTGCTTGTATACAGTGACATGGCATGACACCAGAAAAATCTTCAGCTACCATTGTCCCAGGCAGAAATAAGATATGATACCTCTCATGAACACCAAAACCTTCGCACTTAACCTTACTACTAGTAATTCTGTAACAGCCTCCTTCCCCGAACCTCCACGAAAAAAGCTGCATCACCTCTTCATTGTCCAATCGACCAAGACTACGACATTCAAGCCGGACCACCTCATTAAGCATAATACGAACCACCTTGAGCAGGATGCTACTCTTCAGAACGCCACGATGGAGGTCAGCAATAGTAGTCTCCATCTATATGTAAATGCAAACTGAGTGGTGAGCTTTGCAAGGTCCTAGGCTACTTATACAAAGTGGAAGTTCAAGAGTAATAAATATAACGTGCAGCATAGGCACCATTAATGAATAACATCATTAATGGTGCCTATACCATTTTTGCTTAAGAGTGTCATACCGCATTCTCTTCGTGGCCATTAATGACTTTGCTTGCTTCCCTGCAAGTAACACGTTGAGGACGACCTACACACAATCAATTTCTATGTTTAACGGTTACAACTTCTCTTAATAGACAAACTTCTTGAATGAGGAACAAAACACAAAGACACAACACTTGATATCAAGTGGGCTTACCAAAAAGGTGAAGCTTGAACAACCTACATAAGATGTCAGGTCTGTCCTCATAAAAGATGAGCAAGCGTCGCGATTCCATGATACAGAGGAAGTCAAGGTATCTTTGCAGAAGTGTCCTCATTCCTGTAACCAAAGCAACAAACCATAATAACACCCATGCACAAACTTGGAAAGTTAATGGAACAGTAGATAAGGATACGTCCTCTACTAGTTAGAAAATGACAGACCTTGTTGCTTCGGCTCAGCACGATCTGGTTAGAGTGAGGGTCTAGATGTTTCAAAACTCTCAAATATCAATGAAACAGCTTATAAACTACCTAAAACTGGGCGGGGAACCATCAAGCGGGTTGTTCAAATTCAAATTTTCATATAAGCCGCACAACTTTTACATGAGCCTGCAGCTTGAACTGCAGCGCGAGGTTTTTTTGCAATTAAATATTCAAGCTAGATTGATCCTGTGAACAGCGATTTGTGTCTTAAGCCATAGTGAGCCGACATAAAGCAATTGGCTTGCATGGAGAGGTATTAGGGGATATATTGATCATTTTCATTGGCTCCTACTCTTCTTAAGGAATCAGAATATCATTGTCAATCCTTTACAATATGGGATATCGATTCTGCCTGAAGATCCAGTTTTTAGAAGAATTTTCAGAGCTGAAGTGTTTCCTCCGGCGGCTACTTAGAGAGTTGTTAGTCACTGCCTCTTCCTTCTACGAATATTTCCTTCTTTTATTTAGGGTCTTTTTGGTTCAACGGAGGGGAGGAGGGGGGAGGGTTTTAATGGAAGGGGTGGGATTTAATATTATCTTATTTGGATTAACGAAAGGGGAGTGGAGGGGAAAGATTTTAATATTACCTTATTTGATTTAAGAGGAGAAGGAAGCGAAAATATTTTTATATAAATAACTTTACCCTTATTTTGTTTAAGTTGTTTTAAAATGATCAAAATAAATTAAATATGTTTTTAATACATAATTTATAGCTTATATATTATAATATGTCTTGTTATAAAATAAAAATATATATAATCTCCAATTTACAGTTAAGTGATTCTATAATTATAGGAGATAATTGAGGGATAATAGGAAATAATGTGGGATACTGATATTCACATAAATATTATATTCATAACATCCAATAATTATAATTTTACTTGTAATATATATCATAATAATTATAAATATTAATTTGATAAAAATTAATTATAATTATAAATAATATAATATTTAATTATTTATAATACTCTATTCTACCATCATCATCATCTTCGTCTACCCATTCTTTATTGCTACTGCCAAAATGCCTCACAAATCTCGTCCCAATCGGCATCACAAAACCACCGCATCATCATTCACCTTCACAGATGCCAAGTAAAGCATGGAGCAGCGTCCGGGGGTGGGCATGGAAAGTGGACAAGTCGTGAGCGTCCCAGGTTGAAGTATGGCAAATATATATATATATATATATAGTGGAGAGAAGTTGAGAGAAAGAGAGGCAAGTGGGCTGGTTGATTAAAAAACAAAAACAGATAAAGAAGCAGAGGGAGATTTGATTTATTAGCCGAACGAATGGAAACAATGAGAAATGGGTCATGCAGAAAGTGGGGAAGTAAAAAAGAAGAAACTTGGAGTGAGAGAGCAGCGTCGGTGATGCTTGGGGCGAAGTGTGGGGTAGTGGAAGAGACGGTGATCTTGGCTTGGAGTGAGAGAGCAGCATTGGGGAAGAGAAAAGAGGGAGGGTAGTTTGGGGATATTAAAAATAAGCATAGACAAAATAATCAAGGATTGACAAAATGTTACCCCTCCCTTTCAAATCCCCCAATTTTTTAGGAGGGTTGGAGGGGACAAGAGGGAAAATTTTAAATTGGGGGGATTTTGAGGGAATAGGAGGGAAAATTTCAAAAACAAATTTCCCTCCCCTCCCCTCCCCCTATATTTTCTATGCCAATCAAGAGGATGAGAGCACAATCCCGCTATCCCCCTCCCCTCCACTCCAACCAAACAAACCCATAATATTTGTTTTCCTATCTGTTAATTTTCATCGTTTTTCTGTTTATTGTAATATACTTATAAAAAATATCATCTATCACATTTTATTAACATTTCCCAGATATAGTGACCTTTAAACCAACCAAATGTCCTCAGAAAAGAAAAGAAGCTATAAATGAGCTGTCCAATGATTTGGCCTTCTTAACAGCACCAAGATTCACATGAATTTCAGGGGAAATTACATTTTATTTTCTTGAAGCAGACTTACTCTGACCCCCATATCTTTCATTTATAAATTCGAATGTCTTATTGCAGTCATCTCTAAACACCCTCCATCATCATACTCCTACCAAATTGTCTTTTGCTTTTTTTCCTCTTCCTTTTGTGCATGTTTGTGGGGGAGTCATATCGCATCTTTTCTTTTTTTCCCAACCCAACCCCCCCCCCCCCCAAAAAAAAGAAGAAGCACGTGACTGTTTTGTGTATGTGGGGGAGTCATCTCGCATCATTGTGTATAGCCAGCATTGTAAATAACCAAAAAGTCCGGTACATTTTCTTGATTGCAGGCTACAAAGAGTATTGTGATAACAATATTTCATTTAAGTACTACTTCTACGGCGGCGGCGGCAACAACAACAAAAGCCTTATCCTATTAGGTGGGGTTAGCTACATATATCGCACGACGTCATTGTGATCTATCAAAAACTAGATATTTTGATAGATTATTAACAAAAAAAATCTTGTTTCATAATCTCATTGAGTGTTCGCTTTGATCTTCCTCGATCTCTTTTTAGTGTACTCTATATTGCTTGATCAACTCTCTTCACTGGCGCAATCAATGGCATTCTTTGAATGTATCCAAACCACCTCAAAATAAATTTCTACCATTTTTTCCTCAATAGATGCCCCTCCAACTCATTCATATATGTGATCATTAAGAATCTCATCCTTTTTCTTGTATGACTACACATCCATCTCAGTATTCTCATCTCAACTACCCCCACTTTATATTCATGTTGTCCCTTTAAAGCCAAACATTCACTATCATGTAGAGTTGCTAGTCTTATAACAGTACAATAGAACTTTTCTTTTACCTTATTAGATACTTTCCGATCACAAATAACTCTAATAGCTTTTCTCTATTTATATCATCCAGCTTGAATTATATGATTAACATCTCCATCAATTTCACTATCTTATTGTATAATTGATCTCAAATATCTAAACCTTGAAACTTGTGAAATGACCTAGCCTCCTCCCACTTTAATTTCCACTTCACTTCTAACACGTGTCTTATCAAATTGCAATGCATATATTCAATTTTATTCCTACTCATACAAAAACCGTTCGACACCAAAGTTCTTCTCCATATCTCAAGTTCAAAGTTAATTTCCTCCCTGGATTTTTGCCAACAAAACTATATTATCAGCAAAAAACATACAATTATGTATCTCCTCTCTGATAGGCTCAATTAGAATGTTCACTATTAGGTGAAACAAAGAAGGGCCCAATAATCAAACAAATGGCTTTTAATGGAGGGACTCAAGCTTATTGTCTTACCATATGAAAGAAAATAAATTCTTTAAGGGTATGTTTAGCACAACGAAAATGAAGGGGGAGAGGGGGAGAGAAAAATTAATTAAAAGCCTGTAATCCCACTTCATTTATTTTTAAAATCAAACTTACTAAAATTTTCTGTTCCCTACATTTGCCTCATTCCAAACAAACAGTGTTCAATTTATACATGAAATGTAATCAAATAAAATGTTATATAAGATCATGTCTATTTCTCTTAAAATCAAAGATCATAAGAATAATCAATTATCATAAAATATCATATAATTTTTTATAAGAAACCAATTACTTATATAAATAGAGCTAGGTTTTGATTAATGAAACATGTTTTGGGTTATGCTGTTTATTTGTTTGTACTAATTTCTTAAAACATTTATTAAATAGTAATAATACTTTATCAAGTCGCTACATTATAGGCTTGTAGGATTTTACAAACCAGCATCTAGCAAACACCCATAAAAACAACCATCTAAGATACTATGACCAACGTACATGTCAAGATGATAATTTTCGTGCAATGGCATATTATTTGTCCTTGGTTTGCTGCCAAATGGGACCTAGAGACACAGAACATGTGGAGACTGGCATTGCAGAGAAGCTGATGATCAAACAAAGGAATCCTCACGCCTTTACTCCGGTTGATTCATCTGTCAGTATCATCTAGAATGTGGTAATGAGGTCATTTAACACTTCATCATGTCCTAAATGGCATGTACTAGATTTTCAATAAAAATCTGCATAAAATTGATAATCGAAAGATATCAAAACGATAACTAGCCAGTGTGTGGTACCGACGGTTTCAAGCGGGGATGGGATATCATTCTTCGAGCAGCACCAAATCATCGAATTAAGCAAATGATGAATTGTATCATAATACATAGGACCTTTTTACAAAACAGAACGACAAATCATTTCATGTGTCACTAGTTCTAGAAAATCGTTTTTACAATCACTGGTATTATCATACAATTCCTGTTGGAGATATTTTTCAGCCACAACGCATCATTGTGATTCAACAAGGACAGCTAAACCAAAATCCAATTTTCCTTCTACTGGTTAATTGCTAATGAATTTTTTACTTTTAGAGTTTGACGGCCAACTTGATTGAGATTTTCCTTTTGGCCGAATTTGATTGAGACTTGTACAGTTGCAGTTTATGCATATGGAACACCCACCCGAGGGAAAAAACGACATTTGGGGGGGGGGGGGATGGAAAGAATGCATATCGGAATGAATTACATTACAAAATGGATATTACTTTACAAAAATTAGGCCGTTCTGGTTAATAATGACATGGCCCAAATTTGGTAAGTCAGTATGAGGATGACGCTTAGATGCCTGGCCACCCCATCTGGTTTGTATCTTGAATATTTTCTGTTTCCACTACAGTGTAGTTTCGGACGCAGGCATCATGTGAAGTGCTTTTTCAATTGAATAAGTATATACGGCATTACTCAACTTCCTCTGCACTTTCTCAGCCTTTAACTCCATTAGGTAAACGCCACAAATTGAATTCCTTCAGGGTTGTGTTTCATTCAAGTATATCATGAATCATGAGCGCCTTGAACTATCAAAGTAATACGCTTACCACTGTCTGAACGAAAGCTGTCCCCTTTATATGCAATCTGGGAGGCCAATCATATTAAAAATCTTGATGAATTGGGACACACACACACACACATACATATATATTCAAATAATCCTTTTTAGGTAAGTTACCTCAATTGGACTATCAGGCAGGAACCATCGCAACAAGACTCCAAGACGCACAACGGCAGGAATGAGCTTGAAAAGCAATGGTGTAGTCACCTGCACCAGTTTTAAGTTTGCATAAGCTTCAAATATCCACAAACCAAGTAGCTATAGGTAACTCGAAAAATTAATAGTTAATCACATCAAGATTGCACATAATTGGCCACATCAAAAACCATTGCTTGCCAATCTTACTATATCACAGCATTGTTGTGTATGGAATTTTCACAATCAAATTGACATGCACAAGAACTTTTAATATATGCACAAGAGCTTTGAATATCTACTAATGCGCCAAGATTGTTTCAAAGATTCAAATATCAAGAGTCGCATCATGTGTGACACATATAGTGCAAGCAAACATACCAGACTGAGAGCTGTTGTTCCAAGGAGCAAGAGATATAATTTTCCCTGCAGTATAATTAAGCCCATCAGCTTTAGCTTGAGTATTTAGAAGGTAAAGCAGACAAGTAAATATTTACAGATTTCATATCCAGAGTTAGAAATAGCAATTAAACTTTGAAGTGACCAAAATCTGCAATCTACTCGAGTAGCAATTGTACACAGCAACATAGGGAAAAAAAATTTATTGAACCTCCGCAACAAAAAAATACATCTAGCTGAATAAGAATTGAGGAGGCCAGTAATTAAGGGGATAAAATAGAGATAAAGTTGATAAATTATTGGGGACACAGGCAGACAGCCTTCTATTTCCAAATTGACTCATCGGATCCAAAACATTTACTTCTAAATTAAGCTCACTCACCTCAACTAAATGGAGGTTTGAGGCACGACTGAGAAGAACAAAGGCAAACTCCCCAATTTGCGCCAATGACATCCCAACCTACGAATGTGGAATAACCTAAGGTTCCTCTGTTAATGAAACGTATGATGTAATCAACAAGCAGATATTACCGAGGGAACAGCTATTGTTGAATCTTACAAGTATTGAAGTCTTGTTACTGTATCCAAATCCTTTAACAACAGAAGCAGCTACTATAGTTTTTATAATGATCACCAATATAACAGCTGCGAGTAAAATATCAACGTGATTCCAAAGGAAATGGACATGTATAAGCATCCCAATGCTGGCCAAGAACAGAGCAGCAAAAAAATTGCGAATTGGCTCAACCTAAAAATCAACAAACTCACAAGGTTTTAAAATAAGCATATAAAATATACACTCATTTTTCTCCCAGATCTCCATAATAAAATTTCAAACTTCAAGAACGTTGCGCATCATTTCACATTTTGTTAACCAAAAAGGTTAGCAGATTAAAAAAACTTAACATAGGAAAGGAAAATCAAGGCCTTGAACCAGCAAGAAACTTCCATCAGATGCCCTTGGCTAAAAGAGTGACACAATGGCATCTATGGTCAATATAGACAAACCGGCGTAAAGAAAATAAACTATCCCTGAACATCCATCACATGCTCAGGACAACCATTGTGGAATTGATATTCCGCCAACCCACCCAGAAAGCTACAAATATTATGATCATCAAGGGGGGAAAAGAAGAATTTCAATTTAATTAAGATAAAATAGCTTCTTCAAGATCTCCCAGAAACACCCAACTTCAGAAATTAAAACACACTAGATAAATATGCTACCTGTTCAAGAGTGTGTTGACCAAGATCTGTTGTTGATATCATAACTCCCGCAGCAAAGGAACCCAGTTCAAGACTCAAACCCAGCTTATCACTACACTGAAATGAAACAACAAATTATATGACAGAAGCGGTTGGGTTTGCTACTTATATGTGGAAGCATGGTTTGTATCACCATCCCAAATATGTGCGTTTGTGTGTATGTGGCTGCATGGTTGCATTTAAGCAACCTCTCAGATTTAAAACAGCAAATAGGTAGTTTAGAATCTCGAAAATAGAAGTAGAAATAGGGGAGAGGGGAAGAGAGAGTAGAGAAGAGGAGGAACTCTAGAACCAGAATCTGTAAACCTAGAGGTTACGAGTAGGGAGTTAGAAGAGAAAAGAGGGGAGGGCACGAGAGGAGAGGGAAGAAAGAAGGAAGATGCTAGAACTAGAATCTAAGTACATGACTGGTGTTTATAGCCTAATACACTAACTGAAAATAACTGCTCTTTCCTAAACACATATAGGGTTCCAACATTCCAAGTGTCAAATCTAATCTTGCTTGCATGAACAAGCTTCTTTAGCCGCCTCCATTCAGAAGAGCACGGTAGCCCTTGCTCATTTAGTACTACACCCGGGCAACGATACAGTGACTCTCGCTCATTTCTCACTGTACTCAAGCCATACAAAGCGTCACTTGCAAACAACGGCCTAGCATTACCGCGATTTTTTATTTGATCCATATTCATAAAGATTCGACAAAATTTTATGTTGGCTGTTGAGGGTCTAAAACAACCCTCCTCTTTTATCCGGGCTCGAGACAGGATATAAAAACATATAATTTCTAATTGCAGCATCTCTCCCTAGAACGAACTAGTATGGGCCACTAGTTCCTTATCAAAGTGCAGACATCAGGCTGCACACCAAAAAGGAATAGCACAAGGCATCCCTTTCACCAAGAATAGGGAAACTCTTTAGCACAATAAAAAGGACTGACAATCACTACTATGAAATGAGAAAAAAAATTGTTACCAATACCAAGTAATTAAAAAAAAAAGAAAAAAGTAGTGGATAGACAAACCCAAGCAACAAGAAGGCAGAATGCCACTGATGCCAATTGATAGAGTTCATTGGTCTGTACATAGAAAAACCCAAGTTAAAAGAGTACACAACCAAAGCCCAACACATTGCTACAAAGCAAAAGGTCTTTCTTCACCTGAGATGATAAACTTATCATAAGCTTAAGGAACCATGGTACACAAGTGCGAGATAACACTGATAAAAGGGCCAAAAATAGTAGTAAAACCACCAACCTGAATAATATCAGTTAGTAAGAAGACATAAAGGAAAGGTGCATATGGATGGATGATATGCCTATATAAAGGACAGTTCACTGTTTAGTTACTTACGATTTAGTCATGGATATTACTCCCTGAAGAATGCCTGATGTACCACCCAGGACTGGAAGCAGTGCAAAAAGCAGACCAACAGCACAATCCTGGAGGAGCCAAAAGATTTGAATGTGCGTTACAAGATATATGGGAAAGAAAAATCCCAATACCGAAAATTATTGCCATGATTAAATCAGCCTTCACTCTTTTCTGCACAATAACTGGCAGTAACAATTCATTCTTTACACTTAATGTATCCTAATAATAGCACATACCTGCAGAATTAGAGTTCCAATTGTAACCTGGCCATGAAGGGCATTGACACTATTTCTTTCCATTAAGAATTTCAAGACCTATGGATCAAACCAGAAAACACAAGCTATAATATTACATTTTTCATAACATGTCATTAATGTAATTAATATGAATAAATATAAATTAGAAGAAATAATAACAAGCATAAATATGATTAAAAAAACAGCTTAAAAGTTTATGTTATGAACAAGAAAACTCCACTCAACTGCACAAATCCAAGTACTAGAGGATATGACACGGGTTTCCTCCTCCATCAAGCAGTATTTAGAAATACATCCCCTACCACGTTCTAGATACTTTATATTTTCTAGTTATCATAAAAATAATGAAGGGAGTTTAACAAAATGTATTTGTGCTTTAGTAATTGTTTTATTCAAAAAAGTTATAAAAAGTTACATTTCCTATGGTGTAGTTTTAAATTACGCTTTAGTTTATTATATTTTGTTTTAGGTTATTATTATTTTGAATATTGTACTTGGGGCTCTATAAACATCCCAAGGGTTAATTGCATATAGTAGACCTCATTTATTATTAAATTGCCATGGAGAATTTTACCATCAAACACACCACTATCACTTTCTCTCATTCTCTTTTCCTCCGAAGATCTTCCTTGTCCTCTCGCTCTTTCACACCCCCCCCCCCAAAAAAAAAAAATCCCTTGTCCTACATCAAATAGTCTTCAGGGTTGAATTTTCTCAATCTTATTTTATGCCTCATTGCTCAATTATTCCATGGTCCACCAAACTAAGCCAAGACAAGGAGATGGCTCAATATGAATAAACACCATCTCTATTTTAAGCACCACCAGCAGTGATTCCAGTAGTATATCACAATTATTACAAGCGTAGGTTATAATACTTGTATGTGCAGTAATATTGCAAAAAGAATCTGTTCAATGAATTGTACAAATTTACTTGACATTTATAATGTTAAAAGAAAAAAGCAGAAACTACGCAGTAATGTGGTCTGGACTCTGAAAGTTACCACCGCTGTTGAAGACATAGAAAGAAATGCGCCAACAAATATTCCCTCAGAAGATTTACCACCGCATAACTGCAGGAAGGTAGCTGCATGTATCAGAAATTCACCTCTGCTAAAGTGGAGAAGCTTTGTGATGAACAAGTGCATAAATTCACGTATTGTTTCATTCAATTTTCAGCCTCACCTTCAACACACAACTAGACTATTGTAAAAGGCAAGAACCATTACATGTCTAGAATATACAAGCTTGTCCTAAAGGTCTTGTATCTTTAATAATCAGATCTACCAGATACTGCAGAACTCTAATATTTGATCAGGAAAAGAAAAACACAGGCCCATGTACATGCTTTCACGTAAATACAGTAATCCAATAACATAAAACAATTCCAAAGACAGAAAACTTTATGTTAGAAGTCAGGAAGACTTTCGGTGTGATGGCCTGACATTGTTGAACACCGAAAGTCTCCCATTTCCTTCAATCTCGGCGAATCTCGACGCTGCTCTGTTTTCACGTTCCCATTATTTTCATTTCACATTCTCTATATTTCTATAAATACTCATTGTAATCTATGTATTTGTATCAATGAATAATATGAGCTCTTAAGCTCTCATATGGTATCAGAGCTCACGATGACTGGCGACCAGAAACCGTGAGAGCGAGAGAGGGAAACGACCGAAAACGGAAAACAGAGGAGGTTCACGACCGGCGAGATCTTCACAACGCCGGCGAGTGAATCATCACCACCCACCCAGGATGAATCAGAGGGTGCCGATCGGCCATTCCCAGAAGTTTGGCGAAGTTCTGACCAGCGAGTGAATCACACGCGCCGTCACAATCCCCTGCGCGTGAGATACACGCGCCGACAGTCACAGCCGGGCGTGAGTCACACGTGCCGCCGTCTAAAAAATCTCCGGCGACCATTTTTTGAGCCAGAATGGATCCTTCCTCTTTTCATCCCCGTTTTGGCTCTTTTCCCACAAGTTCCGGAGTCAATCCATTGGCTCTAATGTCCGGTACTACTTCTGAAACTCAAGATACATCTTCTCCTTCTCATTCCTCCACTACAAGCAAAACGGTGACAACCCCAGAACTTTCCGATAGTCAAATTATGGCTATTAACCATAGGTTTAATGGACGGAATTACCTCCAGTGGTCTCAAACCGTGTTAAGATGCCTTCGTGGCAAGAGAAAAGAGAAGTATATAAATGGAGAAGCATCACAACCTACCCCTGATGACACTCATTTTGATACATGGTTTGCTGAGAACAATCAAGTTATGAGTTGGTTGTGCAACTCTATGACTGATAACATCAGCGAAGGATATCTCCTTGCAATTACTGCAAAAGAAATTTGGGATGCAGTCAGAAGAACCTATTCCTCTCTTGATAATACTGCAGCATTGATCCATTTGAAGCGTCAACTTCGCGATTTAAGACAAGGTACTCTATCTGTCACTGATTACTATAATGCGTTGATCAAACTCTGGCAACAACAGGACTTGTTTGAAGTACATCCATGGAAAAATGTGGAAGATGCTCAGTTATATAAGAAAATAGTCGAAGAAGGACGAGTCTATGATTTTCTCCTTGGACTTAATGACTCATTTGAGGAGATACGGGGTAGAATAATGGGCCTAAAGCCTTTACCACATCTCTTTGATGTTGTCAACCACGTGCAGTTCGAAGAAAGCAGAAAGCTCTTGAATCAAGGTAGCTTTGGCCCAATTGAAAGGTCAGCCCTGGCAGCAAACCAAGATAGTCCGAGCTCAATTGAAAGGACAACCGCGGCGGCAAAACGACCACAAGACGAACGAAGAAACAAATGGTGTAGTTACTGCAGAAAGAAGGGCCACACAAAAGAAGAATGTTGGAAGCTTCATGGAAAACCAGGAAGTAACAGACAAAGCCATATCTCTACTACTGAGTCAGAAGCTGAGGATAATCATTCTCTGACTAAAGAGGAACTGCAGATATTCCGCAGGATGCTAGACAGACAAAATAAGTCTAACTCTACGCCAGGCATCAACCTTGTACAATCAGGTAACTCTATTATAGTTCTAAATACTGTACGAGCTAGTGAGAATGCTTGGATTATTGATTCAGGAGCAACTGATCACATGACTGGTAATCGCACACTGTTTTCAACTCTTGAATTAATTCATGAGAACCTTAAAGTCAAAGTTGCTAACGGCCTATACACTACAGTTGAAGGAATTGGCACAGTCATTCTCTCTAATTCCCTGAAAATTCACAATGTCTTATTTGTACCTGCACTCACTGTCAATCTTATATCTGTGAGTAAATTAACTAAGGAACGACTGTGCCGAGTCATGTTTGATAACGATGTATGCATTTTTCAGGATTTAAAATCGAGGAAGAGGATTGGAATTTCTAGAGAATGGGATAGACTGTTCTACTTGGAAGAGTCAAACTTGAGATCTGGAGATGCAAGGAAGGCAAGAAGAGCACTGGTTAGCTCTCATTCACAAAATTATGATGTAAACTTGTGGCACTGTCGTTCGGGCCACCCTAGTATTGATTATATGAAGCATTTGTTTCCAAATTTATTCAATAAAAATTCTGTTCCTTTTCATTGTGAAACTTGCCAAATTGCAAAACAGACCAGATCTTCTTATCCCAAACAACCCTACAAACCTTCCTCGCCATTTACACTAATCCATAGTGACATTTGGGGCCCTGCACGAATAAAAACCCTCACTAGTGCTAGATGGTTTGTTACTTTCATAGATGATCACACTAGAACCACATGGGTTTATTTAATGAAAGACAAATCTGAAGTAGCCAAGATCTTTCAAAACTTCTATACCTTTGTACGTACCCAATTTAATGTGTCCATTAAGGTATTACGAAGTGACAATGCCAAGGAATATATGAGCAACGTGTTTAGCGAGTTTCTTGACCAACAAGGAATTCATCACCAAACCTCCTGCCCATACACTCCTCAACAAAATGGAGTAACCGAGCGAAAGAACCGTCACTTGTTGGAAGTAACCCGAACCTTACTAATGGAACGAAATGTTCCTAACATTTTTTGGGGAGATGCTGTACTCACTGCAGCTTATCTCATTAATCGCTTGCCTTCCAAAGTTCTCAAATATGACACCCCTATCCAAAAACTACAAGAACACTTTCCAACTTGCTCCATCATCAACTCATTGCCTCCTAAGGTATTTGGTTGTGTTGTCTTTGTCCACAAAAATGATGGCAACAAGCTTGGTACTCGAGCTGTCAAATGTATATTTCTTGGCTACTCCCCTACTCAAAAAGGGTACAAATGCTATTGCCCTACTTCCAAGAAGCTTATTATCTCCAGGGATACACTCTTCTTAGAAGAAGAAGCATATTATCCAAAATTACCCATTCAGGGGGAGTATACTGACAATGAATGGCTAATCTTGGATACAGAACAACCATCACCATCACAACCTAATCTCATACCTGTTATTGACCCCTTACCTCTCACAAACCAACCTAGTCCTACCCGTAATTCTGAAACCGAACAAAGTTCGTCTCAAACTCCATCATTGAATGAACTGGAAACAAATGTTGAAATCAATTCAGGGATGGATGCAGAATCGGGACAAGAGGAAGACTCCAGACTACAAGATGAATCAAACACTGGTAGAACTATCTCTCTTATTCGAAGGAATGACCATGACTCTAATCCGGTATTAAATCCTGAAGAACTGGGTTGGCCTATTGCATTAAGAAAAGGGGTAAGATCGTGTACTCAACATCCAATTCAACGTTTTGTTTCATACGGGAACCTTTCTGCAAAAATGCACAGCTTTATTGCAAACAGTGCACAGATGAAAATTCCAGACACGTTTCAACAAGCTATGACTGATCAGAATTGGAAACAAGCTGCAGAAGAAGAATTTAGAGCACTTGAGGAAAATAAAACGTGGGAGATTACAGCTCTTCCTAAAGGAAAGAAACCAGTAGGATGCAGGTGGATATTTACTCCTAAGTTCAATCCTAACGGCACAATCAACAAATACAAGGCTAGACTTGTTGCCAAAGGATATACCCAGACATATGGAATTGATTATCAGGAGACATTTGCTCCAGTAACAAAACTTAATACCATCCAAGTACTACTATCGATCGCAGGTAACTTGGATTAGTCATTGCATCAACTGGATGTGAAAAATGCATTTCTGAATGGCAACTTAGAGGAAGAAGTATATATGGAAATTCCAGATGGAATTTCAGCTCCTGTCAACTCTGTGTGTAAACTCAACAAATCACTGTACGGGCTCAAACAATCACCTAGGGCGTGGTTTGGCAGGTTTACCAAAACTATGAAACGACTTGGGTACACTCAGGGACAAGCAGATGACACTTTGTTCATTAAACGAAATAATGACAAAGTCACTATCTTGATTGTCTATGTGGATGACATAGTCATTACAGGAAACGACGAGGGATCCATTTCTCGACTAAAACAAGGTTTGTCAACTGAGTTCCAGGTAAAAGATCTTGGACAAATGAGGTATTTTCTGGGCATGGAAGTGGCAAGAACTCCAAAAGGCATCAATGTATCTCAGCGGAAGTATACCCTAGACTTGTTGCATGAAACAGGAATGTTAGGAGCAGAACCTGTAGGAACACCAATGGAAGAAGGGTGTCACCTCAGAATCAAACCAAATGGTGTCCTAGTCAATCCTGAACGATATAAAAGACTTGTTGGGAAACTCATATACTTGACCCACACACGTCCGGATATTAGTCATGCAGTTGGAATAGCAAGTCAATTCATGCATCAACCACAGGAAGAACACATGGCAGCCTTGTACAGAATCCTAAGCTATTTAAAGCTTAATCCTGGAAGAGGGATCTTCTTTAAGAAAGGCACTATCAGAGATATTGCAATCTACACTGATGCAGATCATGCCAGAGACAGGGAAACTAGAAGGTCAGTCTCAGGATATTGCACATATGTATGGGGAAATCTGGTTACATGGAGAAGCAAGAAACAGACTGTGGTGTCAACAAGCAGTGCAGAAGCAGAACTGAGAGCTGTTAACAATGGAGTACGTGAAGGACTTTGGATCATCAGGTACTGAAGGAATTGGGAATTCCACATGAGGGATCAATGCAAGTGTGGTGTGACAACAAAGCTAGCATTGAAATGGTAAAAAATCCAGTCTATCATGATAGGACAAAACATGTTGAAATAGACAGACACTTCATTAAAGAAAAGATTGAAGCAGGAATTATGAGATTATCCCACATACGATCTGATGAACAAATTGCTGATATCATGACAAAACCACTAAGCAGAACCAAGTTTGAAGGATTTCGATGCAAGCTGGGAATGATCAATATATATTCTCCAGCTTGAGGGGGAGTGTTAGAAGTCAGGAAGACTTTCGGTGTGATGGCCTAACATTGTTGAACACCGAAAGTCTCCCATTTCCTTCAATCTCGGCGAATCTCGGCGCTGCTCTGTTTTCACGTTCCCATTATTTTCATTTCACATTCTCTATATTTCTATAAATACTCATTGTAATCTATGTATTTGTATCAATGAATAATATGAGCTCTTAAGCTCTCATACTTTAGGGTTAAATAACATTTGCACAGACAAAGAAATGAAGCACATCAACATCGAGGTCTCAGGCTCTCAGCATGGTATCAATCAAACTCTCTTTCTTTATTGAACACTCATAATTGATGCAAGGAAAAATAGAAGTTGCTAAGAAATAACCGCTATCTTCACCATAGGCTTCATACAGAGCGATTTGTGAATGAACCCAAGAATTTTTGGCATGTCAATACATAAAACATAAAATCTCAAATTTTGGTTGATCTCATCTGGATTTAGGTTAGTATTGGCAACACAGTCATGTTGGCTTAGTAAGCAGATTCATGTTTTTCACATGCAAAAAATATTTAACACATCTGCTCCATACAGATGATAGTAGTAACTCTTCAAAACTTAAAGAGCAAAAAAAGTGGGGAGTGAAAAAGGAAACAAAAAAAAAACTTAAGTTTAATGTGCTGTGATATGAAATTGTAATATTAATTCTATATTGTGAAAGTTAGGCAAGTTAGTTAGGGGAAGAGCAGTGTTAGTTGAGAGTGGCATTAACTATTATTAGAGTAGCACAAGCCAAACACAACACTAGTTGTGTCTCCTTAGATTAGAGCATTATTGCCCCTGAACCCTTTAGCTCTATATAAGAAGCATCCCCCTCACATTGTAAGGTTGTTGCCTATTATGAATGAATGCAGATTCAGAGTGAACTCTTGTATTTCTATCTCTCTTCTCTCTTCTCTCTTCTCTATTCTCTCAACCCTCTCTAATCTCTCTTCTACTCAACTTCTCCTTCTTCCTATATTCTTCAATCAGTCTGTCCAATTTACAGAACTAACAACATGTTGTCACAATACACAAACAAAAAGAAAAAAAAATCAGATGATTACGAATAATATAACAAATTTGAACTCTGTCCAATCAGCAATTCAGGTGTAATGAAAATTTATACTCTTCTAACAATATTCATCAAAATATTAAGCATACCAGGGCTGTTATTCCACACAGACACATAAATAAGAAAATTTGGATAAGACCTCCAAGAATAGCCACTGCTCGGACAATTCTAAGCTGCAAACATGGAAAGACAGATTTATAAACACGTCAAGTAAACAAATTCAGATTAAGCAAGATGAGCATACAAACGAACCTTTGTGGTAGAAAACTCTAGGCCCAATGCAAAAAGCAAAAATATGACACCAAATTGAGCCACAGTCTCAACCTGCATGGAATGGGTTTAGTATTTGAGATGCATGAGGATATATTTGATTCATTTTCAGTCCATCACTTATATTTTTGCATTGTAAGAACAAAAGAAAGTAAAAGAGAACAATATGATGACATCATGATCTCATTTGCAATTTGTGAACAATGATTTTAATGCCAAAACTAGTCATCAAACCAATAAGGGCATTGGTTTAAGGTTCACTAAGCTTACCATGGTCAAACCATGATTATAATGGTCATAATCAAACTGATGTATTTTAATTTTATATTGATAATTTTGGATTAAAAACAAAAAATAAATTAACACACAAGGAATAAATTTTAATCATACAACAGTGAACCATAAATTATTGTCCACGCTTTTATTAAAGCAAGTTTTAAATATGATGTTTCAAAAATTATCCTCTATAAAACAAAAGAAGTAAAAAAAAAACTCTACCACTTTTGCTTTTTATTTTTATCATTATTATTTTTAATACAAACTGCGAGTGGAGATAGAAGCAGTTCATGACTCATTCATTTGAACAAGATTGCTATGTATACACAATATATATTAATCACTGAGACGAAACTGAGGCTAGATATCAAGGAAGAGAGAATCAAATCCTTGGTCTGACTATTTAAATAAAAAAGACTATGTGATGGGGCCACGGTACCACCAGCCCATGTTTTACAAAAGAAGGCAAGCCCATGGACACAAGAAGCCCAATTATGCCAGCTTAGAGAATGGGAGGGCAGAGACGGTTATCTAGGGTACTGTGCCGAAAGGAAGGATGATGGATTAACACTGTGGTGGCTGGGGAGAGTCCTGACCTCTCGAACGTTAGGAGGCTGGTTCAGTCTTTCTTTTGTTTGTTTCATCTGTTGCAATTTTGCTTCTTGTTTTTCATTTCATTTCCTCTTGTATCAGTTCTGGTTATCTACATTATCAGTTTTCCCTTTCCTTTATCCATAGAAAGGGTTGTAGTTAACCATTTTATTGAGCAATCGATTGAATACAGTCCGATTCCATCACTATGAAATAAAAATAAATAAATAAAGTCATATTACTCCGAATTGACATTGATTCCCGCACAAACATTACACAAAATACTGAGCTTCCTACTTCTTAGGCATGTGATGCAAGTCTTGGTACCCCAACCTGAAAAGTTTTCACAAGAGATATGTAGGAATATTATGTAGGAGGCAGGGCCTCTTAGCAAGTCCTTCACTATACCCATCTACAATGTGACTAAAAAATGTGCAAGATCTGACTATACATGTGCATAGCTATCAGAAGACCCACCACAATGCATGAAAGAAAGAGAAAAGTGGAGTGGTTATAAAAAAAAAGGCGGGAAAGGGATCTTTGAGTATATTCAATGGATTGGGGTATAGTTTTTAGAAAGCAAAAGGCAATCCAGTTTTCTTCTGTGGCTTGACCAGGTTCACCTGGTTCATAGATGCAAACCAACTTTTATGGAAACTAACCAGTTTTAACCCAACTCTCCAGGTGTTGATTAGTTTAGCGAGCCTTTGGCCCATTCTTGGGAAGGCCGGCTTTACATGTAAAAGGGACTGAGGCCCTGGTTGATTTAATGGATTTCCAGTTCAACAAGCATTCCAGTATGGTTTTTATAACATTGTGAATTGTGAATCTGTCTACAGCAAAATAAGAAACATCGAGGAAAGAGGATGAGGAAATCCTTTAGCCTTAGCCATTGAACAAAAGAACTATAATGGCAACATACTTGGACCATTTCACTGACAAAACTCAGGCCTCCAGGTCCAATGATTGATCCCGCCAGCAGATATCCAGTCATGACCTGAAAAATAATGAGTGTGGATAACACAACTCATAAGCGATATATTGTAGACATAATTTAAGAAGAACAATAAAGCATGGATTATGATCAAACCGGTTGTCCCGCACAAGCGAAGGCAATACCACCACAGGTTGCTGATACAATGACAACCACAAGATCTGATATTAATCTACAGATATAGCAGATCAAACAAAGTGAGCAACTTAACCAGCTGTATCCACTCATTCAATCGGTATATGCAATGCCACAAGGAAAAGAAGTAAAGGACAAGAAATTGTAAGCAAACAACCTCAAGTCTAATTGAAGAACGGGATACTTTGACTTGCGGTTGGACATAATAAAGACATTATCCTGAAGATGAAACATTTAATAAACAAAAAGTTAAACTCACTTGTAACATTTGCTGTGGTATAATGATAATATACTAGTACCAAGGGATCACAATTAGCCCTTCATGTTTGAATCATGAACAAAATAAACCTCAATAGCATGAACAAGGCATACCTTCCGATCAATTAATGTTGGCATGTCTCCTGCTCCATTCTCATTATCCAAATAGAAAACATCATGGAATTGAAATGACCTGATACACAACAAACCAAACATCATAAAGCAATAAACTTTAGGTTGTTACAGGAAAAATATAATTATTAGGATTGCAATAAAATTTTGTGAACAAATCCGCTTCCACCTCCACAACAGGCCAACATTCATTTTACTATAGATAAAGAAAATGACACATACTTCTCCTCTTTGCTCTCATTTTTCTTGGACTTAACTCTAGCAACAGTTTCCAAAACAGCCTGATACATCAAATATGTGAGTAGAAGGAATCAGATAAAGGAATAATGACACATATATAACCCCTTCAAAACAGAGAACATTTTCATGATTTTAAACTATTAAACAAGATTTGATCGCCAGACCTAAAGCACCATATAAATTATCACCACAAAACTTTTTGCAGTCGAGATACAATCTAAAATGGGTTTCGATACCTCATTAAAATATCCATTACAATCTAATGCAACTTCTGTCAGAAATCAGCCCAAAGCCCTTCTAACCAATATGAATACTTTTTTTCCCCGATACAGCTTGAGAAATGAAATTATAGGACCTTGTCTTATTGAACTTGTCACCAAATTAAACTCGAGCATTAGGCTATCAACAGTAATAAATGAAAGGACACTACTAAAGCCAGACTCAGATTGCTCTCAGGACAGTTTCACTCTAAATATCATCCAATACTTCAGAAAGCAATTAAATTAACTTAAATTAAGTATATTAAATATACTGTATAAAAGCATAGCACTCCACACCTGTTGTCCAGCAACACTATTATTGAAACTGCCAGCATCAGCATCTGTAAAAGAAAGAGAGTCACGGTAACTCACCCAAATGGATTTTACAGAAAATTATTCCAATGAGCAACGCACAGGTTTTCAAATATTCAATACAAAGTAATTTCAGAACTGGGAAATTATTCATTACGAATCCACACAAGGCACAGAATCTAATTTTAGAAAAGCAGCAATAAAATGGTTCCAAATTATTTAATTATGTTTTTTGAAAGCTACACAGAAATTGCTAATGAAACCATCAGATCATTCTCCACACATTGTAAGGAGACTGGTTAACAAAAGAGGACAAGGTTAAACCGCGCAACGCATTCCTTTCAAACTCTAATAAGAAAACATCAAGATACAAGCATTCAAAACAGGAGTAAAACCCCAATCATTGAACTGCATTGTCTGAAATATAAAGGCCTAGCTCAAACATGGACACCATAAGTCTACGCGACCAAATCATGAGAAGGAAAAAGATCAAATGCGCAAGCATCTGAACCTAAAGTGACAGAAGATAGATCTACGAACCTTCATTCTGCTCATTCTCGGGGAACTCCCTCTCCAGAGCCCGATCAATCATGTTAGCGAAACTATCCCCATTGGATCTAGCAAGTGACGCATTCGCGGTTGCATTAATTACCTCTAAGAAAACGTCCGGCTCCGACTCGACCGCGAGGAGAGAAAAAGAGTGCGATGTATGAGTAGACAGACAGAGAAAAAGAATGCAGCGAAGGACCAATCTGAGAATTGCGGATGATATTAACCACATATCTTCCACTTAGAAAGAGAAAAACGAAAGATGGGGGGAACGACACCGGCGGAAGCTATCACCTCCGATCCCCGTCTTCTGAAGAGCGCGCGCTCTCTCCTCCCTCTTTCTTTCAATTCACTTACACAGACGTTAAAGCAGACAGAAAGACAATGCGGGCTAAGGCAAGAGCAAAAGGAAAGCTAGATGTGTTCGCTTGGCAAGAAGGTTGGGGAAGGGGTTTGGAGGAGTGAAGTGACGCAATGGTCCTCCAATTTTGGATTGAAGACGACCTGACGAAGCGACAATGGGTAAAGTACTGCACAATTCGGCGGGTGTGGGTCACCGCAAGATGCTTGCTCGTGTCGACGAAGATAAGAAAATAAATGGCAGGGCGTCAGCTTTGCCCCTTCAGCAGCCCCCAGCTGTCCCCTTTATTTTGAACGCATTTCTAAATATATTTTTTATAATTTATTGGGTCATTAAATTCTGTATAAAATTAAGGGAAAATCCCTATAAACTAACCTTGAAATATGTAAATCCCTAATCAGTACATTGAAATCAAAAATTCGGAATCAGTCACGCGTCAGTACGGATGAACAGTGCGGGCAGCGCCAAAAGACGATTTTGCCCTTCAGCCCTCATTCTCGTCACATCAAAAATAACAACACGGGTTCTTAATTAACAACTCCAGATTCTTGATTAACAACTCTGTATTCTTAATTAACAACTCCAGTTTCATCTTTTTACTTTCAAAATAACAACACCATCTTGTTATTAGCAACTCCGGATTCTTGATTAACAACTCTTCTTTATTCTTTCACATATTCGCATCTCAAAAATATAATGTTGTTAATGTAAAATACGGTGTTATTATTGGACTTGAAACTTAAATTACGAAGTTGTGAAACAAGAAATGGGAGTTATTAATGTAGAATAGGGTATTGTTAATAATAACACCGGTATTGTTATTGTGAAAGTAAAAAGATGAAATGGAGTTGTTAATCAAGACTACGGAGTTGTTAATCAAGAATCCGAAGTTGTTAATTAAGAGGGCGTGTTGTTAATAAAGAAAGAAGTGTTATTATTGACCTTGAAACTTAAATTAGGAAGTTGTGAAACAAGAATACGGAGTTGTTAATCAAGAATCAGGAGTTGTTAATTAAGAACCCCGTGTTGTTATTTTTGAAGTGGCGAGAATGAGGACTGAAGGGCAAAATCGTCTTTTAGCGCCACCCGCACTATTCATCTGTACTGACGTGTGACTGATCCGGAATTTTTGATTTCAATGTACTGATTAGGGATTTGCATATTTCAAGGGTATTTTATAGGGATTTTCCCTAAAATTAATGACTTTTTGATATGGGTAAAAAATGGATTCTTTTTCAATTTTTTATGATATTTTAAAGATTTTTCACAAACAAGAGTTGAAAGTGAAAACACAAATGCACACTATTTTTTTGAAATATCTTTGAAAAATCGTAAAAAATTGAAAATAGATTCATTTTTTACCCATAATATGTCAAAATTTCACTCATTTTATGTAGAATCTAATAATCTAAAGAGTCATAAAAAATACATTTGGAAAGACCCCTAAAATGGAGAGGCAACAGAGAACACAGTAGGAAAGGGGAAGCAGAGGCCCCAAATCCAAAAAAAGGCTATTGTGAACGTGTGACTAATAAGATAATGACACCAATATTTTTGTCCTTTTTTGCATGAGGAATTTGAAAAGGAAAATCCTAATAAACACATGAATTCCCAAAATATCATAGTACTGGAAAAACAGGTCAGCCCTTCCCTGGTTCGAACCTCAACGAACACACCTAAATATTTTTGTCCTTTTTTGCATGAGGAATTTGAAAAGGGAAAATTGAATTCCTAAAATATTAGAGTGCTAGGAAAATGGGCAGACCATTCACGGGCTCAGGCTTAAATGAGCTGGCCCGTTTAGCATCTTTTTACTTCTTATATGCCTGAAGACTAAAATATCTAATTTAAAACATAAATATAATCAAAACTAAGTTAAAATATCAAACATTATCCATGTTTAAAAAAACACAAACACTAAGACCTAAGTCCAAACCAAAACTAATGTCCACAAAGTAAAACCCCAAAACTAATGTCCACAACTTTTCTTTCTAGAACAAAACCCAAAAAAATGAACATGTGTTTTTGCACAAAACATTCTGGACAGGATCATAAAATAAGCCTTTAAACCATTCTGGAACAAAACCAAAAAAATGACATCTTTTCTTTTTGTATCACAGCATCATATCTGTGAGCATGAGTGTCATGTGTCAACTGTCGAGCATCGAGAGACGAGAGAGCAGAGGAGAGATCACCAAATTGGGTTGGCTTATTTGAAGAATAAAGGAAGGAGTGATGAGTGAGAACTGAGGAGCGAGGGCTGAGGAGAGGAGTTTGAGTCTGAATGTCTGATGACTAATGTCTTAACTCTAAAGGAGTGAAGGAGACAGAGTCACAAAGGCAAGGTCAAGGTTCCAGGTTCGCATGTCTCTAGTAGTCTCTACGAAATGTTGTTCAATTTATTTATTTTTTAAAAAAAGATATTAAACATGCTTAAAAGTACTGGCTCTACAGGGGTATAACGGTGGCCCTTTTAAGCCCGCCGCCCTACAGGGCTTGACCTTTTAGGCCTAACTCCTTTTAGATGCTCTAAATCATAAGCCCGGCTCCTGATGGCCTTTGGCCTAAACGGGCTGGCCCGACAGGTTCGGTCTAATTTCCTAGCTCAAAAGGTCACTTGAGCAAATTAAAGGAGAGATAAGAGAAGATAGAAATATGGGATTGTAAAGTGTCACTGTTTTTTAACAAAACTGCCCTCTATTTTATTTAAAAAATTGCACTTGGTTCCCAAAAGTTTTAGAGCCCATTTGGTTCAACCCTATTACATGTATGTAATGGTAATCATGATTACATTACCAAGAGAAGAGTGTTTTGTTGCTCTTTACACTAGTGGGAAAATGACTTTTAAAATCGGTTAAAAACGATATTTTAGATAGGCTCTAGAGGCGGTCTTAATATAGCCTTTTTAGACTGATTAAACAACCTATCTTAAAAATCACTTTTTTAAACCGATTTCTTGAAGATCAGGTCTAAAAAGTTCAGACTTTTTAGATCGGTTGTTTAAAAAGCGGTCTAAAAACTTTTTTTACAAGACTTGTAAGACCAGTTATTAAAATAACCAGTGTAAAAAGTGACATTCTTTTTTAAAAAAATAAATAGGGATTTTTTTGGATTGGAAGGATTTTAAAATCATCCCAATCCAAAAAAAAGTGCCCTATTTTTTTACTATCATATAATTTTAAGTAAGCTATGACAACTGTAACTAAATGATGAAAAACAACAACTCATAAGGTAGGATATACCATTTGAAGATTGAGTGATTTTTCTAATGTTGTCCTCCCCTTCATCAAATGGTTAAGAGTATCGTGGACCAACCTCTTACTTACTACATCTAAGGCACTAGTGGGCTGAAGCATCAAAGGGGAATATTTAGGACTAGATAGATACTGATAAAGCAACAGCAAAATCATGGAAAAAACATAAAGAAGCAAAGAAAGCAAAGAAACATACAAAAGAAAAAAAGAAAGAAAAGGGGGAAAACCTCATCAAGTATAAGGATCGGGGCATTCTTTAAGAGTGCTCGCACAATAGCAATTCTCTGTAGATAATAAACAATACAGTTAAGACTATATAATTTGTGCATGTGAGAGTGAAAGTAGTGCTTGGAAGATGGTCACAAACAATTCCTCTGGTTCCTGAGACACCATAGAAAACATGATAAAAAAATGAGTTGTGTCTTGCATTAGGAACTGTCCACATTAAAATTGGGTAGCTGGTAGTATAAGTTTAAAGATGCTTATTAGGCATTCATTTTGTAGCAAGTAGTGGCACATGTAAATGCTGCACCAATTTATCAAAAAACATATCAAAAATCACCATGCAAAAACTAAATCAAGTTGAACTTAGGGACAAACCATGTCAGGCTTAAACATCAACTCACAAAAACCATATAATGCCTAAGATGTAGTGCCTAGAACAACAAAATCAGCTTTCAGTTTATACAAAATAGTGAACTTGCTGCTGCCCAGAAGTACAGTGACAAAATTGTTCCTTCTTACACTTCCTCAACTACACAGTAGATGATATAGATAATAATGAACAAAGACACAAGATACTCAAGCTAAGATAAACACTAAGCATTACCAGATCCACGAGCCAGAAAATCTCATCCTACCACACTTTCCAAGACTAATGATTTCCATTAACTCTGATTTTCACAACATACAAGCACAAAATCAAAACAACCCTTTTCAAAATATTAGAGAACAACCACAGAAGATTGGAGATTTTAAAAGAAACATGAAAGAACTTGAAGACTGGGTATAAACCTGGCCACCAAACAAGCTCGCTAAATCTTATTGATAAGTCAGATCAAGCTCATCATGGTCGCCATTTTTGGATATTTAGATATGGGTGGTCACAAATTATACGTCAGGAAAAAAAATGAGGATCTTAAATTATTAAATGAGGACAAATAACGAAATTTGAGAAGAGAATGCAACATCTAAGAAAATATTATCATATCGAAGTAGTGATGGGTGTAGATGCAGAAAATACGTCCAAAAAATTCAAACTCAAAACCAAAAGCAAACAAGTAAAAAGACTTCAGAAGTACTAAGGCAAACTCATAATATGCGAACGCAAGGCTTCACATCTTCGAGCATCGGCTAGAGCGAGTTAAAGTGAGAGAGCATTGGTGAGTTTGGACTTTCATGGATGATAGCAATAGTGACAAGGCAGACAGCAGAGAGTAGAGACAACAGAGACGACATAGCTTCAGAGTTACACATGATTGATCGCGCAATGAGGAGGGAAGGGAAATAGGATTTATGATCTTTTAGGCCGGTTGTTCTGAATATCAGGTCTAAAAAATACTTTCATATTTTAGACTAATTTTCGATAAGAATCGGTCTTAAATGTTTGATATTTAAGATCAGTTATTAATTATAACCGGTCTAACAAGTTTAAAATTTTTTATTTTTTTAAATATTTTGATATTTTAGACCGGTTTTATTTATAACCGGTCTAAATAATTTTTTTAAGACAGGTTTTTTTAGAATCGGCCTTAGAAATTCTACATAATTACAAAACTACCACCGGTCAAATTTTTTAGACCTTATCCGCTATAACCGATCTAAAAAGGCAATTTTGTACTAGTGTTAGGATGGTAATACGGTTTACCATGGTAATGATAATTACCAAAAAATTGGTAATCCTCATTCATACCTCCCCCTATAAATCCTCATTACCATCCCATTGCATGGTTAAAAAAGTCCAATTTACCCTTTAGTTTCTTATGTCCTTGTTTCACTTATCTCATTTCACTTGCCACATCACACCACAACTGCCACTATCTCCTCTTCTTCCTCCTCCTCCACCACCGTCACCTCCACCTACTGCCACTGCCACTACCTCCTCCACGGCCGTCACCTCCACCCCTGCCGCCACCACTATCTCCTCCTCCTCCACTGTTGCTACTGCCACCCCCACAGTAACATTGTCGCTATTACCTCCTCCTCCACCCCGTTACTACCACTACCTCCTCCTTCGCTGCCAACACCACTACCTCCTACTCTGCCGCTGCAACCACTGCTACCACTACTTCTCCCTCTACCTCTATCGCCACTACCACCACATATCTACTGCCACCAAATACTACCTCCGCCTCCGTTGTCGGCGCCGCCCACTACCTTCGCCACCACCTGCCCACCACCACCACTTATGCCACTACCCACCACCACTACCATTACCTCCTCCTTCACTACCGTCGCCACTACCACTACCTCTTCCTCTACGTCTACCCACTTCACCTCTATCGTTGCCATCGTCACCATCTCCTCTTCCTCCATCCTCGCCGCCGCTAGCTCTTAACTATTTTTTCTACAAAGATTATATTAAGGGTAAAATAGACTTTGTGCAATATATTAATTTTAAATAATTGTTAAAATATTAACTTATTGCACCTTGCTTAAAAGTCAAACCAAACATTACCCCTGTAATTAATATTGCATTGCATTACCATTGCATTGTATTGCACTGCAGAATGTAATGGGATCGAACCAAACATGCCCTTAGTTATTGAGCTACCAAAGCCTTTTAATAATATTAAATAACTTTATATAATACATGTAAGAGTATAATGTTTTTGTTTTAAATAACTGACTACACTTGTAACACGAATGATAACATTTGTAAAGCTATTTACTCTTTCAATAACGGCATTTACTTCTACTTTTAACAAGTTTCACTTTTGGGGATACTCAACTAATAGGGTGAGGAATTTTTGGAAACTGACCACACTGGTCAATTTTTGCAATAAATAATGTAATATTTTAATCACTGACTACACTTATAACGTAAATGATAACATTTGTAAAGCTATTTACCATTCCAATAATGTCATTTACCACTACTTTTAACAAGTTTCAGATTTGGGGAAGTTCAACCAATTGGGTGAATGAGTGAGAACGTAATTGCAGTTGTCAATTTTTAGAAGTAAGAATGTAATAGTTTAATCAAGAGTAAAGAAGCAAAAATACCCTTTATCTTTTTAAAAAGAGCTACTGGCACCATAAATAAATGTTTTCTGCAAAAACATCTATGATGATTCCAAAATGGCCCTAAAAGCCTATTTCCGTTAAATTCGTCTATATTCACTCTTTGGTTCAAACTTTTGACCAAATAAGTAAGGGTAAAGGAGTAAAAATACCCTTTATCTTTTTTCAAAAAGAGATAATGGTACCATAAACAATTTTGAGGTGCAAAAAATACCTATAATGATTTTAAAAGAGCCTTAAAATGCTATTGTCGTTAAATTAGCTAGATGGCTTTTTATTTTGATTTGTGGACCCTGCTATTTGTCCAGCATACTCAACCCTGGACATTTTGACCGTATTACATGGACATCTCCCATTTTTAACCTAACGACAACAAAGGTTTAATGCATTGTTGGAGGAAGAAACAGACAAGAAGAAAGTCTCTTTTGTGTTGAAGATGAAAATTGGAGGTTGACACTATTGTTAGATCTCATGTTTTGATGATAACAAAAGAATGGTTTGAAAAGGAAATGTTTAATAATCAAGTTTGAACTAAGTAATGACAGGAATAAGCTTTACTTGAGGTAAGCATGGAAGTAGTGAAGATTGGCCAAAAGAAAATGCTGAGGAACTTGATCAGAAGTACAATTTCTAAGGCATTACTCAAGGCTCTACTCGAGTAATGAGCCAAAACTTGAAGTAACCAAGCAAAACTTCCAGTTACCTGCCACCATTACTCGAGGCGCTACTCGAGTAACCAGGTAAAATTTGAAGATTGCTCTCGGCCTGCTAATGTTACTCGAGGAGCTACTCGAGTAACCATGTGAAAACTTCCAGTTGGCTTCAAGTTTTCCCCATGATACTCGAGGAGCTACTCGAGTACCTGTGTTTCCTAAAATATGGACCTCTCGGCATTTTGTACCACTGCTAATGTTACTCGAGGAGCTACTCGAGTAACCAGGTCAGAAACTTCCAGTTCACTTCAAGTTTTTCATGATACTCGAGGAGCTACTCGAGTAACTCTGTTTGTGAAAAGATGTAACTCTCGGCACTTTGTACCACTGCCAATGTTACTCGAGGAGCTACTCGAGTAACAGACTAAGTTAAGTGAAAACTTGAGGTTGGTACCCGAGTGACTTGATCTTTCTTTATTTCATCTTCCTCGAGTACTTACTCTAGTATACAAGTTTTTCATGGTTTATTTTAAGTGGATTCCTCGAGTAAGTACCCCAGTATGCACAAATTTTTCAAAGTAAACTTCAAGTCATTACCAGAGTAAATCATGCTTAAAAGTTTTAGTTACTCGAGGAGCTACCCGAGTAACCTATGCAAAAATGAATGCATTACTCGAGTCCCTACTCGAGTAACAAGGTAATTGCTCTCGGCCTTGAAATCCTGCCAACATTATTGGAGTAGAGCATCGAGTAATCAAAAGTTTTTTTTAATGAATTACTCGAGGTGTTACCCGAGTAATCTATGAAGTTGAAAAAGTATTACTGGAGTAGCTACCCGAGTAAATAAGTATTCCCAAAGGTTTGAAATTTAGTTTACTCCATGCACTACCCGAGTAATCTTATATTTATTTATTGACTTGCAGTTAAACAATGATTTCACGATGTTACTCGAGGAGCTACTCGAGTAAACTTCAAGAGTTACTCGAGGAGCTACTCGAGTAAGCAAACCCAGAAAGTTTGAAATCATTCCAACGGTCATTGTTCTGTTTCCTATTTGATTAACTTCTTATTATATTAGTGTACTTAGCATTTCAACAGGCAAATGTTGAAGAGATCTCACCAAATAAGGAAAGTCAAAAGCAATGCTCAAATGTCATCGACCGTCACCTACCATAACGTATGTTTTTTCAAAAAAACTGGAAAAGTCAATAATGGCTGCGCACGCTCCAACGGACATGAAGAAATATGTTCCAGCAATCATTACCAACGTTTCTATATATATGGGAACATCTGAACAGCAAGAAAAACATAAGAACACACTTACAAACATATCATCAAGTTCATTATTCTATTTTCCATTGTATTTGAGATTTCTATGCTTCAGTGATTATCATTTACTCTGTAAGAGAGATATTTCATTCAAACTCAATATTTGTTATTGAGAAAACTTAAGGTTGTGGAACCTTGAGTTGGGATTGGATTACAACCTGTAAGGGGGAGCGAGTGTCCAGGTGTAGGAACTTGCTTGTACTGAGGTGCCAAGAACCCACTGAATCTTGGAAGCTATAGTGAAACTCTCAGAGAAGCTCTGAGGACTGGACGTAGGTCAAAGTGGTTGTGACCGAACCAGTATAACTCCCGGTGTACACTTCGGTGATATTTCTCCTTACTCTTTATTGCTTTCATTTCACTGTTAAAGTTTTACATTTCCGAAGAAATTTTAAGATCACCCAATTCACCCCCCCTCTTGGGTGAAACACTTGCTCTAACAACTATTACCACTGCATTATGGTATGCCTAGCATCATTACTTTTGTAAGGTAGGGGTGTGGATCTCGCCAGTAGTGGTGTCAAAGGCATAGGATGATGTGTAAATTGGTTGAAGATGAAGGTTGGTGGAAAACATTGCCATTAGATGGGGTGTAGATCTTGTCATTATAGATCTCACCGGTGTGATTCTCAAAGATGGGATTAGCGTCTTCCCTTATACATTGACCTGAGTCTAGCTCTGATATCAATTATAACATCCTAGTGCCATACTCTCAATATAGTCCACTTTTGGGCTCCATCAACCCTCATAGTTTAAAAACGCGTCAAGTAGGGGATATATCTAAACCTTTATAAGGCGTTTTTGTTAGTCAAGCATTTCACCCAATAAGGGGATAAGTTGGGTGGAATTTAAAAATTTAAACTTAAATAAAACTTAAGTAAACAAGTTAGTGTTAGAGTGATATCACTAAAGAACGTGGAAGATGTTAGTGCAAGTGTTTCATGTAATATCCCAAAAAGTGAGTACGGGTTAATAACTTCAAGAGTGAATGTAATTATTGTTGAATAAATACTTTTGAAGAATTCAATCTGGATTGTGATATGAAGGTATTATGATCAGTATGCAAACCCTGCATTTAAGCTTAATTGTGAGATAAAGCTTAAAATGAACCCTAGTGTAGGGGAGGGCGTATGGTTGAGAGAAATGAATGATATAAATGTGCTTAGTGGTGATTCGAGTGGAATTGCCATAATCAGGGGCAAAATGGGAAAAAGGAAAGTTATTGGCCAACTGGTCAGTTACTGAAGAGGAAACTTATTGATAATTTAAAGATCAATGGTTAGGATGAAGTGATTAATAGGGTGGAATCCTATGCATATGTGCTCTTGTGTGCCAAGTAAGGGAGAGTAAGATATTGACAAGTGGCAACATGAGAGCCATGGGATCAAGGTCAAAGTGTCAAACCATTTTCCCTCTCTCTTCCCTCTCAAAGACTGCTAGGGGTATGGGAGCAAGAGAAAGTTGATAATCTTCATCATCATCTTATTCTCTCTCACTTGCCTCCATTTTTGCCAAGCACAAAGAGGAAAGAGAAAGAAGAAAGTTCAAGTTTAGGTGAGAGTTTGTCCTTGAATGCTCAATTCCTTTTTTTAATGTTGTTCATGGTGATGAGAGCTTCATTGCTATGGTTCATTGTATCTTTCAAACAATAATAGAATTTATTTGGAACATTGAAAGGAAAATTGATGAATTTAGGTAATGTGTAGTAATATGGTGTCCAAAATAAAAACTTGTTAGAATGGGATTTTAGATGTTTTGAAGTTTCTATTGGGTTCCTTGTGTAAAATTATAGGGGAGCGGTGTTGGATAAGAATTTCAAGACCATTGGAAACATATTGGTTAGATTTGGAAAATTATGTCATCAGCTGTGTTTTGGCTTCTGAAAGGCCTCACTCGAGTGCAGAATCATGTTTTCTCATTTCCTTCAAGTTTTAGTTGCACTCCCACGTAAAGAAAGTAGAAGTGTATTATTTCACTTGCGAGTGATATAGGTCATCACTCGAGTGTATCCTGTCTCACTCAAGTGTGCATGTGTTTTGCACTATGAAGCCGCGTCTCGAGTTGTCACTCGCAGCCCATTTTTCAAGAGTGTGTCTTAACACCTGCAAGTGTTATGCCATCACTCGAGTGCACTTCTTATTCTAAGATTTTTCTTTGCTCTCGGGTAGTCACTTTCTGTGCCTCACTTTGTAGGACTTAGGTGAAGTATAAGGCTACCACTTAGTATTGAGTTCAGGACTCGAGTGCTGTGATCATTTCCTGTCTCATTTGTTTCTCTCGATCAAGCACTCCCATGAGTGAGCTATCCTCACTCGAGTGCACGAGTTAAAATCAATGTTTTCACTTCTGAGAGGGGGTTTTGGTCAAAATTTTCCCAACCCTTTAGGCATGTGTTTAGGCTTCTAGTAGCCACTTAAAGAGTTCAAATGATTACCAAATTTTAAGTGTTATGAAAGTAAGACTTTGGAATAGAGAATAACCTATCATCCTTGATTTTGGTTTATAGGGTTTGATATTTGCCCTGCTCGTGAGCCATCTATACCAGAGCATACTCAAAAAGAATAAGGTAGTGGCGCTTTTCCTTATATTATATTTAATATACTATATGTTTGATTTATCATTATTTGTGAGTCCTTCACCTGCGGCCCATCGGTGGTTTTGGTGGGAGGACCGTACCTGCGGGGTGATGGAGATACGGGGGATGTGACTATGTGGGAGCCGTAAGGCTATTTGTGAATCCTTCACTTGCGGCCTATCGGTGATTCTAGTGGGAGGACCGTTCCTTCAGGGCGGTGGAGATACGGGGGATGAGACAATGTGATTATGTATATATGTGATAGCTTGTATGTTGTGTTTCATGCATCTATGCTGCTTGATGATGTCATTACATGCTTTGTGATTATGTATGGTATGAGTGGTTGGTTACTACTGGGATTCTCTAGAATCTCATTCTTTCCATTGACTAACCTTCAGACAGGGTAAGTGGCGTAAAAGGGAAGGAGACGACCAAGGGTGGTTAGGACCACCATAGGGTTATTTGATTTTGGGATGTTGGTTATCAAATAGGGATGAGGGATCACTGTATATTTTGTAAATATTATTTTGGATACGGTTGTGTAATCCCTTAAATGGGAATTTATAAACCCTTAGTTGATATATATTTGAAACCTGGAGGTTGCTGGGAATTTTGGATGTACACTCTGATATGTATAAATGTGATTTAACTGCATAGGGTAGTTATATTCGAAATGTGAATGGGAGACCAGGCGAAACTGATTTCAAAAGAAATTTATAAAACCCTATCACATTTTTCGAGAAGCAGCCTCATAGTGCAAAACACATACACACTCGAGTGAGACATGATACACTCGAGTGATGACCCATATCACTCACAAGTGAAACAATGCACTTCTGCTTTCTTTACGTGGGAGTACAACTAAAACTTGAAGGAAATGAGAAAACATGATGCTGCACGTAAGTGAGACTCCATATCACTCGAGTGAGGCTTATCAGAAGCCAAAACACAACAGATGACATAATTTTCCAAATCTAACTAATATGTTTCCAATGGTCCTAAAATTCTTATCCAACACCACTCCCCTATAATTTTGCACAAGGAACCCAATGGAAACTTCAAAACATCTAAAATCCCATTTTAACAACAATTTTTTGTTTTGGACACCACATTACTACATATTACCCAAATTCATCAATTTTCCTTCCAAGGTTCCAAATAAATTCTATTGTTCCAATGACACAATATGCCACCAGTTCCACTACAATACACTAGGCAATTCATCCATTTCTAAATTATACCAAAATCAGGACAAAATCACAAATTTTAAAACTTAACCAATGCTCTCAAGATTTAAGTCAAAATGCATCAAATACTCACCTCTACCTCTTCCTAGGTTGGTTCCTTGATTTCTCAACTTTCAAATTTCTTCAAGCTCTTAAGCACCTTTCAAAAATCTAGAACCATAGCAATGAAGTTCTCATCACCATGAACAATGTTAAAGAAGATGAATTGAGCATTCAAGGACAAACTCTCACCTAAACTTGAGCTTTCTTCTTTCTCTTTCCTCTTTGTGCTTGGCGAAAATGGAGGCAAGTGAGAGAGAATAAGATGATGATGAAGATTATCAACTTTCTCTTACTCCCATACCCCTAGCCAAATTTGAGAGGGAGGAGAGAGGGAAAATGGTTTGACATTTTGACCTTGATCCCATGGCTCTCATGTTGCCACTTGTCAACATCTTACTCTCCCTTCCTTGGCACACAGGAGCACATATGCATAGGATTCCACCCTATTAATCACTTAATCCTAACCATTGATCTTTAAATTACCAATAGTTTCCTCTTTGGTAACTGACCAATTGGTCGATAACTTTCCTTTTTCCCATTTTGACCTTGATTATAGCAATTCCACTCGAATCATCACTAAGCACATTTATATCATTCATTTCTCTCAACCATACACCCTCCCCTACACTAGGGTTCATTTTAAGCTTTATCTCATAATTAAGCTTAAATACAGGGTTTGCGTATTGATCATAACACCTTCAGATCACAATCGATATCGTATTTTTCAAAAGTGTTTATTCAACAATAATTACACCCACTCTTGAAGTCATTAGCCCTTAATCACTTTTTGGGATATTACATTTCACCCAAGAGGGGGGTGAATTGGGTGATACTAGAAATTTCATCACTTTTATAAAACTTGACTGGAAATTTAAAGTAGTTAAGAGCTAGAAGAAATATCACTGAAATGTACACTGGGAGTTATACTGGTTCGGCTACAACCACTTTGACCTACATCTAGTCCTTAGAGCTTCTATGAGATTTTCACTATATCTTCCAAGATTCAGTGGGTTCTTGGCACCTCAGTACATAGCAAGTTCCCTCATTGGACATTCGCTCCCCCTTACACATTGTAATCAAATCCCCAACTCAAAGTTCCACAACCTTAAGTTGTCTCAATAACAAATATTGAGTTTGTAGTGAAAAACTCTCATAGAGCAAATATATAATCACTGAAGTAGAAAGAGTGAGTATAAGACCATATAGCACAAAGAATGTATTGATCGATATGAGTTTATGTTCTCAGTTGTTGTGTTCTTTTCTTCGTTGAATGCGCTATATATATAGATGAATTGTGATGTTCATTGGAAGCATTTCAAACATTTCTGTTAGAGTCACGTAGCTTCGTTTGACCGTTCTTTAAATTTGAAAACTAGCCATTTGTGGTAAGTAGGCGTTTCAAACTTTATGAACGATATGTTTGACTTCTCTCAATGCATGATCTCTTCATTATTTTTCTGCAAGTATACTAAGGAAACTAACACAATGAAAGGTTAATCATATAGATAAAAAATCAATGAACATTAGATTAAAATCATGCTTTGTGTACTATATTACTCGAATGGCTACTTGAGTGATCATGCTCATTACTCAACTAGTCTCTCGAGTAACTTCATTAAAAATAAGCCAGAGAGTAAGTCAACGTTGTCTGACCATATTACACCTTGTTTACTCGAGTAATCCCTTAAGTGAGTATTTCTTTTCTTCTAATTACTAGAGTAGTCCCTTGAGTAATGGTTCAAATAAATTTATAGATTACTCAAGCGATCCCTCGAGTAATAGCATTAAAATCTTGGCCAAGAGCAAATTCTATTAGACTTACCTGATTACTCGAGTGGTCACTCGAGTAATGCTTCAAATAACTTTGCGGATTACTCGAGTGATCCCTTCAAGTAATGTCCTTCAATTCTTGGCCGAGAGCTACTGGATAGTTTCTGCTCTGATTACTCGAGTGCTCACTCGAGTAATGTCTCAAATAACTCTGCATATTACTCTAGTGATCCCTTCGAGTAATCCCACTTAATTCATGACAGAGAGCTTACTGGAACATTTTCTCACACATTACTTGAGTGGTCCCTCGAGTAATGAAGTCATTACCTGAGGGCTCACTAGAGTAATGTCTTCAAAAATATCACAGTGTTCCTTTTTCTTGTACTCTGTCTTTCACTTCATCTTCATTACATGAGTGACTACTCGAGTAATGCTTTTACCTGTCACCAAGAACTCAGTTACTTTGTTCAAATCATTTTGTTTAATTATCAAAACCTTTTGTATGATTAATCCAATCTTTGTTATCATCAAAACATGTGGGATCTAACATTCTCCCTCTTTTTGATGATGACAAAAGTTGGTGATTTTGAACAAAGCTTTTGAAATTGAGTTTTCAATCATATACTTCTTGATAACTTTTCATATAGAATCTTTTGTTCAATTCAAGTTTTAAAACTCTTTCAAAATAACTTTGGGAAGATCATTTTGAATCCAAATTTAATGATTTTGGGAAATATATATGTTGTAAGTTGTTCACCTTGCATACAACCAAAAAGACTCATTAGTACACAATGTAATATAACTTCAAAAAAGATTGTTGTTATGAGTGTAGATGATCAATTAAATAGTGCAAGTGTACACTGTCGTAATCAAGTAATATAGAAGTGAGTAGAGTATCGTTCCTACGAGGATTGATCACTAAGTACCAAAATTGGTAATTTTAATTCTATTTAGTTGATCGATTAGTTGGTGATTGAGAGAACAAAATAAAATGATTAAATATGAGTGTAAATAATATGGAAGCAAATATGAGAAAAAGCCATAGGGATTATATTTCACTTAACAAATTCCGGATTGAATCACTTATCTATTCTAGCCTAATTTATTCCACATTATTGATAGTTGAGTTTCCCTAATTTAATTACTAGCCTCTTTCAAGGTCAAGCAATTCTATAATTAATTGTTAATCTAAATATTCCTATATGAATTTAAACAATTAATTATGCATTAAGATTTATAGAACCCAGTAAAGCTACACAACTCATATGAATATATTCCTATTTCATATGCAAGTCATGGTTTTAATTATAGGATCTACACACATGCATCTCCTTCTGGTTTCAACATGTGTATTGAAATCATTTAAAAGATGGCCAATCAAATGAAAGCATTACGAACAATAATTGAAACTCAATTATGAAGGATAAATTAAAACTAGATTTAATAAGTTAAGATTCAATCCGTCATTGGAAGCTACGTCATCACCCTAGGAAAATAGAAATTTAACTCATGATGAAATTAAAAAAAATAAAAATAAATTAACATTATATAAAACTAGAATGAAATCCTCATAAATACTGCATAAACTTGAATATTAAATTCTTACACATAAATATACAACAAAAAAATGCATGAAAAATGGAAAAATCTAGCCGTCCCTTTTGGAGGTAAAACCTTCCATGTAGGTGGCATGCAAAAAATAATACAATGCATAACATTAAATCTAGAAAATAACACAATTTATTCAAAACTATTAGAGACTGTCAGAGAAATATTTCCATGCACCCCTGTCTTTATGGCTGAAGCTCGTATTTATAGGCAGTGAGCGAATAGTTGCATGTCAATTTTTTCCACGATGCTACAGTGCCATGTTAGTTTTTCCACTGAGTGAACAGTATGGTGTCAGTAAATATATGCATTTTTCTGTGATCGCTACAATGTTTTGTCGCCTCCTACAGTGATTCCATCCTCTCTAGTCACCTCCGTCCGCTACAGTGATTCCGTCATGAATAGTGACCGATGCTAAGTACTGACCTTTTTCATATTTTTATTTATTTTTTAAATACTATTTATTTTACACCAAAATATATTATATTAGGCTCAAATATCGTCCATAAAATCATCATATAAGGGAAATAAATAAGCAAATATTTTACTTATAAATTGCAGAAAGAGTTTATTACACAATCAAACTTAAAAATTAATAAAGCTCCCTTAAACCCTATATGCCCTATACACCCATATCACATCATTAATCACAAAATCATCCCAAGTTTTTCTCCCCTTTTTTGTCTTCATCATAAGGGATAGGGTTAATCAAGATGGAGAAGATGGCTTGGCTGCAGTGATGGGTTTAATAGGAAGAGGTGTGAAGCTAGAGTTATGTGAGTCATCTAAACTGGAAGAGTCTGAAGAGGAGCTAGAAGGTTTATGGTCATGAAGTACCAGAGGAGGAGCCACAATGAGATCCTTTGAAGGACTTTGTGAGACTGGTACTTGAGAAGAAATCTTTACTTCCATTATTCTTTTACGTGATTGATGATCACTAGAAGGGATAACTACTTCCTCACTGCCTGTTAGGGATGCAATATGTGTGGGCACTGGTTTAGGTTGAACTGGTTAGGCTGGAGGAACTGAGTTGTCCATAGTGATATGAATGGGTTTGGATGTATCTAGGTCTAGATCAGGCATAGAGAATAAAAGATTAGTTGGAGGAGGGATGGATGAGGGTCCATGCTTAAAAGATGGTATAGGCATAGATAGACCAAATGCCATAACATCAAGTCTAGCATGTAGTGCTATCAGAAGTTCACGCTGAGCCCATTGCTCTACCAACATTTCCTCATACTTCTTATCCATTCTTTCCACAAGCTTTCCCATCTTCACATTCATATGGGTTACCAACTCAGCATTTGTGTTGGCAATATCAATATGGAAACCCTTAAGAATGTTTTCCATAAATGTCTACAATGTTGAACAAATGAAAGATGGAGCAAAAGTGGAAGTAAGAGCAGACGATTGAGTATCATCCAACCTACTGGATTTAGCCTTAGTCTTTTTCTTCTTGGGACCAGATTCAAGAAGAGTTTTCAGGGGAATGGCAATGTGCAACTTTCTAATCTCATTTTATCCTACTAGAGTAAGCCTCTCACTTAGTTCACCCTTCTCCAAATACTAAATCTTGTTCTTTTTGAGAAACAGGGATATAAGCTGAGGATAAGGAGCATAGTGGATTTTCCCTTAAATCTATATCTTTTTATTTCAGCAAAGACATATTCTCCTAAGTCCTTTTTCTCTTTAAGGAGAATTAAGGCAAATTTTTTAAAGTCCATCTCTATGAAATGAGTGAAGTTGTTGGATTTGTTGACTATGGCTCTTGAATAGATATACTATAGAACTCAATGAAAATCACACATATCACTCGGGTTAAAATTGAGAGGTTTCATAATCTTTCCAGGTCTTAAAACTAAAAACAACTGGCTTGTGGTAGGATAAATATCGTCAGGGGGATCCTCTATTCCTAGCCAGGTGTTTATTTTGGAAGGTGAGATGAGGACTTCTTGACCTCTAACCTTAGAAACCATTTCTTCTTCTAAGGCATCTTAAAGAGGATCATTCACAGGCTCTAAGTTGTAATAAAAATGCCTCATTATCTTGGTACAATAAAGAAGTTTAATTGAGAGCCAAGGCATGTAAGATTTAAGGTAGGGCATGAGATTACACTTCAATACCTCTTGAAGAAGCTTAGAGTTAATATAGTGCATCTTACACACTCTTCTTCTTGAAAAGTAGTTCGGACTTGTTTAGTCTTGAATTGGGATTGAGACAAAAAGATTTCTTCTATTGAAGAGACCCGCGCTTCTTTGAATTTCTGAGACTCCTCAATCTTCTTCACATTAAATCTGATTGGAGGGAATGTGATTTTATCTTCTCTTTCTTCTAGTTCCCTTGAGGATTTTCCCCCTTTTACGCCTTTTGATTGAAGAGCCTCCTCAAGCATATTTTCCATTGCTTTGGTAATGTTCTTGTCAAACTTTGTCCCTTTAGATGGCTTTTCAAAGAAAGAGGGAGTGTCAGAAGAATTAGAAGGAGGTGGAGATGGTGCCTTAGCCTTTTTGCCTCTACCAGGAGGAATATCTTTCTTAGATTGAGCTTTTGAGGTAGTTGGTTCCTTGATTACAACTCCCTTGACTTTAGGTTTACTTGCGGCATTGCTTTAGCTTTTGATCGTGGAGTGAGCTTCTGTCTGTTGGCTGGAAGAGATGGATTAAAATCAAGTGATTTCTGAGGATTATAAGACTTAGAAGGACTATTAGGAGTGGTGGTTTTGGTTCTAACCATTTTGATCAAGATTTTCTGGAAATATACTTTTGAAGTCTGAAGGTTTAGGGCATGAGATCTTGAGAGATTTGAGAGGTTTTTCAAAGAGAGATTTACTAGGTTTTGACAGAAATGAGTTGAAAAGCTATTTGTGAAATTTTTTTAGGATAGTACTAAGAGATTCATTCAAAGAGATTTTGTGAAAATTGACCGAGTTGTGACAGTTAAAGCCCTACCGTCGGACATCACTCGAGTTACTACTCGAGTGATCATATCAAAAAAATTGACACTAAAGCAAATTTAAACGTGTACCTGTCATAAGTAATATTATAATCACTTATATATATTCCCTTGATTATTTGATGGCACTTTAATGCAGAATTGAGTTGAAACATGAGTTGATTTGAAATCTGCCTTCATGATCACTCTATGGTTTACTCGAGTGACTCTATGGCATTACTCGAGTAGCTACTCAAGTGATCAGTTTTTTGAGCTGCTGACTTGTTCACTTTCAACTGTTTTGTCATTTCCCTTCAAATTAATGCTTTTCTGCCTCATTTTGAAGGTCATCACTCGAGTGGTTACTCAAGTGATGTTTACCATCACTTCCAGTTATCACTCGGGTAATATAAATTACTTGAAGTTGTCCCTCGAGTGATATAGTACTCTGTTAACCTCTGCTTTTCATACCCCAAAATAGAATATCAAGATCCTACAAAATAAATTGATGGAAACTCTGATGCTTAAGTTAATAATAATCAAAACATCAATAAATAACATAATCTAACATTTTGTAAACACTAAATAACTTACAATTCATTGGGATTTATCATTCCTAATTCTCTTCTAATAAATAGAAATTGATTTTTTGCTAGGGGTTTTGTGAAGATATTAGCTAGTTGAAGATGAGTTGGAATGAATATCACTTTGACATCTTTCTTTTAGACATGATCTCTGATGAAGTGATATCTAACATCAATATGCTTGGTTTTGGAATGTTGAACTGGATTCTTTGCCAAGCTTATCATGCTAGTGTTCTTACAGTATATTGGTATCTCCAAATAAATACCAAGATCCTATAGTTGTTGCTTCAGCCATAACACTTGTGCACAACTACTTGATGCTGCAACATACTCAGCTTCCGTTGATGAAAGAGACACTGTATTTTATTCCTTGCTAAACCATGACACAAGTGAACCTCCAAGAAACTGGCTTTGTCCACTGGTACTCTTTCTGTCTATCTTGTATCCTCTATGGTTAAAGTCTGAGTATACAACTAGATATTCACTTCTTCCTTTAGGATACCAAAGACCTAATTCTGCCATGTCAGCAAGATATCAAAAGATACGTTTGATGGTTTCAGCACGTGACTCCTTTAGTACTGATTGATATCTTGCACACACACCAACATTGAATTGGATATCAGGTCTGCTTATAGTGAGATAGAGTAATGATCCAATCATTCCTCTATATTTTGTGATGTTTTAATCTTTTCCCTTGACATCAACATCGAGCAATATAGTTGAGCTCATAGGCGTGTTCATTCCATTTGCTTCATCTATTCCATACTTCTTTAATAGCTATTTCAAATACTTCGTTTGAGATATGAAAATTCCATTCTTTCTTTGTTTGATTTGCAAACCAAGAAAGAAATTCAATTCTCCCATTGTTGACATCTCAAACTCCCCCTGCATTATCTCAAAAAATTCCTTGCACAAGGTTTCGTTAGTAGTACCGAAGAATATATCATCAACATATATTTGCACAATTAAATATCATCTCATTTTCGTTTTGTAAAAGGTGTTGTATCAACTTTTTCTTGTACAAAACATTGATCAATGAGAAATTTATTGAGCCTTTCGTACCATGCTCTAGGAGTTTGTTTTAAACCATATAAAGCTTTTCTTAGTTTAAAAACATGGTCAGGTTTGGTTACATCTTCAAAACCTGGGGGTTGATCTACATAAACTTCTTCATGATGTAGCAATTTATAAATGCACTTTTTACATCCATTTGATAGAGTTTGAATCCTTTAATGCATGCAAAGGCTAAAAGTACTCGTATGGCTTCTAATTTGGCCACTGGAGCATACGTTTCCTCATAATCAATTCCTTTTTTCATGATTATAGCCTTTGGCCACTAATCTTGCCTTGTCTCTGACAATAATTATGGATTCATCAAGTTTGTTCTTGAATACCCTTTTAGTGTCAATGATCAAATGATCCTTAGGTCGGGGTACCAAATCCTAAACTTGATTTCTTTCAAATTGGTTTAGTTCTTCTTGCATTGCTATTACCCAATCATTGTCTAATAGGGCTTCGTCAATGTTAGAAGGTTCAATCTCAGAAATAAATGAAGAAAAATTAACTTCATTAAAAATTCTATTTCTAGTTTTGACTCCTTCATTCACATCTCCTATGACTTGGTTAGGGGATAATTTTTTTTGTATTTCCAGGCTTTAGGTTGTCCTAGTGACTGATCTTCTTCTTTGGTTTGGTTAACCTCTAGGATAGGAGATTTAGAATTAGGTTGACCATTTTCTTGATTTAAAACAACTTCCTGCTCATCATTAATAGTTTTGTCAGAGGATTTAAATTCATCAAATACAACATGAATTAATTTTTCAACAACATATGTTCGTTTATTGAAAACTCTGTATGCTTTGCTCCGGTTAGAATAGCCTAGGAAAATTCCTTCATATGTTTTAGAATCAAGTTTTCCTAAGTTATCTTTACCATTATTATGAATGAAACACTTACAACCGAAGATGTGCAGATGAGCAAGGTTTAGCTTCCTTCATTTGTATGGTGTCTTTCCAAGTTTTGTTCTGATGTAGGCTCTGTTTGAAATGTAGCTTGCTGTGCTCTTTGCATCATCCCAGAAAACTTGAGACACATTCTTTTCATTCAGCATTACTTTAGTCATTTCAGTGAGTACTCTGTTCTTTTGTTCCATGACTCCATTTTGTTAAGGTGTCTTTGAAGCGGAGAAATTGTGATCAATGCCATTAGCATCACAGTAGTCTCCAAAGGCTTGATTTTCAAATTCTCCACCATGATCTGTCCTAATACCTGTAATGGTTATACCTTTCTCATTTTGCACTCTCTTGGCAAAAGCAATAAATTCTCTAAAGGTTTCATCCTTTGATGAAAGAAAAATAGTCCATGTAAATTTAGAGAAATCATCAACAATGACAAATGAATATAAGTTGCCACCAAGACTCTTAACTCTTGTTGGTCCAACTAAATCCATGTGTAATAATTGAAGTGGTCTATTGGTTGAGATCCTATTTTTCAATTTGAAAGGAGATTTAGCTTTTTTACCCTTTCGACATGCGTCACAAATCAAATCGTTTTTGAATTTTACTTTGGATAATCCAATTACTAAATCCTTTCTAAGTAACTTGCCTAGTTGGTGCATGTTGACATGCGCTAGCCTCTTATGCCATAACCAACTTTCATCTGCATTACTTAGAAAACAATTTTCAGAATAATTTCTACTGATAATAAGAGGATAGCAGTTACCTTCCCTTTTTGCTCTGAGCTTTACCTTGAAATTCTTCTTGTCAAGTTGTAAGTATTTCTTGTTTACAATTAAACATTCCTCTGAGTCAAATATTACCCAGTTTTCTTTATCTGTACTTTGACTTACGCTCAGCAATTTATGGCACAATCCTTCAACGTAATATATGTCTTTGACTTATATTCCTTTGTCATTTTTTATTTCACCGATTCCTGCTATCTTTTCAGATTGATTTCCTCCAAATTTTATTTTTCCACCTTCTTTAGGTTGTATCATGGTAAAATTTTTGAAATCACCAGTCATATATCTCGAGCATCCATTATCTATGTACCGCTTGTTGTTTTGGATGCTTTAAGAATATTTTTTGAACATACGAACCTTTAGGTACTCATTTGTAGGTTTCTATTTTTCCTTATTTTTATGAATGCATGATGAAATATAATGACCTTTTTTATTGCAGTAATTATAGTATGCAAAAGGATTTCATGTATGTATAGAATGTTGAAAATAATTCTAGTATGTCTTACCTCCTGCTTTCTTTCTTCCTTTCCTTCTATCTGATTTTGGATCATATCTAATACTAGATCGGTCATTTACAAATCGTTGGGCTTTTAAAATCACATTTAACATCTCACTCCCTTTAGTGAATTTTTCAAGAGTTTTCGTGAGATTAGTGTTTTTTGTTTTCAAAGATGAATAATTTTCACAATCCTTTTCTAAACCACCTTTGAGTTTTTCTTCAAGATTTTTGTTTTCTTTTTGCAAACAACTAATTCCTTACCTACTTTGATGAATTCAGAATGTAAAGCATTATATTCGGAAAGTAATTCATCATAGGTAGGATCAGAATCAATTACCTCTTCTTCTTTTTCTTCTTGAGTAACTAGACAGATATTGGCTACATCCTCATTATCACTATCTTCGTCAAATGAACTGTCTCCCCATATGGCAGATAGAAAGGCTTTCTTCTTATTGTAGAACTTGCCTTTTCTCTTTTCTTTATTCTTCTGAGCCAGTTCTTGACATTCTGATTTGATATGTCTTGGTTTCCACATTCATAGTAGATGATGTGTTCTTTACTACTTGTTCCTCCTTTATGAAAGTTTTTGAATCCTTGGCCTTTCTTGTAAAACTTTCTAAATCGTTTGATCATTAGGCCCATTTTTTCATTGTCAAACTCTTCATCTTCATCTTGGTCTTCTTCTTTAGCTTTCAGTGCTAGACCTCTCTTCTTCTTGTCACCAATATCATCTAGCTCTCGTTTGAACTTTAATTTACCGTCATATTTAGAAAGACTTCTGAATCGAGAAGCAATTGATCACATTGTTCGCCTTTTGCTTACTCAATTGCGGTGACTTTGGCCTCCCAGTCTTTAGAAAGAATTTCAAAATCTTTCATACTTGGGTATGTTGATTATAGACTTTCCCAAGTACTGTAAGTTGTTTAACAAGATGAATATATCTTAGCTCAAATTTAGCTATCGACTCACTTGATTTCATTTAAAGTAAATCAAACTTAGTAACCAGAGTATTGATCTAATTTTCTTTTATTCCTAAAGTTCCTTTATGTGCTATTTCCAGGGCTTCCCATATTTCTTTAGCCGTTGGAAGTGTGCAGATCCTGAAGTACTCATTTTAACTCAAGGTACTTTGAATCATTAGAATTGCCTTACTGTTGAGTGTGATGAGTTTCTTGTCATTCTCATGATATTCTACTTGTGAATCTATAATCTTTTCAGGCTTATAGTTTTCACTCTCAATCACGTCTCATAATCCGTATTTTGTAGCCATTATGAATACTCTAAACTTTGCTTTCCAGAAAGAGAAGTGTAATATCCCAATTTTTGACTAAGGGCTAATCATGATTAGTGTGGATATTTATGAATTTAAAAGGGAATTATTATGTGTTTTATGGCTATTTTAATTAATACGTCATAATTATTGAAAAATTGGAAGAATGGAATTATTGGCCATGAGTTGGTAATTAAGGGAGAAATTAATTACTAACTAAGGGAAAATGGGATGTGTGATTAAAATGGCTAATGGAGAGATTGGATAAGTTAATTGGTGACATATTTTGTGTAAACCAATGGCATGTGGACATGTGGCAAAAGTGTGTATGGTGAGTGTTGTGGAGAAAAGTCAAAAGGGGGATAAAATATTATTTTCTCTTTCTTCCTCTTTCTCCATTTCGGCTGTAGCATGGGGGAGGGAGAATTATCATCATTTCTCATCTTCTCTCACACTCAATCTCTCCTTCTCTCTCTCTCGTGCACCATTGTTGAAGGCAAGGGAAGGAAGAAAGCTTGATCTTTGGGTAAGTAAATGCCCTCCATTGCTCAATCTCCCTTCATTAAAGTTGATCCTTGAGTTAAGAGCTACATTTCTATGGTTATAGTTTGCCATTTGGTGTTGGTTTGAAACTTTAAGAAATTGTGGAGATTGGAGAATCAAGAAGCTACTTTGAGAAAGTTGTTAAGGTGAGTTTAAGAAACCTTTCTATATAAGTTTTGTGCCAAATAATTTAGCTTGGAAATTCTGGAAATTTGGCTTGAAATTTCGAAAATTAGGGTCTTATGGTGTTTGAATTGTTGTTGTCATGGAATTAGTGCCTTGTTAAGTGTTTTGAATGAATGGTATTGAATTGAAGCTTAAAGGTGAAGTTTGGGAACTTTATGTTGGTTTTGTGCATTGGGCAAAAACAGGTCATGTAATTGGGTTGTGATTTTAGTCATTTTGAAGTCACCATTGTGTTCCTTGAGTGATTTTGTGTGGGAGAAGTGTTGAATATGAATTTTGAACCATTGGGAACTTAGTGTTAAAAGTGGCAAGTTTTGGTTGTAAGAAACTCTGTTTTGGCAGTGATCTTGCATGGACGTGTTAAAATAGCGAATGGTGTTTGAAAATTGTGAAACTTTCCAGTCTTAAAGTTCACATCTCAAGATTCAAAATGGACATATTTTTTGTGTCATTTCGATTTTTGGGCTAGGAGTTATGACTGTCCAAAGTTTGATGTTAAATCTGGGAACAATTCTGGAATAGTGTGGACTTTTCTTGAAATCTGTATTTTTGTGGTGATTTTCAGTGATGAGACATATTTTTCCTTGAAATAGGACTTAAATACCTTTCATTTGGCTTTGGGATCACCTCATTTCGATTTTTCTAGAATTATTTATGAATTTTTGAAGTTGCCCTGGCTTCACCAGAAAATTCTTGGCTGCAGCCAGAAACTTTCTGTGCTGTTTATGGCCGCAGCTAGAGGCTTTTTTGGCTGCAGCCAGTCCCTGTTTTCAGCACCTTGTGATTTTGAAAAGTGGTTTCCAACCCGATGTTTCCCAATCCTTTAGGGCTTTTATTAGAGCCAATTTTAACTACTTAAAGGACATAAATGATAACCAAATCTAAGTATGGTGAAGTCAATTGAGTATTGGAATAGAGAATAACTCTTCGTCCCTAATTATAATTATAGGATACGATATTTGCCCTCCTCGGGAGAGACCTGCGACAAAGCACGCATGGAACGAACCAGGTAGTGACTCTTCTCTCATATTATGTATGATGTTTTGGCATGCATAACTTATCGTTGAATTTGTGAAATGTGTGCCATGGTCCATTACGGCGTGAGCAGGATAGCGTGAGCCGTGTAGGGATTGACGGTGGTCATCTCTAGGTCGGCCGTTGAACTGCCGTCGTAATCGACATGGATATTGTGAATCCGACCCGTGGGGTGGCGTTTGTGAATTCAGCCGTGGGCTGTGTGTATCTTGCCTGTATGGCTTGTATATGAAATGCAATATATGAATCCCAGCTGTGGTGAAATGTATTGTGTGGATTGTTGTGATGTAATACAACGTGAGCAATTGTAAGGGATGACATGTGTCATACTAACCATTGCCTTTGTAATTGCCGTTGTAGTTGCTTGTAGTGGTTAATGATTTGCTTACATGCATTATTATTGTACATTATATGATTGATTTGTTACTACGGGGATTCTTTAGAATCTCACTCTCCCAAAAACCATATTTTAGACAGGGCTGAAGGATCAAAAGGCAAACGGGTGACGAAGAGCAGTTAGAACTCCAGTTTAGGAGTATATTTTGGGTTAATGGTTATCATTGTATACCTTTTGGATATTTTTGGTAGAAACGTTTGTATATAGTAGATTTTGTGTAATCCCCAAGAAAAAGGGTATGAATTGTAGGCTTTGTGCCTTGTGTAAATCCCTTTTTATTAATGAATAGAACCCGAGTGTGTCGGGAATTTATGCTGTACTCTGATATGTATGAATGAAACATACCGGTAGAGGCCATTTTGTATTGAAATGTGAACGTGAGACCATTATCTAACAGGTTTTGTAAAGATTTTTGTGAACCCTGATTTGGGAAGATTGACTTTGTTTAAGTCCTAAAATCTATTATGGTCTCTAATTCCACATTAATTATGTTTTTACGAACTAATCTCGGCCTTAATCGTGAAGGGGGTTACAGAAGTGTTCACCACTGAAACCCGAAGGTCTAGTGATATAAGCTCCGTCGGGAAGAATTCCTTCACCCATGCTTGCCATTGGATCCTTCTTAGATTGTTATACCTGAACAAGAAGACCTACGCTCTGGTATCAAATGTTAGTACAAGCGCTTCACCCAAGAGGGGGGTGAATTGGGTGATACTAGAAATTTCGTCGCTTGTATAAAACTTTATTGGAAATTTAAAGCAGTTAAGATTTAGAAGAAATATCACCAAAGTGTACACCGGAAGTTATACTAGTTCGACCATAACCACTTTGTCCTACGTCCAATTCTCAAAGCTTCTTTGAGATTTTCACTATATCTTTTAAGATTCAGTGGGTTCTTGGTACCTCAGTACACAACAAGTTCCCTCACTAGACACTCACTCCCCTTTACATGTTGTAATCAAATCTCCAACTCAAGGTTCCACAACCTTAAGTTGTCTCAATAACAAATATTGAATTTGTAATGAAAAACTCTTTCATAGAGCAAATATATAATCACTAAAGTATAAAGAGTGAGTATAAGAAAATAGAGCACAAAGAATGTATTGATCAATATGAGTTTGTGTTCTGTTTTTCGTTGAGTGCTCCATATATATAGATGAATTGTGATGTTCGTTGGAAGCATTTCAAACATTTCTGTTAGAGTCACGCAGCTTTGTTTGACCATTCTTCGAATTTGAAAACTAGCCGTTTGTGGTAGGTAGGCATTTCGAACTTTACGGATGATATGTTTGACTTCTCTCTCAATGCATGATCTCTTCATTGTTTTTCTATAAGTATACTCATGAAACTAATTCAATGAAAGGTTAATAATATAGATAACAAATCAATGAACATTGGATTAAAATCATGCTTTATGTATTATATTACTCAAGTGGCTACTCGAGTGATCATGCTCATTACTTGAGTAGTCCCTCGAGTAACTTCATAAAAAATAAGCCAGAGAATAAGTCAATGTTGTCTAACCATATTACACCTTGTTTACTCAAGTAATCCCTCGAGTAAGTGTTCCTTTTCTTCTTATTACTCGAGTGGTCCCTTGAGTAATGGTTCAAATAACTTTAAAGATTACTTAAGTGATCCCTCGAGTAATGACATTAAAATCTTGGCCAAGAGCAAATTCTATTAGACTTACCTGATTACTCGAGTGGTTACTTGAGTAATGCTTCAAATAACTTTACAGATTACTCGAGTAATCCCTTCGAGTAATGTCCTTCAATTCTTGGCCGAGAGCTATTGGATGGTTTTTGCTCTGATTAATCAAGTGCTTACTCGAGTAATGTCTTAAATAACTCTACAGATTACTCGAGTGATCCCTTCAAGTAATCCCACTTAATTCTTGACAGAGAGCTTACTGGAATATTTTCTCACACATTACTTGAGTGGTCCCTCGAGTAATGAAGTCATTACTCGAGGGCTCACTCGAGTAATGTCTTCAAAAATATCACATATTCCTTTTTCTTGTGCTCTGCCTTTCACTTCATCTTCATTACTTGAGTGGCTACTCGAGTAATGCTTTTACCTGTCACTAAGAACTCAGTTACTTTGTTCAAATCATTTTGTTTAAATATCAAAACCTTTTGTATGATTAATCTAATCTTTGTTATCATCAAAACATATGGGATCTAACAGAAGAGATGACTAATATGTCCCTATTTTATTATGTATTTTAATATATATTTATGGGATTTTATTATTGTTATTGTGCTTAAATGTTATTATTATGATTATTTTGGATTAGAAGTTATTGCACAAAATAAATGCTAAAAATGGTAGAATTGTCATATTTTTATTTCCCTAGATTAAACTAATTTGCACAAAGGTATTTTTAGTTGTGTTTATTGAGGGAAATTGATGAATTAAAGTCAAAAAGACAATTAACCCTATAAAGAGGATGATAGATCATGGAAAAGGTGGAAATTCACATAGGTTGAAGGATCCATGAAAAAAAAGACTTTAAGACTACTTTTGGGCCAAATTATATCATGGTTTGGGCCCATATGTGTTAACTTATGACTTATGCTCCTTATATGAGCCCTATGACCATGACTTAAGCCTAGCTGCATGTCTTCCATGACATTTGAAGACAAAAAACATGGCCACCTATAATTAATAAAGGGTATAAGGGTTATTTTACATGGTTCCTTTTATCACAAGCTATCATATGGCACTACCTAGGAAGATGAAGACCAAGCCTTGCACCCCATGTTCCTATATGTCATCATAAGAATTAATGAGAGATAATTCATGAAAATCCAAAAAGATATTATCAAATATAAATTCTCATAATGCAACATGTCCCCATTATCTTAAAGGATAGATTTGATTATAATTAAAAAAGGGATTAAATTCAAATTATTATATATTTTTATCCCTTGAGAATTAAATTAAATTCTTTTCCTCAAATATACTAAGAGAAAAATGTAGGTGCCATTATCTCTCCAAATATGAAGGGCTAAATCATCATTTTTTTTAATATCATTTCGAGGAAATCACACCATCTCATCATTCTTTATCCAAAACTCAAACTCAAATCATTATCTCTCCAAGATCAAGCCATTAATGTCTATAAAAGAGATCCCAAGGTTTCATTCCAAGCATGACCACACTCCACATTTCTCTTCTTCTTCCATCAACATGTATAGTTAATTAATCATCTTCTTGAGAATTGATCTTATGAGTTGAGTTCTATGTTCTTTATTAGGGAGTTGCTATTTTGTTTAGTCTTTTCTTGATTATATGCATTTTATGATTTCCTAGGTTTACGATTGAATTTATATTTTCAAGACTTTGATTTCCAATTGGATAATCTTTGTGATTAAACCTTTGCAATTTATTATTTGAAGTTATATTTTGAATTATATTTCAAGAGTTTGGTTATTTCATGTTTTCTTTCAAGGTCTTGATTGATTATATGTTTACTCTTACTTTGAGCATTTTGGTTTATTTTTCTTTAGAAAATTCAATTATGATTTCAATATAAATTTACATGCTAGGTGATGCTTAAACTATTAATTGAAAGGTTACTATATGTTGGATTTAGCTGTAATAATTGATTAGTTAATTGGGACCTATGGCAGTTGCCTAGGGTATTTATATTAGACTTAATACTATTTATATACTCCATATATATTGTTGGACCATGATGGCCACTGATATATTCTCAAGAAGATTCATTATATCTTGTATGTGTCTATCCTTTTTAACTTTTTTTTTATTTTCATTTTTATCAATAAAAATCCCAAAAACTGTTACTCTTCATTTCTTGAGTCTTTCAAACTTAGTTAATTTAAGAATTAAATACTATTTATTTAAATCGGGTACTTGAGAACCACTACAATCCCATATTTTGATCTGGGTACTTGTGAAGCCTTTTATAATTCTCTCACCGAGGCAAGTATTCCCCCTTACACACCGTAAGGTTACAACCTCTCTTGATGATAATAGATTACAATCGATCTTCTCTCTTATAAGTGAATAAGATGAACACTAAAGCACAGTACAAATAATCACTCTCTAAAATAAATTATATAAACATTGAGAAACAAAGAGTATATGACTTGGAGAGTTTTAACATCTTAACTGTAACCCCCTTCCACCATAGGCCGAGATTTAGTTCATAACACGTAATTGATATAGAATTAGAGACTTTAGATGATTTCGGGACTTAAACAAAATCAAACTTTCCAAAATCATGACTTACAAAAACGTTTACAAAACCTGTTCATGACGGTATCATATTCACATTTCAATACTAAATGGCCTGTATAGGTTGATTTCATTCATACATATTAGAATATAGCATAAATTCCCGACACACTCAGGTTCCATTAATTAATAAAGGGATTATATAGTGGCACAAAGCCCATACACTTTTTCTCTTTTTCTTGGGGATTACACAAAACTATACATTAATCCAAAACATATACAATTGTTTCCCAAAAATATATCCAAAAGGTTTTTACATGATAACCAAAGTAAAATGTAAAACTCCTAAACCGGAGCTCTAATCACTCTTCGTCACCCGCTTTCCCTTCAATCCTTCTGCCCTGTCTAAAAATTTGGTTTATGGGAAAGTGAGATTCTAAGGAATCCCCGTAGTGTCAAATCACTCATAGTATGCACAATAATAAGGCATGAAAGCAAATCATCACACACACATTGCAACTACAACTGCAGTTACAACGGCAAAGGCAGGTATGACTCATATCACCCTTGCGTTTGTTTACGCTGAATTGCTGACGCTGCAGTACACAACACAATCCACACAATATATTTCACCACAGTTGGGATTCATATAAAGCATTTTATACACAAGCCACACTGGCAAGATCAACACATAACCCACGACTGGATTCACAAATGCCACCCCACGGGTCGGATTCACAAAGATCTATGTCGATTACGACGGCAGTTCAACAGCCGAGCTTGAGATGACTAGCGTCAATCCCTAAACGGCTCACGCTGAAGTGCTCACGCTATAATGGACCATGGCACATGCAGTTCACACAACTCAATGATAAGTTATGCATACCAAAATATCATATATAACATGAGAGAAGAGTCACTACCTTGGTCCTTCCGGGCGTATTCTGGCACCGATCTCTCCCGAGTAGGGCAAATGTCAAATCCTAGAATCATGATTAAGGACGAAGAGTTATACTCTATTCCAAGACTTAATTTACTTTATAATACTTAAATTTGGTTATCATAATTGACCCTTAAGAGGCCATAAATGTCTCTAATAAAAGCCCTAAAAGGTTGGGAAATAATAGGTTAGAGATCTCCTCTAAAAAACTCAAAGTGCTGGAACACAGGGGTTAGCCACGACCAAAATATGGTCAGAAGGTCACTGGCCGTGGCCAGAATTAGGACAAAAAGGTTTGGGCTGCGGTCAAGAAATCCCTTGATTCTTGGCTGAACTTCCAAAATTCATAACTAATTCTAGAAAAATCGAAATGAGGTGATTCCAAATGAAAGGTATTTAAGTCCTCTTTACTAGAAAAAATATTGACCATAACTAGAAATCACCACAAAATTCCAGAATTACATAAAACTCAACACTGCTCCAAAACAAAGTCCAGTTTTTGTCCCAAACTTTAGCAAAGCATAACTCTCAGTTAACAAAATGAAATGACACAAATTATATGTCTATTTTAAAGCTTGGGATGTGAGCTTTTAGACTGGAAAGTTTCAGAGTTTTTCAACACCATTTGATTATTTAAAACTTTTGTACAAACTGACTGCTCAGAATAGAGTTCACACTTGATAGATTTCCAATTTTCTACCAAAGTGTCCAATGACTCCAAAATTAATAACCAAACCTATTCCCATACAATTTCTCATAAGGAACACAATGGTAAATTCAAAATGACTAAAATCACAACCCAATTACATGCCCCGTTTTTGCCCAATGAATAAAACCAACACAAAGGTGCCAAACCTTACATTTAAGCTTCAATCAAATTCTATCTACCCAAGATACATCTCAAAGCATCATATCCATGACAACAACAATTAAAACACCACAAGACCCTAATTTTGAAATTTCAAGACAAATTTCCAGAATTTCCAAGCTAAAGCATTTGGCACAAAACTTATACAGAAAGGTCTCTCAAACTCACCTTAACAACTTTCTCAAAGGAGCTTCTGGATTCTCCAACCTCCATAATTTCTTGAAGTCTCAAACCAACACCAAATGGCAAACTATAACCATAGAAATGTAGCTCTTAACTCAAGGAACGAATTTAAAGAAATGAGTTTGAGTAATAGAGGTCATTTAGAGGGTCAAATAACTCACCTTAAACAAAGCACTTCCTTCTCTTTGAGCTTCCATGGCTGCACGAAAAATGGGAGAGAGATGAGTGTTGAAGAAGGAGAAATGATGAAGTCCATGCCTCCTTGCCCCTTGTGCAGCGAAATATGGGAGGGGGGAGAGAGAAAAATTAATTTTCTAACCCCAATTTGACTTTCCTTCAACAACTATTATCATGAGCTTTTGCCACTTGTCATTTTATTATTGGCTCTCATAAAGCAACACCCAATTAGCTACTCTAATCCCTCCATTAGCCATTTTAATTACATTTCTCATTTCTCCCACAGTTAGTAATTAATTCCTCCATTAATTACTAATTTATGGCCAATAATTCCATTCTTTCAATTTTTCCACCAATTATGACATATTAATTAAAATTGCCATAAAACACATAATAATTCAGATTTAATTCACCAATCATTCTCAAAATTGTCATTAGCCCTTAATAAAAACTTGGGATATTACTTTAACGGTGGAGACATGAGCTCTCTCTTCTATCAGTTTTAAATGCTTCTTCTATTTATAGTTGATGTAGCTTGATAATCGTTGGAGACGTTGAAATATATGTTAGGCACATTCATATTCCTATTAGTGATTTCGTGTTTGAGCTTTTAGAAATATGACCTTTGGAAGTTACCGTCGAAGCCTCTAACACAAGGTTACTTTTTTGGCTATTGAGCTCTAATCAATGTTTAACCGCCTCTAACCTTTATATAAACTTGATTAGTGATTATTAGAAATGATTAGGAACAATATAATCAAGTTTTATATGAGTTTGGAAAAGAATCATGAAACCTGAGACATTGTTTTAAATTGTGCAGAACATCACTTTTAGGATCACTAGAGTGATTTTGCCAATGATAGGCCATCACTTGATTGCTCACTGAGTGATTTTCCCTGATGCTCAGAAGTTTATAGCCTATCACTTTTTAGTTCACTACAATGACAAGGAAGTGATGTCAATATTGATTGGTCACTCGAGTGATCTGGCTGAGAAATGCTGATCACTTCTGAATCACTTGAGTGTTGTGAAAGTGATGACATTAATTCATCACTTCAGTACTCACTCGAATGCTCTTGTAAGAAAAATTATGATCATTTTCATATCCATGGGTGATCCTTGTAGTGATAGGTCATCACTAGAGTGCTCACTCGAGTTATCCTTTAGGATTTTCAAAGAGAACAGTGTATTACTTTCATATTACTGGGTGATCCTTGCTAGTGATGAACTCATTTTAACTTCAAATATGGCAAATAAACTATCCACAAAATGCCCTTTAAGTTTTCTTTCCAATGAAATATCAACCAGTTCAAAATTCGTTATATTCTAGAAGTTATGATCTAAAGAGTGGCTGCTAGTCTAAACAGCATTTGAATTTCGAGTGTCAACTTCCAAAATTCACATATCTTTCATCCAAATATCTTTGAGCTTGATCTAAGCATATTTGAATCAAATTTTGAGTTTAGTTTCATATGCAACAAGTTTCAACTCAATCATAGTTGTGGTTTGGGAGATATGTCCAAATTACTAAACCTGGTTTGGAATAACTCGAGAAATTCCAATGTCAACTTCTAAGATTCATATATTTTTCATCTAAATCCTACTAAGCTTGATCTTAGTGTATTTGCATTGAATTTGGAGCCTAGTTTTATACGAAATAAGTTTCACCTTAATTTGAGTTGTGGTTTGGAAGATATAGCCAAAATATTATACCTATATCGGGCTGAACAAAAAAAACACAACAAAGTGGTGAGCACTCGAGTGATCATCAAAAATTCATCTTTAGAGGTGTCACTTGAGTGATCACTTAAGTAGAGTTGGTATAACTTTTATATAAGGCATCTTAACTTCAAATGGAACCATTCCAACTTCCATTTGACCATAGAGATCTCCAATATCACATCTAAGAACTTGAATATTTATATTCTCATTATATCTTACAAGTTCTTCCTTCTTTAATCTCTTCTTTTCTTCTTCATGATTATTCTCCATAATCCTTTTGATAACACCTTTCTTTTCTTGAGTAATATCTTCAATCTATTCTTCTTTTTCTTCATCTCCATAATTCCCTTTCTTCATTAGATAGCTTCTTTTTTTTTTTCTGTGACTAATATGATGAACTCAATCTTTCTTCTTTTTCTTAATCATTCTCAACAACTTCATAGTTGACCTTGATATCTTCTTTCTTTGTTTGAATAATCTACTAGACATTTAACATTAAATATAGTATTCAGTAAAAGAGAGAGTTTTTGGGGTCCAATCTTGAGTCCATTAAAATTCAAGAAGCCTAATAAAGTTCAACTATTGGATATTCTTTTAGCTTTCAAGAAAATTTTTGCATTGTAGGATCTTCTAATATGCTTTTCCTTACTCTGGAAGAATCAAATAAAATCGTGATTTATCATATAATTGGAAATATTTTCCAATCACAAGATATCAATCAAAATATTAATAATTTAAGCTCAATAATATCATAATCAATTCAGATTTATATTATTTCCCAAAATTGACTAATTATCTAAATATTATCTAATAAATCCAATTTAGCTTAAAATAATCCCCAAAATAAATGAATAAGGTGAGATAAAATATATTAAATTTGGGATTTATCACCAAGCTGCATAATTTAGTAATTAATTTGAGTGCTAATGGCATGCATATTCAATAAACGCATAAGATTTATACTAGTTTTATCTAACCACTTGACCTATGTCCAGTCTCCACAAGTCCTCATGAGCATTTCATTATGATTCTGAGATTACCTAGGCTCTTAGCACTTCAGTACAAGCAAGGTTCTCTTAACAACAATTCACTCCCCCTTACACTTTGTAATTAATCACTCTGTGGTTCATTGTAGTGATATGAAAGGGATGATCAATAAGAAAGTCACTAAAGTGCTTACTCAAGTAATCAAGCTAAAAGTAATTTTTGAAAAATACTAATCACTTCTTAGATCACTGTACTGACGTAGAAGTGATGCCAATTTGGATTGTCACTCAAGTGATATTCATTAGCTTTCAGGTGCTCACAATGTATAACTTCCAGTAGAGTCCAGTGACTTGGCATTACTCAAATGATCTGGACTTCGTTGAAAAAGTGAACAGTGCATCACTCCAAGTGATGTGAAAGTGATGTCTCATGTTGGGTACATGCTTCATCACTCGAGTGCTCACTCAAGTGATCAGCACTTAGTTTCAAAAAATGAATAGTGCATCATGGCAAGTGATGTTTAGTGATGATAAAGAAATTTATCACTTGAGTGCTCACTCGATGATCCCTTTTGAAAAATGTTGATAAGTGGCTCAACAACTTCCAGTGATATCACAGTGATATACTATTCATTCTATCACTGCCAGGTGCTTTATGAGTAATCCTTGAAGATATGTGCATCACTCAAGTGATTTATGCAATCAGTGATCACTTCCAGTGACTACTTTAGTGATGGAGCATTTTCAAAGAACATCACTCATGTGCTCACTCTAGTGATATGTAAAGATTTTCATAACTGGCTCAATCACTAATAATAGACTAAAAGTAACAAAGTTTGGCTATATCACTTGAGTAGTAATCTAATCTTTTTCATATCACTCAAGTGATTAGCTGCTATGTTCTTTTTAAAATGATTTCTTATTTTTCAAAAATGTGTTTCACCTTTAAAACAATACTCCTAAGATTTGTTATCATCAAAACATGGAATCTAATTGTCTTTCATTCTCGTCCCCAACGTGAAGTCCTACATCAGCTAGGAAGGAGAATGAAAGGTGCCTTATAAAGGTCTAGATACCTCCCCTCTTGACGCATTTTAAAACCATAAGGGGTAATAGGGCCTAAAGCAGACACTATTAAGAGCGAGGCACTGCGATATTTGATTGCGCTTGTCGTTAGCGCTCAAATTCATTACTAAATCTTCCTTATATAGTATAAGGTTGACTTAAGTATCTCAAGGTGGAGTAAAGCTTAGTTTACAAATTCCTTGTAATTATTAATGTGCAATAAGAGATAGAGTAAGAAACTCTTACCAATTTGATGAATCTTCCCAAGGATTGATGAGTGGCTATCACGGTTTAAAATGATAAAGAGAGTGTATAAGTGGGTACTAAGTCATATATAAAACCCTAGACGAATGCCATAGGTCATAATTATATAATTAATAAACATACCAAGACCATTTAAATATCTCTTAGCATGTGAATTCCAATAATAATTATATTTTGTTTTCCCAAAACAAGAATAATTCAACGATATATTCTCTAACGAAGCAAACAAACGCTACGCCTATTATGAGTACTCGTGCAATCCTAATAATAACATATTTGAACTACATAAGCAATCATAAAAAAGATAAGATAGGAGCTCAAATTATAATTAAAACAAGAATCACATACTAATCCATATAACCATTCAAACAAAATTGAAAACTATATGTAAAGAATCTCAAAACCTAGAACTAGGAAATCATAAAAACTTACATATGAAGGATTAAAACCCTAATACAACTCCTTCTAACAATTAGGAACATGGGACTCAAGCCACTATATCTCTACTTGAGAATCAAAGAAAACTAGCCACTCATGTGACTATAATATACCATATCGATAAGAGAAAACAAGAGAGATATGTGAGTGATGACTATTGACATCTTGGGTTTTTTTATCACCTTCTCGATGTTCTTTGTTGAAGTAGGAGGGAGGAGGATGATCTTGATAAATTTTTATCCTTTTATTGCATTTGAATTTGACAGATAATGTAGGGTTGATTAAAACATAATTCATTTGAATTAAAAGATATAATTTTGAATTTGAATTTATCAAAAGGATAATGGAAATGTCATGAATAGGATGGAAATAAGGAAAGGATAAAGATTTGATTTGAAAATATAGAAAAGATAAAAGTTTATAGTCAAATCTATGAGAGAGAAGAAAAGGATAGAATTTAGGGCCTGTGAAAATATAAAAGGATAAGAGGATACAAGTTAAAAAATAAATAATTAATTAATGGAGAAAAAAATGGGAAAATGACATGAATTAGGTCAAAGATAGGATAGGATGATAAGTGGGGGTGATGCTGTTGAGAATTTTTTTTCGTTGCTTAGGTGAGATTTTTTGTCCCAACAGTAGAATTAGGTTCAAGGGAAGGTCCTACTCGTCCCTCCACGGCAACCACTAAGCCTACTATACCTTTTACCTAAGCTTAGCTTGAAGCTAACATTTCCTAGTTTTTGATCATCCCGGGACACACTATATAAATAGGAAGCTAGCAGGCTGTTCAACGGTGTTATCTATCTTTTATTCCCATCGCGTTTTCAACCAATCTATGTGGAGCTAGGTGGCACAGCATGGGACCCACTTTTCTTTTTTAAGTAGGGGTAGCTAAAAGCGAGGTAGCATGTCTAGTGGACAAGGGTGAGGAAGATTCGAAGCCCTGGTTGGAATCCAGGTGCCACCCTAGTCTGGACCTCGTGTTGGGCGATAAGGTGTGGATTAGGGTAGGGTTTGAATAAGTCAAAGGGAGATATTTTGGATATAGGTGTGATCACATTTCGTGTGGCTTGGATGGGAAGAAAAAATGAATTCAAATAAAAAATAATATCTAGAAATTAAATTGGTCAACCTTTCTTGTGATGATGACTTGTGGTCCCACGAGAATTGAGAGATAATTGTGATATCTTTTGGATTTTGATGAAAAATATCTAATTAATTCTCATGGTGAAATGTGGTAACTTGAGGTGCAAGGCTTGGTTGACTTAGTCTTCATCATCCTTATGTGGTTCCATATGATAGCTTCTAAGAGAAGAAACCATGTAAAATGACCTTTGTGCCCTTCATTAATGAGGTGGCACATTCTTGTGACTTGGAGAGGAGGTGACCTTAGGAAATCACCTTCCTACCCTTCATTAATTGTAGATAGCCACGTTTTTACTCTTTATGGGTCATGGAAGACATGAATTTGGGCTTAAGTGGTGGTCATAAGGCCTATTTAAGGAGCATAAATCCTAAGTTAACACATATGGGCCCTAACCATATTGCAATTTGGCCTAAAAGCTATCTTAAGGCCTTGTTTTCCATGGATCATTTTTCTTATGCGAATTTCCACCTTCTTTTCCATGGTTGATTGTCTTTTTAATTTTAATTCCTTAATTTCCCTACAATAAACACAAACAAAAATACCTTTGTGCAAATCAATTTAAACTAAGGAAATTAAAATATGACAATTTCACCATTTTTAGCATTTCATTTGTGTAATACCTTCTAATCCAAAATAATCATAATAATTACATTTAAGTACGATAATGATAATAAAATCTAATAAATAGATAGAAAAAATATGTAATAAAATAGGGACTTAATGTTACATGTCACACCCCTTAATATTTTGACATTTAACAAAGTATTTGTGTGCAGTTTAGCGGGTACATAGGACTAGTATAAATATACTAATATAAAGTACTTGATTACATTACAAGAATTCCTGCAGGGTTTGTCCATAATCCTTACAAATCCCAAAAATGATATTAAAATATACAGGTAACCAACATCCTTGCTTGAACTGGACTGGAACCTTCAGTTGCCGGTAATTACGACTTTGCCCTTAGAGCCGCTTCTTGCTATGGAATAAATTATACATTGTGCAAAGGGGTGAGATTCATACGAATCTCAGTACTAACAAGCTATCAATCATATAAAATGAAAAAGATAAATATGCAATGCACCACATAGTGTAATAGAAAATTCATACTGTTTCATGTGTGTGCACACTATTCAAGTCACTTCAGCTGGGTCCTAGACCGTAACTAGGTGTTTTTCATACTGTGTGTATCATAGTGAGGTCCCACTAGACCGAATTGTACTTGTGCTTTTCCCATCGGATGGTATTTGTGCTTTTCCTGCACCACTGCTAGATATTGTGCCCAAGGCACTATGTCTATCACAAAATATGGCATACATATAACATACAAATAGTCATATAGTTTATGAGAGATAGAGTTACTACCTGAAATTCCTTTCCTAATCAATTATCTTTCTATTATACTCGATCCAGCTCAAGCAACTAACAAATCCTAAAATTCCAAATTGATAATAAATGAGTTATTACTCATTCATGTTCCCATTATAAGCTCATATAGTTGGTTATCTTTTATGTTATCACACCAAGCCAAATGAATAGTCAATGTAGTCAAACTAACCTAGGGTGCTTATTACCACCCTTAAAGTTCAAGATAATTACATCTTGTCATTATCTTTTATTTTCGCACCTTAACTGAAATTTGCCAGAATTTTCCTTAACTTTTGAAAATTCATAACTTTATATGGGTATGTCCAGTTGCAATGATTGCAAATTCTGTGTCCCTTATTAAGTCTAATTTGAAGGAAAAATATTTCCTTTAACCAATTATGAAGACAAAATTCTAGTATCAACATTTTTTGCACATTGCCACAACATCATTTCAGTTTTAAAGGTCTAACTTCAATAAATCATAACTCTAATATACTAATCCAAATGGGACAAATTACATATCAATTTGAAGCTTAATATGTCTACTCTTATTCTAAAAAATCTCATAATCATTGGACAATATTCAATTATTTAAAACCTTAGTACAAAAAATCTGCCACGCAAAAACCTTAACTGCCGACAAATTCCAATTTTAAGAATATTGTTCCAATGATCCAGAATTCATAACTAGGGGCTATTCCCACATAGTTTTTCATGTAGAACATAATGGTAACCTCAAATTGATCAAATTCTTATCCCTTGTTTATGTCCTGTTCTATCCAAAAATTAGGGTTTAAGTCAACAATTCATCAAACTTCCAACTGAAGCCTTAAGCTAGTTTCATATGTTCATTAAACATCACAAGACACCAGTTTATACAATTAAAACACCATGAAACTTCAAAACCCTAATTCAACCAAAAATATGGCATAAATTTACATGCCAAAATCCTCAACCAATCAACACAATCCATAGCTCAAAATAATGCTTAAGCTCACCTCCTTTACTTTCTAGGGTTTGTTCTTAATTTCTCCAACTTTGGCATTTTGTAGATAGCACAAAATTCCTTCTTTAAAGAAACTAAAACTATAGAAATGAAGCTCTTAGTGAGAGGAACAACTTTTATGGAGACCTCAAGAGCTAGAAAGGCTATCTTGAAGGTGAAAATCAAAGTAGAAGACTCACCTTGCTTCTTTGCTCATCTTTCTCTTTCCTTTTTCATTTTGCCCTTCTTTTTCTCTTTTTTCTTGGTGTCTGGATGAAATATGTGAGAGAGAGAGAGAGAGAGAGAGAGAGAGAGAGTGTGTGTGTGTGTGTGTGTAATGTTTAATATTGACCTAATGGCCCTTGTATCACCCCAGATTTTATTCACCAAAATGTATTGTAATTATTGGAAATAGTCATTGAAATAAAATGGTGAATTTTGGAGAATGCAATTATTCTACTAGTGAGATTTTTGGTGAGGTGTGAGTTTGTCATGTGATTTTAGAAGATCAAATGAAGTTCAACAATTGTGAAATTTTATATGGTGAAAGTAGACACCCTAATCATTAATTTGATAAGAGATAGGTAATTTTTGGAGCTGTATACAAAATGTTATGGATTTTTGAAATTTACCTAATAAAACTGGAAATTTTCTGGAACAGCGTCTAAAGACTTTAATTCTGGGAATTTTGTGCTTTTAATTGGCAAAGGGTTATATTTTTTCTTGAGAATAGACACAATAAGGGTTCTATATCATTTAGAATCACTCCAATACGATGTCTACAAATTTAGTTATGATTTTTTAAAGTTTGGGCAGAAAATCTACCAGAATTTCCAATAAATCCAAAAATTAATTAAATTAAGGGAAAATTATGAGATACTTTTAAAGTCATTTCCTTCCCTTCCATGCCCATTTCACATTAGTTTTGGGCTCAAAATAGAGAGAGAAGCTTGTGATCAGTTAGAGAGAGAAGGAGAAGAAAAACTCACAAGATAGGTCTATTTCTTCAATGAACTCCTACCTAACATGTATAATTGTTCTCTTAAGCTTCTCTTTTATGTTATTTAAGGTATTTGAAGCATAAATTTCAATGATTTGGAGGTTAGGGTTTCAGCCACCAAAAGGAAAAGCAAGAAGGAGCTTAAGGTAACTTCCAAAACTTCAAATATTGATTGTTTTGGTTGCTGTGAGTAATTTAATCGGTGAAATTTTGTTGATTTTGCTTTGTTTGTAAATTCGTGGAAACGTTGAACCCTAGGAGTTATGCTGCCAAAATAGGGTCTAAATGGTAGTTACAATGTAATTAAATAGTTAATAAAGTGATTAAAAGTTGAAAGGAGCAAGTTTGCGCAGTCAGAAGTGAAAAACCCCAATTTTCCTTGGAGAATTTTTTGTTTTGGCCATTGCTGATTCTAGGGGTTGGAGTTGGATTTTTGATTATCCTAATAATTCTATTCAGTTCAAGGGGGAATTAGGTAAGGTTACAGTAATTACTTTCCATAAAGGCCTTAAAAAGCATAATTACTAAAATGCCCCTGAAACCTCGAAACCCTGAAATAGGGGCTGCTAAGGGCATTTTGGTCTTTTGGTAGTGAATTGGTAATTCCTAGTCCGAAAATGGATTGCTTGGGTAAAAATATGTCATAATAGCCTAGGTCAAAATTTCAGAAAAAGTATAGTCGGATCGAGTAAGTCGGGGCAGGGCGGGGTCCCCATGGCATTGTGGTAAACTTTCACAATATTCGCATGCATTTGATATCTCTGTTTGTGTACTAATGTATGTTATTGCTTTACTTGATTGTGTAGAGCATATTTGAATAAATAAAGCATTGTTTCTATTTTTCCTGTGGCTATAGTTTTGTAGCATGAAACATTGAGCATGTAGAAATGTCATTATGGGGCATACATCTAGTTAAAGTTAACATGTCATACATATAGCATCTATCATGCATGCATTATGGTATCTGTTTTCTTCTGAGATTCTTTCAAATCTCACCCTTTACTACCAACAATTTAGTCGGGTGAAAACAAGAGGTGAAATGAAAGCGTAGAAGAGAACCATATAGGAGGAATACAGTGGTGGAATGAAGATGGAGAGATGTCTCCATTTCATTGTAACAGGCTTAGATACCCTAGTAGCCTGTGCGACGACATCATTTGTAATTGCTATGTATGAACCCTTATTGGGAATTTCTGTAATCCTGCACATATTATCAGTATATTTATGCTATTCTTGTATTGCCCACTGAATTGTGTATCACTTTCCGTAAATACTCTAAAGAAGGTGAAAATAAGATAAAGGTATGATATTTTGGTATTAGAGCCCAAAGCAGTTCTGGAAGAGCCTCAAGTGGTTCTGGCAGAGTGGTGGTTCTGGCAATAGGATAGTATACTGATATGGTCTTGAGTACATGGTGATAGGAAATATGCACGAAATGGGGCACTAAAGGAGTGAAACACCCTAGTTGTGAGCTAGCCCCAAGATATTTGAAGGACAACAAGTAGTGTAATACATGACCAAGGATGTTGTGAAACCTAAGGAGGCGGGTACGGCCAGGCCAATATGCAGTCCATACACAATATGTTGATGCCCGGAGGTAATGGGCACAATTTTTGAGACAAGGGTTGTCTTAGGATACTAGTGGTCAGGAGCAGATAGAACTAGTATCTGCATCTTGGTATAGGCACACTAAAGTTAAGGTTGCTTAACCCAGGGAAATCTTAGGATGGGTAACCCCCTGGGAAGTTAAGTGGTAAGGTCATAGAGACTTGAGGAATAATGATTGACTTAAGGTTTCTCTATGACTAATAATAATTCTAATTAGATGTTTTGAAGAATGCCTAGAAGTATAGAATGATCATATAAGTATTGATTTTAATACGGAATATTTCTGTTGTAGTGAGCGCTGCTAGAGAGGTTCGTTTGATGAGGTTAGGGGAACCTGAGGCATAGTAAATGTTTTGAGGTGTCTCCATACTAAGTGATGATTCTTAATAACACCGTGGTGTTAAAGGTATGCATGTCTGATATACGATGATACATGATGTATGGTGGTTATGCCATATGTCGATCCTAAAAGATTCGATATGATGATACTGAAGGTTGGGATAGGCTTAGCTCAAATCTAAGCTGAAATAGCACTTAGGTCGAAATGTGAATCAAGTTGTTCTATGGTTCTATACATGATAGACGTTTGAACCTTGTGAATAGTGTTGAACCTTTAGTAATGTTTTGAGGATAGTAACTAAATACCATGAAGGTTAGAATAGATTCTATTGATCATGATTTTAGCATGCCTATTGGGTGTAATTAGGGAACATGATTTCCAATCTATGTGATGTTGAGCTTTTATATTTCACGATGAACCTAATGTTAGAATTGGCAAGCACAACGGAAGAATTTTAAAATTTTACCGATCCTAATCGAGGATCTATCAACGGCGTTTAAATCGAGTTAGAAAGATTCGTACCTTTTTCAACTTAGGGTTTTCACGATCTCTAGGAGACAACACCTTAGGTCTGCTCCCTCTACCTTATCCACACGAATGTTCTCTAATAGAGACTGTGTGCTAGCACCTCCAAATGTCTCCTAGGGTTTTCCTCGTGGCTCTTAATTCTCAAGCGCGTGTGAGTCCATCTGCTTTATCAAGTTTATAACCTATGAGGGCTATATTCAAATTTAAAAATTAATCATCATTAATTTCAAAATTAATCAACAATTAATTATCTTGATGAGCTAATTAAATAAATTCAGGTTAAATTAAATCTGCCCAACAGTTTTAATTTAACCTATTTATTTAATCCAAATAAAGAGCCACTAGATTTAAGTCATCTTCATAAATTAAATCTGAGATACTATATCTCTATCATATTAGTTATTAAATTTAATATATCTTAATAAATTAAATTTAAAACTAACACAATGTAATAATATCATATAATATATATACACATATATATAATATGTATTTCAAAAAATACATATCTATATAATATTATTAACAAATTTTATATCACACACACACATATATATATATATATATAAAATTCGTCCACCCTAAATTAAACATTATCTCGTGTTGGGCCATTCTTGTGTGCAACCTTGTAGGCCCATATAAAGTTGGCAATGAGCCAATAACTGTACTAACCCACAAGTCGCAAGCGGCCTCTAGCAAGACATTATGACTACCCAATTCATATGAGGATTGTTAACACGATGGAACCTATCATACAACCATGTCACGTCCCTTTTGTCACACGATATATCGGTCAAGGATGAGGCATGGATAATGTCATCCTCTTGTCCTAGCCATTACTTTCTTGATTCTTGAGTAGTCTAACAATAGAAATGGAAACTCCTTTCCATTGTAGTATGGCCATACATTCCTCAGACTCACTCATCGAGGGCCCAGTAATATCTCCCTACTAATGTGAGGGACAAATTCCATCTTGATCATTCATATTCCTCTGCATGAAAAACCACCAAGCGGGATCGTAGCCTTTATCATCACCCGGTCAAAAGTGACTTTTGACTAGTTCAAAGTTTAGCAACTCTCATGTAGAAATCCATGATGACCTCAGGTCTAAGGGCATTGTGACGTGGTTATACATGAGAAAAGCATATGACTTGATCCATGTAGCTTTCTCATAGTGGGTCAATCCAGTACCTTGTACTCTTACAAGTGACTAAGACTTTGATTCGTATCTCCATATCTTATCAAAGTCATACTAGTCTTATTTCATCTCTGCTCCCGTATAGATGACCGACCAGGGACATTTTAGGACAATCTTCATGAATTATCCTAGGATACAATTATCATAGTTAACATGCAAATAATATGATAACATAATGAAGAAATTTCATTAAAATAATAATGTTCAAAGTACAATGATTGGCCCTTAGGGCACAATTTCCAACATCTAAAAGTTAGGTAGAGATAGAATATTCCCACTAAACCGTGCATTGCTACTCTGATTAAAATCAATAATAAGTGGTATGTAAGGCGGGGTAACATGTGCATAACTGAACATAGTGCCTACCGGTACACCGAACATAGTGTCTATAGGTACAATAAACATGATCGACTATAGTGCCTATGAGTACACCAATATTCCCAGTTAGTGGTCTTGAGCCTAGTTGAGGTACGAAACAAGTAGGGGTTGCAACAGTGGTTGACTCTGAACGTTTGTGACTAAACTGAATTATTGAATTATAGTGCTGTAAAGGTATATTGAATTCTAGTATGTAGAGGTACACTGAATTTTTGAATTACATATCATAAGGGTACACTACCTAATTAGAGTATTGAGGTATGGAATTCATTTTTGACTAAAATGAATATAGTGTTATTGTAATATTGCATTATAATATGATTGTGTTGCATGCTCGATGAGCCTGCACATGAAAGAGATAGATTAAGTGATAAAAAAGGATTCCCCAAGGTATCGATAATATTATACGATGTAACAAATTTTGGGGATGAAATTTATTTAAGTGGGGGGGGGGGGGAACAGCAATACCCCAAATTTTATTCACTAAAATGTATTGTAATTATTAGAAATAGCCAATGTAATAAAATGGTGAATTTTGGAGAATATGATTATGTTGTAAGTGAGATTTCTGGTGAGGCAGAGATTTTGTCATGTTATTTTGGAAGACCAAATGAAGTTCAAAGATTTTGAAATTTTACAGGGTAAAAGTAGACATCTTAGGCTTTAATTTGATAGTTAATGGGTAATTTTTAGAGTTGTATACAAAAAGTTATGGATTTTTGAAATTTACCCAGTAAAACTGGAAAGTTTCTAGAACAATGTCCAAAGAATTTAATTCTGGAAATTTTGTGCTTCCAATTGGCAAAGGGCTATATTTTTCCATGCAAATAGACACAATAAGGGTTCTATAGCCTTTGGAATCACTCCAATATGATGTCTACAAATTTAACTATGCTTTTTCAAAGTTTGGGTAGAAAATCTACAAGAATTTCCAATAAATCCAAAAATTAATTAAATTAAGGGAAACTCATGAGAAATTTTTTAAATAATCTTTTTTCCTTTCCCTGCCTATTTCATATTAGTTTTCGGCTCAAAATAAAGAGAGAATCTTGTGATGAGTTAGAGAGAGAAGGAGAAGAAAAACTCACAAGGTAGGTCAATTTCTTTGGTGAACATGTACCTAACATGTATAATCCTTCTCCTAAGCTTATCTTCTATGTTATTTAAGCTATTTGAAGCATAAATTTCAGTGGTTTGGAGGTTAAGGTTTCTGCCACCTAAAGGAAAAGCAAGAATGAGCTTAGGTAGCTTCCAAAACTTCAAATATTGATTCTTCTGGCTGCTGTGAGTAATTTAATCCGTGAAATTCTATTGATTTTGCTCTGTTTGTAAATTTGGGGAAACTTTGAACCCTAGGAGTTATGCTGCCAAAATTGGGTTTAAATGGTAGTTATAACGTAATTAAATAGTTAATAAAGTGATTAGAAATAGAAAGGAGCAAGTTTTCGGTAGTCAGAAGTAAAAACCCCAATTTTTTCCTGAGAATTTTCGGTTTTTACCAGTACTGGTTTAGGGGGTTGGAGTTGGATTTTTGTTGATCAAATGATTCCATTTAGTGCAGGGGGAAAATTTGGTGGGGTTACAGTTGATCAATTTTCCAGAAAGGCCTTAGAAAGCATAATTACCAAAACACCCTGAAGGGCTGCCAAGGGCATTCTGGTATAGTGAATTTGGTAATTCTGACTCTGGAAATGGTTTCTTTGGGAAAAAATGTCATAATAACCTTGGTTAAAATTTCAGGAAAGGTACAGTCGGACCGGGTAAGTTGGTGGTCGAGTCCCCGTGGCATATTGGTAAAGTTTCACAATAGGCTTATTTAACCACTAGAAACACTATGCAAGTGTCTACAATAGTACATGAATGGGTTTTAACCTAATTCATGTACATTTGACATTTTACGGCTGAGTTGAGAGCCAGTTGGTAGCATGCTTTATGAGTTGCACGTTACGAGGCAAGAAACAGTTAAGGTAGGCGACTTAACTTATTTGCATGCATTTGATATCTCTACTTGTGTAGTTATGATGTTATTACTTTACTTGATTACGTAGAGTATATTTGAATAAACAAAGCTCTGTTTCTATTTTTACTGTGGCTATAGTTTTGTTGCATGAAATATTGAGCATGTAGAATTGTCATTATGTAGCATGCATCTAGTTAAAGTTAACATGTTATACACAGAGCAACTATCATACATACATTATGGTGTCTGTTTTCTACAGAGATTCTTTTGAATCTCATCCTCCCCTGCTTACAATATAGTCAGGTGAAAACAAGAAGTCAGGTGAAAACAAGACGTCAACTGAAAGTAGAGAAGAGAACCATATAGGAGGAATGCAGTTGTGCAACAAAGATGGAAAGATGTCTCTATTTTATTGTAAGGGGTTTAGATACCCCAGTAGCCAGTGCAGCTACATTATTTGTAATCGGTATGTACAAACCCTTATCAGGAATTTCTGTAATTATACACATATTATCAATATATTTATGCTATTCCTGTGTTGCCCACTAAACTACGTATCATTTTCTGCAAATACTCTAAAAAAGGTGAAAATAAGATAAGGGTATGACATTTTGGTATCAAAGCCCAAAGCAGTTCTGGAAGAGCCTCAAGTGGTTCTGGAAGAGTGGCGGTTCTGGCAACAAGATAGTATACTGATGTGATCTTGAGTACACAATGATAGGAAATATGCATGGAAGGAGGTACTAAAGGAGTTAAACACCCTAGTTATGAGCTAGCCCTAAGATATCTGAAGGACAACAAGTGGTGTAATACCGAATCAAGGATGTTGTGAAACCCGAAGTGGTGGGTACGACCAGGCCAATGTGTAGTCCATACATAGTATGTTGATGCCCAAAGGCAATGGGCATGATTTTTTAGACAAGGGTAGTCTCAGGGTGCCGGTGGTTAAGAGTAGATAGAGCCGATATTTTCATCTTGGCATAGGCATACTAAAGTTAACCTGCTAAATCTAGGGAAATCTTTGGATGGGTGACCCCCTGGGAAGTGAAGTGGTAAGGTCATGGAGACTTGAGGAATAGTAATTGTGTTAAGGTTTCTCCATGACTAATGATCATCCTAATTAGATGATTTGAAGAATGCTTAGAAGTATAGAGTGATGATATAAGTATTGATTTTAATACGGAACATTTCTGTTGTAGTGAGTAGTACCGTAAAGGTTCATTTGATGAGGTTATGGGAACCGAGGCATAGTAAATGTTTTGAGGTTTCTCCATACTAAGTGATGATTCTTAATAACCCCATGGTGTTACATGTATGTAGGTATGATATATGATGATACATGATGCATGGTGATTATGCCGTATATCAATCCTAGAGGATCCGTTCTGATGATACTGAAGGTTGGGATAGGCTTAACTCAGATCTAAGCTGAAATAACTCTTAGGTAGAAATGCAAATCGGGTTACACTATGGATCTGATATATGACAAAAGTTTGAACCTTATGGATAGTATTGAACCTTTAGTAATGCTTTGAGGATAGTAACTGAATACCATGAAGGTTAGAATAGACACTATTGATTATGATTTTAGCATGCCTATTGGGTGTAATTGAGGAACATGATTTCCAATCTATGTGATGTTGAGCTTCTAGATTTCATGATGAACCTAGAAGTTAGGTAGAGACAGAATATTCCTATTGATCCATGCTTTGCTACTTTGATTAAGATCGATAATAAGTGGTATGTAAGGTGGGGTAACATGAGCATGATCGAACATAGTACCTACCAGTACACTGAATATGAGCATGACCGAACATAGTGCCTATAGGTACACGGATGTGCCCAATTGGTGGCCTAGCTAGGTATGGAACAAGTAGGGGTTGCAACAGTGGTTAGCTCTGAACATTTCCAACCGAACGTAATTACGAAATTATTAAATTATAGTGCCGTAAAGGTACACTGAATTACTGAATTACATATCATGAGGGTACACTTCCCAGTTAGTGGACTGAGGAATGGAATACATTTTTGAGTGAACTGAATATAATGTTATTGTAATATTGCATTACAATATGATTATGTTGCATGCTTAATGAGCCTACACAAGAAAGAGATAGATTAAGGGATAAAATGGGATTTCCCAAGGTATTGATGATATTATACGATGTAGCAAATTTTAGGGATGAAATTTATTTAAGTAGGGGAGAATTGTAACACCCCAAATTTTATTCACTAAAATATATTGTAATTATTAAAAATAGTCAATGAAATAGAATGGTGAATTTTGGAGAATGTGATTATGCTGTCAGTGAGATTTCTAGTGAGATAGTGAGATTTTCATGTTATTTTATAAGATCAAATGAAGTTCAAAAATTGTGAAATTTTATAAGGTGAAAGTAGACATCCTAAGCCTTAATTTGATAGGTAATGGGTAATTTTTGGAGCTGTATACAGAAAGTTATAAATTTTTTAAGTTTCCCTAGTGAGACTGAAAAGTTTATGGAACAACATCCAAAGAATTTAATTCTAGGAATTCTGTTCTTCCAATTCGCAAAGGGCTATTTTTTTTCTTACAACTAGGCACAATAAGGGTTCTATAACCTTTGGAATCACTCCAATACGATATCTACAAATTTAGTAATGATTTTTCAAAGTTTGGACAGAAAATCTATCAGAATTTCCAATACATCCAAAAATTAATTAAATTAAAGGAAAATTATGAGATATTTTTAAAATCATCTTTTTCCTTTCCCGACCCATTTCATATCAGTTTTGGGCCTAAAAAAAAGAGAGAAGGAGAAGAAAAAACTTATAAGATAGATCGATTTCTTTGGTAACGTCCTACCTAAAGTGTAAAATCTTTCTCCTATGCTTCTCTTCTATTTTATTTAAGGTATTTAAAGGATACATTTCAATGGTTTGGAGGTTAGGGTTTCAGCCACCAAAATGAAAAGCAAGAATGAGCTTAAGGTAACTTCCAAAACTTCAAATATTGATTGTTCTGGGTGTTGTGAGTAATTTAATCGGTGAAATTCTGCTGATTTGCCCTATTTGTAAATTTAGGTAAACGTTAAAACCTGTGCAATATGCTACCAAAATTGGGTCTAAATGGTAGTTATAACGCAATTAAATAGTTAATAAAGTGATTAGAAGTATAAAGGAGCAAGTCTGCGAAGTCAGAAGTGAAAAACCCTAATTTTCTCAGGACAGTTTTAGCTTAGGACTAGTGCTAGTTCAGGGGGTTAAAGTTTGATTTTTGATGATCTCAGGATTCCATTGAGTTCAGGGGAGAAAATTAGGTGGGGTTACAGTTGATCACTTTTCTAGAAAGGCCTTAAAAAGCATAACTGGCAAAACGCCCCTGAAACCCTGAAATAGGGCCTGCCAAGGCCATTCTGGTCTTTTGGCAGTGAATTTGTTAATTCTGAGTTTGAAAATGGATTCATTGGGTGAAAATATGTCATAATAGCCTAGGTTAAAATTTCGGGAAAAGTGCAGTTAGACCGGGTAAGTCGGGGCCGGGTCGGGTCTCCGGGGCATTTCGGGAAATGTTTACAATAGGCTTATATAACTACTAGAAATACTATGGAAGTGGCTGAAATAGTACATGAATGGGTTTTAACCTAATTCTTGTATATTTGACATTTTAGGACGGAGTTGAGAGCCAGTTAGTGGCACACTTTACTAGGCGCACGTTACGAGGCAAGAAAGGGTTAAGGTAGGAGACTTACCTTATTTGCATGTATTTAATATCTTGACTTGTGTAGTGATGTATGTTATTGCTTTGCTTGATTGTGTAGAGCATATTTGAATAAATAAAGCTCTGTTTCTATTTTTGCTGTGGCTATAGTTTTGTTGGATGAAATATTAAGCATGCAGAAATGTCATTATAGGGCATGCAGCTAGTTAAAGCTAACATGTCATACGTATAGTATCCATCATGTATGCATTATGGCTACTGTTTACTACTGAGATTCTTTCGAATCTCACCATCCCCTACGAACAATTTAGTTAGATGAAAACAAGAGGTGAACTGAAAGCAGAGAAGAGAACTATTGGGAGGAATGCAGTGGTGGAATGAAGATGGAAAGATTATTCCGTTTTATTGCAATGGGTTTAGATACCCTAGTAGCTTATGCGACTACATCATTTGTAATTGGTATGTATGAATCCCTATGGGGAATTTCTATAATCATGCACATATTATCAGTATATTTATACTATTCCTGTGTTACCTATTGAATTGCGTATCATTTTCCGCAAATACTCTGAAAAAGGTGAAAATAAGATAAGAGTTTGATAACCCTCTTGCAATTTACTCGGCCAAAAATTGCCAAGAGAATCATGTGGCTATAATTTGATCTTCTTGCATAAGCTCACACTGAATTAACTATGTGTGGTTATTGTTAGATCCAATATGTTTTAATGATAACAAAGATTGGATTAATGTTACAAAAGGTTTTAATAATAAACAAAAAGGTCTGAACAAAGTAACTAAGTTTTTTGTGTTAGGTCAAACTATTACTAGAGTAGTCACTCAAGTAATGAAGAAGAAATGAAAGGCAGAGAATAGGGAAAAGCATCATTGGTAGATTTTTGAAGGTATTACTCGAGTAAGCCTTCGGGTAATGATCCTTCATTACTTATCATCTGCAAGGTCTGAAACACTCACCTACCGTACATGGATAGTTTTCAAATTCAAAGAATGGTCAAACAAAGCTGTGTGACTCTAACGGATATGTTTGAAATACTTCTAATCGACATTGCAATTTACTTATATATGTGGAGCATTCAACGAAGGACAGAACGCAACGACAGAGAACAAATGAATATACATCGATCAAAATATTCTTAGTGCTCTGTTTCTTATATTCACTTTTTGTACTTCAGTGATTATCTATTTACTTTGTGAGAAAGATTTTCATTACAAACTCAATATTTATTATTGAGACAACTTAAGGTTGTAGAACCTTGAGTTACGGATTTGATTACAACGTGTAAGGGGGAGCGAGTATCCAATGAAGAAACTTGCTATGTACTGAGGTGCCAATAACCCACTGAATCTTGGAAGATATAGTGAAACTCTCAAAGAACCTTTGAGGATTGGACATAGGTCTAAGTGGTTGTGGCCGAACCAGTATAACTCCTGGTGTATACTTTGGTGATATTTCTCTGAGCTTCTAACTGCTTTAAATTTCCAGTCAATTTTTATATACACAACAAATTTTCTGGTATCACCTAATTCACCCCCCTTGGGTGAAATACTTGTACTAACATTTGGTATCAGAGCATAAGTCTTCTTATTGAGGTATAACAACCTAAGAAGGATCCAATGACAAGCATGGGTGAAAGAATTCTTCCCAACAGAGCCTCTATCCCTAGACCACCAGGTTTTAGTGGCGAACATTTTTCTTTCTGGAAAGCTAAGTTCAAAGTATTTGTAATGGTTGTAGAATATGGATATAGGATGTGATTGAGAGTGGAAACTATAAGCCTGAGAGAATTGTAGATTTACAGGAGGTTCCTAAGACACCAGCAGAATATGATGAGAATGACAAGAAACTCATCACACTCAATAGTAAGGAAATTCTAATGATTTAAAGTGCCTTGAGTCAAAATGAATACTTTAGGATCTGCATACTTTCAACGGGTAAAGAAATGTGGGAAGCTCTAGAAATAGCTCATGAAGGAACTTTGGGAATAAAAGAAAACTGAATCAATACACTGGTTACTGAATTTGATTTACTTCGAATGAAATTAGGTAAGTCAATAGCTAGATTTGAACTTAGATATACTCATCTTGTTAATTAACTGCAGCACTTGGGAAAGTCTATGATCAACATACCCAAGTAAGAAAGGTACTGAACATACTTTTAAAAGAATGGGAGGCCAAAGTCAATATGATAGAGGAAGCAAAAGGCGAATTAATGCGATCAGTTGCTTCTTTATTTGGAAGCCTCTCTGAATATGAAAGCAAATTAAAGTTCAAACAAAAACTAGAAGATATTGGAGAAAAGAAGAAGAAAGGTCTTGTACTAAAAGCGAAAGAAGAAACCCAAAAAGATGATGAAGATTTCAACGATGAAGAAATGGGTCTGATAATCAAATGATTCAAAAAGTTTTACAAGAAAGGCCAATGATTCAAAAACTTTCAGAAAGGAGGAACAAGTAGTAAAGAACATATCATCTGCTATGAATGTGGAAAATAAGGACATATCAAATCAGAATGTCAAGAACTGGCTCAAAAAAATAAAGAAAAGAGAAAAGGCAAGTTCTATAATAAGAAGAAATCCTTTGTCTATGCCATATGGGGAGACAATTCATCAAATGAAGAGAGTGATGATGAAGAAATAGCTAATATCTCTTTGGACACATAAAAAGAGTCAGGAGAAGAAGAGGCAACTGATTCTGATCCTATATATGATGAATTACTTTATGAATATAATGATTTACATTCTGAATTCATCATAGTAGTTAATGAATTAGTTATTTTCAAAAAGAAAAACAAAAATCTTGAAGAAAAACTCAAAGATGTTTTGGAAAAAGATCATGAAAACTATTCTTCTTTGAAAGAGAAAAACATTGATCTTATGAGAACTCTTGAAAAATTCACCAAAGAAAGTAAGATGTTAAATGTAATTTTAAAAGCTCAATGATTTGTAAATGACCGATTTTGTATTGGATATGATCTAAAATTAGATAAAAGGAAAGGAAGAAAGAAAGCAGGAGGTAAGACATACTTGAGTTATTTTTATCATTCTGTATATATATCAAATCCTTTCGCATATTGCAATTACTGTAATAGAAAGGGTCATTATACTTCATCATTTATACATAAAAAGAAAGGAAAGATAGGAACTTATAGATCAAAAGGACCAAAAAAGATCTGGGTATATAAGACTTAATCATATTTGATTGTAGATATGTCTTAAAGCATCCAAAAACAACAAGTGGTACATAGATAGTGAACGCTCCAGACATATGACCGGTGATTTCAAAAGTTTTACCACGATACAACCTAAAGAAGGTGGAAAGGTAAAATTTGAAGGAAATCAATCCAGAAAGAAAGCAGGAATTGGAGAAATAAAAAATGATAAAGGTGTACAAGTCAAAGATGTATATTACATTGAAGGATTGTGCCATAATTTGCTGAGTGTAAATCAAAGTACAGATAAAGACAACTGGGTAATATTTGACTTAGAGGAATGTCTAATTGTAAACAAGAAAAACTTACAATTAGATAAGAAGAATATCAAGGCAAAGCTTAGAGAAAAAAGGGAAGGTAACTGTTATACTCTTGATATCAGTAAAAATGATTCTGAAAATTGTTTTCTAAGTAACACCGATAAAAGTTAGCTATGGCATAAGAGATTAGCTCATGTCAATATGCTTCAACTAGGAAAGTTACTTAAAAAGGATTTAGTGATTGGATTACCTAAAGTAAATTTAAAAAACGATTTGATTTGTGACACATGTCAAAAGGGCAAACAAACTTAATCGCCTTTCAAATTGAAAAATGAGATCACAACCAACAGACCACTTTAATTATTACACATGGATTTAATTGGACTACCAAGAGTTAAAAGTCTTGGTGGCAACTTATATTCATTGGTCATTATTGATGATTTCTCTAGATTTACATGGACTATTTTTCTATCTTCGAAGGATGAAACCTTTGGAGAATTTTTTGTTTTTGCCAAGAAAGTGTAAAATGAGAAAGGTATGTCCATTGTAGGTATCAAGATAGATCACGGTGGAGAATTTAAAAATCAAGCCTTTGAAGAATATTGTGATACTAATGGCATCAATCACAATTTCTCCACTCCAAAGACACCTCAACAAAATGGAGTCGTGGAATGAAAGAACATAGTACTCACTGAAATGGCTAGAGCAATGCTGAATGAAAAGAACATGTCTCAAGTTCTCTAGACTGAAACAATGAGTACAACATGCTATATTTCAAACAGAGCCTACATAAAAATAAAACTTGGAAAGACACCATACGAACTATAAAAAGGAAGGAAGCCAAACCTTGCTCATCTACATATCTTCAGTTGTAAGTGTTTCATTCATAATAAGGGTAAAGATAACCTAGGAAAGTTTGATTCTAAAATTGATGAAGGAATATTCTTAGGCTATTCTAACCAGAGAAAAGCATACAGAGTTTTCAATAAACGAACATATGTTGGTAAAGAATCAATTCATGTTGTATTCGATGAATTTGAATCCTTTGACAAAACTATTGAAGATAAGTATGAAGTTGTTTTAAATCAAGAGAATGGTCAACCTAATCCTAAATTTTTCATCCCAGAAGTTGATCAAACCAAAGAAGAAGATTAGTTACTAGGACAACCTAGAGCCTGGAAATACAATAAAAGTCATCCTCTAGAGCAAGTCATAGGAGAAGTGAATGAAGGAGACAAAACTAGGAATAAAATTTTCAATAAAGTTAGTTTTTTTGCCTTTATTTCTAAGATCGAACCTTCTAACATTGATGAAGCCTTATCAGACAATGATTCGGTAAAGCAATGCAAGAAGAACTAAACCAATTTGAAAGAAATCAAGTTTGGGATTTGGTACCCCGACCTAAGGATCATCTGATCATTGGTACTAAATGGGTATTCAAGAATAAAGTTGATGAATCCACAATCATTGTCAGAAACAAGGCAAGATTGGTGGTCAAAGTATAATCAGGAAGAAGGATTGATTATGAGGAAAAGTATGCTCTACTGGCTAGATTGAAAGCTATGCGAGTACTCTTAGCCTTTGCATACATCAAGGGATTCAAATTGTATCAAATGGATGTATAGAGTGCATTCCTAAATGGCTACATTATAGAAGGAGTGTATTTAGACCAACCTCCAGGTTTTGAAAATGTGACTAAGCTTGACCATGTTTTCAAACTAAGAAAAGCTTTATACGGTTTAAAACAAGCTCTTAGAGCATAGTACAAAAGACTTAGTAAATTTCTCATCGATCAAGGTTTTGTATGAGGAAAAGTTGATACAACACTTTTTACAAAATGAAAATGAGATGATATCTTAATTGTACAAATATATGTTGATGATATAGTTTTCGGTACTACTAATGAAACCATATGCAAGGAATTTTTTGAGATAATGTAGGGGGAGTTTGAGATGTTAATGATGGGATAATTAAATTTCTTTCTCGGTTTACAAATCAAAGAAAGAAAGAATGAAATTTTCATATCTCAAACAAAGTATTTGAAAGAGTTATTGAAGAAATATGGAATGGATGAAGCAAATGGAATGGACACACCTATGAGCTCAACTATGTTGCTTGATGCTGACGTCAAGGGAAAAGATTACAACATCACAAGATATAAAGGAATGATTGGATCATTACTCTATCTGACTGCAAGTAGATTTGACATCCAATTTAGTGTTGGTATGTGTGCAAGATATCAATCAGCACTAAAGGAGTCACATGCTGAAACTATCAAACGTATCTTTCGATATCTTTCTGACATGGCAAAATTAGGTCTCTAGTATCCTAAAGGAAGAAGTGAACATCTAGTTGCATACTTAGACTCTGATCATGGAGGATACAAGATAGACAAAAAGAGTACTAATGGACAAAGCCAGTTTCTTAAAGGTTCACACTTGTTATGGTTAGCAAGAAACAAAATACAGTGTCTCTTTCGTCAGTGGAAGCTGAGTATGTTGCAGCATCAAGTTGTTGTGCACAAGTGTTATGGCTGAAGCAACAATTATAAGATCTTAGTATTTATCTAAAGGAAATACCAATATATTATGACAACACTAGCACGATAAGCTTGGCAAGGAATCCAGTTCAACACTCTAGAACCAAGCATATTGATGTTTGACATCACTTCATCAGGGATCATGTTCAAAAGAAAGATGTAAAAGTGATATTCATTCCAACTCATCTTCAACTAGCTGATATCTTCACAAACCCCTAGCAAAAGATCAATTTCTATTTATTAGAAGAGAATTGGGAATGGTAAATCCCAATGAATTATAAGTTATATAGTGTTTACAAAATGTTAGATGATATTATTTATTGATGTTTTAATGATTACTAACTTTTAAGCATAAGAATTTCTAGTAATTTGTTTTACAGGAATTTGATACTCTATTATGAGGCATGAAAAGCAGAGGTTAACAGAGAACAATATTAGTGGAGGAACAACTTCAAGTAACCATCATTACCCGAGTAACACCTTGAAGTAATTGTATCTATTACTTGAGTAACCACTCAAGTAATGACCTCGAAAATCTGACAGTAAAGCATTAATTCAAAAGAAAATGATATAACGGTTGGAAATGAATAGTTAGAAAATGAAGGGATAGATTACTTGAGGGAGTCCTCAACTAAACTATCTACATTACTCAAGTAAGGCCTCGAGTAATCATGAGTGCAGATCAAAAATCAATCCAATTTGCATTCAAATCTGTCTTAAAGTACCATCAAATGATCGAGGGAATATACATGGGTAATTACAATATTACTGATGATAAGTATGCATTTAAATTGCATTAATTTAAGTTTTTAAATGTGTTTACGCGAGGGATCCCTCGAGTAATATCGGGCAACAGGGGTATATCACTTGCGTCCCGTCATTTTTAAAAAATTTCTTTAAGTAATTCTCTGAGTAATCTTCTAGAAAAACCTTTCACATACTCTTCTTCATTCCATTTTCAACAAAACCCATTGAAAATCTTTGAGAAAAACTTCTTCAAATCACTTAAAATCCTCAGCCCTAACATTCGATACTTGCGTGACAGTTCCTGAAAATCTTCTCTATTTTCAATCAAGATGGTTAGAACCAAAACTACCTTTCCTGATACTCCTTCTGAATCTTCTAATCCTTAGCAATCACATAAATCTACTCCATCTCCTCCAGCCAAAAGACAAAAGCTCTCTCCCAGATCGAAAGTGAAATCCAATTCTCAAGCCAAACCTAAGGTCAAAGGAGTTGTGATCAAGGAACCTAGTGACACAAGAACTTAATCTAAGAAGGCTATTCCTCCTGGTAGAGGCAAAAGGACCACAACTCCATCTCCACCTTCTTCTGATTTGTCTGAAACTCCCTCCTTCTCTGAAAAACCATCCAAAAAGTTCAAGTTTGACAGAAAACTTGCCCAAGCCATGGCAAGTATACTAGATGAGGCTTACAAATCTAGAGGAGGGAAGTAAGGCCAATATTCAAAGGAACCAGATGAAGAAGAAATCACATTTCCTCCCAAAGGTTTTAATGTGAAGAAATTGGAGGAGTCTCAGAAATACAAGGAGCATTTCTCTAGAAGGAGAATGAGCCAAATGCACTACATAGATCTCGACCTACTCAAAGAGGTATTGAAATTTGACCTTTCTCCTTAATTGACATCATACATGCCCTGGTCATCAATCAAGCTTCCATTTTGCACCAGAATAGTTAGGCATTTTTACTGTAATTTAGAGCCTGTTAATTATGCCCTTAGAAATTCTTTAGAAGAAGAAATGGTTTCTAAGGTTAGAGGGCAAAATATCTTAATCTCACCTTCAAAAATTAACACCTAGTTAGGAATAGAGGATCCTCCTGACGATAATTATCCTAATCTTAAACCAAACCAGCTGTTCTCTATTTTAAGGCCTGGTAAGACAGATGGACCCCTCAATTTCAACCCAAGTGATATGAGTGATCTTTTTCAGATTCCTACGGAATATCTACTCTAGAGCCATAGTGAACAAAGCAAATAACTTCACACATTTCATTGAGAGAGATTATAGAAAATTTGCCTCACTTATCCTCCAGGAGAAAAAGGACTTGGGTGAGTACATATTTGAGGAGATTATATTGGAAATTGTGCCCTAAGGGCCAATCATTGTACTTTAAACATTATTAATTTAATGAAATTTCTCCATTTTGTTATCATTTATTTGCATGTTAACTGTGATAATTATATCTTTGGATAAATAATAAAGATTGTCCTAAAATGTCACTGGTCCATCATTTATATGGGAGCAGGGATGAAACAAGACCAGTATGACTTTGATAAGATATGGAGATACAAATCAAAGTCTTAGGCACTTGTAAGAGAACAAGGTGTTGGACGGACCCACTATGAGAAAGCTACATGGATCAAGTCATAAGCTTTTCTCAAGTACAACCACGTCACAATGCCTTTTGACCTGAGGTCATCATGGATTACTACATGAAGTTGCTAAGCTTTGAACTAGTTAAAAGTCACTTTTGACCAGGTGATGATAAAGGCTACGATCAGGCTTGGTGGTTTTTCATGCAGAGGAATATGAATGATCAAGAAGAAATTTGTCCCTCACATTGGTTGAGAGATATTACTAGGCCTCTCGATGAGTGAGTCTGAGAAATATATGGCCATACTACGATGGAAAGGAGTTTACATTTCTATTGTCAGACTATTAAGGAATAGAGAAAGTAATGGTTAGGAACAAGATGATGACATTATCCATGCCTCATCCTTGACCGAAATATCGTGTGATAAAAGGGACGTGACATGATTGTATGACAGGTTGTATCATGTTAATAATCCTCATATAAATTGGGTAGTCGTAATGTCTTATTATAGGCTACTTGCGACTTGTGGGTTAGTACAATTATTGGCCCACTGCCAACTTCATATGGGCCTATAGGGCGCACACAAGAATGGCCCAACATGATATAATGTTTAATCTAGGGTGGATGAATTATATATGTATGTATATAATATAAAAATTCATTAATAATATTATATATATATATATATGTATTTTCGAAATACATATTATATATATATATTATATAATATTATTATATTGTGTTAGTTTTCAATTTAATTTTTTTAAAATAAATTAGATTTAATAACCAATATGATAGAGATATAATATCTCAGATTTAATTTATGAAGATAAATTAAATCTAATGGCTCTTTATTTGGATTAAATAAGTAGGTTAAATAAAAACTGTTGGACAGATCTAATTTAAACTGAATTTATTTAATTAGCTCATTAAGAAAATTAATTGTTAATTAATTTTGAAATTAATAAAGATTAATTTTGAAATTTGAATATAGCCCTCATAATTTATAAACTTGATAGAGCAGATATACTTATACAAGTATGAGAATTTAGAGCTGCAAGAGAAACCCTAGGAGACATTGAAAATGCTAGTACGTAGTCTGTGTTGGAGATCATTTGTGTGGATACCGATAGAAGGAGCGGACCTGACGTGTTGGCTCTTAGAGATCGAAAACCCTGAATTGAAAAAGGCACTACTAGAAAAAAGGCTTTTAACGTCCCTTTTTTTGGCCTTTTAACGTCTGAAAACAGAGGGACGTCTATGTGAGGGTCGTAGAAAAAAACATCATTAACGTCCGTAAAACAGGGGACGTAGAAGGCAGACTTTAGACGTCCCCAGTTCCAACTGGGGACGTCTAATGTCATACTTTAGATGTCCCCAGTTGGGACTGGGGACGTCTAAGGCCCACTTTAGACGTCCCCAGTTCCAACTGGGGACGTCTAAAGTGTCGACAGCAATACTTTCCACGTCCCTTTTTTTATTAAGGACGTTGAAAGTTTTTTTTTAAATGGACATTTTATATATATTGCACTGTCTGGAAATGTAAACTGCAGAAATATGATTCCAACAACAGAATAAAAGAACAGCAGTTCAGCAGAATGGAAACAACAACAAACACAGTGATCAACCCAAGGCTTCTACATGCCACACAAACTACACAACAATCTATATCTAAGTCTACTACATGCCACACAAACTTTCAAACCAGACAAACTACACAGCAATCTATATCCAAGTCCCCAGTTTGTACAATAACCAATACTAAAATCCAATCCATATCCAACAACAATAACGCTAATTATATGTACTACCACAAAAGTATGTCCTACACAAACTACTAAAGACTTTACTCTTCTGGTATACGTTGAAGAAGATGTCCAGCCAAAAAGTCTCTGATCATATTTAAGTCTTCATATGAGTAGGCATCTTCATTGTCAAAAATCTGTAAATTAGAAAATAATCTTAGATGAAATAATGAATGAAGTGAATGAATTACAATTGAATCACAACACCAAGAATATTATCCTCTGAGAATGAAGAAGCGATTACTTGTTCAAAATCTTTCGTAATGCCACTCTAAATGATGTTAAACATATAAAGCAAGACATAATATCCACATTCCCAGCCGCCAGGTTGTCGAGGACACTATAAATCAAAAGCAAATGGTTAAAATCAATAAAGGCATATCTAAAATGACCGTCAATCAAAAGAACTTGATTTGAAACTACGTACCTTTGGAAACAACCATCTCGGATCTTTGCCACCTCTACGGTCGCGTGGCCCGCCAAACGCTCGATACGTCGTGCATGCCCTATCATTAAAATGAAAATCAAAATAAATTAGAATAATTCATTAAGTCAAGAATCAAGAAGCAATGAAATACAAAAAAATAAGTTACTGGTTGAAGACGCTTTTAGTTTCTTTGTCTGGTCTTCTATTTAAGGAATCAAACCAGTAAACAACGTGCGACCGAGGACAGACAACACACAAACTCCAGTAATAACTATCACAACAATACAGATTAAAAAGAAGTTAGATGGCAAGGCAATTATTTATTAATAATCTCAAATACACAAAATTAAAATGCGTACCCTTGAACAATCGGTGCTAGATAACAACGATAGTCTTCATTTGCCAGTTGGAAGCCCACATAGTTCGTCCTTCTTTTCAATGTATTCCCAACCCTTGTCGTATGTGCAGGAGACAAGAATCCATATAAATCAACTTTCTGAGAGTCAACGCATATACGACGGAAGGAGCTATAATAGAATTAAAATGATGAATATATTAGCTAGTTAAAATCAACTTAACTAAATGAATCAAAATATGGGAAATAAAAAACTTACAGGATTGCAAATTTGCCCCATCCAATATCTAGCTCCTCGAACTTCATGAACTGTTTAAGATCTTGTTTATCAATTGTGAAGTGATACTCTGTTTCCTGGCCCACAATCCCTGGAGGCATATGCAAATCAATCTGGCGAATGCCTTTATAGATATGCTGCAGTCGTGCTAAGAAGGGCCATTTCTTTGCTTCCTGCTCGTTCTTTTAGAACATAAAAACACATACTGTTAGTAGGATGTCAACACATCTCAAGTAAAAGTGAGGTAGTTCCATACCATTGGAGGTGTTGGTGGTAACAAGCCAATAAGATGTACAGGCCAAAGGATGAAAGATCCTCTCGCCTGAGCTATCGTGGCAACCTCGGCATCAGGAATAAGGATCGCTGTACCTTCTTCCCCCGCTCGAACACACATCACAGTCACCCTACGCAAATGCTGTGGAATTTGCTGATGATGGTGGGTAGTAGCTTCTTTGTGAATGAGAGCATCTGCAACTACACGCAGCACTGGGGCATCCAAAGAGAGGATGACAGGTTCTCTCGGCGCTGGAGTATGAGAAGGTTCGCCAAGTGGTTCCTCCGCCGGGTTGTAACTTCCTTTGGTGCTGTGGAAGGCCGGGGATGAATGGGTTCTACGCTCGGTAGTTGCCATCTGCGATTCAAACATCTTCTGCATTTCAGCTCGTAGCTCAGGCATCAGCTCAAGACGTAGCTCTAGCAACAGCTCTTATCGGAGCTTGTAGCGAAGGTTGGCCTCGAGCTCTTGTGAGACTTCCTGACGAATCTTAGCCACAAGCTCCCTACTGGGTTCACCTTGTGACGAATAAGGATGTGAGGTTCGGCCAAAATACTTCGTGACACGAACTCCCACTGTCTCCCCTCGAACATGACCAGGGTGATCTGGCTTCCCAATCGCCGTTGACAAGATGTCCATCCGTCCACTTGGAGTGAACGAACCTTGGCTACTACGATCTTCCAGTTCATCCTGCAGCATAAAAGTTATCGTAAGCACTCCCAATATGAAAAAATAAGTTTGTACTTATGCTCTAACTACTTACAATTCTTGCGGCAACCTCAGCAATAGTCGGATTTACGTACTTCCCACCCTTAAGCCTCCCTGCTTTCCATTTTTTGTGACGTGGTGGAGGTGGCGGGGGCTGGACCACAACGGTAGGATCAGATGTGGCTGCTTCCTTCAATTTCTCCAACTCTTCTGCCATCATCTGTCGCTGAAGCTTCCGATAACCACCACGAGACATGCAATATTGATAGTTATTAGCTGCTTGCCTCTCTGTATTTGCTGCACTTAATGCCTTTTAAAGGAAAAGAACGAACACCGAATCAATAATGTCAACTATATTCAAATAAAACACTATGATTACAGAAATCTTACCAAAAAGTTTGGATCTTCTCGTGATGCCATAAACAACCTCCAGTCCTCTGGAGACAAAACTGGATACTCATGACATGGATCCTGACCCCTCAAGTCCCCTCGAATGTAATCTCGTGTGAGCCTATTCTTGAAATCTTTCCATCGTAGATGAACCTCCGTCATCCACTCCTTGTACATCTCCGCGGTGTCAGGGACATCATAGGTATGCTGCAAGGTAAAAACATACGTTAATTATATTTGAAGCGATAGGAATAAAGATATAATGCAGATGTATTGAAACTTATATACCAAAAGTTGTTGCCAAATCAAGTCTTTGGTTTTTGGTGGAACCAACTTCCAATTAGCATAGGTAATGCGAACTTTGCTTCGAGCCAAAAAACCTACGTAGCTAATGAAATGGTCTTCCTCCGGATCAATTGGTTTCATATCTTGATCAAAGTCAATATGCAACCTCTCCTGTTGATGGTTATGACGTGCTACCAATGCAGGCATTTTTGTACTGCCTCTAACCCTTCGTCTCGCAACCGGTTCACATGTCGCATCACCTTCAGGCCTATTCATTTCATTGTCCCTATCACTTGGAGAGTCACCAGAGTCGTCCATATTCCTGTAAGCACAAAAATCATTGTCAGATAGGTGAATAAATTGTAAGTAAATGAATAAACTGAGACGTAATAAAACAAACAGCACACATTACTATTTTCTAAGTTAAGCTCTTACTCTAGATTGTTTCCCATATTCCTTTACCATGATCATTTCTCACAGCATATTCTTCATCATCTACCAATTCTCTTTCTTCAATTGTTGTAGGTGGATTAATTGTGAAAGGTGGTGTGTCGTCAAGGTTGAAGGTCGGATCACCATGCTTCTGTTTTTTACTCTGAAGTACAATGAACATTTTTTTATTTGCGGGATCTGTGACATAAAACACTTGTTTCGCCTGGCTTGCTAGAATGAAGGGCTCATCCCTATAACCTACTCTTTCAAGATCAACTGAGACAAATCCAAATTGTTGATCTATTACCACAGCATTATTGCTAACCCTCTTACATTTGAATAAAGCAACTTTGAACTTGTTGTAAGTGATTTCCCATATTTCTTCTATCACTCCATAATAGGCCATGGATGCTAATATGGGGTTTTTGTCTTTCGAACTGGAAAAGTGCATGTCTTCAGCTTCTACCATCACCCCACTATTTTGCATGGTACTCCTGTCATCTTGGTCTTTTGTATAGAAAGAATACCCGTTTATATCATAACCGCTCCAAGTAATGATCTAAACGAAGGCCCCCAGGCTAGCCACTCCACTGTCCCAGACACACCGGTCTCATGCAAAACCTTTTCCTCAAACCACTGAATGAATGTCTTGTTTTGCTCAATAGTAATCTGCATGTCATTCTTCCTCGGATTCTCTTTCTTAAATCTCTTTCTGTGTTCTTCTATGTACGGTTGCACTTCTGCCATGTTATTCAGGATATAAAGGTGTGCTTGCAACACCTCTTCACGAGGCATAGTCTTCACTTTCAGTCCTCGTGTTCCCTTGCTCCTCCCCTCTTCATGCCGAGATTGTTCCTTCTTCCCTAATAGATAATCACTGCAGAAGTCCATAGCCTCTTCAACAACATACCTTTCAACTATTGAGGCTTCTGGTCGATAGGGATTTTTAGAGTACCCTTTTAAGATCTTCATGTATCGCTCGAAAGGGTGCATCCACCTCAGGTAAACTGGACCGTAGAGCCTTACCTCCCTTACCAAATGAACTATCAAATGGACCATTATATCAAAAAAAGAAGGAGGAAAGTGCATCTCTAATTGGGACAATATGATATAACCCTCAGCTTCCAGTTCATCCAGCTTTTTAGTGTCAATGACTTTGTTACAGATAGCATTAAAGAAAACACACAATCTTGTCACAATGTTTCGAACTTCATCTTTCATAATCCCTCTAATAGCTACTGGTAACAGTTGTTGCATCAACACATGATAATCATGGGACTTCATTCCCACTAACTTCAAATCGTCTATTGACACACACCTTCTCACATTCGAAGAATATCCTTGTGGTACCTTAATTTCATGCAAACACCCACACAAACTTCTTTTCTCCGCTTTTGATAGTGTATGCGCTGCTGGCTCCATGTATGCCCTCCTACCATCATCTCTTAGCTGTGGATGTAACCGTTCTCTTATTCCCATATCAACAAGGTCTAGTCTCGCATTAATCCCATCCTTGGTCTTCCCTGGAATGTGCAAAAGTGTACTGACAAGGCTATCACAAACGTTTTTCTCCACGTGCATTACATCAATACTGTGTCTCACGTCAAGACTACGCCAATATGGAAGATCAAAGAAAATTGATCTCTTCTTCCATATGTTCTTCTCACCCGAAGTCTTATGATTCTTACCGAGTAAGACATTGATACGTTCAACCCGACTGTAAACTTCCTCTCTGGTTAATGCCTTTGGAGCCATTCCATGCTCCGGCAAGCCGTTAAAACCCTTTCTTAACCTACGATACGGGTGGAATCTAGGAAGGAACCTCCTGTGACCTAGGTAGACCGTTTTTCTTCCATGTTTTAGTTGGTGGAAGTGAGTGTCTGCTTCACAGATCGGACATGCTTTATGCCCCTTCACACTGTACCCTGAGAGGTTTCCGTAGGCAAAGAAGTCATTTATGGTGGTGAACAGCATTGCACGTAGCTTGAAGGACTCATTCTTATACGCATCAAACACATCTACGCCTTCCTCACACAACTTCTTCAAGTCCTCAATCAAAGGCGCCAGGTAGACATCGATATCGTTTCCTGGCTGTTTTGGTCCAGAAATCATCATAAAAAGCATCACATACTTGCGTTTCATACAAAGCCAGGGAGGCAAGTTGTATATTACAAGGAGTACTGGCCACGCACTGTGTGTGCTATTAAGAGTTCCATACGGATTGATGCCATCTGTACAGAGCCCAAGCCGAAGCTTTCTCAGCTCGCTGCCAAATTCAGGGAACATTTCATCTACTTTCTTCCACTGTGGAGAGTCAGCCGGGTGCCGAAGATATTTTCCGTCGGATATTCTGTCATCCGAATGCCATCTCAACTTCTTCGCCTTTTTTGCAGTGCCAAACAAACGCTTAAAGCGCGGTATTATTGGAAGATACCACAAAACTTTTACAGGTTGCCTTTTAGTCTTCCCATCGCCACAACCACCATCTTTCTTCACTTTGTATCGTGCGGTTTGATACTTAGGGCACTCACTCAGGCCTTCATACTCCTTTCTATACAGTACACAGTCATTAGGGCAAGCGTGTATCTTTTTATACTCCATACCCATTGTAGATAGGATTTTCTTGGCCTCATACATACGATTTGGAAGTACATTATCGTCTGGAAACATATCACACAACAGTTCAAGCAGCAATGTGAAACTACTATCGGTCCACCCACAAGTTGCTTTTAAGTTAACCAAATGTAATGTTCCTGTGAGCCGTGTGTACTTACTCCCAGGGTACAACGGTGTCTCTGCATCACTCCGCAGGCTGTCATATTCATGCGACTGCGCAAACGATTCTACCTCAACATCGTGAATCATTCTCTCCATTGTATCTCCATCTATGACATCCACAGCTTCCTTCTTGTGTGACGGACAATCAGTTACTTCCTCACCATGCCATATCCACCTTGTGTATCGAAGATTTATTCCATCACAAAGTAGGTGATCCCTTATAACTTCAACATCCCGTTTTCTCTCATTTAAACAATTGACACAGGGACAAAAATACATCCCATTTTTTGCTGGAACGTGCCTCCTAGCAAATTCAATAAAGTTTTCAACCCCATTCTCATATTCTTCACTTGTTCTCAGAGCATTCATCCAACTATGATCCATTTTATTACCACCTATGCCATTTCCATTTACACTCAAGTTTAGAATAATTGAAAACACGGGGAATTGCCTTTTACAAGCATGTTTTTCAAAATTTTGGCAGCATTTCCCCTTAAAATTGAGACATCCCAAAATCAAAATAACAAACCATCTCAGCTTAATATTTCAAAAACATATTCTATGCAATAATCCTGTTTAGATTTTATTGTTTAGATTCAATTTTTGAGCCAATGAAAATTAATTCACTAGAGATTATTTTCTTACTATTTAACAACAACATCTACAACAACAATAAGAACAATAATTATAATAATAATAATTTATTTCTTAAGATCTCAATTTACCAATTTCTTAATTAAATATGCTTTATGAAAAATATGAATATCTACTAAGTAAATAAAAAATATGTTTATTCATTATATTCTAATTGAATGATAAGTAAATATGCTTATTCAATTTTGTCAAATAATGAATATATATATATATATATTAAATACAAATTATATATACACTTCAGCAGCCCCAAATACGCAGGGCAGTATACATTGCCTAGTGTCTGGTCTTGCTTAGTACTTGGCCTAGCTTGAAGATGCCTCAATAATTTATGGGTTGTTTTTTTAGTTAATGAGAATTTCATGTTTCTCAAAACAATGGAAAAAAGCAAAAGATTAAAACTTGATGTGGTACGTCTTAAATTCAGCAAAATAGCAAAGATAAAGCTCAAGCACAAACCACACTTCAATTCCAGCACAGAACAAAGGCATTTTCCTAATCATTCACAAATTCATTCAAACCACACTTAAATTCCAGCACAGAACAAACGCATTTTTCCTAATCATTCACAAATTCATTCAACCCACACTTAAATTCCAGCACAGAACAAAGGCATTTTCCTAATCATTCACAAATTCATTCACAAGTTTAGTTTTAGCTAACCTGAAGCACAGAACTTTAGAGCAGATGACCCACAGTGGTAAGAGGAGCCCGACTGTGGAGAGAATGATAGAGAACAGTGCAGAACCAGTAGAGCAAAGATGCAACGGTCTGGATGAAATAGAGGCTAAGAAGGAACAAGAAGAAATAGGGGAGAGGAGAAATGGCCTCGCATATTCAGAAGTGATGAAGGTAGGAGAATAAAGCAACAAGCAGGGGAGAGGGGACGGAAGTGAAAGAGTAAAGTAAAAAAAACAAGAAGCAGGGGAGAGGGGACGGAAGTGATGAAGGAGAGGGAGAGTGACAGAAAAATTTGACACTTCACATGCACTGGTCGCCAGCCTAAGACGTCCCCAGCTGGTCTGGGGACGTCTAATATAAGCTTTAGACGTCCCCAGCTGGTCTGGGGACGTCTAATGTTCATCTTTAGACGTCCCCAGGCCAGCTGGGGACGTCTAAAGTATGTTATTTTTTTCCCCGAAGTTCATATGCTTTTCTGGAGTGTTTAGACGTCCCCATGTTTGTTGGGGACGTCTAAAATAGTCTTTAGATGTCCCCAATGAACATGGCGACGTCTAAAACTAATTCAGGTGCGAGATTCAATTTTTTTTACGAGCCAACCTTTTCAACTTTGATCTATAATTACACATATGCCACCGCCCCATATTTTGGGCGTCCCTTTTTGAAAAAGGGACGTCCTTTAGGGACTTTATATGTATATTCTGTAGTAGTGAGGTACGAATCTTTCTAACTCGGTTTAAACGCCGTTGATAGATCCTCGATTAGGATCAGAAAAAATTTTAAATTCTTCTGTAGTGCTTGCCGATCCTAAAAGTGGTATCAAAGCCAGGCTAATTTTGCGTTTAAATTGAGTTTTTGTTCTTATACATGTGATATATATGGGATATATATGTATGCTTATAAGAAGATGATCAAATATGTATCTAATTTAGTTTTCAGTTTTAAGAAAGAAAATTGTATGTGATCTGTTATGTATTGTATGCGATATTGAAATATGTTTCGATTTTGAGAAAGTCGAACCTATGTGATTTATTGCTATGTCGTGTTTTCTATTTTGGATTGGATCCGAAATTGGAATTCTTGTCATTCTTGTTTTCGAATTGGTTAAAGATCATGTCATACGTACAAGTTAGGCACTCTAATCGGATTTAGGGATCCAAAATCTTGGAGAAGAACCGGGTCTAAGTTCGGATCTCTATTTGGGTTGTAGGGATCCGAAACTATGGGGAAGGCAGTTTGGATTAGAAGTATTATGGGCCATTTTTTGAAACTAAGCTGAAATCTTATGAATTGGAGTGGAAAAAAAAATTTAAAACTAGCGGAACCACCATAACTACCTGTTCGTAGCTCAATATAACCTAATCAAGAAATTTATTGCTTTTCATATTGTATGAACTCTTACTTGTTGTGGTTTATTTTTCATACTTGTTTGAGTATAGTTAGCAACATGGCTTTAGATTTTTACAAAGGGTTGTAATATTTAAATATGGCTTGCGTGCTGTACCTTCCTCTAAATACGCTTATTGTACATTGTCTTCTCATCTCACTTCCCTCAAATGTTTAAACGAGGTTTCTCTCAATGTATTCATTTTCATATTTAGAGAAGTCCTCTCATTGGCTTAGGAGGATTTTAGGTTAGGTAAGTCATGTTGTATCACATTTAAATTATGCTTTTGATTAGATCATTGCATGAATACTTTTGCATTTATATGTATTTATTTGTATGAGATAAGACCACGATTGCATTCATATAAACAAAATAAATTAATTAAGCCCTTTGAATCAAATCTTAAGTCATAATGCCGTCAATTAATAAATACTTGTCAAAACCTAGGTCTCTCAATTGTGGAAACCACCAAAGTGGATGCACTTGAGTTATCTTGATGAGACAAGCATGAGTAATGGTGCTGCTCATGATATTCATTATTGTTTTGACTTAATTGAGATTAACAAAGCGGTTTTGAATCTCAAGGCGTTAGATGGGATTAAACATGCTGGATTATATGATGATCAAATCCCATAAAGATCTAAGAGTTACATGTGATGTAATTGGTAAATAGGTTACCTACCTAATTAACTTGAATTTAAGTGTCTTGCCAAAGCAGACTTAAGTTTAAGCCAAATATAGATCTTAGCACATTAATTATTATATTGAGGGTTGTTAATTTAGTCAGAGATTACTAACTAATTTTGCATATTTTAATTGTAAAATCTTGTCGACTAGTAATACTACTACACTATCATTGCGATCGGTCCTTGAGAAGGACAAATTCAATGGGACAAACTTTCTTGATTGGTTTAGAAACTTGAGAATTGTTCTCAAGCAGGAAAGAAAGGCTTATGTCCTAGATGAACCCATTCCTAAGGAGCCTACAGCCAATGCTCCAAGAGCACAGAGAGATGCTTACACGAAGCATAAGGATGACTATGTCGATGTAGGTTGCTTGATGCTTGCCACTATGGTTCCAGAGCCCCAAAGAGATCTGGAACTTATGGAAGCTCATGGGATGATAATCCATCTCAGGGAAATGTTTTAGCAATAGGCAAGGCAAGAAAGGTATGAGACCACAAAGGCCTTACATTCCTGCAAGATGGCTGAAGGTGCATCAGTTAGTACTCATGTGTTAAAGATGAAAGGCTACATTGATCACCTTGAGAGGCTTGGATTTCCCATGAGCAAGGAGTTAGCTACTGATTTAATCCTGAACTCTCTCCCAACGAGTTATGACCAGTTTGTCATGAACTACAACATGAACAACATGGAGAAATCAATTTCTGAGTTGCATGGGATGCTCAAACTATTGAGCAAAGCATTAAGAAAAAGCCTTGTACTATTTTGATGGTTCAGAAAGGAAAGGGTATAAAAAGAAAGGGAAGGGCAAATGGAAGGGTAATGGCTTAGGTGGTATAACCAAAGAGTCAAACAAGCCCAAAACCAAGCCTGCACCCAAGAAGGCAAAGTTTGCAAAGGAAGGAGTCTACTACTTCTGCAATGAACCCGGTTATTAGAAAAGGAATTGCAAACTCTACCTCGAAGATCTGAAAATGAACAAGAAAGATAGCGAGGCTATCACTTCAGGTATTGATGTTATAGACATTCATCTTTCTACTTCCTCTACATGGGTATTACATACTACATGTGGTTCTCACATTTGTATAAATGTACAGGGTCTAAAGGACAGTAGAAAGCTGAAGAAGGATGAGGTGGACCTATGAGTTGGAAACAGAGCAAGAGTTGCTGCTTTAGCAGTAGGCACTTATGAATTAGTTCTGCCCAGTGGGCTTTTGTTAGTTTTGAACAATTGCTATTATGTTCCTGCTTTAAGTAGTAACATTGTTTCTCTTTCTTATTTGAATAAGGAAGGTTATACTTCCATTACTAGAAATGGTAAATATTTTATTTATCGTAATGACATTTTTTATTCTGATGGTGATTTGCATGTTGGTCATTATATACTAAATTCGGAACCCTAATAATGGGAATATCTATAACGTAACTACTAAAAGGATAAAATCAAACGATTTGAATCCGACTTACCTATGGCATTGTCGTCTAGGCCATATAAATAAGAAACGCATTTCTAAACTCCATCAAGATAGATTTCTTAACTCATTTGATTTTGAATCAATGATACATGTAAATCTTGCTTATTAGGAAAGATGACAAAGGAACCTTTTACTAGGCATAGTGAGAGGGCCACTAAATTATTGGGCCTAATACATACAGATGTATGTGGACTATTAAATATAGCTTCCAGAAGAGGTTTTGTCTACTTCATTACATTTATAGACGACTTTAGTAGATATGACTATATCTATCTAATGAAACATAAATCTAAATCTTGGCAAAATAATTAAAGCACTTCGATCTGATCGAGGTGGTGAATATTTAAGCCAAGAGTTCATTGACCATCTTTGGAGTTATGGGATAATCTCATAATTGACTCCTCCAGGAACACCACAATGGAATGGTGTTTCTGAACGGAGGAATCAAACACTATTAGATATGGTTCAATCTATGATGAGTCAAACAGATCTTCTAACGTCTTTTTGGGGACATGTTCTAGAGAGAGTGTGTTCACACTAAATTGTGTTCCATCCAAGGCAATTGAAAAGACACCATATGAGATATAGATCGGAAAGAAACCAAGTTTATCTTTTCTCAAGATTTGGGGATGTAAGGTATATGTTAAACAACAAGCCTAAGATAAATCAGCGTCTAGATCCTCAAAGTGCCTTTTCTTGGGGTATCCTAAAGAAACGAAAGGATACTATGTCTACAATCCCACCAATAACAAAGCGTTTGTTATTCGAAACGGAAAGTTTCTAGAAGGAGAGTTTGTCTCTAAAACAACCAGTGGGAGTAAGGTACATCTCAAAGAAGTTCGAGAGCCACAAGATAGTACAGAACTATAGATGGAAATTAGAGAAGACTCACAACAAGTTTCTGAGCTTCCTCAAGTAACACAAGGTCCACGAAGATCTGATAGGACATGGCATCAGCCTCAGAGATATGGATTTCTAATTACTAATGGTCGTGATGTGTTGCTCATTGAGCAAAATGAGCCAACCACCTATTGAGAAGCCATAGTAGGACCAAACTCTGAGAAATGGCTAAATGCCACGAAGTCTTAAATGCAATCTATGTACGACAATCAGGTATAGACCTTAGTCGATCCACCTAAAGGTGTAAAAATCATCAGGCGCAATTGGGTTTTCAAGGAGAAAACTGATATAAATGACAATGTAAATGTCTTCAAGGCACGACTAGTTGTAAAAGGATTCACTCAAACTCATGGTATAGATTATGATGAAACCTTTTCCCCAGTTACAATAGCCAAATCAATTAGAATCCTTCTTGCCATTACAACATAATATGACTATGAAATATGGAAGATTGACATCAAAACAGCCTTCCTTAGTGGAAAGATCCTTGAGGATGTGTACATGACACAATCTGATGGTTTTATGTATCTAGAGGACTCTGGTAAAGTTTGCAAGCTTTAAAGATCCATTTATGGATTGAAGTAAGCATCTCAGAGTTGGAATCATCATTTTGATGAAGTAGTCAAAGAGTTTGGATTCATTCAAAACATCAATGAACCTTGTGTTTACAAGAAGGTTAGAGGGAGCACAGTTGTATTTCTAGTGCTTTATGTAGATGACATCCTACTCATTGGGAATGACATTCCTACCTTGCAGAGTGTCATGTCTTGGTTAGGAAAGTCATTTTTAATGAAAGACTTAGGTGAAGCCACCTATATCCTAGGGGTTAGGATCTATAGGGATAGATCTAAAAGACTAATAGGCCAAAGTCAGAGCACATACATAGACAAGATATTGCATAGGTTTAGTATGCAGGATTCAAAAAGGGTCTACTTGCCCATGTCTCATGACATCTATCTTAGTAAGGATCTATGTCCTACTACACCTGATCAATAAGATCGCATGAGTAAGGTTCCATATGCCTCAGCTATTGGATCCATCATGTATGCCATGCTATGTACTCAACTAGATATCTCATTTGCATTAAGTATGACCATCAGATATCAACAAGATCCTGGTGAGGGTCATTGGACTGCCATGAAGAATATCCTAAAGTACTTAAGAAGGACTAAGGACCTATTTTTGGTCTATGGTGGATTAGATGATGAGCTCTGTGTAACCAGTTATAGAGATGCAAGTTTCCAAACTAACCAAGACAACCTTAAATAGCAATCTGGATACGTATTTCTCCTAAATGGTGGAGCAATAAGCTAGAAGAGCTCTAAGCAGAGCACTGTAGCAGATTCTACAACAGAAGCTGAGTATATAGCAGCATCGAATGCAGCTAAAGAAGCCGTTTGGATCTAAAAGTTCATTACTGAACAAGGGATGGTGCCTACTATCTCAAATCCAATAGATTTGTTTTGTGACAATAGCGGTACTATTGCACAGGCTAAAGAGCCTAGGTCATATCAAAGGACCAAGCATATACTTAGGCAATTTCATCTTATTAGAGAAATTAATGATAGAGGTGATATAAAGATATGCAAAGTAGCAGGAGAAGACAATGTTGCTGATCCTCTAACTAAGCCGCTTGCACAGGCAAAGCATGAGCATCATGTTAGGACAATGAGAATTAGGCAAATTAATGATTGTACCTAGAGCAAGTGGGAGGATGTTGGAAATTGTGCCCAAAGGGCCAATCATTGTACTTTGAACATTATTAATTTAATGAATTTTCTCCATTTTGTTATCATATTATTTGCATGATAATTGTGATAATCGTATCCTTGGATAAATCATAAAGATTATCCTAAAATGTCCCTGGTTGGTCATTTATGCGGGACCAAAGATGAAACAAGACCAGTATGACTTTGATAAGATATGGAGATACGAATCAAAGTCTTAGGCACTTATAAGAGTACAAGGTGCTGGACCGACCCACTATGAGAAAGCTATATGGATCAAGTCATAAGCTTTTCTCATATATAACCACGTCACAATGCCCTTAGACTTGAGGTCATCATGGATTCCTACATTAGAGTTGCTAAGCTTTGAACTAGTCAAAAGTCATTTTTAACCGGATGATGATAAAGGCTACGATCGGGCTTGGTGGTTTTTCATGCAGAGGAGTATGGATGATCAAGATGGAATTTGTCCCTCACATTAGTAGAGAGATATTACTGGGCCCCTCGATGATTAAGTCTGAGAAATGTAAGGCCATACTATGATGGAAAGGAGTTTTCATTTCTATTGTCAGGCTATTCAGGAATTGAGAAAGTAATGGTCAGGAACAAGAGGATGACGTTATCCATGCCTTATCATTGACCGATATATCGTGTGACAAAAGGGACGTGATATGGTTGTATGATAGGTTGCATCATGTTAATGATCCTCATATGAATTGGGTAGTCGTAATGTCTTGCTAGAGGCCACTTGTAACTTTTGAGTTGGTATAGTTATTGACCCACTGCCAACTTCATATGGGCCTACAGGGTCGCACACAAGAATGGCCCAACACGAGATAATGTTTAATTTAAGGTGGACGAATTTTATATTTATATATATAATATAAAATTCGTTAATAATATTATATAGATATATATTTTCGAAATACATATCTTATATGTGTGTGTGTGTGTGTATTATATGATATTATTATATTGTGTTAGTTTTAAATTTAATCTATTAAGATATATTAAATTTAATAACTTATACGATAGAGATATAGTATCTCAGATTTAATTTATGAAGATAACTTAAATCTAGTAGCTCTTTATTTGGATTAAATAAATAGGTTAAATTAAAACTGTTGGATAGATTTAATTTAAACTGAATTTATTTAATTAGCTCATCAAGATAATTAATTGTTAATTAATTTCAAAATTAATGAATATGAATTTTGAAATTCGAATATAGCCCTCATATGTTATAAACTTGATAGAGCAGATATATTGATACATGCATGAGAATTCAGAGCTACAAGGGAAACCCTAGGAGACATTGGAGGCGCTAGCACGCAGTCCATGTTGGAGAGCATTTGTGTGGATACCAGTAGAGGGAGCAGACCTGACGTGTTGTCTCATAGAGATCGAAAACCCTGAATTGAAAAAGGTACGAATCCTTCTGACTTGGTTTAAACGCCATTGATAGATCCTCGATTAGGATCGGCGAAAATTTTTAAAATTCTTTCACTGTGCCCGCCGATCCCAACATATAGAATAATTTTTAGAGTTACCTCTTACTCTTTAGCTTAAAGATAATTACCAAAACGTTTCTCTAAAGCTCTAAAAGAGATACAAGTGAAGCTCCAAGTTAAAATCTACTATCTTCATCAGAGATGAATAACGTGTTGAAACTAGGTGTGGCCGCAAAATGAGTATGGAGTGAGAAAAGTGGATTTGGGCCTCAGATGTGCACCCCTTGCTACACCCTCTGCTGCCCCACTTATTTTAGGGGCTTTCCCAAATGTATTTTTTATGGCTCTTTGGATCATTAGATTCTAAACACAATGAGTGAAATTTCGATATCTTGTGTGCCAAAAATGGACGTGTTTTCAATTTTTTATGATTTTTCAAATATATTTTTAGAAAAATGGTGTATTTTTTCCCACTTTAAGTACCATTTTTTTGAAATATCTTTAAAAAATCATAAAAATTTGAAAACATATCCATTTTTTACCCATAAGATATCAAAATTTTACTCATTTTGTGTTGAATTTGATGATTCAAAGAGCCATAAAAAATACATTAGGGAATGCCCCTAAAATAAGGGGGCATCAAAGGGCGCAACAGAGAGTGTACATCTGAGGCCCCAAATCCAAGAAAAGCATATTTATATGGTAAACAGTGAGGGCTTTCCATCATTAAGCATTTTATCATTGGGCTTTTATCCCATGTATATTTTATTTATTCATGTTAATTACGTTTAAGTTGTTTAAATAAAACTTTGATGCATTCATTTTAAACCTTGTTTAAATATTAAAATTTGACTAGACATCGATAATCATTTTTAAGAACTCCATAATTAGTCTTAATACTTTAAAATCTGAAAAGTTTCCTAATTATTATTTATACATGATATTATTATTTAATTTACCACAAAATAATACTCACATACATATCTAAATTCTTTGTTTAAAAAATAATTTATTTCCTAATTGCACAACTGTGTTAACCTTAATTTTTAGGCGATACAATTTTTTTTTATTTTTCAAATTATAATATATTTTTTGTATTCTCTAGATTATGACTAATTCTCTAAATCCTAGAAATAGGATGTTACACTTGTGACTTGTCATTGGGACTATTTGATAATTAAATCTTTTCTTTATGACTATTCTTTTCTGAGTTTTTGGGCTCCCCTCATCTTTTTTTTTTTTCTGAGTTATGTATTTATATTTCTAATTATGTATGCCCATTCTTTTGCTCTAGACAAGATTCCTCTAATTTTAGGCAGTTGAGTACCCCTTATTCTACCGTGTGTGGTGAAATAATTTTTAGAAACCATGCCCTCGAGTATGATTTAAATAAGATTTTCTACCTATGCTGCCAACAATTGTAAGGTATAGCTCATTTGATATTCAGCAATAGTTAAAGTTTTGTTAGAACATAGCAGCATTTTACATCCATAGAAGCTGATCAAATTCAGCATGAAGAGAGGACGGAATGCCTAAAAACCTTCATTATTTCAGTCGTTATGCTGTCGAATTTTGGTTTAATAGCAAATAAAGTAGACGCTTTTATCAATTAAACGTCAGATGTTTTAAGCTTTGTTGTTGTGACTTTCGTTGCTGTTGTAATTAAGTTGGGCTGAATTAGATTAGATTTGAATGGATAAAATTCAGAGGGCAAAATTCCTGGGAAATTTTTATTTTAAAGCCTTTAACAAAGCTTTTAAGGTGAGAACAAGTAGATTTATGGTAGAGTTGGATTTTGAAAAAGCATAAAGGTTGTGAATTAAATATTTTCAATAATTTTTATAAATATGTATGTTCTTGCATGTCACAGGTAAATGGCTGCAAAAAATGCTACACATCACAACTATAGAAAAGGTCATATTTTTTAGTTATTTTTGCTTTAATTTACGGTTTTCATCTGTCACTTATAAATTTGGCCAAAAAAAAAAAAAACTGTCGATTATAAAAGCGTCATTTAAACTTCGAATCTGTACTTGATAGTTTTTAACCACCAAATAAGGGTTTATATATTTGAAAATTTTTGCTAAATAATAACTAACAAGTAATTGGTTAATATCTGTCGCTTACTATTAAATAAGCGTGAAGTATTGTGTATATTTTTTAAAAATAACAAGAGGCACCCATATGCTCCTGTTTTTTTTTTCTTCATACGAACACAGTCCCCTGCATATTAAAGCCATATATAATAACCAAAATAATTTGAATATGTAGGAAAGCAAAATGTCGATGATACAATGATTCAAAATCTGTACACAAACAAATATGTATGTATGTATGTATGTGTTCAAATGACCAAAATTCAAATTATCCAAAATTTACAAATACATTTCAAACCAAACTCCATTCAAAATCAAGGATTATTGTATTCAATAATATTCCAATTTTTTCAGAGACATTCAGTAGTCATTTGTGCGAGAAAATAACCTTTAATATAACAAGTTCTATATGTAAAGACTAAGTGGGGATTTGATGAAGATATTTAAATTCCATAAATATGTGTGTGTCGGGTGCTATATATACACATATGTAAAAGGGTCTATAATATGTGAGTTAAGGGTATCTTTTCAGCATCCTTTGTCATAGGATTGCTATGAAAATAACCAATTTCTTCTAGATATTCTTTCCAATCTAATAGAGCTCGTTATTAAAAACCTTTTTTCGGTGAAAAGCTCGTTCTATAAATTGGGAAGATCTACGTTTGCCTCAGATTAATGGTGGATTGCAAATTCTTCCATTGAAATCTTTTAATGTTGAACTTTTGCCCAAACAAGTGTGGAGATTTATTTTTTAGCCAAATGCCTTGCTCAATCGGCTTATGGTAAACATATATATGGACTATGATAGAAGTTTTGTTTTCAAGCCTACTTACAAGAGTTCAAGGTTGTGGAAACATGTGTTAAATACTGTGGAATTGATTTTAAACCACCTTCTTGGCAAGTAAGGAATGGCACTTCAATCTCTTTAGATAACAGGTTGTGGTGGCCTCTGCAATATTTAGTGCAGGAATATTGTGTATTTATTGTAAAAATTTTCTATTAATTAGTAGTTATTAGCTAAAAAGTAGTTATTAGACTTTTTTAAGCTTTTATTAGTGTAAGTCTATTTTCTAAAAGGTGTTTATATTCATGTATAGATGTAGGGTATTTATATACAAGAGAGGAGCCTCTACATTAATGGCTCATTATGATGATTGATATCAATCACAATCCCTAATTATGAGGAATCCTAATTATCCCTGATTATATGGGATACTAAGATATTAATATATTAATTTCCTAACCCTCTCCCTCAACTTGGAGCATAGATGTTAATCATGCCCAACTTGTTACAAAGATAGTCAACCCAATGCCATCCAAGGCCTTAGTCAAAAAATCACTTAACTGATCACTAGACGGTACATGTCCTGTAGAGATAAAGTTCTCCTTGATCTTATCATGTATAAAGTGACAATCAATCTCAATATGCTTCGTAAGTTCATGGAACACGGAGTTGGAGGCTATGTGTAAGGCAGCTTTATTATCACACCATAGCTTCGCAGGTAATGACGTGGCAAGACCAACTTCCTTCATTAACTGGTGAATCCACACAATCTCCTGTACTGATTGAGACATGGCTCGATATTCAGCTTTTGCACTAGACTTTGCCACCACGTCCTGCTTCTTGCTTCTCCAAGATACCAAGTTTCCACCTATAAGAACACAATAGCTTGTAGTAGACCTCCTAGACGTCTTTAACCCCGCATGATCAGCATCACAGAAACACTCAATCTTTGTGTGGCCATGATTCGTATAGAGTATACCACGACTAGGTGAGCCCTTCAAGTAATGTAAGACATGTTCCAAAGCTTCCCACTGAGCAACGGTTGGTGCTCCCATGAATTGGCTCAGCCTACTGACAGGAAAGGTTACATCAGGGTGAGTTACCATGAGATAATTCAATTTTCCAATCAGCCTTCGGTATCGCTCAGGGTAGGCAAATGGTTTAATCTTCTCAGGATCAATCCTTTTTTTCATATCCTCAGGTAGCTTATCAAATGGCACACTCTCATCAATATCCAAAAAGGGATTAGGAATCATGGGACAGCTACTGGGTGATGCTCCAAGTTTCCTGGTATCTTTCAGTAGATCAAGAACATATTTCCGCTGGGTTAGGAGAATGCCTTTCTTGCTTCTCATAACTTCGATCCCAAGAAAGTACTTTAACTGACCCAAATCCTTTGTTTGGAAATGGGAATTAAGAAAGACCTTGAGTGACGAGATCCCTGTCATATCATCACCTGTAATAACAATGTTGTCGACATAGACTACTAAGAGAATCATACCAACGTCTGTCCGTTGATAAAACACAAAATGATCAGATTTACTTTGATTCAAACCAAACTTCTTAACCACAGAACTGAATCTGTCAAACCAAGCATGAGGGCTCTGCTTCAAACCATATAAAGACTTCTGAAGGTAGCATATCTTGCCATGCTCCCCCTGAGAAACAAAGCCAGGCGGTTGCTCCATGTAAACTTCCTCAAGAAGATCTCCATTTAAAAAGGCATTTTTAACATCCAGCTGATGAAGATCCCAACTATGGGTAGCTGCCATAGAGATGAAGAGACGAACAGAGGACAACTTGGCCACAGGAGAGAAGGTTTCAGAATAGTCAACACCATACGTCTGAGCATAACCCTTAGCAACCAGTCGAGCTTTCAATCGTTCCAAGGTACCATCAGCTTTCGTCTTAACGGCAAACACCCACTTACACCCAATAGCCTTCTTCCCAGGAGGTAAATCAACGAGAGTCCAGGTACCAGCCTTATCAAGGGCCATCATTTCCTCGTCCATCGCAGCACGCCAACCAGAATGGGCCAAGGCTTGGGAAAGGTTGGTGGGAATGGTAAGAGAGTCTAGGGATGCTACGAAGGAACAGGAAGTGGGCGATAGGTGATGATAGGATACAAATGAGGAAATAGGGTACGTACAAGTACGTTTACCTTTACAGAGGGCAATGGGTAGGTCAGTAGAAGAGGCAGGAGGATCTAGAGTATCCAGGACGGACTCAGGCACTAGTTCAGGGTCAGAGGCCATTGGGGGTGAGGAGGCTAAGTGTGGATTAGGTGCCGAGGCGGGCATTGGTAGGTCAGAGAAACCAGCAGCGGCATTACTTTCCTTAGTACGTCTTTGATAGACATGGATAGGAGGCAGAGCAGGGGCCGGCACAGACGCTTGCATTGGTAGGGAGCGAACCTCATACACTAAAAGGTGATCAAGATCAGGGTTAGGGGATGGAGGCAGAGCAGAGACAGAGAAGAACGAAGTAGACTCATGGAAAGTGACATCGATAGACACAAGATAGCGTCGGAGATCGGGTGAATAGCACCGATACCCTTCTGAACCCTAGAATAGCCAAGGAAGACACACTTGAGAGATTTAGGATCAAGTTTGGTGACAGTGGAACGAATATCTTGAACAAAATAGACACAACCAAAGATTTTGGGATCAATAGGAAACAAGGGTTTGGAAGGAAACAAAGTTGTGTATGGAATGTCACCACTGAGAACAGGAGACAGCATATGATTAATAAGGAAGCATGTGGTGGACACAACATCAGCCCAAAAGGATTTAGGAACTTGCATTTGAAACATTAGAGCCCGGGCAACTTCTAATAAGTGCTAGTTTTTTCGCTCTGCAACACCATTTTTAGCAGGTGTATCGCACACGAGGACTGATGAATCATGCCATGTGTGAGCATATAGTCGTGAAACTAGCCAGAAAAATACTCTTTAGCATTATCACTTTGTAAGGTTTTCACAGAGATACCAAACTGGGTTTTGATCTCAACACAAAAATTGCAAAAGTGAGAAAATAACTCGGAACGATTTTTCTTTAAACAAAGCCAGGTGGTTCGAGAGAAATCATCAACGAAAGTAACAAAGTACTTAAAACCAGATGTGGACATGATAGGACAAGGGCCCTAAATATCAGAATGAACCAAATCAAAGGGGGACACAGCCCGTTTATTGACGCGAGGTGCCAGGTGAACACGATGGTGTTTGGCAAACTGACACGAGTCACACTCTAAGGACGACAAATCATGAAACTGAGGATACAACCTCTTCAAGGATGACAATGACACATGACCTAGACGACAATGAATATAAAAAAGGGAAGAACCACCGAGCAAGCAACGGAATACGGCACCCGATCGTCAATGAAGTAATGGCCGCCAGATTCATAGCCCCTACCAATAATCCGCCTCGTCGTAAGATCCTGAATCACACAATGGTCAGGGAAAAGTGAGATAAAACAATTCAATTGGTGAGTAAGTTTGTTGGGAGACAGAAGGTTAAAAGCAAGATCAGGAACATTAAGGACTGATGATAGAGAAACAGAGGATGTAGGTGTAATCGTGCCAGAGCCAAGGACGCGAGAGGACGAGCCATTGGCAATAGTTATAAAAAAGGGGTTGGCATAAGGTGCATACGTAGAGAACAAATGATGGTTACCTGTCATTTGGTCAGTGGCACCGGAATCGATGATCCACTTCGAGGAAGAAGTAGTAAGGCATGAGTCGCTGTTACCTGTAACAAGTACACTCGGAGTGGATGGAACATTATCAGATGGATCAGAGGATTAGGTCATATGAGCAGCTCCAGTACGTTGTAGCTTGTTCTGCAACTTACGACAGTACCGTTTGGTATGACCAGGTTCCTTACAATAGAAGCAGATAATAGGACCAGGAGGCAGAGCATTATTGCTAGAGCGTAGAGGACCTTGGTTCCGTGGATCAGCAAAGGTCGAGCCAGCTTTGACGAAATTCTGTTGACGGGTATCAGTGGGACCACGGCCAGCTAATGCACTAGCATTCGGAGTAGGAGTCGGGTGTAAGAGACTATCTGCACGTAGCACACGAGAGTATACATCCTGAAGTGAAGGAAGTTCAGAACTAGACAGAATCTAGGAACGAATAGTCTCATAGGCAGGATCCAAGGCAGTAAGAAAGCTGAGAATCGCTAGTTTCTCCATATTATCAACCTGAACCTTAAGGTCAGTGGTAGGCGGCATTAACATCTTCAACTCTTCATACATTTTCTTGAACTCCACATAAAATTTTTTCAACGAATGCCCCTGCTGTTCAGCACGATAGAATCCCTTGCAGACATCATGAATACGAGTAATATTTCCTTTCCCAGAGTACAGAAATTCCAAGCAGCTCATAAGTTCCTTAACCGTATTACAGTGACTAACCGAGGAAAGGATTTCACTGTCAATAAAATTCTGGATTTGCAAGAATAAACGGGCATCCGCTCAGGCCCAAGTCATCTTAGGGTCATCTGCGGGAGGCGTATCAGTCAAATGGCCCTCCTTCTCAATACTAAGCAAGTACATGCGGACGATTTTGCTCCAATCCATATAATTTGTCCAGGTCAATTTGTGCTCAGTGATTTTATTAGTCACAGGAATAATTTCAGTAGTGACACTAGCCTTGGAGTCAGCCATCAATGCACGTAAACCTTTTCTAAGGAGAAATAATCAACAATCAAGAAAGCAAACGGAGTGGCCTCACTACCACAACAACCAAACAGCCCTAAGAAGAGCTAGCAAAGATAGCATCACAAACTCAACCCTCAACAAAGCAAAGAAGTGCATAGACCAACCAGAAGCAACAACCAGAACAGAACTAGAATAGAGCCAGAACAGAACCAGAAACAGAGAAACAGAGGCCCAGAAACAGAGAAACAGACGTTCAAATGGACAAATTAGCAACCAAACCAAAAATGGTGAGTACCCATGACGAACAACCATATGGGAAATGACGACGGCGGTGAGTCGGTCCGAACGCAACAAACAGCGGCAGCAACTACACCGAAAAACACGCTCATGCGCCGGCGCGTGGATCTCTGACAGATCTGGAGGCGGCGCGTGACGCCCACGCGCGGCTCAGATGGCGGCGAATCTCTGGGGACAGGCCGATTGGACGCCGGCGAGTCCTCCTGTGCTACTCGTGTGTGGAGATACTTTCGGTCACCGGAGACCCTTGTGCGTGAACAGTACTGACGCAGAACAGAAAATAGCGCCGGAAACAAAAGAGAAACAGAGAGCTCCTTGCTCTGATACCATGTAAGTCTATTTTCTAAAAGGTGTTTATATTCATGTATAGATGTAGGGTATTTATATACAAGAGAGGGAGCCTCTACATTAATGGCTCATTATGATGATTGATATCAATCACAATCCCTAATTATGAGGAATCCTAATTATCCCTGATTATATGGGATACTAAGATATTAACATATTAATTTCCTAACAATTAGTTTTGATTAACATGTCTCCTTCTCTTGTATTAAAATAGGCAGCTATATCTCAACATTTGAATCTGTGTGTGAGAATCCATGTATGCGTGAGATATTGTGAGGGTGAGCTCCTTTTAGTGACAATTGAAGGATTCCTCTTTGACCCTATATTTTTTATGTGCGGATCCTTCATATTTGTACCCAAGTTGTTTACCTTGTGTCTTGCCAGAATCAGGTGGTGATTGAAACTTGTGGAAATCATAACGTAGTTGCCATGGTGAAGCTTCTGGTCCATATGTCAGTTTGTTTCAGCTTCCTAGATCTGGTATGCAATCATATCATTACTTTTTATCGATGGCTCCTTATGAGAAATGCAAATTCTCAATCTAAAGTTAAGGTATTCATTAGTTTGCAGCGGGTGCTAGCTTTATTGGCTGCAAAGGGAAATTTCCTTCGAGCTCTCAAAACATCAAAGAACAAGGCATTATGGATTGTTGATTCTGGAGCATCAGATCATATGACCGATTGGCATCAATTGTTCGGTACTTATGTTCCGTGAGATGGAAACTTGAAAGTTCAAATTACAGATGGCTCTCTTACTTCAAGTGTTGGGAAAGGGAGTATCCAAATATCTGAATATATCACTCTGGAATCGGCCCTTCATGTACCAAAATTAGAATGCAATTTATTTTCTATTAGTCAATTGATAAATCAATCTAATTATTGTGCTAATTTTCTACCTACTCGTTGTATTTTTCAGGACCTATCATCAGGGATGACGATTGCCTGTACTAATGAGCGAAAGGTGCTATACTTTCTAGATGACGCTAAAGTGAGCTACCAACATATGGTATGCATTTCTGAAGAAGAACAAGGATATGTTAGGTGTGCTCACAAAGACAACAATCTAAGGAAGGAGAACACCTTGTACCTGAAGCACCAAAGGAGTCAGAATTGGTGGTAGCTCCTATAATACCAGAAGAGGAAGAAGGAGTAGTAGCTTCTGAAGAGGTTGATCCTCAAGTTCCTAAATATGTTAGTGAACAATCTGACCTTGACTTGCCTATTGCCTTTAGGAAACAACGTCATCTTGCATATTGCACACAATTCAAAAGTACATGTCATATAAAGATCTTTTTCTTAGCTACCTAGCGTTTGTTACTAATCTTGATAAAGTATGCATTTCAGCTACTAGAAATACCAGAATGGAGAAATGCAGTTATGGAAAACAACTTATAAGCTGCAAATGGGTGTTTACCTGTAATATTCTAAATTTTGGGTCTAGAAGCTTAAGAATAAGCCAAAGTTAAGGAGACTACTAAGCCCAGTTTGGCAAGAGTCCCAAAGATAGAATGAGTTTTTATAGGACTATATGATTTAGCCCTCTGAGTTGAGATCGAGTCTCCTGATTACATGAGGCTTAGTGTGTATAGGTAGTTAGATATAAGATGCTAGTGTATGGGCACTTAGGCATATTTGGTGCCATCTGGTGACACCCAAAGGTATATGTTGTGCCGTCTGGGTCCTACATCCATAAAGTAGCTTTTAATGTGGGCCATAGGGAACACAGGTTCTTATGTGACACTTTTTAACGTATGTGGTACCATCTTATGCCATGCAAGCACATATGTGGCACATTCTCGAAGACAAAGACATATGTGACAAATTAGTTGGGTAAAATATGTCGGAGTAGGTACGTATATGGTATTTTCAGGACAGGTGCATGTACCCTACATTTTTGAAGAGATACTGGATTGTTGTCATTTATCTAGGACACCCAAGCTTGTTTGTGGCAAAATCATGAGGCACAAGGGACACATGGCACAAAACTGAGTGACTCTGTATAAAAGTAGCTTTATTAAAATAGCTTTAATAAAGAAGTTTTTGGGTGGAACGATAAGGCGACGCCACCTAGCCTGTACTTTTGGGTTGGCCTAATGAGAAAGCTCTACCTAATCACATGAGAATCACATGTTGAAATAGTCAGGACAACTCACAGTCCTTGGTCCCTACCACATATCGGACTTTCTTGACAATGCTCATAAAAAATAGAAGAAATCATCAGACTTCCCTCTTTTTATTAAGTGGGTCAGCCAAGAGGAGAAAGGGAAGAGTATGATTATATCTTGACACATGTCCTTTCCCCAGACACCCCTCAGGAAATCTGGACGAATTACCCGATGAGTTAGTCGGTCGGATTTCTAAGAAGGGGCGCCTGACACCCTGAGATTTTAAGATTTGACACGTGTCATCTCAAGATCAATCCAACACCCTCCTAAGCTTATTAATTTTGTTTAGCCCATATAAAATAGGGAAAAATAGAGAAAAATCAAGAGAAAAAGAAAGAATAGAGAAGTTTGAGTATTCTTCACATTCTTGCCATATTTTGTCGGGGAATTCATGGTTTCTGCCGATAAAGCCTTCACAAATCTTGTTCTATTTGATGAGAGCTATGTTTCTATGATTTTAGATTCTTGAATAAAGGAGTCTCATGCTTCCTTTAAAGTTGAAGTGCTGCTGGAATCGCAAACTGATCGTAGAATCAAGTAGAGGTATGTATAAGCTCTGATTTGATTATAATATCTTGAGGTTCTATTGAGTTTTATGAGGTCTTATTATGCCCTAGGGTTTCACAAAAGAGGGCAAATAAGGGTTTTGATGATCTTATGATCTTGAATATGATGTTAATTGAGGCTTGATGATGATATTTGATAAGCTTTTTGGTTAAAATTGGTAAAACAAGATTGTTGTGGTTTAGAGTAATTTTTGCCCAGACCTAGAGCCATAGGTGGAAATCTGATTTTGGTGTTTTTGAGGCCTCCAATGTGTTTAGAATGTAAAATTATGTTGAAATAGCTTGTGGTTGTAACACCTTCAATCTGATGAGTTGTACACAGCGAATTCAAATCACTAAGCGATATTCCTTGGTAAAGCTCTTTCAATTCCCAACCTTAAGATAAGACTCAAACCTGTAGTTGAGTGGGTTTTTCTAAATAATTTAAAACATTTCAAAACTATCATGAGGTGGTTTGTAACTTCATCGTAACTCACCGTTTCTTTAATTCCTTTTATTATTTTCAGAGTATTTCTTTTCTTAATAATCATTCTGCTTACTTAACTAATAGGCTTATGCTATATGTTTATTCATTCCTAGTTCATTTACCATGCTTAGGAAATTCAATTCATCCATCATGCAATGATATATAATTAATCACTTATACACCAACTACACAACAGTACTGTTGGGATTGGTAGGGACAACCGAAAATTAAAATTTAAAAGTTTTCTAATCCCTACTATGGATTTATTAACGACGTTTAAATGGAATAGTAGAGAAACATACCTTTCTTATATTTTCAGTCTTTCTTTTCGATCTCAAGGAGCTAGCAACTCAAATCACTCCCTCTACCGGTATCCACACAAACAGGAGTCCAACATGAACAGAGTACTAGCGCCACCAACGTCCCTCTCTCTAGAGTTTTCTTTTATCACGGCTCTCTATCTATCTTTCATCACTCTAGAAAACCCTATCTTTCATCACTAGTTAGGGCTTTTTATTTTATTATGGATATTGGATTTTTAAAATTAATCTTAATTAATTTTGAAATCCATATCATATCAATTAACACTTAATTGTCTTTTGATAAGCAAATTAAATAAATTTGGTTTAATTAAATCTGTCCAACAACTTTAATTTAACCTATTTATTTAATCTGAATAAAGAGAGAATAGATTTAATTTATCTTTATAAATTAAATCCGAGATATTATGTCTTTGTCATGTTAGTTATTAAATTTAATTTATCAAATAAAGCTAAATTTTAAACTAACACAATATAATAATATTATAATATATATATGTATATGTATTTCAAAAATACGTATATGTATATATAATTTTATTAATTTTCTTTTTGAATATATATATATATATATATTCGTTCACCCTAGATTAACCATTACATTAATTAAATCTAGACTTATCTTATATTTAATGATTCTGGACATTATAGCTCATGTTGGGCTATTTTTGTGTGCGACCATGTAGGCCCATATGAAGTTGGCAATAGGCCAATGACTATACTAACCCACAAGTCGTAAGTTGCCCCTATCAACACATCACGACTACCTAATTCATATGACAATTGATAAGCAAATGCAACCTGTTGGAAATTGTGCCCTAAGGGCCAATATTGTACTTTAAATATTATTTAATGAATTTCTCCATTATGTTATCATAATATCACATGTTCACTATGATGACTGTATCCTTGGATAAATCATAAAAATTGGCCTAAATATCGGTCATCTATGCGAGAGTAAAGATAAAGTAAGACCAATATGACTTTGATAAGATATGGGGATATGAATCAAAGCCTTAGGCACTTGTAAGAGTATAAGGTGTTGGACTGACCCACTATGAGAAAGCTACAAGGATCAAGTCATAAGCTTATCTCATGTATAACCATATCACAATGCCCTTTGACTTGAGGTCATCATTGATTCCTACATGAGGTTGCTAAGCTTTCAACTAGTCAAAAGTCACTTTTGACTAGGTGTTGATAAAGGCTACGATCAAGCTTAGTGGTTTTTCATGTAGAGGAATATGAATGGTTAAGATGAAATTTGTCCCTTACATTAGTAGAGAGATATTATTGGGCCCCTCGATGAGTGAGTATGAGAATTGTATGGCCATACTATGATGGAAAGGAGTTTTCATTTCTATTGTTAGACTACTCAGGAATCAAGAAAGTAATGGTCAGGAACAAGAGGATGACATTATCCATGCCTCATCCTTGACCGATATATCATGTGACAAAAGGGATGTGACATGGTTGTATGACAGGTTTCATCGTGTTAACAATCCTCATATGAATTGGGTAGTCGTAATGTCTTGTCAGAGGCCGCTTGCGACTTGTGGGTTAGTACAGTTATTGACCCACTACCAACTTCGTATGGGCCTATAGGGTCGCACACAAGAATAACCCAAAGCGAGATAATGTTTAATCTAGGGTGGAAGAATTTTATATTTATATATATAATATAGAATTTGTGAAAATAAAATTAATAATATTATATATATATATATGTATTTTTGAAATACATATTTATGTGTATATATATTATATGATATTATTATATTGTGTTAGTTTTAAATTTAATTTTATAAAGATAAATTAAATTTAATAACTAACATAATAGAGATATATTATCTCAGATTTAATTTATGAAGATAAATTAAATCTATTGGCTCTTTATTTGTATTAAAAAAATAGGTTAAATTAAAACTGTTAGACTGATTTATTTTAAACTGAATTTATTTAAGTAGCTTATCAAGGTAATTAAAGGTTAAATAATTTTGAAATTAATAAAGATTGATTTTGAAATTCGAATATAGCCCTCATGGGTTATTAAATTGATAGAGCAGAAAAACTCATACATGGATGAGAATTCAGAGCCGCAAGGGAAACCCTAGGAGATATTGAAGGTGCTAGGATATAGTTTGTGTTGGAGAGCATTCATGTGGATACCAGTAGAGAGAGCGGACCTGAAGTGTTGGCTCCTAGAGATCGAAAACCCTAAATTGAAAGGTATGAATCTTTCTAACTCGGTTTAAACGCCGTTGATAGATCCACTATTGGGATTGGCGAAATTTTAAATTATTCCACTATGCCTGCCATTCCTAACACAACCGTCATACGACCATATCATGTCCCTTTTATCACACGATATATTGGTTAAGGATGAGGCATGGAGAATGTCATCCTTCTATTCCTGACCATTACTTTCTCGATCCTTGAGTAGTCTGACTATAGAAATGGAAACTCCTTTCTATCATAGTATGGCTTACATTTCTCAGACTCACTCACTGAGGAGCCCAGTAATATCTCTCTACTAATATGAGGGAAAAATTCTATCCTGAGCACCTACATTCCACTACATAAAAACCAGTAAGCCTGAACATAGTCTTTATTATCACCTGGAAAAAGGTGACTTTTAACAAGGTCAAAGCTGAGCGACTCTCATGTTTGAATCCATGATGATCTCATATCAAAAGGGCATAGTGAGATGGTTATACAAGAGTCAAGCTTAAGCTTATGACTTGATCCATGCAGCTTTCTCATAGTGGGTCGGTCCAGTACCTTGTACTCTTAAGGGTACTTGGGACTTTAATTCGTATCTCCATACCTCTTCAATGTCATATTGGTATTATTTCATCTTTGCTCCTGCTTAGATGACTGATCACAAACATTTAGGACAATCATTATGATTTATCCAAGGATAGTTAGCATAGTGAATATGAAAATAATATGATAACAAAATGTAGAAGTTCATTGAATAACAATGTTCAAAGCACAATGATTCGCCCCTAGGGCACAATTTCCAATAGGTACAACGTGTAAATAATTCTTTTCTTCTTCATTGCAACTTTTATTTGGCACAACATCCTGTACTCCTCTTCTGTGCTCATGTGCCTATATAGTTTGTTGTGGGAAAGTAAGATTCAAGGGAATCTCAATAGCAAACAATACCAACAATGCAGTAAGATAAATTGCTAATACATGATATACTTGCCTTACGTAGGTTCATGTTAACATTATGACATATCTGCATGCTCAATGCTTCATATTTCTTACATATGATCGTAGCATCAAAAGAAGTAAAGCTTCAATCATTCAACTATTTTACACATAAACAAGCAAGGCAATCATGCACATTAACACACAAGCATACCTATTAATAGACACAAGTAGGGTAAGATCACTACTTGTTGTCTTTGAGTCTTCCTCTTGTTTCCTGTTCTACCAACCACTAAAGTTGCTTGGGAAACCTTCCATGTCCTCTTTCTTATCATCTTATGGCCCTGATACATAATCACATCATTAGAGCCATGACAAATGATAATCCAATGTGGCTACTATAGACTTTAGGACATTGTCTCTTATCTTTGGGGCCATACTTGTCCCAAATAACTTTAAATGCCACAATTTTGTGGGTCAACCTAATTTGCCAGATTTTTCACCCAACTTTGAAAAATCATAACTAAATCTAGGGAACTCCAAATGACATGGTTCCGCTTCTATGCAAATCTGTTTAAGTCCTTTTTAAAGGAAAAATATTAGCCGCTATCAATTATAGGGATAAATTTCTAGAAACCTCAAACAAACTTTACTGCCATAAAAAATGTTCCAGATTCAATGCCAATTGCAACTTCATATCTCACAATCTACTAGCCTAAATGGCACATATTATATATCAAATTAAAGCTTAGCATGTATACTTTAATTTGGGAAATTTTCATGGCCATTAGACAAGTTTATTCAATCAAACACTCATCACAAGCAGACTACCTCCAGAAAACGAAATCTGGTAACACTATTCTCTAACTTCAATTTTTTTTAGGTTTTCAATCCAGCCTTTCTAAAACTCCTCAGACAAGCTATTCATGCACAGTGTTTCACGTAGAATAAATTTAAAGCCTTAAAAATAGAAAAATAAAATCCCTCCCTAATGTTCTAGGTCTAGCCAAAACATAGCGACCCCAATAATCTCAAGATTTTAGGCTCAAATAGAAGCTTATATGTACCTTTACTTGATTCTATAACTGGCTCTTGATTTTGGCAATACTCTGACAAGCTAGATGGCACCAAAATCCTCTAATCATGAATCTAAAACCATAGAATTGTTGCTCTCACTGAGTAGAACAATGTTAGAGAAGACTTCAGGAGCTAGAAATGCCGAATCGGAGGTGAAATCAGCTCTAGAAATCAAGAACTTTCACTATTAACCTTCCTTTTCTCCTCTTTCTTTATCTTATGATTTTCTTGATTTTCCCCTCTATTTTAGGGCTACTGGCTGAAATTTAAGGAATGAGGGAAGTCTTGGATTTAATTTCCCTTGTTCTATAATCTTATGGTGCCATGTATCTAAGATTAAATCTTGGTGTGACAAGTGTACTCCAAATCCGTCCTCTTCCTCCTTTATCTCTCTCTTGGCCAACTTTTTGGTCAGGGCAAGGGTGATGAATTCCCTTGACTTGGGGTTCAATATTCACAGTGGTCAAATACATAACTGGCTCTGAGACTGGTGGATTCCCCAGACACAAAGGCTAGGTTGCGCCTTTAGAGACTGCCACCTCAAAAGGAAAAAAAGAAAGTGTCATCATTAAAGACACTTGTCATCTTCTTAGCATGCTAACACAAAAGTGATCTTGTACTTTATCATGATAAGAGCACACTTGTCAATTTCTTGTGGTGCCACCACAAAAGTTATGCCATCATTAGCCATCATGACTTACTTTATTAAATTTACTTTATCGATGTTAACTTTGACACTACTCATGTTTTACTCAGGATTGTGGCATCATACCGAGGCTTGCTCATGACTCCAAGTCAGAGTGTGTGTGTGGCCCCTATAATGGACCACATATGCCTCCCTTAAGCCAACAATGAGGCCAAGTGTATTCTAGTACACACACACACACACCAACAAACTCTATTTGATGTCATTCACATATCGAGCCTTAATACAATCCAAAGAGTAACTCTCTACTCGGAAGGCTGATTCAAACAGTTTCTTGGAGTCATTCTTAAGACTCTTCCTAACCTAGGTTTAGTCATCTTCTAATATAGGCTTATCCTTAGTATCTAGTCCCAAAACTTGGGATATTACATTTCTCCCCCCGTTCAATGAATTTTGTCCTTAAAATTTCAAACATCTATGCCGCGGGAAATCATTTCTAGACACTCAGTCTATCACTAAGCATGGAACATAATCATCATATACGCAATAAAGATCCCAGATAGCATTCAACAATTATCAGCACACATTCTTTGGACTAACTAGTCTAGTACCACAATACTTGGCAACAACCACATTGCTAAGCATGTAGGTCTTACAGCCGAAGGCCTCCACCCCGTACAAGATGCACATCAGGTCTTACTACCGTCCGGTGACCTAGGGCCACCACCCTATGTAAACTTGCACACTAAGTCTTACTACCTTGAGCCTCTGCTCGCCACAATTTGGATGTGTAACAATCTGCCAGCCTAAGGACACATCGATCCAATAGGTCTTATGACCTCAGGACACACAGTCTAATATCCATACTGAATGCAGATCGGGTCTTACAACCTCAGGACACACAGTCTAACTCTTACTACTCAAGCCATTCATATGCTTATGTAATGTTCACGAAGCATATAAAAAAACCATCTAACAACAATCAATCATTCAATATTTAACAATCATAGGACACACAGGCTAGTGGATAATCACAAGACACATTGTCTAACATCAACTATCCAGGTAGCATGTGAGGTCTTATAGCCTAAGGAATCACCCCTATGCCATAAGCACATCAGGACTTATAGCCTCAACCCTCTGCCCATCTACCATTGGATATTCATTATGTCTTATAGCCTTGGGTAACTTCCTACACAAGGTGTACTCAAGGGCCTTCTGCCTCAAGCCTACCTGGCTCAAGATGCCCCGGGTAACTCCCTGTACAACTTGTACTTATGGTCTTATTGCCTTGGGACTAACTATCCCATCATTCTTAGCCTTTACAACTTCTTTGGGACACTGCTCAAAATTTCATGCATTAGGTCATTCCCAGAATCTCATGCATCGAGTCGATGCCCGGAATCTTAAATTTAGATTGTATAACAGGTCTTATAACCCTACTCTGAATGCACAATAGGTCTTACGGCCTAAGGACACACTAGCTCAATAGGTCTTACTACCTTGGGCCTATTGCCCATTAGGTCTTATTGCCCACCATATATTCATAACACAAATATACTTGATGGTAACACATACATGTAGAACCATTATATAAGATACGAGAGCAAGAGTTGCTTGCCTTTCTTGTTGAGCTTGTTCTTCCTTAATTTCCTTTCTCACCTTTCTTTTAACAAACGACACTGGAGCACCCCATGGCGATTCATTGGGACACCTACAACACTTCTTTCTAGGAAACTCATCCGATGTGGGACTTATTACAATGCACGACCTTTGAGATTCGACGCTTGGTAGATCTACCTTATGATTCATCATCAGGGCCACCCCATTCCACGGTTCGACATCACGGTGGCTCCACGCTATGGTTTGTAATATCCTAAATTTTAGTCACCAAAATTTCTTATACATTTGTTAAATTAAATGGAATAAAAAGGTGGGTTTTGGTGCACTTGAATTGGAAAAATATTAGAAGTAGAGGTTACATGAAATTTGGCTAAGTTAAGACATAAAAGTTCAAATTTTACCTTCTTAAAAACCTAATTTTGTAGCCCAAAATAAAGAAAGGAAGAGCAGAATTTTTTGCCCAAATTGTTGTTCAAATTTCAGCCAAAAAGAAAAAGGAAGAAGGAAGACAAAAATTTGATTCAAAAATTGAAGAAATGTAAGGGCAAAATAGTTATTTGGCTAATAAATTAAGAAGCCTCTTATTTCTTCATAATTAAGGGCCAAAGTCGGCCAAAAAGGAAGAAGAGGAGAGAAAATGAATGTTTGGATGCAAATCAAGCCATGTGGACACTTATGAAGCCAAGTGATAAAAGAAGAACAAAAAAGTAAACACATGTGCAAAATTCCATTCAAAAAATATTATTTTAAGGAGGTGGAAGGTAATATTTCAAGAGGCTATTAGACTCTTCCAAAGGGCCAAAATTTTGGCCAAATAGAGAGAGAGGATAGAGAGCACAAGTTTGAAGAACAAAAAGAGCAAAAGAAGAGACAAGAATTCAAGAAGCAAACCTAGGTAAGTTTCTAAGCAAAATTCACTTGTTCTTGTCTATAAATCCTTATAAACCTCTTCTAATCCTCACATAGTTCTTGAAATCACATGAAGCAAGAAGAAAATCAAGGAGAATAAGAAGGATAGGGACGATTTTCAAAGGAAAGAACAGAGAATCGAAAGGTCATTCAAGAAACCTTGTTTTACTTGTTGATTCATGGTTGTTGTTAATGATTTAGTTGATTGTTTAGCTTGGTTGTCCTAATTTTGTGATTTGGGAGGCATAAATCCTAAGGGGAGGTGCTGTCCAAATTTTGATTAATTATATAGGAAGTGTAATTAAGGGATTCATGAAGTGAATTATGGTGAAAAGAAGATGTTTTGTTGAATAGAATCATAAAACTCCAATTTTTCCAATTTTTCTAGAATTTTGACCAAGGGTAATTTGCTGTGTTTGGGCTGAATTTTAATGAATTTAGTGTTTCCAATGTGTTTAGAATGAAAACTTGTGTAGGGAACATGTGGAAAATGAAGTATGGAGGCTTTAAGGTATGAAATGAGAATTTTACCCCTAAAGTCCCAACGTATATGGCTGCAAGGATGATTTGAGAAATGGAGTGTGATTTTGGAAAAAATGAGGTAAAAAATGGATTCTACATGTAAAATTGTGTAGAAATAGCTCGGCTTATAGTTTTTGGTAAAGTATAGCTATATCAGGTATAAAGGGATATTAGACTGGATTCCCGAAGGCATTTTGGTAATATGTGTTTTTTATAGAGATAACGAACCATATGAATTTAGGAATGAGACTTGAATGAGTAATAACTCTTTTAATATAAATTTGGAATTTTAGGATTTGACATTTGCCTGAGCCGAACCAAGAATCATTAGACCGGAGTAGCTAGATAGTTGGAAAGCATTTCAGGTAGTAACCTTATCTTTCTTACACTATGTGATTATTTATATGCTTTTTGTTTCCATGTTCTATGATATTAATTGTTTGTTACAAAACCTAGATGTGGTATGGGAAAAGCACAAGTATCACTCGGTAGGAAAAGCACAAGTACCATCTATTGGAAATTGTGCCCTAAGGGCCAATCATTATACTTTGAACATTATTATTTTAATGAAATTTCTCTATTTTGTTATCATATTATTTGCATGTTAATTGTGATAATAGTATCCTTGGATAATTCATAAAGATTGTCCTAAAATGTCCCTGGTCAGTCATCTATACGGGAGCAGAGATGAAACAAGATCAGTATGACTTTCATAAGATATGGAGATACGAATCAAAGTCTTAGGCACTTGTAAGAGTACAAGGTGCTGGACCAACCCACTATGAGAAAGCTATATGGATCAAGTCATAAGCTTTTCTCATGTATAACCACGTCACAATGCCCTTAGACCTGAGGTCATCATGGATTCCTACATGAGAGTTGCTAAGCTTTGAACTAGTCAAAAGTCACTTTTGACCGAGTGATGATAAAGGCTAAGATCGGGCTTGGTGGTTTTTCATGCAGAGGAATATGAATGATCAAGATGGAATTTGTCCCTCACATTAGTAGAGAGATATTACTGGGCCCCTCGATGAGTGAGTCTGAGAAATGTAGGTCCATACTATGATGAAAGGAGTTTTTGTCTCTGTTATCAGGCTACTCAGGAATCGAGAAAGTAATGGTTAGGAACAAGAGGATGACATTATCTATGCCTTATCCTTGATCGATATATCGTGTGACAAAAGGGACGTGACATGGTTGTATGATAAGTTGCATCGTGATAACGATCCTCATATGAATTGGGTAGTCGTAATGTCTTGCTAGAGGCCGCTTGTGACTTTTGGGTTAGTATGGTTATTAGCCCACTGCCAACTTCATATGGGCCTACAGGGTCGCACACAAGAATGGCCCAACACAAGATAATGTTTAATTTAGGGTGGATGAATTTTATATTTATATATATATATATATAATATAAAATTCATTTATAATATTATATAGATATATATTTTTTCAAAATATATCTTATATATATATGTATATATATATTATATGATATTATTATATTTAATAATATTATATAGATATATATATTTTTGAAATATATATCTTATATATGTATATATATATATGTATATATATTATATGATATTATTATATTGTGTTAGTTTTAAATTTAATTTATTAAGATATATTAAATTTAATAACTAACATGATAGAGATATAGTATCTCAAATTTAATTTATGAAGATAAATTAAATCTAATGGCTCTTTATTTGGATTAAATAAATAGGTTAAATTAAAACTGTTGGACATATTTAATTTAAACTGAGTTTATTTAATTAGCTCATCAAGATAATTAATTGTTAATTAATTTCGAAATTAATGATGATTAATTTTGAAATTTGAAAATAGCCCTAATAGGTTATAAACTTGATAGAGCAGATATATTCATACGCACATGAGAATTGAGAGCCGTAAGTGAAACCCTAGGAGACATTAGAGGCGCTAGCACGTAGTCTCGGTTGGAGAGCATTCGTGTGGATATTGGTAGAGGGAGCGGACCTGACGTGTTGGCTCTTAGAGATCGTGAAAACTCTGAATCATCAAAAAGGTATGAATCCTTCCAACTTGGTTTAAACGCCGTTGATAGATCCTCGATTAGGATCGGTGAAAATTTTAAAATTCATTTGCTGTGCCTACCGATTCTAACACCATCTGGCCAAGTGGGACCCATATGAGGTAGTGAGACAAGTATGGACAGACAGTTATCTACACCAAAACATTACAGCAAGTAAGGATCAAACTATTATTTGATCCTAAATAGTGTACATAGTGTGGCCAGTAGGGACAAACAGTCATTTGATCGTAAACACTGAACAAACAAACATTTTTACAATATATTTGTTCTTTTACATTATATAGTGCATTGCATATTTATTTATCACATTTTACATGATTGATTCCATGTTACTACTGAGATTCGTATGAATCTCACCCCTTCCAAATATGTATAAATTTAGTCAGTAAGAAATACCGGCTCCAAGGGCAAGGAAGTAGTTTCCAGCAACATTCGGTAGTAGTGTTGGTTATCTGTAGTTTTTATGTTATTTTGGGATCTGTAAATATTACATACGAACCCTATGGGGATTCTTATAATATAATCAAGTACTTTATATCAGTATGTTTATACTATATCTATTCGCCCATTAAACTGCACGTTAATACTCTAATAAATGTCAAAATATTAAGGGGTTTGACACAGTTCGTCATCATGGTGGCTCCACACTATGGTACTGCTCTCAGTGCTTCATTTAGTCCACTCTTACTAGTCAGCCCCTCTGGTCAGAATTCTCCATAAGTAGCACTCTCCTATTAGGACTCTCTATAGGTAGCCTTCTTCAATCAGAAACCTCCATAGGTAGCCCTTTCTGATTAGAACCTCTATAGGTAGCCCTCTCCGATTGGCCATCACTGAATGTAAGTACCATTATAATGAGAACCCATTCCCTTTTCTCTAGCAATTCTGTATTATTTTCTTCAATTCTGCCATCCCATCTGGGTTTGTTTTGTATGGAATTTTGATATCGGTCTAGCTCCAGGCGTATTAACAAATTCAACTTCTCGTACTGGGGTAATTCATTAGCACTAACATATCTGTTATTATCTATCTCAGTCATGAGACCATAAGTCATGGCTACCCTGGTTCTATCTCCTACTTCTTTCCATCAAGGAATAAACTCTCAATCATTCTCTATAAGGGAATATTCTATGATCGAGATCTTTTCCTATGCTAGATTAGTAGCTAGCAACCTCCAGAAACCTCACGCACATTTCTGTACCACATTCTAGTACCTCAAGCCACTTAGGTTATTTCAAATTCCTCAATAATCATTTCAACTATTTGATTCTTAGGTTACAGTCAACTCCTAGAACTTCAACATCAGTTGAGCTGAGAAAATCATCTTCCCTCAGTTATACCAAATATACACGCATACTAGAATTAGGATTCATCATTCCTATCCTAATCCTCAAACATTTGTGTAATATTCACATGGCAATAGTATTGTTCATGAAATTCTAACTCTACCTCAGTCCTCAATATCAAAAGGCATATTTAAAATCACCATATTTCATCTCAAAGGCACTTGTTGCCAGCTTTACATCATGGGTGGGCAACTCATCTTGTGAGGCTTCAACTATTGAGAGACATATGCCACTATTCTGTCCTGCTACACTGGGGCACATCCCAATCTTATATACTTATTTCACTGTAACCCATATAGGTCGATTCATTTACAGACCATACGGGTCACATCACTATAGACCACGTTGGTTATACTTGGATCTGGGATCATTAATACTAGTGTAAATATCAGTCTCTCCCTCAGCTTTTGAAAGCTTACTCTCACAGTTACCATTCCACTCAAACACAATTCTTTCATTCATATAAGCTCTATTAAAGTCAAATCGATTTAGGAGATATTCTCAATCAATCTCCAGTGCTAAAAAACAAGACCCAAAAACTATGTATCTCTATACCAGTTCTTGGCCTCTTCCAGTTCAGTACTGTTCATCATACCTATATGCCTTTAAATACGATTCAGCTAACTAAGATGATTATTAGTCATGAAGAAACCTAAAGGCAATCACTATTCCTCAAGTCTCTATAACCTTACCAACTTAACTTTCCAGATGGTCACCCATCCCAGGATTTCTCTCACCCAAGCACGCTTAACCAAAGAGTTCCATTAGAATCCAAGTCACATGCCAAGTAAGCATCAGATTAACCGTAGCTCACACCTTTCCCTACTAGGTATACATCACTCTGCTCATTTCATCCTCTATATACAGAGCTACCCCTTCCTTTGGTAGGGGAATCTATAATTAGCTGATTCACTGATGTACGGTTCTACCATTTCTCTATAACAACCTGCCAATTAGTGGTTGAAGGAATTCTATTTCTTTGGGTTCATCTGTCACCCATATCTCTTAATCTTAGTATCACTCAGGATTATCCAAGTATCAGTATGGATACTATTTATATCAATAGAGAATACTAGTGAAATGCTAGAATCACTGCTTTGATACCACCAAATGTAACACCCTTCAAGCCAATGAGTTTTGCACAATGAATTCGAATCTGTAATGACTAAATTTGAGATTAAGGGCTAATGACTTTGAAATTTCTTGTAATTAGTGTAATTAAACACTTTTGGTGAAATGTGATGTGAATTTGATATAAATGTTCATAGTGATGATTTAATAATCATAGTGAAATCAGGGGCAAAATGGTAAAATTGGAAATTTACTGAGCAATTGGCCAGTTACCAAAGAGAAAACTCATTGGTGATTAAAGAACAATGGTTGAGATTCATTTTCTATGGGTCGGAATCATGTGCTTTGAGCCTATGTGAACTCATGGAGGAAGTGAGAAAGATTATGCCAAGTGGCATTTTGTGGACCAAAGGATCTGCACACAAGTCAAAAACATACTTTCTCTCTCTCTTCTCTCTTATTCGGTGGTGAGCTTTGGGAAAGGAAAAATATATGCTTGCCTCTATCATCATCATCATCTCATCGTCTCTCTCCCCCTATTCCTCCATTTCCGGTGACCCAAGGTGGAAAGAGAAGAAGAAATGTGAGATTTTGATGCCTCTATTGATCTCTAATGCTCTATACCTCTTCTCTAATATTGTGCACCTCATTAAGAGCTTCATCTTGATCATTTTAGAACTTTGAAAGGTGGTAGTTTGGGTGTTGGAGCAAGTTTGGAAGTTTGAAAATCACGATTTTGGCTTTGGTAAATTGAAGATGTGAGCATTAGGATTATTTTGGTATATTTATTGTGATTTTTGGTTAAGTTTGATAAATTATAGAATTTGCCCTGGTTTTATGCCAATTTTTGAATGTATGAATTTCATGGTGAATGATGTTGGAATTAGTTTATTGTGAAGTTGTTTGAGTGTTAGAAATGGTTTTGAATTTTGGAAGTGAGTTTAAGGAAATTGAGTATTGTATGTGTTATAGAGACTCAAGAGTAAGATTGTGGTTAGAATTTTGTGTGATTTGAGGTTACCAATGGATTCCTTGTGGGATTTTAAGCAGCAGTGAGCTTTGTGTTGAGTTTGGGAACTATTGGGATCAGTTTTGGCAAATATGGGAATTTCTGTCAGTTACTGCGATCTGGTAATCTGATGAGCATCACTCAAGTGAGAAGGGTGTCACTCGAGTACTACAGCTTAATTTCCCTTTCCTTCTGCATTTCACCTGATTTTCTGAGAAAACGCAAGAGTACACTTCTTAACCCGTAAGTGATATTGGTGATCACTCGAGTGAATATGGGTTCACTCAAGTGAAGGTGTGAGTTCATGTTTAGGGCTGTGTCTCAAGTATGCACTCGCATGTCGATTTTCAAGAGTGTGTTCTGACACTCGCAAGTGTAGCCTTCCCACCCGAGTGCCAAGGGTTGTGCTTGAGTGCACTTCCAGTTCCAAAGTTTCTCAGTGCTCTCAGGTTGTCACTTTCTGTATTACACTTTTGAGGACTCGAGTAAATTTCAAGTCATCACTCGAGTGTGATCCCTCATGATCGAGTGCTGTGAGAACTTTCTGGCCATAGTTGTTGTTCACTATCAAACACTCGCGAGTGAGAGCCATTCTCACTCGAGTGTAAGTCTCTCTTCACTCAAGTGAGGTCATCTTCACTCGAGTGAGTCAGCCAATATTCAGTGTTCTGGTTTTGAAAAAGGGGTCTTTAGGGTAGTTTCTCCCAACCCTTTTAGCATATGTGTAGGCCTCTAATAGCCACCTAAAGAGTTCAAATGATAACCAATGTATTATGGAAATATATATTTGGAAAAGAGATTGATCGGTTGTCCTTAATTTGGTTATAGGATTTGACATTTTCCAGACTCATTAGCCCATTGTGCCAAGGAACATCAGGAAAGAACAAGGTAGTGACTTTTTCTCTTATACTGTGTGTGAATCATTGTATGTATGTTTGTCATGCAATGTGTTGTTGCTGCTACCTTGTGATGTAATATACCAAAAAGCGATTAAGGGCTAATAACTTCAAAAGTGAATGTAATTATTGTTGAATAAACACTTTTGGAGAATGTGTGATGGGAATTTGGTTGTTTTAATGATTCCAATGGCTTCCTTGTGAAAACTCGTGTGGGGAGAGTGTTTATTGTGAAATTGGAACTATTGGGAACAATTGTGTAAAAGTTGGAAATTCTGTCTATTGAAACTCTGTAGAGGGTAGTCAAGTTGTATGGATGTTTTAGATAGGCAAATGGTGTCTACAAATTCTAAAATTTTCTAGTCTTAAAGTTCACATGCAAAGCTTCAAAATGGACATATAATTTGTGCCATTTCAATTTGTGAGCTAAGAGTTATGATTTTCCAAAGTTTGGGATCGAAAGTGGAATCTGTTTTGGAGCAGTATGGACTTTTATGCAATTCTGTATTTTTGAAGTTATGAGCTGTAGTGATCCATATTTTTCCAATAAAGAGGACTTAAATAGCTTTCCATTGACTTTGGGATCACCCCATTTTGATTTTTCTAAAATTAGTTATGATTTTTCAAAGTTTGGGTAGAAATATGCCAAAATTTTGTAAAAATTCGAAATTGATGGAAATTTAGTAAATAATTATAAAATAATATTATATCATATTAAATCATCATCCACCTCTTCTATCAGCCTAAAACCGTGTTATACAGCTGCAACAAGAGGGAGAAGGTGTGAGAAATTCTAGAGAGAGAAGGAGAAGAGAACTTTACGGTAAGTTGATTTCTTCAGTAAATCCTTACCTAACGTGTATAACTCCACTCCTAAGCTATTCTTCTATGTTCTTTAAGGTTTGTGGAGCACAAATTTGGGTGTTCTAAGGCTAGAGTTTTCAGCCACCTTGAGAAAAAGCTAGTAGGAGCTTCAGGTAACTTCCAAACTTTTGTATATTGCTTATTCTGGCAACTGTGGGCAATTTAATAGGTGAAATTTTGCTGGAATGCCATTGGTTTTAAAGTTTGGAAATGATATGGCCTAGGGGTTCTGCTGCCCAAATTGGGTCTTAATGTTAGTTATAACCTACTGTAATGGTTAATAAAGTAATTAGGAGTAGAAAGAAACACGTCTGCGAAGCCGAAACCAAAAAACCCCAATTTTTCTTAGGGAATTGAGAATTTCAGACAAGGCTAGTTGGTAGGGGTTAGAGTTGGATTTTCAATTATTTGATGGTTCTATTGAGTTTAGGAGCGAAAATTAGGTGGGGTTATAGTTGGTCACTTTTTCAAAAAAGGCCAAAAAAGCATAATTAACAAAACGCCTCTGAAACCCTTAAAGTAGGGCTGCCAAGGGTAAATTTGTAATTTGACATTGAATTTGATAATTCTGAGTCCGAAAATGGATTCCTTGGGCGGAAATATATGTGATACATGGTATGTTTGTTTGATCATTGTTTGTGAGTTTATCACCTGCGGCCTATCAGTATTGATGGTGGGAGGATCGTACCTTCAGGGCGGTGGAATCCGGGGGATGAGACTCTGTGAAACCCGTAAGTCTATATGTGAAAGCCGAAAGGCTATTTGTGAAACCTTCACCCGTTGCCCATCAGTGTTGACGGAGGGAGGACCGTGCCTTCGGGGCGGTGGAATACGGGGGATGAGATTATGTGATTATGTGGATATGTGGCAGCCTATGTGCTGTGCTTTATGCTATGATGCTACTTCATGATTTTCTTGCATGCTTTGTGATTACATGTGGTATGAGTGATTTGTTACTACTGGGATTCTTTTGAATCTCATTCTTTCCATTGACTAACCTTCAGATAGGGCAAGTGGCTCCAAGGGAAAGGAGATGACCAAGGGCGGATAGGGCTCTTTAGGGAGATTTATATTTTGGTGTTGGTTATCATGTTTTGTTAGGAGATCGCCGTATATCTTATAAATGTTGTTTCGGAGATGTGGTGTAATCCCCTAATGGGAATTTATAAACCTTTAGTTTATGTATGAAACCCGGGGGTTGCTGAGATTTTGTTGTACACTCTGATATGTAAATGTGATGTAACTGCATAGGGTAATTATATTCAAGTTGTGGAATTTGAGATAGGGTAAGGCAGAAATTTTGAAAATATTTGTGAAAACCCTTCCGTAAGGAAGGATTGTAAATGAGTTTGATTATTATTGGTCTCTATTTCATTTTAAAATATGTATTTCGAATCATAATTACGAAAGGGGTTACATATGATGCCTTGTAACGCCTTATGAAGCTTTGTGATGCTTTGTGCCTTATGATGCTGCGCATAGTGTTACCGTGAAAGCGGGCATAGTAATTACAGCGAAAGTTGGCATAGTGTTTACCATGAAAGCGGGCATAGAGATTACACTGAAAGCTATTGCATTGTGATTACAATTGTGAGTACTGTCGTTTGTGGCGTGAGCCATGAATTATTGTGTTGCTGCTGAACATGATCTTACATGCTATGTGTTTGTATACTGTATGAGTGATTTGTTACTACTGGGATTCTTTTGAATCTCACTCTTTCCTTTGACTATCTATCAGACAGGGCAAGTGGCTCCAAGGAGAAGCGGGCAACCAGGAGTGGTTAGGACCTTATAGAGACTTTTTACATTTTGGACTGTTGGTTATGTGTTTTGGTTTGGGATTACTGTATGTATATGGGATGTAAATATTATTTTTGGATATGTAATCCCCTATTTTGGGAAACTATACACCCATTTTATATATACATGCAACCCGGGGTTGCCCGGATTTTAGTTGTGCACTCTGATATTTATTAATGTGATTTAAATGTACAGGTAATTGTATTCGAATATGAATGTGAGACCAAATTAATTATATTTTTGAACTATTTTTTGGGACACCCCATCTTGAAGATAAGAGATTATAAATGTTATTTTTTTATTGGTTTCTATTTCACTTGAATTTCATAATTCGGCTATAATTACGGTCGGGGGGGTTACAAAACCACTAAGAGGTATTCCTTGGTATAGCTCTTTCAATTCCAAACCTCAAAACAGGACTTGAACCTATAATTGAGTGGGTTTTTCTAAATAATTTAAAACTTTTCAAAACTATCATAAGGTGCTTCATAACTTCTTCGTAACTCATCGTTTCCTTAATTACTTATTATCAGAGTATTTCTTTTCTTAATAATCATTCTACTTACTTATCTAATGGGCTCATATTGTATGATTACCCATTCCTAGTTCATTTACTGTGCTTAGGAAATTCAATTCATCTGTCATGCAATGATATACAATTAATCACTCATACGTCAATTACATAACGATACAACGTGCAAATAATTCTTCTCTTCTTCATTTCAACTTCTTCTGACATAACGTCTTGCACTACTCTTCTATGCTCATGTACCTATATGGTTTGTTGTAGGAGGGTAATCTCAGTAGCAAACAATACAAACAATGCATGTAAGATAAATTGCTAGTGCATTATATACTTGCCTTACGTAAGCTCATGTTAACATAATAACATATTTGCATGCTTATTGCTTCACATTTCTTTCATATGTCAATAGCATCAAAAGAAATAGGGCTTCAATCATTCAACTATGTTACATATAAACAAGTAAGTCAATCATACATATTAACACACAAGCATACCTATCAATACACACAAGTAAGGTAAGTTCACTACCTCTTGTATTTGAGTCCTCCTCTTGTTTCTTGTTCTACCAACCATCGAGGTGCTTGGGAAACCTTCCATTTCCTCTTTCTTGTCATCTCATGGCCCTAGATACATAATCACATAATTACATCTATGACAAATGATTGTCCAATGTGGCTACTTTAGCATCTAGAACATGTTTGCTAGATTTTTCACCCAACTTTAAATGCCACAATTTCGTGGGTTGGCCTAATCTGCCAGATTTTTCACCTAATTTTGAAAAATCACAACAAATTTAGGGAACTCCAAATGACATGGTTCTAGCTTCTATGCAATGTTGTTTAAGTCCTTTTTAAAGGAAATTAATTAGCCACTATCAATCACATAGCTAAATTTCCAGAAACCTCGAACAAACCTCACTGCTACAAAAAGCATTCCAGATTCAATGCCTAACTTCAAAAATTCATATCTTATAATTTGCTAACCCAAATGGCATATATTATATATCAAATTAAATCTTATCATGTCTACTTTAATTCTCAAAAGTTTCATGGCCATTGGACAAGAGCTGGTCATTCAAAAACTCATCACAAGCAGATTGCTTCCAGAAAATGAAATTTGGCAACACTATTCCTTAACTTTGATTTTTTTGGGTTTTCAATTTGGTTTTTCTAAGCTCCTTTGATAGAATATTCCTACATTTTTTAATGTAGAATCCATTTAAAACCTCTAAAAAAAGGAAAATCACATCCATCCCTAGTATTCTAGGTTTGGTCGAAACATAAGGACCATCTCTAGATTTTAGGCTCAAATTGAAGTGTATACTACTTCTACCCAATTTTGTAACTGGTTCTTGATTTCGGTAGTACTCTGCCTAGCTATATGACACCAAACACCTCTGATCAAGAATCCAAAACCATAGAAATGTTACTCTCACTGAGAGGAACAACGTTAGAGAATTAAAGGTGAAATCGGCTCTGGGAGCTAAAAATACCGAATTAGAGGTGAAATCGGCTTCGGAGCTCAAGAAATTTCACTATTCACCTTCCTTCTCTACTCCTTCTTTTTCATATGATTTTTTTGATTCTTCCCTCTATTGTAGGGCTGCTGGCCGAAATTTAAGGAATGAGGGAAGTCTTGGATTTAATTTATGATGTGTTGCAATCTTATGGTGCCATGTGTCTAAGATTAAATCTTGGAGTGAAGAGTGTCCCCTAAATTCGTCCTCTTCCCCCTTTTTCTCTGTCTTGGATGACTTTTTTGTTAGGGGAAGGGAGGTCTGAAGAATTCCCCTGACTCCCAGGTTTAGTGTTCAGGGAAGTCAACTACGTGACTGGGTTGGAGACCAGCAGATTCCTTAGACTCAGAGGCTAGGTGGCACCTTTAAGGAGAGCCACCTCAAAATGTAAAAAGCAAGTGTTACCATTAGGGACACTTGTCATCTTTTTAGCATGCCAACATAAAAGTGATCTTGTACTTTGTTTGATGAGAGGACACTTGTCAATTTCTTGTGGTGCCACCACAAAAGTTGTGCCATCATTAACTATTATGACTTACTTTATTAATGCTACTTTAATAAAGTTAATTTATCAGAGTTTGCTCGAGATGCTAATCGGGTCTTACTTGGGATTGTGGTATGCATATCGAGGCTTGCTCAATGACCCCAGCTTGAAGTGTGTGTGGGTCTCACATGGTGCCGCACATACCTCCTTAAGCCATCAAAATGGCACCAAGTGTACTCTAGTACACACTCACTGATATATCTATCTGATGTATTTCACATATCAAATGTACTCTACTAGAAGATTCTAAGTTATGCTTTGTTAGAGACTAGGTTTTGAATATGTAAAGAATCCTAAGACAGTATTGTTGCTCGAGGAATTTTACATCTTTGTGCTTATAATTGGCACTAGATGAAATTTTTAATTTAAAGAGAACTTAAAGAGCTTCGAATAGGACTTTACACCACGTTAATTGGATTTTTCTAGATTAAGTTATGAATTTTCAAAGTTAAGTGACAAATCTTGTAGATTAAGGTTGACCTATGAATTTATGGCATTTGAGGTAAATTGTGACAAGTATAGGTCCAAAGAGTATAGACATGTCTTAGAATCTAATGTGACCACAATAAAGACCTAACTCTCAAGGGACTAAAGCACATAATGTGTTAGACATAAAATAAGGAAAGTTATAAAGATTATATAAGAGAGACAAGTCATGTGTAATGACTTGCAGTCATAGCTCTAATGATGTAATTGTGTCTCTAGGGCCATGAAACATCAAGAAAGAGGAAATGGAAGATTTTTTAAGCAACTTCGATGGTTGGAAGAAAAAAATAATAGGAGGATATAAATGTGTGAAGGTAGTAAACTTACATAACTTGCATGTATTGATATGTAAGCTTGTGTATTTATGTGTATGATTTCTTTGCTTGTTTATGAGTAGCATATATGAATGATTGAAGCTCTGTTTCTATTGATACTATGGCCATATGTATGAAATGTGAAGCATTGAACATGCAAATATGTCATTGTATGAGCATGAATTTAGGTAAGGCAAGTATGTCATGCATTAAGCATTTATTTTGCATGCATTTTAGTAGTGTTTGCTACTGAGATTCTCTCGAATCTTACCTTCCATCACCCAACCATATAGGTATTTGAGCACAAGAGGAGTGCATGATGATATGCCAGAGGAATTTGTAAAGAAAGAATTGAAGACTGCTACACGATAATATATGATTGTGTAAATTATCATGTAAAGTGAATATTTGTGTAAATACGTTGAGAGGAATGAAATTGCTAGATATGACATTCATGACATATATATATATGTGTGTGTGTGTGAATAAGAATGGAAATGGTAAAATTTATGACTTTCTCAAAGTTAAGTTGAGTAATTTCAAAGTATAGTTTTGCCAAATGAATGTTACCTAAGAAAGTAATTGTATAAATTTTGGTTGGGAGTTTTAATTATTGTTTCTCCTAAACCATACAAGAGCATTAGAGCTTCCATATGCAAACTAAAGGGGCATAAAAGAAGAGTGTTATATTACCCCTAAATATTTAGCTAGTGGTACTCTAGACAATTAAAAGCTCGCCTGGTAGCAAGAGGGTTCACTCAGACATATTGTCTGGACTATCAAAAAATATTTGCACTAATGGTGAAGCTGAACACCATTAGAGTTATATTATCTATGGCAGCCAACCTAGAGTGGCCACTACATAAGTTAGACATTAAGATTTCCTTTCTAAATAGAGAGCTAAAAGAAGAGGTCCACATGACTCTACCTCTAGGTTTCAAAAAAGGCAGAAGTAAAAGAGTATGAAATCTGAAGAAATCCCTATATGGATTGAAATAGCCTCCCAGGGCATGGTTTGAGGAAAGAAATAGAGGAAAGAAAGAAGTGCATTGTCATTGTATACGTTGATGACATAATCCTCACAAGAGATCATATTGATGAAATGTCAAGGATAAAACTTGCACTGGGGAGAGAGTTTGAAGTCAAGGATCTTAGAAACTTGAAATACTTCCTTAGGATGGAAGTTGCTAGGTCAAGACCAAGCATTTATGTCTCTTAAAGAAAATATATACTTGATCTTCTAAAAGAAACAAGCATGTTGGTTGTAGTCCTAAGCCAACTCCTATTATGGTCCCTAAAAAGAGGAAGAAGAATAATAAAGAAGAGTCAGAAGAAGGTGACTCAGATGATGAGATTGAAGAAGAAGAGTGAGAAGAAGAAGAAGCCAATAAAGGTATTGATAAAGGAATATATCAGAGACTTGTTGGGAAGTTAATTTATCTCTCTAATACGAGAGCTGATATAGCCTTTGTTGTTAGTATGGTCAGTCAGTGCATAAGTGAGCCAAAGAAAAAGCACATGGATGAAACCTATAGAATTCTAAGGTATCTAAATATTATGTATTTATTGTAAATATTTTCTATTAATTAGTAGTTATTAGATTTTATTAGTTTTGGTTAGTTTTATTAGTTTTGATCATTTCTCTTTCTCTTGTATATAAAAAGATAGCTGTAACTCAACATTTAAACATGAGAAAATACATATTCCTCTCTCAAAATTGTCCATAGTTAGGTTTGGCATATCATCCAATGAAGGTATCAAGTATTATTGTGCTCTTTAGGTCAATGGAATTTTAGTCTTTTATCCTCCCTTTATCCCATATAAGTAGTTAGAGAATTCTCCATGTATCTGATTCTAACATTTCAAACTCAAGACATAATCATATGAACTAGCAACTCTTATGGAGTATATACAGATCATGATAGCTATCATATTTTACTATCAAGATCAGAAATATTGCACAATTGCCATCAACAATATTCATTAGCTTTGTTGTTTTCATGGTTTGGAAATCCTCACTTCCTCCAAGAATCAGATAATTCCTTTGGAAAATAACTAAGGTATTTTTCCCACTACTAACCTTTTAAAGCGCAGGCGTCTTACAAATATTGAGGTATGTTTCTTCTGTTCTTCAAATGATAAATCTTTATAACATCTATTTCTTTTTTGTTTATTTTTTAGGGCTTGTTGGTTTAGTAGTTTGTTGGGACTCATGATAGATGTGAACTCACTCAAGAATCTAACTCAATAGTTGTATATGTAGGTAACTAATCTCAATGCCTCTTAAGATTTCATATCTTACTTACCTTTCCAAAGTCTTTGTGGTTTGCATTTGTAATGCAAGGAAGATTTGTCATTGAAGAAAGAGTTTTACTCCTATGTAGGTGATCTCCACAGTAATTTTTTTGTCCACAGTATTTTGTCATTTCATGGGACTTTTTTTGTTATTAGATTGCTAAGGTGAGACTCCATAGTAATTTTCTTGTCCTTTAGGCAAGGGGGCTACAAGGATATTCTTGCATTGCAATGTCTGCTCTAAATTTCACTGAATACAACCTTTTATTTGTTTGTCATTTGTTATCTTCCTATAAACCAATATGATATGCAAATGAGAAGTCTCCTATTTTTTGTTATTTCATTTGTTCCATTTATTCTATTGCTTAGATTTCCTTTGAAGGTGAGGAGTGCAACCTATACTAAGAGCTTGTCAAAGTAGGCTATTTAGACTGACCCTTGAAAATGTATGCAAAACAAAAAGGAATCAAGGGCAACAAATTTTGTTTATTTATTCTTCAAGTTTTAATTTGCCCTTATACTCCCAGGAAAAAAACAAACAAAACAGAGCAATCAACATGATGCTGGGATAATGCTCAAGTATTTATTAAATGCTTGAGATGTACAGTGTATAGTTTCAAGGGTTAAATAATTCACATTACGCACTGTGCCAAGTTTAATGGAATAGGACCTTGTAATTTGTAACAGGTTTAAGAACATAGGGTTAATGGGACTGTTAAACAATATAAGCTAATGCTTACCTGTATTTGAAAAAAGCTACTATTTGTGAGAGCTTTAATTATGTGAATTTTGAAATTTTATTGATTTTTTATATCCATTGTTCAGGAACATTAGCCTGCAATAAATACTTTATCTTTGTCAAAAGTATGAAAAAATGTAGTTCTCTCTCTAGTCTATGAGTAACTTACCTAGAAGTATCCAAGCAATCTTAACACACTAGCAGAGGTCCTTAACTAGACTAAGAATGAACTTGTGAAACTCTAATTTGATTACCTTTCTATATTTTCACTTGACAATATTGGGAATAAAGGCTTGTAATAAGATTTGTCATATCATAAAACCAAGAAAAGCCTTCATTGTTTAAACAATCAAGTGACACAGTTCTAGAATTAGAGTTCTGACTTTCTCTTTTTTGAGCACTTCTTGGAAGTAGCTGTGCTATTTCCTCTCCACCATTGTTGTATACGATTGGAGACCCTATTTGCATGTTTTTCCAGTTTCATTCTTGCCTCTTCAAATCTTTTTCTAAGATACTATTTCTAGTCACATTTCCTACCTTGCTTATCCCTCAAGACTTTACCCCTGTAAGATATGAGTTCCTTCAGTGATTATTCAAATTTTCATGGGAAATCTGCTCCATCATCATTATCCTCATCTTTATCACTAGAATTCTGCATTTCATCAAATCATCCCTTTGAGTACACTGTCATACTGGGAGCTCCTAATATGCCCAGAACCAGAATTAAATTTATAAGAATAATATCACAACAATAGCTAACAATTAAATGATTTAAACACTAAACCAAGCTTCAACAAAGGAACTAAACAAGTAAAGATGGAAGCTTGATCTATGGTTTTACTTATGTTAAGTTCATTTGAAGGTAACATTTTCCTCGTTTAAGTGTATTTATATGTGTATGTGTGTTTGAGATGAAGGTAAAAGGAAAACCTCCATAGATTTTAATAGATTTTCCATTTCAGCCTCCTTTGAAGGCTTTAAAATAAAGGGTTCTCAAGCAGTCCTGTCCTACATCACAAAAAATCGGGTGAAAACTTCATCATATAGTCTTGTAATATCCTAAAATGTATTTAAGGGCTAAATGTACCAAATAGAAAGTGTAAATAATGTTAGAAACTACTTGGGAAATTTACAAGGAACTTAGTTCCAATCAACTAAAGGAAAGTACATAATTCCTTTATCGAAAGCTAGAAGTGATATAAAGCCTAACTTGGATCCAAAATAAAAGGGAAATGACATCTAGAAAGAAATAATAAAGAGAAATAAAAGAACTAATGGCAAAACAATTAATATTGCCATGACTAAGGGCAAAAGAAACAATTGCAACTTGATCTTGAGGTTAAAATTGAAAGGCAAAATGAAGGGCTACAATTTGCCAATGAAAAGCAAGAGTAATCATGAGTTTAAAAAGAAAATTAACCCTCCTCATATAAAGGTTCAAATTCGGTCAAAGAGGGGTAAAGAAGGAAGAGGAAAATTGGTCAAAGTGTCAACCTTTTCTAAGAAGACCAAGTTCAAATGTGATAAATTGGTCAACATATTTCCACTCCTTTACTTGATTCATTTTGGTCAAGACTTTAAAAAGGGAAGGAAGACAATTTAAATTAAACCAATAAGCGATAATGAAGTTGTGAACTACTGAACAATGCTTCTGAAAGATTTTTAGATTTTTAGAAAAACCTACTCAACTACAGGTTCAAGTCCTATCTTGATGTTAGAATTTGAAATTATTTTTCAAAAGTAGTTTGAACTCATTGTGTAAAAGCTCATCGATTGGGTTGGAGAATAAGGTGCTATATCTTTTGGTATTAGAGCATAGATTTTGGCATTTGGCTAGTATGCTCTGTAGATGTGAATAGTATTCATGTTGATACTTGGATAATCTTGAGTGATACTAGGATTAAGAATTATGGGTGATAGATGAACCCAAAGGAATAGAATTTCCTCCGACCATTAATTGGCAGGTTGGTATAAAGGAAGGGTAGAGCTGTATATCGATGAACCGATTGACTATAAATTTCCCTACCAAAGGAAGGGTAGAGCTATATATAGAGAATGAAATGGGGCAACGGTGATGTATACCTAGTAGAGAAGGGTATGAGATCCGGTGAATTTGATGTCAAATTGGCTTGTGACCTAGATTCCAACGAAACTCTGTGGTTAAGCATGCTTAGGAAGGAGTAGTCCCAGGATAGGTAAAACCCTGGGAAGTTAAGTTAGTAAGGTTATAGAGACTTGAGGAATAGTGATTGTCTCAAGGTTTCTCCATGACTAATGATCATCTTAGTTAGATGAATCATATTCAAAGGCATATAGATATGATAGACATTATTGAACTAGAGGAGGCTAGCAGTTGTTATAGAGATACACAGCTTTATGGGTCTTATAAGATATTGTCAGGGAGATATCCTTACTCCTGAATCACCTTACCATTAATAAAGCTCATGCGAATGAAAGAATTTGATGTTATGTGTGATGATAAATGTGAGAATAGGTTCATAAAGCTAAGAGACAAGCTGACATTTGCACCAGTATGAATTATGCCAGATCCTAGTGTGGCCTATATGGTCTACAAAGAAGTAACCTGAGAGGTCTGCTAATGAAGCAACCGGTATGGGTTGTAGTGAAATGAGTATACGGGATTGGGATGTGCCCAGTGTAGCGGGCAGAATGGTGGCGTATGTCTCTTGACAGCTGAAGTCTTTTGAGATAGAATACCCCACTTATGATTTAAAGCTAGTAGCAATTATCTTCATATAAAAGGATGATTATTTAAATATGCCTTTATGATAATGAGGATTGAAGTAGAATTAAAACATTGTTATTAATGCTAATGCTATGAGGATATTATTTGAATATTTTGATGATTAGAATAGGAATTATGAGTCATGATTTTAGTATGCTAGATAGGAATGAATGAGGAAACCTAATTTTTGGATCAACTAATGTTAAGGTTTTAAGACTGGTAATCGAATGAATTATGACCTAAGAATCAAATAATAGTTGAATTGATTCTTTAGTCATTTGAATTGACCTGAATCATTTGAGGTACTAGAATATGGTATAGATATGTATGAGGTTTCTAGAGGTTGCTATTTGCTAACCTAGCATAAGGAAAGATCTTGATTATAGAATATTCCCTTGAAAAGATTGATTGAGAGTTAGTTCCCTGGTGAAACAAAGTAGTAGATAGAACCAGGGTAGCCACAGATTATAGTGTCAGGGTCAAGACAAATAATAAAAGATATGCTAGTGGCTAGTGGATTTCCTGTACAACGTGGGTAGATTAACCTGGTAAAGGAAGTAGAATTTTCCTGGAGCAGGACCAATGTCGAAAGTCCATACAAAATAACCCTAGATGATATGGCGGAATTAAAGAAAGCCGGTTACAAAACTGCTAGAGAAGAGGGACCTTAAAAGATCTGGGTTCCTGTTATAATGGTACTTCTATTAAGAGACAACCAACTAGAGAGAGCTACCTACAGAGAGTTCTAATTAGAGAGGGCTACCGATGGAGGGTTTTGATTAGAGAGGGCTACCTACAGAGAGTTCTAACCAGAGGGGATAACCAGTCAGAGTGGACTGAGTTAAGCACCGAGTGAAGTATCAGAGGGGATAACCAGTCACATGATGTAGAATGCCAAACTATTTTTGGTCAAATCCATCTATTTGGGCCTTGAACAACCACATACATGATTTTGGCTAATTTGAGGTCAAGAGAATGAAAGTTTAGTCTCTGTCTCGAATTTGCATGAAAACTACCATACCCACTCCATTTTTCATTAGGATTCTAGAATATCCAACCATTTTTGTCAAATTCAACCGTTTGGGCCCTGAATGGACTCATAGTGATTTTGGCTAATTTGATTTCAAGAGAATGAAAGTTTAGTCACCAACTCAAATTTGAGTCAAAACACACATACCCACTCCATTTTCATGAGGATTCTAGAATGGCCAACCTATTTATCAAATTCATCCGTTTAAGCCCTGAATGAATATAAAGGCGATTTTGGCTAATTTATAGTCAAGAGAATAAAAGTTTGGTCACCATCTCAGATTTAGATGAAAGCCCACATATCTACTCCATTTTCCATAAGGATTTTAGAATGCCCAACATTTTTGTAAAATTCATCCTTTTGAGCCCTGAATGGCTACATAAAAGATCTTGGCTAATTTGGGGTCAACAGAATGAAATTTGGTCACTATCTCGAATTTATGTGAAAACCCACATACCCACTCCATTTTTCATCAGGATTCTAGAATGCCTAACCTTTTTGTCCAATTCATCCATTTGGGCCTTAAACGGTTACTAGGTGATTCTGGCTAATTTCAGTTCAAGAGAATGAAAGTTTGGTCACCATCTCGGATTGCATGAAAACCCATATACCCACTCCATTTTTCATGAGGATTCTAGAATCCCCAATGTTTTTGTATATATCATCTATTTGGGCCCTAAACGGCCATATATGCGATTTTGGCTAATTTGAGTTCAAGAGAATGAAAGTTTGGTCACCATCTCAAATTTGAGTCAAAACCTACATACCCATTCCATTTTCTATGAAGATTCTAGAATGCCTAACGTTTTTATCAAATTCATCCATTTAGGCCTTGAACGGCAACATACATGATTCTAGCTAATTTGAGTTTAAGAGAATGAAAGTTTGGTTACTGACTCAGATTAGCGTGAAAACACACATATCCACTCCATTTTTCATGAAGATTCTAGAATGCCAAACGTTTTTGTCAATATCATCCATTTAGGCCCTTAACAGCCATATATGCTATTTTGGCTAATTTGAGTTCAAGAGAATGAAAGTTTGGTCACCATCTCAAATTTGTGTCAAACCCCACATACCCACTCCATTTTATTTAAGGATTCTAGAATGCCCAACGTTTTTGTCAAATTCATCCGTTTGGGCCCTGATCAGCCACATACGTGATTTTGGTGAATTTGAGGTTAAGAGAATAAAAGTTTGCTCACCGTCTTGGATTTGCATGAAAACCCACATACCTACTCCATTTTTCTTAAGGATTCTAGAATACTCAACCTTTTTGTCAAATTCATCTATTTGGGCCTTGAATGGCCACATATGCAATTTTGACTAATTTGAGGTCAAGAGAAAGAAAGTTTGGTCACTATCTCAGATTTGCATAGAGATCCACATACCCACTCTATTTTTAATGAGGATTCTATAATGCCCAATATTTTTGTCAAATTCATCTGTTTTTGCTCTAAATGACCACATACATGATTTTGGATAATTTCGGTTCAAGAGAATGAAAGTTTGGTCACAATCTCATATTTGCATTAAAACCACCATACCTAATCCATTTTTCATGAGGATTCTAGAATTTCCAATTTTTTGTCAATATCATCTGTTTAGGCCCTAAACAGCCACATACGTGATTTTGGCTAATTTGAGTTTAAGTGAATGAAAGTTTGGTCACCATCTCAAATTTGAGTCAAAACCGACATACCCACTCCATTTTCTATGAGGATTCTAGAATGGCTAACATTTTTATCAAATCCATCCGTTTGAGCCCTGAACGGCCCCATATGTGATTCTAGCTAATTTGAGTTTAAGGGAATGAACGCTTGGTTACTATCTTGGATTAGTTTGAAACACACATACCCACTCCATTTTTCATGAGGATTTTAGAATGACTAACATTTTTGTCAATATCATCCGTTTGGCCCTTAAAAGGCCATATATGCTATTTTGGCTAATTTGAGTTCAAGAGAACGAAAGTTTGGTCACCGTCTCGAATTTGCATCAAACCCCACACTCCTATTCTATTTTCTTTGAGGATTGTAGAGTGCCCAACATTTTTGTCAAATTCATCTGTTTGGACCCTAATAGCCACATACGTTTTAGCGAATTTAAGGTCAAGAGAATGAAAGTTTGGTCACCATTTTGGATTTACGTGAAAACCCACATACTCACTCCATTTTTCTTGAGGATTCTAAAATACTCAACATTTTCATAAAATTCATCTGTTTGGGCCCTAAACAGCCACATATGCAATTTTGTCTAATTTGAGGTCAAGAGAAAGAAAGTTTGGTCACTATCTCAAATTTGCGTGGAAACCCACATACCCACTCTATTTTTAATGAGGATTCTATAATGCCCAATATTTTTGTTAAATTCATCCGTTTATGCCCTGAATGGCCACATACGCGATTTTGGCTAATTTCAGTTCAAGAGAATGAAAGTTTGGTCACCATCTCGGATTTGCGTGAAAACCATCATACCACTCCATTTTGCATGAGGAACAAGAGGAGAATCGTTCTCCCGATACTATAAGGGCTCAAAGGTTGTAGTTTATCGAAAGACATATATCGATATATGTGTACAAGGGGACACTTGGCACCATGTTGAATGGCAAACACAAGTATTTGTAGGTCATGTAAGGCCCTATATTGGGTGGTTCGGCTCCTCAAGGTAGAGAACAAGTCTCCAGATTATATGGGGCTTAATAGGTGCTATTAGATGGATAAAATATGTCGGTGATGTGTGCACATGACATTTTTAGGGCAGGTACATATACCCTACGTTTTTTAAAAGGAAAAAGAGGTATAGGCCATGTGGGTTCCACATGTAGACACACCGACACATACACACTCAGCAATCCCCTAAGGTAGAACATATGGTGCATTCTAAAGACACAGACCCGTGTGGCATGGTCTGAAACCTACATCGATAAAGTAGCTTTATTAAAGTAAATTTAATAAAGTAGCTTTAATAAAATAAGTAATGATGGGTAATTATGGCATTGACTTTTGTGTTGGACAAATCAGAAGATGATGCATGTCCCTTCATTATGAGAATCCATTATTTAGCTTTTATATTGGCTTTACCAGAAGGTGCCACATGTCCCTCATCATGACATTGGCTTTTTGACTTTTGTGTTGGCACTCTCATAAGGCACCACTGTTAGGATTGTCAAGCACACCGGTAGTTTAAAATTTCATCAATCCCAATTGCAGATCTATCAATGACATTTAAACCTAGTTAGAAAGAATCGTACCTTTTCAAATTTAGGGTTTTCAATCTCTAGGAACCAACACCTCCGATTGGCCCCTCTACAGGTATCCATACGGACTACGTGCTAGCGCCTCTAATGTCTCCCGCCTCTCTAGGGTTTCCTTACGGCTCCTTAGTTTCTCATCCATGTATGAGTTTTTCTGCTTCATCATTCTTATAACCCATTAGGGCTATATTCAAATTTCAAAATTAACTTGATTGATTTTGAAATTAATTAACCCTTAATTATCTTGATGAGCTAATTAAATAAATTCAGTTTAATTTAACTTATTTTTTTAATCCAAATAAAGAGCCAATAGATTTAATTTATCTTCATAAATTAAATCTGAGATACTATATCTCTATCGTGTTAGTTTTAAATTTAATTTTATAATAAAATTAAATTTAAAACTAACACAATATAATAATTTCATAAAATATGTATATATACACACATATATATGTATAAATATGTATTTCAAAAATACATATGTATATATAATATTATTAATTTTCTTTTTATGAATTTTATATCATATAATTATATATATAGATATATATATATATAATTCGTCCACCCTAGATTAAACATTGTATTCATTGAATCTTAGACACATCTTAGAGATTCAATGAACCTGGACATTATAGCCAGTGTTGGGCTATTCTTGTATGTGACCCTGTAGGCCCATACGAAGTTGGTAGTGGGCCAATAATTGTACTAACCTACAAATCACAAGTAGCCTCTAGTAAAATATTATGACTACCTAATTCATATGAGGATCGTTAACATGATGCAACCTGTCATACAACCATCTCATGTCCCTTTTGTCACATGATATTTCAGTCAAGGATAAGGTGTGGACAATGTCATCCCCTTGTTCCTGACCATTACTTTCCTGATTCCTGAGTAGTCTGACAATAGAAATGGAAACTCTTTTCCATCATAGTATGACTATACATTTCTTATACTAACTCATCGATGGACCCAGTAATATCTCTCTACTAATGTGAGGGACAAATTCCATCTTGACCATTCACATTCCTCTGCATGAAATATCACCAAGCCCAATCGTAGCCTTTATCATCACCCAGTCAAAGGTGACTTTTGACTAGTTCAAAGCTTAGCACCTCTCATAAAGGAATACATGATGACCTCAGGTCAAAGGGCATTATGACATTGTTATACATGAGATAAGCTTATGAATTGATCTATACAGCTTTCTCATAGTATGTCAGTCTAGCACCTTGTACTCTTACAAGTGCCTAAGACTTTGATTTGTATCTCCATATCTTATCAAAGACATACTGGTCTTACTTCATCTTTACTCCGGCATAGATGACCGAATGGAGGATCTTTATATTTATCCATGGATACAATTATGGTAGTTATCATGCAAATAATATGATAATAGAATGGAGAATAATAATGTTGAAAGTACAATGATTGGCCCCTAGGGCACAATTTCTAATAGCCACCTAGCCTCTGAGTTGAGGAAATTCACCAGTCTTCGGTCTAGTCATATGCCTGGCTTACCTAGACACCGAGGGAGGAGAGAGAATATATTTTGACATGGCATTTCCCTGACATTCCTTGGGCAGGTCGGGTGAATTTTCTAGTAGTTAGGTTGACTAAGTCAGAGAAAATGAGTATTGGGCACCCTGGGATATTTTAGCACTTATGACACATGTCATAAGACCAATCTAATATATCTCCAAGCCTTAATAATTTCATGCAGCCATAGAAAAAGGGAAGAAAAATAGAGAAAATAGTCAGAAAATAAAAGAGAAAAGGTGGAGAAAAACTTAGTGTTTTCATTAGAAAATAAAAGAGAAAAGGTGGAGAAAAACTTAGTGTTCTTGAACTCCGAAGCTAATTTTCCCTTTGAAATCATGTTTCTAGCTCCCCGAGTCTTCTCTAATGTTGTTTGTCTTATTGAGAGCAACATTTATATAGTTTAGGATTTCTTATCAGAGGTGTTTGGTGCCATCTACAAGGTGGAGGTACTACTGGAATCAAAAACCCATCATGGAATCGAGTAGAGGTATGTATAAGCTCTGATTTGAGCTAAATCTCCTAAGATTTTGATAAGTTTTCTTGAAGTTATTTAGGTTGCCTAGTTTCAACTAGAACCGGGTGTTAGATCCTATATGTTTGGATGATAACAAAGATTAGACTAATGATAAAAGAGGATATGATAACAAATGAATTTGAACAAAGTAAATAAATGGTAAAGCTTTACTTGAAGTAAGAACTGGAGTAATGAAGAAGATCTGAGGGAAAGAGCAAAGGAAAAACCTCAGTGGTAGTTTTTGTGTATGTTTACTCAAGTGATGACCACTCTAGTAAGAAACATTGTTACTCGAGTGGGCACTTGAGTAACGTTGAAAGAAAATGTTTTCGAAAGCACTGCCAAAATTTGGATGACGTTACTCGAGTAGCCACTCGAGTAATCTGCAAACTTATATGAGCCATTACTCGAGTAGCCACTTGAGTGACACATGAGAAAAGGCTTTACTTGAGTAGCCACTCGAGTAACCAAGGCAAAAATCTTCCAGTAGCTCTCGGCCAAGAAATGCAACAATTTACTCGCGTAGCCACTCGAGTAACTAGGTGTGAAAAAGGCATTACTCGATAGAGCACTCCAGTAATCTCCAGAGTTATTTGAAGCATTACTCAAGGGGTCACTCAAGTAATCAGGTAAACAAAGAACAAGTACTCTCAGCCAAGAATTTGATGCAATTACTTGAGTGAGTAATCGAGTAATATGCAAAGTTATTTAAAATTTACTTGAGGGGTCACTCGAGTAAGGTTTGTGGAAACAACATGGCCACTCGAGTAACCACTCGAGTAATAGGCTTACTAGAGGAAGCACTCAAGTAAATTGTGAAGAAAAGACATGGACACTTGAGTAATCAGGTATTTCCAAGGTTTTTGATGTATTACACTCCATGTCTTACCCGAGTAATATCTTATGAAAAATGTTGAATTACTCACTGCCATATTTTTTATAGGTTTACTCAAGGAACTACTCGAGTAACAAACATAATCACTTGAGTAGCTACTCGAGTAATAAAGTCTAGAAATCATTTTTTTAATCGAATAATTATTGATTTAATATCTATATGATTAACTCTTCATTGCACTAGTATTCTAAGTATATTTACAGAGAAACAATGAAGAGATAATGCCAGAAGTGAAAAGTCAAATAAAAGTCCGAACGCTCACCTACCGCTGCCTACCGCAAATGGATAGTTTTCAAATTTGAAGAATGGTCAATCGTTGCTGCATGACTCTAACGGACATATTTGAATTGCTTCCAACGGACACTACAAATCATCTATATATATGGAGAATTCAAAGTATAGAAAACAAGAACTGAGAACACACGAACATATACTAATCAACACACTTTTAGTGCTTTATTTTCTTATACACATTCATTGTACTTCAATGATTATATATTTGCTCTGTGAGAGAGTTTTTTTATTACAAACTCAATATTTGTTATTGAAAAACTTAAGGTTTGGAACCTTGAGTTGGGGATTTGATTACAATGTGTAAGGGGGAGCAAGTGTCCAGGTGAAGGAACTTGCTGTGTACTGAGGTGCCTAGAACCCACCGAATCTTGGAGAATATAATGAAACTCTTAGAGACGCTCTGAGGACTGGACGTAGGTCAAAGTGGTTATGGCCGAACTAGTATAACTCCCGGTGTACACTTCGGTGATATTTCTCTTTGCTCTCAACTGTTTTAAATATTCTATCAATTTTCTTATACGCAACGAAATTTCTGGTATCACCCAATTTACCCCCTCTTGGGTGAAATGCTTGAACTAATATTTGGTATGAATGTGGAAAGCTAGGACATTTGAAATCAGAATGTCAAGAACTGATTCAGAAGAATAAAGAGAAGAGGAAAGGCAAATTCTACAACAAGAAGAAAGCCTTTGTATCTGCCATATGGGGAGATAGCTCTTCTGATGAAGAAAGCGATGAAGAGGAGGTAGCCAATATCTGTCTAGTTGCTCAAGAGGAAATAGAAGAAGAGGTAACTAATCCTGATCCTACCTATGATGAATTACTTTACAAATATAATGCTTTACATTCTGAATTCATCAAAGTAGTTAAAGAACTAGCTATTTTCAAAAAGAAAAACAAAGTTCTTGGAGTAAAACTTAAAGAGAATTTTTAAAAGTATTGTGAAAATTGTACCTCTTTGAAAAAGAAAAACACTGATCTTACAAATCTCTTGAAAAATTCACTAATGGAAGTGAAATGATAAATGTAATTTTAAAAGCTCAACGATTTGTGAATGATCGATCTAGGATTGGATATGATCCAATATCAGACAGAAGGAAAGGAAGAAAAAAAGCTGGAGGTAAATCATACTTGAATTATTTTCAGCATTCTGTACATACATCAAATCCTTTTGCACATTATAATTGTTGTAATAGAAAAGGTCATTATACTTCATCATGCATTTATAAGAAGAAAGGAAATATAGGAACCTACAAATTGGTACCTAAAGGTTTATATGTTCCTAAAATCTTTTGTACTAACCCAAAAGGATGTGGGTACCTAAGACTTAATCATAATTGATTGCAGATATGTTTTAAAGATTTCAAAAACAATAAATGGTATATAGACAGTGGATGCTCTAGACATATGACCGGAGATTTTAAAAGTTTTACCACATTGCAACCTAAGGAAGGTGGAAAGGTAAAATTTGGAGGAAATAGATCTGGAAAAATAGCAAGAATTGGTGAAATAAAAAATGACAAAGGAATACAAGTCAAAGATGTATATTACGTTGAAGGCTTATGTTTGTTGAGCATCAGTCAAAGTGCAGATAAAGACAACGGGATAATATTTGATTCAGAGGAATGTCTAATTGTCAACAAGAAAGACTTACAACATGATAAGAAAAATATCAAGGCAAAGCTCAGAGCAAAAAGGGAAGGTAATTGCTATACACTTGATATCAATAGAAATAACTCTAAAAATTGTTTTCTAAGTAATGCCGACAAAATTTTGTTATAGCATAAGAGACTAGCTCATGTCAACATGTATCAACTAGGCAAACTACTCAAAAAGGATTTAGTTCTTGGATTACCCAAAGTAAGTTTTAAAGGTGATTTGATGTGTGACGCATGTCAAAAGGGTAAACAAACTAAATCATCTTTCAAATCAAAAAAAGAAATTACAACAAATTGACCACTTCAATTGATACATATGGATTTAGTTAGTCCAACAAGAGTTAAAAGCCTTGGGGGCAACTTATATTCATTGGTCATTATTGATGATTTCTCTAGATTTTACATGGACTATTTTTCTGTCATCAAAGGATGAAACCTTTGCAGAATTTATTGTTTTTGCCAAGAAAGTGCAAAATGAGAAAGATATGTCCATTACAGGTATCAGGACAGATCATGGTGGAGAATTTGAAAATCAAGCCTTCGAAGAATATTGTGATACTAATGGCATTGATCACAATTTCTCTGCTCCAAGACACCACAACAAAACGGAGTCATGGAATGTAAGAATAGAGTTCTCATTGAAATGGCTAGAGCAATGTTGAATGAAAAGAACGTGTCTCAAGTTTTATGGGCCGATGCAATGAGCACAGCATGCTATATTTCAAATAGAGCCTACATTAAAACAAAACTTGGAAAGACACCATACGAGCTATATAAAGGAAGGAAGCCGAACCCTGCTCATTTACACATCTTCGATTGTAAGTGTTTCATTCATAACAATGGTAAAGATAACTTAAAACAAATTTCATTCTAGAATAGATGAAGGAATTTTCCTAGGCTATTCTAACCGAAGTAAAGCATATAGAATTCTCGATAAAAGAACATGTGTTGTTGAAGAATCAATTCACATTGTATTTGATGAATTTGAATCCTTTGACAAAACCATTCATGATGAGCAGGAAGTTGTTTTAAATCAAGAAAATGGTCAATCTATTTCTAAATCTCTTATGCCAAAAGTTGATCAAACCAAGGAAGAAGATCAGTCACTAGAACAACCTAAAGCTTGGAAATTCAATAGGAGTCATCCCCTAGATCAAGTCATAGGAGATGTGAATAAAGGAGTCAAAAATAGAAATAGAATTTTCAGTCAAGTTAGTTTTTCTGCATTCATTTCTGAGATTGAACCTTCTAACATTGACGAAGCTCTATCAGATAATGATTGGGTTATAGCAATGCAAGAAGAACTAAACCAATTTGAAAGAAATCAAGTTTGGGATTTGGTACCCCAACCAAAGAATCATCCGATCATTGGCACAAATGGGTATTCAAGAACAAACTTGATGAATCCACAATTATTGTCAGAAACAAGGAAAGATTGGTGGCTAAAGGCTATAATCAAGAAGAAGGAATTGATTATGAGGAAACGTATGCTCCAGTGGCTAGATTGGAAGATATACGAGTACTCTTCAAAAACCTGTCTTACAAAATTTATTTAGACTGGTTATAAATAAAACCGGTCCTAAAATGTTAAAATTTTTTAACATTTAAGATTGATTTTTTTGTAAATCGGTCTTAAATGTTAAAACATTTTTAATCTTAAAATTTTAACATTTTAAGACCAGTTTGTACAAAAACGGGTCTTAAATGTAAAACATTTAAGACCGGTTTTTGTACAAACCAATCTTAAATTTGAAATTTCCCTCTTTTAAGACCATTTTTTATTGAAAACCGGTCTAAAATGTAAGATTTTTTGCCCATATTTTTACTCTCGCGCCCAGATCGCGCGCTCTGTGAACCCTTTCTTCTCTTTTCGCCATTTCTCTGTGAGCTCTGTCTGTGCTTGTTCTAAACTCATCCATGGCGTCCCGTCCCTCATTTGCTCAACTCTCCTCCATCATTACTACTGTCGTTGTTGTGTTCGTCGTCGCTGTTCTTTGATTATTGTCAGTCTTATCCTCCACCATCTCTAATCTCCGCAGTGACCATTCTCCTCTGCCTTGACTTCCCTTTGTCAATGCTGTGAATTTGAGGACTTCATTTTAACCTCAATCGATGCCACCGTGACTTTGGGTTGAAGCTCGCTCCTTGGTCTTCAATCAGGTTAGTGTTCGATCTGTTATTTAGTTGTACGTTGTTCAATAATTAATAATGTTCTATGAAAAAATGGTTCTTGTTGTTGCTTTGAGTACTTAAACATAATCTAGAAAAAATTAAATCTGCACATTCTTGTTAGATATATGCTCTGACTTTTAATAACATCCCTATGATATTTGGCTTGGTGTAATACCACTCTATGTTATGTTTTAATTTAGTGCGATTGTTTGATTATTGTCAGTGTTATTGGATTGTTAAAACAATACTAGTTTCAAATGGTTCCTGTTAATTTCGTTGAAATCTCTAAAAACTCTATTGTTGTTGTTTTTTGTCTATCCTTTTGTTGTTGGATATATGGTGCTAGAAGTGTTGAGATATATATGATCATAGTTGGATAAATGCTAAACGAACGAGTATTGAATATGATAATGGGGTGAGGGGTTTTTTAGACTTCGCTAGTAGAAATGCCGATGATGGTAGTGGGAAGTTTTATTGCCCTTATGTAGTATGTTTGAATAAGAAGCGACTAAGTACTGTAGATATATATACACATTTAATTTGTGAAGGATTTTGTAAGAGTTATACAGTATGGGTATGGCATGGTAAAGAATTAGAAATGCCAAGTTCATCTCAACAGGGGGAGTGAACTTTGATGATAATGACATGGATACGGATGATCGGATAGAGGATATTATTCGTGATATAGGAGAAGAGACTTTTAAGTAATCACATGCATATGGTAATATGTGTAGTGATGCTGAGACGCCGTTGTACCCGGGGTGTAAAAAATACCAATTGTTGAAAGCAGTATTGAAATTGGTAAGCTTGAAAGCACGGCATGAACAGAACAACAAGAGTTTTTCAGAAACGCTTGAGGCTTTTAAGGACATGCTTCCACATGATAATGTGTTGCCTTCTCGATACTATGATGCTAAGAAAATATTGTGCCCACTAGGGATAAAGTAGAAAAAGATCCATGCATGCCCTAATGAATGTTTATTGTATAGAAAAGAGCATGAAGAGGAACAATAGTGTTCGATATGTGAAACCCCGAGGTACAAATCAAATAACGCTCCTACAAAAGTATTGTGGTACCTTCCAATCATACCAAGGTTCAAGCGCTTGTTTGCTAATGAAAACGATGCAAGAAATTTGAGATGGCACATGGATGAGAGGATATCTGATGGAAAGCTTCGACATCCAGCTGATTCTTCTCAATGGAAGAAAATCAATCAATTATTTCCTATCTTCGGTGAAGAGCCAAGGGACCTTAGGCTTGGGCTTAGCATGGATGGAATGAATCCTTTTGGTAGCCTGAGTAGTATATATAGTTCATGGCCTGTTCTGTTGGTAATTTACAACTTATCTCCTCTATTATGCATGAATCAAAAGTACATCATGTTATCTATATTGATTTCAGGACCAAAACAACCCGGAAATAACATAAATGTTTAATTGGAACCCTTGATCGAAGACTTGAAAGAGTTGTGGGATGAAGGTGTTCATGTTTTTAACACGAACAAGAAGGAGGTTTTTAAAATGCGAGCCATGATCTTTTGTACTATAAATGACTTCCCTGCATATGGAAACTTGTCAGGATATAGTGTTAAAGGCCATAAAGCATGTTCAATTTGTGAAGAAGGAACATGCTACCATCAACTTCAAAATGGAAGAAGGACAGTTTATCTTGGCCATTAGAGATTTCTTAGACAAGGCCACCCATATCATAGATTAAAGAAAGCTTTTTTTGGTGGACAAGAGTTTGAAGATGCTCCGAAAGCATTGACTGGGGAACAAGTTTATGAAAAGGTGAAAAATATGAATGTTATCTTTGGTAAGACTACAAAGAATAGTATTGAGAAAAGTCAATGGAAAAAGAGGTTTGTCTTCTTCAATCTTCCATATTGGCTGAAGCTTGATATGAGATACTGTATTGATTTCATGCATGTGGAGAAAACGTATGTGATAGCATTATTGGGACACTGGTTAACATACAAGGTAGTTATAAGGATGGTGTGAAGGCAAGATTAGATTTGCAAGAAATAGGGATACGAGAAGACTTGCATCCAAAGCCATATGGTACGAGAACTTTTTGTCCTCCAACTGCTCATACTTTGTTTAAGGATGAGAAAAGAAGCTTTTGTGAGTGTTTACATGACATCAAAGTTCCTTTAAGGTATTCTTCAAATGTTAGGAAGCTTGTGTCGATGAAAGACTTGAAGTTAATGGGGATAAAGTCTCATGATTGTCATGTCTTAATGCAACAACTACTCCCAGTAGCTATTCGAGGCATTGCCGAATATGATCTTCAACATATTTTGACTAGACTTTGTTTCTTCTTCAATGCTATTTGTAGCAAAGTCATTGAGACAGAAAAAATTGAATGAACTAGAAAATTAAGGATATCTGATTTTGTGCCAGCTTGAGAAGCTTTTTCTTCCTTCTTTTTTTGACATCATGGTACATCTAGTCAGGGAAATCAAGTTGTGTGGCTTTATCTATTTACGATGGATGTACCCAATTGAAAGAACTATAAAAATCCTAAAAGGGTATGTGAAGAACCCTAACCGGCCTGAAGCATCTATTATTCAGAAATATGTTTCTGAAGAAGCCATGGAGTTTTGTCAAGATTACTTATCAAATGTAGGACACATTGGACTTCCTAAACGTCATGACGAAGAAGGCGGTAGACGTGGGGCTTCAGTAAATAGTATGGATCCTGTGAATTGCAACAAGTCCACTTGTATATCTTGAATAATGTTATGAAGTTCAAGATTACATTAATACTCATAAAGAAATTGTACGGAAAGGAAATAGTCGAATAACTGAATAAAGGTTAATTAGGGAGCATAACAAAACTTTTGCACATTGGTTCAAACAAAAGGTTGATGGCGAAGAATGTGTTTCTGATACAATTAAATGGTTAGCATGTGGTCCTGAGGCTGATGTCATAAGTTGGACTTCATTTGTGATCAATGGTTATAAGTTTTACACGAAGTCCCTTGATGATAGGAGCACCGTCCAGAACAATAGGGTTATGTTAGTGGCTGAATCTATGCACTTCTCTAGTTCAAAAGATAAGAATCCTAGATTGGCAACAATACCTTATTATGGGGTGATTGAAGAGATTTGGGTGGTTGATTATGTTAAAGTTAAACTTCCCATTTTCAAATGCAAGTGGGTTGATGTCAACAATGGTGTGATGATTGATCAGTTGGGATTTACATTGGTTGATTTAAAGAGAAGTTTTAGAGATGAACCTTTTATTATGGCATATCAAGCGAAACAAGTGTTCTATGTTACTGATCAGGCAAATAAAATGTGGTTTGTAGCTCTCCAAGGAAAAAGGGTCATTGATATTAATCAGGAAAGTCATTCAATGAATGATCTTCTTGAGATTCCTTTTTCTAGGGGTTTACTAGAATTGAAGAAGATGAAGCAGACAATGAACACAGCACAAGAAACGATTATCATGAAGGGATATGGGAGGATATCCCTTTATAAAACTACATTGAAGGTTAGTTAGCTAAAATAATTATCATGAACTATATTTGAATTATGTATATTGTTATTGGTGTATATATAAAACTACTTTTTTTGTTGTCGTCACAGGAAAATGAAGGATATGAGGTGTACGTCTTAGTGTAGATTCTCCAAAGCCAAGCCAGCTAGTGATCATCAGCCTGAGAAGAGTGTGTATAAAGTATTTTGGCCCTAATGAATAACAGCATTGTCATTAATGTAATTTAATCTTTGATATATGTATGTAAGTGAAAAGATAAGGAACTTGGTCAAAACAGCATTGTCATGGTTGTATGATTTCCTTGCATTATGATTCTGTCTATGATTGTGAGTTTATTATTCATGGTTGTTTTCCTTGCTTTTGTTTCGGCCAGCATTGTTTAAGCACAAGGGAGTTGAGTTTTAATATGTTCCAATGAGTTTTGAGTTTCTCACATGTTATTAAGATGTTTAATTATAATCTGTAAGAGAAGAAGATTTATTTGAATATCGTTGAACTAACTGTTGCTTGCTGAATGAAATGTTTTAATAAGGGAAATGGCTTGCTGGGTAAATTTTTTAAACGAAAATTTAAAAAAAACTACTTTTAAGACCGGTTCTCTCCAAAACCGGTCTGAAAAGTACATTTAAGACCGGATTTGGAGAGAACCGGTCTTAAAAAAATTTTTAAGACCGGTTTACTTCAAAACCGGTCTTAAAAGTATTACTTTAAGACCGGTTTTGTAGAAAACCGATATTAAAATTTTAACTTTTTATGAAAAACCGGTCTAAAATTTGAACCTTTTAGACTGATTCCTTTGATAACCGGTCTAAAAATATTTATTTTTATACCGTTTTTATAATAGCCTGTCTTAAAACATGTTTTTAAGACCGATTCTATAACAGGTCTAAAAAGTAGCAAACTTTTAAGACCAGCTGTATCAAGACCGGATCCAGAACTGGTCTAAAATGTCGTTTTTAACCGGTCTTAAAAGTGATTTTTTCACTAGAGTTGTGAACTACTGAACAACGCTTCTGAAAGATTTTGAGATTTTTAGAAAAAATCCACTCAACTACAGGTTCAAGCCCTGTCTTGATGTTGGAATTTGAAATTATTTTTCGAAAGTAGTTCGAAGTCACTGTGTAAAAGCTCATCCAATTGGGTTGGAGAATAAGGTGCTACACGGAGGCCCTGGGCTGCCAGTTCATGGTCACCAAGCACTGTGGTTCTATGATAAGGGACCGGTTAGGCTCTTTGTTACATACTGTAAGTGTTTTGTTTGATGATTTGCTTTACATGCTTAGCATTCTGTATATCATATAAGTGGTTTGTGTTACTAGTGCGATTCTTTTGAGTTTCACCCTTTCCAACCAATAATCTACAGCAAAGGCGAGTAGCTCTAAGGTCAAGAAGGTAACCACAGAAGGGTGAAGTGCATGCCGAATAGTTAGAGTCCATGTGGTTATCTTTCATTTTGGATAATGGTATAATTTGTAAATATAACTAAGTAGGAGTATTTGTAGCAACAACAGTAACAGGAGCGCTACCTGCAATAGCTGTAAACCGTACATTAGTATATCAACAAGAGTGCTAGTACTTTAATGTGACAAGTGAATTAGAATCAGGTAACCAAACGCTAAGAACCTGTAAGTTAACCACCATCACGTGGGCTTTTGCTAGAGAACGCTCTGTTTTTAAATAAAAGGATTTGAAACTGATGAGTGATAATAAATTTGCAAACCGATTTGAGACCTCACTTAAAATAATTTAATATGTTGAGTTTAGGTAAATTAGTTAGTTCTTCATTTAAAAAAATGTGTTTGCTTCCCTAAAGTACCCCTTTCTTTTTCCTTTTTGCCAACCTAATTAAAGTACCATTTTCAATCATTTGCAATCATTTGCATTGAAAACTACTCCTTTAATGATAAACCCCCTTAATATGCCCAATCAATACAAAGATTTTAAGGAAAACATTATAAACTAGAGAGACAAGTGGATTGAGGTCTAGCAGACAAAAACAAATCCCTCAACTAACTATTATATTTAGGACAAAGGAGCATAGCATTTATAACAAGTTATAGCATGCACAGCGCAGCTTATATTTTTCAGATGTGCACGGGTCAAACTTAAATGACTTCAATCAGCAACTCCATCTTATCTGACTACTATTTATTCAAAATTCAATAAAAATACCAAGAAAAGCATAGTACTACCAGCTCAACAGAATTTTAAGAGGCATTAATCAACGAACAACTTGGAAAATTCTCTTACCTCTAACCTATCTTCTTTTTCTACAATATCTATATGCAAAATCCATTCTGCTTCCGCCATTTTCAGATTGCAAACATTCTCTGCTATCTCAATAATCTGAAACTCTGATATCTAAAAGCAAAAACCATTCAAAATTGAGTTAATAACTATGGAACCCCACATGCTATCTATCTCATAGACACAATGGGACAACTGAGAAGTAAGGCCAAATGGCAAAATAGTGATAATACCTTCTTAGGGCTTATCTTTGCTTGCTTTTTTCTGAACCTTCTGATACAATTGCTTCGCAAGCTTTTCACACACTAGGAATTTCATGTATGGAATGTCTTCCTTCCTAGCGCCTCCCATAGTTTTCTTAATTCATTGCGAAACTGGCACGCAAGCTGAAACTAGGAAAGATACAACTACTACAACATAAAGCAATGCCTTCATCTTTTACGAAACGATTCCAAGTCTCTTCTCTGTAATTTGTAAACTAAAGAACCAGAAACGGGTCGAACCTTAGGGCAAATGAATATTTAACCAAAATTGAAGCTCTGCAAGGCAAAACACGAAGAACTTCATGGAGCTTTGTTGTTGACATATAGTAGACTTACAGATTCGGCATGTAATGGGGTGAGAGAACAGTGGGTCCCTTCTTTTTAACCAATAAGGGGCATCATAACACGTCGTCCAGCTTTTATTAGGATCCAAGGATTTTCTTGGAAAATTATTGAATTACGTCGTCCATCGTGGTCTTCACTGCATTAAGCCAAGCAAATATTCTGGATGGTCGTTTGACTGCTTGCCCGTGACATGGAGCCTAAAACGTAGAATTCTGTCATTAGTTATTAGAGTTCAAATGAATTCATTATTTTCTCACTTCCAACATGCTTCACCTAACTTAAAACTTAATTAATTTCCTTTAAAATTCAATAACTTTTTAACTTTACCCCTATTTAATATATCATATACCTCATAAAAATAGATTCAACATAATAATAAATAAAATGTACTACTCCCTCCTCTCATTTTTATAAGAGCCTACAATTTGAATTTCCTTTGTCTTTTTGTAAGGTCCTACTTGGATATTATTTGAGCATTTAGCGTTCTTATTTATAAAAAGGAGAAGTAAAGTAGAGAAATATAGTAGTAATTAGAGAAAGTATAAAAAAGAATGTATTATGAGTAAAAAAAAATAAGGAGAGATAGTAGAATTAAATAAGGACAAACCATAAAATCTAGTTTGACATTAAACTTTATCAAAATTACCTAAATACCCTAAGTTTGAAATATTAAAAAAAAGATTAATGACAACAACTGACAACTAATTTTTCCAAGGGTAATTAGGTGATTTCAAAAAACAAACTTCATTTCATAATAGTCATTTAAAATTTATAAGAATTAAGACATTATGAGAAACCATTAGGGTACTCTCATATACTGATAATCCTTGTATATAAGTGGAAATAGGTTAGGCTAGATTTTAGCTAAATAGGCCAAAGCCCTAAATAAGTATACCTAAAATTGAGTATAACATGATCTTGAGATATAGGTTTTTTTTTTTTTTAGGCTCACATCTAGTCTAACAAGGTCTAAAGCCTTTTCAAATATCTACTTAAAATATTGGCATTTATATAGACTTAAAAAGTCTATACCTCTAAATTCATATATAATTCTTGAGCCTATTTAAAAGTCTATGTTATGTTTTAAATGCCTAGAATCCATTCTTATATGTAAAATAATAGTTTAGCAAGGAAAAGAAAATAATGCCAAGTGACAACAATTATTTGAGCAAGTACGAATTGGAAAAATCAATCAGCTGTTGACTAAAGGAGATATATTTTCTAAAATCAACTAAGCACAATAAACGGCATGTAAAGCTAGATTATATATCTTTTGCTTTTCTTATAAACTGGAACAAATTCCTTCTATTGATTTTCTTATAAACTGGAACAAATTCTTTATGCTGAGATTATAATATTTCATTTGGGCATCACTAAAATAATTTTACAGCAATTATTTTGCTTTAACGAACTACATAAATAAAGGACAGTGAGTTAAGATTGTCATCTTGAGCAATCGAAAAAGAGAGGTATAGAGTTAAATGACTATTGAATAAAAGTGCTGAACTTGTGCATAAATGATTGGTTGTGAAACCAATGATTAAGACTAAGTTAGTAATTTTATAAATTATTTATAAAATTCATTTAGATTATATTATATATAATTATATATAATAGTACAAAATTAAAAACACAAACCGAAATAGTCAGGCCTGCAGGCTTGTAAATTAAGAATATTAAAGGCTTGGTCTGTTTGCCTAATATGACTGGCACTAAGACTAAATTTCACATATTTACTAAATAGGCTATCAAGGGCCTTTCTTTTCAATATATATATATATATGTATATATATATATATTCATGTTAAGGTCTTTATAAGTTGACCTGCTTACATGTACGACTCGTGGAATCTAAAAATAACTAAAGAATTTTTTGCCAACAAAAAATAACTAAAGAACTAACATTTAGTTAAACAACTTGCAATTAATATAATCTATCGATCAATATTATATATTATTATCTTAGAAATTTCATTATTGATTCACAACATTGGCAATATAAATTAATCTTCATATTGAAACGAATTACGTTACTTATAATTTTAAATGAATGCTGCAATATGGTACATTTTAGGTATTTCAGATCTTTAATATTGGCTAAGCTAATCTCAACCAGTATGGCAAGTTCTTTCCTGATGATTATTCACCCATTTGTATTAGCTTTTTTTTTTTTAAATGCACACCCATTTGTATTAGTTTATCACATTTTTTTTTTAGAAAAAATAGTTTTTTCAGTTTAAGGGAGCAAAAAACAAGAAAGAAAGAAAACCAGAGGGAGAGAGGCATGAGTAGACACCATCATACTACATTGGGAGTCCTTGGTAATTGATCACTTTCGTCACACAAATCGATAAAACAATTCAGCAATTTACAGATACAGCTCCTCCAACACGACCTTTTCCTCTATCAGTATGGCTGGCTGGCTCCAAATGAATGAATAATTCATACATCTAACCTATTTGTGTGTGTCTGTTTTGTGTGTCTCCTGACTTCTTATCTACAAATCCTCCTCCATCCTCTATTGTAATCTTCAACAGTTACTAACAAATAAATAAATAAATAAACTTGAGAAGCACAACCAGTCAGCTTCAAATTGCAAAAAGTCTCCTTGGCAGGCTCAAACTCCCAGCGAAACACGTGTCTTTATAGGCTTTAGCTTCAACCCCATGCTTTCCGGAGAAAGGAGCTCCGGACAGATGCAAGATGGGCTGAGTGGGCTCCTCGGGCTATCACTGAGTTGACTCGGCCTGCAAAGCCCATAGCCCATGAAGAAGTACTCCATCGGAATAAGCATTGCATGAGGCTGTTCCTCTGTCACCATTGATCCACAAGCCTGGACCTGCAAAATCAAAATCAGGCCCCAAAATCTTACCTACACTTGCTGCTTATTTATGAATATATCCCCTTTACGTGGTAATTATGTTTTTTTTTATTTAGAGGAGCAGACACTAACAGTATGATGTCACAAGCAGAATAGAACCTGGAACTTTCATAGGATGTAATGCTTCTAAGAAGTAATCTACTCAGCAGGCCATACTACTAAAAGACTTTATTGATATTATAAGGACTTGCATAAGATTAACCAACTCTATGGCTCCGGTTACGACATGTCCACACCCAAAAGAGAGAATGAACCAATTGCACTGAAAAATAGATATATAATCTTTTCAGAGACCACGTAAAATCCCAAGTCAGATCAGACTACATAGAGGTAAAATTCTTCTAATTGGTAATTTTTTCATCCACAAAACTCAAACTCGAGAACTTATTTCAGTAGAATAATTACCAAACCACTGGAAGCAACTTACACCTACAGTAGCATTATTCAATAGTAGCAGTCACTGCTTATTGATTTTTCATTCAATGATGTGTGTGTTTGGTATCATTTATTTTTGGACAATAAATCTTTATTACGTAAGCTGAAATAAAACTCCTTTCACATACTTACCTAATATACCGTGAATTACGATTTATAAGCATTTATTGCCTAAAAATAAGCTATTTCAAACGAGCACGATATGAAAGGCATTTCTTATATAAAATCGTTTCTCCCATTTCATTTCTTTTTCTATACTGTCCTTTTCTATGTACTGCATGGATGCTAATGGGTCATGAAAACTTATGAGCATTTATACCCTCACACAGACTTTTGCACTACATACCTCAACCAAGGCACTAAATCTCCTATCGAGTTTTTCCGTCATGTGGAGAGATTCAGAATGGAAAGGAGAATTTTCCCCAACAAATATGAGTGTACGACATTGTAGTCTCTTCAATCCTTCCGTGAGGTCTGGTCTCCTGCAAGTTGACAAAACAAGCTTAATGCACGTGGTATTACTGCCAATTCACAAACTGAAGAAGAACAAAGGCACAAACAAACCAAATTAAAGATCAGAATCAAATATTACAGCAGATTTTACCCATTAATTGCTTGAAAAAAACGCAAGACATTTGTGCTCTTCCTCTCATCAAGAAACTAGAAAAGAAGCATCCAAGTAACCTGGTGTAAGCCTTAGTGAATATATTGAATAAAGGGTTAATATAACTTTTAGTCCCTGAAGTTTAATCCAATTTTGATTTTGGCCCTCAAGTTTAAAATCGGTGGTTTTGATCCTTGAAGTTTGACTGTGGTCCCTCAAGTTTGAAATTTTTGGTTTTGGTCCCTCAAGTTTGAAAAGGACTAGGTTTTTTTCCGGTTCGATTTGGTTTTTCCAGTTTGGTTTGGTTTTCCACCAAGTCCTTCTCAAACTTGAGGGACCAACAGTTATAAACGGAGTAAATTTGAGGCACAAAAACCAAAACTTTTAAACTTGAGGGACCAAGAGTCAAACTATAGGGATCAAAACCACCAACTTTAAACTTGAAGGACCAAAACCAAAATTGAATCAAACTTCAGGGACCAAAAATTATATTAACCCTTAAATAAATAAAAAAGGCTGAAACAACAATCAGATTTAAGCACCACGGCAATACAAGGCAATGAAAGTAGTAACTAAATTTGCATAACACTGACTTTTCTGCAAGCTTGAGCTATCTCTGATTCTGGAACTTCCACAGTACCACGGACTTCCTGCAATTGGTTTCCAAAAAAAAAATTATAGAAAATCAAATAAAAGATGAGAGAGAAAGAGAACATAAGCTACAGGGCTAAAATCCTGGCATTACATTATTATACCTCGCTGAAGTATCGTTTAAGCAAGCACTCTTTCAGCAAACCACACATGCCATAAAAATATAGCAAATTTGACATCACCTAAAAATTAAACATGACCTAAGATAAAGTGGTGAGCTTTAAAAATCATGAATCAATTAGAAAGCGGGCCATAAAAACGAACCTTGTTATATAACCATTCAGTCCAAGAAGGTGACTTGCATAAAGGAGATACGAGTATTAAGCCAAGAACACGGTCCCTATATTTCATCTGTACCAAAGCACAAAAAAAAAAACAAAAAGAAAAAGAAAGAAGACCGACTTCATAGTTCATAGAGCCACAAGGCAAAACTCATTAGTCAAGTAGAGTGCATACAGCGAATAGAGTAAGAATATAAGCACCAGCTGTTACCCCCATACACATCACTGCACCCAGCCTGAATATAAAGGTGTTCATACCATTAGGAATAAACCAATTAAGGTACAAACATTAGATTTGCATCTAAAATATACTATGGAAATGCAATTCTAATCCCACTTATTTTTCAAGCCAGTATTAAGTTGGATGATGCTATTCAAGAGATCACTTTGAATATATATGTTCTATAGCCCATCTTGAAAGCTCAATTCGAGTGACCTATAAAACAGAAAATTCCAGATGTGAAAAGCTATAGCACATTCAATTAAATTGTAGTTACCCGAAATAATTGAGAATTTCAATGATTTGATCTGCTAAATCTTCAACAGAGAGCACAGGATCATCAGGACCAAGCGCAGCAGCTCCCAACTGCAAGAACACTTGTGAAAGTTTGACTAATGAAATAAATATACAATTAAATTAATTAACTTACAGACCTCATGTCCAGGAGGACTGATATGGTATATGCAGAAGTTGTGAAGCAGTAAAGATGCTGCCTCCGGACAAAAAAATAATCCTTGGAAACATGACATGTCTGGATCAAAAGAAAGAATAATAATTTATCAAACAGATTAAAAGCAAGAATAATAGACATTTTGAAAGCGAGCTGAACACACTCACAATTGAGTGCTAAATCTGGATAAGTGATAAGTGCTGGCTTATCTTGATCCCCATACACTATAACAGACACCGAGCCACAGCCAGTTCGAATGCGATGTTCCTGAAACAACAAACAAAAATAAGTTTGAAGCAGACATAGACAAATACCAGAGTGAAAGGGAATTGGGAAAAAAAGAAAAAAGAGGAAAGAGAAAAGAAAAAAGAAGAAGCTTGAGCTTTTGGTAAGAGAGAAGAACCCTATCCATAAGCAACGGATATCATCATCCCCTGACATGAATGCCCATGTGCCCTTACCCCTTTTATAGAAAAACCAAAGTAACAAGCAACTGCATATCAATAACAATGCCCATTTTAAAAAGGATAAGTAAAACAAGAACTCCAGATCACACTCATCGCGCGCTCCCAGAAAAAAAAAACAAAAAGAAGAAGCAAAGAGAAAACAGTAAAAGCAGAAAAATTCTTCAGTAAATTTATCTTCCCAAGACATGCACGCTGAGTTAATGTAAGATAGCTATGCAAACGAGTTAGAGGTATAGTTGCTGTTCCCATGACCACACAATAGCATTTTGGACTCAGATCACCTATCTTGGTGGTAAAAAGGGAAAAATATGTCAACATTTTTAAAAGTGGGAAAACCCTTAGTTGTTTCTATAAACCAATAAAACTAATATGAATACAGCCAGAGTTATAACCATAAATTGAACGCAACCATGTAATACGCTATACGCTTCTAGAAAACCAAGGAGATAAATCAAACAAAAAAGGATTCCACTTTTTATAATGATGAACTCCATACAAGAAATGGCGAAAAAGTAAAGAAAAAACAAAGTACGATGGGAGAAACTCAAAACACGAAAAATTTCTTCATCAACCAAAAAGCAACAAAAGCCGTGAAGAATTTCAGTACTTCTAAAACTCACTAAATCAATGTCCCACATATACACAATACAGACTTTAAAAATCCATCTGAGAGACATTGGTAAAGGAAGATCGCAAACAAAATAAGCAGAAGACGTTACGAACAAAATTCCAAAATAACCAAGGGAAAAAAGAATATGAAGCCAGAAAAGATAACGAGGATGGATATGGAAAGAATCAACATCAACATTTTAACAATTGGATGATGGAAGGACAAAGAATGTTTAGCAGATAAGGATCCGTCATCCACCCTTTATCTTCAAAATCCCTAAAACTGATAATCAAGAAAACAAAGGGGAACAGAACCCATCCCATTCGATTTGGGAATGAAACGTTTCTTGTTCCTCCTGACGTTGGAAATCAGATAGCAAAGCAAAATACATAAGCAATCAATATTCAGTTACACTAAGACAAACTGCCCCAAGTGACGTAGAAAATTGACTTCCCTTAAATTTCTGCGACATATTTTATCCGGCGAACTTAAATGGCCCAACCCAGAAAATGAAATGCAATATAATATACTTTCCACAATCATTCCAGAAGATACTAAGAATAAAGACCCAATGAAAAGAACAGCTCGAATTAATCGATCCATTTCAAAGCTTCAACCATCAAACCCAAGAAACAAAAGAGATCAAGCTGTGAGGGAGGGAAGAGATGACCTTTCCACCGAGATAGATCTTCTCGGTGTGAAGAGGAATGGGATCATTCGAGTCAGCCATGGCCGAAGCCTACAATAAGAATTGTCTATAAGCCCAGGAACTGGAAAGAGGCTCCAAAGACAAGCTCTCTGTGTGAGGTGGGTCTCTCGGCCAGGATCAAGAAATAGGGAAATGGATATGGAGGAGCGAGGAGGGTGAGCAGTGGGATTCAAATGGCTTATGGAGAAGGCGATACTTTATTTTTATATAGGAATTAGAACTGCTTCCTTCCTTCTCTGTCTCCCTCCTCTTCCACCCTGCAAACTCTTTATGTTTATATCGGCCAAAATACAAATAAACTCTTCAACTTTAACTTTTTCATATATAACCCCTTATCTCTTAAAAGTTTAAAAATCACACCCCAAACTTTTATGGTTTGACATCTAACAACTTACCATTAGAAAATCGATTAAATCTAATAGAATGAATACCACATCATATAGCACAGAATTATTTAACAGATGACATGTAAATTTTATCGTTTAATTAATTTTTGTTGATTTAATAATCCCTAATTTTTTGCTGTGACCATTAATAATCCTTAATTCTCATCTTCCCTGGTTATCTTGCTTTCTCCCTCTCCCAACTTGAAAGGGAGGGGAGGGAAAGTGAGCGGAGGAAAAGTTTTTTTAAGTTGAATTTAAAAAAATTAGAAAAATAGGGTTAAAAATTTTTAATTATTTTTTCTTACTCTTTTATCTTATATATTCTCTTTATTAAAATTTTATTACCCCACTTCTTCAACTCATAAAAGTTTTCCCTTCCCTCTCTTCCCCTCCAAATCCCTCACACCAGTTTGCTTGGAGGGGAGGGGATGGGAGGGGAGGAAAAATGAGCCCCTTCCCTCATTTGGTTTGAAATTTTGGAAGGGAGGGGGAGTAAAAATTTGCTTCTCTCTCCCCTCCCCTCCCCTTATTTTGATTCCCTCCAAATTGGGGGGTTTTGGAGGGGAGCCAAATATTGGGACTAATTTACCCTCATAATCTTTGTCATATCCCATCAATGCCCATGGTTGCAATTCATGCCCCCTCCGCTGCTGTTGCTCCTAGTCTCTTGCCCTCAATTCCCTTCCTCTACTTTCTGCTAAAAACGTAAATTTGGACTTTATTTTTATGTTCTCATTTTTTGCACAGTAACATATAAGAAATCCTGATGGTTGATAGTTTCATCTTCACAAATCCTGATGCACATTCGGCTCAATAAGTTTTGTCAGCAATTGAATTTTGAGAACCACGTTATAGGGTGATCTAAATAATTTGCATTGTTGCTAGTCATTTTTGGCTAAAGCATTGTTACTGGAATCATCTTTTTTTAGAGTCAAATTAGCCCTTCGTTGAAAACGTAGTTTAAAATAAAAATTATTATATTAGTTGTTGTATACATATTAAGGTGAGAGTAAGTTTTCAAAAATTATATAATTTATATTAAGGTGTAAATTAATTTAAATAATTTATATAAGTAAAAATATATAAACTAATATATAAGGGTAAAATGGTAAATTACATATTATCTCCCCTCCCATCCCCTCTTGAACCAAACAAAAAATCATTAAAAAACCTTCCCCTTCAATCAAACCAAACAAGGTAACCTCCTATCCTTCCCTTCCATCCCCTCCCCTCCATTCCCTCCCATTCCATCCCCTCCCATTGAACCAAACAGGCCCTAAAAGTTTGCAGTTGGTCTGCTTCTAATCAACGATTGGAAGGGGCCTCCTATCTCAAGGCGGAGAAAATACCATCGTCTAGTAATACATTCTTAGTGTCACCTTCAGTAAATTCATGTTCACAAACACATACCCCACATTACAAGATCTAGCAATCAATGGGGAGGTAAACGAAATTGCAAGAGGACAAGAGTTGATCATTGTCATTGCCAATATGCTCATTGCAGTAGATGCGGTGATTGTCCAGCCTGTTCAACAGTAGCTTCAAACTGCAACACACATGTAAAACACAAATTTCTGAGGGGATGGTCAAAAATGATTATTTTATTTTATTCGTAAAAAAATGAACAGAAGATCGAATGTAATAAAGTGAGTAGGGTGAGCAACAACCTTGGTAGGGATGAGTGTGATGAAGATAATTTTTTGAAATGGTGAATAAAATGGTGCAACGAGGAGGACTTATGGGAATGAGGGGAGAATTAGGGATTATTAAATGTCAAAGCACAAAATTAGGATTATTAAATTAAGAAAAATTAATTAAATAATAAAAATTACATGTCATCTACCAAATAATCTTGTATTATATAATGTGGCATTCATTCCGTTAGATTTAATAGCTTTTTTAATAGTAAGGTGTTAAGTGTCAAACTATAAAAGTTCAGGGGTGTAATTTTTAAACTATTAAAGATGAAGGGGTCATATACAAGAGAGCTAAAGTTGAGGGGAGTTATTTATATTTTGGCCTTTTATATTTTTATGCGGTTAACCACCATCGATGCTTCCATTGGACACCAACAATTACAAATCTTGAAAATTTTTTCACCAATTTAAATTACACTTCTATGTTCTTTTTGAGATTATTAATTAAAAATTGCATGTACCTAATCTCCTAGTAAGATGCTAGAGATGTAACAATTTTAATTTTAAAAAGACATATAAATAAATAAATAAAGAGGAATAAAAAGAATGAAATTATGCACAATTTTATTGTGTTCATAGTTAATACTGTATTTATTTGTATACTTGATGTAAATATTTAGGTTAAAATACACTCAACCTAGTAAATTGGGCGAGTGTCAGTGCCATATAACCCAACAGCTTTAAAAGTTTGAATTGTAAGAATTTTGGGCGTATCCGGATTCCGATTGATTCGCTGAAGTACCCAAATGAAACTGGAGCATCGATTTGAACCCGATCATGTTTCACAACAAATACACCATAAAGAGGAAGAGAAAAAGACATTCTTATAAGCAAGGTCATTAAATCGAGATCGGTCAGTGAACCATTCGGGATACTAGGTCAAGGGTCAGTGGGTCAGACCGGAGTCAAATTGGAGCTAACCCGGGACTAAACCGGTGAGAGAGTGAAAATTTTAGGCTTATTAATATGAAATTATAAAGAAATTAAAAAAAAGATTTAAAAAAAATACTGAACCGGTCCTTTCTCACAGGGTCACCGGTTCCCTGGCCGGACCGGCCGGTCCGGTCTGGGTTTAATAACACTGCTTATAAAAGAACCTTTTAAAGGGAGAAGAGCAACATTTTGTGTGCATTATATTCTAACTAGCCTTCTTCCTTAATCCCACACCATATATATATATAGTGTAATTCCCCAAAATGTGAATACGGGCTCATGACTCAAAAAGTTGACATAATAAACGTTAGTCAAACACTTTTGGAGAATACAATGTGAGTATTGACCTGAATTAGCATCAGAAAGTGCCCAAACCTAGTATTTAAGCTCAATCATGGTGACAAAGCTTAAGTTGAATTAAAAGTGAAGGGAATGGCGCATGGTATGAGAAATGGGGTCAAATTATGTGTTAAATGGTAATCCAGTTGAAATTGTCGTAGTCAGGGCCAAAATGGGAATAAAGAAAATTTATCAGCCAATTAGTCAGCAACCAAAGAGGGAAGTTTACTAATAACTAAAAAAGTAAGAGGTTTGATTAAATGGCTGCTGGATTTGGTGAGAATAATCCTATGGTTCATGCATGTTGTAAGGAGTCACAAGATTGTGACACTTGACATTGTTTCCACCATTGAATGAGGAGTCAAAGATTCAACTCCTCCTCCCTTTTCTTTCTCTTCCCATTTCGTTCAAAAAAGGGCAAGGAGGGAGTTAAATTAGACATCATCATCATCTTTCTCTCTCTCTCTTTGAGCTCTCTTGGACAGCCATGGAAGGGGAGGAAAGAGAAAGAAGCAAAGGAGAAAGGCGAGGTTTTAACCTTATAGATGACTCCTATTGCTCAAAACCTCTTCTCTAATCTTGTTCCTCTTGATGTAAGCTTCATTTGCATGGTTTTAGATTTTCAAGAGGAGCTGTTTTGTGAATCCAAGAAAAGCTAGAGGTTAGAGAATCAAAGAATCAACTAGAGAAAGAGGAATAGGTGAGAAAAAGCTATCTTTTGACATGTATTATGATTATTGGTTGCGCACTTTGGCTTGTGAAATTTGCCCTAATTTTTGTGTAATTAGGGTGTTAGTGAGTTCATGGTGTCTTGTTGATTGGGTTGGTTTCTTGTGGTGTCTATTGGCTAAATGGAATGAATTTGAGTCATGAATGTGAAGTTTGGTGATTTTAAGGTTTTGTGTTGAATTTTGCCCAAAACAGAACTTGTGAAAGGAATAGGAATTTGATTCTTTTGATGTGTTGATACGATGAGGATATCGAACCGGCTAGAAAACAAGTATGAAAACACGAACGGGACAGATGATCAAAGGTAGGACCTTAAGAGAACCTGTCTCTTACAACCCTAGCCACAAAGACACCACAAGGATGATCATTCCTTGATACAGTCTGAGTATTCGCACGAGAATACAAGAATGCAAGCAAAGCTCACACAAGAGAAATAAAATTCTCCAAGAACAAAGTTCTTATTCATATAATTATAATCTTCCTCCATACAAAAAACACAGCCTTTATATATAGGCCACAAAAGAACACCCTAGAATTGAAAACCTAGTCATAAATGCAATAAATGATGCCTTAATGATGATTGATTTTCTTAGTTGGCACCATTCAAGCCTAAAGGAATTAGGAAATTACTTATTCTTCAGGACTAAGTCAGCTACCTAAAAAAATAGGAAACAAAAAAAAAGTCTTTAAGAGCAATCTTTGACCAAAAGGCCTTATTTAATGCAAATTAAAAAAAGGAAACTAATAAAAACGAAATTAAATCATATTTGATGCATAAGGACGCCTTCTAGATGCTTCTTGAGGTGTCTTGGACGTCACTTATGATCCTCCTTCAAGGCACATGCTTGTCACATGATATTTTAAGTGAATTCTTCAATCTGGACTGCCCATGGTGTAATATCCCAAAAAGTGATTAAGGGCTAATGATTTCAAAAGTAGATGTAATTATTGTTGAATAAACACTTTTGGAGAATGTGTGATGAGAATTTGGATATTTTAACGATTCCAATGGCTTCCTTGTGAAAATTCGTGTGGGGAGAGTGTTTATTGTGAAATTGGAACCATTGGGAACAATTGTGCAAAAGTTGAAAACTCTGTCCATTGATTCTTTGTACAGGACAGCCGAATTGTGTGGACGTTTTAAATAGGCAAATGGTGTCTAAAAATTATGAAACTTTCCAGTCTTAAAGTTCACATCCCAAGCTTCAAAATGGACATATAATTTGTACCATTTCGTTTTGGGAACTTGGAGATATGTCTGTCCAAAGTTTGGGATCAAAACTGGACTCTGTTTTGGAGCAGTGTTGAGTTTTGTGTAATTCTGTATTTTTGTGGTGATTTATAATAATGGTCCATATTTTTCCTATGAAGAGGACTTAAAAAAATTTTATTTGGCTTTGGGATCACCTCATTTCGATTTTTCTAGAATTAGTTATGATTTTTCAAAGTTTGGGCAGAAAATCCGAAAATGGGAAAATAAGGAATTATGACATCAACTCATTAAAAGATGATGTCAGCATGGATTATTAATCAAATTGCTCATCTTCTTCAGCCATTTCACACCATTTCCAGCTGAAGCAAGAGGAAAAAACGTGAGAGAGAGCTTGGAGAAAAATAGAGAGAAGGAAGGAGAAATCTCACAAGGTAGGTCGATTTCTTCAGTGAATTCGTACCTAATGTGTATAATCCTCCTCCTAAGCTATTCCTCTATGTGAATTAAGGTTTTGAAGCAAGGAATTTCATTGTTCAAATAGGCTAGGGTTCAGCCATATTTGGGAAAAGCTTGTGGGAGCTTGAGGTAACTTCTAAACTTTCGTATATTGCTTATTCTGGCTGCTGTGAGCAATTTAATCGGTGAAATTTCGCCGGATTGCCATTGGTTTTAAAGTTTGGAAATGATGTGGCCTAGGGGTTATGCTACCCAAATTGGGTCTTAATGTTAGTTGTAATCTAATGTAATGGTTAATAAAGTGGTTAGGAGTAGAAAGGAACGCGTTTACGGAGCCGAAATCGTAAAACCCCGATTTTCCCCGGAGAACTCATAAATTTCGGCCAGCCCTAGAAATGGGTCTTAGAGTTGGATTTTCAATGATTTGATGGTTCCATTGAGTTCAGGGGCGAAAATTAGGTGGGGTTACAGTTGGTCACTTTTTCGGAAAAGGCCGAAAAAGCATAATTACGAAAACGCCCCTAAAACCCTTGAAGTAGGGCTGCCAAGGGTAAATTTGTAATTTTACATTGAATTTGATAATTCCGAATCCGGAAATGCATTCCTTGCACGGAAATATGTTAGGATAGCCCATATTAGAATTTTGGGAAAAGTGCAACCGGACCGGGTACGGCGGGCCCGAGCCGGGTCCCCGGGGGCATTTTTGTAAATTTTCAGTATAGACTCATATAACCCCAAGAAACACTATGGTAGTGTCTAAATGGTGCATTTGGAATTGTAGGATTCGATATTTGCTCTGTTCGTGAACGACCCGTGCCAGAGCACGCTCGGAAAGAACCAGGTAGTGACTCCTCTCTTATACTTTGTGTGAAACATTGTATGTATGTTTGTCTTGCATTGAGAATACATTGCGACATTGTGACATTGTGATGCTTTGTGATCGCAGCGAAAGCTGACGCCTAGTGAATACTTTGTGAATACATTGAGATCGCAGCGAAAGCTGACGCTTAGAGTTTACAGTCATGAGTGCTGTTGTTTATGGCGAAAGCCATGATACATTGTGATGCTGCTTAACATGATCATATATGCTATGTGTTTATACACTGTATGAGTGGTTTGTTACTACAGAGATTCTTTTGAATCTCATTCTTTCCATTGACTAACACTTCAGACAGGGCAAGTGGCTCCAAGGAGAAGCGAACCACCAGGAGCGGCTAGGATCTTGTAGAGTGTGTTGTTAGGCTGTTGGTTAACTATTTTGGACTTGGGATTACTGTTTATTTTTGGAGATGTAAATATTACTGTTGATTTTGGTTATGTAATCCCCTAGTGGAGACTTTTAAACCCTCAGATTATATATGTATAGAACCCGGGAGTTGTCGGGGATTTGGTTATACACTCTGATGTGTGTGAATGTAAATTAACTGCACAGGTAATTATATTCGAATTTTGAAATTGAGACCAGGATAGAGAAGAGTTTTTGAAAGTTTTTGGTGAAAACCCTACTATAGTGTAGGAACTTGAAATGAGTTTAAGCTATCCGACGGTCTCTAAACCAATTTAATTATGTGATATCGAATTATAATTACGTGGTTAAAGGCATGGGGTTACACATGGGCCTTGTTCATGATCTTGTTAGGCTTACTACTTTATGTTACACCAATTTCATGGATCTTCATGCTTTGCCACGTGCTCAAGCTTCTATGTGTTGTAAAATCATGTATATGGGCCCGAATAGGTATGGTTAAGGCCTCATTTGCACCCTCAACATATATACTAACATTATGAGCCATTATAAAGCAAAATCAAGCCTAAATGTTTTCTCCAACCTCTCAAACACTTCACTCTTTTCTGAGTTTTTAGTAATTGGGCCGTCATTGTCATGAGGAGGATCTTGGGCTTACTTAGAATCTTGTTGGATAATAGAGACAACATCTTGTTTATTGTAGATGCCACCTATGCTGCCATGTAGTACTTCGTCGACACTTTGGATACCAACAGTGATGCTTTGTTGGACACCACATAAGATGCCCCTTGCACCTCTATCATGTGTCCAATGGATTCTATGCAAAATATTGTGTGGGGAGTAGCCCCGTTTGTGAATTCTAACCATTGGAAGCATATGATGAAAGATTGGAAGTTTTGTCAATGGAAACTCTATGCAGGGTAGTTAGTTTGCATGGCAGTTTTGAATGAGTAAGTGATGGCTAAAAATTCTAAAACTTTCCAATTTAATAGTGCACATGCCAAGCTTTAAATTGATATATTATGGGAGTCATTTTTATGTTTGTGCTGGAAGTTGTGTACTCCCAAAGTGTGAGGTTGAAACTGAACTTAATTATGGAACAATATAGAGATGCATTGAATTCTGTATTTTGTGGTTGCATATGGTAGTGGTTCATATTTCTCCTATATAGAGGACTTAAATAGCTTTCCATAGAACTTAGAATCACCTCATTTCAATTTTTGTAGAATTAGTTATGATTTTTGGAATTTCAGCCAAGAAACAGGATTTTTCTTGGCCGCGGTCAGAAGGATTTTACCTGTAGCCCAAATATTTCTAACCTTTTTCTGGCTGTGGCCAAAGGTTTTTGGCCGTAGCCAAAATGTTTTTGACCATTTATTGGGCATGGCCAGGGGATGTTTTGCCATGGCCAACCCCCAATTTCAGCATTTTTAACTTTTGAATGGTGGTTTCTGGTCTAGTTCTCCCCAACCCTTTAGACTTTTGTTTGAGCTTTTAGTAGCTACCTAAGGGTCTCAAATGATAACCAACCCTAAGTATTTTAGAGTTGAGAATTAAATAAGGAAATAACTCATTGTCCTTGATTATGATTTATATGACTTGATATCCACCCTAAGTATGAGAAATCAATGTCTGGGCATGAACAAAAAGAATAAGGTAGTAACTCTTTCTCTTATATCACATATAATGGTTATATGATTTTGTTTATCAATGAATTGTGAAGAATATGGAAGCTGATTTTTGAAAGAAGCAGTAGCTAAATATAGTAAAAGCTGCAGTGACAATCGTCACGCCTTATTGTGATTACAGTGAAGGCTGTCGTTTGTGACGCAAGTCACTCATAATTGGGATTACAGTGAGGTTGTTGTTTGTGATGTAAGTCACGCATTATTGTGATTACATCGAATGCTATTGTTGATTATTCCAAAAGTTCCGACTGATGTACGGGTGAGGGTAGGCCAACCAAAAGTCCAGGCTGTTATATGGGTGAGGTCGTTACATAAAAAGGTGCTACAGTTGTAAATTGCCACTAAGAAATTTATTGTGTTATCATTTTGTGATAATTGCTTACATGCTTTATTTATTATATATCATATGAGTGAAAATGTTACTAATGAGATTCCTATGAATTTCACTCTTTCCACTACTAACCTGCAGCTAGGGCAGGCGGATTAAAAGAGAAGCAGGTATACAAGGATAGCAAGAGTTCATGACTTGGTGATTAGTTTTATGTTGGTTATCACTTGTTGAGATGATTATATATGTAAATGTAGACCGATGTAGTAGAATTGTGTAATTGTATGTAATCCCAAGTATGGGAAACTAAGAATAGGCATTCATGCCCTATAGACCCTTATAGTTAATAATTGAAACCCGAGTATTCATCAGAAATTTTGTTAACCACTCTAATATTTACAAATGGAGCTGAATTATACAGGCCAAATAGATTCAAAAAGCAGAAATGAGACTGTATCTGACATATTGTGAAAAGTTTTGAAAAACCTAATTTATCATAGGACCAAATCATATTTTGAAGTCAGAACCTTTCATGAGTTTTAAATTGTTTGTTGGTCTCACGTTTAATTTATGACACATTTTTGAACTATATTATCGGCTGTGAAATTATGGGGTTATGTTTTTTATATCAGAGCCGAAGTTCCTGGCAAGGGTAGGTTTTGCTAGGATAGTTGCAACAGTGCCTTATCTTAGTATGGGTAATTAACCCATAACTGTTGTTGTATACTCTTAAATGTTCTTGTTATTAGTTGGTATGTGAGTTTTAAGAAGCATGTGTATATACTTAGTGTGATATTGATGTTAGGAATCATTTGTGTTGGAGTGAAAAGGACAAAATGATTCTACTAAAGATTAGACAAGTAGAATCAGGGGTGGGAGAAATAAACCACAACCCACCTGATTATATACAACAGATGATTGGCGTATTAATGAAGTAGCGGGATAAGATCTATGAATTGAGTGATGTGCTCTGGAAGGTGAAAGCAAAACAGAATGAGGATAGAATTCAATCGACACTGGAAGAGATGAATCATGAAGAAAAAGCAGAAGGGTTAATTCTGTTTAACCGGTTGACACCCAAAGGGGGGTGAATTGGGTGTAAGATAAAAATCTTAAGAACTTTGAAAATCTTTTCGCATCTTAGAGGAAGCAATAAATATGAAAGTAATGAATCATAAATCAACAGTTAATATATACTAGAAATATAAGAGTTTAAGGAAGAGAGTATGCAAACTGTGATTCATCTTGGTTCGGTTCAATCTGCGATGGCCTATGTCTAGTCCCCAAGCTCCTCCTGAGATTTTCAAATCCACTATCTTCTTGTTTAATACAGACACAAGAAAAGCCTTTACAACCCATAAGTTTAGCTGGGCACTTACGAAACCTTTTACAAATCTCTCACCAAGTTACTCCCCCTTACACACCGTAAGGTTACAACCGAGTTACTCTCCCTTACATACCCTGTAAGGATACAACTTTGATGATGAAAGATTACAATCAATCTTCTCTCTCAGAAGTGAATAAGATGAACACTGAAGTACAATACAAATAATATCTCTCTCAAATATACATGATATAGAAAACAGATAAGAATATAGAGTGTTTGGGTCGAGATGGATAGCTTATGATATGAGCATGTTTGTGTTGTTGTGTTCTTATTGGTGTTGTTCTTCGTTGAATGTTCCCATATTTATAGATGAGTTGTGATAGCCGTTGGAAGCATTTCAACCTGTCCGTTAGAGTGGCGTAGCTTAGTTTGACTGTTCTTTGATTTTAAAAACTAGCCGTTGTGGTTGGTGAACGCTCCGCTTCCGTAAAGTCAACTTTTGTCTCTTTACATCATCTCTTCATTATATTCCTGGAAAAATGCATTAAATACTAATACAATGAAGTATAAGAGTGATTGGAAGCAAGAAGAATGAGTTTCATAATTAATCCTATGATTTTCGAAAGCTTCAGTACGTTGTTCTGTTCTCCTGGGAAGCATTACTCGAGTGGTCACTCGAGTAAGCTTAGGTCATTACTTGAGTGTGCCCTTAAGTAATCTTGTTCAAAATCAGGCCGAGAGCATTTCCATCTTCATTACTTGAGTGATCCCTTGAGTAAGCTCTCAAATAAGTTTATAGATTACTCGACTGCTCCCTCGAGTAAAGCCTTTTCACATCTGATTACTCGAGTAGTCCCTCGAGTAAAGTTTGTCATTTCTTGGCCGAGAGCTACTGGATGATTTCATCTCTGGTTACTCGAGTGATCCCTCGAGTAAGCTCTTAAATAACTTTGCAGATTACTCCAGTGGTCCCTCGAATAATGTCATTCAAATCTGTTAGATCCCATATGTTTTGATGATAACAAAGATTAGATCAATGATATACAAGGATTTGATAACAAACAAATGAATTTGAACAAAGTGGCAAAGCATTACTTGAAGTAAACACTAGAGTAATGAACAATTTTTGTGATGGCTTACTCGAGTGACTACTCGAGTAAGTGAAGCTGTTACTCGAGTAATCACAGAGAATTTCATCTAGAGAAGCACTGCCAAAATTTGGAAGAAGTTACTTGAGGGACCACTCGAGTAATCTGCAAAGTTATATAGACCATTACTTCTGCAAAGTTATATAGACCATTACTCGAGTAGCCACTCGAGTAACATGATTTGTAAAGGCATCAATCAAGTACCCACTCGGGTAATCAGGTAAAAAATCTTCTAGTAGCTCTCGGCCAAGAAATGCAACAATTTACTCAAGTAGCCACTCAATAACCATGTGAGAAAAAGGCATGACTCGAGGGAGCACTCCAGTAATCTGCAAAGTTATTTGAAACATTACTCGAGGGATCACTCGAGTAACCAAGTAAGCAAACTCTTGGCCAAGATTTGAATGACTTTACTCGAGGGAAGAATCGAGTAATCTGCAAACTTATTTGAAATCTACTTGAGGGAGCACTCGAGTAACTTTTGAAGAAAACACATGGCCTCTCGAGTAACCACTCGAGTAATCAGATTACCAGAGTCAGCACCTGAGTAACTTGTGAAGGAAAGACATGACCACTCGAGTAATTAGGTATTTCCAAGGTTTGTGATGTATTGCACTCCATGTCTTAGCCAAGTAATATCTTATGAAAAATGTTGAGTTACCTACTGCTATATTTGGGATAGGTTTACTCGAGGGACTACTCGAGTAACAAACATGATCACTCTAGTAGCCACTCGAGTAATGAAGTCCAGAAATTATGTTTTTAATCGAATGTTTATTGATTTGTTATCTATATGATTAACTCTTCATTACATTAGTATCCTAAGTATATTTGCAGAGAAACAATGAAGAGATCATGCAAGAAGAGTAAAGTCAAATAAAGTGTCCAAGATCTCACCTACTATTACCTACCACAAATGGATAGTTTTCAAATTTGGAGAATGGTCAACAGTTGCTGTGCAACTCTAACGGACATGTTTGAATCGCTTCCAACGGACACTACAAATCATCTATATATATGGAGCATTTAAAGAGAAGAAAAACAACACACAAGAATTGAGAACACACGAACATACACTGATCAACACACTCTTAGTGCTTTGTTTTCTTATACTCATTCATTGTACTTCAGTGATTATATATTTGCTCTGTGAGAGAGTTTTTCATTACAAACTCAATATTTGTTATTGAGACAACTTAAGGTTGTGGAACCTTAAGTTGGGGATTTGATTACAACGTGTAAGGGGGAGCGAGTGTCCAGGTGAGGGAACTTGTTGTGTATTGAGGTGCCAAGAACCCACTGAATCTTGTAGAATATAGTGAAACTCTCAGAGACGCTTTGAGGACTGGACGTAGGTCAAAGTGGTTGTGGCCGAACCAGTATAACTCTCGGTGTACACTTCGGTGATATTTCTCATTGCTCTCAACTGCTTTAAATATTCAGTTAATTTTCTTATACGCAACGAAATTTTTGGTATCACCCAATTCATCCCCCTCTTGGGTGAAACGCTTGTACTAACATTTGGCATCAGAGCTTAGGTCTTCTTGTTAAGGTTTAACAACCTAAGAAGGATCCAATAGCAAGCATAGGTGAAGGCATTCTTCACGACAGAGCTTCTATCACAAGACCTCCGGGTTTCAATGGCGAACACTTCTCATTCTGGAAAGCAAAGTTCAGAGTCTTCATAATAGCTACTGAATATAGGCTATGGGATGTGATTGAGAGTAAAAACTATAAACCTGAAAGATTGTAGATTCAGAGAGTTCCCAAGACACCAGCAGAATATGATGAGAATGACAAGAAACTCATCACACTCAACACCAAGGCAATTCTAATGATTCAAAGTACCTTGAGTCAAAATAAGTACTTCATAATCTGCATACTCCCAACAGCTAAAGAAATGTGGGAAGCCTTGGAAATAGCTCACAAAGGAATTTCGGGAATAAAAGAAAACCGGATCATTACTCTGGTTACTGAGTTTGATTTACTTTGAATGAAATTAGGTGAGTCGATAGCTGAATTTGAACTTATATATACTCACCTTGTTAATCAACTTGCAACACTTGGAAAAGTCTATGTTCAACATACCTAAGTACGAAAGATTTTAAATATTCTTTCTAAAGACTGGGAGGCAAAACTCACTGTAATTGAGGAAGCAAAAGGTGAATCAATGCGATCGGTTGTTTCTCTATTCAGAAGTCTTTCTAAATATGAAAGTAAGTTAAAGTTCAAATGAGAACTAGATGATATTGTGATAAGAAGAAAGAGGTCTAGCACTGAAAGCAAAAGAAAAAGAACAAGATGAAGATGAAGAGCTTGACGATGATGAAATGGGCCTAATCATAAAACGATTCAGAAAGTTTTACAAGAAAGGCCAATGATTCAAAAACTTTCAGAAATGAGGAACAAGTAATAAAGAACACATCATTTACTATGAATGTGAAAAGCCAGGACATTTCAAATCAGAATGTCAAAAACTAATTCAGAAGAATAAAGAGAAGAGAAAAGGCAAATTCTACAACAAGAAGAAAGCCTTTGTATCTACCATATAGGGAGATAGTTCTTCTGATGAAGAAAGCGATGAAGAGGAAGTAACCAATATCTGTCTAGTTGCTCAAGAGGAAACAAAAGAAGAGGTAACTGATTTTGATCCTACCTATGATGAATTACTTTCCGAATATAATGCTTTACATTTTGAATTCATCAAAGAAGTTAAAGAACTAGTTGTTTTCAAAAAGAAAAACAAAGTTCTTGAAGTAGAACTTAAAGAGAATTTTGAAAACTGTACTTCTTTGAAAAAGAAAAGTACTGATCTTACTAAATCTCTTGGCAAATTCACTAAAAGAAGTGAAATGCTAAATGTAATTTTAAAAGCTCAACGATTTGTGAATGATCAATCTGGAATTGGATATCATCCAAAATCAGACAGAAGAAAAGGAAGAAAGAAATCTGGAGGTAAATCATACTTGAATTATTTTCAGCATTCTGTGTATACATCAAATCCTTTTGCATATTGTAATTATTGTAATAGAAAAGGTCATTATACTTTATCATGAATTCATAGGAAGAAAGGAAATATAGGAACCTACAAATGGGTACCTAAAGGTTCATATGTTCCGAAAAAAATTTGTACTAACCCAAAAGGACCAAAAAAGATGTGGGTACCTAAGACTTAATCGTATTTGATTGCAGACATGTCTTAAAGCATCCAAAAACAACAAGTGGTATATAGACAGTGGATGCTCTAGACATATGACCGGTGATTTCAAAAGTTTTATCACATTGCAATCTAAGGAAGATAGAAAGATAAAATTTGGAGGAAATCAACCGGAAAAATAGCAGGAATTGGTGAAATCAAAAATGATAAAGGAATACAAGTCAAAGATGTATATTACGTTGAAGGCTTGTGTCATAATTTGCTGAGCGTGAGTCAAACTGCAGATAAAGACAACTGGATAATTTTTGATTCAGAGGAATGTTTGATTGTCAACAAGAAAGACTTACAACTTCATAAGAAAAATATCAAGGCAAAGCTCAAAGCAAAAAGGGAAGGTAACTGCTATACACTTGATATCAATAGAAATAATTTTGAAAATTATTTTATGAGTAATGCCGATGAAAGTTGGTTATGGCATAAGAGACTAGCTCATGTCAACTTGCACCAACTAGGCAAACTATTAAAAAAGGATTTAGTTCTTGGATTACCCAAAATAATTTTTAAAAATAATTTGATTTGTGACGCATGTCAAAAGGGTAAACAAACTAAATCATTTTTCAAATCAAAAAATGAAATTACAACAAATCGACCACTTGAATTGATATATATGGATTTAGTTGGTCCAGCAAGAGTTAAAAGCCTTGGTGGGAACTTATATTCATTGGTTATTGTTGATAATTTCTCTAGATTTACATGGACTATTTTTCTATCATCAAAGGATGAAACCTTTGTAGAATCCATTATTTTTGCCAAGAAAGTGCAAAATAAGAAAGGTATGTTCATTACAGGTATCAGGACAGATCACGGTGGAGAATTTGAAAATCAAGCCTTTGAAGAATATTGTGATACTAATGGCATTGATCACAATTTCTCTACTCCAAGGACACCACAATAAAATGGAGTCATGGAATGTCAAAATAGAGTGCTCACTGAAATGGCTGGAGCAATGCTAAATGAAAAGAACGTGTCTCAAGTTTTCTAGGCCAATGCAATGAGCACAGCATGCTATATTTCAAATAAAGCCTACATTAGAACAAAACTTGGAAAGACACCATACAAGCTATATAAAGGAAGGAAGCCGAACCCTACTCATTTACACATCTTCGGTTGTAAGTGTTTCATTCATAATAATGGTAAAGATAACTTAGGAAAATTTGATTCTAGAACAGATAAAGGAATTTTCCTAGGATATTATAACTGAAGAAAAACATACAGAATTTTCAATAAACGAACATGTGTTGTTAAAGAATCAATTCATGTCATATTTGATGAATTTAAATCCTCTGAAAAAACCATTGATGATGAGCAGGAAGTTGTTTTAAATCAAGAAAATGGTCAATCTATTTCTAAATCTCTTATTCCAGAAGTTGATTAAACCAAGGAAGAAGATCAGTCACTAGGACAACCTAAAGCCTGGAAATACAATTGAGTCATCCCCTAGATCAAGTTATAGGAGATGTGAATGAAGGAGTCAAAACTAGAAATAAAATTTTCAATGAAGTTAGTTTTTTGCATTCATTTCTGAGATTGAACCTTCTAACATTGACAAAGCCCTATCAGACAATGATTGGGTTATAGCAATGCAAGGAGAACTAAACCAATTTGAAAGAAATCAAGTTTGGGATTTGGTACCCCGACCTAAGGATCATCCAATCATTGGCACTAAATGGGTATTTAATAACAAACTTGATGAATCCACAATTATTATCAGAAACAAGGAAAGATTGGTGGTCAAAGGCTATAATCAGGAAGAAGGAATTGATTATCAGGAAACGTATGCTCCAGTGGCTAGATTAGAAGCTATATGAGTACTCTTAGCCTTTGCATGCATCAAAGGATTCAAACTCTATCAAATGGATGTAAAGAGTGCAATTCTAAATGGCTATATCATAGAAGAAGTATATGGAGATCAACCTCCAGGTTTTGAAGATGTAACCCAACCTGACCATGTTTTCAAACTCAAAAAGGTTTTATATTGTTTAAAACAAGCTCCTAGAGCATGGTATGAAAGGCTCAGTAAATTTCTTATTGATCAAGGTTTTGAATGAGGAAAAGTTGATACAACACTTTTACAAAACAAAAACATGATGATATATTAATTGTGCAAATATATGTTGATGATATAGTTTTCGGTGCTACTAACGAAACTATATGCAAAGAATTTTTTGAGATAATGCAGGGGGAGTTTGAGATGTTAATGATGGGAGAATTGAATTTCTTTCTCGGTTTGCAAATCAAACAAAGAAAGAATGGAATTTTCATATCTCAAACGAAATATTTGAAAGTGCTATTGAAGAAGTATGAATTGGATGAAGTAAATGGAATGAACACACCCATGAGCTCAACCATATTGCTTGATGCGGATGTCAAAGGAAAAGATTACAAAATCACAAAATATAGAGGAATGATTGGATCATTACTCTATCTCACTGCAAGTAGGCTGATATTCAATTCAGTGTGGGCATGTGTGCAAGATATCAATCAACACCAAAAGAGTCACATGCTGAAACCGTCAAACATATCTTCTGATATCTTGCTAGCACGGCAGAATTGGGTCTCTGGTATCCCAAAGGAAGAAGTGAATATCTAGTTGCATACTTAGACTCTGATCATGAAGGATACAAGACAGACAAAAAGAGTACGAGTGGACAAGGCCAATTTCTTGGAGGCTCACTTGTGTCATGGTTCAACAAGAAACAAACTACAGTGTCTCTTTCGTCAACAAAAGCTGAGTATGTTGCAGTATCAAGTTGTTGTGCACAAGTAATATGGCTAAAGCAACAACTCCAGGATTTTGGTATTTATTTGAAAGAAACACTAATATATTGTGACAACACTAGCACGATAAGCTTGGAAAAGAATCCTGTACAACATTCCAGAACCAAGCATATTGATGTTAGACATCAGTTCATCAGAGATTATGTCCAAAAGAAAGATGTCAAAGTACTATTCATTCCAACTCATCTTTAACTAGCAGATATCTTCACAAAACCTCTTGCAAAAGATCAATTTTTGTATATTACACGAGAATTAGGAATGGTAAATCCCAATGAATTGTAAATTATTTAGTGTTTACAAAATGTTAGATGATATTATTTATTGATGTTTTGATGATTACTAACTTAAGCATCGGAGTTTCTAGCAATTTGTTTTGCAGGATCATAATATTCTATTTTGGAGTATGAAAAGTAGAGGTTAACAGAGGACAACATTACTGGAGGGGCAACTTCAAGTAATGAGCATTACTGGAGTGACACCTTGAAGTAATGGATGTATTACTCGAGTAATGAACTTGGAAATGTGCTAGTGAAGCATTAATTTCAAATGAAACAACACAACGGTTGGAAATCAACGGTCAGAAAATGAAGAGACAGATTACCTAAGGGAGGCCTCGAGTGAACTTCAACGTTACTCGAGTAAGGCCTCGAGTGAACCTGGGTGCAGATCTCAAATCAGCTGAGTTTCAGCTCAAATATGTTCTAAAGAATCATCAAATGATAGAGGGAATATACATGGGTAATTACAATATTATTCATTATAGGTACGCTTTCAAATTTACTGTATTTTAAAATTTTTGGTATAATCACTAAGTAGCTACTCGAGTGATGCTCATGATCACTTGAGTAAGCCCTCGAGTGATGTCGGGTTCTAGGCTATTTTAGTCGATACTCGTCATTTTTCATAAAATCGCCTCGAGTAATTCTCCTAGTGCTCTCACAAAATATTTTCAAAATCTCTTTCTCTTCACATAACCGTCAAAACCCAGTGATCTATGCTTACAAAAACCTCTCAGATTGCACTGAATCTTCTACCCTAAACTCGCGACGCTCGGTCTCTGTTTTTCAAGAAATCTTTGATTTTCTCAAATCACAATGGTGAGGACAAAATCTCCTAATCTTAGTACTCTTTCTGAGTCCTCTGAACCATATCAACCCTCTGATTTGAGAACCTGGGTGCAGATCTCAAATCAGCTGAGTTTCAGCTCAAATATGTTCTAAAGAATCATCAAATGATAGAGGGAATATACATGGGTAATTACAATATTATTCATTATAGGTACGCTTTCAAATTTACTGTATTTTAAAATTTTTGGTATAATCACTAAGTAGCTACTCGAGTGATGCTCATGATCACTTGAGTAAGCCCTCGAGTGATGTCGGGTTCTAGGCTATTTTAGTCGATACTCGTCATTTTTCATAAAATCGCCTCGAGTAATTCTCCTAGTGCTCTCACAAAATATTTTCAAAATCTCTTTCTCTTCACATAACCGTCAAAACCCAGTGATCTATGCTTACAAAAACCTCTCAGATTGCACTGAATCTTCTACCCTAAACTCGCGACGCTCGGTCTCTGTTTTTCAAGAAATCTTTGATTTTCTCAAATCACAATGGTGAGGACAAAATCTCCTAATCTTAGTACTCTTTCTGAGTCCTCTGAACCATATCAACCCTCTGATTTGAGAACCTGGGTGCAGATCTCAAATCAGCTGAGTTTCAGCTCAAATATGTTCTAAAGAATCATCAAATGATAGAGGGAATATACATGGGTAATTACAATATTATTCATTATAGGTACGCTTTCAAATTTACTGTATTTTAAAATTTTTGGTATAATCACTAAGTAGCTACTCGAGTGATGCTCATGATCACTTGAGTAAGCCCTCGAGTGATGTCGGGTTCTAGGCTATTTTAGTCGATACTCGTCATTTTTCATAAAATCGCCTCGAGTAATTCTCCTAGTGCTCTCACAAAATATTTTCAAAATCTCTTTCTCTTCACATAACCGTCAAAACCCAGTGATCTATGCTTACAAAAACCTCTCAGATTGCACTGAATCTTCTACCCTAAACTCGCGACGCTCGGTCTCTGTTTTTCAAGAAATCTTTGATTTTCTCAAATCACAATGGTGAGGACAAAATCTCCTAATCTTAGTACTCTTTCTGAGTCCTCTGAACCATATCAACCCTCTGATTCACTTTCCTCTCCTCTTACCAAGAAAAGAAAGATTTCTCCTAAACCTAAAACCAAAGCCAAAGCACAAACCAAGCCAAAGGTGAAAGGGGTTGTGATTAAGGAGCCCATTGCTACAAGAGCTCAATCCAAGAAGAGTTCACCTCCTGGAAAAGGCAAAGCAACAAAAGAGCCATCTCCTCCTTCTTCTGATTCATTCGACACACCCACTTTTTCTCCTAAGCCTCTGAAAAAGCCTAAGGTTAATGAGAAGCTTACCAAAGTCATGGTAGGCATGCTTGAAGAAGCTTTTCAATCTAAGGAAGCAAAAAAAGGGCAATCTTCTAAGCAAACAGAAGAGAGGGATGAAGAAATCACATTTCCTCCAAAGGGATTCAACATAAGCAAGCTTGAGGAATATCAGAAGTACCTGAGTCATTTTGCAAGAAGAAATATGTGCAAGATGCATTACATTGACTACAAGGTTCTTCAAGAGGTATTAAAATTTGATCTGAGTCCCTATCTTGATTCTTACATGCCCTGGCTTTCTGTTAAACTCCCATTTTGCACCAAAGTTGTGAGGCATTTTTATTGTAATCTTAAACCTATAAATGATCCCGTTAGGAAGTCTGTGGAAGAAGAAATAACTTCTAAGGTTAGAGGACAGAGAATTCTAATATCAACTTCTAGAATCAATACCTAGTTAGGAATAGAGAACCCTCCTGATGATGATTATCCTAACCTTGACTCAAACCAGCTATTCTCTATCCTAAGACCTGGTGAGATAGTGGGACCCCTTAATTTCAATCCAAGTGATATGAGTGATTTTCATCGAGTCCTATGGTATATCTATTCTAGAGCCATGGTGAACAAATCCAATAACTTCATTCATTTCATTGAGAGGGACTTCAAAAAATTCGCCTCATTGATCCTCAAAGAATAAAAGGACTTGGGAGAATATATCTTCAGTGAGATCAAGATATATAGGTATGAAGGAAAACCTACTACTCTAATGCCTTATCCTCAACTTATTTCCTTGTTCCTCAAGAAGAATGAGATTTGGTACTTGGAGAGTATGAAGCTGATTGAAAGGATAGCATCAGTGGGGAAGAATCAAATTGGAAAGTTGAATATTGAGATTCCTCTGAAGGCTCCTCTAGAAGCAAGTCCCAAGAAAAAGAAGAAGACTGACACAACAACTAGTCGAATGGATGACACACAGTCTTCTGCTCCAGCCAACATATCTTCTCCATCCTTCTTTGGTGCCACAATGCAAACATTCATGTAGAACATTCTGAAAAGTTTTCATATTGACATTGTGAATACCAATGCGGAGTTGATAACCTATATGAATGAGAAGATGGGACAACTTGTGGAGAGGATGGATAAGAGGCATGAAGAGTTGCTAGTTGAACAGCGTGCCAGGGTGAGCTTCTGAGATCTATTGTTGCCAAATTTGATGCTATGGCATCTAACTCCTCTATTCCTAGTCCTTTTGTTACTCCTGAGTCTGTACCTGTCTCTGAACCTAGACCATCAATACCTACTGAGCATAGACCCTCTGAGGTTAGACCCAGTAATGTCTTGTTCTCTATGCCTGACCCTGAGACATTCGAGCCAATCCACATCACCACTGATGATCTACCTCAGCCCGTTCAGCTAGAGCCCATATCTACTCCCATTGCTTCACCCGCACACACTGAGAAGGTGCTTGAGTCTGCATCGGTTGCTACTGAGGAAGTAGAAATTACTTCTCTGGTTCCTTAGCCATCATCTCCAGTGAATCCTCTAGAGGTTCTTTAGACACTGCCAGTGAACCTTCCTGACCCTGAACCATCATCTTCAGATTCTTCAAGTTCAGATAGTTCATATGAATCATTGGCATTTCCTATCACTCCTATCTCAGCAGCCAAGCCACCTACTCCTCCTCATGATTGATTCCACCTTTGTGATGAAGACAAAAAGGGGGAGAAGAGCCTGAGTAGTGATATTGTGATGACTGACTAAGTTGATGTATTGGGATTTAGGTGTATGGGGCTTTTGGCCGCTTTTAAGTTTTTATTTTTTTTGAATTCTAAAGTTTGATTATGTAATGAATTCTTCTTTATGTAATTTGTTTCTTTATGCTATTAAAGGTTAAATTTCATTAAATTTATGTTGCTTTGTGGGACTAATGAGTTTTTGATTGTGTATGCAAGGTGAACATATAAATAAGAACAAAAACTTGGAAAAGATATTTAATAAGCTATTTCAAAAAGAGTTTTCAAGTTTAAATGGAATAAAAAGATTTCATATGAAAAGTATTTGAGAAGCATATGTTTGAAAACTCAATCTCAAAAACTTTGTTCTAAATCACCAAGTTTTGTTATCATAAAAAAGGGGGAGAATGTTAGATCCCATATGTTTTGATGATAAAAAAGATTGGATCAATGATATAAAAGGATTTGATAACAAACAAATGAATTTGAACAAAGTGGCAAAGCATTACTTGAAGTAAACGCTGGAGTAATGAACAAATTTTGTTATGGCTTACTCAATGACTACTCGAGTAAGTAAAGTTGTTACTCGAGTAATCACAGAATTTCATCCAGAGAAGCACTGCCAAAATTTGGAAGCATTTACTCGAGGGACCACTGGAGTAATCTACAAAGTTATATAGACGATTACTCGAGTAGCCACTTGAGTAACATGATTTGCAAAGGCATCACTCAAGTAGCCACTCGAGTAATTAGGTAAAAAATCTTCCAGTAGCTCTAGGCCAAGAAATGCAACAATTTACTCGAGTAGCCACTCAAGTAACCATATGAGAAAAAGGCATGACTCGAGGGAGCACTCCAGTAATCTGCAGAGTTATTTGAAGCATTACTCGAGGGATCACTCGAGTAACCAAGTAAGCAAACTCTCGGGCAAGATTTGAATGACATTACTCGAGGGAAGAATCGAGTAATCTGCAAACTTATTTGAAATCTACTTGAGGGAGCACTCAAGTAACTTCTGAAGAAAACAGATGGCCCCTCAAGTAACCACTCGAGTAATCAGATTACTAAAGTCAGCACCCGAGTAACTTGTAAAGGAAAGGCATGACCACTCGAGTAATCAGGTATTTCCAAGGTTTGTGATGTATTGCACTCCATGTCTTACCCGAGTAATATCTTATGAAAAATGTTGAGTTATCCACTGCCATATTTTTTATAGGTTTACTCGAGGGACTACTCGAGTAACAAACATGATCACTTGAGTAGCCACTCAAGTAATGAAGTCCAGAAATTATGTTTTTAATTGAATATTTATTGATTTGTTATCTATATGATTAACTCTTCATTGCATTAGTATCCTAAGTATATTTGCAGAGAAACAATGAAGAGATCATGTAAGAAGAGTAAAGTCAAATAAAGTGTGCGAGATCTCACCTACCACTACCTACCGCAAACGGATAGTTTTCAAATTTGAAGAATGGTCAACCGTTGCTGTGCGACTGTAACGGACATGTTTGAATTGCTTCCAATGGACACTACAAATCATATATATATATGGAGCATTCAAAGAGAAGAAAAACAACACACAAGAACTGAGAGCACACGAACATACACTGATCAACACAGTCTTAGTACTTTGTTTTCTTATACTCATTCATTGTACTTTAGTGATTATATATTTGCTCTGTGAGAGCTTTTCATTACAAACTCAATATTTGTTATTGAGACAACTTAAGGTTGTGGAACCTTAAGTTGGGGATTTGATTACAACGTGTAAGGGGTCGCGAGTGTCCAGGTGAGGGAACTTGCTGTGTACTGAGGTGCCAAGAACCCAATGAATCTTATAGAATATAGTGAAACTCTCAGAGTCACTTTGAGGACTAGACGTAGGTCAAAATGGTTGTGGCCGAACCAGTATAACTCCTGGTATACACTTCGGTGATATTTCTCATTACTATCAACTGCTTTCAATATTCAATTAATTTTCTTATACGTACCGAAATCTCTGGTATCACCCAATTCACCTTACTCGAGTGAGGTTTCAAATAATTTTGCATATTACCCGAGTAAGCCCTTCAAATGAATTCTTGATTTTGATTTGAAACATGGAAAATCATATATCATCAGAAAGCCCTCATCATCTATATTCCAATGCAACAAGAATCACTTCTAAACTCATTATGTACAAAAAGTTATGATCCAAGGAATATCTTCTGTACTTAGAGAAAGTATGAAATCACCAGCATCAATTTCCAGAACACATAGCTCTTAGTATATAACTTGAAATATATCAAATTGTATGTCCATAGAAAGCTCTTTAAGTCTAATTTCATATGACACTAGTTTCATCTCAATCTGATATGTGCTTTGAGAGTTATGTCTAAAATACCAAACCTTGTTCTGGTAAAAGATGCTGATTCATGTGTCAACTTCAACAGATCATATCTCTCTAATCGAAACTCTTGTGAATGTGCTCTTAGTGTCCATAGTTCGTGTTGGGAGTCTAGTTTCATATGCCACCAGTTTTAGATCAATTTGACATATGGTTAGAGAGATATGCCCAAAATACCAAACCTCTATCCTAACGCGCAAAAACAGAGTATCATTACTCGAGGGCTCACTTGAGTAATCTTCAAGTAACTATGTAGATTACTCAAGTAGTCTCTCAAGTAATCACCTCCAAAATGTGGTAGTGCCATATTACTCGAGTAATCATCTATGAAGTTGCCATAATTTCTGTATATGTCATTTTAACTTCATATTGACCCATTCCAACCTTCGGTATCATTTCTAAGAGCTTGAATCTTGTTATTCTCGTGTGATCTTGCAAGTTCTTCCTTCTTCAATCTCTTTCTTCTTGTTTTTCCTTTTGATGATCATTCTTCATAGCCCAATTAGATGTCTTCTTGAATATCTTCAATCTTCTTCAATCTTTGCTTGATATTCCTATTAGTTCTTGCAATGCCTTCTTTCTTCAATTTGTCGCCTCTTGATTTTCTTCTTAATGATCATTATCCACATATGAGGCAATAAAACATCAACCCACCTCGGGTTTATGACTAATCTACAAGATATAAAATATTAAATATAGTAGTTAGTCAATGTAGAAAATAAGTATATCATACAAACTTCTTGCTCTTAATACTTGACATCTATATTTGACGTCATCAAAACTATTCATATCTAACATTCTTCCCCCTTTTGATGATGGCAAATCTTTTAAGAAAATATGTATGAATATGACAAGAATTTGAATGCAGAATATTTTTCTTGCCCCTCTTTCCCCCTATTTGACATCAGCAAAAAGTTTGAAGTATAGAGAAGAAAGACTTGTAAAGAAGTAAATATGTCATGAAAATTTTCTCCCATTAATCAAATAAATGAAAACAATTTTCTCTTCCTCGATTTGAAGGTAATTTGATGCAAATGAAAAATGGTGAAAAGTTTGAAACAATTTGGAGAGGTTTTCAAGAAAAATTTTCATAATCAAAGCAAATTGAAATCAAAGATATGAAAGGTATTCTTGAAATATAAAGAAATGGTTTAGAAATGCTCATTAGGATTTAGAAAAATGATGAAGTGCTCCATGAAGTCCATTTCCTTCTTTTCTTGTCATGTTAGATCCATGATGTTGTATTCACCGTACTTTCTATGTGCAACTTTAATGGATCAAGTTCATAAGAGTGAACTATAGTTGTCTTAATAGTAGACTCTAAAGTGTGTTCATTAGAAAGCTTAGAAATAGCCTTCCTTAGAATGCTACCAAAATCGTCCTGATTTATGCCTTTTGTTGCTTTGAATGTTGCAGCCAGTATTAAATCATCTTTCCTCAAAGTTGATATATTCTCCTTTTAGCATGTTGAGGAACGATCTTGCATAGATCAAATTCTCCTACTATAAGTAAAAGCATTCTTGCAAGGAGAATGGTTAGTGCAATCAAGTATAAAATTTATTGCACAAATCAAAGTTATCCTTTCTATATGATATATTAAAAATTAAGATCATGAAAGGAAAATGTCAGAGGAACTCATAATCAAAACTAATTAAAAGATAGTAAATTCAGATGAGTATGTTAAAAGGATTTTCTTCCTATAAAGGAGATGAGCTTTCAAGATATAAAAAACATGTGAATGTGAAGCTCCCCCTTAATGAATGCATGGCTTAAAAGAAAATCGTCATGAGCAATACAATTAATAACTCTCTTGGATTAGTAAAATCATTGGAAATTTTGTAGAGAAAATGATTGTGAAAGTATGAAGATTTGGAGAGAAATCAAGTTTTAAAAATGATGATGCTATTCAAGGTTTAAAGACTGTAACCCTGTATTACTTGATTCATTACTCAAGTGTTCACTTTGAGTGATGCAACTCAAAGAATTTGAATTAAAGAATACAATACCTCACTCGAGTAATATCGTAATCACTCGATCCATAATCCTCTAAAGTCCATTGGTGCATTATTGGATACTCACTATCTAATGATGTTATTAGTACTAAGGAGTTCTGAAGTGTAGTCTCTATGAGCAATTAGTATATCAAGATGAGCTTGGAATAAGGCCTTAAAGTTTTGGTTGATCGAACCACAAAGTTGTCTAATCTTGCCATTCACAGAAGTGATGAACTCAACATGTTTGTAGCAAGCTTTGTGTGATTGTTGAAGCTCCCCTCTCAGAAAGCCTTAGACAAATGGACCAAAGAATGAAGGATCAGGGAGACCAACTCTAGCAAAGTATTGTCTCTCATTTATTCTTGAAGTCTCAGCTCTCATCCACTATGCCTCTTGTGTTAACTTGGAGTGAGTTTCAGATTTACTTGGAGTAATTGCGAATTACTTGAAGGTCTACTTGAAGTAATTGCATATTACTTGAAGGTCCACTTGAAGTAATTGCTGATTACTTGAAGGTCTACTTGAAGTAATTACAGATTACTTGAAGTAATTTCATATTACTTAGAGTAAGTCTTGTAGAAGTATATATAGACCTCTTGTTCTCTGACAGACATGATCTTTCCAGTATTCCTCTCCTCCTTGCTTATAATATAGGCCATTATGTGGTAATTCTTTTTGATGAAGTGAGTGAAATTATTGGCCTTGTTTGTAACCCCCTCCGTAATTATATCCGAAATACGCGATTAAAGTGAAATAGAGACCAATAATAATCAAAACTCATTTAAAAACCCATCCTTGAGATAGGGTTTTCACAAATACCTTTTAAAATCTAATTAACTTGGTCTTATATTCACATTTCAAATACAATTACTACGCGAAGATAAATCACATTCATATAAATATCAGAGTGCACAACATAATCATCCCGGCAATCCCAGGTACATACCTTCGCTAAAGATACACGGGGCATAATTGCCCATTACAATTCTTCAAACAGGGATTACACAATCTCATCTCAAATTTATAACCCTATATTCAACTAAATCATATACAGTCTTCACAACTCATTGATAACCAACTACCAACTCTCATCTTGAAGGAGTCCTAGCCGCTCCCTCCACGAGCCACTTGCCCTGTCTAAATTGTTGGTAGGGGAGGGTGGATTCGAGAGAATCTCAATAGGGAAATATTATCAATATGCAGGCAAGATAATGTTTAGTGCATGACATGCTTGCATCACATAACTCATGCACACATACAATGACAAATCTATAAGCTCAATGATTCGAACGATACACATATGGCCATAGCATATATTGAAACATAGCTTTAAATCATTCATACATGTTCCACATAATCAAGCAAAGCAATAACATGCATCAACACATTAATACAGTTATCAGAGTATACAGGAGTGATAAGTTCCCTACCTCCAGTCTTTTCTCCTCGATTTACGTGCCAATAACTCGAGGCTTCACGTTCAATCCCACAATGTCAAATGTACTATTTAGATACTTTCATAGTGTTTCTGGGGGTTATATGAAGCTATATGGAAAAATTACTAAAATACCCCCGGGGACCCGGCCCGGCCTCGCAGTACCGGTCTGGCTGTACTTTTCTTGAAATTTTGACATGGGCTATTCTGACATATTTTCGCCCAAGGAATCCATTTCTAGACTCAGAATTATTAAATTCAATGTCAATTTACAAATTTACCCTTGGCAGCCCTAATTTAAGGGTTTCAGGGGCGTTTTTGTAATTATGCTTTTTCGGCCTTTTCCGAAAAAGTGACCAACTGTAACCCCACCTAATTTTCATTCCTGAAATCAATGGAACCATAAAATCATTGAAAATCCAACTCTAAGACACATTTATAGCCATAACCGAAATATACAAGTACTCCGGGAAAATTGGGGTTTTTCGGTTTCGGCTCCGTAAACGTGTTTCTTTTTACTCCTAACCACTTTATTAACCATTACATTGGGTTAGAACTACCATTTAGTATTAATTTGGGCAGCATAACACCTAGGCCAACCCATTTTCCAAATTTACAAACAAAGACAATCCGGTGAAATTTCACTGATTAAATCAACCACAGCAGCCAGAACAATCAAATATTGAAGTTTCGGAGGTTACCTTAAGCTCCTTCTGGCATATCCTTCTTATGGCTGAACCCTAGCCTCTTTAAACAATGAAATTCCTTGCTTCAAGACCTTAATTCACATAGAGGAATAACTTAGGAGAATGATTATACACGTTAGGTACAAATTCACCACAGAAATCGACCTACCTTGTGAGATTTCTCCTCTCTTTCTCTCTCTAAAAGCTCTCAAACTTTCTCTCTTTCTTGGCTTCTGGTTCAGCACGAAAATGAGAGCTGAAGATTATGAGAAAATGTTTTAATTTCCATGATGATGTCATCTTTTATTTTGATGATGTCATAATTCCCATTTTCGGATTTGCTGGCAGATTTTCTGCCCAAACTTTGAAAAATCATAACTAATTCTAGAAAACTCAAAATGAGGTGATTCCAAAGCCAAATGAAAGATATTTAAGTCCTATTCATAGGAAAAATATTGGCCATTACTAAAAATCACCACACAATTCCATAATTACATAAAACTCATCACTGCCTCAAAACAGAGTTCAGTTTCCATCCCAAACTTTGGACAGTCATATCTCCTAGTTCACAAAACGAAATGGCACAAATTATATGTCCATTTTGAAGCCTGAGATGTGAAATATAAGAATGGAAATTTTCAAAATTTTTAGACACCATTTGGTCATTCAAAACGTTCACACAAACTGACTGCCCAGAATAGAGTTTCACTGGACATAATTTAAGATTTTACATCTTTGCTTCAGTTGGTTCCATTTTCATACCAAACATCATTCCCACATAAATTTTCATAAGAAATTTATTGGAAACACCAAATCAATCAAATTCACATCACATTGACATGTTTTCACAATAATCTCAACATGACAACACAATTCACATTCAATTCTTCCCTCTATTCTAAGTCAATTTGGATGTTAATCCACAATTGAACTCAAATACAGGGTTTCGACGCTACTCACAACACACACAAATCACATTCAAGTGCCAAATCACATCATATTCTCCAGAAGGGTTATTTATCACTAACCATATCCACTTTTGAAGTCATTAACCCTTAATCATAATTTGGGATCTTGCTAAACCGGGGCTTAGCAATCCAATAATCTCAGGCTTATTCTCTAGCCTTGAGTCTCAAAAGCTGGGGTATTACATTGTTCACCATAGCTCTAGTATAGGTATAGCAGATAATCCATTGAAGATTAGACATAGAGCTAGGATGGTAGCTAAGAATCCTTATAGGCTTATCAAGCTTGATGATTCTGTGCATCTTAGCATCTTCCTCTAAAGATCTCTTTCGGCTCCATATCACAGTGAAATGTTGATCACCTTGGAACGATAAGGAAGGTGGGTAGGCAACAAGGATTCATATTGGCTAGGCTTGTTTTTGGCCTTGAGCTGCTTTAAGATGAATCTCATCTAGGTTCACTTAAGAAATTTTCTTCCTCTTTCTCTTTTTCTGACTGTACCACTAGCTAGTTACTTACTAATGATGGGCTGTCACTCGATTGATTACTTGAGTGATACCATAGATTTAGCTTCTGCTCACATTGCAACACTGCCAGTCACGCTTCCTCTGTTAGCCTCCGATCTTTGTATCCAAAAGTAGAGCATTTTGATTAATTCCTGCAAAAGTGTATGCTCTTTGGTACCCAACTTTCTCTTGGGTCCATACAGTATTAGACATCATAACTCTTATGCTGTTATACAATTGAATCATATGATATTTGAGCAAAGAGTATAATAATCAACAAAGACCAAAATATAATTTTACCGAATTAAATAAATTCAAGCAATTGAATCATAAAGGGTAACAAATAAATAATACCTAGAATGATGATTTCAAAGATCAATGACAATTTGTAAATACACTTTAAAAAATATGTCATTGATAAGATTTTCATGCAATTCAGGATCAAAAGAATAGAGAATCTATCCATGATGACCAATTTTTATGAAAAGATAAATCGTGAATGAAATCAAGTTTTTCAAGAATGATAATGAGATATGCAAATTATTTCAAATCTCATATGTAATTTCAAATCATAACAATGCATTGTGAAATAGAGATTTTGAATATATGCAAAACTCATCTTTGAAACATGTTTATAATCAATGTTCATGTTAAAATGGTGGAAGTCAATAGTTATAAAATATATATCAGAAAGCTTCACTTTGAAGTTCAACTAAGACAACATGTTAATCATCAGAGTTTACATGTTGGAGAATTTGGTAGGATAGGCAGGCACAACGGAAGAATTTTAAAACTTTACCAATCCTAATAGAGAATCTATCAACAGCGTTTAAATTGGGTTAGAAAGAACTTGTACCTTTTTTTAAACTTAGGGTTTTCACGATCTCTAGGAGCCAACACGTTAGGTCTGCTCCCTCTACTGGTATCCACACGAATGCTCTCCAATAGAGATTGTGTGCTAGCGCCTCCAATGTTTTTAGGGTTTCCCTTACGGCTCTGAATTCTCATACGTGCATGAGTATATATGCTCTATCAAGTTTATAACCTATGAGGGCTATATTCAAATTTCAAAATTAATCAACAATTAATTATCTTGATGAGCTAATAAATAAATTCAGTTTAAATTAAATCTGTCCAATAGTTTTAATTTAACCTATTTATTTAATAAAAATAAAAAGCTATTAGATTTCATAAATTAAATCTGAGATACTTTATCTCTATCATGTTAGTTATTAAATTTAATATATCTTAATAAATTAAATTTAAACTAACACAATATAATAATATCATATAATATATATACATATATATATATATATAAGATATGTATTTCAAAAATAAATATCTATATAATATTATTAACAAATTTTACATTATATATATATAAATATAAAATTCATCCACCCTAAATTAAAAATTATCTCGTGTTGGGCCATTCTTGTGTGTGACCCTGTAGGCCCTTATGAAGTTGGCAGTGGGCCAATAACTGTACTAACCCAAAAGTCGCAAGCGGCCTCTAGCAAGACATTACGACTACCTAATTCATATGAGGATCGTTATCACGATGCAACCTGTCATACAACCATGTCACGTCCCTTTTGTCACACGATATATCGATCAAGGATAAGGCATGGATAATGTCATCCTCTTGTTCCTGACCATTACTTTCTCGATTCCTGAGTAGCTTGACAATAGAAATGGAAACTCTTTTCCATTTTAGTATGGCCATACATTTCTTAGACTCACTCATCAAGGGGCCCAATAATACTCTTTACTAATGTGAGGGACAAATTCCATCTTGCTCATTCATATTCCTCTGCATGAAAAACCACCAAGCCCGATCATAGCCTTTATTATCACTCAATCAAAAGTGACTTTTGACTAGTTCAAAGCTTAGCAACTCTCATGTAGGAATCCATGATGACCTCAGGTCTAAGGGCATTGTGACGTGGTTATACACGAGAAAAGCTTATGACTTGATTCATATAGCTTTCTCATAGTGGGTCAGTCCAGCACCTTGTACTCTTACAAGTGCCTAAGACTTTGATTCGTATCTCCATATCTTATTAAAGTCATACTGGTCTTGTTTCATCTTTGCTCCACATAGATGACCGACCAGGGACATTTTAGGACAATCTTCATGAATTATCCAAGGATTCAATTATCACAGTTAACATGCAAATAATATGATAACATAATGGAGAAATTTCATTAAAATAATAATGTTCAAAGTACAATGATTGGCCCTTAGAGCACAATTTCCAACAGAATTTTCCAAAGATCAAGAGTCATATGGATAACCAAGAGGATTAGCTTGATAGACATATATGAGCATCATGACTTTGCTATTGGCCAAGAGATAATATTGACTCTTATGTCTTAAACATTCGAATTCAAGACACTAGTTACTCAGAGATATATGATATCAATGGTTTATGTATTTGAGAAACAAAATGAGTACAAATGAGTCATGAATGGTTAAGCACATACTCATTGGTCCAAATGACTAGAGTACTAAAATATTATTCTAGTAAGTTATTCCACTATAATGGTTAATGCATTAAGATTCAATGCACTAATGAACATTCATAATACTTGGAATAACATGGTCAACCAAAGATTTATACATTAAGCATAAGGCTTTCACATATTGAATTATTTTCTAGGGAATATACTTAAAACTCATATAGATAGTTAACTTGTTAGACATAAGGTCTAGCTTGTTAGAAAATAAAGATTGAGGAGTTCAAGCAGTAACAGGTTTAAGATCAAGAAACAATATTTGAATGATGGGGGAAACTCTAGTGGATGGATATGAAGCATTTCTGAATTTCAGTATACATAAATATTAACTTCCAATTTTGAAACCGATTTAAATGCAAACAAGATATAAATAATTTTTAAATAATGTGTATGCATTTTATAAACAAGATGAATTGGAATCTAAGTACATTTTTGAAATGTGCATTCCGAAGCTCAAATACATAGAAAGATTATGCACAATTTCACTTTTAGTCCATTTAACAATCTAAAAAAAATTTGAAAACCATAAATGATTGATTGCTAATGGTATGCAATAATGAGCAAGTATAAATTACCCACTTTAGTTCATATAAGCACAAGATATGAAAAGATAAGTAAGGATTAGATATCACCATAATTTTTTTCTTGTCCTTGCGATTGCTCGCTTGGTTTTGGTAGAATAATATTGATTTTCCTCCTTTGCACATATAGTACCAAAATCCAAACTCCATAATTCAGCATCATCAAGATATGAATGTGGCTATAGTCTTAAGAAGCTTTTTTTTATCCTACAAAACTGTATAAATTTATTTTTCTTTATGGTATCCAACCTTACTTGGATCCATTTCTTGTTAGCTTGTAGGAATCAAGATAAAATTCACATTCTATAAGAATATAATTAATTCAAGGCAATTGAGCATAACAAATTAAATGTCTTTATCCATAAAATAAATATTTTCTTTTTAAGTCATTATATATGCATAAAGAATTAACCTGTTGAGCATTGCAATCCCTTTATAAATAAACCTATTAAGTGGTTTTTTAAGGGATGCAAAAATATAATTTCAAAATCATTTGCAATACTCATTTTTAAGGTTCCAAAATATAAAACCTCAATAAATATTACAAACAATAGCATAGGAGGTTTTATCATTGTGTACCTTTGCCTTATATACTTGGAGGATTGCTTTTGCTTACCTACTGCATCTTTATATGATGTTGATACTTTGAATATCTTGCTTTGGGTGTTGGCAATCATCTCTCAAAATACATAGACTCCAGGAGTCTTTTACTTGATGATTGAGAGATCCTCCTTTTCTTGTTCTCCTCAAGATAGTTGAACGGTACCCTATGGTAGTCCATTCTTGAGGTGGAACATATTCCTTTTCTCCATTGCCGTTCTTTGTGATTAAACTTTGCAATTCCAGCAGTGGGTGATCTGAGTGTTCTCCTAATTGATGTGAATCTCCATTTAGGTGCATTAGGAACTCTTGGAATCTTCTTCATTTTCTCAGTACCCTTTTGTCTATTCTTTCTAGAATCAATCCGCACACATGAAACACCAGATGGACATTTTGGTATCCACTTTTCTTTGGGTCCTTGAACATTAGCATTTAAACTCACTTGCATTTTAGGAATCCAAACAAATTTATTTCTCACTTTAGAATTTCTCCTAATATAGCATATGTGAGAAATATGACCTGATTCACTATAATAATTGCAAATAATATGATGATATGCATTATGAGATTTTATGCAAGTATTGTGTCGGTCAAGAGAGTAAAAGCCCAAATAAATTTCATTTGAACATTCTTTCTTTCCAATAAACTTTCCAGCATGATTGAAAACATTTTTTCTTTTCTGAATAGAATAAATACTTAGTTGAGAAACAATTTTATGCAAACTTTGAAAATCAGTTTTCAAAATAACTCTAGAAGAATTGGAATTGTTTACCATATGTGCATCTTGATCTCTAGAGGATGATCCATCAAATTTATCCGTAATGAGCTCTTCTTGGGAATCATCTTCCTCTTATTCTTTTATGTTGACAAGATCATAGAAGTGTTCTATGATTTCTCCTTCTCCATTGTCAACTTCCAGTTGTTCATGTACCATAGATGCGCAGCTTGTAGTTTCACATGAACTGTCAACACTTTCAACTTCATTACATTTGTTAGAAGTATACATAGAATTAAGAGTATTCCAAATATCTTTAGCAGTAGAACAAAATCTAATTTTCTCAAAATCATTTTTAGTTAAAGCACTATACAGAATTTTCATTGCTCTAATGTTCAATGAAAACATTTTCTTTTCTCTTTCTGTCCAATCCTTTCACGGTTTGAAATCAAAGGCATTCGTAAAAATATTCCACATATCATAATCAAAGCATTTTATAAAAGATGTCATCCTAGCTTTCCAAAACCAAAAATCAATATCTTTCAAAATGGGTGGAATTGTATAGTCAAAACCTTTAGAAAGCATATAACACCCAAAATCAGCCATTATGAACTCTTGAGACGGTTAAGTCCTTTAAACAAGAGTCCAGCTCTGATACCAAATATTATAACTGGTTGACACCCAAGAGGGGGGTGAATTGGGTGTAAGATAAAAATCTTAAGAACTTTGAAAATTTTTTTGCATCTTAGAGGAATAAATAAATATGAAAGTAATGAATCATAAATCAAAAGTTAATATATGCTGAAAATATAAGAGTTTAAGGAAGAGAGTATGCAAACTATGATTTATCCTGGTTCGGTCCAATCTGCGATGGCCTACGTCCAGTCCCCAGGCTTCTCTTGAGATTTTCAAATCAACTATCTTCTTGTTTAATCCAGGCACAACAAAAGCCTTTACAACCCATAAGTTTAGCCAGACACTTGCGAAGCCCTTTACAAATCTCTCACTGAGTTACTCCCCCTTACACACGTAAGGTTACAACCAAGTTACTCTCCCTTACATACCCATAAGGATACAACTTTGATGATGAAAGATTACAATCAATCTTCTCTCTCAGAAGTGAATAAGATGAACATTGAAGTACAATACAAATAATCTCTTTCTCAAATATACATGATACAGAAAACAAAAAAGAACAGAGAGTGTTTGGGTTGAGATGGATAGCTTATGATATGATCATGTTTGTGTCGTTGTGTTCTTGTTGGTGTTGCTCTTCGTTGAATGTTCCCATATTTATAGATGAGTTGTGATAGCCATTGGAAGCATTTCAACCTGTCCGTTAGAGTGGTGTAGCTTAGTTTCATTGTTCTTCGATTTTGAAAACTAGCCGTTGTGGTTGGTGAACGCTTTGCTTCCGTAAAGTCAACTTTTGTCTCTTCACATCATCTCTTCATTATATTCCTGGAGAAATACATTAAACACTAATACAATGAAGTGTAAGAGTGATTGGAAGCAACAAGAATGAGTTTCATAATTAATCCCATGATTTTCAAAAACTTCAGTACGTTGGTCTGTTCTCCTGGGAAGCATTACTCGAGTGGTCACTCGAGTAAGACTGGGTCATTACTCGAGTGAGCCCTTGAGTAATCCCGTTCAAAATATGGCCGAGAGCATTTCCATCTTCATTACTCGAGTGATCCCTCATGTAAGCTCTCAAATAAGTGTACAGATTACTCGAGTGCTCCCTTGAGTAAAACCTTTTTACATCTGATTACTCGAGTGGTCCCTCGAGTAAAGTTTGTCATTTCTTGGCCGAGAGCTACTCGATGATTTCTTCTCTAGTTACTCGAGTGATCCCTTGAGTAAGTTGTTAAATAACTTTGCAGATTACTCGAGTGGTCCCTCGAGTCATGTCATTCAAATCTTGGCCAAGAGCATTTCCAACTATATTACTCAAGTGGTCCCTCGAGTGAGGTTTCAAATAAGTTAGCATATTACCCAAGTAAGCTCTTCAAGTGAATTCTTGATTTTGATTTGAAATATGGCAAATCATATATCATCGGAAATCCCTCATCATCTACATTCCAATGCAACAAGAATTACTTCCAAACTCAGTGTACACAAAAAGTTATGATCCAAAGAATATCTTCTACACTTAGAGAAAGTTTAAAATCACGAGCATCAATTTCCAGATGGCATAGCTCTTAGTATATAACTTGAAATATATCAAATTATATATCTATGGAAATATCTTTAAGTCTAATTTCATATGGCACTAGTTTCGTCTTAATTCGATATGTATTTTGAGAGTTATGTCTAAATACCAAACCTTGTTCTGGTAAAAGACGCTGATTCATGTGTCAACTTCAACAGATCATATCTCTCTCATCTGAACTCTTGTGAATGTTCTCTTAGTGTCCATAGTTCGTGTTGGGAGTATAGTTTAATCTACCATCAGTTTCAGATCAATCCAATGTGTTGTTAGAGAGATATACCCATAATACCAAACCTCTATCCTGAAGCACAAAAACAGAGTATCATTACTCGAGGGCTCCCTCGAGTAATCTTCAAGTAACTCTATAGATTAATCGAGTAGCTACTTGAGTAATCACCTCCAAAATGAGTCAGTGCCATATTACTCAAGTGATTACTTGAGTAATCATCTATGGAGTTGCCATAACTTCTGTATATGTCATTTTAACTTCGTATTGACCTATTCCAACCTTTGGTATCACTTTTAACAGCTTGAATCTTGTTATTCTCGTGTGATGTTACAAGTTCTTCCTTCTTCAATATCTTTCTTCTTGTTTTTCCTCTTGATGATCATTCTTCATAGCTCAATTAGATGTCTTCTTAAATATCTTCAATCTTCTTCAATCTTTGCTTGATGTTCCCATTAGTTCTTGCAATGCCTTATTTCTTCAATTCCTTGCCTCTTGATTTTCTTCTTAATGATCATTCTCCACATATAAGGCATTATAACATCAACCCACCATCGGGTTTATGACTAATCTATAAGATATACAACATTAAATATAGTAATTAGTCAATGTCGGGAATAAGTATATCATACAAACTTTTTGCTCTTAATACTTGACATCTATATTTGACATCATCAAAACTATTCATATCTAACAGATTCGACCTCAGGAGTTAGAACCACACATTAATCCGAATCAAGAATCGCATGAGGTGCCAGCCTGAAATGGAAGAGGTTTACAATTCAGAGTCTCCAAGTTCTGTAAGCATCTACCTCCAGTGTTCAGGGGAAGATTTGATCCCCACACAGCCAAATATTGGCTGGTTTGACTCGAGAAGATCTTCAAGTTATTAGAATGCCCAACTGAGGTGAGGGCATGACAGGCTATTTACAAGCTAGAGGGAGAGGCGGATAGGTGGTGGTAGAACATTGCCATGACACTGCGAACCTGGAATATGTCTTTAACCTAAGAGCTGTTCTAGGAGAAATCCATGACAAGTACTTTCCCAAGTCAATGAGGCTTAAGAAGGAGTCAGAGTTGTTGTCGATAAAGCCAAGTAGTGAAAAGATGTTTGATGATTACCTATCTTGATTTATCCCATTGGCCAAACCCTTCAGACCTACGACGTATGGATGATGAAGAGTGGAGCTCTAGCATGTTGATCCGAGGATTAAGGTGAGTTGAGGAAACAGTTAGTCTCCAGACAGTTTATAGTATTCAACAAAGCCGTGGAGGAGTGTAGAATCACATAAAACAATCTCAGGGATTTATACCCAGCTAAGGGTATAGCAACTATCTGAGCCTTTAAGGAGAATACTTCCCAGAAACAGAAGGGGCTAAAATCCTCATTTATGGGCAGTTATAACAAACCCTACCGACCTGAGGATCATGAATACCAAAGACCTCCAGCGTTATATTATGTCCTTGTTGTGGCGGGGTGTATAGTGGTAGAATGTGTTTGGGTGCTAGCCATTCCTTCATTGTTTATGACTTTGTAAAGCTCCTAGGATTTTGTTTATAGCAACTGCCTTAGCAGTCTTGCCTAAATTGTGTTATAATTATTGAAGGGCATGAGTCCACAGTTGACTTGTTATGATTTCCGCTCTATCAATTAGAAGTCATACTAGTTTTTGATTGGTTGACGGCGAGTAATACACCCATTGTATTCATGGATTTGATAAATCATACCTTACGGCTGTACTTAGATCAATTCGTAGTGGTTTTCGTCTAGATATCTTGACATACTCTCAAAGTAATAAAGAGCACGAGTATCATCTAAGCATAGTTCTTGATAGAATAATGAGTAGCTATGGAATATGGTCCTATGGTTGAGACAGAAAATTGAATATATGAGTAGCTTTCAGATTCCCTGTATAACATGGGTAGAGTACCTCGATAATGGTAGTAGAGTTTGATAATATGCCTAGAGTTAGATTGATAGTGGAAGCCTATATGACAAGGCCTGAAATAATTTGAGTTGAAACAAACTCAAAGGAACATAGATTGTGGGTACCGTCAGGTGGAGTGGGAGGTTCCTATGGGACTCCTTCTAAATCAACCTGACATTATTAAAGCACATATAAGGAGATAGACCTTAGAGTAAGTAGCATAAGCATAGTAAATATGATGTGTTTGAGAATTATACTGAATAGAGGCTCGAGGTGGTAAGAACTTTATGCTAGTTTTGGCTCCTGGAAGTAAAACTTCTGGGTCATGTTATCTTGTGAGAAGGGGTCTCAGTGGATCCCAATGAGGTGGAAGTAGTGCTGGACTAGAGGAGGCCAAAAACTGTTGTTTTGATAAGTAGTTTTTGGGTCTTTCTAGTTACTGGAGGATTCACTAAAAAATTCTCCGGAATTGCCTTGCCCATGCCAAGCTCACATGAAAGGATCAACCATTTGGGTAGGATGAATAATGTCAATGATGTGAGAAGAGCTCATAGAGATAAAGGTAAAGTTGTCGACTGCACTAGTATTGAGTATATTCGATCCCAGCTTGATTTATGTTGTGTATTGTGATGCAAATAAGTAGAGATTAGGGTGTGCCCTACCCAGCTTGACTTTATTGTGTACTGTGATGTAGACTTTATTGTGTGGTGTGATGCTAATAAGTTAGGATTAGGGTGTGGCTGTATGCAGCAGAGCAGAGCTAATTTAGCTTATGGTGAATTTGACTACATAATTAGGGGTTCTCACTTGTAAGGGCATTTACCCCGACATGGCTAGCTATTAGACTGATTGCACCAGTGTTGACCCGAGGTTGAAGAGGTGGCGCATAAAATTAGAGTCTGCTGTGAGTCTGCTATGAGTTTGTGGTGGGTCTGCAGTACTTTGAGATATTCCCAGAGTAGCTTACACCTCCCAACTGTCGAAGTTGTGTGAAAGGAACTAAACGACCCATGATTCGAAGCTTGCGATGATTGTGTTTGTGTTAAAGATATGTTGATTTTGCATGTATAGTGTATATCGCCTATATTGTGACCATGAGAGTCTCGAGTATTGTATGAGTAGAAAGAATCGAATGTGAGACAACATAGGTGAATGGAGTTGCTAAAAGCTTACAACCTGGAGATCAAGTGTCATAGAATAAAGTTGATGTCGTCGTGGATGTGTTTAGTCGGAAGGTGGTATAGATTGCAGCAGTGATAATAGAGGATTTTTGAGATTTAGATCTCTCGAATCAAATCATGTGTTAATTATAGTGTTCCCTAAGGGGAATTGACTTGATGTTCGAGATTGAAGAGGCTCAAAGCTAGGATAAACTGTGCAGTCCATCAGAATGATGATCGAGTAAAGCAAAGACCTCCAAAGTCTAAAGTTGGAGATCACGTGTTCTGGAGAGTGATGAGATTGGTCTATCTGAGATTCTGGTGAGAATTGGACCTGTAGTATACCACTTACGAAGTCTAGAAAGGATTGTCCTAGTGAGAAGAAATTTGAGAAATGGAAGCTGTCATGAAGACATTGAGGGTTTATGTCCTAAGTTGTGTAATGCCCTTCACTTATGAAATTTATTGTATGGGGGGAGAATTGTAATGCCCCAAAATATTTATACGGGCTCATGACTCTAAGAGTGGATGTAATGAACATTAGTCAAACACTTTTGGAGAATAAAATGTGAGTATTGACCCGAATGACTTAAATTAGCAGTAGAAAGTACCTCAACCTAGTATTTAAGCTCAATCATGGTGACAAAGCTTAAGCTGAATTAAAAGTGAAGGGAATGGCACTTGGTATGAGAAATGTGGTTAAATTATGTGTTAAGTGGTAATCCAGTTGAAATTGCCGTAGCCAGGGGCAAAATGGGAAGAAGGAAAATTTATCAGCCAATTAGTCAGCAACCGAAGAGAGAAGTTTACTAATAACTAAAAAAGTAAGAGGTATGATTAAATGGCTAATGGATTTGGTGTGAACAATCCTATAGTTTATACATGTTGTAAGGAGTCACAAGATTGTGACACTTGGCATTGTTTTAACCATTGGATGAGGAGTCAAAGATTCAACTCCTCCTTCCTTTTCTCTCTCTTCCAATTTTAGTCAAAAAGGGGCAAGGAGGGAGTTAAATCAGACATCATCATTATCTCTCTCTCTTTTAGTTCTCTTAGACGGCCATAGAAGGCGGAGGAATGAGAAAGAAGTAAAGGAGAAAGGTGATATTTTAACCTTATAGATAACTCCTATTGCTCAAAACCTCTTCTTTAATCTTGTTCCTCTTGATGTAAGCTTCATTTGTATGGTTTTAGATTTTCAAGAGGAGGTGTTTTTTGAATCCAAGAAAAGCTAGAGGTTAGAGAATCAAAGAATCAACTAGAGAAAGAGAAAGGGGTGAGCAAAAGCTATCTTTTGACATATGTATTGTTGTTATTGGTTGAATACTTTGGCTTGTGGAATTTTCCATAATTTTTGTGTAATTATGGTGTTACTAATTTTATGGTGTCTTGTTGATTGTGTTGGTGTCTTGTAATGTCTATTGGCTAAATAGAATGAATTTGAGTATTAAGTGTGAAGTTGGTGATTTTGAGGTTTTGTGTTGAATTGTGCCAAAACAAAACTTGTAAAAGGAATGAGAATTTGATTGTTTTGATGTTTCCATATGATTCTATGTGAAAAATTGTGTAGGGAGTAGCCCCAGTTGTTAATTCTGAGCATTGGAAACATATGATGAAAGATTAGGAGTTTTTTCAGTAGAAACTCTGTGCAGGGCAGTTAGTTTGCATAGAGTTTTGAATGAGTAAATGATGGCTAAAAATTCTGAAACCTTCCAGTCTAATAGTTCACATGACAAGCTTTAAATTGATATATTATGGGAGTCATTTTGATGTATTTTCTGGAAGTTTTGTACTCCTAAAGTTTGAGGTTGAAACTGGACTTAATTTTGGAATAGCATGGAGATACATTGAATTATGCATTTTTGTAGTTGTGTATGATAGTGGTTCATATTTTTCCTTATAGAGCACTTAAATAGTTTTCCATAGAACTTGGAATCTTCGCATTTTGATTTTTGTAGAATTAGTTATGATTTTTGGAAGTTTAGCCAAGAAACAAGATTTTTCTTGGTTGCGGCTAGAAGGGTCTTGGCTATGGCGCAAATATTTCTGACCTTTTTCTAGCCGCTGCTAAAATGTTTCTGACCATTCCTGGGCCGCAACTTGTTTTTAAAGGCAGTTTCTGGGCTAGTTCTCCAAACTCTGTAGGCTTTTGTTTGAGATTCTAGTAGCTACCTAATGGTCTCAAATGATAACCAACCCTAAGTATTTTAGAGTTGAGAATTGAATAAGGAAATAACTCATCATTCTTGATTATGATTTAGAGGACTTGATATCAGCCTTAAGTATGAGAAATCGATGCTAGGTCATGAATAGAAAGAACAAGGTAGTAACTCTTTCTCTTATATCATGTATAATGCTTGTATGATTCTGTTCATCATTAAATATTAAAGAATGTGGGAGCTGAATTGTGAAAGAAACGGTAGCTAAATACAGTGAAAGTTGTTGTGACAATCGTCATGCATTATTGTGATTACAACGAACGCCGTCGTTTGTGATGCAAATCATGCATCGTTGGGGATATAGTGAAATCTTTCATTATTGTGTATACAGTGAAAGCTGTCGTAATGCCGTGGAAGTGAATACGACAAATGCTGTTGTTGATTATACCAAAAGTCTTGGCTGATACACATGTGAGGTCGTTACATAAAAAGGTGCTGTTGTTATAAATTGCCCTTGAGAATATTATTGTGTTATCGTTTTGTGATAATTGCTTACATGCTTTGTTTATTATATATCATATAAGTGAAAATATTACTACTGAGATTAATCTCACTCTTTCCACTACTAACCTACAGCTAGGGCAAGTAGATCAAAGGAGAAGTAGGTATACAAGGATGAGTAGAGTTTATGGCTTGCTGATTAGTTTTATGTTAGTTATCACTTGTTGGGATGATTGTTTATGTAAATATAGACTGATGTAGTAGAATTGTGTAATTGTCTATAGTCCCCAGTATGGGAAATTGAGAATGGGGATTCATGCCCTATAAACCCTTATAGTCAATAATTGAAACCTGAGTGTTTGTCTAGAATTTTGTTAAGCACTCTGATATTTACGAAATGGAGCTGAACTGTATAGGCCAAATAGATTCAAAAAGTGGAAGTGAAATAGTATTTAACATATTGTGAAAAGTTTTGAAAAACCCACTTTATCACAAGACCAAATCCTATTTTGAAGTTGAGACCTTTCATGAGTTTTAAATTGTTCGTTGGTCTCTTATTTAATTTATGACACATTTTTGAACCATATTATCGGCTGTGAAGTTAGGGGGTTACATTTTGTGTACGTGCGATCACATAGGAATAGATACAGTCCTTAAACATACATTTATATGGTAATAGATATAACCTTTAAACCACATAAGACTAGTATATTGCAATATCTCCCACTCATACTTGGTGGATTAGAAGTTATGGGCCAAGTCTCTCTCTTACTTCTTTCATACTAGGTGCTTTGCCATGACTGCGTGGGCATGATGTCTCCATTTAGGCGCTTTATACTAGAAGTCCCTTTTTACAAAGATGAGGACAAGACAACCTTATAGTGCAACTCGATATTGATATAATGCTTGGATGTCTTAGATTTACTAATATACACTTCTCTCATGGCTAATTTAATCCCTCTTGAGTTAGTATAAAATTCATATTGCCTTTCTTATATGCATAATGTCTATACTTATGAAATCACAAAATAATATCATAAGGGACCGGTCTCAGACACCAACATAGGTGTTTGCATACTTTGGACAATAATCTTCCTTTCGCTTATATATTACTTTGATGTAAATCAACCGTTTACCTAACATAATACCTTTAGATCGCATCAATCATGATCATAGGGTAAAATCTTAAAGTAGCAGACATTGAAACATATTTCTATGATAATGTCAAAGTCAAAGGACACCATTGAAAGATTAACATTTCTGGAACTTACATAGCAATGAAGCAGGGATCCATTCAATTGCTTCCCATATGTGGTTCTTTAGCACATGCGTTATGAATCAGATACTAAGATGTTACTCTTGTACTTTAATAGCAAATGTCATTTTGATTTTGTTATTAACATCATACAGACTTAAGTCTAGGCACTCTAAGCATCTAAACCCAAATTCCTCAACTCCACTCATATTACATGACGCCAATTTTGAAGAATTTGTTGTATGGCAACACATATTAGGCAAACCAGATAAAGAGGGAAGAGAGATATTATGTTTGGACACATGGCTACTCCTTGACACCTTTCAGGCAAGCAGATGAATTCCTTAGTGCTTAAGTTGGCCGAATTTTGAAAGGAGTGTCTGGCACCCTATAACTTAAACACATGTCATTTATATAATCTCCTAACACCTCCCAAGCCCTCTAAAGCCATCCAAGAAGAGAGAAAATAGAGGGAAAAATTGTGAGAAAAAGAAAGAAGAGAAAAGGTCTTTGGAAGAATGTGTTCTTGCTAGATTTCAACCCCAAATCCACGTTTTTAGTAGATTAAGCCTTCACAAATCTCATTCTACTCATCAAGAGCTATATTTCTATGGTTTCATATTTTCAATCAGAGGGGTTTTATATTACCTCTAAGGCATAAGTACTATCAAAATCAAGAATCGATCATAGCATCAAGTAGAGGTAAATGTAAGCTTCAATTTGAGTATAATATCTTGAGGTTTTGTTAAGATTTCATGAAGTTCTTGAGCTGCCCTAAGTTTCGGTTAAGAGGGATATTAGGGTTTTGATGTCCTTGTGATCATGAATATGATGTTAAATAAGGTTTAATGATGATATTCAACAAGTCTTATGGTTGAATTGTAAGAAATCATCTTGTGGTAATTCAGGGTAACTTTCAGCCAGACCTGGAAAATGAGGAAGGATCATGATTTTGAAGTTTTCAATAGATTTAGAATGAAAAATTGTGTAGAATTAAGGTGTGGAAGTGATGTTGGAAGCACTAGAATCAAAAACTGGATTTTTAGCCTAGGAATCATAGATTTTGGCCTTAGTATGATTTTAGGGAAGGATCTGGAATTTGGTAAATTTAAGGTTGGAAATGGATTCCTCATACAAAATTATGTAGAAATAGCTTATGGTTATGATTTTGGATGAATTGGAATAGAAACTCAAAATTTGGAATTAAAGGTTGTTTGTAGTTAGTGCTGCCATATTCATTTTCAGAGAATGAGTTTGCTTTGGGTTGTGTTTGGTGGACCAAATCTTTCCCAATGATCATGAAATTTTACAAAGCATTATGAGACATCCTAAAATTTCAAATGAGGTATAGAACGTGTTATTTGAGTTAGTTATATATAAGTTATGATTTGTTAAAGTTTAGGCATCAAATCTGGAATAAATTATGAGCTAGTTGGGTTAGTTGAGGTTTCTAGAGTTTTGTAGCTATAATTGGTACTGGATGATATTTTTCCTTTATAGAGGACTTAAGGAGCTCGCATAGGAACTTGAATCACCTTATTTGAAGTTCTCTAGATTAAGTAATGAATTTTTGAAGTTGATTGACAAAATCTGGCAGATTAGGGTTAATCCTTGAATTTTTAGCATCTGGAAGGGACTTGTGATTAGTAGAAGCATGAAGATTAGAAACATGATATAGAGATCCAATGTGGCCATATTAAATACCCAAATTACATGGGAAGAAGACATATGACATGTCTTAGAATACAAAAGATAACCAACAAAGTTGAATACATGACAGAGATAGAAATGGGTTAAGCAAAACATAGTGTTCAGTGTGACGATGGTATTAGATCAAGTAATGACCTATTTTCACAAATTATAGGATTTGAAATTTGTTCATGATTAGACAACTACCTGAGCCCAAAGAAGAAGAGGTCATCAAAAAGGCTGTCAAGTAGTAACTCTCTCTCATGTATTCTGTATTGTCTGCATGTATGTTTTTACCATCGCTTACAATCATTTTATGAATATAAGAGTGTGTTTTATGGCCCTAAGATCTATTAGACCAATGTGTCCTTAGGCTAGTAGATGCATTTAGATGATGATGGGCGGATGCCTAAGGTAGTAAGACCTGGTTGAAAGTTTTCATGGGGCAATGACCCTGGGCTATAAGACCGTGATGGCAATAAGTCCTAATGTGCATCTTGTAGAGGTAGAAGCCCTGGGTCGTAAGATCTAAGAAACCAAGTGCTAAGTATTGGACCAGTGGGTCCTATGTTTGTTTTTATGCTGCATATTGATTCCTGAATGCTATTTGTGCTATTTGCTAATAACATAATGGTTTATTTAGCATGCTTCGTGAACACGCATTATACTTGATTGATTGTTGTTACTATTTGATTGATGGTTTGCTTTGCATGCTTGGATCATGATCAGTGTTGGGGAAAGCTGGATATGTGGCCCTGCTAGAGACCGATAAGTCATCCCGACTAATTAAATATGTGATAAGTAAGGGTTAGGTGGTGCGAACCCACAAGGGAAGATCCCATGGACCCACAACCAATTCTGAAATATACAACCCCAAGAAAGCTAAACACAGATCGATGATCCACTTGAACCCTTGAACACGAAAGAACAAGGACCCGAAGTGTTGGAAAAATGCCACAAGGTTGATCAAGCCTTGATAAGTTTGCAAGTTCTAAAAATAACCCTTAAAGAGAATCCACTCTCAAGAAACAAAGTGCAGAAGTGCAACTTTCATTTATGGTTCAAATCTAAATTGTGTCTTACAAATGAAGAAGCACCAAGTATTTATAGGAAAATATGACCTAATTGCAATAAGTGCAATTTTGAAAACAACCAATACAAATTGTAAAACCATGTGCTAGGAAACCTAAAAGTCTAATACAATAAACACAAAAGTCTAATACAATCTAGAAGAAAGTTGAAAAATCAAATACAACATGCTAAAGGAAACAAAAGTCAAATCTGCCACCAACTCCTTGTTGATTTTCTCACACCTAACTTCAAGAAAATGTAGTCAGCAAATTAAGGCTCAAAATGTGCTTATTTAGGCCCAAATGAGCCTCCTATGTGTAGTACTAGGTCCAAGCTCTTTGTTTTGAAGTTTCCAAGCCCAAACCTTGATTAACAACTCCATATTTAGCATAAATGAACTTAGTGACGTTTTCAGCATCTTTGTTTTGTAAATCAGATTTATTGATCCAATAGCTATTTGATTTACAACAACTTCTTCAATCAGCCTAATCAATGCTTCCTTGAATATTTTAGCTTGTGCTCTCATGATTTGTCCAGCTGGAATTTGATAATGATCATTTGAAATGGAAGAGATGTTACTTGAATTTGAAGGGACAACTTGTTGATTCTGGATCGCATAATTAGGTGGCATCTTTTTATTGAACCAACTCAAAAGCTACTTTTCCATAAAGTTACTTTATATGGAGTCAACTCGGAATGGCACCATGTATGCTTGTGTATGCCTATGTCTTATGGCATGCCATATGTCCGTGTATGCCTTAAGATGACGTCAAGTGTACATAGGCACCGATATATTTCATCTAACAAATTTTCACATACACACAAAGCAACATTGATTACTAAATTTTAGTATGTTACATGTGCAACCCACATGGCGCCACATATGCTTGTGTGTGTTCAAATGGTGCCAAGTGTGTGCACTTGTAGCATGAAATAGCGCCATGATAATATAGGCCATAAGGACCCCTGGTATGCCAGTGCATCTCTGCATCGGCATATTTATCCGATTAATTTCACACATTGAACAACATCGGTTACAAAATTTAGTATATTACAATAGCCTATAACCTATAGGTCCCAGGATCGTAGATGGCTCTGACACCAAAAAGTGTAAGCCCCCTTTTTTAACCTGATATTCATTAGACATTCTTCATTTCATTTTCAAGTATAATTCTGATACTATGATTATACATTTTGATACCACTATCCTCTGATATCACTGATACCACTTCTCAGGTATTGCTACCATTATGTACTGATACTACTACTATGTGTACTGATATCATTACTGTGTGCACTAATGACATCTAATTCCTAAATGTTCTGATACCACTATATATTGATATTACCATTGTGTCTATGAACATATATTTTTAAATACATCTCATTTAGCCGCTTAAGGCTACTAAAAAATCTAAAATTATAATATACTAAAATTTTGTAACTAGTATTGTTCAATATGTGAAATTAGTCGGATAAAGATACAAGCGTAGAGATACACTGGCATAGCAAGCACCCTTATGGCCTACACTAACATGGCGCCATGTGTGTGCACTTGTAGCATGAAATGGCGCCATGTTAGTGTAAGCCATAAGGGTACCTGGTATGCCAGTGTATCTCTGCACCGATATCTTTATCTAACTAATTTCACACAAAGAACAACACCGATTACAAAATTTTAGTATATTACACATTGTATACTTACACACACATTAAAGCCAAAATGAAGTATCATTACTTCATACCATACATATGCCAAAGGACTTGACATGTTTCTCAGAGAGGGAATGGTGTCTTGGAAGGAGAAAATAAAATGAAACAAAATATGTAATGGCAACTCAATTAATATTGCCATAATCAAGGGCAAATGGGGCATTTGCCACTTAATCTTGAGATTAGAATTGGAAACAAAAATGAAAGGCTAAGATTTGTCCTTGAAAAGCATGAGTAATCATAAGGTTGAAAAACAAAATTAACTCCCTCCCCTTATGATAGTAAAAACCTCTAAGGGCACAAATGGAAGAAGGGAAGAGTTGGTCAAAGTTTTAAAGCACTTTACAAGAGGACTTTGGTTAACTTGAACCCTTACACTAATAGGCAATTGGTCCAAGTTCTTTCTTCTTATTTGTTAAGGCAATTCAGTTAAGCCTAAGGGAGAGAGGGAATTAAATCAAAGCAAGTGTATATATTCATAAACCAAGTCAAAAATATAGGAAAAAAGAGAGAAAGAAAAGTCAATAAGTCTTGCATTTTGATTTAACTTGGAAAGTTGACCAAAAAGCAAGACTTCAAGAGGGAAATTAGTCAATAAGCTTTTCCCCTCTTTGCATGAGCCTTTCAGTCAAGATAGGAGGAAAGAAGGAAGGTTGAAGTTTGATTAACGTAACCAACTATAGTTGATTAGCTAACCAAGCTACTTTTTCAAGAAACCATTATAAGATGACACCTCACCTTCTCTTACTCTCTTTGGCCCATTTTCATCCAAGACCTTAAAGACGATAAAGATTAATTAAATCAACCATCACAATCTCTCCAACACTCATTCAAAGTTAGCCTAAGGAAAAGAAAAGGAGAGAAAAAGGAAAGAAAAATAAAAAGGAAAGAGAAAGAAGAATTTGAAGAACAAAGTAGCAAGGTGAGTAATCTTGTATCATTTTCACCTTCTAAATCACCTCTCAGCCTTAAGTGCCTTCATAAACATTATTTCCCTCACTAAGAGCTATAATCCTATGATTTTTGTTTCTCAAGGGAGGTGTTTTGAGTTGCCAAAGAAGTGCTAAAGTCGGAGAAACAAAGAGCAAGCCCTAGAAAGCAAAAGAGGTGAGTCTAGGCTCTAATTTAAACCAAACATCTTGTGAATTGGTTGAGTATTATGGATTTTCTTGGCTATCCTAGTTTTGGTTACTATGGGAAATTTAAGTTCCATATTGATATGACCATGTATATGATGATATGTGATGCTTAATAATGATATGAGGCTACTTTAGTGGTAAAATTGCAAAGTTGTGGATTGTTGGTTTGGATAGTGTATTTTGGCTAGGAGTAGGGCAACAAGAAGGAGTGAGATTTTGGTGAATTTGATGTCACTAATGGTTTCTACATGAAAAATTGTGTAGGTGTAGCCTATGATTATGCTTTTGGATGAATTGGATACAAAATGTTAAAATTGGAATTTGATGGTGCTTAGGATAGGTGCTGCCAGATTCAAGGCAAGATGTTAGTGGCTAAGTTTTAATTGAACAAATATTATCCAGTAGCCATGAAACTTTCCAAAATAATAGTATACATGATAGGCTTTAATTTGATATATAATATGTGGCACTTGGATCAATACATTGTGAGTTATTGTTGATTAAAGATATGCAAGAAATCTAGAATGATGTTTATGGTATTGAGGATTGATTATTGATTCCGGAATTGTGTGTGAGTAATTGGAAGTAAGGGGTATTTGTTCCTTAAAATAGACTTAAAGAGTGTTACATCAGATTTTAAACCACCTCAATTAGAGATTCTTAGACAAAGTGACAAAGTTAGGTGAAAATTCTGGTAGTATATGCTTATCATGCTAATTTGAAATACTTGAAGCAGATTGTAATAATAGTGACTTCCAAGGGTAGAGTAATGTCCTAGAAGCTAATGTAGCCACATAGGATATTCTTTTGTCATGGCTCTAATGATGTGAATATATATCCAGGGCTATAAGATGACAAAGAAGAAGAATGGAAGGTTCTTCAAGCAACTTTAATGGTTAGAAGAAGAGAGTACAAGAGGAGGACATAAAGCAAAAGGTACTAAAAATTTCCTGACTTGAATTTACTTGATAATTATACTTATGTATTGATGTGTCTAATTGCTTTGATGAATGGTATGAAGCATATTTGAATGATTGAAGCTCTGTTTTTACTTAAGCTATGGCCATAGGTGTAATGTGTAAAGCATTTAGCATGCAAGTATGTCATTATGCTAGCATGAATTTATGTAAGCAAGCTTGTCATGCATTAAGGTTGTATCTTGTGTGCACGGTTAGCAATGTTTACTACTGAGATTCTCTTGAATCTTACTCTCTCTCACCCAACCATATAGGCGCAATGAGTACTGAAGAGGAATGCATGAAGAACTACAAGAGGAAGTGTAATGAAGAATTGTGGATTATTGTGTAATAATTTGTTATGTATTAATTATCGTGCAATGTGAATAATTGTATAACCACACATATGTATCTGAATGGGTAATTTCCTTAACACGATAATTGACTAGGAATGGGCAACCATGTGATGAGGGCTCAGTAATTAATGCACTGTGTGTGGGTTATGAGCAAAGACGTCACTTTGGTAATTATAAAAGGGATTAAGAAATGATGAGTCACTAAGAAGTTATGAAACACTTTATGATGGTTTTTAAAATTTTTTTTAAATTATTCAGAAAAACTTACTCAACTACAGGTTTGAATCCTGTCTTGAGGTTGGGAATTGAAAGAACTTTGCAAAGGAATATCGCTTAGTGGTTCGAATTCACTACATAAAACTCATCAGATTGATTATGGAAATAAGGTGTTACACTTTTCTACTATCTTCTTGGTTGGTTTAGTCAGAGAAATTTATGAAGACTCAAACTCACTTCTAAAGTCAATAGGGTATCCATGGGATTGTATTCAGTTATTTTGAACTGCTTAAGAATCTTCTTAATGTAATTCTCTTGTAAAAGAGAGGAGTCTTCTTAAGCTATCTTTTTGGATCTCAAATCCAATTGCTTTACCCTATTAGTGCAAGCGTTTCACCAAAGAGGGGGGTGAATTGGGTGATACTATAAATTTTGTTGCGTATAAGTAAATTAACTGAATATTTAAAACAGTTGAGAGCAAAGAGAAATATCACCAAAATGTACGCTAGGAGTTATACTGGTTCAGCCACAAACCACTTTGACCTACGTCCAGTCCTCAGGGTATCTCTAAGATTTTCACTATATTCTCCAAGATTCAGTGGATTCTTGGCACCTTAGTACACATCAAGTTGCTTCACCTGAATACTCGCTCCCCCTTACACGTTGTAATCAAATCCCCAACTCAAGGTTCCACAACCTTAAGTTGTCTCAATAACAAATGTTGAGTTTGTAATGAAAAACTCTCTCACAGAGCAAATATATAATCACTGAAGTACAATGAATGAGTATAAGAAAAGCACTAAGAGTATGTTAATCAGTGTATTCTCAGTTCTTGTGTCATGTTTTCTATTCTTTGAATGCTCCATATATATATAGATGATTTGTAGTATCCATTGGAATCAATTCAAACATGTCCGTTAGAGTCACGCAGCAATGGTTAACAATTCTTCAAATTTGAAAACTATCCGTTTGCGGTAGGTAGCGGTAGGTGAGATCTCAGACACTTTATTTGACTTTTCTCTTCTTGCATGATCTCTTTATTGTTTTTTTGTAAATGTACTTAGGATACTAATGCAATGAAGAGTTAATCATATTGAAAACAATTTAATAAACATTCGATTAAAAACATAATTTCTGGACTGCCTTACTCGAGTGATCATGTCTGTTACTTGAGTAGTCCCTCGACTAACCCTATAAAAAATATGGCAGTGGGTATTTCATAAGATATTACTTGGGTAAGACATGGAGTGCAATAAATTACAAACCTTGGAAATACATGATTACTCGAGTGGCCATATCTTTCCTTCACAAGTTACTCAGGTGCTAACTCTTGTCATCCGATTACTTGAGTGGCCATGTATTTTCTTCAGAAGTTACTTGAGTGCTCCCTCGAGTAGATGCCAAATAACTTTGCAGATTACTTGATTATTCCCTTGAGTAATGTCATTCAAAATTTGTCCTAGAGTTTGCTTAATTGGTTACTCGAGTAATCCCTCGAGTAATAGATCAAATAACTCTGCAGATTATTGGAGTGCTCCCTCGAGTTGTGTCTTTTTCTCACATAGTTACTCAAGTGGCTACTCGAGTAAATTGGTGCATTTCTTGGCCGAGAATCACTGGAAGATTTTTTGCCTGGTTACTCGAGTGGCTACTCGAGTGATGCCTTTGCGAATGATGTTACTTGAGTGGCTACTCGAGTAATGGTCTATATAACTTTACATATTACTCTAGTGGTCCCTCGAGTAACTTCTTCCAAATTTTGGTAGTGCTTCTTTGGATGAAATTTTGCACGATTACTCCAGTGCTTACTCGAGTAACAGCTTCCCTTACTCGAGTAAGCCTTCACAAAATTTGTTTATTACTCCAGTGCTTACTTCAAGTAATGTTTTGCCACTTTGTTCAAATTTATTTGTTTGTCATCAAATCCTTTTATATTGATCCAATCTTTGTTATCATCAAAACATATGGGATCTAACATACCTAAGTAATTCTTTTTCAAAGTTTATCAGTATCATTTTTAAATAAGCACTACTAAATTCAAATTATTTATGAACAATAGTATTTCATCCACTTAATGGAATAACATCACAAACCATTTGTTGGTGGTTTTCTTAACTTTTGAAAAACACATTAGGTTTCCACTCTTTGAAAAACCTTAAATATCACTATCTAGATAGCTGCTTTAATCCATAAAACAATCTCTGTAGTATATGAAGTCATCATCACTACGTAAAACTTCAAATACTACTTTTAGTGAAACCTAATAGTCACTGTATATAGATTTCTCCATACAGATCACCACTCAAAGTGTATGTTTTACATCCACATAATGTAAATTTAAATAGAAATGCTTAACTATTGCCATATTAAATCTAATTTAAACACACAAGCAACAAAAATTCCTTTATATTATGCATACTCCTTTGTAACCATGAGTCATGTGCATGTCAATTGATCCACCCACTTTTCTTCTAAACCTAGAGAACTCACTAGTTCCCTATAACCCTTTTGACTTGGTTGCTAATCAACTAATTCTCAACTTGATTCTTTCTCAAAGAATCCATTTCTCTCTCCATTAGTTTCTTCCATTCTTCCTTGACATGGTCTCTTGTACATAACGTAACTCATCATTCTCTTTTGGAATAACCAATAACATTTTTCTTAGTTATTCCTTTTCATAGGAGCTTCTTACCTTTCTTCTTTATTTTGTTTTGGTCTCTTTATTGACCATTCTATATCCCACTCACAGAAACAATTAAAGGATTGTAGGCATGTTCTATACTGCCTGCAAAGAGGTCATTAGTTTTATCCTTAGTTGAAAACTAATTCACCAAAAATGTGGTACTTGGTACCTTTCAATTCTTTTTGGTCACAATTCCATCATCATTTTCACTCTTGAAAACATAACCCTTATGAGCTCCTACTTATAATCATTATGGGAATTCACAAATAACCTTTATGGTCTATGAAAAATCTCACATAACTTTTGCTTAGTCCAACATTTATAGGGTCCAAAAGTGACTACTTTAGAGGGAACATGGTTAAAATCAAATCCACATACACATAATGAAACTAAGGATGTGTGCATTTGTACTAATCCACCAAAGGTAGACTAGATAATACTCTCCCACTCACATTTGGTGGGTTAGCATAATCCATAATATTTTAACCATGTCTAGAGCATTATATTACACCTTTATAAACTCTTTTTGGTGATGGAATGCTAGAGAAACTTAACTATTTAATTTTCTCCTTTTCACAAAGCTCACTGAAATTGATCAGGACATTTAAAATTGCTATCCAGTTGCTTCTTAACCTTCATTCACATATCGTCTAAAATACTCTAGCTCCAGACTTGTGTGAAATCTAGTAGTAACCATAATCATGAGAAATCAACAAAGGTAATAATATACCAAGCTCTATGTCTTACCCTTATACTTATAGAACCACATGCAACAAACCAAAACAATTGCAATGTATACTCAATTCTAGTTATGTTACTAAAAATATTTCATTATGTTATATTGAGAATCAATTTATGAATCCTTATTAGAAAAGAAATATATTTGAGTCAATACTTATTAACTATACAAAGAATTTATCAACCAAAGAAGTTTATTGAAAGAAAGATTGAATCATAACTATACAATTTTATAGGGCAGTTCATAGTATTTTGTCTCGCTTATCAAGCCATATAGGTCTTGTAATCTTTTCTATACTAAGATGACATCTTAACTTTAGTATTACCATAACCATTTGTCAATGGCCCAACAACGAATTTTTTTATAAATACTAGATATTTTGATTGTCTTAACTAAGTTTATAAATTATGTTCATGGTAGCTTCTCTTCGCTTAGCCACTCAAATTATCCTATACATAGGGTTATTCATAATTTATTTAATCCAATAACTTATCAATAATATAAAAAATTGAAGTTTACAATGTCATGTACTTGTATTATTCCTGATTAGAAAAATAACGTCATTGGGTTTATGATAAGGAGAATATGTTTGTATCTCCTATCACATAGATTCCACTTATGTCATTATCATCTATCAAGAAATTGACACAAGTACCTTAAAAATAATATGCTCAATTATTACTCTCAGAAGACTCTTTTTCTAAGAGCACCCACTTAGATAGAGCATAGGATGCTCTTGAAAGATTCATTTTCCAAGAGCTCCCAATCATAAAGAGTGTTTGTCTTTTACTTCTTCATGCTTTCATTACATTATTCATAATGTCTTATTAACCTCTTATTTAGGAGTTGGGGAAACTTAATAGTTTATCCAAGTTCTGTATTCAACACAATTTTACAACCAAAACAAATTCTCTAAAAGGTTAAGCTTCCATGCTTCTTAAACCTAGTTTGATGGATTTTCAACAACTATTGTTTTTCTAAAAAATTGCAAGTTCTTTTAGAACGGTTATTGTACAGGTTAGGGATAAAATGAGAATTGAGTTTTAACTCAATGATACTCGGGTATAGCCATCTAGAACAGTAATTGTTACAAGCTTAGATGATCAATTAAATAGTGTAAGTGTACATTATCGTAATCAAGTAATACAAAATGAGTAGAGTATCATTCCTACTATGATTGATTACTAAGTACCAGAATGGGTAATTTTAATTCTATTTAGTTGATTGATTAGTTGGTGATTGAGAGTACAAAATAAAAAAAACAATTAAATATGAGTTCAGATGATATGAAAACAAATATGAGAAAAAGCCCTCTAGGTCACATTTCACTTAACAAATTCCAGATTGAATCACTTATCTATTCTAGCCCAATTTACTCTATATGATTGATAGTTGAGTTTCCTTAATTTAATTACTAGCCTCTTCCAAGGTTAAGATATTCTATAATTAATTGCTAATCCAATATATTCCTATATGAATTTAAACAATTAATTATGCATTAAGATTTATGGAATTCAGTAAGACTGCACAACTCATATGAATATATTCCTATTTCATATGCAAGTCATGGGTTTAATTATAGGATCTACTCACATGTACTCCTTCCGGTCTCAACATACATATTGAAATCATTCAAAAGATGGCCAATCAATAAAAAACATTAAGAATAATAATTAAAACTCAATAATGAAGGAAAAAAAAATTAAAAATAGAATTAATAAGTTAAGATTCAATCCGTCATTAGTAAGCTATGTCATCACCCTAGGAAAATGAAAGTTTAGCACATGATGAAATTAAAAACAAAATAGAAATAAATTAACATTACATAAAAATATAATGAAAAACCTCATAAATACTGTATAAAAATTGAATATTAAATTCTAAAATATAAATATACAACCAAAAGATGCATGAAAAATGAAGAAATCTAGCCGTCCATTTAGGTGGTAAAACCTTCCATGTAAGTGGCATGCAGAAAGTAATACAATACTAAGCCTTTCATGTAACAAAAAGTAATGCAATACTAAGCTTTCCATGTAGGAAGCATGCAAAAAGTAATACAACGCATGAAATTAAATATAAAAAATAACACAATTTATTCAGAACTGTCAAAGAAAAGATATCTCCCTATCAGAGAAGGAAAACTCTACTTCTCTCTCTTCTTCCCCTTTGGTGCTTGGCCTTCATATATATTTATACGAGGAAAAAACGCGTTACTACAGTAACAAAAATGATGTTGCTATAGTGAAAAGAGCGTTGCTACAGTGCAAACCACATTTGCAATAGTACTTCGATCCGCTATAGTAACTTCCTTCTTGAATAGTGATTTTCGTCGTGAATAGTGCCCTCCTAAATAGTAACCAATGCTACAGCAATTGACTTTTTCAATTCCATCGGTCCAATTTTTGGTCTCCTTTCTCCTCTTATTATGTGGCTATCAAAAGAGAAAACAAGTAAATATTATAATAATAATAATAATATTTATGCCAAAATCATCTTGTATTTATCAATTATGCCCAAATTTATTACATTGATCTCAAATATCATCCACAAAATCATCATATAAGGGAAAATAAATTTGCAAATATTTTACTTATCAAATTCCTGCACACTTAGCTCTTGGACGTCCTCGGACAAGGAATGACTTATAAGTGCTTCCAACAAAATCAGAAGTGTTAAGTCATAAGTAAGAACATAATTGAAAAATAAAGAAATCATAGTATTCATGAATCAATGAAAATATAAACTGGTAATGGTATTTGAAAATGAATAAACTGAGTTTGTAAGTGTAACTCATTCTCTCAATCTCTCAAGTATTTAAGGGTTAGTGTTTCGCTCAAATTCAACCGAAAAAATTGTTCTACCATAGGCTTACTAAAAATCTCAATCTCCACTACCTAATTCACATGCATAATTCAAATCAAAATGACTTATTAAGAGTTGTAATGGGGTTAAGGTAAAAGGAATATAAAACATAGTATAAAGGGCTAAAGAAATAGAGTAATTGAAAAATGGGTTACTTATAAATTTAGCTTATCACATCAACCCACAATTCATATACTTAATATATGTTTTTTTCTTCTTCTTTTGTTTTTCTTTTTCTTCTTTCTTTTTTTTCATAAAATCACAACTCTAAAGTTGATGATATATACACCCCCACACTTATCAAAATCCCATTTCACAAAAATTTCAAATACTCTGCTAATCTTCCTAATCAGGTAAGAGCACTTGATATATCATTAAAACACATGTTAATGGGTTGAGAATAAAGAAACAATCAATTAGGCTCAAAGGGGCTTATCAACTATATACTTGCAAGGTTGGCTATTTGGCTCTGGCTAAAGAAAATGAATGCCTTTATCATTTTTGAATGTGCATGAGAGATGTAATTTCAACTAGATTTAAAGTAAGTTCTAGAGTGACAACTTAATAGGTGAATATCACACACAAGAGAAATAATCATTATTGACTCTAAAGCTCACAGTTAGGGGTTTTTTAACTTAGCTCATTCAATCGCAAAATTCATCATCAATTGCAACAATCAGTTGTTCATTCATGCTATAAAATCTCTAAATTCAATTTATCCATATTTAAAACTTATATACTTCTTAAGATCATTACAAAGCACTTGAAGAAGATGATTTTTTTTACTTTCACTCTTTTTTTAAGAAAAGAACTAAAACATGTAACTAATAAAATGCGTCTCAAGAGTTAAGAATAACTCCTTACATTGCCATTTTTTCCACACCCCATGCATCTAATGGTTTTACTAACTAAATATATAAAATTTTTTTTCTCTTCCCCCAACCTAAATCAAACCTTATCTCTAATGTCTTCTAGAGCTTAGAGAAAGGTTTTCTTTTTTTTTTAAACATAAACACATAATAAACCAAAATGCTAAAAGTAAAACCAAAAGATTAAAGAGAGTTACAACTGAAGAGTGGTATCTGGATTTTGCTTCTGACTGCTTTTTGAAGATTGCCCACCTATTTGCTTGACTAATAGATCTGGGTAAGGTTTATAAGTTTGTAGTTGATCAATCAGCTGATTAGTAGTTGGTGTACAAATTATGGAGTGATGAGTCGCTTGGGGTATGAATCATATTTCCACAGCATGATTCAAAAAAGACAACAGATCATCATAAAAACCATTAACATTTAACAATCCTAATGGCTTTTTGTGAAAGTTTAGCTTAGCCCAATATGCAATGCTAGAAATGCCATCCAACATCTCTAAACCACCAGGTAGAGCAATAAAAGCTTGAGCATGGTAGAACATTCATCTTAGTCGTTCAGGGAAGCTCGAAACCTGTAAATCTTGTCCTAAGGAAAAAGTATGAGCTTCCAACTCTTTTACCCTTACACTCAAACCCTTACTTCCATTCATGGATGCAGAAATGGCCATACTTCCCCTTAGTCATTGGATGCCTCCCTCGTATACAAAGTTGATCTTTCTAACGGCTAATGCACTTCCAAGTTCATTTGCTGTTGTTATAAACTCTCTATCCTTACCCGTATCAAGACTCTCCATCCTTACCCGTATCAGGTTCACAAAAAATGTAGATTGATGCAAATCTACATTTTTGTATGATACCCTTTTTCTTTTCTTTTCTCTTGGACCATTTGTGTTCACAAGTAGAAGAATGCATATTCACAAGTAAAGAGTACATATGTGCAAGAAAGAGTACATATATATAACACTAAAATAGTGACAAAAAAATCATACAAATCATGCATTTTTTAAAAGAATTTTGAAAAACTTTCGACAAGAATGACTGGCATAATTTTTCATGGAGAAAAAGGGGAAAGAAAGTCAAAAGTTACTGAGAAGAAAAGACATATTAGACAAAAGCTGCTGAAAAGATAAGATAGATTAGACAAAAGCTATAGAAAAGATAAGACGATTAGACAAAAGCATGATTATGTACAGTAGTTATGATTTTGGCCCACATCTTCCTCTGGTTTTACATCCAGTAATAGCTTAAATGATTTCTATAAATTGAGGATTTGCTTCCCATCCAGTTTTCTTATAAACTGGAAAACATGGTCTTTTTTCATCAGATTCCCAAGATAGTAGTGCCATTTTTCTTGGTTGAATACGTTTACTAAATCAAGAAGAATACAATAAACATCACCACTCGATGTGTCTCAAGTGTTTGAATAATATCATCCAGAGACTTCTTACTCAGTCCATCCATTATAAATTTAATTTAATTTTCTCAATTTATAGAAACCATAGCTTAGCTCCTATAGCACTGACCACATGTCCACCTTGCACATTTATTGCAGATATTCATTCTTTTAGCTCTTCTCTTTTTAAAGTAAGAACTTCTTCCTATTCCTGGCAAAGGTTTAGCCACTGATTTATTAAACTCACCTGCTAAATGTACCTTAGCTTCAATGATCAAGCGTATGTCCTTAGGAAGGGCCAAACTCTTGAATATCTTTATCCTTTCAAGTTGACAGCTATTGAGCTTCTTGAGCACATCTTTGGGAAGAGTGGGTAACCTGTTCTTAACCTTTGCAAGAGATTCCTCCATGGAAACTGATGAAAAATAAAATTCTCAACCCAGTGTAGTGTATTTTGGTGAGTAAGAAAGAAAAATGAGAGAGTAGGAAAGAAATTTGAGAGTGTAGGAAAGAAGTTTTGGGTTGCCTCCCAAATCGTCACCCTTCTTTAACGTCTTTAGATAGTCAAAGACCAAATCAAATTTTTTTTAAATTTTTAAATTTTTTTATATCATAGCGTACCTGTTGTTTCATCAAAAGTGATGACAGTTTTCAAAATGTTGAGTACATCGTCATTGTATTCTTTAAGCCTTTGGCCATTCACTTTGAATTTTTTATCACCATCTTAAATCTCCACTATTCCATATGGCTATACTTGAGTCATAGTAAATGGTCCTGATGACCTTGATCTCAGCTTTCCTGGAAAGAACTTCAACTTTGAGTTGTATAAAAGTACTTTTCGTCCCAGTCTGAACTCTCTCCTTAAAATTCTTCTGTCATGCCATATTTTTGTCTTCTCCTTGTATAGCTTGGCATTTTCATAAGCTTGTTGTCTGATTTCTTCAAGCTCATTAAGTTGGAGAAGTCTTTTCTTACCAGCTGCCTCTAAGTCAAAATTTAAAGCTTTTACTACCAAATATGCTTTGTACTCCATTTCTACTGGAAGATGGCATGTTTTTCTGTAGACCAATTGATATAGAAATGTACCAATTGGTGTCTTGAAGCTAGTTCTATAAGCCCAGAGTACATCATCTAACTTTTGAGCTCTGTCCTTTTGGTTGGGATTCACTATCTTCTCTAAGATCCACTTCAGTTCTCTATTTGAGATTTTCACTTGCCCACTAGTTTGTGGATGATATGGAGTTGCAACCTTATGGGTTACTCCATATTTAGCTAACACTTATTAGAGTTGTTGATTACAAAAATGCCTTCCTCCATCATTGATAATAGCTCTAGGCACTCCAATTCTTGTAAAAATATTTTTCCTTAGAAATTTCACAGCCAATCAAGAGTCATTTATAGGAAAGGCAGCTGCTTCAACCCACTTGGAGACATAGTCAACAACTACTAAAATGAACTGATTGCTAAATGAGGATGGAAAAGGCCCTATAAAATCAATCCCCCATATATCAAAGAGCTCAACTTCTAAGATGTTAACTAAAGGGACTTCGTGTCTCTTTAAGATATTTCCCATTCTTTGACATCTGTCACAAGTTGCCACAATTCTGTGGGCGTCCTTGAAGAGTGTAGGCCAATAAAATCTTGGTTGGAGGACTTTAGTAGCTGTTTTATTTGCTCTAAGATGACCACCATATAGGGATGAATGGGAGTGATTTAAGATGCTGTCTATTTCTTCTTCAGGAACACATTGCCTGATAATTTGATCTGGGCATTGTTTGTATAAGAATGGATCCTCCCAAAAATAATGCCTTCCATCAACCAGAAACTTCTTCTTTTGTACTTTAGAAAGTTCATAAGGCATTACTCCTTTTGCTAAATAATTCATAAATTCAGCATACCATGGGGTAGATTGTGACTGCATGATAAAAAGTTGCTCATCTAGGAAATTCTCCTGGATTAGTGATTATCTCTTTTGTTCAGGCAAATCTAACCGAGAAAGATGATATACAATGAGATTTTTAGTCCCTTTTTTGTCTTTGATTTCCAAGTCAAATTCTTGTAGCAGAAGCACCCATCTAATGAGTCTAGGCTTGGCATTTTTCTTCTCAATCAAGTATTTGATTGCTGAGTGGTCCGTCTAGACAATGACTTTTGACCCAATCAAGTAGGCTCTGAATTTGTCGAATGCAAACACAACTACTAATAGCTCCTTTTCTATTTTGCATAATTTAGCTATGCTTCTGAGAGTGTTCTACTGGCATAATAGATGGCATGAAAGACCTAATCTCTTCTTTGCCTTAAAATAAGTCCAACTGCATAATCACTTGCATCGCACATTATTTTGAATGGAAGATTCCAATTGGAGCTATGATAATTGGTGCAGATTGTCAAGGCACTTTTAAGAGGTTCAAAGGCTGACAAGCACTCCTTATTAAACACAAAAGGAGTATTTTTCTCCAACATGCAAAGTGTCTTTGTGATTTTTGAGAAGTCCTTGATGAATCTTTTATAGAAGCCAGCATGTCATAAAAAACTCCAAATGCCCTTGATTGAGGATGGAGGTGGTAGCTTTTGATTTGTTTCAATCTTAGCTCAGTCCACTTTAATGCCTCGATCGGATACCTTGTGACCCAGCACGATTCCTTCTTTCACCATGAAATTACATTTCTCTCGATTTAGAACCAAGTTTGTCTCCACACAATGTTGCAAGACTTTAGCTAGATTTGAAAGACAATGATCAAATGATTCTCTAAAAATAAAAAATATCATCTATGAACACCTCAATGAACCTTTCCACCATGTCTGAAAGATCACCATCATGCTCCTTTGAAATGTTGCTAGTGCATTACATAGACCAAATGACATCTTTTTGAAGGCAAAAGTACCATAAAGACATGTAAAGGTTGTTTTCTCTTAGTCCTCCAGTGCAATTGTAATTTGATTATATCCTGTGTGCCCGTCCAGGAAACAATAATAGGCTTTTCTAGCAAGTTTGTCAAGCATATGGCTTATAAATGGTAGAGGAAAGTAATCTTTTCTAGTGGCTTTATTGTGCTTTCTATAGTCGATGCATACTCTCTATCCAGTCACCATTTATTATAGAATCAGTTCATTTTTCTCATTGGGCACTACTATCATTCCACCTTTCTTTGGCACAACTTGAACTGAACTTACCCATTGACTGTCAGAGATTGGGTAGATCATGCCAGCATCTAGCCACTTTATTACATCCTTTCTCACCACCCCCTTCATCTTTAGATTGGGTTTTCTCTGGAGCTCAACTGATGGCTTGTAGTTATCCTCTATCAAGATCTTATGCATATAAATTGAAGGACTAATCCCTCTTATATCAACTATTGACCATCCAAATGCTGTTTTATACTCCCTTAGAACTCTTAATAACTTTTCTTCTTCTTCAAGACTAAGAGCTATAGAGACAATTACAGGTAATGTCGAATTTCCTCCCAGATAAAAATACTTCAAGTGGGATGATAGTATTTTTAACTCTAGTACTAGTGGTTTCTCTTTGATGGTGTTGGAAATTGTGCTCTAAGGGCCAATCATTGTACTTTGAACATTATTATTTTATTGAAATTTCTCCATTCTATTATCATATCATTTGCATGTTAAATGTTATAATTGTATCCTTGGATAATTCATGAAGATTGTCCTAAAATGTCCCTAGTCGGTCAACTATGCGGGAGCAAAGATGAAACAAGACCAGTATGACTTTGATAAGATATAGAGATATGAATCAAAGTTTTAGGCACTTATAAGAGTACAAGGTGCTGGACCGACCCACTATGAGAGAGCTACATGGATCAAGTCATAAGCTTTTCTCATGTACAACCACGTCACAATGCCTTTTGACCTAAGGTCGTCATGGATTCTTATATGAGAGTACTAAGCTTTGAACTAGTCAAAAGTCGCTTTTAACTGGGTGATGATAAAGGATACGATCGGGCTTGGTGGTTTTTCATGCAGAGGAATATGAATGATCAAGATGGAATTTGTCACTCACATTAGTAGAGAGATATTACTGGGCCCCTCAATGAGTGAGTCTGAGAAATGTATGGCTATACTATGATGGAAAGGATTTTCCATTTATATTGTCAGACTACTCAGGAATCGAGAAAGTAATAGTCATGAATAAGAGGATGACATTATCCATGCCTCATCCTTGACTGATATATCGTGTGACAAAAGGGACGTGACATGGTTGTATGATAGGTTGTGTCATATTAACGATCCTTATATGAATTGGGTAGTCGTAATATCTTGTTAGAGGCCGCTTGCGACTTGTGAGTTAGTACAGTTACTGGCCCATTGCCAACTTCATATGGGTCTACAGGGTCGTACACAAGAATGGCCCAAAATTAGTTAATGTTTAATTTAGGGTAGACAAATTTTATATTTATATATGTGATATACAATTTGTTAATAATATTATATAGATATGTATTTTCAAAATAGATATTATATATATGTATGAATATATATTATATGATATTATTATATTGTGTTAGTTTTAAATTTAATTTATTAAGATATAATAAATTTAATAACTAACATGATAGAGATATAGTATCTCATATTTAATTTATGAAGATAAATTAAATCTAATGGCCCTTTATTTGGATTAAATAAATAGGTTAAATTAAAAATATTGGACAGATTTAATTTAAACTGAATTTATTTAATTAGCTCATCAAGATAATTAAATGTTGATTAATTTCAAAATTAATGATGATTAATTTTGAAATCTGAATATAGCCCTTATATGTTATAAACTTGATAGAGTAGATAGACTCATACGTGCATGAGAATTCAGAGCCACAAGGGAAACCCTAAAAATATTGGAGGCACTAGCACACAGTCTCGGTTGGAGAGCATTCATGTGGATACCAGTAGAGGGAGCGGACTTAACGTGTTGGCTCCTAGAGATAGTGAAAACCTTAAGCTAAAAAAGATATGAGTTTTTTCTTACCCGATTTAAACGCCATTGATAGATACTCGATTAGGATCAGTAAAATTTTAAAAATTCTTCCTCTGTGCCTGCCGATCCTACATATGGTACTGGCTTATTTGGCCTTTCCCCAAGATCTTCAAATGGTTTCTTGATAAAAATTAAGGAATTTGCTTCAAGGTACCTTATCTGCTCCAAGACTTCTGGATTAGTAGATTTTGATACATCTACCATTCCCATTGCTAATGGTTGATCCAAGTAGATTTTGTACAATGGGTCAATGTATCTACTCTGTAATAGGTGTCACCTTTATCTGGAAAGGAAAAAGCCTTGAAAATGTTGAAAGATACTTGATTATCTTGAACTCACAAGGTTAACTTCCCCTGTTGCACATCTATTAACATTCTCCTAGTTGCTAGAAATGGCCTCTCAAGAATAATAGGAATTTCTTGGTCTTCTTCCATGTAAAGTATTATGAAATCGGCTAGAAATATGAGTTTGTCCACCTTCACCAGAACATCTTCTAAGACACCCCTCGGATGTTTTATTGATTGGGGAGCCAGAAGTAATAAAACTATGGTCAGCTTCATATCTCTAAGACCAAGTTTGTTGTAGCAGATAGAGGCATGAGGTTTATACTTGCTCCAAGGTCATAAAGTGATCTTTTAAAGTGACATTGTCCTATGGTTCAAGGTATGCAAAAGCTTCCTGGATCTTTCAGCTTTGGTGGTAATTTCTTTTGCAGAATAGCATTACACTCCTCAGCAAGTGCAACTGTTTCAAATTCCTCAAGCTTATGCTTATTTGAAAGAATGTGCTTCATGAATTTTGCATAACTAGGCATTTATGCAAGAGCGTCTGTAAAAGGAATGTTAATGTGCAACTTTTTGAAAACCTCCATAAAATTTGCAAATTGATTGTCTAGCTTTGCCTTTGCAAGTCTCTGAGTGTATTGAATTGGTGGTACATATGGAGGAAGGTTGTCTAGAAAGCTTATTCTTCTTGGTATCGAATCATCCTCCTTTTGTTCTTGTACTTCCTCCTTCTATTCTTCTCCGCTTTCTTTCTTTCCTCTATCATCCTTCTTTCTAATTAAAGGATCTTTCAATTCTTTCTCACTTCCTACTGCAACGGCCTTCACATGCTCTCTTGGGTTTCTTTTGGTGTCACTTGGTAAAGTTCCTGGTTGTCTGGAATTCAGCATATTTGCTATTTAGCCCATCTGGTTCTCCAAGTTCTTTATGAAGGCATCTTGGCTTTTGAGTGTTGTATCAGTCCTAGCCATGAATTGAGATGTATTCATGGTTATTAAGCTAGTGCATCTTCTACATTCACTTTTTGCTATGATGGATTTGCTGGTTAAAGAGCTTGTTGCTGGTAATTCCCTTACAGCCTGAACACATTTTGATTATTGCTCCAACTAAAGTTTGGATGATTTCATCAACCTGGATTGTAAGTGTTTGTGAATGGATCATTTCTTCGATTTCTGACATAATGAGCTTGCTCTAGCTTGACATTGAGTGCTCACATGAGGTCCTCCACATTGATCACAAGCTTCAATAGGAGTACTACTTGCTTGGTTTGTCAAAGATCCCACTTGCTTGGATATAGAGGCAACTTGAGAAGTCAAAGTTGTAAGGACATCTAGCTTGTGCACTCTAAGTGCTTTCTTTGAAATATTACATTCAGAAGGCTATTAGTATGCATTAGCTGCCATCTCCTCAAGTAGATTTTAAGCTTCATCTATAGTTTTTCCCATTAAAGATCCTCCAGTTGCAACATCTACAAGAATTCTAGAGATGTGCATCATCCCACTATAAAAAGTTTACAGTTGCCACCAATTTGGAATCCATGATGAGGACATCTCCTTAATAACTCCTTGTATCATTCCTTTGCTTCATAGAGGCTTTCTTGTTTATGCTAGGTGAATGAGGTAATTTCATTCCTCAATTTAGATGTTATGAACACCAAGTGCTAAATTTGGCTCTTTAACCCAACTCACTTAATACCTTATAGGCACTAAATTTTAGAGGGGAAGTTCTTACATAAACACCATAATGGTGGAGTTACTTGGAGTTACTATTATGCAGAAGTGTGAATGGAAAATAAGGTAACGCCAGTAAGGTAATAAACCTCTATGTTCCTATATTTATTTTACCTGATTGAAGTTTAAGGCTAATAAATAATTAAATGACATTATTTATTTTTAAATTACGGTATATTGCTCAAGAAGAAGATGCCAAGGAAACCAGACACTCATATGTGATAGTGACCCCAACATATCTGGGTTTTTCTTCAACTTGTTCATGAATATTGAACAAGGATTAATAATCAAGGATCTAGTAGTACCATCATATTATTATGTTACTATTCTTAAATTCTTTTAAGATATTGCAATATTGAATGGAAACAAAATTCTTGTTTGTTAAAGAAAAACTGTATGAATTTAAAAATTTTGGGATATATTTCTGCTTATTATGATCTAGTAAGTTATCACCAGATATTATGAGAAACCTTCTAATTTAATTAGAATGGGAGGAGAATATGGTATAAGAGTCTAATTTAATTAGAATCTTTACATAAAGTGCGAAAATCCTTTTTAAATTTAAATGGGTATTTGAAAGTGTGGGGGTGCCTAATATGTGGGGGTACCTTATAATGATTTTGATGAAATAAAATGTGTTTTAGTTGCAAAATTATGTAGAGGCTTTGTTATTTGCTGTAGAGAAAAAATTTTGTAAATTATTTTTGTGGTATGAAAATTTAATCATTTATCTAGTATAGAGATAAATGTGTTTAAATTTCATAATTTGTGGGTATATATTTATAGTGGTATAAATATGGATGACTATTATGAATGTTGAATTTTTAACATAGATAGCATATGTTTTATGATCTGACCTACAAAATTATATATTGCTGCCTCATTTTATAAATACAAGATGTGTGCTGCAAATAACTGATTAAATAGAGGCTTTGCTATATTTGCTTTTGGAGGGATTATCAAATTTTTTGTGTTGCTTGAAATAAGCATTACGTGGTATGAAAGTTCATTCATTTATCTGTTGTAGATAAATGTGATTTTCATACTTTGAGGCAATGAGATTATCATATTAAAAAAATATATGTGAATAGTGAATTTTATAGCATGGATGGCGTGATATTTTAATGTTCTCTATTGTTTCATTATTTAATATCAAAATGTGGATGAAGCAAATGTGATATTGAGTTGACATCATAAAGGAATAGTGATAGCATATCATCTTGAGAAGTGTCTTAGAGTTTGGTTTCTGAGAAGCATAATGAAAGTATTCCTTATGATGATAACACTTTGAAGTAGTTTTGCAGCTAAATTAGGGCAATTACAAATTATTGAGAATTTGTAACATTTGTGGATATTAATCCTTGTGATAAAGCTTATGCTATTGAGTATATATGAATATGCAATCCTATAAGGGAAATAAAATATTTGAGGGGTACTATAAATGTTGGTATCATGTACAGTGGATTCTAGTTATGTTGAGATATACCTGTTATATTGAGATATATGGATGTTAACTGAGTTTCAATTTTATGTGAGAAAATCTACTTGAAGCCAAAATAAAATATTATGTGAGTTAGAGTTTGGTACTCTAGAATTGGCTTAATTAGGAGGCTAAGTTGTTGAAAAACTCTTAACAAATAGTTTGGTGGAAAACGACATTTAATGTCAATGAGTTGCAATTGCCAAATGGCAAAAGCCATTGTAAAAGAACAATGATGCAAGAGGAAATTGGTTGGGATATTATGTGAATAAGCTAGCTTAAAAATTGTGAAGTTATCACAATTGATTTTGTGAGGTAAAAACGTTGACATGCAGATTCGTTAATAAACCCCGAGAAGAATTAGATTAACCAAGGGGAATTGAAATAAAGTCAATTCGAAGTTAACAACATGGCAATCTAACCTCTGTGATTAGTGATCCCATGAAGGAGGTTCAATGGGTAAGAACAAGTCATTTGTTAGTTATAAATCATCAGTCATTTCCTATGGCATGAGAAAGTACTAGAATGCATTATGGTGAGGTTGAGTGAAAGCTCTTAATGGTTTCATAATCTTAGGGGATGGTGTGCTCATTGTAGGAATATTTCATGAAATAACCTATAGGAATGAGGAGTGGGGCTGCTCTTATGAAATCATGGTAAAATCTCTAGAGCATTCATTAAATACCAGGACATGCGTATAGCTATTTTAACATGCAAGAATGTGCTAATAATGGAAAATATGAAGGTATAATTTGACTCTTAATGCCTTTAGTATACGACCAAGAAATATTGGTTTTAAGTTCATAAGACCACTAGCATCTCTGTGTACTAAGTGTTATCAATCTTGATATGATTTTAGGTCTAAAGCACTACCAGATATAATGGTTATATCCATATAAGTAACTCAACTAATGGGGCTACAAGTTTCTTATTTTAAATTGAGCCTTAGGGTACTTTACACATTATTATTCAATCAACTTCTCCATTTCATTATCATATTATTTGCATGTTCACTATGATAACTATCTTTGGATAAATCATAATGATTGTTCTAAATGTCTATGGTCGGTTATCTATGTGAGAGTAAAGATGAAATAAGACTAGTATGACTTTGAAGAGGTATAGAGATACAAATCAAAGTCCTAGGCACTTGTAAGAGTATAAGGCGCTGGACCGACCAGCTAAAAGAAAGTTGCATGGATCAAGTTATAAGTTGTCTCATGTAAAATCATGTCACTAAGCCCTTTTGACCTTAGATCATCATGGATTCCTACATGAAAGTCACTCAGCTTTAACCTAGTCAAAAGTCACCTTTGACCAGGTGATGATAAAGGCTATGTTCAGGCTTAGTGGTTATCATGTAGAGGAATGTGAATGGTCAAGATGAAATTTGTCTCTCATATTAGTAGAGAATATTATTGGGCCCCTCGATGAGTGAGTCTAAGAAATGTATGGCCATACTATGATGGAAAGGAGTTTCCATTTCTATAGTTAGACTACTCAGGGATCAAGAAAGTAATGGTCAAGAATAGGAGGATGACATTATCCGTGCCTCATCCATGGTTGAAATATCGTGTGACAAAAGGGATGTGATATAATTGTATGATAGGTTGCGTCACATTAACGATCCTTATATGAATTGGGAAATCATAATGTCTTGCTAGAGGGCGTTTACGACTTGTGGGTTAGTATAGTCATTGACCCACTGACAACTTTATATAGGCCTATAGGGTTGCACACAAAAATAGCCCAATATGAGCTATAATGTTCAAATTCATTGAATCTAAGATATGTGTAGATTTAATGAATGTAATGGTTAATCTAGGGTAGACAAATATATATATATATATATATATTCAAAAATAAAATTAATAATATTATATACACATATATGTATTTTTGAAATATATATATTATATGTATGTATTATTATATTTTGTTAGTTTTAAATTTAGTTTTATCTTATAAATTAAATTTAATAACTAGCACGATAAAGATATAATATCTAGGATTTAATTTGTAAAGATAAATTAAATATATTTCTATTACTCTTTATTCAGATTAAATAAATAGGTTAAATTAAAACTATTGGACAGATTTTAATTAAACCATATGTATTTAATTTGCTTATCAAAAGACAACTAAGTATTAATTGATATGATATGGATTTTGAAATTAATTAAGATTAATTTTAAAAATCCAATATCCATCATAAAATAGAAAGCCCTGACTAGTTATTTAAAAAGGGTGAGCTAAGGTTTTCTACGGGTGATGAAAAAAGCAAGATAGAGAGCCGTGAGAAAAGAAAACTCTAGAGAGAGACGTTGGTAGCACTAGCACGCTATTCGTGATGGATTCCTATTTGCGCGGATACTGATAGAGGGAGTTGATCTAAGTTGTTAGCTCCTTGAGATCGATAAGAAAAACTGAATACATAAGAAAGGTACGCTTCTCTACTACTCAATTTAAACGATGTTGACAGATCCACAGTAGGGATTGGAAAACTTTTGAATTTTAATTTTCCACTGGTCCAACCGACCCCAATAGTGGCTTCAGAGCTAGGTCAATTGTGCATTTAAGTTGAGTTTGAGGTCTCATCTCAATTAAAAAGTGTATATGTGATATATAAGTTGTATGTGATATATTGCTTTAGATTCAATTGATGGTGATTAGTCAAGAAGGATAGGAGACCAAGGAAAACCTAGCCTGGCTTTGATACTCTTATGTTATGGGGTTGTTAGATTCAAAATTTCATGGGTAGCATGTTGAGTAGAAACATGTGGGGATCTCTTACATGAAATGTTAAGGATGAATAAATTAAGAAGATTTATAACTATTCTTGGAGACAGTGATGCCTCTACTACGAGTGCCAAAAAGCTTGAGAGTCAAGCAAAACATGAGGAAGCTAGTATTATAGAAGCCAACCATACTAAATTAGCATACCTCTGCTTTTCTAGTACTGATAGGATCATTCTCATTAAAAGTTGGGATCACTCTTAATTTCAATAAGGAATTAGCAGGACCGCCGTGGCTAACTATTTGTAGCGTGACATAATCATAACAACTGAAAAGACACTATATGAGATATGGACTAGAAATCAACCTAGTTTATCTTTTCTCAAAATTTGGGGATGTGAGGTATATGTTAAGCAACAAGCCTCAGATAAATTAGCACCCAAATCCTCAAAGTGCCTTTTCATGAGGTACCATAAGGAAACGAAGGGATACTATGTCTACAATCTCAACAATAACAAAGTGTTTTATATTCAAAATGGTTTCTTTCTAGAAAGAGAGTTTATCTTTAGAAGAACAAGTGGGAGCAAGGTATATCTCGAAGAAGTTTAAGAGTCACAAGATAGCAAAGAACCACATATGGAAAACAAAGAAGATTCACAATAAGTTGATGAGCCTCTTCAAGTAACACAAGGTCCATGCATATCTGATAAGACACAACATCAGCCTCAAAGATTTGGATTTTTGATAACTAAAAGTTGTGATGTGTGAAGAACAAGTGGGAGCAAGGTATATCTCGAAGAAGTTTAACAGTCACAAGATAGCAAAGAACTACAGATGGAAAACAAAGAAGATTCACAACAAGTTGATGAGCCTCTTCAAGTAACACAATGTCCATGCATATCTGAAAAGACACAGCATCATCCTCAGAGATTTGGATTTCTAATAACTAAAAGTTGTGATGTGTTGCTTATTGAGCAAAATGAGTGGACTCCCTATCGAGAAGCCATAGTAGGACCAAACTCTGAGAAATGGCTAAATGCCATGAAGTCTGAATTGCAATCTATGTATGATAATCTAGTATGGACCTTAGTCGATCTATCTAAAGGTGTAAAAAACATCAGGTGCAAATGGGTTGTCAAGGAGAAACTGACATAGATGGTAATGTAATTGTCTTCAAGGCACGACTGGTTGCAAAAGGATTGACTCAAACTCATGATGTAGACTATGATGAAACCTTTTCTCCAATTGCAATGGCCATATCAATCAGAATCCTTCTTGACATTAGAATATATTATGACTATGAAATATGGTAGAAGACGTTAAACAAATTTTCTTAATAGAAAGCTACTTAAGGATGTGTACATGACATAGCCTAAAGGCTTTATGCATTCAGAGGACTTTGGTAAAGTGTTCAAGCTTCAAAGATTCATTTATGGATTAAAGCAAGTATCCGGGAGCTGGAATCATCATTTTGATGAAGTAGTCAAAGAGTTTGGATTTATTCAAAACATCGATGAATCTTGTGTTTATAAGAAGGTTAATAGGGCATAATTATATTTCTAGTACTTTATGCATATGACATCCTACTCATTGGGAATGACATTCCTACCTTGTAAAGTGTCAAGTCTTGGGTAGGAAAGTCTTTCTCGATAAAAGACTTAGGTAAAGCTACCTATATCCTAGGGATTAGGATCTATAGAGATAGATCCAAGAGACTAATAAGCCTAAGTCAGGGCACATACATAGACAAGATACTGCATAGGTTCAATATACAGGATTCAAAAAGGGGTTACATGCCCATGTCTCATGGCATCTATCTTAACAAGGATCCGTGTCCTAGTATACTTGATCAGCGAGATCGCATGAGCAATGTTCCATATGCCTCGGCCATTGGATCTATCATGTATGCCATATTATGTACTCGATCTGATGTCTTATTTGGCTTAAGTATGACCAGCAGATATCAACAAGATCCTGGTGAGAGTCATTGGACTACTATCAAGAATATCCTAAAGTACTTAAGAAGAAATAAGGACTTAATCTTAGTATATGGTGGACTAGATGATGAGCTCTATGTAACTGATTACACAGATGCAAGTTTCTAAACTAACCAAGATGACCTTAAATCATAATCTAGATACATATTCCTGCTGAATGGTAGAGCAGTAAGCTAGAAGTGCTCTAAGCAGACCAATGTAGAAGATTCTACATCAGAAGATGAGTATATAGCAGCATCAGATGCAATTAAGGAAGCCGTTTGGATCAAAAAGTTTATTATTGAACTAAGGGTGGTGCCTACCATCTCAAATCCAATAGATTTATTTTGTGACAATAGTAGTGCTATTGCACAAGCCAAGGAGCTAGGTCACATCAAAGGACCAAGCATATACTCAGGCAATTTCATCTCATTAGAGAAATTAATGATAAAGGTGATATAAAAATATGCAAAGTAGCATGAGAAGACAATCTTGCTGTAATATACCAAATTTTGCAATACTAAAAACGTGTAATTATGGAAATAGTAGAATAAAATAAATATCGGTATTTACAATTAAAGGTAGAGTTACTTTTAGAATTTCTAGATGTCCATTGTGTCATTCACAGAAATAGAGAAGTCAATATTGTAACAATACATGTGTTAGAAGTCGGAGCAAAATTCGTTGGTGGCTACAGGGTTTGGGGGCGTCGTTGTGAGATCAGAGGAATTCGGGCATTTTGTGATGTGCCTCGATATATGTGCCACGGTCCCACATGGGTCCCACATGGAATTCTGGGTAATGCACCGATGGAGCAACTTTACTAAAAAGAACTTCAGTAAAGTATGTAATGACAGCTCATTATGACTCATAATGACACATCTTTCGTGTTGGCCAAATAAGGAAATGACAAGTGTCCCGAAATTATTACAAAGAAAAAACATGTTTTTGTGTTGGCCAAATGAGGGGGTGACATGTGTCCATCATCATTACACATCATTACACCCACTTTAAGCCTTTCGTGTTGTCATCTCTGGAGTACGCCATCTAGCGTCTGAGTCTGGGGAATTCACCGGTCTCCGGCTGGGTCGCTTACTTTACGAGTCGAGCACCGAACTCAGGAGTCCGGGGAAATTGTCAGGCCTTCCCTTCCCCTGACCATTTATGACCCACTGAAGAAAGAGAAAAGTGGAAGACCAATGGTTGCATGACACGTGACACTCTTAAGCCTTAAACTTGTGACACGTGGCAAGATGAGATGAGATCATTTTATGTGATTAAATCACAACCATCCATGCCTAATTAAATGGAAAAATTTTGTGCAAGCATGGAAAGAGAAAGAGAAATTAGATTTCTTAAGCTTAAGAACACAAGAAGAGAGAAGGAGGAGTGAATAGTGAGTTTTCTTGACTACCGGAGCCGATTTCAACCCTGAATCACCGTTATTGTTCTGTAAGTCCTTCAGGAAACTTCCTCTACTCACTATAAGCTTCAATTCTATGGTCTTAGATTTCTCATCTGAGGTGTTTTGTGCCAATTAGTCAACCAGAGTGCCGCCGGAATACCGAACCACTTGTAGAAACGCGAAGAGGTAAGCGTAGGCTTTCTTTTGAACCGAATACTTTGTGATTTCATTGAGTTTTTCTTAGCTCTTCAACCACCCATGTATTTCAGTCAAGGGGTGTTTTTGAAGAAGGAAGATGTTTTAATCATATATATAAGGTGATATATGATGTTTGGAGAAGTATTAGACTTATTGGTAGTTAAAATCACAAAGTGGAATTTTTATTGTTTTGGGAGGCAGTTTTCAGTTGGGGGCTAAATCTGGTAGAAATAATTTGATTTTGGTATTTTTGAGTTTTCCATTGGATTCTACACGAAAAATTGTGTGGGAATAGGCTCTGGTTATAATTTTTGACAGACTGGTTTAAAGATTCAAAAATTGGAAATTAAGTCTACTTGTGCAACAAAGTTGCCAGTGTGCGTTTTTGTCTGGCAGTTTTGTTGTGGTGAAACTTTCACTGTCCAAAATTCATCTGTTGATTATGAGATTTTCCAGAATTAAATTATACTTATAGACCTTTAATTTGATAGGTATTATGAAGGATTTCGATAAGTATACTAGGAGTTATGAATGTTTGAAGTAGACCATTAAAACTGGTCAGATTTTCTGGCAGCAGGGAGAAAACGAAAAACTGGGAAGTGTGCGCAGTCTTTCGGCTACTGAAAGTATTTTTCACTTAAAATAGACTTAATAAGGGTTATATAGAATTTTGGATCACCCCAATTCGATTTTTCTAGAATTAGTTATGATTTTTCAAAGTTCAGTGAAAAATCTGCCAGCTTTTGGTAAATGTGCGAAAATTCAAAGCAAAGAGTTTTTGTAATAAAAATTGGACATTTAAGAGTTAAGTTAAGCATTTGGAGTAGCTTGAGCTCATTAGCTTCATTTTGGGCCTAATGTAGTGACCCTAATTGTAACCAACATAAGAGAATAATTTATGAAGAGTTGGACTAAGAAATAACTCATTGCCCATAAATTATAATTTATAGGATTTGACACTTGCCCAGGACGTTCAAAGCACGTCAATCAAGATCAAGATTTGGAAAAATTGTCAGATAGTAACTTATCCCTCACATACTATGTGATATGTTATATGCATGTTTGTACCATTGTGAATTTAAAACATTCAGATGAGAAGGGCTAAGGCCCAGTAGAATTTCCCAACGCTGTGGCAAGGGACATTTGTCCTTGAATTGGTAACTTTATGCTTTCTGTATATTGTGAATTTATCTCTGAATGTTGAATATGTTGATTGTACTGTAACTTTGGTTGACATGCATGATATATGTGCATTTTATATGAGTGATATCTGTTACTACTGAGATTCATTGAATCTCACTCTATTTTTCCAAAACAAATTTTCAGCTCGGGCAAGTAGTTCCTCAGGAAAGAAGGTAAACACCGGCGAATGAAGCAAAGGACTTAGAATTTAATTTTCTGTTAGTTATCTATTTTGGAGATTGTATGTAATTTGTATTTAAGTGTGGTCAGTCTCGTACTGACATGTATGTAAGCGCCTGTATATAAGAGAACGCGCGACGACATTCGTACCAGTAGTGGACAACCGTCCACCTAGGGCTGTTAATTAAATATAGTAGCTTGGGTTTCAGCAGAGAACTTATTAGTAAACACTCTGATATGAAGAAATGAACCTAAAACAGATGGCTTAAAATAAATCATATGAGACCCAATCTGAAAATGATTTTTGAAAAGATTTTTTTGAAAACCCATTCAAGTACAGCTCCACACTTTGCTTGAAATTGGGACTTCTACTGTTTACAAAAGATTACTGGTCTCCTTTTTAAAGATATTACTACACTTATGCCATCTATATGCTTTCAAAACACGGGTGTTACACTTGCTGATCCTCTTACCAAGCCACTTACACAGGCAAGCATGAACGTCATGTTTGGACAATAGGAATTATGCAAATTGATGATTGTACCTAGGGGCCAATCATTGTATTTTGAATATTATTATTCAATCAACTTCTCCATTTTGTTATCATATTATTTGTATGTTAACTGTGATAACTATCCTTGGATAAATCATAATTATTGTCCTAAATATCCGTGGTTGGTCATCTATATTGAAGTAAAGATGAAATAAGACCAGTATGACTTTGAAGAGGTATGGATATACGAATCAAAGTCCTAGGCACTTGTAAGAGTATAAGGTGCTAGACGGACCCGCTATGAGAAAGCTGTATGGATCAAGTCATAAGTTTGTCTCATGTATAACCACGTCACTATGCCCTTTGGCCTGAGATCATCATGGATTCCTATGTGAGAATTGCTCAGCTTTGACCTAGTCAAAAGTCACCTTTGACCGAGTGATGATAAAGGCTATTTCGGGCTTGGTGGTTTTCATGTAGAGGAATTGTGAATGGTCAAGATGGAATTTGTACCTCACATTAGTAGAGAGATATTACTGGGCTCCTCAATGAGTGAGTATGAGAAATGTATAGTCATACTATGATGGAAAGGAATTTCCATTGCTATAGTCAGACTACTCAGAGATCGATAAAGTATTGGTTAGGAATAGGAGGATGACATTCTTCATACGTCATCCTTGATTGAAATATCATGTGATAAAAGGGATGTGATATGGTTGTATGATATGTTGAATCGGTTTATTGATCCTCATATGAATTGGGTAGTCGTAATGTCTTACTAGAGGCCACTTACGACTTGTGGGTTAATATAGTCATTGGCTCACTACCAACTTCATATAGGCCTACAGGGTCGTACATAAAATAACCCAACACGAGCTATAATGTCTAGATTCATTGAATCTAGGATATGTCTAGATTTAATGAATGTAATGGTTAATTTAGGATGGACGAATATATATATTCAAAAAGAAAATTAATAATATTATATATACAAATCTGTATTTTCAAAATACATATATATATATATATATTATATGATAATATTATTATATTACGTTAGTTTTAAATTTAGTTTTATCTGATACATTAAATTTAATAACTAATATGATAAAGATATAATATCTCTGATTTAATTTATAATATAAATTAAATCTATTTTCATTGGCTTTTTTTTCAGATTAAATAAATAGGTTAAACTAAAATGGTTGGATATATTTAATTAAACCATATTCATTTAATTTGTTTATCAAAAGACAATTAAGTGTTGATTGATATGATATGGATTTTGAAATTAATTAAGATTAAATTTGAAAATCCAGTATCCATCATCAAATAGGAAGCCCTAACTAGTTATTTAAAAAGGGTGAGCTAGGGTTTCATATGTGTAGTGAAAAAAGCAAGATAGAGAGCCATGAGAAAAGAAAACACTAGATAGAGGCGTTGTTGGCACTAGCATGCTGTTCATGTTGAAGGAAGCTGATCTGAGTTGTTAGCTCGTTGAGATTGAAAATAAAGGCTGAACACATGAGAAAGGTACGCTTCTCTACTACTCGATTTAAATGCAGTTAACAGATCCACAACAAGGATTGGAAACTTTTGAATTTTAATTTTCTACTGTGCCTACCAATCCCAACAGTGGCATCAGAGCCAAGTCAATTGTTCATTTATGTTGAGTTTGAAGTTAAGTCTCAATTATAAATTTTATATGTGATATATTGCTTTGGATTTGATTAATGGTGATTAATCAAGAAGGATAGGAGACCAAGGAAAACCTGGCTTAGCTTTGGTACTCTTGTGTTATGGGGTTGTTAGATTCAAAATCTAATGGTCAGTATGTTAAGTAGAAACATGTGGGGATCTCTTACATGAAATGTTAAGGATGAATAGATTAAGAAGATTCATAACTATTCTTAAAGACATGTGATGTGTCTACTGCTAGAGTAAAAAAACTTGAAAATCAAGCAAAAAATAAGGAAGCTATTATTATAGAAGCGAACCATGCTAAATTAGCATACCTCTTCCTTTCTAGTACTGATAGGATCATTCTCATTAAAAGTTGGGATTACTCTTAACGTCAATGAGGAATTAGTGAGATCGCTGTGGTTAACTATTCATAGCATGACATAATCATAACATTTATTGCTTTTCATATTGTATGAATAGTTACATGTGGTTTTAATTTCTAAAATTGTTTGGGTATGGTAAACGATATGGCTCTAGTTTTACAAGGGTTGTAATTTTTTTTAAATACGGCCTATGTGCCATGCCTTCCTTTACATAGTCTGGATGCATATTCTTTTTTAATCTCACTCCCCTCATATTTTTCTTACTCAATCTATTTCTTTCTTTTTGCATGCTCACTACACATGCAACACAAATAATTATATCATTGAGGATCTCCAATAGTATTCAGCAATCATTATACAACATAACACATTCATTTAGTACACAATATGTAGTATATATTAAAACATAGGACCCTATTGGTCTGTTACCACAACGCTTGGTTACACAGGTCTCACTACCTTTTCAGGTCATTGCCCAGTACACTCAGGCCTTTAGCCTATTTCATTCCCATAGTGCTAGGTATTCTAGTCTTACCGCATAGGGACACATCCCTATGGTTCACGTACTTACAGGTCTTATTGCCATGGGCTACAACCTGGTATAGTCTCAATGGTCTGCTAGCCTAAAGACATACTCTGGACACATTGGTCCAATATCACCGTGCTAGGCAATGCAGGTCTTATCGCTTAGGGCCTCTGCCCTATGCTAACATGCTGTTAGGATTGGCAGGCACAGCGGAAGAATTTTAAAATTTTCGCCGATCCTAATCGAGGATCTATCAACGACATTTAAACCGAGTTAGAAAAATTCATACCTTTTTTAATTCAGCGTTTTCGATCTTTAGGATCCAACATGTCAGGTCCACTCTCTCTACCGGTATCCACACGAATGCTCTCCAATACAGACTGCGTGCTAACGCCTCCAATTATCTCCTAGGTTTTCCCTTGCGGCTCTAAATTCTCATCCGTGTATGAGTATATATGCTATATCAAGTTTATAACCTATGAGGGCTATATTCGAATTTCAAAATTAATCTTTATTAATTTTGAAATCAATTAACAATTAATTATCTTGATGAGCTAATTAAATAAATTCAGTTTAAATTAAATCTGTCCAACAGTTTTAATTTAACCTATTTATTTAATCCAAATAAAGAGCCATTAGACTTAATTTATCTTCATAAATTAAATCTGAGATATTATATCTCTCTCATGTTAGTTATTAAATCAAATTTATCTTAATAAAATTAAATTTAAAACTAACACAATAATATAATATATATATATATATATATATATAATATGTATTTCGAAAATACATAGATATATATATATAATATTATTAACAAATTTTTATATTATATATAGATATATCAATATAAAATTCATCCACCCTAGATTAAACATTATCTCATGTTGGGCCATTCTTGTGTGCGACCCTGTAGGCCCATATGAAGTTGGCAGTAGGCTAATAACTGTACTAACCCACAAGTAGCAAGACATTACGACTACCAAATTCATCTGATGATCATTAACATGATGCAACCTGTCATACAACATGTCACGTCCCTTTTGTCACACGATAAATTGGTCAAGAATGAGGCATGGATAATGTCATCCTCTTGTTCTTGACAATTACTTTCTCGATTCCTAAGTAGTCTGACAACAGAAATAGAAACTCCTTTCCATCGTAGTATGACCATACATTTCTCAGACTCACTCATCAAGGGGCTAGTAATATCTCTCTACTAATGCGAGGGACAAATTCCATCTTGATCATTCATATTCCTTTGCATGAAAAACCACCAAGCCCGATCGTAGCCCTTATCATCACCCGATCAAAAGTGACTTTTGACTAGTTCAAAGCTTAGCAACTCTCATGTAGGAATCCATGACGACCTCAAGTCAAAGGGCATTGTGATGTGGTTGTACATGAAAAAAGCTTATGACTTGATCCATGTAGCTTTCTCATAGTGGGTCGATTAAGCACCTTGTACTCTTATAAGTGCCTAACACTTTGATTCGTATCTCCATATCTTATCAAAGTCATACTGGTCTTGTTTCATCTCTGCTCCTGCATAGATGACCGACTAGGGACATTTTACGACAATCTTTATGATTTATCCAAGGATACAATTATCACACAGTTAACATGCAAATAATATGATAACAGAATGGAGAAATTTCATTAAATTAATAATGTTCAAAGTTTAATGATTAGCCCTTAGGGCACAATTTCCAACATCCTCCTACTTTCCCTAAGTACAATAATTAATTTTCCTAATTCCCATTATCCTAACATGACGCTCATGCTTTTCTTGTGCAAGTACTTAGTAAGAGGATCAGCAACATTATCTTCTCCTACTACTTTACATATCTTTATATAACCTCTATCATTGATTTCTCTGATAAGATGAAATCGCCTGAGTATATGCTTCATCCTTTGATGTGACTAGGCTCCTTGGCCTATGCAATAGCACCGCTATTGTCATAGAATAAATCTATTTGATTTCAGATGGGAGGCACCACCCCTAGTTCAGTAATGAACTTTCTGATCCAAACGGCTTCTTTAGCTGCATTCGATGCTGCAATATACTCAGCTTCTGTTGCAGAATCTGCTAAAATGATATGCTTAGAGCTCTTCCAGCTTACTACTTCACCATTCAGGAGGAATATGTATCGAGATTGCGATTTAATGCCATCTTTGTCAGTTTGGAAACTTGCATCTGTGTAACCGATTACACAAAGCTATCATCCAATCCACCATAAACCAAAAATAAGTCCTTAGTCCTTCTTAAGTACTTTAGGATATTCTTGACGGCAATCTAATGATGCTCACCATGATCTTGTTGATATGTACTGGTCATACTTAAGGCAAATGAGACATCCGGTCGAGTACATAACATGGCAAACATGATGGATCCAATAGCCGAGGCATATAGAACCTTACTCATGTGATCTCTCTAATCAGGTGTACTAAGATAGATGCCATGAGACATGGGTATGTAACCCCTTTTTGAATCCTACATACTAAACCTATACAGTATTTTATCTATGTATGTGCTCTAACTTAGGCCTATTAGTCTTTTAGATCTATCCCTATAGATACTAATCCCTAAGATGTAAGTGGCTTCACCTAAGTCTTTCATTCAAAAGGACTTTTCTAACCAAGACTTGACACTCTGCAAGGTAGGAATGTCGTTCCCAAAGAGTAGAATGTCATCTGTATAAAGCACTAGAAATACAACTGTACTCCCACTAACCTTCTTGTAAACACAAGGTTCATCGATATTTTGAATGAATCCAAACTATTTGACTACTTCATCAAAATGATGATTTCTGCTTTGAGATGCTTGCTTCAATCTATAAATGGATCTTTAAAGCTTGCAAACTTTACCAGAGTCCTTTAGACGCATAAAACCTTCAGGTTGTGTCATGTACACATCCTCAAGGAGCTTTCCATTAAGGAAGGCTGTTTTGATGTCCATCTGCCATATTTCATAGTTATAATATGCTATAATGGCAAGAAGGATTCTGATTGATTTGGCCATTGTAACTGGGGAAAAGGTTTCATCATAGCCCACACCATAAGTTTGAGTGAATCCTTTTGCAGCCAGTCATGCCTTGAAGACATTTACATTTCCATTCATGTTAGTTTTCTCCTTGAAAACCCAATTGCACTGATGGTTTTTACACCTTCAGGTGGATTGACTAAGGTCCATACCTGATTGTCATACATGGATTGCATTTCAGACTTCATGGCATTTAGCCATTTCTCAGGTTTGGTCCCACTCTGGCTTCTTGATAGGTGGTTGGCTCATTTTGCTCAATGACCAACACATCACAACCTTTAGTAATCAAAAATCCATATATCTGAGGTTGACGTCATGTCCTGTCAGATCTTCAAGGACCTTATGTTACTTGAGGAGGCTCAGCAATTTGTTGTAAGTCTTCTCTAATTTATATCTGTGGTTCTGTACTATCTTGTGACTCTTAAACTTCTTCAAGATGTACCTTGCTCCCACTAATTTTTTTAGAGATAAACTCTCTTTCTAGAAACTTACCATTTCGAATAACAAACACTTTTTTTTCAATGGGATTATAGACATAGTATCCTTTTGTTTCTTTAGGATATCCCATGAAAAGGCACTTTGAGGATCTGGGCCCTAATTTATCAGAGGCTTGTTACTTAACATATGCCTTACATCCCCAGATCTTGAGAAAAGATAAACTCGGTTTCTTTCCAGTCCATATCTCATATGGTGTCTTTTCAATTGCCTTAAATGGAACACGATTTAGTATGAACACAGCTGTCAAAGGCATGTCCCCAAAAGGATAGTGGAAGATCTGTTTGACTTATCATAGATCAAACCATATCCAATAGTGTTTGATTCCTCCATTCAGAAATGTCATTTTATTGTGGTGTTCTTGGAGGAGTCAATTATGAGATTATCCTACAACTCCTAGATGGTCAATAGACTCTTGGCTCAAATATTCACCACCTCGATCATATCGAAGTACTTTAATTGTTTTACCAAGTTGGTTTTGTACTTCATTTTGGAATATTTTGAACATTTCAAAAGATTTAGATTTGTGTTTCATTAGATAGATATAGCCATATCTACTAAAGTTGTTTATAAATGTAATGAAGTAGACATAACCTCCTCTGGCAGCTGTATTTAATAGTCCACATACATTTGTATGTATGAGGCCTAATAATTCAGTGGCCTTCTCACTATGGCCAGTAAAAGGCGTCTTTGTCTCCTAATAGGCAAGATTTGCATGTATCATATGATTCAAAATCAAATGAGTTAAGAAATCCATCTTGATGAAGTTTAGAAATGCATTTCTCATTTATATGGCCTAGACGACAATGCCATAGATAGGTGGGATTTAAATCGTTTGATTTTATCCTTCTAATAGTTACGTTATAGATATTCCCATTACTAGGATGTTCTAAATTTAATATATAATGACCAACATGCAAATCACCATTAGCATAGAAAATGTCATTACGATAAATAGAACATTTACCATTCCTTGTAATAGAAGTATAACATTCCTTATCCAAATAAGAAAGAGTAACAATATTACTACACAAAGCAGGAACATAATAGCAATTGTTCAAAACTAATAAAAGCCACTGGGCAGAACTAATTCATAAGTGCCTATGGCTAAAGCAGCAACTCTTGCTCTGTTTCCAACTCATAGGTCCACCTCGCCCTTCTTCAAATTTCTACTGTCCTTTAGACCCTGGACATTTGTACAAATGTGAGAACCACATGCAATATCTAATACCCATGTAGAGGAAGTAGAAAAATGAATGTCTATAACATAAATACCTGAATCAATAGCCTTGCTATCCTTCTTGTTCTTTTTCAGATCTTTGAGGTAGAGTTTGCAATTCATCTCCTAATGATTGGGTTCATTGCAGAAGTAGCAAACTTCTTCCTTTGGAGGCTTTGCCTTCTTGGGTGTAGGCTTGGTTTCGGGCTTATTTGACTCTTTATACATGAGAAAAGCTTATGACTTGATCCATGTAGCTTTCTCATAGTGGGTCGGTCCAGTACCTTGTACTTTTACAAGTTCCCAAGACTTTGATTCGTATCTCCATATCTTAACGAACTACACTGGAGCACCCCATGGTGATATACTGGGTCATATAAACCCTTTTTTCTAGGAAACCCATCCAATGTGGGACTCTTTACAATGCACCGCCCTTAAGAGTCGATGTCTTAGTAGCTCCACTCTACGGTTCAATATCTCGGCAACTCCACTCTACAATTCAACATCATAGTGGCTCCACTTTATGGTTAAATGTATTGGTGGCTCTAATCTACAGTACTTCACTTGGCACTTTACTTATTCTACTTTGATTAGTTAGCCCCTCTGGTCAGAACCCTTTGTAGGTAACCTTTTTATATCAGAAACCTCCATAGGTAGCCCTTTCAGTTCAAAACCCTCCGTAGGTAGCCCTCTCTGATCAGAACTCTCTGTAGGTAGCTCTCTTCGAATAGCTGTCTTAGAATTGAAGTACTATTGTAACGGAAAACCTAAATCTTATAAGGCCCCTCTTCTCTAGTTGTTTTGTAATCTACCTTCTTTAATTATGCCATCTCATATAGGGTCATTCTATATGGACTTTTGATATCAGTCAGCTCCAGGCATACTTGCAACTCAACTTCTCCCACTGGGGTAATCTACCCACGTCTTTTAGGGAATCCATTAGCGACTAGTATATCTTCTATTATCTGTCTTGACCATGAGACTATTACTCGTGACTACCCTGGTTCATCTACCACTTAATTCTATTAGGGAACTAACTCTCAATCAATTTCTCTAAGGGAATATTCTATGATCAAGATCTTTCCCTATGCTAGATTAGCAACTAGCATCCTTTAGAAACCTTATACATATCTCAACATATTCTAGTACTTCAAATTGCTCAGGCCAATTCAAATTCCTAAAGAATCAATTCAACTATTGAGTTTGATTCTTAGGTTACAATTCACTCTTAGAACCTCAACATTAGCTGAGACGAAAAATCATGTTTCCTCAATTATACCGAATATATACATAAGAATAGTTATGATTTGTAATTCTAATTCTAATTCTAATCCTCAAAATATTTGGATAATATCCCCATAGGATCAGTATTGATCATAAGGTTCTAACTTTACCTCAATCCTCAATATCATAAAGGCATATTCAAAATCACAATATCAAAGGCAATTGCCACCAGCTCTAAATCATGAGTGAGGTTTCAGCTGTCGAGAGGCACACACCACTATTCTGCCTAGCTACACTTGGGCACATCCTAATCCCCATATACCCATTCACCATAACCCATCAAGGTCACTTCACTTGTAGACCACTTATGTCACATCACTATAGACCGCACATAGGTTGCACTAGGATTTGGGATAATCAATATTGGTGCGAATTTCAGCCTCTTCTCAGCTCTATGAAGTTCCTCTGACATTTATCATCCTACACACAAATAATCAATAAATTCACTTGAGCTCTATCAATGGCCAGGCAATTTGGGTAATATTTTGAACAAATCCCCGATAATAACTAGTAAGACCTAGAAAACTGTGTATCTCTATAATAGTTTTTGGCCTCTTCAATTTAGTAGAATCCATCATACCTATATGCCTTTAAACACAATCCATTTAACTAAGATGATAATCAATCATGGAGAAATCTTAAGGCAATCACTATTCCTCAAGTCTCCATAACCTTACCAACTTAACTTCCTAGGGTGGCACCCATCGTAACACTACTCTTGCCCAACCATACTTAACCACAAAGTTCTGATGGAATCTAGGTCATGTGCTATTTCGGCATTAGATACGCCAGAGCTCATACCTTTTTCCTCGGGGTATATATCATTATTGCTCCACTTCCTCCTCTATATACGGTTCTACCTCTATTATTAGTAGGTTGATTAACAGACAAGGGAACTCTATCTCTTTAGGTTCATCTATCTTCTAACTCATTTTAGTCAAGGGGTGACTAGTAAGGTATTAATATACCTATTCACTATAGTAGAGAACATTAGCTTGGTGCCAGAATCTCTGCTCTGAACCCACAAATGTAACACCCTTAATTCCATGATCATCAGGTAAGTCTAAATGCATAATGAATTGAACCGTTAACCTAGGATTCAGTCATGGTAAAACACTATTTTCCATAATTTTTCTGATGAGTTTTATGCAAAGAATTCAATCCACTAAGTAATATTCTTTTGAAAAATTCTTTCTATCCAACCTTAAGAAAGGATTTGAACCTGTAGTAGTTGAGTGGGATTTTCTTAAAAATTCAAAATCTTGCGAAAGCGTATTCTAGTTGTTTGGAAATTTGTTATTACTCATCGATTCTTATCTTTTCTTTTAATTTAATCAGAGTGATTCTCTTCTCATACATAATTCATTCATTACATATACAAATTGTAATCCTCTTCTCTATTCTTAATATTTCCCTCTTGTAATCCTCTTCTCTGTTCTTAATATACCTATATGGTTAGGTGGGGAAGAGTAAGATTTGAGAGAATTTCAGTAGCAAACAATGCTAACTATACATGCAAGATAATGCTTAGTGTATGACATGCTTGCTTACAGAAATTCATGCCAACATAAAGACATTTGCATGCTCAATACTTTACATTACACTCATGGCCATAGCATAAGTACAAATAGAGCTTCAATCATTCACATATGTTCCATACAATTCATCAAACCAATAACACATATAATCACATAAGCATACACATATCAAATAGATGCAAGTTAGGAGAGTTCAACTACCTTATATCTTTATGTCCTCCTCTGATTCCTTTTCTTCCAACTATTAAAGTTGCTTTTTCTTTGTCACCTCATGGCCCTAGTCACATAACCACTTTATGTGTTAACTCATTAGAGCCATGACAATTGAACATCTAATATGGCTATACTAGCCCCAAGTGCTCAACTTAATCCTTGGAGTTCGCATTTATTACAATATACCCTTATTCTCTTAATTTCTCACCATAGTTAAAAGCTAGCAGAATTTTCAACCAACTTTGAAAATTCATAACTCTATCTAGGAAACTCCAATTAGGTTGGTTCAAAGTTGTATATGACCCTCATTAAGCCTATTTAGAAGGAAAAATATCTATTTCAGCGAATTACATGCACACAATTCTAGATACCTCAATTATTCCTCACTGCCACAAAATTATTCCATATTTCTATGTCTAAATTCAATAAATCATATTTCCTAATGTATTGATCCAAATGGGACAAATGACATATCAAATTAAAGCTTGACATGTCTTATTTTATCTTGGAAAATATCATGGCCATTAGATCACATTTGATAATTCAAAACTCACTATAACTAAGCTACTTCCCAGAAAATGAAATCTGGCAGCACTATGTTCAATTTCAATTTTTAGATTTCAAATCCATTCTTTCTAAAATTACTCCAACAACCTATTCGTACAAAATTTTGCCTAAGGAATCCATTGGAGACTTTGAAAATGGAAAAATCATGCTCCTCCTTCATGCCATATTTAGACCAGAAGATTAAGGTTCCACTTAACAATTTAACAATTCACAATTTAACCACCAAACTAGTCTCATATGCTTCTCAAACATAATATAACCACATGTACATCACCAAAGCATGATGAAACCCTAAAAGCCCTTAAGCAACTGAAATTGAGGTAGCCAAAATAACCCATCAAAACTCAACCAATCAAGCAACATATAGATTAAAATGTTGCTCTTACTCACCTCTAACTCCTTCTTAAGCTCTTTTCTTGATTCTCCACCTTTTGCTCTTGAAAGATGGCTCAAAATACCTCCTCTTCAAAAACAAAAACCATAGAAATGAAGCTCTTGAAGAGGGGAGCAATATTCATGAAGAGCTTTTGAGCTATAGAAGTAGTTAAGAAGGTGAAAATAAAGCTAGAAACTCACCTTTGCTTCTTGTCTTCTCTTTTCTCTTTTTCCTTAGCCTCTTGGTCGAAATTTACAAGAGAGGGGGAGAGAGAAATATTCTGATTTTTCTCTTTCCTTGCCTCTTTATTACTTTGTTGAAAATGGCCCAAGAGAAAGGAGCAAAATGTGTGGCCAAAAATCACTTTTCTTACACAAGCCACTTTAATTTACCATGTATGGTAAATGTAACTTATGTGGACTTTCTTTTTCTTCTTTCCTCCTTACTTTGGATGAAAATATGGGTTGCTAAATGGAGGAAAATGTTGACCCATTTTGCTTCTTTTAGCTTGCCATTGGTCAATAAATTCCTAAGTTGGAAAAGTTGCCTAACTTTGACTAATTGACCAAGCTATTCTCTCTTTTTTTTTCTTTGCCCCTTAATTTGGAATTTTTTTGTGTCCATATAAAGGAAGAGGAAAATTTTCTTTTCAACCCTCATAATTACTCTAGTTTTTCAAGAGCAAATCTTCACCCTTTATTTTGTCTTCTAACCTTATCCTCAAGATTAAGTCACAATTGTCTTTTTTGCCATTGATTATGACAATAATATTTATTGTGCCATTAATTCTTTTCTTTCTCTTTATCACTTCTTTCTAGACACCATTTCACTTTTCCTTTGGATTTGAGTCAGGTTCTATGTCATTCTGACACATCTTAAAGGAATCGGGTATTTTCATTCAACTGATTCACACAAAAATTCATATTCTATTTCAAGTGTGGTCTTTATAAGACATTCTGTTTCTTATACATTCCTGGAACACTTACCAAGCTGGGGCTTAATAGTCCATCCTATTCAGGCTTATTCTCTAGCCTCTAGTCCTAAAATTTGAGATATTACACCTGAGACAAACATATCTTTGCTAAATGGGATTTTTTGAGAAATTTAAAATTTTCATAATAGTTTCGTAATAGTCCACCACTTCATTATAGCTCATATATTCTTAGTTCCTTTTATTGTTATCAGAGCAGCTTTGCTTATAATTCTTATATCCTATTATCATTTATCAGAGGCACTAGCGTTATTGTTATAACTTAGGTGAGTCAATAATTTAGCCTCTAATTTAAATTTTACATTTCCCTTTCTATTCTTAACTTCTAAAATGTGCAAATTCGTTCTCATTCATCCTTGTATACATACATGCATCATTCATGGCATGTTTATATAATTAGTGAAAACATGCAATAATTTATATGTGACAAACTATCACATATAATTCTTCAATTCGCCATCATGCTTCCTTCTTGCATATCTTCATGCACTCCTCTTTTGTGCTTATAGACCTATACGGTTGGTGAGGGCATAGTGAGATTTGAGGGAATCTCAGTAGTAGCATTGCCAACTATGCATGAAAGTTAAATGCTTAATGCATGACAATCTTGCTTACATAAATTCATGATAACATAATGACATATTTGCTTGCTTAATGCTTTACATATTACAACTATAGCCAAAGTATAAGTCAAAGCAGAGCTCTAATCATTCACACATGCTCCATACAATTCACCAAAGCAATCATGCACATCAATATATAAGCAAACATATCAAGAACATGCAAGTTTGAAAAGTACACTACATTTTGTCTTTAAGTCCTATTCTTGTTTCCTTTTCTTCCAACCATTGTAGTTTCTGGCAAAGCCTTCCCTTTGCTCTTCCTTGACATCTCATGGCCCTAGACACACAATCACTTTATGTGTTAACTCATTAGAGCCATGAATGTAAGCCATTGCACTTTATGTATTTATAAGGAAAGGAGATAGGAAAAGAGTGTTTGAAATTTGTCCAAGATCCTATGGTTCACATTGTGACACTTATCAACATCTTACCACATCTCCCATGAGCTCACATAAGCCCACACACATGGGATTCCACCCTCTTAATCTCTTAACAATTACTCACAACCATTGATCTTTAAGTTACTAATGAGTTTCCTCTTCAGTAACTGACCAATTGGTCAGTAACTTTCCTTTTTCCCATTTTACCCCTGATTAGGGCAATTCTCACTAAATCACCACCAAACACATCGTATCATTCCATATCACCATAATATGCGCCCTCCCTATGTTTTAAGTCAATTTAGATGTTAATCCACAATTGACCTTAAATTCAGGGTTTTGGCACTGCTCATAACACATTCAAACCATAATTCATATCGTATCCTCCAAAAGGGTTTATTTATCAATAATCACATCCACTTTTGGAGTCCTTAACCCTTAATCAAAATTTGGGATATTACATTTTTCCTCCTGTAATAATAAATTTCATCCTAAAAATTTGTTACACTACTTGGGACTTTAGCGGTTGCAATACTGCTCCACCGCCACCCCATAATGGCAACAATGCCATAACTTAACTCACATATCAACACAACACAATTGCTAAACAAATGCATTTGTCACAACGTACGATTGAAGTGGTTGTGGCCGAACCAATATAACTCTTGGTGTATACTTCTGTGATATTTCTCCTAGCTCTTAACTACTTTAAATTTATAGTTAATTTTTATATACATAATGAAATTTCTAGTATAACCCTATTCACCCTCCTCTTGGGTGAAATGCTTGCACTAACATTTGGTATCAGAACATAGGTTTTCTTGTTCAGGTATAGCAACCTAAGAAGGATCTAATGGCAAGTATGGGTGAAGGAATTCTTCTCGATGGAGCTTCTATCACTAGACCACCAGGTTTTAGTAGCGAACACTTTTCTTTCTGGAAAGCTAAGTTTCGAGTATTTGTAATGGGAGCAGAATACGGACTATGGGACGTGATTGAGAGTGGAAACTACAAGCCTGAGAAAATTGTAGATTCATAAAAGGTTCATAAGACACCAGCAGAATATGATGAGAATGACAAGAAACTCATCATACTCAATAGCAAGGTAATTTTAATGATTCAAAGTGCCTTGTGTCAAAATGAGTACTTCAGGATCTGCATACTTTCAACGGCTAAAGAAATGTGGAAAGGTCTAGAAATAGCTCATGAAGGAACCTCAAGAATAAAAGAAAATTGGGTCAATACTCTGGTTACTGAATTTGATTTACTTTAAATGAAATTAGGTGAGTCAATAGCTGAATTCAAACTTAGATATCCTTATCTTGTTAATCAACTTGCTGCACTTGGGAAAGTCTATAATCAACATACCCAAGGACGAAAGATTTTAAATATTCTTTCTAAGGACTGGGAAGCCAAATTCACCGCTATTGAGGAAGAAAAAAGTGAATCAATAAGATCCGTTGCTTCTCTATTCAAAAGTCTATCTGAATATAAAAGTAAATTAAAGTTCAAACGAGAGCTAAAAGAAATTGGTGACAAGAAGAAGAGAGGTCAAGCACTAAAAGCAAAAGAAGAAGATCAAAATAAAGATGATGAAATATGCTTAATGATAAAATGATTTAAAAATTTTTACAAGAAAGACCAAGGATTCAAAAACTTTCAGAAAGGAGGACAAACAATAAAGAACACATCATCTACTATGAATGTGAAAAGGTAGGACATATCAAATCAAAATATCAAGAACTGGCTTAGAAGAATAAAGAAAAGAGAAAAGGCAAGTTCTACAACAAGAAGAAAGCCTTTGTTTCTGCTATATGGGGAGATAGTTCATCTGATGAAAATAGCAATGATGAGGAAGTAGCCAATATCAGTCTAGTTGCTCAGAAGAAATAGAAGAAGAGGTAACTGATTCTGATCGTACCTATGATGAATTACTTTACAAATATAATGGTTTACATTCTGAATTCATCAAAGTAGTTAAAGAACTAGTTTGTTTCAAAAATAAAAATAGAGTTCTTGAAGTAGAACTAAAAGAGAATTCAGAAAAGGTTTGTGAAAACTGTTCCTCTTTGAAAAAGAAAAACACTAATCTCACAAAAACTCTTGAAAAATTAACCAAAGGTAGTGAAATGTTAAATGTGATTTTAAAAGCTCAACGATTTGTAAATGACCGATCTGGTATTGGATATGATCCAAAATCAGATAAAAGGAAAGGAAGAAAGAAAACAAGAGGCAAGACATACTTGAGTTATTTTCAGAATTCTATACATATGTCAAATCCTTTCGCATATTGCAATTACTGTAATAGAAAGGGTCATTATACTTCATCATGCATTTATAAAAAGAAAGGAAGAATTGGAACCTACAATTAGGTACCTAAAGGTTCACATATTTAGAAAATAATTTGTACTAACCCAAAAGGACCCAAAAAGATGTGGGTTCCTAAGACTTAATCTTATTTGATTGCAAATATGTCTTAAAGCATCCCAAAACAACAAATGGTACAGTGGTAGAACGAGTAGTATCGATAGCCTAGTAAATGGACAATAACATAATAATGGAATATCTTAGTTAGATAATGCTTCCAAATACTAAGGAACCTAAATTAATGAAGGAAATGTGAGACTTAAGCAGAGAATCACTCATATACTTTGATAAGAAGAGACTGAGAGTCGATGAGACTTAATGGAGTAGTGAAACTTTATAAAAGTAATTGAACAATTTTTTTAAACCTCTGGAAAGCCCTCTCAATCCCAGGTTCATTTCCTTAGATAAGTTTGGGATTTGCAAATGTTTTCAAAAGTCTACTTAATCTGGGATAGAATCCTAGTTTAGCAACTCATTTTACTACTCTTTTTGCACTCATTTGAGTTTATTGGACATAAGTTGTTACACAAATAGCAACAATTTCTTTTTTTGAAACAAAGAACTGCATGCTTCTTTAGTTACATCTTTTCTTATGGACAAGAAATTACACTAGAAAGCATACCTTTTACTATGATTCATTCCAATCATAAAAGTTACTCTTACTTGGAAGGAGGAAAAATAGGAAACCAGAAAAGAAAAAAGAAATGGTTATGTAATGGTTGTCTAACCAAGCAGTAATGGCCCAAATTTTGATTAAGGGCTAATTATAATTATTGAGAATAATTTGTGAATTAAAGATTGAATTATTATGTGTTTTGTGGTAATTTCGGTAAATGTGCCAAAATCAACGAGAAATTAGAAAGAATGGAAACTTATCGGTTAATTAGTTAGTGATTAATGGAGAAATTAATTACTAACTAAGAAGAAATGAGATGTGTGATTAAATGACTAATGGAGTAGTTAGAGTAACTAATTAGTTACTTATTTTATGAGAACTAATGAGGTAGAGACATGTAGCAAGTTTATAGGATAAGAGAGAGTTGGTAGAAAGTCAAAATATCCTATTATTCTATCATTTGTTCTCTCTCTTCCCTACTCTTTTTTGCTGAAATGGTATGGGTATGGAAGAGTGATCATCATTTCATCTTCTTCCACACTCATCTCTCTTTCATTCTTTCCTCTATTTTTGGTGGCCATGGGAGCTTAGGAGAGAGAAAGAAAAGCTTGGTATTAAGGTATGATAATAACCCCAAATGCAAAAACCCACTTCATTAATCTTGTTCCTTGGATTGAGGGCTACATTTCTATGGTCTTTGATTGTCCACTGGGGGTGTTTTGAGCACACAAGGGAATCTAAGGATTGGTGAACCAAGAATCACCTTTGATAAAGCTTGGAGTTTCTGGATTTTAGGCCTTATTTTCCAAAATTAGGGTCTTAAAGAGTATGGCATGATATGGTTATGGAAATGGTGTCTTGTAGTGTATTTGGAATAGATAGAATTGGTTTGGGTTTAAAATGTGAAGTTGGCAATGTTTTGGAATTTTTGTGTTGAACGTGACCTAAAACAAAGCATGATAACAGAATAGGAATTTGGTAGTTTTGATGTTTCCATTGAATTCCTAGTGCAAATTTATGTGGGAGTAGCCTTGGTTGAGAATTTGGGATCATTGGAAACACTTGGGTAAAGTTTGGAAAATGCTGTCAAATCTATTGCGTTTTTGGCTTCTGATATGCATCACTCGAGTGATCTAGTGTCTAACTCAAGTGAAGCATTGCATATTCATTTTTCCTTCAAGCTTTCAGGTGCACTTCCGTGCAAAAAGCCAAAAGTGTTGTCTCACTTGCGAGTATTGTGGGTTCTCACTCAAGTGAACCTTGTCTCAATCGTGTGTAGGTGTATTTGACATTAAGAACTCCTGACTCAGGTTGTCACTCATTGTCCATTTCTAAGAGTGTGTCTTAACACTCGCGAGTGCTAAACCATCACTTGAGTGCCAAGGTGCCCGATCGAGGGATGTTCTCTTTTGAAAGTTTCTTTTACTCTCGGGTGAGCACTTTCTATACCTCACTTTGTGGAACTCAAGTGAGCATTTGGCTATCACTCGAGTGATTGAATTCATGCTTGAGTGCAGTGATCTTTTCTTGTTTCTGTCATTCCTTTATAACCAACAAAGTACAGTCGGACAGGGCAAAAAGGGGCTTAAATCGGGTCCCTAGGGCCATATTGGTAATTTTGTAGTTTTACACTAATATAACCAACAAAAGTACTTTAAAAGAGTCTAAAGTACTACATGAATGGGTATTAATGTAATTCTTATACATTTGGAATTTTAGAATTGGATTGATAGCCTAAACAGTCAGAACAATGTTCGAGGAACATTTTATGAACAAAAAAGGGGTTAAGGTAAATTATTATATGAATGTTTAAATGCTTTGTGTATGCCATCTTTCGTATTGTGTTTGATACACTGAACTAAGTGCCCACTTGTACACTAAAACGCCCAGTTGGTGGTTTCGAGCAAAGCTGAGGTACAGAACAAGTAGGGGTTGCAACAATGGTTGGCTCTAAACGTGCCTTACTAAATTGACTGAACTAAATTATGTATTATTATAATATTGCTGTACATGGTATTTGACATATTTATTATTGCACTTTCTATGATTGATTGCCTGTTGCTACTGAGATTCTCTTGAATCTCACCCTTTTTCAAATTAATAATATTCTAGCAAAGGATAGTGGCTCGCGAGGGTAAGGGTGTACTTACTAGCAATGGAAGGTTCCAGACCTGAACCAAGGAGAGATTGGTTATCTGAGAATCATTTTTATTATTTCAAGGTCTATAGTATTATGTACGAACGCTGGTGCAAAAAACCTATAATGTAGTCAGGCTTAATGTCTTAATATATTAGTGTATTTCCTGTGTTGCTCACCGAACTGTGCTCAAGTACTCTGATTAATATCAATGATAAGTGGTATGTAAGGCAGGGTCTTACAATTTGGTATCAGAGCATGTTAAAGGTGCGACTAATTAGTCTATGATCGGGGGTGCTCACAGTGTGATATGTGGTGAAGTATTGCACTTACCCTAACATGGCTAAGTATGTAACCCCCTCCATAATTATATCCGAAATACGCGATTGAAATGAAATAGAGACCAATAATAATCAAAACTCATTTAAAATCCCATCCTTGTGATAGGGTTTTCACAAATACCTTTTAAAATCTAATTAACTTGGTCTCATATTCACATTTCGAATATAATTACTACGCGAAGATAAATCACATTCATATAAATATTAGAGTACACAACATAATCATCCCGACAATCCCGGGTACATACCTTCGCTAAAGATACACAGGGCATAATTGCCCATTACAATTCTTCAAATGGGGATTACACAATCTCATCTCAAATTCATAACCCTATATTCAATCGAATCATATACAGTCTTCACAACTCATTGATAACCAACTACCAACTCTCATCTCGAAGGAGTCCTAGCCGCTCCCACCACGAGCCACTTGCCCTATCTAAATTATTGGTAGGGGAGGGTGAGATTCAAGAGAATCTCAATAGGAAACATATACCATAATGCATGCATGATAGATGCTATGTGTATGACATGTTAGCTTTATCTAGATGTATGCCCCATAATGACATTTCTGCATGCTCAATGTTTCATGTAACAAAACTATGGCCACAGTAAAATAGAAACATAGCTTCATTTATTCAAATATGCTCTACACAATCAAGTAAAGCAATCACATACATCACTACACAAGCAAAGATATCAAATACATGCAAGTAAGGTAAGTCCCCCACCTCCAGTCTTTTCTCCTCGATTTGCATGCCAGCAACTCGGGGCTTCACATTCGATCCTATAATGTCAAATGTACTATTTAGACACTTCCATAGTGTTTCTAGGGGTTATATGAGGCTATATTGAAAATTTACTAAAATACCCCCGAGGACCCAGCCCCGCCGTACCCGGTCCGGCTGTACTTTTCTTGAAACTTTGACATGGGGTATTCTTACATATTTTCACCCAAGGAATCCATTTCCTAACTTGGAATTATCATATTCAATGTCAATTTACAAATTTACCCTTGGCAGTCCCACTTTAAGGGTTTCAGAGGTGTTTTCGTAATTATGCTTTTTCGGCCTTTTCCGAAAAAGTGACCAACTATGACCCCACCTAATTTTCGCTCCTAAACTCAATGGAATCATCAAATCATTGAAAATCCATCTCTAAACCCTCCAAACTAGGCTTGGCCAAAATTCTCAATTCCCCGGGAAAAATTAGGGTTTTTCGGTTTCGGCTCCGTAAATGCGTTCCTTTCTACTCCTAACCACTTAATTGACTATTCCATTAGGTTACAACTACCATTTAGTAAAAATTTTGGTAGCATAACACTACTAGCACAACATTTCCAAATTTTGCAAACAAAGACAATCCGGTGATATTTCACCGATTAAATCAACCACAGCAGCCAGAATAATCAAAGATTGAAGTTTTAGAGGTTACCTTAAGCTCCTTCTGGCTTATCCTTCTCATGGCTGAACCCTAGCCTCTTTAAACAATGAAATTCCTTGCTTCAAGACCTTAATTCACATAGAGGAATAACTTAGGAGAAGGATTATACACGTTAGGTACGAATTCACCGAAGAAATCGACCTACCTTGTGAGATTTCTCCTTCCTTCTCCCTATTTTCTCTAAGCTCTCTCTCACGTTTATTTTTCTGAAATGGCATCAAGAAATGGCTGATGAAGATGGAGGAATTGCTTTTAATTCCATGCTGATGTCATCTTTTATTTTGATGATGTCATAATTCCCATTTTCGGATTTTCTGGTAGATTTTCTGCCCAAATTTTGAAAAATCATAACTAATTCTAGAAAATTCGAAATGAGGTGATATTAAAGCCAAATGAAAGCTATTTAAGTCCTATTTATAGGAAAAAATATGGAACATTACTAGAAATCACTACACAAATACAGAATTACACAAAACTCAACACTGTTCCAAAACATAGTCCAGTTTTGATCCCAAACTTTGGACAGACATATCTCCCAGTTCCAAAAACGAAATGGCACAAATTATATGTCCATTTTGAAGCTTGAGATGTGAACTATAAGACTGGAAAGTTTCAGACTTTTTAGACACCATTTGGTTATTTAAAACGTTCACACAAACTGACTGCCCAGAATAGAGTTTCACTGGATAGAATTTCAGATTTTGCATCTTTGCTTCTATTGGTTCCATTTTCATACCAAACATCATTGCCACATAAATTTTCACAAGGAATCCATTGAAAACACCAAATCAATCAAATTCACATCACATTGACATGTTTTCACAACAAGCTCAACATGTCAACACAATTCACATTCAATTCTTCCCTCTATTCTAAGTCAATTTGGATGTTAATCCACAATTGAACTCAAATACAGGGTTTCGGCACTGCTCACAACACACACGAATCACATTCGAGTGCCAAATCACATCATATTCTCTAAAAGGGTTATTTATCACTAACCACATCCACTTCTAAAGTCATTAACCCTTAATCATAATTTGGGATCTTGTTAAATCGGGGCTTAGCAATCCACTAATCTCAGGCTTATTCTCTAACCTCGAGTTTCAAAATTTGGGGTATTACAAGGTGGGTTACGCCACACTTGTTGCTTGCGATCAAGAGGCTAGGCGTAAAGCATGTGTGATGAAGTACCTTATATTGCCACGGCGTGTGGGTGTTAAGGAAATATTTTGGTATCAGAGCCCAAGCGGTTCTTGCAATAGAATAGAGCTAAAAGTAGTTCTAATAGAGTGGCAGTTCTGGTAACATGATGGTATATTGATGTGGTCTTGATTATATAGTGATAGGACCTATGCATAAACAGGGGTACCAATGGAGTGAAACACCCTAGTCTATAAACTATTCCCTAAAGATTATCGAATATCCGAAGGGCAGCAAGTAGCACAATATCGAACGAAGAATGGTCTAAGGATATTGTGTAAATCGAGGAAGAGGGTATAGCCAAGGCTAATGTTTAGACTACATACCTTATTTAGTCAGCAAAAGGCAAATGGCATAATGTTTGAGACAAGAGTACTCTCAGGGTACCAATGGTCAGGAGTAGATAGAGTCGATATCTATGTTTGGCACGGGAATACAAAAGTTAAGCATGCTCAACCCAGGGAAATTTTATGATGGGTGATCCCCTGGGAAGTTAAGTTGGCAAGGTCATAGAGACTTAAGGAATAGTGATTGTCGTAAGGGTTCTTCATGACTAATAATCATCTTAGTTAGATGATCAAAAGATATTTAGAAGCATGGAGATGATGACCATATAAGTATTAATCTTAATTTGAATTGTTTTTGTTGCAGTAATTATTGTGCAGAAAAGTTTGTTTAATAAGGTGATGGGAAACTTGAGGTGCCATAAATGTTTGAGGTTTCTCCATGCTAAGTGATGATTCTTAATAACACCATGATATTAAAGGAATGTAGACATGATATATGGTGCTATATGATGAATGGTGATTATACCATATATTGATCCTAGAGGATCGGATCTGATGATACTGAAGGTTGAGGATAGGCTTGAATTTGATATAAGCTGCAATAATGCTTAGGTCAAAATGTGAATTCACTGTACTATGGTTTTGTTCCATGATGGAAGTTGAACCTTGTGAATAGTATTGACCCTTCAGTAATGTTTTGAGGATAATACCCAAATACCATGAGGGTTTGAATAGGTACTATCAATCCTGATTCTTATCGAACCTATTGGGTATACTTGAGGAAAATGATTTTCAATCTATGTGATGTGGAGGTTCTAGATTTTATGATGAATCAACAAGTTGGGTTAGAGATCCCAGGCTATAAAATCCTACATGCCAGTTATATTGTAGTGGACCTGTGTGTCCAAAGGCCCTAAGACCTAGCGGACCAATATGTCCTCAGGTTAGCAAATGTATTTATAATTGTACTGTGATCATGGGCTACTTAAATTGAATTTGTTGGCCATATTTGGACCATTTCGTGGTAGTATTTATTGATGATATAATGGTATACTCACGGGGTAAATCAGAAAAAGAACATTATTTGAGAACTGTATTGAACATTCTAAAATCTCACAGCAAGGAGTCCCGATGGATTCTTACAAGGTGGAAGCAATACTAAACTGGAAGAGGCTAAAGACTATCTCTGAAATATGCAGTTCTCTAAGTCTTACCTCATATTACAAAGGATTCATATCAAATTTCTCCATAATAGCTTTGCCTTTGACAAAGTGAAAATGAAATTGGAACTAGAAATGGAACTGGAACTAAAACTGTAACTGAGACTGAAATTAATGTAAGCACTGACACTGAGAATCCCAGATCACTGTGGACCTTTGTTGTTCTTACTGATGCTAGTAGACATGGACTGAGTGGTGTTTTAATGTAGCATGGCCATGTATTGGCTTATGCAACTATAGAATAAAAGCCTCACCAAAATTTAATTATTATCCTATACATGATCCTGAGTTAGTAGCAAATGTGCTGGTACTAAAAATCTAGAGATGCTATTTCTATTGTGTGACAATGGAACTATACTGCAATTACAAGAGTTTAAAATATTTATATGATTAAAAAAAGCTGAATCTGAAACATCATAGATGGAAGAAGCTGCTCAAATATTACAATCTAGAGGGAAAATATCACTTAAGAAATGCTAATGTTGTTACTAACACATTGAGCTGTAAATAATGCGAGTAGTCACCATGGTGATTTGTGATCAGAAACTGATAGAGGATTTTAGAGATTTAAGTCTGTCTAGACAGATTTTGATCAACAATAATAATGTAAGTGAAACATATGCAGAAGCATTACCCAGAATTTATGGCTATATATATGTAGCAAATTATGGGGATGAAATTTATTTAAGAGGGGGAGAATTGTAACATTCCAAATTTTATTAACCAATATACCTTATAATTATTTGTGGCAATTAATGGAATGAAATGGTGAATACTGACCCACCTTGAATAGCCTCTGACTATCAATTTTGTATCATAAGAATTAAACACCGAAAATAGAATGTGAATAGTGCTGCCCGTATAATTTCTAGGAAGGCAGCGATATTATTGTGTGGTTTAATATGATAGGTCATATAGATCATTTGAAGCTGTATACAAAGAGTTATGAATTTTTTAAGTTTACCCAATGAAACTAGTAACTTTCTTGAATAGTCCAAAGATTGAAATTCTAGGAATTTTTAGCTTCTAGTTGGCTAAAGGCTATATTTTTCCTTGAAACTAAACTCAATAAGGGTTAACTAGCCTTTAGAAGAACCTCAATTGAATGTCTACAAAAAAAGATATAAAGTTTCAAAGTTGGGTGAAAATACTGCCAGTTTTGGGTGAAAATCACAAAATGCATAGACAAAATGGTAATTTGCCATATTAAGCCAAAGAAAATTATTTTCTTCAGCACATGTAACCCCCTTTGTAATTATGATTCGAAATACGTATTTTAAAATGAAATAGAGACCAATAATAATCAAACTCATTTACATCCCCTTCCTTACGGAAGGGTTTTCACAAATATTTTCAAAGTTTCTACCTTACCCTAGTCTCAAATTCCACAACTCGAATATAATTACCCTATGCAGTTACATCACATTTACATATCAGAGTGTACAACAAAATCCCAGCAACCTCCGGGTTTCATACATAAACTAAAAGTTTATAAATTCCCATTAGGGGATTACACCACTGTCTCCAAAACAACATTTATAAGATATACGGTGATCTCCCAACAAAACATGATATCCAACACCAACATATAAATATCCCAAAGGAGCCCTATCACCCCTTGGTCGTCTCCTTTCCCTTGGAGCCACTTGCCCTGTCTGAAGTTTGTCAATGGAAAGAATGAGATTCAAAAGAATCCCAGTAGTAACAAATCACTCATACCACATGTAATCACAAAGCATGCAAGAAAATCATCAAGCAACATCATAGTATAAAGCACAGCACGCCGGCTGCCACATATGAACATAATCACATAATCTCATCCCCCGTATTCCACCGCCCTGAAGGCACGGTCCTCCCACCGTCAACATTGATGGGCCGCGGGTGAAGGTTTCCCAAATAGCCTTTCAACTTTCACATATAGCCTTACTGCTTTCACATAGTCTCATCCCCCGAATTCCACCCCCCGAAGGTATGATCCTCTCACCATCAACATCAATGGGCTGCAGTGATAGACTCACAAACAATGATCTAACAAACATACCATGTATCACATATAGTATAAGGGAAAAGAATCACTAACTTATTCTTTCCGATTGTGCTTTAGCGCAGGTGTATCACGAACAGGGCAAATATCGAATTCTACAATTCCAAATGCATCATTTAGACACTTCCATAGTATTTCTTGGGGTTATATGAGTCTATAATGAAAATTTACAAATATGCCCCCGGGGACCCGGCTCAGGCCTTTCCTAAAATTTTAATCTGGGCTATCCTAACATATTTCCACACAAGGAATCCATTTCTGGACTCGGAATTATCAAATTCAATGCCAAATTACAAATTTACCCTTAGCAGCCCTACTTTAAAGGTTTCAGGGGCATTTTCGTAATTATGCTTTTTCAGCCTTTTCAAAAAAAGTGACCAACTGTAACCCTACCTAATTTTTTTCTCCTGAACTCAATAGAACTATCAAATCATTGAAAATCCAACTCTAACCCGTCCAAACTAGCCTTGGTCGAAATTCTCAGTTCCCCAGGAAAAATTGGGGTTTTTCGGTTTCGCCTTCGCAGACGTGTTTCTTTATACTCTTATTCACTTTATTAACCATTACATTATGTTACAACTAACATTAAGACCTAATTTGGGCAGCATAACCCCTAGGCCATATCATTTCCAAACTTTAAAACCAATGGCAATCCGGCAAAATTTCACCAATTAAATTGCCCATAGCAGCCAGAATACGCAATATACGAAAGTTTGGAAGTTAGCTCAAGCTCCCACTAGCTTTTCCTCAAGGTGGCTTAAAACCCTAGCCTTAGAACACCCAAATTTGTGCTCCACAAACCTTGAAGAACATAGAAGAATAGCTTAGGAGCGGAGTTATACGCGTTAGGTAAGGAGTTACTGAAGAAATCGGCTTACCGTACAAGTTCTCTTCTCCTTCTCTCTCTAGAATTTCTCACACCTTCTCTCTCTTGTTGCAGTTGAATGTCACAATTTTGGGCTGATGGATGAGGTGGATGATGATTTAATATGATATAATATTATTTTCTAATTATTTACTAAATTTCCATCAATTTCAGATTTTTACAAAATTCTGGCAGATTTCTGGCCAAACTTTGAAAAATCATAACTAATTCTAGAAAATTAAAATGGGGTGATCCCAAAGCCAATGGAAAGAAATTTAAGTCCTTTTTATTGGAAAAATATGGATCATTGCATTTAATCACCTCAAAAATACAGAATTGCACAAAAGTCTATACTGCTCTAAAACAGATTACAGATTCCAATTTCCATCCCAAACTTTGGAAAATCATAACTCTTAGCTCACAAATTGAAATGACACAAATTATATGTACATTTTAAAGCTTGGCATGTGAACTTTAAGACTAGAAAATTTCAGAATTTGTAGACACCATTTGCCTATTTAAAACGTCCATACAAATCGACTGCCCTGTACAGAGTTTTAATGCACAGAGTTTCCAACTTTTGCACAATTGTTCCCAATGGTTCCAATTTCACAATAAGCACTCTCCCTATATGAATTTTCATAAGGAAGCCATTGGAATCATTAAAACATCCAAATTCCCATCACCCATTCTCCAAAAGTGTTTATTCAACAATAATTACATTCACTTTTGAAGTCATTAGCCCTTAATCGCTTTTTGGGATATTACAGCACACACACTCATTTTCATCCAAATGGGCTAGAAATGAAGGGGAAAATATTTCTTTGATATCATGATCATGTTTTGGATAAAGGCTAAAAAGTCAAAAAGGTGGAATTTCCATAAAATATCATATCTTGTGCAATTAGTTGGGATAATTGGAGGAAAGCCCAATTGGTCTAGTTGGGACCAAGAGTGGCATGTTTTTGGGAACTTATGACACCAATTTAGGAAGGGATAAGTTTGAAAAAAAAATGTGTCATAAATTATTAAAGTAATATATTTTAAAAAGAGATAGATAAGATATATTTTATAAAAGTTCCACCCCAATCTTTCTCTTTTCATTTTCATGATCAAGCACCAAGGAAAAGGAGAGAGAAAGTGTCATAGAGAACTTGAGAAACTTAGGACACAAGAGAGCTTGAGGAGCAAATAATCAAGGTAAGCATGGTGATTTCAAGAGCTAATTCCTTCTTACTTGTGTAATTCCTCTTCTAAGTTCTTGTTATCCATGAAAAACCATGTGTAGCAAGCTAATCTTTAAGGAAGAGGAGAGAGAGGGAGGTGTCTAGAGAGAGAAAGTCCAAAGATTAAGAGATAACTTCAAGAACTTCAATTCCTTCGATGTATTGATGTTGTTGTTGTGGATATTGTCATGGTTTGTGGTTTGCTTATTGATTTTGTAAATTTGGTATGTTGAAACCCTAAGGATTGCCCAAATTTCCTCAAAGCAGGTCTAATAAGTGTTTAAATGATTTAGCAAGTGGTTAGGAGTGAAAAGGAGCAAGTTTTACTTGTTGAAACTCAAAAATCACATTGTTTCTTTCTTGTGTGTAAGTTTCTACAAGCATGAGTTCACTAGGTTAAGGCTGGAATTTCATTAGTTTGATGGTTCCATTATGTTTAAGGGGAAAATTGTGTGGGGTTGATGTTTATCATGTTGTGAGAAAAGCCCTAGAATGTGAATGATAAAAATAGCCCTAAAACCCTAAGTAGGGGCTGTTAAAGGCACAACTATCATTTGGTAGTGATTTTGTGAAAACCAAGGTCCAAAATGGATTCTACATGCAAAACTGTGTAGGAATAGCCTAGGGGTATTTTGATAATTTTATAGCTTTAGACTAATATAACCAATAAAAGTACTTTGGAAGAGTCAAAAGTAGCATATGAATGAGTATTAACCTAATTCTTGTATATTGGGAATTTTAGGACCGGATTGATAGCCTAAGCCGTCGGAACTAACTTCAAGGAATGTTTCACAACCCAAAAAGAGGTTTAAAGTAGTAACTCTATTTTCATACATTATGTGAATGTTTATATGCTTTATGTATGCCATCTTTCATAGTATGTATGATACACTTAACTGAGTGCCTACAGGTACACTAAATTGAGTGCCTTCGGGTACACTGAAACACCCAGTTGGGGGTCTTGAGCCTAGTTGAGGTATGGAATGAGTAGGGGTTGCAATAGTGGTTGGCTCTGAATGTGTCTGACTGAATTGAATTATGTGTTATTATAATATTGATGTATGTGGTATTTGGCATATTTATTATTGCATTTTCTATGATCAATTGTCTGTTACTACTGAGATTCTCTTGAATCTCACCCTTTTTCATATTAAAAATATTCTAGTAAAGGACAGCGGCTTATGAGGGCGAGAACATACTTATTGGCAACGGAAGGTTTTGGACTAGAATAAGGGGAGATGTTGGTTATCTGAGAACCATTTTAATATTTCAAGGTCTGTAAGTTTTATGTACGAACCCTGGTGGGAAAACCTATAATGTAATCAAGCCTAATGTATCAATATATCAGTATATTTATGCTATTCCTGTGTTACTCATTGAACTGCACTCAAGTACTCTGATTAATATCAATCATAAGTGGTATGTAAGGTGGGGTCTCACACGAAAATCATGTTTGCATTAAAAAAATGGTGGCACTACTTGTATGGTACTACTGTGGAATTGTATTATGACCATAACAGCCTCAAGTCCTTGTATGATCAGAAATAGTGTAACATAAGATAGCGTCGATGGATAGAGTTGCTAAATGATTACAATATGGAGATTAAATACCATCTAGGGAAACCAAATTTCATTGCTAATGCATTGAATAGAAAGGTAGTGAAGGTGCCAGTCATGATGATACACGAACAGATGTTGTTGGAAGAATTTAGAGATCTAAACTTGTCTAATCAAGTATTCATGAGCATGAATGTAACAGATGAAGTATTCCTTGCTAGCTATAGTGTTATCCAGGAGGAAAATAATCTGAGAACATAAATTGAAGAAGCTTAGATGCAGGATAGACAAGCAAGGTCTATCTGAGAAATGATCATAAAAGGTGAAAGTCAGGATCATGACCTTTCAATAAGTGGATTGTCAGATACAAGAAGTGTATATATTTACCACCAAAAGCTAATCTGAGGTGTAAAATCATGGATGGGGCATACAAAAGCAAATATATCCTTCATACAGGGACAATCAAAATGTTCCCCAACCTAAAATCTGTATATTGTGGCTAGGATTAAAAAGTGACGTGACAAAATATGTGGTCCGATATATCACTTATCAGAAAGTGAAGATTAAACATCAACAACACTAGGACTCCTGCAACATCTTGAGATTCTAGAATGTAAGTGGGAATGTGTTACCATGGATTTGGTGGTGGGATTGCCCAAAATCAGGAACTATGATATGATTTAGGTAATTACCAATCATTTTACAAATTTAGCTTATTTCATACCCATCAATGCCAGTTATTCTCCCAAGAAGTTAGTAAAGATATATAAAAGGGAGATCATCAAACTCCATAGTACACTGAAGAGCATTATCTCTGATAGAGATCTCCAATTCACATCAAGATTCTGGAAAGCTCTACGCTTTGAGTACAAAATTGAGATTCAGTATGTCCTATCATCTATGGCAGATAGATAGTATGAGAGGACTATATAGACGCTGGAAGAAATGTTAAGTGAGTATGTATTGGATTTTAAAGAAAGCTAGGATCATTTTGTTCCACTATCTAAATTCTCCTATAACAACAGCTATCATGCTAGCATCCAAATGGCACCATATGAAGCATTGTATGGAAGGAAGTGCCAATCACCTCTTTATTAGACAGAACTATTTAAACGAAGACTATATAGGCTAAATCTGGTAGATCAAACTACAGAGAAAATTAAGATTATCCAGAAGAGGTTTCTAGTAGAGTAGAGTAGGCAAAAAGTTATACTGATAGAAGGAGAAGACCTCTAGAATTTGAAGTTGGGGATCGTGTATTTCTAAAAGTGTCTCTGGTCACTGGAATTAGTAGATCAATAAAGCAAAAAAAGATAAGCCCACGATACATTGGTCCTTTTATAAATCTGGCAAAGATTGGGCTAGTGGCGTACTGAAAAGCCCTACCCTCGAATTTGACCAGACTCCACAATGTGTTCCATATCTCAAAAGTTGAAGAAGTACCTACCAGACCCTAAACATGTTATAGAATATGAAGATGCGGATATGCGAGATGATCTTACTTATGAGGCTGAGCCAGAATGAATTATTGATAGACAAGAAAGGTAGCTCAGATATCATAGCATACAATTTTTGAAGGTAGTCTAGAAGGAACTATCTCTGAGAGAGGTAACCTGGGAAGCTAAAGAGCATATGAAGAAACGATACTTGAAATTTATGCCTTAAGATGTGCAACAAATTTCAGGGACAAGATTTACTGTATGATGGGAGAATTGTAATATACCGAACTCTATAAATCATTAGAGTCTATACATGTAATCAGGTAAATAAAATGAATATGAGTTCTTGTATATATAAACAAGGAGTTATTTACATAATTGCAGGACACGTATGGTATCATTTACTAAAATTTGGAAGGCAGGGTTATGAATTATGAGTGTAAGAAGTCAAAGGAAATTAATTAGTGTATGCCAAGACACTTGGCTCCATTTTAGGAGATACAGAGGGGGCTCAGGGTGTCATTGGGCAAGCCTCTGTATGCATGCCATAATCTCGAGTATGGCCCGAGTGGCATCCAAAGCAAACATTGATAAAGTAACTTTATTAAAGTAGCTTTAATAAAGTAAGTCATAATAGCTAATGATAACACAACTTTTGTAGTGACACCACAAGAAATTGATAAGTATCCTTTTATCAAGAAAAAGTACAAGATCAATTTTGTGTTCGCATGCTAAAGAGATGACAATTGTCCTTAATGATGACAGTTGCCTTTTTCCTTTTGAGGTGGTACTCCCTAAATGTGCTACCTAGTCTTTGAATCCGAGGAATCTGCTAGTCTCTAACACGGTCACCTACTTGATCTCCCCGACTACTAAAGCCCGAGAGTCAAGGGAATTCATCAGGCCTCTCTTCCCTGACATAAAGTGACGTATGGAGAGAGAAGAAAGAGAAAAAGGAAGATGCTTAAAGGACACATGTCATATTATGGTTTAATCATCTTGATACATGTCACCTTAAGAAGCAATCAAGAGCAAGATCAATCCCCACCCTCCATTTTCCTTTATTATTTCAGCCAAGGGCCAAAATAGAAGAGAAAATTATAAGGAAATATAAAGAAGAGAGGAGGTGTGTGAATAGTGAAAGTTCAAAAGCTCTTGAGCCTATTTCGACCCTGAATTGTTGTTTTTTGTCCGGTAAGCTATTCTGGAAAGGTGTTCTACTCATTGAGAGCTTCATTTCTATGGTCTTTGTTTTTAGATTAGATGTGTTGTGCACCATTTAGTTAGCCAAAGTGCTACAAAAATCCCAAACCGGCTGTATAATTGTGTTAAGGTAAGTCTAGGCTTTGATTTGAACTAACTGTCTTGGGATTTCATTGAGGTTTCATGGACCCCAGGGCTGCTCTAAGTTTTGTCCAAGCTGGGTTTTTGGGGCCATATGTGTTTAATCATGAATATATGATGAAATATGGTGTTTGATGATAATATAAGACTAGTTTAAGTGCTGCCAGATTTGAGTTTTTTGAGGCAATCTGCTTGTGACACATTTTTTATCAAGCAAATGATATCAAATGAGTATGGAACTTTACATATATAAAGTAGACATCATAATATTTAATTTGATAGATCATTTGTATCATTTGGTTTATTATATTAAGAGATATGTATTTTTAAAGTGAGACATTTAAAACTAGCGAAATTATGTGGCAGTGTGATTTTATTAGTGATTCTGGATTTTTTGTTATGGCTGGCTAAAGGAGGTATTTTTCCCTCAACATATACTTAATGAGTGCCACATAAGACTTTGAACCATCCTAATTGGTGTTTCCTAGATAACTTTATGAATTTTCAAAATTTGTTGAAATTTCTGTTAGTTTTTTTGTTAATAGATGAAAATGAATTAATTACAGCCAAATGTAGTAAATGGGAACTTCAAAGGTTAAGTTAAGCCCATAAAGCTAGTGTAGGCCCATTAACTACATAATGGGCTTAATGCATTGACTTTAAAGACAACCAACCTAAGTACTTTGAGTGATTAAAATATTGGGAAAGTAATAACTTGCCCGTTCGTGAATTATAAATTATAGGATTTGACATTTACTTGGAATGCGCAAAAGGATGGGAATAAGAACTGAATTTGGAAAAACTGTCAGGTAGTACCTTATCCCTTTATCATATATGCTACTTTATATGCATTCCCTGTCATCTGCTTATATGCGGGATAGTTAGTCCCTATTTGGTAAGACCCGCAAGTACAAGTTGCACTGGGAGTTACCCAAGGGCATCTTGAGCCAGGTAAACTCGAGGAAGAAAGCCCGTGAGTGCACGTTGCATGGACAGAGGCCCTGGCTTGCCAGAGCAAGTTCACCAAGCAGTGAGGTTCTATGATAAGAGACCGATTAGGCCTTTTTTGTTTGCTTATTAATTTAAGTTATTGATTTCATGATTTGCTTTACATGCTTAGTATTCTGCATATTATATAAGTGATTTTTGTACTACTAGGATTCTTTTGAATCTCACCCTTTTCAACTAATGATCTACAACACAGGTGGCCAGCTCCAAGGGCAAGAAAGTAATACGAACGAGGAGGAAAGCGAGTATAGATTAAGTAAAGTTATTTTGGTTATCTTTATTTTGGATGACTATAAAAAATTGCATATAACTAAGTAGAGGTAGCTATAGTAGTACCAGTAACAGTAGAGCTAACTGCAATAGTATTATCCAGTATATTAGTACAATCATCAACCACGCTAGTATCTAAATGTGATAAGTAAATTAGAATCAGCCAATCAACGCTAAAAGCCCATAAGTTAAGCACTATTACACAGGCTATTGCTAAAGAACACTCTACACTTTTAATAAAAGGTTTTGAAACTAATGAGTGTAATGAATTTTACAAACTAGTTTGAGACCATACTTAAAGTATTTTCAAAATTTTTTGAAAAACCTACTCTAGTATAGGATCAAACCTTGTATTGAAAGTCAAGGCTTAAATGATTTAAAATAGAATAATGTATTAGGTTTGTAAACATTACATGACCATAACTCGTCAAAATGTTATAGAAATAGCAGTGTTACATGTTGCCTGTAATACTCTAAATGTCTCAAGCGTCCTGCCCTATTTTAGTCCTGCTGCCTTGGGCTACAACCCAGCATACTATTGAATGCATATCAATCTGTCTGCCTCAAGAGATGCTAGTCCAACAGGTCTTATAGCCTCAAAACACATAGTCTAACATCCACGATGAATGCATATCAAGGCTAACAACCTCAGGACACATAGTCCAACAGTGATTCTGAACACACTAAAGGCTCATCTCTTGTTACTTAAGCCACTTTTATATTTATGTAATGTTCCTGAAGGATGCAAAACAAACCATTAATTGTAAGCATTCGTAGTCATAATATACACTTGTCTAGTAAAACATAATAGCATGTTAGGTCTTACAGCCCTGTATATGTTGCACAACAAGTCTTATTGCTGTTTGGCAGCCCAGGGTCACTTTCGCATACAAACTTATGCTTGGGTCTCACTACCTTGGGCGTTCACCTATCATATTCTTCATGCCCATCAAGTCTTATTATTTAGGGCTCTACCCTTATTGCTTCAGGCTACTACCCGGCTCAGTCTGAATGCTTATCAGCCAGCCATACATACTATTGTCCACTAGGTTTTTGGGCTTTAAACAACAACTCCGTATATTCATGAAATGAATAAACGTGATAGTAGACACATATATGCAGAACCATTACATAAGATACGAGAGCAAAAGTTACTTGACTTTCTCTATCTCTTTGAGCCTATTTTGCTTTAGTCTTGTTTTCCATCTTTCTTTCAAAAAATAACATTGGAGCACCCCATAGTGATACACTAGGCATATAATCTCTTTTTCAAGAACACTCATCCGATGTGGAACTCATTACAATACACACTCTCCCTAGTCAACATCCCAGTGGCTCTACTTTACGGTTCAATATTGTTAGATATGAATAGTTTTGATGATGTCAAATATATATGTTAAATATGAGCAAACAGTTTGTATGATATAATTATCTTCTATATTGACTAACTACTATATTTAATGTTGCATATTTTGTAGATTAGTCATAAACCCGATTGTGGGTTGATGTTATAATGCCTCATATGTGGAGAATGATTATCAAGAAGAAAATCAAGAGACAAGGGATTGAAGAAAGAAGGCATTGCAAGAACTAATAGGAATATCAAGCAAAGATTGAAGATATTCAAGAAGATATCTAGTTGGTTTATGAAGAAAGATCATCAATTCAAGAAGATATCTAGTTAGGTTATGAAGAATGATCATCAAGTGGCAAAATAAGAAGAAAGAGATTGAAGAAAGAAGAAGAAAGAGATTAAAGAAAGAAGAACTTGTAAGATCACATGAGAATATCAAGATCCAAGCTATTAGAATTGATATCGGAGGTTTCTATGGTCAAACAGAAGTTGAAATGGGTCAATACGAAGCTAAAATGATGTATACGGAAGTTATGGTGCCTCTGAGGATGATTACTTGAGTAATCACTCGAGTAATAGGGTACTGCCTCATTTTGGAGGTGATTACTCGAGTAGCTACTCGAGTAATCTGCCGGGTTACTTGATAAATACTCGAGGCGGAACTTGAAGTAATGGGCACTCTGTTTTCGCGTGGCAGAATAGAGGTTTGGTATTTTGATGATATCTCTCCAACCACATTTTGGATCGAACTGAAACTGGTGGCATATGAAACTAGAATTCCAACACGAACTTTTGACACCAATATCACATTCAAAGGAGTTCCGATGAGAGAGATATAAGCTTTGAAAGTCGACACATGAATCAGCGTCATATTCCTGGACAGCTTTGTTATTTTGGACATAACTCCCAAAATACACATCGGATTGCAACGAAACCAGTGCCATATGAAAGAAGACTCAAAGAGCTTTCCATGGATATATAATTTGTCACATTTGAAGCTATATCCTAAGAGCTATGATTTTTGGAAGTTGGTGCTCGTGATAGATCGTGAGTTCTGAAATGGTCTAACAACAGTAGATACTCTTTTGATCATAACTTTCAGTACACAACGTGTTTGGAGCTGATTCTTGTTGCATTGGAATGTAGATAATGATGGCTTTCCGATGATATATAATTTGCCTTGTTTGGAGTCAAAAACAAGAATTCATTTGAAGGCACTACTCGAGTAACTAGTTGATAACAAAAGACTTTACTCGAGTGAGTACTCAAGAAATCAGATAGAAAACTTCCAGTTGCTCTCAGTCTGCCAACGTTACTCGAGTAGGTACTTGAGTAATCAAATAGAAAACTTCCAGTTGCACTCGGCCTGCCAACGTTAGTCGAGTCAGTACTCGAGTAAAGAGACAGAAACTTGAAGTAACCAGAGTCGAACTTCAAGTTATTACCCGAGTACGTAGAGTTATTTAGAAGAGAACTTCAACTCGAGCTTCAAGTTACTACCCGAACTTCAAGTCGAACTTCAAGTTACTACTACCCGAGCAAGCTATGCAGAAAATAGAAGGCCACTCGAGTAGCCACTCGAGTAATCTGTGAGGAAACTTGATGTTTACTCGAGTGAGCACTAGAGTAATGCTTCCCAGGAAAACAGAACAAAGTCCCACAGATTCTAGAAATCAATGAATACAATGAAGATATGATGTGAAGAGTCAAAAGGTGAATTTACAGAAGCGGAGCGTCAATATTATAACGGCTAGTTTTCAAATTGAAGAAGCCACACTCCAACGGATATATTGAAATGCTCAAACGGTCATCAACCTTCATCAACTATAAATAGAAGATCATCCATAATAGAAGGGACTAAGTGTGCATACATCATCGAAATGTCAACATCCTGACACCAACGCTCATCACACATACTCTCTGTTTCTCTAGCTTCTATACTATTTACCTTTGAGAGAGAAGTTATTTGTATTGTACTTCAGTGAGTATTTTATCCACTCTGTGAGAGAGTTTGTAAACACTTATATTTCTGAGTTGATCTCAAGGTAGAGGAACCTTGAGTGGGTTAATTTCCTTACGAGAAGCTGTAGAGAGAATCGTCGGTAAGACTTTCTACTCGTAAGACTTACAAGGTGCAAGCAGTAGAGAACGTTGCTACTCGTAAGACTTACAGTGGTGTAAGCAGAAGAGAACATTGCTGCTCGTTAGACTTGCATAGGTAAGCAGGAGGGAAAGGTCTTCGAGATTGCTCTACTCGTAAGACTTGTTGTAAGGGGGAGTACTTGGTGAGAACTTTGTAAAGGCTTTTCTGGTGCCTGGATTAAACAAGAAAATAGTGGATTTGAAAATCTCAGGAGGAGCCTAGGGACTGGACATAGGCCATCACAGATTGGACCAAATCAGGATAAATCACAGTTTGCATACTCTCTTCCTTAAACTCTTATATTTCCAGCATATATTAACTGTTGATTTATGATTCATTATTTTCATATTTATTGCTTCCTCTAAGATGCAAAAAGATTTTCAAAGTTCTTAAGATTTTTATCTTACACCCAATTCACCCCCCTCTTTGGTGTCAACCGGTTCTAACATTTGGTATCAAAGCCGGACTCTTGTTTAAAGGACTTAACCGTCTCAAGAGTTTATAATGGCTGATTTTGGGTGTTATATGCTTTCCAAAGGTTTTGACTACACTGTTCCACCTATTTTGAAAGATATTGATTTTTGGTAATGACATCTTTCATAAAAAGCTTTGATTATGATATGTGGAATGTTTTTACAAATACCTTCTATTTCAAACCAAGAAAGGATTGGACAGAAAGAGAAAAGAAAATGTTTTCGTTAAACATTAGAGCAATGAAAATTTTGTATAGTGCTTTAACTGAAAATGATTTTGAGAAAATTAGATTTTGCTCTACTACAAGAGATATTTGAGATACTCTTGATTCAATGTATACTTCTAACAAGTGTGTTGAAGTTGAAAGTGTTGATAGTTCATGTGAAACTACAAGCTGCATATCTACGATTCATGAACAAGTGGAAGTTGACAATGAAGATGGAGAAATCATAGAACACTTCCATGATCTTGTCAACATAAAAGAACAAGAGGAAGATGATTACCAAGAAGAGCTCATTACGGACGAATTTGATGGATCATCCTCTAGAGATCAAGAAACACATATGGTAAACAATTCCAATTCTTCTGGAGTTATTTTGAAAACTGATTTTCAAAGTTTGCATAAAATTGTTTCTCAACCAAGTATTGATTCTATTCTGAAAAGCAAAAATGTTTTCAATCATGCTGGAAAGTTTATTGGAAAGAAAGAATGCTCAAATGAAATTTATTTGGGTTTTTACTCTCTTGACCGACACAATACTTGCATAAAATCTCATAATGCATATCATCATATTATTTGCAATTATTGTGGTAAATCAAGTCATATTTCTCACATATGCTATATTAGAAGAAATTCTAATGTGAGGAATAAATTTGTGTGGATTCCTAAAACGCAAGCGAGTTCAAATGCTAACGTTTAAGGACCCAAAGCAAAGTGAGTACCAAAATGTCCATATGGTGTTTCATGTGTGCAGATTGATCCTAAAAAAATGGAAAAAAGGGTACTGAGAAAATGAAGAAGATTCCAAGAGTTCCTAATGCACCTAAATGGAGATTCACATCAATTAGGAGAACTCTCAGATCACCCATTGCTGGAATTGCAAAGTTTAACCACAAGGAAAGGCAATAGAGAAAAGGAGTACGTTCCACCTCAAGAATGAACTACCATAGAATACCATTCAACTATCTTGAGGAGAACAAGAAAAGGAGTATCTCTCAAGCATCAAATAAAAGACTCCTGGAGTCTATATATTTTGAGAGAAGGTTTCCAGCACCCAAAGCAAGATATTCAAAGTATCAACATCATAGAAAGATGCAATGGGTAAGCAAAAGCAATCCTCCTATCTAAGGTAAAGGTATACAATGATAAAACCTCCTATGCTACTATCTATTTATTGAGGTTTTATATTTTGGAATCTTAGGAATGGGCATTCCAAATGATTTTGAAATTGTGTTTTCACATCCCTTAAAAAGCCATTTAATAGATTTATTTATAAAGGGATTGTAATGCTCAACAGGTTAAATTCTTTATGCATGTATAATGATTTGAAAAGAAAATATTTCTCTTATGCATAAAGACATATTTATTCATTATGCTCAATTATTTCAAATTAATTATATTCTTAGAGCATGTGAATTATGATTCCTACAAGGTAACCATGAGTGGATCCAAGTAAAATTGGATACCAAAGGAAGAAAAATATCTATAAGGTTTTGTAGGAAGAAGAAAGGAAGAGCTTCATCTCAAGATTATGACTACATAAGATTTCACTCAAATCTTGGTGAAGTTGGACCTTAAGGCTACATCTTAAATGTGTAAACAAAAGGAGGCATTACTTGAGGCAACACTGCAAGTGCCTAGCTAGCAATGAAGGAAGAAAAGATGCATAGTGAAGCGTCACTCAGGTAACCAATCAAGTGATCATCATCACTGAGTGACAACTGGGAGTGAATGTTCAAGTGATAACACCGACTGGAAGATTGGAAGGTAAAAGTCAAGGAATTATGCACAAATGAACTTCAAAGGATAATTTCTCAAGTAATTACGAGATTACTTGAGCACGGTACTGTCATATTTATTCTTACCCGATATTATTCTTATATAAATTATTTGGGTAATAAATAACTTGCTCATTATTGCATACTATTAGCAATCAATCATATATGGGTTTTAAATTGTTTTTAGATTGCTAAATGGACTGAAAGTGAAATTATGCATAATCTTTCTATGTATTTGAGTTTCAAAATGCACATTTCAAAAATGTACTTAGATTCCAAATTCATCTTGTTTATAAAAATGCATACATATTATTTGAAAATTATTCATAACTTGTTTGCATTTAAATCGGTTTCAAAATTGGAAGTTAATATTTATGTATACTGAAAATCAGAAATGCTTCAAATTCTTCCACTAGAGTATTTCCCTATCATTGACATATTGATCATTGATTTTAAATGTGTTATCCAATGCTTGAACTCCTCAACCATTGTTTTCTAACAAGTTAGACCTTATGTCTAACAAGTTAACTATCTATATGAGTTTCAAGTGTATTTCTTAGAAAAGAATCTAATATGTGAAAGCTTTATGCCTAATGCATAAATCTTTGGTTGGCCATGTTATTCCAAGCATTATGAATGTTCATTAGTGCATTGAATCTTAATGCATTAACCATTATTGTGGAATAACTTACCAGGATAATATTCTAGAACTCTAGTCATTTGGATCAATGAGTATGTGTTTCATCATCCATAAATTCTTATACTCATCTTGTTGCTCAAATGCATTACCATTTTTCTTCATCCATTCTTCAAGTAACTAGATCCTTCTATTCAAATTCTTGAGTTGAATATCCCTATTCTTCAAGACACATCTCTAAAAGTCAAGTTTATCTCTTGGTCAATAGCAAAGTCATTGTGTTTATATACATCCTTCAAATTAAGCCTTTTTGGCTAATTCATTTTCAATATGACTTTTGCTCTTGGGAAAATTCTCAAACATGTTAAACTCCAATGTCTAACATGTTATCTTAGTTGTTCTCTAAAAAGGAAGCTTTATGGTATATGTATATTTAAACTGTTGACTTTCACCATTTTCAACATAAACATTGATTATAAACATATTTCAAAGATGAGTTTTGCATATATTCAAAATCTCAATTTTACAATGCATTGTCATGATTTGAAATTAACTATGAGATTTGAATCAATTTGCATATTTCACTATCATTCTTGAAAAACTTGATGAAAACTTTTATAGATATATCTACTACTTTCTTTTGATCTCACTTACATGCCTTGCATGAAAATCTTATCAATGACATATCTTTTAAAGTGTATTTACAAATTGTCATTGATCTTTGAAATCATCATTCTTGGTATTATTTGTTCGGTGCTCCTTATGATTCAATTGCTTGAATTTATTTAATTGGGTAAAATTATATTCTGGTCTTTGTTGATTATTATACTCTTTGCTCAAATATCATATGATTCAATTATATAAGAGTGTAAGAGTTATAATGTCTAATATGGACCTAAGAGAAAGTTGGGTACAAAAGAGCATTTATTTATATTTTTACAGGAGTTGATCAAAATGCTCTACTTTTGGATACAAAGATCAAAGGCTAATAGAGAAGGCATGACTGGCAGTATTGCAATGTGAGCAGAAGCAAAATCTATGGTATCGTTCAAGTGACACCACAAGTAAGTAGCTAGTGATGCAGTCATAGAAAGAAAAAGAGGAGGAAGATCTCTTAGTAGCCTCGACTGTGTTCAATTCAAGGTCAAGAACAAGTCTCATAATTATGAGTTTTGGTTATTCTTTCATCTTCCCTACTACTAAAGGAAGTTAGACATCTCTTCCACGATATGGATCTTGCTAAGTTATGCTTTGAAGAAGGCACAATAATTGAGGAAACATTGAAGACAACAGTCAGAGATTAGAGTGTCACCATCTTAGCTTCAAAGATTAATAAGTGCTTGGGCTTCAATACTCTCCCACTAGACCTCTCAAGGAGTACAACGAGCTTAAGAAGTATAGAATCATCAAATCATGAAAGCTAATGAGGGTTCTCAACTTCAACCTTAGCTTTATGTGTGATCTTCATGGCATTATCTAATATACATACACTAGAGCTATGATGAACAAGGCCAATAACTTCACTTACTTCATTGAGAAGAATTACCACATAATGGCCTATATTATAAGCAAGGAGGAGAGGAATACTGGAAATATCATGTCTGTCAGAGAACAAGAGGGCTATTTGAGGGAAGAGCTTCAACAATCACACAGAGCTTGCTACGAACGATACTGAGTTTATTACCTCTGTGAATGGCGAGATTAGACAACTCTGTGACTTGATCAACCAGAATCTCAAGGCCTTATTCTGAACTCATCTTGGTATCCTAAAGTGCTTACAGAAGACTTCACTTCAGAATCTCTCAGTACTAATCACATCATCATATAGTGAGTATCCAACGATGCAACAATAGACTTCAGAGGATTATAGTTCGAGTGATTACAAGATTACTCGAGTGAGGTATTGTATTCTTTAATTCAAATTCTCTGAGTTGCATCACTCAAAGTGAACACTTGAGTAATGACCCAAGTAACACAGGGTTACAGCCTTAAAACCCTGAATAGCATCATTTTTTTCAAAACTTAATTTCTCTCCAAATCTTCATACTTTCACAATTATTCTCTCTATAAAATTTCTAATGATTTTACAAATCTAGGAGAGTTATTAACTTATTATTCACAACGATTTTCTTTTAAGCCATGCATTCATTAAGGGGGAGCTTCACATTCACATGTGTTTTATATCTTAAAAGCTCATTTCATTTATTGAAAGAAAATCCTTTTAACATACTCATCTGAATTCACTATCTTTTAATTAGTTTTGATGATGAGTTAATCTTATATTTTCCTTTCATGATCTTAATTTTTAACATATCATATAGAAAGGATGGCTTTGGTTTATGCAATAAATTTGATACTTGATTGCACGAACCACTCTCTTTGCAAGAATGCTTTTACAGTAGGAGAATTGGCTCTATGCAAAATCATTCCTCAACACACTAAAAGGAGAATATATCAACTTTGAGGAAAGATGATTTAATATTGGCTGTAATACTCAAAGCAACAAAAGGCACAAATCAGGATGATTTTGGTAGCATTCTAAGGAAGGCTATTCCTAAGCTTCCTATTGAGCACACTTCAGAGTCTACCACAAAGCCAGCTATAATTCATTCCTATGAACTGTTGGATATGATTAGTTTTGATGATATCAAATATAGATATTAATCATTGAGAGCAAAAAGTTTACATAATGTATTTATCTCCTACGTTGACTAACTACTGTGTTTAATGTGAAACATCTTGTAGATTAGTCAAGCAAAAAGAGAAGATATCAAATACTGTGGATTATTCGAATAGTCAAATTGTTATTCGAATAGTATGCTTAACAAATGTTTCTGAAAATAATTTAAGTGAAAAAGTATTCGATAGTCAAGGCACTATCCGAATAGTCATTGTGATTTCGAACTCAGTTTCTATTAGCTATTATTTTGATAAGCCTCAGATTATTCGAATAGTCAAATAATTATCATGATAATGCATACGCTATTCGAATAATGATACACTGATAAATAGTTGTATTATTCGAATAGTCCTTGACTATTCGAATAGTATGAACTAATATGACAGTTGAAAGTTTTTCTGAACTAAAAGTATTCGAATAGCTTGCACGTTATTCGATTAGTGCTTATATTTCCCAAAGTGAGTTCCAAATGCATTATCCGGATAATAGTATAACTATTCGAATAGTATAATTATTATCAGAATATTACTTTATTCATTCAAAGGTTTTTTCACATCTTATTATTCGAATAGTATGAATACTATTCGAATAGTATATCCACTATTCGAATAGAAGAAGTATTATTCGAATAGCAACAGTAGCCTCTGTGTATTTCAGCATGGGCGATATTCAGTATTTTGGTCATATCTTCCAAACCATAACTCGGATTGAGGTGAAACCAGTGGCATATGAAACTAGACTTCCAATGCATCATTTTAACACCAAGATCACATTAAAAGGAGTTCAGATGTGAGAAATATGATCTGTTGAAGTTGATAGATTAATCATCGTCTTATTTCAGAACAGCTTTGGTATTTTGGACATAACTCCCAAACTATACATCGGATTGAGACGAAACTAGTGCCATATGAAAGTAGACTCAAAGAGCTTTCCATGGATAGTTAATTTGGAATATTTGAAGTTATATCCTAAGAGCTATGCCTTCTGGAAGTTGCTACTCATGATTTCAGAGATTGTCTAAGTACAGTAGACATTCATTGAATCATAACTTTTGAAATACAAAGTATTTGTGATTGATTCTAGTTGCTGTGCGAAGAAGACTTAAAGAGCTTTATAAGGATAGTTCTTTTGCCATGTATTTACATCCAAAGAGTTACGCCCTCAGAAGTTTATTCAAATATAGAGGTTGCAGTATTCGTTTGCGAAGATTCATTATCAAAGGTGCACTATTCGAATATAGCAAGTACTATTCGAATAATATCAGTTGTTTTACAAGGCAGCTATTCGGATAGAGGATAAAGTATTCGAATAAATATTACTCATTACCAAAGAACGCTATTCAAATACAACAGAGGTTATCCGAATAACTAATTTTCTAGAAAACAGAGTATCACCTTGAAACTTCTGAGAATCATTGAAATTTTGTGTAACTTGTTCTTATTGATTCTAATCACTCTAACACTTTGTTATATTAGTGATTAAGCATTCTCCAGGTGATCAAACAAGAATTAAGACACAAGACGGAGAAAGCACTTTTGTGTCAAAAGCTTCCAACGGCTAGTTCAAAGGTAATATTTTAAGCCTCAACGGGAAGAAGAAAAGCTCAAACGGTCAAATGCTCTTCATCAACTATAAAAGAAGAGTCATTCAAAATGAAAGTAGACGAGAGCCCATGCCTACAATGTTGATATGCCATTACTCTAAATCTTACTTGACCGAAGCACTGTAATAATACTCCTACCATGTACTTCAGTGTTAATCATTATCTACTTCATATAGAGAGAAGTGATCCTTCATTGTAATCATTCTATATTTGTGAGAGTTACTCAAGATTGGGGAATCTTATGTGGGAAACAAATTGTATCCTTACAGTGTGTAAGGGGGAGTTCATATCTCAGTGGAAGAATTGTAAAGGCTTCACAAGTGCCCGAATCAAACTTGTGAGATTGTAGTGGTTCTCAAGTATCCGGTTAAACTTTAGGGAGATAGTGGATTGAAATCTCAGGAGGAGCTTGGGGACTGGACGTAGGTCATCATGGATTGGACCGAACCAGGATAAATTAATGTTTGCATCTTCTCTTCCCTGAACTCTTATATTTCCAGCATATATGATTTCAATAACTGTTTATGGTTTTATATTTCATTTCTTACAAACTTATTGATTCCATAAGATGTGAAAAGAATTTTAAAGTTGTTAAGTTTTTATAATACACCCAATTTACCCCCTCTTGGGTGTCAGCCTGTTCTAACACTTTGAACTTTATTCATCAGAGTTGTGCTTCAAAAGTATGGTGAACACAACATCATAGATCTACACAACAAGAAAAGGAAGCAACGAACTTCATGGAGCACTTCATCATTTTCCAAAAACTACATGAGCATTTCTAAACCCTCTCTTTATATTTTGAGCTTACTTTTCCTATCATTGATTATGAAAGTTTTTCTTGTAAACCTTTCCAAATTGTTTCAAATGTGTTTTTCATGAAAACCATTTTTCATTTACATCAAATTATGAATGAAACTACTTTCAAAACGGGGAAGAGAAACTTGTTTTCCTGATGCATTTATTTTGATTAATGGGGAGAATGACATTTCTCATTTGATTTCATATTTACTTCTCTACAAATCTTTCTTCTTTATACTTCAAACTTTTTGCTGATGTCAAATAGGGGGAGAGAAAGGCAAGAAAAATATATTATTCTTACTTAGTTTTTATAAATCATACATATTTTTCTTAAAGGATTTTCTTACTTAGTTTTTATAACTCATACATATTTTTCTTGAAGGATTTGTCATCATCAAAAAGGGGGAGAATGTTAGATATGAATAGTTTTGATGATGTCAAATATAGATGTTAAATATGAGCAAAAAGTTTGTATGATATAATTATCTTCTACATTGACTAACTACTATATTTAATGTTGCATATTTTGTAGATTAGTCATAAACCCGATTGTGGGTTGATGTTATAATGCCTCATATGTGGAGAATGATTATCAAGAAGAAAATCAAGAGACAAGGGATTGAAGAAAGAAGGCATTGCAAGAACTAATAGGAATATCAAGCAAAGATTCAAGATATTCAAGAAGATATCTAGTTGGTTTATGAAGAACAATCATCAATTCAAGAAGATGTCTAGTTGGATTATGAAGAATGATCATCAAGTAGCAAAATAAGAAGAAACAGATTGAAGAAAGAAGAAGAAAGAGATTAAAGAAAGAAGAACTTGCAAGATCACATGAGAATATCAATATCCAAGCAATTAGAAGTGATATCGGAGGTTTCTATGGTCAAATGGAAGTTGGAATGGGTCAATACGAAGCTAAAATAATGTATACGGAAGTTATGGTGCCTCCTGGGATGATTACTTGAGTAATCACTCGAGTAATAGGGTACTGCCTCATTTTGGAGGTGATTACTCGAGTAGCTACTCGAGTAATCTGCCGGGTTACTTGATAAATCACTCGAGGCGGAACTTGAAGTAATGGGCACTCTGTTTTCGCGTGGCAGAAGAGAGGTTTGGTATTTTGATGATATCTCTCCAACCACACGTCAGATCGAACTAAAACTGGTGGCATATGAAACTAGACTTCCAACACGAACTTTTGACACCAATATCACATTCATAGGAGTTCAGATGAAAGAGATATAAGCTTCAAATTTTGACACATGAATCAGCGTCATATTCCTGGAAAGCTTTGTTATTTTGGACATAACTCCCAAAATACACATCGGATTGCAATGAAACTGGTGCCATATGAAAGAAGACTCAAAGAGATTTCCATGGATATATAATTTGTCACATTTAAAGCTATACCCTAAGAGCTATGATTTCTGGAAGTTGGTACGTGTGATAGATCGTGAGTTCAGAAATGGTCTAAGAACAGTATATACTCTTTGGATCATAACTTTAAGTACACAACATGTTTGGAGCTGATTATTATTGCATTGAATGTAGATAATGAGGGCTTTCCGATGATATATAATTTTCCATGTTTCGAGTCAAAATCAAGAATTCACTTGAAGGCACCACTCGAGTAACTAGTTGATAACAAAAGACTTTACTCGAGTAAGTACTCGAGTAATCAGATAGAAAACTTCCAGTTGCTCTCAGCCTGCCAACGTTACTCGAGTACCTCAAATAGGAAACTTCCAGTTGCTCTCGGCCTGCCAACGTTACTCAAGTCAGTACTCGAGTAAAGAGACAGAAACTTGAAGTAACCAGAGTCGAACTTCAAGTTACTACCCGAGTATGCAGAGTTATTTAGAAGAGAACTTCAAGTCAAACTTCAAGTTACTACCCGAACTTCAAGTCAAACTTCTAGTTACTACCCGAACTTCAAGTCGAACTTTAAGTTACTACCCGAGTAAGCTATGCAAAAAATGGAAGGCCACTTGAGTAGCCACTCGAGTAACCTGTGAAGAAACTTGATGTTTACTCTAGTGAGCACTCGAGTAATGCTTCCCAGGAAAACAGAACAACGTCCCGAAGATTCTGGAAATCAATGAATACAATGAAGATATGATGTGAAGAGTCAAAAGGTGAATTTATGGAAACGAAGCGTCAACGTTATAACGGCTAGTTTTCAAATTGAAGAAGCCACACTCCAACGGATATATTGAAATGCTCAAACGGTCATCAACTATTAATAGAAGATCATCCATAATAGAAGGGACTAAGTGTGCATACATAATCGAAATGTCAACATCCTGACACCAACGCTCATCACACATACTCTATTTCTCTAGCTTCTATACTATTTACCTTTGAGAGAGAAGTTATTTGTATTGTACTTCAGTGAGTATTTTATCCACTCTGTGAGAGAGTTTGTAAACACTTATATTTCTGAATTGATCTCAAGGTAGAGGAACCCTGAGTAGGTTAATTTCCTTACAAGAAGCTGTAGAGAGAATAGCCGGTAAGACTTTCTACTCGTAAGACTTACAAGGTGCAAGCAGTAGAGAACGTTGCTGCTCGTAAGACTTACAGTGGTGTAAGTAGAAGAGAACGTTGCTGCTCGTTAGACTTGCATAGGTAAGCAAGAGGGAAAGGTCTTCGGATTGCTCTGCTCGTAAGACTTGTTGTAAGGGGGAGTACTTGGTGAGAACTTTGTAAAGGCTTTTCTGGTGCCTGGATTAAACAAGAAAATAGTGGATTTGAAAATATCAGGAGGAGCCTGGGGACTGGACATAGGCCATCACAGATTGGACCGAACCAGGATAAATCACAGTTTGCATACTCTCTTCCTTAAACTCTTATATTTCCAGCATATATTAACTGTTGATTTATGATTCATTATTTTCATATTTATTGCTTCCTCTAAGATGCAAAAAGATTTTCAAAGTTCTTAAGATTTTTATCTTACACCCAATTCACCCCCCTCTTGGGTGTCAGCTAGTTCTAACAAATGTCTCAGTGGCTCCACTCTATGGCGCTTTACTTGGTGCTTTATCAGTTACTAACTAGTTAGCTCCTCTAGTCAGAACTATCTATAGGTAGCTCTTTTTTATCAGTACCCTCTATAGATAGATGTCTCTGGTTGGCCGACCTAGATGACATTCTAATGGCTCCACTTTATGTTCTTTACTCAACCTTTCATTAGTCAGCCCCTCCGCAGGTATCCCTATTAAGTCGTTTCTCAGTGAAAGTACCATTATAGCGGGAACAAGTCCTTTGAAGAACCACACCCCAACATTAACCATTGGAGTTGGGAACCTATGGCCTTCTTTTTTTAGTAGTTCTGCAATCTGCTTCTTTAATTATGCCACCTCATATGGGGTTATTTTGTATGGACTTTCAATATCGGTCCAGCTTTAGGCATAATTACAAATTCCACTTCCCTTACTAGGATACTCCATCCACGTCTTCCAGGGAATCCGTAAGCCACTAGTATATCTTCTGTTATCTGTCTCGATCATGAGGCCATAACTAGTGGCTATATTGGTTCTATCTACGACTTTGTTCCACCAAGGAACTAACTCTCAATCAATATTGTTAGGGGAATATTCTATGATCGAAATCTTTCCCTATGCTAGATTAACAACTAGCAACCTTCACAAAACCTCATACATATCTTTAACAGATTCTAGTACCTTGAACTGTTCAGGTCATTTCAAATTCCTAAGGAATTAATTCAATTTTTGATTTTGATTCTTAGGTCACAATCCACTTGATTGCAACTCTAAGAACCTCAGCATCATCTGAGTCAAGAAATTATTTTCCTCAATTATACCCAATATATATACTAGGAATCATTATGATTTAAAATTCCTATTCCAACCTTCACTGTATTCATTCTAACATCCTCATGGCATCCCTAAGAATTACCATATATCATACCTCAATGCACTCAAACCTTTAATCAAAGGTTTAAAATTTCCAAGGTATTTCCCAAGGGTTAACCCATCCTACACAACTACAAATAGATGATTCAATGACACCAACTAATGACCATTTTAAAAAAAAATAGTAATAGAAAATAATGCAATGGCACGGCTGTAAATATAGCAGTAGGATTCAATGACTGGTTTCAAAAACATTTATTGAATCTTAAAGATTCAACAACTCTTTTAAAAACTAGTGATTGAATCTTTAAGATTCAATGATTGGTTTTCTAAACCAATCATGTTTAATATTCCAATGACTGTTTCTCAAGAAACAGTCATGCAACTCTGCCATAAAATCCCTAAATCAAACTATTCCCACTTTTATAAAGCTCACATTATGTCGTGTTGCAACTAAAAAGAGTTTACATTGTGTCATGCCTTCCTGGCAGACCCAAACTTCCCCTCTACCTCTTGCTCACACATTGCACTCCGATGACTTCTCTAGCCATTGGCCTTGCTCTCTGCTCTTCATAGTTGTCCATTGGTCTAGGTTCTGCAGCTACCTTGTTTTCCCTCATTAGTTCAGGTGTGTTGTGTCCTCTTCTCAGTCATCCATTCATCTGGTTATGCAACTCCCCTTTTTTCCCTCTTTGGTTCAAGTTAGCCATATGTCATTTATTTTACTTTACTTTTCTTTTCTTTCTACTGCACACAACGTGCATTTATGGTTAGGTTTATTGCTTGGTTAGGTATGTAATAGATTTTAGAAAGTTGGTTTTAAATAGATTATTTTCTTTTAATTCCCTTTTATTGCTCCAACATGCTACGATTTAACACACACAAAATTGAAGAGGGGGAACTATATATTAGGCTATCATCAATCTTCAATTTTTTTATCATTGCATCTGATCTTTCTTTTTAATTCATTGATGTTCATACTTTAAACATGTTCACCACCCTGTATAGTTGCTATGGGATCATGCTCTCTAATTTGGATTTGTTTGGCATGAAAGAGGCAAGCATTGTTTCACTTGCAAGTATGATTGGTCCTCACTCGAGTGCATTAGCATTGTTTCACTTCTAGCTCTTCTTTTATTCAGCACTTGCATTAGTTCTTTAAGGAAATGAGCTTTCTCACTCATGAATGCTGTGGTACTTTACTCGAGTGCATTTGGTCTCACTCGAGTTCACTTCATGCTTTCAAACTTCAGTTCACTTTCGGATAAACACTTCTTATGCTTTACTCGTATGACTCGAGTGAGCTTATGGCTCTCACTCGAGTATTGAGTCATTGCTTGAGTACAATGTTCATTTTCTGTCTCTGACTTGTTGTTCTATCAAGCACTCCCAAGAGTGTGTCTTTATGCTCAAACCTGGTCATCACTTGAGTATATTTCTTGTCACTCGAGTATTGCTAAAACATTCCACTATCTAGCAGCTACTGTAAGACACTTTCAGAGCAACACTTCCTAGATTTGAGTGGAAAACCGATTCTTACTCGAGTGAGGCTGCTTTACTCAAGTGTGTTAGTCAAATTCTTAGCAGCATTCTGCTGACCTTTGTGAAATAAATTTGATAACAATTTTTTATCAATGTTTACACTTTCAAAACATAATTTAATTATCAAAACACATAGTCATTTTTTTTATTATCAAAACTTGGATTCTAATATGAGGTAGAGAAAGAAACTTATTTTTGTTCAATTTCAATGACTGTTTTTGTATATAACCGATGTTGAAATCCTCTCTAGTATGTCAAATTTCTGTTATTTTTAATTGGGTTGTTGTTCGAAGTTTTGGATGTCTTAATTTTAAGGGTAAATACTAATGAACTTTTTAAAAAATGAGTAAGCCATGCCTTTCCTTGACCCATATTCATATTATAATGACAATTGGTCTAAAATTGAGTATTGTTGAAAATGGAATAGGCCAGGCGTAGTAAAATGAATCACCATTGGATGAATATTTTGAGAACAAATGAAGAATATGAGAAAGGGGTTGAAGAGTTTATTAAATTTGCTAAAATGAATGTGCCTAGTAAAAATGGGAAGTATTTTTGTCCATATGTGACGTGTTTAAATGAGAGTCGACAGGATATTGATGATATAAGAGATCACTTAATTTATTTAATTAACTCATCAAGATAATTAATAGTTAATTAATTTTGAAATTAAAGATGATTAATTTTGAAATTTGAAAATAGCCCTCATAAGTTATAAACTTGATAGAGTAGATATATTGATATGCACATGAGAATTGAGAGCCACAAGGGAAACCCTAGGAGACATTAGAGGCGCTAGCACACAGTCTCGGTTGGATAGCATTCGTGTGGATACCAGTAGAGGAAGCGGACTTGACGTGTTGGCTCCTAGAGATCGTGAAAACCCTAAATCATAAAAGGTATGAATCCTTCCAACTTAGTTTAAATTCCATTGATAGATCCTCGATTATGATTGGTAAAATTTTAAAATTCTTCCGCTATGCCTGCCGATCCTAACAGTGGCACCAGAGCTAGATCAATTGTGTGTTTAAACTAAGTTTATGTTCTTATACATGTGATATATATGGGATATATATGTGTGTTCATAAGAAAATGTCCGAATATGTTAAATCGAAAAGGAATATGTTCAACGTTAATGTGCATTTTTCAGATAGTGCTGTATGTTTATGCGATTTGGTGAAATTGTTTCGATTATATGTGATATGTTTAAGTTTCAATTTTGACACTGGCATCGCGATTTCTATTCTAGATTTGATCCAAAGTAGAATTCATCGTTTAGGTTTTGAATAGGTGAAGAACATGGCGTACAGACACGTTAGGGTCTCTAATCGGATTTAGGGATTCAAAACTTTGGGGTCCCGATCAGAAGGGTTCTGGGCCGTTGTTTTTGAAATTGGGCCGAAATCCCTTAAGAATTAGACTAAACGAATTTTTGAAAAATAATTGGGTCAGATAGCGGGACCTCCGTGACCACCTCTGCGTAGCGTAATATAATCTAATCACGACATTTATTGCTTTTCATATTGTATGAATTCTTGTTGTGGTTTATTATTTATACTTGTTTGGGTATGGTGAACAACATGGCTTTAGAATTTTACAAAGGGTTGTAATATTTAAATACGGCCTGCGTGCCAAGCCTTTCTCTAAATACTCTCGATGTACACTCTCTTCTCATCTCACTCCCCTCGAATGTTTAAACGAGGTTTCTCTCAATGTATTTCTTTTCTTATTTAGAGAATCCCTCTAATTGGCTTGGGAGGATTTTAGGTCACGTAAGCCATGTTGTGTCACGTTTAAATTATGCTTTTGATAAGATCATTGCATGATTACTTTTACATTTATATGTATTAATCTATATAAGATACGACCATGATTGCATCCATATATACAAAACTAATTAATTAAGCCCTCTGAATCAAATCTTAAGTCATAATGCCATCAATTAATGAATACTTGTCAAAACCTAAATCGCTCAATTGTGGAAACCACCAAAGTGGATGCACTTGAGTTATCTTGATGAGACAAGCTTGAGTAATAGTACTGCTCATAATATTCATTATTGTTTTGACTTAGTTGAGATTAACAAAACGGTTTTGAATTTGAAGGCATTAGATGGGTTTAAACATGCCGGATCATATGATGATTAAATCCTATAAAGATCTAAGAGTTACATGTGATGTAATTGGTAAATAGGTTGCCTACCTAAATAACTTGAATTTAAGCGTCTTGCCAAAGCGGACTTAAGTTTAAGCCAAATATGGATCTTAGCCCACTAATTATTATATTGAGGGTTGTTAATTTAGTGGGAGATTACTAACTAACTTTGCATATTTTAATTGTAGAATCATGTCGAATACTATACTGCTACACTATCATTGTGATCGGTCCTTGAGGAGGACAAACTCAATGGGACAAACTTTCTTGACTGGGGGAACTTGAGAATTGTTCTCATGTAAGAAAGAAAGGCTTATGTCCTAGATCAACCCATTCCTGAGGAGCCTGCAGCCAATGCTCCAAGAGCTCAGAGAGATGCTTACACAAAGCATAAGGATGACTCTGTGGATGTAGGTTACCTGATGCTTGCCTTTATGGTTCTGGAGCTCCAAAGAGATCTGGAACTCATGGAGGCTCATGAGATGATTGTACATCTCAAGGAAATGTTCCAGCAACAGGTAAGGCAAGAAAGGTATAAGACCACAAAGGCCTTACATTCCTGCAAAATGGCTGAAGGTGCATCAGTTAGTACTCATGTATTAAAGATGAAAGGCTATATTGATCACCTTGAGAGCTTGGATTTCCCATGAGCCAGGAGTTAGCTACGGATTTGAACCTCAACTCACTCCCGGAGAGTTATGACCAGTTTGTTATGAACTACAACATGAACAACATGAAGAATCAATTTCTGAGCTGCATGGGATACTCAAAACTACTGAGCAAAGAATTAAGAAAAAGCTAGCACAGTTTTGATGGTTCAGAAAGGAAAGGGTATGAAAAAGAAAGGGAAGGACAAATGGAAGGGTAATGGCTCAGGTGGTAAGACCAAAGAGTCAAACAAGCCCGAAACCAAGCCTGCACCCAAGAAGGCAAATCCTCCAAAGGAAGGAGTCTGCTACTTCTGCAATGAACCTGGTCATTAGAAGAGGAATTGCAAACTCTACCTGGAAGATCTGAAAAAGAACAACAAGGATAGCGAGGCTATCGCTTCAATTATTTATGTTATAGACATTCATTTTTCTACTTCCTCTACATAGGTATTAGATACTGCATGTGGTTCTCACATTTGTACAAATGTGCAGGGTCTAAAGGACAGTAGAAAGCTGAAGAAGGGCGAGGTGGACCTACGAGTTGGAAACAGAGCAAGAGTTGCTGCTTTAGCCGTAGGCACTTATGAATTAGTTCTGCCCAGTGGGCTTTTGTTAGTTTTGAACAATTGCTATTATGTTCCTGCTTTGAGTAGTAACATTGTTTCTCTTTCTTATTTGGATAAGGAAGGTTATACTTCTATTACTAGGAATGGTAAATGTTCTATTTATCATAATGAAATTTTCTATACTGATGGTGATTTGCATGTTGGCCATTATATATTAAATTTGGAACATCCTAATAATAGGAATATCTATAACGTAACTACTAAGAGGATAAAATCAAATGATTTGAATCCGACGTACCTATGGCATTGTCGTCTAGGCCACATAAATGAGAAACGCATTTTTAAACTCCATCAAGATGGATTTCTAAACTCATTTGATTTTGAATCATATGATACATGCAAATCTTGCTTATTAGGAAAGATGACTAAGGCACCTTTTACTGGGCATAGTGAGAGGGCCACTGAATTATTGGGCCTCATACATACAGATGTATGTGGACCATTAAATATAGCTGCCAGAGGAGGTTATATCTACTTCATTACATTTATAGATGACTTTAGTAGATATGGCTATATCTATCTAATGAAACATAAATCTGAATCTTTTGAAATATTCAAAATATTCCAAAAAGAAGTACAAAACCAACTTGGTAAAACAATTAAAGCACTTTGATCTGATCGAGGTGGTGAATATTTGAGCTAAGAATTCATTGACCATCTTAGGAGTTGTGGGATAATCTCACAATTGACTCCTCCAGGAACACCACAATGGAATGGCGTTTTTGAACGAAGAAATCAAACACTATTAGATATGGTTCGATCAATGATGAGTCAAACAGATCTTCCACCATCCTCTTGGGGACATGCCCTAGAGACAGTTGTGTTCACACTAAATCTTGTTCCATCTAAGGCAATTGAAAAGACACCATATGAGATATGGACTGGAAAGAAACCAAGTTCATCTTTTCTCAAGATCTGGGGATGTGAGGTATATGTTAAGCAACAAGCGTTTGATAAATTAGCACCCAGATCCATAAAGTGCCTTTTCGTGGGGTATCCTAAAGAAACGAAAGGATACTATGTCTATAATCTTACCAATAACAAAGTGTTTGTTATTCGAAATGGTAAGTTTCTAGAAAGAGAGTTTGTCTCTAAAACAACCAGTGGGAGCGACGTACATCTCGGAGAAAATCGAGAGCCACAAGATAGTACAAAACTACAGATAGAAATTAGAGAAGACTCATAATAAGTTGCTGAGCCTCCTCAAGTAACACAAGGTCCATGAACATCTGATAGGACACGGTATCAGCCTTAGAGATATGGATTTCTGATTACTGAAGGCCGTGATGTGTTGCTCATTGAGCATAATGAGCCCACCACCTATCGAGAAGCCACAGTCGGACCAAACTCTGAGAAATCGTTAAATGCCATAAAGTTTGAAATGCAATCCATGTACGACAATCAAGTATGGACCTTAGTCGATCCACCTGAAGGTGTAAAAAATATTGAGTGCAAATGGGTTTTCAAGGAGAAAACTAACATGGATGGCAATGTAAATGTCTTCAAGGCATGACTGGTTGCAAAAGGATTCACGCAAACTCATGGTGTAGACTATGATGAAACCTTTTCCCCAGTTGCAATGGCCAAATCAATCAGAATCCTTCTTGCCATTGTAGCATATTATGACTATGAAATATGGCAGATGGATGTCAAAACAGCCTTCCTTAATGGAAAGCTTCTTAAGGATGTGTACATGACACAACCTGAAGGTTTTGTGGTCCAGAGGACTCTGGTAAAATTTGCAAGCTTCAAAGATCCATTTATGGATTGAAGCAAGCATCTCGGAGCTGGAATCATCATTTTGATGAAGTAGTCAAAGTGTTTGGATTCATTCACAACATCGATGAAGCTTGTGTTTACAAGAAGGTTAGTGGGAGATTAGTTGTATCTATAGTGCTTTATGTAGATGACATCCTACTCATTAGGAATGATATTCCTACCTTGCAGAGTGTCAAGTCTTGGTTAGGAAAGTCCTTTTCAATGAAAGACTTAGGTGAAGCCTCCTATATCCAAGGGATTAGGATCTATAGGGATAGATCCAAAAGACTAATAGGCCTAAGTCAGAGCACATGCATAGATAAGATACTGCATAGGTTCAGTATGCAGGATTCAAAAAGGGGTTACATGCCCATGTCTCATGGCATCCATCTTAGCAAGGATCTGTGTCTTAGTACACCTGATCAGCGAGATCGCATGAGTAAGGTTCCATATACCTCGGCCATTGGATCTATCATGTATGCCATGTTATGTACTTGACCAGATGTCTCGTTTGCCTTAAGTATGACCAGCAGATACCAACAAGATCATGGTGAGGGTTATTGGACTGCTATCAAGAATATCCTAAAGTACTTAAGAAGGACTAAAGACTTATATTTTGTCTATGGTGGATTGGATGATGAGCTCTGCGTAACCGGTTACACAGATGCAAGTTTCCAAACTGACCAAGATGACCTTAAATCGCAATCGGGATATGTATTCCTTCTGAATGGTGGAGCAGTAATCTGGAAGAGCTCCAAGCAGAGCACTATAGCAGATTCTGCAATAGAAGCTAAGTATATGGCAGCAACAGATGCAGCTAAAGAAGCCGTTTGGATCAGAAAGTTCATTACTGAACTAGGGGTGGTGCCTACCATCTCAAATCCAATAGATTTGTTCTGTGACAATAGCGGTGCTATTGCACAGGCCAAGGAGCCTAGGTCACATCAAAAGACCAAGCATATACTCGGGCGATTTCATCTTATTAGAGAATCAATGATAGAGGTGATATAAAGATATGTAAAGTAACAGGAGAAGATAATGTTGCTGATCCTCTAACTAAGCTACTTGCACAAGTAAAGCATGAGCGTCATGTTAAGGCAATAGGAATTAGGCAAATTAATGATTGCACCTAAGGCAAGTGGGAGGATGTTGGAAATTGTGCCCTAAGGGCCAATCATTGTACTTTGAACATTATTATTTTAATGAAATTTCTCCATTCTGTTATCATATTATTTGCATGTTAACTGTGATAATTGTATCCTTGGATAATTCATAAAGATTGTCCTAAAATGTCCTTGGTCGATCATCTATGCGGGAGCAGAGATGAAACAAGATTAGTATGACTTTGATAAGATATGGAGATATGAATCAAAGTCTTAGGCACTGTAAGAGTACAAGGTGCTGGACTGACCCACTATGAGAAAGCTACATGGATCAAGTCATAAGCTTTTCTTATGTATAACCATGTCATAATGCCCTTAGACCTGAGGTCATCATGGATTCCTACATGAGAGTTGCTAAGCTTTGAACTAGTCAAAAATCACTTTTGACTGGGTGATGATAAAGGCTACGATCAGGCTTAGTGGATTTTCATGCAGAGGAATATGAATGATCAAGATGGAATTTGTCCCTCACATTAGTAGAGAGATATTACTAGGCCCCTCGATGAGTGAGTCTGAGAAGTGTATGGCCATACTATGATGGAAAGGAGTTTCCGTATCTTTTATCAGGCTACTCAGGAATCGAGAAAGTAATGGTTAGGAATAAGAGGATGACATTATCCATGCCTTATCCTTGATCGATATATCGTGTGACAAAAGGGACGTGACATGGTTGTATGACAGGTTGCATCGTGGTAATGATCCTTATATGAATTGGGTAGTCGTAATGTCTTGCTAGAGGCCGCTTGCGACTTTTGAGTTAGTATGGTTATTGGCCCACTGCCAACTTTATATGGGCCTACAGGGTTGCACATAAGAATGACCCAATACCAGATAATGTTTAATTTAGGGTGGACGAATTTTATATTTATATATATATAATATAAAATTCATTAATAATATTATATAGATATATATTTTCAAAATATATATATCTTATATATATATATATGTATATATATTATATGACATTATTATATTGTGTTAGTTTTAAATTTAATTTATTAAGATATATAAATTTAATAACCAACATGATAGAGATATAGTATCTCAAATTTAATTTATGAAGATAAATTAAATCTAATGGCTCTTTATTTGGATTAAATAAATAGGTTAAATTAAAACTGTTGGACAGATTTAATTTAAACTGAATTTATTTAATTAGCTCATCAAGATAATTAATAGTTAATTAATTTTGAAATTAATGATGATTAATTTTGAAATTTGAAAATAGCCATCATAGGTTATAAACTTGATAGAGCAGATATATTGATATGCACATGAGAATTGAGATCCGCAAGGTAAACCCTAGGAGACATTAGAGGTGCTAGCATGGAGTCTCGGTTGGAGAGCATTTGTGTGGATACCGATAGAGGGAGTGGACCTGACGTGTTGGCTCCTAGAGATCGTGAAAACCCTGAATCATAAAAGGTATGAATCCTTCCAACTTGGTTTAAACGCCGTTGATAGATCCTCAATCAGGATTGGTAAAATTTTAAAATTCTTCCGTTGTGCCTGCCAATCCTAACAATTTCTTCCTCGGTTCCACCCATACCATAGGCTAAAGAAGACTTTTAACGGTTTGTCAGAGAATGGAATGGCTCCGAAGGCATTAACTGGAGATAAGGTTTATGGTTGGGTGGAAAGAATCAATGTCACTTTGGTAAGAAAAAGAGGACTACAGGTAAGAAGAATATATGGAAGAAGAGGTCAATTTTTTTTTATGTTCCATATTGGCGTAGTCTTGATGTAAGACACAGTATTGATGTGATGAATATGAGGAAAAATGTATGTGATAACCTTATTAGTACGCTTTTGCAAATACCAGGGAAAAATAAAGAAGGAATTAGTGTGAGGCTAGACTTGGTTGACATAGGAATAAGAGAATGGCTACATCCAAAACTAAGAGATGATGGTAAAAGGGTGTATATAGAGCTAGCAGTGCATACATTGTTAAAAGCAGAGAGAAGAAGTTTATATGGGTGTTTGCATGGCATTAAGGTGCCATAAGGGTATTCTTCTAATGTGAGCAGGCTTGTGTCAATAGAAGATTTCAAGTTAGTAGGAATGAAGTCCCATGATATCTCGAAGAAAAAATGACATGCGGATAGCTAATGAGCAAAACAAGACTTTCATAGAGTGGTTCAAGGAAAAGGTATCGCATGAGACCAGTGTGTTTGAGACAATCAAATGGTTAGCTTAGGGCCTTCTTTTAAGGTCATAACTTAGAGTGGTTTCGATATAAATGGGTATTCTTCCTACACAAAAGCCCATGATAATAGAAGTATTGTGCAAAATAGTGGGGTAATGGTGGTAGCTGAAGCAATGCACTTTTCTAGTTCGAACGACAAGAACCCCATATTGGCGTCCATGGTTTATTATGGAGTTATTGAAGACATATGGGAGATAAGCTATACTAAGTTGAGAGTCCCTATATTCAAATGCAAGTGGGTTAACAATAATGCTATTGAAATAGATCAATTTGGATTTACCTTAGTTGATCTTGATAAAGTTGGTTATAAATATGAGCCATTCATTTTAGCAAGCCAAGAAAAACAAGTGTTTTATGTCATTAACTCAGCAAATGAAAAATTGTCTATTTTGTTGGGATCGATAGGACAACGAAAGAATTTAAAATTTTGTCAATCCCAATTATGAATCTATAAACGGTGTTTAAACTGAGTTAGAAAGATTCCTACCTTTTCAGTTTAGGGTTTTTCGATCTCTAGGAGCCAACACCTCAAGTTTGCTCCTACTATTGGTATCAACACAAATGCTCTCCAACACAGACTACATGCTAGCGCCTCTAATGTCTCCTAGGGTTTCCCTTGCGGCTCTAAATTCTCATTCATGTCTAAGTTTTTCTACTCTATCAATTTCATAACCCATGGGACTATATTCGAATTTTAAAATATCTTTATTAATTTTGAAATTAATTATCTTAATGAGCTAATTAAATAAATTCAGTTTAACTTAAATCTGTCCAAAAGTTTTAATTTAACCTATTTATTTAATTCAAATAAAGAATCATTATATTTCATTTATCTTCATAAATTAAATCTGAGATACTATATCTCTATCATGTTAGTTATTGAATCTAATTTATCTTAATAAAATTAAATTTAAAACTAACACAATATAATAATATCATATAATATACAGATACATATATATATATATATAATACTATTAATTTTTTTTCACGAATTTTATATTTTATATAAATATAAAATTCGTCCACCCTAGATTAAATATTATCTTAGTATGGGCAATTCTTATGTGCGACCCTATAAGCCCATACGAAGTTGGCAGTGGGCCATTAATTGTACTAACCCACAAGTCGTAAGCGTCCTCTAGCAAGACATTACGACTATCCAATTCATATGAGGATCGTGAACACGATGCTACCTATTGTACAACTATGTCATGTCCATTTTGTCACAGAATATATCGGTTAAGGATGAGGCATGGATAATGTCATCCTCTTGTTCCTGACCATTACATTCTCGATTCCTAAGTAGTCTTACAATAGAAATGGAAACTTCTTTCTATCATAGTATGGCCATACATTTCTCAGACTCACTCCCAAGGGTTCCAGTAATATCTCTTTGCTAATGTGAGGGACAAATTCCATCTTGCTCATTCATATTCCCCTATATGAAAAACCACCAAGCCTGATCGTAGACTTTATCATCACCCAGTCAAAAGTGACTTTTAACTAGTTCAAAGCTTAGCAACTCTCATGTAGGAATCCATGATGACCTCAGTCAAAGGGCATTGTAACGTGGTTGTACATGAGAAAAGCTTATGACTTGATCCATGTAGCGTTCTCATAGTGGGTCGGTCCAGCACCTTGTACTCTTACAAGGGCCTAAGACTTTGATTCGTATCCCCATATCTTATCAAAGTCATACGGTCTTACTTCATCTTTACTCCCGCATAGATGACTGACCAGGGACATTTAGGATAATCTTTATAATTTACTCAATGATACAATTATCACAATTAACATGCAAATAATATGATAACAAAATGGAAAAATTCATTAAATAATAATGTTTAAAGTACAATGATTGGCCCTTAGGGCACATATTTTAACATCCTCTTACTTGCACAAGGTACAATCATTAACTTGCCTAATTCCCATTGTCCTAACATAGTGCTCATGCTTTCCTTGTGCAAGTGGCTTGGTAAGAGAATCAGCAACATTGTCTTCTCCTGCTACTTTGCATATCTTTATATCACCTCTATCATTGATTTCTCTAATAAGATGAAATCACCTGAGTATATGCTTGGTCCTTTAATGTGATCCAGGCTCCTTAGCCTATACAATAGCACTGCTATTGTCAGAGAACAAATCTATTAGATTTGAGATGGTAGGCACCACCCCTAGTTCAGTAATGAAATTTCTGATCCAAATGGCTTCTTTAGCTACATCTGATGCTGCTATATACTCAACTTCTGTTGCATAATCTACTACAGTGCCCTGCTTGGAGCTCTTCCAGCTTACTGTTCTACCATTTAGGAGGAATACATATCAAGATTGTGATTTCAAGTTGTCTTGGTCAGTTTGGAAACTTGCATCTTTGTAAACGGTTATACAGAGCACATCATCCAATCCACTATAGGCCAAAAATAAGTCCTAAGTACTTTAGGATATTCTTGACAGTAGTATAATGACCCTTACTAGGATCTTATGATATTTGCTAGTCATACTTAAGGCAAATGAGACATCTGATTAAGTACATAACATGGCATACATGATGGATCTAGTGGCCGAGGCATATGGAACATTATGTTGGAAATTGTGTCCTAAGGGACAATCATTGTACTTTGAACATTATTAATTTAATGAAATCTCTCTATTCTATTATTATATTATTTGCATGTTAATTGTGATAATTGTATCCTTGGATAAATCATACAGATTGTCCTAAAATGTCTTTGGTCGGTCATCTATGTGGGAGTAGAGATGAAATAAGACCAGTATGACTTTGATAAGATATAGAGATACGTATCAAAGTCTTGGGCACTTGTAAGAGTACAAGGTGCTAGATTGGCCCATTATGAGAAAGTTACATAGATCAAGTCATAAGCTTTTCTCATGTATAACCACGTTACAATACCCTTTAACCTAAGGTCATCATGGATTCCTACATGAGAGTTGCTAAGCTTTGAACTAGTCAAAAAGTCACTTTTGACCGGGTGATGATAGAGGCTATTATCGGGCTTGGTGGTTTTTCATGCAGAGGAATATGAATAATCAAGATGGAATTTGTCCCTCACATTAGTAGAGAGATATTATTGGGCCCCTTGATAAGTGAGTTTAATAAATGTATGCCTATACTATGATGGAAGGCTGTTTTCCATTAAGGAAGGCTATTTTGACCTCCATCTGCCATATTTAATAGTCATAATATACTGCAATGGAAAGAAGGATTTTGATTGATTTGGCCATTGCAACTAGGGACAAGGTTTTATCATAGTCTACACCATGAGTTTGAGTGAATCCTTTTGCAACTAGTCGTTCATTGAAGACATTTACATTGCCATCCAAGTCAGTTTTCTCCTTGAAAACCCATTTGCACCCTATTGTTTTTACACGTTCAGTTAGATCGACTAAGGTTCATACCTGATTGTAGTACATGGATTGTTTTTAGGACTTCATGGCATTTAGACATTTCTTGGAGTTTAGTCCCACTATAGCTTCTTGATAGTTTGTTGGCTTATTTTGCTCAATGAGCAACACATCACGGCTTTCAGTAATCAGAAATCTATATCTTTGAGGATGATGACGATCCTATCAGATTTTTGTGGACATTGTGTTACTTGAGGAGGCTCAGCAACTTGTTTTGAGTATTCTCTTATTTCCATATGTGGTTCTGTACTATCTATGACTCTCAAACTTCTTTGAGATATACCTTGCTCCTACTGGTTGTTTTAGAAATAAACTCTCTTTCTAGAAACTTACCTTTTCAAATAACAAACACTTTGTTAGGTGGGATTGCAGACATAGTATCCTTTCGTTTCTTTAGGATACCCCATGAAAAGGAACTTTGAGGATCTGGGTGCTAATTTATCTAAGGCTTGTTACTTAACATATACCTCATATCCTCAGATCTTGAGAAAAGATAAACTTGATTTCTTTCCAGTCCATATCTCATATGGTGTCTTTCAATTGCCTTAGATGGAACACGATTTAGTGTGAACGCAGTTGTCTCTAAGTCATGTCCCCAAAAGAATGGTAGAAGATCTATTTGATTCATCATATATCAAACCATATCTAATAGTGTTTGATTCCTCCATTCAGAAATGTCATTCCATTGTGGTGTTTCTGGAGGAGTCAATTATGAGATTATCCCATAATTCCTAAGATCGTCATTGAACTTTTGGCTTAAATATTCACCACCTCGATCACATCGAATTGCTTTAATTGTTTTGCCAAGTTGGTTTTATACTTCATTTTGGGATATTTTGAACATTTAAAAAGATTCAGATTTATGTTTTATCAGATAGATATAGCCATACGTACTAAAGTCGTCTATAAATGTAATGAAGTACATATAACCCTCTCTAGCAGCTTTATTTAATGGTCCACATACACCTGTATGTATGAGGCCCAATAATTAGTGACCCTCTCACTATGCCTAGTAAAAGGTGCCTTTGTCATCTTTCATAATAAGCAAGATTTGCATGTATCATATGATTCAAAATCAAATGAATTAAGAAATCCATCTTGATGGAGTTTATATATGTGTTTCTCATTTATCAGGCCTGGATGACAATGTCATAGGTAGGTCGGATTCAAATCGTTTGATTTTATCCTTTTAGTGGTTACATTATAGATATTTCCATTATTAGGATGTTCCAAATTTAATATATAATGGCCAACATGCAAATCACCATGAGCATAGAAAATGTCATTATATAAATAGAACATTTAACATTCCCAGTAATTGAAGTATAACCTTCCTTATCCAAATAAGAAAGAGAAACAATATTACTACTTAAAGCAAGAATATAACAGTAATTGTTTAAAACTAACAAAAGCCTACTGGGCAAAACTAATTCATAAGTGCTATGGCTAAAGCAGCAACTCTTGCTCTATTTCCCACTCATAGGTCTACCTCGCCCTTCTTCAGCTTCCTACTATCCTTTAGACCTTGTACATTTGTACAAATGTGAGAACCATATGCAGTATCTAATATCCATGCAGAGGAAGTAGAAAAATGAATGTTTATAACATAAATACCTGAAGCGATAGCCCCGCTATCCCTTTTGTTCTTTTTCAAATATTCGAGGTAGAGTTTACAATTCCTCTTCCATTGATTGGGTTCATTGCAGAAGTAGTAGACTCCTTCCTTTGGAGGCTTTGCCTTCTTGAGTGCAAGCTTGGTTTCAGGCTTGTTCGACTCTTTGGTCTTACGACCTGAGCCATTACCCTTCCATTTGCCCTTCCCTGTCTTTTTCATACCCTTTCCTTTCTTAACCATCAAAACAATACTGGGTTTTTTCTTAATGCTCTACTCAGCAGTTTTAAGCATCCCATGTAGCTCAGAAATTGATTTCCCCATGTTTTTCAGGTTATAGTTCATAACAAACTGGTCATAACTCTTTGGGAGTGAGTTCAGGATCAAATCAGTAGCTAACTCCTTGCTTATAGGAAATCCAAGCCTCTCAAGGTGATCAATATAGCCTTTCATCTTTAACACATGAGCACTAACTTATGTACCTTCAGCCATCTTGCAGAAATGTAAGGCCTTTATGGTCTCACACCTTTCTTTCCTTGCCTATTACTGGAACATTTCCTTGAGATGCACATTCATCTCATAAGCTTCCATAAGTTCCAGATCTCTTTGAAGCTCTGGAACTATAGTGGCAAGCATCAGGCAACCTACATCCACAGAGTCATCATTATGCTTCGTTTAAGCATCTCTCTAAACTATTGGAGTATTGGCTATAGGCTCCTAAGGAATGGGTTGATCTAGGACATAATCCTTTCTTTCCTACCAGTGAACAATTCTCAAGTTCCTGAACCAGTAAAAAACATTTGTCCCATTGAGTTTGTCCTTCTCAACGACCAATCACAATGAGAGTGTAGTAATATTACTAGTTGACATGATTGTACAATTAAAATATGCAAAGTTTAGTTAGAAATCTCCCGCTAAATTAACAACCCTCAATATAATAATTAGTGTGCTAAGATCCATATTTGGCTTAAACTTAAGTCCGCTTTGGTAGGAAACTTAAATTAAAGTTATTTAGGTAGCACTACTAGAAAAAATGCTTTTAACGTCCATTTTTTAGGCCATTTAATGTCTGAAAATAGGGGGACGTCTATCTGAGGTACGTAGAAAAAAATGTCAATAATATCCATAAAATAGGGGACGTGGATGGGCAAGACTTTAAATGTCCCCACTTCAAACTGGGGACATCTAAAGTCTGCACTTTAGATGTCCCTAGTCCAAATCTGGGACATCTAAAGGTATACTTTAGACGTCCTCACTACAAACTGGGGACGTCTAAAGGTGTTTTAGACATCCCCAGTTTACTGTTGGGACGTCTAAACTAACAACTAAATCATTTCTACGTCCCTTTTTATTTTAAGGATGTTAAAAGTTTTTTTAAATGGCCTTTTTTAATTTTATATTTCATTGTCTGGAAAATTTAAATTATAGAAATAGGATGGAAACTATGGAATAAAACAACAACAGTTTAGCAAAATGGAAACAACAACTTGAAACACAGTAATTAACCCCAAGGCTCTACATGCAATAACTTTAAGGAGCAGCAAACTAATTAACTAACAAATCACATACACTACACAACAATCTATATCCAACAACAATAACGCTAATTATATGTACAATATATAGAACCACCACAAAAGTATGTATTACATAAACTACTAAAGACTTTACTCTGGTATACGTTGAAGATATCCAGCCAAAAAGTCTCTGATCATATTTATGTCTTCATATAAGTAGGCATCTTCATTGTCAAAAATCTGCAAATTAGAAAACAAGCTTAGATGAAATATTAAATCAAGTGAATGAATTGCCATTGAATTACAACACCAAAAATATTATCCTCTGAGAATGAAGAAGCGATTACTTGTTCAAAATTTGTCGTAATGCCACTCTGAATGATGCTATACATATAAAGTAAGACATAGTATCCACATTCCCAGCCGCTAGGTTGTTGAGGGCACTATAAATCAAAAGGGAAATGGTTAAAATCAATAAAGGCGTATCTAAAATGACCGTCAATCAAAAGAACTTGATTTGAAACTACGTACCGTTGGAAACAACCATTTAGTGTCTTTGCCACCTTTACGTTCACGTGGCCCGCCAAGCATATTATATGTCTGGCATGCCCTATCATTAAAATGAAAATCAACAGAAATTAGAATAAGTCATTTAAGTCAAGAATCAAGAAGCAATGAAATATAAAAAAATGACATACGTGTTGAAGACGTTTTTCATTTCTTTGTCTGGCCTTTTACGCAAGGAATCAAACCAGTAAACTACATGGAACCAAGGATAGAGAACACACAAACTCCAGTGGTAACTATAACAACATATACAGTTTAAAATGAAGTTAGATAGCAAGGCAGTTATTTATTAAAAATCTCAAATAGACAATTAAAATGCATACCCTTGAACAATCGGTGCTAGATAACAACAGTAGTCGTTCTCTCCCATTGTGAAGCCCGCATAGTGGGTCTTTTTTTGCAATGTATTCCTATCCCTTTTCGTATTTACAAGACTTAAGAATCCATATAAATCAACTCTTTGCATGTCAACGTATATATGACGGAAGGAGCTATAATAGAATTAAAATGATGAATGCATTAGCTAGTGAATATATGAAACCAAAAAACCACTTCACTACATGAAGGAAAAAATGGGAAATTTCAAACTTACAGGATTGAAAATTTGCCCCATCCTACATCTAGCTCCTCCAACTGAATGAATTGTTTAAGGTTATCTTTATCAATTGTGAAGGGATACTCAAATTTCTGGCCCACAATCCCCAGAGGCATATGCCAATCAATGTGGCGAATGCCTTTATAGATCTGTTGCGGTCGTGCTAAGAAAGGCCATTTTCCTACTTCCTGCTCGTTCTTTTAGAACATAAAAAAACATATTGTTAGTAGAATGCCAACAGATCTCAAGTAAAAGTGAGGTAGTTCCATACCATTAAGGAGTTGCTGCTAAGCCAATAAGATGTACAGGCCAAAGGATGAAAGATCCTCTCGCTTGAGCTATCATGGCAACCTCGTCATCAAGAATAGGGATGATTGTACCTTCTTCCCCCTTTCAAACACACGTTATAGTCACCCTACGTAAATGATATGGAATTTACTAATGATAGTGGGTGGTAGCTTGTGTGTGAACGAGAGCATCTGAAACTACGCTAGGAAGTTGCCATCTGCGCTTCAAACATCTTTATCATTTTAGCTCGCAGCTCAGGCATCAGCTCAAGACGTAGCTCTGACAACAACTTTTATCGGAGCTTGTCGAGAAGGTTAGCCTCGAGCTCTTGTGAGACTTCCTATCGAATCTTGGCCATAAGCTCCCTACTGGGTTCAGCTTATGATAAATAAGAATGTTAGGCTCAGCCAAAATACTTCACGACATGAACTCCCCTTGCCTCCCCTCGAACATGATTGGGGTGATGTGCCTTCCCAATCACCGTTGACAAGATGTCCATCCGTCCACTAAGAGTATATGAACCTCCCTCATCCACTCCTTGTACATCACCATGGTGTCAGGGACATCATAGGTTTGCTGCAAGGTAAAAACATAAGTTAATTATATTTGAAGCAATAGGAGTAAAGATATATATGCAGCTATATCAAAGTTATATACCAAAAGTTGTTGCCAAATCAAGACTTTCGATATCATTCCATCTCTAGGAATAATCACAACTCTAAGGAAATATTCTATGATTAAGATCTTTTCCCATGCTAGATTAGTAGCGAGCAGCCTTACTAGCAGCCTCCAGAAACCTGATACATATTTTTGTACCATATTTTTATACCTTAAATCATTTGGGCATTAATGCACAAATACCTTGGCCCACTCTGCGCCATCTCAAATTCTTAAGGAATCATAACTTAACAGTTAATTTCTGGGTTATGGTTCACCTGGTAACCCTTCTCTAGATATTGGGTAGACATCTAACTTTAAAGTTCATTACTAAGGCCAAAACCTCTATATCATACAGATCAAAAATCATTTTCCTCAATTATACCTATAGGTATGCTTAGAATCAAGATCCATAGCAGCACTTATTCTAACCTTTATGGTATTCAGGTAATATCTTTAAAACAAATTAAAGGTTCAACACTATCTATAAGGTTCACAAGGTTTAAACTTCTATCATGAAATAGATTCATAGTGTAACCTGATTCACATTTCGACCTAAGCACTATTTTAGCTTAGATCTGATTTAAACCTATCCTCAACCTTCGGTACCATCAGATGGGATCCTCTAAGATCGATATACAGTATAATCACCACTAATCATTCATCACCGTATATCATACCTACATACCTTAACACTATGGTGTTACTAAGGTCATTACTTAGCACGAAGAAACCTCAAAATAATCATTATGCCCTGAGTTTCTATAACCCATCAAATTTTAAGCAGTAGTCACTGCAACGGGAATGGTTTGGATTAAACATCAATACTTACTTCATCATCACCATACATCTAATCATTCAGTAAGTCATCTAAGAACTTCTAATCAAAATTCTAAACCTTTAATCAAAAGGTTTCAAAGTTTCAAGGAGCTTCCCAGGGTGGTTACTCATCCTAGGATTTCTCTCACCTGAGGAACGTAACCGTGGAGTTCAAATGAGATTCAGGACATCAGTGCTAGTACTATGCCATTTTTCACTAGGTATCAATAGCCCAAACATACCTCAATCCTAGTATGACATGTCAGCCTCCCCAGAGATGCTAGGTACTGTCCCTATAGGGAAATATAAGAAGTACCAACTTCTCTATATACCACCCTAATACATGGCAAGGATTCAGATTATAATCCAATTCTGAATCATAAACTATAGGCTCATGTCATACATTTACTTACCTTTTGTAACATCCCAAATTTTGGTCATCAAAATTCCTTATCTTTAAAGGAATCAAAGGGTCAGTATTGATATACTTTGAATAGCATCTGGCTATAAATTCTAGATCATAGAAATTAATTATTGACAATTTAAATGTGAAGAGTGCTGCCAGTGCAATTTTCGGTGAGGCAATGAGATTGTCATGTGAATTTGAATAACCAGTGATGTCTAAAAATGATGGCATTTTACAGAATGAAAGTAGACTATCCTAAGCTTTAATTTGATAGGTAATGGGAAATTTCTAGACTTGTATACAAAAAAAGTTATGAATTTTTAAAGTTAGCCCAGAAAAACTGCCTATTTTCTGGAACAACATCCAAAGAATTTAATTCTTAGAATCTTGTGCTTCCAAATGGCAAAAAGATATATTTTTCATTGGAACTAGACTCAATAAGGGTTCTTAGCCTTTAGAACTACTCCAATACAATGTCTACAAATTTAGTTATGATTTTTCAAAGTTTTGGTAGAAAATCTACCAGAATTTTTAATTAATTCAAAAATTAGGTGAAAATTATGACATAAAGTAAATATTATAAAAATGATTTCCTTACTTTCATCTTTCTTATTTCTGTCGTGTAAGGCTAAACAAGAGAGAGTTGTGTGAATTTTTAGAGTGAGAAGGAGAAGAAAACTTGGAAATATAAGTTGATTTCTATTGTGAATTGGTTCTTAACCTATATAATCTTTCTCCTAAGCTTCTCCTCTACGTGATTTAAGGTTTTTGAAGCAAGAATTTCAATGGTTAAGGGGTTAGGGTTTCGTCCAAACAAAGGAAAAGCCAGAAGGAAGCAATGGTAACTTCCTAAACTTCAAATATTGGTCGTTCTGGCTGTTGTCGATAATTTAATTAGAGAATTTCTGTAGGATTTGCTTTGATTATAAAATTTAGGAAAGATTGTTTCCAAGGTGTTATGCTCCCTAAATCGAGTCTAAATGATAGTTATAACATAATTAAATAGTTAATAAAGTGATTAGAAGTATAAGGAGCAAGTTTGTGGAGTCGGAATTGAAAAACACCAATTTTTCCTAGAGAATTCTTGGATTTGGCTAGTGCTAGTTCATGGGGTTAGAGTTGGACTTTTGATGATCTGATGATTCCATAGCATTTAGGAGGAAAAATTAGGTGAGGTTATAGTTGAACACTTTTCCAGGAAAGCCCTAAAAAGCATAATAACCAAAACGCCTCTGAAACCCTAAATTAGTGGCTGCCAAGGAAAATTTTGTCTTTTAAAAGTAAATTTGTAATTCCAATGCTGAAAATGGATTCCTTGGGCAACAATATGCTAGAATAGCCTAGGTCAAAACTTCAGGAAAAGTACAGTCAGACCGGGTACACGAGGTTGGGCCCAGTCCCCAAGGGCATTTTGGTAATTTTTCAATATAGACTCATATAACCACCAGAAACACTGTAGAAGTGTCTAAATTATGCTTTGAGAATTTTAGGACCCTATTGATAGCCCAAGCAGTGACACAAAGTTCAAGGAGCCTATTTAAGGATAAAAAAGGGTTAAGGTAGTAACTTACCTTACTTGCATGTATTTGATATCTCTGCTTGTATAGCGATGTATGTGATTGCTTTACTTGATTGTGCAAAGCATATTTGAATAAATGAAGCTGTATTTCTGTTTTCACTGTGGCCATAGTTTGTTGCATGAAACATTGAGCATGTAGAAATGTCATTATGGGGCATACATCTAGTTAAATCTAACATGTCATATATATAGCATCTATCATGCATGCATTACGGTATCTGTTTCCTACTGAGATTCTCTCGAATCTCACCCTCCCCTACCAACAATTTAGATAGGTGAAAACAGGAGGTGTACTGAAAGTAAAAAAGAGAACGCTATGGGAGGAATGCAGTGATGGAACAAAGATGGGAAGATGTCTCCATTTCAGAGGAATGGGTTTAGACACCCTAGTAGCCCTGTACGGCTACATCATTTCTAATTGCCATGTACAAACCCCTATAGGGAATTTCTGTAATCATGCATATATTATCAGTATATTAATGCTATTTCTAGGGTTCCATTGAACTATGAATCAATTTTCATAAATACTCTAGAAAAGGTGAAAATAAGCTAAGGGTGTGACATGTTGGTATTAAAGCTCAAGCAGTTCTGGAAGAGCCCAAAGCGGTTCTGGCAATAGGAAAGTATACTGATATGGTCGTGATTACATAATGATAGGAAATATGTACGGATGGGAATACTAAGATTAAAGAATGCCCAAAGGGCAGCAAGTGGTGTAATACCAGATTGAGAATGGTCAAAGCAGATTGCAAAACTTGAGGAAGCCGGTATGACCAAGGTAGTATATAGATCAGACATAGTATCTAGTCAACCAGAGGCAGTAATGGTTAGTACAGACCACTGATGGAGGTAGTTTTTTACATAAAAAGGCTACAAATACCATATCATTATAGATCACTGATGGAGGTAGTAATGGTAGGCACAGACCGTAATAGAGGCAGTGTCGTTACATAAAAAGGCTACAGATATCCTTTCATTACAGATTGCCAATGGAGGTAGTAATGGTCAATAAATACTGCTAATCAAGGTAGTGTCATTACATAAAAATGCTGCGGATATCCTGTTATTACAGATCACTGATAGAGGCAATAATGGTTGGCATAGAGCATAGATGGAGGTAGTATAGTTACAGTGTTGATTATCCCAGATACACGACAGACCTTTATTGCCTTTATGATGCCAGTCTGTATGGATTAGGTAGTAAATTAAATTCCAAATGCAAGTAGGTAGGGGCTGGAATATGTTTTGATGCAAGCTGAGTATGATGTATGCATTTTGTCAGCTAAAACTTCATGAATTGAACTATCCCACCCATAATTTTGAGTTGATGGTAAAAGTATTGTATTGAATCTGTAAACATTGCCTTTGTGGTAAAATTATAAAGTCGTACTGTGACCACCAGAATTTGAAATATTAATATGATAAAAAAGTATTGAATGTGAGAAATCACAGATGGATGGAGCTGTTTAAGGATTTTAATCTGGAGATAAAGTATCATCCAGGAAAGGCTAATGTCATTACTAATGCATTAAACCATAAAATAATACAGGTGGCAGCCATGATAATTTATTAGCAGAAACTGATTGAGGATGTTAGAGATCTTAGTTTGTTTAAATAGATATTGATCAGTGGTAATGATGTCAGTGAGATATACGCAGAAGTGTTACCCTGAGTTTATGGTTATAAATGTGTAGCAAATTTTGGGGATAAAATTTATTTAAGTGGAGGAGAAATGTAACATCCCAAATTTCAGTCACCAAAATTCCTTATATTGAAAGGAATAAAATGGTGAGTATTGATATACTTTAAATAGCCTCCGGCTATAAATTCTGGATCACAGGAATTAAGCACTAAGAATTTGAATGTGAATAGTATTGCCGGTGTAATTTCTAGTGAGGCAGTGAGATGGTCATGTGAATTTCAATAAGCAACTTATGTTTAAAAATTATGAAATTTTGTAGGTTAAAAGTATACATCTGAAGCTTTAATTTGATATGTAATGGGTAATTTTTGGAGTTGTATACAAAAATTTACGAATTTTTGAAGTTAGCCCAGAAAAACTGCCTATTTTCTAGAACAGCATCCATAGAATTTAATTCTGAGAATTTTGTACATCCAATTTTCAAAATGCTATATTTTTTCTTGTAACTAAACTCAATAAGGGTTCTATAACATTTAGGATCACTCTAATACGATGTCTACAAATTTAGTTATGGTTTTTCAAAGTTTGGGCAGAAAATTTGCCAGAATTTTTAATTAATCTGAAAATGAAGGGAAAATTATGACATAAATTAAATATTATAGAAACTATTTCCTTCCTTTCATCTTTATCATTTCTGTCATGCAAAGCTGAACAAGAGAGAGAGAGTTGTGTAAATTTGTAGAGAGAAAAGGAGAAGGAAGCTTGCAAATGTAAGTTGATTTCTTCGGTGAATTGATTCTTAACCTATATAATCCTTCTCCTAAACTTCTCCTCTATGTGATGTAATGTCTTTGAAGCAAGAATTTCAGTGGTCAAAGGGTTTGGGCTTCGGTCAAACAAAGGAAGAGCTAGAAGGAAGCAATGATAACTTCATAAACTTCAAATATTGGTTGTTCTGGCTGTTATAAATAATTTAACCGATGAATTTCTGTTGGATTTACTTTGATTATAAATTTTGGGAAAGGCTATGTCCAAGGCATTATGCTGCCAAAATTGAGTCTAGATGGTAGTTATAACGTATTTAAATAGTTGATAAAGTGATTAGAAGTAGAAAGGAGCAAGTTTGCGGAGTCAGAATTGAAAACACAAATTTTCCTAGAAAATCCTGGGATTCAGCCAGTGCTAGTTCATGGGGTTAGAGTTGGACTTTTGATGATATGTTGATTCCATTGTATTCAGGAGGGAAAATTAGGTGGGGGTTGCAGTTAAACACTTTTCCAGAAAAGCCCTAAGAAGCATGATGACCAAAACACCTCTGAAACCCTAAATTAGGGGCTGCTAAGTGTATTTTTGTCTTTTGGTAGTGAATTTTGTAATTTCAAAGCCAGATATGAATTCCTTGGGCAAAACTACGTAAGAATAGCCTAAGTCAAAGTTTTGGGAAAAGTACGGTTGGATCGGGTACCGCGAGTCTGGTCGAGTCCTTAGGGGTATTTTGGCAATTTCTCAATATAGACTCATATAACCACCAGAAATACTATAGAATTGTCTAAATTGTACATTTAGAATTTTAGGACCCGATTGATAGCCCAAGCGGCGACACAAAGTTTGAGGAGACTATTTAATGATAAAAAAGGGTTAAGGTAGGGAACTTACCTTACTTACATGTATTTGATATCTCTGCTTGTGTAGTGATGTATGTGATTGCTTTACTTAATTGTGTAGAACATATTTAAATAAATGAAGCTCTATTTTTTTTTCGTTGTAGCCATAGTTTTGTTGCATGAAACATTAAGCAAGCAGAAATGTCATTATGGGGCATACATCTAGTTAAAGATAACATGTCGTACACATAGTATCTATCATGTTGCATTATTGTATCTGTTTCCTACTGAGAATCTTTCAAATTTCACCCTCTCCTACAAATAATTTAGACAGGTGAAAACAGGAGGTGTACTGAAAGTATATAAGAGAACCTTACCGTAGGAATGCAGTAGTAGAATGAAGATGGGAAGATGTCTCCATTTCACTGGAACAAGTTTAGACACCCTAGTAGCCCTGTGTGGCTACATCATTTGTAATTGTCATATATAAACCCCTATGGGGAATTTCTGTAATCATGCATATATTATCAGTATATTAATGTTATTCTTGTGTTGCCCACTAAACTGCGTATCATTTTTCACAAATACTCTGAAAAAGGTGAAAAAAATAAGGGTGTGACACCCTTGTTCTCACTTATCGTGCACAATATCAATTTTGATGCCATTATCAAAACCAATACCATTGGTGTTCTGATACCACCATTACGTACATCGATACCACTCTCAAATGCACAAGTACTACTAATTACACTAATTGGGTGTTGGTGCCCTCTCTACACGTACTGATCTACTACTGTTTGATACCACTGATACAACCCTATATTGTTGTTACGACTACTGGTATCATTAACATGTGTACCTGTACCACTGATACTACAAATTGGGTACTGGTACCGCCTTGTGCTCTCTGATACCACTGTACTATCACTAAGGTACAGATACCTTACCCCTTCCTTTTATGCAATGGTTAACAAATAAAGGTGGTTTAACTTTTTGGTTTTCTTTGCTATTTGTAACTCCCAGTTATAGTAGCACTATCATAGGATCACTATAATATTCACATGAGTAGAAAATATAACCTATAGTCAGAACCCCTTGCTTTCACTAGACCTTTACCTCTATACAGACAATTCCGTTGCCAGAATCACTACTCTGATACAATAACTGTAACAACCATCCGTTAGCCCCAAATGTGGGATTAAGGGCTTATGACTTCAAAAGTGGATGTAATTATTGTTAAATAAACACTTTTGGAGAATGTGATGTGAAATTCAATTTGAATGTGTTATAATTAGTGCCCAAACCATGTATTTAAGCTTAAGTGTGTGATAACGCTTAAAATGAACCCTAAGTATAGGGAGGGCGCATGGTTAGGTGATATGAATGACAAAATGTGTTTGGTGGTGATTCGGTATGAATTGCCATAATCGGGGGCAAAATGGGTAAAAAGGAAAGTTACCAACCAATTGGTCAATTACTGAAGAGGAAACTCATTGGTAACTCAAAGGTCAATAGTTAGGATTTGATGGTAAGTGATCAAGAGGGTGGAATCATATGTGGATGTGCTCATGTGTGTTCATGAAGGGAGATGTGCAAGATCATGACAAGTGGCAACATGAGAGCCATTAGATTAAAGTCAAATTTACAACTTTTTCCTTCTCTCCTTTCTCCCTCCAAGTCAGCCAATCTACATGGCCAAGGGAAAAATCTGCTTTATCATTATCATCTCATCTTCTCTCACTTGCCTCCATTTTTGCCAAGCACAAAGATGAAAGAGACAGGAAGAGTTCAAGTTTTAGGTGAGAATTTGTCTTTGAATGCTCAATTTATCTTCGTTAATCCTATTCATGGTTATGAGAGCTTCATTGCTATGGTTTTAGATTTTTGAAAGGTGGTGTATGAGTACTTGAAGAAATTTGAAGTTTTAGAATCAAGGATCTAACCTTAAGAAGAAGAAGGGTGAGTATTTGATGTATTTTGACATATTTGTTATGGTAGTTAATTAAGTTTTGTAAATTTTGGATTTTGCCCTGATTTTAGTATAATTTTAGAATGGACAATTTGGATAGTGTATTTTATTGGATTTGGTGGCATAATGTGTCTTTGTGCCATTGGAGTTAGTTTGGAAATTTGGAAAGGAAATTCGTATAATTAGGTAATGAGTGAGAATGTGGTGTCCAAAATCAAAACTTGTTAGAATGGTAATTTGGTTGTTTTGGGCTTTCCATTGGGTTCCTAGGGCAAAATTATATAGGAGTAGTATTGGATAAGCATTTTGGGACCCTTGGAAGCATATTGGTTAAGTTTGGAAAATTCTGTCAGCTGCTGCATTTTGGCTTCTGATAAGCCTCATTAGAGTACATAAGGGTGTCACATAAGTGCAGCATCCTATTTTCCCTTTTCCTTCAGTTTTCAGTTGCACTTCCATGCCAGTTCACAAAACGAAATAACACTTATTATCTGTCTATTTTGAAGCTTACGATGTGAATTTCTAGACTGGAAAGTTTCAGAATTTTTAGAGACCATTTGCCCATTCAAAACTCTCACACAAACTCACTGTCCAGAACAGAACTTCAAAAGACAGAATTCCAGTTTTTGCAATTTGGCTTCCAATGGTTGCATTTTCATATCAAACACCATTCTCACACAAAATTTCATAAGGAATCCATTGGAAACACCAAATCAACCAAATTCACATTATATTGACATGTTTTTCCAACAATCACAACATGTCATCACTCAACCATAACACAATTCACAACATTGTAACTCTTCATTCCAAGTTCTCAAACCAATTCCAATGACACCAAAACACACTATGGCATCAATTTAACCACAATTCACCATTCAAATAATCCAATTCAAAAATCACACAAAATCAGGGCAAAATTCGAAATTCACAAAGCTCATCCATAATTCACAAAGCTTAGATCAAAAGGCTTCAAACACTCACATCTTCCTCTTTCCCAAACCAATTCCTTGATTCTTCATATTTCCAATTTTCCTCAAGCTATCAAACACCACCAATCAAGAATCTAAAACCATAGAGATGAAGTTCTTATCACTATGAACAATATTATAGAAAGGTGTTTAAGCTAAAGAGGTCACCAAGCAAGCTAAAAACTCACCTCAAACTTCCTCTTTCCTCCCAAGCTTTGGGACGTCCATGGAGTGTGAGAGAGAGAAGATGAGATGGTGAAAATGATGAAGCAAGTCAGTTTTTAGAGCCCCAAAACCGACCTAAAGAAAGGGAGAGGAGAGAGGAAAGATCTTTGACATGTTGACCTCATCCAAGGGCTCAAAAGATGCCAAGTGTCAAGATCTTGTTCCATCAACCATGAGTTCACATGAGCACACCACATGAGATTCCACCCTTTGATCTATTACACAAATCAATCTCAACCATTGATCTTGAAGTTACCAATGAGTTTCTTCTTCGGTAACTGACCAATTGGTCGGTAACTTTACCATTTTGCCCCTATTTTTGGGAATTCCCTTGGAATCACCATCAAACACTTCATATCGTTTCATTTATCACCAAAACATGCCTTCCCTCTATTCTAAGTCAATTTGGATGTTAAGCCACAATTGAACTCAAATACAGGGTTTCTGCATTGCTCACAACGCATACGAATCACGGTTCACATCATATTCTCCAAAAGGGTTCATTTATCACTAATGACATCCACTTTTGGAGTCGTTAACCCTTAATCAAAATTTGGGATTTTGCTAAACCGGGGCTTAGCTATCCACTTATCTCAGGCTTATTCTCTAGCCTCAAGTCTCAAAATTCGGGGTATTACATTTCTCCTCCCGTTCAATAAATTTCGTCCTCGAATTTTGTCGTACCACAAAAACCATAAACTTGGATGCTTCTTCATGACGGCTTCCGTTTCACAAATTAGTCTATCGTGGGAAAGTCTTTGCTAGATCACCCCCACAATTGGTGCATCACAATTCAAATTCTCAAAAGAATCTTACATAATAAATGCAACACAGTTGCCTCAAACTACAATCGGCCCATTTCACGATTGCCGCACAAACACAATCACCATACACTTTGCCAAACAGATACAATTGCTTCCACATACGATTGCCACAACACCATCATCACATAACCACAATCATCGTAAGCCCCTCAATTATTGAGTGGCTAGTGCATCTCAATATCCGAAGGCTCTAAATCATGAGCCATATCATAAGTTTTTGGCAGTTGGGCAGCATAGGCCACTACTCTGCTCAACTCAATCTAGTTACCCCTTTCGGGAGTAAACACCACAACCTCAATACATCAAACGATAGCCTCAGCTGTATACACAAACTCTTCTGCTGTATTCGCGTTCAGAACCTTACCCTCACCCGTACACCCACCAGTAACTCCACCAGTGGTAACCAGGACTTTTGGGTATCAACACAATATTACTTCTCTATCAACTTTCATGGTGTCGCCCTCACCCGTACTCCCACCAGTGACTCCGCTAGTGGTAACCGGGACTTTTGGGTATCAACACAATATTACTTCTGTATCAACTTTCATGGTGGCGCCCTCACTCGTACTCCCACCAATGACTCCGCTAGTGGTAACCGGGACTTTTGGGTATCAACACAATATTACTTCTATATCAACTTTCATGGTGTCGCCCTCACCCGTACACCCACCAGTGACTCCGCTAGTGGTAACCGGGACTTTTGGGTATCAACAACAATCACAATATCACATCATCTGGTCACTCCGGAATCTCAATTTCTTCTATCCAAAGTACCCGACCATAATAGCCCACCTAGAGTCTCAGTCTCTTCTATCCAGGCGCCTTTTATTGTCACACCCCCTTAATGGGTGCCCACGCTTCCACAGCGTGGCTGGCTCCCACATCACACCCGTCTGATAGATGCCCGTGGGTTACCGGACTCACAATTTTATTGTCACACCCCTTCAGAGTACCCACCCCCTGGTCAACTACGTACCAGGGCTACGATGGCCGTCCCCTGACCGGGAGTGGTAGGCAGCTGGGTTACTCACCTTTCACCCAAGACTCATAAGAAAATCCACTTTCTTATCAAACGTACATTGCATACTCTAATTTTATGCACCGCCTTTTGCCCGCCTCGGGTCAACACCAGTGCAACCAATATGGTAGCTGGCCATGCCGGGGTAATTGCCCTCACAAACAAGAATCCTCGATCATGTAGTCGAATTCGCCATCAGCTAAACTAGCTCTGCTCTGCTGTGGCACACCTCAATCCCAGCTTGTTCACAACTATCACAGATTCACAATCACACTCCACCCTCATCCCCTTTTACCGCCGGGAAGACACACAGTCTTTACCCGAACCGTTGCTAGCGACTCAGGGACTATTGGCGTGGTAGTGCATATACATAGCCTCGCGGCTCACAAATAGTCAATCCCCCGTAACTTCCACCCCAGTGGAATGGTCCTCCATCATAGAAATCACCCCATGAGGCCGCAGGTGAGAGACTCACAATGCATAATTGCATCAATCTGGAACCAGGCATTTAAATAATTTCACATTCAACATCACAAATTCTTTTCACAAAATAATCTGGACTTCGAAGTTTTACCTCCTAAAGCCATGGTTAACACATCATTCTCACGGTAACCTTGAGCTTCTGCTCAATACAATTCTCAAAAATATCACATTCTTATGCTTCCGTTGCACACTCTGAAGTCAATCTCCTCATCTGTGCTTTAACAATGTCAAGTTGATTTAATAGGAGTCCCATATGAATCTCCTACTACAACTGACAACATTCACAACATATATTCATCTGCGTCAGACCTTGGCCTAATTCAACTTGAATCATTCAAAGCCACAACCAGCACTTTGTTGAGATCCTATACTCCCAACGTTCCTAGAGCTCTATTCTACGATTCAACGTCATGGCGAGTGCACACTAAGGTTCATCGTCACGGTAGCTGCACACTAGGGTTTGTCATCACGGCGGCTGTCACAATTTTTTTTTATATTGTCACACCCCTTCAGAGTGCCCACCCCCTGGTCAACTACGTACCAAGGCTCAGCCGGCCGGCCCTTACACTAAGCCTGGCAGGCAGCTGGGTTACTCACATTTCACCCAGGACTCACATATTCCCCCATATCTCCACCGCCCCAAGGCACAGTCCTCCTACTGTGTGCCATACACACCCCCAGTGGGCCGCAGGTAATAAACACACAAATAGCCGCTCCAATCAGACGTCACCGTAGGTAGCCCTCTCCAATCAGAACTCCCCGTAGGTTGCCTTCTCCACTTCGAATCCTCGTAGATAACTCTTTCAAATTCAAATTCTCCACAAAATCACTTTTCCCTATGCTAGATTAACACTAGCAACCTTAGGATACCTGATACACATTTCAATGCCAATCTAGTACCACATCCTGGTACCACAGACCATATAGGTCATATCAACCTCCTAAGGACCAACTTGACTATTGAGTTTGATCCTTAGATCACAATTCATCTTTCAAACCTTCAACCTCAGTTGAACCGGGAAATCACTTCCCCCAAATCCACGGGGCATCATCAACCCCAACATAAATCTAAATATCTTTGCCAGCCTAAGGCACCATGGTCCCCTAGGTCTTAAGGCCATTATACACACAAGCTCAGTATGACATCACTATATGTAAAATCATACTACCTAGGGTTTCTCACCCAACGTCTAGGTTGGAGCCATGATTAACCTAGAACCTCAATATCACACATCTAGGAAATCATTTCATCCATTCTCAAATCAGATGATGGGTCTGATTACCTCCACCTATGAATCTACACATCTATTTCTCAGGCAAACCATTATATCTTTAGATTCCACAATGATTTTCCACTTCACAGTAATCAAATAATGTATACACAGTCCACAGATCACATATATCCACAACCAGCAGGGACCTTAATGTATATACCACAAAAAACAAAGTCATTCTCTATGACTTAAGCCAGCAACTACTGCCACTATCCTAGCAAATTCCCATGTTTGCAAGGAACTGCAGCTCTGATACCAAAATGCAACCCCCTTCGGTAATTATATCCGAAATACGCAATTAAGATGAAATAAAGACCAATAAGAAACAAACCTTATTTAAAATCCCATATTCATAAAAGGGTTTTCACAAATAACTTTCGAAATATAATTTACCTGGTCTCATATTCAATTTCGAATACAATTACATTACGTGGAATATCACATTTATACAAATATCAGAGTGTACAACCATATCATCCCGGCAACTTCCGGGTTCATATCTTTACATAAAATTCATAGGGCACATTCGTCCTTTACAATTCCTCAAACGGGGACTACACAAGTCTCATCTCTATACATAATCAAAGATAGATCCATATATACCCATCCAAATCCAAATACGAATATCCAAATATACATCCCAACTATGATAACCAACTACCAAAATCTATAACCAGAAGTAGTCCTCGTCGCCTTTGCCTGTTTGCTCCAACCTCGATCCACCTACCCTGTCAAAATGTTGGTAAGGGAGGGTGAGATTCGAGAGAATCTCAGTAGGAAACAGATACCTATATGCATGTATGATATGTGTTTAATGCATGACATGCTTTGAATACATAACTCATGTTCACACAATGACATATCTGCGTGCTCAATGTTTCAACAACATACTCATGGCCATAGCATAACTAGAAACAGAGCTACAATCATTCATACATGTTTCACATAATCCAGCAAAGCAATACATGCATCAATACACAAACACAACATCAAAGCATGCAAAAGAGGTAAGTTCCCTACCCTTTTCTTTCCACGTATGCTCCAGCTCCGCTTACTCGCGATCCAAATGAATACTGAACCCTATAAACCAAATCAAGGATATAGGGTCAATCTCAATTCCAAATCCTTACTTTTATATCACTTAAAGTTGGTTACCATTCACACCCTTTAGGTGGCTAAAATAAGATCAACAAAAAGCCTAAAGGATAGGGACGTACTAGGTTGGAAATCACCTTTCAAAATCACAAATTGCTGAAAATGGGGGTTGGCTGCAGCCAAGACTCTCTGGCTGCAGCCAAAACACGTACAGAAGGTTTCTGGCTGTAGCCAAGAATTTCTGGCTGCGGCCAAAACGTGCACAAAAGGTTTCTGGCTGCGGCCAAGACGTGCACAGAAACTTTTGCGTTGCAGCCAGGGAAAATTCAAAAATTCATAACTAATTCCACAAAAATCGAAATGAGGTGATTCCAAAGCCAAATGAAATCTATTCAGGTCCTCTTCATAGGAAAAATATGGCTCATTACTGGAAATCACCACAAAAATCCAGATTTACTCAAAATCCAACATTGCTCGAAAACAGAATCCAGTTTCGTCCTCAAACTTTGGACAAACATAAATCCCAGTTCACAAAACGAAATAACACTTATTATCTGTCTATTTTGAAGCTTACGATGTGAATTTCTAGACTGGAAAGTTTCAGAATTTTTAGAGACCATTTGCCCATTCAAAACTCTCACACAAACTCACTGTCCAGAACAGAACTTCAAAAGACAGAATTCCAGTTTTTGCAATTTGGCTTCCAATGGTTGCATTTTCATATCAAACACCATTCTCACACAAAATTTCATAAGGAATCCATTGGAAACACCAAATCAACCAAATTCACATTATATTGACATGTTTTTCCAACAATCACAACATGTCATCACTCAACCATAACACAATTCACAACATTGTAACTCTTCATTCCAAGTTCTCAAACCAATTCCAATGACACCAAAACACACTATGGCATCAATTTAACCACAATTCACCATTCAAATAATCCAATTCAAAAATCACACAAAATCAGGGCAAAATTCGAAATTCACAAAGCTCATCCATAATTCACAAAGCTTAGATCAAAAGGCTTCAAACACTCACATCTTCCTCTTTCCCAAACCAATTCCTTGATTCTTCATATTTCCAATTTTCCTCAAGCTATCAAACACCACCAATCAAGAATCTAAAACCATAGAGATGAAGTTCTTATCACTATGAACAATATTATAGAAAGGTGTTTAAGCTAAAGAGGTCACCAAGCAAGCTAAAAACTCACCTCAAACTTCCTCTTTCCTCCCAAGCTTTGGGACGTCCATGGAGTGTGAGAGAGAGAAGATGAGATGGTGAAAATGATGAAGCAAGTCAGTTTTTAGAGCCCCAAAACCGACCTAAAGAAAGGGAGAGGAGAGAGGAAAGATCTTTGACATGTTGACCTCATCCAAGGGCTCAAAAGATGCCAAGTGTCAAGATCTTGTTCCATCAACCATGAGTTCACATGAGCACACCACATGAGATTCCACCCTTTGATCTATTACACAAATCAATCTCAACCATTGATCTTGAAGTTACCAATGAGTTTCTTCTTCGGTAACTGACCAATTGGTCGGTAACTTTACCATTTTGCCCCTATTTCTGGGAATTCCCTTGGAATCACCATCAAACACTTCATATCGTTTCATTTATCACCAAAACATGCCTTCCCTCGTTTCATTTATCACCATAGTGGGTCGGTCCAGGACCTTGTACTCTTACAAGTGCCTAAGACTTTGATTCGTATCTCTATATCTTATCAAAGTCATACTGGTCTTGTTTCATCTCTGCTCCCGTATAGATGACCGACCAGGGACATTTTAGGACAATCTTTATGAATTATCCAAGGATACAATTATCACAATTAACATGCAAACAATATGATAACAGAATGGAGAAATTTCATTAAAATAATAATATTCAAAGTACAATGATTGGCCCTTAGGGCACAATTTCCAATAGTTGATACGGTGAGGTTATATAGTTGTTAATGCCCAAAAGTTACGGTTACCACTAGCAGAGTCACTAGTTGGTGTACAGGTGAGGGTAATGTTGTGGAAGTGCAAATAGCGAAAGCTGAGGTATTTTTGTAAACAGCGAAAGCTGATGTATATGTGAAAATATCGAAAGCTAATATATCTTTGAAAATATCGAAAGCTGAGGTATTGTTGCAAATAGTGAAAGTTGAAGTATTTTTGCAAACAACGAAAGCTGACGTATTTGTGAAAATAGCTAAAGCCGAGGTATTGTTCTGAACAGCAAAAGCCGAGTTATGTTTGCAAATAGCCAAAGCTGTCATTATACAGGGCAAGCTATCATTATTGTGATTATAGTGAAAGCTATTGTTATACAGTGAAAGCTGTTGTTATTACGATTACAGCAGAAGCCGTCGTATTGTGTTTATAGTCATAAGTGCTATCGTTTATGCATAGTGAACCTATGGTACTATGAGTTACTCTCGAAAGGAGTGACTAGATGAAGAAATAGGCTTTGTCGGCTTTTATGCCTTGGTAACCTCTTCAAAAATAACCAAGGATTGCAATATAGGGTACAATCCCGGATCGTCTCTCGAGGAGCCTTTTATTAATTACCTAGAAACTAAGTGCAATGATTGAAATAAAATGAGTTAAAAATGGTCTTTGAGCTTTTTATCTAACAACTAAATTGCAATTAAACTAAAATGCTTTTAAAACTAATAATTTTGGATTTTTTTGGAATAAAAGTAGAATGGAATGGATTAGAAATGCAAATGATGAAGATGCTCTTGGAAATTGTTTTCAATGGCTATCCTTGCTCAATTAAGATATTTGGGGAGTTAATTCACTAAGCTTCTAATATATCAAACCTCAATTACCATTGAGTCTAGCATCACAAGAGAGGAACCCCTACCCTTTAAATGCTATTAAGCCCTCTTAGTGTAATGAGTTTCTCTAAGTTTTCTAACATACCAAACCCCAATTACCTTTGAGTCTAATGCTTAAACTCATGAACCCATTTATTAAAACCCCTTAGAGAGTGACTATGAAATAAGCAATGCATTTAGGTTCAACTACAATTCCAAGTCAATCAAACTATCCAACAATACCATGTTAAATAGATAGAAAGCAATAGAATCATAGGAAACATATATATAACCATATATATTGATGAGTACAAATCCTCATTACAAATTCCAAATCACAACAACTCAATCCATAGAATAAAACATAACTAAAATTATAGTCTCAATATATAAACGAATTCTTAAACCTAAGAAATCAAAAATACAATGAGTTATAGATAAAATAAACTCCCCTTTGAAGCACATATGAGCTCAAGTCATCTCCAATTCATCCCCAAGAGCACAAAATTGACTAGCCAATAATGTGAATAGTTTCAAGAAAAATACTCAAACTCTGATTCAAACACCCAGCCATAAGATCAAAGATTAAAATAACCAATTATCACTGAATCAATTTTATACAAGGGCTGGGTTTGAATTCAGAAGCAGAACAGAAGAATAGGCACGGCTTAGACAGTTCAAGAACAGAGGAGAGGTTGCCGAAGGTGGAGCAGCGACAGTGAGGGATGACGATGGTGGTGGATGAATGACGATGGTGGTGGATTTGAGAGTTCGAAGAAGGAGGTCTCTAGCTCTCTCTCAGCTCTCGTCTTACTGCTCCCTCCGTTTAGCTCTATTCTGGCCTTAGTCTGAAGCTCGCCAGAATCTGGAAAATCACACCAAAAACTGAAAACAGCGGTAGTGGTGGTGTTTGAAGATGAGAGAGAGGCCGACGGTGGTTGATGGTGGTGGTTAGTTGAGAATCGATTCTCAGCTCCCTCATCTCAGCTTCCAGATCCTAACTTCTCAGATTCTCTTTTGTAGCAGCTCCCACTGGTTCCTGTGGCTCTCTGTGATTCTGTTTCAAGGTGGTCGCCGGCGGCAATGGTGAGATGAGAAGCTTGTGCTGCCGGCGACACAAGAAAGGGAAGGGAGGAAGCAGATGATATGCGTGATGATGATGCGATGATGGTGATCCTTCCCCAGCTGCGGCGCTGCTCTCTCCATATATCATTGTGTCTCGTGTCTTCAATTCGGGTCACTGCATGTCCAGATTGCATGTCCACCGGGTTGCCCGTTTCTGTTTCTTTTCAACTGGTTTGGGCTTGGGCCCGCGTCTGGCATTTTTTTTAATCTCATCTGATATCCGTTCTGGGCTTCCTAATTGGGCCTATTCTGTTTCTTTTTTTTTCTTTCTTTCCATTGGGCCCAATATTCCTCAAAATAATTAATTTGAACATCCCAAATCCTCAATTTCTTTCTTTAATACCTACAATGTAAAATTAAGCACAAGGTAATATCAAAAGTTCAAGGGACAATAAAAAATATAAATAATTAATGAATTGTGACCATTTTGCCCATAATTCCTATTAATTCAAAATAATTGTCCCTAACCAAAATTAATGCTTAATAATCCAATAATGTCCCATAAAATACATTAAAATCCCAAATTAATCATGGAAAATTCATATAAAAATATGGTTCAATCACTAGATTGAGCAGAGTGGTGGCATGTGCCTCCCAACTGCTTACGGTGATGGTGTTTTGTGGCAATTATATGTTATGGCGATTGTATTTGTTTGGCCATTGTGTTCTGCTTGTACTCATGCTAAAATGGTGACACTATTGCATATATGATGTGACAGTAGAACAGTATGGTGACCATTAATGCCCTAAGTATTTTGGAGATTGAGTATCATTCGGATAAAGTGGATGTTGACACGAAAATGGTTAGTCGAAAAATGATTTGAATTGTGGGTGTAATGATAGAGGATTTTTGGGATTTAAATTTCCTAAATCCAATCGTATGTATTAAGTACAGTGTTCCCCAAGGGGGGAAGTGATTTGATGATCGTGATTGAAGAGGCTCAAATTTGGGCTAAACGAGTCCAGTCTGTTCGAATTACGATCAAATGAGGTGGGAGCCTCTAGAGTTTGAAAACGGAGATCACATGTTCGTAAAAGTGCCTCTGGGTATGAGAATTTGTAAAGCAATCAAGCATAAGGCGTTGAGCTATGATGCATTGGTCCGTAGAGATTCTTGCGAGAATCAAACCTAAAGCGTACCGTTTGTGTGGGTGGTCTAGAAAGGACCATCCCAATAATAAGTAATTTATGAAATAGAAGCCATCATAGGAGGCATTCGGAGTTATGGCTTGAGTGGTGTAACAAATTTCAAGGACGAAATTTATTGTATGGGGGGAGAAATGCAATATCCCAAAAGGTGATTAAGGGTTAATGACTTCAAAAGTGGATGTGATTATTGATAAATAAACACTTTTGAAGAATACAATGTAAATTGTGATTCGAATGTGTTATGAGCAGTGCCTTAACCATGTATTTAAGTTCAATTATGGATTAACATCTAAATTGAATTGGAATAGAGGGATGGCACATATTGTGGTGAAAATGGTGTCATATTGTGTCATTGTGACATTGGAATTTGTTTGGAACTTGAAATGGAAAGTTTGACAATTTGGTGGTTTGTGTTGCATTTTGGTTCAAAACTAGATATGTGTGGATGTGATGAGAATTTGGTTGTTTTAGTGATTCCAATGGTTTCCTTGTGAAAATTTGTGTGGGAATAGGGTTGTTTGTTGATTTTGGAGCCATTGGACACAATGGTTGGAAACTTGAAATTCTTTCCAGTGTGAACTCTGTACAAGGCAGTTGGTTTGTATGGACGTTTTGTATGGGTAAATGGTGTCTAAAAATTCTGAAACTTTCCAGTCTTAAATTTCACATGCCAAGCTTCAAAATGGGCATATAATTCATGTCATTTAATTTTGTGAGTTGAGAGTTATGATTTTCCAAAGTTGAGATTAGAACTAGAATCTATTTTAGAGCAGTGTTGGATTTTGTGTAAGTCTGTATTTGTGTGGTAGTGTCTGGTGATAGTTCATATTTTTCCTGTGAAGAGAACTTAAATAGCTTTCAATAGGCTTTGGAATCACCCCATTTTGATTTTTCTAGAATTAGTTATGGTTTTTCAAAGTTTGGGCAGAAAATCTGCTAGAATTTCTGAAAAATCCTAAAATTAGGAAATTGATAAATAATTGAATTATGGCATCATCATGATATTAAAATATCATGTCCTTCCCTTCTTCAGCCATACCTAACACATATTTCAGCTCAAGAGAGAGAGAATATTTGTGAAATTCTAGAGAGAAAAAAGGGAAGAAAACTCATGAGGTAGGTTGATTTCTTCTGTGAATTCGTACCTAACGCGTATAAGACTGCTCCTAAGCTTCTCTTCCATGTTCTTGAAGGTTGTTGAAGCTTAAATTTTGGTTTGGAAAGTTAGGGTTTTTCAGCCGCATCAAGAAATGCCAGGAGGAACTGAAAGGTAACTCCTAAACCTTCAAATATTGATTGTTCTAGCTGCTGTTGTTGCTTTTGTCGGTGAAATTTTGCCGGATTGTCTTTGTTTGAGAAACTTGGAAATGTTGTGTTAGAAGGGTTATGATGCCAAAATTTAGTCTCAAAGGTAGTTCTAACCTACTTAAAAAGGTGATAAAGTGATTAGGAGTAAAAAAGAACAAGTCTACGGAGTTAAAATCGAACAACCCCAATTTTTCCTGAGGAATTCGGAATTTCGGCCAAGGCTAGTTTGGAGGGGTTAGAGTTGGATTTTCAATGATTTTATGGTTCCATTGAGTTCAGGATCGAATATTAGGTGGGGTTACAATTTGTCACTTTTTTGGAAAAGCCCGAAAAAGCTTAATTACAAAAAATGCCCCTGAAACCCCTTAAAGCGAGGCTGTCAAGAGTATTTTTGTAATTTTACAATGAATTTGATAATTTCGAGTCTGGAAATGGATTCCTTGGGTGAAAATATGTAAGAATAGCCGAGGTTCAAATTTCGGGAAAAGTACAGTCGGACTGAGTATGGAGGGGTTGGGGCGGGTCCCGAGGAGTATTTTGGTAATTTTTTATGATAGACTCATATAACCACCAGAAACACTATGGAGTGTCTAAACTGGTACATTTGATGTTTTACGACCAAGTCGAAGGATTGGCACGCAAATCGAAGCATACGGCTCGAGGTGGAAAAGGTCTAAGGTAGGGAACTTACCTCTCCTGCATGTATTGGATATTTGTACTTGTGTATTGATTCATGTTATTGTTTTTCTTGATTATGTGAAACATATATGAATGATTGAAATAAGGGCATGACATTAGGCTTCAAGAATAGGCATTTATGAAGACAAAACTGAATTATTTTGTCTTATGTTTGATGTGATTCAAGAAGTTGTGCCTTCAAATTCAAGTTATCCTTTGCATATTCCAAGTGGACCAATCACAAGAGCAAAAGCCAAACAAATTCAGGAAGCATTAAATGGGCTAGTACAAGATACTTGGACAAAGCAAGTAGCAATTGGATCAAAGTTAGACAAAAATGCTGAAAACGTCACTAATTTCATATGGGCTGCAAATGGAGAAATTGATCAAGTTTTGGCCTTGCAAACTTAAAACTAAAGAGAGCATGGACTTAGTTTTAGGGTCACTACTACAAAAAGGGTAAAAGGTGGCGCACATTTTGTGGCCCTTCTTTAAACAAGTGCCACAGCTTCCCTTTTTTTGTTTTTTACTTCTATAACTTTTTTTTTATTTTGGGTACCAGCTGTGGCGCCTAATAGGTTAGGGGCCACAATTGGGGAGGCCTAGTGTGGCGCCTGTGTACCACACTTGGAGCAGCTGTGGCGCCTGACCCACCAGGCGCCACAGCTGCACCAAAGATCATGTGTGGCGCCTAAATAGTTAGGTGCCACACATTATATATTAAATATCAGCTGTGGCGCCTAGGCATCCCAAGCGCCACAGCAGATGAGGCAATGTGTGGTGCCTAAATAGTTAGGCGCAACACTTGCCCATTTCTAAAAAAAAAAGGAAAAATTTCAAATGGATAGTGTATATCTCTTAATTATTTCATTTCCCGCGTAGTGGTCCCGTGTCCACCCCCCATTCCTTCTCTTTTTGACTACTACTTCACTTTAATTATTCAACTACTTTCTCCTCCATTAAACTACTTTCCCTTTCTCATCTTCTTAGTGGATCCGTCGGCCCCCTCCCTCCATTTCCTATTATCTTCACACTAAAAAACACACCCACACGCTCACTCGTCACTCAAGCTAGCGTCACCAACGTGGTCCCCCACTCCCTGCGCTGGTCAATTAATAGATTTGTAAGAAGAAGACTGTTTCATTCTAGCTTGCTTTGTTTAAATTTTTTTTAGTCAAGATAAACCGTAATATAACGTTTGTCTTTTTGTTCCTAATTTAATAGGAAATAGTGAAAACTTAGCTTGTTTCATTTGCCTTTTTGCTTTGTTTAAATTTTTTTGCCGACAAGCTTGCGTTTTTTAGTAATCTTTTAATTTACTTAATTAGTTGTTGATGTACTGTGTTCACATATCAAGTTCTTGTATTGTGATATTTTTTATGTTAGCTTTGGAGAGTATTAATGTAAGAACATTATTGTTGGGGAACTTGAATTTTAAATGTGAAAATATATATATATATATATAATAGGTTGAAATATAAAATAGAAAGATTGACAATTTGTGGAGATGATAAACATGAAAGCCACTCATTTTATATAAAGCTTCACAATCAGGAAGTATAAAAAATGACCACAGGAAAAAAAATAAGAAGAAGAAGAAGAAAGAAAAAAAATAAAAAAAGAGAAAAGGAACCCTCCTGTGGCACTTCCTTAAACAAGCGCCACAGGAGAGTATTTTTTTAAAAAAAAAAATTTAAAATGTTGTGGTGCTTCCAAGCGCCACAGTTTTTTTTAGTGGCGTTCAGATATATGGCACTTCTCTAGAGCCACAGTTAATGCAATTATAAGCACCACAGCTTTACTTTTTTGTAGTAGTGGGTGTGCATATTTCAGAATTGGTTGTGAGTTCGTGGGATCTTCCCTTTTGGGTTCGTACCATCTTGGTATTAGAGATTCGGATCTAAATTCAGGTCTTATTTATCTGTTCTTTGTTTCTATTTTTGTTTTAAGTTTTGTGCTTTGTTCTTCTATATGTTCGTGTTCAGATTTATTGCTTCTATTCGTCAACCTTTCCTTTGTATTTTCCAGTATTTAGTAAGCCATTTTCATAGTTCAAAATCTCTTCGGTTATCTCATTTTGGAATCATTTCAATCAGATTTGTCATTTGTGAGTTCCATCCATTATAATCTAGTTGTACTTTCTAGAAAATTCTGGGTTTGTTAATCTTCATTTTTTCTAGAACGTCCTGAAATATTCTGTCCTTGTTTGACTACTTTTCCTTTGTGTTTTACATCACTCACTAGGTCTTTTTCATTGTTTAGAATCTCATCTTTCTATTCGTTTTGGTCCCATATCAATCCAAAATTCCCACTGAGTTATAGTCTTTTCAAAATAGACGCTTTTCTGGGATTTCTGGGTTTAGATTGCTTGAGTTTTGTTGTTTGTGATAGATTTTGCATTAATTATGAGCTTATTTCTTGCATACTGTTTTAATCATGACATCCGATAACAGTGCATGTGTTGAAAATGTGAGAGATGACTGATGTAAACACATACTAAATTGCATCTATTTTCACCATATAAAGAGTGTTGATGGATTCAAGTCCCCCATTGTAGACAACAAAATTCAATTACAGAGAATCACTATTCGTGTCAATCAAGTTTTTTAATGACACAATTACATGTTGGCTTATAATCACATAAACACGAGGAACGTATAAAATGACATGGAATAACAATAGAAATGGACGACTGGGAGCTTACTCTCGGCAATACACAAGCCGTAGAACAAAATGAGATATAATAACGTTATTTACAACTTCAGATGCATGTTGAAGCCTTATGCGTTCCCATAAATTTTTTATTTGTATAGAGGATATTCCATAGTAAATGACGTGAATGTTTGGAAAATCCAACAGTAAATATATCATAAATATGAGATTTTACTAACTGATCCATTTCTTCTGGTTTCTTTCCCTGAGATAAACCATCAGAAATTCCCTGAAAACTGCAACACACAATAATAATAACTATCAATCAAACAATTTTGTACAAGTCTAAACTCTTGTTGCTGGAGAAAAAGCACTTCAAACACTTGCTAAATATTGATGATACCACTGCTACGATAGAATTTGAAAAGATAACATATTGAGGAAAAATGTATACTTGTAGCGAATTTTGATACCACGTTCTTGAATTAGGCTGGAGAACTTTTTCCCCTTCACCACTAATCTCAAATTATCCTATGCCAACTAACCAGTTAGCTTGTTCTTTAATTTGCCATTTCTGATATTCAATCATGAAACCACAATCGCAGAAGCTAAAATCAGTTAAAGACATAGTAGATTAGCAATGCTATTCAACTGCAAAAGCCTAAACACTAAAATTGCTGGCATTCCAAAGAACATATGTGCATCAATAGATAGTTGGAATTCAAATAAGAGAAGAATAAAAAATAGAAAATAAAAGTAAATGGAGAAAATTCACCTCAAAGATGATCCATGGCGTATAGCTTGAAATCCTTGAGCCTGACTTCAAGTGATGAGGCAGAACGATAGAGTGGAAGGGTATTAACAGCATCACCAGAGGAGATATTCTGATGGAAATGAGATCGAACAATTTCCATATTTTTTGTCAAAACATGTAGCCAACTCTTGGCGGATAAAGTTTTAGCTACTTAATTGTTCCCAATCGAAGCGCAAATTATAGACTAAGGTGCAAAATGGCAAGAACACTGTATGACTGCTCATGTTTATGCGGGAGAACTTACCCAAAATAAGTGTTGTAGGCTTTTAATTGTACCTAAATAATTGCACCAACCAATTAACAAACCAAATTACCAATCATGAGTGCATCAATCTATACATCAACGTTCTTTGTGTTCTTTGTGTGATATAAAGTTTATAGAATGTCAATTGCCAACTATTCTTGAGTGAATTACATAACATTTGGAAATCATATTGCAACATATGTATTGAAATTCTTGACTTTTTTCTTTATATTTCATTTGTAAAAAAACATGGTTTAGATATTTTATTTTATTTCACTTTATAAGTATTCACAATCATCATATAAATAGAGAATATTTTTAAAAATAATAAACTAGCATTGACCTTAACAATTAATATTAATAAATAGTAAAATAACGTAAGTTATTTTTCTGGTTGATTGTTTACTCTTTGTGTTTAAAATTATATTGAGTTTACCCAAAAAAAATTATACTGAGATTAGAAAAATATTAAATAACATATTTAACAATGAGCAATTAACTAATTCTCTGTTGTTTTTTTGTTTTTGACTTGGAGCAATTAACCAACTCTAAACTTTACTGAAGTCATGCTTAATTTGTTTGCGATCATAGATATTGAGCATCAGATTTTATTGTCAATGTAGTATTGTCAGTTTATATTGATGATTAATTGATTCTCTCAAAACAAGTATATAAGAAATAAAGAGAGATAATAAGGGCAGCTTCAAAATATTTTGAAATCTAAACTACAGAATTTGAAAATTAAAATATTTTAAAAATAAACATATAAAGAATATATCAAGGGTGAAGCTGTCAGAGAAGCACTATCATGAACTTGATAATGATGTATATATTTGTGTTGTTTATCTCTTTTTTTTAACATTTTCATCTCTGATGCTCACGCTAATCCCAATTATCTTGGTGATAGAGGTTGCACAAAAGCTTCGTCAAACCCACCTTTTCTTGTTCTTTTGACCTAATTCTCGTGAGATGAAGCACAAGTGAAAATCTTTACTCTCACTTTGAAAAATTTTCAGGAGTAAAGACAAGCCGATGCTATTTCCAATCTCTTAATAAGATATTTCATCTTTCTATATATGAGAACAATACAAAGCTTCTCCATTGAACAAAGTGAACAAAGCTAAAGGGTAGAGAAAGACAGTGAAACACAATCAAAACCAATTATTATTAAGAAGCACTTTAATTAGCCATGGCAAAGAGAACAACAGAATACAAATGCCCTCTTTAGGTACTTCAACTGTAGGAAAAAATATTAACTAAAAGAGGAGATTAGGCGTACCTGGATGAATCCATGTTCGGATCCGGGTCAAAGCTCCAATACTCCATACTTGTGCCCACACAATTATTAGACTACTAGAGCCTAATTGTGATTTGCACAGCAGATCACCAGAACCAGAAAGATGGTAGGAGAGAAGGGAATTGCCAGAAAACTCAATGGCGGGGTGAATTCCAATTGAGGAGGCACACCCTATTTATAGTGGTTTATGGAGACCACTAATTAGGAAACGTGTGCACTCCTTCTTGCCCTCCAAGACAGCAATTAATTGTCTCTCAATTAATTCCCCAATTATGCTGATTTGTTCCTCTTTTAACAAATACATAATTATTGCTAAATATTCCCAAATCTGCATTTTATGCTGATTTTATTCTTATTTGATTAGGCTACTTTTTTCCTAATCAAATAGTCCGGCCCATGAAGGGTGGACTTGGACCCAAAGTCCAACATCTCCCACTCGCACTTGATGGGCCTCCCATCGTGCGTGCGTTATTCTTTCTTGTTTCATACTTGGCGTCTGCCGTGACTGCGTGGGCAAAAACGTCTTTAAGATTTGGTGCTTGTGATACTAGAAATCCTTTATATCGGATCAGCATCCAAGGACACCCTTTATATATAACCATATAAGCTATATGTTCATTGCCTCATATGCCCTAGATTCTCCCATACATATTGCTCATGGCATATCTAATCCCTCTCGAGTTAATATGTTGATTAACTCAGATTGCCTTCCATGCACATAGTATCCGCACTTACCAGCTACACATAGAGCTAGTAAGACGTCGACCACAGATACTAGTACATCTTATGTATCTAAGAGTAAATCTTCCTTTTTTGACTAAACATCAGTCCATCTTGACTTGGTCGCTTTCCTAGTTTTCACTCGTCTAACCGAATCAAGTGTGATCATGGAGCTTCAGCTAAAGTAGCTACCACCAAACCAAGCTTTCATGATGCCGCCTAAGTCTTAAGGGCATCGTGGAAGTATTCTTCCTTCCTGGGACTCACACTGTGGTGAACTAGGGATCTTTCACCCACATCCCGTGTTGCAATTCAACTTTTAAGCACATGCAGTATGAATTGCATGCTACGGTGAATGGTTTGAGGTGTACGTCGATTTCTTTATCTTTCACCGTACAGACATTAGTTCCAAAATGTACTCAACATTCGAACCAGAACTTCCTTTTTCACAATATCTCGTTTGTGAAAAAGAGTTCTTTGCCTGGCTACAGGTCTATATTCATTCTTCGATCCATTTTCTGTGTATATGCACACATGTGGATCTCATCTCAGTCTAACTGAGGCGACTCAAACACAAAGATTCTTCTCAACCATCTCATGGTGATCATTTGCTCGTCTTACCTTCCCATGCCCCCGTAAAACATGGGAAGACGGTTGTTCGTATGAGTGAACCAACCTCTTTTGACCTATATGACATACAAAACTGTATACCTTTATGTATTTACTCATAACATACATACCATTTCTTTTATCTTCATATAAAAGAAGTTCACGACCTTATATTTTATTTGCGCCCCTAGATTTTCATTAACTCAATGAAAATCAAGCTATGGGCTCAATAAGGGGATCTACCAACATCTTGTCAGTAGAAGGTCATTAAACTATCGCTTTCCCTCTTTGAAAGCATATCTCTCATAGAGATGTATCAAAAAGTATGTTTCGTCTTGCTGTGATACTTAGGATCCTCATCATAAGATGTTATCGTTTGGATCATTCTATCCACCATTCATTCCCAATCTCTCATAGGAATTACTTTAGCCATATGGCACTTTGAATGATGGCAGAACACGCCCTGTGTTCTATTTCCATGGATACTAGGAAAAAAATACTTTGTATATTTCCTTACTCCATCACCATTTTGCCTAGGTCTTGTATTGGAGTATCCTTTCAAAGAGGAAAGTTGTTGTCTTGACAACTTAATCCATGGTTATTCTCATAACCCATTTCACAGCATGACCAAAAACAACTTCCAAGTCTGACCCAAAAATATTTGGTCTTATGTACACCAATGTGTACATTCATATTACCAACTGTAGTCTCATATGGGACTCTATCCACCTTTCTTATGTTGGATTCGTCATAGGACATGTAACCTCTTTAGGTTTATTCCCTTGACTTCAGGGGTGTCTATGGGTTTGTAGTTTGACATCCCAAGATGTCTAAGGATTACACTTGTACATGTCTTAGGTGGAAAAGACTATATCTTTATTGTGCAATCTCCGTTTATCTTGTCATTCAAGATATTTGTTCAACCCATGACTTTCTCAACTCAGAATTTAAGGATTCTCTTATCCTTTATTCCTTTGACTCCCTTGACACTTGTTTCATTTGTCACTTGACAAAGGATGATTTCACAAAGAATCATCACTAGACCATTTGGAATTTATGTAGTGTTCTTCAATTATTTCGAAGTTGGTGAGGCTTTCACCTTGTAAAAACCTCATATACTACTATTTAGGTGATTGTTTCTACGAAGCCCTTAAGCTGCTTCATGTAGAGTTTATCATCCAATTTCCAAAATTCCAAATTGGAAGGTGGTCTTTACATCATCTTGATGCAATTTTCAAGACTAAACTTGTTGTCATAGCCAAAGTTCAAAGTTAAAATGCACAATGGACAACTTTCCATTGTATTACCCCTTAGCCACAAAGTGTTTTAGGTTCTACATGCCCCCAACAGATTTGAGAATCTACTTGTTCCCAATCGCCTCTTGGCTAAGTGACAAATTACCCAAACACGTATTTGGCTTAAAAGGAATCCAAATCCTCCTACATGACACTTTGCAATTCATCTTAGCAGGTCCTTCTAGTGTCTTTCAGACACTTATAGGTACTTATCATCACCTTCTAAATGATGAAGGGAGCATTCAATCCATTAGGGAATCTATCCCTTATAGTCATTCGTTAGATGACAATTTGCTCCGAGGTGGATTTCATAGGATTCTTTTCCTATGTATGAGTGAGGTAATTCTCTCGTAACTTACCTCTTACCTCTTTCATTATGAAAATGGTCTCAATTCTCCCACTCGGATCAGTGAACTTAGGAATACTTGGTTATTCCTTGTCACTTGTAATCCTCTTAAAGAGATTTATTGTGATTAATGCTCATTTCCTGCTAGGAAATCTGGGTTTTATGAACGTTGTGTCCTACGATTTTCTCTCAGTCACTGAACCGCCATCATTTTCACTAATGAAGATGTGTCATGTCAAATTCTCATGTCATCTCACAAAGAGATACCTTATATACCTTGACCCCAATATTCCTTACTCATAGGAAGAATTATGAATATAAAGTTGATGACCCTTATGATCTTAACGAACTTGGCCCTGGTCTAAGGCCTGTCCATGATTCATAGGGTAAGGTCGTGACTGACATAGAAGGCATTTGGTTAAGTGTGAATATAATAGCTCTGAGTCCACCTACCAACATATGGCTGGTAGCCTCATTGATGCCATTATATTCACAACCAAATCAAAGGAGAGGTCTAACTCTCTATTTCAACAATTCTATTATGTTGAAGGGTTCTAGGTATTGATAGTTGCCTAACAATGCCTTTCTTGCACACAAAGCAGCTTGAACTAATCACATGGGTGTCTCTAACCCTTGTTAGTTCAAAAAAAAAAGGTTTTTTCCTTTTAGTTTAACTGATTCCTGACTAGTTCAGCCATTATCTAACAGCTTCACACTTACCAAAAATCAAGTAAACATTACTGTATTTCGAGTAAACGTCCATAACGTTAACGAAACACCAAGCTCTTTGTGTTTTGCCCTCACGTTCATTGGTTTACTAACGTCATAATTTGCCAATTGCAGTGGATTTTCTCAAAAATGTTTCTTTGTCTTTCTTGCCAGGTAGAATAAGTTTTCAACTTGTTCATAAGGGTATTAACCCTTTAGTACACGTGATTTAGCAAATACTCTTTTGCTAGTTTGATCATTCCCTTTGATCAAGGTGTATATCTGGCAAGAAATGAAATCTTTTATCCCTAGAAAAGAAACATCAAAATCCAACAAGGGATTTGAGAATCATAGTCCCATCGATCTTTAACTAAAGAGATAGCAAAGATGTGATTCTGTCAGTTGCAATTGCATGGAGTGAATCAAGGTGGTTTATCTATACAGAGTTAACATGCAAGTTTCAATCCCTTGATTCTATCTCTTTATTGCTTTGTTTTTGACATGAAGCCATATGCTTCTGTGAAACATCCACAATTGATATATCCCGATTTTATCATAATATTGAATATCATATTTAGGGATTTTATCATTAATTTTTGGGTTAAATAGCATTTATTATGATTAAATTGAATTAAAGATGATTGTGTGAAAATAAATCTTAAAAGCATATATTTGTTATAATCTTGTAATTACTTTTTAAAATTTGAATTTTGAATAAAGATATTACAAGATATTGATCTGAATTGTAGGTCACATTGGAAAAGGGGGAGCTGAGGGACTAAATTGTAAAGATTTTCAAGGACTGCAACAGAAAATAAAATTCTGCATGTGGCTACAAGGCAATTTTGACAGGGAAAAGGGTACTTTTATGTAATATTAGCTCTCACTTTCAGGTGGAAAAATGTCAGAAAGAATTACAGAAAAGTACCCCTAATTTACAAAACGCCATTTGGGTCCCAAAATGCGAAGATCACCGTGGAACTGATTCACTTGGTTATCAGTGAATATTACAGAACAGGACCCCGAATTTATAAAACGTCATTTTGGTCTAAAAATCCGAAATTGACGCTGCAGCCTCTGGAACTGATTTCTTTCGAATTCTCACATAGATTATCGGGGAAAATCATATCTAAACATAATCTTGGAAGATTATATCCCAATTTGAAAGAGATTTGACCTAGATTTCAAAGGAAAAAAAGGAAATTAACAAGAGGGAATTAAAAAGGGGATGCACATCAGAAGAGGGGGACGGCCAGCACGCAGCAGAATGTAGAACACAGCGGCAGATCTGATCGCACCAGAACGAGAACGAGAACGGAGAGGAAACACGCACAGCCGCAGCAGACACAGACGAGAAGGAGATACACCAGACGCAGTGGCTAACGCTAGAGAAGGAGAACAAAGACCGAGATTCACCAACACCTTCATCTTCTTCTCCTTCCATTATATCAATTCAATGCTGAAGACTAGTTGGTAGGATGTCCCTGAAATCTCATTCTTCTTGAATGAAAGAGATTTGAGAGTTTTTTTAACTCCACAGATATCTCTATTGAGCTTGTCTTCATAAGCTCAGTCAAATAGACTTGGTCATAATTGGTCATTTAGACGATTATGGTATACAAATCTTATTTGTTCAAATAAGACAAAGGATAATTAGATAATAAGTTCATTAGTTTCATGTTCAGGAGACAACTATGTTGACTCCCATCCCAATCATACTAGTTAGCTCATCACCCTTTTAACCACAGTCTTCATTTGAACACTTTCCCCTTTGGATTTCTAGACGCATTCCAGAAAACTCCCACTCAATCAAAGAGCAGTTATATTAACAAGATAATAACACATTATCATCTAACTGGCATGAATGTTCAAGAAAACAAGAAGAGAATATACTGAATTCAATTCTATAAACTAACAGAGAATTTAATCTTAAATTCAATGGGAAAAAAACAAGAACATTCAAAAATTTAAGCCTCATATCATTGTCTCTTAACTAGGTTCTCCTTCTTATAGGCCCTTCTGACCATATTAACTCATGTAGCATCTAGCTACAATGTCAAACTCCTCTTTGCCATGTTTACATCCACTCATTTGGATGTCTTTGCAGCATACCTCCCACTTGATGAGATGATTCTCACATCTCTATCTCTCTTGTCCTTTGTCACAACATATGTGATAAAAGGTTGACTTTTAGAAGTCATTGCTTCAATCCAAGTGGATCAATGTGGTTAGAAGCATGGGAAGACTTATTATTATTCAATAATCATTGAATAATTTTAAGTTGCTGCAATTTTTCAGGTTTTATCTCTAAGAGTTTGAGTCAAGGTTGGATAGGATTTTATATTCAAAAACTCATTTGAATAATCCCTTACTTTTAAAGAATCTTTCAGCATTTAACCTTATGTTTCAGCTGAAATTACTCTTAAAAAACAAGCCAACATGTCCCAAAAAATAATAGAACCAACATTGATTCAATTCCAACATTTTTGGGAATCTCTAAGTGCACATAAGCACTTTTTTGACTCAAATCATATCCAAACGAGCTTCAAATATATGCCAATTATATATCAAATTGAAGCTCTCGAATTTAGGGATTTTTAGAAACCAACCACATCTCAATCGGAGGTCCCACGCGCTCTCACGCGCCCCTAGAAGGTGTCTGAATGGAAAAATCCTGAAAAATTGGAAAATTCCAGAATTGGCCACTCTCGGCGGTGGCGCGTGACGTACACGCACTGCCTTGCGGCCACCGTGGGCCGGCCCAAATGACTCCGACGTGCCTTCATCTCTTCGATGGTGCTTGCCAAGTGTCAAACAGAGGTCCCAGTGGGTCCCACGCGCCATGTGTCCTTTTTTTGGGGGGTCAACAGTCAACGGATGACTGTTGACCGTTGACGGGTCAACCGTGACCTATCACCGCTGACGTGTCAATGACGTGTCTCGGTCAACGTGGCTAGTCAACGGATGACGTGGCCTCGTTGACCGATGCTGACGTGGCGTTTTTCGTTGACATGGCAACCGCTCATTGGCGCCACGTGTCATTGGTTGACCGATGACGTGGCGTTGACTGCCACGTCATCATCTTCAACCTCCAACCGGGTTATCGCGACCCGCTAACTTCGGGAGGCCATATCTCCCTCGTTTTAGCTCCGTTTTTCGCGTTCTTGGTGTCATTGGAATCGTAGTTTGGCGAACTATAAATCCATAGCATTTATTTGATCTTAAAACCTCTGTTTCATTGATCAAATCACGAGTAAAGTTGCGGTGGCGACTAACGACCCGCAAACTTCTTTCCTTTGTTTTTCCCTCATCCGGACTCCGCTTGACGCGTTCTAAGCATCGTTGGAATCGTCTCTTCGAGATCTACACATCCATGGCCTTACTTTGGGCAAAAACACTGAGTTTCAAACACCCAATTTCTCTCGATGTTGTCGGCGCGACGTAAACCGACGTGGATGTGTGTCTCTGTGTTTCAAAGGCTCTTCTAACCTTTGAGGGGTCAAGTCTTTTCATTTTTGAATCCACATAGGTTTCAAAAGATCAACTTGAAAGAGATCCATAAAGGGAGGAGAAGAAACAAAGGAAATCGCATGACGTAGTATATATATATACGGTTATTTTATATATATAAACTAACCAAAAGGAGCAAACGTATGAACCTAGTATTTTATGTGTGCATGTTGAACCAATCTGGGAAGCACACACAAACACGCATATAATCGAAAAAACATAGGAGGCATATTCATGAACATGTATATATAAAACAAAAACAAATATCATGCTTGACCAAATATATATACATATGCGAGACACTTGTTCATGGTATATTTATGTATGCATTCGAAAATAAATTGAACCATCATATCATCTTTTATCATATAATCTCATATATATGATTGCACAGCGGAAATAAAAATCATGATGGGATATAATTAAAAAATTATAACACATGTTTATTCACATAGAATAACCACAGCCTCAAGGATCAAATGGCTTTGATGCCAATGTAGGAAAAAATATTAACTAAAAGAGGAGATTAGGCGTACCTGGACGAATCCATGTTCGGATCCGGGTCAAAGCTCCAATACTCCATACTTGTGCCTACACAATTATTAGACTACTAGAGCCTAATTGTGATTTGCACAGCAGATCACCAGAACCAGAAAGATGGTAGGAGAGAAGGGAATTGCCAGAAAACTCAATGGCGGGGTGAATTCCAATTGAGGAGGCACACCCTATTTATAGTGGTTTATGGAGACCACTAATTAGGAAACGTGTGCACTCCTTCTTGCCCTCCAAGACAGCAATTAATTGTCTCTCAATTAATTCCCTAATTATGCTGATTTGTTCCTCTTTTAACAAATACATATTTATTGCTAAATATTCCCAAATCTGCATTTTATGCTGATTTTATTCTTATTTGATTAGGCTACTTATTTCCTAATCAAATAGTCCGGCCCATCAAGGGCGGACTTGGACCCAAAGTCCAACATCAACAGAATAGGGATGTGACTAAACTCTTTCTTCTTTAGTTAATTCATTCTCTTCACTGTAAAGGAAAGGGAAGAGCATCAAAACTTAAAACATACCTATAATGGCTGGTGAGTAAGAGCCCAATAAAGAGTAAGCCACGACTAGTTGACCATGATCCACGAGTTATGATATGAGAGAGAGAGAGAGAGACTGGAAGGGGGAGACTGATATGGTGACAGAGTTGAGAGGGACAGGAGAGTGGCTGGCCACCGGCCATAGAAGAGGAGAGCGAGGGATTCAGGTCGAGAGAAGAAGGTGAACCGCTGCGAGATAAGAGTTAACGGCATAGGTAGCTAAAATTCCTACTATTTATTTGTGTGTAGGGCAATATATTAGGAAGTGTTATGAAATCAAGAAATTATAAGAGATTGAAATGAAGGGATGAAGAAAGACAAGAGAGAATTCTAGAGATGAATAGTATAGGAGAACTCTCATTCACATAGCATTATAATGTGCATTCAATCCTTTGGGTTAAGCCTATATTTATAGGCCTCCAATCCTCTTAAGAGTTACAATGTCATAAACATAAGAATTAATCTACATTATAAAATTATATCAAACCATGGGAGGTTATTGGCATGATGGAATTCTAAGAGACTATGAACATCCACTACCATAATATTCATAACACTTCCCCTTGGATGTTCATAAGCAAATGTTGTTCCTCATTAAAATCTTACTAGGAAAAACCCAATGGGACAAAAAAACCTAGTGAAGGGAAAAGAGTACACAATACATATTGGAGCTGCCTCATTAAAAACCTTACCAGGAAAACCCAGTAGGACAAAACCTTGGTTAAGGAAAAGAGTACAACATAGTCTCTTGGTACGAACCCACAAGGGAAGATTCCTCGAACCCACAACCAATTCTGAAATATACACACTCCAAGAAAGCTAAACTCATATCGACTATCCACTTGAACCCTTGAACACGAAAGAATAAGGACCTAAACTGTTGGAAAATGCCACAAGGTTGATCAAGCCTTGATAAGTTTGTTAGTTCTAAAAAGAACCCTAGAGAGAATCCACTCTCAAGAAACAAAGTGTAGAAGTGAAACTTTCATTTATCATTCAAATCTGAATTGTGTCTTACAAATGAAGAAGCACCAAGTATTTATAGGAAAATATGACCTAATTGCAATAATTGTAATTTTGAAAATAACCAATACAAATTGTAAAACTATATGCTAGGAAACCTAAAAGTCTAATACAATGAACACAAAAGTATAATGCAATCTGGAAAAAAGTTGAAAAATCAAATACAACATGCTAAAGAAACTAAAAGTCAAATCTGCCAACTACTTAGTGATTTTCGGACACCTAACTTCAAGAAAATGTAGTCAGCAAATTAAAGCTCAAAATATGCTTATTTAGGCCTAAATGAGTCCTCCCATGTGTAGTACTAGGTCCAAGCTCTTTAGTTTCAAGTTTGCAAGCCCAAAACTTGATCAATATCTCCATTTGTAGCTCATATGAAGTTAGTGACGTTTTCAGCATTTTGGTCCAGCTTTGATCCAATTGCTACTTGCTTTGTCCAAGTATCTTGCACTAGCCCATTTAATGCTTCCTTAATTTGTTTGGCTTTTGCTCTTGTGATTGGTCCACTTGGTATTTGCAAAGGATCTCTTGAATCTGAAGGCACAACTTGCTGGATCACATCATCTCTACTTCCCCTAATGATAATATCATATTTACTCCTCACATGGTCTCTACTCCCCATGATGATAATATCGTATTTACTCCCCCTGATAACGTACAATACCAATTTTACCCCTAGTGACAAGATCACTTCTAATGTATTTTTAAGCATATCTTTCTTTTAGCTGTCAAACTATGAATGATGCATTGTCACCAAAAGTTTTGCTAAAATGTAGTCCTCTAACATATCTTTTGTGTATGTTAAGATATCAGTATATCCTGCATTTATCTTATTCATTGTGAAAAAAATAAAGGAAAATTATTTTGAAAATCACCTAAATATATCTTGCATCCACATATTATATGATATTATTTTGTTATGAACAAAATGATATCATATAATATGTTCATAGGACTATCACACCAAATCTCATTTTTGTTTCCGCTATCATCCTCAAGAACTAATTTTTATCAATAAAATAATAATAAATACAATATTAGCATGATACGTAAATATTCTTAGAAAATGTAAGCTACTTCTGGACCATTAAATTCAATATATCTTTACAAGAAATTCATTAATTGTGGCAAAAATATATTATTTGAAATATTTGATGCATTCGATAACTCGATCTACAAGTTAAGGAAAATGTAAAATTGCTCATTTTTCAATGTATTTTTCAATCAATTATATATGATTGAATTATTTTCAAACTCGCACAACATTTTATATATAGAATTATTTTCTTGTATATGCTTCTAACATTTTAGATCTTTCAAGTATTCTCATATAAATTTCACTATTTAATAAGTCATATGAATAGGCTATATATAACAACATCTAATAGACGCATAATTTTATTTTCATATGCGGCCAGAAAGAAAATCTTTATTTTCACTTAAATATTTATATATTCATATTTTATCTGGAACTGTAGGTCCTTAATTTTTACATATCAAAATAATGTAATCCTATTTTCATTGCGTCTTTTCTCTTTTACTTTTCCTTTTGGCTAATCACTATTCTATCTACTTGCAAGATAGATTTATATATGCATAAGATTCTCACTTAATCACACTACTACAAAAAAGCGATATAATGACGCTTATTTTAAAAAATACTTTGGCGTTTAAGAAACGCCAAAGCTTTTGACGCCATTAAAAATACCTATGGCGCTTATCAATTTACAAAAATGCCATACATTACCTTATCAAATTAAATAAATAAATAAATTACATATGACATTTTATGTAACAAGCGCCAAAGGAAGAGGTGCCCTCCTTTGGCGCTTAAAAATCTAGTGCCAAAGGAGGGTGGGAATCCACCTTTGGTGTTTATATGATAAACGCCAAAGGAGGAGGAGTTCCTTTGGCGTTTATCATATTAACGCTAAAGGAGGGTTCTTTTTTGGCTTTTTTTTAAATATTTTTTTTGCTTTTTTTTAATAATTTGTTTAAATATTTTTTTTCCTGTATGATGTAATGCAAAAATAAATGTCTGATGATCATATATAAATTTTAGCAAATAAATAATCATATATTTCGTCTAGTAGGCCAATTACAATACAAAACAATGTTAGTCATTTTTTTTGAATTATTTTCTTTTCTTGATAAAACAAGCAAATTACAATGCGATAATAAAAAATGTAAAATAGTAACTACAATGATTTGTATTACAATAAAATCACTACAATATTATTATATTTGTAAGCTTAAAAATTAAAAAACTAATAATGTATAGGAAGTTTAAGCTGACAAAGTTGAAACTTCAAATCAATACCTGAAAAATAAAAATATAAGCAAACATATAAGAGTCATTATAGATCTTAACCAAAAAGAAAAAAAAAGAAAACATGGATCAAATGTTTAAAAAATAATGCTTACAAGCTAGAGATCTCCTACTTTTCTACTTGTTGCCATCAAAGAAAGGAAGGAGTGGAGATAACGAATAAGAAAAGCTAGTAGACCAATAAAGTGAGAGAGCAATGGATTGAAGTTATGGGAAATGATAAGCAGGAGAGCGATGATAGCGGGATGACAATAGAGGGGTGTTTAAATTTTGTAAACAAGGGAAGCTTTGACGCTTCATAAAAGAGTGCCATTGCTGAAACTTCAAATAAGTACCTAAAAAGCTGGTGGACTAATGGAGTAGGGGAGCAATGGATCGGAATTTATGAGAAATAGGAAGCAGGAGGACGATAATAGCGAGATGTTTAAATTTTATAAGACGATAATGGCGGGATGATAATGGCTGGGTGTTTAAAAACATGGATCAAATTTTTTTTTTAAAAAAATACATAGGAAGCGCCAAAGCTTCCTATTATAATATTTTTTGTTTTGTTTTGTCTTTTGGAATGTGGCCTTTTAAAAAAAAGAAATTAAAAATATATAGGAAGCTTTGGCGCTTCCTTAAGAAGCGCCAAAGCTTCCTATTATAATATATATATATATATATATATTTTAATTTTTTCTTTTGGAATGTGGTCTTTTTAAAATTTTTTTTAAAAAAAATACATAGGAAGCTTTTGATAGTAGTGAGTCTTATTCATAATTTTGTCCTCATTAATTCTCTTTATTCTCCTGGAACTGCTTCCAAAATTGTATGTATATTTAAAAATTATATAGAAATGAGGACAAAATTGTATATAATTTTGTTAAAATAAATGTTATAACAAGTTAAAATTGTTAAAACAAATAAAATATAGAAATACTTTAAAAAATTATATATTTACAACTCACACTTTTATATTTACAAGTTAAATTTAACAATTTATGTCTACACGTAAAAGTCGAACTTGCATGTTTACAAGTTAAATTTGTAAAAACATTACATTATTTTGGATCTTTATGGTTTAATTTTTTTACCTGACACTTATGAGTAATTTTCCCTACAAAATAGTAATCATATTATTTATTCTATAATAATAAGAATTATTATAGAATAAATGATATATTAAGAAAAGCTAAACACATTAAATTGATTTTGATTGGAAACATGTACTCTTAAGTATTAGTTTCCTTTACTATGTCATATATGAAACCAGTGTGGATCAAGCTTTGGCGCTTCCTTCCTATTATATTTTTATTTTTTATTTTTTTGAAAATATAAGAAGCTTTGGCGCTTCCACATAAAGCGCCAAAGCTTCTTATTGTTTTTTTTAAAAACAAATTGAAGACATTGTTTGGCGCTTGTACATGAAAGCATCATATAAGGTTAACGTCTACTATGACGCTTATAATTGTAAGTACCAAAGCATCAAAATAATTTTAAATAAATAATTATCTTTGGCGCTTTTTTAAAAAGTGTCATAAGAGCTGTGCCATTAAACTCCTTTTTTGTAGTAGTGTCACGTGAAATTTTTGTAAAGATCGTTGTTGACAACTTAATTTTTTCGGTTCCATTTTTCCTATGACATAATTTGTAACATCTCAAATTTTAGTCACCAAAATTCCTTTACAGCTTTATGGTATTAAAGGGAATAAAATAGTGAATATTAACACACTTGGATTAGTCAAACAGCGTAATTAGTAGCCACACAAATTTTGGGTCACAATAAAACATAAAATTTAATTTATGTCTTCATAAAAGCCTATTATTGAAGCCCAAAAATATAGAGATTGGAAGAACACAATTTTTGGACCCAACAATGTGTGATTTTCGGCCAAAATAGAAAAGCAAGAGGGAAAATAATTATTTGGTATTAATGGTACCATGTGGATGAATTTTTATCCAAGTTTAAAAAGATGACACAAAAGTCAAATTGACATATGTTAATTTGTAGTTAAATACTAACATTTTTAAGGTGGTGGAAGGAGATATTTGAAGAGTTATTTATCTCTTCCAAAGGCCATGATTTTTGTCAACAAAAGAAAAGAGAGTGGAAATCAATATTTGGTGATAATTATGCCAAAGAAGAAGCATTTCTAGCCAACTAAAAAGGAGGTTCAAAAGTCAAAACTTGTGGCTAGACACAAAGGAAGCAAGAAGAGAGAATTGGACAACATTCTTCCTTCACTTTTGTGATGTATTTTCGTATGACATGAGAAGGAAAGAGAAATTATTGGATATTGGAACATGAATGGTTCTCTTGGAAGACATTAAAGTCAAGTTCAAAAAGACTGGAGAAAAGTCAAATATATCATGCTAATGGACAATTTGATATTATTATTTGAGGAGGTGAAGTTGTGATATTGTAAATGGATCATTATCATCTCCCAAGAGGCATATTACGTCCAACAAGAAAAGCAAGAGGAAGAATAAAATACTTGGTCAAAATTAATTAAGAAGGAGCATTTTGAGCTAAGTATAAATGATGAAGAAATGTCAAACAAATCAACATGTGATAATTGGAAATAAAATATTATTACTTGAGGAGGTGGAAGAGGGATATTTTGAAGAGACAATTATCCCTTTCAAGACCATATATGTCGTCCAAATATGCGGAAGGAAAGAAAAGATGATGGTTTGAATTAATTTGGCATGTGATTTTAAAAATTAAATAATATATTTAAAGGAGGTGGATGTTGATAATTTTTTAAAATCTTTTATCTCTCTCCTTTAGGCATATTTCGTTCAAACAAAGAGAACAAGAGAGAGAGAGAGAGAGAGAAAGTTTGAAACACAAGAACACAAGGAGAGAGCACAAGTTATTCAAGGAGTAAATCAAGGTAGGTTTCAAGTGATTTCCACTTGACTATGCTTTCTAATTCATGGCAACCCTCTCTAATCTCTCTGTCATCTTGAAACACACATGTAGCAAGAACAAAATCAAGAGAAAGAGTAGGAGGAGGCCACAGTTTAGAGAGAGAAAGAAGGGAAATAAGAGGTAAGTGATAGAGCTCAATATTTATATATTTTTATTAATTAATCTTAGGCTTTTGTGGAGCTTAATTGAATATTTTGGGCATAATCAAGTGTTAATGTGACACTTTAGTGAAAGGATAATTTGGGAATTAAAGTGGTTAACTTGTTATATTTTTAATCAATATTGGTTATCCCCATTATTCTTTAATTGTGAGCAAAAGATATTACATTTGAGAATCTAATTTGTAGGTGATGACATGGTACAACTTATTTAACCAAAGACAATTGAAGAATTGGAGGAAGAGGCAACTGAATTAGTTAGGCAAAGAGCTGGACCGGTTTGATGAATTGGAATAATTGAGGTGTGAAAAGTGACTTGGACCGAAAAGGGGATTGAATAAGAAAAAGGAGAAGGGAGTTGGCTATGAAGTAAAGGGAGGAGCAGCACCGAGTAGACAATGAGAGGAGGAAATGAATTTATTAAAAAAAGGAATAGACCAAAGGAGAATGATAGCTGTGAAGAAATTAGAGAGAGGAGACCGAATAGATAAATTGAAGAGCTAGCTAGCTAAAATAATTGACCAAGAAGGAGCTAGACTAAAGTTGTTGAATCAAATGGGAGTTAAAAGAATAGTTGGATCGAAATGAAGTAAAAAGGAGCAATGCATTAAAGAGAGGGCTGACCAAGTTCACAAAAGGAGGAGGTAGATTGGATTAAATGAAGCACTGAATAGATGAGCTGGACCAATTTGAGAGGTGGGCCAAAATGATTGAAAGAGTAGAAAAGATGAGATGAACCGTGTGGAAGCTGTGAGAAAAAGGGAAACAGCACCGAAATGTATAACAAAAGGGGGGACCATGTAAAAAAGGGATGGAGAGCAACACCAAAGGAAATAATAAGGGTTTGGCAGCTGTATAAAAGGGAGGAAGCGGCGGAAATGAAAAGGAGAGCTGACCGAAATGGGAATGGAAGAAAGCACGTCTAGACAAAAGGAAATGAAGGAGCTGTTAGGTGCTCTAATTAGGGAACTATTTTGTGCTTTTCCTTTATCCTCCATGTCTAATTGCTCATCCTTCTTTCAAGCTTCATCTTCATCTTCCTCCATGAGTAGCTAAGTCTTGGTGATTTCCTTGAGTTGGGTAATGGTTTGAGCTTCTAAACTTCAATGAAATTCCTTTAAGCTCTCTTTTTAGTTCATGATTATCTAGCTTTGTTAAGTATGTAATTTGTGATCTAGATTGTTCTCTATGCCAAGTGAATAAACTTGGTGGTTGAGCTAGGAGTTGATTAATTAAGCTTTGTATGATTCATATTAGGAGTAGGTTGAATTGTTTATTTCAACTTGGTTTAGTGGATTTAAATGATTAAACTGAATATTTTGAATTGTTGTAATGGTAATTACAATTTAGGATTGGAAGTTAGTTATTCATCTCCTTGGGTAACTATTAATTGGTAGTATTCATTTAATTGCTTCGATTGAATAAATTAAATGATTATTGCAAGTATGGAGCTAGTGGTAGCTTAATTCCATCCTCTTGGCTCATTATGGAATTCAAATCATTAGCAAGCAAGGAAGACTAAAACCCCAACTTAAGGGAATCACATTTCATCATTATATTAGTTAATTGAATTTATCTTGTTTCTATTATTAATTTTAATTACATTTGCTTCTTTGCTTCATTAGTTTAAAAATGAAATTTCTCAAAATGATTTTCCACAACTTTAAAGTTTTTTATCACTTTACTACTTAGAAACTTGGAAATTAATCTCCTCACAAAAACAACCTAGGTTGAGCTACTATGTTGCATTTTCAAACTTAGTTTTATTTTGTGAACTCACACAACATGGGTCTATCAAATTGGCGCCGTTGCTAGGTAAGCCATAAAACCTTGTCGTCTTGGTTGATTCAAGGTGAATATTGTTGTTATGGATGATTTATGGCTTTGTATTAGCTTGATTTTGTGATTTGGGATGCCTAGCCCTAAGGGGAGATGCTGACCAAATTTTGATTAATCATGTCTAATGTAACCCCTACCTTATAAATAGTAATTATGATTCGAAAAGGCATAATTAAAATGGATTAGAGACCCCAGATAATTAAAATTCATTTCCAATTCCTTCCTTATGGTAGGGTTTTCACAAATTCTTTCAACACTTCCCCCTTATCTTGGTCTCAGATTTAAGTCTTGAATATAATTATCCTGTGCAGTTAAATCACATTTATACATATTAGAGTGTACAACAAAAATCCTGGCAACCCTCAAGTTTCATATATATATATATATACACACTAAGGGTTTACAATTTCCCATTTAAGGGATTACATAACCGTATCCAAAATAATATATACAGAATGTACAGTGATCCCCAATCCAAAATAGATAACGAATAACAAAAAAAAAACTCCCTAAGGAATCCTATCCGCCCTTGGTCGTCTCCTTCCCCTTAAAGTCGCTTGCCATGTCTGAAGGTTAGTCAAAGGAAAGAATGAGATTTAAAAGAATCCCAGTAGTAACAAATAACTCATACCACATGTAATCACATAGCATGCAAGTAAATCATCACATAGCATAGCAGCATGAACACATATCACACCCCACCCTCATCCCCTTTTACCGCTGGGAAGGCACGCGGCCCTTACCCGAACCGTTGTTATCGACTCAGAGACTGTTGGCATGGCAGTGCATACACATAGCCTTTTGGCCGACAATAGCCTTTTTGCTTTCACAAATAGCCTTTCAGCTTTCACAAATAGCCTTTTGGCTCACATCCACAAGCTTTGCAACATACGAAGTCTTCACAAATCAATGATAAATCAAACGTACAATGTATCACATATAGTATAAGGAAAAGCATCACTACCTTGTTCTTTCCTGACATGCTCGAGCATAGGCTGATCACAAATAGAATAAATATCAAATCCTAGAAACCAAATCAAGGACGACAGGCTAATTGTCTACTCCAATTTTATAATTGAACAATACTTAAAGTTGGTTATCTTTGGGCTCTTTAGGTGGCTACTAGAAGCCTAGACCCATGCCTACAAGGTTGGAAAAAGCTTGCTCAAAAACCATCTTCAAAAGTTCAAAATGCCAATTTTAAGTAGTTGGCCTCGGCCATCCCCTACATAGGCCGCAGCCAGTAAATGGACAAAAATATTTCGCTCACGGCCAGCATCCTAGCCACGGCCAAAAGCATATCAAAAAGTTTTGGACCACAACCAGCCCCTCTTGGGCTGTGGCAAGCAGTTGATTAGAAGGTTTTGGGTCACGGCCAGCACTTTGGGCTACAGCCAACCGTTGACTGATTCCCTGGCTCATTTTCAAATGGTCATAACTTGGTTCACAAAACTCAAAATGACACATACTTTTATGGATGGAAAGCTTGTAATGTGAACTACAATCTTGGAAAATTTCTCTTCATTCCAATACCATTTGCTATGTCAAAATACCAAACAAAGTTGAGCCCCTTTCACAGCATTTTACACATAACCCAAAATCCAGAATTCCAATTTTCACATCAATGCTTCCATTGGTTCTCATTTGGCCACTTGTTAAGATCTTGTTCTCTCGACTTTAATCACACATAGGCTCACATACATACCATTCCACTCTCTTGATCAATCAATCCTAACCATTGATCTCAAGTTACCAATGAGTTTCTCTTTTGTAACTGACCAATCGGTCGGTAACTTTCCTTTTTTACCCGTTTTGCCCCTAATTGTGGCAATTCCACTTGAATCATCACTAAGTACATTTTATCATTCTATTTCACCTTACCATGCGCCCTCCTTCTTATTTAATTCAATTTAGATGTTAATCCACCATTAAACTTAAATACAGGGTTTAGGCACATATTAGAACACATTCATATCAAATCTCACGTCATATTCTTCAAAAGTGTTTAGCTAACAATAATTACATCACTTTTGAAGTCATTAGCCCTTAATCCCATGCTTGGGTCATTACATCTAAGAGGTGTTTAAATGGTTAATCATGTGCTTAGAAGTGTAAGGAAGAAGTTTGATTACATGTAAAGTGAAAATCACATTTTCCCTAATTTGTTCATGATTTTTGGCCAGCTGTTGTTCATGGTGTTTAAGCTAGAATTTTGTGATTTGATGTTCCCATTTTGTTTAGAAAGAAAAAATTGTGTTGGGAACATGTATAATAAGAAGTGCAAAAGCTTTAGGGTGTACAATGATAGTTTTATCCCTAAAACCCTAACATAGCGGCTAACAAGGGCAAATCTATAATTTGGGCATGAATTTGACTAATCTAAGGTCAACAATGGATTCTACATGTGAAATTGTGCTGAAATTGCTTAGGTCATAATTTTTGGGAAAGTACAGTTAGACCGGGTATAAAGGGGCTTAAACTGGGTCCCTAGGGGTATTTTGATCATTTAGCAATTTTAAGTCAAGATACCAACAATATGAATTTAGAATGAGTAATGAATGAGTAATAACTCATTTATTATAAATTTGGAATTTTAGGATATATCAGTAACTCAAGCTGAATACAGGATATTGGACAGACAGACAGACAAGGAAAGGGCAATTCCAGGTAGCAACTCTATCTCTCATATACTATGTGGTGGTATATATGTTGTATGTTGCTATATTATGTGATATGAGTAATGAACACACATTATCTAGTTGTGGTCTGGGACCCAGCTATGATATACAGTGTTTGGGACACATCACCTAGTTGTGGTCAGAGACTCAGCTAAGGTATACAAACAAGCAAAGGATTTGGCGCTAAATAGTGTGTACACTCCTATTTATAGTGTTATTATTATATTTACACTATATGGTGCATTGCATATCTATTTATCACATTTTATATGATTAATAGCTTGTTATTACTGAGATTCTTTTGAACCTCACTCTTTACATAAATGTATATAGTTTTTAGCAGCAGGTATCGGCTCTAAGGGCAAAAGTATAATTACTAGCATCTAAAAGTTTTGGTGTTGATGAAACAAGACTGATGGTTATATGCAGGCTTCATAATAGTTTAAGGTATGTAAATATTATGTACAAGACCCTATGGGAATTCCTATAATATAATCATATACTTATTATCAGTATTTTTATATTATTTCTGTGTGTCTACTGAACTACACGCAAACACTATGAAATAACTAAGGGTATTACATAATTCATTGAGATCTCTTTATTACTTTCAAGCACCTAAACCTCTTTTCAAGTTTTTGCAATTAGTTATGGGTTGGCCTCTTCTGGGGTACTTGCCTTCTCAATATGATCATCTTGATTATTTGCTCCTTTCTCTTTTCTTTTGGAACTGATTATTCTCTACTGCTTCAGGCATGTCTCATTTTCATTTATGCTAATTAGAGGCTTTCAGCTAGAATATGAAATTTTGTAATTCTCATTTAGGTCAATAATTGCATCTAGCATATTTTATGCAATATTGCATGAATACAAAACCTAATGAACTTTTGGTTCATATTGCTATATTTGATGATCTATACATGATAGTAATAACACATTCCCTTTGTTCTTTTTTCCAGCTATTCAATTTCCCCCCTCATGTTAAGAAAACTTTGTCAAATGACAATTGACTAATCATGCAGCATAAGTCTCCCAAATCCATTTGTTTCTATTAGAAACATTATTTTGTTTCATTTAGAGATAAACAAGAAAAAGGAGGTTCTTACACAAAATTTATCCTAATTTCTTTTAAATATCCATCTATGTGTATTTGGTGGATCAATAGAAATGCACATTCAAACTTTTTAAGATGCAATATCCTGGCTCCTAATTAACTAAAAGCCAATTTTATCGGGAGAATTTTGTTGGCTTGATGTATATAAGTGTGACAACTTATAAGATCAAATATGCCAACATCAAAATAAAAATTTATTCTCAAAAGTATTTATCTAGCTATTTATGGAGGCTTTAATAAATGATTCTTAGATCATATTATCTGAAAATTGTGTGCTCAATATAATGATTTATTCAAATAATCTTGCAAACTTCAGGTTACAAACTAATAATAATCACACATGTAACCATCTTATATAGATGCATCTTTCAAATTCATTGAATGCTTGTATTTTTACATGCTATTTGAATAGGCCCATTATGAGTTTGATATATTTCTAGAAATATAGAGATCCATTTCAAATCATAACTTGTGATACTTGTTAGATATGATTAGTTTTGATGATGTCAAATATAGATGTCAAATAAGAGCAAAAATTTTGTATAATATACTTATCTTCTACATTAACTAACTACTATATTTAATGTTGTATATCTTGCATATTAGTCATAAACTCGATGGTGGGTTGATGTTATTTTGCTTATAGTGCCTCATAAGTGGAGAATGATCATCAAGAAGAAAGAGATTGAAGAAAGAAGAAAGAAAGCAGACGATTGAAGATATTCAAGAAGATATCTAGTTGGGTTATGAAGAATGATCATCAAGAGGAAAAACAAGAAGATATCTTGTACATTAGCCAAGCAAAGAAAGAAGAAGATTGAAGATAGTGAAGAAAGAGATTGAAGAAAGAAGAACTTGCAATACCTAATGGGAATATCAATATCCAAGCTATAAGAAGTGATATCGGAGGTTTTTATGGTCAAATGGAAGTCAGAATGGGTCAATACGAAGCTAAAATGACTTGTAAGGAAGTTGTGCTACCTCCAGAGGTGATTACTCAAGTGAACACTTGAGTGATATGCCACTGCCTCATTTTGGACGTAATCACTTGAGTATTCACTCAAGCGATGACCCAGAATCACTCCAGTGACCACTAGAGTGATGAGAAATCTGGTGTACTCTATTTTCATGCCGCAGGACAGAGGTTTGGTATTTTGGTGATATCTCTTTAAGCACAAGTTGGATTGAACTGAAACTAGTGGCATATGAAACTAGACTCCCAATGCATCATTTTGACTAAATAGCACATTCAATGGAGTTTATATGAAAGAGATATTAGCTTCTAAAGTTGACACTAAAATCACCGTCATAGTATAAGACAGCTTCGGTATTTTGGCCATAACTCCCAAACTGCACATCAGATAGTGACAAAGCTAGTACCATATGAAAGTATACTTAAAGGGCTTTCCATGGATATATAATTTGTCACATTTAAAGCTATATACTAAGAATTATTCCTTCTGGAAGTTGCTGCTTGTGATTTCGGACATTGCATAGTGCAAAATATACTCTTTGGATCATAACTTTCTGTATACATTGATTTTTGAGGTGATTCTTGTTGCATTAGAATATAGACAAGGAGACCTTTCTGATGATATATTACTCGAGTAATCTCCAAAGTTATTTGAAACATTACTCAAGGGATCACTCGAGTAATGAAGTTGGAAATGCTCTCGGACAGATTTTGAAGGTGATTACTCGAGGGATCACTCAAGTAATAACCCAGGCTTACTCGAGTGACCACTTGAGTAATGCTTCCTAGGAGAACAGAACAACGTACTGAAGCTTTTGAAAATCATGCGAATGATTATTAAACTCACTCTTCTTGTTTCCAATCACTCTTACACTTCATTGTATTAGTGTTTAATGTGTTTCTCTTGAATACAATAAAGATATGATGCGAAGAGACAAAAGTTAATTTTACGGAAGCGAAGTGTCAACATTCGTAACGGCTAGTTTTCAAATTGAAGCAATAGATGAATGAAGCAACGAGACTCAACGGATAAGTTGAAATATTCACAACGGTCACATCCTACTCAACTATAAATATAGGAAATTCAAGCAGAGAGCAACAACACCAACAAAGAGAACACAATGACACAAACATGCTCAAATCATAAGCTATTCATCTCGACCCAAACACTCATTGTTCTTATCATTTTTATATATTATGTGTATTTGAGAGAGTGATTGATTGTATTGTTTTTCAGTATTCATCTATTCACTTTTGAGAGAGAAGATTGATTGTAATCTTTCATTTTCAAAGTTGTATCCTTATGGGGTGTAAAGGGGAGTAACTCGGTTGTAACCTTATGGTGTGTAATGGGGAGTAACTCTATGAAAGATTTGTAAAAGGCTTCACAAGTGCCTGGCTAAAACTTGTGAGTTGTAAAGGCTGTTTTTGTGCCCGGATTAAACAAGAAGATAGTGGATTTGAAAATCTTAGGAGGAGCCTAGGGACTAGATGTAGGCCATCGCAAATTGGATAAAGCCAAGATAAATCACAATTTGCATACTTTCTTCCTTAAACTCTTATATTTTTAGCATATATTAACTGTTGATTTATGATTTATTACTTCCATATTTTTCATTTCAACTGAGATTCAAAAAGCTTTTTAAAGTTCTTAAGTTTTTACTTAATTCACACCCTCTCTTGGGTGTCAGCTGATTCTAACATTTGGTATCAAAGTTGGACTCCTTTTTAAAGGACTTAACCGTCTCAAGAGTTTGTAATGACTGATTTGGGTGTTGTATGTTTTCCAAAGGTTTTGACTATACAATTCCATCTATTTTAAAAGATATTGATTTTTGGTTTTGAAAAGCTAAAATGACTAGTTTTATTAAAGCATATGATTTTGATATGTGGGAGGTTTTTACAAATACTTTTGATTTCAAACAGAAAAAGGATGGGACAGAAAAAGAACCAAAAATATTTTCATTGAATATTAGAGTAATGAAAATTCTGTATAGTGCTTTAATTGAAAATGATTTTGTGAAAATTAGATTTTGCTCTACTGCTAAAGATATTTGGGATACTCTTGATTATATATATACTTCTAACAAGTGTGTTGAAGTTGAAAGTGTTGACAGTTCATGTGAAACAATAAGCTGTTCATCTACGGTGCATGAGCAATTGAAAGTTGATAATGAAGAAGGAGAAATCATAGGACACTTTCATACAGTCAACATGGATAGAAGAGAGGAAGAGGATTTCTGAAAAGAGATCATTGTAGACGGACATGAAAAATCACTCTCCAGATCTCAAGAAGAACTTAAGGTAAAAAGTTCCAATTCTTCTTATGATTTTTGTAAAACTGATTTTCAGAATCTATATAAGATTGTTTTTCAACCAATTGTTGATTCTATTGAGAAAAGCAAAAATGTTTTCAAATATGCTGGAAAGTTTGTTGGGAAGAAAGAATATTCAAATAAAATCCATTCGAGTTTATACTCTCATGACTGACTCAATACTTACATAAAATCTCATAATGCATTTCATTCTATTATTTGCAATTATTATGGTAAATCAAGACATATTTCTCACACATGCTATATTAGGAGAAATTATAATGTGAGAATAAATTTGTTTGGGTTCCTAAAAGGCAAGTAAGGTCTAATGCTAACATTCAAGGACCCAAAGTAAAATGGGTACCAAAATGTCCATCTGGTATTTCTGTATACAGATTGATTCAAGAAAGAATGGACATAAAGGTACAGAGAAAATAAGGAAGATTCCAAGAGTTCCTAATGCACATGAAAGGAGATTTACATCAATTAGGAGAACTCTCGAATGATCCATTGCTAGAACTGCAAAGTTTAACCACAAAGAAAGGCAATGGAGAAAAGGAGCACGTTTCACCTCAAGAATGGACTATAATAGAGTACCGTTCAACATCTTTAGCAGAACAAGAAAAGGAGGATCTCTCAAGCATAAGTAAAAGACTCCTGGAGTCTACATATTTTGAGTGAAGGTTGCCAGCACCCAAATCAAGATATCCAAAGTATCAACATCATAGAAAGATGTAGTGTATAAGTAAAAGCAATCCTCTAAGTATCTAAAGCAAAGGTACACAATGATAAAACCTCCTATGCTATTGTCTGTAATATTTATTGAGGTTTTATATTTTGGAACCTTAGGAATAAACATTGCTAACGATTTTGAAATTATGTTTTCACATCCCTTAAAAAGCCACTTAATAGATTTATTTACAAAGAGATTTCAATGCTCAACATGTTAATTCTTTATGCATATATAATGATTTGAAAAGAAAATATTTATTTTATGCATAAAGGCATGCTTAATTCATTATGCTAAATTGCCTGAATTGATTATATTCTTAGAGCAAGTGAATTTTATCTTGATTCCTACAAGCTAATAAGAAATGGATCCAAGAAAGGTTGGATACCTTGAAGAAAAAGAAATTTATACAGTTTTGTAGGATAAGAAAAAGCTTCTCAAGATATAGCCATATTCATATCTTTATGATGCTGAATTATGGAGTTTGGATTTTGATACTATGTGCGCAAAGGAGGAAAATCAATATTATTCCACCAAAACTAAGCAAGCTATAGCAAGGACAAGAGGAATTACGGTGATATCAAATTCTTACTCTATATCAATTCATATCTTGTGCTTATATGAACTAAATTGGGTAATGAATACTTGCTCATTATTGCATATCATTAGCAAACAATCATTTATGGTTTTCAAAATGTTGTTTAGTTTACTAAATGGATTGAAAGTGAAAATAATCTTTCTATGCATTGGAAGTTTGAAATACTCATTTTAAAAACTTGCTTAGATTTTAATCCATCTTATTAGTGCATATACATGATTTGAAAATTATTCATATTTTGTTTGCATTCAAATCAGTTTCAAAATTAGAAGATTTTGTATACTAAAAGTCAGAAATGCTTCAAATTCATCCACCAAAGTATTTCCCCATCGTTGAAATATCGATCATTAATCTTAAATGTGTTATGCAATGTTTGAACTCCTCAACCATTATTTTCTTACAAGTTAGACCTTATGTCTAACTAATTAACTATTTATATGAGTTTCAAGTGTATTTCCTAGAAAAGAATTCAATATGTGAAAGCCTAATGCATAAATCTTTGGGTGGCCATGTTATTCTAAGTATTATGAATGTTCATTAGTGCATTGAATCTTAATACATTAACCATTATAGTGGAATAACTTACTAGGATAATATTCTAGTACTATAGTCATTTGGACTAATGAGTATGTACTTAATCATTCATAATTCATTTGCACTCATTTTGTTGCTTAAATACATGAACCATTGATATCATATATCTTTGAGTAACTAGTATGTTATATTCAAATCTTTGAGATGAATATTCTTGTTATTCAAGACACCTCTAAGAGTCAAGATTATCTCTTGGCCAATAGTAAAGTCATTGTGTTTATATATATCCTTGAAGCTAAGTCTTTTTGGCTAATTCATTTCCATATGAATTTTGCTCTTTGGAAAATTCTCAAACATGTTAAACTCCAATGTCTAACATGTTATCTTAGTTGTTCTCTAAAAGAGAAGCTTTTTGGTATATGATATTTAAACTATTGACTTCCACCATTTTCAACATAAACATTGATTATAAACATATTTCAAAGATGAGTTTTGCATATATTCAAAATCTCAATTTTAAAATGCATTTTTATGATTTGAAATTACATCTGAGATTTGAACCAATTTGCATATCTCATTATCATTATTGGAAAACTTGATTTCATTCATGATTTATCATTTCATAATAGTTGGTCATTATGAATAGATTTGCAGCTCTCTTTCATCTAACTTACATTAATTGCATGAAAATTTTATCAATGACATATTTTCTATATAAAATGTATTTACAAACTGTCATTGATTATTGATATCACTTATTACCCTTTTGGATTCAATTGCTTGAATTTATTTAATTGGGTAAAATTATATTCTAGTCTTTGTTGATTGTTATACTCGTTGCTCAAATATCATATGATTCTAGTTTTTGGTGATTTAATACACTCTTTGCTCAATAATCATGTAGTTTAATTATATAAGAGTAAAGGAGTTATTATGACTAATATTTTATGGACCCAAGAGAAGTTGGGGTACCAAAGAGCATGCATTTATACTTTTGCAGAAGTTAATAAAGATGCTCTACTTTCAAAGAACATAGGCTAACAAAGTAAGTGTAACTAGGAGCGTTGCAATGTGAGCAGAAGCAAAATCTGTGGTATCACTCAAGTGAGACCACATCACTAGCAAGTAACTAGCTAGTAATGCAGCAAGAGAAAGAAAAAGAGGAGGAAAATCTCTCAAGTGAACCTAGATGAGATTCATCTCAAAGTATCTCAAGGCCAAGAACAAGTCTAGCCAGTATGAATCTTTATTGGCTACCCATCTTTCTTATCGTTTCAAGGTGATCAGACATTTCCACTGTAAAATAAAGCCAACAAAGATGTTCAGAGGAAGGCACTGATATGTGCAGAATTATCAAGCTTGTAAAGCCTATGAGGATTTTTAACTACCATCCTAGCACTATGTCTAATCTTCACAAAATTATATGATACATCTAAACTAGAGCTATGGTGAACAAGGCTAATAACTTCACTCACTTAATCGAGAATAATTATCACACAATGGCCTCTATCATTAGCAAGAAGGAAAGGAATGCTAGAGAGATTATGTCTTTCAAAGAACAAGAGGTATATATATACTTTTGCAAGGCATACTCCAACAACATACCCTCATTTGGTATCTCTAAGGCCAACAAGATATAGTACCTTGTGAGGACTACTATGGTTCAGGAGCTAGATCACATGGAGACTCTTTCATTGGATCCACCATTCAAACAGACTGAGTTTCACTTGATGTTACCAATTAGAAGCACATTAAGGTTGTGGATGAAAGAGTTAGGAAGTTATGTACTATGAATCAAAACTTCCAAATGTTGTTTACTAAACACTGGACCTCCAAGTGATTCTGATAATTACTTCAAGTAATCTGCAATTACTCTAACTAATCAGTTATCAATCCAAGTAATTCTAAGGATCACTCCAAATAATCAACAATCACTCTAATTAATCTGAGGATCACTCCAAGTAATTAGCGATAACTTCAAGTAATCTGCTATTACTTCAAGTAATTTGCAATCAATTCAAGTAATCTACCATCACTTCAAGTAATTCACAATTACTCCAAGTAATTTGCAATCACTCCAAGTTAGCATAAGAGGCATAGAGGATGAGACCTAAGACTTCAAGATTAAATGAGATACAACACTATGCTAGAGCTGGTCCCCCTGATCCTTCATTCTTTTATCCATCTGTCTAGGCTATTTGAGGGAGGAGCTTCAACAATCACACAAATCTTGCTACGAACAATGCTAAGTTCATTACTTCTATGAATTGCAAGATTAGACAAACTATGTGACTTGATCAACTAAAACTCAAGGCCTTATTCTGAGCTCATCTTGGTATACTTAAATGCTCATAGAGACTACACCTTTAGAATCTCTCAGTAATGATCACATCATCAGATAGTGAGTATCTAACGATGCACCAATAGACTTTAGGGGATTATGGCTTGAGTGATTACGATATTACTCGAGTGAGGTATTGTATTCTTACTTAATTAAAACTCTCTAAGTTGTATCACTCAAGTGATCACTCAAGTGATGGTCAAGTGGAATCACTTGAGTAACTACTTGAGAGATACAAGGTTACAACCTTAAAACCCTGAATAACATCATCATTTTCAAAATTTGATTTCTATCTAATCTTCATATTTTTATACTCATTCTCTCTATAAAATTTCCAATGATTTTAGAAATCCAGGAGAGTTATTAACTTATTATTCACAACGATTTTCTTTTAAGCTATGCATTTATTAAGGGTGAGCTTCACATTTACATGTGTTTTATATCTTAAAAGCTCATCTCATTTGTTGAAAGAAAATCATTTTAACATACTCATCTAAATTCATTATCTTTTAATTAGTTTTGGATGATGAGTTACTCTTATATTTTTCTTTTACGATCTTAATTTGCATATATGTTATAGAAAGGAAACTTCTGACACTCGATTGCACTAACCATTCTCCTTGCAAGAATGCTTTTATTTGTAGCAGGAGGATTTTCTCTATGCAAAATCATTCCTCAACACACTAAAAGGATAATATATCAACTTTGAGGAAAGATGATTTAATATTGGCTGCAACACTCGAAGCAACAAAAGGCACAAATCAAGACGATTTTGGTAGCATTCTAGGAAGACTATTCCTGAGCTTTCTATTGAGCACACTTTAGAGTCTACCACTAAGCTAGCTAGAGTTAATTCCCATGAACTTGATCCATCAGAGTTGCGCATCAAAAGTATGGTGAACACAACATCATAGATCTAACACGACAAGAAAAGAAGGAAATGGACTTCATAGATCAATCATCAGCTTACAGAATTTAAATGAGCATTTCTAAACCCTCTCTTTAGATTTTGAGAATACCTTTCATATCTTTGATTTCAATTTGACTTGATTATGAAAGTTTTCTTGAAAACCTGTCCAAATTGTTTCAAACTTGTTTTCATGAAAATCATTTTTCATTTGCATTTCATTAAAATGAAAAAATTTTCAAATATATGGAGAGAAAATTGTTTTCTTGACACATTTATTTTGATTAATAGGGAAGAAGGACATTTCTAATTTGTTTTCATATTTACTTCTTTACAAGTCTTTCTTCTTTATACTTCAAACCTTTTGCTGATGTCAAATAATGGGAAAGAGAAGCAAGAAAAATATGTTGCTCTTACTTTGCTTTAATAATTCATACATATTTTGCTTAAAGGATTTGTCATCATCAAAAAGGGGGAGAATGTTAGAAAGAGGCAAGAAAAATATGTTGCTCTTACTTTGCTTTTATAATTCATACATATTTTTCTTAAAGGATTTGTTATCATCAAAAAGAGGGAGAATGTTAGATTTGATTAGTTTTGGTGATGTCAAATATAGATGTCAAATAAGAGCAAAAGGTTTGTATAATATACTTATCTTCTACATTGACTAACTACTATATTTAATGTTGTATATCTAGTAGATTAGTTATAAACCCGACGTTGGGTTGATGTTATTTTGCTTCTAATACCTCATAAATGAAGAATGATCATCAAGAAGAAAAATAAGAAGAAAGAGGTTGAAGAAAGAAGAAAGAATGCAGAAGATAGAAGATATTCAAGAAGATATCTAGTTAGGTTATGAAGAATGATCATTAAAAGGAAAAACAAGAAGATATCTTGTATATTAGCCAAGCAAAGAAAGAAGAAGATTGAAGATCGTGAAGAAAGAGATTGAAGAAAGAAGAACTTACAAGAACTAATGGAAATATCTGTAACCCCCTTCCGTAATTATATCCGAAATATGTGATTAAAGTGAAATAAAGACAATAACAATTAAATAACATTTATAAACCCATATACCAGACGGGGTTTTCACAAATAACTTTTGAAATCTAGTTAACCTGGTCTCATATTCAATTTCAAATATAATCACATCATGCGGAATATCACATTTATACAAATATCAGAGTGTACAATAATATCATCCCGGCAACTCCTGGGTTTATACCTTTACATAGAATTCATAGGGCACATCCACCCTTTACAATTCTTCGAATGGGGATTACACAGTTCTCCTCATATATAAATACAAATACCCAAATGCTCATTCCAAATACATAATCAAATATTCTCATTCAACATATAACCAAATATACATTCCACAATATATACAACTCATATCCAAATACGAATACAAATCATCCTAATTATGATAACCAACTATCAAAAGATTACAACCCGAACGAGTCCCGTCGCCCTTGATTGCTTGCTCCATCCTCGATCCACCTACCCTGTCTAAAATGTTGGTAGGGGATGGTGAGATTCGAGAGAATCTCAGTAGGAAACAGATACTTATATGCATGTATGATATGTGTTTAATGCATGACATGCTTGCAATACATAACTCATGTTCACACAATGACATATCTGCGTGCTCAATGTTTCAACAACATACTCATTGCCATAGCATAACTAGAAACAGAGCTACAATCATTCATACATGTTTCACATAATCCAGTAAAGCAATATATGCATCAATACACAAACACAAATATCAAAGCATGCAAGAGAGGTAAGTTCCCTACACTCTTTCCACGTAAGCTCCAGCTCCGGCTGCTCACGATCAGGGCGAATATCCAACCCCATAACCAAATCAAGGACATAAGGTCAATCTAAATTCCAAATCCTTACTTCCATATTACTTAAGGTTGGTTATCATTCACGCCGTTTAGGTAGCTATAATAAGCTCAACGAAATCCTAAAGGATTGGGACGTACTAGATTGGAAATCACCTTTCAAAATCACAAAATATTGAAAATAGGGGTTGGCTGCAGCCAAAAACCCTCTGGCTGCAGCCAAAATGTGAACAGAAGGTTTTTGGCTACAGCCAAGAATTTCTGGCTGCGGCCAAAACGTGCACAGAAACTTTTGCTCTGCAACAAAGGCAACTTAGGAAATTCATAACTAATTCCACAAAAATCGAAATGAGGTGATTCCAAAGCCAAATGAAATCTATTTAAGTCCTCTTCATAAGAAAATATGAGCCATTAATGAAAATCACCACAAAAATACAGAATTCCCCAACATCCACTACTTCTCCAGAATCAAACCCAGTTTTGACCTCAAACTTGGGGCAAACATAAATCCCAGTTCACAAAACGAAATGGCACAAATTATATATCCATTTTAAAGCTTGGGAGGTTAACTTCAAGACTGGAAAATTTCATAATTTTATGACATTATTTGCCCAGTCAAAACATCCACACAACCAGACTGCCCAGACAGAATTCTCACTAGACATAATTTCCAGTTTTGCAACCATTGTGTCCAATCCAATTCAAATCAATTCCAATGATTAAATACCACAATATGACACCATTTTCAACATAAAACAACATCCAATTCATCCAATTACATACCACACGAAAATACCATAAAATCAGGGCAAAATTCTCAATTCACAATACTCAACCAATAACCACAATAGTTAGGTCAATAGTCATCAAATGCTCACCTCTTCCTCTTCCCAATGCCAATTCTTTGATTCCTCCACTTCCAAATTGTTCAAGCTCTCAAACACCTTCTCTCACAAATCTAAAACCATAGCAATGAAGCTCATCACTATGAACAACTTTAAAGAAGGGTATTTGAGCATTAGAGGACATTAAGACAACCAAAAACTCACCTTTGCATTTCTCTTTCTTCCCTTGCCTTGGACGACCATGGGAGCTTTGGGTGAGAGAGAAAGAGATCAGATTTTGGCGTTCAAAGGCCCCCAAAACTGACATAAAAGGGAGAGGAAAGAGGGAAGAGGTGTTGACACTTTTGACCAATCCAAGGGCTTACATTGTACCAAGTGTCAATATCTTGTCACACCTCCATGAGCTCACCAAGGCACACATACATGGGATTCCACCCCTTGATCTCTTGCACAAATCAATCCTAACTATTGATCTTGAAGTTACCAATGATTTTCCTCTTCGGTAACTGACCAATTGGTCGGTAACTTTACCGTTTTGCCCCTTATTACAGCAATTCCTCTTGAATCACCACCAAACACACCATATCATTCCTTTTCTTCCACAATGCGCCTTCCCCTCTATTTTAAGTCAATTTAGATGTTAATCCATAATCGAACTTAAATACAGGGTTTCAGTGCTGCTCACAACACATATGAATCACATCGGGTGCCAAATCACACCATAATCTCCAAAAGGGTTTATTCATCACTAACCACATCTACTTTAGGAGTCATTATCTCTTAATCACAATATGGGATCTTGCTAAACTAGGGCTTAGCAGTCCACTTATCTCAGGCTTATTCTCTAGCCTCAAGTCTCAAAATTCGGGGTATTACAATATCAATATCCAAGCTATTAGAAGTGATACCAGAGGTTTCTATAGTCAAATGGAAGTTGGAATGGATCAATACAAAGATAAAATGACTTATATGGAAGTTGTGCTACCTCCAGATGTGATTACTTGAGGGATATGCCACTACCTCATTTTGAAGGTGATCACTCAAGTAGTCACTCGAGTGATGACCCAGAATCACTCCAGTGACCACTAGAGTGATGAGAAATTTGGTGTACTCTGTTTTTGTGCTGTAGGATAGAGGTTCAGAATTTCGATGATATCTTTCTAACCACATGTTGGATTGAACTAAAACAAGAGGCATATAAAAGTAGACTCTGAATGTGTCATTTTGACTAAATAGCACATTCAAAGGAGTTCAGATGAGAGATATATAAGCTTTGAAATTTGACACAAAAAACAACGCTACAATACAAGACAGCTTTGGTATTTTGGATATAACTCCCAAACTACACATTAAATTTCAATGAAACATGTGCCATATGAAAGTAAACTTAAAAGGGGTTTCCATGGATATATAATTTGTCACTTTGGAAGCTTTACATTAAGAATTATGCCTTCTGGAAGTTGCTGCTTGTCATTTCAGACATTGTATATGCAGAATATACTCTTTGGATCATAAATTTATGTATACAATGAGTTTGCAGGTGATTCTTATTGCATTGGAATGTAGATGAGGAGAGCTTTCTAATGATATATTATTTTCCATGATTAGAGTTAAAAAGAAAACATTACTTGAAGGGATCACTTGAGTAATCTCCAAAGTTATTTGAAACATTACTCGAGCGATCACTCGAGTAATGAAGTTGAAAATGCTCTCAACGAGATTTTAAAGGTGATTACTTGAGGGATCACTTATGTAATGACCCAATCTTTCTTAAGTGACCATTCGAGTAATGCTTCCTAGGATAACAAAACAACGTACTAAACCTTTAAAAAATCATGTGAATGATTATGAAACTCACTCTTCTTGTTTCCATCACTCTTACACTTTATTGTATTAGTTTTTAATGTGTTTCTCAGGAATACAATGAAGATATGATGTGAAGAGACAAAAGTTGACTTTATGGAAGCAGAGTGTCAATATTCGTAATGGCTAGTTTTTGAATTCAAGTAATGGACGAATTAAGCAACGGGACTCAATGGATAAGTTAAAATACTCACAACAGTTATATCCTACTCAACTATATATATAGGAGATTCAAGCAGAGAGAAACAACACCAACAACGACAACACAACGACACAAACATGCTTATATTATAAACTATCCATCTCGACCCAAACAATCTTTATTCTTGTCTGTTTTCTATATTATGTGTATTCGAGATAGTTATTGATTGTATTGTGCTTCAATATTCATCTATTCACTTCTGAGAGAAAAGATTGATTGTAATCTTTCATCATCAAAGTTTTACCTTACCTAGTGTGTAAAGGGGAGTAACTCGGTTGTAACCTTACGGTGTGTAAGGGAGAGTAACCGTGTGAAAGATTTGTAAAAGGCTCATCAAGTGCCCAGCTAAACTTGTGAGTTGTAAAGGCTGTTCTTGTGCCCAGATTAAACAAGAAGATAGTGGATTTGAAAATCTCAGGAGGAGCCTGGATCGTTATCACGATGCAACCTGTCATACAACCATGTCACGTCCCTTTTGTCACACGATATATCAATCAAGGATAAGGCATGGATAATGTCATCCTCTTGTTCCTAACCATTACTTTCTCGATTACTGAGTAGCCTGATAACAGAGACAGAAACTCCTTTCATCATAGTATGGCCATACATTTCTTAGACTCACTCATCGAGGGGCCCAGTAATATCTCTCACTAATGTAAGGGACAAATTCCATCTTGATCATTCATATTCCTCTGCATGAAAAACCACTAAGCCCGATCGTAGCCTTTATCATCATCGGTCAAAAGTGACTTTTCACTAGTTTAAAGCTTAGCAACTCTCATGTAGGAATCCATGATGACCTTAGGTCTAAGGGCATTGTGACGTGGTTATACATGAGAAAAGCTTATGACTTGATCTATGTAGCTTTCCCATAGTGGGTCGATCCAGCACCTTGTACTCTTACAAGTGCCTAAGATTTTGACTCGTATCTCCATATCTTATCAAAGTCATACTGGTCTTGTTTCATCTCTGCTCCTGCATAGATGACCAACCAGGGACATTTTAGGACAATCTTTATAAATTATCCAAGGATACAATTATCATAGTTAACATGCAAATAATATGATAACAAAATGGAGAAATTTCATTAAAATAATAATGTTCAAAGTACAATGATTGGCCCTTAGGGCACAATTTCCAACATCCTCGCACTTGCCCTAGGTGCAATAATTAATTTGCCTAATTCCCATTGCCTTAACATGACGCTCATGCTTTGCCTGTGCAAGTGGCTTAGTAAGAGGATCAGCAACATTATCTTCCCCTGCTACTTTGCATATCTTTATATTACCTCTATCATTGATTTCTCCAATAAGATGAAATCGCCTGAGTATATGCTTGGTCCTTTGATGTGACCTAGGTTCCTTGGCCTGTGCAATAGCACCGCTATTATCACAGAACAAATCTATTGGATTTGAGATGGTGGGCACCACCCCTAGTTCAGTAATGAACTTTCTGATCCAAACGGCTTCTTTAGCTGCATCTGATGCTGCTATATACTCAGCTTCCATTGCAGAATCTGCTATAGTGCTCTGCTTCGAGCAGTTCCAGCTTACTGCTCCACTATTCAGGAGGAATAGATATCCAGATTGAGATTTAAGGTCGTCTTGGTCAGTGAAAGGTGCCTTAGTCATCTTTCCTAATAAGCAAGATTTGCATGTATCATATGATTCAAAATCAAATGAGTTTAGAAATCCATCTTAATGGAGTTTAGAAATGCGTTTCTCATTTATGTGGCCTAGACGACAATGCCATAGGTAGGTCAGATTCAAATCGTTTAATTTTATCCTCTTAGTAGTTACGTTATAGATATTCCCATTATTAGGATGTTCCAAATTTAATATATAATGACCAACATGCAAATCACCATTAGCATAGAAAATGTCATTACGATAAATAGAGCATTTACCATTCCTAGTAATGGAAGTATAACCTTCCTTATCCAAATAAGAAAGAGAAACAATGTTACTACTCAAAGCAGGAACATAATAGCAATTGTTCAAAACTAACAAATGCCCACTGGGTAGAACTAATTCATAAGTGCCTACAGCTAAAGCAGCAACTCTTGCTCTGTTTCCAACTCGTAGGTCCACTTCACCCTTATTCAGCTTTCTATTGTCCTTAAGACCCTACACATTTGTACAAATGTGAGAACCACATGCAGTATCCAATACCCCTGTAGAGGAAGTAGAAAAATGAATGTCTATAACATAAATACTTGAAACGATAGCCCCGCTATCCTTCTTGTTCTTTTTCAGATCTTCCAGGTAGAGTTTGCAATTCCTCTTCCAATGACCGGGTTCATTTCAGAAGTAAAAGACTCCTTCCTTTGGAGGCTTTGCCTTCTTGGGTGCAGGCTTGGTTTCAGGCTTGTTTGACTCTTTAGTCTTACCACCTGAGCCATTACCCTTCCATTTGCCCTTCCCTTTCTTTTTCATACCCTTTCCTTTCTGAACCATCAAAACTGTGCTAGGCTTTTTCTTAATGCTTTGCTCAGTAGTTTTAAGCATCCCATGCAGCTCAGCAATTGATTTCTCCATGTTGTTCATGTTGTAGTTCATAACAAACTGGTCATAACTCTCTGGGAGTGAGTTGAGGATCAAATCCGTAGCTCACTCCTGGCTCATGGGAAATCCAAGCCTCTCAAGGTGATCAATATAGCCCTTCATCTTTAACACATGAGTACTAACTGATGCACCTTTAGCCATTTTGCAGGAATGTAAGGCCTTTGTGGTCTCATACCTTTCTTGCCTTGCCTGTTGCTGGAACATTTCCTTGAGATGTACAATCATCTCATGAGCTTCCATGAGTTCTAGATCTCTTTGGAGCTTTGGAACCATAGTGGCAAGCATCAGGCAGCCTACATCCACAGAGTCATCCTTATGCTTTGTGTAAGCATCTCTCTGAGCTCTTGGAGCATTGGCTGCAGGCTCTTCAGGAATGGGTTGATATAGGATATAAGCCTTTCTTTCCTGCTTGAGAACAATTCTCAAGTTCCTGAACCAGTCAAGAAAGTTTGTCCCATTGAGTTTGTCCTTCTCAAGGACCGATCACAATGAAAGTATAGCAGTATTACTAGTCGACATGATTCTACAATTAAAATATGCAAAGTTAGTAATCTCCCACAAAATTAACAACCCTCAATATAATAATTAGTGGGCTAAGATCTATATTTGGCATAAACTTAAGTCCGCTTTGGAAAGATACTTAAATTCAAGTTATTTAGGTAGGTAAACTATTTACCAATTACATCACATGTAACTCTTAGATCTTTATGGGATTTAATCATCATATGATCCGGCATGTTTAACCCCATCTAATGCCTTGAGATTCAAAACTGTTTTGTTAACCTCAATTAAGTTAAAACAATAATGAATATTATGAGCAGCACCATTACTCAAGCTTGTCTCATCAAGATAACTCAAGTGCATCCACTTTGGTGGTTTCCACAATTGAGCGATCTAGGTTTTGACAAGTATTCATTAATTGATGACATTATGACTTAAGATTTGATTCAGAGGACTTAATTAATTAGTTTTGTTTATATGGATGCAATTGTGGTTGTATCTCATACAGATAAATACATATAAACGTAAAAATAATCATGCAATGATCTTATCAAAAGCATAATTTAAACGTGACACAACATGGCTAACCTAACCTAAAATCCTCTCAAGCCAATGAGAGGACTTCTCTAAATAAAAAAGAAATACATTGAGAGAAACCTCGTTTAAACATTTGAGGGGAGTGAGATGAGAAGAGAATGTACATCGAGAGTATTTAGAGGAAGGCAAGGCACGCAGGCCGTATTTAAATATTACAACCTTTGTAAAATTCTAAAGCCATGTTGTTCGCCATACCCAAACAAGGATAAATAATAAACCACAATAAGAATTCATACAATATGAAAAGCAATAAATGTCGGACCCAATTTTTTTTTTCAAAACAAAAACAACAATGGCCCAGAACACTTCTGACCCATATTGTCTTCCCCATAGTTTGGATCCCTATTACCCGAATAGATATCCGAACCTAAACCCGATTTGATTGCCGCCAACTACGATCTCAGGTATCCTACCCAATTTCATGCTTGTTCAAAACGAAACTCACATACATGTTTCAAGATATACATGTTCGGAATCGATTTCATGCTTGTTCCAAAAGGAGAATCACATACATATTTCAAAACCAAAAACGAAACAATTTCAAGATTCAATTTAAACGAAAATGAAAATCAATGGAATTACAAGATCACATCTTTCTAAATAATTTCGTTTCGTATTAACCAAATCACATGCATATTCAAGTGTTTCTTATAAACATACATACACATCCCATATATATCACATGTATAAGAATCATAAACTCAATTTAAACGCACAATTGATCTGGCTCTGATGCCACTGTTAGGATCAGTAGGCACAGCGAAAGAATTTTAAAAAATTTCTTCGATCTTAATCGAGGATCTATCAACGGCGTTTAAACCAAGTTGGAAGGATTCATACCTTTTGATGATTCAGAGTTTTCATGATCTCTAGAAGCCAACACGTTAGGTCTGCTCCCTCTACCGGTATCCACATGAATGCTCTCCAACTGAAACTGCATGCTAGCACCTCTAATGTCTCTTAGGGTTTCATTTACGGCTCTCAATTCTCATGTGCGTATGAATATATCTGCTTATCAAGTTTATAACCTATGAGGGCTATTTTCAAATTTCAAAATTAATCATCATTAATTTTGAAATTAATTAACAATTAATTATCTTGATGAGCTAATTAAATAAATTCAATTTAAATTAAATCTGTCCAACAGTTTTAATTTAAACTATTTATTTAATCCAAATAAAGAGCCATTAGATTTAATTTATCTTCATAAATTAAATCTGAGATACTATATCTCTATCATATTAGTCATTAAATTTAATATATCTTAATAAATTAAATTTAAAACTAACACAATATAATAATATCATATAATATATATATACATATACATATATATAAGATATATATTTTGAAAATATATACATCTATATAATATTATTAAATATAATAATATCATATAATATATATATATATATATATAAGATATATATTTGGAAAATATATACATCTATATAATATTATTAATGAATTTTATATTATATATATATATATATAATTCATCCACCCTAAATTAAACATTATCTCGTGTTGGGCCATTCTTGTGTGCGACCCTGTAGGCCCATATGAAGTTGGCAGTAGGCCAATAACTATACTAACCTAACAGTCGCAAGCGGCCTCTAGCAAGACATTACGACTACCCAATTCATATGAGGATCGTTATCACGATGCAACCTGTTATACAACCATGGCACGTCCCTTTTGTCACAGAATATATCGATCAAGGATAAGGCATGGATAATGTCATCCTCTTGTTCCTGACCATTACTTTCTCAATTCCTGAGTAGCCTGACAATAGAAATGGAAAATACTTTTCATCGTAGTATGGCCATACAGTTCTCAGACTCACTCATCGAGGGGCCCAGTAATATCTCTCTACTAATGTGAGGGACAAATTCCATCTTGATTATTCATATTCCTCTGCATGAAAAACTACTAAGCCCGATCGTAGCCTTTATCATCACTCGGTCAAAAGTGACTTTTCACTAGTTCAAACCTTAGCAACTCTCATGTAGGAATCCATGATGATCTCAGGTCTAAGGGCATTGTGACGTGGTTATACATGAGAAAAGCTTATGACTTGATCCATGTAGCTTTCTTATAGTGGGTCGGTCCAGCACCTTGTACTCTTACAAGTCCCTAAGACTTTGATTCGTATCTCCATATCTTATCAAAGTCATACTGGTCTTGTTTCATCTCTGCTCCCACATAGATGACTGACCAGGGACATTTTAGGACAATATTTATGAATTATTCAAGGATACAATTATCACAGTTAACATGCAAATAATATGATAACAGAATGGAGAAATTTCATTAAATTAATAATGATTGGCCTTTTGGGCACAATTTCCAACATTCATAATGCCCAACATTATTGTCAAATTCATTGGTTTGGCCCTTGAATGAGCCATTAAGCGATTTCGGCTAATTTGTGGTCAAGGATATGAAAATTTGGTCACTATCTCAAATTAGCCTGAAAAACCACATACCCACTCCTTTTTTGAAGAGGATTCTAGAATGCCTAACTCTGTCATGAAATTGAATTGTTTGGGCATTTAACAACCATATATATGATTTGGAAAAATTTGTTGTCAAGAGAATGAATGTTTGGTCAGTGTCTCAGATTAATGTTAAAACCCATATACCCATTTTTTCATGATATTCCATAATGCGTAATATTGTTGTCAAATCCATTAGTTTGCACCATGAACGGCCACATACAGGATATGTGCAAATTTGGTGTCATGAGAATGAAAATTTGGTCAATATCTAGGATTAACTTGAAAATCCATATGCCCACTCCATCTTTCATGAGAATCTGAGATCGCCAAATGTTGTTGTCAAATTCTTTCATTTGGGCTTTGAACGACTACATACGTGATTTAAGCAAATTTGAGGTCAAGGGAATGAAATTTGGGTCACTACTTGGATTAGCGTTAAAACTCTTATACCTACTCCTTTTTTCATGAGGATACCAGAATGCCTAACACTGTTTTCAAACTCAATCGTTTGTGCCTTGATCAGCCATAAATAGGATTTCAGTAAATTTGAGGTAAAGAGAATGAAGGTTTGGTCACTGTCTCATATTAGCGTGAAAACCCACATACGCACTCCATCTTTTCATGAAATTTCCAGAAAGACTAACTTTGTTGTCAAATTCATCAGTTTGGGCCTTGAATGGGACTTTGGGTGATTTCAGTATATTTGATGTCAAGAGAATGAAAGTTTGGTCACTATCTAGGATTAATGTGAAAACCCACATACACACTACGGTTTTCATGAGAATTTCAGAATACCTAACATTATTGCAAAAATTCATCAATTTGGGCTATGAACGGGCCATTAAGCAATTTCAGCTAATTTGAGGTCAAGGGAATTAAAGTTTGGTCATTGTCTCGGATGAGGGTGTTAGGATCGGCAGGCACAGCAGAAGAATTTTAAAATTTTACTAATCCTAATCGATAATCTATCAACGACGTTTAAATCGGGTTAGAAAGAAATCGTACCTTTTTATCTTAGGGCTTTCACGATCTCTAGGAGCCAACACGTTAGGTCCGCTACCTCTACCGGTATCCACACGAATGCTCTCCAATCAAGACTGTGTGCTAGCACCTCCAAATGTCCCCTAGGGTTTTCCTTGCGGCTCTCAATTTTCATACGCATATGAGTCTATCTTCTCTATCAAGTTTATAACCTATGAGGGCTATATTCAAATTTCAAAATTAATCATCATTAATTTCAAAATTAATCAACAATTAATTATCTTGATGAGCTAATTAAATAAATTCAGTTTAAAATAAATTTATCCAATATTTTTAATTTAACCTATTTATTTAATCCAAATAAAGAGCCATTAGATTTAATTTATCTTCATAAATTAAATCTGAGATACTATATATCTATCATATTAGTTATTAAATTTAATATATCTTAATAAATTAAATTTAAAAATAACAAACATAATAATATCATATAATATATATATATATATACATATAATATAAGATATGTATTTTGAAAATATATATCTATATAATATTATTAACAAATTTTATATTATATATATAAATATAAAATTCGTCCACCCTAAATTAAACATTATCTCTTGTTGGGTCATTCTTGTGTGCGACCCTGTAGGCCCACATGAAGTTGGCAATGGGCCAATAACTGTACTAACCTAAAAGTCGCAAGCGGCCTCTAGCAAGATATTATGACTACCCAATTCATATGAGGATCGTTATCACGATGCAACCTGTCATACAATCATGTCACGTCCCATTTGTTATACGATATATCGATGAAGGATAAGGCATGGATAATGTCATCCTCTTGTTCCTGACCATTACTTTCTCAATTCCTGAGTAGCCTGACAATACAAATGGAAACTACTTTCCATCGTAGTATGGCCATACATTTCTCAGACTCACTCATCGAGGGGCCCAGTAATATCTCTCTACTAATGTGAGGGACAAATTCCATCTTGAACATTCATATTCCTCTGCATGAAAAACCAACAAGCTCGATCATAGCCTTTATCATCACCGGTGAAAAGTGACTTTTGACTAGTTCAAAGCTTAGCAACTCTCAAGTAAGAATCCATGATGACCTCACGTCTAAGGGCATTGTGACATGGTTATACATGAGAAAAGCTTATGACTTGATCCATATAGCTTTCTTATAGTGGGCTGGTCCAAGACCTTGTACTCTTACAAGTCCCTAAGACTTTGATTCATATCTCCATATCTTATCAAAGTCATACTGGTCTTATTTCATCTTTGCTCCCGCATAGATGACCAACCAGGGACATTTTAGGATAATCTTTATGATTTTTCCAAGGATACAATTATCATAGTTAACATGCAAATAATATGATAATCGAATGGAGAAACTTCATTAAATTAATAATGTTCAAAGTACAATTATTGGCCCTTTGGGCACAATTTCCAACAGAAGGTGTACACCCACATACCCACTCCATTTTTTCATATGGATTCCAGATTGCCTAATATTGTTGTCTAACTCATCCCTTTAGGCCCTGGATAGCCATATACGTGATTTTAGCTAGTTTGAGGCTAAGAGAATGAAAGTTTGGTCGCTTTCATATATTAGGGTAAAAGCCCACATCCGCACTCCATTTTTCATGTGAAATTCAGAATGCCTAACATTGTTATTGAATTCATCCATTTGAACCTTGAAGAGCCACATACGCGATTTACACTAATTTAAGTCAAACGAATGGAAGTTTAGTCACTGGCTCATATTAGGGTGTAAACCCACATTTCCACTACGTTTTTCATGAAAATTCTAGAATGCCTAAATAGGCCATTATGTAATTTAAAGTCAAGAGATTGCAAGTTTGGTCACTTCTTGGAATAGCATGAAAACCTTCAAACAGACTTCATTGTTTATGAGGATTCCAGAATGCCTAACATTATATTCAAATTCATCTGTTTGGTCCCTGAACTTGAAATTGTATGATTTTGACTAATTTGAGGTCAAGAGAATGAAAGTTTTGTCTCTATATGAGATTAGCGTAAAAACCAACATACTCCATTTTACCTGAGGATTCAAGAATGCTAATGTTGTTGTCAAATTCATTTGTTTGGGCCTAGAATGGTCACATACGCCATTTGGGCCAATTTGAGGTCAAGAGAATGAAAGTTTGGTCACTGTCACATATTAGCGTGTAAACCCACATAGCTACTCCATTTTTTATAAGGATTCCAGAATGCCTAACATTATTGTCAAATTCATCAGATTGAGACCTAAATGAACTATTCAATGATTTCAGCTAATTTGAGATCAAGGGAATGAAAGTTTGGTCACTATCTTGGATTATTGTGAAAATGCACTTTCCCACTCCTGTTTTCTTGAGGATTCCAGAATACCTAACACTATTGTCAAATTCAATCGTTTGGGCCTTGAACGACCATATAAGTGATTTTGGCTAATTTAAGGTCAAGAGAATGAAAGTTTGGTCATTGTCTCAGATTAGCGTGGAAACCCACCCCCACCCCATTTTTCATGAGGATCTCAGAACACCAAACATTGTAGTCAAATTCATCCATTTAATCCCAGAATAGGTGACTCCGCGACTTCGGCTAATTTGAAATCAAGTGAATGAAATTTTGGTCACTGTCTCGGATAAGGGTGAAACCCACATACCCACTCCATTTTTTTATGTGGATTCGATATTGCCTAACGTTATTGTCTAGTGCATCCATTTGGGACGTAAATAGTCACACACACACTATTTGGGCTAGTTTGAGGTCAAGAATATGAAAGTTTTGTCACAATTTTGGATTAGTGTGAAAACCCACATGCACACTCCATTTTTGTAAGGATTCTAGATAACTAACATTATTGTCAAATTCAACCTGTTTTACCTTCAATGGCCATATGCTTGAATGCAGCTAATTTAATGTAAAGAGAATCAAAGTTGGATCACTGTCCTGTACTAATGTGAAAAGCAATATACCCGCTCTATTTTTCATGATGATTCCAGAATGGCTAACATGTTTTCAACTTCTTTCGTTTGGGCTTAGAACGGCCACAAACATGATTTATGCAAATTTAAGGTCAAGGGAATAAAAGTTTGGTCACTGTCTCGGATTAGCATGAAAACCCTATACCCACTTCTTTTTTCATGACGATTGTAGAATGCCTAGCACCGCTGTCAAATTCAATCATTTGGGCCTTCAATTGCCATACACAGATTTCAATTAATTTGAGGCAAGGGAATGAAAGTTTAGTCACTATTTAAGATTAGCGTGACAACCCACATACCCATTCCAATTTTCATGAGCATTCCAGAATGCCTAATATTATTGCCAAATTGATCTATTTGGGTTATGAACTATCCATTACACGATTTCAGCTAAATTAAGGTCATGGAAATGAAAGTGTAGTCATTGTCACAGATTATCGTGAAAACCCACATACCTACTCCATTTTTCCTGAGGATTTAGGAATGCCTAATGTTGTTGTCAAATTCATTTGTTTGGACCTACAACAGCCACATATGTGATTTAGGCCAGTACGAGGTCAAGAGAATGAAAGTTTGTCACTGTCTAATATTAGTGTAAAAACCCACATACCCACATACCCACTCCATTTTTCACGAGGATTCCATAATGCCTAATATTGTTGCGAAATTCATCTTTTTTGGCCCTGAACGGCAAGATACATGAATTGGGGCATTTAGAGGTCAAAAGAATGAAAGTTTGGTCAGTGTCTGGGAATGGTTTGACAATCCATATACCCACTCCATCTCTCACTAAGATTCCAAAATGCCTAATGATGTCGCGAAATTCATCTATTTGGGCTCTGAACGGCCACATACGCGATTTGGGCCATTTTGAGGTCAAAACAATGAAAGTTTAGTCACTGTCTCGGAATGCCTTGAAAACCCACATACCCACTCCATTTTTCATGAGGATTCCATAACGAATAATGTTGTTCCAAAATTCAACTTTTTAGGCCCTGAACGGCCATATACACGATTCAGGCCTTTTAGAGGTCAAAAGAATGAAAGTTTGGTCACTGTCACGGAATGGCATGAAAACCCACATACCAACTCCATTTTTCACAAGGATTCCAGAATGCCTAATATTGTTACGAAATTCATCTTTTTTGGCCCTAAACGACAAGAAACATGATTTGGGGCATTTAAAGGTCAAAAAGAATGAAAGTTTGGTCACTGCCTCGGAATGACTTAAAAACCCCATATACCCACTCCATTTTTCACTAGGATTCCAGAATGCCTAATGATGCTGAGAAATTCATCTGTTTGGATCCTGAACTGCCATATACGCGATTTGGGCCATTTATAGGTCAAAAGAATGAAAGTTTAGTCACTCTCTTGGAATGCCTTGAAAACCCACTTACCCATAGAATTTTTCACAAGGATTCCAGAATGCCTAATTTTGTTGCGAAATTCATCTTTTTGGGCCCTGAACGACCACATACGCGATTTGGGGCATTTAGAGGTCAAAAGAATGAAAGTTTCGTCACTGTCTCGGAATGGCATGAAAACCCACATACCCACTCCATTTTTCATGAGTATTCCAGAACGCCTAATATTGTTGCGAAATTCATCTTTTTGGGCCATAAACGGCGAGATACACGATTCGGGCCATTTAGAGGTCAAAAGAATGAAAGTTTGGTCACTGTCTCAGAATGGCTTGAAAACCCACATACCTACTCCACTTTTTATGAGGTTTCCAGAATGCCTATTATTGTTGTGAAACTCATCTTTTTGGGCCCTAAACGGCCACATACACAATTTGGGGCATTTAGAGGTCAAAAGAATGAAAGATTGGTCACTATCTCGGAATGGCTTGAAAACCCACAAACCCACTCCATTTTTCATGAGGATTCCAGAATGCCTAATATTGTTGCAAAATTCATCTATTTGGGCCCTGAACGGCCATATACGCGATTTAGGCCCTTCAGAGGTCAAAAGAATGAAAGTTTGGTCATTGTCTCGGAATGGTTTGAAGACCCACATACCCACTCCATTTTTCACAAGGATTGTAGAATGCCTAATATTGTTGCAAAATTCATCCTTTTGGGCACTGAACGGCCAAATACAAGATTTTGGACATTTAGAGGTCAAAAGAATGAGAGTTTGGTAAGTGTCTCAGAATGGCTTAAAAACGCACATACCCACTCCATTTTTCACGAGAATTCCAGAATGTCTAATATTGTTGCGAAGTTCATCATTTTGATCCTTGAACGGCCACATACGCGATTTGGGCCATTTAGAGGTCAAAAGAATGAAAGTTTGGTCCCTATATCGAAATGGCTTGAAAACCCACATACCCACTCCATTTTTCACGAGGATTCCAGAATGACAAATATTGTTGCAAACTTTATCCTTTTAGTCCCTGAATGGCCAGATACACGTTTTTGGCCATTTAGAGGTCAAAAGAATGAAAGTTTGGTCACTGTCTCGGAATGGCTTGAAAACCCACATTCCCACTCCATTTTTCATGAGGATTCCAGATTGCCTAATATTGTTAGAAATTCATCTGTTTAGGCCCTGAACGGCCACATACGTGATTTGGGCCATTTAGAGATCAAAAGAATGAAATTTGGTCACTGTCTCGGAATAACTTGAAAACCCACAAACTGTTGGAAATTGTGCACTAAGGGCCAATCTTTGTACTTTAAACATTATTATTTTAATGAAATTTCTCCATTCTTTTATCATATTATTTGAATGTTAACTGTGATAATTGTATCCTTGGATAATTCATAAAGATTGTCCTAAAATGTCCCTGGTCGGTCATCTATTCAGGAGCAGAGATGAGACAAGATCAGTTTGACTTTGATAAGATATGGAGATACGAATCAAAGTCTTAGGTACTTGTAAGAGTACAAGGTGCTTGACCGACCCACTATGAGAAAGCTTCATGGATTGAAAAATATTGTTGCGAACTTCATCCTTTTGGGCCCTAAACGGCCAGATTCATGATTTGGGGCATTTAGAGGTCAAAAGAATGAAAGTTTGGTCCCTGTCTCGGAATGGCTTGAAAAATACACCCCCATTCAATTTTCACGAGAATTCCAGAATGCCTAATATTGCTGCGAAATTCATCTATTTTGGCCCGAAACGGCCACATACGCGATTTGGGCCGTTTACAGGTCAAAAGAATGAACGTTTGGTCACCATCTCGGAATGCCTTGAACACCCACACACCCACTTCATTTTTCATGAAGATTCCAGAATGCCTAATATTGTTGCGGAATTCATCTGTTTGGGCCCTGAACGGCCACATACGCGATTTGGGCCATTTAGAGGTAAAAAGAATGAAAGTTTGGTCACTGTCTCGAAATAGCTTGAAAACCCACATACCCACTCCATTTTTCACGAGGATATCAGAACGCATAATGTTGTTGCCAAATTCATCTTTTTGGGCCCTAAACAGCCAGATACACGATTTGGGGCATTTAGAAGTCAAAAGGACGAAAGTTTGGTCACAGTCTTGGAATGGCTTGAAAACCCACACCCCCATTCCATTTTTCACAAGGATTCCAGAATGTCTAATATTGTTGCGAAATTCATCATTTTGGGCCATGAACGGCCATACACGCGATTCTGGCCATTTATAGGTCAAAACAATTAAAGTTTCGTCACTATCTCAGAATGGCTTGAAAACCAACATACTCACTCCATTTTTAACGAGGATTCCAGAATGCAAAATACTGTTGCGAACTTCATCCTTTTGGGCCCTGAACAGCCAGATACACGTTTTTTGCCATTTAGCGGTCAAAAGAATAAAAGTTTGGTCACTGTCTCGGAATGGCTTGAAAACCCACACCCCAATTCCATTTTTCACGAGGATACTAGAATGCATAATATTGTTGCGAAATTCATATGTTAGGTCCCTGAATGGCTACATACGCTATTTGGGCCATTTATAGGTCAAAAGAATGAAAGTTTGGTCACTGTCTTGGAATGGCTTGAAAGCCCACATACCCTCTCCATTTTTCACGACGATTCCAGAAGGCCTAATATCGTTGCGAAATTCATCTTTTTTGCCCCTGAACGGACAGATACATGATTTAGACCATTTAGAGGTCAAATTAATGGAAGTTTTATCACTATCTCGAAATGCAGTGAACGCCCACATACCCACTCCATTTTTCACTAGGATTCCAGAATGCCTAATAATGTTGTGAAATTCATCTGTTTGGGCCCTGAACGGCCACATACGTGATTTGGGCCATTTAGAGGTCAAAAGAATGAAAGTTTGGTCACAGTCTCGGAATGGCTTAAAAACCCACATACTTACCCCATTTTTCACGAGGATTGTAAAAGGACTAATATTGTTACGAAATTCATCTTTTTCGCCCTTGAACGGACAAATACACGATTTCGACCATTTAAAGGTCAAAACAATGAAAGTTTGGTCACTGTCTCAGAATGCCTTGAACACCCAACACCCACTTCGTTTTTCACGAGGATTTTAGAATGCCTAATATTGTTGCGAAATTCATCTGTTTTGGCCCTGAACGGATAGATACACGATTTAGACCATTTAAAGGTTAAAAGAATGAAAGTTTGGTCACTTTCTTGGAATGGCTTAAAAACCTACATACCCACTCCATTTTTCAAGAGGATTCCAGAATGTCAAATATTGTTGCAAACTTTATCCTTTTGTGCCTTGAACTGCCAGATACATATTTTTGGCTACTTGGAGATCAAAAGAATAAAAGTTTGGTCACTTTCTCGGAATGGCTTGAAAACCACACCCCCATTCCATTTTTCACGCGAATTCCAGAAGGCCAAATATTACTGCGAAATTCATCTATTTAGGCCCTAAACGGCTACATACGCTATTTGGGCCATTTAGAGGTCAAAAGAATGAAAGTTTAGTCACTGTCTCGGAATGCCTTGAACGCCCACATAGCCACTCCATTTTTCACCAGTATTCTAGAATTCCTAATATTGTTGCAAAGTTCATCTTTTTGGGACCTGAACGGCCAGATACCCAATTTGGGCTATTTAGACGTCAAAAGAAAGAAAGTTTGATCACTATCTCAGAATGGCTTGAAAACCCACAGGCCCACTCCTTTTTTTACGAGGATTCCAGAATGCATAATATTGTTGCGAAATTCATCTTTTTGGGCCCTGAATGGCCAGATACACGATTGGGGCATTTAGAGGTCAAAAGAATGAAAGTTTGGTCACTGTCTCAGAATGGCTTGAAAACCCACAACACCATTCCATTTTTCACAAGGATTCAAGAATGCCTAATATTGTTGTGAAATTCTTATTTTTGGTCCCTGAACGACCACATACTCGATTCGTATCATTTATAGGTCAAAAGAATAAAAGTTTTGTCGCTGTCTCGGAAAGACTTGAAAACCCACATACGCACTCCATTTTTCACTAGGATTCCAGAAGGCCTAATATTACTGCGAATTTCATCTATTTGGGCCTTGAATGGCCAGATACGCTATTTGGGCCATTTAGAGGTCAAAAGAATGAAAGTTTAGTCACTGTCTCAGAATGGCTTGAAAACCCACATTCCCACTGCATTTTTGACAAGGATTCCAGAATGCCTAATATTGTTGCGAAATTCATCTTTTTGGGCCCTGACGTGTTGGCTCCTAGAGATCGTGAAAACCCTTAATCATAAAAGGTATAAATCCTTCCAACTTGGTTTAAACGCCGTTGATATGTCCTCGATTAGAATTGGTAAAATTTTTAAATTCTTCTGCTGTGCCTGCCGATTTTAACATAATATTGTTACGAAATTCATCTGTTTGGGCCCTGAACGGCCACTACCCGATTTGGGCCATTTAGAGGTCAAAAGTATGAAAGTTTGCTCACTGTCTCAAAATGGCTTGAAAACCCACATACCCAATCCATTTTTCACGAGGATTCTAGAATGTATAATATTGGTGTGAAATTCATCTTTTTGGGCCCTGAACGGCCACAAACGATATGTAGGCCATTTAGAGATCAAAAGAATGATAGTTTGGTCACTAACTCAGAATGGCTTGAAAACCCACATGCCCACTCCATTATTCACGAGGATTCCATAATTTCTAATACTGTTGCGAACTTCATCCTTTAGGGCCGTGGATGGCCAGATACACCATTTTGCCCATTTAGAGGTCAAAAGATTGAAAGTTTGGTCACTATCTCGGAATGGCTTGAAAACCCACATACCCACAATATTTTTCATGAGGATTCCAGAATGCATAATATTGCTGCGAAATTCATGTTTTTGGCCCCTAAACGGCCAGATACACGATTTGGGGCATTTAGAGGTCAAAAGAATGAAAGTTTGGTCACTGTCTCTGAATGGCTTGAAAACACACAAAGCCACTCCATTTTTCATGAGGATTCCAGAATGCCCAATACAATTGTGAAATTCATCTGTTTGGGCCTTGAACGGCAAGATACATGATGTCGGCCATTTAGAGGTCAAAAGAATGAAAGTTTAGTCACTGTCTTGGAATGGCTTAAGAACCCACATTCCCACTCCATTTTTCATAAGGATTCCAGAATGTCAAATATTGTTGTGAAATTCATCTTTTTGGGCCCTGAACAGCCAAATACACGATTTGGGGCATTTAGATGTCAAAAGAATGAAAGTTTGGTCAATGTCTCAGAATGCCTTGAAAACCCACACCCCCATTCCATTTTTCATGAGGATTCCACAATGCCGAATATTGTTGCGAAATTCATCTATTTGGGCCCAGAACGACCACATATGTGATTTGGGCCATTTAGAGGTCAAAACAATCAAAGTTTGGTCCCTGTCTCGGAATAGCTTGAAAACCCATATACCAACTCCATTTTTCACGAGGATTCCAGAATGCCCAATATTGGTACGAAATTCATCTTTTTGGCCTCTGAATGGCCAGATACACGATTTGGGTCATTTATAGGTCAAAAGAATGAAAATTTGGACATTCTCTCTGAACGGCTTGAAACACACATAGGTACTCCATTTTTCAAGAGGATTCCAGAATGTCTAATATTGTTGCGAAATTCATCTGTTTGGGCCCTGAATGGCCAGACACCTGATTTGGGCCATTTAGAGGTCAAAAGAATGAAAGTTTGGTCACTGTCTCAGAATGGCTTGAAAACCCATATTCCCAATCAATTTTTTAGGAGTAATCCAGAATGCCTAATATTGTTGTGAAATTCATCTGTTTGGTCCCTGAACGGCCACATTCATGATTTAAGACATTTAGAAGTCAAAAAAATGAAAGTTTGGTCAATGTCTCAGAATGCCTTGAAAACCCACACACCCACTACATATTTCACGATCATTCCAGAATAACTAATATTGCTGCGAAATTCATCTTTTTGAGCCCTGAACGACCACATACGCGATTTGGGCCATTTAAAGGTCAAAACAATGAAAGTTTGGTCCCTGTCTCGGAATGCCTTGAAAACACACATACCCACTCCATTTTGCACAAGGATTCCAGAATGCTCAATATTGGTGCGAAATTCATCTTTTTGGCCTCTGAACGGCTAGATATACGATTTGGGGCATTTATAGGTCAAAAGAATGAAAGTTTGGTCACTCTCTTTGAACGGCTTGAAAACAAACATAGCCACTCCATTTTTCACGAGGATTCTAGAATGCCTAATATTGGTGTGAAATTCATCTGTTTGGGCCCTGAACGGCCAAACACCTGATTTGGGCCATTTAGAGGTCAAAAGAATGAATGTTTGGTCACTGTCTCGGAATGGCTTGAAAACCCACATTCCCAATCAATCTTTCACAAGGATTTCAGAATGCCTAATATTGTTGTGAAATTCATCTGTTGGGGCCCAGAACGGCCACATACGCGATTTAAGCCATTTAGATGTCAAAAGAATGAAAGTTTGGTCAATGTCTCAGAATGCCTTGAAAACCCACACGCCCACTACATATTTCACGAGGATTCCAGAATGCCCAATATTGGTGCGAAATTCATCTTTTTGGCTTTGAACGACGAGATACACAATTTGGGGCATTTATAGGTCAAAAGAATGAAAGTTTAGTCACTCTCTCTGAACGGCTTGAAAACAAACATAGCCACTCCATTTTTCAAGAGGATTCTAAAATACGTAATAATGTTGTGGAATTCATCTCTTTGGGCCCTGAACGGCCAGACACCTGATTTGGGCCATTTCGAGGTCAAAAGAATGAAAGTTTGGTCACTATCTCGGAATGGCTTGAAAACCCACATTCCCAATCAATCTTTTACAAGGATTCCATAATGCCTAATATTGTTGCGAAATTCATCTGTTTTGGCCCTGAAAGGCCACATGCGCGATTTAAACCATTAGGTCAAAAGAATGAAAGTTTGGTCAATGTCTCAGAATGCCTTGAAAACCCACACGCCCACTACATATTTTAGTTGGATTCGATAAAAGAATGAAAGTTTTGTCACTAACTCGGAATAGTTTTAAAACCCACACACCCACTCAATTTTTCAAGAGGATTCCAAAATGCCTACTATTTTTGCGGACTACATCCTTTTGGGCCTTGAATGGCCAGATACACGATTTTGGCCTTTTAGAGGTCAAAAGAATGAAAGTTTCGTCGCAGTCTCGGAATGGCTTGAAAACCCACATATCCACTCCATTTTCCACAAGGATTCCAGAATGCCTAATATTGCTGCAAAATTCATCTGTTTGGCCCCTAAACGGCCAGACACCTGATTTGGGCCATTTAGAGGTCAAAAGAATGAAAGTTTGGTCAATGTCTCAGAATGCCTTAAGAACCCACAAACCCACTACATTTTTCACGAAGATTTCGAAATACCTAATATTTCGAAATACCCATCTGTTTGGTCCTTGAATGGCGACATACACGATTTGGACCATTTAGAAATCAAAAGAATAAAAGTTTGGTCACTAACTCAGAATGGCTTGAAAACGTACATACCCACTCAATTTTTCACGAGGATTCCAGAATGCCTAATATTTTTGCAAACTTCATCCTTTTGGGCCTTAAACAGCTAGATACACGATTTTGGCCATTTAGAGGTCAAAAGAATGAAAGTTTGGTCCTTGTCTCGGAATGGAATGAAAACCCGCATTCGCTCTCAATTTTGCACGAGGATTCCAGAATGCCTAATATTGTTTCGAAATTCATTTGTTTGGGCCCAGAACGGCCACATACGCGATTTAAGCCATTTAGAGGTCAAAAGAATGAAAGTTTGGTCAATGTCTCGGAATGCCTTGAAAATTCACACACCCACTACATTTTTCACAAGGATTTTGGAATACCTAATATTGCTATGAAATTCATCTGTTTGGGCCCTAAACGGCCACATACGCGAATTGGGCCATTTAAAGGTCAAAAGAATGAAAGTTTGGTCACTAACTCGGAATAGCTTGAAAACGCACATACCACTCAATCTTTCACGAGGATTCCAGAATGCCTAAAATTTTTGCCGACTTTATCCTTTTGGGCCATCAACGGCCAGATACACGATTTTGGCCATTTAGAAGTCAAAAGAATGAAAGTTTGGTCGCTGTCTTGGAATGCCTAATATTGCTATGAAATTCATCTGTTTGGGCCTTGAACGGCCATACACATGATTTGGGCCATTAGGAGGTCAAAAGAATGAAAGTTTGGCAACTGTCTCAGAATGGCTTGAAAACCCGTATTCCCACTCAATTTTTCAGGAGGATTCAATAATGCCTAATATTGGAGCGAAATTCATCTGTTTGGGCCCAGAACTGCCAGACACCTGATTTGGGCCATTTAGAGGTTAAAAGAATGAAAGTTTGGTCACTTTCTTGGAATGGCTTGAAAACCCGGATTCCAACTCAATTTTTCACGAGGATTCCAGAATGCCTAATATTGCTGCGAAATTTATCTGTTTGGGCCCAGAACCCATACGCTATTTAAGCCATTTAGAGTCAAAAGAATGAAAGTTTGGTCAGTGTCTCAGAATGCCTTGAAAACCCACACACCAACTACATATTTCATGAGGATTTCGGAATACCTTAAATAGCTGCGAAATTCATCTGTTTGGGCCCTGAACCCACATACGCAATTTGGGCCATTTACAGGTCAAAAGAATCAAAGTTTAGTCACTAACTCGGAATGGTTTGTAAACCCACATACCGACTCAATTTTTCACGAGTATTCCAGAATGCCTAATATTGCTGCAAAATTCATCTGTTTAGGCATTGAACGTCCAGACACCTGATTTGGGCCATTTAGAGGTCAAAAGAATGAAAGTTTGGTCAACGTCTTGGAATGCCTTGAAAACCCACACACCCACTACATTTTTCACGAGGATTTCAGAATCCCTAATATTGCTGCGAAATTCATCTGTTTGGTCCCTGAACGGCCACATACCCGATTTGGGCCATTTAGAAGTCAAAAGAATAAAAGTTTGGTCACTAACTTGGAATGGCTTGAAAACCAACATACCCACTCAATTTTTCACGAGGATTCCAAAATGCCACTATTTTTTCAGACTTCATCCTTTTGGGCCTTGAACGGTTAGATACACGATTTTGGCCATTTAGAGGTCAAAAGAATGAAAGTTTTGTTAACGTCTCAGAATGCCTTAAAAACCCACACACCAACTACATTTTTCACGTGGATTTCGGAATACCTAATATTGCTGTTAAATTCATCTGTTTTTGCCCTAAACGGACACATACGCGATTTGGGCTGTTTAGAGGTCAAAAGAATGAAAGTTTGGTCACTAACTCGGAATGGCTTGAAAACCCACATACCCATTCAAGTTTTCATGAGGATTCTAGAATGCCTAATATTGATGCGAAATTCATCTGTTCGGGCCCTCAACGGCCAGACACCTGATTTGGGCCATTTATATTTTAAAAGAATGAAAGTTTGGTCACTATCTTGGAATGGCTTGAAAACCCGCATTGCCACTCAATTTTTCACGAGGATTCCAGAATGACTAATATTTTTGGGAAATTCATCAGTTTGGGCCTTGAACGGCCACATATGCGTTTTAAGCCATTTAGAGGCCAAAAGAATGAAAGCTAGGTCAAGATCTCAGAATTCCGTGAAAACCCACACACCAACTGCATTTTTCATGAAGATTTTGGAATACTTAATATTGATGCGAAATTCATCTGTTTCGTCCCTGAACTGCCACATACGCGATTTGGGCCATTTAGAAGTCAAAAGAATGAAAGTTTGGTCAATAACTCGGAATGGCTTGAAAACCCACATACACATTCAATTTTTCACGACGATTCCAAAATGCCTAAAATTTTTGCGGACTTCATCCTTTTGGGCATTCAACGGCCAGATACACGATTTGGCCTTTTAGAGGTCAAAAGAATGAAAGTTTGGTCGCTGTCTCAGAATGGCTTGAAAACCCACATACCCACTCCATTTTCCACGAGGATCCCAGAATGCCTTATATTGCTGCGAAAATCATCTGTTTGGGCCGTGAACGGCCAGACACCTAATTTGGGCCATTTAGAGGTCAAAAGAATGAAAGTTTGGTCACAAACTCGGAATGGCTTGAAAACCCACATACGCACTCAATTTTTCACGAGTATTCCAGAATGCCTAATATTGCTGCGAAATTCATCTGTTTGGGCCCTGAACGGCCAGACACTGTATTTAGGCCATTTACAGGTCAAAAGAATGAAAATTTGGTCAACATCTCAGAATTCTGTGAAAACCCACACACCCACTACATTTTTCATGAGGATTACAGAATACCTAATATTGCTGCGAAATTCATCTGTTTCGTCCCTGAACGGCCACATACGCAATTTGGGCCGTTTAGAAGTCAAAAGAATGAAAGTTTGGTCACTAACTCGGAATGGCTTGAAAACCCACATACCCACTCTATTTTTCACGACGATCCTAGAATGCCTAAAATTTTTGCGGACTTCATCCTTTTGGGCATTGAACGGCCAGATACACGATTTTGGCCTTTTTAGAGGTCAAAAGAATGAAAGTTTGGTCGCTGTCTCGGAATGGCTTGAAAACCCACATACCCACTCCATTTTCCACGAGGATCCCAGAATGCCTTATATTGCTGCGAAATTCATTTGTTTGGGCCCTGAACGGCCAGACACCTGATTTGGGCCATTTAGAGGTCAAAAGAATGAAAGTTTGGTCACAAACTCGGAATGGCTTGAAAACCCACATACCCACTCAATTTTTCACGAGTATTCCAGAATGCCTAATATTGCTGCGAAATTCATCTGTTTGGCCCTGAACGGCCAGACACTTGATTTAGGCCATTTACAGGTCAAAAGAATGAAAGTTCGGTCAACATCTCAGAATTCTGTGAAAACCCGCACACCCACTACGCTTTTCAAGAGGATTACAAAATACCTAATATTGCTGCGAAATTCATCTGTTTGGTCCCTGAACGGCCACATACGCAATTTGGGCCATTTAGAAGTCAAAAGAATGAAAGTTTGGTCACTAACTCGGAATGGCTTGAAAACCCACATACACACTCAATTTTTCACGACGATTCCAGAATGCCTAAAATTTTTACGGACTTCATCCTTTTGGGCATTGAACGGCCAGATACACGATTTTGGCCTTTTAGAGGTCAAAAGAATGAAAGTTTGGTCGCTGTCTCGGAATGGCTTGAAAACCCACATACCCACTCCATTTTCCACGGGGATCCCAGAATGCCTTATATTGCTGCGAAATTCATCTGTTTGGGCCCTGAACTGCCAGACACCTGATTTGGGCCATTTAGAGGTCAAAAGAATGAAAGTTTGGTCACAAACTCAGAATGGTTTGAAAACCCACATACCCACTCAATTTTTCACAAGGATTCCAGAATGACTAATATTGTTGGGAAATTCATCAGTTTGGGCCTTGAACGGCCACATAGGCGTTTTAAGACATTTAGAGGTCAAAAGAATCAAAGCTAGGTCAATGTCTCAGGATGCCTTGAAAACCCACACACCAACTACATATTTCATGAGGAATTCCGAATACCTAATATTGCTGCGAAATTCATCTGTTTGGGCTGTGAACGGCCACATACGCGATTTGGGCCATTTAGAAGTCAAAAGAATGAAAGTTTGGTCACTAACTCGAAATGGCTTGAAAACCCACATACCCACACCATTTTCCACGAGGATTCCAGAATACCTAATATTGCTGTGAAATTCATCTGTTTGGGCCCTAAACGGCCAGACACCTGATTTGTGCCATTTAGAGGTCAAAAGAATGAAAGTTTGGTTAACGTCTCGAAATGCCTTGAAAACCCACACACGCACTAAATTTTTCATGAGGATTTTAGAATACGTAATATTGCTGCGAAATTCATCTGTTTGGTCCATGAACGGCCACATACGCGATTTGGGCCATTGAGAGGTCAAAAGATTAAAAGTTTGGTCACTAACACGGAATGGCCTGAAAACCCACATACCCACTCAATTTTTCACGAGGATTCCAGAATGCCTAATATTTTTCCGGACTTCATCCATTTGGGCCTTGAACGGCCAGATACACGATTTTGGCAATTTAGAGGTCAGAAGAATGAAAGTTTCGTCGCTGTCTCATAATGGCTTTAAAACCCACATACCCACTCCATTTTCCACGAGGATTCCAGAATGCCTAATATTGCTGTGAAATTCATCTGTTTGGGCCCTGAATGGCCAGACACCTGATTTGGGCCATTTAGAGGTCAAAAGGATGATAGTTTGGTCACAAACTTGGAATGGTTTGAAAACTAACATACCCACTCAATTTTTCACGAGTAAATCAAAATGGCTAATATTGCAGCGAAATTCATCTGTTGGGCTCTGAACGGCCAGACACCTGATTTAGGCCATTTAGAGGTCAAAAGAATGAAAGTTTGGTTAATGTCTCGCAATTCCGTGGAAACCCACACACCCACTACATTTGTCATGAGGATTTTGAAATACCTAATATTGCTGCGAAATTCATTTGTTTGGTCCCTGAACAGCCACATACGCGATTTGGGCCATCTAGAAGTCAATAGAATGAAAGTTTGGTCAGTAACATGGAATGGCTTGAAAACCCACATACCCACTCGATTTTTCACGAGGATTCCAGAATGCCTAATATTTTTGCAGACTTCATCCTTTTGGGCATTGAACAGCAAGATACACGATTTTGGCCATTTAGAGGTCAAAAGAATGAAAGTTTGGTCACTGTCTCGAAATGCCTTTGAAACCCACACACCCCCTACATTTTTCATGAGGTTTACAGATTACGTAATATTGTTGCGAAATTCATCTGTTTGAGCTCTGAACAGCCACATACGCGATTTGGGCCAATTAGAGGTCAAAAGAATGAAAGTTTGGTAACTCAAAAAGGCTTGAAAACCCATATACCCACTCAATTTTCATGAGGATTGCAGAATGCCTAATATTTTTGTGGAGTTCATCCTTTTAGGCCTTAAACAGCAAGAAACACGATTTTGGCCATTTAGAGGTCAAAAGAATGAAACTTTAGTAACTCAGAACGGCTAGAGACATGATTTGGGCCATTTGGAAGGCAAAAGAATGAAAGTTTGGTCGTCGTGTCAGAATGGCTTGAAAACCCACATACCCACTCAATATTTCACGAGGATTCCAGTATGCCTAATATTTTTCCGGACTTCATCCTTTTGGGCCTTGAACGGCCAGATACACGATTTTGGCCATTTAAAGGTCAAAAGAATGAAAGTTTGGTTAACATCTCAGAATGCCTTCAAAACCCACACACCCACTAAATTTTTCACGAGGATTTCGGAATACCTAATATTGCTGCGAAATTCATCTGTTTGGTCCTTCAACGGCCACATACGCGATTTGGGCCATTTAAAAGTCAAAAGAATGAAAGTTTGGTCACTAACTCGGAATGGCTTGAAAACCCACATACCCACTCAATATTTCACTATGATTCCAGAATGCCTAAAATTATTGCGGACTTCATTCTTTTGGGACTTGAACGGCCAGATACACGATTTTGGCCATTTAGAGGTCAAAAGAATGAAATTTTGGTTGTTGTCTCAGAATGGCTTGAAAACCCACATAGCCACTCCATTTTCCACGAGGATCCCAGAATGCCCTATATTGCTGCGAAATTCATCTGTTTGGGCCGTGAACGGCCAGACACCTGATTTGGGCCATTTAGAGGACACAAGAATGAAAGTTTGGTCAACGTCTCGGAATTCCATGAAATCCCACACACCCATTACATTTTTCATGAGGATTTTGGAATACCTAGTATTGCTGCGAAGTTCATCTGTTTGGTCCCTGAAAGGCCACATACGCATTTTGGGCCATTTAGAAGTCAAAAGAATGAAAGTTTCGTCACTAACTCGGAATGGCTTGAAAACCTAGATTCCCACTCGATTTTTCATGAGGATACCAGAATGATTAAGATTTTTCCGGACTTCATCCTTTTCACCCTTGAACGGCCAGATACACTATTTTAGCCATTTAGAGGTCAAAAGAATGAAAGTTTGGTCGCTCTCTCGGAATGGCTTGAAAACCCACATAGCCACTCCCTTTTTCATGAGGATAACAAAATGATTAATATTCCTGCAAAATTCATCTGTTTGGGCCCTGAACGGCCAAAAACGCGATTTAGGATAATTTGTAGTCAAAAGAATGAAAGTTTGGTCACTGTCTCGGAATTACCTGAAAACCAACATACCCACTCCATTTTTCATGAGGATTCTATAATGCCCAACGTTATTGTCAAATTCATCTGTTTGGGCCCTGAGCGGACAAAAACGCTTTTCAGGCTAATTTGAAGTCAAAAGAATGAAAGTTTGGTCACTTTCTCGGAATTGCGTGAAAACCCACATACCCACTCCATTTTTCATGAGGATTCTATAATGCCCAACGTTATTGTCAAATTCATCTGTTTGGGCCCTGAGCAGACCAAAACACTTTTCAGGCTAATTTGAGTCAAAAGAATGAAAGTTTCGTCACATGTCTTGGAATTGCGTGAAAACCCACATGCTCACTCCATTTTTCATTAGGATTCTAGAATGCACAATATTGTTGTCAAATTCGTCTATTTGGGCCCTGAAAGGCCAAAAACGCGGTTGAGGCTAATTTGAGGTCAAAAGAATGAAAGTTTGATCACTGTCTCGGAATTACGTTAAAACCCACATAACCACTCCATTTTTCATGAGGATTCTACAATGCCCATATTGTTGTTAAATTCATCCGTTTGGTCCCTGAAAGGCCCAAAACACTTTTTTTGGCTAATTTGGTCTCAAAAGAATGAATGTTTGGTCACTTTCTCGTAATTGCATTAAAACCCACATATCCACTCCATTATTCATAAGGATTCTAGAATGTCATATATTGTTGTCAAATTCGTCCGTTTGGACCCTGAACAGACAAAAATGCTTTTCAGGCTAATTTGAGGTCAAAAGGAAGAAAGTTTGGTCACTGTCTCAGAATTTCGTGAAAACCAACATGCCCACTCATTTTTCATGAGGATTCTAAAATGTCCGATATTGTTGTAAAATTCATCCGTTTGGGACCAGAAAGGCAAAAAACGCGATTTAGGCTAATTTGAGGTCAAAAGAATGAAAGTTTGGTCACTCTCTCGGAATTGTGTGAAAACTCACATACCCACTCCATTTTTCATGAATATTCTAGAATGCCAAATATTGTTGTCAAATTCATCTGTTTGGGATCTGAACGGACAAAAACGCTTTTTAGCTAATTTTAGGTCAAAAGAATGACAGTTTGGTCACTGTCTTAGAATTGCGTGAACACCCACATGCCCAATCCATTTTTCATGAGGATTCTAAAATGCCGAATATTGATGTAAAATTCGTCCGTTTGGGCCGTGAAAAACGAAGAACGCTTTTTTGGCTAATTGGAGTTCAAAAGAATGAATGTTTGGTCACTCTCTCGTAATTGCGTTAAAACCCACATATCTACTCCATTATTCATGAGGATTCTATAATGCCAAATATTGTTCTCAAATTCGTCCGTTTGGGCCCTGAACAGACAAAAACAATTTTCAGGCTAATTTGAGGTCAGAAGAATGAAAGTTTGGTCACTGTCTCAGAATTACGTGAAAACCAACATGCCCACTCCATTTTTCATGAGGATTCTAGAATGCCTAATATTATTGTCAAATTCATCAGTTTGGGCCCTGAACGGACAAAAACGCTTTTCAGGCTAACATGATGTCAAAAGAATGAAAGTTTGGTCACTATCTCGGAATTGCGTGAAAACCCACATACCCACTCCATTTTTCATGAATATTCTAGAATGCCCAATGTTGTTGTCAAATTCTTCCGTTTGGGACCTAAACGGCTAAAAACGCGATTTAGGCTAATTTGAGATCAAAAGAATGAAAGTTTTGTCACTGTCTCGGAATTATGTTAAAACCCACATACCCACTCCATTTTTCATGAGGATTCTACAATGCCCAATATTGTTGTTAAATTCGTATGTTTGGGCCCTGAAACGCCCAAAACGCTTTTTTTGGCTAATTTGGTCTCAAAAAAAGAATGTTTAGTCCCTGTCTCGTAATTATGTCAAAACCCACATATCCACTCCATTATTCATAAGGATCCTAGATTGTCCAATATTGTTGTCAAATTCGTCTGTTTGGACCCTGAACAGACAAAAACGTTTTTCAAGCTAATTTGAGGTCAAAAGGAAGAAAGTTTGGTCACTGTCTCGGAATTACGTGAAAACCAACTTGCCCACTCCATTTTTCATGAGGATTCTAGAATGCCCGATATTGTTGAAAAATTCATCCGTTTGGAACCAGAACGGCCAAAAACACGATTTAGACTAATTTGAGGTCAAAAGAATGAAAGTTTGGTCACTCTCTCAGAATTGCGTGAAAACCCACATGCCACTCCATTTTTCATGAGGATTCTAGAATAACCAATATTGTTGTCAAATTCGTCCATTTGGGGCCTGAACAACCAAAAACGCGATTTAGGCTAATTTGTGGTCAAAAGAATGAAAGTTTGGTCACTGTCTCGGAATTGCGTGAAAACCCACATACCCACTCCATTTTTCTTGAATATTCTAGAATGCCAAATATTGCTGTCAAATTCATCTGTTTGGGACCTGAACGGTCAAACACGCGATTTAGGCTAATTTATGGTCAAAAGAATGACAGTTTGGTCACTGTCTCGAAATTGCGTGAACACCCACTTGCCTACTCCATTTTTCATGAGGATTCTAAAATACCCAATATTGATGTCAAATTCATCTGTTTGGGCTGTGAAAGCCGAAAAACGCTTTTTAGGCTAATTTGATTTCAAAAGAATGAATGTTTGGTCACTGTCTCGTAATTGTGTTAAAACCCACATATCCACTCCATTATTCATGAGGATTCTATAATGCCAAATTGATGGAGGAACATGGCAAGATGGAGGAGGAGCTCCAAAGGAAGAGAAAGGCATGAAGATGGAAGCCCAAGCTCAAGTATGGAAGTCCAATGTTCCAAAAGATCCATTACAAAGCATTGGAGGCCCAATGACAAGAGCAAGGACTAAAGCTATGAAGGAGGCCTTGAATTGCTTGATAAGAGAGCTTAAAGAGTTGGAACCCATTTATTTGGAAGAGGCATCCTTTAATATGCCCAACAAGAACCCAAGAATGGTGATCACATTGCTTGAAGCCCAACAAGATGAAGTACAAGGCCCAAGTGGAGTCCAGATTGAAGAATTCACTTAAAATACCATGTGACAAGCATGTGCCTTGAAGGAGGATCATAAGTGACATCCAAGACACCTCAAGAAGCATCTAGAAGGCGACCTTATGCAGAAAATTTGAATTAATTTCGTTTTTATTTGTTTCCTTTTTTTTATTTGCATTAAATAAGGCCTTTGGTCAAAGATTGCTCATAAAGACTTTGTTTTATTACCTATTTTTAGGTAGCTGACTTAGTCTTGAAGAATAAGTAATTTCCTAATTCCTCTAGGCTTGAATGGTACCAACCAAGACAATCAATCATCATTAAGGCATCATTATTGCATTCATGACTAGGTTTTCAAACTCTAGAGTGTTCTTTTGTGGCCTTTATATATGGCTGCGTTTTTGTACTGCATTTTTAGACTTGAATGATAATTGAGAGTTTTGTTTCTCTTGTGTGAGCTTTTCTTGCATCCTTGTATTCTCGTGCGAATACTCAAACTGTATCAAGGATTGATCATCCTTGTGGTGTCTTTGTGGCTAGGGTTGTAAGAGACAGGTTCTCTTAAGGTCCTACCTTTGATCATCCGTCCTGTTAGGGGTTTTCATACTTGTTTTCTAGCCAGTCCGTTACCCTCATCGTATCAAGCATATCACAAATATTGTTCTCAAATTCGTCCGTTTGGGCCCTGAACAGACAAAAATGCTTTTCAGGCTAATTTGAGGTAAAAAGAATGAAAGTTTGGTCACTATCTCAGAATTACGTGAAAACCAACATGCCCACTCCATTTTTCATGAGGATTCTAGAATGCACAATATTGTTGTCAAATTCGTCCGTTTGGGCCCTGAAAGGCCAAAACGCTTTTTAGGCAAATTTGAGCTTAAAAGAATGAATGCTTGGTCACTGTCTCGTAATTGCGTTAAAACCCACATATCCACTCCATTATTGAAGAGGATTCTAGAATGCCCAATATTATTGTCAAATTCATCTGTTTGGACCATGAATAGACAAAAACGCTTTTCAGGCGAATTTAAGGTCAAAAGAATGAAAGTTTGGTCACTGTCTCAGAATTGCGTGAAAACCCAGATGCCCACTCCATTTTTTGTGAGGATTCTAGAATGCCCGACATTGTTGTCAAATTCATCCGTTTGGGCCCTAAACAGACAAAGACTCTTTTTCAGGCTAATTTGATGTCAAAAGAATGACAGTTTGGTCACTGTCTGGGAATTACATGAAAACCCACATACACACTCCATTTTTCAAGAGGATTCTAGAATGCCCAATATTGTTGTCAAATTCATCCGTTTGTCCATGAACGGCCAAAAACGCGATTTAGGCTAATTTGTGGTCAAAAGAATGAAAGTTTGGTTATTGTCTCAAAATTACGTGAAAACCCACATACCCACTCAATTTTTCATGAGGCTTCTACAATGCCCAATATTGTTGTCAAGTTCGTCCGTTTGGGCCCTGAAAGGCCTTAAACACTTTTTATGCTAATTTGAGCTCAAAAGAATGAATGTTTGGTCACTATCTCGTAATTGCGTTAAAACCCACATAGCCACTCCATTATTCATGAGGATTCTAGAATGCCCAACATTGTTGTCAAATTCGTCCGTTTAGACCCTAAATAGACAAAAACGATTTTCAGGCTAATTTGAGGTCAAAAGAATGAAAGTGCGGTCACTGTCTCGGAATTATGTGAAAACCAACATGCCCACTCCATTTTTCATGAAGATTCTAAAATGCCCAATATTGATGTCAAATTCGTCCGTTTGGGTCGTGAAAGGCGGAAAACTCTTTTTAGGCTAATTTGAGTTCAAAAGAATGAATGTTTGGTCACTATCTCGTAATTGTGTTAAAACCCACATATCCACTCCATTATTCATGAGGATTCTATAATGCCCAATAATGTTGTCAAATTTGTCCGTTTGGGCCCTGAAAAGACAAAAACGGTTTTCAGGCTAATTTGAGGTCAAAAGAATGAAAGTGTGGTCACAGTCTCGGAATTATGTGAAAACCCACATACACACTCCATTTTTTAAGAGGAGTCTAGAATGCCCAATATTGTTGTCAAATTCATCCCTTTGTGCCCTGAACGGCCAAAAACACGATTTAGGCTAATTTTTTGTCAAAAGAATGAAAGTTTGGTCACTGTCTCGGAATTAGCTGAAAACCCACATACCCACTCTTTTTTTCAAGAGGATTCTAGATTGCCCAATATTGTTGTGAAATTCATCTGTTAGGGCCCTGAACGTATAAAAATGCTTTTCAAGCTAATTTAAGGTCAAAAGAATGAAAGTTTGGTCACTATCTCGAAATTGCGAGAAAACCCACATTCGCAGTCCAGTTTTCAAGAGGATTCTAGAATGCCCGATATTGTTGTCAAATTCCTCTTTTTGGGACCTCAACGGACAAAAACGCTTTTCAGGCTAATTTGAGGTCAAAAGAATGAAAGTTTGGTCATTGTCTGGGAATTACGTTAAAACCCACATACCCACTCCATTTTTCATGAAGATTCTAGAATGCCCAAATTTGTTGTCAATTTCATATGTTTGGGACCTGAACGGCCAAAAATGTGATTTAGGCTAATTTGTGGTCAAAAGAATGAAAGTTTGGTCACATGTCTCGGAATTACGTGAAAACATGCATACCTACTCCATTTTTTATGAGGATTCTACAACGCCCGATATTGTTGTCAAATTCATCCGTTTAGGACCTGAATGGCCAAAAACGCAATTTAGGCTAATTTAAGGTCAAAAGAATGAAAGTTTGGTCGCTGTCTCGGAATTGCGTGAAAACCCACATACCCACTCCAGTTTTCAAGAGGATTCTAGAATGCCCAATATTGTTGTCAAATTCATCTGTTTGGACCCTGAATAGACAAAAATGCTTTTCAGGCTAATTAGAGGTCAAAAGAACAAAAGTTTGGTCACTTTCTCATAATTGCATGAAAACCCACATACCCACTCCATTTTGCATGAAGATTCTAGAATGCCTCATATTGTTGTCAAATTCATCTGTTTGGGACCTGAACAGCCAAAAACGCGATTGAGGCTAACTTGAGGTCAAAAGAATGAAAGTTTGGTCACTGTCTCGGAATTGCGTAAAAACCGACATACCCACTTCATTTTTCATGATGATTCTACAATGCCTAATATTGTTGTCAAAATTGTCCGTTTAGGCCCTTAAAGGCCAAAAACGCTTTTGAGGCTAGTTTGAGTTCAAAAGAATGAATATTTGGTCACAGTCTCATAATTGCGTTAAATCCCAAATACCCACTCCATTTTTTATGAGGATTCTAGAATGCCCGATATTGTTGTCAAATTCATCCGTTTAGAACCCGAACGACCAAAAATGCGATTTAGGCTAAATTGAGATCAAAAGAATGAAAGTTTGGTCACTGTCTCGGAATTGCGTGAAAACCCACATACCCACTCCGGTTTTCAAGAGGATTATAGAATGCTTAATATTGTTGTCCAATTCATCTGTTTGGGACCTAAACAGACAAAAAGCCTTTTCAGGCTAATTTGAAGTCAAAAGAACAAAAGTTTGGTTACTTTCTCAGAATTGCGTGAAAACCCACATACCCACTCCATTTTTCATGAATATTCTAGAATGTCATATATTGTTGTCAAATTCATCTGTTTGGGACCTGAACGGTCAAACACGCGATTTAGGCTAATTTGTTGTCAAAAGACTAACAGTTTAGTCACATTCTCGGAATTGTGTAAACACCCACAAGCCCACTCCATTTTTCATGTGGATTCTAAAATGCCCAATATTGTTGTCAAATTCGTCCGTTTGGGCCCTGAAAGGCCCAAAATGATTTTTAGGCTAATTTGAGTTCAAACGAATGAATATTTGGTCACTGTCTCGTAATTGCGTTAAAACCCACATGGCCACTCCATTTTTCATGAGGATTCTTGAATGCCTGATATTGTTGTCAAATTCATCCGTTTGGGACCTGAACGGCCAAAAACGCAATTGAGTCTAATTGGAGGTCAAAAGAATGAAAGTTTGGTCACTGTCTCAGAATTGCGTGAAAACCCACATACCCACTCCATTTTTCATGAAGATTCTAGAATACCCAATGTTGTTGTAAAATTCATTTTTTTTTGCCATGAATGGTCAAAAAACCGATTTAGGCTAATTTGAGGTCTAAAGAATGACAGTTTGTCCACATGTCTCGGAATTGCGTGAAAACAAACATGCCCACTCCATTTTTCGTGAGGATCCTAGAATGCCCAATATTGTTGTCAAATTCATCAGTTTGGGCCCTAAACGGACAAAAACACTTTTCAGGCTAATTTCTGGTCAAAGGAATGACAGTTTGGTCACTATCTCAGAATTGCGTGAAAACCCACATACCCACTCCAGTTTTCAAGAGGATTCTAGATTCCCAATATTGTTGTCAAATTCATCTGTTTGGGACCTCCACAGACAAGAAGCCTTTTCAGGCGAATTTTTGGCAAAAGAATGAAAGTTTGGTCACTGTCTAGGAATTGTGTGAAAACCCACATACCCACTCCATTTTTCATGAAGACTCTAGAATACCCAACATTGTTATAAAATTCATTTTTTTTTGCCGTGAACGGTCAAAAAACCGATTTAGGCTAATTTGCGGTCTAAAGAATGACGGTTTGGTCACATGTTTCGGAATTGCGTGAAAACCTACTTACGCACTCCAGTTTTCAAGAAGATTGTAGAAAGCCCAATATTGTTGTCAAATTCCTCTTTTTGGACCCTGAGTGGATAAAAACGCTTTTCAGGCTAATTTGAGGTCAATAGAATGAAAGTTTGGTCGCTGTCTCGGAATTGCGTGGAAAACCACATACCCACTCCAGTTTTGAAGAGGATTCTAGAATACCCAATATTTTTGTGAAATTCCTCTTTTCGGGCCCTGAACAGACAAGAACGCTTTTCAGGCTAATTTGAGGTCAAAAGAATGAAAGTGTGGTCACTGTCACGGAATTGAGTGAAAACCCACATACCCACTCCAGTTTTCAGGAAGATTGTAGAATGCCCGATATTGTTGTCAAATTCCTCTTTTTGAGCGTTGAGCGGAAGAAAACGCTTTTCAGGCTAATTTGAGGTCAAAAGAATGAAAGTTTGGTCACTGTATCGGAATTGCGTGAAAAACCACATACCCACTCCATTTTTCGTGAGGATTCTAGAATGCCAAATATTGTTGGCAAATTCCTCTTTTTGGTGCCTGAACGGACAAAATGCCTTTCTGGCTAATTTGAGGTCAATAATAGAATGAAAGTTTGGTCTCTGTCTCGGAATTGCGTGAAAAACCAATTACCCATTCCAGTTTTGAAGAGGATTCTAGAAAGCCCAATATTGTTGTCAAATTCCTCTTTTTGGACCCTGAGCGGACAAAAACGCTTTTCTGGCTAATTTGAGGTCAAAAGAGTGAAAGTTTGGTCACTATCTCGGAATTGCGTGAAAGCCCACATTCCGACTCCATTTTTCAAGAGGATTCTAGAATGCCCAATATTGTTGTCAAATTCCTCTTTTTGGGCCCTGAACGGATAAAAACGCTTTTCAGGCTAATTTGAGGTCAATAGAATGAAAGTTTGGTCGCTGTCTCGGAATTGCTTGGAAAACCACATACCCACTCCAGTTTTGAAGAGGATTCTAGAATACCCAATATTTTTGTGAAATTCCTCTTTTCGGGCCCCGAACGGACAAGAACGCTTTTCAGGCTAATTTGAGGTCAAAAGAATGAAAGTGTGGTCACTGTCACGGAATGGAGTGAAAACCCACATACCCACTCCAGTTTTCAAGAAGACTGTAGATTGCCCGATATTGTTGTCAAATTCCTCTCTTTGTGCTTTGAGCGGAACAAAACGCTTTTCAGGCTTATTTGAGGTCAGAAGAATGAAAGTTTGGTCACTGTCTCGGAATTGCGTGAAAACCCACATTCCCACTCCATTTTTCAAGAGGATTCGAGAATGCCAAATATTGTTGTCAAATTCCTCTTTTTGGGCCCTGAACGGATAAAAACGCTTTTCAGGCTAATTTGAGGTCAAAAGAATGAAAGTTTGGTCACTGCCTCGGAATTACGAGAAAACCCACATACCGACTCCATTTTCCATCAAGATTCTAAAATGCCAAATATTGTTGTCAAATTCATCTCTTTGGGCCCTGAACGGATAAAAACGCTTTTTAATTTGAGGTCAAAAGAATGAAAGTTTGGTCACTGCCTCGGAATTACGAGAAAACCCACATACCTACTCCATTTTCCATCAAGATTCTAAAATGCCAAATATTGTTGTCAAATTCATCTCTTTGGGCCCTGAACGGATAAAAACGCTTTTTAATTTGAGGTCCAAACAATGAAAGTTTGGTCACTGCCTCGGAATTGCGTGAAAACCCACATACCCACTCCATTTTTTGTGAGGATTCTAGAATGCCCAATATTGTTGGCAAATTCCTCTTTTTGGGGCCTGAACGGACAAAATGCCTTTCTGGCTAATTTGAGGTCAATAATAGAATGAAAGTTTGGTCGCTGTCTCGGAATTGCGTGAAAAACCAATTACCTCATTTACCCATTCCAGTTTTGAAGAGGATTCTAGAATACCCAATATTGTTGTGAAATTCCTCGTTTTGGGCCCTGAACGGACAAGAACACTCTTCAGGCTAATTTGAGGTCAAAAGAATGAAAGTTTGGTCCCTGTCACGGGATTGCGTGAAAACCCACTTACGCACTCCAGTTTTCAAGAAGATTGTAGAAAGCCCAATATTGTTGTCAAATTCCTCTTTTTGGACCCTGAGTAGATAAAAACGCTTTTCAGGCTAATTTGAGGTCAATAGAATGAAAGTTTGGTCGCTGTCTCGGAATTGCGTGGAAAACCACATACCCACTCCAGTTTTGAAGAGGATTCTAGAATACCCAATATTTTTGTGAAATTCCTCTTTTCGGGCCCTGAACAGACAAGAACGCTTTTCAGGTTAATTTGAGGTCAAAAGAATGAAAGTGTGGTCACTGTCACGGAATTGAGTGAAAACCCACATACCCACTCCAGTTTTCAGGAAGATTGTAGAATGCCCGATATTGTTGTCAAATTCCTCTTTTTGAGCGTTGAGCGGAAGAAAACGCTTTTCAGGCTAATTTGAGGTCAAAAGAATGAAAGTTTGGTCACTGTATCGGAATTGCGTGAAAAACCACATTCCCACTCCATTTTTCAAGAGGATTCAAGAATGCCAAATATTGTTGGCAAATTCCTCTTTTTGGGCCCTGAACGGATAAAAACGCTTTTCAGGCTAATTTGAGGTCAAAAGAATGAAAGTTTGGTCACTGCCTCGGAATTACGAGAAAACCCACATACCTACTCCATTTTCCATCAAGATTCTAAAATGCCAAATATTGTTGTCAAATTCATCTCTTTGGGCCCTGAACGGATAAAAACGCTTTTTAATTTGAGGTCCAAACAATGAAAGTTTGGTCATTGTCTCGGAATTGCTTGAAAACCCATAGAGCCACTCCATTTTCAGACTAATTTGAGCTCAAAAGAATGAAAGTTTAGTCACCGTCTCGGAATTACGTGAAAACCCACATACCCGCTCCTGTTTTCAAGAGGATTCTAGAATGCCCAATATTGTTGTCCAATTCATCTTTTTGGGCCCTGAATGGACAACAACGCTTTTCAGGCTAATTTGTGGTCAAAAGAATGAAAGTTTCGTCACTGTCTCAGAATTGCGAGAAAACCCACATTACGCTCCAGTTTTCAAGGGGATTCTAGAATGCCTAATATTGTTCTCAAATTCCTCTTTTTGGGCCTTGAACCGACAAAAACGCTTTTCAGGTTAATTTGAGGTCAAAAGAATGAAAGTTTGGTCATTGTCTCGGAATTACGTGAAAACCCACAAACCCACCCCACTTTTCAAGAGGATTCTAGAATGCCCAATATTGTTGTCAAATACATCTTTTTGGGTCCTAAACAGACAATAACGCTTTTCTGGTTAATTTGAGGTCAAAAGAATGAAAGTTTGGTCACTGTCTCAGAATTCCGTGAAAACCCACATGCCCACTCCATTTTTCATGAGTATTCTCGAATGCCCAATATTGTTGTCAAATTCATCCGTTTGGGACGTGAACGGCCAAAAATGTGATTGAGGCTTATTTGAGGTCAAAACAATGAAAGTTTGGCCACTGTCTTGGAATAGCGCGAAAACCCACATACCCACTCCAGTTTTCAAGAAGATTCTAGAATACCCAATATTGTTGTCAAATTCTTTAGTTTGGTCTCTAAACGGACAAAAATGCTTTTCAGGCTAATTTGTGGTCAAAAGAATGAAAACTTGGTCACTGTCTCAGAATTGCGTGAAAACCACATACCCACTCCAGCTTTCAAGAGGATTCTAGAATGCCCAATATTGTTGTCAAATTCCTCTTTTTGGCCCCTGAGCGGACAAGAACGCTTTTCAGGCGAATTTGTGGTCAAAAGAATGACACTTTAGTCACTGTCTCAGAGTTGCGTGAAAACCCACATACCCACTCCAGTTTTCATGGCGATTCTAGAATACCCAATGTTGTTGTCAAATTCAATTGTTTTGGCCGTGAACGGTCAAAAAAGCTATTTAGGCTAATTTGAGGTCAAAAGAATGACAGTTTAGTAACATGTCTCGGAATTGCGTGAAAACCCAAATGCCCACTCCATTTTTCGGGAGGATTGTAGAATGCCCAATATTGTTGTCAAATACATCAGTATGGCCCCAGAACGAACCGAAACGCTTCTCAGGCTAATTTGTGCTAAAAAGAATGAAAGTTTGGTCATTGTCATGGAATTACGTGAAAACCCACATTCCCACTCCAGTTTTCAAGAGGATTCTAGAATGCGAATATTTTTTGTGAAATTCCTCTTTTTGGGCCCTGAACGGATAAAAACGCTTTTCAGGTTAATTTAAGGTCAAGAGAATTAAAGTTTGGTCATTGTCTTGGAATTACGAGAAAACACACATACCCACTCCATTTTTCATCAAGATTTTACAATGAAAAATATTGTTATGAAATTCATCTCTTTGGGCCCTGAACGGATAAAAACGCTTTTTAATTTGAGGTCCAAACAATGAAAGTTTGGTCACTATCTCAGAATTGCGTGAAAACCCACATACCCACTCCTGTTTTGAAGAGGATTCTAGAATGTCCAATCTTCTTGTCTGATGCATCTTTTTGGGCCCTGAACGAACAAAAACGCTTTTCAGGCTAATTTGTGATCAAAACAATGAAAGTTTGGTCACTGTCTCGGAATAGCGAGAAAACCCGCATTCCCACTCCAGTTTTCAAGAGGATTCTAGAATGCCCAATATTATTGTCAAATTCCTCTTTTTGGGCCTTGAACGGACAAAAACTCTTTTAAGGCTAAGTTGAGGTCAAAAGAATCAAAGTTTGGTCATTGTCTCGGAATTACGTGAAAACCCACATACCCACTCCATTTTACATAAAGATTGTATAATGCCAAATATTGTTGTCAAATTCTTCTCTCTGAACGGATAAAAAAGCATTTTAATTTGAGGTCCAAACAATAAAAGTTTGGTCACTGTCTCGGAATTGCGTGAAAACCCACATACCTACTCCATTTTTCATGAAGATTCTAGAAAGCCCAATGTCGTTGTCAAATTCATCTGTTTGGGCCGTGAACGGATAAAAACGCTTTTCAGGCTAATTTGAGGTCAAAAGAATGAAAGTTTGGTCAGTGTCAGAATTGAGTGAAAACCCACTTACCCACTCCATTTTTCATGAGGATTCAAGAATGATCAATATTGATGTCAATTTCACCCGTTTGTGCCCAGAACGGAAAAAAAAACCCGATTTGGGCTAATTTATGGTCAAAAGAATGAAAGTTTGGTTACTGTCTCGTAATTAGTTGAAAACCCTCATGCCCACTCCATTTTTCCTGAGGTTAATAGAATGCCATATATTGATATCAAATTCATCAGTTTGGCCCTAAACGGACAAAAACGCATTTCGCGCCAATTTGAGGTAAAAAGAATGAAAGTTTGGTCACTATCTCGGAATTGCGTGAAAAACCACATACCCACTCCAGTTTTCAAGAGGATTCTAGAATGCCTAATATTGTTGTCAAATTCCTCTTTTTGGGCCCTCAACTGACAAAAATGCTTTTCAGGCTAATTTGTGGTCAAAAGAATGAAACTTTGGTCACTGTCTCAGAATTGCGTGAAAACCAACATACCCACTCCAGTTTTCAAGAGGATTCTAGAATGCCCGATATTGTTGCCAAATACATCTTTTTGAGCCCTGAACGGACAAAAACTTTTTTCAGGCTAATTTGATGTCAAAACTTTGAAAGTTTGGTCACTGTCTCGGAATTGCGTGGAAACCCACATACCCACTCCATTTTTCATGAGGATCCTAGAATGCATAATTTTGTTGTCAAATTCATCTGTTTTGAGGTTAAAAGAAAAACAGTTTGGTCACATGTCTCAGAATTGTGTGAAAACCCACATGCCCACTCCATTTTTCATGAGGATCCTAGAATGCCCAATATTGTTGTCAAATTCATCTGTTTGGGCCGTGAACGGACAAAAACGCTTTTCAGGCTAATTTGAGGTCAAAAGAATGAAAGTTTGGTCACTGTCTCGGAATTATGTGAAAACCCCCATACCCACTCCAATTGTCAAGAGGATTCTAGAATGCCCAATATTGTTGTCCAATTCATCTTTTTGGAAACTGAACGGACAAAAACGCGTTTTAGGATATTTTGAGGTCAAAAGACTGAAAGTTTGGTCACTGTCTCGGAATTCCGTGAAAACCCACATACCCACTCCAGTTTTCAAGAGAATTCTAGAAAGCCCGATATTGTTGTCAAATTCCTCTTTTTGTGCCCTGAACGGACAAAAACACTTTTAAGGCTGATTTGATGTGAAAAAATTGAAAGTTTGGTCACTGTCTCGGAATTGCGTGAAAACCACATACCCACTCCACTTTTCATGAGGATCCTAGAATGCCCAATATTGTTGTCAAATTCATCTGTTTGGGCCAGGAACGGACAAAAAACGATTTTCAGGATAATTTGAGGTCAAACGAATGAAAGTTGGGTCACCGTCTCGGAATTGCGTGAAAACCTACATACCCACTCCAGTTTTCAAGAGGATTCCAGAATGCCCATATTGTTGACAAAATTCCTCTTTTTCGGCCTGAACGGACAAAAACGCTTTTCAGGCTAATTTGAGGTCAAAAGAATGAAAGTTTAGTCACTGTCTCGGAATTGCGTGAAAACCCACATACCCACTCCAGTTTTTGTGAGGATTCTAGAATGCCCCCTATTGTTGACAAAATTCCTCTTTTTGTGCCCTGAACAGACAAAAATGCTTTTCAGGCTAATTTGAGGTCAAAAGAATGAAAGTTTGATCACTGTCTCAGAATTGCGTGAAAACCCACATACGCACTCCAGTTTTCAAGAGGATTCTAGAATTCCCCATATTGTTGACAAAATTCCACTTTTTGGGTCCTGAACGGACAAAAACACTTTTCAGGCTAATTTGAGGTCGAAGGATTGAATGTTTGGTCACTATCTCGGAATTGCGTGAAAACCCACATACCCACTCCATTGTTCATGAAGATTCTAGAATACTCAATGTTGTTGTCACATCTATCTGTTTGTGCAGTGAACGGTCAAAAACGCGATTTAGGCTAATTGGAGGTCAAAAAATGACAGTTTGGTCACATGTCTCGGAATTGCACGAAAACCCACATGCCCACTCCATTTTTCGTGAGGATCCTAGAATACCGAATGTTGTTGTCAAATTCATCTGTTTGGGCCGTGAACGGTAAAAAACACGATTTAGGCTAATTTGAGGACAAAAGAATCATAGTTTGGTCACATGTCTCAGAATTGCGTGAAAACCCACATGCCCGCTCCATTTTTCGTAAGAATCCTAGAATGCACAATTTTGTTGTCAAATTCATCTGTTTGGGCCGTAAATGGACGAAAACGCGATTTAGGCTAATTGGATGTCAAAAGAATACAGTTTTGTCACATGTCTCGGAAATGCGTGAAAACCCATATGCCCACTCCATTTTTTGTGAGGATCCTAGAATGCCCATTATTGTTGTCAAATTCATCTGTTTAGGGCGTGAACGGACAAAAAATGCTTTTCAGGCTAATTTGAGGTAAAAAAGAATGAAAGTTTGGTCACTATCTCGGAATTGCGTGAAAACCCACATACCCACTCCAGTTTTCAAGAGGATTCTAGAATTCTCGATATTGTTGTCAAATTCCTTTTTTTAGGCCATGAACGGACAAAAACATTTTTCAGGCTAATTTGAGGTCAAAACTTTGAAAGTTTGGTCACTGTCTCAGAATTGCGTGAAAACCCACATACCCACTCCATTTGTCATGAAGATTTTAGAATACCCAATGTTGTTGTCAAATTCATCTGTTTGGGGCGTGAATGGTCAAAAACGCGATTTAGGCTAATTTGAGGTCAAAGGAATGACAGTTTGGTCACATGTCTCGGAATTGCGTGAAAACCCACATGCCCAATCCAGTTTTCATGAGGATTCTAGAATGCTCAATATTGTTGTCAAATTCCACTTTTTGAGTCCTAAACGGACAAAAACACTTTTCAGGCTAATTTGAGGTCGAAAGATTGAAAGTTTGGCCACTGTCTCGGAATTTCGTGAAAACCCACCTACCCACTCCAGTTTTCATGAGGATTCTAGAATGCTCAATATTGTTGTCAAATTCCACTTTTTGGGTCCTAAACAGGCAAAAACACATTTCAGTCTAATTTGAGGTCAAAAGATTGAAAGTTTGGTCACTAATTCAGAATTGCGTGAAAACCCACATACCCACTCCATTTTTCATGAAGATTCTAGAATACTCAATGTTGTTGTCACATCCATCTATTTAAGCAGTGAACGGTCAAAAACGCGATTTAGGATAATTGGAGGTCAAAAGGATGACAGTTTGGTCACATGTCTCGGAATGGCGTGAAAACCAACATGCCCACTCCATTTTTCGTGAGGATCCTAGAATGCCCAATATTGGTGTCAAATTCATCAGTTTGGGCCCGAAACGGACAAAAATGCTTTTCCGGCTCATTTGTGGTCAAAAGAATGAAAGTTTGGTCACTCTCACAAAATTGCGTGAAAACCCACATGCCCACTCCATTTTTCGTGAGGATCTTAGAATGCCCAATATTGTTGTCAAATTCATCAGTTTGTACCCTGAACGGACAAAAATGCTTTTCTGGCTAATTTGAATTAAAAAGAATGAAAGTTTGGTCACTATCTTGGAATTGCTTGAAAACCCACATACCCACTCCAGTTTTCAAGAGGATTCTAGAGTGCTCAATATTGTTTACAAATTCCTCTTTTTGGGCCCTGAGCAGACAAAAATGCTTTTCAGGCTAATTTGAGGTCAAAAGAATGACAGTTTGGTCACATGTCTCGGAATTGCGTGAAAACCCACATGCCCACTCCATTTTCGTGAGGATCCTAGATTGCCCAATATTGTTGTCAAATTCATCAGTTTTGGACCTGAACAGACAAAAACGCTTTTCAGCCTAATTTGTGGTCAAAAGAATGAAAGTTTGGTCACTGTCTCAGAATTAGCTGAAAACCCACATACCCACTCCATTTTTAAGGAGGATTCTAGAATGCCCAATATTATTGTCAAATTCATCAGTTTGGGCCCTAAACGGACAAAAACGCTTTTCAGGGTAACTTAAGGTCAAAAGATTGAAAGTTTGGTCACTGTCTCGGAATTACGTGAAAACCAACATGTTAGAGCAGGCGTTTCACCCAAGAGGGGGGGTGAATTGGGAGATACTAAAATTTCATTGCAAATATAAAATTTGACAGTGAAATTAAAACAGTAAGGAGTAAGGAGAAATATCACCGAAGTGTACACCGGGAGTTATACTGGTTCGGTCACAACCACTTTGACCTACATCCAGTCCTCAGAGCTTCTCTGAGAGTTTCACTATAACTTCCAAGATTCAGTGGGTTCTTGGCACCTCAGTACAAGCAAGTTCCTTCACCTGGACACTCGCTCCCCCTTACAAGTTGTAATCCAATCCCAACTCAAGGTTCCACAGCCTTAAGTTATCTCAATAGCTCCATTTACTCGAGTACTTACTCGAGTATCATCGGGAAATCTTTGATCAACTGCAAGTCAACAGACAAATTTAAGATTACTCGGGTAGTGCATGGAATAACATATTTTCAAACCTTTGGAAATGTATGTTTACTCGGGTACCTACTCGGGTAATACACTCACAACTTTATGAGTTACTCGAGTACCAACTCGAGTAAACCTTCAAATAAACTTTTGGTTACTCGATGCTTTACTCTAGTAATGTTGACAGGATTTCAAGGCCGAGAGCACATAAAGTTAGATTACCTTGTTACTCGAGTACCTTCTCGAGTAAACTTACTTTTTGGGCACACTTTACTCGAGTAATGACTTGAAGTTTTCCTTAAAAATAACTCTGCATACTTGGGTACCTACTCGAGGAATCCACTTAAAATAGAACATTAAATACTTGCATACCAGAGTAGTGACTCGAGGAAAATGAGATAAAATTATATCAAGTTAATCGGGTATCGCCTTCAAGGTTTTGCTTACCTTACTGAGTTACTCGAGTAGCTCCTCGAGTAACATTGGCAGTGGTACAAAATGCCGAGAGCACCACATTTTGTGAAACAGAGTAACTCGAGTACCTACTCGAGTAACATTGGCAGGCCGAGAGCAACTTCAAAATTTTCACATGGTTACTCGAGTACCTACTCGAGTAACGTTGGCAGGCCGAGAGCAACTCCAAGTTTTTACTTGGTTACTCGAGTAGCCACTCGAGTAACCTTGGCAGGCCGAGAGCAACTTGAAAATACTTACACTATTACTCGAGTACTTACTCGAGTAATGTTGGCAGGTTACTGGAAGGTGCCTCTGGTTACTTCAAGTTTTGTCTCATTACTCGAGTACCTACTCGAGTAATGCCTTACCAAATTTGCTTCTAATCAAGTTTCTCAGCATTTTTTCTTGGCATTTCCTCATTACTTCAATGCTTACTTCAAGTAATGCTTATTATCCCTGTCATTACTTTGTTCAAACTCATTTATTAATCAATTCTTTTTCATACCATACTTTTGTTATCATCAAAACATGAGATCTAACATTCTCCCCTTTTTTGATGATGACAAAACTTGGTGATTTTGAACATGGTTTTTAAATTGAATTTTCAATTTAAATATGTCTTATTAAGTTTAGATTCTTAGCATACACCTTGCATACACAACAACTTCATTAGTCCAACAATGTATCATAATTCAAATCTTAAATGAATTTAAATTTGCAAATCATAACATAAACACACTTGCATTAAACTTAAAATTTGCAAATTAAAAGATAATAAGTTCAAGAAAACTAATAAAAAGAACTAACAAGTTCCAAAGTGCTCCCTAGACCCCATATACACCCAAATACCCAAAATAAGCTCAGACACTTCCACAAAATTCACCCTCAAGCTCTTCTCCCCCTTTTTGGCATCATCAATGAAGTGGAGGACTAGAAGGCTTGACCATAGAGATAGGCTTCACAGGAAGCACTAAACCATCATCTGAACTGGATGAATAAAAGGAGCTGGAAGAAGTTGGTTCAGGCAGTTTTACTGGAGGGATATGGATGTCATCGCTAGGAGGAATAGGAGAGGGTTGGAAGACAACCATAGTGGTCTCAGCCTCTGGAGGAGTATCTATCACTGGAGTGAGATGTTCAGAGGAGGAAGAGGGAGATATTTCCTCAGTTTGGGTAGGAGAGGGAATGGGTTTAGGAGCGAGTTCAGGTTGAGGTTTGGGAGGTGAATCGTCAATGACGATATGAACAGTCCCATTGGTATCTGGGTTGTCCACTGTATATAGAATGTCTTTGGCTTGAGACTCAGGTGGACTAGATACCAGAGGGGTAGATGGTTCATCCTCAGTGATAAGAGGTTCAGAAGGAGGGTTCACTGGAGGTGGTGGTGGTGGTGCAGAAGTAGATGGACCGGCAGAAGGTCCAAGACCTAAAGAGTCTAGACGTGCCAGAATTAATCTCAAAATCTCACCCTGGGCACGTTGCTCCGCTAGCAATTCCTCATGCCTCTTGTCCATTCTCTCCACCAACTCTCCCATCTTGGTATTCATGTGGGTTATCAGTTCGGCATTTGTGTTGGCCATATCCACATGAAATCCTCTCAGCATATTCTCCATAAAGTGCTGGAGAGTGGCATTGAGGAAGGATGGCGATGATGTGGTAGCAGCTGGAGCTGATGACTGAGTGTCATCTATCTTGCTGGTTTCTGCCTCAGTGGTCTTCCTCTTCTTCTTTGACCCAGAATCCAGAGGGCCTTTGAGAGGGATGTCAATGTTCAATTTCCCAATCTGGTTTCTCCCAACCGGAGTCAACCTCTCAATGGGCTCCTTGCTATCCAAATACCATATCTTATTCTCTTTCAGAATAAGTGATACAATTTGAGGATATGGCATTGGTGTTGTAGCCTTTTCATCCACCCTGTATCTCTTCATCTCCGAGAAGATATACTCCCCTAAGTCCTTTTGTTCCTTCAAGAGAAGTGAAGCAAACCACCTAAAGTCCCTATCAGAGAAGTGTGTATAATTGTTGGCTTTGTTCACTAGGGACCTAGAGTAAATGTACCATAGGACCCTGTGATGATCACACATATCACTAGGCTTGAAATTTAGAGGACCAACTAACTCTCTGCGTTTAAGGATAGTAAAGATTTGGTTTGGCTCAAGTTGGGAGTAAACATCATCTGGGGGATTCTCTATCCCTAACCACAGGTTAATCCTAGAGGGTGATATCAGAATCTTTTGGCCTCTAACTGTGGTGGTCATTTCTTCCTCGGCTCAGGTTCTGTTTGGCTCATCTATAATCTCTAGATTACAGTAAAAATGTGTGATCACCTTAGTACAGAATGGTAATCTAATTGAAAGCCAAGGCATTAAAGGATCTAAATAAGGACTAAGGTCATGCTTCACTACCTCTTGAAGTAATCTGAGATCCACATAGTGTGTTTTACACACCTTCCTCCTGGAGAACTGAGACAGATACTTCGGAGATTCCACCAACTTGCTGACATTGAATCCCTTTGGAGGGTTGGTGATCTCTTCTTCCGGCACTTTGGACTTCTTGGAAGATTCTCCCTTCTCCATTTAATCAATGATGTTTGCCATAGCTGCAGCCACATTCCTATCATATTTAGGCTTTTTAGGCGGCTTTGGAGTGAAAGAGGGGGTAAAGGAATCAGAGTGAGGAGGTGAGGGAGATTTAGCACTCTTGCCTCTCCCGGTGGAAGTACTCTTTTTGGATTGAGCCCTTGTAGCAATAGGCTCTTTAATCACCACTCCTTTGGGTTTTGGTTGAGATTGAGGTTGAGTATGAATTTTGGCTTTTGATCTCGGGGTTAATTTTCTTCTCTTAGTGGGAGGAGAAGAAAGAGGATCAGAGAGTTGTTGGGATTCAGAGGAGTCTATGGGAGTAAGGTTTTTAGTTCTCATCTTTCTGAATGATTGAGAACTGAGATTTTCAGAGAGAACAGAGACACAGACGCGATTTAGGGCACAGGGATTCTGAGCAAAATAGGAAGTTTCTAGGAATGAAATCTGTTGGGTTTTGACGGTAATGAAGCAAGGAATCACTTGTGAAAAATTTTTGTGAGAGAAAATAGTGATTTACTCGAGGAGATTTTGTGGAAATGACCAAGTTTGTGATAGATAAAGACCTAGAACCCGACGTTACTCGAGGCCTTACTCGAGTAATCTTCAAGTTTACTCGAGGCCTTACTCGGGTGTTCATACAGAAAAATTCTAAAATAATTAATTTAAATTGCGTACCTGGCATGCCTAAAAACGCGATTTATGCTAATTTGTGGTCAAAAGAATGAATGTTTGGCCACTATCTCGGAATTAGCTAAAAACCCACACACCAACTCCATTTTTGATGAGGATTCTAGAATGCCCAATATTGTTGTCAAATTCATCAATTTGGGCCCTGAACGGACAAAAACAATATTCAGGCTAATTTGAGGTCAAAAGAATGAAAGTTTGGTCACTGTCTCGGAATTTTGTGTAAACCCACATTCCCACTCTAGTTTTCAAGAGGATTCTAGAATGCCCAATATTATTGTCAAATTCCTCTTTTTGTTCACGGAACGGACAAAAACACTTTTCAGGATAATTTGAGGTCAAAAGATTGAAAGTTTGGTCACTGTCTCGGAATTGCGTGAAAACCCACATACCCACTCCAGTTTTCAAGAGGATTCTAGAATGCCCAATATTGTTGTCCAATTCATCTTTTTGGGCGCTGAACGGACAAAAATGATTTTCAGGCTAATTTGAGGTCCAAAGAATGAAGGTTTGGTCACTGTCTCGGAATTGCGTGAAAACCCACATTCCCACTCCATTTTTTATGAAGATTCTAGAATGCCCAATGTTGTCAAATTCATCTGTTTGGGCCGTGAACGGTCAAAACGAGATTTAGGCTAATTTGAGGTCAAAAGAATGAAAGTTTGGTCACATGTCTCGGAATTGCGTGAAAACCGACATTCCCACTCCAGTTTTCAGGAGGATTCTAGAATGCTCAATATTGTTGTCAAATTCCTTTTTTCTTCACTGAACGGGCAAAAACGCTTTTCAGGTTAATTTGAGGTCAAAAGATTGAAAGTTTGGTCACTGTCTTGGAATTGCGTGAAAACCCACATACGCACTCCATTTTTTATGAAGATTCTAGAATGCCCAATGTTGTTGTCAAATTTATCTGTTTAGGCAGTAAACGTTTAAAACTGCTATTTAGGCTAATTTGACATCAAAAGAATGACAGTTTAGTCACATGTCTCGGAATTGCGTGAAAACCCACATTCCCACTCCATTTTTTATGAAGATTCTAGAATGCCCAATGTTGTCAAATTCATCTGTTTGGGCCGTGAACGGTCAAAACGAGATTAAGGCTAATTTGAGGTCAAAAGAATGACAGTTTGGTCACATGTCTCGGAATTGCGTGAAAACCGACATTCCCACTCCAGTTTTCAGGAGGATTCTAGAATGCTCAATATTGTTGTCAAATTCCTCTTTTTGGTCGCTGAACGGACAAAAACGCTTTTCAGGCTAATTAGAGGTCAAGAGAATGAAAGTTTGGTCACTGTCTCGGTTTTGCGTGAAAACCCACATACCCACTCCATTTTTTATGAAGATTCTAGAATGCCCAATGTTGTTGACAAATTCATCTGTTGCGGCCATGAACAGTCAAAACAGGATTTAGGCTAATTTGAGGTCAAAAGAGAGAAAGTTTGGTCACTGTCTCGGAATTGCGTGAAAACCCAAATACCCACTCCATTTTTTATGAAGATTCTAGAATGCCCAATGTTGTCAAATTCATCTGTTTGGGCCGTGAACGGGCAAAACGCGATTTAGGCTAATTTGAGGTCAAAAGAATGACAGTTTTGCCACGTGTCTCAGAATTGCGTGAAAACACACATGCCCACTCCATTTTTTGTGAGGATCCTAGAATGCCCAATATTGTTGTCAAATTCATCAGTTTCGGCCCTGAACGGGCAAAAACACGATTTAGGCTAATTTCTGGTCAAAACAATGAAAGTTTGGTCACTATATCGGAATTAGCTGAAACCCACATACCCACTCCATTTTTAATGAGGATTCTAGAATGCCCAATATTGTTGTCACATTCATCAGTTTCGGCCCTGAACGGACAAAAACGCTTTTCAAGCTAATTTGAGGTCAAAACAATGAAAGTTTGGTCACCGTCTCAGAATTGCGTGAGAACCCACATACCCACTCCATTTTTTATGAAGATTCTAGAATGCCCAATGTTATTGTCAAATTCATCTGTTTGGGCCGTAGACGGTCAAAACGAGATTTAGGCTAATTTGAGGTCAAAAGAATGACAGTTTGGTCACATGTCTTGGAATTGCGTGAAAACCCACATTCCCACTCCAGTTTTCAAGAGGATTCTAGAATGCCCAATATTGTTGTCAAACTCCTCTTTTTGGTCACTGAACGGGCAAAAACGCTTTCTAGGTTAATTTGAGGTCAAAACATTGAAAGTTTGGTCACTGTCTCGGAATTGCGTGAAATCCCACATACCCACTCCATTTTTTATGAAGATTCTAGAATGTCCAATGTTGTTGTCAAATTTATCTGTTTAGGAAGTGAATGTTTAAAACCGCGATTTAGGCTAATTTGAGGTCAAAAGAATGACAGATTTGTTATATGTCTCGGAATTGCGTTAAAACCCACGTGCCCACCCCATTTTACGTGAGGATCCTAGAATGCCCAATATTGTTGTTAAATTCATAAGTTTGGGTCCTGAACGGGCAAAAACGCGATTGAGGCTAATTTTTGGTCAAAAGAATGAATGTTTTTTCATTAGCTCGGAATTAGCTGAAAACCCACATGCCCACCCCGTTTTACGTGAGGATCCTAGAATGCCCAATATTGTTGTTAAATTCATAAGTTTGGGTCCTGAACGGGCAAAAACGCGATTGAGGCTAATTTTTGGTCAAAAGAATGAATGTTTATTCATTAGCTCGGAATTAGCTGAAAACCAACATGCCCACCCCATTTTACGTGAGGATCCTAGAATGCCCAATATTGTTGTTAAATTCATAAGTTTGGGTCCTGAACGGGCAAAAACGCGATTGAGGCTAATTTTTGGTCAAAAGAATGAAAGTTTAGTCACTATCTCGGAATTTGATGAAAACCCACATATCCACTCCATTTTTAATGAGGATTCTACAATGCTTAATATTGTTGACAAATTCATCAGTTTGGGCCCTGAACGGTCTTTGTCTAATTTGAGGCTAATTTGAGGTCAAAAGTATGAAAGTTTGGTCTGTCTCAAAATTGCGTGAAAACCCACATACCCACTCCAATTTTCAAGAGGATTCGAGAATCCCCAATATTGTTGTCGAATTCACCTTTTTGGGCCCTGAACGGACAAAAACGCTTTTCAGGGTAATTTGAGGTCAAAAGATTGAAAGTTTGGTCACTGTCTCGGAATTGCGTGAAAACCCACATTCCCACTATAGTTTTCAAATGGATTCTAGAATGCCCAATATTCTTGTCAAATTCCTCTAATTGGTCACGGAACATACAAAAACGCTTTTCAGGGTAATTTGAGTTTAAAACAATGAAAGTTTGGTCACTATCTCGGAATTGCGTGAAACCCTACATGCCCACTCCATTTTTCGTGAGGATCCTACAATACCCAATATTTTTGTAAAATTCTTTAGTTTCGGCCTTGAACGGAGAAAAACGCTTTTCAGGCTAATTTGTGCTCAAAATAATGAATGTTTGGTCACTGTCTCGAAATTGCGTGAAAACACACATACCCACTATAGTTTTCAAGAGGATTCTAGAATGCCCAATATTGTTGTAAATTCCTCTTTTTGGGCCCTGAACGGACAAAACGATTTTCCGGCTAATTTGTCGTCGAAAGATTGAAAGTTTGGTCACTGTCTCGGAATTGCGCGAAAATCCACATACCCACTCCAATTTTAAAGAGGATTCTAGAATGCCCAATATTGTTGTCCGATTCATCTTCTTGGGCCCTGAACAGACAAAAACGCTTTTCAGGCTAATTTGTGGTCAAAAGAATGAAAGTTTGGTCACTGTCTCGAAATTGCGTGAAAACCTACATACCCACTCCATTTTTCATGAAGATTCTAGAATGCCCAATATTGTTGTCAAAATCATCTGTTTGGGCCTTGAACAGTCAAAAATGTGATTGAGGGGAATTTGAGGACAAAAGAATGACAGTTTGGTCACATGTCTCGGTTTTTCGTGAAAACCCACATGCCCACTCCAATTTTCTTGAATATTCTAGGATGAAACTTTGGTCACTGTGTCCGAATTGAGTGAAAAACCACTTACCCACTCCATTTTTCATGAGGATTCAAGAATGCTCAATATTGATGTCAATTTCATCCATTTATCCCCTGAACGCCCAAAAACGCGATTTAGATTAATTTGTGATCAAAAGAATAAAAGTTTGGTCACCATCTCGGAATTAGCTGATGGTGCGAACCCACAAGGGAAGATCCCACGAACCCACAACCAATTCTGAGATATACACACCCCAAGAAAGCTAAACACAGATCGACGATCCACTTGAACCCTTGAACACGAAAGAACAAGGACCCGAAGTGTTGGAAAACGCCACAAGGTTGATCAAGCCTTGATAAGTTTGTTAGTTCTAAAAAGAACCCTTAGAGAGAATCCACTCTCAAGAAACAAAGTGCAGAAGTGCAACTTTCATTTATGATTCAAATCTGAATTGTGTGTCCTACAAATGAAGAAGCACCAAGTATTTATAGGAACCTAATTGTAGTAGGTGCAAATCTGAACATAGAAATTACAAATTATAAAACCATGTGCTAGGAAACCTAAAAGTCTAATATAATAAACACAAAAGTCTAATACAATCTAGAAGAAAGTTGAAAACTCAAATACAAATGCTTAAAGAGACAAAAGTCAAATTTGCCACCAACTCCTTGTTGATTTTCGCACACCTAACTTCAAGAATATGTAATCAGCAAATTAAGGCTCAAAATGTGCTTATTTAGGCCCAAATGAGCCTCCCATGTGTGGTACTTGGTCCAAGCTCTTTAATTCCAAGTTTGTAAGCCCAAAACTTGATCAATATCTCCATTTGCAGCCCATATGAAGTTAGTGACGTTTTCAGCATTTTTGTCAAGCTTTGATCCAATTGCTACTTGCTTTGTCCAAGTATCTTGCACTAGCCCATTTAATGCTTCCTTAATTTGTTTGGCTCTTGCTCTTGTGATTGGTCCACTTGGTATTTGCAAAGGATCGCTTGAATTTGACACAACTTGCTGGATCGCATCATTCCCTCTCTCCTCAAAAGGATTCGTCCTCGAATCTTCACCTACATCAAAAGGAGATAAATCAGCTACATTAAAAGTAGCACTAACAGAATACTCACCAGGCAAATCAATCTTGTAAGCATTATCATTTATTCTTTCAAGAACTTGAAATGGACCATCTCCTCTTGGAGCTAATTTTGATTTTCTCTGAGCTGGAAATCTTTCTTTTCTCATATGCACCCACACCCAATCTCCAGGTTCAAAAAGAACACGCCTTCTTCCTTTATTGGCCTTGAATGCATAATGTTCATTTTTCTTTTCAATTTGTTGTTTCACACGCTGATGAAGTTGCTGCACTATTTCAGCTTTCTTTTTCCCATCAAGACTTGCTCTCTCATCAATAGGTAATGGTAATAAATCCAGAGGAGTTAGTGGATTAAAACCATATACTATTTCAAAAGGAGAATAATCAGTAGATGAATGCACACTTCTGTTATATGCAAATTCAATGAATGGCAAACAATCTTCCCAATTTTTCAAGTTCTTTTGAATCACAATTCTGAGTAATTGTGATAAGGTTCTGTTAACAACTTCAGTTTGTCCATCAGTTTGTGGATGACAAGCAGTAGAAAATAACAATTTAGTACCAAGCTTTCCCCACAAAACTCTCCAAAAATGACTCAAGAATTTGGTATCCCTATCAGAAACAATACTTTTAGGGACGCCATGAAGCCTCACAATTTCTTTAAAGAACAGATCAGCAATGTATGTGGCATCATCAGTTTTATGGCATGCAATGAAATGTGCCATTTTAGAAAATCTATCAACAACCACAAATATGGAATCCATCCCTCTTTTTGACCTAGGCAAACCCAAAACAAAGTCCATTGATATGTCAATCCAAGGTTCACTAGGTACAGGTAAAGGAGTATACAAACCATGTGGCAAGACTCTAGATTTAGCCTTTTTACATGTTATGCATTTAGCACAAATTCTTTCCACATCACGTTTCATTTTAGGCCAAAAGAAATGCTCATGCAAAACATCCAAAGTCTTTTTCACACCAAAGTGACCCATTAAACCTCCCCCATGTGCTTCTCTAACAAGCAATTCACGCAATGAACATTGAGGCACACACAGTCTATTTTCTTTAAACAAGTACCCATCAACTCTATAAAATTTAGCAAATGCTTTCTTTTCACACTCAAGGAACAATTCAGCAAAATCAGCATCATTTGCATACAACTCCTTGATATATTCAAAGCCAAGCAACTTAGTATTAAGAGTTGAAAGAAGAGTATACCTTCTAGACAATGCATCAGCAACCACATTTTCATTACCTTTCTTGTATTTGATGACATATGGAAATGTCTCAATAAATTCCAGCCACCTTGCATGTCTCTTGTTCAGCTTGCCTTGACCTTTAATATGCTTCAAGGATTGATGATCAGTGTGAATCACAAACTGTTTTGGCCAAAGGTAGTGTTGCCAATTCTCTAAGGCTCTTTTAAGCGCATAGAGCTCTTTGTCATAAGTTGGATACTTCAAGGCTGCTCCATTTAGCTTTTCACTAAAATAAGCAATTGGCTTTCCTTCCTGCATTAAAACAGCTCCTATCCCAACTCCAGATGCATCACATTCAATCTCAAAAGTTTTGCTAAAATCAGGCAATACTAACACAGGTGCAGAACACAATTTTTCCTTAAGGCCAATGAATGCATCTTCTTGTGCTTTATCCCATTTAAAACCAACAGATTTTTTAATGACCTCAGTGAGTGGTGCAGCAAGTGTGCTAAAATCCTTCACAAATCGCCTATAAAAACTAGCCAAACCATGAAAACTTCTCACCTCAGTTATGCTTTTAGGTGTTGGCCATTCTTTTATAGCTCATATCTTTTCCTCATCAACTTCTATTCCTTTAGCACTCACCACAAAACCAAGAAAAACAAGTTTATCCATGCAAAAATCACACTTTTTCAGATTTGCAAACAGTTTTTCTTTCCTCAAAACATCAAGAACACAATGCAAATGATCCAAATGCTCGTCCAAATTCTTGCTATAAATCAGAATATCATCAAAATAAACCACAACAAATTTCCCAATGAAAGCACGCAAAACATGGTTCATTAATCTCATGAAAGTGCTAGGTGCATTAGTTAACCCAAAGGGCATAACTAACCATTCATATAATCCATGTTTGGTCTTGAAAGCAGTTTTCCACTCATCCCCTTCTCTCATTCTAATTTGATGGTACCCAGGTTTCAAATCAATCTTAGAAAAGATAATAGAACCATGCAACTCATCAAGCATATCATCTAATCTAGGAATGGGATGGCGGTACCTTACAGTGATATTGTTGACGGCTCTACAATCAATGCACATCCTCCAAGTTCCATCTTTCTTTGGTACTAGAAGCACTGGAACTGCACAAGGGCTTAAACTTTCTCTAACATACCCCTTTGCCATGAGTTCTCCCACTTGCTTTTGAAGCTCTTTTGTTTCTTCAGGATTGTTTCTATAGGCTGGCCTATTAGGAATTGTTGCTCCAGGAATGAAATCAATTTGGTGTTCAATTCCTCTAATAGGTGGTAAACCTGGTGGAGTTTCTTCAGGGAACACATCATCAAATTCCTGCAACAAAGAACCAACAACACTAGGAAAAGAAGAGTTAATGTCATTAGTGTTCAAAAAGGATTCCTTGTAAACAAGGAGTAGCAAGTGTGTTTCATCCAGAGAAGCACTTCTCACTTCACTCTCTTTTGCATAAAAACTCATTTTCTTCTTTTCTTTTCTCTCCTCACTCATTTCCTTCCTCTGGATTTCCTTTTTTGAACTTTCAGATTTTCTCTCTTTTTCACTCTTTTCTTTTTTCTCTCTCATTTTTCTCTCTTTTCATCTTGAGTTGATCCTCATATACTTGTTTTGGAGTCAATGGAACAAGAGTCACAGGTCTGCTGTTCATTACAAAAGAATATCTATTTGTAAACCCATCCCTCTTGACTTTTCTATCAAACTCCCATGGTCTTCCTAAAAGTATATGTGCAGCATGCATAGGAACAACATCACACAATATTTCATCACAATATTTGCCAATTGAAAAAGAAACAAGAACTTGCTTATCAACTTTAATTTCCCCACATTCATTCAACCATTGCAACTTGTATGGTCTAGGGTGTCTAATGGTAAGCAAATTCAATTTCTCAACCAATGTAGTGCTTGCAACATTTGTTACACTCCCACCATCAATGATCAAACTACAAACCTTGTTATTAATGAGGCAACGAGTATGGAAAATGTTTTCCCTTTGCTCATTCGTCTCATCTTCCTTCACTTGGCAATTCAAAGCTCTTCTAACCACAAGGCATTCTCCTTCTACGGCATATTCAACCCCATCATCACTAGCATCTTTAATGGAATCATGATCACTTTCACTTTCAGTCACAACTTCACTATTTTTAAGAATCATGACTCTCTTGTTGGGGCATTGAGAAGCTATATGACCTGTACCCAAACACTTGAAACACTTTATATCTCTATTTCTAGAAGTTTGGGAATCAATTTTACCTTTGCTCTTTGATGTAGCTTCTTCTTTGTTTTTAGTGGTCTCTTTCTGGAAAGCTCTTTCTCCTTTCTTCCAAATATGTTTTTGTAAAGAACTTGATCCAGAATGGAATTTTGAAGCGCCTTTACGCTTGAGTTGCTTCTCCACCTTAATTGCCATATGCACCATGTCCTCCAGCTCCACATAATGTTGCAATTCCACAGTGTCAGCAATTTCTTTGTGAAGCCCATTCAGAAAACGAGCCATTGTAGCCTCTCCATCTTCTTGCACATTAGCTCTTATCAAAGCTAACTCCATCTCTTTATAATATTCCTCCACACTCCTAGGGCCTTGTGTAAGGGTTTGCAACTTTTGATAAAGTTCCCTATAGTAATGGTTAGGAATAAATCTCCTTCTCATTAGAGTTTTCATTTCCCTCCATGTTGCTACAGGCCTCTCACCATTATTCCTCCTATTGATGCCCAATTTATCCCACCAAACAATGGCATAATCAGTGAATTCTATTGCTGCCAACTTCACCTTTTTTGCCTCAGAATAATTGTGGCACTCAAAAATCATTTCTATCTTCTTCTCCCACTCTAAATATGCTTCAGGATCACTCCTACCTTGGAAAGGTGGTATTTTCATTTTGATGCTCCCTAGGTTCCCATCCACTCTATTTCTTTCCCTAGGAATATTTCCGCCATGTCCTCTCCTATACCTCCTATCTCCTCTATGCCTATTACTTCCTACTTCATATTCATATTCAAAATCTTCTTCACTAGCACCACTAACCTCATCATGCTCAGATTCAAATTCATCCATAGAGGTATCCCGCCTATTGTGCCTTCTAGGATTTGGTCTAACTCGTTGTAAGTTTGCAATTCTTTCATCTTGTCTATCCATCCTATCCCTTATTTCTCCATAAACAACATCCATACGTGCAAAATGTTGTTGCATTGCCTTGAGGTGGTCATCTAGATTCTTTGGGTTGTTACCACCGGATGTTTCTTCTGCATTTGACATTGTTTCTACAAGAAAGATGTTAGAGAAATAATTTTCCTCACAAATTCCTCACGTGTTTCTCTCAAGGATGTCACTCTACACTCGTGTTTCACTCAAATTTGGCTTTTAAGTTGATGTATGAACTCTTGCCTTTTTCCACTCTTAGATTCCTCTTGTGGCACTTTAAAGAACTAAGCAATTCATAATCAAAGCAATCACAATTTGCAGAATCAACACAACACTTAGAAATATGGAATATCAAAGTGAGTATTGGAAAAGGAATTTCAAGGAAATCAAGAGTTAAAATGACACAAACTCCACAAATTCTGGGTATGACAATAGATATTTTTGCTCAAAACACTTCCAACACAACACTTGTTGCTCTTTTTTTTTTCAGTTTTTTTTTTCTTATCAAATTTTTTTTTTCTTTTTCTGATGCTCGTCTTTTTTTTTTTTTCTCGTTTTTCTCCTCTACTGAAATTTAAAGAGAATGCAAAATCTATGACAAACAACAAAACTCAAGAAATCTGAACCCAGAAATTCCAGAAAAGCGTCAATTTTAGAAAGACTATAACTCACAGTGGAAATTTTGGGTTGAGATGAAACCAAAACGAACAGAAAGATGAGATTCTAAACTATGAAAATGACCTATTGAATGATGTAAAACACAAAGGAAAAGTGGTCAAACACGGACACAATATTTCAGGACGTTCTGGAAAACGAAGATGAACAAGCCCAGAATTTCCAGAAAACACAACTAGATTAAAATAGATGGAACTCACAAATGACAAACCGGATTGAAACGATTCCAAACCGAGATGAAAGAAGAGATTATGAACTATGAATTTGACATACTAAAAATTAGAAACCACAAAGAAAAACTAGACGAACAGAAGTAACAAATCTGGACACGGACAGACACAAGAACAAAGCACAAAACTTGAAACGAAAATGGAAACGAAGAACAGATAGATATGACCTGAGTTTAGATTCGAAGCTCTGATACCAAGATGGTGCGAACCCACAAGGGAAGATCCCACGAACCCACAACCAATTCTGAGATATACACACCCCAAGAAAGCTAAACACAGATCGACGATCCACTTGAACCCTTGAACACGAAAGAACAAGGACCCGAAGTGTTGGAAAACGCCACAAGGTTGATCAAGCCTTGATAAGTTTGTTAGTTCTAAAAAGAACCCTTAGAGAGAATCCACTCTCAAGAAACAAAGTGCAGAAGTGCAACTTTCATTTATGATTCAAATCTGAATTGTGTGTCCTACAAATGAAGAAGCACCAAGTATTTATAGGAACCTAATTGTAGTAGGTGCAAATCTGAACATAGAAATTACAAATTATAAAACCATGTGCTAGGAAACCTAAAAGTCTAATATAATAAACACAAAAGTCTAATACAATCTAGAAGAAAGTTGAAAACTCAAATACAAATGCTTAAAGAGACAAAAGTCAAATTTGCCACCAACTCCTTGTTGATTTTCGCACACCTAACTTCAAGAATATGTAATCAGCAAATTAAGGCTCAAAATGTGCTTATTTAGGCCCAAATGAGCCTCCCATGTGTGGTACTTGGTCCAAGCTCTTTAATTCCAAGTTTGTAAGCCCAAAACTTGATCAATATCTCCATTTGCAGCCCATATGAAGTTAGTGACGTTTTCAGCATTTTTGTCAAGCTTTGATCCAATTGCTACTTGCTTTGTCCAAGTATCTTGCACTAGCCCATTTAATGCTTCCTTAATTTGTTTGGCTCTTGCTCTTGTGATTGGTCCACTTGGTATTTGCAAAGGATCGCTTGAATTTGACACAACTTGCTGGATCGCATCAGCTGAAAACCCACATACCCACTCCATTTTTTATGAAGATTCTAGAATACCCAATGTTGTTGTCAAATTCATTTTTTTAGGCCGTGAATGGTCAAAAACGCGATTTAGGCTAATTTGAGGCCAAAAGAATGACAATTTGATCACATGTATCAGAATTGCGTGAAAACCCACATGCCCACTCAATTTTTCATGAAGATCCTAGAATGCCCAATATTGTTGTCAAATTCTTTAGTTTGGGCCCTGAACGGACAAAAACGCTTTTCAGGCTAATTTGTGGTCAAAATACTGAAAGTTTGGCCACTGTCTCGGAATTGCCTGAAAACACACATACCCACTCCAGATTTCAAGAGGATTCTAGAATGCCCAATATTGTTGTAAAATTCCTACTTTTGGGCCCTGAAGGGACAAAAACGCTTTTCAGGCTAATTTGAGGTCAAAAGAATGAAAGTTTGGTCACTGTCTCAGAATTGGGTGAAAAGCCACATAACCACTCGAGTTTTGAAGACGATTCTAGAATGCCCAATATTGTTGTCAAATTCCGCTTTTTGGCCCCTGGACGAACAAAAACGCTTTTCAGGCCAATTTGAGGTCAAAAGAATGAAAGTTTGGTCACTGTCTCGGAATTGCGTGAAAACCCAGATACCCACTCGAGTTTTTAAGAGGATTCTAGAATGCCCAATATTGTTGTCCAATTCCTCTTTTTGGCCCCTGCACGGACAAAAACGCTTTTCAGGCCAATTTGAGGTCAAAAGAATGAAAGTTTGGTCACTGTCTCTGAAATGCGTGAAAACCCACATTCTCACTCGAGTTTTCAAGAGGATTCTTGAATGCCCAAAATTGTTGTCCAATTCCTCCTTTTGGTACCTGAAAGGACAAAAACGCTTTTCAGGCTAATTTGAGGTCAAAAGAATGAAAGGTTGGTCACTGTCTCGATATTGTGTGAAAAGCCACATACCCACTTGAGTTTTGAAGAGGATTCTAGAATGCCCAATATTGTTGTCGAATTCCTCTTTTTTGCCCCTGAAAGGACAAAAAAGCTTTTCATGCTAATTTGAGGTCAAAAGAATGAAAGTTTGCTCACTGTCTCTGAAATGCGTGACAACCCACATTCCCACTCTAGTTTTCAAGAGGATTCTAGAATGCCCAATATTGTTGTCAAATTCCTCTTTTTGGCCCCTGCAAGGACAAAAACGCTTTTCAGGCCAATTTGAGGTCAAAAGAATGAAAGTTTGGTCACTGTCTCTGAAATGCGTGAAAACCCACATTCTCACTCGAGTTTTCAAGAGGATTCTAGAATGCCCAATATTGTTGTAAAATTCCTACTTTTGGGCCCTGAAGGGACAAAAACGCTTTTCAGGCTAATTTGAGGTCAAAAGAATGAAAGTTTGGTCACTGTCTCAGAATTGGGTGAAAAGCCACATAACCACTCGAGTTTTGAAGACGATTCTAGAATGCCCAATATTGTTGTCAAATTCCGCTTTTTGGCCCCTGGACGAACAAAAACGCTTTTCAGGCCAATTTGAGGTCAAAAGAATGAAAGTTTGGTCACTGTCTCGGAATTGCGTGAAAACCCAGATACCCACTCGAGTTTTTAAGAGGATTCTAGAATGCCCAATATTGTTGTCCAATTCCTCTTTTTGGCCCCTGCACGGACAAAAACGCTTTTCAGGCCAATTTGAGGTCAAAAGAATGAAAGGTTGGTCACTGTCTCGATATTGTGTGAAAGCCACATACGCACTCGAGCTTTGAAGAGGATTCTAGAATGCCCAATATTGTTGTCAAATTCCTCTATTTGGACCCTGAATGGACAAAAGCGCTTTTCAGGCTAATTTGAGGTCAAAACAATGAAAGTTTGGTCACTCTCTCAGAATTGGGTGAAAAGCCACATACCCACTCCTGTTTTTAAGAGGATTGTAGAGTTCCCAATATTGTGCTCCAATTCATCTTTTTGGACCCTGAACAAACAAAAAAGCTTTTCATGCTAATTTGAGATAAAAAGAATGAAAGTTTGGTCACTGTCTCGATATTGTGCGAAAAACCACATACCCACTCGAGTTTTGAAGAGGATTCTAGAATGCCCAATATTGTTGTCAAATTTCTCTTTTTGGTCCCTGAAGGGACAAAAAAGCTTTTCATGCTAATTTGAGGTCAAAAGAGTGAAAGTTTGGTCACTGTCTCTGAAATGCGTGACAACCCACATTCCTACTCTAGTTTTCAAGAGGATTCTAGAATGCCCAATATTGTTGTCAAATTCCTATTTTTGGTCCCTGAACGGACAAAAACGCTTTTCTTGCTAATTTGAGGTCAAAAGAAGAAAGTTTGGTCACTGTCTCGGAATTCTGTGAAAAGCCACATAACCACTCCAGTTTTCTAGAGGATTCTAGAATCGCCAATATTGTTGTCCAATTCATCTTTTTGGGCCCTGAACAGACAAAAACGCTTTTCAGGGTAATTTGAGGTCAAAAGAATGAAAGTTTGGTCACTGTCTCGGAATTCTGTGAAATGCCACATACCTACTCCAGTTTTCAAGAGGATTCTAGAATGCCCAATATTGTTGTCAAATTCGTCTTTTTGGTCCCTGAACGGACAAAAACGCTTTTCAGGCTAATTTGAGGTTTAAAGAATGAAAGTTTTGTCACTGTCTCTGAAATGCGTGACAACCCACATTCCCACTCTAGTTTTCAAGAGGATTCAAGAATGCCCAATATTGTTGTCAAATTCCTATTTTTGGTCCCTGAACGGACAAAAACGCTTTTCTGGCTAATTTGAGGTCAAAAAAAGAAAGTTTGGTCACTGTCTCGGAATTCTGTGAAAAGCCACATAACCACTCCAGTTTTCTAGAGGATTATAGAATCGCCAATATTGTTGTCCAATTCATCTTTTTGGGCCCTGAACGGACAAAACCGCTTTTCAGGCTACTTTGAGGTCAAAAGAATGAAAGTTTGGTCACTGTCTCGGAATTGTGTGAAATGCCACATACCTACTCTAGTTTTCAAGAGGATTCTAAAATACCCAATATTGTTGTCCAATTCATCTTTTGGGGTCATGAACAGACAAAATTGCATTCAAAGCTAATTTGAGGTCAAAACAATGAAAGTTTGGTCACTGTCACTGAAATGCGTGAGAAACCACATTCCCACTCTAGTTTTCAATATGATTCTAGATTAGCCAATATTTTTGTCGAATTCCTCTTTTTTATCCCTGAACAGACAAAAACACTTTTCAGGCTAATTTGAGGTCAAAAGAATGAAAGTTTTGGTCACTGTCTCTGAAATGCGTGAAAACCCACATTCTCACTCGAGTTTTGAAGAGGATTCTAGAATACCCAATATAGTTCTCCAATTCATTTTTTCGGCCCTGAACAGACAAAAACGCTTTTCAGGCTAATTTGAGGTCAACAGAAGAAAGTTTGGTCACTGTCTCGGAATTCTGTGAAAAGCCACATAACCACTCCAGTTTTCTAGAGGATTCTAGAATCGCCAATATTGTTGTCCAATTCATCTTTTTGGGCCCTGAACGGACAAAAACGCTTTTCAGGCTAATTTGAGGTCAAACGAATGAAAGTTTTGTAACTGTCTCGGAATTGTGTAAAATGCCACATACCTACTCCAGTTTTCAAGAGGATTCTAGAGTGCCCATTATTGTTGTCAAATTCCTCTTTTTGGACCCGGCACGGATAAAAACGCTTTTCAGGCTAATTTGAGGTCAAAACAATGAAAGTTTGGTCACTGTCTCGGAATTGTGTGAAATGCCACATACCTACTCCAGTTTTCAAGAGGATTCTAGAATACCCAATATTGTTGTCCAATTCATTTTTTTGGCCCTGAACGGACAAAAACGCTTTTCAGGCTAATTGGAGGTCAAAAGAATGAAAGTTTGGTCACTCTCTCGGAATTGCGTGAAAACCCACTTTCCCGCTCGAGTTTTCGAGAGTATTCTAGAATACCCAATATTGTTGTCCAATTCATTTTTTTGGCCCTAAACGGACAAAAACGCTTTTCAGGCTAATTGGAGGTCAAAAGAATGAAAGTTTGGTCACTGTCTAGGAATTGCGTGAAACCCCATATACCCACTCAAGTTTTCAAGAGGATTCTAGAATGCCCAATATTGTTGTCAAATTCCTCTTTTTGGTCCCTGAAAGGAAAAAAACGCTTTTCAGGCTAATTTGAGGTCAAAAGAATGAAAGTTTGGTCACTGTCTCAAAATTGTGTGAAAAGCCACATCCACACTCAAGTTTTCAAGAGGATTCTAGAATGCCCAATATTGTTGTCAAATTCCTCTTTTAGGTCCCTGAATGGACAAAAAAGCTTTTCAGGCTAATTTGAGGTCAAAAGAATGAAAGCTTGGTCACTGTCTCGATATTGTGTGAAAGCCACATACGCACTCGAGCTTTGAAGAGGATTCTAGAATGCCCAATATTGTTGTCAAATTCCTCTTTTTGATCCCTGAACGGACAAAAACTCTTTTCACGCTAATCTGAGGTCAAAAGAATGAAAGTTTGGTCACTGTCTCGGAATTGTGTGAAAAGCCACATAACCACTCCAGTTTTCTAGAGGATTCAAGAATGCCCAATATTGTTGTCCAATTCATCTTTTTGGTCCCTGAACGGACAGAAACGCTTTTCAGGCTAATTTGAGGTCAAAAGAATGAAAGTTTTGTCACTATGTCAGAATTGTGTGAAAAGCCACATACCCACTCCAGTGTACAAGAGGATTCTAGAATGGCCAATATTTTTGTCAAATTCCTTTTTTTGGTCCCTGAACGGAAAAAAACGCTTTTCAGGCTAATTTGAGGTCAAAAGAATGAAAGTTTGGTCACTGTCTGGGAATTTTGTGAAAAGGACATAACCACTCCAGTTTTCATGAGGATTCTAGAATATCCAATATTGTTGTCCAATTCATCTTTTTGGGCCCTGAACAGACGAAAACGCATTTCATGCTAATTTGAATTCAAAATAATGAAGGTTTGATCACTATCTCGGAATTGTGTGAAAAGCCAAATACCCACTCGAGTTTTCAAGAGGATTCTAGAATGCCCAATATTGTTGTCATATTCCTCTTTTTGATCCCTGAACGGACAAAAACGCTTTTCACGCTAATCTGAGGTCAAAAGAATGAAAGTTTGGTCACTGTCTCGGAATTGTGTGAAAAGCCACATAACCACTCCAGTTTTCTAGAGGATTCAAGAATGCCCATTATTGTTGTCCAATTTATCTTTTTGGGCCCTGAACGGACAAAAACGCTTTTCAGGCTAATTTGAGGTCAATAGAATGAAAGTTTTGTCACTATGTCAGAATTGTGTGAAAAGCCACATACCCACTCCAGTGTACAAGAGGATTCTAGAATGCCCAATATTGTTTTCAAATTCCTCTTTTTGGGCCCTGAACGGACAAAAATGCTTTTCAGGCTAATTTGAGGTAAAATGACTGAAAGTTTGGTCCCTGTCTCGGAATTGAGTGAAAAGCCACATACCCACTCGAGTTTTCAAGATGATTCTAGAATGCCCAATTTTGTCGTCAAATTCCTCTTTTTGGCCCATGAACGGACAAAAACGCTTTTCAGGATAATTTGAATTCAAAAGAATGACAGTTTGGTCACTGTCTCTGAAATGCTTGAAAACCCACATTCCCACTCGAGTTTTCAAGATGATTCTAGAATGCCCAATATTGTTTTCAAATTCCTCTTTTTGCTCCCAGAACGGACAAAAACACTTTTCAGGCTAATTTGAGGTCAAAAGAATGAAAGTTTGGTCACTGTCTCGGAATTGTGTGAAAAGCACATAACCTCTCCAGTTTTTTATGAGGATTCTAGAATGCCCAATATTGTTGTCCAATTCAACTTTTTGGGCCCCTAACGGACAAAAACGCTTTTCAGCCTAATTTGAATTCAAAAGAATGATAGTTTGGTCACTGTCTCGGTATTGCGTGAAAACCCACATTCCCGCTCCAGTTTTCAAGAGGATTCTAGAATGCCCAATATTGTTGTCCAATTCCTCCTTTTGCTCCCTGAACGAACAAAAACGCTTTTCAGGCTAATTTGAGGTCAAAATATTGAATGTTTGGTCACTGTCACTGAATTGGGTGAAAAGCCACATACCCACTCCAGTTCTCATGAGGATTCTAGAATGCACAAAATTGTTGTCAATATCCTCTTTTTGATCATTGAACGGACAAAAACGCTTTTCAGGCTAATTTGAGGTCAAAAGAATGAAAGTTTGCTCACTGTCTCTGAAATGCGTGAAAACCCACATTCCTACTCTAGTTTCCAAGAGTATTCTAGAATGCACAAAATTGTTGTCAAATTCCTCTTTTTGGTCATTGAACGGACAAAAACGCTTTTCACGCTAACTTGAGGTCAAAAGAATGAAAGATTGGTCACACTCTCGGAATTGTGTGAAAAGCCACACACCCACTCCAGTTTACAAGAGGATTATAGAATGCCCAATATTGTTGTCCAATTCATCTTTTTGGGCCCTGAACGGACAAAAATGCTTTTCAGGCTAATTTGAGGTCAAAAGAATGAAAGTTTGGTCACTGTCTCGGAATTGTGTGAAAAGCCACACACCCACTCCAGTTTACAAGAGGATTATAGAATTCCCAATATTGTTTTCAAATTCCTCTTTTTGGTCCCTGAACGGACAAAAACGCTTTTCAGCCTAATTTGAGGTCGAAAGAATGAAAGTTTGGTCACTGTCTCGGAATTGCGTGAAAATCCACATTCCCACTCCACTTTTCAAGAGGATTCTAGAATGCCCAATATTGGTGTCCATCTATTTGGGCCCTGAACGGACAAAAACGCTTTTCAGGCTAATTTGAGATCAAAAGAATGAAAGTTTAGTCACTGTCTCCGAATTGGGTCAAAAGCCACATACGCACTCCAGTTTACAAGAGGATCATAGAATGCCCAATATTGTTGTCCAATTCATCTTTTTGGGCTCTGAAAGGACAAATACGCTTTTCACGCTAATTTGAGGTCAAAAGAATGAAAGGTTGGTTACTGTCTCGGTATTGCGTGAACACCCACATTCCCGCTCCAGTTTTCAAGAGGATTATAGAATGCCCAATATTGCTGTCAAATTCCTCTTTTTGGTCCCTGAACGAACGAAACTGCTTTTCAGGCTAATTTGAGGTGAAAAGAATGAAAGTTTGGTCATTTAATGAGGATTCTAGAATGCCCAATATTGTTGTCCAATTCGTCTTTTAGGGCCCTGAACGAACAAAAACGCTTTTAAGCCAAATTTTAATTCAAAAGAATGAAAGTTTGGTTACTGTCTCGGTATTGCATGAAAACCCACATTCCCGCTCTAGTTTTCAAGAGGATTATAGAATGCTTGATACGGTGAGGGTTACAGACCGGCTAGAAAACAAGTATGAAAACACAAACGGGAGGGATGATCAAAGGTAGGACCTTAAGAGAACCTGTCTCTTTCAACCCTAGCCATAAAGACACCACAAGGATGATCATTCCTTGATACAGTCTGAGTATTCGCACGAGAATACAAGAATTGAAGCAAAGCTCACACAAGAGAAATAAAATAGTCCAAGAACAAAGTTCTTATTCATATAATTATAATCTTCCTCCATACAAAAAAACGCAGCCTTTATATATAGGCCACAAAAGAACACCCTAGAATTGAAAACCTAGTCATAAATGCAATAAATGATGCCTTAATGATGATTGATTATCTTGGATGGCACCATTCAAGCCTAAAGGAATTAGGAAATTACTTATTCTTCAAGACTAAGTCAGCTACCTAAAAATAGGAAATAAAACAAAGTCTTCAAGAGCAATCTTTGACCAAAGGACTTATTTAATGCAAAAAAAAAGGAAATAAAAATGAAATTAATTCAGATTTGCTACATAAGGACGCCTTCTAGATGCTTCTTAAGGTGTCTTGGACGTCACTTATTATCCTCCTTCAAGGCACATGCTTGTCACATGGTATATTTTAAGTGAATTCTTCAATTTGGACCGCACATGGGCCTTGTTCATCATCTTGTTGGGCTTACTTCTTTATGTTACACCAATTTCATGGATCTTCATGCTTTGCCACGTGCTCAAGCTTCTATGTGTTGTAAAATCATGTATATGGGCCCGAATAGGTATGGTTAAGGCCTCATTTGCACTGTCAACATATATACTAACATTATGAGCTATTAATGAAGCAAAATCAAGCCTAAATGTTTTCTCCAACCTCTCAAACACTTCACTCTTTTCAGAATTTTTAGTAATTGGGCCTTCAATGTCATGAGGAGGATCTTGGGCTTGCTTAGAATCTTGTTGGATAATAGAGACAACATCTTGTTTATTGTAGATGCCACCTAAGTTGCCAAGTAGTACTTTGTCGACACTTTGGATACCAACAGTGATGCTTTGTTGGACACCACATTAGATGCCCCTTGCACCTCTAGAATGCCCAATATTGTTGTCCAATTCATCTTTTTGGTCCTTGAACGGACAAAAACGCTTTTCAGGCTAATTTGAGGTCAAAAGAATGAAAGTTTGGTCACTGTCTCGGAATTGTGTGAAAAGCCACATAACCACTCCAGTTTTCACGAGGATTCTAGAATGGCCAATATTGTTGTTCAATTCATCGTTTTGGACCCTGAAAGGACAAAACCGCGTTTCAAGCTAATTTGAATTCAAAAGAATGAAAGTTTGATCACTGTGTCGGAATTGTGTGAAAAGCCACACACCCACTCCAATTTACAAGAGGATTATAGAATGCCGAATATTGTTGTCCAATTCATTTTTTTGGCCCTGAACGGACAAAAATGCTTTTCAGGCTAAATTGAAATCAAAAGAATGAAAGTTTGGACATTGTCTCGGTATTGCGTGAAAAACCACATTGCCACTCCTAATTTCAAGAGGAGTCTAGAATGCCCAATATTGTTGTGCAATTAATCTTTATGGGCCCTGAACGGACAAAAACGCTTTTCAGGGTAATTTGAGGTCAAAAGAATGAAAGCTTGGTCACTGTCTCGGAATTGTGTGAAAAGCCACATACCCACTCCAGTTTCCAAGAGGAGTCTAGAATGCCCATTATTGCTGTGCAATTAATCTTTATGGGCCGTGAACGGACAAAAACGCTTTTCAGGGTAATTTGAGGTCAAAAGAATGAAAGATTGGTCACTCTCTCGGAATTGTGTGAAAAGCCACACACCCACTCCAGTTTACAAGAGGATTATAGAATGCCCAATATTGTTGTCCAATTCATCTTCTTGGTCCCTGAACACAGACAAAAACGCTTTTCAGGCTAAATTGAGGACAAAAGAATGAAAGTTTGGTCACTGTCTCGGAATTGGGTGAAAAGCCAAATAACCATTCCAGTTTTCAAGAGGATTCTAGAATGCCCAATATTGTTGTCCAATTCATCTTTTTGGGCCCTGAAAGGGCAAAACCGCGTTTCAGGCTAATTTGAATTCAAAAGAATGAAAGTTTTGCCACTGTGTCGGAATTGCATGAAAACCGACATACCCACTCGAGTTTTCAAGAGGATTCTAGAATGCCCAATATTGTTTTCAAATTCCTCTTTTTGGTCCCTGAACGGACAAAAACACTTTTCACGCTAATGTGAGGTCAATAGAAGGAAAGCTTGGTCACTTTCTCGGAATGGTGTGAAAAGCCACACACCCACTCCAGTTTACAAGAGGATTATAGAATGCCCAATATTGTTGTCCAATTCATCTTTTTGGGCCCTGAATGGACAAGAACGCTTTTCAGCATAATGTGAGGTCAAAAGAATGAAAGTTTGGTCCCTGTCTCGGAATTATTTGAAAAGCCACACACCCACTCCAGTTTACAAGAGGAGTCGAGAATGCCCAATATTGTTGCGCAATTAATCTTTATGGGCCCTGAACAGAAATAAACGCTTTTAAGGGTAATTTGAGGTCAAAAGAATGAAAGTTTGGTCACTGTCTCGGAATTGGGTGAAAAGCCACAGAACCACTACAGCTTTCAAGAGGATTCTAGAATGCCCAATATTGTTGTCCAATTCATATTTTTGGGCCCTGAAAGGACAAAACCGCGTTTCAGGCTAAGTTGAATTCAAAAGAATGAAAGTTTGGCCACTGTCTCAGAATTGCGTGAAAACCGACATACCCACTCGAGTTTTCAAGAGGATTCTAGAATGCCCAATATTATTTTCAAATTCCTCTTTTTGGTCCCTGAACGGACAAAAACGCTTTTCAGGCTAATTTGAGGTCAAAAGAATGAAGGTTTGGTCACTGTCTCGGAATTGTGTGAAAAGCCACCCACTCCAGTTTACAAAAGGATTATAGAATGCCCAATATTGTCCTCCAATTCATGTTTTTGGCCGTGAACGGACAAAAACAATTTTCAGGCTTATTTGAATTCAAAAGAATGAAAGTTTGGTCAATGTCTCGGTATTGCGTGAAAACCCACATTGTCACTCCAGTTTACAAGAGGATTATAGAATGCCCAATATTGTCCTCCAATTCATGTTTTTGGCCGTGAACGGACAAAAACAATTTTCAGGCTTATTTGAATTCAAAAGTATGAAAGTTTGGTCAATGTCTCGGAATTGCGTGAAAACCCACATTCCCACTCCAGCTTTCTAGAAGATTCTAGAATGCCCAATATTGTTGTCCAATTCATCTTTTTGGTCCCTGAACGGACAAAAACGCTTTTCAGGCTAATTTTAGGTCAAAGGAATGAGAGTTTGGTCACTGTCTCGGAATTGTGTGAAAAGCCACAGAACCACTCCGGTTTTCAAGAGGATTCTAGAATACCCAATATTGTTGTCCAATTCATCTTTTTGGGGCCTGAAAGGACAAAACCGCGTTTCAGACTAATTTGAATTCAAAAGAATGAAATTTTGGTAACTGTCTCAGAATTGCGTGAAAACCACAGACCCACTCGAGTTTTCAAGAGGATTCTAGAATGCCCAATATTATTTTCAAATTCCTATTTTTGGTCCCTGAACAGACAAAAACGATTTTCACTCTAATTTGAGGTCAAAAGAATGAAGGTTTGGCCACTATCTCGGAATTGTGTGAAAAGGCACACACCCACTCCAGCTTACAAGAGGATTATAGAATGCCCTATATTGTTGTCCAATTCATGTTTTTGGCCGTGAACGGACAAAAACGTTTTTCAGGCTGAATTCAAAAGAATGAAAGTTTGGTCACTGTCTCAGCATTGTGTGAAAACCCACATACCCACTCGAATTATCAAGAGGAGTCTAGAATGCCCATTATTGTTGTGCAATTAATCTTTATGGGCCCTGAACGGACAAAAACGCTTTTCAGGGTAATTTGAGGTCAAAAGAATGAAAGATTTGTCACTGTCTCGGAATTGTGTGAAAAGCCACACACCCATTCCAGTTTACAAGAGGATTATAGAATGCCCAATATTGTTGTCCAATTCATCTTTTTGGGCCCTGAACGGACAAAAATGCTTTTCAGGCTAATTTGAGGTCAAAAGAATGAAAGTTTGGTCACTGTCTCGGAATTGTGTGAAAAGCCACACACCCACTCCAGTTTACAAGAGGATTATAGAATGCCCAATATTGTTTTCAAATTCCTCTTTATGGGCCCTGAACGGAAATAAACGCTTTTAAGGGTAATCTGAGGTCAAAAGAATGAAAGTTTGGTCACTGTCTCAGAATTGCGTGAAAACCCACATTCCCACTCCACTTTTCAAGGGGATTCTAGAATGCCCAATATTGGTGTCCAGTTCATCTTTTTGGGCCCTGAACGGACAAAAACGCTTTTCAGGCTAATTTGAGGTTAAAAGAATGAAAGTTTGGTCGCTGTCTCGCAATTGTGTGAAAAGCCACAGAACCACTCCAGTTTTCAAGAGGATTCTAGAATGCCCAATATTGTTGTCCAATTCATATTTTTGGGCCCTGATCGGACAAAAACGTTTTTCAGGGCAATTTGAGGACAAAAGAATGAACGCTTGGTCACTGTCTCGGAATTGTGTGAAAAGGCACACACCCACTCCAGTTTACAAGAGGATTATAGAATGCCCAATATTGTTGTCCAATTCATGTTTTTGGCCGTGAACAGACAAAAACGTTTTTCAGGCATATTTGAATTCAAAAGAATGAAAGTTTGGTCAATGTCTCGGTATTGCGTGAAAACCCACATTGCCACTCCAGTTTTCAAGGAGTCTAGAATGCCCAATATTGTTGTGCAATTAATCTTTATGGGCCCTGAACGGACAAAAACGCTTTTCAGGGTAATTTGAGTTCAAAAGAATGAAAGCTCGGTCACTGTCTCGGAATTGTGTGAAAAGGCACACACGCACTCCAGTTTACAAGAAGATTATAGAATGCTTAATATTGTTGTCCAATTCATGTTTTTGGCCGTGAACGGACAAAAACGTTTTTCAGGCATATTTGAATTCAAAAGAATGAAAGGTTGGTCACTGCCTCGGTATTGCGTGAAAACCCACATTGCACTCCAGTTTTCAAGTGGAGTCTAGAATGCCCAATATTGTTGTGCAATTAATATTTATGGGCCCTGAACGGACAAAAATGCTTTTCAGGCTAATTTGAGGTAAAAAAGAATGAAAGTTTGGTCACTGTCTCGGAATCATTTGAAAAGCCACACACCCACTCCAGTTTACAAGAGGAGTCTAGAATGCCCAATATTGTTGAGATTTTAATCTTTATGGGCCCTGAACGGACAAAAACGCTTTTAAGGGTAATTTGAGGTCAAAAGAATGAAAGCTTTGTCACTGTCTCAGAATTGTGTTGAAAGCCACAGACCCACTCCAGTTTTCAAGAGGAGTCTAGAATGCCCATAATTGTTGTGCAATTAATCTTTATGGGCCCTGAACAGACAAAAACGCTTTTCAGGCTAATTTGAATTCAAAAGAATGAAAGTTTGGCCACTGTCTCGGAATTGCGTGAAAACCGACATACCCACTCGAGTTTTCAAGAGGATTCTAGAATGCCCAATATTGTTGTGTAATTAATCTTTATGGGCAATGAACGGACAAAAAAGCTTTTCAGGGTAATTTGAGGTCAAAAGAATGAATGCTTGGTCACTGTCTCGGAATTGTGTGAAAAGCCACAGACCCACTCCAGTTTTCAAGAGGATTATAGGATTCCCAATATTGTTGTCCATTTCATCTTTTTGGGCCCTGAACGGGCAAAAACGCTTTTCAGGCTAATTTGAGGTCAAAAGAATGAAAGTTTGGTCACTGTCTCGGAATTGCGTGAAAACCCACATTCCCACTCCAGTTTTCAAGAGGATTCTAGAATGCCCAATTTTGCTGTCCAATTCATCTTTTTGGTCCCTGAATGGACAAAAACGCTTTTCAGAATAATTTGAGGTCAAAAGAATGAAAGCTCGGTCACTGTCTCGGTATTGCGTGAAAACCCACATTGCCACTCCAGTTTTCAAGCGGAGTCTAGAATGCCCAATATTGTTGTGCAATTAATTTTTATGAGACCTGAACGGACAAAAACGCTTTTCAGGGTAATTTGAGGTCAAAAGAATGAAAGTTTGGTCACTGTCTCGGAATTGTGTGAAAAGCCACATACCCACCCGAGTTTTTAAGAGGATTCTAGAATGCCCAATATTGTTGTCCAATTCATCTTTTTGGGCCCTGGACGGACAAAAACGCTTCTCAGGCTAGTTTGAGGTCAAAAGAATGAGAGCTTGGTCACTGTCTCGGAATTGGGTGAAAAGCCACATACCCACTCCAGTTTACAAGAGGATTATAGAATGCCCAATATTGTTGTCGAATTCATCTTTTTGGGCCCTGAACGGACAACGCTTTTCAGGCTAATTTGAGGTCAAAAGAATGAAAGCTTGGTCACTCTCTCAGAATTGTGTGAAAAGCCACAGAACCACTCCAGTTTACAAGAGGATTATAGAATGCCATATATTGTTGTCGAATTCATCTTTTTGGGCCCTGAAAGGACAAATCCGCATTTCAGGCTAATTTGAATTCGGAAGACTGAAAGTTTGGTCACTGTCTCGGAATTGCGTGAAAACCTACATAGCCACTCCAGTTTTCAAGAGGATTCTAGAATGGCCAATATTGTTGTCCAATTCATCTTTTTGGGCATTGAAAGGACAAAACCGCGTTTCAGGTTAATTTGAACTCAAAAGACTGAAAGTTTGGTCACTATCTCGGAATTGCGTGAAAACCTACATACCCACTCGAGTTTAAGCGAGGATTCTGGAATACCCAATATTGTTTTCAAATTCCTCTTTTTGGTCCCTGAACAGACAAAAACGCTTTTCAGGCTAATTTGAGGTCAAAAGAATGAAAGTTTGATCACTGTCTCTGAAATGCATAACAACCCACATACCCTCTCGAGTTTTCAAGAGGATTCTAGAATGCCCAATATTGTTGTCAAATTCCTCTTTTTGGTCGCTAAACGGAAAAAAACACTTTTCAGGCTAATTAGAGGTTAAAAGAATGAAAGTTTGGTCACTGTCTCGGAATTGTGTAAAAACCACATACCCCCTCCAATTTTCAAGAGGATTCTAGAATGCCCAATATTGTTGTCCAATTCATCTTTTTGGGCCTTGAAAGGACAAAAACGCTTTTCAGGCTAATTTGAATTCAAAAGCATGAAAGTCTCCACACTGTCTCGGTATTGCGTGAAAACTGACCTTGCCACTCCAGTTTTCAGGAGGATTCTAGAATGCCCAATATTGTTGTCAAATTCCTCTTTTTGATCTCTGAACGGACAAAACCGTTTTTCAAGCTAATTTGAGGTCAAAAGAATGGAAGTTGGGTCACTATCTCGGCATTGTGTGAAAAGCCACATACCCACTCCAGTTTACAAGAGGATTCTAGAATGCCCAATATTGTTGTGCAATTCATCTTTTTGGGCCCTGAACGGACAAAAACGCTTTTCACGTTAATTTGAGGTCAAAAGAGTGAAAGTTTGGTCACTGTCTCAGAATTGCGTGTAAACCTACATACACACTCGAGTTTTCAAGAGGATTCTGGAATGCCCAATATTGTTTTCAAATTCCTCTTTTTGGTCCCTCAACCGACAAAAACGGTTTTGAGGCTAATTTGAGGTCAAAAGAGTGAAAGTTTGGTCACTGTCTCAGAATTGCGTGTAAACCTACATACACACTCGAGTTTTCAAGAGGATTCTGGAATGCCCAATATTGTTTTCAAATTCCTCTTTTTGGTCCCTGAACCGACAAAAACGGTTTTGAGGCTAATTTGAGGTCAAAAGAATGAAAGTTTGGTCAATGTCTCGGAATTGTGTGAAAACCCACAGACCCACTCGAGTTTTCAAGAGGATTCTAGAATGCCCAATATTGTTTTCAAATTCCTCTTTTTGTTCCCTGAAAGGAGAAAAACGCGTTTCAGGCTAATTTGAGGTCAAAATAATGAAAGTTTGGTCACTGTCTCGGAATTGTGTGGAAAGGCACATACCCACTCCAGTTTTCAAGAGGATTCCAGAATTCCCAATATTGTTGTCCAATTCATCTTTTTGGGCCCTGAAAGGACAAACACGTGTTTCAGGCTAATTTGAGGTCAAAAGAATGAAAGTTTGGTCACTGTCTCTGAATTGCGTGAAAACCCACATATCCTCTCGAGTTTTCAATAGGATACTAGAATGCCCAATATTGTTGTCAAATTCCTCTTTTTGGTCGCTAAACGGACAAAAACGCTTTTCAGGCTAATTAGAGGTTAAAAGAATGAAAGTTTGGTCACTGTCTCGGAATTGTGTAAAAACCACATACCCCCTCCAGTTTTCAAGAGGATTCTAGAATGCCCAATATTGTTGTCCAATTCATCTTTTTGGGCCCTGAAAGGACAAAAACGTTTTTTAAGCTAATTTGAATTCAAATGCATGAAAGTTCCCACACTGCCTCGGTATTGCGTGAAAACTAACCTTGCCACTCCAGTTTTCAGGAGGATTCTAGAATGCCCAGTATTGTTGTCAAATTCCTCTTTTTGATCTCTGAACGGACAAAACCGCTTTTCACGCTAATTTGAGGTCAAAAGAATGGAAGTTTGGTCACTGTCTCGGAATTGCGTGAAAACCGACATACACATGAGTTTTCAAGAGGATTCTGGAATGCCCAATATTGTTTTCAAATTCCTCTTTTTGGTCCCTGAACGGACAAAAACGGTTTTGAGACTAATTTGAGGTCAAAAGAATGAAAGTTTTGGGCACTGTCTCGGAAATACATGTAAACCCACATACCCACTCCATTTTTCATGAGGATTACAGAATTCCTATTATTGTTGTCAGATTCATTTGTTTGACCCTTGAGAGGACAAAAACACTTTTCAGGCTAATTTGACGTCAAAAGAATGAAAGTTTGGTCACTGTCTTGGAATTACTTGAAAACTCACATTCCCACTCCATTTTTCATGAGGATTCTAGAATGCGCAATATTGTTGTCAAATTCATTCGTTTTGGCCTTGAACGACCAAGAACGCAATTGAGGCAAATTTGAGGTCAAAAGAATGCAAGTTTGGTCACTGTCTTGGAATTCCGTGAAAACCCACATACCCACACCATTTTTCATGTGGACTCTAGAATTCGCACTATTGTTGTCAAATTCATTTGTTTGGGCCCTCAACAGACAGAAAGGCTTTTCAGGCTAATTTGAGGTTAAAAGAATGAAAGTTTGGGCACTGTCTCGTAATTGCGTTAAAACCCACATACCTACTCCATTTTTCATGAGAATTCTAGAATGCCCAATATTGTTGTGAAACTCATCTGTTTGGGCCCTAAATGGATAAAAATTCCTTTCAGGCTCATTTGACGTCAAAAGAATGAAAGTTTACGTACTGTCTCGGAATTGCATTAAAACCGGCATACCCACTCCATTTTTCATGAGGATTCTAGAATGCGCACTATTGTTGTAAAAGTCATCTGTTTGAGCCTTGAACGGACAAAAAGGCTTTTTAGGCTAATTTGAGGTCAAAAGAATGAAAGTTTAGTTACTGTCTAAGAATTGAGTTAAAACCAACATACCGACTCCATTTTTCATGAGGATTCTAGAATGCCTAATATTGTTGTCAAATTCATCTGTTTGGGCCCTGAACGGACAAAAAGGCTTTTGCAAGCTAATTTGAGGTCAAAAGAATGAACGTTTGGTGACTCTCTCAGAATTACGTTAAAACCCACATACCGACTCCATTTATCATGAGGACTCTAGAATGCACAATATTGTTGTCAAATTCATCTGTTTGGGCCCTGAACGGACAAAAAGGCTTTTGCAGGCTAATTTGAGGTCAAAAGAATTAAAGTGTGGGCACTGTCTCGGAATTCCGTGAAAAACCACATACCCATACCATTTTTCATGAGGATTCTAGAATGCCTAATATTGTTGTCAAATTCATCTGTTTGGGCCCTGAACGGACAAAAAGGCTTTTGCAAGCTAATTTGAGGTCAAAAGAATGAACGTTTGGTGACTGTCTCGGAATTACGTTAAAACCCACATACCGACTCCATTTATCATGAGGATTCTAGAATGCACAATATTGTTGTCAAATTCATCTGTTTGGGCCTGAGCGGACAAAAAGGCTTTTGCAGGCTAATTTGAGGTCAAAAGAATTAAAGTGTGGGCACTGTCTCGGAATTTCATGAAAAACCACATACCCATACCATTTTTCATAAGGATTCTAGATTGCGCACTATTGTTGTCTAAGTCATCTGTTTGAGCCTTGAACGGACAAAAAGGCTTTTTAGGCTAATTTGAGGTCAAAAGAATGGAAGTTTGGTCACTGTCTAAGAATTGAGTTAAAACCAACATACCGACTCCATTTTTCATGAGGATTATAGAATACCCAATATTGTTGTCAAATTCATCTGTTTGGGCCTGAACGGACAAAAAGGCTTTTGCAAGCTAATTTGAGTTCAAACAAATGAACGTTTGGGCACTGTCTCGGAATTGCATTAAAACCCACATACCGACTCCATTTTTCATAAGCATTCTAGAATGCGCACTATTGTTGTCAAAATTCATCTGTTTGATTCCTGAATGAACAAAAAGGCTTTTCAGGCTAATTTGAGGTCAAAAGAATGAAAGTTTGGTCACTGTTTAAGAATTGCGTTAAAACCCACTTACCGACTCCATTTTTCATGAGGATTCTAGAATGCCCAATATTGTTGTCAAATTCATCTGTTTGGGCCCTGAATGGACAAAAAGGCTTTTGCAGGCTAATTTGAGGTCAAAAGAATGAAAGTTAGGGCACTGTCTCGGAATTGGATTAAAAACCCACATACCGACTCCATTTTTCATAAGGATTCTAGAATGCGCACTATTGTTGTCAAATTCATCTGTTTGAGCCCTAAACGGATAAAAAGGCTTTTCAGGCTAATTTGAGGTCAAAAGAATGAAAGTTTGGTCACTGTCTAAGAATTGCGTTAAAACCCACTTACCGACTCTATTTTTCATGAGGATTCTAGAATGCCCAATATTGTTGTAAAATTCATCGCTTTGGGCCCTGAACGTATCAAAAGTGGTGCGAACCCTCAAGGGAAGATCCCACGAACCCACAACCAATTCGAAAATATACATACCCCATGAAAGCTAAACACAGATCGACGATCCACTTGAACCCTTGAACACGAAAGAACATGGACCCGAAGTGTTGGAAAACGCCACAAGGTTGATCAAGCCTTGATAAGTTTGTTAGTTCTAAAAAGAACCCTTAGAGAGAATCCACTCTGATACGATGAGGGTAACGGACTGGCTAGAAAACAAGTATGAAAACACTAACGGGACGGATGATCAAAGGTAGGACCTTAAGAGAACCTGTCTCTTACAACCCTAGCCACAAAGACACCACAAAGATGATCAATCCTTGATACAGTCGGAGTATTCGCACGAGAATACAAGGATGCAAGCAAAGCTCACACAAGAGAAATAAAACTCTCAATTATCATTCAAGTCTGGAAAAGCAGTACAAAAACGCAGCCATATATAAAGGCCACAAAAGAACACTCTAGAGTTTGAAAACCTAGTCATAAATGCAATAAATGATGCCTTAATGATGATTGATTGTCTTGGTTGGCACCATTCAAGCCTAAAGGAATTAGGAAATTACTTATTCTTTAAGACTAAGTCAGCTACCTAAAAATAGGAAATAAAACAAAGTCTTCATGAGCAATCTTTGACCAAAGGCCTTATTTAATGCAAATAAAAAAAAGGAAACAAATAAAAACGAAATTAATTCATATTTGCTGCATAAGGATGCCTTCTAGATGCTTCTTGAGGTGTCTTGGACGTCACTTATGATCCTCCTTCAAGGCACATGCTTGTCACATGGTATTTTAATGAATTCTTCAATCTGGACTGCACTTGGGCCTTGTACTTCATCTTGTTGGGCTTCAAGCAATGTGATCACCATTCTTGGGTTCTTGTTGGGCATATTAAAGGATGCCTCTTCCAAATAAATGGGCTCCAACTCTTTAAGCTCTCTTATCAAACAATTCAAGGCCTCCTTCATGGCTTTAGTCCTTGCTCTTGTCATTGGGCCTCCAATGCTTTGTAATGGATCTTTTGAGACATTGGACTTCAATACTTGAGCTTGGGCTTCCATCTTCATGCCTTTCTCTTCCTTTGGAGCTCCTCCTCTATCTTGCCATGCTCCTCCATCACACTCTCAAGAAACAAAGTGCAGAAGTGCAACTTTCATTTATGATTCAAATCTGAATTGCGTTCTACAAATGAAGAAGCACCAAGTATTTATAGGGAAATATGACCTAATTGTTGTAGGTGCAAATCTGAACATAGAAAATACAAAGTCTAATACTATGTGCTAGAAAACCTAAAAGTCTAATACATGAACACAAAATTCTAATACAATCTAGAAGAAAGTTGAAAAATCAAATACAATATGCAAAAGAAAACAAAAGTCAAATCTGCCACCAACTCCTTGTTGATTTTCGCACACCTAACTTCAAGAAAATGTAGTCAGCAAATTAAGGCTCAAAATGTGCTTATTTAGGCCCAAATGACCCTCCCATGTGTAGTACTTGGTCCAAGCTCTTTAGTTTCAAGTTTGCAAGCCCAAAACTTGATCAATATCTCCATTTGCAGCCCATATGAAGTTAATGACGTTTTCAGCATTTTTGTCCAGTTTTGATCCAATTGCTACTTGCTTTGTCCAAGTACCTTGCACTAGCCCATTTAATGCTTCCTTGATTTGTTTGGCTCTTGCTCTTGTGATTGGTCCACTTGGTATTTGCAAAGGATCGCTTGAATTTGACACAACGTTCTAGATCGCATCATTCCCTCTCTCCTCAAAAGGATTCGTCCTCGAATCTTCACCTACATCAAAAGGAGATAAATCAGCTACATTAAAAGTAGCACTAACAGAATACTCACCAGGCAAATCAATCTTGTAAGCATTATTATTTATTCTTTCAAGAACTTGAAATGGACCATCTCCTCTTGGAGCTAATTTTGATTTTCTTTGAGCTGGAAATCTTTCTTTTCTCATATGCAGCCACACCCAATCTCCAGGTTCAAAAAGATCACGCCTTCTTCCTTTGTTGGCCTTGGATGCATAGTGTTCATTTTTCTTTTCAATTTGCTGTTTCACACGCTGATGAAGTTGCTGCACTATTTCAGCTTTCTTTTTCCCATCAAGACTTGCTCCTTCATCAATAGGTAATGGTAATAAATCCAAAGGAGTGAGTGGATTAAAACCATATACTATTTTCAAAAGGAGAATAATCAGTAGATGAATGCACACTTCTGTTATAAGCAAATTCAATGAATGGCAAACAATCTTCCCAATTTTTCAAGTTCTTTTAAATCACAACTCTGAGTAATTGTGATAACATTCTGTTAACAACTTCAGTTTGTCCATCTGTTTGTGGATGACAAGCAGTAGAAAATAACAATTTAGTACCAAGCTTTCCCCACAAAACTCTCCAAAAATGACTCAAGAATTTGGTATCCCTATCAGAAACAATACTTTTAGGGACGCCATGAAGCCTCACAATTTCTTTAAAGAATATATCAGCAATATATGTGGCATCATCAGTATAAAGGATGCAATGAAATGTGCCATTTTAGAAAATCTATCAACAACCACAAATATGGAATCCATTCCTCTTTTTGACCTAGGCAAACCCAAAACAAAATCCATTGATATGTCAATCCAAGGTTCACTAGGTACAGGTAAAGGAGTATACAAACCGTGTGGCAAGACTCTAGATTTAGCCTTTTTACATGTTATGCATTTAGCACAAATTCTTTCCACATCACGTTTCATTTTAGGCCAAAAGAAATGCTCATGCAAAACATCCAAAGTCTTTTTCACACCAAAGTGACCCATTAAACCACCCCCATGTGCTTCTCTAACAAGCAATTCACGCAATGAACATTGAGGCACACACAGTCTATTTTCTTTAAACAAGTACCCATCAACTCTATAAAATTTAGCAAATGCTTTCTTTTCACACTCAAGGAACAATTCAGCAAAATCAGCATCATTTGCATACAACTCCTTGATATATATATTCAAAGCCAAGCAACTTAGTATTAAGAGTTGAAAGAAGAGTATACCTTCTAGACAATGCATCTGCAACCACATTCTCATTACCTTTCTTGTATTTGATGACATATGGAAATGTCTCAATAAATTCCAGCCACCTTGCATGTCTCTTGTTCAGCTTACCTTGACCTTTAATATGCTTCAAGGATTGATGATCAATGTGAATTACAAACTGTTTGGGCCAAAGGTGGTGCTGCCAATTCTCTAAAGCTCTTTTAAGCGCATAGAGCTCTTTGTCATAAGTTGGATACTTCAAGGCTGCTCCATTTAGCTTTTCACTAAAATAGGCAATTGGCTTTCCTTCCTGCATTAAAATAGCTCCTATCCCAACTCCAGATGCATCACATTCAATCTCAAAAGTTTTGCTAAAGTCAGGCAATACTAACACAGGTGCAGGACACAATTTTTCCTTAAGGCCATCGAATACATCTTCTTGTGCTTTATCCCATTTAAAACCAACAGATTTTTCAATGACCTCAGTGAGTGGTGCAGCAAGTGTGCTAAATCCTTCACAAATCGCCTATAAAAACTAGCCAAACCATGAAAACTTCTCACCTCAGTTATGCTTTTAGGTGTTGGCCATTCTTTTATAGCTCGTATCTTTTCCTCATCAACTTCTATTCCTTTAGAACTCACCACAAAACCAAGAAAAACAAGTTTATCCATGCAAAAATCACACTTTTTCAGATTTGCAAACAGTTTTTCTTTTCTCAAAACGTCAAGAACACAATGCAAATGATTCAAATGCTCATCCAAATTCTTGCTATAAATCAGAATATCATCAAAATAAACCACAACAAATTTCTCAATGAAAGCACGCAAAAACATGGTTCATTAATCTTATGAAAGTACTTGGTGCATTAGTTAACCCAAAGGGCATAACTAACCATTCATATAATCCATGTTTGGTCTTGAAAGCAGTTTTCCACTCATCCCCTTCTCTCATTCTAATTTGATGGTACCCAGATTTCAAATCAATCTTAGAAAAGACAATAGAACTATGCAATTCATCAAGCATATCATCTAATCTAGGAATGGGATGGCGGTACCTTACAGTGATATTGTTGACAGCTCTACAATCAATGCACATCCTCCAAGTTCCATCTTTCTTTGGAACTAGAAGCACTGGAACTGCACAAGGGCTTAAACTTTCTCTAACATACCCCTTTGCCATGAGTTCTCCCACTTGTTTTTGAAGCTCTTTTGTTGCACCAGGAATGAAATCAATTGGGCGTTCTCAAGGGAACACATCATCAAATTCTTGCAACAAAGAACCAACAACACTAGGAAAGGAAGAGTTAATGTCATTAGTGTTCAAAAAGGATTCCTTGTAAACAAGGAGTAGCAAGTGTGTTTCAGCCAGAAAAGCACTTCTCACTTCACTTTCTTTTGCATAAAAACTCATTTTCTTCTTTTCTTTTCTCTCTTCACTCATTTCCTTTCTTTGGATTTCTTTTTTTGAACTTTCAGATTTTCTCTCTTTTTCACTCTCTTTTCTTTTTTCTCTCTCATTTTTCTCTCTTTTCATCTTGAGTTGATCCTCATATACTTGTTTTGGAGTCAATGGAACAAGAGTCACAGGTCTGCTGTTCATTACAAAAGAATATCTATTTGTAAACCCATCCCTCTTGACTTTTCTATCAAACTCCCATGGTCTTCCTAAAAGTATATGTGCAGCATGCATAGGAACAACATCACACAATATTTCATCACAATATTTGCCAATTGAAAAAGAAACAAGAACTTGCTTATCAACTTTAATTTCCCCACATTCATTCAACCATTGCAGCTTGTATGGTCTAGGGTGTCTAACGGTAAGCAAATTCAATTTCTCAACCAATGTAGTACTTGCGACATTTGTTACACTCCCACCATCAATGATCATATTACAAACTTTGTTATTAATGAGGCAATGAGTATGGAAAATGTTTTCCCTTTGCTCATTCGTCTCATCTTCCTTCACTTGGCAATTCAAAGCTCTTCTGACCACAAGGCATTCTCCTTCTACGGCATATTCAACCCCATCATCACTAGCATCTTCAATGGAATCATGATCATTTTCACTTTCGGTTACAACTTCACTATTTTTAAGAATCATGACTCTCTTGTTGGGGCATTGAGAAGCTATATGACCTGTACCCAAACACTTGAAACACTTTATATCTCTATTTCTAAAAGTTTGGGATTCATATTTACCTTTGTTCTTTGATGTAGCTTCTTCTTTGCTTTTAGTTGTCTCCTTCTGGAAAGCTCTTTCTCCTTTCTTCCAAATCTGTTTTTGTGAAGAACTTGATCCAGAATGGAATTTTGAAGCGCCTTTACGCTTGAGTTGCTTCTCTACCTTAATTGCCATGTGCACCATGTCCTCCAGCTCCACATAATGTTGCAATTCCACAGTATCAGCAATTTCTTTGTGAAGCCCATTTAGAAAACGAGCCATTGTAGCCTCTCCATCTTCTTGCACATTAGCTCTTATCAAAGCTAACTCCATCTCCATTTTTCATGTGGATTCTAGAATGCGCACTATTGTTGTCAAATTCATCTGTTTGGGCCCTGAACGGACAAAAAGGCTTTTCAGGCTAATTGAGGTCAAAAGAATGAAAGTTTGGGCACTGTCTCGTAATAGCGTTAAAACCCATATACCCACTCCATTTTTCATGAGGATTCTATAATGCTCAATATTGTTTTCAAATTCATTTGTTTGGGCCCAGAACGGCCAAAAACACAATTGAGGCAAATTTGAGGTCAAAAGAATGCAACTTTGGTCACTGTCTCAGAATTCCGTGAAAACCCACATACCCACACCATTTTTCATGTGGATTCTAGAATTCTCACTATTGTTGTCAAATTCATCTGTTTGGGCCCTGAACGGACAGAAAGGCTTTTCAGGCTAATTTGAGGTCAAAAGAATGAAAGTTTGGGCACTGTCTCGTAATTGTGTTAAAACCCACATACCCACTCCATTTTTCACGAGGATTCTAGAATGCGCAGTATTGTTGTGAAACTCGTCTGTTTGGGCCCTGAACAGGCAAAAACACTTTTCAGGCTCATTTGACGTCAAAAGAATGAAAGTTTGGGTACTGTCTCGGAATTGCGTTAAATCCAGTATACCCACTCCATTTTTCATGAGGATTGTAGAACGCTTAATATTCTTGTCAAACTCATCTGTTTGGGCCCTGAACGGACAAAAACACTTTTCATGCTCATTTGATGTCAAAAGAATGAAGGTTTGGGTACTGTCTCGGAATTGCGATAAATCCGGTATACCCACTCCGTTTTTCATGAGGATTCTAGAATGCGTAATATTGTTCTCAAGGTCAACTGTTTGGGCCCTGAACGGATAAAAACGCTTTTCAGTTTAATTTGAGGTCAAAAGAATGAAAGTGTGGGCACTGTCTCGTAATTCCGTGAAAACCACATACCCACTCCATTTTTCATAAGGATTCTAGAATGCGTAATATTGTTCTCAAACTCATCTGTTTGGGCCCTGAACGGACAAAAACGCTTTTCAGGCTCATTTGACGTCAAAAGAATGAAAGTTTGGGTACTGTCTCGGAATTGAGTTAAATCCGGCATACCTACTCCATTTTTCATGAGGATTCTAGAATGCCCAATATTGTTGTCAAATTCATCTGTTTGGGCCCTGAACGGACAAAAAGGCTTTTGTAGGATAATTTGAGGTCAAAAGAATGAATGTTAGGGCACTGTCTCAGAATTGGATTAAAACCCACATACCGACTCTATTTTTCATAAGGATTCTAGAATGCGCACTATTGTTATCAAATTCATCTGTTTGAGCCCTAAACGGATAAAAAGGCTTTTCAGGCTAATTTGAGGTCGAAAGATTGAACGTTTGGGCACTGTCTCGGAATTGCGTTAAAACCCACATACCGACTCCATTTTTCATGAGGATTCTAGAATACCCAATATTGTTGTTAAATACATCTGTTTGGTCCCTGAACGGACAAAAAGGCTTTTCAAGCTAATTTGCTGTCAAAAGGATGAAAGAGTGAGCATTGTCTCGGAATTCCGTGAAAAACCACATATCCACACCATTTTTCATGTCGGTTCAGAATGCGTACTATTGTTGTCAAATTCATCTGTTTGGGCCCTCAACGGATGAAAAGGTTTTTCAGGCTAATTTAAGGTCAAAAAAATGAAAGTTTGGGCACTGTCTCAGAATTGCGTTAAAACCCACATACCGACTCCATTTTTCATGAGTATTCGAGAATGCTCAATATTGTTGTCAAATTTATCGTTTTGGGCCCTTGAACGGACAAAAAGGCTTTTCAGGCTAATTTGAGGTCAAAAGAATGAAAGTTTGGTTACTTGCTAAGAATTGCGTTATAACCCACATACCGACTCCATTATTCATGAGGATTCTGGAATGCCCAATATTGTTGTCAAATTCTTCTGTTTTGGTCCTGAACGGACAAAAAGGCTTCTCAGGCTAATTTGAGGTCAAAAGAATGAAAGTGCGGGCACTATCTCAGAATTCCGTGAAAACCCACATACCCACACCATTCTTCATGTATATTCTAGAATGCGCACTACTGTTGTCGAATTCATCTGTTTGGGCCCTGAACGGACAAAAATGCTTTTCAAGCTAATTTGTGGTCAAATGAATGATAGTTTGGTTACTTTCTCAGAATTGCGATAAAACCCACATACCCACTCCATTTTTCATGAGGATTCTAGAATGCCCAACATTGTTGTCAAATTCATCTGTTTGGGCCCTGAACGTATAAAAATGCCTTTTAGGCTATTTTGATTTCAAAAGAATGAAAGTTTGGTCAGGGTCTCCGAATTGCGTTAAACCCACATACCGACTCCATTTTTCATGAGGATTGTAGAATGCCTAAAATTGTTGTAAAATTCATCTGTTTGGGCCCTGAACGGACAAAAAGGCTTTTCAAGCTAATTTGAGGTCAAAAGAATGAAAGGGTGGGCACTGTCTCGAAATTGCGTTAAAACCCACATACTGACTCAACAAAAGTATACATCTCTACTTTGTCTCTTATTTCTGCCTTCAAACCATCAACAATTCTAGTCATGCTTGCTTCTTCACCTTCTTGTACTCCAGCACGCATCTTTAAAAGGTAAAGCTGATGAACATATTCATCCACAGTCATAGAGCCTTGGTTAAACAACCGCAACTTTCTATTTAGCTCTTTGTAATAATAACTTGGGACATACTTGTTGCGCATAAGTTTCTTGAGCTTCTCCCAAGTACGAGGTGGACCTTTGCCCTTAAGGCGCCTCTTAAGCTGTAAATCTTCCCACCAAACAACAGCATAGTCAGAAAATTGGAATGAAGCTAATTTTACCTTCTTTTCTTCAGGGCAATCATTCATTCTAAATATTTGCTCAAACTTCATCTCCCAATCAAGGTAGGCATCCGAATTTGTATTCCCCTTGAAGGTAGGGTACTTGATCTTTGGATCAGATGCATCCATGTCATGTTTAGAATGCCTTCGTTTAGAATGTCTTCTTTTGTCCTTTGAGGATGAAGATTCATAGTGGCTCACCTCCTCCTCACTTCTAGATGTTTTTGTCGCCTTTAACTCCTCCATGTCCATCTTGAGTTTGAGGAACTCAGCTTGCATGGCCTTCATGAATAATTTGAAATCTGTTGTGACTTCTTCTTTTTTTGATTCCTGATCACTCATCTTGAATTTTAATGTTAGTTTGATCAAAGTTGGGAAAAAAATAGTAATATGGATCCTTACCACTCTACTCACGTGTTTCACTCAAAAGTTATGTAGTCACTCGTGTTTCACACAAATATGGCTTTAACTTGATGTAACACTCTTGCCTTTTACCACTCAAGCTTGCCTCCTATAGTATTCTTGATTGAAACTCAACAAAATCAAGAGACAATGTTAGTATGTGGTAATCTTTGCAACAAGAAATTATAAGAACCAGAGAATATGTGAGAAATGAGAAAAATGAGTGATGAAAGAAGATGGAAAGGGGAAAAAATGTGAATAATGATAGAAAAGGAAGAAGGGATAATAACAAGGGGGGGAAAATGGAATCAGGAAAAAAAAGAAAGGGAAAGGAAATCAAAATAGGAAGGAAGAATTAGGAAAGTAAGGAGTCTTACCACCCAAGTTTGCAGATTTAGGAAACTTTGTGACTTGCAATGGAAACTCTCAATTTAGCCTTCAATCTTTTCCTAATTTCCAAAACCTGTGGCTCTTTCCTTTTTTTTTTTTTTGCTCTTTTTTTTTTTGCTCAGTTTCTTTTTCTAGCACTACACCTTCTTTTTTTTTTTTGCACGAATTTTTTTCTGGTTTTTTTTTTAAATTGAAACTAACAAAGTCACAAAAAAAAAAATTATGGGTGGAAGAGGAGAGAAGAGAATGGGGAAAACACAAGAACGAAGGAAAAACAATGTAAACAAGGGAAGAAGAAAAAAAGGAAGCAAAGAACGAAAACAAAAGGATAGAACTTGAAATCTAGCAAACCTTAAGCTCTGATGCCACTTGATATGCTTGATACGATGAGGGTAACGGACCGGCTAGAAAACAAGTATGAAAACCACTAACGGGACTGATGATCAAAGGTAGGACCTTAAGAGAACCTGTCTCTTACAACCCTAGCCACAAAGACACCACAAGGATGATCAATCCTTGATACAGTCAGAGTATTCACACGAGAATACAAGGATGCAAGCAAAGTTCACACAAGAGAAATAAAACTCTCAATTATCATTCAAGTTTGAAAATGCAGTACAAAAACGCAGCCATATATAAAGGCCACAAAAGAACACTCTAGAGTTTGAAAACCTAGTCATAAATGCAATAAATGATGCCATAATGATGATTGATTGTCTTGGTTGGCACCATTCAAGCCTAAAGGAATTAGGAAATTACTTATTCTTCAAGACTAAGTCAGCTACCTAAAAATAGGAAATAAAACAAAGTCTTCAGGAGCAATCTTTGACCAAAGGCCTTATTTAATGCAAATAAAAAAAAGGAAACAAATAAAAACGAAATTAATTTAGATTTGCTGCATAAGGACGCCTTCTAGATGCTTCTTGAGGTGTCTTGGACGTCACTTATGATCCTCCTTCAAGGCACATGCTTGTCACATGGTATTTTAAGTGAATTCTTCAATTTGGACGGCACATGGGCCTTGTTCATCATCTTGTTGGGCTTACTACTTTATGTTACACCAATTTCATGGATCTTCATGCTTTGCCACGTGCTCAAGCTTCTATGTTTGTAAAATCATGTATATGGGCCTGAATAGGTATGGTTAAGGCCTCATTTGCACCCTCAACATATATACTAACATTATGAGCCATTAATGAAGCAAAATCAAGCCTAAATGTTTTCTCCAACCTCTCAAACACTTCACTCTTTTCTGAGTTTGTAGTAATTGGGCCGTCAATGTCATGAGGAGGATCTTGGGCTTGCTTAGAATCTTGTTGGATAATAGAGACAACATCTTGTTTATTGTAGATGCCACCTAAGCTGCAATGTAGTACTTTATCGACACTTTGGATACCAACAGTGATGCTTTGTTGGACACCACATAAGACGCCCCTTGCACCTCTATCAGAAAGTTTGGTCACTGTCTCGGAATTCCGTTAAAACCCCCATACCCAATCCATTTTTCATGAGGATTTTAGAATGCGCAATATTGTTGTCAAATTCATCTCTTTGGGTCTCAACAGACAAAAACGCTTTGCAAGCTACTTTGAGGTCAAAAGATTGAAAGTTTGGTCATTGTCTCGGAATTCCGTGAAAACCCACATGCCCACACCATTTTTCATGAGGATTCTAGAAAGGCCAATATTGTTGTCAAATTGATCTGTTTGGGCCCTGAACGAACAAAAACACTTTTCAGGCAAAATTGAGGTCAAAAGAATGAAAGTTTGGTCACTGTCTCAGAATTCTGTGAAAACCCACATACCAAGACCATTTTTCATGAGGATTCTAGAATGACCAATATTGTTGTCAAATCCATCCGTTTGGGCCATGAACGAACAAAAACGCTTTTTGCGCTAATTTGAGGTAATAAGAATGAAAGTTTGGTCACTGTCTCGAAATTGTGTTAAAACCCAAATACCCACTCCATTTTTCATGAGGATTTTAAAATGCCTAATTTTGTTGTCAAATTCATCTGTTTATGCCCTGAACGGACAAAAAAGCTTTTCAGGCTAACTTGAGGTCAAAACAATGAAAGTTTGATCACTGTCTCAGAATTGCGTTAAAACCCACATACCCACCCCATTTTTCATGAGGATTTTAGAATGCGCAATATTGGTGTGAAATTCATCTCTTTGGGCCTGAACGGACAAAAACGCTTTCCAAGCTACTTTGAGGTCAAAAGAATGAAAGTTTGGTCAGTGTCTCGGAATTCCGTGAAAACCCACATACCACACCATTGTTCATGAGGATTGTAGAAAGGCCAATATTGTTGTCAAATTCATCTGTTCGTGCCCTGAACGGACAAAAATGCTTTTCAGGCTAATTTGAGGTCAAAAAAATGAAAGTTTGGTCACTGTCTTGGAATTCCATGAAAACCCAATACCCACTCAATTTTTCATGAGCATTTAGAATGCCCAATTTTGTTGTCAAATTGATCTGTTTGGGCCTTGAACGGATAAAAATGCTTTTCAGGCTAATTTGAGGTCAAAAGAATGAAAGTTTGGGCACAGTCTCTGAATTGGGTTAAAACCCACATACCCACTCCATTTTTCATTAGTATTCTAGAACGCCCAATATTCTTGTCAAATTCATTTGTTTGTGACATGAAGGGAAAAAAAACGCTTTTCAGGCTAAAGTGAGGTCAAAACAACGAAAGTTTGGTCACTGTTTCGGAATTCCGTGAAAACCCAGATACCCACCCAATTTTTCATGAGGATTTAGAATGCCAATTATTGTTGTCAAATTAATCTGTGTGGGCCCTGGACGGACAAAAAAGCTTTTCAGGCTAATTTGAGGTCAAAAGAATGAAAGTTTGGTCACTGTCTCGGAATTGCGTTAAAACCCACATACTCACTCCATTTTTCATCAGGATTTTAGGATGCGTAACATTGTTGTCAAATTCATCTCTTTGCGCCAGAACGGACAAAAAGGCTTTCCACGCTACTTTGAGGTAAAAAGAATGAAAGTTTGCTCATTGTCTCGGAATTCCGTGAAAACCCACATACCCACACCATTATTCATGAGGATTCTAGAAAGGCCAATATTATTGTCAAATTCATCTGTTCGTGCCCTGAACGGACAAAAACGCTTTCCAGGCTAATTTGAGGTCAAAAAAATGAAAGTTTGGTCAGTGTCTCGGAATTCCGTGAAAACCCGATACCCACTCAATTTTTCATGAGGATTTAGAATGCCCAATATTGTTGTCAAATGGATCTGTTTGGAACCTGAACGGACAAAAACGCTTTTCAGGCTAATTTGAGGTCAAAAGAATGAAAGTTTGGTCACAGTCTCTGAATTGGGTTAAAACCCACATACCCACTCCATTTTTCATGAGTATTCTAGAACGCCCAATATTCTTGTCAAATTCATTTGTTTGGGACATGAAGGGAAAAAAATGCTTTTCAGGCTAATGTGAGGTCAAAACAACGAAAGTTTGGTCACTGTCTCGGAATTCAGTGTAAACCCACATACCCATTCCATTTTTCAAGAGGATTCTAGAATGCCAAATATTGTTCTCAAATTCATCTGTTTGTGCCTTAAACAGACAAAAATGCTTTTCAAGCTAAAGTGAGGACAAAAGAATGAAAGTTTGGTAACTGTCTCGGAATTGCAGTAAAACCCACATACCCACTCCATTTTTCACGAGGATTCTAAAATGCTCTATATTGTTGTCAAATTCATCTATTTGGGCCCTAAACAGACAAAAACGCTTCTCAGGCTAATTTGAGGTCAAAAGAATGAAAGTTTAATCACTATCTCGCAATTCCGTCAAATACGAACTCCATTTTTCAAGAGGATTCAAGAATGCCCAATATTGTTGTCAAATTGATTGTTTGGGCCCTGAACAGATGAAAACGTGTTTCATGCTAATTTGATGTCAAAAAAAATGAAAGTTTGGTCATTGTGTCAGAATTGCGTGAAAACCCACATACCCACTCCATTTTTCATGAGGTGTCTTGAATGCCTAATATTGTTGTCAAATCCATCCGTTTGGGCCCTGAACGGCCAAAAATACTATTTAGCCTAATTTGAGGTAAAAAACTGAAAGCTTGGCCATTGTATCAGAATTGCGTGAAAACCCACATACCCACTCCATTTTTCATGAGGATTCTAAAATACCCAATATTGTTGTGAAATTCATCTGTTTGGGCCCTAAAAGGACAAAAATGAGATTGAGGCTAATGTGAGATCAAAAGAATGAAAGATTGGTCACTTTCTCGGAATTCAGTGAAAACCCAAATACCCACACCATTTTTCATGAGGATTCTAGAATCCCCAATATTGATGTCAAATTCATCCGTTTGGGCTTTGAACGGCCAAAAATGCTATTTTGCCAAATTTGAGGTCATAAAAATGAAAGTTTGGTCATTATCTCAGAATTGCGTGAAATCCCACATACCCACTCCATTTTTTCATGAGGATTCTAGAATGCCCAATATTGTTGTGAAATTCATCTGTTTGGGCCCTAAAAGGACAAAAACGATATTGAAGCTAATTCGAGGTCAAAAGAATGAAAGTTTGGTCACTCTATCGGAATTCCGTGAAAACCCACCCACTCCATTTTTCAAGATGATTCTAGAATGCCTAATATTGATGTCAAATTCATCCGTTTGGGCCCTGAACGGCCAAAAATGCTATTTTGCCTAATTGGTCAAAAAAATGAAAGTTTGGTTATTGTCTCAGAATTGCGTGAAAACCCACATACCCACTCCATTTTTCATGAGGATTCTAGAATGCCATATATTGTTGTGAAATTCATCTGTTTGGGCTCTAAAAGGACAAAAACGATATTGAGGCTAATTTGAGGTCAAAAGAATGAAAGTTTGGTCACTCTCACGGAATTCAGTGAAAACCCACATACCCACACCATTTTTCATGAGGATTCTAGAATCCCCAATATTGTTCTCAAATTCCTCTGTTTGGGCCCTAAACTGACAAAAACGCTTTTCATGCTAATTTGAGGTCAAAAGAATGAAAGTTTTGTCACTATCTCGGAATTACGTTAAAACTCACATACCCACTCCATATTTCATGAGGATTTTAGAACGCCGAATATTGTTATCAAATTCATTTGTTTGGGCTCTGAACGGACAAAAACGCGATTGAGGCTAATTTGAGGTCAAAAGAATGAAAGTTTGGTCACTGTCTCAAAATTCCGTCAAAACCCACATGCCCACACCATTTTTCATGAGGATTCTAGAATGCCCACTATTGTTATCAAGTTGATCTGTTTGGGCCCTGAACAGATGAAAACGCGTTTCATGCTAATTTGAGGTCAAAAGAATGAGAGTTTGGTCACTGTCTCGGAATTCAGTGAAAACCCACGTACGCACACCATTTTTCATGAGGATTCTAGAATTCCCACTATTGTTGTCAAATTCATCTGTTTGTGCCCTCAACAGACGAAAACACGTTTCATGCTAATTTGTGGTCAAAAGAATGAAAGTTTGGTCACTGTCTCGGAATTCCGTGAAAACCCACATACCTACTCCATTTTTCAAGAGGATTCTAGAATGCCTAATATTGATGTCAAATTCATCCGTTTGGGCCCTGAACGGACAAAAAAGCTTTTCAAGCTAATTTGTGGTCAAATGAATGATAGTTTGGTCACTTTCTTAGAATTGCGTTAAAACCCACATACCCACTCCATTTTTCATGAGGATTCTAGAATGCCCAACATTGTTGTCAAATTCATCCATTTGGGCCCTGAACGGCCAAAAATGCTATTATGCCAAATTTGAGGTCAAAAAAATGAAAGTTTGGTCATTGTCTCAGAATTGCGCGAAAACCCACATACCCACTCCATTTTTCATGACGATTGTAGAATGCCCAATATTGTTGTCAAATTCATCTTTTCATGCCTTGAACGGAAAAAAATGATTTTCCGGCTAATTTGAGGTCAAAAAAATGAAAGTTTGGTCACTATCTCGGAATTGCGTTAAAACCTACATACCCACTCCATCTTTCATGAGGATTCTAAAACGCCCAATATTGTTGTCAAATTCATCTATTGGTGCCCTGAACAGACATAAACGCTTTTCAGGCTAATTTGACGTCAAAAAAATTAAAGTTTGGTCACTGTCTCAGAATTGCGTTAAAACCCACATTCTCACTCCATTTTTCATGAGGATTCTAGAACGCCCAATATTGATGTCATATTCATCTGTTTCTGCCATGAACGGACAAAAACTCTTTCCAAGCTACTTTGAGGTCAGAAGAATGAAAGTCTGGTCACTGTCTCGGAATTACGTGAAAACCCACATACCAACATCATTTTTCATGTGGATTCTAGAACAACCAATATTGTTGTCAAATCCATCGGTTTGGGCCATGAGCGGACAAAAACGCTTTTCATGTTAATTTGAAGTCATATGAATGAAAGTTTGGTCACTGTCTCGGAATTGCGATAAAACCCACATAGCCACTCAATTTTTCATGAGGATTCTAGAACGCCTAATATTGTTGTCATATTCAAATGTTTCTGCCCTGAACGGACAAAAACGCTTTCCAAGCTACTATGAGGTTAAAAGAATGAAAGTTTGGTCACTGTCTCGGAATTGTGTTAAAACCCACATACCGACTCTATTTTTCACGAGGATTTTAGAATGCGTAATATTGTTGTCAAATTCATCTCTTTTGGCCTGAACGGACAAAAAATCTTTCCAAGGTACTGTGAGGTCAAAAGAATGAAAGTTTGTTACTGTCTCGGAATTGTGTTAAAACCCACATACCCACTCCATTTTTCATGAGGATTCTAGAACGCCAAATATTGTTGTCATATTCATCTGTTTCTGCCTTGAACGGACAAAAACACTTTCCAAGCTACTTTGAGGTCAAAAGAATGAAAGTTTGGTCACTGTCTCGAAATTGGGATAAAACCCACATACCCACTTCATTTTTCATGAGGATTCTAGAATGCCTAAAATTGTTGTCATATGCATATGTTTCTACCCTGAACGGACAAAAACGCTTTCCAAGCTACTTTGAGGTCAAAAGAATGAAAGTTTGGTCATTGTCTCGGAATTCCGTGAAAACCCACATACCCACACCATTTTTCATGAGGATTCTTGAAAGGCCAATATTGTTGTCAAGTTGATCTGTTTGGCCCCAAAACGGACAAAAACACTTTTCAAACAAAATTGAGGTCAAAACAATGAAAGATTGGTCACTATCTCGGAATTCCGTTAAAACCCACATACCAAGACCATTTTTCATGAGGATTCTAGAATGACCAATATTGTTGTCAAATCCATCTGTTTGGGCCATGAACGGACAGAAATGCTTTTCATGCTACTTTGAGGTCAAAAGATTGAAAGTTTAGTCACTGTCTCAGAATTCCGTGAAAACCCACACACACCAACTGCATTTTTCATGAGGATTCTAGAATGACCAATATTGTTGTCAAATCCATCTGTTTGGGCCATGAAGGGACACAAATGCTTTTCATGCTAATTTAAGGTCAGAAGAATGAAAGTTTAGTCACTGTCTCGAAATTGTGTTAAAACCCACATACCCACTCCTTTTTTAATGAGGAATATAGAATGCTCAATATTGTTGTCAAATTGATCTATTTGGGCCCTGAACGGACAAAAACGCTTTTTAGGCTAAATTGAGGTCAAAAGAATGAAAGTTTTGTCGTTGTCTCGAAATTGCGTGAAAACCCGCATACCCACAACCATTTTTCATGAGGATTCTTGAAAGGCCAATATTGTTGTCAAATTGATCTGTTTGGGCCCTGAACGGACAAAAACACTTTTTAGGGCAAAATTGAGGTCAAAACAATGAAAGTTTGGTCACTGTCTCGGAATTCCGTTAAAACCCACATACCAAGACCATTTTTCATGAGGATTCTAGAATGACCAATATTGTTGTCAAATCCATCTGTTTGGGCCATGAACTGACAGAAATGCTTTTCATGCTACTTTGAGGTCAAAAGATTGAAGGTTTGGTCACTGTCTCGGAATTTCGTGAAAACCCACATACCAACTCCATTTTTCATGAGGATTAAAGAATGACCAATATTGTTATCAAATTCATCTATTTAGGCCTTGAATGGACAAAAAACGCTTTTAATGCAAATTTGAGGTCAAAAGAATGAAAGTTTCATCACTGTCTCGAATTACGTTAAAACTCACATACCCGCTCCATATTTCATGAGGATTTTAGAACGCCCAATATTGGTCAAATTCATTTGTTTGGGCGCTGAACGGACAAAAAACGCTTTTCAGGCTAATTTGAGGTCAAAAGAATGAAAGTTTGGTCTCTGTCCTCGGAATTCCGTGAAAACCCACATACCCACACCATTCTTCTTTAGGATTCTAAAATGGCCAATATTGTTGTCAAATTCATCTGTTTGTTCCCTGAACGGACAAAAATGCTTTTCACGCTAAATTGAGGTCAAAAGAATGGAAGTTTGGTCACTATCTCAGAATTGCGTTAAAACCCACATACCCACTCCATTTTTCATTAGAATTCTTAAATGCTCAATATTATTGATAAATTCATCTATTTGGGCCATGAACGGACAAAAACGCTTCTCAGTCTAATTTGAGGTCAAAAGAATGAAAGTTTAATCACTATCTCAAAATTCCTTGAAAACCCACATACCCACTCCATTTTTCAAGAGGATTTGAGAATGCCTAATATTGTTGTCATATTCATCCGTTTGGGCCCAGAACAGCCAAAAATGCTATTTAGCCTAATTTTAGGTCAAAAAAATGAATGTTTGGGTATTATCTCAGAATTGCGTGAAAACCCACATACCCACACCATTGTTCATGAGGATTCTAGAAAGGCCAATATTGTTGTCAAATTCATCTGTGCGTGCCCTGAAAGGACAAAATCGCTTTTCAGGCCAAAATGAGGTCAAAAGAATGAAAGTTTGGTCACTGTCTCGGAATTGTGTTAAAACCCACATACCCACTCCATTTTTTTTAATGAGGATTATAGAATGCTCAATATTATTTTCAAATTCATCTGTTTGGGACTTGAACGGACAAAAACGCTTTTCAGGCTCATTTGAGGTCAAAACAATGAAACTTTGGTCACTATCTCGGAATTCCGTGCAAAGCCAGATACCCACTCAATATTTCGTGAGGATTTAGAATGCCCAATATTGTTGTCAAATTGATCTGTTTGAGCCCTGAACGGACAAAAACGCTTTTCAGGCTAATTTGAGGCCAAAAGAAGGAAAGTTTGGTCACAGTCTCTGAATTGGGTTAAAACCCACATACCCACTCCATTTTTCATGAGTATTCTAGAATGCCCAATATTCTTGTCAAATTCATCTGTTTGTGACATGAATGGAAAAAAACGATTTTCAGGCTAAAGTGAGGTCAAAACAACGAAAGTTTGGTCACTGTCTCGGAATCCCGTGAAAACCCAGACACCCACTCGATTTTTCTTGAGGATTTAGAATGCCCAATATTGTTGTCAAATTGATCTGTGTGGGCCCTGGATGGACAAAAACGCTTTTCAGGCTAATTTGAGGTCAAAAGAATGAAAGTTTGATCAGTATCTCGGAATTCCGTGAAAACCCACATACCCACACCATTTTTCATGAGGATTCTAGAAAGGCCAATATTGTTGTCAAATTCATCTGTTTGTGAACTGAACGGACAAAAACGCTTTTCAGGATAAAGTGAGGTCAAATGAATGAAAGTTTGATCAGTGTCTCGGAATTCTGTGAAAACCCACATACCCACACCATTTTTCATGAGGATTCTAGAATGGCCAATATTGTTGTCAAATTCATCTGTTTGTGAACTGAACGGACAAAAACGCTTTTCAGGAAAAAGTGAGGTCAAAAGAATGAAAGTTTGGTCACTCTCTCGGAATTACGTTAAAACCCACATACCCACTCCATTTTCGTAAGGATTCTTCAATGCTCAATATTGTTGTCAAATTCATCTCTTTGGGCCCTGAAAGGACAAAAACGCTTCTCAGGCTAATTTGAGGTTAAAAGAATGAAAGTTTAATCACTATCTCGCAATTCCGTGAAAACCCACATACCCACACCATTGTTCATAAGGATTCTAGAAAGGCAAATAATTTTGTCAAATTCATCTGTGCGTGCCCTGAACGGACAAAATCGCTTTTCAGGCCAAAGTGAGGTCAAAAGAATGAAAGTTTGGTCAAGGTCTCGGAATTGTGTTAAAACCCACATACCCACTCCATTATTTTTAATGAGGATTATAGAATGCTCAATATTGTTGTCAAATTTATCTGTTTGGCCCCTGAACGGAAAAGAACGCTTTTCAGGCTCATTTGAGGTTTAAAAAAGGAAACTTTGGTCACTATCTCAGAATTTCGTACAAACCGAGATACCCACTCAATTTTTCATGAGGATTTAGAATACCCAATATTGTTGTCAAATTGATCTGTTTGGGCCCTGAACGGACAAAAATGCTTTTCAGGCTAATTTGAGGTCAAAAGAAGGAAAGTTTGGTCACAATCTCTGAATTGGGTTAAAACCCAAATACCCACTCCATTTTTCATGAGTATTCTAGAACGCCCAATATTCTTGTCAAATTCATCTGTTTGTGACATGAATAGACAAAAACGCTTTTCAGGCTAAAGTGAGGTCAAAACAACGAAAGTTTGGTCACTGTCTCGGAATTCCGTGAAAACCCACATACCCACTCCATTTTTCATGAGGATTCTAGAATGCCTAACATTGATGTCAAATTCATCCGTTTGGGCCCTGAACAGCCAAAAATGTTATTTTTCCTAATTTATGGTCAAAAAAATGAAAGTTTGGTCATTGTCTCATAAATGCGTGAAAACCCACAGACCCACTCCATTTTTCATGACGATTATAGAATGCCCAATATTGTTGTGAAATTTATCTGTTTGGACCCTAAAAGGACAAAAAGGATATTAAGGCTAATTTGAGGTCAAAAGAATGAAAGTTTGGTCATTGGAATTCAGCGAAAACCCACATACCCACACCATTTTTAATGAGGATTCTAGAATCCCCAATATTGTTCTCAAATTCATTTGTTTGGGCCCTGAACGGACAAAAACGCTTTTCATGCTAATTTGAGGTCGAAAGAATAAAAGTTTTGTCACTGTCTCCGAATTGCGTTAAAACTCACATACCCTCTACATATTTCATGAGGATTTTAGAACGCCCAATATTGTTGTCAAATTCATTTTTTTGGGCTCTGAACGGACAAAACTGTGATTGAGGCTAATTTGAGGTCAAAAGATTGAAAGTTTGGTCAATGTCTCGGAATTCCGTGAAAACCCACATACCCACACCATTTTTCATGAGGATTCTAGAATCCCCACTATTGTTGTCAAATTCATCTGTTTGTGCCCTGAACAGAGAAAAACGTGTTTCATGCTAATTTATGGTCAAAAGAATGAAAGTTTTGTCACTGTCTCGGAATTTTGTGAAAACCCACATGCCCCCACCATTTTTCATAAGAATTCTAGAATGCCCACTATTGTTGTTAAATTCATCTGTTTGTGCCCTGAACAGACAAAAACGCGTTTCATGCTAATTTATGGTCAAAAGAATGAAAGTTTGGTCACTATATCGGAATTCCGTGAAAACCCACATGCCCACACCATTTTTCATGAGAATTCTAGAATGCCCACTATTGTTGTCATATTCATCTGTTTGTGCCCTGAACAGACGAAAACGCGTTTCATGTTAATTTGAGGTCAAAAGAATTAAAGTTTGGTCACTGTCTTGGAATTCAGTGAAAACCCACATACCCACTCCATTTTTCAAGAGGATTCTAGAATGCCTAATATTGTTGTCAAATTTATCTGTTTGTGCCTTGAACGGACAAAAATGCTATTCAGGCTAAAGTGAGGTCAAAAGAATGAAATCCTGGTAACTATCTCAGAATTGCAGTAAAACCCACACAACCACTCCATTTTTCATGAGGATTCTAAAATGCTCAATGTTGTTGTCAAATTCATCTATTTGGGACCTGAACGGACAAAAACGCTTCTCAGGCTAATTTGAGGTCAAAAGAATGAAAGTTTAATCACTCTCTTGCAATTCCATTAAAACCCAGATACACACTCCATTTTTCAAGAGGATTCAACAATGCCCAATATTGTTGTCAAATTGATCTGTTTGGGCCCTGAACAGACGAAAACGCGTTTCATGCTAATTTGAGGGCAAAAAAATGAAAGTTTGGTCCCTGTCTTAGAATTACGTGAAAACCCACATACCCACTCCATTTTTCATGAGGATTATAAAATGCCTAACATTATTTTCAAATTCATCCGTTTGGGCCCTGAACGGCCCAAAATGCTATTTTGCCTAATTTAAGGTCAAAAATATGAAAGTTTGCTATTGTCTCAAAATTGCGTGAAAACCCACATACCCACACAATTTTTCATGAGGATTCTGGAATGCCCAATATTGTTGTGAAATTCATCTGTTTGGGCCCTCAAAGGACAAAAATGATATTGAGGCTATTTTGAGGTCAAAAGAATGAAAGTTTGTTCACTATCTCGGACTTGCGTTAAAACCAACATACCCACTCCATTTTTCATGAGGATTCTGGAATGGCCAATATTGTTGTCAAATTCATCTGTTTGGGCACTGAACGGACAACAACGCTTCTCAGCGTAATTTGAGGTCACAAGAATGAAAGTTTGGTCACTGTCTCAGAATTGCGTTAAAACCCAAAAACCCACTCCATATTTCATGAGGATTCTAGAATGCCCAATATTGTTGTCAAATTCATCCGTTTGGGCCCTGAACGGCCAAAAGCACGATTTCGCCGAATTTGGTGTCAAAACAATGAAAGATTGGTCAATGTCTCGGAATTCCGTGAAAACCCACAAACCCACTCGATTTTTCATGAGGGTTCTAGAATGGCCAATATTGTTGACAAATTCATCTGTTTGGGCCCTGAACGTACAAAAACGCTTTTCAGGCTAATTTTAGGTCAAAAGAATGAGAGTTTGGTCACTGTCTCGGAATTCCGTGAAAACCCTCATACCCACACCATTTTTCATGAGGATTCTAGAATGCGCAATATTGCTGTTAAATTCATACATTTGGGCTCTGAAAGGACAAAAACGTTTTTCAGGCTAGTTTGAGGTCAAAAGAATGAAAGTTTGGTCACTGTCTCAGAATTCTGTTAAAACCCAAAAACCCACTCCATTTTTCATGCGGATTCTAGAATGCCCAATATAGTGTTCAAATTCATCCGTTTGGGCCCTGAACGGCCAAAAACACGATTTAGTTTAATTTGGGGTCAAAAGAATGAAAGATTGGTCAAAGTCTGAGAATTACTTTAAAACCCACAAACCCACTCCATATTTCATGAAGATTCTATAATGCCCAATATTATTGTCAAATTCATCTGTTTGTGCCCTGAACAGACAAAAACGCGTTTCATGCTAATTTTAGGTCAAAAGAATGAAAGTTTGGTCACTGTCTCGGAATTCCGTGAAAACCCACATACCCACTCCATTTTTCAAGAGGATTCAAGAATGCCTAAGATTGATGTCAAATTCATCCGTTTGTGCCCTAACAACCAAAAATGTTCTTTTGCCTAATTTGATGTCAAAAAAATGAAAGTTTGGTCATTGTCTCAGAATTGCGTGAAAACCCACATACCTACTCCATTTTTCATCAGGATTCTACAATGCCCAATATTGTTGTGAAATTCAATTGTTTGGGCCCTAAAAGGAAAAAAATGAGAATGAGGCTAATTTGAGGTCAAAAGAATGAAAAATTGGTCACTGTCTCGGAATTCAGTGTAAACCCACATACCCACACCATTTTTCATGAGGATTCTAGAATCCCCAATATTGTTCTCAAATTCATCTGTTTGCACCCTGAACGGACAAAAACGCTTTTCATGCTAATTTGAGGTCAAAAGAATGAAAGTTTTGTCACTCTCTCGGAATTGCGTTAAAAACCACAAACCCACTCCATTTTTCATGAGGATTCTAGAATGCCCAATATTATTGTCAAATTCATTTATTTGGGATCTAAACGGACGAAAACGCAATTGAGGCTACTTTGAGGTCAAAAGAATGAAAGTTTGTTTACTATCTCGGAATTCCGTGAAAACCCACATACCCACACCATTTTTCATTAGGATTCCAGAATGGCCACTATTTTTGTCAAATTGATCTGTTTGGGCTCTGAACGGACAAAAACACTTTTCAGGCTAATTTGAGGTCAAAAGAATGAAAGTTTTGTCACTGTCTCGGAATTTCGTGAAAACCCACTTACCCATCCATTTTTCATGAGGATTCTAGAATGCTCAATATTGATGTCAAATTCATCCGTTTGTACCCAGAAAAGACAAAAACGCGATTTAGGCTAATTTGTGGTGAAAATAATGAAAGTTTGGTCACTATCTCGGAATTAGCTGAAAACCCACATACCCACTCCATTTTTAATGAGGATTCTAGAAGGCCCATTATTGTTGTCAAATTGATCTGTTTGGGCTCTAATCTGACAAAAACGGTTTTCAGGCTAATTTGAAGTCAAAAGAACGAAAATTTGGTCACTGTCTCGGAATTTCGTGAAAACCCTCATACCCACTCCTTTTTTCATGAGGATTTAGAATGCCCAATATTGTTGTTAAATTCATCTGTTTGTGCCCTGAACGGACAAAAATGCCTGTCAGGCTAAAGTGAGGTCAAAAGAATGAATGTTTGGTCGCTGTCTCGGAATTGCGTTAAAACCCACATACCCACTCCATTTTTCATGAGGATTCTAAAATGCACAATATTGTTGTCAAATTCATCTCTTTTAGCCCTGAACGGACAAAACTGCTTCTCAGGCTAATTTGACGTCAAAAGAATGAAAGTTTGGTCACTGTCTCGGAATTCCGTGAAAACCCACATACCCACTCCATTTTTCAAGAGGATCTAGAATGCCTAATATTGATATCAAATTCATCCGTTTGGGCCCTGAATGGCCAAAAATGTTATTTTGCCTAATTTGAGGTCAAAAAAATGAAAGTTTGGTCATTGCCTCAGAATTGCATGAAAACCCACATACACACCCCATTTTTCATGAGGATTCTTGAAAGCCCAATATTGTTGTGAAATTCATCTGTTTGGGTCATAAAAGGAAAAAAAGGAGATTGAGGCTAATTTGAGGTCCAAAGAATGAAAGATTGGTCACTGTCTCGGAATTCAGTGAAAACCCACATACCCACACCATTTTTCATGAGGATTCTAGAATCCCCAACATTGTTCTCAAATTCATCTGATTGGGCCCTAAACGGACAAAAACACTTTGCATGCTAATTTGAGGTCAAAAGAATGAAAGTTTGATCACCGTCTCAGAATTGTGTTAAAACCCACATACCCACTCCATTTTCCATGGGGCTTCTAGAATGCCCAATATTCTTGTCAAATTCATCATTTTGGCCCCTGAACGGACAAAAACACTTTTCAGGCTAATTTGAGGTCAAAAGAACGAAAGTTTGTTGACTGTCTCGGAATTCCGTGAAAACCCTCATATCCACTCCATTTTTCATGAGGATTTAGAACGCCCAATATTGTTGTCAAATTCATCTGTTTTTGCCCTGAATAGAAAAAATGCCTTTCAGAGTAAAGGGAGGTCAAAAGAATGAAAATTTGGTCGCCGTCTCGGAATTGCGTTAAAACCCACATACCCACTCCATTTTTCATGAGGATTCTAAAATGCTCAATATTGTTGTCAAATTCATTTGTTTGGGACATGAAGGGAAAAAAATACTTTTCAGGCTAAAGTGAGGTCAAAACAACGAAAGTTTGGTCATTGTCTCAGAATTCAGTGTAAACCCACAAACCCATTCCATTTTTCAAGAGGATTCTAGAATGCCAAATATTGTTCTCAAATTCATCTGTTTGTGCCTTAAACAGACAAAAATGCTTTTCAGGCTAAAGTGAGGTCAAAAGAATGAAAGTTTGGTCATTGTCTCGGAATTGCGTTAAAACCCATATACTCACTCCATTTTTCATCAGGATTTTAGGATGCGTAACATTGTTGTCAAATTCATCTCTTTGCGCCAGAACGGACAAAAAGGCTTTCCACGCTACTTTGAGGTAAAAAGAATGAAAGTTTGGTCATTGTCTCGGAATTCCGTGAAAACTCACATACGTACACCATTTTTCATGAGGATTCTAGAATTCTCACTATTGTTGTCAAATTCATCTGTTTGTGCCCTCAACAGACGAAAACACGTTTCAAGCTAATTTGTGGTCAAAAGAATGAAAGTTTGGTAACTGTCTCGGAATTCCGTGAAAACCCACATACCTACTCCATTTTTCAAGAGGATTCCAGAATGCCTAATATTGATGTCAAATTCATCCGTTTGGGCCTTGAACGGCCAAAAATGCTATTATGCCAAATTTGAGGTCAAAAAAATAAAAGTTTGGTCATTTTCTTAAAATTGCGTGAAAACACACATACCCACTCCATTTTTCATGAAGATTTTAGAATACGCAAAATTGTTGTGAAATTCATCTGTTTGGGCCCTAAAAGGACAAAAATGATATTGAGGCTAATTTGAGGTCAAAAGAATGAAAGTTTAGTCACTCTATCAGAATTCCGTGAAAACCCACATACCCACACCATATTTCAAGATGATTCTAGAATGCCTAATACTGATGTCAAATTCATCCGTTTGGGCCCTGAACGGCTAAAAATGCTATTTTGCCTAATTTAAGGTGAAGAAAATGAAAGTTTGGTCACTGTCTCAGAATTGCGTGAAAACGTACATACCCACTCCATTTTTCATGAGGATTCTAGAATGCCATATATGGTTGTGAAATTCATCTGTTTGGGCTATAAAAGGAGAAAAACGATATTGAGGCTAATTTGAGGTAAATAGAATGAAAGTTTGGTCATTGTCTTGGAATTCCATGAAAACCCACATACCCACACCATTTTTCATGAGGATTCTAGAATTCCCACAATTGTTGTCGAATTCATCTGTTTGTGCCCTGAACAGACGAAAACGCGTTTCATGCTAATTTGAGGTCAAAAGAATGAAAGTTTGGTCACTGTCTCGGAATTCCGTGAAAACCCACATACCCCCTCCATTTTTCAAGATGATTCTAGAATGCCTAATATTGATGTCCAATTCATCCGTTTGGGCCCTGACAGGCCAAAAATGCTGTTTTGCCTAATTTGAGGTAAAAAAAAATGAAAGATTGGTCACTGTCTCGGAATTCAGTGAAAACCCACATACCCACACCATTTTTCATGAGGATTCTAGAATCCCCAATATTGTTCTCAAATTCATCTGTTTGGCCCCTAAAACGTGAATTGGAAATTAAGACTACTTGTGCAACAAAGTTGCCAGTGTGGTTTTTGTTTGGCAGTTTTGTTGTGGCGAGACTTTCACTCTCCAAACTTCATTTGTTGATTATGAGATTTTCCAGAATTAAAGTACACTTATAGACCTTTAATTTGATAGGTATTATGAAGGATTTCGATAAGTATACTAGGAGTTATGAATTTTTGAAGTAGACCATTAAAACTGGTCAAATTTTCTGGCAGCAGTGAGAAAAAGAAAAACTGATAAGTGTGCGTGGTCTTTCAGCTACTGAAAGTATTTTTCCCTTAAAACAAACTTAATAGGGGTTATATAGAATTTTGGATCACCTCAATTCGATTTTTCTAGAATTAGTTATGATTTTTCAAATTTCAGTGAAAAATCTGCCAGCTTTTGGTAATTGTGCGAAAATTCAAAGCAAAGAGTTTTTGTAATAAAATTGGACATTTAAGAGTTAAGTTAAGCATTTGGAGTAGCTTGAGCTCATTAGCTTCATATTGGGCCTAATGTAGTGACCCTAATGGTAACCAACATAAGAGAATAATTTATGAAGAGTTGGAGTAAGAAAAACTCATTGCCTGTAAATTATAATTTATAGGACTTGACACTTGCCCAGGACGTTCAAAGCACGTCAATCAAGATCAAGATTTGGAAAAATTGTCAGGTAGTAACTTATCCCTCACATACTATGTGATATGTTATATGCATATTTGTACCATTGTGAATTTAAAACATTCAGATGAGAAGGGCTAAGGCCCAGTAGAATTTCCCAGCGCTGTGGCAAGGGACGGTTGTCCTTGAATTGGTAACTTTATGCTTTCTGCATATTGTGAATTTATCTCTGAATGTTAAATATGTTGATTGTGCTGTAATTTTGGTTGACATGGCATGATATATGTGTATTTTATATGAGTGATATCTATTACTACTAAGATTAATTGAATCTCACCCTATTTTTCCAAAACAAATTTTTAGCTCGGGCAAGTTATTCCTCAGGCAAGAAGGTAAACACGGGCGAATGAAGCAAAGGACTTAGAATTTAGTTTTCTATTAGTTATCTATTTTGGAGATTGTATGTAAGCGCATGTATATAAGCGAGCGCGCAACGACAATCATACCAGTAGTGGACAACCATCCACCTAGGGCCATTAATTAATCATAGTAGCTTGGGTTTCAGCAGAGAACTTATTAGTAAAAACACTCTGATATGAAGAAATGAACCTAAAACGAATGGCTTAAAATAAATCATATGAGACCCAATCTGAAAATGATTTTTGAAAAGATTTTTGAAAACCCATTCAAGTACAGCTCCACACTCTGCTTGAAATTGGGACTTCCCCTGTTTACAAAAGATTACTGGTCTCCTTTTTAAAGATATTACTACACTTATGCCACCTATATGCTTTCAAAACATGGGTGTTACATTTATTGGTATCAGAGCATAAGTTCTTGGCTCTAGGATAAAGTTATCTGCTTATGTAAGTATAATTCATAAATTCTAACCCTTGGTTAGTTGCTTTATGATAGGAACCATGTCTGATAGGAAAAGACAAAGAAGTAGTTCACCCTCGTCTATTAACCAGCCTCCTCCAGAGCATCGTATACCAGAGGGTAAACTTTATGTAGTCATTAATAAAGGGGAGCATAGTGGAGGGAATGGACGAAGAGTGCGGCGTACGGCAAGGAAAAGAGTTCCCAACCATACGACAATAATAATAAAGGTTAGGCAGGCTAGTCCTGGCATAAAGCCATCTATAGGCGATACTAGTGATCCCGAGAATGATGAGAAATTCTTCTCGAGGTCCGTGAGCCTCACAAATGAGAAAGAATTACTGAATATATGACAAGGTGACTATAAAGAATAAATATCCGTTTCCCTGAATTGAGGACCTCCTTGATCAATTGTCTGGATCTAGTATGTTCTCGAAGATTGACCTGAGATCAGGTTCTCATCAGCTGCTAGTAACGGCTGAAGATATACCGAAAACAGCTTTCAGGACCAGATATGGCCACTATGAATTTTTAGTGATGCCATTTGGCCTGGCTAATGCACTTGCTATGTTTATGAAAGTGTGGGCACTGTCTCAGAATTCCGTGAAAATCCACAAACCCACACCATTTTTCATGTGGATTCTAGAATGCGCACTATTATTGTCAAATTCATCTGTTTAAGCCCTGAACGGACAAAAAGGCTTTTCAGGCTAATTTGCGGTCAAAAGAATGAAAGTTTGGGCATTGTCTTGGAATTGCGTTGAAACCCACATACCCACTCCATTTTTCATGAGGATTCAAGAATGCCTATCATTGTTGTCAAATTCATCTGTTTGGGCCCAGAACGGACAAAAACACTTTTCAATCTAATTTGAGGTGAAAAGAATGAAAGTTTGGGCGCTGTCTCGGAATTGCGTTAAAACCCACAGACCGGCTCCAATTTTCATGAGGATTCTAAAATGCCTAATATTGTTGTCAAATTCATCTGTTTGGCCCCTGAACGGACAAAAAGGCTTTTCAGGCTAATTTGAGGTCAAAAGAATGAAAGTTTGGGCACTCTCTCGAAATTCCATGAAAACCCACATACCCACACCATTTTTCATGTGGATTCTAGAATGTGCTCTATTGTTGTCAAATTCATCTGTTTGATCCCTGAACGGACAAAAACACTTTTCAGGCAAATTTGAGGTCAAAAGGATGAAAGTTTGGGCACTGTCTCGGTATTGCGTTAAAACCCACATACCGACTCCATTTTTCATGAGGATTCTAGAATGCCCAATATTGTTGTCAAATACATCTGTTTGGGCTCTGAACGGACAACAAGGCTTTTCAGGCTAATTTGAGGTCAAAAGGATGAAAGTTTGGGCACTGTCTCGGAATTGCGTTAAAACCCACATACCGACTCCATTTTTCATGAGGATTCTAGAATGCCCAATATTGTTGTCAAATACATCTATTTGGGCCCTGAACGAACAAAAAGGCTTTTCAAGCTAATTTGAGGTCAAAAGGATGAAAGAGTGGGCATTGTCTCAGAATTCCGTGAAAAACCACATATCTACACCATTTTTCATGTCGATTCTAGAATGCGCACTATTGTTGTCAAATTCATCTGTTTGGGCCCTCAACGGACGAAAAGGTTTTTTAGGCTAATTTAAGGTCAGAAGAATGAAAGTTTGGGCACTGTCTCAGATTTGAGATAAACCACACATACCAACTCCATATTTCATGAGCATTCGTGAATGCCCAATATTGTTGTCAAATTCATATATTTGGGCCCTGAAAGGGTAAATCACTTTTCGGGCTAATTTGAGGTCAAAAGAATGAAAGTTTGGTCACTGTCTCAGAATTGAGATAAAAAACACATACAAACACCATTTCTAATGAGGATTATTGAATGCCCAATATTGTTGTGAAATTCATTTATTTGGGCCCTGAAAAGACAAATTGCATTTCGGGCTAATTCGAGGTCAGAAAAATGAAAATTCGGACACTGTCTGCGAAATGTGTTAAAACCCACATAGGCACTCCATTTTTCATGAGGATTCTAGAATGCCCAATATTGTTGTCAAATTCATCAGTTTGGCCCCGAAACGGATAAAAACGCTTTTCAGGCTAATTTGAGGTCAAAAGAATGAAAGTTTGCTCACTATCTCAGAAATGCGTTAAACCCACGTACGCACTCCATTTTTCATGAGGATTCTTGAATGCCCAAAATTGTTGTCAAATTCATCCATTTGGGCCCTTAAAGGACAAAAACACTTTTCAGGCTAATATGAGGTCAAAAGAATGAAAGTTGGGTCACTGTCTACGAAATGGGTTATAACCAACATACCCACTCCATTTTTCATGAGGATTCTAGAATGCCCACTATTGTTGGCAAATTCATTAGTTGGGGCTCTGAACAGAAAAAAAATGCATTTCATGCTAACTTGAGGTCAAAAGAATGAAAGTTTGGTCACTGTCTCAGAAATGTTTTAAAACCCACATACGCACTCCCTTTTTCTTGAGGATTCTAGAATGCCTAATATTGTTGTCAAATTCATCAGTTTGGGCCCGGAATGGATAAAAATGCTGTTCAGGCTAATATGAGGTCAAAGAGTGAAAGTTCGGTCACTTTCTACGAAATGGGTTATAACCCACATACCCACTCCATTTTTCATGAGGATTCTAGAATGCCCACTATTGTTGGCAAGTTCATCCGTTGGGGCTCTGAACAGCAAAAAAACGCATTTTAGGCTAATTTGAGGTCAAAAGAATGAAAGTTTGGTCACTGTCTCGGAAATGTGTTAAAATCCACATACGCACTCCCTTTTTCTTGAGGATTCTAGAATGCCGAATATTGTTGTCAAATTCATCAGTTTGGGCCCGGAAGGGACAAAAACGCTTTGCAGGCTACTTTGAGGTCAAAAGAATGAAAGTTTGGTCACTGTCTATGAAATGGGTTATAACCCACATACCTACTCCATTTTTCATGAGCATTCTTGAATGCCCAATATTGTTGTCAAATTCACATGTTTGGGCCCTGAAAGGACAAAAACGCTTTTCAGGCTAATTTGAGGTTAAAAGAATGAAAGTTTGGTCACTCTCTCGGAATTGGGATAAAACACACATACCAACACCATTTTTAATGAGGATTCTTTAATGCCCAATATTGTTGTAAAATTCATATGATTGGGCTCTGAACGGACAAAAATTCTTTTCAGGCTAATTTGAGGTCAAAAAGAATGAAAGTTTGGTCACTGTCTCGGAAATACTCTAAAACCTACATACGCACTCCATTTTTCATGAGGATTCTTTAATGCCCAATATTGTTGTCAAATTCATCCGTTTGGGCCCGGAAAGGACAAAAACGCTTTTCGGGCTAATTTGAGGTCAAAAGAATGAAAGTTTGGTCACTGTCTCGGAATTGAGATAAACCACACATACCAACTCCATATTTCATTAGCATTCTTGAATGCCCAATATTGTTGTCAAATTCATATGTTTGGGCCCCGAAAGAACTAAAACGTTTTTCAAGCTAATTTATGATCAAAAGAATGAAAGTTTGGTCACTGTCTCGGAATTGAGATAAAACACACATACAAACATCATTTGTAATGAGGATTCTTGAATGCCCAATATTGTTGTGAAATTCATATATTTGGGTCCTGAAAGGACAAATCGCTTTTCAGGCTAATTTGAGGTCAGAAGAATGAAAGTTTGGACACTGTCTGGGAAATGTGTTAAAACCCACATACGCACTCTATTTTTCATGAGGATTCTAGAATGCCCAATATTGTTGTCAAATTCATCAGTTTGGGCCCGGAACGGAAAAAAACGCTTTTCAGGCTAATTTGAGGTCAAAAGAATGAAAGTTTGGTCACTGTCTCAGAAATATGTGATAACCAACAAAACCACTCCATTATTCATGAGGATTCTAGAATGGCCACTATTGTTGGCAAATTCAACCGTTTAGGCCCTGAACAGAAAAAAAACGCTTTTCAGGCTAATTTGAGGTCGTAAGAATGAAAGTTTGGACACTGTCTCAGAAATATGTTAAAACCCACATACCAACTCCATTTTTCACGAGGATTCTAGAATGCCCAATATTGTTGTCAAATTCATCCGTTTGGGCCCTGCACGGACAAAAACGCTTTTCAGCCTAATTTGAGGTCACAAGAATGAAAGTTTGGTCACTGTCTCAGAAATACGTTAAAACCCACAGACCAACTCCATTTCTCACGAGGATTCTAGAATGGTCAATATTGTTGTCAAATTCATCCGTTTGGGCCCTCAACGGACAAAAACGCTTTTCATGCTCATTTGTGTTCAAAAGAATGAAAGTTTTGTCACTGTCTTGCAATTGCGTTAAAACCCACATACGAACTCCATTTTTCACAAGGATTCTAGAACGCCCAATATTGTTGTCAAATTCATCCGCTTGGGCCCTCAACGGACAAAAACGCTTTTCAGTCTTATTTGAGGTAAAAAAAATGAAAGTTTCATCACTGTCTCGCAATTGCGTTAAAACCCACATACCAACTCTATTTTTCACGAGGATTCTAGAATGCCCAATATTGTTGTCAAATTACCCCTTTTGGGCCCTGCACGGACAAAAACGCTTTTCAGCCAAATTTGAGGTCACAAGAATGAAAGTTTGGTGACTGTCTCAGAAATATGTTAAAACCCACATACCAAATCCATTTTTCACGAGGATTCTAGAATGCCCAATATTGTCGTCAAATTTATATGTTTGGGCCCTGAACGGACAAAAACGCTTTTCATGCTAATTTGAGTTCAAAAGAATCAAAGTTTGGTCGCTGTCTCGCAATTGCGTTAAAACTCACAGACCAACTCCATTTTTCATGAGGATTCTAGAATGGCCATTATTGTTGTCAAATTCATCCGTTTGGGCCCTCAACGGATAAAAACGCTTTTCAGGCTAATTTGAGGTCAAAAGAATGAAAGTTTGGTCACTGTCTCAGAAATACGTTAAAACCCACATACCAACTCCATTTTTCATGAGGATTCTAGAATGCCCAATATTGTTGTCAAATTAATCTGTTTGAGCCCTCAACGGACAAAAACGATTTTCAGAAGAATCAAAGTTTGGTCACTGTCTTGGAAATACGTTAAAACACACATACCCACTCCATTTTTAATGAGGATTTGGTGCGAACCCACAACCAATTCTGAGATATACACACCCCAAGAAAGCTAAACACAGATCGACGATCCACTTGAACCCTTGAACACGAAAGAACAAGGACCCGAAGTGTTGGAAAACGCCACAAGGTTGATCAAGCCTTGATAAGTTTGTTAGTTCTAAAAAGAACCCTTAGAGAGAATCCACTCTCAAGAAACAAAGTGCAGAAGTGCAACTTTCATTTATGATTCAAATCTGAATTGTGTCCTACAAATGAAGAAGCACCAAGTATTTATAGGGAATTATGTCCTAGTTGTAGTAGGTGCAAATCTGAACATAGAAAATACAAAGTCTAATACCATGTGCTAGGAAACCTAAAAGTCTAATACAAGAACACAAAATTCTAATACAATCTAGAAGAAAGTTGAAAAATCAAATACAACATGCAAGAGAAAACAAAAGTCAAATCTGCCACCAACTCCTTGTTGATTTTCGCACACCTAACTTCAAGAATATGTAATCAGCAAATTAAGGCTAAAAATGTGCTTATTTAGGCCCAAATGAGCCTCCCATGTGTAGTACTTGGTCCAAGCTCTTTAATTCCAAGTTTGCAAGCCCAAAACTTGATCAATATCTCCATTTGCAGCCCATATGAAGTTAGTGACGTTTTCAGCATTTTTGTCAAGCTTTGATCCAATTGCTACTTGCTTTGTCCAAGTATCTTGCACTAGCCCATTTAATGCTTCCTTAATTTGTTTGGCTCTTGCTCTTGTGATTGGTCCACTTGGTATTTGCAAAGGATCGCTTGAATTTGACACAACTTGCTGGATCGCATCAGGATTCTTGAATGCCCAAAATTGTTGTCAAAATCATATGTTTGGGCCCTGAAAGGACAAAAACGCTTTTCATCCTAATTTGAGGTCAAAAGAATGTAAGTTTGGTCACTGTCTCGGAAATGAGTTATAACCCACATAACCACTCCATTTTTCATGAGGATTCTAGAATGCCTACTATTGTTGGTAAATGCATCCGTTTGGGCCGTGAACGGGAAAAAACGCCATTCAGGCTAATTTGAGGTCAAAAGAATGAAAGTTTGGTCAATGTCTCGGAAATTCGTTAAAACCCACATACCCACTCCATTTTTAATGAGGATTCTAGAACGCCCAATATTGTTGTCAAATTAATCTGTTTGAGCCCTCAACGGACAAAAACGCTTTTCAGAAGAATCAAAGTTTGGTCTCTATCTCGGAAATACGTTAAAACACACATACCCACTCCATTTTTAATGAGGATTCTTGAATGCCCAAAATTGTTGTCAAAATCATATGTTTGGGCCCTGAAAGGACAAAAACGCTTTTCAGCCTAATTTGAGGTCAAAAGAATGAAAGTTTGGTCACTGTCTCAGAAATGTGTTATAATAACCGACATAACCACTCTATTTTTCATGAGGATTCTAGAATGCCCACTATTGTTGGTAAATGCATCCGTCTGGGCCCTGAACGGACAAATACGCTTTTCAGGCTAATTTGAGGTCAGAAGAATGAAGGTTTGGTCACTCTCTCGGAAAAGCGTTAAAACCCACATACGCACTCCATCTTTCATGAGGATTCTTGAATGCCCAATATTGTTGTCAAATTCATCCATTTTTGCCCTGAAAGGACAAAAACGCTTTTCAGGCTAATATGAGGTCAAAAGAATGAAAGTTTAGTCACTGTCTCAGAATTGAGATAAAACACACATACAAACAACATTTCTAATGAGGATTCTTGAATGCCCAATATTGTTGTGAAATTCATATATTTGGGCCCTGAAAGGACAAATCGCTTTTCGGGCTAATTTGAAGTCAGAAATATGAAAGTTTGGTCACTGTCTCGGAAATGTATTAAAACCCACATACGCACTCCCTTTTTCTTGAGGATTCCAGAATTCCTAATATTGTTGTCAAATTCATCAGTTTGGGTCCAGAATGGACAAAAACGCTTTTCAGGCTAATTTGAGGTCAAAAGAATGAAAGTTTGGTCACTGTCTCCGAAATGGGTTATAACCCACATACCCACTCCATTTTTCATGGGGATTCTATAATGCCCATTATTGTTGGCAAATTCATCCGTCGGGGCCCTGAACAGAAAAAAACGCATTTCAGGCTAATTTGAGGTCAAAGGAATGAAAGTTTGGTCACTGTCTCGGAAATACGTTAAAACCCACATACGCACTCCATTTTCATGAGGATTCTTTAATGCCCAATATTGTTGTCAAATTCATCCGTTTGGGCCCTGAAAGGACAAAAACGCTTTTCGGGCTAATTTGAGGTCAAAAGAAAGAAAGTTTGGTCACTGTCTCAGAATTGAGATAAAACACTCATACCAACTCCATTTCTTATGAGCATTCTTGAAAGCCCAACATTGTTGTCAAATTCATATGTTTGGGCGCCGAAAGAACAAAAATGCTTTTCAGGCTAATTTGAGGTCAAAAGAATGAAAGTTTGGGCACTGTCTCGGAAATGCGTTAAAACCCACATTCACACTCCATGTTTCATGAGGATTCTTGAATGCCCAATATTGTTGTCAAATTTATCCGTTTGGGCCCTGAAAGGAAAAAAACGTTTTTCAGGCTAATATGAGGTCAAAAGAATGAAAGTTTGGTCACTGTCTCGGAAATGCGTTAAAACCCACATACCCCACACCATTTTTCATGAGGATTCTTCAATGCCAAATATTGTTGTCAAGTTCATCCGTTTGGGCCCTGAACGGACAACAACGCTTTTCAGGCTAATTTGAGGTTAAAAGAATGAAAGTTTGGTTACTATCTCGGAAATGCGTTAAAACCCACATACGCACTCCATTTTTCATGAGGATTCTTGAATGCCCAATATTGTTGTCAAATTCATCCGTTTGGGCCCGGAACGGACAAAAACGCTTTTCGGGCTAATTTGAGGTCAAAAGAATGAAAGTTTGGTCACTGTCTCGGAATTGAGATCAAACACACATACAAACACCATTTCTAATGAGGATTCCTGAATTCCCAAAATTGTTGTGAAATTAATATATTTGGGCCCTGAAAGGACAAATCGCTTTTCGGGCTAATTTGAGGTCAGAAAAATGAAAGTTTGGACACTGTGTTGGAAATGTGTTAAAACCTACATACGCACTCCATCTTTTATGAGGATTCTAGACTACCCAATATTGTTGTAAAATTCATCTGTTTGGGCCTGGAACGGAAAAAAACGCTTTTCAGGCTAATTTGAGGTCAAAAGAATGAAAGTTTGGTCATTATCTCGGAAATACTCTAAAACCCACATACCCACTCCATTTTTCATGGGGATTCTTGAATGCCAAATATTGTTTTCAAATTCATACATTTTGGCGCTGATAGGACAATTCGCTTTTCGGGCTAATTTCATGTCAAAAGAATCAATGTATGGTCATTGTCTCGGAAATGCGTTAAAACCCACATACGCACTCCATTTTTTATGAGGATTTTTGAATGCCCAATATTGTTGTCAAATTCATCAGTTTGGGCCCGGAACAGAAAAAACGCTTTTCAGGCTAATTTGAGGTCAAAAGAATGAAAGTTTGGTCACTGTCTCGTAATTGAGATAAAACACACATACCAACTCCATTTTTAATGAGGATTCTAGAATGCCCAATATTGTTGTCAAATTCATCTGTATGGGCACTGAACGGAAAAAAATGCTTTTCAGGCTAATTTGAGGTCAAAAGAATGAAAGTTTGGTCACTGTGTCGGAATTGAGATAAAACACACATACCAACTCCATTTTTCATGAGCATTCTTGAATGCCCAATATTGTTGTCAAACTCATCTGTATGGGCACTGAACGGAAAAAAATGCTTTTCAGGCTAATTTGAGGTCAAAAGAATGAAAGTTTGGTCACTGTGTCGGAATTGAGATAAAACACACATACCAACTCCATTTTTCATGAGCATTCTTGAATGCCCAATATTGTTGTCAAATTCATCTGTTTGGGCCCTGAACGGAAAAAAACGCTTTTCAGGCTAATTTGAGGTCAAAAGAATGAAAGTTTGGTCACTGTCTCGGAATTGAGATAAAACACACATACCAACTCCATTTTTCATGAGCATTCTTGAATGCCCAATATTGTTGTCAAAGTCATCTGTTTGGGCCCTGAACGGAAAAAAAACGCTTTTCAGGCTAATTTGAGGTCAAAAGAATGAAAGTTTGGTCACTGTCTCGGAATTGAGATAAAACACACATACCAACTCCATTTTTCATGAGCATTCTTGAATGCCCAATATTGTTGTCAAACTCATCTGTTTGGGCCCTGAACGGAAAAAAAAGCTTTTCAGGCTAATTTGAGGTCAAAAGAATGAAAGTTTGGTCACTGTCTCGGAATTGAGATAAAACACACATACCAACTCCATTTTTAATGAGGATTCTTGAATGCCCAATATTGTTGTCAAATTCATATGTTTGGGCCCTGAAAGGACAAAAAGGCTTGTCAGGCTAATTTGAGGTGAAAAGAATGAAAGTTTCGTCACTGTCTCGGAAATGCGTTAAAACCCACATACCAACTCCATTTTTCATGAGGATTCTGGAATGGCCAATATTGTTGTCAAATTCATCTGTTTGGGCACTGAACGGACAACAACGCTTCTCAGCGTAATTTGAGGTCACAAGAATGAAAGTTTGGTCACTGTCTCGGAAATGCGTTAAAACCCACATACCCACTCCTTTTTTCATGAGGATTCTTGAATGCCTACTAATGTTGTCAAATTCATCTGTTTGGGCACTGAACGGACAACAACGCTTCTCAGCGTAATTTGAGGTCACAAGAATGAAAGTTTGGTCACTGTCTCGGAAATGCGTTAAAACCCACATACCCACTCCTTTTTTCATGAGGATTCTTGAATGCCTACTAATGTTGTCAAATTCATATGTTTGGGCCCTGAAAGGACAAAAAGGTTTTTGCAGGCTAATTTGAGATCAAAAGAATGAAAGTTTGGTCACTATCTCGGAAATGCCTTAAAAAACACATACCCACTCCATTTTTCATATGCATTCTTGAATGCCCAATATTGTCAAATTCATATGTTTGGGCCCTGAAAGGACAAAAACGCTTTTCCGCCTAATTTGAGGTCAAAAGAATGAAAGTTTGGTCACTGTCTCGGAATTGAGTTCAAACACACATACCAACTCCTTTTTTCGTGAGGATTCTTGAATGCCCACTATTGTTGTCAAATTCATATGTTTGGGCCCTGAAAGGACAGAAACGCTTTTCAGGCTAATTTGGGGTGAAAAGAATGAAAGTTTGGTCACTGTCTCGTAAATGCGTTAAAACCCACATACCCAATCCTATTTTCATGAGGATTCTTGAATGCCCCATAATTGTTGTCAAATTCATATGTTTGGGCCCTGAAAGGACAAAAACGCTTTTCAGGCTAATTTGAGGTCAAAAGAATGAAAGGTTGGTCACTATCTCAGAAATACGTTAAAACCCACATACCCACTCCATTTTTCATGAGGATTCTAGAATGTCCACTATTGTTGGCAAATTCATCCGTTTTGGCCCTGAACGGAAAAAAGCGCTTTTGAGGCTAATTTGAGGTCAGAAGAATGAAAGTTTGGTCACTGTCTCGAAAATGCGTTAAAACTCACATACCAACTACATTTTCAATAAGGATTCTAGAATGGCAAATATTGTTGTCAAATTCAAATGTTTGGGCCCTAAACGGACCAAAACGCTTTTCAGGCTAATTTGAGGTCAAAAGAATGAAAGTTTGGTCACTGCCGCGGAAATGCGTTAAAACTCGCCTACGCACTCCATTTTTCGTGAGGATTCTGGAATGCCCAATATTGTTGTCAAATTCATATGTTTGGGCCCTGAAGGGACAAAACCGCTTTTCAGGCCAATTTGACGTCAAAAGAATGAAAGTTTGGTCACTGTCTCGGAAATGCGTTAAAACCCACATACCAACTCCATTTTTCATGAGGATTCAAGAATGGCCAATATTGTTGTCAAATTCATATGTTTGTGCCGTGAAAAGACAAAAACGCTTTTCAGGCTAATTTGAGGTCAAAAGAATGAAAGTTTGGTCACCATCTCGGAATTGAGATAAAACACACATACCAACTCCATTTTTAATGAGGATTCTAGAATGGCCAATATTGTTGTCAAGTTCATATGTTTGGGCCATGAAAAGACAAAAACGCTTTTCAGGTTAATTTTAGGTCAAAAGAATGAAAGTTTTGTCACCGTCTCAGAAATGCGTTTAAACCCAAGTACCAAATCCATTTTTCATGAGGATTCTAGAATGGCCTATATTGTTGTCATGTTCATCCGTTTGTCCCTCAACGGACAAAAACACTTTTCATGCTAATTTGAGTTCAAAAGAATGAATGTTTGGTCACTGTCTCGCAATTGCGTTAAAACCCACATACCAACTCCATTTTTCATGAGGATTCTAGAATGCCCAATATTGTTGTCAAAATCGTCTGTTTGGGCCTGGAACGGACAAAAACGCTTTTCAGGCTAATTTGACGTCAAAAGATTGAAAGTTAGGTTACTGTCTCTGAAATGCGTTATAAGCCACATGCCCAATCCATTTTTCATGAGGATTCTAGAATGCCCACTATTGTTGGCAAATTCATCCGTTGAGGCCCAGAATGGAAAAACACGCTTTTCAGGCTAATTTGAGGTCAAAAGAATGAAAGTCCAACTGTCTCGGAACTACTCTAAAACCCACATAGCCACTCCATTTTTCATGAGCATTCTTGAATGCCCAATATTGTTGTCAATACATATGTTTGGCCCCTGAAAGGACAAAAACGCTTTTCAGGCTAATTTGAGGTCAAAAGAATGAAAGTTTGGTAACTGTCTCGGAAATGCGTTAAAACCCAGATACCCACTCCTTTATTCATGTGGATTCTTGAATGCCTACTAATGTTGTCAAATTCATATGTTTGAGCCCTGAAAGGACAAAAAGGTTTTCCAGGCTAATTTGAGATTAAAAGAATGAAAGTTTGGTCACTGTCTCGAAAATGCGTTAAAACCCACATACCCACTCCTTTTTTCACGAGGATTCGTGAATGCCCAATATTGTTGTCAAATTCATATGTTTGGGCCGTGAAAGGACAAAAACGCTTTTCAGGCTAATTTGAGGTCACAAGAAAGAAAGTTTGGTCACTGTCTCAGAAATGCGTTAAAACCCACATACCCACTCCATTATTCATGAGGATTCTTGAATGCCCAATATTGTTGTCAAATTCATCTGTTCGGGCACTAAACGGACAACAACGCTTCTCAGGCTAAGTTCAGGTCAAAAGAATGAAAGTTTTGTCACTGTCTCTGAAATGCGTTAAAAGCCACATACCCACTCCATTATTCATGAGAATTCTTGAATGCCCAATATTGTTGTCAAATTCATCTGTTTGGGCATTGAACTGACAACAACGCTTCTCAGGCTAATTTTAGCTCACAAGAATGAAAGTTTGGTCACTGTCTCGGAAATACGTTAAAACCCACAAAACCACTCAATTTTTCATGAGGATTCTCGAATGGCCAATATTGTTGTCAAATTCATATGTTTGGGCCCTGAAAGGACAAAAATGCTTGTCAGGCTAATTTGAGGTCAAAAGAATGAAAGTTTCGTCACTGTCTCAGAAATGTGTTAAAACCCACATACCCACTCCTTTTTGCATAAGGATTCTTGAATGCCTACTAATGTTGTCAAATTCATATGTTTGGGTCCTGAAAGGACAAAAAGGTTTTTCAGGCTAATTTGAGATCAAAAGAATGAAAGTTTGGCCACTGTCTCGGAAATGCCTTAAAACCTACATACGCACTCCATTTTTCATGTGCATTATTGAATGCCCAATATTGTCAAATCCATATGTTTGGGCCCTGAAAGGACAAAAACGCTTTTCAGCCTAATTTGAGGTCAAAAGAATGAAAGTTTGGTCACTGTCTCGGAATTGAGTTCAAACACACATACCAACTCCTTTTTTTCATGAGGATTATTGAATGCCCATTATTGTTGTCAAAATCATATGTTTGGGCCCTGAAAGGACAGAAACGCTTTTCAGGCTAATTTGAGGTGAAAAGAATGAATGTTTGGTCACTGTCTCGTAAATGCGTTAAAACCCACATACCCAATCCTATTTTCATGAGGATTCTTGAATGCCCCATAATTGTTGTCAAATTCATATGTTTGGGCCCTGAAAGGACAAAAACGCTTTTCAGGCTAATTTGAGGTCAAAAGAATGAAAGTTTGGTCACTGTCTCGGAATTGAGATAAAACACACATACCAACTCCATTTTTCATGAGCATTCTTGAATGCCCAATATTGTTGTCAAATTCATATGTTTGGGCCCCGAAAGAACAAAAACGCTTTTCAGTCTAATTTGAGGTCAAAAGAATGAAAGTTTGGTGACTGTCTCGGAAATGCGTTAAAACCCACAAACCCACTCCATTTTTCATGAGGAATCATGAATGCCCAATATTGTTGTCAAATTCATATGTTTGGCCCTTGAAAGGACAAAAACGCTTTTCAGGTTAATTTAAGGTCAAAAGAATGAAAGTTTGGTCAATGTTTTGGAAATAAATTTAAACCCACAAACCCACTCCATTTTTCATGAGGAATCGTGAATGCCCAATATTGTTGTCAAATTCATATGTTTGGCCCCTAAAATGACAAAAATGTTTTTAGGCTAATTTGAGGTCAAAAGAATGATAGTTTGGCCACTGTCTCGGAAATGCCTTAAAACTCACAAACCAACTCCATTTTTCCTGAGGATTCTTGAATGCCCAATATTGTTGTCAAATTCATATGTTTGGGCGCTGAAAGGACAAAAACGCTTTTTGGGCTAATTTGAGGTCAGCAGAATGATAGTTTGGTCACTGTGTCGGAAATGCCTTAAAACTCACAAACCCACTCCATATCTCCTGAGGATTCTTGAATGCCCAATATTGTTGTCAAATTCATATGTTTGGGCTCTGGAAGGACAAAAACGCTTTTCAGGCTAATTTGAGGTCAAAAGAATGAAAGTTTGGTCACTGTCTCGGAATTGAGATAAAACACACATACCAACTTCATTTTTCATGAGCATTCTTGAATGCCCAATATTGTTGTCAAATTCATATGTTTAGGCCACGAAAGAACAAAAACGCTTTTCAGTCTAATTTGAGGTCAAAAGAATGAAAGTTTGGTGATTGTCTCGGAAATGCGTTAAAACCCACAAACCCACTCCATTTTTCATGAGGAATCATGAATGCCCAATATTGTTGTCAAATTCATATGTTTGGCCCCTGAAAGGACAAAAACGCTTTTCAGGCTAATTTAAGGTCAAAAGAATGAAAGTTTTGTCAGTGTTTCGGAAATGCGTTAAAACCCACAAACCCACACCATTTTTCATGAGGATTCTTGAATGCCCAATATTGTTATCATATTCATCTGTTTGGGCCCTGAAAGGACAAAAACGCTTTTCAGGCTAATTTCAGGTCAAAAGAATGAAAGTTTGTTTACTGTCTCGGAATTGAGATAAAACACACATACCAACTCCATTTTCACTGACGATTCTAGAATGGCCAATATTGTTGTCAAATTCATATGTTTGGGCCCTGAAAGGATAAAAACGCTTTTCATGCTAATTTGAGTTCAAAAGAATGAAGGTTTGATCACTGTATCGGAAATGCGTTAAAACCCACATCCCAACTCCATTTTTCTTGAGGATTCTAGGATGGCCAATATTATTGTCCAATTCATCCGTTTGGGCCCTGAACGGACAACAACGCTTTTCATTCTAATTGGAGTTCAAAAGAATGAAGGTTTAATCACTGTCTCGGAAATGCGTTAAAACCCACATACCAACTCCTTTTTTCATGAGGATTCTAGAATGCCCAATTTTGTTGCCAAATTCATATGTTTGGGCCCTGAAAAGACAAAAACGATTTTCAGGCTAATTTGATGTCAAAAGAATGAAAGTTTGGTCACTGTCTCGGAAATGCGTTAAAACCCACATACCAACTCCATTTTTAAAGAGGATTCTAGAATGACCTATATTGTTGTCAAGTTCATCCGTTTTTCCCTGAACAGACAAAAATGCTTTTCAGGCTAAGTTGATGTCAAAAGAATGATAATTTGGTCACTGTGTCGGAAATGCGTTAAAACCCACAAACCCACTCCATTTTTCATGAGGATTCTTGAATGCCCAATATTGTTGTCAAATTCATCTGTTTGGGCCCTGAAAGGAGAAAAACGCGTTTCAGGCTAATTTGAGGTCAAAAGAATGAAAGTTTGGTCACTGTCTCGGAAATGCGTTAAAACCCACATACCAACTCCATTTTTAAAGAGGATTCTAGAATGACCTATATTGTTGTCATGTTCATCCGTTTTTCCCTGAACAGACAAAAACGCTTTTCAGGCTAAGTTGATGTCAAAAGAATGATAATTTGGTCACTGTGTCGGAAATGCGTTAAAACCCACAAACCCACTCCATTTTTCATGAGGATTCTTGAATGCCCAATATTGTTGTCAAATTCATCTGTTTGGGCCCTGAAAGGAGAAAAACGCGTTTCAGGCTAATTTGAGGTCAAAAGAATGAAAGTTTCGTCACTGTCTCGGAAATGCGTTAAAACCCACATACCAACTCCATTTTTCATGAGGATTCTAGAATGCCCAATATATTTGTCAAATTCATATGTTTGGGTCCGGAACGGACAAAAACGCTTTTCAGGCTAATTTGAGGTAAAAAGAATGAAAGTTTGGTCACTGTGTCGGAAATGCGTTAAAACCCACAAACCCACTCCATTTCTCATGAGGATTCTTGAATGCCCAATATTATTGTCAAATTCATCTGTTTGGGCCCTGAAAGGAGAAAAACCCTTTTCAGGCTAATTTCAGGTCAAAAGAATGAAAGTTTCGTCACTGTCTCGGAAATGCGTTAAAACCCACATACCAACTCCATTTTTAAAGAGGATTCTAGAATGACCTATATTGTTGTCATGTTCATCCGTTTTTCCCTGAACAGACAAAAACGCTTTTCAGGCTAAGTTGATGTCAAAAGAATGATAATTTGGTCACTGTGTCGGAAATGCGTTAAAACCCACAAACCCACTCCATTTTTCATGAGGATTCTTGAATGCCCAATATTGTTGTCAAATTCATCTGTTTGGGCCCTGAAAGGAGAAAAACGCGTTTCAGGCTAATTTGAGGTCAAAAGAATGAAAGTTTCGTCACTGTCTCGGAAATGCGTTAAAACCCACATACCAACTCCATTTTTCATGAGGATTCTAGAATGCCAAATATATTTGTCAAATTCATATGTTTGGGTCCGGAACGGACAAAAACGCTTTTCAGGCTAATTTGAGGTAAAAAGAATGAAAGTTTGGTCACTGTGTCGGAAATGCGTTAAAACCCACAAACCCACTCCATTTCTCATGAGGATTCTTGAATGCCCAATATTATTGTCAAATTCATCTGTTTGGGCCCTGAAAGGAGAAAAACGCTTTTCAGGCTAATTTCAGGTCAAAAGAATGAAAGTTTTGTCACTGTCTCGGAAATTCGTTAAAACCCACATACCAACTCCATTTTTCATGAGGATTCTAGAATGCCCAATATATTTGTCAAATTCATCTGTTTGGGCCCGCAATGGACAAAAATGCTTTTCAGGCTAATTTGAGGTCAAAAGAATGAAAGTTTCGTCACTATCTCGGAAATGCGTTAAAACCCACTAACCCACTCCATTTTTCATGAGGATTCTTAAATGCACAATATTGTTGTCAAATTCATCTGTTTGGGCCCTGAAAGGAGAAAAACGCTTTTCAGGCTAATTTGTGGTCAAAAAGAATGAAAGTTTCGTCACTGTCTCGGAAATGCGTTAAAACCCACATGCCAACTCCATTTTTCATGAGGATTCTAGAATGCCCAATATTTTTGTCAAATTCATATGTTTGGGTCCTGAACGGACAAACACGCTTTTCAGGCTAATTTGAGGTCAAAAGAATGAAAGTTTGATAACTGTCTCGGAAATGCGTTAAAACCCTCATAGCCACTCCATTATTCATGAGGATTCTTGAATGCCCAATATTGTTGTCAAATTCATTTGTCTGGGCCCAGAACGGACAAAAACGCTTTTCAGGCTAATTTGAGGTCAACAGAATGAAAGTTTTGTCACTGTCTCGGAAATGCGTTAAAACCCACAAACACACTCCATTTTTCCTGAGGATTCTTGAATGCCCAATATTGTTGTCAAATTCATCTGTTTGGGCCCGGAACGGACAAAAACGCTTTTCAGGCTAATTTTAGGTTAAAAGAATGAAAATTTCGTCACTGCCTCAGAAATGAGTCAAAACCCACATACCAACTCCATTTTTCATGAGGGTTCTAGAATGCCCAATATTTTTGTCAAATTCATATGTTTGGGTCCTGAACGGACAAAAACGCTTTTCTGACTAATTTGAGGTCAAAAGAATGAAAGTTTGATCACTGTCTCGGAAATGCGTTAAAAGCGACATAGCCACTCCATTTTTCATGAGGATTCTTGAATGCCCAATATTGTTGTCAAATTCATATGTTTGGGCCCGGAACGGACAAAAACGCTTTTCAGGCTAATTTGAGGTCAAAAGAATGAAAGTTTGGTCATTCTTTCGGAAATGCATTAAAACCCACAAACCGACACCATTTTTCATGAGAATTCTTGAATGCCCAATATTGTTGTGAAATTCATCTGTTTGGGCCCGAAACGGACAAAAAGGCTTTTTAGGCTAATTTGAGGTCTAAAGAATGAAAGTTTCGTCACTGTCTCAGAAATGCTTTAAAACCCACATACCCACTCCATTTTTCATGAGGATTCTAGAATGCTCAATATGTTTGTCAAATTCATATGTTTGGGTCCTGAACGGACAAAAACGCTTTTCAGGCTAATTTGAGGTTAAAAGAATGAAAGTTTGATCACTATCTCGGAAATGCGTTAAAACCCACAAACCCACTCCATTTTTCATGAGGATTCTTGAATGCCCATTATTGTTGTGAAATTCATCTGTTTGGGCCCGAAACGGACAAAAAGGCTTTTCTGGCTAATTTGAGGTCAAAAGAATGAAAGTTTCGTCACTGTCTCGAAATGCGTTAAAACCCACATACCCACTCCATTTTTCATGAGGATTCGAGAATGCCCAATATATTTGTCAAATTCATATGTTTGGGTCCGGAACGGACAAAACCGCTTTTCAGGCAAATTTGAGGTCAAAAGAATGAAAGTTTGGTCACTGCCTCGGAAATGAGTTAAAACCCACATACCAACTCCATTTTTCATGAGGGTTCTAGAATGCCCAATATTTTTGTCAAATTCATATGTTTGGGTCCTGAACGGAGAAAAACGCTTTTCAGGCTAATTTGAGGTCAAAAGAATGAAAGTTTGATCACTGTCTCGGAAATGCGTTAAAATCGACATAGCCACACCATTATTCATGAGGAATCTTGAATGCCCAAAATTGTTGTCAAATTCATATGTTTGGGCCCTGAAAGGACAAAAACGCTTTTCAGGCTAATTTGAGGTCAAAACATATTGTTGTCAAATTCATCCGTTTGGGCCCTACACGGCCAAAAACACAATTGAGGCTAATTTGAGGTCAAAAGAATGAAATTTTCGTCACTGTCTCGGAATTCCGTGAAAACCCACATACCCACACCATTTTTCATGAGGATTCTAGAATGGCCAATACTGTTGTCAAATTCATCTGTTTGGGTCCTGAACGGAAAAAAACACCTTTCATGCTAAATTGAGGTAAAAAGACTAAAAGTTTGGTCATTGTCTCGGAATTACTTGAACACCCACATAACCACTCGATTTTTCATGAGGATTCTAGAATGCAAAATATTGTTGTCAAATTCATCCGTTTGGGCCCTAAATGGATAAAAAAGAGATTGAGGCTAATTTGAGGTCAAAAGAATGCAATTTTTGTCACTGTCTTGGAATTCCGTGAAAACCCACATGCCCACACCATTTTTCATGAGGATTCTAGAATGGCAATAATGTTGTCAAATTCATCTGTTTGGGCTTGGAACGGAGAAAAACGTTTTTCATGCTAATCTAAGGTCAAAAGACTAAAAGTTTGGTCACTGTCTCAGAATTACTTGAAAACCCACATAACCACTCGATTTTTCATGAGGATTATAGAATTCTCAATATTGTTGTCAAATTCATCCGTTTGGGCCCGGAACGGTAAAAAACGCGATTGAGGCTAATTTGAGGTCAAAAGAATGAAATTTTCGTCACTGTCTCGGATTCCCTGAAAACCAGCATACCCACACCATTTTTCATGAGGATTCTAGAATGGCCAATACTGTTGTCAAATTCATCCGTTTGGGACCTGAACGGAAAAAAGGGCTTTTCATGCTAATTTGAGGTCAAAAGACTAAAAGTTTGGTCATTGTCTTGGAATTACTTGAAAACGTACATAACCACTGGATTTTTCATGAGGATTCTAGAATTCCCAATATTGTTGTCAAATTCATCCGTTTGGCCCCTGCGCGGCCAAAAACGCGATTGAGGCTAATTTGAGTCAATAGAATGAAAGTTTGGTCACTGTCTCGGAATTACTTGAAAACCAACATAACCTCTCGATTTTTCATGAGGATTTGTAGAATGGCCAATTTTGTTTCAAATTCATCCGTTTGGGCCAGGAACAGCCAAAAATGAGATTGAGGCTAATTTGAGGTCAACAGAATGAAATTTTTGTCACTGTCTCAGAATTCCGTGAAAACCCACATACCCACACCATTTTTCATGAGGATTCTATAATGGCTAATACTGTTGTCAAATTCATCTCTTTGGGCCCTGAACAGAAAAAAACGATTTTCATGTTAATTTAAGGTCAAAAGACTAAAAGTTTGGTCACTGTCTCGGAATTACTTGAAAACCCACATAACCACTGGATTTTTCATGAGTATTGTAGAATGGCCAATATTGATGTCAAATTCATCCGTTTGGGCCTGGAACGGCAAAAAACGTGATTGAGGCTAATTTGAGGTCAAAAGAATTAAAGTTTGGTCACTGTCTCAGAATTTTGTGAAAACCCACTTACCCACACCATTTTCCATGAGGATTCTAGAATGGCCAATACTGTTGTCAAATTCATTTGTTTGGGCCTTGAACGGAAAAAAACGCTCTTCATGCTAATTTGAGGTCAAAAGACGAAAAGTTTGGTCAATGTCTCGGAATTACTTGAAAACCCACATAACCACTCGATTTTTCATGAGGATTATAGAATTCCCAATATTGTTGTCAAATTCATCCGTTTGGGCCCTACACGGCCAAAAACACGATTGAGGCTAATTTGAGGTCTAAAGAATGAAAGTTTGGTCAGAGTCTCGGAATTCCGTGAAAACCCACAAACCCACACCATTTTTCATGAGGATTTTAGATTGGCCAATTTTGTTGTCAAATTGATCTGTTTGGGCCCTGAAAGGACAAAAACGCTTTTCAGCCTAATTTGAGGTCAAAAGAATGAAAGTTTGGTCATTGTCTTGGAATTCCATGAAAAGTCACATACCCACACCATTTTTCATAAGGAATTTAGAATGGCCAATATTGTTGTGAAATTCATCTGTTTGGGCCCTGAACGGACAAAAACACTTTTCAGGCTAATTTGAGGTCAAAAGGCTAAAAGTTTGGTTACTATCACAGAATTCCGTGAAAACCCACATACCTACACCATTTTTCATGAGGATTTTAGAATGGCCATTATTGTTGACAAATTCATGTGTTTGGGCCTTGAACAGACAAAAACGCTTTTCAAGCTAATTTGAGGTCAATAGAATGAAAGTTTGGTCACTGCATCGGAATTCCGAGAACACCCACATACCCACACCATTTTTATGAGAATTCTAGAATGCCCAATATTGTTATCAAATTCATCTGTTTGGGCTCTGAACAGACAAAAATGCTTTTCATGCTAAGTTGAGGTCATAAGAATGAAAGTTTTGTCACTATCTCGGAAGTGCGTTAAAACCCACATACCCACTCCATATTTCTTGAGGAATCTAGAATGCCCAATATTGTTGTCAAATTCATCTGTTTGTTCCCCAAAAGGACAAAAACGCGATTGAGGCGAATTTGAGATCAAAAGAATGAAAGTTTGGTCACTGTCTCAGAATTCCGTGAAAACCCACATAACCACACCATTTTTCATGAGAATTCACAATGGCCAATAATGTTGTCAAATTCATCTGTTTGGGCCCTGAACGGAAAAAAAACGCTTTTCATGCTAATTTGAGGTCAAAAGAATGAAGGTTTGGATACTGTCTCTAAATTCCACGAAAACACACTTACCCACACTATTTTTCATGAGGATTATAGAATGGCCAATACTGTTGTCAAATTCATCTGTTTGGGCCCTGAGCGGAAAAAACGCTCTTCATGCTAATTTGTGGTCAAAAGACTAAAAGTTTGGTTACTGTCTCGGAATTACTTGAAAACCCACATAACCACTCGATTTTTCATAAGGAATCTAGAATGCTAAATATTGTTGTCAAATTCATCCGTTTAGGCCCGGACCGGCAAAAAACGCGATTGAGGCTAATTTGAGGTCAAAAGAATGAAATTTTCGTCACTGTCCCGGATTCCATGAAAACCAACACACCCACACCATTTTTCATGAGGATTCTAGAATGGCCAATACTGTTGTCAAATTGATCTGTTAGGGCCCTGAACGGAAAAAAACGCTTTTCATGCTAATTTGAGGTCAAAAGAATGAAAGTTGCGTTACTGTCTTGGAATTCCGTGAAAACCAACATACCCACACCATTTTTCATGAGGATTTTAGATTGGCCAATATTGTTGTGAAATTCATCTATTTGAGCCCTGAACGGATAAAAACGCTTTTCAGGCTAATTTGAGGTCAAAAGAATGAAAGTTTGGCCACTGTCTCGGAATTCCGTGAAAATCGACATACCCACACCATTTTTCATGACTATTTTAGAATGGCCAATATTGTTGTGAAATTCATCTGTTTGGGCCCTGAACGGACAAAAACGCTCTTCAGGCTAATTTGAGGTCAAAAGATTAAAAGTTTGGTCACTGTCTCAGAATTCCGTGAAAACCCACATCCCTACACCATTTTTCATGAGGATTTTAGAATGGCCATTATTGTTGACAAATTCATTTGTTTCGACTCTGAACGGACAAAAACGCTTTTCATGCTAAGTTGAGGTTATAAGAATGAAAGTTTCGTCACTGTCTTGGAATTGCGTTAAAACCCACATACCCACTCCAAATTTCTTGAGGATTCTAGAATGCCCAATATTGTTGTCAAATTCATCTGTTTGTTCCCTGAAAGGACAAAAATGCAATTGAAGCGAATTTGAGGTCAATAGAATGAAAGTTTGATCACTGTCTCGGAATTCCGTGAAAACCCACATACCCACACCATTTTTCATGAGGATTCTAGAATGCCCAATACTGCTGTCAAATTCATCTGTTTGGTCCCTAAACGGAAAAAAACGCTTTTCATGCTAATTTTGAGGTCAAAAGAATGAAAGTTTGGTCACTGTCTCGGAATTCCGTGAAAACCCACATACCCTCACCATTTTTCATGAGGATTTTAGAATGGCCAACATTGTTGTTAAATTCATCTGTTTGGGCCCTGAACGGACAAAAACGCTTTTCAGGCTAATTTGAGGTCAAAAGAATGAAATTTTCGTCACTGTCTCGGAATTCCGTTAAAACCCACTTACCCACACAACTTTTCATGACGATTCTAGAATGGCCAATACTGTTGTCAAATTCATCTGTTTGGGCACGAACGGGAAAAAAAGCTTTTCATGCTAATTTTAGATCAAAAGACTAAAAGTTTGGTCTTTGTCTCAGAATTCCGTGAAAACCCACATACCCACACCAATTTTCATGAGGATTTTAGAATGGCCATTATTGCTGACAAATTCGTCTGTTTGGGCCCTGAACGGACAAAAATGCTTTTTAGGCTAATTTGAGTTCAAAAGAATGAAAGTTTGGTCATTGCATCGGAATTCCATGAACAGCCACATACCCACACCATTTTTATGAGGATTCTAGAATGCCCAATATTGTTACCAAATTCATCTGTTTGGGCTCTGAACGGACAAAAACGCTTTTCATGCTAAGTTGAGGTCATAAGAATGAAAGTTTGGTCACTATCTCGGAATTGCATTAAAACCCACATACCCACTCCATATTTCTTTAGGATTCTAGAATGCCCAATTTTGTTGTCAAATTCATCAGTTAGTTCCCTGAAAGGACAAAAACGTGATTAAGGCAAATTTGAGATCAAAAAAATGAAAGTTTGGTCACTGTCTCAGAATTTCGTGAAAACCCACATACCCACACCATTTTTCTTGAGGATTCTAGAATGGCCAATACTGTTGTCAAATTCATCTGTTTGGGCCGTGAACGGAAAAAACGCTCTTCATGCTAATTTGAGGTCAAAAGACGAAAAGTTTGGTCAATGTCTCGGAATTACTTGAAAACCCACATAACCACTCGATTTTTCATGAGGATTATAGAATTCCCAATATTGTTGTCAAATTCATCTGTTTGGTCCCTGAACGGAAAAAAACGCTTTTCTTGCTAATTTGAGGTCAAAAGACTAAAAGTTTGGTCACTGTCTCAGAATTACTTGAAAACCCACATTGCCGCTCGATATTTCATGAGGATTCTAAAATGCTCAATATAGTTTTCAAATTCATACGTTTGGGCTCTGAAAGGACAAAAACGCTTTTCAGGCTAATTTGAGGTCAGAAGAATGAAAGTTCGGTCACTATCTCGGAATTGGGTTAAAACCCACATACCCACATCGTTTTTCATGAGGATTCTAGAATGGCCAATACTGTTGTCAAATTCATCTGTTTGGGCCCTAAACGGAAAAAAACGCTTTTCATGCTAAGTTGACGTCATAAGAAAGAAAGTTTGATCAATGTCTCAGAATTGCGTGAAAACCCACATACCCACTCCAATTATCATCAAGATTCTAGAAGGCCAAATATTGTTGTCAAATTCATCTGTTTGGGGCTTGAACGGAAAAAACGCTTTTCAGGCTAATTTGAGGTCAAAAGAATGAATCTTTGGTCACTGTATCGGAATTCCGTGTAAACTAACACACCGACACCATTTTTCATGAGGATTATAGAATGGCCAATACTGTTGTCAAATTTATCTATTTGGTATTTGGGCCCTGAACGGAAAAAAACGCTTTTCATGCTAATTTGAGGTCCAAAGACTAAAAGTTTGGTCACTATCTCGGAATTACTTGAACCCCCATATAAAGACTCGATGTTTCATGAGGATTCTAGAATTCCCAATATTGTTGTCAAATTCATCCGTTTGGGCCCTGAACGGCCAAAAACGCGATTGAGGCTAATTTGAGGTCAAAAGAATGAATGTTTGGTCACTGTCTCAGAGTTCCGTGAAAACCCACATACCCACACCATTTTTCATGAGGATTCTAGGATGGCCAATACTGTTGTCAAATTCATCTGTTTGGGTTCTCAACAGAAAAAAATGCTTTTCATGCTAATTTGAGGTCCAAAGACAAAAAGTTTGGTCACTGTCTCGGAATTACTTGAGAAACCATGTAAAGACTCGATTTTTCATGAGGATTCTAGAATTCCCAATATTGTTGTCAAATTCATCCGTTTGGTCCCTGGACGGCCAAAAACGTGATTGAGGCTAATTTGAGGTCAAAAGAATGAATGTTTGGTCACTGTCTCAGAATTCCGTGAAAACCCACATACCCACACCATTTTCATGAGGATTTTAGAATGGGAAATATTGTTGTCAAATGCATCTGTTTGGGCCCTGAAAAGACAAAAACGCTTTTCAGGCTAATTTGAGGTCAAAAGAATGAATGTTTGGTCACTATCTCTGAATTCCGTGAAGACCCACATATACACACCATTTTTCATGAGGATTCTAGAATGGCCAATACTGTTGTCAAATTCATCTGTTTGGGCCCTGAACGGAAAAAATCGCTTTTCATGCTAATTTGATGTCAAAAAACTAAAAGTTTGGTCACTGTCTCGGAATTACTTGAAAACCCACATAACCGCTCGATAATTCATGAGGATTTGAGAATGCTCAATATTGTTGTCAAATTCATACGTTTGTGCTCTGAAAGGACAAAAATGCGTTTCAGGCTAATTTGAGGTCAAAAGAATGAAAGTTTGGTCACTGTCTTGGAATTGCGTTAAAACCCACATACCCACACCATTTTTCATGAGGATTCTAGAATAGCCAATATTGTTGTCAAATTCATATGTTTGGGCCCTGAATGAAAAAATACGCTTTTCATGGTAAGTTGAGGTCCAAAGAATTAAAGTTTGGTCACAGTCTCGGAATTCCGTGAAAACCCACATACCCACACCATTTTTCATGAGGATTTTAGAATGGCCAATATTGTTGTCAAATTCAACTGTTTGGTCCGTGAACGGACAAAAACGCTTTTTAGGCTAATTTGAGGTCAAAAGACTGAAAGTTTGTCACTGTCTCAGAATTTCGTTAAAACCCACATACCCACTCCATTTTTTATGCGGATTTAGAATGCCCAATATTGATGTCAAATTCATCCATTTTGGCCCTGAACGGCAAAAAACGCTATTGAGGCTAATTTGAGGTGAAAAGAATCAAAGTTTGGTCACTCACTCGGAATTCCGTGAAAACCCACATACCCATACCATTTTTCATGAGGAATCTAGAATGGCCAATATTGTTGTCAAATTCATCTGTTTGGGCCCTGAACGGAAAAAAACCTTTTTCAGGCTAATTTGAGGTCTAAAGGATGAAAGTTTGGTCACTGTATCGGAATTCCGTGAACACCCACATACCCACACCATTTTTCATGAGGATTCTAGAATGCCCAATATTGTTATCAAATTCATCTGTTTTGGGCTTTGAATGGACAAAAATGCTTTTCTTGCTAATTTGAGGTCAAAAGAATTAAAATTTGGTCACTGTCTCGGAATTGCGTTAATACCTACACACCCAATCCATATTTCACGAGGATGCTAGAATGCCCAATATTGTTGTCAAATTCATCTGTTTGGGCCCTGAACGGAGAAAAACGCGATTGAGGCTAATTTGAGGTCAAAAGACTGAAAGTTTGGTCACTATCTCGGAATTACTTGAAAATCCACATAACCACTTGATTTTTCATAAGGATCCTAGAATGGAAAATATTGTTGTCAAATTCATCCGTTTGGGCCCGGAACGGACAAAAACGCGATTGAGGCTAATTTGATGTCAAAAGAATGAAAGTTTGGTCACTGTCTCGGAATTATGTGAAAACCCACATACCCACACCATTTTTCATTAGGATTGTAGAATGGCCAATATTATTATCAAATTCATCTGTTTGGGCCTGAACGGACAAAAACGGTTTTCAGGCTAATTTGAGGTCAAAAGACTGAAAGTTTGGTCACTGTCTCGGAATTGCTTTAAAACACACATACCCACTCCATTTTTCATGAGGATTCTAGAATGCCCAATATTGTTGTCAAATTCATCTGTTCGAGCCCTGAATGGCCAACAGCACGATTTAGTAATTTGGGAGTGAAAAGAATGAAAGTTTGGTCAATGTCCCAGAATTGCGTGAAAACCCACTTACCCACTCCATTTTTAATGAAGATTCTAGAATGCCCAATATTGTTGTCAAATTCATCTTTTTGGGCCCTGAACGGACAAAAACGCTTTTCAGCCTAATTTGAGGTCAAAAGACTTAAAATTAGGTCATTGTCTCGGAATTACTTGAAAACCCACATACCCACACCATTTTTAATTAGGATTTTAGAATGGCCAATATTGTTGTCAACTTCATCTGTTTGGGCCCTGAACGGACAAAAACGCTTTTCAGTCTAATTTGGCGTCAAAAGACTGAAAGTTTGATCACTATCTCGGAATTACTTGAAAACCCACATAACCACTTGATTTTTCATGAGGATTCTAGAATGCAAAATATTGTTGTCAAATTCATCCGTTTGGGTCGTTAACGGACAAAAACGCGATTGAAAAGAATGAAAGTTTGGTCACTTTCTCGTAATTCTGTGAAACCCACATACCCACACGATTTTTCACGAGGATTCTAGCATGGCCAATATTGTTCTCAAATTCATCTGTTTATGCGCTGAACGGACAAGAACGCTTTTCATGCTAAGTTGAGGTCAAAAGAATGAAGGTTTGGTAATTGTCTCAGAATTGCGTTAAAACCAACATACCCACTCTATATTTCATGAGGATTCTAGAATGCCCAATATGGTTGTCAAATTCATCTGTTTGGGCCCTGAACGGACAAAAACACTTTTCAGGCTAATTTGAGGTCAAAAGAATGAAAGTTTGGTCACTGTCTCAGAATGGCATGAAAACCAACATACCGAATCCATTTTTCACGAGGATTCCAGAATGCCCAATATTGTTGTGAAATTCATCTGTCCGGGCCATGAACGGCCACATACACATACTCCGTTTTGGCCTTTAAGAGGTCAAAAAGAATGAAAGTTTGGCCACTGTCTCGGAATGTTTTGAAAACCCACATACCCACTCTATTTTTTACGAGGAATCCAGAATGCCTAATACTGTTGTGAAATTCATCTTTTTGGGCAGTGAACGTCAAGATACGATATTTGCGCTATTTAAAGGTCAAAAGAATGAAAGTCTGGTCACTCTCTCAAAATGGCTTGAAAATCCACATACCTACTCCAATTTTCACGAGGATTCCAGAATGCCAAATATTGTTGCGAATATCATTTGTTCGGGCCCTCATCGGCAACAAATGCGATTTCGGCCATTTAGATGTCAAAAAGAATGAAAGTTTGGTCACTATCTCGGGATGGCTTGAAAACCCACATTCCAACTCTATTTTAAATAAGGAATCCAGAATGCCTTTTATTGTGGAGAAATTCATCTGTTTGGTCCTGGAACGGCCAGATACGCAATTTGTCCTATTTAAAGGTCAAAAGAATGAAAGTTTGGTCACTATCTCGAAATGGATTGAAAACCCACATACCCACTCAATTTTTAACGACGATTCCAGAAGGCCTAATATTGTTGCGAAATTCCTCTTTCTGGGCCCTCAACGGCAAGATACGCGATTTGCGCTATTTAAAGGTTAAAAGAATGAAAGTTCGTCACTGTCTCGGAATGGCTTGAAAATCCACATACCTACTCTAATTTTTACGAGGATTCCAGAATGCCCAATATTGTTGCGAAAATCATCTGTTCGGGCCCTCATCGGCCACATACGTGATTTTGGCCATTTAGAGGTAAAAAAGAATGAAAGTTTGGTCACTGTGTCAGAATGGCTTGAAAACCCACATACCTACACCATTTTTAACGAGGATTCCAGAATGCCTAATATTGCTGTGAAATTCATCTTTTTGGGCCCTGAATGGCATGATACACGATTTGCGATATTTAGAAGTCAAAAGAATAAAAGTTTGGTCACTGTCTCAAAATGGCTTAAAAATCCACGTACCTACTCCTTTTTTCACAAGGATTCCAGAGTGTTCTATATTCTTGCGTAATTCATCTCTTTGGGCCCTGAACGGCCAAATAAGGCATTTTTGCAGTTTAGAGGTCAGAAAGAATGAAAGTCTGGTCAGTATCTCGGAATGGCTTGAAATCCCACAAACCCACTCCAATTTTCACGAAGATTCCAAAATGAATAATATTGTTGTGAAATTCATATGTTTCGGCCGTGAACGGCCACATACGCGATTTGGGCCATTTAGAGGTCAAAAGATTGAATGTTTGGTCATTGTCTTGGAATGGCTTCAAAACCCACATACCCACTCCATTTTTCACGAAGATTCCAGAATGAATAATATTGTTGTGAAATTCATCTGTTTCATGGCCAGATACGGGATTTTGGCTATTTAGACGTCAAAAGATTAAATGTTTGGTCACTGTCTCGGAATGGCTTGAAAACCAACAAACCCACTCCATTTTTAACGAGGATTCCAGAATGCTAAATATTGTTGTGAAATTCATCTTTTTGTGCCTTGAATGGCAAGATAAGTGATTTGCACTATTTACAGGTGAAAAGATTGATAGTTTGGTCATTATCTCGGAACATCTTGAGAACCCAGATACCCACTCCCTTTTTCATGCGGATTCCAGAAAGCCTAATATTGTGGTGAAATTCATCTGTTTGGGCCTTGAACGGCCACATATGCTATTTGGGCTATTTAGAGGTCAAAAGAATGAAAGTTTGGTCACTGTTTCATAATGGCTTGAAAACCCACAAGCCAAGTCCTTTTTAAATGAGGATTCCAGAATGCCATATATTGTGGAGAAATTCATCTATTTGGTCACCTAACGGCCAGATACACAATTTGTCCTATTTAGAGGTGAAAAGAATGAAAGTTTGGTCACTGTCGAGGTATGGCTTGAACAACTACATACCCACTCCATTTTTCATGAGGATTCCAGAATTCCCAATATTGTTGCGAAATTCATCTGTTTGGGCCTGAACGGCCAAATACGCTATTTATGGCATTTAGAGTCAAAAGAATGAAAATTTGGTCACTGTCTTGGAATGGCATGAAAACCCTCATACCGACTCCATTTTTCACAAGGATTCCATAATGCCCAATATTGTTGCGAAATTCATCTGTTCCGGCGCTAAACAGCCATATACGCGATTTTGGCCATTTAGAGGTCAAAAAGAATGAAAGTTCTGTCACTGCCTCGGAATGGCTTGAAAACCCACATTCCAACTCCATTTTAAATGAGGATTTCATAACGCCTTATATTGTGGAGAAATTCATTTCTTTGGTCCCCGAATGGCCAGATACGCATTTTGTCCTATTTAGAGGTCAAAAGAATGAAAGTTTCGTTACTGTCCGGAATAGCTTGAAAACCCACATACCCACTCCATTTTTAACCAGGATTCCATAATGCCTAATATTGTTGTGAAATTCATCTTTTTGGGCCCTGAACGGCAAGAAACACGATTTGCGCTATTTAGAGGTCAAAAGAATGAAAGTATGGTCACTGTCTCGGAATGGCTTGAAAATCGACATACCTACTCAATTTTTCACAAGGATTCCAGAATTCCCAATTTTGTTGCGTAATTCATCTGTTTGGGCCCTGAACGGCCAAATACACGATTTATGCCATTTTGAAAGGTCAAAAAGAATGAAAGTCTAGTCACTGTATCGGAATGGCTTGAAAACCCACATACCTACTCCATTTTTCACGAAGATTCCAGAATGAATAATATTGTTGTGAAATTCATTTGTTTCGGCCTTTAACGGCCACATACGCGATTTGGGCCATTTAGAGGTCAAAAGATTGAATGTTTGGTCACTATCTCGGAATGGCTTGAAAACCCACATACCCACCCCATTTTTAACGAGGATTCCAAAATGTTAAATATTGTTGTGAAATTCATATTTTTGGGCCCTGAACCATGAGATACGAGATTTAGTCTATTTAGAGGTCAAAAGAATGAAAATTTGGTCACTGTCTCGGAATGGATTGAAAACCACATGCCTACTCCATTTTTCACGAGGATTCCAGAATTCCCAATATTGTTGTGTACTTCATCTGTTTGGGCCCTAAACGGCGAAATACGCGATTTATGCCATTTAGAGGTAAAAAAGAATTAAAGTCTGGTCACTGTCTCAGAATGGTTTGAAAACCCACATACCTACTCCTTTTTTCATGCACATTCATGAAAGCCTAATATTGTGGTGAAATTCATCGTTTGGGCCCTGAACGGCTACATACGCGATTTGGGCTATTTAGAGGTCAAAAGAATGAAAGTTTGGTCACTCTCTCAGAATGGCTTGAAAACCCACATTCCAACTCCATTCTAAATGAGGATTCTAGAATGCCTTATATTGTGGAGAAATTCATCTGTTTGGTCCCCGAACAGCCATATACGTAATTTGTCCTATTTAAAGGTCAAAAGAATAAAAGTTTGGCCACTGTCTAGGAATGGCTTGAAAACCCACATACCCACTCCATTTTTAACGAGGATTCTAGAATGCTAAATATTGTGGTAAAATTCATCTTTATAGGCCCCGAACAGCCAGATACGTGATTTCCGCTATTTAGAGGTCAAAAGATTGAATGTTTGGTCACTGTCTCGGAATGGCTCGAAAACCCATATTCCATCTCCATTTTAAATGACGATTCCAGAATGCCTTATATTGTGGAGAAATTCATCTGTTTGGTCCCCGAACGGTCAGATACGCAATGAGTCCTATTTAGAGGTCAAAAGAATGAAGGTTTGGTCACTTTCGATGTATGGCTTGAACACCCACACACCCACTCCATTTTTAACGAAGATTACATAATGCCTAATATTGTTGCGAAATTCATCTGTTTGGGGCCTGTATGTATCTATCCATTTAGAGGTCAAAAAGAATGAAAGTCTGGTCACTATCTCGGAATGGCTTGAAAACCCACAAGCCCACTCCAATTCTCACGTAGATTCCAGAATGAATAATATTGATGTGAAATTCCTCTGTTTCGGCCGTGAATGGCCACATACGCGATTTGGGCTATTTAGAGGTCGAAAGAATGAAAGTTTTGTCACTGTCTCGGAATGGCTTGAAAACCCACATTCCAGCTCCATTTTAAATGAGGATTCCAGAATGCCTTATATTGTGGAGAAATTCATCTGTTTGGTCCCAGAATGGCCAAATACGCAATTTGTCCTATTTAAATATCAAAAGAATGAAAGTTTGGTCACTGTTTCGGAATTGCTTGAAAACGCACATACCCACTCCATTTTTCACGAAGATTCCTCCAGAATGAATAATATTGTTGTGAAATTCATCTGTTTCAGCCTTTAATGGCCACATACGCGATTTGGGCCATTTAGAGGTGAAAAGATTGAATGATTGGTCACTGTCTTGGAATGGCTTGAAAACTCACACCCGCTCCATTTTTAACGAGTATTCCAGAATGCCAAATATTGTTGTCAAATTCATCTTTTTGGGCCCTGTATCACAAGATACGTCATTTGCCTTATTTACAGGTCAAAAGAATGATAGTTTGGTCACTGTCTCGGAATATCTTGAAATCCCACATACCCACGCCCTTTTTCACGCGGATTCCTAAAAGCCTCATATTTTGGTGAAATTCATCTGTTTGGGCCCTGAACGGCCACACACGTGATTTTAGCTATTTAGAGGTCAAAAGAATGAAAGTTTTGTCACTGTCTCAGAATGGCTTGAAAAACCACATTCCAACTCCATTTTAAATGAGGATTCCAGAATGCCTTATATTGTGGAGAAATTTATCTGTTTGGACCCCGAACGGCCAGATACATAATTTGTCCTATTTAGAGGTCAAAAGAATGAAAGTTTAGTCACTGTCAAGGTATGGCTTGAACACCCACATACCCACTCCATTTTTAACGAGGATTCCATAATGCCTAATATTGTTGCGAAATTCATCTGTTTGGGCCATGAATGGCCAAATACGCGATTTATGCCTTTTAGAGGTCAAAAAGAATGAAAGTTTGGTCACTGTCTCGGAAAGGCTTGAAAACCCACATACCTACTCCATTTTCAATGAGGATTCCATAATGCCTATTATTGTTGTGAAATTCATCTTTTTGGTCCCTGAACGGGAAGATAGGCTATTTGCGCTATTTAGAGGTTAAAAGAATGAAAGTTTGATCACTGTACTGGTATGGATTGAAAACCCACATACCCACTCCATTTTTAACGAGGATTCCAGAATGCCAATATATTGTTGTGAAATTCATCTTTTTGTCCCTGAATGGCAAGATATGCGATTTGCGCGAATTAGAGGTCAAAAGAATGAAAGTTTGGTCACTATCTCGGAATGGCTTGAAAATCCACATACCTACTCCATTTTTCACGAGGATTCCAGAATGGCCAATATTGTTGCGTAAATCATCTGTTTGGGCCCTGAACGGCCAAATACGCGATTTATGCCATTTAGAGGTCAAAAAGAATAAAAGTCTGGTCACTGTCTCAGAATGGCTTGAAAACCCACATACGTAATCATTTTTTCATGAGGATTCCACAATGAATAGTATTGTTGCGAAATTCATCTATTTAAGCCCTGAACGGCCTCATACTCGATTAGGGCCATTTAGAGGTCAAAAGAATGAATGTTTGGTCACTGTCGAGGTATGGCTTGAACACCCACATACCCACTCCATTTTTAACTAGGATTCTATAATGCCTTATATTGTTGTGAAATTCATTTGTTTGGGCCCTGAACGGCCAAATACGCGATTTATGCCATTTAGAGGTCAAAAAGAATGAAAGTTTAGTCACCGTCTTGGAATGGCATGAAAACCGACATACTTACTCTATTTTTCACGAGGATTCCAGAATGCCTAATATTGTTGCAAAATTCATCTGTTCGGGCCCTTAACGGCCACATACGCGATTTTGGCCATTTAAAAGGTCACAAAAAATGAAAGTGTGGTCACTGTCTCGGAATGGATTGAAAACCCACATACTCACTCCATTTTTCACTAGGAATCTAGAATGAATAATATTATTGTGATATTCATCTGTTTCGGCCCTAAACCGCCACGTACGCGATTTGGGCCATTTAGAGGTCAAAAGATGGTAGTTTAGTCACTCTCTTTGAACATCTTGAAAACCCACATACGTACTCCCTTTTTCACGAGGATTCCAGAATGAATAGTATTGTTGCGAAATTCATCTGTTTAGGCCCTGAATGGCCACATACTCGATTGGGGCCATTTAGAGGTCAAAAGAATGAATGTTTGTTCAATGTCTCAGAATGCTTGAAAACCCACATACCCACTCCATTTTTAACGAGGATTCTAGAATGCCTAAATTGTTGTGAATATCATCTTTGTGGGCCCTGAACGGCCACATATGTGATTTGGGCTATTTATAGGTCAAAAGAATGAAAGTTTGGTTACTGTCTCAGAATGGCTTGAAACCCACATACCCGCTTCATTTTCCATGAGGATTCCAAAAGGCCTAATATTGTTGTGAAATTCATCTGTTCGGGCCTTGAACGGCCACATACGCGATTTTGGCCATTTAAAGGTCACAAAAAATGAAAGTTTGGTCACTGTCTCGGAATGGCTTGAAAACCCACATACCCACTCCATTTTTCACGAGGAATCCAGAATGAATAATATTGTTGTGAAATTCATCTGTTTCGGCCCTGAACGGCCACATACGCCATTTGGGTCATTTAGAGGTCAAAAGATGGTAGTTTAGTCACTGTCTCGAACATCTTGAAAACCCACATACGTACTCATTTTTTCATGAGGATTCCATAATGAATAGTATTGTTGCGAAATTCATCTATTTAGGTCCTGAACGGCCTCATACTCGATTGGGGCCATTTAGAGGTCAAAAGAATGAATGTTTGGTCATTGTCGAGGTATGGCTTGAACACCCACATACCCACTCCATTTTTAACGAGGATTCTAGAATGCCTAATATTGTTGTGAATATAATCTTTGTGGGCCCTGAACAGCCACATATGTGATTTGGTCTATTTACAGGTCAAAAGAATGAAAGTTTGGTCACTGTGTCAGAATAGCTTGAAACCCACATACCCGCTTCATTTTTCATGAGGATTCCAAAAGGCCTAATATTGTTGTGAAATTCATCTGTTTGGGCGTTGAACGGCAAGATATGTGATTTGGGCTATTTAGAGGTCAAAAGAATGAAAGTTTGGTCACTATCTCGGAATGGCTTGAAAACCCACATACCCTCTCCATTTTTAACGAGGACTCTAGAATGCCTAATATTGTTGCGAAATTCATCTATTTGGGCCCTGAACGGCAAGATACATGATTTAGGCTATTTAGAGGTCAAAAGAATGAATGTTTAGTCACTGTCTTGGAATGGCTTGAAAACCGACATACCCACCCCATTTTTAACGAGTATTACAGAATGCCTAATATTGTTGAGAAATTCATTTATATGGGCCCTGAACGGCCAAATACACATTTTGGACTAATTTGAGGTCAAAAGAATGAATGTTTGGTCACTGTCTCAAAATGGCTTGAAAACCCACATACCCACTCCATTTTTAACTAGGATTCCAAAATGCCTATAAGTTGGGTTATGAAGAAGCATTAAAATGAGAAAGATGAACTTATAAGCCAAGAAAAGAAAGAAGTTATTAAGATGGTTTGTGGAGAATAAACAAGAAGTAGAAGAGAAGAGATTGAAGAAAGGAGTACTTGCAAAATAAAAGGAGAATATCAAGATTCAAGTCCTTAGATATATATTAGAGGTCTCTATGGTCAAATGGAGGTTGGAATGGCTCAATTCGAAGTAAAGATGCCTTATTTGGAAGTTATACCAAATTTGCTTAAATGACCACTCGAGTAGCACCTCCAAAGATTATCGCTCGAGTGATATCCACTCTATTGTGCTTTGATTTCATTCAGCATGATAAAGGTTTGTTGTTTTGGATGTATCTCTCAAACCACACATCTGATTGAGATAACCATGTTTTGTATAAAGCTAGACTCCAAATGCGACACACAGGCACCAAGATAAATTGGATTTCTAATGAAAATGATAAGATTTTCAGAAGTTGATACTATAATTTCTCAGATTATTCCATTACAGGTTTAGTAATTTGGACATAGCTCTTACACTACAACTACAATTCAAGTGAAACTTTTTACATATGAAACTACACTCAAAATACATTTCACATAAGCCAAGATAGATTTTAAAGAGTCTTAGACGAAAGAGATATGGATCTCAAAAATTGATGCTCGAAGTTTTAATGATGTTCTAGAATAGAAGTCATTCTTTAGAGCATAACTTTTTGAAGACAATGAATTTTAGATAGAAACTTGTTGCATATAAAACTAGACTTGTCATGCCCAATGAGGTTAGCTAGAAAAGATATGAATTTTGGAATTGCACAGTTGTATAAAGATGCTGCTCTAGACCATCTTCTATGACTTTAATCACAACTTTAAGAATATAATGAATTTTGAGCTAATTCTTTTTGCATTAGTACGTAGACTTCAATAGCTTTCTGATGATAGGTCATTTGGCATATTTGGATTCAAAATGAGTTTATCACTAGCAAAGATCACTCCAATGATGTGACAGTAATACCTAAGATCACTACAGTGACCAGTCTTGTGATGAGTAATATTTTAAAGAAAAGATCACTCGAGTAACCACTCGAGTGATATATTGAGATCACTACCACTTAACCATGTTGATCCTTCGTAGTGATGTTCTGCCTAGTTTTTAATCACCATCTTGGATTTCATGATTTTGGTCCAAACTCATACACCTTGATTATATCATTCCTAATCATTACCAATCAAGTTCATATAAAGGTTATAGGTGATTAAACTTGGATCAAGCTTTACCGGCTAAAAAGCAAATTTGTCAAAACTTCTAATAGTTGTATTCTCAATGAGGTGAAGAAGAGCTCAATGGGAAGAATATGTCTAACAATCAACTACTCTACATCAATTATAAATAGAAGATCAATCAAAACTGAAGTAGATAAAGAGTGGTGCGAACCTACAAGGGAACATCCCACGAACCCACAACCAATATGAGATATGTTTACCCCAAGAAAGCTAAACACAAATCAATGATCCACTTGAACCCTTGAGCATGAAATAACAAGTGTAAGATACTAAATTTAGTATCCAATGTTGCTTAATGTGTGTAATTAGTCAAATAAAATATACTAGTGCCTATGTACACTTGGAGTCATTTCCTTGATACACATACTTAGCCTTTTTAGGACACACAAGCACACATGTATTTGATATATGTGCTGGTGTATTGATGTATGTTATTGCTTTGCTTGATTATGTGAAACATATATGAATAATTGAAGCTCTGTTTCTGTTTATAATGTAGCCATAGTTTTGTGCATGAAACATTGAGCACGTAGATATGTCATTGTGTTAACATGAGTTTATGTAATGCAAGCATGTCATGCATTAAGCACTTATCTTGCATGCATATTGGTACTATTTTCCTACTGAGATTCTCTCAAATCTCACCCTCCCCTACCAACAATTTAGACATGAGGAGATAGAAGAAACGTTGAAAATAAAGAAAAGAATCGTACGAAGGGATTGCAGTAGTGAAACAAAGACAGGAAGATGTCTCCGTTTCACTTGGATAGGTTTAGACACCCTGGTAGCCCTGTGCAGTTACATTGATGGTAATTATTATGTTGGAACCCCTATGGGGAAATTCTGTAATTGAGTACTTTTTATCAGTATATTTACGTTATTCCTGTGTTGCCCACCGAATCGCATATCATTTTCCACGAATACTCTGGTAAAGGTGAAATTAAAATAAGGGCTTGACATCACCCATGCCATCAAGGTCTCGAGGCTTTAAATCAACTACCATGTGCCAATCCCTGTACCTCTCGTTCTCGACATAATAAACCTGGTATGCCTCTAAGGCAAGAATATATGACTCATCATCTTCAGAATGACTAGTGTGAATTGGCCATGAGAAATTTATCGATGTGATGCCTAAGTCATCAGTTATGAGTCCTCAGGAAGTGGTGGCATTTGCCCACAAACACTTGAACAACGTCACAGTTAAACGGCCATAGTAATTAAGTTTGACGACATCAAGAAGCTTTCCATAGTAAGGGACGCCTCCAAACTGCATGTTGGCGTCGCTACTGCTCACATAACTCCTTGTTCCAAAGGTGCCATAAACACCTAAATTTTGATTTTGTAATCCTTGATCTCGTAAAACCATGCAAAACTTAAAACCATTAACATTATATGCTATAAACCTTTTTGCATGGTTAAGAGGGCTGATTCTGAGAGCTCTGAAATCTGGTAATTATGGGTTGCGGTCATTTAGTATTCTACAAGCAAACCAGCTTGGGAATTCTTTATGGACCTTTCTGTCAACTTCGGAGGATGTTTGTGTACAGAACCTGAGTTGATGCTTAACATGACCTTTGAATTCCCTGCAATTAATCATAGGAAGGTGATCATGAAATGTAAGTAAAAAATGTTACGAAAGATATAGAATAACATATGAGTGTACAATTTTTACTGAAGGAATGGTTCAACTTGAGTACAATTAATCAAGAGATGTCTATGTGCTTGCAACTTCTCAGTTGTCATTAGTTTGAAGTTCTCAGTTCCTTCAACTGGCTTACCAACATGAGGGATAAATTCTTCTGATATTGGCACAGGTTCAGGATGATCATCTACACAAGGCGAGCTGTTGAAAGTTGTCTCAATGTCATCAAAGTACCTTAAACAGAAATGCAGCACCTCATCCCCTATATAACCTTCAGCTATAGAACCTTCTGGCCACACCTTATTCCTTATGTAAGATTTCAACTTCCTAAGAAACCAACGAAGTAAAGAATGGAAACATGATACTAAATGCTGAAAAGGGAGACTAGCAGATATAGGAACTAATAATGACACACATATGTAAAATGAGTACCTCTCAATAGGATACATCCATCAATATTGAGCTAGGCCAGTGAGCTTTGTTCATGAACAAGGTAGACTCTAAGGTAAACCATCATAGTGAAAAAGGATGAGGGAAAGATCATCTCTAAATTTTTTGGGACTACAGCTAATCGAGCTCCTCAACGATTAAAACTTTGGAACACAACTTCCGAAAGAAAGAACAAAGTTCCACCAAAACGATGGACACATTGAGAAGAAGTGCATTCTTTATAGCCAGTGGGAGTAACTGTTGCATAAGAACATGTGAGTCATGACTCTTTACGCCAACAACCTTTCAAGCCTGCATGTCAATACATCAAGAAATGTTGCTTAAATACCCATCAGAAACTTTTATTTTCTTCAATGTCATGAGGAATACTTCCTTGTTCGATTTTATGAGGGTGAACTTTGCCGGTTGAAATTTTTCATGCTCATCTGGCTATGCATCCTCATGATGTGCCATGGCCGGTAAATCTTTACTCACTTGAAGATGATGTTTTGACTTGACGGGTTCATTATGCAGCTTATATAGCACATTGTTACAAACATTTTTTTCAATGTGCATGACATCAAGACTATGGCGAAGTAAACTAAATTTCCAATATGGAAAAGTAAAGAAAATGCTTATCTTCCTCCATTGTTGAGGCACAGAAGTCCTGCCTATCTTTCACCCTACTTTTGCTGCATCATCACTTTTTCCGAACTCAAGTTCAACATCCTCAAGCTGCTGTAAGATATCTACACCAGATAAAGGCTAAGGTGGTCCTCTTTTTAAGTGATCCGCTACAATCTAAACTTGTGCCTTCCCTCAAGAAACCTCTGATGCTATGAGGCACCACTTTCAGTTGTAGGGAAGGCATACTACATCAGAGTCAAAATTGCAAGCTGGACACACCGTCCTAGTATATACATTCCACCCGGATAATGTCCTAAGGCAAGAAAAGTTACTAATCATCCACATTAAGGCTACACGCAAGTTGAACACTATCTTCCCTTACACATCATATGTTTTGATGCTAACATTCTACAGGCCAAGAAATTTCATAATAAGCAGTTGGAGATATACATTGATGTCATTACCCGATGCCTTTTTGCCTAGAATGATCATAGATATAATGAAGGAGCTTTGTTTCGTACACATCCGCCAAATACTGTAACTTGTGCTAAGATTCCCAAACGGATTGAACCGTCAGTCACCAAAGTAAGCCGAACATTTCTAGGGTCAGCCACGAAAGATGGAAAGTTGTTGTCAAACTTTTTCCATGCTTCTGCATCTCGGGGATGTATTAATTTACCATCTTCATTCTTATCAATGTTATGCCACCTTATGTGATCCACCGTTTTAGATGACATAAACAATCTTTATAGGCACGGCTTCAAAGGGAAGTACCTGAGAATCTTTTTCAAGTTTCTTCTTCTGCTATTTCCCCTTCTGAATTGTCTTATACCTCGATGTGTGACATCGCTTACAAGTCTCCTTACTGGTATCGTCTCCCCAATACAACATACAATCGTTGGGGCATGCATCAATTTTTTGGTAGTTCATGGCCAATCTGTTAATAATCTTCTTGGCCTCATAGAACATTGTAGGAATCTCCATATTGGGGAAAGCATCTTGTAATAATTCCAGTAACATCGATATTCCCTTATCTATGATTCCACACAAGCACTTGATATGATACAACTTGATCAAGAAAGATAATTTAGAGTATTTTCGACAACCTTGATATAAAGGACAATCTGCTTCATCCATCAAGCTGAAAAATCCTGACCTACTTCATTCCTCATGACCACTGGCTCTGAACCTTGCAGTTCTTCATTGAAGTTGTCACCTTGAAAACTAAATGCATCATGCACAACATCATTAATTGGATTATCTTCATCTAGTTGAACTCCTACTTGTGAATTTGAGGAAGAGCATCATCTTATCTTATACTGGCCTTCTCACCATGAACTCCCCATAACGTATAGTCTTCCAAGAAAGATTTCACAAGCAAATGTTCCTTAACAACTTGTCGAGCATGCCACTTCTTGAACTTGATCTTGCCATTACAGCTGGCGTAAGAGTATGCGAAATCCAAGAAATTGTTTAATCCATAAAAATATTCTGGAGAATTATGGGCAACATGATCCATGACTTATCCATAACTAGTGAGAAAATTTAGTAAAGAAGATGAGGGAGTAGAGAATAACAGGTGCCTACAAGCTTATATTCAACTTTTCCAATGTTTAACATTTTGTAGCAGTTGTAAAACCCTGCCACAACTACTACTTAGAATCATTTTATAGTAGTTATATTAATAAAACTGCTACAAATTTTCAATATTGTTGGCCATTTAAAAAAATTTAATTTCCATTTTGTAGTGGTTTTTAAATATAACTGCTACAAATGTTCATGACCGTTGGCTAAATATGAAATTCAAATTTTAAATGTTTGACAATTTGTAGCGGTTATGACATTAAAACCGCTACAAAACTTCATGAACATTGCCCAATTTTTTTAAAAATTTTATTTTCATCTTCCGGCGATTGTCAAATATAACTGCTGAAAATTCCACGACCATTGGCTAGCAGGATGTGAAATTCTAATTTCAAATGGTTGAATCTTTGTAGTGGTTACAGTTTTGAACCGCCATAAACAAAAATTTTCAAAGTTTGGAGCAGTTTTTACTATAGAACTACTACAAATTTCATCTAGTTTATTTTTTTGGTTAATTTTTGTTGTTAGTTTTAAAAATATAAATATAACTTTCATAAAAAAAAAAGCATTTAACAAGGCTCTGAAAATATAAATATCCAAGTTTTTTTTATAGATATTTGAAAAAACATATATAATTGTCCTAAAGCTAACTAATTAAAAACATAAACTAACTACTTAGAGGATGATGATCAGGTCCTCCCCTAGGAGGGGAAAGATCACAGCACTGATTATCAGATCCTCCCTCATGAGGGGCTCCCTCAGGTGCTACTGCATCAAGGCGCTGAGCAGAGTTAACAGCATCATCATCATCAATAAGAGGAGCCAGCTGGATGACGAACTGAGGGACAGGGGGAACCTGTAGATGCTCCTCGTTAGGGAAATGGAAACTCCATGACCACTTCAGTATGTAGCTCATGATATCGTGCCACTGTGTATGCTGGGAGTAGTAGTAATCAGCCTACTGCTGCATCTGATGGGCTACCGCAACTTGTATCCTGGCAACCTCTATAAGGAGCTCCTTAACAGACTCATCCCCTAGACATCTGATGGGCTACCGCAACTTGTATCCTGGCAACCTCTATAAGGAGCTCCTTAACAGACTCATCCCCTAGACATCTGACCCCGGACATCCATGCTTGGGAGCTGCCAGCCTCAGAGGCACTACTCCTACTGTATACCATACTAGTTCTAGTGCCTATCCCCATCCCCTTCACGCGCCCAGGGTGTTCAACTAGACCCAGACCCACTTTCAATAGCGCAGTGGGGGTCCATAGACCCCTATGACTCATGGGTCTGGGTTTCTCGCAGCTCAGCCTATAACTTCTGCTTCCACTCCTACCATTTTATGAAACAATTAATTATAATTACTATTTACAATAAAGTTGTTTTTATAAACAATATAACAATAAATTATTATTATAAAATAATAAATTAACTTACAATGGCCTCCTCTACCTGCTGAGAGGTTGGAGCCCCGTCATGGTCTCTATGGGTGACAGCAAATAACTCCCCGTAGTCTGTCTAATGGTTCTTTTGTTGTGTCTTCCTCTCCTAAAACAGTTACAAAATTAAATTAATATTATGAACAACAAAACACTAAATTTATAATATGAAATAACCAGCTAAGGGTGTGTTTGGTTTAAGGGAAGGGTAGGGGGAGAGAAGAGGGGAGGGGAGTTAAATTACTTTTTTAGGTTGAAGGTATTTAAATTTTGGGCAGGAACCCAAAATTTAAAAGGAATAAGAGGGTTTTGGGTGGGAACCTAAAATTTAAAAGAATGAGAGGGTAAATTTTGGATTTTTCTTGTCCAAAATTGTAATCTACCCCCTCCCCTCCCTTCAAACCAAACACACCCTAAAAGTAACTGACATTGTAAAAAGTTACCAGCTTGTTGTAAGTGATAGTAAAGGTCTTTGATCCTACTGTGTGGTGGATCGCTTACTGCCCTCAGCACCTTGTATTTCTAAGAGAAAGCACCTGCAAAAAAACAACATTAAAAGTATTAAAACAATATAACACAATTATAATTATTAAAAACATACAATTTATGAAATTTAAATTTAAATATAAATTATAATTATATTACCAGCGCTCCTCCTGAACTAGAAAAAACTCGCCCAGTCGTTTGATAGGATGCCGTCTAGGACATTCTCGATTAGCTGCTACAGAGGAATTGTCCCATCCTTATTCATACTATAGAAGAGATAATTCCTCCTATTCTTCTAGCCATCACCCATCTTCATCGGAGTGTACCTCTTCCTATTGTATCAAACGGAAAACCAAAGATATAACACAATTGAAAAAAAAATAATTAAACACGACAAATTATAAATGATACAATTAATAAATATTAATTAAATACAATTAATTACAAAATATATAATATAATTAAATACTAATGATTACCTCCACCGTTTCATCCCACGCCAGGTCCTTCGGCCCCTTGTGAATGTTCCTCCACATCCTGAAGTGAAGGAGGAACCATATCCAATTCCAGCCCAGCTCATTCAAGAAGTGGTTGAATAGATGACCCCCATTCTCAGCGGGCTGGTCTGTGGCCTCATTCCACAGACTATAACTTGTAGTGTTTGGTCCAGGCTATTCAGACCGATCACGTCCAGCCTTCTTATGGACACGTTCCCCTACTCATTTGCACAATTTACCACATACATTAGATAAATTTAAATTCACATTTAACAGGTTGAATTTAAATATTTAATTTATTAAATAAAAAATATATTTACCTTGGACCTGCACTCAAACCCAGTCGACAAGGAAGATGACCGTCGTGGGTTGTTCTGGTCCCACGTGTCCTCCTCATCCAGGGACTACCCATGTCTTTGAGCAACATCAGAATCTCAAACTCCTCGTTCTCTACGTAGTCACTAACACTAAGCCTAACTCCCTCTCCCAAAACAGCTTCAAGCACCTATGGTGCAGTCGCCTCCTGTGGGGTAGTCTGCTGTGGCTGTAGTGGGCCCAATTCCTATTACTGCTGTGGGGCTATCTGGTGTGCCGCAATCACCCTCCCACCGCAAAAACATTTAGTAACATTTATATAAAAAATAAAACAACAATAATAATAAGTTGAAAAAAATATGTAACTTTCATACCTCTAGTGAGAAAAATGAGAAATACTACAGCAAAACTCTCAGAGAGACGTCAAAGTGCTCAGATCTAATGGAAAACTCTCAGAGAACTGTCATAAAATGAAATGGACAAATGAGGCAACTGAAGGGTCATTTGGTATTCATAGCACTGAACTTTGTAGTTGTTACTGATAAAACCACTACAAACCACCTCAGGTAACAGAACACTTTATAGCGATTATCAGTAACCGCTACAAACAAAAAAACTCTTGGAATTCTGTAGCGGTTATTAACCACAAACCACTACAAAATGTCGTTTATAAAGTGTAGCAGTTTTGTAGAACTACTTCACAAGGTGACCATTTACATTCCGTAGCAATTTATCTCCATCTAATAGCTATAAAATAACCGCTACAATTGTCGCACCTGCTTTGTGCCTAGCTTGGCGCCACATTTATAGCGATTAACAAGATATAACTGCTACAAATTTGTTGGAAATTGTGCCCCAAGGGCCAATCATTGTACTTTAAACATTATTATTTTAATGAAATTTATCCATTCTGTTATCATATTATTTGCATGTTAATTGTGATAATTGTATCCTTGGATAATTCATAAAGATTGTCCTAAAATGTCCCTGGTCGGTCATCTATGTGGGAGCAGAGATGAAACAAGACCAGTATGACTTTGATAAGATATGGAGATACGAATCAAAGTCTTAGGCACTTGTAAGAGTACAAGGTGCTGGATCGACCCACTATGAGAAAGCTACATGGATCAAGTCATAAGCTTTTCTCATGTATAACCACGTCACAATGCCCTTAGACCTGAGGTCATCATGGATTCCTACATGAGAGTTGCTAAGCTTTGAACTAGTCAAAAGTCACTTTTGACCGGGTGATGATAAAGGCTACGATCAGGCTTGGTGGTTTTTCATGTGGAGGAATATGAATGATCAAGATGGAATTTGTCCCTCACATTAGTACAGAGATATTACTGGGCCCCTCGATGAGTGAGTCTGAGAAATGTATGGCCATACTATGATGAAAGGAGTTTCTGTCTCTGTTATCAGGCTACTCAGAAATCGAGAAAGTAATGGTCAGGAACAAGAGGATGACATTTTCCATGCCTTATCCTTGATCGATATATCATGTGACAAAAGGGACGTGACATGGTTGTATGACAGGTTGCATCGTAATAACGATCCTCATATGAATTGGGTAGTCGTAATGTCTTGCTAGAGGCCACTTGCGACTTTTGGGTTAGTGTAGTTATTGGACCACTGCCAACTTCATATGGGCCTACAGGGTCGCACACAAGAATGGCCCAACACGAGATAATGTTTGATTTAGGGTGGATGAATTTTATATTTATATATATATATATAATATAAAATTCATTAATAATACTATATAGATATATATATATTTTCGAAATATATATCTTATATATATATATATATAATATTATATTATTATATTTAATAATATTACATAGATATATATATTTTCGAAATATTATATATATATATATATGTATATATATATATATTATATGATATTATTATATTGTGTTGGTTTTAAATTTAATTTATTAAGATATATTAAATTTAATAACTAACATGATAGAGATATAGTATCTCAGATTTAATTTATGAAGATAAATTAAATCTAATGGCTCTTTATTTAGATTAAATAAATAGGTTAAATTAAAACTGTTGGACAGATATAATTTAAACTGAATTTATTTAATTAGCTCATCAAGATAATTAATTGTTAATTAATTTCGAAATTAATGATGATTAATTTTGAAATTTGAAAATAACCCTCATGGGTTATAAACTTGATAGAGATGATAGACTCAGGGTACATCAGAATTGAGAGCCGCAAGTTAAACCCTTGGAGACATTAGAGGCGCTAGCACGCAGTCTCAGTTGGAGAGCATTCGTGTGGATACCGGTAGAGGGAGCGGACCTGACGTATTGGCTCCTAGAGATCGTGAAAACTCTGAATCATCAAAAAGGTATGAATACTTCCAACTTGGTTTAAACGCTGTTGATAGATCCTCGATTAGGATCGGTGAAATTTTTTTAAATTCTTCCGCTGTGCTTACCGATCCTAACAGTGGCATCAGAGCCAGATCAATTGTGCGTTTAAATTGAGTTTATGATTCTTATACATGTGATATATATGTGATGTGTACGTATGTTTATAAGAAACACTCGAATATGTATGTGATTCTCATTTTGGAACAAGCGTGAAATCGATTCCGAACATGTATATCTTGAAACAGTATGTGATTTTCGTTTTGAACAAGCATAAAAATTGGGTAGGGTACCTAAGATCGTAGTTGGCGGCAATCAAATTGGGTCTAGGTTCGGATATCTATTCGGGTAATAGGGATCCGAACTATGGGGAAGACAAATTGGATCAGAAGCGTTCTGGGCCATTGTTGTTTTTTGTTTTGAAAAATTGGGTCTGAAATTTAAAAATTTAAAATTTTCAAATATTTCTTTTAAAAGGAATGTTTCTTTTTCAAAAGCTTCAAGGGCGTTGCCCCTTGCAACCCTGCAAGGGCGGCCCCCCTTGACCCCGCCCGCTAAACGGCTAGCGGGACCGCCGTGACTGTTAGATATGATTAGTTTTGATGATGTCAAATATAGATGTGAAGTGATAAGAGCAAAAAGTTTATATAATGTAATTCTTTGACTAATTACTATATTTAATGTTACATATTTTGTAGATTAGTCAAGTAAAGATTGAAGAAGATTGAATTAATGAAAATGAACAAGAGGAAGAAGAAGAAAGAAATTGAAGATAGTCAAGGAGATGCTTACTTGGATTATGAAGAATGAAGAACTTGTTAGATCTTTCAAGAAGATCAAGATTCAAGTTGTTAGAAGTGATACTGGAGGTTTTTATTATGATACCGGAGGTTTCTATGATCAAATAATGGTTGGAATAGGTTAATATGAAGCTAAAATGACTTATATATGAGTTTTGGCACTTCTAGGGGTGTTATGCTCGAGCACAAGGTGTTATGCTCGAGCACAGGAAGAACTCACTCGAGCACAGACCACTTCACTCGAGCACGGGGTGTATACTCTGTTCTACTCTGTTTGACGTTCATCCTGAGCGAGGTCTGGTATTTTGATCATATCTCTCAAACCACACGTCGGATTGACCCGAAACCAGTGGCATATAAAAGAGGACTCACAACACGTAAAATTGGAACCAGGATCACATTGAAATAAGATCAAATGAAGGAGATATGATTCGTGGAAAATGAAACATAAATCACCGTCACTTTTCGACACAGGTTCGGTATTTTGCTCGTAACTTACAAACTACACATCGGATTGAGACGAGACTAGTGCCAAATGAAAGTAAACTCAAAGAGCTTTCCATGGATAGGTAATTTGCCTAATTTGAACGTATATTCTAGGAGCTATGCCTTCTGGAAGTTGATGCTTGTGCAGACTAGCGAAATATACACTCTTTCGATCATAACTTTTAGAATACAAGGAGTTTGGAGCTGATTCTTGTTGCATTGGAATGCATTTGGCAAGACCATTCTTATGATACATCATTTGAATCAAATGAACAAAATTTTTCTAAAGTGGCCCCACATCACCCGCGAGTGTAAAAATTGACTCTCTGAAAAAGTTGTGCGAGTGATGTCCAGAAGCAGCTGAAACGTGAAGGAAATTTCATCACTCGAGCACTAGGATCCATGCTCGTGCATTGGATGATTTCTCACTCGAGCACATGGAAGTTTTGACGTGGAAGTGATAACCCGAGAAGAAGTTTGTACGTGGAAGCATGAAACTCACTCGAGCATGACTGGTTGTGCTCGAGTGATTCGAGAATTCACTCGAGCAGATGCGAGTGAAGTGCAGCGAGTGCTTGCCTGAGAGGAAGTCAGAACGTGGAAATATGAACTGCACTCGAGTGAGGCATATTGCACTCGAAGTGAGGACCCGACAGAACGTGGTAGAATGCACAAACAAAACAGAGCCTCACAACCATCAATCCAAACATGGTTAAACGTTATACAATCATTATGTTTTCACTTGTTATTGTTTCTAAACATTATCTAACATATATTTCAAGTGTAAAATAGGAGATTAAATATTTGGGTTGTATCTTCAAGAACGGAGGTCACAACGAATATCTTCACTCAACGTGATGAGTCACAGAAGCCAGAAAATCATCTTTTGACCAATGATCCAACATACCCATGACTAATACTTCATCATTTTAGTGATTAAGTATTTTACAGTGTGAAACAGGAAATTTAACGGTGAGCTTACAGATTCAAATGAAAGAGTCAAGAATGGCGGGCGACATCATTACACACCGAGCATCAGCTACCTACCACGACAAGTAACTGACCCACCATGAGAGAATGTTTGGAAACTCAAACGAATTCATCCCGCTCCACAATGTGATGTACAGCTCAAAACGAATCTTCCTGCTGTTCAACAAAACGCTCCACTTTGCAACGGACAGTAGCTCGTTTTCAAATATGCTCAACGGTCAAAATGACTCCAACGGATGAATGCTCACAACGGTCATCATATTCATCAACTATAAATGAGAGAGCATTCAACGTCGATGGGAATATGAGAAGACAGAGAAAACAGTGCAACGACACCAACATGCGAATAACATGAATCCTTTGCTTCTACCCAAACTCTCTCTGTTTTCCAGTTTCAGTATTACTTATCATTGAGAGAGTGATTATTTGTATTGTACTTCAGTGAGCATTATATCCACTCTGTGAGAGGGTTGATCTTCTTACGGGGAAGCAGTAGAGAGAATTGCCAGTAAGACATTCTACTCGTAAGACTTACAAGGTGCAAGCAGTAGAGAACGTTGCTGCTCATAAGACTTACAGGGGTGTAAGCAGGAGAGAACGTTGCTGCTCGTAAGAGTTGCATGTGTAAGCAGGAGAGGAAGATCTTCAGGATTGCTCTGCTCGTAAGACTTGCCGTAAGGGGGAGTATTTCAGTGAGAGATTTGTAAAAGGTTTCACAAGTACCCGGCTAAACTTGTGGGATTGTAAAGGCTTTTCTTGTGCCTGGATTAAACAAGAAGATAGTGGATTTGAAAATCTCAGGAGGAGCCTGGGGACTGGACGTAGGCCATCACAGATTGGACCGAACCAGGATAAATCACAATTTGCATATTCTCTTCCCTAAACACTTATATTTCCAGTATATATTATTTTATCTAACTGTTGATTTATAAACCTTCATACTTACCGCTTTCGTTAAGATACGAAAAGATTTTTAAAGCTCTTAAGTTTTTATTACACACCCAATTCACCCCCCTCTTGGGTGATAGCCGGTTCTAACAGTGACCACCTCTGCTTAGCGCAATATAATCTGATCATGACATTTATTGCTTTTCATATTGTATGAATTCTTGTTGTGGTTTATTATTTATCCTTGTTTGGGTATGGTGAACAACATGGCTTTAGAATTTTACAAAGGTTGTAATATTTAAATATGGCCTGCGTGCCGTGCCTTTCTCTAAATACTCTCGATGTACATTCTCTTCTCATCTCACTCCCCTCGAATGTTTAAACGAGGTTTCTCTCAATGTATTTCTCTTTTTTTTTAGAGAAGTCCTCTCATTGGCTTGGGAGGATTTTAGGTTAGGTAAGCCATGTTGTGTCACGTTTAAATTATGCTTTTGATAAGATCATTGCATGATTACTTTTACGTTTATATGTATTTATCTGTATGAGATACGACCACGATTGCATCCATATAAACAAAACTAATTAATTAAGCCCTCTAAATTAAATCTTAAGTCATAATGCCGTCAATTAATGAATACTTGTCAAAACCTAGATCGCTCAATTGTGGAAACCACCAAAGTGGATGCACTTGAGTTATCTTGATGAGACAAGCTTGAGTAATTGTGATGCTCATAATATTCATTATTGTTTTGACTTAATTGAGATTAACAAAACGGTTTTGAATCTCAAGGCATTAGATAGGGTTAAACATGCCAGATCATATGATGATTAAATCCCATAAAGATCTAAGAGTTACATGTGATGTAATTGGTAAATAGGTTACCTACCTAAATAACTTGAATTTAAGCGTCTTGCCAAAGCGGACTTAAGTTTAAGCCAAATATGGATCTTAGCCCACTAATTATTATATTGAGGGTTGTTAATTTAGTGGGAGATTACTAACTAACTTTGCATATTTTAATTGTAGAATCATGTCAACTAGTAATACTGCTACACTATCATTGCGATCGGTCCTTGAGAAGGACAAACTCAATGGGACAAACTTTCTTGACTGGTTCAGGAACTTGAGAATTGTTCTCAAGCAGGAAAGAAAGGTTTATGTCCTAGATCAACCCATTCCTGAGGAGCCTGCGGCTAATGCTCCAAGAGCTCAGAGAGATGCTTACACAAAGCATAAGGATGACTCTGTAGATATAGGTTGTCTGATGCTTGCCACTATGGTTCCAGAGCTCCAAAAAGAGCTGGAACTCATGGAGGCTCATGAGATGATGTACATCTCAAGGAAATGTTCCAGCAACAGGCAAGGCAAGAAAGGTATGAGACCACAAAGGCCTTTTATTCCTGCAAAATGGCTGAAGGTGCATCAGTTAGTACTCATGTGTTAAAGATGAAAGGCTATATTGATCACCTTGAGAGGCTTGGATTTCCCATGAGCCAGGAGTTAGCTAGGAACTTGATCCTCAACTCACTCCTGGAGAGTTATGACCAGTTTGTTATGAACTACAACATGAACAACACGGAGAAATCAATTTCTGAGCTGCATGGGATGCTCAAAACTGCTGAGCAAAGCATTAAGAAAAAGCCTAGCACAGTTTTAATGGTTTAGAAAGGAAAGGGTATGAAAAAGAAAGGGAAGGGCAAATGGAAGGGTAATGGCTCAGGTGGTAAGACCAAAGAGTCAAACAAGCCCGAAACCAAGCCTGCACCCAGGAAGGCAAAGCCTCCAAAGGAAGGATCTGCTACTTCTGCAATGAACCCGGTCATTGGAAGAGGAATTGCAAACTCTACCTAGAAAATCTGAAAAAGGACAAGAAGGATAGCGGGGCTATCGCTTCAGGTATTTATGTTATAGACATTCATTTTTCTACTCCTCTACATGGGTATTAGATACTGCATGTGGTTCTCACATTTGTACAAATGTGCAGGGTCTAAAGGACAGTAGAAAGCTGAAGAAGGGTGAGGTGGACCTACGAGTTGGAAACAGAGCAAGAGTTGCTGCTTTAGCTGTAGGCACTTATGAATTAGTTCTGCCCAGTAGGCTTTTGTTAGTTTTGAACAATTGCTATTATGTTCCTACTTTGAGTAGTAACATTGTTTCTCTTTCTTATTTGGATAAGGAAGGTTATACTTCCATTACTAGGAATGGTAAATGTTCTATTTATCGTAATGACATTTTCTATGCTGATGGTGATTTGCATGTTGGTCATTATATATTAAATTTGGAACATCTTAATAATGGGAATATCTATAACGTAATTACTAAGAGGATAAAATCAAACGATTTGAATCCGACCTACCTATGGCATTGTCGTCTAGGCCACATAAATGAGAAACGCATTTCTAAACTCTATCAAGATGGATTTCTAAACTCATTTGATTTTGAATCATATGATACATGCAAATCTTGCTTATTAGGAAAGATGAATAAGGCACCTTTCACTGGGCACAGTGAGAGGGCTACTGAATTATTGGGCCTCATACATACAGATGTATGTGGACCATTAAATATAGCTGCCAGAGGAGGTTATGTCTACTTCATTACATTTATAGATGACTTTAGTAGATATGGCTATATCTATCTAATGAAACATAAATCTGAATCTTTTGAAATGTTCAAAATATTCCAAAATGAAGTACAAAACCAACTTGGTAAAACAATTAAAGCATTTAGATCTGATCGAGGTGGTGAATATTTGAGCCAAGAATTCACTGACCATCTTAGGAGTTGTGGGATAATCTCACAATTGACTCCTCCAGGAACACCACAATGGAATGGTGTTTCTGAACGGAGGAATCGAACACTATTAGATATGGTTCGATCTATGATGAGTCAAACAGATCTTCCACCATCCTTTTGGGGACATGCCCTAGAGACAGCCACGTTCACACTAAATCTTGTTCCATCTAAGGCAATTGAAAAGACACCATATGAGATATGGACTGGAAAGAAACCAAGTTTATCTTTTCTTAAGATCTGGGGATGTGAGGTATATGTTAAGCAACAAGCCTCTGATAAATTAGTGCCCAGATCCATAAAGTGCCTTTTCGTAGGGTATCCTAAAGAAATGAAAGGATACTATGTCTACAATCCTACCGATAACAAAGTGTTTGTTATTCGAAATGGCAAGTTTCTAGAAAGAGAGTTTGTCTCTAAAACAACCAGTAGGAGCGACGTACATCTCGAAGAAATTCGAGATCCACAAGATGGTACAGAACCACAGATGGAAATTAGAGAAGACTCACAACAAGTTGCTGAGCCTCTTCAAGTAACACAAGGTCCATGAAGATCTGATAGGACACGGCATCAGCCTCAGAGATATGGATTTCTGATTACTGAAGGCCGTGATGTGTTGCTCATTGAGCAAAATGAGCCCACCACCTATCGAGAAGCCATAGTGGGACCAAACTCTGAGAAATGGCTAAATGCCATGAAGTTTGAAATGCAATCCATATACGACAATCAGGTATAGACCTTAGTCGATCCACCTGAAGGTGTAAAAACTATTGGGTGCAAATGGGTTTTCAAGGAGAAAACTGACATGGATGGCAATGTAAATGTCTTCAAGGCACGACTGGTTGCAAAAGGATTCACTTAAACTTATGGTGTAGACTACGATGAAACCTTTTCCCCAGTTGCAATGGCCAAATCAATCAGAATCCTTCTTGCCATTGCAGCATATTATGACTATGAAATATGGCAGATGGATGTCAAAACAGCCTTCCTTAATGGAAAGCTGCTTGAGGATGTGTACATGACACAACCTGAAGGTTTTGTACGTCTAGAGGACTCTGGTAAAATTTGCAAGCTTCAAAAATCCATTTATGGATTGAAGCAAGCATCTCGAAGTTGGAATCATCGTTTTGATGAAGTAGTCAAAGAGTTTAGATTCATTCAAAACATCGATGAACCTTGTGTTTACAAGAAGGTTAGTGGGAGCATAGTTGTATTTCTAGTGTTTTATGTAGATGACATCCTACTCATTGGGAATGATATTCCTACCTTGCAGAGTGTCAATTCTTGGTTAGGAAAGTCCTTTTCAATGAAAGACTTAGGTGAAGCCACCTATATCCTAGGGATTAGGATCTAAGGGATAGATCCAAAAGACTAATAGGCCTAAGTCAGAGTACATACATAGATAAGATACTGCATAGGTTCAATATGCATGATTCAAAAAGGGGTTACATGCCTATGTCTCATGGCATCCATCTTAGCAAGGATCTGTGTCCTAGTACACCTGATCAGCGAGATCGCATGAGTAAGGTTCCATATGCCTCCGCCATTGGATCCATCATGTATGCCATGTTATGTACTCGACCGGATGTCTCGTTTGCCTTAAGTATGACCAGCAGATACCAACAAGATCCTGGTGAGGGTTATTGGACTGCCGTTAAGAATATCCTAAAGTACTTAAGAAGGACTAAGGACTTATTTTTGGTCTATGGTGGATTGGATGATGAGCTCTGTGTAACCGGTTACACAGATGCAAGTTTTCAAACTGACCAAGACGACCTTAAATCGCAATCTGGATATGTATTCCTCCTGAATGGTGGAGCAGTAAGCTAGAAGAGCTCCAAGCAAAGCACTAAAGCAGATTCTGCAACAGAAGCTGAGTATATAGCAGCATCAGATGCAGCTAAAGAAGCCGTTTAGATCAGAAAGTTCATTATTGAACTAGGGGTGGTGCCTACCATCTCAAATCCAATAGATTTGTTCTGTGACAATAGCGGTGCTATTGCACAGGCCAAGGAGCCTAGGTCACATCAAAGGACCAAACACATACTCAGGCGATTTCATCTTATTAGAGAAATCAATGATAGAGGTGATATAAAGATATGCAAAGTAGCAGGAGAAAATAATGTTGCTGATCCTCTTACTAAGCCACTTCCACAGGCAAAGCATGAGCGTCATGTTAGGGCAATGAGAATTAGGCAAATTAATGATTGCACCTAGGGCAAGTGGGAGGATGTTGGAAATTGTGCCCTAAGGGCCAATCATTATACTTTAAACATTCTTATTTTAATGAAATTTCTCCATTCTGTTATCATATTATTTGCATGTTAACTGTGATAATTGTATCCTTGGATAATTCATAAAGATTGTCCTAAAATGTCCCTGGTCGGTCATCTATGCGGGAGCAGAGATGAAACAGGACCAGTATGACTTTGATAAGATATGGAGATACGAATCAAAGTCTTAGACACTTGTAAGAGTACAAGGTGCTGGACCAACCCACTATGAGAAAGCTACATGGATCAAGTCATAAGCTTTTCTCATGTATAACCACGTCACAATGCCCTTAGACCTGAGGTCATCATGGATTCCTACATGAGAGTTGCTAAGCTTTGAACTAGTCAAAAGTCACTTTTGACCGGGTGATGATAAAGGTTACGATCGGGCTTGGTGGTTTTTCATGTGGAGGAATATGAATGATCAAGATGGAATTTGTCCCTCACATTAGTAGAGAGATATTACTGGGCCCCTCGATGAGTGAGTCTGAGAAATGTATGGCCATACTATGATGAAAGGAGTTTCTGTCTCTATTATCAGGCTACTCAGGAATCGAGAAAGTAATGGTTAGGAACAAGAGGATGACATTTTCCATGCCTTATCCTTGATCGATATATCGTGTGACAAAAGGGACGTGACATGGTTGTATGACAGGTTGCATCGTGATAACGATCCTTATATGAATTGGGTAGTCGTAATGTCTTGCTAGAGGCCACTTGCAACTTTTGGGTTAGTGTAGTTATTGGTCCACTGCCAACTTCATATGGGCCTACAGGGTCGCACACAAGAATGGCCCAACACGAGATAATGTTTGATTTAGGGTGGATGAATTTTATATTTATATATATATAATATAAAATTCATTAATAATATTATATAGATATATATATATATATATTCGAAATATATATCTTATATATATATATATATATTATATTATATTATTATATTTAATAATATTATATAGATATATATATTTTCGAAATATATTATATATATATATGTATATATATATTATATGATATTATTATATTGTGTTGGTTTTAAATTTAATTTATTAAGATATATTAAATTTAATAACTAACATGATAGAGATATAGTATCTTAGATGTAATTTATGAAGATAAATTAAATCTAATAGCTCTTTATTTAGATTAAATAAATAGGTTAAATTAAAACTGTTGGACAGATTTAATTTAAACTGAATTTATTTAATTAGCTCATCAAGATAATTAATTTTTAATTAATTTCGAAATTAATGATGATTAATTTTGAAATTTGAAAATAACCCTCATGGGTTATAAACTTGATAGAGCTGATAGACTCAGGGTACATCAGAATTGAGAGCCGCAAGTTAAACCCTTAGAGACATTAGAGGCGCTAGCATGCAGTCTCGGTTGGAGAGCATTCGTGTGGATACCGATAAAGGGAGCGGACCTGACGTGTTGGCTCCTAGAGATCGTGAAAACTCTGAATCATCAAAAAAGGTATGAATCCTTCCAACTTGGTTTAAATGCTGATGATAGATCCTCGATTAGGATCGGTGAAATTTTTTTTAAATTCTTCCGTTGTGCTTACCGATCCTAACAAAATTAACCGCTATAACTTATGGCAGGACATTGGCTCCAAATTTGTAGCGGTTTGTTTTTTTTTGAACTGCTATAAATATCATTGGCTTACCAATGCACCACTTGGCATGAAGCTTACTACTACAAATTTATAGTGATTTAGGTTAAAACCACTACAAATAGTCATATTTGTAGCGGTTATAGCTAACCATCACAAATGCACCACTACGAAATGCCCTTTTTTGTAGTGTTTTATTTACCAATATACCTTGTAAATATTTGTGGCATTCAATAAAATAAAATGGTGAATTTTGGTGAACTTGGAATGATAAAAATACCCTTGGTTGAGGTTATAAGAAAATTAGGCTAAAATAATACACAAAGACAATTTTTGTCTTCCAAAAATCTTATTATTAAAGCACAAATTGGAAAATAGAAGAACGCAATTTTTGGTCCAATAATAAGGGTAAAAACTTGGCCAAAAAGGGAGAAAAAGGAAGAAGCCACAATTAAATACAAAAATATGAGGCCAAAATAGTAGTTTGCCAATAAAGCAAAGAGCTAATTATTTTCCCATTTCCTTGAAGTAATTTTTGGTCAAATAAGAAAATAAGAGGGAAAATAAATATTGGAGATAAATATCCAAATTTGAAGAAATTGTGGCCTAGTAAAGTAAGTTGGAAAAGTCAAAAAGTAAAAATGGAGTGATTGATTATTTAAAGAAGGGAAATATGGAAAAAGCAAGAAGCATTAATTATTTCCCTTTTCTCTTGTAAATTTCAGCCAAAGGGAAATAAAAAGGGGGGAAATATTTACTTGGAAGAGAATTATGCCATGTGTAATTATCTTGAGCCAAGCAAAAAGCAAGAAGTCATAAAAGTATATTCACATGGTAAAACTAACATTAAAATATATTATTATTAAGGAGGTGTATGAAGATATTATAAGAGCTCTTCTCTTTCCATTTCAAGACACAATTTTCTGCCAAGTGGGAAAAATAGAGAGAGAAAGAGAGCTTGAAGAAACAAGAGCCAAGAGAGAGCTAGAGAGAAGCAAGACGCAAGAATCAAGGTATATTAGTGTGAAATTCAAGTGTTTAGCTCTTTTGTTCATGTATAACTCCCTTTAATCTCTATGCCACCATGAATATCATGTTTAGCAAACAAAAATCCAAGAAGAGAGAGAGAGGAAGAGAATGGCTAGAGAGAGAAAGAGGAGAAATCAAAAGGTAATCTCAAGAACCTTGATTATCTTGTTGATTATGATGTTGTTGTGGTTATTGTTGCCTTGATTTATGGTTGATTTGATTGATTTTGTAATTTTGGGATGATGAAACCGTAAGGGGTTATGCTACCCAAATTTCTACAAATCATGATTAATAAGTGTTTAAGAGGTTAAACATATAATTAGGAGTGCAAAGGAAGGTGTTTAAGGGGTTAAATAAAGAAAACCCAATTTTCCCTTTTATGTTATAAGTTTCAGTCAGACATAAAAATGGGGGTTAGAGTTAGAATTTCATCAATTTGATGGTTCGATTGGGTTTAGAAGGGAAAATTGTGTAGGGTATATGTTAAGTGTGAAATGTGAAAGGCATTAGAATGTGAAATGACAAGAATATCCTTAAAACCCTAAGTTAGGGGTTGCCAAGGGCATTTTTATCTTTTGGAAAGAGAATTTGGCAATTCTGAGGTAAAAAATGGATTCTACACATGAAATTGTATAGGATTAGCCTTGGTCATAATTTTTGGAAAAGTACAGTTAGATCGGGTATAAAGGGACTTGGACCGAGTCCCTAGAGGTATTTTGGTAATTTTGTAGTTTAAGCTAAGATAACCAACAAAGTGAGTTTAGAACAATACATGAATGAGTGATAATTCAATTCTTGTAAACTTGGAATTTTAGTACCGGACAGTTTGCCCAAGCAGGGATAGGGTTCAGAACAGATTGTGAGCTGAAAAGGGATTTAAGGCAGTAACTCTATCTTTCATACACTATGTGAGCTTGGATATGCTTTATGTATGCCATCTTTGTGATATGTATAATGCATACACATTATCTAACTGGTATGGGAAAAGCACAAGTATCGTTCAGGGGGAAAAGCACAAGTACCCTACGGCCCAAAGGGGACCCAGTTATGATACACAGTGCCAAGAAGGTACATTGCCCAGTCTGTGGTCTTAAGCCCAACTGAGGTATGGACAAGTAGGGGTTCTAACAATAGTTGGCCCTGAATATGTGTGCATACGGATTATTATGATTACAGTGTTATTATTCAGTTTCATTATATGGTGCTTGCATATTTAATTTATTGCATTTTCTATGAATGATTGCCTGTTACTATTGAGATTCATTTGAATCTTACCCTTTTCAATATTAAAAAATGTTCCAGCAGAAGCTAGCGGCTCTAAGGGTAAAATGGTAAATACTGGTGTGTGAGGGTATTGGTTCAAGCAAGGGCTATCATTGGTTATTGAATCTCACCCTTTTCAATATTTAAAAATATTCCAGTAGAAGTTAACGGCTCTAAGGGTAAAATAGTAAATACATGCGTGTGAGGGTATCGGTTCATGCAAGGGCTACCGTTGGTTATCCTTAGTTTTATTTTGGTAGTTTTGTACAATTTGTATATATTTCTCAAACCCTATGGGGATTTTTTGTATTGTAAACAAGTACTTAATATTAGTATATATGTGCTATTTTTGTATGCCTGTGGAACTATGCCTTTATTACTCTGGCAAATATCAAAATGTTAAGGGGTTTGACACTTAGGCCCCCAAATTCGGACTCAGTATTTCTCTCATGGAGTCATGATTCATTAATTACCAAATTAATTAATTCATTTCACGGGGCTACTAACCTTTTCTCATTCATTTATTACCAGAGTTCTTTATTCATTTCTCTACTTATTCTCCCTTGCACATACATGTACAAACATATATACACCATCCAGGACATGTTTATACAAGCATTCTCATACTGTGATAACTCAAACATAAATGATTATCACGTAACATTCTTCAATTCCCCATCACATTCTCTTCTTGAGCATCTTCATGCACTTCTCTTATGCACTTCATACTTGTATAGTTGGTTGGGGGAGGCTGAGATTTGAGGGAATCTCAATAGCAAACAATGCTAACTATACATGTAACATAATGCTTAGTGCATGACATGATTGCTTACATAAATTCATACTAACATAATGACATTTGCATACTCAATACTTTACAATATACTTATTGCTATAGCATAAGTACAAACAGAGCTTCAATCATTCATGTTCCATACAATTCATTAAAGAAATAACACATATCATCATACATATCAAATACATATAAGTCAAGAGAGTTTAACTACCTTTCGGACTTGTGTCCTTTATTTCTAACCATTGAAGCTTCTTGGGAAATCTTCTATTCTTCTTCTTTCTTGATTTCTCGTGGCCCTAAATAAATATCACATTATTAGTGCCATGAAAAATGAATACCCATTGGGCTGCCTTAGCCTCATAGGCTTACTTTTACCCTTAGAATTCATACTAATTACATTTGGCTCTTTTCTTTCTCAAATTTGCATGATAGCTAAAAGTTCCTATCTTTTCGACCAAAATTTGAAAAATCATAATTAATTCTATAGAACTCCAATTGGGGTGGCTCAAACTCCTACTTAACGCTCTTTGAGTCTATTTTAAAGATAAAATACTACTTAGAGCCAATTCTAGTCACAAAATTCCAGAATCACGACCAAAGCCATACTGGTCCAGGATTCTGTCTAGATTCAATATATAACTTCAAAAATTCATAATTCTTAGTGCACTAGTCCAAATGGCACAAATGACCTATCAAATTAAAGCTTGATAAGTTTAATTTTATGCTAAAAAATTTCATGGCCATTGGACAACCATATATTACCAAAAAATACAACACATTCTAGCTGCCATGCAGGAAACCCTAATTGGCAGCAACATTCCTACTTTTTGGAATTCAAATCCATTCTTTCTAAAATTGTGCCAACCACTAATTCTTACACAATTTTGCCCAAGGAATCCATTGGAGACTTCAAAAATAGCAAAATCATGCTCCTTCTTCATGTCCTATTTTGACTAAAAATTAGGTCATATGGCAACAATTCACCAATTCACAATTTATTCACTATACTTGGTTCATATGCTTCCCAAACCTCATAATTACCACATGTATATGACCAAAGCATGATGAAACCCGAAAAACCCTTGGTGACCAAAAATTAGGTTAGCAAGATGATTCCTCAAAACTTAGCCAAACAATATGACATATGACTCAAATTAAACCCTAAGCTCACCTCATGCTCTTTCTTGAGCTCTTTTCTTGATTATCTAACTTTGGCTCTTGCTAGAAGACTCAAAACATCTCCCCTTGAAAATTCTAAAACCATAGAGAGGAGAACAATATTTAAGAAGGAAGTTTGAGCTCAAGAGGTAATTTCAAGGTGAAAATTGAGCTAGAACTCTTACCTCAACCTCTGCTTTTTCACATTGGCTCTTTCTCTTTCTTCTCCTTCACTTGGCCGACTTTGGGGTTGTATGACAGAGAGTTTAATGTGTTTAATTCATTTATCATTAGCTCTTAATTTACTTGGCCGAAAATGCATGCAAGGAAATGAGCAAATACCATGTGTCAAATTTGTGTGAAGTCTTGAAAAGTTGGAGGGTTAATTAACCCATGTTGGTTTGTTTATTGGTAACACTTTCTCTTTCCTTGCTTTTCCTTAACTTGGAAAAAAATCATCATCCAAAAAGGAAGAGGAATTGTTGACTCAAGTCTCTCCCTCCTTTCTTTTTATGCCTAGCCACAATTATTGACCAAAGGTGAAAACATGTTGACTTAATTCTCTTTCTTTCTTTTTGACTTAGTTAATTGGCAATTCTCTCTTTCCTCTTTTCTCTTAGCTTGGCCGAAATTTCCTAACAAAGAGGAAAGAAATGGTTGGCCAATTGACCATATGTATAAAGGTTCAACTTTGACAAAGTTTTATTGTAAAGTTTGTTGACTAATCCCCTTTTTTCTTTTGGCATGCCTTTTTGGATGATTTTCATGAATTAAGGGGAGGCAATTAATTGCTTCTCTTCCTTCATCATTACTCTTGCTTTTCAAGAGCAAATCTTGACCCTTCATTTTGGTTTCTAACTTTAACCTCAAGATCAAGTGGCAATTGTCTCTTTTGCCCATGATTATGGCAATATTATTTCTTGTTCCATTGGTTCTTTTAATTCTCTTTTTTACTTCTTTCTAGACACCATATCCCTTTTCCTTCCTTCTTCCAAGATGTCATTCCCTCTCTTTTGGATCTAAGTTAGGTTTTAGATCCTATTTGACTTTAGATAAAGGTGTTGGGTATTTTCCCCTGACTATTTGGAACCAACTCTTATACTTTAGTTCCTACACTAGTCTCTAAAAGTCATTATGGTTCTTAGACATTCTAGCACTCTTCCCCAACTAGGCTTAGTAGTTTACTTTATTTAGGCTTATTCTCTACCGTTTATTCCCAAAATTTAGGATATTACTTGGAGGGAGCAAGTGTATTGTTGATTGGGGCCATCACGGGCTACACCGTTGGTTTCATTACTCATTGAAGAAAGAAGTCTGAGATAAAAAAATGATTCAACTCTCATGAAGATTGAGGATAGGTGAGAATTGCCCCCACCATTTTTATGTAGTTTGTTCCCCCAATTAAGGTATGACTATTCAAAGTTCAAACTTTGAGACTGTGCTCTCCTACTGTTTGATTGATTTTGGCCCTAAGCTGTAATATGTTATAGCTAAGGACTTTTCATAGCACACAGGCAATTTTTCTCACTATTTGGCATGTTCATAATCCTTATGGGATTTGTATTAATATGTAGGGTGAATGTGCAAATTTAGCAATAAACTATTTCTCAATGTGTATCCGACACAATTAATTTTTATTGGGTCAAAAAGTAGACATAATTTTTTAGGTGGCAAATATAGCAAGGCCGTTAACTCTAATTAACTTCTGTTACTTTTTACACTTTAGGTCCCATCAGTCTTCTCACGCTTTATTATTTTAAAATATTCTTAGAAATATGTGCCTTTTTAATGGGAAAATATCACTTAAATCCCATGGGAGCAATTTTATTTCAATCAACCTCTAAAAGTTCTGAAATTTCATTGCACCCCTTTGAGTCAAAATAAAATTAAGTTTTGTTAGTGAAAATTAAAGACAATAATCCCCTATTTTATTTTTACATAAGGGCATTTACAAGATAAACATGTGAATTTACAAGGCAAATAAAGGGATTGAAAAAAAACTAAGGAGTTAACAAAAACATTTTGGCCATTCACAAGACAAATAAATGAATTCATAAGGCAATAAAAATATTCATAAGACAAATAAAGGAATTTACAAGACAAATAAAAGGATTTATAAGTCAAGGGACTCTTTCTCCAATTAGGTTAGTCTTTTGAGTTAGGCTCTCCTATTGGACTTATGTTCATTCATAATAGTTGATAGTTTTTCATCTTTTATTGTGGTAAAATTCGGCTCTAAAGCCTCTAATATATCATTTTAGACATATGAGCCTGCAGACAAATGTTTCTTGATTACAAGTTCCATATTGATCAACGTGCTTTCAGTGATTCCTGTTCTTTGTTTCACACGTTGTATCTTTTTCCTTAGTCTTGTATCTGTTAGGTCCTATTCAGCTGCTGATGACTTCACTGTTTCATGATTTTAGTTTTTCAAATTGCTTGTTCTGGACAAAAGAAACTTTAATATGGACATCATGTTAGGATCGGCAGGCACAGTAGAAGAATTTTAAAATTTTCACCGATCCTAATCAAGGATCTATCAAGGATGTTTAAACAGAGTTAGAAAGATTCGTACATTTTTCAATTCAGGGTTTTCGATCTTTAGGAGCTAACACGTCAAGTCCGCTTCCTTTACCGGTATCCACACGAATGCTCTCCAACACAAACTACTTGCTAGCGCCTCCGCTGTCCCTAAGGTTTCCCTTGTGGCTCTAAATTCTCATCCATATCTGAGTATATCTTTTCTATCAAGTTTATAACCTATGAGGGCTATATTCGAATTTCAAAATTAATCTATATGAATTTTGAAATTAATTAACAATTAATTATCTTGATGAGCTAATTAAATAAATTCAGTTTAAATTAAATCTGTCCAACAATTTTAATTTAGCCTATTTATATAATCCAAATAAAGAGCAATTAGATTTAATTTGTCTTCATAAATTAAATCTAAGATACTATATCTTTATCATTTTAGTCATTAAATCTAATTTATCTTAATTAAATTTAAAACTAACATAATATAATAATATAATATAATATATATACATATATATAAAATATTTATTTCGAAAATACATATATACATATATATAATATTATTAATGAATTTTATATTATATATATATAAATATAAAATTTACCACCTTAGATTAAACATTATCTTGTGTTGGGCATTCTTGTGTGCGACTTTGTAGGCCTATACAAAGTGGCAGTGGGCCAATAACTGTACTAACCCACAAGTCGCAAGCGGCCTCTAGCAAGACATTACGACTACCCAATTCATATAAGGATCATTAACACGATGCAACCTATTATACAACCATATCACATCCCTTTTGTTACACGATATATCAGTTAAGGATGAGGCATGGATAATGTCATCTTTTTGTTCCTGACCATTACTTTCTCGGTTCTTGAGTAGTCTGACAATAGAAATAGAACCTTCTTTCCATTGTAGTATGACCATACATTTCGCAGACTTACTTATCGAGGGGCCCAGTAATATCTCTTTACTAATGTGAGGGACAAATTCCATCTTGATCATTCATATTCCTCTGCATGAAAAATCACCAAGCCCGATCGTAGTCTTTCTCATCACCTGGTCAAAATTGACTTTTGATTAGTTCAAAGCTTAGCAACTCTTCTATAGGAATCCATGATGACCTCAGGTTAAAGGGCATTGTAACATGGTTATACATGAGAAAAGCTTATGACTTGATCCATGTAGCTTTCTCATAGTAGGTCGGTCTAGCACCTTGTACTCTTACAAGTGCCTAAGACTTTGATTCGTATCTTCATATCTTATTAAAGTCATACTTGTCTTGTTTAATCTCTGCTCCCGCATAGATGACCGACCAAAGACATTTTAAGATAATCTTTATAATTTATCTAATGATACAATTATCATAGTTAACATGCGAATAATATGATAACAGAATGGAAAAATTTCATAAAATTAATAATGTTCAAAGTATAATGATTGGCCATTTAGGCATAATTTCCAACACATCAACCGGGGATGCTGATCATGTTATGTTTGTTGGGTCATATTTCCATTATGCTGGAGGATTTGAACCTTCCCAGGTAATTGATTTGAACTTTCCGTGCCAGTATGGAAGATAATTAGCCATTTGCATATTCAGATATTGTTATGGTATTGACAGGAGAAATGATAGGGAAAAGGGGAAAAAAGAGAGAGAAACAGAGAGAACGAGAGAGAACTGAACATGCACTTCTATTCTATTATTCTATAATGAATGGATTAATAGTCTGATTACCATAGGTAGGAGAATGTCTTATTTATAGTTCCTTCTATCTTACCTATCCTTTAACGGTCATGTTAGACTAACCAACTCACCACAATAGTGGAAAATAGCCCATTTAGACTGTAATATTTAGACAGGTTATTGTGGATAAGGTCTAAAAAATATGACTAATGACAGTTTTGTAATTATAAAAAATTTTTGAGACCGGTTCTTAAAATATGTAGTCTCAAAAATATTATTTAGATAGTTATCTAAACAACTGGTTTAAAAAGATAAAAATAGAAAAAATAAAAAATTTTAAAAATTTTTAGACCGGTTATCACTAATAACCAGTCTAAAAGATAAAACATTTTAGATCGTTGTTCCTTACAATTGGTCTAAAAGATGTGGAATTAAAAAATAATATATTTTTTCCTTTTAAGACCTAATGTTTCAAATAACCGGTCTAAACACTAGTACAAAATAAGCTTTTTAGACTGTTATGTCTAGATCCGTTATAAAGGATAAGGTCTAAAAAGTGTGACTAGTGACATTTTTGTAAATATGATAAATTGTTTAGACCGGTTCCTTTTAGGTTAGGTCTAAAAGATATTATTTAGACCTTATTTCCCTTCACCTGATCTAAAAGTGATATTTTTCTGTATTAAAAATAATAAAAAGATAAAATATTTGATTTTTTTAGAGTGGGTCCAGTCTAAGTGTGTGTTCGGATAACAATGGAAAAGTGCTTTTTTTAGGTTTTGTCAAAAAGTCATCCGGATACCCCCATCAAATGCCATAATCCCTTTTTCATTCAAAACCTTGGTTTTGGGGCCAAAACCAAGGTTTTGACATAATCTACTTTTTTTCTCTTTTCCCTTGTGTGGGCCCCACACCACTCTCTCTCTCCCATCCTTTTTATTTTAATTTCGATGTTCTGTCTTGTCAGTTTTTTTAATTTTAAAATTTTAATACCCCTCTTATCAATATAAGATCTATTTTGATTATATTAAAAAAATTAGTTAAGTTAATTAACATTACATATAGACAAATTTATTTCATTTTTAGTATTAATTATGAATTTAATATTAAATAATGAATTAAGATGCATCTTTTTTAATGCCGCCAGGGTTTTCTTCTCTTATAATTTAACTTCGTTAGGTGAAATTTAACGATTTTGTTAAATTTAGACCTTAACCCTTAAATAATATGTAAAATATAATTTTATCTTTATATGTAATTATCACAAAAATTAATGTCCTTTTTATTAATTTGACAATAAAAAAAGTTATTTTGATCATAATATTCAAACATTATCATTATCTCAAAATCACTTTTTTCCCGTAATTTAGTGTGTGTTTGGATATCCTCTAAACCATGGTTTGCGAAATCCGAGACAAAACTCCTCTCACACACTTACCTCGTAAGTCGTAAAAGCTATTAAAAAAAGCTAATCCAAACACACACTTATTCTCTAAAAACTATTCAACAAAATCTAGATTGAGATCTCAACTCATATTCGGATGTTTGATTGCCGTCATGCTTTGATTAGGGTTTTTTCATCGTCGTCGTGAGGTATCTTCTTCTTCTTCCTCCTCTTATTCCCATCTAATTTATTTTCTTCGATTTTAAATATATTTTCACGGCTTTACATAGAATTTGTGATATGAGGTTTTATTTCTTTGATGCTTTCTTTCTTTTGATTAGGGTTACAGCACATGAAGTCCTAGACTCCATATCAGACCGAAGTGCAGCAACTAAATAACCTGGAGCTGTGCAAATCGACTCATTCAATTGTTACTTTGCATTCTCTAGACAAATACCCATGGATTTCCTCCAATAAACCACGCTTTCTTTCTTTGTTCTTGTTTTTTTTTTAATTTTCTTTTAGGCTAACAAGAGATAAAATTGCAATTTGTGTCCAGTATGTATCCTCTTTATGGTTATTGCTTTAGATTACATTTTTGTTCCAAGCTAAAGAGCATTCGTAGTAAGTCTCATATATTGGGGTTGCAAAAGGTTTCTTAACATAATTTTATTTTACATGCAACATCACATAGTAGTTCCCATATAAGTTTAACTATTTGAATGCTTGGTTAAGTGACAAGACGAGAAATGGTCAATTTTTTTATCTTTGGTCTTTATCTTGTTCTGGGCTGAAAACTTTCCCTTCCCTTTTTACCTTCCTTTGCCCTCTGTATACTGTCAATTTTGCTCAACATTGTAATTTGAATGGCCAAACTAACCACATCCTTTGAATGTTTGACTACCATTGCAGGATTTGTAGGTAGGTAAGGTTCTCTTAGAGCTTTGTTACCAGATTAAGTTACATAACTGGTGTTTCTGCTATAGGCTTTATTTTTTTCTTTTTCCTTTCCCTCTTGTCTTTTTGATAAATTAATTGCAGTAGATCTGCGGAAACTCCTCAGGGCCTTTGTGTATTTAAATAATGTTCTCCTCCTCCATTTCAACAGATGACATATTCTGATATGTATATGGATTTTAAAAATCCAACCATGAGGTTCAGATATGCCCTCAAAGTTGTTTACATAGTCCAGAACAAACCTAGGCTTGAAAAGTCAAGTGTAAGATGCTATATGGTGTGCTTGTTCCGGTCTTTTTGGTGGTCTTTCCTACTCTCTCTCTCTCTCTCTCTCTGTCTTTTTTATAGGAAGACTATTGAATCTACAAAAGCCAAGAGGATGCATCATTCATCTGTCATGAGAAATTGATAGTCCTGGTGTAAACATTGATTGTAAACATATTCAGTTTTTAAGTTTTGGTAGAATTTTAACAGAGTACTCTTAGATATCAACTCTTTTGTCTTTCCACTAATGGAGATGTAAAATGATTATCTCATCCTCTGTTAGGCTTGTAAGTTCGTCCTTTGTGTATCATTTTCTTGTTATGACAGTTATCTTAGGACATATTAATTAATGGTTTCATCAAATTCTGCTCTTTACATGAATTGATATACTTGACTAGTTCATGTGCTTCTTCTGCAGGAACTCAATTCCAATTGGCTACAAGCATCAAGGAGACAACTTGTTGCAATAGGTTCGTTCACATTTACCTGACCTGGTGAGTCATTTTCTCTGCTTTTATCTTATTAAAATTCTTTTTAGATATCTTTGGATAATCAATGAAATCCCAGTTATTTATCTTTATCTCTTGATTTTTTTCCCTAATAGTTCATTGTAGATATTAGATCTGAACATTTTGTACCATGTTAAAATATTATCTGCTTTATGTTACCCACAAAAAAAAAAAAAAGGAATTATCTCCCTTTCTTTTTCAACTTGCAAGCAATAGTAAAGAGTTCCTTCTCCTTTGGAAAGGTGTTCTTTCACAAATTCTTGGAAATGTGATCTTTCACAAATTCTGCCAATTCTCAAAAATGTGTAATTGTTAAGATACCTGATGCTATTTATTTCATTTTCATTAACATGTATTTTGGCTCATGTTAGTTCATGTATGTAGTTCATGAACCTTTGTCTGATTAATAGTTGTTTTATTAAATTTGTTTACACTTTAATTGCATGATTGAGATATTTTTTTTTATTAATTATTGCCATGTTTTTTTCTTATGAGCTGTTATTTTTCATCATTTAGTTACGATTATCATAGCTTACTAAAATTATATGATAGTAAAAATATAGGGCATTTTTTTTTGGATTGGGGTGTTTTAAAATCCTTCCAATCCAAAAAAAAAAAAAACCTATTTATTTTTTTTAAAAATCAATTTTTTAGACTGATTGTGGGGGAGATCAGGTCTAAAAAAGACCTTTTAAACTGGTTTTTAGAATAAAAGGTCTTAAAAGTCACACTTTTAAGACCGGTTATTAAAACATGAGGTCTAAAAAGAGTTTTTAAAACAACCGGTCTGGACTTTTTAGACCTGGTCTTCGAGCAACCGGTCTAAAAAGTGATTTTTAAGATCGGTTGCTTAACCAGTATTAAAAGTAACCGATTTTTGAAAAACCCCTCCAGAACTGGTCTAAAAAGCCTTTTTAACTAACTAGTCTAAAAAGTTATTTTTCCACCCGTATCACAACTAACTGATATCGCTAACTTCTAACTACTGCCAATCTTATTAACATTCCATATCAGATACTCTGCTTAAGGTCTAATGAATCTGCACCCAACTAATTTCCACAGGGCAGTCTTAAAATTTCTGATGTCACAGAATCTTCAAGACAATTGCTTTGCTGTTGTATGTGATGACACTGTTTTCCTAGCCAAGGCTTTTTTCAACACTAAATGTTGTTTTTGAATTCCTCTGCAGGCTGTGGATAACTGGATATATCTCCTAATCCTGGACGATCTGATCCTTCCGATTGAGGGATGTTTTCTTTTTTTTATATTCATATAATTAAATTTATAATTATTTGTCTATATAGTGACACACACAGGAAATGCAGGTAATCTTACATTCAAGGATCCTCTCTCTCTATAGTCCTTGATTGTGAAGTTTTGTTGGATTATGAAGATTGACTAGAAGAGTATAAATTTATATTTGGGCTCACACTTTTTATTCTGTCTTCTATTTTCAAAGGGAAAAAAAAAATAATTCTACAGTTGAGGATTTCAGAGGATCCAAACCAAGCACATCATCAAAATCTTACTGGATCAAAAGTAACAAAAGTGGGTCAAAACAAACCATGCTTGTAATGGCGGAAAAGGGACTCTCTTCGGGCGTTCTTGTAGGCACAACATGCAAAGATATATATCCAAATGAGGGCAGCCACAGCCAAAAGCAGAATCATGTTGGCTTTCCTCCACTCTCTTCTAAGGTTTCCCAATAAACCAGCCTTGCATGCATTGCAATTATAACACAGTTGAATCTGGTCATTGTTCCACACATAGCAATCCGGGTTATCCATCGGATTCGCCGGGTTTACCCACAATACCGGGTTCACATAGGTGTACTCGCATGCTGTTGGAGGCTTACAGCATCCTGACTGTAAAGCGAAATCAACAAGTTTATATTAGCTAGAAAAAAGTAAGCCTGTGTGTGTGTGGGTCTATCACATCATACCGTTTCAGAAGTTGTGCAAAAAAAAACCACTAAATGTGCTTTTCATCGTTTTAATTTTGTCTAAATTTGCATGATTTTAAGTTAATGCTAGCGATGAGTATTCTGAGTAGCCTTTTGAGTTGGCACAAACCTTTTCTGGGAATTTAAAATGGACCGGAATGATGCGATCTGAAGAACAATGCTGATTTAAACCATGGAAATCTTTTAGGAGATTAAATTTAGATGATCCATAGTTTTGTAGTGGTAGAAGACGCTCTTTTTTTTAATTAGTGGTGGACAAGCAGTAATAGCATGAAATTGTAAGTGGGCTTTAATATGTGACCTTCCATCTATACATCTAGATTACAATGTTACGAAAGGAATCGATGTCTTGAAGTACTTCATTTTTTTTTTTGTGATAAAAGTACTTCATATTTGAAGTAATTGATACTTAACATAGTGCTTTACATGCTGAATGTGAATTTTGTCTTATATGTCAAGTAAGGTAAATGTAGAGTACTACCTCGAGTTCTTAATGTAAGGAGATAATTGATTAATTTGGATAGATTAAAGAAGTTAGTTCTTTGTAATAAATATATGTTAATTTTTTTAAAATAGCATCTTTCATCATGACTCCTTAATAGTTCCCCAGCTGAACCTGTATCATATGTGGTGGGGCAGAATCAACTAAGATAGAAAATTAGATCCCACTTTATTAATTAATTAATTTATTTTAAAAAAGAAAAGTCACCCTCTTCTTTATCTACTATGTTGTCCCATAATGTTCGACTTACTTCACAACTAAGATACGTTGTTAATGCTCATCTTAATCTGATCAGTCAAATCGCATTTAAGAATTTAATACTTGCTCTTAGCCTCTTACGAGGATTTCGAAGATCCCTTCTTAATCCTTGAATTCAGCCACGTACACTGAAGGTGTCTTAATATTGAACATGTAACATGGTAAACGTGACAGTGGCAAGAAAATTATAAAAAAAACCCCAAATACATAAATCGATTATGGAAATAAATTAAAGAAAGGAATAGGTGCAAATTTTACTGAATAGCAATATTGTCCCGAAAGCTTTTATTGGTTTAAGGTTGCTCTTGAAAGTGTTAAAAATAAGCAATGTTACTTCTTACCATTAAAAATATTATTAGTGAACATCAATTACTCCTTTTTTAACATAGTAGTGCAACAATACTACTTTTTGAAATTTTTGGGGGTAACAATAATCCAAAAATACTTTAGGGGCAATTTCTCAATAGCGCAAACTTCCTAAACAAATTTATACCTTAACCCATTAAAAAAGTCACCAACGAGTCTGAAGAAAGACCAAGTACGAGGAAAACTCGTCAGGACAAATTTTTATGGAACGTAACCCAAGATCCAGTGTTAAGTGAAGAGAACGATGATTTAAAAAAAAACTAAAACTAAAACTTGCTCTCTCACATATCTCCAGCATAAAACCTTTTAGCATCTAAGGGTTTGTTTGGTATGAGAGGAAGGGAGGGAAAGTGGGCGGAGGAAAATTTTTTTTGAGATGGATTTAAAAAAATAAAAAAAGTGGGGTATAAAGTTTTTAATTAAGTTTTTTTACTCTTTAATCTTACATATTATCTATATTAAAATTTTGTAACCTCTCTTCTCCAATTTTCTTAAATCCAACTCATAAAAATTTTTCCTCCTCTCCCTTCTCCTCCACATCCCTCATACCAAACAGACCCTAAGAGAAACCAATAATATTTTTCAAACCCATATTTCAGAAATAGAGGAGGGAAGTACCTACCTGTATAGGAGAAATACGATTAGAGTTGAAAAATTCATAAGCTGTGGCGTAATCCTCAGCGAGCTTAGTGCAAATATTAGAACCAGCGAAACACGTACTTATCTTATGCCACCTCTCAGAACTCGTCACATGGTTTCTAAGCCAAGCAGAGAAACCATCAAGATTATATTCCTCAAAGCTTCTACCAGGAACACGAAATCTTCCATCAGGACTGGTCACGACGAACGAAAAAGCGAGAACGAAGAGGAGCAGAAGGATAAGTAAGGTCATAGAGAAAAGGTAAAAGGCCAAAAGACCTTGTCTGTTAAAGTAAGCTCCAAGGAAACCAGCCAGAGAAACCACAAAACCATAATCCCCAAAACGACGACGGGCCAACGAAAGTCATGAATACACTCGTTGTCTGGCTTGGAGGCAAGCCATATACCTGCGGCTATAATGGGGATTGAGGCTAAAAGGGCTATGAAGTTGACCACTGCAGTACGCGATGTTATTGCTTAAACCCATATGAGTTTAGTTTGTTTGGTATCTCTCTGGGAACGTACCGGTACAGTTACTATGAAGTTGTGGCTTTATGAAGGAAAAGTTGGGGGGCGGGTGGGTGTGAACGGAAATGGGTTATCTCGGAGATGGAGAAAAATAGTTGCTCTTTGTTGACTTTACAGGTTAAGATCCCACTTGTCTTTCTAATATATGTTATTAATTGCCGTTTTCGCATTTGGTCCACTGCCCTTTTTGGGAGAGAAATAAGGGGAAGAAAGGAGAGAAAGTAACTGATCGTTTAAATTAAAGGGATGCCAATTTGAATATAATGTTGTCACAAGTCAGGTCCATGTGGAGATTTTTGTCTCAGTCGTCGGATTCCACCGCCCACACAGCCAAGCAAGCGTTTCTAGTGATTTCCTTCGTCATGATGTTAAATCTTCTATTTTAAAAAGAGATGAACATATAGGAATGTGTTAGAGCACAGATGACCTTTCATGTGAGTATGGAGGTGTTTGTGGATGGAAAAATTCACATTAGTAAGATATTACCAGTGGTCATTAATATAACATCTAAACAATTAATTTGGGTAGATTATATATTAGGGAAAATTCCAGAAAAATACCTCCAAAATAGGGAAATTCTGATTCAGTACTCCAAATTCCAAAATCCCGGATCAATACCATGTTAGTACGGATGAACAATGCAGTGGCGCCAAAAGACGATTTTGCCCTTTAGCCCTTATTCTCGCTACTTCAGAATAACAACACGAGGCTCTTAATTAATAACTCCTGATTCTTGATTAACAACTCCGCTTTATTCTTTCACATATTCGCATCTAAGAAATATAGTGTTGTTAATGTAAAATACGGTGTTGTTAATAAAGAAAGAGGTGTTATTATTGGCACTGAAACTTAAATTATGAAGTTGTGAAACAAGAAATGGGAGTTGTTAATGTAGAATATGGTGTTGTTAATAACAAGACCGGTGTTGTTATTATGAAAGTAAAAAATTGAAACTGGAGTTGTTAATCAAGAATCCGGAGTTGTTAATTAAGAGCTTTAAGTTGTTATTTTGAAGTGGCGAGAATGAGGGCCGAAGGGCAAAATCGTCTTTTGGCGCCCCATGCACTGTTCATCCATACTGACACGGTACTAATATGAGATTTTGGAATTCAGAGTACTGAATCGGAATTTCCCTATTTTGGAGGTATTTTTTTGGGATTTTCCCTATATATTAGTTATTTGTAAAAAATTGTTACTTGATTTTCTTAAAATACCCTCTTAATTTTTTCAGTTACAAAAATATCATCTTAAATTATTTACATTGAAACTACTCCTTCATACAAACTCGTTTAATATGTGTAATCGATGAGGATAGTTTAGAAGAAAATGACAACTATGAGGGACAAAGGAGAAATACTTACATATTTCAGGAGTACTACGTTATTTGAACTCTATTCAATGAAAACATAATAACTCAAATTGTTTTAATCCTAGTCGGCTAATGACTCATCTAAAAAAATTCAAATTTTATCTTATTTTTTAAGAAAAATATTGATTGATCATTTTTGTTTTAGTTTTTTTCTTTTAAAGTAAGATTTTTTTCTTAAAAAAAAGATAAAATTTGAATTTTTTCATACGAGTAATCAACCAACTAAGATTAAAACGATATAAGTTGTTATATTTTTATTGGATAGAGTTTAGATGATGTGGTACTCGAGGACTATGTAATTATTTCTTAGGACAAGGTGGAGCTACGTCATAATCTGTTATAAAGATTATTTAGCTTATATTTACTTTTGCTGCATAATCTGTTTAGTAGATTATTAGCATATAATTTCATAATATGATTAGCATATCCTTAATGTAAAACATGTTTACTAAATTTGATCTAATTAAATTACTACAAAAAATGCTTTTAACATCCCTTTTTATGCCTTTTTAACGTCAAACAAGGGGACGTCTATGTGAGCAACGGAGTAAATAATGGCCATAATGTCCGTAAATAAAGGGACGCCTAAAGTCTATACTTTAGATGTCCTTTTTTTTGCAGACACTTTAGACGTCCCTTTTTAAAAAAGGCACGTCTAAAGTTTCTTTTTTTTAAAAAAAAATCATTTATATTACAGATCTGGACTAAACACTATTTGAAACAAGAAAGTACATATCATAATTAATAAAATTATAGATATAGTATTTGAATTCTAAATCCAAAATCTACACAATAATAACTCTAAAGCTAAAATCTCACATGCATAAGATGATAACAATAAGAGTAATCAGTTGCAAAAAACTCATCTGCTTCTATTATTGCTATATTTTCTCATAATAGCAAATAGAGAGGAGTAACAAGGAGAGATGAACCTCGTTTTCTCGGCAGGAACATGGGCCAAGACGCATGTTTGAGAATTTCAATTTGCAAGCCATAACAATACAAGTTAGAAGATAAAATAGAAGGGAAACCCAAAAAATAGAGAAAAGATAAAATAATAAAAAATAGTAAGAAAGCAGAACATATCTGGAGGTGAAAAAAAATAGAGAGAAGAGGAAGAAGCAAGAGTTAAAAGAGCAGGAAGAAGCAAGAAGTCTCGGATTATTGTTAAAAGAGAGAGAATTGGTAGTGCTAAGGGAGGTAGTGGTGGTTCTTCTTGTGGTGGCGGCGATGAGAGGAGTCTTCCATTTGAATCAAGAAAAAGAAGATGATGAGTGTGAGAGTGTGATACTAACAAATAAATACTCAATTTAAATTTAAACTATTTTTGGCGTCCCAAATTTAATTTAGGGAAGCCAAAAGTAGACCTTCGGTGTCCCTAAATTAATTAGGGACACCAAAGGTGAAGGGCCGTAAGACCTTTGGCATCCCTGACCTTTGGGATCCCTAGTATATTAGGGACGCCAAAGTTCCACTTTTGACATCCCAAATTTAAATTAGGGACGTCAAAAGTCTAATTTTTTTTTTACTTCAGGCATCCTAAATTTAAAGTGGGACATCTAAAATCACACTTTAGACATCCTTTTTTGAATTTGGAACGTCTAAAGTAAAAAAAAATTGTTAAATGATATCTGGTTAAGATCACAGGAAGGAAGACAACACAAACCTAGAAATGATTGTGAAATTAATATTATAATATCAAATTTTAATATTAAATGTTGATATTGAACTAACGATCAGTATTGATGTTGGTGGATTAGTGATTTTAATTAATATCAATGATATCAATATTAAATTTAATTTCATAATTTTTAATTTAATTTAATTTTAATTGATAACATTTCGCCTGGATAAAAATTAAAGCAAACACTGTATAATATGGTGCCATAGTTGTCCACACGCCTTTTATTGACAACGGTAGCGGCGCCAGTCCACGAAACCATTTTTTTTTACTTTAGACGTCCCAATTTAAAATGAGACGTCTAAAATCACATTTTGTTTTTTACTTTAGGTGTCCTAAATTTTAAAAGGGATGTCTAAAGGGTGCCTTTAGGCATCCCAACTTCAAATTGAGACACTTAAAGCTACTTAGTTATCAAAATTATAAAAATGGCACCACCTTTATTTTTTACTTCCCTTTTTTAAAAACGAACGTCCTTTGGGGTAGTAGAATCTATATTCTGTAGTAGTGTAAAGAAGTTAGTTAATATAATATTTATAAAAAAGGCGCACACACTAATCATCTTTATTAATTCTCTCCATCCATCTCTTACTTGATTATAATTAAGGGAATATGAGAAATAGGTATTACATTTAGAACTAATATCAATTCCTTGATTAGGTCCTACATTAAGGATGTCCTGTATGGATCCATCTTCTTGAAGATGATGAATCTATAAATTAAAACTAATGGTGTACATGTAAATTAGAATTAATATCAATTCCTTAATTAGGTCCTAAATTAAAACTGATTGAAGATGATGAAACTGTAAATTCATTATTACAATCATCGGTAAGCCCCAAACTGTGGTTTCAAAAGCCCTTTTCCACAAATTGAGACAAAGCTCCTCTCATATACTTACCTCATAAATCGTAAAAGCAATTCTCTAAAAGTTAATCCGAACACCCACACATTAATTGGCTGTCAAAGTAAATTAGTTACAGCTTGGTTAGGAGGTTATTCCAGCTATCTATGCTTTGTAAATATAGAGTGTCCACACACACACACACACACACATCCCTGTAATGGATTTTGTAATGATTATCAATAATACACTTCATATTCAATTTCTCCTTGATTCCTTTTTCGTTGTACTCTTCTCTTCTTCTTTGAAGTTCTTCATCAACACAGACTCTGTGATATAATATCTGAGCATTTATAGCTCCTATTCTATGATTTGTTCTTGAGCATGCTAGATTTTCTTTCTTCTTTCTCTCCTCGAGTTACAGAGGTGGTGCAGAATCCATTAAATCCTTAGTATGCGTGTCCAAAAGAGAATCTATAATTGATTCTTGTCTCTCCAGTTTTGGATGGATCGAATTACCATTCTTGGTCCAAACCAATGAATATGGCACTCCAATCCAAGAACAAATTCCACTTTGTCGATGGAATAATTTCAGCTCCGCCGATGAATGACCCTATGTTTTTGATTTGGGAATAGTCTAATACTATGGTCGTGGCATGGCTTACACGATCGATTTCCTCTACGATTGCATAAAGCATCCTCTAGATTGATCAAGCTGTGGATATTTGGGAGGATTTTAAGAGTCAATTTTCACAGTATGATATGTTCCAAGTTGCTGATTTACAAGGTGAATTACATTTACTCAAGCAAGGTGATTTTAAAATGTTAGTGAGTATTTTACCAAACTCAAAATCATTTAGGATTAATTGATGAATCTTCGTCCTCCTCCAATATGTAGTTGTTCTAATCACGTCTATGTGGTGTATTTGATAAAATAAACAAGTATCAAGAACAAGATTATGTGATAAGGTTCATGAGAGGTCTTAATGATAAGTACACCACAATTAAATATCATATTGTAGGAATAGAATAATTGAAGAGAGAGAACTGGCATACCGGGGCGAATCCATGTTCGGATCCAGCTCAAGGTTCCAATGCTCTATAATTGTGCCTACACAATTATTAGACTACTAGAGCCTAATTGTGATTTGCACAGCAGATCACCAGAACCAGAAAGATGGTAGGAGAGAAGAGATTGGCAGAAAGCTCAATGGCGTGGTGAATTGCAATTGAGGAGGCACACCCTATTTATAGTAGTTTATGGATGCCATTAATTAGGAAACGTGTGCACTCCTTCTTGCCCTATAAGACAGTAATTAAATTAATTGATTCTAAATTATTTTCCTAATTATGGTGATTTATTCCTCAATTAACAAATCCATAATTATTACTGAATCATTCCCCAATCTGCAATTAATGCTAATTTTATTCTTATTTGAGTAGGCTACTTATATCCTAATCAAATAGTCTAGCCCATCAAGGGCAGACTTGGACCCAAAGTCCAACATCTCCCACTCGCACTTGATGGGTCTCCCATCGTGCGTGCGTTACTCGTTCTAGTTTCATACTTGGCGTCTGTATTGACTGCGTGGGCAAAAACGTCTTTAAGATTTGGTGCTTGTGATACTAGAAATCCCTTATATCGGATCAGCATCCAAGAACACCCTTTATATATAACCGTAAGCTATATGTTCATTGCCTCATATGCCCCATATTCTCCCATAAATATTACTCATGGCATATGTAATCCCTCTTGAGTTAATATGTTGATTAACTCAGATTGCCTTCCACACACATAGTATTCACACTTACTAGCTACATATAGAGCTAGTAAGGGGTCGACCATAGATACTAGTACATCTTATGTATCTAGTAGTAAATCTTCCTTTTTAACTAAACATCAGTCCATCTTGACTTGGTCACTTTCCTAGTTTTCACTCGTCTGACATAATCGAATGTGATCATGGAGCTTCAGCTAAAGTAGCTATCACCAAACCAAGCTTTCATGATGCCGCCTAAGTCTTAAGGGCATCGTGAAAGGATTTTTCATTCCTGGGACTCACACTGCAGTGAACTTGGGATCTTTTACCTACATCCCGTGTTGCAGTCTAACTCTTAAGCACATGCAGTATGAATTGCATGTTACGGTGAATGGTTTGAGGTGTATGTCGATTTCTTTATCTTTCACCGTACAGACATTAGTTCCAAAATGTACTCAACATTCAAACTAGAACTTTCTTTTTCACAATATCTCTTTTACAATCTCATTTATGAAAAAGAGTTATTTGCCAGGCTACAGGTCTGTATTCATGCTTTGATCCATTTTATGTCAATATGTACACATATAGATTTCATCTCAGTCTAACTGAGGTGACTGAAATGTAAAGATTCTTCTTGACCATCTCATGGTGATCATTTACTCATCTTACCCTCCCATGCCCCCGCAAAACATGGGAAGATGGTTGTTCATATGAGTGAACCAACCTCTCTTCTGACCTGTACGACATACAAACTTGTATACCTTATATGTATTTGCTCATAACATACATACTATTTCTTTTATCTTCATATAAAAAAGTTCATGACCTTACATTTTATTTGCGCCTCAAGATTTTCACTAACTCAAAGAAAATCAAGCTATGGGCTCAATAAGCGGATCTACTAGTATTCTGTCAGTAGAAGGTCATTGAACCGTCGCTTTCCCTCTTTGAAAGAATATCTCTCATAGAGATATATCAAAAAGTATGTTTCGCCTTGCTGTGATACTTAGTGTTGGAAATTGTGCCCAAAGGGCCAATCATTGTACTTTGAACATTATTAATTTAATGAAATTTCTCCATTCTGTTATCATATTATTTGCATGTTAACTATGACAATTGTATCCTTGGATAAATCATAAATATTATCCTAAAATGTCCCTGGTCGATCATCTATGCGGGAGCAAAGATGAAATAAGACCAGTATGACTTTGATAAGATATGGAGATACAAATCAAAGTCTTAGGCACTTGTAAGAGTACAAGGCGCTAGACCGACCCATTATGAGAAAGCTACATGGATCAAGTCATAAGCTTTTCCTATGTATAACCACGTCACAATGCCCTTAGACCTGAGGTCATCATGGATTCCTACATGAGAGCTACTAAGCTTTGAACTAGTCAAAAGTCACTTTTGACCGGGTGATGATAAATGCTACAATCGGGCTTGGTGGTTTTTCATGCAGAGGAATATGAATGATCAAGATGGAATTTGTCCCTCACATTAGTAGAGAGATATTACTAAACCCTTCGATGAGTGAGTATGAGAATTGTATGGCTATTCTATGATGGAAAGGAGTTTCCATTTGTATTGTCAGGCTACTCAGGAATTGAGAAAGAAATGGTCAGGAACAAGAGGATGACATTATCCATGTCTTATCCTTGATCGATATATCGTGTGACAAAAGGGATGTGACATGGTTGTATGACAGGTTACATCGTGATAATGATCCTCATGAATTGGGTAGTTGTAATGTCTTGCTAGAGGCCGCTTGCGACTTTTGGGTTAGTACAGTTATTGGGCCACTGCCAACTTCATATGAGCCTACAGGGTCAAACACAAGAATGGCCTAACACCAGATAATGTTTAATTTATGGTGGATGAATTTTATATTTATATATATAATATAAAATTCGTTAATAATATTATATATATATATATATTTTCGAAATACATATCTTATATATGTGTGTGTGTGTATATATTATATGATATTATTATACTGTGTCAGTTTTAAATTTAATCTATTAAGATATATTAAATTTAATAACTAACATGATAGAGATATAGTATCTTAGATTTAATTTATAAAGATGACTTAAATCTAATGGCTCTTTATTTGGATTAAATAAATAGGTTAAATTAAAAGTGTTGGACAGATTTAATTTAAACTGAATTTATTTAATTAGCTCATCAAGATAATTAATATTTAATTAATTTTGAAATTAATGAAGATTAATTTTGAAATTCGAATATAGCCCTCATAGGTTATAAACTTGATAGAGCAGATATACTCATACGTGCATGGGAATTCAGAGCTGCAAGGGAAAACCTAGGAGACATTTGGAGGTGCTAGCACGCAGTCTCTTTTAAAGAGCATTTGTGTGGATACCGGTAGAGGGAGCAGCCCTGAGGTGTTGGCTCCTAGAGATTGTGAAAACCCTAAGATGAAAAAGGTATGAATTTTTCTAACTCGATTTAAATGCCGTTGATAGATCCTCGATTAGGGTAGGCAAAAAATTTTAAAATTCTTCTGCTGTGCCTGCCGATCCTAATAGTGGTATCAGAGCCAGGTCAATTGTGCGTTTAAATTCAGTTTATGTTCTTATACATGCGATATATATGGGATATATATATGTATGCTTATAAGAAGATGATCGAATATGTATCTTATTTATGTTTCAGTTTTGAGAAAGTCAAACCTATGTGATTTGGTGCTGTATGTTTATGTGATCTAGTGAAATTATTTCGATTATATGCGATATGTTTATGTTTCAATTCTGCCACTGGCATCGCGAATTTTGTTTTGGATTTGATCCGAAGTAGAATTCATCATTTAGGTTTTGAATAGGTTGAAGATCACGGCGTATGGACACGTTAAGGTCTCTATTCGAGTCTAGGGATCTGAAATATGGGGAAGACAATCCGGATCAAAACCGTTCTGGGCCGTTGTTGAGTTTTTGAAACTGGGCAAAATCCCTTTAGAACTGGACTGAAACAAATATTTCAAAAATTGGGTCAAAAATTTTTAAAATTTAAAAATTTTCAAATATTTCTTTTATAGCGGGATCACCGTAACTACCTGTTCGTAGCGCAATATAATCTAATCACGACATTTATTGCTTTTCATATTGTATGAATTCTTGGTGTGGTTTTTTTTATACTTGTTTTGGGTATGGTGAACAACATGGCTTTAGAATTTTAAAAAGGGTTGTAATATTTAAATACGGCTTACGTGCTGTGCCTTCCTCTAAATACTCTCAATGTACATTCTCTTCTCATCTTACTCTCCTCGAATGTTTAAACGGGGTTTCTCTCAATGTATTTCTTTTCTTATTTAGAGAAGTCCTCTCATTGGCTTGGGAGGATTTTAGGTTAGGTAAGCCATGTTGTGTCACATTTAAATTATGTTTTTGATTAGATCATTGCATGAATACTTTTGCGTTTATATGTATTTAACTATATGGGATACGACCACGATTGCATTATATAAACAAGGCTAATTAATTGAGCCCTGTGAATCAAATCTTAAGTCATTATGCCGTCAATTAATGAATACATGTCAAAACCTAGATTGCTCAATTGTGGAAACCGCCAAAGTGGGTGCACTTGAGTTATCTTGATGAGACAAGCATGAGTAATGGTGCTGCTTATAATATTCATTATTGTTTTGACTTAATTGAGATTAACAAAATGGTTTTGAATATCAAGGCGTTAGATGGGATTAAACATGTCGGATCATATGATGATCGAATCCCATAAACATCTAAGAGTTATATGTGATGTAATTGGTAAATAGGTTACCTACCTAATAACTTGAATTTAAGCGTCTTGCCAAAGCAGACTTAAGTTTAAGCCAAATATGGATCTTAGCCCACTAATTATTTTGAGGGTTGTTAATTTAGTGGGAGATTACTAACTAACTTTGCATATTTTAATTGTAGAATCATGTCGACTAGTAATACTGCTATACTATCGTTGCGATTGGTCCTTGAGAAGGACAAACTCAATGGGACAAACTTTCTTGACTGGTTCAGGAACTTGAGAATTGTTCTCAAGCAGGAAAGAAAGGCTTATGTCCTAGATCAACCTATTCCTGAGGAGCTAGCAGCTAATACTTCAAGAGCTTAGAGAAATGCTTACAAGAAGCATAAGGATGACTCTGTGGATGTAGGTTGCCTGATGCTTACCACTATGGTTCTAGAGATCCAAAGAGATCTGGAACTAATGGAGGGTCATGAGATGATTATCCATCTCAAGGAAATGTTCCAGCAACAGGCAAGCCAAGAAAGGTATGAGACCACAAAGGCCTTACATTCTTGCAAGATGGCTAAAGGTGCAACAGTTAGTACTCATGTGTTAAAGATGAAAGGCTATATTGATCACCTTGAGAGGCTTGGATTTCCTATAAGCCAGGAGTTAGCTATGGATTTGATCCTGAACTTACTCCCAGAGAGTTATGACCAGTTTGTTATAAACTACAACATGAACAACATGGAGAAATCAATTTCTGAGCTGTATGGGATGCTCAAAACTGCTGAGCAAAGTATTAAGAAAAAGCCCAGTACTGTTTTGATGGTTCAGAAAGGAAAGGGTATGAAAAAGAAAGGGAAGGGCAAATGGAAGGGTAACGGCTCAGGTGGTAAGACCAAAGAGTCAGACAAGCCTGAAACCAAGCCTGGACCCAAGAAGGTAAAGCCTCCAAAGGAAGGAGTGTGCTACTTCTACAATGAACCCGATCATTAGAAGAAAAATTGCAAACTCTACTTGGAAGATCTAAAGAAGAACAAGAATGATAGTGGGGCTATCGCTTGAGGTATTTATGTTATAGACATTCATTTTTCTACTTCCTCTACATGGGTATTAGATACTGCATGTGGTTCTCACATTTGTATAAATGTGCAGGGTCTAAAGGACAGTAGAAAGCTAAAGAATGGCGAGGTGGATCGACAAGTTAGAAACAGAGCAAGAGTTGTTGCTTTAGCCGTAGGCACTTATGAATTAGTTCTTCCCAGTAGGCTTTTATTAGTTTTGAACAATTTCTATTATGTTCCTTCCTACTTTAAGTAGTAACATTGTTTCTCTTTCTTATTTGGATAAGGAAGGTTATACTTCTATTACTAAGAATGGTAAATGTTCTATTTATCGTAATGACATTTTCTATGCTGATGGTGATTTGCATGTTGGTCATTATATATTAAATTTGGAACATCCTAATAATGAGAATATCTATAACGTAACTACTAAAAGGATAAAATCAAAAGATTTGAATCCAACCTACCTATGGCATTGTCGTCTCGGCCATATAAATGAGAAGCGCATTTCTAAACTCCATCAAGATGAATTTCTAAACTCACATGATTTTGAATCATATGATATATGTGAATCTTGCTTATTAGGAAAGATGATAAAGGCACCTTTTACTGGGCAAAGTGAGAGAGCCACTGAATTATTGGGCCTCATACATACAGATGTATATGGACCATTAAATACATTTATAGATGACTTTAGTAGATATGACTATATCTATCTAATGAAACATAAATTTGAATCTTTTGAAATGTTCAAAATATTCCAAAATGAAGTATAAAACCAACTTGGCAAAACAATTAAAGCGCTTCGATCTGATCGAGGTGGTGAATATTTGAGCCAAGACTTTAATGACCATCATAGGAGTTGTGGGATAATCTCACAATTGACTCTTCCAGGAACACCACAATGAAATAGCGTTTCTAAACAGAGGAATCAAACACTATTAGATATGGTTTGATCTATAATGAGTCAAACAGATCTTCCACTGTCCTTTTGGGGACATGCCCTAGAGACAGTTGCATTCACACTAAATCATGTTCCATCTAAGGCAATTGAAAAGACACCATATGAGATATGGACTAGAAAAAAACCAAGTTTATCTTTTCTCAAGATTTGGGGATGTGAGGTATATGTTAAGCAACAAGCCTCAGATAAATTAACATCCAGATCCTCAAAGTGCCTTTTCATGGGGTATCCTAAAGAAACGAAAGGATACTATGTCTATAATCCCACCGATAATAAAGTGTTTGTTATTCAAAATGGTAAGTTTCTAGAAAGAGAGTTTGTCTCTAAAACAACCAGTGGGAGCAAGGTGTAATACCCCGAATTCTGATATTTAAGGCTAGAGAATATGCCTGAGATTAATGGACCGCTAAGCCCCGGTTTAGTGGGATTCCAAATTGTGATTAAGTGATAATGACTCCAAAAGCGGAAGTGACTAGTGATAAATAACCCTTTTAGAGAATATGATGTGATTTGGGATTTGAATGTGATTCTAATGTGTTGTGAGCAGCGCTGAAACCCTGTATTTAAGTTCAATTATGAATTAACATCTAAATTGAATAAAAATAAGGGGGAGGGCGTATGTATGGTGTAAATGAATGAGAAAATGTGTTTGGTGGTGATTCCAATGGAATTACCATAATCAGGGGCAAAACAGTAAAGTTACCGACCAATTGATCAGTTACCGAAGAGGAAGCTCCTTGGTAACTCAAAGATTAATGGTTGAGATTGATTGTTTTGAGATTAAAAAGGCTGGAATCTTATGGTGTGTGCCTATGTGAGCTCATGGGTGATGGATTAAGATCTTGACAAGTGTCACCATGAGAGCCATTGATTGGGTCAACATGTCAAAGCTCTTTCCTCTCTCCTCTCCTATCTATTTGGATGTCCAAGGGCCCTCTTCATCATCTTCATCCTCTTTCTTCAACTCCATGAACGCCAAGTTTGGGGAAGAAAGAGAAATGGAAAGGTAAGGATTTAGCTTGTTTGTTGGCCTCTAATCTCTAATCACCTTCTATAAAGTTGTTCATAGTAATGAAAGCTTTATCTCTATGGTTTTAGATTCTTGATTAGAGGTGTTTGAGAGCTTAAGCAAAAGTGGAAAGATGGAGAATAAAGAAATTGGTTGGGAAAGAGGAAGAGGTGAGTATTTGATGACTTTTGACCTAACTATTGTAGTTATTTGTTAAGTATTGTGAATTGTGAAATTTTGCCCTGATTTTATATGATTTTGAAATGGAGGAATTGCATTGTGTAGTGTGTTGCAAATGGTCTTTAGTTATGTTTTATGACCATTGGAATTTGTTTGGAACTTTGGTTGGAAAGGATTGCAATGTGGTGCATTGTATTTTGACATTGTGTGACATGTTGTGGCTATAGTATAACATGTCAATGTGATGTGAATTTGGATGTTTTGGTGTTTCCAATGGATTCCTTGTGAAAATTTGTATGGGAATGGTGTTTAATGGTAAAATGGGAACCATTGGAAGCAATTGTGAAAATCTGAAATGCTGTCCATTGGAAGTCTGTTTTGGTCAGTCTGGTCGTTTGAACGTTTTGACTGGAAAAATGATGTTAAAAAATTATGAAAATTTTCAGTCTTAAATTTCACATCCCAAGCTTCAACATGGATATATATTTTGTGCCATTTCATTTTGGGAACTAGGAGATATGACTGTCCAAAGTTTGGAATTGAAACTGAACACTGTTTTGGGGCAGTAGTGATTTTGTGTGATTCTGAATTTTTGTGGTGATTTCTGGTAATGGAAAATATTTTTCCTGTGTAGAGGACTTGAATATATTTCATTTGGCTTTGGAATCACTTCATTTCTATTTTTGTGGAATTAGTTATGATTTTTGGAAGTTCATCCAAGAAATAGGATTTTCTTGGTCACAGCCCAAATGTTTCTGACCTGTTTTTGGCCACGGCCAGTGGATTTGTGGGCCTCAGCCATCCTCAAAAAAATGACATTTTGTACTTCCAAAGTTGATTTTTGGTCAAGTATTTTCCCAAGCCTTTAGGAATATGTTTAGGCTTTGATTAGCCACCTAAAGGTCATGAATGATAGCCAACTTTAAGTGATATGAAAGTAAGGTTTTGGTATAGAGAATAACCCTATATCCTTGCTTTGGTTATAGGGTTCGACATTCATCTTATCGTGAGTAAGCGGTGCTGGAGCATACATGGAAGACAAGGGTAGGGAACTTACCTCTCTTGCATGCTTTAATATTTGTGTTTGTGTATTGATGCATGTATTGCTTTGCTTGATTATGTGAAACATGTATGCATGATTATAGCTCTTTTTCTAGTTATGCTATGGCCATGAGTATGTTGTTGAAACATTGAGCATGCAAATATGTCATTGTGTGAGCATGAGTTATGTATTGCAAGCATATCATGCATTAAACACTTATCTTACATGCATATTGATATTTGTTTCCTACTGAGATTCTCTCGAATCTCACCCTCCCCTACCAACATTTTAGACAGGGTAGGTGGATCAAGGTTGGAGCAAGCAGTCAGGGGAGACAAGGACTTCCTTTTGGGTTATTTGAGTTTTGGTAGTTGGTTATCATTGTAGCTGGTATATTTGTATTCGATATGCATGTATATTTGATTATGTATGGAAATGATATTTGTGTAATCCCTGTTTGAGGAATTATAAAGGGAAAATGTGGCCTATGAATCCTATGTAAAGGTATGAACCCGGGAGTTGCTGGGATGATATTGTTGTACATTCTGATATTTGTATAAATGTCATATTCAGCGTGATGTAATTATATTCGAAATTGAATATGAGACCAGCTTAATTAGATTTCGAAAGTTATTTGTGAAAATCCTATTGTGAAGATGGGATTTTAAATAAGTTTTGTTTCTTGTTGGTCTCTATTTCATTTTAATCGCGTATTTCGGATATAATTAGAGAAGGGGGTTACACAAGGTACATCTCAAAGAAGTTTGAGAGTCACAAGATAGTACAAAACCACATATGGAAATTAAAGAAGACTTACAACAAGTTGCTGATCCTCCTCAAGTAACACAAGGTCCACGAAGATCTGATAGGACACGGCATCAGCCTCAGAGATATGGATTTCTGATTACTAATGGCTGTGATGTGTTGCTCATTGAGCAAAATGAGCCAACCACCTATCGAGAAGCCATAGAGACCAAACTCCTAGAAATGGCTAAATGCCATGAAGTCTAAAATGCAATCCATGTACGACAATCAGGTATGGACCTTAGTCAATCCACCTGAAGGTGTAAAAACCATCGGGTGCAAATGGGTTTTCAAGGAGAAAACTGACATGGATGGCAATGTAAATGTCTTCAAGGCACGACTGGTTGCAAAAGGATTCACTTAAACTCATGATATAGACTATGATGAAACCTTTTCCCCAGTTGCAATGGCCAAATCAATCAGAATCCTTCTTGCCATTGCACCATATTATGACTATGAAATATGGCAGATGGGCGTCAAAACAGCCTTTCTCAATGGAAAGCTCCTTGAGGATGTGTATATGACACAACCTAAAGGTTTTGTGCGTCCAGAGCACTCTGGTAAATTTTGTAAGCTTTAAAGATTCATTTATGGATTGAAGCAAGCATCTCGAAGCTGGAATCATCATTTTGATGAAGTAGTCAAAGAGTTTGGTTTCATTCAAAACATCGATGAACCTTGTATTTACAAGAAGGTTAGTGGGAGCATAGTTGTATTTCTAGTGCTTTATATAGTTGACACCCTACTCATTGGGAATGACATTCCTACCTTGCAGAGTGTCAAGTCTTGGTTAGGAAAGTCCTTTTTAATGAAAGACTTAGGTGAAACCACCTGTATCCTAGGGATTAGGATCTATAGGGATTGATCCAAAAGACTAATAGGCCTAAGTCAGAGCACATACATAGACAAGATACTACATAGGTTTAGTATGCAAGATTCAAAATGGGGCTACATGCCCATGTCTCATGGCATCCATGTTAGTAAGGATGTATGTCCTACTACACTTGATCAGCGAGATCGCATGAGTAAGGTTCCATATACCTCATCCATTGGATCCATCATGTATGCCATGCTATTTACTCGACCAGATATCTCATTTGCCTTAAGCATGACCAGCAGATATCAACAAGATCCTGGTGAGGGTTATTAGACTGCGGTCAAGAATATCCTAAAGTACTTAAGAAGGACTAAAGACCTATTTTTGGTCTATGGTGGATTGGATTATGAGCTCTGTGTAACCGGTTACACAGATGTAAGTTTCCAAACTGACCAAGACGACCTTAAATCGTAATCTGGATATGTATTCCTCTTAAATGGTGGAGCAGTAAGCTGGAAGAGCTCCAAGTAGAGCACTGTAGCAGATTCTACAACGTTCTCTCCTGCTTACACCACTATAAGTCTTACGAGCAGCAACGTTGTAATACCCCGAATTTTGAGACTCAAGGCTAGAGAATAAGCCTGAGATTAGTGGATTGCTAAGCCCCGGTTTAGCAAGATCCTAAATTGTGATTAGGGGTTAATGACTACAAAAGTGGACGTGGTTAGTGATTAATGAACCCTTTTAGAGAATATAAAGTGGATTGTAGTTTCTTGTGTTATGAGCAACGCCAAAACTCTGTATTTGAGTTCAATTGTGGATTAACATCCAAATTGACTTAGAATAGAGGGAAGAATTGAATGGGGGTATTGTAATGGAAATGGTGTCATGTTGTGGTATTTAATCATTGGAATTGATTTAAATTGGATTGGACACATTGGTTGCAAAACTGGAAATGTTGTCCAGTGTGAATTCTGTACGGGCAGTCTTCTCGTGTGGATGTGTTTACTAGGAAAATGGTGTCTAAAAATTCTGGAACTTTTCATTCTTAAATTTCACATCCCAAGCTTCAAAATAGACATATAATTTGTGCCATTTCGTTTTGGGAACTGGGAGATATGACTGTCCAAAGTTTGAGGTCGAAAATGGACTCTGTTTTGGGGTAGTGATGAAATTTGTGTAATTCTGAAATTTTGAGGTGATTTCTGGTAATGTATCATATTTTTCAAATGAAGAGAACTTAAATACCTTTCATTTGGCTTTGGAATCACCTTATTTCGTTTTTTCTAGAATTAGTTATGGTTTTTCAAAGTTTGGGCAGAAAATCTACCAGAAAATCCGAAAATGGGAATTATGACATCATCTCAATAAAAGATGACATCAGCATGGAATTAAATATTTGTTCATCTTCTTCAGCTCTCATTTCGTGCTGAACCAGCTAAAATTAGTGAGAGAAAGTTGAGAGCTCTTAGAGAGAGAAAGAGGAGAAATCTCGCAAGGTAAGCCGATTTCTCCGACGATTTAGCTCCTAACGCGTATAACCTTGCTTCTAAGCTTCTCTTTCATGTTCTTTAAGTTGTTGGAAGCTCAATTTTTATGGTTTAAAAGGGGCTAGGGTTCAGCCATATTGAGTAAAAGCCAGAGGGAGCTTGAGATAACTTCCGAAACTTCAATCTTTGATTGTTCTGGCTGCTATGGTTGATTTAATCGGTGAAATTTCACCGGATTGTCTTTGTTTGTAAATTTAGAAAATGGGTTGGCCTAGGTGTTATGCTGCCCAAATTGATACTAAATGGTAGTTCTAACCCAATGTAATGGTCAATAAAGTGGTTAGGAGTAGAAAGGAACGCGTTTACGGAGCCGAAACAGAAAAACCCCAATTTTTTCCCGGGGAATTGAGAATTTTGGCCAAGCCTAGTTTGGAGGGGTTAGAGATGGATTTTCAATGATTTGATGATTCCATTGAGTTCAGGAGCAAAAATTAGGTGGGGTTACAGTTGGTCACTTTTTCATAAAAGGCCGAAAAAACATAATTACGAAAACGCCCTTAAAACCCTTAAAGTGGGGCTGCCAAGGGTAAATTTGTAAATTGACATTGAATTTGATAATTCCGAGTCTGGAAATGGATTCCTTGGGCGAAAATATGTCAGAATAGCCCATGTCAAAATTTCAAGAAAAGTACAGCCAGACCGGGTATGGCGGGGCCGGGTTGGGTCCCCAAGGGTATTTTAGTAAATTTTCAATATAGCCTCATATAACCCCCATAAACACTATGGAAGTGTCTAAATAGTACATTTGACATTGTAGGATCGAATGTGAAGCCCTGAGTTGCTGGCACGCAAATCGAGGAGAAAAGACTAGAGGTAGGGGACTTACCTTACTTGCATGTATTGGATATCTTTGCTTGTGTAGTGATGTATGTGATTGCTTTACTTGATTGTGTAGAGCATATTTGAATAAATAAAGTTCTGTTTCTGTTTTACTGTGGCCATAGTTTTGTTACATGAAATATTGAGCATGCAAAAAAGTCATTATGGGGCATGCCTCTAGATAAAGCTAACATGTCATACACATAGCATCTATCATGCATGCATTATGGTATCTGTTTCCTACTGAGATTCTCTCGAATCTCACCCTCCCCTACCAACAATTTAGACAGGGCAAGTGGCTCGTGGAGGGAGCGGCTAGGACTCCTTCGAGATGAGATTGTGTAATCCCCATTTGAAGAATTGTAATGGGCAATTGTACCTTGTTTATCTTTAGCGAAGGTATGTACCCGGGATTGCCAGGATGATTATGTTGTGCACTCTGATATTTATATGAATGTGATTTATCTTCGTGTAGTAATTGTATTCGAAATGTGAATATGAGACCAAGTTTATAAATAATTTTGAAAGGTATTTTTGAAAACCCCATCATGTGATGGGTTAGTAAATGTTATTTGATTATTATTGGTCTCTATTTCATTTTAATCGCGTATTTCGGATATAATTACAGAGGGGGTTACACTATCACCTGCGGCCCATCGGTGTTGATGGTGGGAGGATCGTACCTTCGGGGCGGTGGAATCCAGGGGATGAGACTATATGAAAGTCGTAAGGCTATATGTGAAAGCCGAAAGGCTATTTGTGAAACCTTCACCTGCGGCCCATCTGTGTTGACGGTGGGAGGACCGTGCCTTCGGGGCAGTGGAATACGGGGGATGAGATTATGTGAATATGTGCTTATGTGGCAGCCTGCGTGCTGTGCTTTATGTTGTGATGCTGCTTGATGATTTTCTTACATGCTTTGTGATTACATGTGGTATGAGTGATTTGTTACTACTGGAATTCTTTTGAATCTCATTCTTTCCATTGACAAACCTTCAGACAAGGCAAGTGGCTCCAAGGGAAATGAGATGACCAAGGGCGGATAGGGCTCCTTAGGGAGATTTATGTTTTGTTGGGATATCACCGTATATCTTATAAATGTTGTTTTGGAGATAGTGGTGTAATCCCCTAATGGGAATTTATAAACCTTTAGTTTTGTTGGGGGTTGCCGGGATTTTGTTGTACACTCTGATATGTAAATGTGATATAACTGCATGGGGTAATTATATTCGAGTTGTGGAATTTGAGACCAGGGTAAGGCAGAAACTTTGAAAATATTTGTGAAAACCCTTCCGTAAGGCAGGGATTGTAAATGAGTTTGATTATTATTGGTCTCTATTTCATTTTAAAATATGTATTTCGAATCATAATTACGAAGGGGGTTACATACACCACTGTAAGTCTTACGAGCAGCAACGTTCTCTACTGCTTATATCTTATAAGTCTTATGAGTGGAAGGTTTTACTAGGAATTCTCTCAACTGCTTCTCTCGTAAGGATATCTACCCTCTCAAGGTCCTAATACCTTGAGATCAAATGAAAATAGAATTTGAAATGTATATAGACTCTCTTACAGAGCAGGTATAATAACCACTGAAGATCAATATGAATACAGAGAAAATATGAATAACAGAGACTCGTGGATTTGTTTGTGAATTCTTGTGCTTCGTTATCTTTTGACGATCTCTGGAACTCTGTATTTATAGACGTTCAGTTTTGCCTGTTTGAATAACGATCTTTGTGGAGCTGGCCAAGTTACTGTGGATCGGCATGCGTACGTTTGAAATCTTTGAACACGGTAGGTACGTGCTTATAATGATGTTGTCTGCCGTTGTTTGACTTCCTTCGCGTCTGTTTATTTCAAACGTTCATCCTCCTGTATCACACTTATAATACATTCAAAATGTTGTTAAATAATAATAATAAGTGATGATATAATAAATAAATATCATTAAACCATATTCAGATTGAACGCTGTAAGACTGGTGTATTTTGTCTTCTGCCAGAGTCTCACTCGAGCATGGATGGGCTCACTCGAGGGAACTCACAAATTTTCTCCTTGTTCTTCAGTTTTACACTTGCACTTCCACAGGATTTCAGAGAGTTCATTTTCTCACTCGCAAGTGATGTGGGGCCTCACTTAAGCACAACTCCTTCTGCTCGAGTGGCCTTGCTCATTACACTAAGAGACCCCTCTCTGGACAACACTCACATACCATTTTAGCAAGAGTGAAAGTTTGCACTCGCAGGTGATGTGGGCCCTCACTCGAGCACACATACTCCTGCTCGAGTGAGAAGAATATTCTCATGTAATATACTCTTGTTATCAGCACTTGCATCAGAATTTGAGAGAGTTAGATTTCTCACTCGTGAGTGCTGATGTGTCACTCGGGTATATGAAGCCTCACTCGGGCATACTTGTGCTTCTCTGACCTTTATGACTCTTAGCCAAACACTTGCAGTCCTTCACTCGCTAGTGCTCGAGTGCAAACCAGTTTCATGCTCGAGTGTTGGTTACAATGCTTGAGTATATCAGTAAGAATGACAGGAATTGCTCTCGGCCAAGAACTTGCAGTCCCTCACTCGCATGTGCTCGTGTGAGGAAGAGTTTCATGCTTGAGTGCATCAGTAAAAATAACAGTAGTTTGCTCTCGGGCAAAAAATTTCTATCTATCACTCGCATCTGCTCGAGTACAAAAGATTTCCATGCTCGAGTGCTAGTTCTTATGCACGAGTACATCAGTTAAATCTGACAGCAGACATCACAGAACTTTGCCATATGCATTTGGTAACTTTGTAATCATTCCTTAGACTTATAAAACTATGCTTTGCACACAATTGTCTTTTGTTATCATCAAAACTTAGGATCTAATAGGGTTTACAGTTTGGCATCCTTGGTTGCCTAAAGATCACACTTGTACATGTCTTAGGTAGCAAAGACTGTATCTTCCTTGTGTAATCTCTGTTCATCTTGTCATTCAAGATATTTGTTCAACCCATGATTTTCTCAACTCAGAATTTAAGGATTCTTTGATCCTTTATTCCTTTGATTCCCTTGACACTTTTTTCAGCTAAATATATGTCATTTGACAAAGGATAACTTTACAAAGAATCATCACTAGACCGTTTGGTACTCATGTAGTGTTCTTCGATTATCTCAAAGTTGGTAAGGCTTTCACCTTGTGAAACCTTATATACTACTATCTAGGTGATTTTTTCCACGAAGCCCTTAAGCTGCTTCTGTAGAGTTCATCATCCAATTTCTAAAATTCTAAATTGGAAAGCGGTCTTTGCATTATCTTGATGTAATTTCAAGACTAAGCTTGTTGTCACAGTCAAAGTTCAGAGTTAAAACGCACAATGGACAACCTTCCATTGTGGTACCCCTTAGTCACTAAGTGTTTTAGGTTTTACAGCCACCAACAGATTTAAGAACCTACTTGTTCCCAATCGCCTCTTGGCTAGGTGACAAATTGCCCAAACATGTATTTGTCTAGTTTTAGAAAGGAATCCAAATCCTTCTGCATGACACTTTGCAATTCTTCTAAGCAGGTCCTTCTAGTGTCTTTCAGACACTTATAGGTAGTCATCATCATCTTCTAAATGATGAAGAGAGCATTCAATCCATTGGGGAATCTATCCCTTTTATAGTCATTTGCTAGATGACTATTTACTCCAAGATGGATTTCATAGGATTCTTTTCCTATCCTATGTATGGGTGAGGTAATCCTTTTACCTCTTACCTCTTTCATTGTGAAAATAGTCTCAACCCTCCCACTCGGATTAGTGAACTTAGGAATACTTGATTATTCCTTGTTTCTGTGAACCTCTTAAAGAGATTCAGTGTGATTAATGCTCATTTCCTGCTAGAAAATATGAGTTTTATGAACGTTGTGTCCCATGGTTTTCTCTCAGTCATTAAGCCGCCATCATTTTCACTAATGAAAACGTGTCTTGTCAAATTCTCAGGTCATCTCACAAAGAAATACCTTGCATACCTTGGCCCCAATCTTCCTTACTCATAGGAAGAATTATGGATATAAAGTTGCTGACCCTTATGGTCTTAACAAGCTTGGGCCTGATCTAAGGCCCTTCCACAATTCACAAGGTAAGGTTGTGACTGAAATAGAGGGCATTTGATCAAGTGTGAAGATGTGGTCATATGAATAGGGTATGTCTCCTCAATTGCAGTTCACCCTGCCATTGAGCTTTTCGGCAATATCTTCTCTCCTACCATCTTTCTGGTTCTGGTGATCTGTTGTGCACATCACAATTAGGCTCTAGTAGTCTAATAATTGTGTGGGCACAATTATGGAGCATTAGAGCCTTGACCTGGATCTGAACATGGATTCACCCCGGTACTCCTGTTCTCTCTGTCCACTTCTTCTATTCCTACACATATAATGATCCTAATCGTCTTCCCCCATTAATCGAGTCTTTTCTTTTGTTTTACAACAAGAGAGGGAAATGGCAGTTATTCCTTTGCCTATCGAATCTACCTTATTGCTCTCTAATACTGGTAGAAATTTCAATTACCAGAATAAGGATTAGAATGGCAAACAATGTACCTATTATGGAATGCCATGGCACACTGTTAAGACATGTTACAAGAAACATGGCTATCCTCCAGGATTTAAGTTCCGCAACTCTTCTTCTTATGTTAATCTTGTGTCTTAAATAGCTGATAAAAAAAAGAATCTTGCAAATTCTTCTACTCTAGTGTCAAAGGCTCAGCCTCATGGAGTTATACCACATCTTGGTTTTACAGCAAAACAATATCAAAAGCCATTACAGTGGTACAAAAGGATTCTTCTACATCTCATCATTCTGTCAACAATGTTGCATCAGGTAACAAAGTTTCCTTCTCACTCAAAGACTTCTGGATCTTAGATACAGGAGCTACTGACCATATATGTTCTATTTCTTCTTTCTTTACTTCTCTCAAATAGATATCACCTATTGTAGTTAATTTGCCTTTTGGCTCATCTATCACCGCCACTCAATTAAGTTCTATGTGTCTTGGATTTTCTTACTATCCATAATGTCCTTTTTGTTCCCAACTTTCAATTTCATATCATTTCAATGTCTAAACTTACTGATTCTTTGTCTTGTGTGCCATAATTCAAATCTCTGCTTCCTAATGAATATGTTCTAATGGAAGTTGATTGGTTTTGTTAAGGAAAGAGAATGGCTATGTTTTTTTCCCCAACAGCAGAATGCTCATTGCCTATCATCATCAGTAACTTATTCAAAACCATCTTCAATTCCTTGTTTTAATTTGTGGCATTTAAGACTTGGACATCTTTCCAATTTTGTTCTGAAATGTATTCAACAAACACTTTTATAGGTTTCTTCTAATAAATCATTGGAACATTGTGATTCTTGTCATTTAGCTAAGCAAAAGCCTATTCTATTTCCTATCACTACATCTCATTCTAATAAGATCTTTTCATTGTTGCATGTTGTTATATAAGGTATATATCATCTTGCATCTATACATGGCCACAAATATTTTTAAACAATTGTTGATGATTGTTCAAGATTTTTAATGTTACACAACAAATCTAAAACTCATTAGGCTTTAAAGAATTTCATTATACTTTTTAAAACTCAATATCAAGCAAAAATCCAAATTATTAGATCTGATAATGGTATTAAGTTTTCCATGCCTGATTGTTATGCTTTTACAGGAATTATACATCAAACCTCATGTATTGAAACTCCTTAACAAAATATTATTATTGAATGAAAGCATCAACATATATTAAATGTGGCTAGGTCTTTGTTGTTTCATTTTGGTTTTTCTAAAGTCTATTAGTCTTATGCTATACTACATGCAGTTCATCTTATCAATCAATTGGACATACTATTCCTTAACTATGAGTCTCTTTATTTTTGCTTTCTTCATCATCAACCAGATCTTAATATGCTTTGAATATTTGGATCTTTATGCTTTGCTTCTACTATTTCAAGTCACTGTACCAAATTAGATCCCAGGGCAAGAAAATATATCTCTTCTATTACAAAACTGGTGTTAAGGGTTACTTGCTCTTGGATTTAGCTTCTTGACAAGTTTTTGTTTCTCCAGATGTTCATTTCCATGAACATATTTTTCCTTATAGGCCCCTTATTTCTGATCCTGTATCTTTTGCCATTCCCTTGTCACAATCAACTCCTATGCTTGATTTTCCTGTACATCATTTGGCTTCTCAGGACTCCATTCCTATATAGTCTTTGGGACTACAAGCTTCTTCCTCAAATGGTTTTGTATCACTTCATTGACAATCAACTCAGCAACAACATCTACCATCTTATTTGAGGGATTATCATCATGCTCTTCTTTCCTTCACTCAACCACCTGTTGGAAATTGTGCCCTAAGGGCCAATCATTGTACTTTGAACATTATTATTTTAATGAAATTTCTCCATTTTGTTATCATATTATTTGCATGTTAACTGTGATAATTGTATCCTTGGATAATTCATAAAGATTGTCCTAAAATGTCCCTGGTAGGTCATCTATGCGGGAGAAGAGATGAAACAAGATCAGTATGACTTTGATAAGATATGGAGAATGGAGATACGAATCAAAGTCTTAGGCACTTGTAAGAGTACAAGGTGCTGGACCGACCCACTATGAGAAAGCTACATGGATCAAGTCATAAGCTTTTCTCATGTATAACCACATCACAATGCCCTTAGACCTGAGGTTATCATAGATTCCTACATGAGAGTTGCTAACCTTTGAACTAGTCAAAAGTCACTTTTGACCGGGTGATGATAAAGGCTACGATAGGGCTTGGTGGTTTTTCATGCAGAGGAATATGAATGATCAAGATGGAATTTGTCCCTCACATTAGTAAGAGATATTACTGGGCCCCTCAATGAGTGTGTCTGAGAAATGTATGGCCATACTATGATGGAAAGGAGTTTCCGTCTCTATTATCAGGCTACTCAGGAATCGAGAAAGTAATGGTCAGGAAGAAGAAGATGACATTATCCATGCCTTATCCTTGATCGATATATCGTGTGACAAAAGGGATGTGACATAGTTGTATGACAGGTTGCATCGTGATAACGATCCTCATATGAATTGGGTAGTCATAATGTCTTGCTAGAGGCCGCTTGCGACTTTTAGGTTAGTATAGTTATTGGCCCACTGCCAACTTCATATGGGCCTATAGGGTCATACACAAGAATGGCCCAACACGAGATAATGTTTAATTTGGGGTGGACGAATTTTATATTTATATATATATATGATATAAAATTCATTAATAATATTATATAGATATATATATTTTCAAAATATATATCTTATATATATATATATTATATGATATTATCATATTGTGTTAGTTTTAAATTTAAATTATTAAGATATATTAAATTTAATAACTAACATGATAGAGATATAGTATCTCAAATTTAATTTATGAAGATAAATTAAATCTAATGGCTCTTTATTTGGATTAAATAAATAGGTTAAATTAAAACTGTTGGACAGATTTAATTTAAACTGAATTTATTTGATTAGCTCATCAAGATAATTAATTGTTAATTAATTTCAAAATTAATGATGATTAATTTTGAAATTTGAAAATAGCCCTCATAGGTTATAAACTTGATAGAGCAGATATATTGATATGCACATGAGAATTGAGAGCTGCAAGGGAAGCCCGAGGAGACATTAGAGGCGCTAGCACGCAGTCACGGTTTGAGAACATTCGTGTGGATATTGTTGGAAATTGTGCCCTAAGGGCCAATCATTGTACTTTAAACATTATTATTTTAATGAAATTTCTCCATTCTGTTATCATATTATTTGCATGTTAACTGTGATAATTGTATCCTTGGATAATTCATAAAGATTGTCCTAAAATGTCCCTGGTCGGTCATCTATGCGGGAGCAGAGATGAAACAAGACCAGTATGACTTTGATAAAATATGGAGATACGAATCAAAGTTTTAGGCACTTGTAAGAGTACAAGGTGCTGGACCGACCCACTATGAGAAAGCTACATGGATTAAGTCATAAGCTTTTCTCATGTATAACCACGTCACAATGCCCTTAGACTTGAGGTCATCATGGATTCCTACATGAGAGTTGCCAAGCTTTGAACTAGTCAAAAGTCACTTTTGACCGGGTGATGATAAAGGCTAGGATCGAGCTTGGTGGTTTTTCATGTAGAGGAATATGAATGATCAAGATGGAATTTGTCCCTCACATTAGTAGAGAGATATTACTGGGCCCCTCGATGAGTGAGTCTAAGAAATGTATGGCCATACTATGATGAAAGGAGTTTCTGTCTCTGTTATCAGGCTACTCAGGAATTGAGAAAGTAATGGTCAGGAATAAGAGGATGACATTTTCCATGTCTTATCCTTGATCGATATATCGTGTGACAAAAGGGACGTGACATGGTTGTGTGACAGGTTGCATCGTGATAACGATCCTCATATGAATTGGGTAGTCGTAATGTCTTGCTAGAGGCCGCTTGCGACTTTTGGGTTAGTGTAGTTATTGGCCCACTGCCAACTTCATATGGGCCTACAGGGTCGCACACAAGAATGGGCCAACACGAGATAATGTTTGATTTAGGGTGGATGAATTTTATATTTATATATATATATATATATATATATAATATGAAATTCATTAATAATATTATATAGATATATATATATTTTTGAAATATATATCTTATATATATATATATATATATTATATTATATTATTATATTTAATAATATTATATAGATATATATATTTTCGAAATATATTATATATATATATGTATATATATATTATATGATATTATTATATTGTGTTGGTTTTAAATTTAATTTATTAAGATATATTAAATTTAATAACTAACATGATAGAGATATAGTATCTCAGATTTAATTTATGAAGATAAATTAAATCTAATGTCTCTTTATTTAGATTAAATAAATAGGTTAAATTAAAACTGTTGGACAGATTTAATTTAAACTGAATTTATTTAATTAGCTCATCAAGATAATTAATTGTTAATTAATTTCGAAATTAATGATGATTAATTTTGAAATTTGAAAATAACTCTCATGGGTTATAAACTTGATAGAGCTGATAGACTCAGGGTACATCAGAATTGAGAGCCGCAAGTTAAACCCTTGGAGACATTAGAGGCGCTAGCACGCAGTCTCGGTTGGAGAGCATTTGTGTGGATACTGGTAGAGGGAGCGGACCTGACGTGTTGGCTTCTAGAGATCGTGAAAACTCTGAATCATCAAAAAGGTATGAATCCTTCCAACTTGGTTTAAACGCCGTTGGTAGATCCTCGATTAGGATCGGTAAAATTTTTTTAAATTCTTCTGCTGTGCTTACCGATCCTACAGATACCGGTAGAGGGAGCGAACCTGACGTGTTGGCTCCTAGAGATCGTGAAAACCCTGAATCATAAAAGGTATGAATCCTTCCAACTCGATTTAAATGTTGTTGATAGATCCTCGATTAGGATCTGTAAATTTTTTTTAAAATTCTTCCGCTGTGCCTACCGATCCTAACACCACCTTCCTCCATTGGATTAGGTTCGTCCCCTTATTCCCTTGATTTTGTTCTTTCTTACTCTCTTTTTTCACCATCCTATAAACACTTTTTTCTTTCCATTTCTAATCATTTTGAACCAAAAACATACTCTCAAGATATGAAACATGAGATTTGGCATAAAGCCATGGCTGCTGAGATATTATCATTATAATAGAATCATACTTGGACTACTCATACACCCTTACCACATGGAAAATAGTTATTGGGTGTCACTGGATTTACTAAAACAAATTTCATGCTGATGGTACTCTTGAGAGAGCAAAGGCAAGGCTAGTTGCTAAGGGTTACACTCAAACTAAGGGTGTGGACTACTTTGACACTTTTTCCCTATTGCAAAGCTAACTATAGTTTGACTATTACTCTCTCTTACTACTGCTCAAAATTGGCATCTTCACCAACTCGATGTCAATAATGCCGTCCTTCATGGTGATTTTGATGAAGAGGTTTATATGTTTATACCACCAGTATTTCATTCTCCTTCACCAAACATGGTTTGCAAGTTACAAAAGTCCTTATATGGATTGAAACCAACTAGTAGGCAGTGGCACTTTAAACTGTCAATTGCCTTGATCTCTTTTGATTATACACAATCTAACCCTATTTGTTAGAGGTACTAATTATTCCTTTACATCTCTTTTGGTATATGTTGATGAAATACTTCTTACAGGAAATGATCTCAATGAAATATAGCATGTAAAGTCACTTTTGGATTCTACTTTCAAAATCAAAGATCTTGCTGATCTCAAATACTTTCTTGGCATTGAAGTGGCTTAGTCTCACAAAAGAATTTATGTACATCAGCGAAATTTTACTTTGGATATCCTTAATAATTTTGGTTTTCTCCATAGTAAACCACATAAAAAACCTATGTATCACAATACCAAGGTTTCTAAAGACATTAGTCATCCATTACCAAATAGGACTCGCTACTGTACCATTATTAGATGTTTGCTTTATTTGACCAATACAAGGCAAGATATTGCCTTTGGTGCTTAGTAGCTCAGTCAATTTATGTCATGCCTTACTCATATTCATCTCTAGGCTGCACACTAAGTTCTTAGATACCTGAAGTCTTATCTTGGTAAAGGCCTTTTCTTCCCTGCCTCTTATAATTTGAGGTTAAAATGATTTAGTGATTATAATTGGGTTGGATACTTGGACACTAGATGCTCTATTATTGGCTATTGTGTATTTTTGGGAAGTTCTCTTATTTCATGGTGGTCAAAGAAGCAACATACTATTTGTAAGTCTTCTTTAGAGGTTGAATATAGAGCCTTAGCATCTTTGGCTTATGAGATTCAATGGTTGCTATATCTCTTACGTAATCTTCATATTCCACACACTTCTCTAGCTCTGGTTTATAGTGACAGCCAATTAGCACGCCATATTGCTACAAATCCTACTTTTCATTTGCTACCTATCAAATCCAGAAATCAAATAGCTAAAATTTATACTAAACCATTAGATCCAGCACCTTTGACTGAGTTGATGTCTAAGCTCGGAATGCTTGATTTACACATTCAATCTTGGAGGGGATGTAAAATTTATTGTGTACATGTTAGTTAGACTTGTAAGTATTAGTTGCTACCAAAGTAAATTACTTACAACTTAGTTAGGAGGTTATGCCAGCTGCCAATACTTTGTAAATACAGAGTGTCCACACACAAATACATATATATATATCCTTGTAATGTATTTTACACTGATTATCAATAATACACTTCATATTCAATTTCTCCCTGATTCCTTTTTTGTTGCACTCTACTCTTCTTTTTCTTCGAAGTTCTTCATATCCACAGACTTTGATATGTGATAGAAACTAAAAGGGACATAAAAATGTTGAAGAGAACTATAAGCATATGTATGTACCTTGCAGTTGAAGTTGTTCAAGAGGTAGCGAGAGAGATTATTGATTCTGATAAAGCTGTGAGTTCAGCTTCTAATTTCTTTCACACAACTTATGACAAATCACTTGCTTCTAATTTAATTACTATCTCAACTTGGAGCCAACAATGCTTTGGTGTTTGGTTCTTCTTTCCAAAGAGCCGCTTCTTGTTTTTATCTCAGGCCTAGCCATTCATCTTGCCATGATCCAGCCTATTGCGCTTAATATAATGAACATTATGGCTACTCAATTCTTTTCCTAACGAGTCTTAATTTTATGAATGAAAAATGTCACCCATATTTTCACAAAGCTTATTCAAATAAAATTGTCTAGTATAGAGTACTATTTATATACCCATAATCATTTACATATGAATCGCCAATGTGATATTGGAAGATCAGGTTGGCGTTTTGGGAGAGAGATTCAGAAATTCAAGCTGAAATCTAACATAACAAGTGGCATCAATATGGCTTGACCCCATATTGTGTGAGTGAAAATTGCAACACCACGAGCAATAGCAAATCTCCCCTTCCCTCCAACTACTCTAAAATCTTCAGTGTCATCCTTAGATGTACAAGGACAAATCCAACAATGGCCTTGGATTGGTCTTGTTGTTGTGGGATACATTAGGTGAAAGCAAAGCCAACATAATGACTACTATTGTGGCTACAAAAAATGCATTGCAGAATATGATCCTTGACCTCATTCTTAGATCTTATGCATAATATAATCAATGGAATTTTTCAAATTATAAGCACAAATGGTTCCTTTTAAGATAAATTTATATATTCCTGCTCGTTCAAGTTTCAATTACATGTTATTGGCATTAGGCAACCTAGCCCATTTGTGCTGCTCAATACAAATAATAATACCTAAACCTCTATTCATGTTTAATTTGGTTAGATTCATGGGCTCTATTATGACTACAACATAGGCCTATTTCACATACAAGATGTCCTTTGCTTTATTTCCATCACAGACAACTCACAGGGGGAGCTAGTCTTTTGGGCAATATAATTGTGTAAATTGCTGAACCAAAACGGTGCATTTAAACTTTGTTTAGTATATTGTATGCATAATTGACTTTGATGCCATTTTCTGATGGGTCGATCTCGTTACTTTGACTAAAGGGAAGTTTCAAAGCTGTAGAGCTGCAAGCAAGCCTTATTCAGTATTCATGTAAACTTAGCTAAACTTTGATACCAGGTATTAGAGAGCCCATGTCGGAGCTGTATTAGGAATGTTTAGCCACTTGGAAAGGTGGTAAGGCATGAAAAAATGATCCCTCAATAGAGAAAGCTATTGGAGGATAAATTAATACACTAGAAGGTAGTGTTCATCTTCAAGGCAACAACATATCAACTTTACAAAATGGGGATGAGAAAATTCACTTAAGCCTATAAGAGAGAAGGAAAAGGGCTAGTTTCAACCCTAAAAATGTTTGCATAGTAGCAACTGTGGGGTACTTAGAAGTGTTTGTTGCACCAATATTGCCTTAAAAGTGTTAAAAATGAAGCAAAGTCTCCTAAAACTTAACGTTGATTGTTAAAAAAACTAATATTAACCGTTAACATTTTAAATGGTTAAGGGCCACATTGCTCATCTCTTAACACTCCTAGGGCAATATTATTCTTTGTTTTTTTAAAGAAAAAAACTTTTAAGTACCTGCATGCAACTCTTTGAAAACTTCAAAATAAAATTGGACCTCAACCAAAGGAAAAACAAGGCAAACCAACTCCTTTAATTTAGCTTACAAGAGGAACATAGTCACAATGCTGTACGCAAATTAAAAGACAAGAAGCAGGTCATTATTATAGGAATAAAATATAACAGAGAAAGAGGACACAGGAAAAATTCCCACCCTCTGGACATATTGTTCAGCCTCATATCTTAATATTTTGTAACCATCTCTGCCTCTACTTCGCTTACTTCCACCTACCACTGTAACCACCTCATCATAAAATGTCAATGTGAACCTGTGTGATATATATTTAACAAAAGTTAATACAAATGATTAGGAATTAAAATGTGTTATCTTCATAAAACTAGGTTAAAATCTAGTGCTGGGAAAACGGGCCGGCCCGTGACGGGCTCGGGCCTAAACGGGCCGGCCCGTTTAGGCCCGAGTTCAAATTCGTACACCTTTGAAGCGGCCCGGCCCGTTTAAGGTAGGCCCGCGGGCCGGCCCGACGGGCTTTAGGCCCGTTTATGTTTTTTCCTTTTTTTTTGCCATTTCTTTTTTATTTCTTATTCTCATAAAGATTAAAATACCTAATTTAAAACATAAATATCATAACACTAATTTAAAACATAAATATTATCCAAGTTTAATAGAATACAAACACTAAAACTTATGTCCAAACCATAATTAATATTCATAACCAATTAAATAAGTTCACAGCCACAATCAAACAAGCCTACAAGCTTCAAATGTCAGTAATAATATAACACCTAATTTGGATTTTGGCGTATACAAGCAAAAAAAGAAAAAAGAAAATCAAAGAAGAGAAGCTTCAAATGAGGTCTAAGTTAGTGTGAGAGTATTTCTAATATGAGGGTTAGGTTAGGTTAACTTTACCCTCTGACTAATACTTGTTGCCCATTGCCTTGTGCCCATTTTTTTTTTTTTTTATAAAAAAAGGTTAAACGGGCCTAAAAGGGCCGGCCCTACAGGGCTACAGGGCCGGCCCTACAGGGCTTGCGGCCCTACAGGGCCGGCCCTTTTAGGCCCGCTTCCATTTTCAGCCTCTAAATCATAGGCCCGGCCCTTGACGGGCTCGGGCCTAAACGGGCCGGCCCGACGGGCTCGGCCCGAATTCCCGGCTCTATTAAAATCTAAGTAAACATTGGAATTTCATGATTAAAACGTAGGTAAAATCACTGAATCTAATTTCATAATCATAAGTTGATATTCATAATTCAAATTCTTATATATATATATATATATATATATAACAAAAAGATAAAGTAAATACACAGTTGACAATGTCATTCCCTTATCTTATTTTCACCTTTTTCAGAGTATTTACGAAAAATGATACGCAGTTCGGTGGGCAACATAGGAGTAGCATAAACATATTGATAACATATTCATGATTACATAAATTCCTCATAGGGGTTCGTACATGATGATTACAATCAATGTAGCCGCATTGGGCTACTAGGGTGTCTGTATTGGTTACAATGAAATGCCAACATCCTTCCATTTTTGTTCCACCACTGATATTCCTCTCGTACGGGTCTCTTCTATGCTTTTAGTACACCTCTTGATACGAGTGTAAATGATGTATTAAATAGTGCAAGTGTACACTGTCGTAATCAAGTAATATATAAGTAAGTAGAGTATCGTTCCCACGAGGATTGAGCACTAAGTACCAAAATAGGTAATTTTAATTCTATTTAGTCGATCGATTAGTTAGTGATTGAGAGTACAAAATAATAGAAAAACAATTAAATATGAGTTCAGATGATAAGAAAGAAAATATGAGAAAAAGACATAGGGATTAGATTTCACTTAACAAATTCCGGATTGAATCACTTATCTATTCTAGCCCAATTTATTCCATATGATTGATAGTTGAGTTTCCCTAATTTAATTACTAGCCTCTTCCAAGGTCAAGCAATTCTATAATTAATTACTAATCCATTATATTATATGAATTTAAGCAATTAATTATGCATTAAAATTTATGAAACTCAGTAAGACTACACAACTCATATGAATATATTCCTATTTCATATGCAAGTCATGGTTTTAATTATAGGGTCTACACACATGTATCTCCTTTCGGTCTCAACATACATATTGGAATAATTCAAAAGGTGGCCAGTCAAATGAAAACATTAAGAATAATAATTAAAACTCAATCATGAAGGAGAAATTAAAACTAGATTTAATAAATTAAGATTCAATCCGTCATTAGTAAGCTACGTAATCACTGTAGGAAAATGGAAATTTAGCACATGATGAAATTAAAAACAAAATAAAAATAAATTAACATTACATAAGACTAGAATGAAATCCTCATAAATACTGCATAAAACTTGAATATTAAATTCCCAAATATAAATATACAACCAAAAGATGTATGAAAAATGAAGAAATCCTGCCGTCCATTTGGGAGGAAAACCTTCCATGTAGGCGGCATGCACAATGTAATATAATCCTAAGCTTTCCAAGATGAAGGTATGCAAAATGTAATACAATCCTAAGCCTTCCAAGATGGAGGCATGCAAAATGTAATACAATGCATGAAATTAACTCTAAAGAAATAATACAATGAACTCACAAAAGTTAGAGAAAGATCTCTCTCGTCAGAGAAGGACCTCTCCTTGTCAGAGAAGGGAACCTCTGCTTCTCTTCCTCTCCTCTCCCCCTTGAGCTTAGCCTTGATTTATATTTATAAGGGAAAAAAAACCATGTGCTATAGTACTGCTACGGTGATATGGCGGCTGCTACAGTGCCTGGTGTCACGCCCTTATCTTTATTTCACATTTACCAGAGTATTCGCGGAAAACGACATGCGGTTCGATAGGCAACACAGGAATAGCATAACTATACTGATAATATGTACATGATTACGAAAATTCCCCTCAGGGATTCATACCTGATAATTACAATTAGTGTAGTCGCACAGGGATACTTGAGTGTCTAAACTCATCCCAGTGAAACGGAGACTTCTTCTCGTTCTTCATTCCACTACTGTAATCCCCTCGTACGATACTCTGCATTGTTGTTTGCATATCTTCTGTCGTCTCCTGTCTAAATTGTTGGTAGGGGAGGGTGAGATTCGAGAGAATCTCAGTAGGAAACAGATACCATAATGCATGCATGATTGATGCTATGTGTATGACATGTTAGCTTTATCTAGATGTATGCCCCATAATGACATTTTTGCATGCTCAATGTTTCATGTAACAAAACTATGGCCACAGCAAAACAGAAACAAAGCTTCATTTATTCAAATATGCTCTACACAATCAAGTAAAGCAATCACATACATCACTACACAAGCAAAGATATCAAATACATGCAAGTAAGGTAAGTCCCCTACCTTAACCCGTTTCCGCCTCGAAACGCGTGCCTCGATCTACGTGCAAACAGCTCGGGGCTCCATATTTGATCCTACAATGTCAAATGTACTATTTAGACACTTCCATAGTGTTTCTGGGGGTTATATGAGTCTATCTTGAAAATTACTAAAATACCCCCGGGGACCCGACCCCATCATACCCGGTCCGGCTGTACTTTTCTCGAAATTCTAACCTGGGCTATCCTGACATATTTTCACCCAGAGAATCCATTTCCGGACTCGGAATTATCAAATTCAATGTAAAATTACGAAATTGCCCTTGGCAGCCCTACTTTTAGGGTTTTAGGGGCGTTTCCGTAATTATGCTTTCTCGGCCTTTTCCGAAAAAGTGCCCAACTGTAACCCCACCTAATTTTCCCTCCTGAACTCAATGGAATCATCAAATCATTGAAAATCCAACTCTATGGTCCATTTATAGCCCAGACCGAAATATATGTGTTTTCTAGGGAAAATCGGGGTTTTTCGGTTTCGGCTCCGTAAACGCGTTCCTTTCTACTCCTAACCACTTTATTGACTATTCCATTAGGTTACAACTACCATTTAGTATCAATTTGGGCAGCATAACCCCTAGGGAAACCCATTTTCCATTTTTACAACCAATGGCAATCCGGCGAAATTTCACCGATTAAATTGCCCACAGCAGCTAGAATAGTCAATATACAAGAGTTTGGAAGTTACCTCAAGCTCCAACAAGATTTTCCCAAAAATGGCAGAAAACCCTAACTTTGAAAACACCAAATTTGAGCTTTCCAAACCTTAAAGAACAAAGAGGAGTAGTTTAGGATCGGAGTTATACGCGTTAGGAGCGAAATCGTCGGAGAAATCGGCTTACCTTGTGATTTTTCTTCTCCTTTCTCTCTCTACAATTCCACACCTTCTCTCTCTATATGCAGCTTGCTGAACGTCAGAAATGAGCTAGGGAGGAAGATGATGACTTTTTATTTTAATATCTAATATTATATTTTATTTATTTGATAATTTCTCAATTTTCGGATTTTTACAAAATTCTGGAAGATTTCTGCCCAGACTTTGAAAAATCATAACTAATTATAGAAAAATCGAAATGAGGTGATTCCAAAGCATATAGAACTCTTATTGAGTCTATTTCCAAGGAAAAATATAGACTTTTACTTTATGGAATCAAAAAATTCCCAGAATTTCATTCTTTGCATGTTGTTTCAGAAACTTTCCAGTTTTTCTGGGCTAACTTCAAAAATTCATATCTTTTTGTGTATAGCTCTAATTGAGTCATATGACCTATCAAATCAAAGCTTAGGATGTCTACTTTCATCCTGTAAAATTTCATAATTTTTACTTATCATTTAGTCTTCCAAAACCTTATGATAAGCTCACTGCCTCATAGGCGATTTTATCTAAAACATAATTACTTTCTCCAAAATTCATCATTTTACTTTCTTAATACCCCAAAGATATTAAAATCATTAGGGGATAAATTTGGGCTCCTGCTAAATTGGGGCTTAGTAGTCCACTCAATTTAGGCTTATTCCAAAGCTTCCAATCCCAAAATTCGGGATATTACACCTGGTGGCTCTACAGTGCTTCCGTCGCTACAGTAACTTCCATCCGCTACAGTGTAACCATCTGCTACAGTGATCCTGTTGCTACAGTACTTTCATTTTTTTTATTTTTTTAAATGCTATTTATTCCAAAAACATTATTTATTTATCAATCACACCTAAATTTATTATATTAAACTCAAAAATTTTCTATAAAATCATCATATAAGGGAAATTAAATAAGCAAATATTTTACTTATCACCTCCTGCTTTCACCTGTCTAAATTGTTGGTAGGGGAGGGTGAGATTCAAGAGAATCTCATTAGGAAACAGATACTATAATGCATGAATAAAAGATGCTATGTGTATGACATGTTGGCTTTAACTAGACGCATGCCCAATAATGATATTTCTGCAAGCTCAATGTTTCATGCAACATAACTATGGCCACAGTATAAATAGAAATAGAGCTTCATTATTCAAATATGCTCTACACAATCAAGTAAAGCAATTACATACATCACTAAAGCAAAGATATCAAATGCATGCAAATAAGGTAAGTTTCCTACCTGGATTGCCCTTCCCTTGACTGACTGTCGTTCCGATACTCTGTATCTGGTTTGGGCTACTATCAGATCTTAAAATATGAAATGTACAAGAATTAGGTTAAAACTCATTCATGTATCATTTTAGACACTTTCGTAGTGTTTTTAGTGGTTATATGAGTCTATAGTGAAAATTTATCAAAATACCCCTGGGACCCGCCCCCGCCCCGCCATACTCGTTCAATCATACTTTTTCCGAGGAATTCATACTTTTCGGCCAAGGAATTCATTTCAGGCCTCAGTTTTACTAAATTGACAACCCCTAATTTAGGGTTTCAGGGGGGTTTTGGTCATTATGCTTTTTAAGGCTTTTCTGGAAAAGTGTTCAACTGTAACCCCACCTAATTTTCCCTCTTGAACACAATGGAACTATCAGATTATTAAAAATCTAACTCTAACCACTCCAACCAAAACTAGCCAAAACTTAGGATTCTCTGGAAAAAGTTGGGGTTTTCTAATTCTGACTCCAAATCCTTGCTCCTTTCTACTCCTAATTACTTTATTAACTACTTAATTACATTCTAAACAACATTTAGACCAAATTTGGGCAGTATAACGTTTAGGGTTCAACATTTCCCAAATTTAACAATCACAACAAATCAACCAGAAACTCACCGATTAAACTAACCATAACAACCATAAATTGAAGTTTAGAAGTCACATTTGCTTCCTTCCTGCTCTTTCCTCTTTGGCTGAAACCCTAACCCTCTCAACACTAAAATTTTGTTTCACAAACACCTTACATCACATAGAGGAATAGCTTAGAGGAAGGATTACAAAAGTTAGGAGCTAAATCACCGAAGGAATCAAGCTTACCTGGCAAAGTTGCTCCTCCTTCTCTCTAAAAATCTCAAAATTACTCTCTCTCGTGCTCTCAATGGCGTCGATTTATGAAGCAAGGAGGAAGAGGATTAGATTTTTATGACATATCTCATAATTTATTTAATTAATCAAATATTCCAAACTTTGACTTTTTGACCTTTTATGTTATAAACTTTATGTACATGTAATTGTATGCCAAAAGCCCAATTGACATTCAACTAATTTTCCATCCTCTTTAGCTAGCTCTCAAACATGTCCAAGCCCATAGGAGAAAGAGAAATAAGCTTATATGAATTTATCCCATAATTTTTCTTCATTTTCGGATTTAATGACAATTATGGCATATTTTCTGCCCAAGTTTTGAAAAATCATAACTAAATTTGTAGACATCAAACTAGAATGATTCCAAAGGATATAGAACCCTTATTGAGTCTAGTTTCAAGAAGAAATATAGTCTTTAGCCAACTAGAAGCTCAAATTCCCATAACTTAAGTTTTTGAATGTTGTTCCAGAAAATAGCCTGTTTCTTTGGGCAAAATTCACAACATTTTGTATACAGCTCCAAAAATTACCCATAACATCATATTAAAGCTTAGGATGTATACTTTCTTCTTCTAAAATTTTATAATTTTTGAACATCATTTGATCATTCAATTTCACTTGACAATCTCGCCGCCTTACAAGAAATTTTCACTAGCAGCATAATTATATTTTCCAAAATTCACCCTTCCATTTTATTAAATACCAAAACTAATTATAAGGCATGTTGGGGAATAAAATTTTGGGTGTTATATATCACAAATTAAAGAAAGGTGTAAAAGATCATCAAACTTGAGTTAAGCCGCATGAAAACTCAACCTTAAAATGTCCAAAAATATTGACACAAGCAAATGACAAAGGACATGCCTGCCATTTTTTGTAGTTTATTTCGAAATAATAAGGGAGGGGCATATTATAAATAGAGGTTTAGGTTGAAGCACTCTAGAAAAAAAAAAGAAGAAAAATTAAATTTTAGACACTTTTTTTAAATGTTTTTGTCAACAATTCGACAATATCCGTCATCTTCATTCATTTTAGAGTAAAATACTCTAACCACATTTATGTTTTGCTTTAATTACATGGATTTTCCCTATATTTTGAAATCATACACTTAAGTCTAAACCATTAATTCCATTAAGAATATTCTAAAAAGTGTCTAAAAATATATTTTTTGATTAAAATTTATATAAAAATAAAATTTATTTACTAATTTACCCCTAATACAAAATCCCAAATTTTAATTGACAACTTGTAAATATCACAAGCTTTTAAAAATTTGAGTAAGTTTTTAAAAATGTTTGTAGAAAAAATATGAAATTATTAATTTAAATGAATTATACAATCTTTCAAACTTATAGATTATTTTATTTGATAGAAAAAATGTGTTTGATATATATTTTTTCTCATTTAAGAAACTAAAAATAAATAAATTTCAATAAATATGGTGAAAAATTAAAATTCTAAATTTTGTAATCTCAAAATTTATAAATATTTAACATATTAGAAAATTAAAAAATATATTTGAATTAAAATTTGGTGGTATAAATTTTTTTGCCATATATATAATATGTATTTAAATAATTCTAATGTTAAAGAGGGGCATTTTGGTTAAAAAGTCCAAAAGTCAAACTAAACGGTTAACTAATAATTTAGGTAGATGAAAATAGAATTTCAAAATATAGGGGAGGTTTGTATAATATACATTTTAATTTTAAATGATGTCTATATGAGTTTTCAAAATAAAGGGGAACTCTATGTAATTAAGGAAAAACACAGGGGTGGTTAGAATATTTTATTCTTCATTTTATTATATTTAAGTTTTTGTGATTTCCTTTCTCTCTCTCTTAGGCTTTGAGCCATGAAAATATATTTGGTTATTTAATTAAGGTATATTATTGATAAAAAAATTCAATTCAAATATCAATGCATGAATTTAAAATAACAAAATCATAGTATGCCCACATTGTATAGTAATTTTGTTACTAAATATCAAAACTTACTTCAAAACCGAGCTTCCTTCTCCGCGTTATTGGACGCTGCTGCTGATCCATTTCGGTGATCAAAAGGTGGAACTCACATCAGCAACAAATCTTTTGGATCCTCAAGGTTTTTAATTCTCTTATGGCGGAAGCAATTAAATCTTGATTAGGAATTTGAATTAAGCTTGATGGGTTTTATATTCTAGAGAATCTTATTATGTGAGGTAAAATCAGGTAGGAGGGCAAGAATAATCAAGATGGAATTTTCTTTTATGTGGGAGATCTATTAAGGGGATACACGTATTCGTTTTTTTATAGTTGAGATAGAAAATTTGTTTAAGCTAGTTGGTTCTCCTAGACGATTATGTATTTTCCTTGATAAGTTGTCATATAGTGGGTGCTAAGTATGGTTCTCTCTCTTTAGTGATGCTTTGAATTTCAGTCTATTCGTTACCTTATTTCACTGTGCACGTGTGTCTATGGACCTCACTAAGCTTTTGTGTGTTGGTTTTGCCTTTTGGTTGTGTTTGTATTTACAAGCTCTCTTCTTTATTGTATGCTTGAATTGGATAAGATTTATGTATTATTGCAACTAATTGTAAATTATTTGAGCAAAAGCTATTGCTGACACGAACAAGGCAATTGACTTGAATGATGAACTAGCCAAGGCATATTTGCGCAAAGGGTGAGTGCAATGCTACTTTGTCATATTAACCAGCCTTCTTTCCTTCTCTGGTGAACCTGGACCAACTAAGGCTAGTTGAGGTTATCCAGGCTTGTGTGAAAGGTCTCAAACCAGAACCTTACGTACTGAAAAAGAAAAAGTACATATTTTGACATGCTTTCAGTTACCGTAAACAATCAGCTTGCATTTTAGGATCTTTATTATTACTTGATTGCTTCAACAATGCTTATCAATGAATAATATATTTGCTGGTATGTTGCATTCCCTTAATACAGTGTACTTTTCAAGTGACAATTCAGTCTGTTGGTTGGTGTTTGTAAGTGGCAATCCCTCTCCAATCTGTTTTTTTATCCAGTTCTCCCCCTCGAAATCCCTTTCCCTCGTCTCATTCGTGCGACTTTCTGTTGTTGAGCGTCGTCTCCTTGCCGCCTACCCTGTCAGTTGATCCTTCGTTCAGGTAAGATTTGGATCTGTACCATGATTTACCTGGTAAAAAAAAGCTTTCTTTGTTTGTCGATTGTGCTTGTGCTTGTGGTTTTTCCACTATAATGTGCTTGTGATTTATTGCTACTTCTCTTGCAATGGTTGAACTTGCTTTTGAACTACTCTCTCATGATCAATGTGCCAGTTGTTTCCTCCCTGTATTATGCGATGTTGGCTTGAGATTGAAAATGTTCATGTGTTAATAGTGGTTCTGCCATCTGAATTACCCACCTCTCTGCATTTTATGATAAATACTCATGCAGTGAGTTACTGAAGTATTAGATACAAGTATAATTTGCAAAGAGAAGAATGCTGTATATATCTTTTATCTTCGTCACATGAAAAGTTGCTTTCTTCTTTTGCTGATATATTGAATGGAGACTTATGCTTGTGTGCATGAATCAAAAAGAAGGGCCTAATTTGCAAAGTCATGTGGGGTAAAATGCTAAGAGCCCAAACTTGAAAGCATTGATTATGATAACGAAACTTTTATGAATATATGAAGATGAATGCTTGTTGGATTGATTTTTGAAAGTTGAAAATGGTAAAAATGCTCACTATTTGTATATTTTGTATAGTTAGGTACGTTGAGTTATATGGAATTGAAGAATTATATATGCATTGTGTCTAAAGTGTATTGCGTGATAAAATTGGATGTTGAAAACTTTTCGCCCTTATTCCCTGTTACTGCTAGCCATTATTTTAGTAAGAAATGGTTGAATTTCATTGAAATAAAATGCTCTAAAATGGTTGGAAGAAGAAAATTTCATTCAGAAACACATTGAAATTTGGATATTTCCCTTTGGGTATTTGGACTAATTAATACTTATTATCATTGTAGACCCAATAGTTTGATTACCTGTTGTCTTTTTGGTATTCTCTTTTGCTGCTAGTCAGATTTAGTTACTAGTTTGCTGGAACAAGATTGGTTTTTGATTCTGCATGTTATAATTGCCTAAAATGTTATGCATAAACTCATTGAGTTGTAACAGATTCCTTCAGTTCAGTTGAATTAAACTGTGATGTTAAATTGTAGCTGCAATTTATTGGGTCTTATACAATGACAAGTGAAGTAGATATGCAAACAAAAGATGTAAAAAATGGTTATATGTTGTTTCGTCATGAGTTTGAAAAGGGGAAGGAGGGCCTAAATTTTCATGAGAAGGTTAGGGAGTCAACAAAGGCCTGGAGGGGTATGAGTAAGGAGGAGAGGAAAAAATATAATGATGGGGCCAAGCAAGGAAGGCCGGACAGGCAGAAAGGAACTATCAAGTTGCTTTTCATTCCCTTTGCTCCCTAAATCAATTCACCAAGCTAGCTGCTCATGTAAATTGTAATCCACACTTAAAAGCTAAGGTACAAAGATTAGGATTTGGAGCTCTACTAGATGTGGAATGTATGAGGCTCCCCTAGGAAATTTTAGTTGTTATAATGAGAGCGTATGATCACCCTACCAATCAATTTAGAATTAGGGGGAAGACAACTGAAATAGAAGCAAAAGATGTTGCTGAATTCCTTGGGGTCTCAAATAGTGGGGAGGAGGTGAGAGTAGACATTAGTGACACAGATGACACGTATAAGAGATTGAAGGCTGAGTATGGCAAGGTCAAGTATGAGAACATACTTAGTGACATAACATCTGGGGAAGCTGATGACAAGTTTGAATTTTTATTCATGTTACATACGTTGGGTACTTTTTTAGCTGCCACGGCAAGCTCCACAATCAGTGACAAGTTGCTCAAGCTCATGTGCTGTACTATGAAAGGATTTGCCAACTTTGACTGGGCCACATACATTGTTAATGACCTACGCAAAGAGATTGCAGATTACATTGACACAATTAGAGTGAACAAAGAGGGAAGCTACAATGTGGGAGGCTATTTATACATGTTGTTGGTATGTAGTATGAGCAGTTTTTTATTTGCTTTTTCCTTTATCCAACCACGAAATGTTAAATGTTTGTCATTTTTGTTATAGATATTTTTTGGTGAGCGGTTCCCTCTGTCTAAACCTATTTGCCATGCGTCGACGTCTGTAATTCAGTTTTAGACAAAAGAGAAGGTCAAGGAGATGATCGACAAAGAGCGCAAGAGTGACATTGGGCTGCTATATATGAGAGAGGCAACAAAAGTGCACGAAGAGAAGGACTTTCCTAATAAGAAGCGAGTCGCTTATTTAGACCCTGGCAAAAAATATGGCCTTAGGAAGGGATAATACTCTCTCAAAATATCTTTAATCCACCTCCTCAAAATACTATATTTTATTATAAATCAACACATGCTATAATTGATGGTGACAGAAGGTAAGGTGAAGTATGTTCAAAGAGAGTATATAGGATTCTAATTAATTGCACAAAGAGGAAGAATTAGAACAGACAATATAGATTATGGTTGTAACCCCCGACCGTAATTATATCCGAATTATGAAGTTCATGTGAAATAGAGACTAATAAGAAAAAAATAACATTTATAATCCCTTATCTTCAAGATGGGGTGTCCAGAAAACAGTTCAAAAATCTAACTAATCTGTCTCACATTCACATTCGAATACAATTACCTGTATAGTTAAATCACATTCATAAATATCAGAGTGCACAACTAAAATCCCGGCAACCCCGGGTTACGTGTATATTTAAAATGGGTGTATAGTTTCCCAAAATGGCTGTAATCTCAATACCCACTTTCCCGGTAAACACTATGCCATCTTTAGCTGTAATCACTATGCCCACTTTTACGGTAAATACTATGTAGTAGTATCACAAGGCATAAAGCATCATAAAGCTCCACAAGGCGTCACAAGACATCACAAAGCAGCAGCAGCAACATAATGCATGACAACATACATACAATACTTTTACACAAAGTATAAGAGAAGAGTCACTACCTTGTTCTTTTCCTAACTTTCCTTGGCACAGTGGGCTCTCGAGTCTGACAAATGTGAAATCCTATAAACTAAATTAGGGACAACCGATCAATCTCTTTTCCAAATGCTTATTTCTATAATACTCTAAGTTGGTTATCATTTAAACTCTTTAGGATGACCATTAGAGGCCTAAACACATGCTAAAAGGGTTGGAAGAAACTACCCTGAAGAACCCTTATTCGGAAGCAAAACATTGATTTTTAGCTGGCTCACTTGAGTAAAGATGACCTCACTCGAGTGAGAATGACCTCATTCGAGTGATAAGAGACTTGCACTTGAGTGAGAATGGCTCTCACTCATGAGTGTTTGATAGTGATCAACAACTATGGCCAGAAAGTGCTAACAGTACTCGAGCATGAGGAATCACACACGAGTGGTGACTCCAAATTCACTTGAGTCCCAGAAAGTACAACACAGAAAGTGACAACTTGAGAACAATGAGAAACTTTGGAACTGAAAGTGCACTTGAGCACAACCCTTAGCACTCGGGTGAGAAGGCTACACTTGTGAGTGTCAAAACACACTCTTGAAAATTGGCTCGCGAGTGCATACCTGAGACGCAGCCTTAAAACATGAACTCACACCTTTACTCAAGTGAACCCATGCTCACTCGAGTGATCACCATATCACGCGTGGGTTAAGAAGTGCACTCTGGCTTTTGGTGTGGAAGTACAACAAGAACTGAAAGAACTTGGGCAAAAATATGCACAATACGTAAGTGAGACTCATCCTCACTTGAGTGAGGCTTATCAGATTGCCAGATCGTAGCAAAAGAAAGAAATTCCCAGATTTCCCAAAACTATCCTAATGGTTCCCAAACTCAACGCAAAGCTCATACCCACTTAAAATTCTATAAGGAACCTATTGGTAACCTCCAAAACACTCAAAACCTATCCTAACAACAATTCATACTCTTGGGTCTCTATAACACACACAATACCCAAATTGATTCCTCCCACTTCCAAAATTCAAAATCACATCCAACACTCAAATAACTCCATAATAAATCAGTTCCAACATCATTCATCATATAATCCATGCATTCAAAAATTGGCATAAAACTAGGACAAATTCTAGAATTCATCATACTCAACCAAAAATTATAATAAATATATCAAAATAATCTAAATGCTCACCTCTTCACTTTGCCAAAGCCAAAACCTTGATTTTCAAACTTTCAAATCTTCTCCAACACTCAAACTACCACCTTTCAAAATTCTGAAATCATCAAGATGAAGCTCTTAATACTATGAACAAGTTTATTAAAGAGTGTTTGAGTATATGAGAACCATTACTCACCTAAAAAGCAAGCTTTCTCTTTCTCTTTCTTTCTCAAAGTCACCGAAAATAGAGAATGAGGAGAGAGATAATGAGATATGGTGATGTTGATGATGAAGCAAGCATATTTTTCCCCCTTCCTAAAGCTTAAAACCGAATGGGAGAGAGAGAAGAGAGAGTGGTTGGTAATTGCATGATCTTTTGGGCCATATAATGCCACTTGGCATAATCTTACTTACTTCCTCCATGAGCCCACATAGATATAAAGCATACAATTTCGACCCATAGATAATGAATCTCAACCATTGACCTTTAATCACCAATGAGTTTCCTCTTTGGTAATTGGTCAATTGGTTGGTAAATTTCCAATTTTACTATTTTACCCCTGATTTTCACTTTGATTATTAAATCATCACCATGAACATTTATATCAAATTTGCATCACATTTATCCAAAAGTGTTTAATTACACTAATTACAATCAATTTTGAAGTCATTACCCCTTAATCTCAAATCGGGTCATTACAATGGTGTTGATTTCTTTACACGTCAATCATCTTAACAAGTTCATAATTGAATGTAATTGCTTTTTGAGAAAGTCGTTTTAAAATTTGAACAGTTAGAATATACTACCTTCGGTTCTTAATTTGAACAGTTTTTTTAGATGCAAAATTATTGGTGCTAGATTTATTTTTCCCTTTGGCTCTGGATTTAAATTACAGAGCCATAGAACATGATTCAATACACTTTTAACAGCAGAGGGAAAGAAGAAAGCATAGTAAAAAAATGGAAAACAATAACAGAAGAAATTGCCTAAATAACAAAAGCATATAACACTGAAATGACACAAATAAGGCTAAAACAGGAATGAGGCTGAAACAAGACAACATGAAAAACAATTCTATGGAGGTGATTCACATGCAATTCAGTTCTAGGAGGTGATTCTTGGTACAATTCTACTTATAAACAACCAAAAACCACAGTTCGATAACACCAAGTTCATCAGAAATTTCACTAACAGTTAGGGTTGAACATTTCTCATGCATCTGTATCTCAAATTCAGATAATAAAATGAAGAAGAAGAAGGGGAAAAAGGAGAACAATTCCTTTGACCAATTTATCAAAGAAAAAACCCAATGTATCTGTTAGTATCGGCAGGCACAACGGAAGAATTTTAAAATTTTCTCCATTCCTAATCGAAGATCTATCAACGACGTTTAAACCGAGATAGAAAGATTCATACCTTTCTAAATTCAAGGTTTTCGATCTCTAGGAGCAAACACATCAGGTTCGCTCCCTCTACCAGTATCCACACGAATGCTCTCCAATACAGACTACGTTCTAGCGCCTCCAATGTATCATAGGGTTTCCCTTGAGGCTTTAAATTCTCATCTTTGTATGAGTATATTTGCTTTATCATGTTTATAACCTATGAGGGCTATATTCGAATTTCAAAATTAATCTTTATTATTTGTGAAATTAATTAACAATTAATTATCTTGATGAGGTAATTAAATAAATTCAGTTTAAATTAAATCTGTCCAACAGTTTTAATTTAACCTATTTATTTAATCCAAATAAAGAGCCATTAGATTTAATTTATCTTTATAAATTAAATCTGAAATACTATATCTTTATCATGTTAGTCATTAAATCTAATTTATCTTAATAAAATTTAAATTTAAAACTAACAAAATATAATAATATAATATAATATATACATATATATTAAATATTTATTTCGAATATATATATATATATATAATACTATTAACGAATTTTATATTATATATATATAAATATAAAATTCATCCACCCTAGATTAAATATTATCTCGTGTTGGGCCCTTCTTATATGTGACCCAGTAGGCCCATACGAAGTTGGCAGTGGGCCAATAACTGTAGTAACCCACAAGTTGCAAGTGGCCTCTAACAAGACATTACGACTACCCAATTTATATGAGGATGTTAACACGATACAACCTATCATACAACCATGTCACGTCCCTTTTGTCACATGATATATCGATCAAGGATAAGGCATGGATAATGTCATCCTCTTGTTCCTGACCATTACTTTCTCGATTCCTGAGTAGCCTGACAAAAGAAATGGAAACTCCTTTCTATAGTAGTTTGGCCATACATTTCTCAGACTCACCATCGAGGGGCCCAGTAATATTTCTCTACTAATGTGAAGGACAAATTCCATCTTGATCATTCATATTCCTCTGCATGAAAAACCACCAAGACCGATTGTAGTCTTTATCATCACCCAGTCAAAAGTGACTTTTGACTAGTTTAAAGTTTAGAAACTCTCATGTAGGAATCCATGATGACCTCAGGTCAAAGGGCATTTTGACGTGGTTATACATGAGAAAAGCTCATGACTTGATCCATGTAGCTTTCTCATAGTGGGCCAGTCCAGCACCTTGTACTCTTACAAGTGACTAAAACTTTGATTCATATCACTATATCTTATCAATGTCATACTGGTCTTGTTTCATCTTTGCTCCCGTATGATGACCTACCAGGGACATTTTAGGATAATCTTTTTAATTTATACAAGGATACAATTATCACAATTAACATGCAAATAATATGATAACATAATAGAGAAATTTCATTAAATTAATAATGTTAAAAGTACAATGATTGGCCCTTTGGGGACAATTTCCAACAGTATATTCTAATTACATACATGTCCTAGCTTCAGGAAGACACCGATGGAGAACGGCGAAGAGCATCGTAATGCAATCTAACATTGCTCTACATCCACCAGTGGCGTTTGTTAAGGACGGATGAGGGATGTAGGAAGTGTTAGTTTCGGCTGGCATAGTGGAAGAATTTAAAATTTTTTGCCAATCCCAATCGAGGATCTATCAAAGGTGTTTAAACAGAGTTAGGAAGAATTATACCTTTTTAGTTTAATGTTTTTCGATCTCTAGAAACTAACACCCCAGGTTCGCTCCCTCTACTGGTATCCACACGAATGCTCTCTAACACAAACTATATGCTAGCACCTCCAATGTTTCCTAATGTTTCACTTGCGACTCTGAATTCTTATCCGTGTATGAGTTTTTCTACTCTATCAATTTTATAACCCATAGGGCTACATTGGAATTTCAAAATCAATCTTTATTAATTTTGAAATGAAATAACAATTCATTATCTTGATGAGCTAATTAAATAAATTAAGTTTAAATTAAATATGTCCAACAATTTTGATTTAACCTATTTATTTAATCCAAATAAAAAACCATTAGGTTTAATTTATCTTTATAAATTAAATCTGAAATACTATATCTTTATTATGTTAGTTATTAAATCTAATTTATGTTAATAAAATTAAATTTAAAACTAACACAATATACTAATATCATAATATATATATATATATATATATGTATTTCGAAAATACATATATATATAATATTATTAATTTTATTTTCACAGATTTTATATTATATATATATAAATATAAAATTTGTCCACCCTAGATTAAACATTATCTCGTATCGGGCCATTCTTGTGTGCGACCTTGTAGGCCCATACAAAGTTGGCAGTGAGCTAATAACTGTACTGAACTCACAAGTCACAAGCAAGACATTACGGCTACCCAATTCATATGAAGAACATTAACACGATGCAACATGTCATACAACCATGTCACGTCCCTTTTGTCAAATGATATATCGGTCAATGATGAGGCATGGATAATGTCATTCGCTTGTTTCTGACCATTACTTTCTATATTCTTGAGTAGTCTTACAATAGAAATGGAAACTCCTTTCCATCGTAGTATGGCCATACATTTCTCAGACTCACTTATCAAGGGGCCTAGTAATATCTCTCTACTAATGTGAGGGACAAATTCCATCTTAATCATTCATATTCCTTTGCATGAAAAAACACCAAGCCCGATCGTAGCATTTATCATTACCCTATAAAAAGTGACTTTTGATCAGTTCAAAGCTTAGCAACTCTCATGCAAGAATCAATGATGACCTCAGGTTAAAGGGGATTGTGATGTGGTTGTACATGAGAAAAGCTTATGACTTGATCTATGTAGCTTTCTCATAGTGAGTCGATCCAGCATGTTAGAGCAAGAGTTTCACCCAAGAGGGGGTGAATTGGGTGATACTAAAAATTTTGTTGTAAATATGAAAACTTGACGGTGAATATGATACAGTAGAGAGTAAGGAGAAATATCACCGAAGTGTACACTGAGAGTTATACTGGTTCAGCCACAACCACTTTGACCTACGTCCAGTCCTCAGAATATCTCTAAGAGTTTCACTATAACTTCCAAGATTCAGTGGGTTCTTGGCACCTTAGTACAGGTAAGTTCCTTCGCCTGGACACTCGCTCCCCCTTACAAGTTGTAATCCAATCCCAACTCAAGGTTCCACAACCTTAAGTTACCTCAATAACAAATATTGAGTTTGAATGAAATATCTCTCTCACAGAGTGAATAAGAATCACTAAAGTATAGAATTACAAGTATGTGTAAAAACAGAGTATTGAAACGTGAACTTGATAATGCGTTCATGTGTATGTTCTTGTTATTTTACTCTGTTTGGATGTTCCCATATATATATAGATGTGTTGGTAATGACTATTGGAACATTTTCTTATCGCCTGTTAGAGTGTGCGCAGCCACTGTTGACTTTTCCAGTATTTGAAAAATTATCCGTTTGCGGTAGGTGGCGGTAGGTGGCATTTGAACGTTGCATTTGAATTTCCTTATTTGGTAAGATCTCTTCATTGTTTATCTGCGGATAAGCTAAGAATACTAATACAATGAAAGGTTAATCACATAGGAAACAAATCAATGAATGTTGGAATGATTTCTGATTTTCTGGACTTGCATACTCGAGTACTTACTCGAGTATTCATTAAGTTTACTCGAGTACTTACTCGAGTATCATGGTGAGAGTAATGATAGCAAGCCAATGAATGAACATCACATAATTCGAGTAGTGCATGAAGTAAACAAATTTACAAACTTTGGAAATACCTGTTTACTTGGGTACTTACTCGGGTATAGCACACTTTTCTTCATAGGTTACTTGAGTAGCTACTCGAGTAATATCTCAAATAATCTTCAGGTTACTCGATGCTTTACTCCAGTAATGTTGGCAAGATTTCAGGGCCGAGAGCACTTCAGGTTTGATTACCTTGTTACTTGAGTACTGACTCGAGTAAACATAAATTTTCTGTATAGCTTACTCGGGTAGATACTTCAAGTGCTTTGTAAATAACTCTGCAGATTACTTGATTATTCACTCGAGTAATCCAGTTCAAATATTTGATAAAGAGTAATTGAATACCTACATACTTGAGTAGTGCCTCGAGTGAAGTGATCATAGAATTTCAAGTTGTTCGTGTATTACCTTCAAGTTTTGCTTACCACAGTGAGTTACTCGAGTAGCTCCTCGAGTAATATTGGCAGGATTGAAAATTCCAAGAGCAACATATGTCTTGAAGGAGGGGACTCGAGTACAGACTCGAGTAACATTGGTAGGCCAAGAGGAACTGGAAGTGATTTCCCTAATTACTCGAGTACTCACACGAGTGACATTGGCAGGCCGAGAGCAAGTCAAGTGATTTACCTGGTTACTCGAGTGGCTACTCGAGTAACGTTGGCAGGTTACTTGAAGGTTGACTCTGGTTACTTCAAGTTTCTGTCTCTTTACTCGAGTACTTACTCGAGTAACCCTTTAGAAATTTTGCCAATCATGAAGTTTCTCAGCTTTTTCTCTTGGCCTTTCTTCATTACTCCAGTGCCTACTTCAAGTGATGATTTGCCCTGTTATTACTTTGTTTAAACTTATTTTTTTATCAAATCTTTTTCATACCATTCTTTGTTATTATCAAAACATGAGAGATCTTACATTCTTCCCCTTTTTGATGATGACAAAACTTGGTGATTTTGAACAAAGTTTTTGAAATTAAGTTCTCAAATAAACACTTCTTGAATTCAATAGTAAAAACCTTTTTGAAATAATTTGTTAAGTGTCAATTCAAAGTGTTTTGGAAAATGTTGAAAACATAACATATTCACCTTGCATACATAATAAACTCATTAGTCTCACAATGTATTATAACTTAAAAACTTAAATGGACTTAAATTGAAATTATAACTTAAAGAAGCTTGCATTGAACTTAAAATTGCATTACAAATATGAAAATGCTCTATGAAGAGCTCCCTAAATCCCATGTACACCCATATACCCAAAATGAAAGAAAACTTAAAAGAAACTCAGAAACTCCACAAAATCACACTCAAGCTCTTCTCCCCCTTTTTGTCTTCATCAATCAAGTGGAGGACTAGAAGGCTTGACCATAGAAATAGGCTTCACAGGAAGAACCAAAGGACCATCTAAACTAGAAGAATCAAAAGAAGAGGAGCTGGAAGATTTTGGTTCAGGAAGATTGAGTGGAGGGATATGAATGTCATCTCTTGGAGGAGCTGGTGGGGGTTGATAGACAATCATAGTGGTGGTCTCAACCTTTTCTGTGGCATCTGCAGAATGACGACCAAAGGATGAGGGAGAGATCTCCTCTGTATGAGTAGGGGAAGGAATAGGTGTAGGAGTGGGTTTAGGCTGAGCTCTGGGTGGTGAATCCTTATTGATAATATGAATAGTCTCATTGGTTTCAGGATTATCCACTGAGCATAGGATATATTTGGGTCTTGGTTCAAGTGGACTAGAGACTGGAGGTTTGGGAAAGGATATATCAGGGATAGTCTGCTCAACCTCATTATGATGAAGCTCAGAGGGGATGTTCTCTGGAGGTGAAATATTCTTTGGAGCTGAGAATGCCTCAGGTACAGATGATGGACCAGCAGAAGGTCCAGGACCCATAGAGTCCAATCTTGCTAGGATCAACTTCAAAGTCTCACCCTGGGCACGCTGCTCAGCTAACAACTCCTCATGTCTTTTGTCCATCCTCTCAACCAACTCAGCAATCTTGTAATTCATGTGAGTTATCAACTCAGCATTGGTGTTGGCGATGTCTACATGAAATCCCTTGAGCATATTTTCCATGAAGTGTTGAAGTGTGGCATTGAGGAAAGAGGGTGAAGAGTAGTGGCAGCTGGAGCAGAAGACTGAGTGTCATCCATTTTACTCATCTCAGCCTGAGTTTTCTTCTTCTTCTTAGAACCAGACTCCAGAGGACCCTTGAGAGGAATTTCAATATTGAGCTTCCTAATTTGATTTCTTCTAATTGGAGTAACTCTCTCAATGTGCTCTTTACTCTCCAAGTACCATATCTTATTTTTCTTCAGGATAAGCGAAATAATATGAGGATATGGCATAGGAGTAGTAGGTTTCCCATCTATTCTGTACCTCTTCATTTCAAAAAATATGTATTCCCCCAAATCCTTTTGTTCCTTCAGGAGTAAATAAGCAAACCACCTATAGTCTTGGTCAGAAAAATGGGTATAGTTATTAGCCTTGTTCTCAAGGGATCTAGAGTAAATATACCATAGAACCCTGTGATGATCACACATGTCACTAGGATTGAAGTTGAGAGGGCCCACAAGCTTACCAGGTCTAAGAACAGTGAAAATTTGGTTTGGTTCAAGTTTGGAGTAGATGTCATCTGGAGGGTTTTCTATTCCTAACCAAATATTGATCCCAGAGGGTGAGATAAGAATTTTCTGGCCTCTAACTATTATAGTCATTTCTTCCTCTGCAGAAGTCCTATTGGGTTCATCAAGAATTTCAAGATTGCAGTAAAAGTGAGTAACTACTTTTGTGCAAAAAGGAAGTCTAATAGATAGCCAAGGCATAAAAGGTTTAAAAAAGGGACTTAGATCATACTTCAATACCTCCTGAAGTACTTTAAGATCCACACAGTGAGTTTTGTAGACTTTTCTTCTTGAAAATTGTGTGAGATACTTCTGAGAATCCTCCAACTTGTTGACATTGAACCCCTTTGGAGGTTTAGTGATCTCCTCTTCTGGCAATTCTGATTTCTTGGATGATTACCCCTTCTCTAGTTGATTAAGAATCCCAGCCATTGCCTTAGCCACATTTACATCATACTTGAGCTTTTTGGAGTAAAAGAGGGAGTGGAAGAATCAGAAAGTAAAGAAGAAGGAGACTTGGTACTTTTGCATCTCCCAGTAGAGGTGCTCTTCTTTGATTGAGCCCTTGTGACCACTGGCTCTTTAATCACAACACCTTTCTCCTTTGGTTTCGGTTGAGGTTTTGGTTGGATTTTGCTTTTGATCTAGGTGTGAGTTTTCGTTTCTTTCTGGGAGGAGAAGAAAGAGGGTCAAAGAGTTGAGGGGATCCAGAAGAATATATAGGAGTAAGATTTTTAGTTCTAACGATTTTGATTCAGAGAAAACTTGAAATCTCAGAAAAACAGAGTGAGAAGTCGTGAGTTAGGGCAAGATGAATCTGAACAAAATAGGAAGTTTTTGGAGCTCAAATTTGATGGGTTTTGACTAAAATCAAGTAAGGAAGAGATTGTGAAAACGTTTTGTGAGAGGACAGGGTGATTTACTCGAGGAGATTTTATGGAAATGACCAAGTTTGTGATAGATAAAGACCTAGAACCCGACGTTATTCGAGGCCTTACTCGAGTGATCATATAGAAAATTTCTAAAATAATTCATTTAAATTGCGTACCTGACATGAATAATATTGTAATTATCTATGTGTGAATTCCCTCGATCATTTGTTAGCCGTTTAAGAACAGATTTGAGTTGATTCTCATTTAGTTTGTGATTTGGACCTGCAGTTACTTGAGTCCTTACTCTAGTAAACTTCAAGTTTACTCGAGGCTTCCCTCGGGTAACCTGTCTTTTCTATTTTTGACTGTTCATTTCCCACCAAATGAACCGTTTGATTTAAATTCTAGGTAACTTGAGACTGTACTTCCAGTTTTGGAAGACCATTACTTGAGTGAGTACTCGAGTAATGTGCTCTTTTACTTCAAGTTGTCCCTCGGGTAATGCTGCACTGTTAGACATTACTTGAAGTTGGCACTCTAGTAATGGTGTCCTCGATAACCTCTGTTTTTATTTTTCAAAACAGAGTTTCAATCTTCATGCAAAACAAGTTTCTACATACTCCGATGCTTAAATTAGTAATCATCAAAACATTATCAAATATCTTTATCTAACATTATGAGAAACTGAAATAACTTACAATTCATTTGGATTTACCATTCCCAATTCTCTTCTAATGTATAGAAATTGATCTTTTGCAAGAGGTTTGGTGAAGATATCAGCTAGTTGAAGATGAGTAGGAATGAATATCACTTTCACATCTTTCTTTTGGACATGATCTCTGATGAAGTGATGTCTGACATCGATATGCTTGGTTCTAGAATGTTGAACTGGATTCTTTGCCAAGCTTATCGTATTGGTATTTTCACAATAGATTGGTATTTCTTTGAGATAAATACCAAGATCTTGTAGTTATTGTTTTAACCATATCACTTGTGCACAACAACTTGAGACTGCAACATATTCGGCTTCCGTTGACGATAGAGACACTATATTTTTTTTCTTGCTGAACTATGATACAAGAGATCTTCCAAGAAATTGACCTTGTCTGCTGGTGCTCTTTCTGTCTTTCTTGTATCCTCCATGATTAGAATCTGAATATGCAACAAGATATTCACTTCTTCCTTTAGGATACCACAGACCCAATTCTGGTGTGTCAGTAAGGTATCTAAAGATTCATTTGACAATTTCAGCATATGATTCCTTTGGTGCTGATTGATATCTTACATATATGCCAACACTGAATTGGATGTCCGGTTTACTTGCCGTGAGATAGAGTAATGATCCAATCATTCCTTTGTATTTTGTGATGTTGTAGTCTTTTCCTTTGACATCAGCATCAAGCAACATAGTTGAGCTCATAGGTGTGTCCGTTCCATTTGCTTCATCTATTCCATACTTCTTCAATAACTCTCACAAGTATTTTGTTTGAGATATGAAGATTCCATTCTTTCTTTCTTTGATTTGCAAACCAAGAAAGAAATTCAATTCTCCCATCATTGACATCTCAAACTCTCCCTGCATTATCTCAGAAAATTCCTTACACAAAGATTCATTAGTAGCGCCAAAAACAATATCATCAACATATATTTGAACAATTAAAATATCATCATGTTTTCATTTTATAAAAAGTGTTGTGTCAACTTTTCCCCGTACAAAACCTTGATCAATAAGAAATTTACTGAGCCTTTCATACCATGCTCTTGGAGCTTGTTTTAAACCATATAAAGCCTTTTTAAGTTTGAAAACATGGTCAGGTTTGGTTATATCTTCAAAACCTGGAGGTTGCTCTACATATACTTCTTCCATAATGTAGCCATTTAGAAATGTTCTCTTTACATCCATTTGATAGAGTTTGAATCCTTTGATGCATGCAAAGGCTAAGAGTACGCGTATTGCTTCCAATCTAGCCACTGGAGCATACGTTTCCTCATAATCAATCCCTTCTTCCTGATTATAGCCTTTGGCCACCAATCTTGCCTTGTTTCTGACAATAATTGTGGATTCATGGAGTTTGTTCTTGAATACCCATTTAGTGCCAATGATCGCATGATCCTTGGGTCGGGATACCAAATCCCAAACTTGATTTCTTTCAAATTGATTTAGTTCTTCTTGCTTTTCTATAACCCAATCATTGTCTGATAGGGCTTCATCAATGTTAGAAGGTTCAATCTCAGAAATGAATGCAGAAAAACTTACTTTATTGAAAATTTTATTTCTAGTTTTGATCCATTCATTCACATCTCCTATGACTTGATCTATGGGATGACTTTTATTGTATTTCCAGGCTCTAGGTTGTCCTAGTGATTGCTCTTCTTCCTTGGTTTCATCAACTTCTGGAATAAGAGATTTATAAATAGATTGACCATTTTCTTGATTTAAAGCAACTTCCTGTTCTTCATCAATGGTTTTGTCAGAGGATTCAAATTCATCAAATACAATATGAATTGATTCTTCAACAACACATGTTCTTTTATTGATAACTCTATATGCTTTACTTCGGTTAGAATATCCTAGGAAAATTCCTTCATCAGTTTTAGAATCAAATTTTCCTAAGTTATCTTTACCATTATTATGAATGAAACACTTACAACCGAAGATGTGTAGATGAGCAACGTTTGGCTTCCTTCCTTTGTACAGCTTGTATGGTGTCTTTCCAAGTTTTGTTCTAATATAGGCTCTATTTGAAATATAGCATGCTGTACTCATAGCATTAGCCCAGAAAACTTGAGACACATTCTGTTCATTTAACATTGCTCTAGCATTTCAGTGAGCACTCTATTCTTACATTCCACGACTCCATTTTGTTAAGGTGTCCTTGGAGCAGAGAAATTGTGATCAATGCCATTAGTATCACAATATTCTTCAAAAGCTTGATTTTCAAATTCTCCACCATGATCGGTCCTAATCCCTGTAATGGACATACCTTTCTCATTTTGCACTTTCTTGGTAAAAACAATAAATTCTTCAAAGGTTTCATCCTTTGATGATAGAAAAATAACCCATGTAAATCTGGAGAAGTCATCAACAATGACCAATGAATATAAGTTGCCACCAAGACTCTTTACTCTTGCTGGGCCAACTAAATCTATATGCAATAATTATAGTGGTCTATTTGTTGAAATCTCATTTTTCAATTTGAAAGATGATTTAGTTTGTTTACCCTTTTGACATGCGTCACAAATCAAATCATTTCTGAAATTTACTTTGGGTAATCCAAGAACTAAATCCTTTTTTAGTAGTTTGTCTAATTGATGCATATTGACATGAGCCAATCTCTTATGCCATAGTCAACTTTCATCGGCATTACTCAGAAAACAGTTTTTAGATTCATTTCTACTAATATCTAGAGTATAACAATTACCTTCCCTTTTTGCTCTGAGCTTAGCCTTGATATTCTTCTTTTCAAGTAGTAAGTCATTCTTGTTGATAATTAGACATTCCTCTGAGTCAAATATTACCCAGCTGTTTTTGTCTGCACTTTGACTCACATTCAGCAAGTTATGGCATAATCCTTCGACATAGTATATGTCTTTGACTTGTATGCCTTTGTCATTTTTTATTTCACCAATTCCTACTATCCTTCCAGTTTGATTTCCTCCAAATTTTACCTTTCCACCTTCTTTAGGTTGCAATTTGGTAAAACTTTCGAAATCAACGGTCATATGTCTAGAGCATCCACTATCTATGTACCACTTGTTGTTTTTGGATGCTTTGAGACACATATGCAATTAAATACAATTAATTCTTAGGTACCCACTTCTTTTTGGGTCCTTTTGGGTTAGTACAGGAAATTTTTGAAACATATAATCCTTTAGGTACCCATTTGTAGGTTCCTATCGTTCCTTTCTTCTTATGAATGCATGAAGAGGTATAATGACCTTTTTTATTACAGTAATTACAAAATGCAAAAGGCTTTGATGTATGCACAGAATGCTGGAAATAATTCAAATATGACTTACTTCCTGCTTTCTTCCTACCTTTCCTTCTATCTGATTTTGGATCATATCCAATTCCAGATCGGTCATTTACAAATCGTTGAGCTTTTAAAATATCATTTAGCATCTCACTTCCTTGTGTAAATTTTTTAAGAGTTTTTGTGAGATCAGTGTTTTTATTTTTCAAAGAAGAACAATTTTCACAATCCTTTTCTGAACTTTCTTTAAGTTCAATTTCAAGAACTTTGTTTTTCTTTTTGAAAACAACTAATTCTTTAACTACTTTGATAAATTCAGAATGTAAAGCATTATATTCAGAAAGTAATTCATCATAGGTAGGATCAGAATCATTTACCTCTTCTTCTGTTTCTTCTTGAGCAACGAGACATATATTGGCTACTTCTTCATCAGAGGAACTATCACCCCATATAGCAGATGCAAAGGCCTTCTTTTTGTTAAAGAATTTTCCTTTTCTCTTTTCTTTGCTCTTTTGATTCAGTTCTGGACATTTTGATTTGATATATCCTAGTTTTCCACATTCGTAGCACATGATATGATCTTTGCTGCTAGTTCCTCCTTTCTGAAAGTGTTTGAATCCTTGACCTTTCTTGTAGAACTTTCTAAATCGTTTTATGATTAGACCCATTTCATCATCGTCAAAATCCTCATCCTCATCTTGATTTTCTTCTTTTGCTTTTAGTGCTAAGCCTTTCTTCTTCTTGTCACCGATGTCATCTAGTTCCTGTTTGAACTTTAGTTTACTTTCTTATTCAGAAAGATTTCCAAATAGAGAAGCAACTGATCTCATTGATTCTCCTTTTGCTTCTTCTATCGCAGTGACTTTGGCCTCCCACTCTTTAGAAAGAATATTCAAAATCTTTCATACTTGGGTATATTGATCATAAACTTTCCCAAGTACTGCAAGTTGATTAACAAGATGAGTATATCTAAGTTCAAATTTAGATATTGATTCACCTGATTTCATTCGAAGTAGATTGAATTCAGTGACCAAGGTGTTGATCCAATTCTCCTTTATTCCTGAAGTTCCTTCATGAGCTATTTCCAGAGCTTCCCACATTTGCTTTGCTGTTGAAAGTGTGCAAATTTTGAAATATTCACTTTGACTCAAAGCACTTTGTATCATCAGAATTGCCTTGCTATTGAGAGTGATAAGTTTCTTGTCATTCTCATCCAATTCCGCTGGCGTCTTGGGAATTTTCTGAGAATCTACAATTTTTGTAGGTTGATAGTTTTCACTTTCAATCACATCCCATAGCCTATATTCGGTAGCCATCACGAATACTCTGAAATTTGCTTTCCATAAAGAAAAGTGTTCACCATTGAAACCTGGTGGTCTAGTGATGGATGCTCCGTCGGGAAGAATTCCTTCACCCATGCTTGCCATTGGATCCTTCTTAGGTTGTTAAACCTTAACAAGAAAACCTACGCTTTGATACCAAATGTTAGAGCAAGCATTTCACCCAAGAGGAGGGGTGAATTGGGTGATACTAAAATTTTCGTTGTAAATATGAAAACTTGACGGTGAATATAATGCAGTAGAGAGTAAGGAGAAATACCACCGAAGTGTACACCGAGAGTTATACTGGTTCGACCACAACCACTTTGACCTACGTCCAATCCTCAGAATATCTCTGAGAGTTTCACTATAACTTCCAAGATTCAGTGGGTTCTTTGCACGTCAGTACAAGCAAGTTCCTTCGCCTGGACACTCGCTCCCCCTTACAAGTTGTAATCCAATCCCAACTCAAGGTTCCACAACCTTAAGTTACCTCAATAACAAATATTGAGTTTGAATGAAATATCTCTCTCACAGAGAGAATAAGAATCACTGAAGTATAGAATTACAAGTATGTGTAAAAACAGAGTATTGAAACGTGAACTTGATAATGCGTTCATGTGTATGTTCTTGTTATTTTACTCTGTTTGGATGTTCCCATATATATAGATGTGTTGGTAATGACCGTTGGAACATTTTTTTATCGCCCGTTAGAGTGTACGCAGCCACTGTTAACTTTTCTAGTATTTGAAAAATTATCCGTTTGCGGTAGGTGGCATTTGAACGTTGCATTTGAATTTCCTTATTTGGTAAGATCTCTTCATTGTTTATCTGCGGATAAGCTAAGAATAATAATACAATGAAAGGTTAATCACATAGGAAACAAATCAATGAACGTTGGAATGATTTCTAAATTTCTGGACTTGCATACTCGAGTAGTTACTCGAGTATTCATTAAGTTTACTCGAGTACTTACTCGAGTATCATCATGAGAGTAATGATAGGAAGCCAATGAATGAACATCACATAATTTGAGTAGTGCATGAAGTAAACAAATTTACAAACTTTGGAAATACCTGTTTACTCGGGTACTTACTCGAGTATGGCACACTTTTCTTCATAGGTTACTCGAGTAGCTACTCGAGTAATATCTCAAATAAACTCCAGGTTACTCGATGCTTTACTCCAGTAATGTTGGTAGGATTTCAGGGCTGAGAGCACTTCAGGTTTGATTACCTTATTACTCGAGTACTGACTCTAGTAAACATAAATTTTCTGCATAGCTTACTCGGGTAGATACTTCAAGTGCTTTGTAAATAACTCTACAGATTACTCGATTATTCACTCGAGTAATCCAGTTCAAATATTTGATAAAGAGTAATTGAATACCTATATACTTGAGTAGTGCCTCGAGTGAAGTGGTGATAGAATTTCAAGTTGTTCGAGTATTACCTTCAAGTTTTGCTTATCACAGTCAGTTACTTGAGTAGCTCCTTGAGTAACATTGGCAGGATTGAAAATACCGAGAGCAACATATTTCTTGAAGCAGGGGACTCGAGTACAGACTCGAGTAACATTGGCAGGCCGAGAGCAATTGGAAGTGATTTCCTTGATTACTCGAGTACTTACTCGAGTAACATTGGCAGGCCGAGAGCAAGTCCAAGTGATTTACCTGGTTACTCGAGTGGCTACTCGAGTAACGTTGGCAGGTCACTTGAAGGTTGACTCTGGTCTCTTCAAGATTTTGTCTCTTTACTTGAGTAACCCTTTAGAAATTTTGCCAGTCATGAAGTTTCTCAGCTTTTTCTCTTGGCCTTTCTTCATTACTCCAGTGCCTACTTCAAGTGATGATTTGCCCTGTTATTACTTTGTTCAAACTTATTTGTTTATCAAATCTTTTTCATACCATTCTTTGTTATCATCAAAACATGAGAGACCTAACACAGAACCTTGTACTCTTACAAGTGCCTAAGACTTTGATTAGTATCTCCATATCTTATCAAAGTCATATTGGTTTAATCTTGTAGCTTTCTCATCTGATTTAAGCTTGTTGCTTGAATTGTCCACATTTGATCTTGAACCTTGATATCTTGCATCATTTCACCAATTGTTAGCTAAATTATTTGATTTGTGGCTCCAAATTAAGTGTTCTACACTAATTACTATTTGTTGGAAGTTGATTTAAAGTCACCTAGCTTACACCTGCATTTGTGCTTGTTGTTGATCTTGCTGCTGTTATTGCTTATGTGAAATCTGTGTTACGCTTCTGTGGAATCTGGGATAGAAATGGTTTGTTGAGTAGGGTATATAAAAGGGATGTTTTTTTAAAAAATAGAACTTTTAAGACCAGTTGTAGCTACAATAGGTTTTAAAAGTCAAACCTTTAAGACCAGTTTTAGGTACAACCGGTCTTAAAAGTTAATTTAAGATCGGTTGTACCTACAACCAGTCTTAAAGGTGTGACTTTTAAGACCAGTTGTAGGTACAACCGGTCTTAAAGTAAATTTTATGACCTGTTGTTTGTACAACCGATCTAAAAAATAACACACTTTTTATATCTGCTATAATAAGACCTAATACACAATCGGTCTAAAAAGTCTTTTTTAACCGATCTAAAAAGTCATTTTTCTACTAGTGTTCAAATCATCCCAACTTTGCCCATGTTTACAAGTAAAATCCAAGCTTCCATGACAAGCAAAATTTTTGTTAAAAATTTGTCAAAATTTTTCTATTTATGTGCAAAATCAAAGAAAATTTTCAATATTTCCAGAAAAAAAATTGAGGACAAGTCATACAAAATCAATGATACCCTCACCCCTACACTTAAATGTCACATTCTCCTCAATGTGAACAAGTAACAAAAATTTATGGAAGTGAAGACATAACCATATCCAATTGTAGGGTTAGTAAAAGCTTCTAAGATCTCAAATTTTCACCAATTGAGCAAAACCAACAAATGCCACCACTCAAATCGATAGTCACTAACAAATATCTATCACATGCAAATCTAGACTATAACTAGCACTCATATCTAAAATATGTTATCAACTATCAAATAAAATAAAACAAGTAAAAGTAGAAGAAAACTCCCCTCTCAATCCTTATGTTGACCTCTTGAATGCTCTTGCTTGTGACTACTAAAGTGGAATACATCATCAGAGGCTACCAAAAGTCCTACATAATCAACAAACATCAAAACAACTCAACTAAAAGTAATCAAATGGAGACTAAAGGACTACCATGGTGGTGAGGTGGACTGGCAAGCAATAGTTTATCACTAGTTTCAACCTCCCTAAGTTTTGACATAGTCTGGCTGAGGACTAAACCAAGAGCTTTTTGGGATCTGCACCCTTCAATTACCCATATCTATCACTTTGCCTTTAAAGCCTCTGATTCCCACTGGAATATTATTTATGAAAAAGGGTGAGATTCTAAGGAATCTCAGTAGTAACATATAATCGTTCATATAAAATGTAGAAAGTAAATATGTCATGCTCTATGTTACACAAAAATTAATGAACAATATAACAGCATGTATACATGTGTAGGGCTTGTAACCCCCTTCCGTAATTATATCCGAAATACGTGATTAAAATGAAATAGAGACCAATAATAATCAAAACTCATTTACATTCCTATCCTTAAGATAGGGTTTTCACAAATTTCTTTCACAAACACTTTAACCTGGTCTCACAATTATATTTCGAATACAATTACCTCGTGAAGATAAATCACATTCATATAAATATCAGAGTGCACAATAATAATACCGGCAATTCCGGGTTCATACCTTCACTAAAGATATATAGGGAACAATTGCCCATTACAATTGCTCGTAGGGATTACACAAATCCATCTCCAATACATAACCAAATAACCTAATATACATCCAAGCACATATATATCCAATATCCAATTATACATAATCCCAACTACCATGATAACCAACTACCAAAATGACAACCCGAAGGAGTCCTCATTGCGATGCTTGCTCTATCCTCGTTCTACCTCCCCTGTCTAAAATATTGGTAGGGGAGGGTGAAATTCTAGAGAATCCCAGTAGGAAACAGATACCAATATGCATGCAAGATAAGTGTTTAATGCATGACATGCTTATATCACAATAACTCGTGCTCGCATAATGATATATTCGCATGCTCAATGTTTCAACAACATACTCATGGCCATAGCACAAATAGAAACAGTTCTTCAATCATTCATATATGTTTCACATAATCAAGCAAAGCAATAACATGCATCAATACACAAACATAAATATCAATACATGCAGGAGAGGTAAGTTCCCTACACTTATTCTTTCCACGTATGCTCCTGCATCAGCTACTCACAATCCGAGCAGATATCAAACCATGCTCAGGGTGAATATCCAACCTCATAACCAAATCAAGGACATAGGATCATTTTCTTTTCCAAATTCTCATTTTCATAACACTTAAAGTTGGTTACCATTCATGACCTTTAGGTGGCTAATCAAAGCCTAAAGGCTTGGGAAACACTTGACCAAAGGTCACCTTTTAAAAGTCCAAAATGCTGATTTTTGGGGGTTGGCCGCGGCTAGCCTATCCATGGGCTGTGGCCAATTGCTGCGCAGAAAGTCTTGGACCGTTGTTCATAACCTCTGGCCGCAGCCAAGAAAATTCTGTTTCCTGGCTGAACTTCCAAAAATCATAACTAATTCTAGAAAAATTTAAATGAGGTGATTCCAAAGCCAAATTAAAGGTAACTAAGTCCTATTTATAGGAAAAATATGGACCATTACTTGAAATCACCACACAATTCCAAAATTACACAAAACTCAACACTACCCCAAAACAGAGTTCAGTTTGATCCCAAACTTTGGCAAAGGACAACTCTCAGTTCAAAAAACGAAATGACACAAAATATATGTCTATTTTGAATCTTGGGATGTGAACTTTAAGACTGGAAATTTTCAGGATTTTTCAATACCAGTTGGTCATTCAAAACGTTCGTACAAACTGACTGCCTAGAATAGAGTTCACATTGACAGCATTTTCCAATTTTCTACCAAAGTGTCCAATGACTCCAAAATCATTAACCAAACTTATTCCCATACAATTTTTCACAAGGAACACAATGTTAACCTCAAAATGACCAAAATCACAACCCATTGACATGCCCTATTTTACCCAATGCACAAAAACCAACACAAAGTGGCCAAACTTCACATTTAAGCTTCAATGCAATTCTATCACTTCAAAATACTAAACAAGGCACCATTTCCATAACAATAACATACCATACTCCCCCATGACCCTAAATCATGAAAATTAGGGCAAATTTTCCAGAAATTCAAGGCCCAACAAATGGCCACAAAACTTATATGAAAATGAAGCTTTCACTCACCTCAACAACTTTCCCAAAGAAGTTCCTTGATTCACCCAAGTCCACAATTTCTTGAGAGCTCAAACACCACCAAATGGACAAACTAAAACCATGAAATCAAAGCTCTCAACACAAGGAACAACTTTATAGAAGAGGATTTTTTCATTAGAGGCCATTAAGAAGGTCAAAAACTCACCTTTTTCACAAAGCACTTCTTCCCTTCATGGCTGCCATGGCTGAACAAAAGAGAGAGAAGGAAGAGAGTGATGAGAGTGTGAAATGATGAAGAAGAGCATAGGAATTTCTGCCCCCATACCTACCATGTGTACAAAGAGAGAAGGAGAGAGAGAAATGCTAAAAATATTGTACTTTGACTTTTCCAAGGTCCTCTTTCTTGTCTCCTCTTACCAAGTGTCACAATATCATTTGCTCTCATTAAGTAAGTAACCAAATTAGTTACTTTAATCCCTCCATTAGCCATTTAGTTACATATCTTATTTTTTCTTAGTTAGTAATTAATTTCTCCATTAATCACTAGCTTATGGCCATTCTTCTAATTTCTCACTGATTATGGCACATTTATTTAAATTGCCACATAACACATAATTAATTCTTTTCCTCTTCTTTATGCGCCATTTACCCTTATTTTAGCCCAATAATTATTTCATCACATAATTATGCTAAAATACAAGGTATTGGGCATTTCCAATTATAATTCGGATCTCAAATCCATTCTAATTCCTCAAATCATTTTCAATAATTGTCATTAGCCCTAAATCAAAATTTGGGGCATTACAGGGCTCAACCACACTACCCGTACACCTTGGTTGGTTTGGTACTCAACAACCAGGTAAAAGTGCACTTCTCACACAAACTGCCCCTTCTCGACAAAACCATGTTGTTTAATTAAAATATAAACAATGGCATACATAAACATATATACAATTGCATAGTATATGAAGGATAAAGTTACTACCTTAAACTCTTTTTTGCTACTTGAAAAGCGATCTTCATAATTCGTGCTGACGGCGCAGCTCTATATTCGATCCTAAAATTTCAAATATACAAGAATTAGGTTAAAACCCATTCATGTACTACTTTAGATACTTCCAAAGTGTTTTTGGTGGTTATATTAGTTTATATTAAAAAATTACCAAAATGCCACTAGGGACCTTGCCCGACCCCTTTTACCTGATCCAACTGTACTTTTCCAAAAATTTTGACCCTAGCTATTCCTACAAAGTTTTACTTGTAGAATCCATGTTTGACCTTATTTTCACAAAATTACTAGTAAATGACAATTTCCCATGGTAGCCCAGATTAGGGTTTCAGGGGGCTTTTGGTCATTTCACTTTCTAGGGCTTTTCTAAAAAAGTATTTAACATAAACCCCCTCTAAGTTTCCCTCATGAACACAATGAAATGATCATATTAATGAAAATCCACCTCCTTGCCCCATTTTCAGCCTTGGCCGAAACATGTAGGGGGAAAAGGGGAAATGCTATTTTTTTGATTTTCAATTCCAAAAGCTTGCTCCTTTTTATGCCTAATTACTTGATTAACAATTTTAAACACCTAATACCCAAGATTTGAGGAAATTTGGTTTGCAAAACCCCTTAGGGTTAACACTTCCCAAGTTTACAAATCATAAACAACAAGCCACAAAACCACCAACAAAAGCAACAATATAATCAAGGATTTGAGGTTTGTGATGTTATCTTTGATTTCCTCTCTTATCTTCCCCTTGGCTGAAATCTTCCTCCTCCTCAGACCTTGATATTTACTTGCTAAATACATGGAATCAAGGAGAAGAGTTGCTTAGAGAAGGAATTACACAAACTAGAAGCTAAATCACAAGAGAAATCAAAACCTACCTTGAATTTTCCTCTTCTTTCTCTTTAGAACATCAAGCTCACTCACTCTCTCTTCTCTTGGCTTGGGCTGACGGTTTTAAGGAAAGAAGATGAAGGGAATATGTTTTTAAAATGTCCCTATTTTTACACTAATTAATCTAATTCCCAAAATTCCAAAATTTTGACTTTTGTGGCATAAAGCACTTTGACCTTATCTTGCTTCAAATTGTGTCATAAAGTTCAATTAACATTGAACTCATCTTTCCTCTTCTTTAGTTAGCCCAACATGATGTCTAAGGGTCCATTAGAACAACAAAATAGGCTAATGAATTTATCCCATAATTACAAGATTGTCTTAACATTTTTTTCCCATTTTCAGAATAATTGACAATTTTGGTAGATTTTCTGCCCAAATTTTAAAAAATCATAACTTTATTCGTAGACATTGGATTGGAGTGATTCTAAAGGCCATGAAACCCTTATTGAGTCTAGTTTCAAGAAAAAATATAGCCTTTAGCCAACTGGAAGCTTAACATTCCCATAATTCAAATTTTTGGACGCTGTTCCAAAAAATTTCTAGTTTCACTGGGAAAAATTCAAAAATTCACAACTCTTTGTGTTCAACTTGAAAAGTTACCCTTTAACTGTCATATTAAAGCTTAGGATGTTTACTTTCATCCTGTAAAATTTTACAATTTTTGAACTTCATTTGGTCATCCAAATCCACATGACAAACTTACTGCCTTACAGGATTTCTCTGGCAAACATGGTTTACATTCCAAATTTTTAGTATTTTATTCCTTTGATCAAGAATTTATAGCTAGAGTCTATTCAAAGTATATCAATATTCACAATTTTATTCTATTTAATACACCAAAGATATAAGGAATTTTGGTGACTAAAATTTGGGATGCTACATTTCTTCCTCCGTTCAATAAATTTTGTCCTCGAAGTTTGAACATCTATAACTTGGGGATTAATCCTTATTATTCAACCCATTTCTTTATCATGTGCAGGCTCACAAGCCATGAAACATAATGATTATATCAATTTGTCTCTTTTATCAGCAAGCTTATCGAACATGCAACACAATCTCCATATTCTTATCATAGATCTTAGATAGTATTAAGCATTCATCATTCATTCTATACACAGTATGTAGCATGCAATCAAATACAGGAACCATTGGTCATTTCCCACAGTACTTGGTTCCTTAGGCCTCACAGCCTCTTCGGGACTCCACTTGGATCACACAATAGCATTTTTTTGTAACGGCCGAGGGCAATACCATACAAGCCGGCTTGGGAACCGTCCAAGGGCCTTTTCCTTCAAAAGTCTCTCACCAAGCAAGGATTGTCCCCTCCTCTATACCAAGGGCATCCGCTACATAAGTGCTTGGGGGTTTATTAGGTAACAATCATAATAAGCATTGGACCTCACTACCCAGGCCACACCAAAGCGCTTGGTATATTGGTCTTACTATCCAAGGAATCACCCCTATGCCAATGGCATTTTGGGACTTATTGCCTCTGTTACAATCTAGTATAGTCTAAATGTTCTATTAGCCTCAAGACATACCTTGGACACACTGGTCTAATGTCATTGTGCTAGGCATCAACCACAGTGCTGAGCACATAGGTCTTACAGTCTAGGGACACCGCCCTATGCAAGTTTGTACATCGAATATTACTGCCTCGAACCTCTACTTGTCACAATTTTCAAATACATAATATGCTACTGGCCCAAGGACATACTAGTCCATCAGGTCTTATAGCCTAAGCACATACTATTGATTACCTTTGCCAAATACATATAGAGTTTAACTACTTAGAGTCAATCATTGGTGCCCAAAGATTACACATGCATTCATTATGCTTTCGTTGCCCACTCTGAGGTCTATCCCATTATATAAGCGTTAATAATATCAGGATGATTTAACAGGAGTTCCACAGGAATCCCTTTATAATACCTAACTACACCCAAAATCAGTATTCCTCTATGCCAATTATTGGCCCATTTCAACTCAATGTTGTTTTCACTTGATTAGGATCTGATAGATCCAAATTTGTGCCAATTCCTGACATGTTGTCTCATAATGTCTTAGCACAACTCTTAGATGCCTCTTATGTTCTTCTCTATTCATACCTTTCAATATACTATCCGCTATCTACCATTTGACTCCTATTAAAGCCTCAAGTTAATGGAATGGCAGGCAGATCAATTTCTTTCTCTCATCTCATTAGAGAGCTATCACCTCAATTAATCCTTTAAGGAATATTTTATGATCATAATCTTCACTATGTTAGGCTTAGCAGCTAGCAAATTTTCAAAACCCCTTTCTGCAAGGATTCGTATCCATAAGAATCTTGTTCCTCGATTCCACACTAACCCAACAAAATTCTTAGAATTGCTAGCCTAAGGACACATCGGTCCACTAGATCTTAAAGCCTCTGGACACACAAATGCACTAGAACATATTTGGCATGTAGGATTTTATAGCCTAGGGTCTCTAACCCAACCTTTAGATTCATCATCAAATCTAGAACCTCAACATCACCCAAATTGGAAATCATTTTCCTCAAGTATACCCGATAGGTTTGCTACGAATCAGGATCAATAGCACCTATTCCAACCTTCACGGTATTTGGGTAATATCCTCGAAGCATTACTGAAGGTTTAACACTATTCACAAGATTCAAAGTTTCATCATGAAAAAAAACCATAGTGCAACAAATTCACATTCCGACCTAAGCATTATTTCATCTTAGATCAAATTCAATCCTATTCTTAACCTTCAGTATCATCATATCAGATCCTTTAGGATCGATATATGGCATAATCACCACTAATCATTGCTAAGATATCATAACATATCATTCTTAGCTATATTATATGCCTCAAACAACTCTGAGCTATTTCAGCATTCTTTGAACCTAGGGCTGAACATTGATTCTTGATTACAATACATCCATTAGTTTTATTCTGGATCTATAACCTTAAAATCAATTGAGTCAAAGATCGTACTACCTTAATCAAACCTAACATACATACTAAAAATCATCATATAGTACTATATGTCATAACTAAATAATATCGTCACTTAGCATGGAGAAACCTTAGAACAATTCTATACCTCGAGTTTCTATAACCTTATTAAGTGAACTTTTCTGAGGAATAATTACTGTAATGGAAACGGTTTGAATTAAAATTACTGCTTACATTGTCAACATCTCTATGATTCTAAACATCATTTTATTAGTCACGGAAAAACCTTAATATAATAACTATTCCTCAAGTCTCCATGACCTTGTCAACTAACTTCCTAGGGGTCACCCATCCTAAGATTTCTCTGGGTTGAGCACGATTAACTTTTGTGCACCCGTGCTAAAATGCAAATACCGGCTCTATCTGCTCCTGACCATCGGTACCCTGAGACTACACTTGCCTCAAAAGACGTGCTGGCTACCTCCGATAACCTAAAATATAATAACTAGGCCCTACATTACTCTGTACATGTACTGCCATACTAGATCGGTAATGTGCTTTATGATGTCCAATAAGCATTCGATTGCACCTTTCTTGATAATATTAGTGTTCTCTCAGTATTGTACTACGTGCTGCCCTCAAGTGTTCCCAAATCTTTCAGGGGCTGATTCACAGGCTAAGAGGATTTACTCCTTTAATACCCCCATCCATGAATATATTCTATCACTATATAATCAATACCATATCAGTATACTATACTGTTGCCAGAACCGCCACTCTACCAGAACCGCTTTGGGCTATGATACAAAAATGTGACACCTTTATCTTATTTTCAGATTTTTTAGAGTGCTTGCCCGCAGTTCAGTGAGCAACACAGGAATAACAGTAATTATACTGATATATTGATACATGGTACTTGATTACATCACAGGTTTTCCCCGCAGGCTTTGATAATATATACAAATTATCCTAAAATATCCAAAATATTAAAAAATAGACTACATATAACCAAATAACTCTGATCTTAGAATCCGCACCCTTCAATTGCCCGTATCTATCACTTTGCCCTTGGAGCCTCTGGTTCCCGCTATAATACTTATTATTTATGAAAATGGGTAAGATTCTATAGAATCTCAGTAGCAATATACATTCGTTCATATAAAATGTGGAAAGTAAATATGTCATGCTCCATGTTATATACAAATTAATGAACAATATAATAGCATGTATACATGAGTAGGGCTCAAACTGCACTACCCGTTCACCTTGGTTGGTTTGGTACTCAACAACTAGGTAAAAGTGCACTTCTCTCACTAACCGCCCCTTCTTGACAAAACCATGTTGATTAATTAAAATAAAAAAAATGGCATACACAAACATATATACAATATCATATTGTATAAAGGTTAACATTACTACCTTAAACCCCTTTTTGCTACTCGAAAAGCATTCCTCGTAATTCGTGCCAATGGCTCGATCTGAATTTGGTCCTAAAATTTAAAATGTAGAAGAATTAGGTTACAACCTATTCATGTACCACTTTAGAGACTTCCCAAGTATTTTTTGTGGTTATATTAGTTTATATTGAAAAATACTAAAATGCCCCTAGGGACTTGGACAAGCCCCTTTGTACCTTTCTGATTGTACTTTTCCAAAAATTTTGACCCAGGCTCTTCCTACACAGTTTTGCATATAGAATCCATTTTTGACCTCAGGTTTCAAAAAATCACCGCCAAATGACAGTTTTGCCCCTTACAGTCCCTAAATAGGGTTTCAGGGGTGTTTTGGGCATTTCACTTTCTAGGGCTTTTCTAAAAAGGTATTCAACATAAACCCTATCTAATTTTCCCTCTTGAACACAATGGGATAATTATATTAATGAAAATCCAACTCCTTGCCCAATTTTTAGCCTTGGTCGAAACATGTAGGGGAAAAGGGGAAATGCTATGTTTTTTATTTTCAATTCCAAAAGCTTGCTCCTTTCTGCTCATAATCACTTTATTAATCTTTTCAAACACCTAATACCTAAGATTTGAGGAAATTTGGGCAGCATAAAACCTTAAGGTTAACACTTGCAAAGTTTACAGATCACAACAAACAAGCCATAAAAGCACCAACAAATCTAACAACAATAGCAATAGCATCAAGGATTTTAGGTTTGTGATGTTACCTTTGATTTCCTCTCTTTTCTTCCCCTTTACTCAAACCCACCCACTCCTCAAACCTTGTTATTTGCTTGCTAAATACATGGAATCATGGGGAAGAGTGACTTAGAGAAGGAATTGCATAAACTAGAGGCTAAATCAATTTTTGAACATTGTTTGCCTGGGCAAACTTCAAAAATTCATAACTCTTTGTGTACAACTCAAAAAATTACCCATTGCCTATCATATTAAAGCTTAGGATGTCGACTTTCTTGCTATAAAATTTTACAATTTTTGAACATCATTTGATCATCCAAAACCACATGACAAACTCACTGCCTTGCAAGAAATTTCACTGGCAACACAGTTTACATTTCAAATTTTTAATGTTTAATTCCTTTAATAAATAAGCCATGTGGAAGCATTTAGAACCAAGTAGAAGCTTATGGAATCAAGTGGAAAAAAGAAGAAGCAAACGATAAAACATATGTGCAATAAACAAATATTATTTTAAGGAGGTGGGAGGAGATACTTCAATAAGCTCTTAGACACTTCCAGGGGGCCAAAATTTCAGCCAAATAGAGAGAGAAGATATAGCATAACATCTTGAAGAAGACAAAGAGCAAAAGAAGAGACAAGGATTCAAGAAGCAAACCTAGGTAAGGTTGCAAGCAAAAATTCACTTGTTCTTGTCTCTAAATCCTTAGAAACGTCTTCTAATTCTCATGTCCTTCTTGACATCACATGAAACAAGAAGAAAATCAAGGAGAACAAGAAGGAGGGGGGATAGTTTTCAAAGGAAAGAAGAGAGAATCAAGAGGTAATTCAAGAAACCTTGTTTTATTTGTTGATTCATGATTGTTGTTGGTGATTTGGGTGATTGTTTGGCTTGGTTGTCATGATTTTGTGATTTAGGGGCATAAACCCTAAGGGCAGGTGCTATTCAAATTTTGATTAATCATGTGGGAAGTGTAATTAAAGGATTCAAGAAGTGAATTAGGATGAAAGGGGGTGTTTTGTTGAATGAAAACATGAAACTTCAATTTTCCCAAATTTCTTGAATTTTGGCTGGGGTATTTTTATGTGTTTTGGGTTGGAATTTGATGGATTTAATGTTTCTATTGTGTTTAGAATGAAAAATTTTGTAGGGAACAAGTGAAAAATGAAGTATGGAGGCTTTAAGGTGTGAAATAACAATTTTACCCCTAAAACCCTAACATATGTTGCTGCAAGAGTAATTTTGGAAATGGAATGTGATTTTGGTAAAACTAAGGTCTAAAATGGATTCTACATGCAAAATTATGTCAATATAGCCCAAGTCATATTTTTTTTGGTAAAGTACAGTTAGATCAGGTATAAAGGGAAATGAGACCGGATTTCTAAGGGCATTTTAGTAATTATGCTTTTTTTATAGAGATAACCAACCATATGAATTTAGGAATAAGACATGAATGAGTAATAACTCATTTATTATAAATTTGGAATATTAGGATTTGACATTTTCCCGAGCCGGACTAAGAATCATTAGAATAGAGTAGATAGGCTCTTGGAAAGGACTTCAGGTAGTAACTCTATTTTTCATACATTGTGATTGTTTATATGCTTTGTATTGCCATGTTCTGTGATATGAATTGTTTGTTACCAAACCTAGCTGTGGTATGGGAAAAGTACAAATATCACCTGGTGGGAAAAGCACAAGTACCATCAGGTCAAATGGTACCTAGATGAGGTAGTGAAACAAGTACGTATGGAAAGTTATCTTGTAACACCCCAAATTATATTCACTAATATGCTTTATAATTATTTGTCACAATTAATGAAATGAAATGGTGAATATTCATGAACTTGGAATTTAAGAAATTAATAAATTTCCATTTTCATGAGAATTGGGCTAGAATAAATTATGAAATAAATTTTTGAGTATTCCAAAAAGCCCAATATTGAAGCCCAAAATGGAGAAATGAAAGATATTATATTTGGCCCAAAATTTGTCACAATTTTGGCCAAACAAAGAAGAGACAGATTAAGCTCCAATTAAATCAAAAAATGTAAGGGCAAAATTGTAATTTGTCAATAAGGCACAAGATTAATTATTTTTCAAATTAATTGAATTTAATTCAGTTAATTAAGGAAAATAAAGAATATTTATAATTGAAACATTCTTGTTCAAAATTAATCAAAGTTTGAAAAGTCAAAGTTAGAGCAATTATTATTTCTCTATTTTCTTATGAATTTTGTATAAATAAGGAAAATGAGAGGAAAAATATTTTCTTGGATAATAAATATGCCAAGTGTCATAATATTAAGTCAAAGGGATTAAATAAAAATTTATTAATTTATGAGCATGTGGGAATTTCCAATAAAATAGTATATGCTGTGTAATAATTTTAGATAGTTGGTGAAAAACCCAATTAGTCTAATTGGGACATGAGAGGCGTGTTTTTGGGCTAACTAAGGAGAGTAGGAAATTGGTTCAAGGTCCATGAGAGTTTATGACGCACTTTGTGAACAGATAAATTCAAATTAAAAGTTCTCATAAAAAATTTATTAAACAAATATATTTTGAAAAGGGAGAGAAATGAGATATTTATTAAAAGCTGTCACCATCCCCTTCCCTCCTCATTTTTCAAGATACAAGCACAAGAAAAAGGAGAGAGAAAATGTCTTGAAAAGATTGGGAACTTAGGGTTTCAAGAGAGCTTGAGGAAGCAAAAATCTAAGATAAGCTTAGTGATTTCAAGTGTTTAAGCTTCCTAACTTGTGTAATAACTTCTCTAAGTTCTTCTTTTCCATGAAAAATCATGTTTACCAAGCAAAATTTTTGAGGTTGAAGAGGGAGAAGGTGACGCCATAGAGAGAGAAACTCCAAAAATCAAGAGTTAACCTCCAAAATCTCAAATCCTTTGGTGTATTGATGTTGTTGTTGTGATTCTTAGGGTGGTTTGTGGATTGTTTGGTGAATTTGTAAATTTAGGGAGTTAAAACCCTAAGGGATTATACTGACCAAATTTACTCAAATTATGTTCAGTTAGTGTTTAAATGGTTAAAGAAGTGGTTAGGAGTGAAAAGGAGCAAGCTTTAAGGGTTAAAACACAAAAAAAATTGCATTTGCCTTTCTCTAAGTGTAAGTTTCAACCAAGGCTCAAAATAGGGGCAAGATCTGGAATTTCATCAATTTGATGGTTCCATTGTGTTCAGGGTGAAAATTGTATAAAGTTGATGTTGATCACTTTATAAGAAAAGTCTTAAAATGTGAAATTGCAAAAATAGCCCTAAAACCCTAATTAGAGGCTGTCAAGGGAAAAACTATCATTTGTCAGTTATTTTGCCAAAATTGAGGTAAAAAATGGATTCTACAAGCAAAACTGTGTAGGAATAGCCCGAGTCAAAATTTTTGAAAAAGTATAGTCGAACTGTGTACAAATGGGTAGTAGGCCACGTCCCTAAGGGCATTTTAGTAATTTTATAGTTTTAAAGTAATATAACAAACAAAAACAATTTGGAAGAGTCTAAAGTAGTACATGAATTGGTATGAAACTAATTCTTGTACTTTTGGAACTTTAGAACCGGATCGATAGCTGAGCCATCGGAACAAAGTTCTAGAAACATTTTATGAACTAAAAAGGGGTTTAAGGTAGTAACTTTATCTTTTATACATTATGCCAATATTTATATGTTTGTATATGCCATCTTCTGTGATATAATTAATGAACATGGTTTTGCTGAGGAGGTCAATTTGTGTGTGGAGGCATATTTACCGGTTGTTGAGCAAGAACCTAACCGAGGTGTACATGGTTGTTGAGTAAGAACCTAACCAAGGTTTTATGGGTAGTGGGAGATTGAGCCCCTAACTCATGTATACATGTCGTGGTATTATTATTAATTTTTTGCATAACATGCAGCATGATATATTTAATTTCGCATTTTATATGAATGATTATTTGTAACTACTGAGATTCATTTGAATCTCACCCTTTTTCAAATATAAAATATTCCAACAGAAGCTAGCACTGTGGAAATATGACTTTTTAGACCGGTTAAAAAAGACTTTTTAGACCGGTTGTGTATTAGGTCTTTTATAGCAGGTCTAAAAAGTGTGTTATTTTTAGATCGGTTGTTACAACTGGTCTTAAAAATCACACTTTTAAGACCAGTTGTAGAAACAACAGGTCTTAAATTAACTTTTAACACCGGTTGTAGCTAACCTGTCTTAAAAGTTCTATTTTTTTTAAAAATGTCCCTTTTAGATCACTACCCAGGAAGCCATTTCTATCCCAGATTCCACAGAAGCAACACAACACATATTATATTTCATAGAAGCAATTATAGTAGCAAGATCAACAACAAGTATAAATGAAGGTGTAGGCTAGGTGACTTTAAATCAACTTCCAACAAATGGTAAGTGTAGAACACTTAATTTTGAGCCACAAGTCAAATGATTTAGCTAACAATTGGTGAAATGTAGCAAGATATCAAGGTTCAATATCAAAATAAGCAATAATGAATTTCCACTGGGTAGAATCAGATTTTTGCAAACTGCAGCAATATTAATTCATATACATAACTTGACAATCATTTCAATGTGGACAATTCAAGCAATAAGCTTAAATCAGATTCCACGTGCTCCAAAATGTACTCAACAATTGTCTAAAACTAAAACACAACTTATGAATCAATTTCAATGTGCAATATGAAGGAATGTCCAAATAGATGAATTTGCTCAGAAATAGATGCAAAACTTTGAATGACAATGGCAGCAACAAAATTCAAGGATTGATACAAGCAACAACATAAATTCCTCTGTTTTACAGAATACAAAGGGAAGAAAAAGTACTGAGGTCAATCCCTCAAATCCCATGCTTGTATCACCCAAATCTCAGAAATTGTCTTACACAGATACATAAACCCAATTAGATATTCATACAGCAGGAGCAATATGTATGAGAATAGTGTACAATGTAACGTTGGATTAAAAAACTCACTATTTTTGTAATATCTCATAGATGAATTCAGCAGAACATCTGCGAATGAAATCAATATCTTCTTCAGGAAAGGGATTAGCAAGATTAAACATATGTAACACTAAAACCAGACAAAACATTAACTTAGTACCTTGAAAATAATAAAGTAATACAAAAGTTCTGAAATATAAATTTACCTCTTTAGTAAAATCAGTCTTGCCTAGAGTGATAATATTGTAAATGTATCTTAAAACATAAGAACCACATAAGTTGGACGCCTGTGGTGTCCTACGGCTCTAAAAAACATGATATCATTAAAATAAGTATAAAGGCATGGCTTATTATATTCTTTAAGCAAATCAATATATACTAACCTTTGGCATGATCCATGTAGGGTCCTTTAAGTCATAAACATGCTTACCACAAGCAGTGTGTAGGAATGTCTCCATAGCCCTATCATCATCAAAATCACAAAGATTACTTATTTTACATAAATTCCATAAACTTTGCACACAAAAGGTAATAATGCAAGAAAACTTACGAGTTCATGGTCTTTTCAAATCATTCCTTGGTTTGAAGTGGAGGGAGCATAAGGGATGACAGTGTAACTACTCTTGTATAGAAGAACCAACTTCCAATAATCACTAAAAAAAGAGAAGAATATTAAGCAAACATAAAACATTATATATATTATAAAATATAGGTTTGTTTCTTACCCATGGACATATAGAGCCAAGAAATACTTAGTTCCGGTTTCACTAAGCCTCTCTGATAAGTATCTATGTTTGATAGCAGTAGTGGTCCCTTTCTTTTGGATTTGAACTGGGCATAAGAATCCAAATTTATCACTTTTGCCAGAGGAGATCGACTTACGATGCATGTACCTACAATAATGCAAGCACACAAATCAAAGGTAAATGGAGAAATTTTTAAAATACTTATGTTAAATTGCAGAAGAAACTTACATTAAGAACAGTTGGACAATCCCAATAGTAATATTTTGTCTATGAGCTACCAGAGACATCAAATCATCCCTCTCAAGATAGCATGTCACCCTTGACTTGCTAACAACTGATTCCGTAGGCCAATCTCTTGTTTTAAAGGATGTATCATATGCCATCAGAATCACTTGTTGCTTGATATTCAATGGAGGCTGTGAAACTTCTTGAGTGAAGGGAGCTGGACTTGGTGTTGTCATACCCTTATTTCATTTGTCTATATTTTCAGAGTGCTTGCACACAATTTGGTAGGCAACATAGGAATAGCATAAAAAATACCGATATATAGTACATGATTACATCAAGGAATTCCCTTCTGCGTTAGGTAATAAATACAATTTCTCAAAATATTAAAAATTAAAGACTAGATATAACCATAATCTTCATCTTGGGAAACGTGCCCGCCACTTTCTCGTATACTCATCTTTGCCTTTCAAGCCGCTGGCACCCGCTGTGGTATTTTATTTAGAAAAAGGGGTGTGATTCCGAAGAATCTCAGTAGAAACATATTATCGTTCACATAACATGTGGTAAGTAAATATTATATGCATAATAAATGGACATATTAATAAATAATCTAACATATCGTCTTGTATACATGAGTAGGGCTGCAGCCCCACTACTTGTATACCAATTGGATTCTCATCCAATCTCTCAGGTATAAGTGCACTTCCGGCACTAACTGCCCTCTCTAGGCATACCATGTTAATTAATAAAAGCACAAACCTTGGTAACCACACATTCATATAGACTAAGGCATGAGGTTTGAAGGATAATGTCTCTACCTCAAGTCTCGTTCACCCCGTTTGGTGTGCCTCAAAAAATGTGCCAAGCTATAACTCCCAATTTCGGTCCTAAAATACCAAATTTTGCAAGAAATAGGTTAACACCTATCCTTGTATCATTTTAGACACTTCCATAGTGTTTATTGTGGTATATTAGCCTATGTTGAAAGTTTACCAAAATGCCCCCGAGACCCCGGCCCGGCCCCGCTGTATTTGATCCGGCTGTACATTTTTTGAAATTCTAACTCAGGCTATTCTGACATATTTTCACCCAAAGAATCCATTTCTAGATTTGAAATTATCAAATTCACTGCCAAATTAAAAAAATACCCTTGACAGCCTCTCTTTAAGGGTTTCAGGGGCGTTTTCGTAATTATGCTTTTTCGAGCTTTCCGAAAAAATGATAAACTATAACCGCACCTAGTTTTACCTCCTTAACCTAATGGAACCATCAAAGAATTGAAAATCCAACTTTAAGACCCATTTCTAGAGCTGGCCGAAATTTATGTGTTATTTGGGGAAAATCGGGGTTTTGCGACTTCGGCTCCTTAAACGCGTTCCTTTCTAGTCCTAGCCACTTTATTAACTATTATATTAGGTTATAACTAGCATGTGAACTAAAATTGTGTAGTATAACCCTTAGGCAACTTAATTTCCAAAATTTAAAACCAATGGCAATCCGGAGAAATTTCACCAATTAAATTGCCCATAGCAACTAGAATAGTTAATATACGAAGGTTCGGAAGTTACCTCAAGCTCCCACTATCTTTTCCTCAACATAGCTAAAACCCTAGTCTTCTACAATAGATTTTTGACCCTCTAAACCTTAAAGAACAAAGAGGAGTAGCTTAAGATCGGAGTTATACACGTTAGTAGCTAAATTGTTGGAGAAATTGGCTTACCTTGTGATTTTTCTTCCCCTTTCTCTCTCTACAATTCCACATGTTCTGTCTCTATATTCAACTGAACTTCAAGACGTTAATGAGAGAAAGATGAAGGTAGGAAATGCTTAATAGTCTATGATGATGTCATCATTTAATGAGATGATGTCATAATCCCCTATTTTCCCATTTTTTGATTTTCTGGCAAATTTTCTGCCCAATCTTTAAAAAATCATAACTAAATTTGTAGACATCGTTTTAGAACAATTCCAAAGGCTATAGAACCCTTATTGAGTCTAGTTTCAAGAAAAAATATATCCTTTTACTAGCTAGAAGAATATCATTCTCAAATTTTAAATCTTTGCATGCTGTTCCAGAAAAGAATCAATTTCATTAAGAAAATTTCAAAAATTGATAACTCTTTGTATATAGCTTCAAATGAGTCATATGACCTATCAATTTAAAGCTTAGGATGTCTACTTCCTTGTAAAAGTTCATAATTTTTGCTCATCATTTATTCTTCTAAAACCTCATGACGATCTCACTGCCTCACTTGAAGCAATGAAACGATAAGTACTTGCAACTTCAATAAATTCCATTTTTGTATACAAATTTCCCATACTTTTTAATTCACTATTTTATTCCCTTTAATAACTCAAAGATATAAGAAACATTAGGGAATAAATTTGGGATACCTACTAAACCGGGGCTTGGCAATTTACTTAATTTAGGCTTATTCCTAAGTCTCTGATCCCAAAATTCAAGATATATTTCTCCCCCCGTTTAATAAATTTTTTCCTCGAAATTTGGTACACCTCTCGGAACATATTCTGGATGCCTCTTCATGATGGCTTCCATCTCAAAAATTACTTTTCACTATGACAGTCCCTTTTAAATTACTTGTACCGACATAATCGTCGCAAGCTCCTGATCATGAATGACTAGCTCATTTCATAAGATCTCGCAGTTGGGAGCCATATGCCACCACTCTGCTCAATCTAGTCACTCCTTTTGGGAGTAACTCACTCAAAACACCAAAGATTTACTACACACAAATGATAGCTTCCACTGTGTTCACATATACCTCAGTTTACATTGTATCCACTTCACCACACTACCCTCACCTGTACATCCACCAGTGACTCGGCTAGTAGTAACCAGGACTTTTCGATGTTAACCATAACATCACTTCACCGTATCAACTTTCATAGCGTTACCCTCACCCGTACACCCACTAGTGACTCCGCTAATGGTAATCGGGACTTTCAGGCATTAACAATAACATTACTTTACTATATTAACTTTCATAGTGTTATCCTCACTTATACACCCACCAGTGACTCCGCTAGTGGTAACTAGAACTGTTGGGCATTAACAACAACATCGGGCCACTCTCGAAACTCAATCTCTTCTATTCGAAGCACCCTATTGTAATAACCCACCTAAAGTCTCAGTCTCTTCTATCCAGGTGGCTGACTGGGAGTCTCAACCTCCCATCGTACCCTCATCCTCTTTCACCCGCCGTCAACACGGCTGTTGTTAGCTATCAGAGGACTATTGGCATGGTCACACCCCAATGAACTCATTGTAACACCCCATCCACATCCTTTTTCACCGTCGGGGATGTACACAGCCTCACCCAAATCATTGTTGGCTACCGAAGGACTATTGAAATGGTGATACAACTCAAACGAGTATACACATCATTCATCCCACTCAACAATTGATCCTTTCACGTGAACTGGGTCATCAGCAACACCATCCAGAAGAATTCTAAATGAATTTATGGTAATAACTCAAAATCTAGAAAACTGTACATCTTAATAATAGTTTCAGGCCTCTACCAACATAACATTACTTTCACTATACTGGGATCTTCTAAGACCCCTTCTCACACAATAACATAGCCCTAAGTTCTACTTCTAGAAGTCATAATCAACACATCATTGAGAGCCTACATTCCCATTGCTTTACTCTATGATTCAATGTCACGGCAGCTACACTCTGTGGTTCATTATCAAGGTGGTTGCACCCTAGGGTTCATTGTCACGGTGGCTCCACACTAGGTTCCATTGTCATGGTGGCTTTACACTAGGGTTCATCGTCACAGTGGCTCCACACTATGGTACTGTACATGATGCTTCACTCAATCAACTGAATGGTCAACCACTTTGGTCAAAATTCTCTATAGGTAGCCCTCTCCAATCAGAACTCTCTGTAGGTAGCCTTCTCCAATCGGAATTCTCTGTAGGTAGCCTTCTCCGATCAGAATTCTCTGTATGTAGTCCTATCTTATTCGAATCCTCGGTAAATAACTATTTCCCTGTGCTAGATTAACAACTAGCAACCTCAGGATACCTTATACACATTTCGATTCATTTGGTACCCCTTCCTAATGCCTCAAACCATCTAGGTCAAGTCAAATTCCTAAGAATTAGTTCAACTATTGAGTTTGATCCTTGGATCACAATTCAACTCTTAGAACCTCCATATTAGTTGAATCGGGAAATCACTTCCCTTATTTCCACGGAGCACCATCAACCCCAACACAAGTTTAAGTATCTCTGCCAGCTTAAGGCATACTAGTCCCTAGGTCTTAGGGCCTTTAGACACACAGGTCCACTACAACATATGCGGCTTGTAAGATCATACAGCCTAGATTGTCTAACCTAAAACATCCTCAAAATGTTTCTGAAGGTTCAATACTATCCACAAGGTTCAAACTTTTGTCATGCAACAAAACCATAGTGCAACCTGATTCGCATTTCAACCTAAGTACTATTTCAGCTTAAACCTGATTCAAACCTATCCCTAACCTTCAGTATCATTAAATCGGATCCTTTACAATCAACATACGACATAATCATCATGCCTCATATATCATCGTACATCATTTCTACATTCCTTTATTGCATAATCTTATTGTACATTTAAACATTCTTCATATCGTCTAATTAAGATGATCATTAGTCATGGAGAAACCTTAAGACAATTTACTATTCCTCAAGTCTCCATAACCTTACCAACTCAACTTCCCAGGTGTCACCCATTCTAGATTACCTTGGGTTGAGCACGCTTAACTTTTATGTACCCATGCCAAAACACAAATATTGGCTCTATCTGCTCCTGACAACCTGTACTCTGAGACTGCCCTTGTCTCATGAGTCATGCCGACTGTCTCCGGGTGTCAAAATATTGTGTGTGGACTGCACTTTTCCCTTGGCCATACCTGCCTCCTTGGGTTTCACAACATCTTGGGTCCGGTATTACACTAGTTGTAGCCCTTTGGATATTCGTTGATCTCTTGGGGCTAGCTCACACACTAGGGTGTTTCACTCATTTGGTACCTCATTGCATGCATATTTCCTATCCCTTTGTAATCAGACCATATCATTATACTATCTTGTTACCAGAATAGCCACTCTGCCAGAACCACTTTCAGCTCCTCCAGAACCGCTTGAAGCTCTGATACCAAAATGTTATACCCTTTTTCATTTTCCATATTTTCAGAATGCTTGTGAGCAGTTCGGAGGGCAACACAGGAATAACAAAAAAATACTGATATATAGTACATGATTACATTAAGGAATTCCCTTCAACATTAGGTAATATATACAATTTATCAAAATATTCAAAATTAAAGACTAGATATAACCACAATCTTCGTTTGGGGAAATGTACCCGCCACTTTCCCATATCCTCATCTTTTTCTTTCAAGCCACTGGCACCCGCTGTGATATTTTATTTAGAAAAAGAGGTGAGATTCCGAGGAATCTTAGTAGAAACATATTATCGTTCACATAACATGCGATAAGTAAATATGATATGTGCCATAAATGCACCAATTAATAAATAATATAACATATCGTCTTGTATTGATGAGTAGGGCTCCAGCCTCACTACTCGTACACCAGTTGAATTCTCATCTAATCCCTCAGGTGTAAGTGATATTTTGGCACTAACTGCTCTCTCTAGGCATACCATGTTAATTAATAAAAGCAAAAACCATGGCAAACACACATTCATATAGACTAAGGCATGAAGTTTGAAGGTTAAAGTCCTTACCTTAAGTCTTGTTTACCCCGTTTGGTGTGCCTCGGAAAAAGTGCTAAGCTACGACTCCCAATTTCGGTCCTAAAATACCAAATGTACAAGAAATAGGTTAAAACCTATCCATGTATCATTTTAGACACTTCCATAGTGTTTATTGTGGTTATATTAGCCTATGTTGAAAATTTACCAAAATACCACCGGGACCCTGGACTGGCCTCGCCGTACCCGATCCAGCTGTACATTTTCTGAAATTCTGACTGGGGCTATTATGACATATTTTCACTTAAGGAATCCATTTTTGGATTCAGAATTACCACTATTTTGATGGTTCCATTGGGTTCAGGAGGGAAAATCTTGACAGCCCTGCTTTAAGGGTTTCAGGGGCATTTTTGTAATTATGCTTTTTTTAGTCTTTTTTGAAATAATGACCAACTGTAACCCCACCTTATTTTCCCTCCTGAACCCAATGGAACCATCAAATAATTGAAAATCCAAATCTAAGACCCATTTCTAGAGTTGGCCAAAATTTATGTGTTCTCCGGGGGAAATCGAAGTTTTGCGATTTCAGCTCCGTAAACGCGTTCCTTTCTACTCCCAGCCACTTTATTAACTATTTCATTAGGTTTTAACTGCTATTTGAACCAAAATTGGGCAGCATAACCCTTAAGCAACTCAATTTCTAAAATTTAAAACCAACGGCAATCTGACGAAATTTCACCGATTAAATTGCCCACAGCAGCTAGAATAGTTAATATACGAAGGTTTGGAAGTTACCTCAAGTTCCCACTAGCTTTTCCTCAATAAGGCTGAAACCCTAGCCTTCTACAATAGATTTTGGACCCTCCAAACCTTAAAGAACAAAGAGGAGTAGCTTAGGATCGGAGTTAAACACGTTATGAGTTAAATCATTGGAGAAATTGGCTTACTTTAAAGCAATGAAAAGACAAGCACTTGCAACTTCAATAAATTCCATTTATGTATACAAATTTCCCATACTCTTTATTTCAATATGTTATTTCCTTTAATACCTCAAAGATATAAGCAATATTAGGGAATAATTTTGGGATACCTACTAAACCGGGGTTTAGCAGTTCACTTAATTTAGGCTTATTCCTAAGCCTCTGATCCCAAAATTCAGGATATTACAAGTAGGGCTTTGATCAAACTTTCCTCAGCTCGAATAGAAACAAGGTTCTTTAGCAATAAGATGAATGTACCTAATACATCGCTTACGATCTTGAAATCATCAGAAGGGATAGGGATAGGTGTATCTACAATGATCACCTCTTCAACTGACACTCTGACTTGATCAGCTTCATTTGTTGGTGTTGGACAGTTGATCCCATGTTATACACACTACCCCTTACAACTAACCATGTCAAAGGATCCTCGACAAAATGTCAAAGGGCTCAGTAATTTATCCTGCAGGACCCTCTGATGACTGCTCAATGTTGCAACAACTCCCTTTAGTGCTTTGCTTATTAGGATCAAGCGATTGTGCCTGGGGAGCACTAATATCTTGTCTTGAGCTCATAAATACTATCATTTCTCTTTCATCTTACTCATCCAATTTTCTAGTAGTGCATCAAATGATGCTTCAGCATCGACCCTTGCTTCTACTCTTGTAGTGGCCAACATAGTCTCCAATTCCTCCCTAGTCACGATGCTTGAGGAATGGCGTATGGGGGCTCTAAAGTAATCCCTTATCCCTACCCCTCCTCTAACTCCTTTGACATGGCTTGGATGCTCATGTTTGTCAGTAGCAACAGTCAGAATATAATTCCTACCCTTCGACTTAAAAGATCCCTCAGCTTGTTTTTTTCTAAGTTCCTCCTGTAAGATAATACAAAATAACAAACATAAGTAATGAAATATGTTTCTTATGTAATTAATAACAAAAATGCTATATACTTACAATTTTTTCACCTACTATATGAGATTGTTCACTCGTATAAGACCCACTCCTCTTTTGGTGAGCAAACAACCATTTTTCATTGCAACGAATCGGAGATGGTGGAGAAAGAAGAACAGAAGGATCATATTGAGATACTTCTTCTAATCTCTTTCGTTTGGCCGCCAACAAGTCTTTTTCAGCCTTTGCATAACCCCCATGAGATGTTGTATGAAGGCAATCATTCTTTCTACCACTCTCTTGTGCTTTTTGCCTTTTTCCCTGCAAATAAGAAATTAAACAAAAGAAAAAGGTTACAAACAATTAAGATAATTGATAAGTAAATAAAATGAAAAATAAGTCAACTAACCAAAGATTCTTGAGTAGTCCGAAGCCTAACAAATACGTGCCAAGTTTCTTGATCAATAAATGTATACTTGTCACATGGATTAGGACGAGGCTGACCATCTTTCACCTTGATATGAATGTAATTGTTGGCCAAATTTATCTTAAACTTGCTCCAGTGCTCATAATAATACTTCATTGTCTTGTTATACAAGATCTCACTCTAAGGAACATTGTAGGTGAGCTGGAATGCATGCATTGAAGGAGTAAGTGACAAATTTGTGACATATTTGATAATCATTACATGCAGAAGAGAATTGTATACCTAGATAATGTCCCAAATATGTTGCCATAGGTTTTCATCGATATTTCTTCACTCCTCTATCAAGATGCTAGGCTTGTTGTGTGTAAGGAGGCCGACAAAACTCCTATATCGTCTTGCATTATGCCTAATTGTTTTCCAATATCTATCAAACTCAATCAGTATCTTTTGCCCTGCACTTTGACTAAGGGAAATGTCTGTCAATTGTGTGCCACATCTACCCCTCCGTACAAAATGGCTTCTAGGCTCACTATGATCCTAGCTCTGAGTATGGCTAGGCCCGCTCTGATTAACAATAGATGGCTGGCTTTGATAACCGCTAGCTGGCTGACTTAGCTAATCAGTAAGTGCTGACACTGAGGTGCACTAGGTGGCTGACTCTACTAAGCACTAGGTGGCTGACTCTGAGGTGCATTAGCTGGCTGACACTGCCGAGCAATAGGTGGCTAACTCTGAGGTGCAGTAGGTGGTTGATCCTCTTTACTATGATGCTGGGGATCCATCATTTTCCTGTAACTACAACATAGAAAGATAAATTGTTAAGCTATGACATGAGAAGATTATATCTATTAAAAACTATATATATTATTCGGATATAAATCATAATCATAATTACGTTAGTTAGTTAACTTCAAAGTAGTATCATAAAGAGATATCCTACCATATTCCCTCATGATGATCATTTCTTGTGCCATACTCATTATCTACTTTATCTTCTTCGTTTAATTCTGGTAGACCCCTGGAAAAAGAAGGAGTCTCAAGAAGATCATAATTTGAGTGACTTTTCTCATCAATATCAATGACCCTTTTCCTTGGAGAGCTATGGACCACATTTTTTTTCCTGATTAGTAATATAGAATACTTGTTGTGCTTGATCTACCATAATGAAAGGTTTATCCCTAAAACTTCTACTATTCATATATACTAATGTAAATCCTAACCTATCAATCTTCACACCATTATTGACATCAACCCACTTGTATTTGAAAATGGAAAATCTAATTTTAATATATTCAACCACCCAAATCTCTTGAATAACCCTATAATAAAGTAGGATAGCCAATTTTGGGTTCTTATCTTTCGAACTAGAGAAGTGTATAGGTTCAACTACTAACACAACACCATTGTTATGGACGGTACTCTTATCATCTAGGGACTTCATGTAAAAGGTATAACCATTGATCATAAATGAAGTTCAACTTATGACATCAACTTCAAGACCACATGCTAACCAATTTATTATGTAAGAAACACATTCTTCTCTGTCAACCTTTTATTTGAACCAATGTTCAAAAGTTTGTTATGCTCCCTAATTAACCTTTGTTTAGTTATTCGACTATTTTGTTTCATGACAATTTCTCTATTGGCATTCATGTAATATTGAACTTCATCAACATTATTCAAGATGTACAAGTGAACTTGTTGTAATTCATTTGGATCTATGCTCTTTACTGTTGCCTTATGTCTACCCCCTTCTTTATCATGACGTTTAGGAAGCCCAATATGCCTTGCATTTGACAAATAATGTTGAGAAAATTCTATAGCTTCTTCAGAAACATATTTTTGAACAATAGATGCTTCAGGTCGGTTAGGGTTCTTCACATACCCTTTTAGGATTTTAATAGTTCTTTTTAATTGGGTATATCCACCGGAATTAGATAGGGCTACACAACTTTATCTCCCTCACTAGATAAACAATCAGGTGTACCATGATGTCAAAAAAAGAAGGAAGAAAAAGCTTCTCAAGCTAGCACAATATTATATATCCTTCATTTTTCAATTCCTCCAATATTTCCATGTCAATGACTTTACTACAAATAACATAGAAGAAGAAACAAAGTCTAGTTAATATGTGATGAAGATCATACTCGACAATGCCTCAAATAGCTACTAGGAGTAATTGTTTCATTAAGACATGACAATAATGAGCCTTTAGCCTTATTAACTTGAAGTTTTCATCAATACAAGCTTTTTAACATTTAAAGAATACCCTAAGGGAGTATTGGTGCCATGTAAAAAATCACAACAACTTCTTTTCTCATCCTTAGATAAAGGATGTAAGTTTTCTCGTATTCCCATTTCTTGCAAATTTAATCTTGCTTTCACGCCATCCTTAAAACTTCCTTATATGTTGATCGTTGTCTCTACTATACTTCCACATACGTTTTTCTCCATATGCATAAAATTAATACAATGTCTTGCATCAAGATTGAGCCAATATGGAAGATCAGAGAAGAAAAACCTTTTTTTCCATATATTTTTCTCATTTATACTCTTTGATGACTTATCAAAGGTAGTATTGATATGTTTCACCTTTTTGTAAATTCTCCCCCTAATCAATGCCTCCGGAGCATCTTCAAACTCTTGGCCACCAAAAAAAGCTTTTTTTAATCTATGATATGGGTGACTTCGTCTAAGAAATCTCCTATGGCTAAGATAAACCGTCTTTCTTTCATGTTGAAGTTGATGGTAGCATGTGCCTTCTTCACAAATCGGGCATGCTTTGTGGCCTTTAACGCTATATCCTGACAAGTTCCCATATGCAGGGAAGTTATTTATAGTACAAAAGATCATTGCTCGCATATTAAAAATCTCCTTGTTCACATTAAAAACATTGACACCTCCATCCCACAACTCTTTCAAGTCTTCGATTAAGGGTTCTAGGTAAACATCTATATCATTTCTGGGTTGCTTTGATCCCAAAATCAACATAGACAACATAATATAGTTTCATTTCAAACAAAACAAAGGAGATAAGTTGTAAATTACCAACAGAATAGGCCATGAACTATGTATACTGCTTAGGCTACCATAAGGATTCATACCATCTGTGCTAAGCCCAAGCTTGAAATTCCTAAGTTCTTCACTGAAGCAGGAAATAATTGATTGATTTTCTGCCATTGAGAAGAATCAGTTGGATGTTGAAGCTTTCCATCAGAAATCCTCTCATTCGCATGCCATCTAAAATTTTTAGCATCAATTTCATTGGCAAACATGCACTTAAACCTTGGAATGATTGTAAGATACCATAACACTTTTACAGGGGCCTTATTTGATTTATACCTCAGACTTTCACATATCAGGCATTCCTCCTTCTCTTCATGCTCTTTTCTATACATATGCAATCATTAGGGCATGCATGGTTTTTCTATACAATATGCAATCATTAGTAGACACAGTATTTCCTTAGCATCATAGTATCGACAAGGCAACACATTATCATCAGAAAGCATATCTTTAAAGGCCTAAAGCATTTCTGAAAAACTCTTGTTGCTCCATCCGTGCCGTGCTTTCAAGCTTACCAAATTCAATACAGCTTTCAATAATTGGTATTTTTTACACCCTGGGTACAGAGGCTTCCTAGCATCACTGCACATATTACCTTATGCATGTGATTGTTCAGAAGCCTCTTTCTTACATTATGAAAAATATCCTCTATCTGATCATCTTGATCTGTATTATTATCATCACAAGTCACTCCCCTCTATTGAGATGCACTTAGCATTTCTAATTGTTCACCATGCCATAGCCATGCTATAAACATCTTACAAAACCCTTCACAAATAAAATGTGTATATATATCTACAGCACTTAGTCGCTTCTTATTTAAACTTTTTACACAAGAAGAATAAAACATCCCACTATTATCATTAGCATTTATTTTTGCAGAGTCTAAAAAACCCCTCACCCCAACATCATATTCATCACTTGTCTGTTTTGCTTGTATCCAACTACGATCCATATATTCCAAAACCTTTTTTTTGTTTTCTACTTTTACCCCTAGATAAGAGCATGCAATCATTACACCCAAGTACCTAGTTTAACTACTACATAATGAACAGGTAGAAGAGAATATAGAGATAGAGATAGAAGAACAGTAATTGAATAGTACAAGTCTCATTAACAATGCAAATTTGTCCAATATAATGGGTCGATTGCCTATATATATTGCCTGTACGAACAGTAGAAATAGAATAGTACCATCGGGATTAGGGGTTCAGTAATTAGAGACCTATTAGCAATTAGACACAGTTAAGGCCATATTTAGCTGATGCCGCTCTTAAACGACTAGTGCCACAAATGGTTAATCCTGGTCTTCTAATTTCCAAACCTAACTAACTTTCAAAATATTCCAGTTATGATATCATATAATATATATAGCAAAGATCAATCTTGGTTGGCATCATTTCAATTATTTAAATACAAAGACTAATTCAATTACCCGTCAATCACTCAGACAAAGGCTTTAAAGACAGGAAACTACACTGGAAAGATGAGTTTGGTATGATTGGGTGGATTGTGTTAGGGCAAGCGTTTCACCCAAGAGGGGGGCTGAATTGGGTGATACCAGATAATTCGTTTCGTATAAGAAATTAACATAATATTTAAAGCAGTTAAGAGCAAGGAGAAATATCACCGAAGTGTACACCGGGAGTTATACCAGTTCGGCCACAACTACTTTGACCTATGTCCAGTCCTCATAGTGTCTCTGAGAGTTTCACTATATTCTCCAAGATTCAGTGGGTTCTTGGCACCTCAGTACACAACAAGTTCCTTCACATGGACACTCTCCCCCCCTTACACATTGTAATCAAATCCCCAACTCAAGGTTCCACTACCTTAAGTTGTCTCAATAACAAATATTGAATTTGTAATGAAAAACTCTCTCACAGAGAAAATATGTAATAACTAATGTACAATGAATGAGTATATGAAAAACAAAGCACTAAGAGTGTGTTGATGTTCATGTGTTCTCAGTTCTTGTGTCTTGTTTTCTTCTCTTTGAATGCTTCATATATATAGATGATTTATAGTGTCCGTTGGAAGTAATTCAAACATGTCCGTTAGAGTTACGCAGCAATGGTTGACCATTCTTCAAATTTGAAAACTATCCGTTTGCGGTTGGTAGCAGTAGGTGAATGTTAGGACACTTTATTTAACTCTGTTCTTCTTGCATGATCTCTTCATTACTTTTCTGCAAATGTACTTAGGATACTTGTGCAATGAAGATTTAATCATATAAAAAACAATTTAATAAACATTCAATCAAAAAAATAATTTCTAGATTGCCTTACTTAAGTGGCCACTCGAGTGATCAAGTTTGTGACTCGAATGGTCCCTCGAGTAAACCTATCAAAAATATCGCAGTGAGTAATTAAACATTTTACATACCATATTACTCGGGTAAGACATGGAGTGAGATATATTACAAACCTTGGAAATACCTGATTACTCAAGTGGCTACTGAGTGGCCATGTCCTTACCTTCACAAGTTACTCGGGTGCTGACTGTGGTAATATGGTTACTCGAGTGGCCTTTGCTTTTCTTCACATGTTACTCGAGTGAGCCCTCGAGTAAATTTCAAATAACCTGGCGGATTACTCGATTACTCCCTCGAGTAATTGCATCAAATTTTTGGCCGAGAGTTTGCTTTCTAATTACTCTAGTGGCCACTTGAGTAATGCTTAAATAACTCTGCAGATTACTTGGGTGGTCCCTCGAGTAAAGCCTTTTTCTCACATGGTTACTCGAGTGGCTACTCGAGTAAATTGTTACATTTCTTTGTCGAGAGCTACTAGAAGATTTTTGACCTGGTTACTCGAGTGGCTACTTGAGTGATGCCTGTGAAAATGATGTTACTCAAGTGGCTACTCTAGGAATATTCTATATAAATTTGCAGATTACTCGAGTGGTCCCTCGAGTAACTTCATTCAAATTTTGGCAGTGCTTTACTTGATGAAATTCTCTGTGATTACTAGAGTGGCTACTCGAGTAATGGCTTCCCTTACTCAAGTGGCCACTCGAGTAAGCCTTCACAAAATTGGTTCATCACTCCAGTGCTTACTCCAAGTAATACTTTGCTACTTTGTTCAATTTCATTTGTTTGTTATCAAATTCTTTTATATCACTGATCAAATTTTTTTATCGTTAAAACATATGGGATCTAACTTTCTCCCCCTTTTTGATGATGACAAAAGTTGGTGATTTGGAACAAAGTTTTTGAAATTGAGTTCTCAAACATATGCTTCTTAAATTCTTTTCATTTGAAATCTTTTGTTGAATTTAAACTTGAAAACTCTTTTGAAATAGCTTATTAAAGATCTTTTCAAAGTTTTTTGTTCTTAAATTTACTTGTTTACCTTGCATACACAATCGAAAGCACATTAGTCCTAAAATGTTATATAATTTCAGTGAAATGTTATAAAGGAACAAATTGCATAATGAAGGATTCAATACATAATCAAAGGTAAAAAGAAAAAAGCTCATTCAATACATAATCAAAGGGAAAAAGTAAAACGCACCCTAAAACCCCATACACCTAAATCCCAAAATATCAACTCAGCCATTCATCACAAAATCACCCAGGCTCTTCTCCCCCCTTTTGTCTTCATCACAAAGGTAGAATCAATCATGAGGAGGAGTAGATAGCTTGGTTGCTAAGATATGAGTGACAGGAAATGCCAATGACTCATGAACCGTCTGAACTTGAAGGATCTGTAGATGATAGTTCAGGATCAAGAAGGTTCACTGGCAGTGTCTGAAGATCTTCTGGAGGATTCACTGGAGATGAAGGGTAAGGAACCAGGGAAGTAATTTCTACTTCCTCTGTAGCAACCGGTGAAGACACAAGCACCTCCTTAGTGCGTGTTGGTGATACAATGGGAGTAGATATAGGCTCTAGCTGAACAGGCTGAGGTGGATCATTAGTGGTGATGTGGATAGGCTCGGATGTGTCAGGGTTAAGCATAGAGAACAACACATTGCTAGGTCCACTCTCAGAGGGTCTATGCTCAGTAGGTATAGAAGGTCCAGGTTCAGGGACAGGTATGGGCTCAGGAATACCAGAAGGACTAGGAGTAGAGGATCCAGATGCCATAGCATCAAGTCTGGCAACAATAGATCTCAGAAGCTCACCCTGGGCACGTTGTTTAGCTAGCAACTCTTCGTGCCTCTTATCCATCTTATCCACAAGTTGTCCCATCTTCTCATTCATATGGGTTACCAATTCCGCATTGGTATTCACAATATCAATATGGAAACTCCTCAGGATGTTCTCCAAGAACATTTGCATTGCGGCACCAAAGAAGGACGGAGAAAATATGTTGGCTAGAGCAGAAGACTGTGTGTCATCCATTCAGCTTGTTACTGTGTTAGTCTTCTTTTTCTTGGAACTTGCTTCTAGAGGTGTCTTCAACGGAATCTCAATATTCAATTTTCTAATTTGATTCCTTCCCACTAGTGCTAACCTCTCAACCGGCTCCATACTCTCCAAATACCAAATCTTGTTCTTCTTGAGAAACAAGGAGATAAGTTGAGGATAAGGCATTGGAGTAGTTGGTTTTCCTTCATACCTATACCTCTTGATCTCATTGAAGATATACTCACCCAAGTCTTTTTGTTCTTTGAGGATTACTAAGGCAAATTTTCTGAAGTCCCTCTCAATGAAATGAGTGAAGTTGTTAGATTTGTTCACCATGGCTCTAGAGTAGATATACCATAGGACTCTATGAAAATCACTCATATTACTTGGATTGAAGTTGAGAGGTCCTACTATCTCACCAGGTCTAAAGATAAAAAATATCTGGTTTGAATTAAGGTTAGGGTAATCATCATCAGGAGGATTTTCTATTCCTAACCAGGTATTGATTCAGGAAGGTGAGATTAGAATTCTTTGTCCTCTAACCTTAGAAGTCATTTCTTCTTCTACAGACTTCCTAACAGGATCATTAATAGGTTCAAGGTTACAATAAAAATGTCTTACTACTTTGGTGCAAAATGGAATTTTCACAGATAGCCAGGGCATATAGGAATCAAGGTAAGGACTTATATCGAATTTCAATGCCTCTTGAAGCACCTTGTAGTCAATGTAGTGCATCTTGCACACATTTCTTCTTGCAAAATGACTCAGGTACTTCTGTGATTCCTCAAGCTTTCTTACGTTGAATCCCTTTGGAGGGAATGTAATTTCTTCATCCCTCTCTTCTGTTTGTCTTAAGGATTGCCCTTTCTTTGCTTCCTTAGATTGGAAAGCTTCCTCAAGCATGCCTACCATGACTTTGGTAAGCTTCTCATCAACCTTGGGCTTCTTTGGAGGCTTAGGAGCAAAGGTTGGTGTGTCGGATAAATCAAAGGAAGGAGGAGATGGTTCTTTTGTTGTTTTGCCTTTTCTAGGGGGTGAACTCTTCTTGGATTAAGCTCTTGTGCAATAGGTTCCTTAATCACAACCCCTTTCACTTTAGGTTTGACTTATGGCTTAGTCTTGTATTTTAGTTTGGGGGAAATTTTCCTCTTCTTGGTAGGAGGAGAGGAATGTGAATTAAAAGGTTGATATGGCTCAGGAGACTCAGAAGGAGTGCTAAGAATGGGAGATTTCGTCCTCACCATTGTGATTTTAGAAAATCAAAAGTTTCAGAAAAACAGAGAGGAGTGTCGCGAGTTTAGGGCAGATGATTTAGAGCAATCTGAGAGGTTTTTAAAGGTGTAAATCACTGGGTTTTGATAGTTGTGGGAAGAGAAAAAGATTTTGAAAATTTTTTGTGAGAGCACTTGGAGAATCACTCGAGGAGATTTTGTGAGAAATGACCGAGTATCGAGTTGAAATAACCTAGAGCCTGACATCACTTGAGGCCTTACTCGAGTGATCATCAGCTTCACTCGGGTAGCTAATCGAGTGATCATACAAAAAATTTTAAAATACAGCAAATTTGAGAGCCTTCCTAGCATGAATAATATTGTAATTATCCATGTATATTCCCACGATCATTTGATGACTCTTTAGAACAGATTTGAACTGAAACTCAGCTGATTTGAAATTTGGACCCAGGTTCACTCGAGGCCTTACTCATGTAATGTTGGAGTTCACTCGAGGCCTCCCTCGGGTAAGCTATCTCTTCAACTTCTGACTGTTTATTTCCAACCGTTGTGCCATTTCATTTGAAATTAATGCTTCACTAGCACATTTCCAAACTCATTACTCGAGTAGCTACTCAAGTAATGCATCCATTACTTCAAGGTATCACTCCAGTAATGCTTATTACTTGAAGTTATCACTCCAGTAATATTGTCCTCTATTAACCTCTGCTATTCATACTTCAAAACAGATTATTATGATCCTGTAGAACAAATTGATAGAAACTCGGAAGCTTAAGTTAGTAATCATCAAAAATCAATAAATAATATCATCTAACAATTTGTAAACATTAAATAACTTACAATTCATTGGGATTTACCATTCCCAATTCTCGTCTAATATATAAAAATTGATCTTTTGCAAGAGGTTTTGTGAAGATATCAGCTAGTTGAAGATAAGTTAGAATGAATATCACTTTAACATCTTTCTTTTGGACATGATCTCTGATAAAGTGATGTCTAACATCAATATGCTTGGTTCTGGAATGTTGAACATAATTCTTTACCAAGCTTATCGTGCTAGTGTTGTCACAGTATAGTGGTGTTTCTTTTAAATAAATACCAAGATCCTGGAGTTGTTGCTTTAGCCATATTACTTATGCACAACAACTTGATACTGCAACATACTCAGCTTCCGTTGATGAAAGAGACACTGTAGTTTGTTTCTTGCTAAACCATGATACAAGTGAGCCCCAAGAAATTGGCCTTGTCCACTTGTACTCTTTCTGTTCGTCTTGTATCCTCTATGATCAGAGTATGAGTATACAACTAGATATTCACTTCTTCCTTTGGGATACCGAGACCCAATTCTGGCATGTCAGCAAGATATCAGAAGATTCGTTTGACGGTTTCAGCATGTGACTTTTTTTGTGCTGATTGATATCTTGCACATATACCTACACTGAATTGAATGTCAAGCCTGCTTGCAGCAAGATAAAGTAATGATCCAATCATTCCTCTATATTTTGTGATATTGTAATCTTTTCCTTTGACATCCGCATCAAGCAATATGGTTGAGCTCATGGGTGTGTCCGTTCTATTTGCTTCATCCAATCCATAGTTCTTCAATAGCCCTTTCAAATATTTTGTTTGAGATATGAAAATTCCATTCTTTCTTTGTTTAATTTACAAACTGAGAAAGAAATTTAATTCTCCCATCATTGACATCTCAAACTCCCCCTGCATTATCTCAGAAAATTCTTTGCACATAGTTTTGTTAGTAGCACCGAAAACTATATCATCAACAATATTTGCACAATTAATATATCATCACGTTTTCATTTTATAAAAAGTGTTGTATCAACTTTTCCTTGTACAAAACCTTGATCAATAAGAAATTTACTGAGCCTTTCGTACCATGCTTTAGGAGCTTGTTTTAAACCATATAAAGCCTTTTTGAGTTTGAAAATATGGTCAGGTTGTGTTACATCTTCAAAACCTGGAGGTTGCTCTACATATACTTCTTCCTTGATGTAGCCATTTAGAAATGCACTCTTTACATCCATTTGATAGAGTTTGAATCCTTTGATGTATGCAAAGGCTAAGAGTACTCGTATGGCTTCCAATCTAGCCACTGGAGCATACATTTCCTCATAATCAATTCCTTCTTCCTGATTATAGCCTTTGGCCATCAATCTTGCCTTGTTTCTGACATTAATTACGGATTCATCAAGTTTGTTCTTGAATAACCATTTAGTGCATGTGATCGGATGATCCTTAGGTTGGGGTACCAAATCCCAAACTTGATTTCTTTCAAATTGGTTTAGTTCTTCTTGCATTGCTATAACCCAATCATTGTCTGATAGAGCTTCGTCAATGTTAGAAGTTTCAATCTCAGAAATAAATGCAGAAAAAATTACTTCATTAAAAACTCTATTTCTAGTTTTGATTCCTTCATTCACATCTCCTATAACTTGATCTAGGGGATGACTCTTATTGTATTTCCAGGCTTTAGGTTGTCCTAGTGACTTATCTTCTTCCTTGGTTTGATCAACTTCTGGAATAAGAGATTTAAAAATAGATTAACCATTTTCTTGATTTAAAACAACTTCCTGCTTATCATCAATGGGTTTGTCAGAGGATTTAAATTGGTTTTGTCAGAGGATTCAAATTGAACAAACACAACGTGAATTGATTCTTCAACAACACATGTTCATTTATTGAAAATTCTATATGCTTTACTTCGGTTAGAATATCCTAGGAAAATTCCTTCATCTGTTTTATAATCAAATTTTCCTAAGTTATCTTTACCATTATTATGAATGAAACACTTACAACCGAAGATGTGTAAATGAGCAAGATTCAGCTTCCTTCCTTTCTATAGCTCGTATGGTGTCTTTCCAAGTTTTGTTCTAATGTAGGCTCTATTTGAAATATAGCATGCTGTGCTCATTGCATCATCCCAGAAACCTTGAGACATGTTCTTTTCATTTAGCACTGCTCTAGCCATTTTGGTGAGCACTCTATTCTTACGTTCCACGACTCCATTTTGTTGTGGTGTCCTTGGAGTAGAGAAATTGTGATCAATGCCATTAGTATCACAATATTCTTCAAAGGCTTGATTTTCAAATTCTCCACCGTGATTTGTCCTGATACCTGCAATGGACATACCTTTCTCATTTTGCACTTTCTTGGCAAAAATAATGAATTCTGCAAAGGTTTCATCCTTTGATGACAGACAAATAGTCCATGTAAATCTAGAGAAATCATCAACAATGACCAATGAATATAAGTTGCCACCAATGCTTTTAACTCTCGTTGGACCAACTAAATCCATATGTATCAATTGAAGTGGTCGATTTGTTGTAATCTCATTTTTTGATTTGAAAGATGATTTATTTTGTTTACCCTTTTTACATGCGTCACAAATCAAATCATTTTTAAAACTTACTTTAGGTAAACCAAGAACTAAATCCTTTTTGAGTAGTTTGCCTAGTTGGTGCATGTTGACATGAGCTAGTCTCTTATGCCATAACCAACTTTCATCGACATTCTCATAAAACAATTTTTAGAATTATTTCTATTTATATTAAGTGTATAGCAGTTACCTTCCCTTTTTGCTCCGAGCTTTGCCTTGATATTTTTCTTATCAAGTTGTAAGTCTTTCTTGTTGACAATCAGACATTCCTCTGAATCAAATATTATTCAGTTGTCTTTATCTGCACTTTGACTTATGCTCAGCAAATTATGACACAAGACTTCAACGTAATATACATCTTTGACTTGTATTCCTTTGTCATTTTTGATTTCACCAATTCCTACTATTTTTCCAGATTGATTTCCTCCAAATTTTACCTTTCCACCTTCCTTAGGTTGCAATGTGGTAAAACTTTCAAAATCACCGGTCATATGTCTAGAGCATCCTCTGTCTATATACCACTGGTTGTTTTTGGATGCTTTAAGACATATCTGCAATCAAATACGATTAAGTCTTGGGTACCCACATCTTTTTGGGTTCTTTTAGGTTAGTACAAATTTTTTTCGAAACATATGAACCTTTAGGTACCCATTTGTAGGTTCCTATATTTCCTTTCTTCCTATGAATGCATGATAAAGTATAGTGACCTTTTCTATTACAATAATTACAATGCATAAAAGAATTTGATCTATGCACAGAATGCTAAAAATAATTCAAGTATGATTTACCTCCAGCTTTCTTTCTTCCTTTCCTTCTGTCTGATTTTGGATCATATCCAATTCCATACAGATCATTTACTAATCGTTGAGCTCCTAAAATCACATTTAGCATTTCACTTCCTTTAGTGAATTTTTCAAGAGATTTAGTAAGATCAGTGTTTTCCTTTTTCAAAGAAGTGCAATTTTCACAATCCTTTTCAAAATTCTCTTTAAGCTCTACTTCAAGAGCTTTGTTTTTCTTTTTGAAAACAACTAGTTCTTTAACTATGATGAATTCAGAATGTAAAGCATTATATTCAGAAAGTAATTCATCATAAGTAGGATAAGAATCAATTACCTCTTCTTTTGTTTCCTCTTGAGCAACTAGACAGATATTGGTTGCTTCCTCTTCATCGCTTTCTTCATCAGAAGAGCTATCTGCCCATATGGCATATACAAAGGCGAATCTTCTTGTTGTAGAATTTGCCTTTTCTCTTCTCTTCATTCTTCTGAATCAGTTCTTGACATTCTAATTTGAAATGTCCTGGCTTTCCATATTCATAGCTGATAATGTGTTCTTTAATGCTTGTTCATCCTTTCTGAAAGTTTTTGAATCCTTGGCCTGTCTTATAAAAATTTTTGAATCATTTTATGATTAGGTCCATTTCGTCATCATCAAGCTCTTCATCTTCATCTTGTTCATCTTCTTTTGCTTCAGTGCTAGACCTCTTTTCTTCTTGTCACCAATATCATCTATTTCTTGTTTGAACTTTAATTTGCTTTCATATTCAGAAAGGCTTCTGAATAAAGAAACAACCAATTGCATTGATTCACCTTTTGCTTCCTCAATTACAGTGACCTTTGCCGCCCAGTCTTTAGAAAGAATATTTAAAATCTTTCGTACTTGGGTATGTTGATCATAGAATTTTCCAAGTACTGCAAGTTGATTAACAAGGTGAGTATATCTAAGTTCAAATTCAGCTATCAACTCACCTGATTTCATTCGAAGTAAATAAAACTCAGTAACTAAAGTATTGATCTGGTTTTCTTTTATTCCCAAAGTTCCTTCATGAGCTATTTCCAAGGCTTCCCACATTTCTTTAGCTATTGGGAGTGTGCAGATTCTGAATTACTCATTTTGACTCAAGGACTTTTAATCATTAGAATTGCTTTACTGTTGAGTGTAATGAGTTTCTTGTCATTCTCATCATATTCTACTGGTGTCTTGGGAACTCTTTGTGAATCAACAATCTTTTCAGGTTTGTAGTTTCCACTCTCAAACACATCCCATAGTCCATATTCAATAGCCATTACGAAGATTCTGAACGTCGATTTCCAGAATGAGAAATGTTCGCCATTGAAACCCAGATGTCTTGTGATAGAAGCTCCGTTGGGAAGAATCCCTTCAACCATGCTAGACATTGTATCCTTCTTTGGCTGTTAAACCTTAACAAGAAGACCTATGTTTTGATACCAAATGTTTGTGAAAGCGTTTCACCCAAGAGGGGGAGTGAATTGGGTGATACCAGATAATTCATTGTGTATAAGAAAATTGACAAAATATTTAAAGCAGTTAAGAGCAAGGAGAAATATCACTAAAGTGTACACCGGGAGTTATACTGGTTTGGCCATAACCACTTTGACCTATGTTCAGTCATCATAGCGTCTCTTAGAGTTTCACTATATTCTCTAAGATTCAGTGGGTTCATGGTAGCTCAGTACACAGCAAGTTCCTTTACCTGGACACTTGCTCCCACTTACACATTGTAATCAAATCCCCAACTCAAGGTTCCACTACCTTAAGTTGTCTCAATAACAAATATTGAGTTTGTAATGAAAAACTCTCTCACAGAGCAAATATGTAATCACTGAAGTACAATAAATGAGTATATGAAAATCAAAGTACTAAGAGTGTGTTGATGTTCGTGTGTTCTTAGTTCTTGTGTCTTGTTTTCTTCTCTTTGAATGCTTCATATATATAGATGATTTGTAGTATCCATTGGAAGTAATTCAAATATGTTCGTTAGAGTTACGCAGCAATGGTTGACCATTCTTCAAATTTGAAAACTATCTCTTTGCGGTAGGTAGCAGTAGGTGAATGTTCGGACACTTTATTTGACGTTGCTCTTCTTGCATGATCTTTTCATTATTTTTCTGCAAATGTACTTAGGATACTTGTGCAATGATGAGTTAATCATATAGAAAAGAATTTAATAAACATTCAATAAAAAACATAATTTCTGGATTTCCTTACTCGAGTGGCTACTCGAGTGATCAAGTTTGTTACTCGAATGGTCCCTCGAGTAAACCTATCAAAAATATCGTAGTGAGTAATTAAACATTTTACATACCATATTACTCAGGTAAGACATGGAGTGATATATTACAAACCTTGGAAATACCTAATTACTCGAGTGGCTACTCGAGTGGCCTTTGCTCTTCTTCACATGTTACTCGAGTGAGTCCTCGAGTAAATTTCAAATAACCCGACAGATTACTTGATTACTCCCTCAAGTAATTGCATCAAAGTTTTGGCTGAGAGTTTGCTTTCTGATTACTCGAGTGGCTACTTGAGTAATGCTCAAATAACTTTATAGATTACTCGGGTAGTCCCTTGAGTAAAGCCTTTTTCTCACATGGTTACTCGAGTGGCTACTCGAGTAAATTGTTGCATTTCTTGGCTGAGAGCTACTAGAAGATTTTTGACCTGGTTGCTTGAGTGGCTACTCAAGTGATGCCTATGAAAATAATGTTACTCGAGCGGCTACTCAAGTAATGGTCTATATAAATTTGTAGATTACTCGAGTGGTCCCTCAAGTAACTTCGTCCAAATTTTGGCAGTGCTTTACTGGATGAAATTCTCTGTGATTACTTGAGTGGCTACTCGAGTAAGTCTTCACAGAATTGGTTTATCACTCCAGTGCTTACTCCAAGTAATGCTTTGCTACTTTGTTCAAATTCATTTGTTTGTTATCAAATTCTTTTATATCATTGATCCAATTTTTGTTATAATCAAAACATATGGGATCTAACAGATTGCACGCTGGAAGAAAGGCTTTGAAAGCCGTAAACTACAAATGAATAACTGAAAGCAATATAATAAGCCTCAGTAGCAATAATAGAAAAGTTGAACTTTAGTAATAATAAAACCAATATTCACAGACAATCATGATTGATTGAAGAGAAATCATCATATATGTCTCATGATCGTTCATGTTTCATGAAACAGTTCTATGACTAGTGGGTCTAAATGTATGTTAGGAACTCTCAATGAACAAGAACAATAACAATCAAGCTCATTATAAGATATTGGCCAAACATGTATAAGATACAAAGATATTGAGCATAAGTTTATCAAACATAGGATCAATTACCACTCATAAATATTTCCTACAATCATAAATGTAAGAGCCATGTAACTATAATTTCATGGAGAAGAAAGAATTAGCATTCTCATATTCCATCAACTTGTCTCCCCCTATTCCCTTGGCTTTCTAAGCTCTACAGTAGTATTATTAATCCCTTCGTTAAATGAAATAAAAAAATTCAGGTGCAAACGAATATGTCATACAAGTATCAGACAGACAAGAACACAACAAAATAGCAAGCTCAATTTCAATGATTTATGAAAGCATGAAATTGAATGAAATATGAAAATTCAGCAATGATTATGCCAATAAAAATTCCAGATTCAATGGATAAATGAGTGTGGCAATATTTTAGTTATACCAGTATCCTAGAAAGTGGAGTCAAGTACCAAGATTGTGACACTATGTCTTGGCCTTTGGCAAAATGATTTCTCTGCAAAAAAATGTGAATCATAGTGAAAGAACTACTTTATCCAAATTCATGATAAAGTAGTTATTAATATACTATTTTGTTTCTTCCCCTCAGCACCAAAAGCTTGGCATCATGACAAAAGAGTTCTTGTATTTTCATTTTCTTTTTGGGCAAAGCAACCTTAAATATTTGACAAATCAAAGGTTCAAACTTATATACAACAACCAATACTAGATTAGATATTATTGTTAAGAGCCATAAATGCTAGGGCTCCTTCCTCATCTATATATAGACCCTTCCAATAAATGAATAGACTGAAATAATTCAAATTATTTTGCTCTACACCACTGATAGTTGAATGAGATTCTAGTGGTAGAGGCATGATTGGATCAAGGTAATTAGGCTCTGTTAGCAAAAAGACCTTGAATAGTAGAGGAAAAAGCCTGGAGAGCAAGGAGAAAAAAGGGGAGGAACACATAAATAGAGTAATGAAGGGACAGAGAACCAAAAGACTGACATTCAATTCACAGGTCTGAAGGAATGCTACTGCTGGTAGAGTTGTCTATAGGGAGCTTATAATAAGAAACTAAAATGAATATTACTTATCTTTAATCCCTAATTTATATGCAACTAGAATATTTGGTTGTGGTTCTTCTTAGTTGGTATCATATGTTATCCAGGGGGAATTTGGTTGTGTGATGCATGTAAGTCATTAACATTTGAGATAATATGTAATCGAATAAGATGGAAAGGTAAAATGTGGGGGACATAGCACAAATATGATGTCTGAGAGTAAAGAAAATGAGAAGGAAGGTGGGAGAGAATTGAAAACACCCTTTTTGGGGTGAGCATTCAAGAGGCTTGGGCTCCCTCCTCATACAAAGCTAAATACTTCCTCATTCCCCTATGAACCTTTTCTTCCCTATATACATATCCAACCATAGATCTTTTCTCTCTTTGGCACACACCTCATGGCATCTCAAGACATATGTGAGGTAATTAACTTGCCCCTTTCCCTTTAGACACCTCACCAAATATTTCGTATGTTTTAATGTGAAACCAAACACACTTTAAATCTATTTTCATTAGGTCTATCATTCCTATATAGGACTTAAGCATCCCATGCTACTTTAGTCTCTATCAAAGATTCCTAAAAAGAGAAAATAAAAAATCATAATAATTAATAAAATAATGAGTAGAGGTGTAGTTTGTTCATTTCAACATTAAATAGCCAAAATATAAGTATTGGACTAAAGTAGGTTCCTACATATAAATGTGATTGCAAAATCATAATCTATAAATATCATTTAATGATGACTTCCTTAATGGGTGGTCATGGTAAACTCATCTTGGAGTTTTGGTGCATTTGTTACTCTCTGTATAGAGGAATCCTTTTAACATTCATATGTTTTTTCCATATTTATGTTCTGTCTGGTAATTAATTTCAAAACATGTTGACAGACCTTAATGCTTTAAACTTTTCATGACAAATAAGTAGAAAACCCTTGCTGGTATAGTTCCATCTATTGAGAAAGCACGAGATTAATATAAGCAGTGTAAATTCACTCTAAAATAATATTTTGTACCCTAAACATACATGAAACAAATTCTAGAATCTAGGTTTTTTAATCAATTCAGTGGATATGAGGAAGAACTCTAGAGTTAGTCTAAAGATGTATGATTCAATACAGTGACAAAATTCAAGAATCTAGGTTTTTTAATTAATTTCAATGGATATTTGTAGTTTTAGAAATCAGATCAAGAGAGTATATTCAGCAACAACAATTCAGGATCAAAGTACAATTCTACAAAACACTTCCAGAGAATAAGTGTTTCAAATGAATTCAAGTGTTTGAGAAGTGCACCATAGCAAGTATTCAATGAATAAGTTCTCAAAAAATTTTTGAACTAACATAATTATGTGTCAACAGACATAACACAAAAAAATAGTTCCAGGACTTGACAACACAATTCAATTCTCAAAGAAAAAAACTACTTGGAAGAGAATTAGGGCTTCAACAAGTTTATTATCCAAAATTCACAAATTGATTATGCATACAAATGAGAAGAGAGTGTGTTAAGAGCCGTCACACCTTAACACTCAATGAATATAGAGAGGACCAGTGCGTCGTAACACTACACAATAGGGATGCTAGCTCCAAGATCCCATTCTCGTGGCGGAAGTGCAATACAAATACAAGGGGACACACTAATTCCACTCTTGTAATGACTAATTTGGAGGAGTTGTTCGTTCTTGAGTATTTGTTGTCCAGTGTGGAAGGATTTTAGAATGGAAGAAGGTGGGGAGCTAAAGCCGCAAAAGTAATTTGGGGAAGTCTTTTAAGACTGGTAATAAAAGTAACCAGTCTTAAAACATTTTTAAGACCGATTCTTCTAACAACTGGTCTCAAAATTCTATCTTTTAGACCGGTTGTTAAAATAACCAGTCTTAAAAAGCTTTCCTTTAGACCGGTTATTTTATTAACCAGTCTAAAATAAATATTTTTTAGACCAGTTGTTTCAATAACCAGTCTAAAAAATAATGAGTTTTTTTATTTTTTTCCCACTGAACCTTTAGACCGCTTTAAAATCCAAGCAGGTCTTAAAGGTTTAATATTTTTAGATTGGTTAATGTAAACCCGGTCTAAATAATATTTTTTAGACCGGTTAATAGAATAACCGGTCTCCCAATTTGTTTATAATTATGAAAATACCACCAGTCATTTCTTTTAGACCTTATCCTCTACAACCGGTCTAAATATGCCGGTCTAAAACACCTTTTTTGTACTAGTGTAACAGCTCTAAGGGCAAAACGGTAAATATGGGAAATTAAAGTGTGCGGTCTAGAGAATAGAGCTATTGGTTATTATTAGTTTATTTGATATTTTTGGACAATGTTTGTATATATTGATCAAACTTTGTGGGGAAACTCTTGTATGTAAACAAGTACTTTTTATCAGTATATTTGTGCTACTTTTGTATGCCTATGGAACTATGCCTTTATCACTCTGTGTATCGAAATGTTATGGGGTTTGACATATCTGCTCTGGAACATTACACCAAGTATAGGTCAAACTGTCATTTGATCATTAATAGTGTACACAGTGTGACCAGTATGGATAAATATTCTTTTGATCCTGAACACCGAATAGACAGTCATGTTTACAGAAATGAATCATGGGGTCGAGATCGTTGGTCACTTTGTACGTCGGAGCCACGTTGTCAAACCCCTAATATTTTGATATTTATCAGAGTATTAATACGAAGTTTAATGGGAGAATAGAAATAGCGTAAATGTACTGATATAAAGTACTTGATTATATTATAGGAATCTCCATAAGGTTTGTATGTAATATTTACATAACCCGAAAATAACATAAAACTACAGATAAACAACACTACTACCTGGACAGATCCGGGATCTTAGTTGCTGGTATCTACTTCCTTGCCCTTGGAGCCGCTGTTCTCACTGAATAAATTTATAAATATTTAAAATGGGGTGAGATTCATACGAATCTCAGTAGCGACACACAATCAATCATATAAATGTGATAAACAAACATGCAATACACCATATAATGTAAATTGCATAAATATGCTGTAAATATGTATGTCTATTCGGCGTTCAGGATCAAATAACTATTTGTCCCTATTGGCCACACTGTGTACACTGTTCAAGATCAAATGACTGTTTCACCCTTTCTTGTTGTAATGTTCCAGAGTAGATACTATCTATCTATAGTTGTCTCATCACTATCTCAGTTAGGTCCCACTTGGCCTAATGGTACTTGTGCTTTTCCCACCCCATAGCTAGGTTTTTTAACAAACAATTCATATCACATAACATGACAACATAAAGCATATAAACAATCACATAGTATATGAAAGATAGAGTTACTACCTCTAATTCTTTCCAACTGTCTAACTATCCGGTCTAATGATTCTTGATCCAGCTAGGGCAATTGTCAAATCCTAAAATTTCAAATTTTATAATAAATGAGTTATTACTCATTCATGTCTCATTCCTAAACTTATATAGTTGGTTATCTCCACGAAAAACGAATAATTACCAAAATGTCTTTAGGAATCTGATTTAATTTCCCTTTACTCTTGGTTTAATTATTCTTCACTGAAAATTATAACTCGAACTATTCCGACACAATTTCACGTGTAGAATCTAATTTTGACCTTACTTTTATCAAAATCACATTCCATTTCCCAAATTACCTCTTGTAGCCACATATGTTAGGGTTTTAGGGGTTAAATTGTCATTTCACATCCCAAAGCCTCCATACTTCATTTTCCACATGTTCTCTACACAATTTTTCTTTCCAAACACAATAGGAACATCAAATCCATCAAATTCCAACCCAAACATAGAAAAATACCCCTGGCCAAAATTCAAGAAATTTGGGAAAATTAGAGTTTCATGTTTTCATTCAACAAAACACCTCCTTTTCACCCTTATTCACTTCTTGAATTCTTTAATTACACTTCCCACATGATTAATCAAAATTTGGACAGCACCTCCCCTTAGGGTTTATGCCTACCAAATCACAAAATCATCACAACCAAGCCAAACAATGAACCAATTCACCAATAACAACCATGAATCAACAAGTAAGACAATGTCTCTTGAATTACCTCTTGATTCTCCTATTTTCTCTTCAAAACCATCCCCTCTCCTTCTTTTTGCCCTTTGATTGCCTTCTTTGATTCATGTGATTTCAAGAAGGATATGAGGATTAGAAGAGGTTTTTAAGGATCTAGAGACAAGAACAAGTGAATTTTTCTTGCAAACTCACATAGGTTTGCTTCTTGAATCCTTGTCTCTCCTTTTGCTCTTTGTCTTCTTCAAGATGTTGCTCTCCATCTTCTCTCTCTATTTGGCCAAAATTTTGGCCCCTTGGAAGTGTCTAAGAACTTCTTGAAATATCTCCTTCCACCTCCTCAAAATAATAATAATTTAATGGAATTTTTGCACATGTCTTGAATATTTTATTCCTTCTTTTTCCACCTTGTCTTATGTGCTTCCACTTGGCTCCATATGCTTCCACTTAGTTCTATAAGTTTCCACTTGGTTCCATAAGCTTCCACTTAGTTCTATAATTATGAAGAAGTAAGAGGCTTCTTGATATGTTAGCCAAATGACCATTTTGCCCATACATTTCTTCAATTTTTGAATTAAATGTTGTCTTTCCTTTTTCCCTTTTTATTCTTGGCCAAAAGTTTCATATTAAATTGGGCCAAAAATTGTGCTCTTCCTTTCTCCTTCTTGGGCTACAAAATTAGGCCTTGAAGAAGACACAAATTTGAACTTACCAAATTCAATGTCAAATTACGAAATTGCCCTTGCCAGCCCCAGTTTAGGCCTTTTAGAGCATTTTCATAATTACGCTTTTTTGGCCTTTTCCTAAAAAGTGACCAACTGTAACCCCACCTATTTTTTCCCACTGAATCCAATGGAACTGTCTATTTCATGAAAATCCAGCTCCTATCCCTTAGAACAGTGCTAACCAAAACTTTAGGCAAAAATTGAAAAAATTAGACTTTTGTGTTTTAGTTTCCACAAATCATAACTAATCCTAGAAAAATCAAAATGAGGTGATCCCAAGTCCTACTTAAGTCTTTTTAAGTCCTCTTTATAGGAAAAATATGAATAATTGACTTCTATAACCATGAAAATGCAGAATTCAACAATTCTCCTTGCTATTCCAGCATTGCTTCCAGTTTCAACCCCAAACTTTGGAAAATCATAACTCCTAGCTCACAAATCGAAATGACAAGAATTATATGTCCATTTTGAAGCTTGGAATGTGAACTTTAATACTTGAAGGTTTCGGAATTTTTCATCACGATTTACCCATTCAAAACGTTCATGCAAACTGAATGCCTGCATAGGGTTTTCACTAACCAAAACTTACAATTTTTAAACTAAAGTTTCCAATGGTCTAAAATTCACATCTAACACTACTCCCACACAATTTTCCACAAAGAAACAAACAGAAACATCAAAATGACCAAATTCCCACTTCATCTATATGTTATGTTTTTTTGCATATATTCAAAACAAAATCCAAAATTTCCAAACTTGACATTTAAGCTTCTATTCAATTCTATCTATCTAAAATACATCTCAAAGTATCATATCCATGACACAACAACTCAAACACACCCAGACCCTGATTTTCAAAAATAGGGCAATATTCAAGAATTCCAAAACTTAACCAAATGGCCACAAAATCTATATCAAAGTATTCAACTCACTCACCTCTTTAACTTTCTCAAAGGAGTTCCTTGTTTCTCCAAACTCTAGATTTTCTTGAGTGCTCAAAACACCTCCAATATAAGATCTAAAACCATGAAAATGAAGCCCTCAACCCAAGAAACAAGATTGAAGAAGAGAGTTTTGGCATAGAAGGTCATCTTGAAGGCGAAAAACTCACCTTTTTCACAAGCTTTTCTTCTCTTCTTTGGCTTCCATGGCTGCACGAATAAAAGAGAGAGAGAGAGAGAAGAGATGTAGAGTGATGGAGAAGGTGAAATCATCCTACTCCCCATGCCCATACTTGCTGCAGCTGAAAACGGGGGAGAGAAGAGAGAGGAAAATGCTTAAACAATGCCCATGTGGCTTTTCTCCCAACTACTCTTATCCTCTTAACTTGCCACTTATCCCATTTTCACTGGCTCTCCTAAAGTAAGTAACTAATTAGTTATTTTAGCTACTCCATTAGCCATTTAGTCACACATCTTATTTCTTCTAGGCTAGTAATTAATTTCTTCATTAATCACTTACTAATTAACTGATAATTTCCATTCTTTCCAATTTTCCCACTGATTTTGTCACATTAACCTAAATTGCCATAAAACACCAATTTTAATTTCTTTCCTCTCCACCATTCGCCCTTCCCTCTAATTTTAGCCCTTAAATTACTTTGTCACATAATTATTCTAAAATACAGAGCGTTGGGCATTTCCAATAACTAATTCATGTCTCAGATTATCTATAATTCACAAATCATTCTCAATAATTATCATTAGCCCTTACTTAAAATTTGGAGTGTTACAATCAACCTATAAGCCCTTTTTAGAAACCTTATGACCAAAAACTATCCCTTCAGTCACTATGAAATGACTCTTTTCCCAATTGAGAACCAAATTCATCTCTTCACGTATTTTTAACACTTTATCTAGATGTATCAAACACTCTTCATTTGATTCACCAAAGACTAAGAAGTAGTCCATGAGTACTTCCATGATCTCTTTTATCTTATCAAAGAATATGCTCATCATACATCTTTAGACGGTAAATGGGGCAATGTATAAACTAAATGGCATTCTTCTGAAGGCAAAGATACCATAAGGATAAATTAATGTTGTCTTTTCTTGATGTTCAGGAGCTACAACAATTTGATTACACCCTGAATACCCATCCAAGAAACAAAAGAATTCCTTGCCATCTAATCAGTCTAATAACTAGTTGATGAAAGGAAGTAGGAAATGATCCTTCCTTGTTGCATTATATAAATTTTTGTAATTCATGTATACTCTCCAACCAATAACTGTACAAGTAAGGATAAGTTTATCGTGCTTATTAGTAATCATTGTCATGCCTCTTTTCATAGGGACACATTGTATTGGACCAACCCATGAGCTATCTGAAATAAGTTTAATGATCTAGCATCCAACCACTTAAACACCTCCTTCTTGACCACATCTTTGATCATAGGATTCAATCTTCCCTGATTCTAGATAGATTTATTGTGATCATCTTCCAAAAGTATCTTGTGTGTCACAATTGAAGGACTTATACCTTTAATGTCAACAATTGTCCAACCTAAAACTCTTTTGTGATCTCTTAGAACTTTTAGCAACCTTTCAAGATGTGATGGCAAGGGCTTAAGCTCAAAAATTGGTGCTTGTTTAATATAAGGCTTTAAGGAAGTTTGCCTTGATTCCCTTTCTAACAACTCAAACTACCTTGATGGATTATTGTAAGGAGGAGAAGCTTCAAGTAATCACTTACATTTAACTCTATTCCCTTCTTCAACATCATGAATCCCAAGTAACACAACTTCTACTAGTTCTTTTATAGCATAAGATTCTAATGTCTCCTGAATCACGCCGTCAAGTATATCAACCCTGAAGCAATCAGTAATGTCTCTAAGATACTTCAATACCTATTCATATTAAAAATAACCTCTTCATTATTCACTCTCAACTTAAACTTACCTTTTTCAATATCAATCAAAGTTTGATCTATAGCAAGGAAATATCTTCCTATAATAAGTAGGAAAATGCTATCTTCTTTACAATCTAAGATAATGAAGCTAGCTGGGAAAATAAGCTTAACAACTTTAACTAAAACATTTTCAATGATACCTCAAAATATGATCAAAGGCTAATGACTTCAAAAGTGAAAGTAATTATTGTTAAACAAGAACTTTCAGAGAATACAATATGAGTTATGATTTGAATGAGTAATAGACAGTGCCCAAGCCCTGTATTTAAGATCAATTATGTGTCAAAGCCTAAAATGAACCAAAGGGGAAGGAGAAGGTGCATGAATGAAGAAATGGAATGATAAAATGTGTTAAATGGTGATTCAATAGGAATTGCCATAGTTAGGGGAAAAATGGGAAAAAAAGAAACGTTACTGGCCAATTAGTCAACAACCGAAGAAGGATTCCTCTAATAGCATAAATATTAAGTAGAGTAACAATTGCTAAAGAGAACAAGAGGGAAGAATCATATGGTTGCATGTACATGGAAGAAATGGTAAGATATTGACATATGGCATCATATGAACCATTGATCAAAGTCAATGTTTCAAAGTCTTTCCCTCTCTCCTCTCTCCTTAAGGTCGGTTAGGCATGCCTAAGAGGAATGAAAAATCTGATTTCATCATCTCATTTTCTCTCTCTCCAACGGACATTTTTGGCCAGCTGATGGCTTGGCCACGGCCAACCCCTTGAAAACTACATTTTTAACTTTCTAAATGGGGTCTTTGGTCAAGTCTTTCCTAACCCTTTAGGCATCTGTTTAGGCTTCTAGTAGCTGCCTAAAGGTGTCAAATGATAACCAACCTTAAGTGTTGTAGAGTCGAGTATTGGATTAAAGAATAACTCTTCGCCCTTAATTATGGTTTTTAGGATTTGAAATTTTCCCTTCATATGATAGACCGATGCCAGAACACGAGCGGAAAGAATAAGGTGGTGACCTTTTCTTTTATATTGTGTATAATATATTGTATACATGTCTTATCATTGAAATATGATAAACAGGAATGTCGTTGTGAAACATGCCATTATGAATACAGTGGAAGCTATCATAGAAATGTCGATGTGGAATATGCCATTGAGAAACATGCCATTTGAAACATACAGTTATGAAATATGCCGTTATGAAACGTGCCATTATGTAACATGTCATTGATAAGCATACCATTGTGAAATATGCTATTGTAAAGATAGAAAAAGCTTTCATAGAAATGCCTGTTGATGTGTTGCTGCTGTGTGATTTACTTACAAGCTTTGTGGTTGTATATATTATAAGTGAATTGTTACTACTGGGATTCTTTTGAATCTCATTGTTTCCATTGACTAACCTATAGCCAGGGCAAGCAGTTTGAAGGAGAAGGATGTAAGGAAGGGCGTCTAGAGCTCCTAGCTTGGAGTTTTAGTTTTGGGTAGTTGGTTATCATATTTTGGATTATTGTATATTTTGTAAGTGTTGTATATACGGATAGTTTCATGTAATCCTCGATAAAGGAAATTGATAGGGGCAAGTATGCCTTGTACACCCTTCATTAAATAAATAAAACCCAAGTTTTATCAAGAATTTTTGTTACCTCAGATATATATGAATGAAACTGAATTGCACAAGCCAAATATATTTGAAATATAAATGTAAGACCGCATCGAACAGGTTTTGGAAAATTTTTTGAAAACCCTATCTTGAAGATGGGGTTTTTAATAAGTTTTACATTATCCTTTGGTCTTTAATTCAACATAATGTCATATTTTCAAACTATAATTTTAGCTATTATGATAGGGGGTTACATTTTTGGTATTAAAGCTGTATTTCCAGGTATGGGTAGGATTTGCTAGAATAGTTGCCATAGTTGTTTGGCTTAGTGATAGGAGATGACTTATGATTGCTTGCTGTATACACATGAATGTTCCTACTATTTTTTAATATATGAGTTTAAGGAATATGTGTATATATTACTATGATATTAACGTGGTGAATCATTTGTGAGTTAAAAGACATAATGGTTTGCCTGAAAGTCAGATGAGTAGAACCAGAGGTAGAAGAAATTCATGACAACTCACCTGATCCCATGCATGTAATGATGGGTATGATAAGGGAACGTGATATGATTAATGAGCTAAGGGAAGAGCTAAGAGAGGAAAAAGAAAAACACAATGAAGACCAGGTCTAGTCTTCTCAAGAAGAGAACCAAGATGAGACACGCCATGAGGAAACAACTGAGGGGTCGATTCGAGCTTAAGAGTCATATTGGATCAAACCAAGAATCGTAATGGTACTTGCTTAAGATGAGAGAGATCTACAGTATTAGGTCTCCAAATTTTGCAAACATCTACCTCTGGTATTCAGAGGGAGGTTTGAAATCTAAGTAGCTGAAGATTGGTTGAACTAGTTGGAGAAAATCTTTGAAGTTCTGGATTGTTCAACAAAGGTAAAGGAATGCTTAGCCGTGTATAAGTTAGAGGGGAAAGCTGACTGATGGTAGCGGATTATTGCCTTGATACTATGAAACCAAAATATGACATTGACCTAGGAACTGTCCCAAGAAAAGTTCAATGAAAAATATTTCCCCAAGTCATTGAGGCTTGAGAAAGAATCAAAATTCTTATCAATTAAGCAGGGGGATGCAGAGACATTTGATGAATACTTGTCTTGCTTTATTTGGCTAGCTTGGTACTCATCCTACCTTCGACATATGCATGATGAGGAATATAACTCTAATATGCTGTTCAAGGGTTGAAACGTGAGCTGAGGAAGAGATTAGCCACCCATCAGTTTACTGAATTCAACAAAGTGGTAGAGGAGTGCAGAATCACTGAAAATAACCTAAGGGATATGTACCGAGCTAAGGGTGGTAGCAACCGCAATGAGGTTTGTGATAATTAGAAACCGCCAACATTATTGATATACACTCATTATAGGATTGGGCATCCTACCAGAACTTGTACGGGGCAAATAGTTTGTTTTAATTGCAAATAGTTGGGACACATTACTAGTGAATGCCGATAGACGCCAACAGAGTAAAGGCCCAGGAATCAAGGTAGGGTGTTTGTGATGACTTAGGAAAAAGCTCAGAAGTCCCCTTACCTAATTCAAGGTAAAATCCTTCTCAATGGTTGTTTACTGTACGCTTTATTCGATTCAGGTGCAAGTCTTTCCTTTATTACCTATGACTATCTAAAGCACCTGGGATTGCATATTCATAAACTGCCAATTGATTTGGTTGTATTAATGCCAATGGGTGTCAAGGCTATGATGGATGAGGCTTGTTTAAACTGTGTGATAATTATTGAGGGGCATAAGTCTATTATCGATTTGATTTGCTTGTCGTTCCACCAATTAGAAGTCATATTGGGTTTTGATTGGTTGACAGTGAATGATGTGCTGCTTGATTGTAGGATTAAGAAAATAGTTTATCCTACTGCATAGAGAGAGGATGATGTAAATGCTAAATTGAATTTCCTCTCAATAGCTAAAGTTGAGAAATATCAGGATAAGGGATGCCAGGGGTATATGGTATTCTTTTCTGTTCAGGGAGGATAGAAGAAACTCTAGAAAGTATACTGTGGTAAGAGAGTTCCCCAAAGTGTTTCCAGTCGATCTTAGCTGATTGCCTCTAGAAAGAGAAGTGCAGTTTCTAATTGAAATTGTGCCTAGAGCTAGTTTTATATCAAAAGCCTCATACAGAATAGCCCCAAATGAAATAGCAGAGCTAAATAAGAAGATCAAAGACTTACTTGAAAAAGGGTGCATTTGACTCAATGATTTATAGTGGGGAGCTCCAGTATTGTTTGTCAAGAAGAAAGACGGGAGTTAGAGATTGTGTGTGGATTATAGAGAATTGAACAAGATAACCGTCAAGAACAAATATCCTCTCCTGAGAATTGATGACCTTCTAGATCAACTATCTGTTTCTTGTGCATTCTTGAAGATTGATCTAAGGTCGGGCTATCATTGTTGTGGGTGAAAGTAGAAGACGTACCAAAGACTGCTTTTAGAATGAGGTATAGGTACTATAAGTTTCTAGTGATGCCCTTTGTGTTGACTAATGCACCTGCCATATTCTTGGATTACATGAAACACATCTTTCAACAATATCTAGATCAATTTATAGTAGTGTTCATCGATGACATTCTGATATACTCCAAGGGTAGGGAGGAGCACGAACATCATTTGAGAATAGTACTGGGATATTACGTGAAAAACAGCTCTATGCCAACTTGAGTAAGTGTCAGTTTTGGCTTCTGGAAGTAAAATTCTTAGGCCATGTTATCTTGCAAGAAGGGGTCTCGGTGGATCCTAATAAAGTGAAAGCAGTATTTGACTGGAAGAGGCCTGAAACTGTTACTGAGATATGTAGTTTTCTAGTTACTATGGGAGATTGATTCAGAATTTCATTCGTATTGCCTTGCCAATGACCAAGTTCACATGAAAGGATCAAGCATTTAAGTGTGATGAACATTGTGAAAACAATTTTGTTGAGCTGAAGGGGAGGTTGACTACGGCACCTGTATTGATTATACATGATCCCAGTTTGACTTATATTGTGTATGTGATGCAAGTAAGGGTTAGGGTGTGTCCTTATACAGCAAGGACGTGTGGTGGCCTATACCTCCCAACATCTGAAATTGCATGAAATGAATTATCCCACTCATGATATAGAGCTTGCGGTGATTGTGTTTGCGTAGAAGATATGGTGACATTACCTGTATGGTGTGATGGTAGAACTATACTATGGCCACAAGAGTCTCAAATACTTGTATGACCAGAAAGAACTGAATATGAGATAGTATTGGTGGATGGAGTTCTTGAAAAACTAGAACCTAGAGATTAAATATCATCTGGGTAAAGCCAATATCATCATGGATGCTCTTAGTTGAAAGACCATGCTTGTTATAGCAATAATTACTCAAGAGAGGAACTTGATAGAAGATTTTTGGGACTTTAATTTGTCAAACCAACTCATCTGTGCTAATTATAATGTTTCCAAAGAGGAAAGTGATATGAGGGTTGAAATTGAAGAAGCCCAGAAGCAAGATGATCGGGTATAGTCCATATGGGCTATGGTTTAATAAGGAGAAACTCGGGACTATCTCACCTTGAAGATTAGTTCGATATCGGAAGAGGATTTGTGTTCTACCAAAGGCTAACTTGAGACAGAGAATCTTGGATGAGGCACATAAGAGTTGGTATACTCTTCACCCTAGAATGACCAAAATGTATTAGGGTTTAAAGTTTATGTATTGGTGGTCAGGATTGAAGACCGATGAGACCAAGTATGTGGTGCGGTGTCTTTCTTGTCAGAAAGTGAAGATTGAACACTAGAGGCCACTTGGATTACTGTAAAGTGATGAGATTCTAGAATGGAAGTGGGAAAGTATAACCATAGATCTTGTTATTAGATTGCCCAGGATTAGGAACTATGATGCAATCTGGGTAATTGTTGACCGATTCACGAAATCAGCATATTTTATACCAATCAATGCTAATTACTCTCTGGACAAATTAGCAGAAATCTAATTTGAGAGATAGGGAGACTTTATGGAAAATCGAAAAGTATCATTTCTAATAGAGATGTCTGATTCACTTAAAGATTCTGGAGGGCTTTATATGAAGCTCCAGGTACTAAATTGAGATGTAGCACGGCCTATCATCCTCAGACAGATAGACAGTCGGGAAGGACCATTCAAACGCTAGAAAATATGTTGAGATCATGTGTCCTAGACTTTAAAGGAAATTGGGATTACTTTCTTCCACTTGTTGCGTTTGCCTACAACAACAGCTATCATGTGAGCATTCAGATGGCTCTATATGAAGCATTGTATGGGAGGAAGTGCCAATCACCTTTGTGCTAGACAGAGCTGTCTGAGAGAAGGTTATTCAGGCCAGATCTTGTTAATAATACCACAGAGCATATTAGAATCATTTGAAAGAAGAGCTATGCTAATAACAAGAGAAGACCTCTAAAGTTTGAAGTGGGTGACCATGTATTCTTGAGAGTATCTCTGATCATTAGCATTGGGAGAGCATTGAATTAGAAGAAGCTGGGCCCTGATATCTAGGTCCTTTTGAGATTCTTACGAAAATTGGGCTTGTCGCCTATCGAGTAGCCCTATCCCCGAGTTGAGCAAGCTCCACGATGTGTTCCATGTTTCTCAACTAAAGAAGTACCAACTGAATCCCTCACATGTGATTCACTATGAAGATGTCGACTTGCAAGATAACTTCACCTATATGGTAGAGCTGGAATGAATCATTGATCAAGAAGAAAGACAGCTCAGGCACCAAAGCATGCCATTTGTGAAGGTGGTTTGGAAGGGAATGTCTCCAAGGGAAGCAACTTGGGAAGCAGAAGCTGATATGTAGAGACGTTATCTGGAGTTTATGGCTCAAGTTGTGTAACAAATTTTGAGGGCAAAATTTATTGTACGGGGGAAGTATTTAATGCCCAAAATATGATTAAGGGCTAATCACTTCAAAAGTGACTGTAATTATTATTAAACAAGTACTTTCAAAGAATACAATATGAGTTATGATTTGAATGAGCAATAGATAGTGTCCAAACCTTGTATTTAAGCTTAATTATGTGTCAAAGCCTAAAATGAACTACAGGGGAAGGGGAGGGTACATGAATGAAGAAATGGAATAAGGAAATGTGTTAAGTGGTGATTCAATAGGAATTGCCATAGTCAGGGGCAAAATGGGAAAAAAAGAAAGTTATTGGCTAATTAGTTAGCAACTAAAGAGGGATTCCATTAATAGCATAAAGATTAAGTGGAGTGATATTTGCTATGGAGACAAGAGGGAAGAATCATATGGTTGCATATACATGGAAGAAGAGGTAAGATGTTGACACTGGCATCACATGAACCATTGATCAAAGTCAAAGTTTCAAACTCTTTCCCTCTCTCCTCTCTCTTTAAGGTCAGCTAGGCATGGCTAAGAGGGGTGAAAAATCTGATTTCATCATCTCATTTTCTCTCTCTCCAGCAGACATTTTCATCCACGTGAAAAAGAAAAGAGGAAGAAGAAGCTCAAGGTGAAGGTGAGATTTTGACCTTGAAGATGACCTTGAATGTTCAAATCCTCTTCTTTAATTTTGTTCATGTTGATAAGTTCTTTAATCCTATGGTTTTAGATTTTCAAGAGGAGGTGTTTTGTGAGTTCAAAGGAAAGTGGAGGTTAAAGAATTAAGGAACAAACAAGGGGAAATAAAAGAGGTAAGTAAAAGCTTCCTTTTGACATAAGTGTTGTAACCATCAGTTAAAGTTCTTAAATTCTAAGATTTGCCCTAATTTTTGTGTTATATAGGGTTGTATGAATTGCATGGTGCTTTATGATAGAAATGGTGTCTTGTTGTGTCCTTTGGACAATAAAACTAGTTTGGAGTCTTAAATGTGAAGTTTGATGAAATTGGGTTTTATGTTGAAATGTTGTCCCAAAATAGAACATGTCAATGGGATGTGAATTTAGGTGTTTTGAGGTTTCTATTGGATTTCTTGTGGAAGTAGTATTGGTTGTGAAAATTTGACCTTTGGAAACATTTGGTAAAAAATTGGAAATTCTGGAAAATTGTTAAGTGTAAATGCTGTGCAGGGGACAAATCTGCATAGTGTTTTAAAATTTGAAATGGTGTCAAAATGTTGTGAAATTCTCTGGTTTTGTAGTTGACATTGTAAGCTTTCTAAAGATATAAAGTTTGAGTCATTTTGATGTTTGCACAAGAAGTTATGGTCATTTGGAAATCAGCCAGGAAAGAGGTCAATTGCTGGCCGTGACTCAAAAGCATGTTCCAGTTCTTAGCCATGGCTCAAAACCTTCTTACCTGTTCTTGGTCACGGCCTAAAAGTTTTTTTTACCTAATTTTGGTTGTGGCTACTGGATCTTGGCCGTAGCCCAAATCTTTCTAACCATCCATGGGCCGCAGCAATGGATGGCTTGACCGTGGCCAACCCCTTGAAAACAGCATTTTTAACTTTGAAAAGGGGGTCTTTGGTCAAGTCTTTCCTAACCCTTTAGGCATATGTTTGGGCTTCTAGTAGCCACCTAAGGGTCTCAAATTATAACCAACCTTAAGTGTTATGGAGTTGAGTATTGGATTAGAGAATAACTCTTCATCCTTAATTACGATTTATAGGATTTGATATTTGCCCTGCACGTGATAGATCGGTGCCAGAGTACGAGCGAAAAGAATGCCGTTGTGAAACATGCTATTATGAATACAGCGAAAGCTATTGTGGAAATGCCGATGCGGAATATGCCATTGTGAAACATGCAGTTGTCAAATATGCTGTTGTGAAATATGCTGTTGTGAAATATGCTGTTGTGAAACATGCTGTTGTAAAGACAGCGAAAGCTATCATAGAAATGCCATTGATGTATTGCTGCTGTGTGATTAGCTTATAAGCTTTATGGTTATACATGTTATAAGTGAATTGTTACTACTAGGATTCTTTTGAATTTCATTCTTTCTATTGACTAACTTATAGCTAGGGAAAGCAGTTCAAAGGAGAAGCGTGTGACGAAGGGTGGCTAGAGCTCCTAGCTAAGAGTTTTAGTTTTGGGTACTTGGTTATCATATTTTAGATTATTGTATATTCAGATTACGAAATTAAAGTGAAATAGAGACCAATAAGAAATAATTAACATTTAATATCCCATCTAACTGACGGGGTTTTCATAAATACAGTTCGAAATCATTTATAACCTGGTCTCACATTCACATTCCGAATACAATTACTACACAAAGATAAATCACATTTAATATATCAGAGTACGCAATGTAATAATTCCGACAATCCCGGAATACATATCTTCGCTAACAATGATAGGGTACATTAGCCCATACAACTTCACAAATAGGGAATTACACAACAAATCTCAATACAAATAATTAAATCCTCATCCACAAATACTCATCCAAATAACCAAATACAATTATCCAAATATACATCCCAACTAAGATAACCAACTACCAACTTCAATCCCGAAGGAGTCTTCATCGCCCCTAGTTGCTCGCAATATTCTTGATCTACTACCCTATCTAAAAGGTTAGCAGGGGAGGGTGAGATTCGAGAGAATCTCAGTAGGATAACAATATCAATATGCATGTACGATAAATGTTTAATGCATGACATGCTTGCATCACACAACTCATGATAACACAATGACAATTTGCAAGCTCAATGCTTTGAACAATATACCTATGGCCATAGCATAAATTGAAACATAGCTTCAAATTACACACAATTATGCAAAGCTAAGACATGCACCAACACATTAACACATATATCAAATACAAGCAGAAGAGATATGTTCCCTACACTCTTTCCACGTATGCTCCAGCTCCGCTTACTTGCGATCAGAACAAATACCGAACCACGTCCAGGATGAACATCAACCCTATAATCAAAGCAAGGACATAGGGTTAATCCCTTTTCTAATTCCTTAACTCTCAAATACTTAATGTTGGTTATCATTTAACACCTTTAGGTGGCTAATCAAAGCCTAAACATAGGCCTAAAGGCTTGGGAAACACTTGACCAAAGATCACCTTTTAAAAGTCCAAAATGCTGATTTTTAGGGGTTGGCCGCGGCCCATAAATCCACTGGCCATGGCCAGAAACTGCCCATAAACATTTGGGCCACGGCCCAGAATCCGCTGGCCGCAGCCAAGAAAATCCAGTTTCTTGGCGGAAATTCCAAAACTCATGACTAATTCCAAAAAAATTGAAATGAGGTGATCCCAAAGCCAAATGAAATCTATTCAAGTCCTCTACACAGGAAAAATATTGGCCAATACTGGAAATCACCACATAAATACAGAATTCCCAAAAACTCAAGACTGTCCCAAAACAGTGTTCATTTTCGACCTCAGATTTTGGACAGCCATAACTCATAGAAGACAAAATGAAATCGCACAAATTATGTGTCCATTTTGAAGCTTGGGATGTGAAATTTAAGACTAGAAAGTTTCATAATTTTTTGACTTCATTTGCCCAGCCAAAACGTCCACACAAGACTGCCCAAACTGAATTCCCACTGGACAAAATTTCCAGTTTTGCACACAATGTATCAAATCCAATTCAAATCAATTCCAATGATTAAATACCACAACATGACACCATTTTCAACATAAAACAACATCCAATTCCACTATTCACATTCCACACGAAAATACCATAAAATTAGGGCAAAATATCATAATTCTCAAAATTCCACAAAAAACCACAATCAATAGATCAAAATGGAGCAAGCACTCACCTCTTCCTCTTTCCCAAACAAATTCCTTGATTCTTCATCTTTCCCAATTTCCACAAGCTCTAAAACACCTCCTTTCAAAAATCTAAAACCATAGAGATGAAGCTCTCATCAACATAATCAAGATTAGTGAAGAGGATTTAAGCATAAAAGGCCATTACACAAGCCAAAGCTCACCTTGTTTCTTTTTCTTTCCTTCTCTAGTTGGACGAACATGGAGGTTTTGGAGGGAGAGCATGAGATGAAGATGATGAAGAGAGAATCAGTTTTTGGGATGACAAAACCGACCTAAAAGTGAGAGGGAGAAAGAGAAAATAAGGTTTGACACCTTGACCAATCCAAGGGTCCAAAACTTGCCAAGTGTCAACATCTCAACACACCTCCCATGAGCTCACATGAGTACACCACATGGGATTCCACCCCTTGATCTATTACACAATTCAATCTCAACCATTGATCTTGAAGTTACCAATGAGTTTCCTCTTCGGTAACCGATCAATCGGTCGGTAACTTTACCGTTTTGTCCCTGATTATGGTAATCTCTCTTGAATCACCATCAAATACATTTTCTCATCATTTTCTTTCACAATGCGCCCTCCCCTCTATTTTAAGTCAATTTAGAGGTTAATCCATAATTGAACTTAAATACAGGGTTTCGGCGCTGCTCAGAACACATACGAATCACATCGGGTGCTAAATCACACCATAATCTCCAAAAGGGTTTATTTATCACTAACCACATCTACTTTTGGAGTCATTATCTCTTAATCATAATTTAGGATCTTGCTAAACTAGGGCTTAGCAATCCACTTATTTCAGGCTTATTCTCTAGCCTTAAGTCTCAGAATTCGGGGTATTAAATTGTATATATGGATAGTTCATGTAATCCCTGATATAGGAAATTGATAGGAGCAAGTAAACCCTTCACTAAATAAACGATACCCGAGTATTGTCGAGAATTTTTGTTACGCTCTAATATATATGAATGAAACCAAACTGTATAGGCCAAATATATTCTAAATATGAATGTGAGGCCACATCAAATAGGTTTTGGAAAAGTTTTTGAAAACCCTATCTTGAAGATGGGATTTTTAATAAGTTTTAAATTATCTTTTGGTCTCTAATTCAACATAATAACGCATTTTTTAACTATAATTTTGGCTATTAAGGTAAGGGTTATAGATACCCTCTGGATAAGCTAAGCTTCGATCAACTAACTAAAGTGTTACAGAAGTTGCTTGAGCTTCACCTAGTTGCAATTTTCTAAACACAAATAGTGGCATCAAGTTAACACTTGAGCCAAGATCACATAATGCTCCACCTTGAAACTTTTCTCTAATTATGCAAGGTATGGAAAAACTACCAGGATATTTTTGTTTAGGTGTCAACTTGTTGAGAATAATAACACTGCATTCTTCAATGAGAGGTACTGTTTCTAATCACCAAACCTCCTCTTCTTACTCAACATTTCCTTTAAAAAAATTCACATATTGAGGCTTCTGCTCTAAAGCTTTAAAGAAAGGGAGATTGATGTGTAGTTGCTTGGAAATTCCTAAGAACTTCTTTTATTGTTCATCTAAAGCTTTCTCCTGGAATCTTTGAGGAAATGGTAATGGTTGACCTATTTAAGATTCTCATTGGTAACCTTTTTCTTCACTTCACTGTTCTTAGACTCACTATCAACTTTTGCCTTATTGAATTTCCCATTTACCTTATGAGTAGGCTCTTCATCATTCTTTATAATGACCTTAGGAGTTTCTTGGCCATTAGAAGCTAAAGGTTTCTTTATTAGCTGTAGAATCTCAAGTAACTCTTTACCACTTCTCAGAATGGGAGCTTTACATTCCTCTATTCCATCTCTATGGGGATTAGTCATAGTATTACTTGGCAATTCTCTTTGTTGTAATTCATTTATAGTAGTTGCAAGTTGTCCCATTTGAACCTCAAGATTCTTGATGGATGAACCCAATATTGCAATAGTAATGGCTTGATCTTGATAATCTCATGAGTTAGGACATCATTTCCTCAAGATCAGTTTTGATCTCTTGAATAGGCTTAACTTCCTTTTCCAAGTGTTAGAAACCTAGAGGTGCCACTGGCTTTGTAGTAGAAGTGGGTGCTTCATTAAGAGTTGCACCATGTTTCTAAGAGAGATTAGGATTTTTACACCACCCAGAATTGTAAGTATTAGTATAGATTACTCTGATTATTGCCACCATAGTTTCCTATATAGTTGACAGGCCCTATCTGTTGATATATCAGGCATTGTTCAGAAGCATGTCTATCTCATAATAATGACAAGGAGAATAAATAGCATTAACTCCCATGTGTCTATCATTGGATCGGTGTACTTGAGCTTTTAGGTGATCAAACCTCTTATTGAGAGCACTTAACATTTCCATAAATTGTGATGAAGTGTCCTCATTAACTTTCTCAATTGACTTTACTGATCTTCTTTCATTCTTGTTCTGAATAAAGTTAACTAATAAGTTATTTAAGTATCCCTAAACATTATTCATTGGTTGCTTTGTAATTCCCCCATTAGTGATAACATTCAAAATTATGATTTAGATTCAGGAGTTAACAGGGTACAAAAGATTTGAAGTACGACCCACTTCTCAAACTTATGGCCAGGACTCTGCCTAACAAGTAACTTGAATCTCTCCCAAGCTTCATATTAGTGTTCTTCAAACTGTTGGAAAAAATGAGCAAGAGCAATTGTATTTGAACAACTGTAAAATATAGGGCCCCTATATTTAATAGTTAACAATCGTCAAATATAAATATTTAGCACTAAGAGAAAACTCTTCAATATAGATAAAAATAACCATTTAATATAGACAAATAAGTAGTAATGTGAGTTGAATTAATAGTAATTTAATTTCTTTGTATTTGAATTAATTAATAGTTAATTTAATTTTTGAGTAATAAATCACTTTAGCATTAATTCGAGTTAGTTAATTATTGGAACTATTGTTTTAGTTTAATTTATTGAGTAGTTGTTGGCTTTTTTACTTTAATTATTTTAGTGATTTTTTCTTGGGAAAATCCCTATAAAATACTCTTGAAATAGGGAAATCCCTAATCAATACATTGAAATAAAAAAATCCGGATCAGTCACGCGTCAGTACGGATGAATAGTACGGGCGGCACCAAAAGACGATTTGGCCCTTCAGTCCTCATTCTCACCACTTCAAAAATAACAACATGCAGTTCTTAATTAACAACTCAAGATTCTTAATTAGCAATTCCGTATTCTTGATTAACAACTCCAGTTTCATCTTTTTACTTTCACAATAACAACACCGGTCTTGTTATTAGCAACTCCGAATTCTTGATTAACAACTCCGCTTTATTCTTCCACATATTTGCATCTCAAAAATATAGTGTTGCTAACGTAAAATATAGTGTTGTAAATAAAGAAAGAGGTGTTGTTATTGGCCCTGAAACTTAAATTTTGAAGTTGTGAAACAAGAAATGAGAGTTGTTAATGTAGAATATGGTATTGTTAATAACAACACCGGTGTTGTTGTTGTGAAAGCAAAAAGATGAAATGGAGTTGTTAATCAAGAATACGGAGTTGTTAATAAAGAATATGGAGTTGTTAATTAAGAAGGCGTGTTGTTAAAAAAAAAAGAGGTATTGTTATTGGCCTTGAAACTTAAATGAGGAAGTTGTGAAACAAGAATATGGAATTATTAATCAAGAATCCGGAGTTGTTAATTAAGAACTGCGTGTTGTTATTTTTGAAGTGGCAAGAAGGAGGGCTGAAGGGCAAAATAATCTTTTGGTGCCGCCTGCACTGTTCATCCGTACTGACGCGTGACTAATTTGAATTTTTTGATTTCAATGCACTGATTAGGGATTTCCCTATTTCAAGGGTATTTTATAGGGATTTTCCCTTTTTTCTTTAAGAAATGTTGTAGTGTATAGGTGATTATTTTAATATAGTATTTGATGTTCTTGCAGCTATATTAGACTTGTATTTGACCACTGCATAAAATGGAATGAATGAATGAATGAAAAGGTTATTTAAAATAATAATACTCCTTCTCATTCTAAATGCAAGAACTAGATAACTATATTTTTTAAATAAAAAAAATTTAAGTTGGTTATTTGTAAGAATATTTTTTGCTATAATTAATACTCATTTTAATCATTTGTATTGAAAACTAATCCTTAATAGAAAGCGTCCCTCTTAATATATATGCAATCAATGGAGAGAGTTTAGGGAGATTTATAAATTTGGAGACAAAATGACCATATTGAGATCTTTTATTTAGGATCAAAACAAACCCATCTATTAACCTTTACACACTTAGGATCAAAGAAAGCGATAAAAAGATAATTAGTTTAAAGAAATAAAAATAAAAATAAAATGCATGAATAAGGAGGAGGAAGAGAACACATAGTAAATAATATGATAATACATAACCCTATCTTGCACAAAAGATCTAATGAGTTCAATGTCAATATTGAATAGGAATCAATTGGTAAATAAATACAAAAATTGAATATTTGTATTAAATATTTTTATATTTAGGTGGATGTCCATAGCCTTCCAAAAGTGTCTTTTGAGTTTCTCCAATTAAATCAATATAACCTTCAAATGAATAGCCTTTTAGGAGCTTCTTATGATTAATACACACATTACAAAAAAAACTATGGTTTAGTAGTGGTTAAAAAGGTGTATTTGTAGCAGTTTTAACCACTACAAATGACATTTGTAAAAGTTTCAAAAACTGCTACAAAATCCACTATTGCAAGTGAATTTGTAGTGGTTAAGGAAAAACATTACTCAAGTACAGAAACTGCTACTAAATTCGTAGTGGTTTACTCTGATTGCTACAAGATTCATATGAAGATAGCACATAATCTAACAATCTTGTAGCGGTTATATTGTAACCCCCTACAATAAAACCATGATTATAGTTTGAAAATACGTTTTTGTGATAAATTAGAGACCAACGAATAATACAAATCTTACTATAAGTCCCAAGTTCAAGACAGGTTTGGTAATGTGATAAAGTGGGTTTTCAAAAATGTTTTCCAAAACCTGTTCAATATGGTCTCATATTCACCTTTTGAATATTGGTGGCCTATGTAGTTTGATTCCATTCATAATATCATAGTATAAACAAAATTCCCGACAACACTCGAGTTTCATCCATTCACTAAAGAGTTTACGGGGAATATTCGCCCCTTTCAATTTTCCATACTGGGGATTACATAGCACTATCCAAATTTACAACATTTACAATAATCCCAAAATATGATAACTACTAACAAAACTAAAACTACTAGTTGGGAACACTAGCCGCCCTTGGTCACTTGTTTCTCCTTTAACCCACTTGCCCTGGCTGTAGGTTAGTCAATAGGAAGAGTGAGATTCAAAAGAATCCCAGTAGTAACAATTCACTCATATCACTTATAATAACATAGCATGCAAGCAAATCACAAAGCAGTAATAGCAGCAACAATCACAGTTATACGTGACTTTTGTCATAAACGACAGCTTTCTTGGCTGTATCCACATGTTGCGTGACTTGCACCACAAACAATAGCTCTCACAGTTGTATCCACATGATGTGTGAATTGCGTGACTTGTGTTACAAACGATAGCACTTACGACTGTATACACAAAGCTTTCATAGCAACTTACACTACAGCATTTGCAATCAACAAAATTCAATGATAAGACATAAATACAATGCATTACACATAATATAAGAAAAAGAATCACTACCTTGTTCTTTCCGCTTATATTCTGGCACCGGTTTATCCCACACTGGTCAAATATCAAATCCTTTAAACCATAATCAAGGTTGACAAGTTATTCCCTATTCCAATTCTTAATTCCAAAACACTTAGGGTTAGTCATCATTTGATACCTTCAGGTGGCTACTAAAAGCCCAAACAGATGCCTAAAGGGTTAGGAAAGACTAAACCAAAGATCCTCTTTCAAAAGTTCAAAATGCAGATTTTGAAGGGTTGGCCGTGGCAAAGCCATTCTCTGGCCGTAGCCATGAGATGGTCAGAAAGAATTGGGCTGTAGCCAAGATCCACTTGCCGTAGCCAAAATCAGGTAAGAAGCTTTTGGTTTACCATGGCCAAGAACTTGTCAGTAACATTTGATTAGCAACCAAGACCTTTTTGGCCGCGGCCAACAATTGGCTTGTTTCCTAACTATTTTCAAATGATCATAACTTTGTGCACACTTATCAAAATGACACAAACTCTATATAATTGAAAAGCTTGCAACGTCTACTACAAAACTAAAAAATTTCATATCATTTTGACACTATTTCCTATTTCAAAACACTATGCAAATTTGGTCCCCTACATAGATTTCAACTTGTCAAAATTCCATAATTCCCAGTTTTTGGCACAAGTGTTTCCAAAGACTCAAAATTCACAGGCAATACTACTCCCATACAATTTTTCACAAGGAATCCGATGGAAACATCAAAAAACCCAAATTCCCATTACTTTTACATGTTCTATTTTGACCACAATGTAACAGAAAATCTCACATTTTGGTCAATTTCACATTCAAAACTCTAGGCCAAGCCATTGTGTACAACACAACATAAAACACCATTTCAACATTCAAAACCCCATGAATACTCTAAAACTCTAATTACACGAAAAAGAGGGAAAAAATCTAGAACTCAAGAGTCTTAACCAATAGTCATAACATATATATCAAAAGGTGGCTCTTACTCACCTCTTTCACTTCCCAAGCTTTTTCTTTGATTCTACGACCTCCAACTTTTCTTGAACTCACAAAACACCTCCTCTTGAAAATCTACAACCATAAAAATGAAGCTCTTATCAAGATGATCAAGATTAAAGCAGAGGTTTTTGGCATTTAAAATCATCTTCTAAGTTAAAAGTGCAAGAGATTACCTTAACTTCAGTTTTTCTTTCCTCCTCTTGCTATGGTCGAAAATGAGAATTAAAGTGAGAGTGAATATGATGATGATGATCAAATTTTTCATCCTCTCACAATGCCTTAGCCGACCTTGAGGAGAGAAGGAAGAGAAAAATGAGTTTGAATATTAGAGTTTCATCCAAAGGCCTATGTGATGCCAAGTACCACCACCTTGTAACTCCTTCCATGTGCATACAACTATGTGATTCTTCTCCCTTGTTTACTTGTCAAATAGTCACACCCCCTAATCTTTAAGTTATTAGTGGATTCCCTCATTGGTTGCTAACGAGTTGGCTGGTAAATTTCCTTTCTTCCCATTTTGCCTCTAACTATGACAATTCCTATTGAATCACTATTGAGCACATCATTTCATTTCTTTTCCTTATCCATGTGCCCTCCCCTCTCTTTGAATTTATTTTAAATCTTAACAACACAATTGAGCATAAATACAGGGTTTGGGCACTGTCTACTGCTAGTTCGGATCATAATTCTCATTGTATTCTCTGAACGTGTTTGTTTAACATTAATTACATTCACTTTTGAAGTCATTAGCCGTTAATCACATTTTGGGGCATTACATATATAACCACTACAATTGTTGCCGGCATAATTTCCAATTGCAAGAAAAGGAAAAATGAAAATTTGGTTCCAACTTTGTAGCAGTTTTAAAACCACTACTAAGTTGAAATAGGAATTTTAAAAAATTGGTGTCAAAACCTTTGTAGCAATTATGAAACTACTACTAATTTAGGATGAAATTTCAAAAGTAGCAACAAAAATTTAATCCAATTTTGAGTTTAACTCTGTAGCAATTCTGAAACCACTACAAACTTTTGGAAAAAGTAAAAAAAATTATACAATAATTTGATTCTATTGTTATAATATTATGCTGAAAAGTTTATTATTTAAATAACTTGACTGATAGTAGTTATAATTTGAGAATAATGATTAAATTGAGTTAGATGAATATAAAATTTATGTACATAATATTGAGATTTTGTAAGTAATAAGGACTTATTATATTGTCTACTAGATGTTGATCATTATGGAAGGAATATTGAAAACATTGAGGAAAAGTCCATAAAATTCTAGAGAAAGAGAAAAAATAATTAGTATCATTATTATAAGAAGCAAAAACTGTTGAAATCAAAGAATGGAAAAAATTTACCATATTTGATCATCTTGATTAGCTCTTAGGCTCTTGAAAAAAAACCCATATAAGAGAAAAAGAGAGAGAAGAAGGGAGTAAAGAAATGGATAATGGTTTGAAAAGAGTTAGGGTGGTGGTATTTCTAGGGATCTGCGTGACACTTGTAGTAGTTAATATGACTATTTTTGTAGCAATTTAAGTTTGTAGTGGTTTAGGTGTCATTATTTGTAGTGGTCATGATTTGTAACGGTTTTTTTTATTTTGTATAGGTTATAAAACCGATACAAATATTGGTGTGAATTTCGTTTTTTAAAAAATAGAAATTAAGATTTACAAGAACAAAAGTATAATTTGTTTAATCATTCTTTGTCACCATCCCAACAAAACGTTTTGTGGAGAAAATGTTAGTTTGGTATTATTTTGTAGAAAAATTAAATTTAAATGATGACAACTTATAAAAACTCACCGAACTATAGGTAAATTGTCATTGCCTTTAGGGAAGAAGTTTTTGAAATTGGTGGGATAGAATAGCTCACTCTTGTGGCGATGTTATCACTATTACTTATGTCGTAAAGGTCTTGAGGCTTTAAGTGAACCTGATATGCCTTTGAGGCAAGAATATATGGCTTATCATCTTTAGATTGACCCATGTAACTTGGTCGTGAGAAAATTACTGATGTGATGTAATATCCCAAATTTTGGGACTAAAAACTTGAGAATAAGCCTCAATCAAGTGGACTGCTAAGCCCCAGTTTAGCAAGAGTCCCAAGAATGTCTAATAGCCATAATGACTTTTAGAGACTAATTTTGAATTAAGCATGGGATTAGTTATAATAGTTAAAGGAAACTACACAATTCCTTTATCTAAAGTAAAATAGGATCTAAAGCCCAACTTGGAACAAAAAAGAAGACGAAATGGCAATTCAATTAATATTGCCATGATCAAGGGCAAAAGAGACAATTACCCACTTGATCTTGAGGTTACAATCGGAAGACAAAATGAAGGGCTAGGGTTTGCTCATGAAAAGCAAGAGTAATCATGAGTTCAAAAAGTAAATTATCCCTTCTCTTCTAAGGGTTAAATTTCGATCAAAGAGGGGCAAAGAAGGAAGTGAAAAGTTTGGTCAAAGTGTCAACTTTTTCAAGAAGATAAGGTCAAATGTGATCACATACACAAATGGTCAATTGGTCAACAAATTGTTCTCTCGTTTATATAGACTATTTCAGTCAAGAATTTAAAAAGGAAAGGAAGAGAATTTAAATTAAACCATAGGCACTGAAAAGTCAAAAAGCAAAGAAAGAAGAAGAGAAGAAAAGTCAACAAGACTTGCAATTGGTTACAACTTAAAAGGTTGACCAAAAAGCAAGCCTGCAAGAACAATTTGGTCAACAAAATTACCCCCTTTTTAATGCCCAAGTTTGATCAAAATAATTGGAAGAAGGAAGAATAAAGTTGACTCAAACCAAACCATCGTTGGTTAATTAACTACAAACTTCACAAGACACCATATTAAGTTGACACATCATCTTTCTTTGCTTTCTTGGGTGAATTTTTGGTCAAGTAAAGTAAATGGCTGATGATGTATTTAAAACATACCTCACACACTCTCAACCACTCTAAAAAGTTTTCCAAGTTGGAAGGCAAAAAGAGAAAAAGGTTGGAAAAAGAAAAAGGAAAGAGAAAGTGCTCTTGAAGATCAAGAAGCAAGGTAAGATCTTCTAGCTTAATTTGTATCCCTTAAATCACCTCATATGTTCAAAACCTCTTCATAAACATTGTTCCCCATACTAAGGGCTATAATTTTATAGCTTCTGTTTCAGAAAAGGTCATATCTTGTACTATCTACAAAGCGTCAAAGTTGGAGAAACAAAGAACAAGCTCTAAAAAGGGCAAGAGGTGAGTATAAGCTTTGATTTGAACCAAGTATCTTGTTGATTAGTTAATTGTGGTGAATTTTAGTGGCTACCTTAATTTTTGTTACCCTAGGGTTTTAGGGTTTCAAGTTGATTTGATCTTGGAAATGGTAAAATATGATGTTGAATGATGATTCTAGCATAGTTTAAAAGTGAAATTTACAAACTTGTGATTTTTGGACTGGGACTAGATTTTTGATCAAATGTAGGGCATGTATAAGGAATGTGATTTTGGTGAATTTGATGTTACCAATGGATTCTACATGAAAAATTGAGTGGTGGTAGCTTATGGTTGTGAATTTAGATGAGTAGGATAAAAAAAATGAAAATATAGATTCAATATGGCCTAGTTTGGCATTGTCAGATTTGTGGTAGGTTGATTTTGGCATGTTTCTGATTGACTAAATGTGATCCAATGGCCATGAAACTTTCCAAAATACAATTAGACATAATAATCTTTAAAATTATATATAATAAGTGGCAATTGGATTAGTATATAATGAGTTATGATTGTTTACAGTTAGGTAATAAATCTGAAGTAATGTTAGTGGTAGTGAGGATTAATTTGGAATTTTGGAATTGTGTGTATACAATTGCAGTGGGAGATATTTTTCGCTTAAAATAGACTCAAAGAAGGCTTTGAACCATTGCAATTGGAGATTCCTAGACATAGTTATGATTGTTCAAAATTAGGTGGCAAATCTGGTAGATTACGGTAACCCACGAATTTCTGGTTTTTGATGTAATTGAGACAAGCATGGGTCCAAAGATAAGAAACATATCCTAAAATCTAATATATCCACATTGGACATTCAGTTGCCATAGCTCTAATGATGTGGTTATATATCTAGGGCCAAGAGATATCAAGGAAGAAGAAATGGAAGGCTTTACAAGAAGCTTCAATGGATAGAAGAAAAGGGAACTAGAGAAGACCTAAAGACAAAAGGTAGTTAAACTTTCCTGACTTGCATTTACTTGATAAGTATATTTATGTATTGATGTGTTAATTGCTTTGATGAATGGTATGAAGCATATGTGTATGATTGAAGCTCTATTTTTACTTATGCTATGGCCATAGGTGTAATGAGTAAAGCATTGAGCATGTAAGTATGTCATTATGCTAGCATGAATTTATGTAAGCAATCATGTCATGCATTAAGCTTTTATCTTGTATGCCTAGTTAGCAAAGTTTGCTACTAAGATTCTCTCAAATCTCACCCTCTCTCACCAACCATATAGGTACATTGAGTATAGGAGAAGAACGTATAGAGATATGTAAGAGGAAAATGCAATGGTGAATTGAAGATTACAATGTGGTAATTGGTTATGTGCACATTATCACTGTATATGAATACTTGTATAAACATGTAAAACTGAATAGTGTTGTGGGATATGTATACAAGAATGGAAAAGTACTACGAGAGTTGTCAGATTGAGCCTACAATTCAGTAAGCTTAATAAATAAGCAGAGAAATACTATGATTTAATTAAATAAATATAAGAATCGATGAGTAGTAATGAAGTTGCAAACCACTGAATGATGCTTCCGAAAGATTGAGATTTTTAGGAAAAAAACCCACTAAACTGTAGGTTTGAATCCTGTCTTGAGGTTGGGATTTGAAAGAGTTTTACAAAAGAATATCAATTAGTGGTTCGAATTTGTTGTGTAAGACTCATCAGATCGATAATGGAAATAAGGTGTTACATGTGATGCATAAATCATTAGTTATAAGTCCTCGAGAAGCTATTGTATTTGCACACAAACACTTGAACAATGTAATGGCCTTGGTAATTAGTTCAATGACATCAAGAAGCCTTCTATAGTAAGGGATGCCTCTAAACTACATGTTTCTGTCACTGTTGCTCACATAACTCCTTGTCCCAAAGGTGCCATAAATACCTGAATTTTGAGTTTGCAATCCTTGATCTCTTGATACCATGCAAAAATTTAAACCATTGACATTGTATGTGTAATGACCTAATTTGGGATTAGGGCTAATAACTTCAAAAGTGAATGTAATTATTATTAATAAACACTTTTGAAGAATATGATGTGAATTACGATCTGAATGCATTCTAATCAGTGCCTAAACCCTATATTTAAGTTTAATTATGTGATAAAGCTTAAAATGAACCCTAATAGTAGGGGAGGGTGTATGAATGTTGAGATGAATGATATAAACGTGTTTGGTCGTGATTTAGTAAGAATTGCCAAAATCAGGGGCAAAATGGGTAAAAAGGAAAGTTACCGACCAATTGGTCAGCTACTGAAGAGGAAGCTCTTTGGTAACCTAAAGGTCAATGGTTAAGAATCATTGTGAAGAGAGTGGAATCATGTGTGTGTGAACTCATATGAGTCCATTGAAGGTGAAATGAGATGTTGACAAGTGGCAACATGAGAGCTATAGATCAAGTCAAAGGTTCAAACTTCTTTTCCTCTCTCCTCTCTCCCTCCAAGTTTGCTAAGTGTGCATAGGGAAGGGAAAATATGATCTTCTTCATCATTTTCTCATCTCTCACTCTAACAACTATTGTCGTCTAGAGCAAAGAGGAAAGAGAAAGAAAGAAGTACAAGGTAGGTGCTCCATATGACTTGGTATGCTCAAACACTCTTCATCAATATTGTTCATAGTGATGATAGCATCATTGCTATGGTTTTAGATTTTTGAAAGAAGGTGTTTGAGATTTTGAAGGAATTTAGATGTGGTATAATCAAGGATCTAACATTGGGAAGAGGAAGATGTGAGTATTTGAAGCATTCTGACATGTTCATTGTAATTGTTGGTTAAGTTTTGTAAGTTTTGGATTTTACCCTGATTTTGGAATAATTTTGGAATGGACAATTTGGATAGTATATGGTGTTGGATTTGGTGGCATATTGTGTCTTTGAGTCAATAAAAGTTATTTGGAACTTTGGAAAGGAAATTGGTGTCATTGGTTGTGAGTGAGAATGTAGTGTTTGAAGTAAGAACTTGTTGCTAGAATGAGAATTTGGTTTTTTAAGGTCTCTAATGGGTTCCTTATGAAAATTTATAAGGGGAAAAGTAGTTTGTGGATTTTGGGAGCCATTGGACACTTTGGTGGGAAGTTTAGAAAATTCTGTCAGTTACTGCATTTTGGCTTATGATAAGCCTCACAGGGGTGTCACTCGAGTGCAGTATCATGTTCTCTCATTTCCTTCAACTTTCTAGTTGCACTTCGATGCCAAAATACAAGAGTGCATCGTCTCACTTACGAGTGATATAGGTTACCACTCAAGCGAACCTTGTCTCACTCGAGTGCAAGAGTATTATACACTACGGACTCTCATCTCGGGGAAACACTCATGGCCAGATTGTAAAGAGTGTGTACTAGCACTCACAAGTGTTGTGCTATCACTCGAGTACCAGAGCCAGTGCTTGAGTACACTTCTCATTCTAGGGTTTCTCCTTCTCTCGGGTAGTCACTTCTTGTGCCTCACTCGATAGGACTCGGGTGAGTGTGAGGCTATCACTTAAGTGTTGGATCCAAGACTCGAGTGTTGTGATCATTTTCTATCTTATTTTTTGCTCTCAGCCAAGCACTCGCATGAGTGAGCTATCCTCACTCGAGTGCAAGTCGCTCCATCACTCGAGTAAGGCCTCCTTACTTAAGTGTATGAGTCAAAAATTAGTGTTTTCACTTTTGAGAGTGGGTTTTTAGTCAAGTTCTTTTCAATCCTTTAGGCATGTGTCTAGGCTTCTAATAGCCACCTAAAGAGTTCAAATGGTAACAAACTTTAAGTGTTATGAAGATAAGAATTTGGAATAAGGATTAATCCGTCATCCTTGATTTTGGTTATAGGCTTTGATATTTTCCCTGATCGCGAGCAACCAATGCCAATACACACCAGGAATAGTAACAATTCCCTTATATTATATGTAAATGTAGTGTATGTATGTGTTATCATTGTTGTGATATTATGGATGCTGCAAAGCCTGTGTTTTTGTGTCTTTCACTTGTGGCTGCATGGGGGGTTCCCTTGGAGGAGGACTGTTTCGTTGGGGCAGTAGTTTACGGGGTATTGACTATTTGTGAGCCGCAAGGCTATATGTATACAGCATGCGCATGTCAGCGTAAGCCATTTAGGGAGTGATGCGAGTCATCTCTATCTCGACCATTGATATACCGTTGTAAATTTGAATGCCGTGAAGGCAATGTGTATACGTGACAACTTGTATATGTTGTATTCGTGTTGTTTTGTTGATGATTTACCTGCATGCTATGTGATTATATGTGGTATGAGTGGTTTGTTATTACTAGGATTCTTTTGAATCTCATTCTTTCCTTTGACTAACCTTCAAACAAGGCAAATGGCTCCAAGGATAAGCAGACGACCAAGGGCGGATAGTACAAATCCTAGGTTATAGTTGGTTATCATATTTTGATTGGGGATCACTGTATATTTTTGTAGATATTATTTTGGATATATTTTGTTGTACACTCTGATATATAAAATGTGATTTAACTGCGCAGGGCAATTATATTCGAATTGTGAAATTTGAGGCCAGGTTTAAAAAGGGATTTTAAAAGAAATTTATGAAAACCCTACCATGAGAGTGGGATTGAAATAAGTTTTGTTTAACCATTGGTCACTAATTCATCTTAATTACGTAATTTTGAATCATAATTACTGTATATAAGGCAGGGGGTTACAATATGCTATAAACCTTTCTGCATGGTTAACAGGCCCAATTGTGAGAGCTCTAAAATCTGGTGAGTGTGGGTTGTGGTCATTTAGTATTCTATGCGTAAACGAGCTTGAGAATTCTTTGTGGACCTTTTTGTCAACTTCGAAGGATGTTTGTGTTTGAATCCTTTGTTGACGCTTCACATGACTTCAGAATTCCCTGAAATTAATCATGGGAAGGTGAACATGAAATGTAAGTAAAAAATGTAAGGATAGACATAGAATAACCTATGAGTATACAATTCTTACTGAAGGAAAGGCTCAACTTGAGTGCAATTAATCAAGACATGTCTATGTACTTACAACTTCTCAATTGTTGTTAGTTTGAAGTTCTCACTTATTCTAATTGGTTTGGCCACACAAGGGATTAACAGCTCTCTTGATGATGGCTTAGGTTCAGGACAATCATCTACATGAGGCAGTCAGTTGAAAGTCCTTTTATTGTCATCAAAGTACCTTAAATAGAAGAAATAAAGGACCTCACCTCACTAATACAAAATTGCCTTTTTAGACCGTCACATTTAGACCGATTATAATGGATAAAGTCTAAAAATGAAGACCGGTGGCAATTTTGTAATTATAAAGAACTTGTAAGACCGGTTCTTAAAATATGCGGTATAAAATAAATTATTTAGACCGGTTGTTAAAACAACCGGTCTAAAAAGATAAAAAAAATAGAAAAATAAAAAATATGAAAGTTTTTAGATCGATTATTCGAACAATTGTTCTAAAAAGATAACAAAAATTTTAAAAAAATGTAAAACTTTTTAGACCGGTTTTCACTAATAATCAGTTTTAAAGATGAAATCTTTTAGATTGGTTGTTTTTTAAACTAGTCTAAAAGAAAAATTTTCCTATTTTAAGACCGGTTATGATTCATAACCAATCTAAAAAGTGATATTTTAGGCATACTTTTTATTTTAACCGATCTAAAAGATATCCCAAAATCTTAGACCCCTGCTCCTCCTGTGCCTAATTTGAATTCCGCCCTATCTGAACCTTGCCTCTTGTTGCGTGAAAGATGACGGTTAGTGTTGCTGCTCAATGTTTCCACTCTTTACTTTTCTGTATAACCTGTCCCTTGACAGATCACACCAACCATACCACACAACTTCTTCCATCCTTTATGGTAATCTCTTTTTCTCTTACCAAATCCATTCCTTTAATCGCCTTTTTCAATTCCTTCACCTCTTTGTGAGCAAGAAGCTAATTAGGATGAAGAGGATAGCAATCAACATGAAGGAGTTGAGAATCATGTGGCCAGTAGTGGAGATGCCATAGCAATGGAATTCCAATGTCGACCTGGTGGTGCTGAATTTCCACACGCCGAGTGTGTACTTTTACAAGCCAATAATAGCAGCGGCAGCGGCAGGCACGTCTAGTTTCTTTGACACAAAGGTTCTAAAGGAGGATCTGAGCAAGGTTCTAGTGCCTTTTTACCCAATGGCTGCACGGCTCCGCTACGGTGAAGGTGTCCTCTTCGTCGAGGCTGAAACAAACGGAGTCATTAATGATTTTGGTGACTTCACTCTAACGCTTGAACTCTGGCAGCTCATAACTGCCATTGTGATTTGAGCAGTTTCTGGCTTCCTTTTCATATTACTGGGAATGAGATAGTAGTGTTATCTAATTACTATTGATCCGTGTGATCTATACACATCTTGAAATAGTTGTTAGGAGACAAGCTATATAAACTTCGAGTTTCTTTTTTTCCCTCATTGTTATTTCACATAATCAATAAGCATGCAATGGGTACAAGAACCTTTACATCTGGAATTTGAATTATTCTTTGATTTATTCTGAAAAGAAAAGGGAAGAATTATTGTCAAATTCTTAGTTTAAATGATAAGTTAATATTGGTTTTTAATGCATTAATGTTGTGCATTGTGTTGACATCAGGACTACCATCCCTTGATGATGGAACTCCTTGGAAAAATGCCCTGAAAGGTGAATGTTCATATTTCTGCAATTTGAACCTTGCTTCAAATTGTGTTTTAAAATACTTGATGATAATATGTTGATATTATTGCTAAGAAAGTGGGTAGGAAGAATGATGATAATTATTGACAAATGAAATTGTTGGTTCTGAGAGTATGTGACAATGTATTTTTTTTCAATGATTTTTATTGTTGTTTTTCCTTTGAAATATGGGGTGTAGTAATGCTGCTGTCATTACCTTTAATTGTGTGTGATAATATGTTGTTGCTTATGTGGAACTGGGATGTCATTGAAATGGCTTACTGGGTAAAGTTAATTTGTATGAGGAATTTTTTAAAAAGAAAATGGAACTTTTAGACCGATTGTAGTCTAAAAAGTGTAACTTTTTAAACCGGTTGTAGCTAAAATTGGTTTAAAAAGGATATAAAAAGCATGGGATTTGAGACTGGTTGTATCAAGATCTACTCTAGAACTAGTCTAAAAAGTCATTTTTAACAGGTTTAAGAAGTAATTTTTCCAATGGTGTCCCCTATATAACCTTAGCTATAGAACCTTTTGATCATGCCTTATTCCTTGCATAAGATATTAATTTCCTAAGAAACCTATAAGGTAAAGAGGGAAAAATGATAGTAAATGGTGAAATGGGTGACTAGTAAATTTATAAAGTAATGATGACACACATATGTAAAATGAGTATCCCTCAAGAGGATACATCTATCGATATTGAACTGGACCAAGGAGCTTTGTTTTATGAACAAGGTGGACTATTAGGTAAACCATCATAGAAAAAAAGAAGGGAGGAAAGATAATCTCCAAATGACAAAGCATAAGAATGATTTTGGACTACAACTGATCGAGCTCCTCAATAATAAAAACCTTGGAACAAAACTTCCAAAAGAAAGAACACAGCTCCACCAAAATCCAAGGTACTGAAAATCGGACCGGTCACTGAACCGGTCAGGGCACTGGGTTAAGGGTCAGTGGGTCAGATAGGTAGTCAAATCGGAGCTAAACCGGGACTAAACCGGTGAGTTATGACTCTTCAAGCCAGCAACCTTTTGAGCCTGCATGTCAATACATCATTAATATTGCTTGAATATCCATCAGTAACTTTTATTTTCCTCAACATCACGAGGAAGATTCCTCATTTGGTTTTGTGAGGGTGAACTTTACCATTTGAAATTTGTCATGCTCATCTGGCCACACGTCTTCACGAATTCCTATAGCCCATAAATCTTTCCTCGCTTGAGGATGATCATTTGACTTGTCGAGTTCGTTAAGCAGCATGTATAGCACATTGTCACATACATATTTTTTAATGTGCATGACATCAAAACTGTGTCAAAGTAAATTAGATATCCAATATTGAAGAGTGAACAAAATACTTATCTTCTGCCATTGTTGAGGTGCAAAAGCTAAAGTCTTGCTAGCCTTTTGCCTTGCTTTAGCTACATCATCACCTTTTTCGAACTCAAAGTCAACATCCTGAAGTTGTTGTGAGATATTTGCACTAGTTAAAGTATGATGAGGTCTATTTTTTCTGGTTTCCTATTGAAATGATTCCGTTGCAATCTAAACTTATGCTTACCATCGAGGAACCTTTGATAACCCAAGAAGCACCACTTTTGACTGTAGGAAAGGCACACTGTGTCAGAGTTAAAATTGCAAGCTAGACATATTGTCCTAGTATGAACATTCCACCGAATGTTCTAGGACTAGGAAAGTCACTTATGGTCCACATCAAGGCTATACGCAAGTTGAATAGTGTCTTCTCATATGGGTCTTATGTCTCGATGCCAACACTCTATAAGTCCAGCAATTCTGCAATAAGCAGTTGGAGATATACATCAATGTCATTACCCAGTGTCTTTTTGACTTGAATGATTATAGACAAAATGAAGGGGATTTGTGTCATACATATCTAGGGGTAATTTGAAGGGAACTAAGACTACTAGCCAAATACTGTAACTTGTACTATGATTCCTAAAGAGATTAAAACCATCAGTCGCTAAATCAAGTCGAACATTTTCGGGGTCAGTCACAAAAGATGGAACTTTTATATGAATACTTTTCAGGCTTCTGTATCTCATGGATGTCTTAAATTACCATCTTTATTCTTAAAAAATTCATGCCACCTTATGTGCTCAGATGTTTTGGATGACATAAACAATCTTTGTAACCACGGCTTCAAAGGAAAGTACCTGAGAATCTTTCCAGTTTTCTTCTTCTACTTTTCTCTTTCCAAATTGTCTCGTACCTCGATGTGTAACATTGCTTGCAAGTCTCCCTACTAGCATCATCTCCCTAATACAACATATAATTATTGGGGCATGTATCAATTTTTTAGTAGTTCAAGTCTAATATGTTAATAATCTTCTTGGCCTCATAGAACGATGTAAGGATCTCCTCATCGGGGAATGCATCTTGTAATAATTCCAACAACATCGACATTCCTGTTAGATCCTATATGTTTTGATGATAACAACGATTGGATTAATGTCTCAAAAGGTTTCGATAATAAACAAAATAGTTTGAACAAAGTAATTAAGCTTTCCGTGGCAGGCAAAACTAATACTCGAGTAGTCACTCAAGTAATGAAGAAGAAGTGGAAGATAGAGAACAGGGAAGAGCATCACTAAAAGATTTTTGAACGCATTACTAGAGTAAGCCCTCAGGTAATGATCCTTTATTACTCGAGGGATCACTCGAGTAATGTGTGAGAAATTGTGTCAAAGAAGCTGTGTCAAAATTTGGATGTCATTACTCAAGGGATCACTTGAGTAAACAGAAGAGTTTTTGAAGCATGACTCGAGGGATCACTTAAGTAATCAGAGAAGAAATCATCCAGTAGCTCTTAGCCAAGAAATGGCTGGCATTGCTCGAGAGATTACTTGAGTAACCAGTTGTGAAAAAGGTATATTACTCGAGGGATTACTCAAGTAAGTTGAAATGAAAAGATTGAATTACTTAAGGGATTACTAGAGTAATTAGGTAAGCAAAGAAATAGGTGATCTCTGCCAAGATTTAGATGAAAATACTCGAGAGATTACTTAAGTAATCAGAAAAGAATTTGAGACTTTACTCAAGGAATCACTTGAGTAACCAAAGAAGAAAAGAGAAACTTACTCGAGGGATCACTCAAGTAACCAAGTATGCAAAACATTTTGTGAAGAAAAATACTCGATAGAGTACCTAAGTAATCTGGTCAGACAATGTTTACTTACTCTCTGGCTTATTTTGAAAGAGATCACTCGAGGGGTTACTCAAGTAATGGTGATGGTTTACCCGAGTAACCACTTGAGTAATCATAACCAGAATTTTGTTTTTAGACTATGTTTGTTCTGTGGTTCATTAATTTGTTATCTATAAGAGTAATCTTTTATTGTATTAGTTTCCTAAGTATATTTGCAGAGAAACAATGCAAGGATCATGCTTTGAGAGAAAAGTTAAACATATCATCCTTAACATCCGAAACACTCAACTACCATAAATGACTATTTTTCAAATTCAAAGAACGGTCAAACGAAGCTGCATGACTCTAACGGACATGTTTAAATTGCTTTCAATGGACATTACAATTTACTTATATATATGGAGCTTTCAACGAAGAACAAAAAATAATGACAAAGAACATACGAACACACATATATTAATATACTCTTAGTGCTCTGTTTCTTATATTCACTCTTTGTACTTAAGAGATTAAATAGTTACTCTATGAGAGAGATTTTCATTACAAACTCAATATTTGTTATTGAGACAACTTAAGGTTGTGGAACCTTGAGTTGGGGATTTGATTACAACGTGTAAGGGGGAGCGAGTGTCTAGTGAAGAAACTTGATGTGTACTAAGGTACCAAGAACCCACTGAATCTTGGAAGATATAGTGAAACTCTCAGAGAAGCTTTGAGGATTGGACGTAGGTCAAAGTGGTTGTGGCCGAACCAGTATAACTCCTAGTTTACACTTTGGTGATATTCCTCCTAGCTCTTAACTGCTTTAAATTTCCACTCAATTTTTATATATACAACAAATTTTCTGGTATCACCCAATTCACTCCCTTCTTAGGTGAAACACTTGTACTAACATTTGGTATCAGAGCATAGGTCTTCTTGTTTAGGTATAGCAACCTAAGAAGGATCTAATAGCAAGCATGGGTGAAGGAAGTCTTCCCGACGGAGCCTCTATCACTAGACCATAAGGTTTCAGTGGTGAACACTTCTCTTTTTGGGAAGCCAAGTTCAAAGTATTAGTAATGGCTACAGAATATGGATTGTGAGACGTGATTGAGAGTGAAAACTATAAGCTTGAGAAAATTGTAGATTCACAGAAGGTTCCTAAGACACCAGCAAAATATGATGAGAATGACAAGAAACCCATTACACTCAACGTAAGGCAATTCTAATGATTCAAAGTGCCTTGAGTTAAAATGAGTACTTCAGGATTTGCACACTTTCAATGGCTAAAGAAATGTGGGAAGCTCCGGAAATAGCTCATGAAGGAACTTCAAGAATAAAAGAAAACTGGATCAATACTCTAGTTATTGAATTTGATTTACTTTGAATGAAATCAGGTGAGTCAATAGCTGAATTTAAACTTAGATATACTCATCTTGTTAATCAACTTGCAACACTTGGGAAAGTATATGATCAACATACCTAAGTAAGAAAGATACTAAACATACTTTCAAAAGAATGGGAGGCTAAAGTTACTATGATAGAGGAAGCAAAAGATGAATCAATATGATCAGTTGCTTCTTTATTCAGAAGTATCTCTGAATATGAAAGTAAATTAAAGTTCAAATGAGAACTAGAAGATATTGGAGAAAAGAAGAAGGTCTTGCAATAAAAGTGAAAGAAGAAACCTAAGAAGATGATGAAGATTTCAACAATGAAGAAATGGGTCTGGTAATCAAACGATTCAAAATTTTAACAAGAAAGGCCAAGGATTCAAAAAATTTCTGAAAGGAGGAACAAGCAGTAAAGAACACATCATCTGTTACGAATTTGGAAAGTCAGAACATATCAAATCAGAATGTTAAGAACTAGCTCAAAAAAATAAAGAAAATAGAAAAGGCAAGTTCTATAATAAGAAGAAAGCCTTTGTATATGCCATATGGGGAAACAGTTTATCAGAAGAAGAGAGCGATGATAAAGAAATAGCTAATATATGTTTGGTCACATAAGAAGAGTCAGAAGAAGAAGAGGTAACTGATTCTAATCCTACATATGATGAATTACTTTCTGAATATAATGCTTTACATTTTGAATTTATCAAGGGTGTTAAAGAATTAGTTATTTTCAAAAAGAAAAACAAAAAACTTGAAGAAAAACTTAAAGATGTTTTAGAAAAAGTTTATGAAAATTGTTCTTCTTTGAAAGAGGAAAACACTATTCTAATGAGAGCTCTTGAAAAATTCACCAAAGGAAGTGAGATGATAAATGCAATTTTAAAATCTCCTCAATTTGTAAATGACCGATCTGGTATTGGATATGATCCAAAATTAGATAAAAGGAAAGGAAGGAAGAAAGTAGTAGGTAAGACATACTTGAGTTATTTTCAGCATTCTGTACATACATCAAATCCTTTCGCATATTGCAATTACTGTAATAGAAAGGGTCATTATACTTCATCATGTATACATAAAAAGAAAGGAAAGATAGGAACTTATAGATGGATACTTAAAGGTTTACATATTTAGAAAATAATATGTACTAACCTAAAAGGACCCAAAAAGATGTGGGTACCTAAGACTTAATCATATTTGATTGTAGATATGTCTTAAAGCATCCAAAAACAACAAGTGGTACATAGACAGTGGATACTCCAGACATATGACTGGTGATTTCGAAAGTTTTACCATGATACAACTTAAAGAATGTGGAAAGGTAAAATTTGGAGGAAATCAATCCGGAAAGATAGCAGTAATTGGTGAAATAAAACACGATAAAGGCATACAAGTCAAAGAGGTATATCACGTCGAGGGATTGTGCCATAATTTGTTGAGCATAAGTCAAAGTACAGATAAAGACAATTGGGTAATATTTGACTCAGAGGAATGCCTAATTGTAAACAGAAAGACTTGTAATTAGATAAGAAGAATATCAAGGCAAAGCTTAGACAAAATAGGGAAGGTAACTGTTATACTCTTGATATCAGTAAAAATGATTCTGAAACTATTTTCTAAGTAACACCGATGAAAGTTGGCTATGGCATAAGAGATTAGGTCATGTCAATATGCTTCAACTTGGCAAGTTACTTAAATAGGATTTAGTGATTGGATTACCCAAAGTAAATTTCAAAAATGATTTGATTTGTGACGCATGTCAAAAGGGTAAACAAACTAAATCATCTTTCAAATTGAAAATAGAGATCACAACCAACAAACTACTTTAATTATTACACATCGATTTAGTTAGACTAGCAAGAGTTAGAAGTCTTAGTGTCAACTTATATTTATTGGTCATTTGTTGATGATTTCTCTATATTTACATGGACTATTTTTCTATCATCGAAGGATGAAACCTTTCGAGAACTTATTGTTTTTGCCAAGAAAGTGTAAAATGAGAAAGGTATGTCCACTACAGGTATCAGGACAAATCATGATAGAGAATTTGAAAATCAAACCTTTGAAGAATATGTGATACTAATGGCATTCTTTTCGCTCTAAGGACACCTCAACAAAATGGAGTCGTGGAACAAAAGAAATTAGTACTCACTGAAATGGCTAGAGCTATGCTGAATGAAAAGAACGTGTTTCAAGTTTTATGGGCCGATGCAATGAGCACATCAAGCTATATTTCAAATAAAGCCTACTTTAAAATAAAACTTAGAAAGACACCATATGAACTATATAAAGGAAGGAAGTCAAACCTTGCTTATCTACATATCCTTGGTTGTAAGTGTTTCATTTATAATAATGGTAAAGATAAACTAGTAAAGTTTGATTCTAAAATTGATGAAGGAATATTCCTAGGCTATTCTAGCCAGATCAAAGCATATAGAGTTTTCAATAAACAAATATGTGTTGTTGAAGAATCAATTCATGTTGTATTCAATAGATTTAAATCCTCTGACAAAACTATTGATGATGAGCTGGAAGTTGTTTTAAATCAAGAAATTGATCAACCTAGGCCTAAATCTTTCATCCCAGAAGTTGATCGAAATAAGAAAGAAGATCAGTCACTAGGAAAACGTAGAGCTTGGAAATGCAATAAAAGACATCTCCCAAAGCAAGTCATAGGAGATGTGAATAAAGGAGTCAAAACTATGAATAAATTTTTCAATGTAGTTATTTTTTCTGCCATTATTTTTAAAATTGAACCTTCTACGTTGATGATGTCCTATTAGACAATGATTGGGTAATAGCAATGCAAGAAGAACTAAACCAATTTGAAAAAAATCAAGCTGGGATTTGGTACCCCGACCTAAGGATCATCCGATCATTGGTACTAGATGGGTATTCAAGAACAAGCTTGATGAATTCGCAATCTTTATCAGAAATAAGGCAAGATTGGTGGCCAAAGGCTATAATCAGGAAGAAGGAGTTAATTATATGGAAAAATAAGCTCCAGTGGCTAGATTGGAAGCTATACAAGTACTCTTAGCCTTTGCTTGCATCAAGGGATTCAAATTGTGTCAAATGGATGTAAAAAGTGCATTCCTAAAAGGCTACATTATGGAAGAAGTATATGTAGATCAACCTTCAAGTTTTGGAAGATGTGATTAAGCCTGACCATGTTTTCAAACTAAGAAAAGCTTTATACGATTTAAAACAAGCTCCTAGAGCATGGTACGAAAGATATAGTAAATTTCTCATTGATCAAGGTTTTGTACAAGAAAAAGTTGATACAATACTTTTTACAAAATGAAAACGAGCTGATATTTTAATTGAAAAAATATATGTTGATGATATAGTTTTCGGTGCTACTAATGAAACCTTGTGCAAGGAATTTTCTGAGATAATGCAGGGGAGTTTGAGATGTCAATGATGGGAGAATTAAATTTCTTTCTCGGTTTACAAATCAAACAAAGAAAGAATGGAATTTTCATATCTCAAACAAAGTATTTGAAAGAACCATTGAAGAAGTATGGAATGGATGAATCAAATGGAATGGACAAGCATATAAGCTCAACTACATTGCTTGATGCTAACGTCAAGGGAAAATATTACAATATCGCAAGATATAGAGGAATGATTACAAGTAGACCTGACATCCAATTTAGTATTAGTATGTGTGCAAGATATCAATCAGCACCAAAGGAGTCACATGATGAAACCGTCAAACGTATCTTTCGGTATCTTGCTGACATGGTAGAATTAGGGCTCTAGTATCCTTAAGGAAGAAGTGAATATCTAGTTGCATACTCAGATTCTGCTTATGGAAGATATAAGATAGACAAAAAGAGTACCAGTGGACAAAGCCAGTTTCTTGGAGGTTCACTCGTGTCATGGTTTAGCAAGAAACAAAATACAATGTCTCTTTCATCAACAGAAACTGAGTATGTTATAGCATCAAGTTGTTGTGCACAAGTGTTATAGCAGAAGCAACAATTACAAGATCTTGGTATATATCTAGAGGAAATACCAACATACTGTGACAACACTAGCACGATAAGATTGGCAAAGAATCCAGTTCAACACTCCATAACCAAGCATATTGATGTTAGACATCACTTCATTAGGGATCATGTTAAAAAGAAAGATGCAAAAGTGATATTCATTCCAACTCGTCTTCAACTAGCTGATATCTTCACAAAACCCCTAGTAAAAGATAAATTTCTATTTATTACAAAAGAATTAGGAATGCTAAATTCCAATGAATTATAAGTTATCTAGTGTTTACAAAATGTTAGATGATATTATTTGATGATGTTTTAATGATTACTAACTTAAGCATCAGAGTTTCTAGTAATTTGTTTTGCAAAAATTTGATACTTTGTTATGAGGCATGAAAATCAAAGGTTAATAGAGAACATTATTACTGGAGGAACAACTTCAAGTAACGATTGTTACTCGAGTAACACCTTGAAGTAATTGTATATATTACTCGAGTAACCACTCGAGTAATGACTTGGAAAATATGACAGATAAGCATTAATTCAAAAGGAAACAGCATAATGGTTGGAAATGAATAGTCAGGAAATGAAGGGATAGATTACTCAAAGGAGTCCTTGAGTAAACTATGGAAATTACTCAAGTAAGGCCTTGAGTAATCATGAGTGCAATAAAAAATCAATTCAATTTCCATTCAAATCTGTCTGAAAATGCCATCAAATGATCGAGGGAATATACATAGGTAATTACAATATTACTTATGATAGGTACGCATTTAAATTGCATTAATTTAAATTTTTAGAAAGAATTACTAGAGGGATCCCTTGAGTAATGGCTTAAGATTACTCGGGGGAGCCCTCAAGTAATGTCATGCAATATGATTATATTACTGTGCATTCTGTCATTTTCACAAAATTACTCTAAGTAATTCTCCAAGTAACATTCTAGAAAAACTTTTCACTGACACTTCTTCACTCCATTTTCAAAACAACCCATTGAAATTTCTTGTGAAAAACCTCTTCAAATCACTAAAATCCTCTACCTTAAACCTTTATCTTCCGTGAGAAAATTTCCAGAAAATCTTGTTCTCTCAATCAAGATGGTTAGAACCAAAACTACCCTTCGATACTCCTTCTGAGTCTTCTAATCCTCAGCAATCACATGAATCTACTCCATCTCCTCCAGCCAAAAGACAAAAGCTTTCTCTCGGATTGAAAGTGAAATCCATGCCACAAGGCAAACCTAAGGTCAAAGGAGTTGTAATCAAGGAACCCATTGACACAAGAGCTCAATCTAAGAAGGTTATTCCTCCTGTTAGAGGCAAATGGATGAAAGCACCATCTTCATCTTCTTCTGATTCATCTGACATTCCCTCTTTCTCTGAAAAACCATCCAATTAGTCCAAGTTCAACAGAACTCTTGCCCAAGCCATGTCAAGTATACTAGATGAGGCTCACAAATCTAGAGGAAGGAAGCAAGGCCAATCTTCAAAGGAACCAGAAGAAGAAGAAATCATATTTCCTCCAAAAGGTTTTAATGTTAAGAAATTGAAGGAGTCTCAGAAATACAAGGAGCATTTCTCTAGAAGGAGAGTAAGCAAAATGCACTACTTAGATCTCAACCTACCTAAAGAGGTATTGAAATTTGACCTCTCTCCTTATTTGACATCATACATGCCCTGGTTGTCAATCAAGCTTCCAGTTTGCACCAAAATAATCAGGCATTTTTACTGTAATTTAGAGACTATCAATGATGCCCTTTGAAATTCTTTAGAAGAAGAATTGGTTTATAAGCTTAGAGGGAAAAATATCTTAATTTTACCTTCAAAAATTAAAACCTGGTTAGGAATAGAGGATCCTCCTAACGAGAACTATCCTAATCTTGAACCAAACCAGCTATTCTCTGTTCTAAGGCCTGGTGAGATAGTGGGACCCCTCAATTTCAACCCAAGCGATATGTGTGATCTTTATAGAGTCCTATGGTATATCTACTCTAGAGCCATAATGAATAAAGCAAATAACTTCACATATTTCATTGAGAGAGATTATAGAAAATTTTCCTCACTTATCCCCAGGTGGAAAAGGACTTGGCTGAGTACATATTTGAGGAGATTAAGAGATATAGATTAGAGGCAAAAATGACTACCCTTATACCTTATCCACATCTTATTTCCTTATTTCTCTAAAAGAACATGGTTTGGTACTTGGAGAAGGATAAACTTATTGAGAGACTAACTCCTGTAGGTAGAAACCAAATTGGGAAGTTGCATATTGCACTACCCTTGAAGAAACCACTTGAGTTAAGTCCCAAAAAGAAGAAGACTGAGACTGCAACTAGTCGATTGGATGAGACAATGTCTTCTGCTCCCAGCTCTGCTGCTTCTCCTTCATTTTTTGGTGCCACATTATAGACATTTTTGGAAAATATCTTGAAGGGTTTTCATATTGACATTGCAAATCCCAATGCTGAATTGATAACCCACATTAATGTGAAGATGGGAGAGCTTATAGAGCATATGGATAAGAGGCATGAGGAGATGTTGGCAGAATAGCGGGCCCAAGTTGAGCTTCTGAAACCACTCCATGCTAGACTTGATGTTGTGGCATCTGGCCCCTCTACTCATTATCCTTTTGTACCTTCTTTTATTCCTGAGCCAGTATCACCTTCTGAGCCTAGACCTTCTAAGCCTGTACCTTCTTCTATCCCTCTTCCTACTTTGCCTATCACTATCCCTAAAAACCTCCTATTCTCTATGCTTGACCCAGAAACATCTGAGACCATTCACATCACCATTGATGACTTAGTCCCTCCAGTCCAGCTAGTTCAGCCTAAGCCAGTGCCCACACCTATTGCTTCACCTACAGGCACTGAGGAGGTATTTATTTCTTCCAATGAGCATCAGTCACTTGTTGGTACAAAGGAGGTAGAGGTTACCTCTCTAATTCCATTTCCACAAAATCCTCTACAGATACCTTTAGTGATTCTCCCTAAACCTGAACTATCATCTTCAGAATCTTCCAGTTCAAGTGATTCATATGGCTCACAATTTACTCCTCTTCCAGTCACCCCTCTTTCTGCTATCTAGCCACCAGTCCCTATCCTTCTCTCGATTGATTCCCATATTGTGATGAAGACAAAAGGAGGGAGAAGAACTTGGGTGATTTTGAAAAAGATGATGTGATTTTGTAAAAGAATGCATATGGATATGGGCGTATAGGGTTTAAGGGAGCTTTATTAGTTTCTATTTTATGTTTGATTATGTTGGTATCATAAACTCATTCTACGGTTTAAATTTGAAGTTATTTATCAGTTATGGACTAATAAGTTTTTGACTGTGTATGCAAGATGAACGAATGAAGAATTAGAACATACCTTCAAAATTGGATTCAAAAAGATTTTTAACACTAAATTTCTCAAAATCATTAGATTTGCATTCAGAATAATCTTCCCAAAGCCATTTCGAAAGAGTTTTCAAGTTTAAATTGAACAAAAGATTCCATAAGAAAAGTTATCAAGAAGCATATGATGGAAACTCCATTTCAAAAACTTTATTCAAGATCACCAAGTTTTGTCACCATCAAAAAAGGAGGGAATGTTAGATCCCTTATATTTTAATGATAACAAAGATTGGATTAATGTTACAAAAGGTTTTGATAATAAACAAAAAGGTTTGAACAAAGTAACTAAGCTTTTCGTGGCAGGCAAAACCATTACTCGAGTAGTCACTCAAGTATGAAGAAGAACTGAAAGACAGAGAATAGGGAAGAACATCACTAATAGATTTTTGAAGGCATTACTCAAGTAAGCCCTTGGGTAATGATCCTTTATTACTTGAGGAATCACTTGAGGGATGTGTGAGAAATTGCTCTAGAGAAGTTGTGTAAAAATTTGGATGCCATTACTTGAGGGATCACTCAAATAAACAGAAAAGTTTTTAAAGGATTACTCAAGGGATCACTCGAGTAATCAGAGAAGAAATCATCCAATAGCTCTCAGCCAAGAAATGACTAACATTACTTGAGAGATTACTCAAGTAACCTTATATGAAAAAGGTACATTATTCGAGGGATCACTTGAGTAAATTGAAATAAAAAGATTAAATTACTCGAGGAATTACTTGAGTAATCAGGTAAGCAAAGAAGCAGGTGCTCTCGGCCAAGTTTTAGATGACAATACTCGAGGGATTACTCAAGTAATTAGAAAAGAATTTTAGACTTTACTCAAGGGATCACTTGAGTAACGAGAGAAGAAAAGAGAAACTTACTCTAGGGATCAATTGAATAACCAAGTATGCAAAACTTTTTGTGAAGAAAATTACTTGATGGAGTACTTGAATAAAAGAGGGTTTTACACTTTTGGTATAAGAGCTGAGATTCTAGCAATAGGTTGTTTTCTTCTACTAATGTGAAAAGTATCTGTGTTAATACTTGACAATCCTGAGTGATACTATGATTAAGAATTATGGGGATAGATTGTTTGTGACGTGTTTTTAAATGGTCAAATCTTATCTAATGGTCATGAAATTTTTCAAAGTGATAGTAGACATGCTAAGTTTTAATTTGATATATAATATATGCCATTTAGGTCAATAATTAAGAGATATGATTTATTAAAGTTAGGTATTAAATCTGGAATGATTTTTGTGGCAGTGAGGATTGATTAAGGATTCTAGAATTGTGTGCATGTAATTAGTAGTAGGAGTTTTTTGTCCTTTGAAATAGACTCTAAGAAGGTCACATAGGACTTTGAAACACCTCAATTGGAGATTTCTAGAGTAAGTTATGATTTTTCAAAGTTAGGTGAACATCTTACAGCATAGGCTTATCATGCGAATTTTAGATACATAGGGTCAATTGTAATAATAGTAACTTTCAAGGGTAGAGTAATGTCTTAAAGGCTAATATAGCCATATAGGATATTCATTTATCATGGCATTAATGTAGCAGTATTTGTAACATCCCAATTTTATTCACCAATATTCCTTGTATGTAATGTGACATTTACTAGAATAAAATGGTGAATTTTGTTGAGCATGGAATGTCAAAAATAAAGCAAACAGTGGTCACACACAATATGACTAAGTTTGGAACACCAACTGTAAGAATTGGGATTTGCCGCCTGTGTACTTTTCAGTGTGGTAATCTGGTTGTGTGCTGCCTTAAATAGGAAAATGATGTCAAATGCCTATGAAATTTTCCAAAATAAAAGTAGACATATAAAGATTTAATTTGATAGGTCATATAAGTCATTTGGTCCTGTACACTAAGAGTTATGTATTTTTGAAGTTAGCCAAGTAAAACTAGCAAGCTAACGTGGTAGTGTCCAATAAATGGTAATTCTGAAATGTTGTGTCTATATGGCTAAAGGCAGTATTTTCATCAAAACAGACTTAATGATGGTTACATAGGCTTTGGAACTACTGCAATTAGACCTCTATAAATAAATATATGAATTTTCAAAGTTTGATGAAAATTCTGTCAGCTTTTAGGCAAGGTGCAAAACTAACAACGTAATGGAAAAAATGTATGAGCAAAATAGTCATTTGGCTAAATCAAATCCATAACCCATATTTTTCCCTTTTTCTTGGGTATGGGAAGTCCAAAAAGGCTAGAGGCAAAGGGAATTGATGATTGTAATACAAATGCTAAGAGTTTAAGCATGTTAGCTAAGCAAAAAGGTGAAGTTTGAAAAGTCAACAATTGTAGGCAAATGTTGTAATATTTGAGGAGGTAAATTATGATAAATCAAGAACCTATTTATTTCCCCTTTTCATGATGCAATTTTTGGTCAAACAGGGAAATTAATTACTTGGATATTAGACATGCCATGTGTAATTATTTTAGGTCAGGTAACAAGGTAAGAAGCAAAAAGTAAATTTCACAAGGTAAATTAGCTTTAAAATATATTAATTACAAAGAGGTGGATAAAGGTAATTAACGAAGCTCATGAGGTTACTTTAAGGGCCTATTTACGTCACTTTAGCAATAGGGAAGAGAAGGCATTTATGGTTAGGTTTGACAGGGGTCAAGCTTAAGCAATTGGCATGTGCTAATAACAATCAAATATTATATCATTAAGGAGGTGAAAGAGATATTTTTAAGAGCTATTCTCTTTCCTTCAACCATTCATTTCATCCAAACTCAAGAACCAAAAGAGTGAGAGTATGTGTCTTGAAATGTAGGAAGCAAGAGAGGGATAAAGACAGTTCAAGAAGCAAGAATCAAGGTATGTTAGTGTGAAATCCAAGTGTTTAAACACTCTAGTTCATGTATAACTCCATCTAATCTCTATGCCACCATGAATATCATGTGTAGCAAGCCAAACTCAAAAGAAAAAGGAAGAGGGACAGCTAAAAGGGAATAGAGAGAGAAAGCAAGGTAACTTCAAGAAACCTTGATTCTCTTTTTGAATATGTTGTTGTTGTGGTTGTTGTTGTTGTTTGTTGGCTTGATTGGCTTGTTTTGGTTAATTTTTGAAAATTGGGATGATGAAACCCTAAAGGGGTTAAGCTACCCAAATTTCTACAAATCAGTGTTTAAATGGTTAAACATCTGATTAGGAGTGAAAAAGGAGGTGTTTAAAGGGTTAAATCAAGAAGATCACATTTTTCCTTTTTCCTTTGTTAAGTTTCGACCAATAGCAGAAATAGGGGTAGAAGCTAGAATTTCATCAATCTGATGGATCCATTGAGTTTATAAGGGAAAATTGTGTAGATCCATCAACCTGAAGTGTGAAAAGCATTAGAATGTGAAATGTCAAAATTATCTTTAAAACCCTAAGTTTTGGGCCGCCAAGAGAAAAATCATCCTTTAGTAATGACTTTCGCAATTCTAAGGTCAAAAATGGATTATACATGCAAAATTTTGTAGGATTAGGCCAGGTCATTATTTTTGGAAAAGTATAGTTGCACTGGGTATAAGGGACTTAGATCGAGTCCCTAGGGTATTTTGGTCATTTTGCAATTTTAAACTAAGATAACCAACAAAGTGAGTTTAGAATAATACATGAATGAATAATAACTCAATTCTTGTAAATTTGGAATTGTAGGACCGGACAATTAGCCTGAGCTGTAACAGAGTTCAGGAACAGTTTACGAGCTAGAAATGGGTTTAAGGTAGTAACTCTCTCTTTCATACACTATTTGAACCTGTATATACTGTGTGTATGCTATCTTCTATGATATGTATAATGTACATACGTTATCTAACTGGTGCGGGAAAAGCACAACTACCAAGAGAGTACATTGCCATGTTTGTGGTCTTGAGCCCAGCAGAGGTACAGACAAGTAAGGGTTCTAACAATAGTTAGCCCCATATATGTTCATGTTCTGATTGTTATGATTACAGTATTATTATTCTGTTGCAATATATGATTATTGACATATTTATTTGTCACATTTTATATGACTGACTGTATGTTATTACTGAGATTCGTTTGAATTTCACCCGTTTCAATATTTAAAATATTCCAGCAGAGGCTAGCACCTCTAAGGGTAAAATGGTAAATAATAGTGTTTGAGGGTATCGGCTTAAGCAAGGGCTACCATTGGTTATCCTTAGTTTTATTTTGGTAGTTTTGGACAATTTATTTATATTTTTCACACCCTATGGGTATTACCTCTATTGTAAATAAGTATTTAATATCAGTATATTTGTGCTATTTCTATATACCTGTGGAATAATGCCTTTATTACTCTAACAAATATCAAAATGTTAAGAGGTTTGATAGTGTTGGTTGTAGAAGCTGCTACAATATGTCATGACTATTGGAGGGATCAGACATTCAAATTTCAAAATGGTCAAATTTTGTAGCGGATAATTGGAAATAACCGATACAAACTTTCATAACCATTGGCGAGAATGACAAATTGAAAATTCAAATGTGTAACAATTTATAGTGGTTAAGTGGAAAGAACTGCTACAAACTTTCATAATCATTGATGGGAATGACAAATTCAAAATTCAAATGTGTAACAATTTGTAGCAGTTAAGTGGAAAGAACCGCTACAAAATTTCATGACCATTGGTTGGAATGACAAATTTAAAATTCAAATGTGTAATAGTTTGTAGCAGTTATGTGGAATAAGCCGATACAAACTTTCATGACTGTTGATAGGAATAACAAATTCAAAATTCAAATGTGTAATAGTTTGTTGCGGTTACATGAAACAAACTGCTGCAAATGTTCAAGTCTACCTTATAGCCATTTATTCCATATAACCGCTACAAAGGTAGACATTTTGTAGCTGTTATAGCCGTATTACCGCTACAAAGTTATACTTTGTAGCAGTTTATGATTAAGAAATGCTACAAAGTTTAGTTGTTTTTTTTTTCAAAATTGTTTAATGACGTCTAATTGAAACAAGAAATTACATAAATTAAAATAGAAATGTCAACAAGTAATTATATAAATTAAAATAGAAATTACAATTCCATTTTTTTGCAATTGTTATAAAATAAAAAAAATTGTCCTAAATCAACTAGATTAACTAATGTCAAACCCCTTAACATTTCGATTTTTGCCATAGTAATAAAGGCACAGTTCCATAGGCATACAGAAATATCATAAACATACTGACATTAAGTACTTGTTTACAGTACAGGAGTTACCCCGTGGGGTTTGAAAAATATTTACAATTGTCCAAAGTTAACAAAATAAACCACAATAACTAACAACTACAACTTTTTGATCCAAAATCCTCAATCGTCAATATTTATCATTTTTTCCCTGGAGCTACTAGCTTTTGCTAAAATATCTTTAAGTGTAGAAAAAGGGAGAGATTCGGATGAATCTGAGTAGTAACATGCTTCAAACATACAAAATGTGAAAATAAACATGCTATGCAACATGTTATGTAATATGTAAAATGATAGAATGCTGTGAGCACACTGACCAAGGCCAAATGACTGTTTACAACTCTAGTTAACTCTGCGCCTATGTTGGGTCCCAGACCACAACTAAGCTAATATGAACACTATGCCTCCATTGGGTCCAAGACAACAACTAAGCTAACATTAACTCTGCACTGTCATTGGGCCCCAGACCACAACTAAGGTAATATAAAATCTGCGCCTCCGTTGGGTCCTAGACCACAACTAAGCTAATATGTACTCTGGCCTCCGTTTGGTCCCAAACCACAACTAAGCTAATATACGTGTCCATGACACTATGCTGATGTTACAAAGAATGGCATACATAAACATATAATATTCACATAGTATATGCAAGAAAAAGTTACTACCTAACTCGTTTCTCAATTCCTCGGTCGGTCTTAACCTTAGTTTCGACTCGGGAAATTTTTGGTTCCTATCAAAATTAAAGTTACTAGTAACTGATTATTACTTGTACCATTAATGGCTTTAAATCAAATTATGCTAGTTATCTAATGCATTTATAATTGTTTCCACACAATACAATTCTATACAATGCAGTTTCACTGCTTTTAGGAAACTGGTAGATTTTCAGTCAAATTTGGAAATTCATAATTAATTCTAGGAAAATCCAATTTGATTGATTCGAAAGCCTAAGTGAATCTCTTTAGATCTAAGTCTGACCACTATACTTACATTATTCCCATAAATTCTCTAAATTTGCTTTGTTCCAAATTTCCTTCTAGAAATATGGCACAACTTTGAAAATTCATATCTCTTAATGTACTTATCCAAAAATTATGACCTACCTATTAAATTAATGCTCCAGATGTCTACTTTAATCCTATCAGTTTCATAACTTTTGGACTAGGTTTCACCAATGAATTTCATTGCACAATAATACTGCCTCCAGTGAAACAATCAAACAACATTTACTTTGTACTTCAATAAATTCCAAATTTACATACCAACATCCAAAAATCACAAACACCTATATTCCTATACAATTTTCCCTTGTAAATCTAATGAAACCATCAGAATTACAAAATTCTAGCTCCTCCATCTTGTTCTACTTCTAGGCGAAAGTTAGGGGTTAGGAGGGAAAATGTGTTTTCTTAATTTCTCTTGTTTAATCACTTTCTATCCACTTCAAATCATACAATTAACTACTTAAACTCTTAATGAATATGATTTGAGGAAATTTTGGTAGCATAAAATTTTAGGGTTCATCATCCCAAAATCACAAAACAAGGAAAAACAAAACCAAATTCCACAACATCTTATAGCATAAGAGGATCAAGTTTATGAGATTACCTCTTGATTTCACCACTTTCTCCCTCTAATTCGCCTCTATACTCTCCCTCTTCTCTCTTGATTTAGCATGCTAACTATGAATTTCAAGAAGAAGAGGTTAGAGGAAGTTCTAAGGAGTTTGGAAGGCATAAACACTTGGATTTCAAGCATCTTACCTTTGATTTTGCTTGAACCCTAGCTCTTCCTTGTTCTTGAGCTCTCAACTTTGTTCAACTCTCTCTTTCTCTCTCTATATATTTTAGGTGTAGCTGAACAAAAATGAAGAAGGAGAAGAGGGATATTAACTTTATCCATTTATCTCTCCTAATTTACTATATTCTATTACCAATTTCGCATATGCTTTGCTTCATGACTTATTATTTAATTACTTGGCTCTAATTCATTCCACATGGCAACATATTTACTCAAGTGATTATTTTTTCCAAATATTTCCCAACTCGGCCAAAATTCATCAAGGAATAAGGGAAATAAAATTGCTTTATAAATTATTCCCTTCTTTTAATTAATTCATTAATTCACCTTTTCACTTTTTGACTTTTCAAACTCAATTTACTTGGCTCTTATTTTACCTCTTCTTAAATTAATATTGACAAAGTAAATATAGATTCCCCTTTAACCAAAATTATAAAGAGAAATGGGAAAAATAAATTGCTTCTTGCTTTGTTGGAAAATTAGCATTTTTCCATTATATTTCTACAAAAATTCATGTCTTTCTCTTCTTCCTTGTTTTTGGCCAAATTTCAACATGTTTATTAGGCCATTGTTTGTTCTCCTTTCATGCTCCAGTTTAGGTTACATTGTTAGGCTTTTAAGTGGACATTAGTTGCTCCTTTATGTCCTAGCTTCGCCAAGTTGTGTGTAACCACTAATTAGAGTGTTTCTGTTATTTCATGTACAACACAATTCACTATTTTATTCTATTAATTGTATCCATTACATACAAAGAATATTAGTGACTTAAAATGGGATGTTATAGCTCTCCCTCCTTAAATAAATTTCATCCTCCAAATTTGCTACAAATCCATAGCCATAAACTCCGGGTAACACTTTTGCATATTTTCTTGGGAGAATTACACTCAGGTCCCAAGGAAGAAGATAAATGAAGAAATGGTCCCTTGAAATTGCAAAATGAAAAAAGGGTCCCATTAACAACTTCAGGAGCAGGTCATTGACAACTCCAGGAGGCTCTATTGATAACTTTATAGAACCATTTTTTCATTTTTCAATTTCAAGGGACTATTTCTTCATTTTCCTTCCTTAGGACCTGAGTGTAATTCTCCCTATTTTCTTCTGTTTCACATGTTGCTTCTCTAGGCTAAGCTGTTTCTCCTGCCGATTAATGATTAGGTGTGACTTCATGAGTCAAATCATCCCACATATCCACATTTTCATATTAAATCATACATTCCTGATAGACTGTGCTTGCCCATCCTCGATTTGAGCTTCTTCTATTACTGCTCTCACATCATTCCCTGCCTGACTGACATTAGTGACACAAATCACAATTTGACTAACCAAGTTTAAATCTCTAAGATCCTCGATCAGTTCTGCTCACAAATTAGTATAGCTACCACTTACACTATTTTACAGCTCCATCCATCTATGATTCCTCATATTTAGTTCCTTTTTATCATATAAATATTTCAAACTATTACGGTTGTAGTATAGCTCTACGGTCTAACCCTAGAGGTAATGTCTCCAAATTTTTAGTGCAAACACAATCGTTGCCAACTCTAGATCATGTGTAGGATATCTCTGTTCGTGAGGCTTTAGCTGATGGGATGCATACGCCATAGGTCAGACTTGATGTATCAAAACATATCCCAATCATGCCTACCGGCATCTGTGTAGACCACGAGGGTCAACTGTGGATCTAGGATTGTTAACACTCATGCTAGTGCTTATTTCCATTTCAGCTCTGTTTCAGCTCCTCTCACAACTGCTATCCCACATAAAATGTTGAGTTTTCCCATGTTAACTTTATCAACGGCATAGTTATTTTAGAGCAATTTGATATGAATTTCCATTATTATAAGGTAAAACCTAGAAAATTGTGTATTTTAGAAAATGTCTTTGGCCTCTTCTAGTTCAGGACCACTTGCACCTTGCTAAGATCGACTGAGACCCCTTATTATAAGACTAAATGGCCCAAAAATTTAATTTCTGAAAGCTAAAATTCACACTTGCTCTGCTTGGCATAAAGTTGCTTATCTCTCAGTGTATTTAATATTGTTCTTAGATATTGCTTATATTTGGTCCTACTTTATGAGAATACCAGATTATCATTAATGAAGACTACTATGAACTAGTCGAAATATAGATGAAAATTTCAATTCATGTAGTCCATGAACAGGCAGGTAAATTGGTCAGCCCAAATGACATTATAAAGAAGTCTTCATGGCTATAATTGGTCTTGAAAGCAATTTCAAGTACATCTGCTTTTTGACTTTGCCATCTCACTTGGAGCTATTCTACTCTAAATCTAAGATCAACTCCAAACTTTACTTCCTTACCCAGAGGTAATTATCTTCTGAAAATACATATGAAAACTCATTCACTATAGGGATACTTTCAAATAGTTTTCCTTCTTCAAATTGCATGGAAAAGAACACTATTTACCCTTGACAACTTTTGTACAAACATCTCTTAGCCTCAGGTGCTAAAAAAAAAGTTAATTTTGATTTCTATAATGATATGTAGTGGATGACTAGGATATATAACCCTTCTACTTATGTGGTCTAGCAACACACCATTTGCCATCAACAACCAATTTTGAGGATTACTTCTAAGCCATGCAATAGTAGACAATCAAGTCCACTATTGATTCATATCCCTTAGATTTACCATGCAACTTAAACAGATATCGGCTATGACAACCCCGACACCCGTGGGTGTAGGCACAACCTATTCATATGGGAATCTATGATACCCAAGCCTAGTCGTCTCACATTATCATATGTAATGGTGAATAATTTGAACCCAAATCATACATTACTTGTATTGAGTTGCCATTAAAAGAAGTCATACCATAAATACATTCAGGAGATTTTATGGCCTCCTCTTGAGTTATCACATAGACCTTGCCTTGAGCTCCTAGTCTAGGCTCCTCTACCTGTTGTTTCTATTGGCAAGCCTTAGCAAACTGTCCTGGTTCCCTATACTAATAATAGATCTATCTAGCTGGATACTTTCCAGTGGACCGTATCTTACTGGAGCACCACTACATGTTTTACCATGATGATATCACTTGTAACAATGCCAGCATTTTCTACCCTTAGAGGAAATCTGACCTCTGTAGTCTCCAGCCTACTTTGGCTTTTTGTTATTCCCTCTGGACAATTCACCCTAATCTTTGTGTTGATGTGAGGAACACCTACTACTAAACACATCCATATTATTATTGGTTTTATCAGGGTATAAGCTCAACAAGTTGTTCTCGACAATTTGACACTTTTCAACCTCATTATTGAACACTATAAAGTGTTTCGAAGCCAGTTTCTCTTTTAAATATGGCTTTAACCCTTATACCAACATATTGAAGCCCTACTCTTCATCATCCTGATGTCTTAAGCATGAAGAATATTAAAACAATAGGATATAACGTGCCAGATATTCATCGAAACTCTCCCAGTTATATTGACATATGCTAAGGAATTGTTTTTCTTCCCCCAATTTTCCCGATCAAGAGAAATATTCTTTATTAAGTGTTCCTTGGAATAATTCCCATGTTAGCATAATATTCTTTGTCTGCAAAATCAACTTTGTAGTTTTCCACCAAATACCCACATATCCTTTGTAATACCCCGAATTTTGAGACTTGAGCTTAAAGAATAAGCCTGAGGTTAGGGGACTGCTAAGCCCTACTTTAGCAGGATCCCAAATTGGATTAAGAAATATGAAAATGAGTTTGATGGTGATTCCAAGGGAATTTCCATAATCAGGGGAAAAACGGTAAAGTTACTAACCAATTGATTGGTTACCGAGGAGGAAACTCATTGGTAACTTTAAGATCAATGGCTAGGATTGAATTGTACAATAGATCAACGGGTGGAATCCCATGTATATGTGTGTATATGAGCTCATGGGAGGTTGGTCAAGATGGTGACACATGGCAAATTGTGGACCCTTGGATTTGAATCAAGATTTCAACTCTTCCCTCTCTCCTCTCTCCTCTCTCCTCTCTCCCTCAAGTCGGTTGTGTGTGTGTATGTGGGAAGCCAAATCTGCTTCTCTTCATCATCATCACCGTCTCTCATCTCTCTTTCTTGTTTCTCCATTTTTGGTGAGCTCAAGGTGGAGAGGGAAAAAGAAAAGGTAAGGTTTGGCTATGTCAATATCCTCTAATGCTCAAATACCCTTCTTTAAAGTTGTTCATAGTGATGAGAGCTTCATTGTTATGGTTTTAGATTTGGGAAAGAAGGTGTTTTGAAAGCTTGTGGAATTTGGAAAGATGAAGAATCAAGGAAGTGGCTTAGGAAAGAGGAAGAAGTGAGTGTTTGCTCCCTTTTGGTCTATTATTTGTTATTTATGGTTGAGTTTTGTGATTTATGGAATTTGCCCTAATTTTGGTATAATTGTGAAATGAATGAGTTGATTGAGTATTGTGGTTAAAATGGTGTATGGATGCTTAAAAATGGTCTTTGGGATTGTTTATGATCATTGGAAAAGAAATTGGTGTGATTTGGGTAATGTGTGGGAAGATTATGACCAAAAGGGGGAAATATTATTATGATATGATTTTGGGTGTTCTGAGGTTTCTAATGTGTTCCTTGTTCAAAATTGTGTGGGAATAATCTTGTGCTAGAAGTTGAGGACCATTGGAAACATATTGGTTAAGTTTGGGAGAATTCTGGTATCTGTTGTGTTCTAGGTTCTGATAGAGCCTCACTCGAGTGAATAAGGGTCTCACTTGAGTGCAACGTGATGTTTTCCCTTTCCCCTTCAGTTTTGGTTGCACTTGTTCATGGAAGAAGCAAGAGTACACTTCCTCACTTGCGAGTGATGAAGGTGGTCTCAACCGAGTAATCATGCACTTATACACTAAGAGCCACTTCTCGGGTTGTCACTCGCAGTTGGTTTGTTAAGAGTGTGAGCTAGCACTTATGAGTTTTATGGCCTCACTCGAGTGCTAGAGCTAGTACTCGAGTACTTCTGGGTTTTCTGTGGATCTCGAGTGGTTACTTCTTGGGCCTCACTCGGTGGAACTCAAGTGTGTGTGAGGCTATCACTTGAGTGTTATGTTGGATGCTTAAGTACTGTGGGTATTTTCTGTCTCTGGTTATGCTTTCGGACAAGCACTCGAACAAGTGAGCCGTCCTCACTCAGGTGCGGGTCGTCCATCACTTGAGTATACCATCCATCACTTGAGTGATGAAGCCAAAAATGAGTTTGTAAGGTTCAAAAGATAACTTTGGTCAAGTTTCTCCCAACCTTTTAAGCGTGTGTTTAGGCTTTGGGTAGCCACCTAAAGATCGTAAATGGTAACCAACTTAAATATTTGAAAGTTAAGAAATTGGAAAAAGGATTAACCCTATGTCCTTATTTTGGTTTTAGGATTTGATGATCGCCCTGATCATGAGCAGCTAGAGCAGGAGCTGGAGCTTACGTGGAAGGACCATGTAGGGAACATATCTCTCCTGCATGTATTTGATATCTGTCTTAGTATGTTGTTGCATGTCTTTGCTTTATATAATTATAAGTAATTTGAAGCTATGTTTCAATTTAAGCTATGACCATCAGTATATTGTTCAAAGCATTGATATTACAGATTTGTCATTGTGTGAGCACGAGTTATGTGATGCAAGCATGTCATGTATTAAACATTTATCATACATGCATATTCGTATTATTTCCTACTAACCTTTCAAACAGGGTAGTAAATTAAGGATGGAGCAAGCAGCTAAGGGCGATAAGGACTCCTTTGGATTGTCATTCTGGTTGTTGGTTATCATAGTTGGGAGTATTATGTATTTGAGATAGTTTTGTAATCCCCATATGAGTAATAGTATATGGGGGAATGTGCCTGTAAGGCTCTGATTAATATATGGAACCCGAGATTGCCAGGATTATTACATTGCGTACTCAGATATATTTAAATGTGATTTATCTTCAGGTAGTAATTATATTCGGAATGTAAATATGAGACCAGGTGATAAATGATTTCGAAAGATACTTGTGAAAACCACGTCTGATAGATGGGATTGAAATTGAGTTTTGATAATTATTGGTCTCTATTTCACTTTAATTGTGTATTTCAGATATAATTACAGCAGGGGATTACATTTTTGGTATCAGAGCTACAATTCCTAGCAAAGATAGGATTTGCTAGGATAGTGGCAATAGTTGCTGCCTAAAGTCATAGAAGAATGCCTTTGTTTATTTGTGGTATACACATTAAGGTCCCTGCTATTTATGGATATATGAGATTTATGGACCATGTATGTACGTTAATTGGTTATTCTAAAGTGGTAAATCATTATGGAATCGAAAGATATAGTGGTTCACCAGATAATTTGTTGTATAGACCCAGAGGTGGAGGAAAATGATTTCCCATGTATGTGATATTGAGATTCTAGGTGTCATGATCGACCTAGACGTTAGATGAGAAACCTTAGGAGGTGTGACACCATTGGCCATGTCATACTGGATTTATGTATGTTTAAAGGCCCTAAGACCTAGGGGACCATAGTGCCTTATGTTAGATCTCTCATGTTTTGATGATAACAAAGGATGGTATGAAAAAGATTTGGTAAACAAATAAGTTTAAACTAAGTAATAACAGGGCAAATTATCACTTGAAGTAAGCATTGGAGTAATGAAGAAAGGCCAAGAGAAAAAGCTGAGAAACCTCATCAGTGGCAAGTTTTCTAAAGGGTTACTTGAGTATGTACTCGAGTAATGGACAGAAACTTGAAGTAACCGGAATCAACCTTCAAGTAACCTGCCAATATTACTCGAGTAAGCACTCGAGTAATAAGGTAAATGACTTCCAGTTGCTCTCGGCCTGCCAAAGTTACTCGAGTAGCTACTCGAGTAACCAGCTAAATCACTTGGAGTTGCTCTCGGCCTGCCAATGTTACTCGAGTAAGTACTCGAGTAACCATGTAAAAGACTTCCAGTTACTCTCGGCCTGCCAACGATACTCGAGTATGTACTCGAGTCCCTTGTTTCAAGAAATATGTTGGTCTCGGCATTTTCTATCTTGCCAATGTTACTTGAGGAGCTACTCGAGTAACTCACTGTGGTAAGCAAAACTTGAAGGTAATACTTGAATAATGTGAAATGCTTTCATCATACTTCACTCGAGGCACTTTTCAAGTATGCAGAGTTATTTGGAAGAAAACTTCAAGTCATTACCCGAGTATGCAGAAGAAAACTTCAAGTCATTAAACTAGTATGCAGAAGAAAAACTTCGAGTCACTACCCGAGTAAACCATGCAGAAAATTTATGTTTACTCAAGTAAGTACTCGAGTAACAAGGTAATGAAACTTGAAGTGCTCTTGGCCTTGAAATCCTGCCAACATTACTGGAGTGAAGCATCGAGTAACATAAAAGTTTATTTGAGAGTTTACTCGAGTTGCTACTCGAGTAACATATGAAGAAAAGTGTGCCATACCCGAGTAAGTATCCAAGTAAACAGGTATTTCCAAAGGTTTGTAATTTTGTTTACTTAATGCACTACCCAAGTAATGTAATGTTCATTTATTGACTTGCAGTTTATCAATATTTTCACGATAATACTCGAGTAAGTACTTGAGTAAACCTAATGAATACTCGAGTATAAAAGTCTAGAAATTCAGAATTAATTCCAACGTTCATTGATTTGTTTCCTATGTGATTAATCTTTCATTGTATTAGTATTCTTAGCATATTCGCAGATAAACAATGAAGAGATCTTACCAAATAAGGAAAGTCAAATGCAACGTTCAAACACTACCTACCGCCACCTACCACAAACCATTTTTCAAATACTGGAAAAGTCAATAGTGGCTGCGTACTCTCTAACGGACGAGAAGAAAATGTTTCAAGGGTCATTACCAACACATCTATATATATGGGAACATCCAAACAGAAAAAAAATAGGACCACACACACGAACGTATTATCAAGTTCACTACTCTGTTTTACACATATTTGTAATTCTGTACTTCAGTGATTCTTATTCACTCTGTGAGAGAGATATTTCATTCAAACTCAATATTTGTTATTGAGGTAACTTAAGGTTGTGGAACCTTGAGTTGGGATTGGATTACAACTTGTAAGGGGGAGCGAGTGTCCAGGCGAATGAACTTGCTTGTACTGAGGTGCCAAGAACCCACTGAATCTTGGAAGTTATAGTGAAACTCTTAGAGAAGCTCTGAGGACTAGACGTAGGTCAAAGTGGTTGTGGCCAAACCAGTATAACTCTCGGTGTACACTTCAGTGATATTTCTCCTTACTCTTACTGCTTTATATTCACTATCAAGTTTTTCTATTTCCAATGAAATTTTAGTATCACCTAATTCACCCCCTCTTAGAGTTCTGAATGCTCCGTGGAATTGAGGGAAGTGATTTCCCGGTTCAACTGAGGCTGAGACTTTGAGAGTTGAATTGTGAGCCAAAGATTAAACTTAATAGTTGAGTTGATTCTTAGGAATTAGATTTCACCTGAATGGTCTATGGTATCAGGGTATGGTACTAGATTGAATTGAAATGTGTATCAGGTATTTTGAGGTTGCTAGTTGATAATCTAGCACAGGGAGAAAGTTATCTACGGAGGATTCAGATCGAAGAGTGCTACCTTTAGGGAGTTTTGTCGGAGAGGGCTACCTACGGTGACATTTGATCGGAGAAGCTCTTTGTGAATTCTTCACCTGCGACCTATCGGTGTTTCGGTGGGAGGACCGTGCCTTCGGGGCGTTGGAATACGGGGGATGTGTCTTAGTGAGCCTAAAGGCTGTTTGCGTGTCTTTCACTTGCGGCCGCATGGGGGCTTCCCATGGCGGAGGACCGTTCCACTGGGACGGTAGTTTACAGGGGATTGACTATGTGATTTTGTGAACTTTGAGAAAGCCGCCGTGACGATAAACCCTAGTGTGCAGCCACCGTAATAACAAACGATAGAGAGCAGTCGCCGTAACGTTGAATCGTAGAGTAGAGCTATGAGGCCCCATGTTCTCAATGATGTGTTGGTTATGGCTCTGAATGATTCAAGTTGAATGAGGCCAGGGTCTAGCACAGATGAATACAGATTGTGAGTGTGGTCAAGTGTAGTGGGAGATTCCTATAGGACTCCTATTAAATCACCCTGACATTGTGAAAGCACAGATGAGGAGAAAGACCTCAGAGTGTGCAGCGGAAGCGTGGTGAATGTGATGCGTTTGAAAACTGCACTGAGCAGAAGCTCGAGGCAGTATAAGCTTGCAGTAAGTGTGAATTGTGAAGAGAAATGGCATCAATGCTGAGTATACTCGGTTCCAACTTGATGTGATTGTGCATTGTGAGTCCACCCGTTCTTCCTTGTGGGGGATTTCTGGTGCCATCGATCAGGATGTCGATCGAGGCTGCCGACGGAGCCTGTCTGATAGGGTTGTCGATTAAGGCTGCGGCGGGGCAGGTGTGACAATTGTGAACAAGATGGGATTGAGGTGTGTTGTGGCCACAGAGCAGAGCTAGTTCAGTTGATGGCAGATTCGACTACATGATTGGGGGTTATCGTTTGTGAGGGTACTTACCCCAACATGGTCAGCATGGCTAGCCACCACGTTGGTTGCATCGGTGTTGACCCAAGGCCAAAAGGTGGTGCGTAAAATTAGAGTCTGCGATGTTGGTTGTTGTGAAGTTATGAGTATGGTGGAAGGTCAAGGTATTTGTGCAAGTGGCGGAAAGCTGAGGTATTCTTGTGATATGGATACACTGCCATGCCAATAGTCCCTGAGTAGCTAACAAAGATTCGGGTAAAGACTGTGTGTCTTCCCGGCGGTAAAAGGGGATGAGGGTGGGGTGTGATTATGGATCTTGTGACATGCATTACGCATCATTGTGTATACAACCGTGAGTGCTGTTGTCTTATGACTTATGAGTCACACATCAATGTGAAATTTGCTATGAATTGTGTGTAGTGCCCAAAAGTCCCGGTTACCAGTAGCGGAGTCACTGGTGGGTATACGGGTGAGGGTAATGTTGCGAAAGTGAATACAACTAGAGCTGAAATATTTGTGTATGCTATGGCCATCAGTATATTGTTTGAAGCATTGAGCTTACAGATTTGTCATTGTATGAGCACGAGTTATATGATGCAAGCATGTCATGCATTAAACATTTATCGTACATGTATATTGGTATTGTTTGATACTGAGATTCTCTTGAATCCCACCCTCCCCTACTAACCTTTCAAGCAAGGTATTGGATCGAGGATAGAGCAAGCAGCCAAGGGCGATGAGAACTCTTTTGGATTGTCATTCTGATTGTTGTTATCGTAGTTGGATGTATTATGTATTTGGATTTGATTATGTATTTGAGATAGTTGTGTAATCCCCATATGAGTAATTGTATATGTGCGAATATGCCTGTAAGGCTTTGATTAATATATGGAACCCAGGATTGCTGAGATTATTACATTGCGTACTCTGATATATTTAAATGTGATTTATCTTTGTGTAGTAATTGTATTCGAAATATAAATGTGAGACTAGGTGATAAATGATTTTGAAAGATACTTGTGAAAACCCCGTCTGATAGATGGGATTGAAATTGAGTTTTGATAATTATTGGTCTCTATTTCACTTTAATTGCGTATTTTGGATATAATTACGGAAGAGGGTTACATCCTTCTAGTTTGCAAATGGCTAACTGAACCTTGTTGTCATTAGAACATGTCAGAATTTTGATTATTTTCTCTAGTCATATTAACCAATTCTCTGCTCGTAGATGATCAAATATCCCTCTGAAAGTAGGAGGTTGTTGTCTATTAAACTGTTTCAGCCACACTTGAAAATTATTTGCCTCATAAACAAATATGGGTGGTGGCTCCTAATGGGGTTGTATAGGTAGATTAGGTTCACCATCTCCCCCCACCAGTCTTCTTGGCAATCTTGCTTTTGCTGCACATCCCGCAGCTCTTCCCTGATGTCATTCATTGTGGCCTGTTGCTGCGTTACCATGCCTAATATCTGTTGTATTTGGTAGGCCTAGGCTCCTGATCTAGGTTATTATGTCCCCCACGTAATCTACCATGTGTTCATACCATCTTTATACTTTGCTACATGAAAATAGAGAAGAAATCAATTTCATATGATCATAAGGGTATTTTTGTCATTCCTTAAAAGTTCAGGTACACAAATATGTCATATATATCATGCATAAAATATTTACAGCAGTTAAGGAAAGCTTTTAACAGCATATAACCTATAACTACTGTACAATATGACTCTGTCCTTTTAACAACACATAACTAACTATACATATGACTTCCCAGGGGGATACCCATCCCATGATTTCCCTGGTTTAAGCATGCTTAACTTTTGCATACCTGGGCCAAAAACACTGATATTGGCTCTATCTTCTTCTGTCCACTAGCATTCCATGACTCCCCCTATCTCAAAAGTCATGCTGGCTACTTCCAGTCACCAAAATACTGAGTATAGGTCCTCTAGTAGTTGTCGTACATGTACTTCACCACGCATGATTTCATGTGATCCCTAAACTTGATAAAATGGTATTTCAGGCCCCGCTCGACTATATCATTCTTCTTCCTGGCCCAAAATGTTATGTTTGGGAAAAAGTACATCGTCGTATAAATCCAGATCTCATCTGGAGATTCCAGCCTCAGTGGAACTTGCTTCTAGTAGAGTGAATCCACATAATCCAGATATGCAAGGTACTGGGCTACAAGAGTGCCATACTTCTCAAAAGCTAGTAAGTATCTACGTTGAGCATAATCCCACAACCTCTGGTTTTGTCAAAGGTCATATCTCACATGCACTAGTCTGGCTCGAGAAAGAGTAGCAATATAGAACTCAGATAATACTAGAACCTCTTTTAGCTCTAATACCAAAAAAGTCATACCCCTTAACATTTTGATATTTGCCAGATTGATAAAAGCACAGTTCCATATGCATACAGAATAGTGGAAACATACTGACATAAGTACTTGTTTACAATACAAGAGTTTCCCCATAGCGTTGAAAAATATTTACAGTTGTCCAAAATTAACAAAATCAACTAAAATAACCAACAACTACATCTTCTTGATCCAAAATCCTCAACTGTCATTATTTATCATTTTGGCCCTAAAGCCACTAGGTTCTGCTGGAATATTTTTTAAGTGTACAAAAAGGGTGAGATTTGGACGAATCTCAGTAGTAATATGCATTCAGACATACAAAATGTGAAAATAAACATGCTATGCATCATGTTATATAAAATGTAAAATGATAGAATGTTGTGAGCACACTGTCCAAGGCCAAACGACTGTTTGCAACCCTGGTTTAACTCTACGCCTCCTTTAGGTCCCAGACCACAACTAAGTTGATATGAATGTTGTGCCTCTATTGGATCCCAGAACACAACTAAGCTAATATGAACTCTATGCCTCTATTGGGTCCCTGACTACAACTAAGTTAATAAGAACTCTACGCCTCCGTTAGGTCCCAGACTACAGCTAAGCTAATATGCATGTCTATGACACTATGCTCATGTTATAAAGAATGGCATATACGAACTTATAATAATCACATAGTATATGGAAGAAAAAAGTGACTACCTAACTCCTTTCTCAATTCCTCGGTCGGTCTTAAGCTTGGTTCCGGCTTAGGAAATTTTCAATTCCTATTAAAATTAAAGTTACTAGTAACTATTTATTACTTTTGCCATTACTGCCTTCAAATCAAATTCTGCTGGTTATTTAATGTAATTATAATAGTTTCTACACAATACAATTATGCATAAAGCAGTTTCACTATTTCCAGGAAACTGGCTAATTTTCAATCAAATTTGGAAATTCATAATTAATTCTAGGAAAATCCAATTTGACCAATTCTTAAGCTTAAGTAAAGCTCTTTAAATGTGTTTTCATAAATAAATAGCTAAGTCTAACCATTGTACTCACATTATTGCCAGAAATTCTCCAAACCTACACTGTTCCATATTTCCTTCTAGAAACAGGGCATAACTTTAAAAATTCATATCTTTTAATGTACTTTTCCAAAAATTGTGATCTACCTATCAAATTAAACCTCCAAATATCTACTTTAATCCTATCAAGGTTTGACTAACAAATATGTCATCAATCAAACAACATTTACTTTACTACCTCCAGTGAAACAATCAAACAACATTTACTTTTAACTTCAATAAATTCCAAATTTACATACCAACATCAAAAAATCATCAACACCTTTGTTCCCACAAACATTTCCCTTCTAAATCTAATGTAAATCTCTAAATTACAAATTCCAACTCCTCCCTCTTGTTCTGCTTCTGGCTAAAAGTTAGGGTGTTTTGAGGGAAAATGTGTTTTCTTAATTTCTCTTGTTTAATCACTTCCTTTCTACTTATAATCACACAATTAACTCTTAAACACTAAATGAACATGATTTGAGGAAATTTTGGGAGCATAACATTTTAGAGTTCATCATCCCAAAATCACAAAACAAGGAAAGACCAAGCTAAATTGAACAACAAAAACCACAACAACATCTTAAAGCACAAGAGGATCAAGTTTTTGAGATTACCTCTTAATTCACTACTTTCTCTCTATAATTCACCTCTTCCCCCCTCTCTCTCTCCTCTCTTGATTTCACTTGCTAACGATGAATTTCAAGAAGAATAAGAGCTTAAAGGAAGTTCTAAGGAGTTTGGAAGGCATAAACACTTGGATTTCACGCATCTTACCTTTGATTTTGATTGAACCCTAGTTCTTCCTTGTTCTTGAGCTCTCAAATTTGTTCAACTCTCTCTCTCTCTCTCTCTCTCTATTTTGTGTGTAGTTGAACAAAAATGAAGGAGAGGAGGGATATTGACTTTATCCATTTATCTCTCTTAATTTACTATATTCCATTGCCAATTTCCTATATGCTTTGCTTCATAACTTATTATTTAATTACTTCGCTCCAATTCATTCCACATGGCATCATCTTACTCAAGTGATTATTTTTCCCCAATATTTCCCAATTCAGTCAAAATTCATCAAGGAATAAGGGAAATAAAATTGCTTTATAAATTCTCTTATTCCCTTCTTTCAACTAATTCATTGATTCACCTTTTCACTTTTTGACTTTTCAAACTCAATTTACTTGGCTCTTGTTTTTTCTCTTATAAAATTAATATTGACCAAGTAAATATATATTCCTGTTTATTTCCCTATTTACCCAAAATTATAGAGAGAAAAGGGAAAAATAAATTTCTTCTTGCTTTGTTGTCAAATTAGTTGCTCCTTTGTATCCTAGCTTAGCCAAGTTGTGTGTAACCACTGATTGGAGTGTTTTTGTCATTTCATGTACATCACAATTCACCATTTTATTCCATTAACTATATCAATTACATATAAGGAATATTAGTGCTTTAAAATGGGATGTTACAACTAAACTAACTTTCAGGAGCATGATTATCAACTCCTCTCTCAGATGGGCAAGATCACCAGCCTAACCATTTGGTCCTCTCTCAGTGGGGTTGGATCACGGGCCTGGGTAAAGTCAATAGCACTATCATTGGCAATAGGAGGAGGAGGAGGAAGCTAAACAACAAACCTAGGGATAAGGGGACTTATGGGTGCTCCTCCTCAAGGAACAAGTGACTCCACGACTGAGATAGCAAGGAGTTCATGATCTCCTACCACTGTATTTGCTTAGCATATTAGATATTAACTTACCCCTGAATCTGCTATATTTGATAGGCCACCACAACATTTCCCCTGGCTACCTCTGAACAGATCTCCTCATTAATCTCCTTCCTCGGACATCTAACCCCGAACATCTGTAGGTGCCACTCTTAGAGGGGCCGCTCCTACCATAGACCATACTAGGTTTGGCGCCTAACCCATCCCCGTCATGTGTCTAGGGTGCTCAATGTAACACCTCAATTTTATTCGCCAATATTCCTGGTGAACACTTATGGCATTCAATGAAATAAGATGGTGAAATTTGATGCATTTGAAATGATAACAACACCTTTAGTTGAAGTCACATGGAAATTGGACTAAAATAAGTCATGAAATTAATTTTGTGTGTTCCATAAAGCCCATTAGAGAAGCCTAACATAATGAATTGAAGAACATAAGTCTTTAGGCCAATTAATTGTGATTTGAGCCCAAAAGGAAAGGAAAAGGAGGAAGAAACACTTTGGCCTAATTAAATGCAAAAATGTATTTGTAAAATCGCCATTTGGCTAAATAAAATCCAAAGCCCATATTTTTCCCTTCCTTCATGATGTGGGACGTACAAATGAGGGAGCAAAAAGGGAAAGGAATAATTGTGATAAATATGCCAAAGGTTGGAGCATTTGTGGCTAAGTAAATGAAGAGTTGAAAAGTGAGTTGGCATAAGATAAATTGGAATAAAATAATATTTATTAGTGAGATGGAATTGGGATAAGTTGAAGATCATTATCCCTTCCCAAGGACCTTTAATTTCATCCAAATATGAGAAGAAAAGAGGAATTATTTAATTGGACATTAAAGATGCCTCATGGAAGCAATCTTGGCCAAGTAGAAAAAGAGGAATTAAATATTCAAAAGCACATGTTAGAATTTAATTAAAATAGTATATCTTGTGCAATTGGTTAAGGTAATTAAATGAAGCCTATTTGGTTATGAAGTACACCAAAGTGGCACCTTTTTTGGGCCAAAGAGGAGGGAAACGAATTAGTCAATTAGCGAGGCAAATAATTATGACAAGTTAGGAAGATATAAGCTTAAGTTCAAAGAACATGTCATAAACTAATATAATATTACTTCTTAAAGGAGAGTGTAAGAGATATTTTATGAAGTCTTCATCTTCATCTTTCTCTTCTCATTTTTGTCATACACAGCAAAATATATAGAGAGAGAGAGAGAAGCTTGAGAAACATAGAGAGAAGGAGAAGCACAAGAGGAAAATTAAAGATAAGCTTTGAGATTTCAAGTAGTTAATCTTCCTAACTTGTGTAATAGCTTCTCTAAACTCTTGTTCTTCATGGAAAACCATATGTAGCAAGCAAATCTTCGAGGTTGAGGGGAGAGGGGGAGACGCCTAGAGAAAGAAAGTGTGAGGATCAAGAGGTAACTTCAAGAACTTTAATCTTTGTGGTAGTATGATGTTGTTGTCGTAGTTCTTGTCATGATTTGTGGTTTGGATTACTGATTTTGTAAAGTTGGGATGTTAACCCTAAGAGGTTATGCTGCCTAAATTTCCTTAAATAATGTCTAATAAGTGTTCAAAAGGCTTAACAAATGGTTAGGAGTGAAAAGGAGCAAGCTTGAAGGACTAAAACACAAAATCACATTTTTCCCTTTTAAGACTAAGTTTCGACCAATATTAGAGATAGGTGTTAGGGCTGGAATTTCATCAATTTGATTATTCCATTGTGTTCAGGAGGGACAATTGTGTAGGGTTGATGTTGATCACATTGGGAGAAAGGCCCTAGAAAGTAAAATTACGAAAATACCCCTAAAACCCTAAGTGGGGGCTGTCAAGAGCAAAACTTTAATTTGGCAGTGATTTTGAGAAAAACCAAGGTCAAAAATGGATTCTACATATAAAACTTTGTAGGAATAGCTTGGGTCAAAATTTCTGGAAAAGTACAGTTGGACCGGATAAAAATGGGCTTAAACTAGGTCCCTAGGGGCATTTTGGTTATTTTGCAGTTTTAAACTAATATAATAAACAAAAGTAATTTGGAAGAGTCTAAAGTGATACATGAATGTGTATTAACCTAATTCTTATAAACTTGGATTTTTAGGACTAAATTGTTGAGCCTGAGCCTGATCAAATTAAGGACTTATTAGTGAATAAAAAGGGATTTAAGGTAGTAACTCTTTCTTTCATACATTATGTGAATGTTTATATGCTTTGTGAATGCCATCTTCTATAATATGTATGATATATAGTCCCTATGAGTACACCGAAGTATCATGCCTATGGGTACACTAAATGTAGTACCTACAGGTACACTGAATTATAGTGCCTATGAGTACACCGAAACACAGTGCCTATGGGTATATTGATACACCTAGTTGGTGGTCTCAAGCCTAGCTGAGGTACAAAAGTAGTAGGGGTTACAATAGTGGTTGACTCTAAACGTTTCCGACTGAACTAAATTATACTGACTTAACTGAATTATGTGTTATTATATTATTACTGTATGTGGTACTTGGCATATTTATTATTGCATTTTTAATGATTGATTGTCTATTACTACTGAGATTCTCTCAAATCTCACCCTTTCCATAAATGTATAAAGTTTGCAATAGCAGAAAGCGGCTCTGAAGGCATGATTGTATTTTTTGGCAATTGAAGGTTTTAGTCAAGATCGTGTAAAAATGTTAGTTATATGAGGACCATTTTTATTATTTTAAGGTCTGTAATCACTATAAACACACCTTGTAGGAGATTCCTATAAAATACTTGTATACATTTTATCAGTATTTCTATACTATTCCTGTATTCCCGTTAAACCACGCATTGCTACTCTGATTAATATCAATGATAAGAGATATGTAAGATGGGGTCTTATACTCAACTGGGCCTAGATCACTTTCAATGGTGCAGTGGGGTCTACAAACCCCTATGACTCCTAGGTCTAGGTCTCGCACAACTTAACTTGGGACAACTGAATCCGCCCTTGCCATTTTATGAAACAATCAATTATTATTATTATTATTAATTAGTTTTATAAACAATAAATAAAACAATTTGATATCTTACAATGGCCTCCTCTGCCTGCTGAGACGTCGGAGTCCCATCCCGATGTCTATGGGTGACAGTGAATAATTCCCTATAGTCCGTCCGGCGGTTCTCCTCCTCAGCTTCCTATCCTAAAATAATAAAAACATTCAATTAGTATTATAAAAAATAAAATAATAAATCTAAAATTAATTGACATTGTAAAAAATTATCAATTCATTGTAAGTAACAGTAAATGCCTTTGATCCAGCTATGTGATAGATCCTCTTCTACCCTCTGGTCTTCGTCTTTCTCAGAGAAAGAGCCTGCATAAAAAACACAAAATTAAAATTATGAAAAAAATATAAAAAAGTAATAAATATTAAAAAGTATTAAAAAAAATTATTTAGAAAGTATCATTATCAAAAAAATCACATGTCCCTCTAAGCTCCTCATGTACTAGACAAAACTCACCCAGTTATTAAGTGGGACACCGTCTGGGACATTCTCGATCAGATGCTATAGTGGTATCATCCCATCCTTATTCACATTGTGGAAGAGACTATTCCTATTGTTCTTCTAGCCATCCCTTATCTTTATCAATGTGTACTTCTTCCTATTATTTTAGATGGCAAACTTATTTTGTAACACAATCGAATAAACAACAATTAAATACAATTAATTACAAATCATACAACTAATAAATAATAATTAAATAAAATTAATTACAATTAATACAATGAATGAATAATAATTAAATAAAAATTACAAATGATGCAATTAATAAATAACAATTTAATACAATTAATTATAAATGATGCAATTAATAACTAATAGTTAAATACAACTAATTATAAAAGAAATTGATTAATAATAATTAATTACAAACTATATAATATAATTAAATGCAAGTAATTACCTTCATAGTGTCATCCCACGCTAGATCCTTCGACATCTTCAAAACATTCTTCCAGGCCTTGAAGTATATGGGGAACCACATCTAATTCAAGCCTAGCTCGTTCAGATAGCAGTTGAACAAGTGACCTCCATTCTCAATCAACTAGTCTGTGGCTTCACTCAACAAATCTATCGTACGTAGTGTCCGGTCCAGGCTATTGAGACTGGCCACGTCTAGTCTCCTGGTCAAAATGTTCCCCTGCTCATCTTCACAATTCACCACATACATTAATTAAATTTTGATCTAGATTTAACCTATACAATTTCAATATTAAATTTATTAAAACAATAATTACATTTACCTTGCACCTATACTTCAAACTACATCGATCAAGTAGACGGCTGTCAAGGGTTATTATGGTCCTAAGCCTAACTGCTCCATGTCACTGAGAGGAATTCACAAGTCAAACTCCTAGTTCTTATTGTAATCGCTAACACTCAAGTAGCCCCCATCTCCCTGAGTAGGAGCATGTAGTGTGGTCGCCTCCTGTGGGGCCAACTGCTGTAGTTGTGAAGCTATCTACTATGGCTGTTGTGGCACGTCAGCTACTTTGCCCCCTCCTCTTCCACTACTCCCTTGCAGAATAGGTCTAGGGGGAAGCTCAGCCTCCTTTCCCTTCCCCTTGTCTCTCTCAGAAGTCATAACTACAAAAAAATAAAAAAAATTAAAAATTAGCAACATTTATATCAAATCATACAATAATAGGCAAAAAATGAAATAAAGGACTTAGCTTTACTAACTTCAAGTGGCAAACTCTATAAAAAGCTTGAGAGAAACCTAAGATCCAAAGAAAAAATCTTAGAGTGCTCATAAGAAATCAAATTGGCAAAAATGTGGAAATAAGGGGTTAGTGTGCTTTTATAACGCAAGATTTTGTAATGGTTTTAAAAGAAATCGCTACCGTAACTACTACAAAATGCATGCCTCGATGAATGTAAAACTTTGTAGCAGTTATTTATGACTGCTACAAACTTATGAACACTTTGTATTCTATGGCAGTTATAAGTTGTAACCACTATAAATATCTCTATAGCCGCTACAAATAGATGACCATTTGCATTCTATAGCAGTTACTGTCACAGAAATTGCTACAAAGTAACAAGCACAATAGTCGCACCAGCTGTAATATCCTAAAAAGCGATTAAGGGCTAATGACTTCAAAAATGAATGTAAGTATTGTTGAATAAACACTTTTGGAGAATGGGTGATGGGAATTTGGATGTTTTAATGATTCCAATGGGTTCCTTGTGGAAATTTGTGTGGGGAGAGTGTTTATTGTGAAATTGGAACCATCGGGAACAATTGTGCAAAAGTTGGAAACTCTGTCCATTGAAACTCTGTATAGGGCAGTCGATTTGTATGGATGTTTTAAATATGCAAATGGTGTCTAAACATTCTGAAATTTTCCAGTCTTAAAGTTCACATTACAAGCTTCAAAATTGACATATAAGTTGTGCCATTTCAATTTTTGAGCTAAGAGTTATGATTTTCGAAAGTTTGGGATGGAAACTGGAATCTGTTTTGGAGCAGTATGGACTTTTGTCCAATTCTGTATTTTTGAGTTTATTAAATGCAGTGATCCATATTTTTCCATTAAATAGGACTTAAATGCTTTCCATTGGCTTTGGGATCACCCCATTTTGAGTTTTCTAGAATTAGTTATGATTTTTCAAAGTTTGGGCAGAAATCTGTAGAATTTTGTAAAAATCCGAAATTGATGGAAATGTAGTAAATAATTAGAAAATAATATTATATTATATTAAATCATCATCCACCTCCTCCATTAGCCCAAAACCGTGACATTCAGTTGCAACAAGAGAGAGAAGGTGCAAGAAATTCTAGAGAGAGAAGGAGAAGAGAACTTGTATGGTAAGTCGATTTCTTCGGTAAATCCTTACTTAACGCGTATAACTCCGCTCCTAAGCTATTATTCTATGTTCTTCAAGGTTTGTGGAGCACAAATTTGGGTTTTCTAAGGTTAGGGTTTTCAGCCACCTTGAGGAAAAGCTAGTGGGAGCTTGAGATAACTTTGAAACTTTCGTATATTGCTTATTCTGGCTGCTGTTGGCAATTTAATCGGTGAAATTTCACCGGATTGCCATTGGTTTTAAAGTTTGGAAATGATATGGCGTAGGGGTTATGCTGCCCAAATTGGGTCTTAATGTTAGTTGTAACCTAATGTAATGATTAATAAAGTGGTTAGGAGTCGAAAGGAATAGGTTTAAGAAGCCGAAACCGAAAAACACCGATTCTTTCCAAGTATACCAAGATTTCGGCCAGGGCTAGATCTGAGGGTTAGAGTTGGATTTTCAATGATTTGATGGTTCTATTGAGTTCAGGAGCGAAAATTAGGTGGAGTTACAGTTGGTCACTTTCTTGGAAAAGGCCGAAAAAGCATAATTACGAAAACGCCCCTAAAACCCTTAAAGTGGGGCTGTCAAGGTTAATGTTGTAATTTGATATTGAATTTGATAATTTCGAGTTTGGAAATGGATTCCTTGGGCGAAAATATGTCAGAATAGCCCATGTCAAAATTTCGGGAAAAGTACAGCCGGACCGGGTATGGCCGGGCTGGGTCCCGGGGGCATTTTTGTAAGTTTTCCTAATAGGCTCATATAACCCCCATAAACACTATGGGAGTGTCTAAATTGTATTTTGGAATTGTAGGATCAAGTTGTGAGCCCAGTGGTTCGCACGTTTTACGATGCACACTAAAAGGTGGTCTTTGAGATAGTACTCCCTAACCATTTAGGCATGTGTCTAGGCTTCTAGTAGCCACCTAAAGAGTCCAAGTGATAACCAACTTTAAGTGTTCTGAAGGTGAGAATTTGGAATAGAGAATAACCTATCATCCTTGACTTTCGTTTATAGGGTTCGACATTTGTCCTAATCGCAAGCAACCTGTGCCGGCACACGTCAGGAAAGAACAAGGTAGTGACTCTTTTCCCTTATACTATAAGTGATACATGGTATGTTTGTTTGATCATTGTTTGTGTGTCTATCACCTGCGGCCCATCAGTGTTGACGGTGGGAGGATCATACCTTCGAGACGGTGGAATACGGGGGATGAGACTATGTAAAAGCCAAAAGGCTATTTGTGTAACCTTCACCTGCGGCCCATCGGTGTTGACGGTGGGAGGACCGTGCCTTCGGGGCGGTGGAATACGGGTGATGAGATTATGTAATTATGTTCATATATGGCAGCCGGTGTGCTGTGCTTTATGCTGTGATGCTGCTTGATGATTTTCTTGCATGCTTTGTGATTACATGTGGTATGAGTGATTTGTTACTACTGGGATTCTTTTGAATCTCATTCTTTCCATTGACTAACCTTTAGACAGGGCAAGTGGCTCCAAGGGAAAGGAGACGACCAAGGGTGGATAGGGCTCCTTAGGGAGATTTATATTTTGGTGTTGGTTATCATGTTTTGTTGGGAGATCACCGTATATCTTATAAATGTTGTTTTGGAGACAGTGATGTAATCCCCTGATGGGAATTTATAAACCCTTAGTTTATGTATGAAACCTGGGGGTTGCTGGGATTTTGTTGTACACTCTGATATGTAAATGTGATGTAACTGCACAGGGTAATTATATTCGAGTTATGGAATTTGAGACCAGGGTAAGGCATAAATTTTGAAAATATTTGTGAAAACCCTTATGTAAGGAAGGGATTGTAAATGAGTTTGATTATTATTGGTCTCTATTTCATTTTAAAATACGTATTTCGAATCATAATTATGAAGGTGGTTACATTTTTGGTATCAGAGTTGTAGTTCCTGGCAAGGGTAGAGTTGCTAGGATAGATCCCTTAGTGGGCTTTAGGGATAGAAGATCATTTGTGAATAGTGTATGCACATGTACGTTCTATTGATATGGATATATACGAGACTTATGAATATTTGTGCATACTATTTCTGCTATATTAATGGGGTAAGTTATTTGTAGAATGAAGAAAACTAGAGGACGCCCCAATACTCAGCAAATAGACCTTGAGGTGGATGTGGTCAATGATAATCCACCGGACCCGATGCAAGAATTGATGGGTCTGATTAAAGATCAGAGGGACATGATTACTGAGCTGAGAGAGGAACTCAGAGAAGAGAAGGCTAAAAGAAATGAGGATCAGGGTCCGTCCACATAAGAGGAGACCCAGGAGGGGACTCATAGGCAAGAAACTGCGAAAGGGTCGATACGACCACTCGAGTCACCTCTTCACGCTGGACCAAACCAGGTGTCGTATAGAGTTCCAATTAGAGAGGAAAGAGATATGTAATTTTGGGTTTCAAGATTCTGTAAGCACTTGCCTCTGGCGTTCAAAGGGAGATTTGATCCCCAAGCAGCTGAAGATTGGTTGAACAGGCTGGAAAAGATATTTGAGGTCCTTGGGTACCAGGATGAGGTGAAGCCACGTCTTGCAGTTTATAAGCTCGAGGGGGATGCAGATTATTGGTGGCGGAACATTGCCTTAACATTGAAAAGCAAAAATGTATCGTTGACTTGGGAATTGTTTCAACAAGAATTCAATGAGAAATACTTTCCCAAATTAGTGCTGCTCGAGAAGGAAACTGAATTTCTGAACATCAGACAAGGGGACATGGAAACCTTTGATGATTATCTGTCCCGTTTTATCCGTTTGTCTCGGTATTCTTCTTATCTTCAGGAGGCAGATAATGAAGAGTTGAGTGCAGACATGCTTATTCGTGGTTTGCGACGAGAGCTGAGGAAGAGGTTAGCTACACACTTGTTCACCAACTTTAACAAGGCAGTGGAAGAGTGTAGAATTACAGAAAATAATTTGAGGGAATTGTATCCTGCCAAAGCTCCTGGTAATCGCAGTGAACCCAGTAAGGGTAATACTTCCTAGAAGCGGAAGGGCCAGGGATCCTCTTCGTCTTGGGGTACTGGTAAGAAGCCCTACCAGCCCAGAGATCGGGAGCCCCAGAAATCTTTGACAGAATGGGTATGTCCCCATTGCAACAAGCTACACTACGGTAGAAATTGTCGGGGCGAAATGATATGCTTTAATTGCAAGCAACCAGGCTATCTTTCTAGAGATTATCGGCAGCCTCAGGCAGAGCAGCGACCGAGGACTCAGGGTTGAGTATTCGCCATGATTCATGAGGAATCCCGAAAGTCCCCTGATCTTATTCAAGGTAAAATTCTCCTTGATGGTAATGTGTTACAAGCATTGTTTGATTCAGGTGCGAGTCACTCTTTCATTGCTTATAATTGCGTGAAGCGCCTGGGTATGCATGTACATAAATTGCCCTTTGATTTAGTTGTGTCGACGCCAATGGGTGTCAAGGCTATAGCTGTCGAAGCCTACCTAAATTGTGTCATAACTGTGGAGGGGCACCAATCTATTGTTGATTTGATTTGTTTGCCGCTCTATCAATTAGAAGTCATTTTGGGTTTTCAATTGGTTGACGGCAAATAATGTGCTATTAGATTGTGGGAATAAGAGGATAGTTTATCCTATTTCTCAAAGTGTTAAGGATGTGAATGGCAGTCTGAATTTACTTTCAATGGCCTAAGCTGAGAAATATTTAGAGAAAGGTTGCCAGGGGTATATGGTGTTCTTTTTTATTCAAAGAGAGACCGGAGAAACTTTGAGTAGTATACCCGTGGTAAATGAATTCCCTGAGGTATTTCCTGATGACCTTAGTAGATTGCCTCCAGAAAGGGAAGTTCAATTCCCAATCGAGATTGTGCCTGGAGCTGGTTCTATTTCAAAGGCCCCATATCGTATGGCCCCAAATGAAATGGCGGAATTAAAGAAGTAGATTGAAGACTTGCTTGAGAAAGGGTTCATTAGACCCAGTGTGTCACCTTGGGGAGCTCCAGTGTTATTCGTCAAAAAGAAAGATGGGAGTCTATGTTTGTGTATTGATTATAGAGAACTGAATAAGATTACTGTCAAGAACAAGTACCCTTTCCCAAGAATCGATGACCTTTTAGATCAACTGTCTGGCTCATGTGTGTTTTCAAAGATTGATCTAAGGCCAGGATATCATCAGCTGCGTGTGAAAGCAGAAGATGTTTCAAAAACTACTTTTAGAACTAGGTATGGGCATTATGAGTTTCTGGTGATGCCATTTGGGCTAACCAATGCACCTGCGGTATTCATGGATTACATGAACTGTGTCCTCTGACAGTATCTAGATCAGTTTGTTGTTGTGTTTATTGATGATATTTTGATGTACTCCAAGAGTATAGAGGAGCATGAGCATCATTTGAGGATTGTGTTGAACATCTTGCGTAAGAAGCAGCTCTATGCCAAATTGAGTAAATGCGAGTTTTGGTTGGCAAAAGTAAAATTCTTAGGCCATGTTATCTCACATGAAGGGGTCTCTGTAGATCCTAGTAAGGTGGAAGCAGTACTGGATTGGAAGAGGCCAGAAACTGTTGTTGAGGTATGCAGTTTTCTGGGTCTTGCTGGTTACTACTGGAGATTCATTCAAAATTTCTCCCGTATTGCTTTGCCAATGACCAAGCTCACGAGAAAAGATCATTTGTTTTTGTGGGATGAGAAATGTGAAAATTGCTTTGTGGAGCTGAAGGAGAGATTGACTATGGCACCTGTGTTGATTATACTTAATCCCAGCTTGACTTATATTGTGTATAGTGATGCGAGTAAGCAGGGATTGGGGTTTGTCCTTATACAGCAGGGACGTGTGGTGGCCTATACCTCTCGACAACTCAAACCTCATGCAATGAACTATCCCACCCATGATCTGGATCTTGCGGCCATTATGTTTGCTTTGAAAATTTAGCGGCATTATTTGTATGGTGTGACGGTATAACTATACTGCTATCACAAAAGTCTCAAGTATTTGTATGATCAGAAAGAGTTGAATATGAGACAGCGTCGTTGGATGGAGTTGCTTAAGGACTACAACCTGGAAATCAAATATCATCCGGGTAAAGCAAATGTAGTCGCGGATGCTCTTAGTCGAAAGATGATGCTTGTGGCAGCAATGATGATACAAGAAGGGAAATTGATAGCGGATTTTCGAGATTTGAACTTGTCAAATCAGATCAACTACGCCACTATACTGTTTCCCAAGGGGAAAGTGACTTGAGAGCTGAAATTGAAGAAGCTCAGAAGTAATATGGCTGGATACAGCGAAACCTAGCTCGGATTGAATGGGGAAAAGCTCAGGGCTATGATCTATTGCTTAGTGGATTGGTTCGCTATCAGAAGAGAATCTGTGTTCCACTAAAGGCGGAGTAAGACAGAAGATTTTGGATGAGGCGCACAAGAGTTGATATACTCTTCATCCTGGTATAACCAAAATGTACCATAATCTGAAGTCTATGTATTGGTGGCCAGGTTTGAAGAGTGATGTGACAAAATATGTAGCGAGGTGTCTCACTTGCCAGAAGGTAAAAATTGAGCACCAAAGACCACCTGGTTTGCTTCAAAGTCCTGAGATTCCGGAATGGAAATGGGAAAGTGTGACCATGGACCTTATTGTAGGATTGCCCAGAATCAGGAATTATGATGCGATCTGGGTGATTGTGGATCGGTTAACAAAGTCAGCACACTTCTTACCAATCAATGCTGGTTATTCTCCAGACAAACTAGCAGAGATTTACATTCGAGAAATTATGAAGCTCCATGGTGTACCAAAGAACATCATTTTCGATCGAGATCCCCGATTCAATTCTAGATTCTAGAAAGCTTTACATGGGGCATTAGGTACTCAGCTAAGATTCAGCACAGCTTTTCATCCTCAGACGGATGGACAATCAAAGAGGACCATTCAGACATTAGAGGATATGTTGAGAGCTTGTGTCCTCGACTTCAAAGGGAATTAGGATCACTTTCTTCCACTTACTGAATTTGCCTACAACAATAGTTATCATACTAGCATTCAGATGGCGCCATACGAAGCGTTGTATGGGAGGAAGTGTCAATCACCCCTGTGCTGGAATGAGTTGTCCGAAAGGAAGCTTTATAGGCCAGATCTTATTGATCAAACCTTAACACAAATTCAAGTCATTCAAAAGAGGCTCCTTGCAGCGCAAAATCAACAAAAAAGCTACACTGACAAGAGAAGAAGACCTTTAGAGTTTGAGGTTGGTGATCATGTGTTTCTAAGGATGTCACCAGTCACCGGCATCGGGAGAGCTATCAAGCAAAAGAAGTTGAGCCCAAGGTATATAGGTCCTTTTGAGATTCTTGCAAGAATTGGGCCTGTTGCGTATTGAATAGCCCTACCCCCAAACTTGAGCAAACTCCATTATGTGTTTCACGTTTCCCAACTGAAGAAGTACCAATCGGATCCATCTCACATTGTTGAGTATGAAGAAGTTGAGTTACAAGACAACTTCACCTATGCAGTAGAGCCAGAACATATTATCGATCGAGAAGAACGACAGCTCAGACATCGAAGCATTCCGTATGTGAAGGTGATATGGAAGGGAATGACTCAAAGAGAAGCAACTTGGGAAGCAGAAGCAGACATGCGTAGGCGATATCCGGGGTTTATGGCTTTAGTGGTGTGACAAATTTCAAAGACGAAATTTATTTTACGGGGGGAGAAATGTAATATCCCAAAAAGCGATTAAGGGCTAATGACTTCAAAAATGAATGTAAGTATTGTTGAATAAACACTTTTGGAGAATGGATGATGGGAATTTGGATGTTTTAATGATTCCAATGGCTTCCTTGTGGAAATTTGTGTGGGGAGAGTGGTTATTGTGAAATTGGAACCATCCGGAACAATTGTGCAAAAGTTGGAAACTCTGTCCATAGAAACTCTGTATAGGGCAGTCGATTTTTATGGATGTGTTAAATATACAAATGATGTCTAAAAATTCTGAAATTTTTCAGTCTTAAAGTTCACATTCCAAGCTTCAAAATGGACATTAATTTGTACCATTTCAATTTGTGAGCTAAGAGTTATGATTTTCCAAAGTTTCGGATGGAAACTGGAATCTGTTTTGGAGCAGTATGGACTTTTGTGCAATTCTGTATTTTTGAGTTTATTAAATGCAGTGATCCATATTTTTCCAATAAATAGGACTTAAATAGCTTTCCATTGGCTTTGGGATAACCCCATTTTTATTTTTCTAGAATTAGTTATGATTTTTCAAAGTTTGGGCAAAAAATCTGCCAGAATTTTGTAAAAATCCGAAATTGATGGAAATTTAGTAAATAATTAGAAAATAATATAATATTATATTATATTAAATCATCATCCACCTCCTCCATCAGCCCAAAACCGTGACATTCAGCTACAACAAGAGAGAGAAGGTGTGAGAAATTCTAGAGAGAGAAGGAGAAGAGAACTTGTACGGTAAGTCGATTTCTTCGGTAAATCCTTACCTAACGCGTATAACTCCGGTCCTAAGCTATTCTTCTATGTTCTTCAAGGTTTGTGGAGCACAAATTTGGGTGTTCTAAGATTAGGGTTTTCAGCCACCTTGAGGAAAAGTCAGTGGGAGCTTGAGGTAACTTCCAAACTTTCGTATATTGCTTATTCTGGCTGCTGTTGGCAATTTAATCGGTGAAATTTCACCGGATTGCCATTGGTTTTAAAGTTTGGAAATGATATGGCGTAGGGGTTATGCTGCCCAAATTGGGTCTTAATGTTAGTTGTAACCTAATGTAATGATTAATAAAGTGGTTAGGAGTCGAAAGGAACAGGTTTAAGAAGCCGAAACCGAAAAACACCGATTCTTTCCAAGTATACCAAGATTTCGGCCAGGGCTAGATCTGAGGGTTAGAGTTGGATTTTCAATGATTTGATGGTTCTATTGAGTTCAGGAGCGAAATTTAGGTGGGGTTACAGTTGGTCACTCTCTTGGAAAAGGCCGAAAAAGCATAATTACGAAAACGCCCCTAAAACCCTTAAAGTGGGGCTGTCAAGGTTAATGTTGTAATTTGATATTGAATTTGATAATTTCGAGTTTGGAAATGGATTCCTTGGGCGAAAATATGTCAGAATAGCCCATGTCAAAATTTTGGGAAAAGTACAGCCGGACCGGGTATGGCCGGGCTGGGTCCCGGGGGCATTTTTGTAAATTTTCCTAATAGGCTCATATAACCCCCAGAAACACTATGGGAGTGTCTAAATTGTATTTTGGAATTGTAGGATCAAGTTGTGAGACCAGTGGTTGGCACGTTTTACGTGCACACTAAAAGTTGGTCTTTGAGATAGTACTCCCCAACCCTTTAGGCATATGTCTAGACTTCTAGTAGCCACCTAAAGAGTCCAAGTGATAACCATCTTTAAGTGTTCTGAATGTGAGAATTTGGAATAGAGAATAACCTGTCGTCCTTGACTTTGGTTTATAGGGTTCGACATTTGTCCTAATCGCAAGCAACCTGTGCCGGCACACGTCAGGAAAGAACAAGGTAGTGACTCTTTTCCCTTATACTATAAGTGATACATGGTATGTTTGTTTGATCATTGTTTGTGTGTCTATCACCTGCGGCCCATCGGTGTTGACGGTGGGAGGATCGTACCTTCGAGACGGTGGAATACGGGGGATGAGACTATGTAAAAGCCGTAAGGCTATTTGTGAAAGCCAAAAGGCTATTTGTGTAACCTTCACCCGCGACCCATCGGTGTTGACGGTGGGAGGACCGTGCCTTCGGGGCGGTGGAATACGGGGGATGAGATTATGTGATTATGTGCATATATGGCAACCGATGTGCTGTGCTTTATGCTGTGATGCTGCTTAATGATTTTCTTGCATGCTTTGTGATTACATGTGGTATGAGTGATTTGTTACTACTGGGATTCTTTTGAATCTCATTCTTTCCATTGACTAACCTTCAGACAGGGCAAGTGGCTCCAAGGGAAAGGAGACGACCAAGGGCGGATAGGGCTCCTTAGGGAGATTTTTATTTTGGTGTTGGTTATCATGTTTTGTTGGGAGATCACCGTTTATCTTATAAATGTTGTTTTGGAGACAGTGATGTAATCCCCTGATGGGAATTTATAAACCCTTAGTTTATGTATGAAACCTGGGGGTTGCTGGGATTTTGTTGTACACTCTGATATGTAAATGTGATGTAACTGCACAGGGTAATTATATTCGAGTTATGGAATTTGAGACCAGGGTAAGGCATAAATTTTGAAAATATTTGTGAAAACCCTTCTGTAAGGAAGGGCTTGTAAATGAGTTTGATTATTATTGGTCTCTATTTCATTTTAAAATACGTATTTCGAATCATAATTATGAAGGTGGTTACACCAGCTTCATGCCTTATGGGGCTATGTTGGTACCACATCTGTCGCTATTACTATGGATTAATTGCTACAAAATAACCATGTCAAATTTGAAGCCAAAATTTGTAGTGGTTATCTCACTTGTAAACTGCTACAAAATGCATATCCTACCCCGCGCACCACTTGGTGTGAGTCATACATTGTAAATTTGTAGCGGTTTTGCTTAAAACCACTACAAACCCTTATATTTTAGCGGTTTATTTCAACCGCTACAAACACACCGCTACGAATTGTTATTTGTTTTGTAGTGATCTCCTAATGAAACATATTTCACAATTATGTAGATTTTTTCTCTTGTGTATCTCTTGAAATGTAATTGAAAAACTTGTGGCCTATAAATAGTATACATGCACCAAATGATTGTAAGTCTTAAGATGAATGAGAACCCGCCCCCTTTTCTCTTGTCTTTTCCATTTCTCTCACCTTTAATCTCCCGTATGTTTCTTATTTTTATAATATGTTATTAGCATGAGTTCTCTCAAGCATGTTATATTATTTCTTTATATTATTATGTTGTTCATTCTATACATTTTAATTATGTTATTTTGTCATCGTGCTATTGTGTTATTTGTTAGTTTTTAGTCATTCTCATTATATTGTTTGTTGTATATATGTTTATTATGTTGTTCATCTCACATGATACTATTTTATGATCTTTATGTTATTATACCTTTCTATTTTTTTTATTATGTTATTTGTTGTTCCATACTATATTTATTATTTTATTTTACATGATCTATTTTTATGTTTCCCATTGTTAACTCTTTTTTTATCTGTTTTTATGTCTTTCCTTTGTTTTATATTATATTGTTATTCTATTACTATTTACATCATTTCATTGTGTTGATTTATGTTTCTTTTATTTGTAATTTGGTGCTTAGCCAATTACGCCATTTATATTATTTTGGCCTTTATGAAGTTTTAAGTTGAATGTGTGTGTGTGTTGTTTATATAATTGATAGTATTCTATATGATTCTATATGATTATGAGTTTATCTATTTTTTATATTATGAATTTAAATTTACTTAATTTAATTTATTTTGTTGTTGTATTATTATATTTTATTGAATGGTTAGCAGCCATAATACTCTGTAATTTGTGATTGGATGACCAAAAGTCACATCACTTTTATAATGATTCTTCATTAATTAAAGGAACACTATTGGTTCAGTAAATGATGTGACAAGAAAAATTTTGGCACTTTGATGACTAATTGTTACATATCAAGCCCTGAAGGCACTTATAGACCCCAGCATGAAAGTACTTCTTTTTGCTCTACTTTTTATTTTAGTTTTGTATTTTATCTCTTTTCTCCTCTTGAGCACTATTATTGTGCCTAACATATGTGTAGTTCTTTCTTAGTTCATAAACAATTCTTGATTGGAAAGCATACAAATAATCTACAATTTTGATTTTATTTTGGTGTTGATAAGCCATTATCTTCTCCCCCAATTGCTTGTCTTGTTATTTCTTCTACTCCATAGCATTCTGATATGACATGTATAAGTTGCATACATTAATCATGATATGATAAATTATATTATATATTTATATCAAAATCAAATTAGTTTTAAGTGACATTTTCAAGGAAAAAAAGAAAAATCATATATGTCACATTTGAATTGAGAAATGAGAATTTATTTAATGAGAAAATTCATTATGGATAGTTTATGTTAATTTTGATTTGTTGGACAAAATCATTTTTGTAAATTATATATCTATATATAGTGCAAGTAAATTTGTGGATGCTTAAATAATTGGAAAAATTTTGAAAGAAGACTATAAATATCATAATTATTCATTATTTTGTATTATAATGCATTTGCATTTACATTCCTCTCAAAATAAGTTTAGCCCAAAAATACCACAAATAATTACAATGAGATCTTTATGTATTTTGATCATGGATTCCTTTATATTTCTTTATGTGGTGAAAGATGTACATTGAATATGTATTAAAAGAATTAAATTGAAGTACATTATTATTGATCAGTATTGAAGCTATATAGAAATGCAATAACATATGTTAGTTCTAGAAGAACTAATATAGATTTTTTCAGGGTGAAAGAAGAATTAATCATGAAAATTTATTACCCATAAATTTACAAAAAGCTTTGATTTGTTAAAGGGTATGAAAGTGATAGCCCAATTTGATTGAAATTCGTGATTGCATGTGAGGTATGTTACCATACAAGTGTGAGTTAATATTGAAAAGCTCTATTTATATACTTCATATAACACCTCAAATTTTATTCACCAAAATGTACTGTAAATATTAGAAAGAGTCAATGAAATAAAATAGTGAATTTTGGAGAATGTAAATAATGCTGTCAGTGAGATTTTTTGTGAGGTTGTGAGTTTTTCATATGGTTTTAGATGAACAAATGAGGATCAAAACTTATAAAATTTTCTAAGGTGATAATAGATATCCTAAGCTTTAATTTGATAGGCAATGAGTAATTTTTGGAGCTATATGTAAAAAGTTATGAATTTTTGAAGTTTACTAAGTTAAACTAAAAAGTTTCTAGAACAGCATCCAAACAATTTAATTTTGGGAATTTTGTGCTTCTAATTGGTAAAGGCTATATTTTTCCTTGAAACTAGACTTAATACAGGTTCTATAGCCTTGAGAATCACTCTAATTCGATGTCTACAAATTTAGTTATGATTTTTCAAAATTTAGGTAGAAAATCTGCCAGAATTTTTAATTAATCTGAAAATTAAGGGAAAATTCAAAGTAAATGTTATAAAAAACATCGTGCTCCCCTTCCATGCTTCATAAAACCGTCATCCATGGAGAAATAATAGAGAGAGAGAGAGATTGGATTCTAGAGAGAGAAGGAGAATAAAACTCACAAGATAAGTCGATTTCTTCGGTGTATTCATTCCTAACATGTATAATCCTTCCTCTAAGCTTATCTTCTATATGGTTTAAGGTGTTCTGAAGCAAAAATTTCAGTATTAAAAGAGCTAGGGTTTCCACCAAAGAAGGAAAAACAAGAAGGAAGCTAAGGTGACTTCCTAAACTTCAATATTTGGTTATTATAACTATTGTGATTGATTTAATAGGTAAATTTCTGGTTGTTTTACTGTGGTTGTAAAATTTGGAAAACGTTAAACCGTAGACGTTATGCTGCCAAAATGGGGTCTAAAGGGTGGCTATAATGTAATTCAATAGTTAATAAAATAGTTAGGAGTAGAAAGGAGCAAGTATGAGAAGTCAGAATTGGAAAACCCTAAATTTCCTCAGAGAATTGTGAATTTTGGCCAAGTCCAGTTCAGGGGGTTATGGTTGAGTTCAGGAGGAAAATTAGGTGGCGCTATAGTTGATCACTTTTCCAGAAAAAGGCTTAAAAAGAATAATTTCCAAAACACCCCTGAAACCCTGAAATAAGGGATTTGAGGGGCATTCTAGTCTTTTAGCAATGAATTTGGTAATTCCAAATCTAGAAATAGACTCCTTATGCAAAAATATGTCAGAATAGCCAGGTCAAAATTTCAAGAAAAGTACACTATTCTTGTGTTGCTCACTGAACTGCACACAAGCACTCTAAAAAAAGGTGAAAATAAGATGAGGGTATGACATTTTAAGATCAGAGCCCAAGCAGTTCAAGAAGAGCCCAAAACGGTTTTGGCAGAGTAGCAGTTCTAGCAACAGGATAGTATACTGATATGTCTTGATTATATAATGACTGGACACATGCATGGATGGGGCTACCAAAGGAGTGAAACACCCTAGTTGGTGAACTAGCCTCTGAGGATTAGCAAATATTCGAAGGGCTACAAGTGGTGTAATACCAAACAGAGAATGGTCTAAGGACATTACAAAACCTGAGGAAACGAGTACGACCAAGCTAGTATGTGTAACCCCCTTCCTTGATAGTCGTTAATAAGGCTCTAAAACGTGTCAGTAAGTTAAACTAGAGACTAACAAATAATTCAAAATTCATTAGAGGTTCTGACTTCAAGACAGGATTCGGTCCTATGATAAAGTGGGTTTTCGAAAACATTTCAAATCCTGTTTAATACGGTCTTACTTTTACTTTTTGAATCTGTTTGGCCTGTTCGGTTCTGTTCCATTCCTAATATCAGAGAGCATAACAAAATTTCCTGATGAACACTTAGGTTTCATTTGTAATACCCTGAATTTTGAGATTTGAGGCTAGAGAATAAGCCTGAGATTAGTGAACTGCTAAGCCCCGGTTTAGCAAAATCCCAAATTGTGATTAAGGGTTAATGACTCCAAAAGTGGATGTCAATAGTGATAAATGAACCCTTTTGGAGATCAAGGTGTGATTTGGCACCCGATGTGATTCGTATGTGTTGTGAGCAGCGCCGAAACCCTGTATTTGAGTTCAACTATGGATTAACATCTAAATTGAATGAAAATAAGGGGAAGGGCGTATATATGGTGTAAATGTATGAGAAAATGATTTTGATGGTGAGTCCAAGTGGATTGCCATAATCAAGGGCAAAACGGTAAAGTTACCGACCGATTGGTCAGTTACCGAAGAGGAAACTCATTGGTAACTTCAAGATCAATGGTTGAGATTGATTTGTGTAGAGATCAAAGGGTGGAATCCCATGTGGTTGTGCTCATGTGAGCTCATGGGATGTGTGTCAAGATGGTGACACTTGGCACTTTGTGAGCCCTTGGATTTTGGTCAAATATTCAACTCATTTTCTCTCCTCTCTATTTGGACGTTTTTGAGGCCCCAAAAACTGATCATCATCTTCATCTTCACTCCCTCTCTCTCTCAACTCCATGGACGCCAAGCACAAGGGGAGGAAAGGGAAAACTAGAGGTGAGATTTTGGTTGGTTTATGGTCCTCTAATGCTCTAATGTCCTTCTATAAAGTTGTTCATAGTGATGAGAGCTTCATCTCTATGGTTTTAGATTCTTGATTGGTGGTGTTTAATGGCTTGAGGAAATTTGGAAAGATGAAGAATCAAGGAATTGGTTTGGGAAAGAGGAAGAGGTGAGTATTTGAAGCCTTTTGATCTAAGTTTTGTGATTTGTGGATGAGTTTAGTGAATTTTGAATTTTGCCCTGATTTTCTTGTGATTTTGGATTGGATGAATTGGGTTGTGTTTTATGTTGAAAATGGTGCCATGTTGTGGTATTTGGCCATTGGAATTGGTTTGAGAACTTGGAATGAAAAGAATGACAATGTGTGATTGTGTGGTGGTTTTGTGATGACATGTTATGATTATTGGTAAAACATGTTAATGTGATGTGAATTTGGTTGATTTGGTATTTCCAATGGATTCCTTGTGAAATTTTGTGTGAGAATGATGTTTGATATGAAAATTGGACCATTGGAAGCCAATTGTGCAAATTTGGGAGTTCTGTCTGGGCAGTCTTGTTGTGTGGACGTTTTGACTGGGCAAATGAAGTCAGAAAATTATGAAAATTTTCAGTCTTAAATTTCACATCCCAAGCTTCAAAATGGACATATAATTTGTTCCATTTCGTGTTGGGAACTGGGATTTATAGCTGTCCAAACTTTGGCATCAAAACTGGACCCTGTTTTGGTACAGTGTTAGGTTTTTGGTAAATCTGGACTTTTGTGGTGATTTCAAGTATAGGAAAATATTTTTCCTGTGTAGAGGACTTGAATAGCTTTAATTTGGCTTTGGGATCACCTCATTTCGATTTTTTTGGAATTAGTTATGATTTTTGGAAGTTCAGCTAAGAAACTGAATTTCTTGGGCCGCAGCCCGTGGATTCTGGGCCGCAGCCCAAATGTTTATGGGCAGTTTTGGGCCGCGGCCCACCACCAAAAATCAGTATTTTGGACTTTTAAAAGGTGATCTTTGGTCAAGTGTTTCCCAAGCCTTTAGGCATATGTTTAGGCTTTGATTAGCCACCTAAAGGTGTTAAATGATAACCAACTTAAGTGTTTGAGAGTTAAGGAATTGGAAAAGGGATTAACCCTATATCCTTGTTTGGTTATAGGATTTGATGTTCGCCTGGACGTGATTCGGTATTTGTTCTGATCGCGAGTAAGCGGAGCTGGAGCATACGTGGAAAGAGGGTAGGGAACTTACCTCTTTTGCATGCTTTGATATTTGTGTTTGTGTTTTGATGCATGTATTGCTTTGCTTGATTATGTGAAACATGTATGAATGATTGTAGCTCTGTTTCTAGTTATGCTATGGCCATGAGTATGTTGTTGAAACATTGAGCACGCAGATATGTCATTATGTGAACATGAGATATGTATTGCAAGCATGTCATGCATTAAACACATATCATACATGCATATAGGTATCTGTTTCCTACTGAGATTCTCTAGAATCTCACCCTCCCCTATCAACCATTTCAGACAGGGTAGGTGGATCAAGGATGGAGCAAGAAGTCAAGGGCGGCTAGGGCTCCCATTGGAGTTTGGTTGTGATAGTTGGTTATCATCCTAGATGGGATATTTGGATTTGGATGTGTACATATGGATGAGTATATTTGGTTCTGTATTTGAAATGAGTTATTGGATATTTGTATATGTATGAGAAAGATTTGTGTAATCCCCATATGAAAGCTTGTAATGGGCGAATATGCCCTATAAAGTTTGAGTTAATGTATGGAACCCGGGATTGCCAGGATTATTATATTGCGTACTCTGTTATATTTAAATGTGATTTATCTTTGTGTAGTAATTATATTCGGAATGTGAATGTGAGACCATGTTATAAACGATTTCGAAAGGTATTTATGAAAACCCCATCTGGTAGACGGGTTTGTAAAATGTAGTTTTGTTTCTTATTGGTCTCTATTTCACTTTAATCGTGTATTTCGGATATAATTACGGCAGGGGGTTACATCATTCATTCACTAAAAGGGTTTATAGGGCATGTTCACCCGTTTCAGTTCCCATACTGAGGATTACATACAGCTTCACTAGTTTTCATCATATACAATATATAATTCATCTTAAAAACTGATAACCAACACAAAACCCTAATCTCCTAGCCAAGAGCACTAGCCACCCTTCGTTCCCTGCTTCTTCTTCGATCCACTTCCCTGGCTGTAGGTTAGTCATTGGAAGAGTGAGGTTCATATGAATCTCAGTAGTAACATTTTTGTTATATGACATATAATTTACCAAAGCATGTAAGCAATTATCACAAAGCAGTATCCATAACAGCATTCACAGCAGCATATACAATAGCATGGACATTCGTGACATCCATCAAATTTGCCACATTCACGATAGCATTCACAGCTGTATATGACAGCTTTCTTGGCCATATACACATTGGCATTCATGATTGCTTTCACAGCCATATATGACAGCTTTCACTATATTTAAAGGCTTTCACAGCCATATACGGTAGCTTTCACTATATTCACATTTGAAGTTTATGACAGCTTTCGCTGTATTCTCATTCTTTATGTTCATGACAGCTTTCACTGTATTCACATTTGTCACAATTCAATGATAAGCACATACATATAAAGCATTATATATGATAAAAGAGAAAGAGTCACTACCTTGTTCTTTTCGTTCGTTCTCAGGCACAGGTTTTTCAAGCTCAGGGTAGATGTCAACTCCTATCAATTAGAATTAAGCATGATGAGTTATTTCCTATTTCAATTCTTAATCAACTGCAAAACACTTAGGGTTTGGTTATTATTTGGGTCCCTTATATGGTTATGATAAGCTCAAACAAAAGCCCAAAAGGGTTGGGAAGAGCTGGATCAAAAACCACATTTCAAAAGTTCAAAATGCTGAAATTGGCGGTTGGCCACAACCAAAACTCCTCTGGCAACGGCCAAAAACAGGTTAGAAACTATTGGGCCACGGGCAAGAACCTTTTGGCTGAAACCAAGAAATTCCTATTTCTTGGCTAAACTTCCAAAAAGCATAACTAATTCTACAAAAGTCGAAATAGGGTGATTCCAAGTCCTACTTGAAGCTTTGTAAGTGCTCTATACAAGAAAATTATGAACCACTACCATTTACAACCAAAAAATACAGAATCCAACGAACTCTCATACTGTTCCATAATAGCTTCCAGTTTCAACCTTAAACTTTGAAAATACATAACTTCCAGCACACAAATTAGAATGACACTCATTTTATGTCATTTTGAAGCTTGGCATGTGCACTATTAGACTGGAAATGTTCTGAATTTTTATACACCACTGACTTATTCAAAACTATAATGGAAACAAGCTGGGGTGCACAGAATTTACAGTTTTTCAACAAATGTTTCTAAAGGTTAGAATTCACTACCAGGGCTACTCCCCATGCAGTTTTTCTCATAGAATCCAATGGAAACATCAAAAAACCCAAATTCACATTCCTTTCACAAGCTTTATTTTGGGCAAAAGTTTAAACACAAATTCAAAAATTTCCAATCAAGTCCCAAATCTATTCCATTACCCAAACCACAACACAAGACACCATTGTCATCAACAAAACACCATGAACTCTCTAAAACCCTATATACATGAAAATTAGGGAAAATTCAGAAATCAAAGCTCTCAACCAATGGCCGCGATATATATATCAAAAGATTGCTCTTTCTCACCTCTATCACTTTTCTAGCTTGTTCTATGATTCCTTAACCTCTAGCTTTTCTTGAGTAATCAAAACACCTCCTCTTGAAAATCTAAAACCATAGGAATGAAGCTCTCATTAAGATGATCAAGATTAAAGAAGAGGTCAATAGGAGTTATCTTCAAGGTTAAATCTCAAGAAGAGCTTGATTTACCTTGGTTCCACTTTCTCTTACCTCCTCCACAAATGATAATGGATTAGATTTTTTAGCCCCTCAAGTCCTCATAGCTGACTTGAAAAAGAGAGAGAAAAAAGAGTTTGAAATTTTGACCATATCTCATATTAATTGCCAAAGTCTAATGGTGTAATTTATCATCTCCCTATAGCTCCTCTAAAAGCAAGTAACTATCGAGTTACTCTAACTAGTTCCATTAGCCATTTAGTCACACCCCATGTTCATTTAGTTGATAATGAATTTCCTCCTTGGTAGCTAACTAATAGGTTGATATCTTTCTTTCTTCCCGTTTTGCCCCTGACAGTGGCAATTTCTATTTAATTACCACTTAAGGTATTATTTAATTTCCTTCCCCCTTGCCATATGCCCTCCCTTCACTTTTAATTCAACTTAAGCTTGATCATCATAATAAAGCTTAAATATAGGGTTTGGACACTTTTTACTGCTAATTCGGGTTTTAACTCACACTCTATTCTCCAAAGGTGTTTGTTTAACGTTAATTACATTCACTTTTAGAGTCATGAGCCCTTATACACATTTTAGGACATTACAATTCTCCACCCCCCCCTCGTATAATAAATTTTGTCCCCAGAGTTTGTTACACATCTTAAGACATTAACATATCATAGAGCCTACTCAAGTTTGGGAATAGGCTATCCGATATGCTACAGGTCCAATTCTCACAAAAATCTTAAAAGGACTAAAGTACCGTGGGCTTAGCTTGATTCTCTAAATCGCTCTACAGATTCCCGTACCCGGAGACACTCTCATGATTCAAACCCTAGAGGTCTTCACCTTGTTCGATCATGGTTCGGATAGACTGCACTCCTTCAACCTGGCTTTAAGCCTCTTCAATCTCAAACATCAAATCACTCTACCCTTGGTTAATACCATAACTCGTACATACGATTTGTTTGAAAGATTTAGATCCCGAAACTCTTCTATCAATTTCTCTTCTTGTATCATCACTGCTACAACGTGCACCATCTTACGACTAAGTGCATCAGGGACAACACTAGCTTTACCCGGATGATACTTGATCTCTAAGTTGTAATCTTTCAGCAACTCTATCCACCTGTGATGTCTCATGCTCAATTATTTCTGCTCATACACATACTTGAGACTCTTGTGGCCACTGTACAGTTTTATTGTCACACCATACAAGTAATATCACCATATCTTTAATGAAAACACAATCACTGCAAGCTTCAGATCAAGGGTGGGATAGTTCATTTCATGAGGTTTCAACTGTCAGGAGGCATAAGCCTCCACTTTGCCTAACTTGGTTAGCCCCTATAGAAACAACTCAGGGTATTGTAGACTCAAGTTTTACACACCGCCTCTCAGCCTAGGGTTATCATCGATGCAACCAGCCTGGTGGCTAGCCATGCTAGCCATATCAGGGTAAGCCAAGACTTCATTCCTCACATCATCCAGTGAGAACCCCCGATCATGTAGCTGAATCTCCATCAACTGAACTAGCTCTGCCCTGTTGTATAGGACACGCCCCAATCCCTGCTTATTCGCATCACAGTATATACTCAATTTAAGCTGGGATCGGGTATAATCAACACTCGTGTCGTCGACAACCTCACCTTCAGCTCCGTGAGTTCTTCTTACATCAATCATCCCACCTAAACGGTTGATCCTTACACATGATTTTAGTCATTAGCAAAAAAATCTGGGGGAGGTTCTGAATGAACCTTTGGTAATAACCAATAAGACCTATAAAACTGCGTATCTCAATCATAGTTTCTGGTCTCTTCCAGTCCAGTACTACTTCCACTTTACTAGGATCAACTAAGACCCCTTCTCGACAGATAACATGGCCTAGAAATTTACTTCCAGGGAGCCAAAACTCACACTTACACAATTTGGCATAAATTTTCTTTCCACACAAGATTTCCTGCACTATTCTCTTGTTCCCGCAATCCAGCAACACATTATTCACCGTCAACTAATTGAAACCTCGTATGACTTCTAATTGATAAAGAGGCAATCAAAACAGTCAACCGTTAACTCATGCCCCTCAACGGTTATCACACAATTCAAGCAAGCATAAGCAGTCATAACCTTGAAACACATCGGCATCGACACAACCAAATCAAATGGAAAACACATTGCCCTAATTCCTAGGCCTTGGTCCTACCTGTTGCTGTTTGTATTCACTATCCATGTGTCCTATCTGCCTATAGTTATAACAATTGACTTGGTTCAAACATGTTCTGCCACCATGTGCCCTGCCACAACGAGGACATAACCATGTTGTTGGGGGTTTATGGTGCTTGCAATCCTCTGGTCGGTAGGGTTTCTTATTGCTGCCCTTAAATGAGGATTCTGTTCGAATTGCAGGCACAGAAAAATAATTTTAAAATTTTTGCCAATTCCAATTGAGGATCTATCAATGGCGTTTAAAAAGAGTTAGGAAGAATGGTACCTTTTTTAATTTAGGGTTTTTGATCTTTAGGAACCAACACCTCTGATCGGCTCCTTCTACTAGTATCCATACGAATACGACCCCAACACGGACCATGTGCCAATACCTCCAATGTCTCCTACCTCTCTAGGGTTTTCTTGTGGCTTTTTAGTTTCTTATTATTTATGATTTTTTTTGCACCATCATATTCCTTTAACTCATGAGGCCTATATTCGAATTTCAAAATTAACTTGATTAATTTTGAAATTAATTAACCCTTAATTATCTTGATGAGCTAATTAAATAAATTTAAATTAAATTAAATCTATCCAATTGTTTTAATTCAACCTATTTGTTTAATCCAAATAAAGAGCCAATAGATTTAACTTATCCTTATAAATTAAACCTGAGATATTACATCTCTATCATGTTAGCTATTAAATTTAATTTATCTAAGAAAATTAAATTTTAAACTAACATAATATAATAATATTATCATATATATATAAATATGTATTTCGATAATACATATATATAATATTATTAATTTTCTTTTCACAAATTTTATATTATATATTTAAATATATAATTCGTCCACTCTAGATTAAACATTGTCTCGCTTTGGGCCATTCATACGTGCGACCTTGTAGGCCCGTATGAAGTTTACAATGAGCTAATAGCTGTACTAACCTATAAGTTATAAGCGGCCTCTAGCAAGAGATTACGACTACCCAATTCATATGAGGATCGTTAACACGATCAATCTATCATCCAACCATGTCACGTCCTTTTGTCACATGATATTTTGATCAAGGATGAGGCATAGATATGTCATCCTCCTGTTCCTGACTATTAGTTTCTTAATTCCTGAGTAGTTTGACAATAGAAATGGAATCTCCTTTCTATCGTAGTATGGCCATACATTTTTCAGACTCACTCATCGAGGGGCCTAGTAACATCTCTCTACTAATGTAAGGGAAAAATTCCATCTTAACCATTTATATTACTCTGCATGAAAAATCATCAAGCTCGATCGTAGCCTTTATCATCATCCAGTCAAAGGTGACTTTTGACTATTTCAAAGCTTAACAACTCTCATGTAGGAATCCATGATGACCTCAGGTTGAAGGGTATTGTGACGTGGTTATACATGAGATAAGCTTATGACTTGATTCATGCAACTTTCTCATAGCGTGTCGGTCCAACACCTTGTACTCTTACTTGCGCCTAAGACTTTGATTCACATCTCCATATCTTGTCAAAGTCATACTGATCTTATTTCATTTCTCTCCCACATAGATGACCAACCAGGGAAACTTGGGACTATCTTTACAATTTATCCAAGGATACAGTCATCACAGTGAACATGTAAATAATATGATAGCATAATGGAGAAAATTCATTAAATTAATAATATTCAAAGTACAATGATTAACCCCTATGGCATAATTTCCAACATCCTCCCACTTGCACTAGGTACAATCATTAATTTGCCTAATTCCCATTGTCCTAACATGACTCTCATACTTTGCCAGTGAAAGTGGCTTGGAAAGAGGATCAACAACATTGTCATCTCCTACTACTTTGCATATCTTTATATCACCTATATCATGGATTTCACTAATAAGTTGAACTCGCCTGGGTATATGCTTGGTCCTTTGATGTGACATAGGCTCTTTGGCCTATGCAATAGCACCGCTATTGTCACAAAACAAATCTATTAGATTTGAGATGGTAAGCACTACCCATAGTTTAGTAATGAACTTTTTGATCTAAACGGCTTCCTTAGTTGCATCTGATGCTGCTATATACTCAGCTTCTATTATAGAATCTACTACAGTGCTCTGCTTGGAGCTCTTCCAGCTTACTACTTCACTATTCAGAAGGAATATGTATCCAGATTGCGATTTAAGGTCATCTTGGTTAGTTTGAAAACTTGCATCTATGTAACTGGTTACATCGAGCTTATCATCCAATCTACCATAGACAATAAATAAGTCCTTAGTCCTTCTTAAATGCTTTAGGATATTCTTAATGGTAGTTCAATGTCCCTCACCAGAATCTTATTGATATCTGCTGGTCATACTTAAGCATATGAGACATCTGGTTGAGTACATAACAGGGCATACATGATGGATCCAATAGCCAAGGCATATGGAACCTTGCTTATGCGATCTCGCTACTCAGGTGTACTAGGACACATATTCTTGGTAAGATGGATGCCATATGCATGTAACCCTTTTTGAATCCTGCATATTGAACCTATGCAGTATCTTGTCTATATATATGCTCAGATATGGGCATGTAACCCCTTTTTGAATCCTGCATACTAAACCTATGTAGTATCTTTCTATATATGTGCTCAGACTCAAGCCCATTAGACTCTTGATCTATCTTTATAGATCCTAATCCCTAGGATATATATGGATTCACCTAAGTCTTTTGTCAAGAAAGACTTTCCTAACCAAGTCTTGATACTCTGCAAGGTAGGAATGTCATTCCCAATTAGTAGGATGTCACCTACATAAAGCACTACAAATACAAATATGCTCCCACTAACTTTCTTATAAACACAAGGTTTATCGATGTTTTGAATGGATACAAACTCTTGACTACTTTATCAACATGATGATTCCAGCTCCGAGATGCTTGCTTCAATCTATAAATGGATCTTTAAAGCTTGCATGCCTTACCAAAGTCTTCTGGACATACAAAACCTTCAGGTTGTGTTATTTACACATCCTCAAGGGGCTTTCCATTAAGGAAGGCTATTTTGATGTCCATCTGCCATATTTCATAGTCATAATATATTGTAATGGCAAGAAGGATTCTGATTGAATTGGACATTGCAACTAGGGAAAAGGTTTCATCATAGTCGATGCCATGAGTTTGAGTGAATCCTTTTGTAACCAGTTGCGCCTTGAAGACATTTACATTGCCATCCATATTAGTTTTCTTCTTGAAAACCCATTTACACTCAATGGTTTTTACACCTTAAGGTAGATCAACTAAGGTCTATACTTGATTATCGTACATGGATTACATTTCATACTTTATGGTGTTTAGCCATTTCTCAGAGTTTGGTACCACTATGGCTTCACAATAGGTCGTTGGCTCATTTTGCTCAATAAGCAACACATCACAGCTTTCAGTAATCAGGAATCCATATCTCTGAGGATGATGTTGTGTCTTATCAGATCTTCGTGGACCTTGTATTACTTAAGGAGGCTCAGTAACTTGTTGTATGTCTTCTCTATTTTCCATCTTTGGTTCTGTACCATCTTGTGACTCCCAAACTTCTTCGAGATGTACCTTACTCCCACTGGTTCTTTTAGAGATAAACTCTCATTTTAGAAATCTACTATTCCGAATAACAAACACTTTGTTATTGGTGGGATTGTAGACATAGTATCCTTTCATTTCCTTAGGATACACCATAAAAAGGCACTTTGAGGATTTGGGCGTTAATTTATCTGAGGCTTATTGCTTAACATATACCTCAAATCCCCTGATCTTGAGAAAGATAAACTTGGTTTTGTTCCAGCCCATATCTCATATGGTGTCTTTTCAATTACCTTAGATGGAACACGATTTAGTGTGAACGCAGCTATCTCTAGGGCATGTCCCTAAAGGATGGTGGAAGATCTATTTTACTCATCATAGATCAAACCATATCTAATAGTGTTCGATTCGTCCATTCAGAAATGTCTTTCTATTGTGGTGTTCCTGGAGGAGTTAATATGAGATTATCCACAACTCCTAAGATGGTCAATGAACTCTTGGCTCAAATATTCACCACCTTAATCTAATTGAAGTGCTTTACTTATTTTGCCAAGTTGGTTTTGTATTTCATTTTGGAATATTTTGAATATTTCAAAAGATTCAGATTTATGTTTCATTAGATAGATATATTCATATCCACTAAAGTCATCTATAAATGTAATGAAGTATAGATAACCTCCTCTGGCAGCTATATTTAATGGTCTACATACATCTGTAAGTGTGAGGACCAATAAATCAATGGTCCTCTCACTATGCCGGGTAAAAGGTGCCTTTGTCATCTTTCTTAATAAGCAAGATTCGCATGTATCATATGATTCAAAATCAAATGTGTTTAGAAATCTATCTTGATAGAGTTTAGAAATGTGTTTCTCATTTATCTGGCCTAGACGACAATGCCATAGGTAGGTTGGATTCAAATTGCTTGACTTAATCCTTTTGGTAGTTACGTTATAGATATTTCCACTATTAGGATGTTCCAAATTTAATATATATTGACCAACATGCAAATCACCATCAGCATAGAAAACATCATTACAATAAATAGAACATTTACCATTCCCTGTAATGAAAGTAAACCTTCCTTTTCTAAATAAGAAAGAGAAACAATGTTACTACTCAAAGAAAGAACATAATAGCAATTGTTCAAAAATAACAAAAGCCCACTAGGCAGAACTAATTCATAAGTTCCTACGGCTAAAGCAGCAACTATTATTCTATTTCCAACTCGCAGGTCCACCTCGCCCTTCTTCAACTTTCTACTATCCTTTAAACCCTACACATTTGTACAAAAGTTGAAAACCGCCTGCGATATCTAATTTATTTTCCAATGATCAGGTTCATTGCAAAAGTAGCAAACTCCTTCCCTTAGAGGCTTTTCCTTCTTAGGTACAGGCTTGGTTTTGGGCTTGGTGGACTCTTTGGTATTACCACCTGAGCCTTTACCCTTCTAATTGCCTTTCCCTTTCTTTTTCATACCCTTTCATTTCTAAACCATCAAAAAAGTACTGGGCTTTTTCTTAATGCTCTTCTTAGCAGTTTTAAGCATCCCAAGCAGCTCAGAAAATTGATTTCTCCATGTTGTTCATGTTATTGTTCATAACAAACTGGTCATAACTCTCTGGGAGTGAGTTTAGGATCAAATTCATAGCTAACTCTTGGCTCATGGGAAATCCAAGCCTCTCAAGGTGATCAATATAGCCTCTCATCTTAAATACATGAGCACTAACTGATGCACCTTCAGTCATTTAGCAGGAATATAAGGCTTTTGTGGTCTCATACCTTTCTTGTCTTACTTGTTGCTGGACATTTCCTTGAGATGGACAATCATCTCATGAGCCTCCATGAGTTCCAAATCTCTTTAGAGCTCTAGAATCATGGTGGCAAGCATCAGGCAACCTACATCCATAGAGTCATCCTTATGCTTCATACAAGCATCTCTTTGAGCTCTTGGAGCATTGGCTGCAAGCTCCTTAGGAATGGATTGATCTAGGACATAAGCCTTTCTTTCCTGCTTAGGAACAATTCTCAAGTTCCTAAACCAATCAAGAAAGTTTGCCCCATTCAGTTTGTCCTTCTCAAGGACCGATCGTAATGATAGTATAGCAGTATTACTAGTTGATACAATTAAAATATACAAAGTTAGTTAGTAATCTCCCACTAAATTAACAACCCTCAATATAATAATTAATGGGCTAAGATCCATATTTTGCTTAAACTTAAGTCCACATTGGCAAGAAACTTAAATTCAAGTTATTTAGGTAGGTAACCTCTTTGCCAATTACATCACATATAACTCTTAGATGTTTATGGGATTCGATCATCATTTGATCCAGCATATTTAATCCCATCTAATGCCTTAAGATCCAAAAATATTTTGTTAATCTCAATTAAGTCAAAATAATAATGAATGTTGTGAGTAGCGCCATTACTCACACTTATCTTATCAATATTACTCAAATGCATCCACTTTGGTGGTTTCCGCAATTGAGCAATCTAGGTTTTGACAAGTATTCATTAATTGACGACATTATGACTTATGATTTGATTTGGAGGGCTTAATCAATTAGTTTTGTTTAATGAATGTAATCATTGTTGTATCTCATATGGATAACTATATATAAATGCAAAAGTAGGTATGCAATGATCTAATCAAAAGCATAATTTAAAAGTAAAACAACATAGCTCACATAACCCAAAATCCTCCCAAACCAATGAGAGGACTTCTCTAACAAGAAAATAAATACATTGAGAGAAACCTCATTTAAACATTCGAGGGGAGTGAGATGAGAAGAGAATGTACATTGAGAGTATTGAGAGGAAGGCACAATACACAGGCTGTATTTAAATATTACAACCCTTTGTAAAAACTAAAGCCATATTGTTCACCATACCCAAACAAGTATGAAGAATAAACCACAACAATTAAGAGTTTATACAATATGAAAAGCAATAAATGTCGTGATTAGGTTATATCATGCTATAAATAGGTAGTCAAGGCGATCCCGCTCAAAAAATATTTAAAAGGCAGCACCCCTAGAGCTTTTCAAAAAAGGCACATTCCTTTTAGAAGAAATATTTGAAAATTTAAAATATTTAAAAAATTTTGGCCGATTTTTAAAATATTTGTTTCAGTTGAGTTCAAAAGGATTTCAGGTGTGATCTTCAGGTGATTATTAGAGACACAAATATGACCCGTACATCGTGATCTTTAGGTGACCATTTCAGGCGATCCAGTGACCTCGATGACTGACAATTTCAGCCTCTTTCTCACAATCATGTTTTGCACATAATTGAAATCCAAAACCAAAATGAAAACATTTTTCTCACATAATCTAGCAGAATCCAAAAACAGAAAAAGGAAATAAACACATGTCGTATATCATGTTTCAAATACATTCATGATTTGCTTCAAAAGGTAAATCATACAGATTTAACAAAAAACATATATATCGCATATATATCACATGATTAAGAACATAAACTCAATTTAAATGCACAATTGACTTGGCTCTGATGCTACTGTTTGAATTGGCAAGCACAGCAGAATAATTTTAAAATATTCACCAATCCCAATTAAGGATATATCAATGGTATTTAAACAGAGTTAGGAAGAATGGCACCTTTTTTAATTTGGGGTTTTCGATCTCTAGGAACCAACACCTTCGATCGGCTCCCTCTACTAGTATCCACACGAATACGACCCCAACACAGACTGCGTGCTAGTACTTCTAGTGTCTCCCGCCTCTCTAGGGTTTCCTTGTAGCTCCTCGGTTTCTTATTGTGTATGAGTTTATCTACTCCATCATTCTTAAAACCCATTAGGGCTATATTCAAATTTCAAAATTAACTTGATTAATTTCGAAATTAATTAACCCTTAATTATCTTAATGAGCTAATTAAATAAATTCAGCTTAAATTAAATCTATCCAATAGTTTTAATTTAACCTATTTATTTAATCTAAATAAAGCGCTAATAGATTTAACTTATCTTTATAAATTAAATCTGAGATATTATATCTCTATCTTGTTGGTGATGAAATTTAATTTATCTAATAAAATTAAATTTAAAACTAACACAATATAATAATATTATCGTATATATATATATATAAATATGTATTTCAAAAATACATATATATAATATTATTAATTTTCTTTTCACGCATTTTATATTATATATTTAAATATAAAATTCGTCCACCCAAGATTGAACATTGTCTCACATTGGGCCATTCATATGTGCGACCCTGTAGGCCCGTACGAAGTTGGCAGTGGGCCAATAACTGTACTTACCCACAAGTCATAAGTAGCCTATAGTAAGACATTACGACTACCCAATTCATATGAGGATCGTTAACATGATGCAACCTATTATACAACCATGTCACGTCCCTTTTGTCATACAATATTTTGATCAAGGATGAGGCATGGATGAGGTCATCCTCCTTTTTCTAACTGTTACTTTCCCAATTCCTGAGTAGTCTAACAATAGAAAAGGAATCTCCTTTCCATCATAGTATCGCCATACATTTCTCAGACTCACTCATCGAGGGCCTTAGTAATATCTCTCTACTAATGTGAGGGACAAATTCTATTTTAACCATTCATATTCCTTTGAATGAAAAATCACCAAGCCTGATCGTAGCCTTTATCATCACCTGATCAAAGGTAACCTTTGACTAGTTTAAAGCTTAGCAACTCTCATGTAGGAATCCATGATGACCTCAGGTTAAAGGGTATTGTGACATGGTTATACATGAGATAAGCTTGTGACTTGATACATGCAGCTTTCTCTTAGTGGGTCGGTCTAGCACCTTGTACTCTTACAAGTTTTTAAGACTTTCATTTGTATCTCCATATCTTATCAAAGTCATACTGATCTTATTTCATCTCTGCTCCTACATAAATGACCAACCAGGGACATTTAGGACAATCTTTATAATTTATCCAAGGATATAGGTATCACAGTGAACATGCAAATAATATGATAACATAATGGAGAAAATTCATTAAATTAATATTATTTAAAGTATAATGATTGACCTCTAGGGCACAATTTCCAACAACTTCTTGACCCTTCTGCTTCTAGGAAGAATTTCCCTTACTAGGCTCACAGCGACCGCTACCACCCTTAGTTGGGTACAGATCTCTCAAACTATTCTCTGTGATTCGACACTCCTCTACAGCTTTGTTGAATTCACTAAACTCTTGGGTGGTTAACCTTTTACTCAACTCACGCCTCAAGTCTCGGATCAACATGTTAGAGCTCCACTCCTTATCATCCATGAGTCTCAAATAAGAGGAGTATCTAGCTAGTCGAATGAATTGAGATAGGTAATCATAAAAAGTCTCTTCACCACTTTGTTTTATCAACAAGAACTCTGATTTTTTTTTAGCCTCACAAATTTGGAAAAGTATTTGTCATTGAATTTTTTCTAGAACAACTCCTAGGTCAAAGGCACATTCCGGGTCCACAATGTCATGGCAAAGTTTCGCCACCATTTGTCAGCATCTCCTTGTAGCTTATAGATGGCCAATCTCGCCTTACCTCGATTGGGTAGTCTAGCACTTTGAAGATCTTCTCTAGTGAAATCAACCAATCTTTCACAGCTTAAGGGTCAAACCTTCCCTTAAATGATGGAGGTAGGTGTTTTCAGAACTTGGGGACCCAGAACTGTAGATCTTTATCATTCTAGGTTGGCACCCTATATGATTCTTGATTCGGTTCAACATGTAGTGGTAACTCCAGAGGTTGAGTCGACCCTTCTATTGTTTCTTCATTATTCGTCTCATCTGTTGTCGATTGGTTTCTATATTCATTATGTTTTGCTTTCACCTCTTGGAGCTCATCCCTTTACTTGTGTATCATATCCCGCCGCTCTATTAGTATGTCCATCATCTATTGTATAGGATTAGGTCGATTGTGCTTTATCGCTTCCACCTTTGGTTTTACACATCAAATCTTTGGCTGAACCATCATTTCTTTTCCTTATCACAAATGGTTCATACATCAATATCACATTGAATGTATACACATATTCCTTAAAACTGACATACAAACAAATACCAGGAATATTTATGTGCATGAAACAACCAATCAAGGGGTACCTACCATCACTAGGATAAAAGAACTATTGCAACTATCCTAGAAAAACCTACCCTTGCTAAGAACTTCTGCTCTAATACCAAAAATGTAATCCCTTTCCTTGATAGCTGTTAATAAGGTCCAAAAATGTGTCATTAAGTTAAACTAAAAACCAATCAATGATTCAAAACTTATTAATGGTCTCGACTTCAAGACAGGATTCAGTTCTATGATAAAGTGGGTTTTCAAAAACATTTCAAAACCTGTTTAATACAGTCTCACTTTCACTTTTTAAATCTATTTGGCCTATTTGGTTCTGTTTTATTCAAAATATCAGAGAGCATAACAAAATTTCCTGATGAACACTTGGGTTTCATTCATTCACTAAAAGGGTTTAGAGGGCATGTTCACCCATTTTGTTGCGTATATAAAAATTAATTGGAAATTAAAGCAGTTAAGAGCTAGGAGCAATATCACCAAAGTGTACACTGAGAGTTATACTGGTTCGGCCATAACCACTTTGACCTATGTCTAGTCCTTAAAGCTTCTCCAAGAGTTTCACTATATCTTCTAAGATTCAGTAGGTTCTTGGCACCTCAGTATATGGCAAATTCCTTCACTGGAGACTCACTCCCCTTTACACGTTGTAATCAAATCCCCAACTCAAGGTTCCACAACCTTAAGTTGTCTCAATAACAAATATTGAGTTTATAATGAAAAACTCTCTCACAGTATAAATATATAATCACTGAAGTACAAAGAGTGAATATAAGAAAACAGAGCACTAAGAATATATTGATTGATGTGAGGTTGCATGTTCTCAGTTGTTGTGTTCTGTTTTTTGTTGAATGCTCCATATATATAGATCAAATTTAATATCTATTGGAAGCATTCCAAACATGTCCACTAGATCCACGCAGCTTTGTTTGACCGTTCTTCAAATTTGAAAACTAGCCATTTACAGTAGGTAAGCGTTTCAGACGTTGCGGATGATATGTTTGACTTCTCTCTCAATGTATGATCTCTTCATTGTTTCTCTAAAAATATACTTAGGAAACTGGTACAATAAAAGGTTAATTATATAGATAAATCAATGAATGTTGTATTAAATCATGCTTTTAGTACTGCATTACTCGAGTGATTACTTGAGTGATCATGCTTCATTACTCGAGTTGTCCCTCAAGTAACTTCATTACAAGTAAGCTAGAAAGTATGTCAACGTGGTCTGACCAGATTACTCGAGTAAACCATCAAGTAATTCATTTTATGAAACTTGGGAGACTTGATTACTCGAGTGATCCCTCGAGTAATTCTTTCATTTCTTCTCTGATTACTCAAGTAATCCCTTGAGTAATGCTTGCAATTCTTTTCTCATTACTGGAGTAATCCCTTGAGAAAAGGCATCAAATTCTTGGCTGAGAGTAACTTCTTTGCTTACCTAATTACTCGAGTGATCCCTCGAGTAATGCTTCAAATAACTTTGCAGATTACTCGAGTGATCCATCGCATAATGTCACCCATTTCTTGGTCGAGAGCTACTGGATAATTTCTACTTTGATTACTAGAGTGATCCCTTGAGTATTGTTTCAAATAATTCTATAGATTACTCAAGCGATCCTTTCGAGTAATCCCATGCAATTTTTTACAAAAAGCTTTTTAGAACAATTTCTCACACTGTTCCTTTCTCCTGTACTCTATCTTTTACTGCATCCTCATTACTTAAGTACCTACTCGAGTAATGCTTTTGCCTACCATGGAAAGCTTAGTTACTTTGTTCAAACCTTTTTGTTTATTATCATTAATCCAATCTTTGTTATCATCAAAATATATGGGATCTAACATATAGGACATATACATTACAAAATCACATCACATCATTTTTTCACAAAATCACCCAAGTTCTTCTCCCCCTTTTTGACTTCTTCACAAGGATAAGATCAATCAAGAGAAGGGGTAGGACTAGATAGCTTGACTACAGAGATAGGAGTGATAGGAAGAGGTGAGAAGCTAGAGCCATGTGAGTCATCTGAACTTGAAGAATCTGAAGAGGAGCTAGAAGGTTTAGGGTCAGGAAGTACCAGAGGAGGAACCACAATAAGATGCTTTAGAGGATTTTGTGGGATTGGAACCTGAGAAGAAATCTCTACTTCCACTATTCTTTTAGGTGATTGGTGATCACTAGAGGAGACAACTACTTCCTCAGTGCCTGTTGGGGATGGAATGGGTATTGGCATAGGCTGAGTTGGCTGAATAGGATCATCGACTGTGATATCTATATGCTCAAAGATAGATGATGGGTCAGGCATATAGATTAAAAGGTTGCTTGGAATAGTGATAGGTATAGCAGGAAGAGGGATGGATGAGGGTCTAGGATCAGAAGTTGGTACTGGCTCAGGAATAAAAGAAGGCACAGAAGGACCAGGAGTAGATGGGCTAGATGCCATAGCATCAAGTCTGGCATTGAGTGAACTCAGAAGCTTACCCTAGGCTCGTTGTTTTGCAAACATCTCTTCATGTCTCTTATCCAGTTTCTCCGCAATCTCTCCCATCTTTACATTCATGTTGGTTATCAATTCAGCATTTATATTTGCAATGTCGATATGAAAACTCCTAAGAACATACTCCATAAAAGTCTGCAACGCTGAACCAAGGAATGATGGAGCAAAAGTAGAAGTAGGAGCAGATAATTGATTCTCTTCCAAACAGCTTATTGCTGTCTTAGTCTTCCTTTTCTTTTTGGGACTTGACTCAAGTAGGTTCTTTAGGGGTAGTGTAATATGTAACTTCCCAATTTGGTTTCTTCCCATTGGAACCAGCCTCTCAATTGGTTCACTCTTCTCTAAATACCAAATTTTGTTCTTTTTGAGAAACAGGGATATAAGCTGAGGGTAAGGCATTGGAGTGGTGGCTTTTCCTTCGAATCTGTATCTCTTAATTTCAACAAAAATGAACTCACCGAAATCCTATTTCTCTTTGAGAAGAAATAAGGCAAACTTTTTGTAATCTCTCTCTATGAAATGAGTGTAATTATTTTCTTTGTTCACTATGGCTCTAGAATAGATATACCATAGGACTCTATGTAGATCACACATATTACTTGGATTGAAGCCGAGGGGTCCTACTATCTCACCAGGCCTTAGAATAGAAAATAGTTGGTTTGACTCAAAATTAGGATAATTATCCTCAGGTGGGTCCTCTATTCCTAACCTGGTGTTGATTTTGGAGGATGGGATTAGGATTTCTTGCCCTCTAACCTTAGAGAACATTTATTCTTCTAGAGAGTTTCAAAGTGGGTCAATGATAGGTTCTAAATTACAATAGAAATACCTCACTATCTTGGACCAAAATGGAAGTTTAACTGAAAGCCAAGGCATATATGACTCAAGATAAGGATTGAGGTCGAATTTCAATACCTCTTGAAGAACACTGAGGTCAATGAAGTGCGTCTTGCACACTTTTCTTATTTAAAAATGATCTTTAAATTTTTGAGACTCCTCAATCTTCTTCACATTGAAACCCTTTGTAGGGATGTAATTACTTCTTCTTTTGGTTCTTTTGAAGGTTGGCTTTGCTTCTCTTCTCTAGATTTGTGAGCATCTTCTAGTATACTTACCATGCTTGAGCAAGTTTTATGTTAAACTTAGCCTTTTTGGATGGATTTTCAGAGGAGGAAGGAGTGTCAGATGAATTAGAAGGAGGTGAAGATGGTGCCTTAGTCTCTTTGCCTTTACTAAGAGAAAAATCCTTCTTAGATTGATCTCTTGTGGTAGTTGGTTCCTTGATCACAATTCCCTTAAATTTGGGTTTGGCTTGCGGCTTTGCTTTAGCTTTTGATCTGGGAGAAAGCTTTTTTCTTTTGGTTAGAGGAGATGGAGTAGATTCAGGTGATTGCTGAGACACAGAAGGAGTATCAGAAGTGGTGGTTTTGGTTCTAACCATTTTGATTGAGAGAACAAGAATTTTTGAAAATTTTCTTGCGCAAATTAAAGGTTAGGGCAGAGGATTTTTAGCAATTTGAGGAAGTTTTCCACAAGAAATTTCAATGGGTTTTGTCAAAAATGGAGTGAAAAAGTGTTTGTGGAAAGATTTTCTAGAAGGTTGCTCAGAGAATTACTTGAAATAATTTTGTGAAAATGACAGAATGCATAGTAATATAACCCTGATGCCTGACATTACTCGAGGGCTCCCTCAAGTGATCTTGGGCCATTACTCGAGGGCTCCCTCAAGTAAAGCTTTATGAAATTTTAAATCAAAGTAATTTAAACGCGTACCTATCAAAAGTAATATTGTAATTACTTATGTATATTCCCTCGATCATTTGATGGCATTCTAAGACAGATTTGAATAGAAATTGGATTGATTTTTGATCTCCACTCATGATTACTCAAGGCCTTACTCGAGTAATTTTTATAGTTTACTCGAGGCTCCCTCGAGTAATCTGTCACTTTATTTCTTGACTGTTCATTTTCAATCGTTATGTCATTTCCTTTTGAATATATGCTTCACTGTCATACTTTCCAAGTCATTACTCGAGTGGTTACTCGAGTAATCCTTATAATTACTTCAAGGTATTACTGGGGTAATGAAGTTTACTTTTGTTCCTCCAGTAATATTGTCCTCTGTTAACCTATGCTTTTCATACCCTAAAACAGAATATCAAGATCCTGCAAAACAAATTGCTAAAAAATCTGATGTTTAAGTTATTGATCATCAAAACATCAATAAATAACATCATCTAACATTTTATAAACACTAAATAACTTTACAATTTATTGGGATTTACCATTCCCAATTCTCTTCTAATATTTAAAAATTGATCTTTTGCAAGAGGTTTTGTAAAGATATCAGCTAGTTGAAGATGAGTTGGAATGGATATCACCTTGATATCTTTCTTTTGGACATGATCTTTGATGAAATGATGTCTAACATCAGTATGCTTGGTTCTGGAGTGTTGAACTGGATTCTTTGCCAAACTTATTGTGCTAGTATTGTCACAGTATATTGGTATTTCTTTTAGGTAAATACCAAGATCTTGTAATTGTTGCTTCAGCCATAACACTTGTGCATAACAACTTAATGCTGCAACATACTCGGCTTCTGTTAATGAAAAAGACACTGTATTTTGTTTCTTTCTAAAGCATGACACAAGTGAACCTTCAAGAAATTGGCTTTGTCCATTGGTAGTCTTTCTGTCTTTCTTGTATCCTCCATGATTAGAGTCTGAGTATGCAACTAGATATCCATTCTTCCGTTAGGATACTAGAGACCTAATTCTGTTGTGTTAGCAAGAGATCGAAAGATACGTTTGATAGTTTCAGTATGTGACTCCTTTGGTGTTGATTGATATCTTGCACATATACCAATATTGAATTAGATGTCAGGTCTACTTGCAATAAGATAGAGTAATGGTCCAATCATTCCCTTATCTTGTGATATTGTAATCTTTACCTTTGAAATCAGCATCAAGTAATGTAGTTGAACTCATAGGTGTATCCATTCCATTTGCTTCATTCATTCCATATTTCTTCAATAGCTCTTTCAAATACTTTGTTTGATATATAAAAATTCTATTCACTCTTTGTTTGATTTGTAAACTGAGAAAGAAATTCAATTTTCCTATCATTGACATCTCAAACTCCCCCTGCATTATCTAAGAAAATTCCTTACACAAGATTTCATTAGTAGCACTGAAAACTATATCATCAACATATATTTGTATAATTAAAATATCATCTCGTTTTCGTTTCGTGAAAAGTATTGTATCAACTTTTCCTAGTACAAAACCTTAATCAATGAGAAATTTACTGAGGCTTTCGTATCATGTTCTAGGAGCTCATTTTAAACTGTATAAAGATTTTATTAGTTTGAAAACATGGTCAGGTTTGGTTACATCTTTAAAACCTAGAGGTTGATCTACATATACTTCTTCCATGATGTAGCCATTTAAAAATGCACTTTTTACATCCATTTGATAGAGTTTGAATCCCTTGATGCAAGTAAAGGCTAAAAGTACTCTTATAGCTTCCAATCTAGCCACTAGAGCATATGTTTCCTCATAATCAATTCCTTCTTCCTGATTATAGCCTTTGGCTACAAATCTTGCCTTGTTTTTGACAATGATTGTGGATTCATCAAGTTTTCTCTTGAATACCCATTTAGTACCAATGATCGAATGATCCTTAGGTCAGATACCAAATCCTAAACTTGATTCGTTCAAATTGGTTTAGTTCTTCTTGCATTGCTATTACCCAATTATTGTCTGATAGGGCTTTGTCAATGTTAAAAGGTTCAATCTCAGAAATAAAGGTAGAAAACTAACTTCATTAAAAATTTTATTTCTAGTTCTGACTCCTTCATTCACATCTCCTATGACTTGCTTTAGGGGATGACTTTTATTGTATTTCTAGGCTCTAAGTTATCCTAGTGACTGATCTTCTTCCTTAGTTTGATGAACTTCTGAGATGAAGGATTTAGGATTAGGTTGACCATTATCTTGATTTGAAACAACTTCCTACTCATCGTCAATAGTTTTATCAGAGGATTCAAATTCATCGATATAACATGAATTGATTCTTCAACAATACATATTCGTTTATTGAAAACTGTGTATGCTTTGCTTCGGTTAGAATAGCCTAGGAATATTCCTTCATCAGTCTTAGAATCAACTTTTTCCTAGGTTATCTTTACTATTATTATGAATGAAATACTTAGAACCTAAGATATGAAGATGAGCAAGGTTTGTCTTCCTTCCTTTGTATAGTTCATATGGTATATTTCCTAATTTTGTTCTGATGTAGGCTTTGTTTGAAATATAGCATGCTGTGCTAATTGCATTAGCCTAGAAATCTTGAGACATGTTATTTTCAGTCAGCATTGCTCTAACTATTTCAGTGAGTACTCTGTTCTTTCATTCCACGACTCCATTTTGTTGAGGTGTCCTTAGAGTGCAGAAATTGTGATCAATGCCATTAGTATCACAATAATCTTCAAAGGCTTGATTTTTAAATTCTCCACCGTGATATGTCCTGATACCTTCCCTTTTTGCTCTGAGCTTTGCTTTGAGATTCTTCTTATCTAAATGTAAATCTTTCTTGTTTACAATTAGACATTCCTCTGAGTCAAATATTACCCAATTGTCTTTATCTACACTTTGACTCACACTCAGCAAATTGTGAGATAATCCTTCAATGTAATATCCGTCTTGGACTTGTATGCCTTTTTCATTTTTCATTTCACCAATTCTTGCTATCTTTCTGGATTGATTTCCTCCAAATTTTACCTTTCCACCTTCTTTAGCTTGTATTATGGTAAAACTTTCAAAATCACTGGTCATATGTCTGGAGCATCTACTGTCTATGTACTACTTGTTGTTTTTAGATGCTTTAAGACATTTGCAATCAAATATGATTAAGTCTTAGGTGCCCACATCTTTTTGGGTCCTTTTGGTTAGTACAGATTAATTTTTGAATATGTGAACCTTTAGGTACCCATTTGTAGGTTCCAATCTTTCCTTTCTTTTTATGATTGCATGATGAAATATAATGACCCTTTCTATTACAATAATAGCAATAAGCGAAAGGATTTGATGTATGTACAGGATTCTAAAAATAACTTAAGTATGTCTCACCTCTTGTTTTCTTTCTTCCTTTCCTTTTATTTAATATTGGATTATATCCAATTCCAGATCGGTCATTTACAAATTGTTGAGCTTTTAAAATCACATTTAACATCTCACTTCCTTTGGTGAATTTTTCAAGAGTTTTCATGATATCAGTGTTTTTCTTTTTCAAAGAAAAATAGTTTTCACATTCCTTTTCTAAAACATCTTTAAGTTTTTCTTCAAGATTTTTATTTTTATTTTTGAAAACAATTAATTCCTTAATTACTTTAATGAATTTAGAATATAAAGCATTATATTCAGAGAGTAATTCATCATATGTAGGATCAGAATCAATTACCTCTTTTTCTTCTTTTTCTTCTTGAGCAACCAAGCATATATTAGCTACTTCTTCATCATCGCTCTCTTCATCTGATGAACTATCTCCCTATATGACATATACAAAGGCTTTCTTCTTGTTATAGAACTTTCCTTTTCTCTTTTCTTTATTTTTCTGAGCTAGTTCTTGACATTCTAATTTGATATGTCCTTGCTTTCCACATTCATAACAGATGATGTGTTCTTTACTGCTTGTTCCTCCTTTCTGAAAGTTCTTGAGTCCTTGGCATTTCTTGTAAAACTTTTTGAATCATTTTATTATAAGACCCATTTCTTCATCATTGAAATCTTAATCATCTTCTAGGGTTTCTTCTTTTACTTTCAGTGCAAGGCCCTTCTTCTTCTTTTCTCCAATATCTTTTAGTTCTCATTTGAACTTTAATTTACTTTCATATTCAGAGAGACTTTCAAATAAAGAAGCAACTAAACGCATGGATTCACCTTTTGTTTCCTCTATCGCAGTGACTTTGGCCTCCCATTCTTTTGAAAGTATGTTCAGTATCATTCTTGTGTATGTTGATCATAGATTTTCCCAAGTGTTGCAAGTTGATTAACAAGATGAGTATATCTAAGTTTGAATTCAGATATTGACTCACCTGATTTCATTTGAAGTAAATCAAACTCAGTAACCAGAGTATTGATCCGATTTTCTTTTATTCCTGAAGTTCCTTCATGAACTATTTTCAGGGCTTCCCATATTTCTTTAGCCGTTGGAAATATGCAAATCCTGAAGTACTCATTTTAACTCAAGGCACATTAAATCATTAAAATTTCCTTGCTATTGAGTGTAATGAGTTTCTTGTCATTTTCTTCATATTTTGCTGGCGTCTTAGGAACCTTCTGTGAATCTACAACTTTCTCAGGCTCGTAGTTTTCATTCTCAATGACATCTCAAAGTTTGTATTCTTTAGCCATTACGAATATTCAGAATTGGCTTTCCAGAAAAAGAAGTGTTTGCCACTGAAACCTGGTGGTCTAGTGATAGAAGCTCCTTCGGGAAGAATTCCTACACCCATGCTTGCCATTAGATTCTTCTTAGGTTGTTATACCTGAACAAGATGACCTATGCTATGATACCAAATATTAGTACAAGCGTTTCACCCAAGAGGGGGTGAATTGGGTGATACCAGAAATTTCATTACGTATATAAAACTTGATTGAAAATTTTTAGTAGTTAAGAGCTAGGAGAAATATCATCGAAGTGTACATCGGGAGTTATACTGGTTTGGCCACAACCACTTTGACCTACGCCCAGTCCTCAGAGCTTCTCTAAGAGTTTCAATATATCCTCCAAGATTCAGTGGGTTCTTGGCACCTCAGTACACAGCAAGTTTCTTCACTGGACACTTGCTCCCCCTTACACATTGTAATCAAATCCCCAACTCAAGGTTCCATAACCTTAAGTTGTCTTAATAACAAATATTGAGTTTGTAATAAAAAAACTCTCTGACAGAGCAAATATATAATCACTGAAGTACAAAGAGTGAATATAAGAAAACAGAGCACTAAGAATATAGTGATCGATGTGAGTTTACGTGTTCTCAGTTGTTGTGTTCTGTTCTTTGTTGAATGCTCCATACAAAATTTAGTGTACGATGGAAGCATTTCAAACATGCCTTTTATAGTTACACAGCTTTGTTTAACCGTTCTTCAAATTTTAAAACTAGCCATTTGTGGTAAGTAAGCATTTCGGACGTTACGGATGATATGTTTGACTTCTCTCTTAATGATGATTTCTTCATTGTTACTCTGCAAATATACTGGGGAACTGAAGGTTAATCATATAGATAAAAAATCAATGAATGTTGGATTAAAATCATGCTTTCTGTACTGCATTACTAGAGTGATCATGTTCATTACTTGAGTAATCCCTTGAGAAACTTCATTAAAAATAAGCCAGAGAGTAAGTCAACGTTGTCTGACCAGATTACTCTAGTCAACCATCGAGTAATTCATTTTATAAAACTTGGTAGACTTGATTACTTGAGTGAACCCTCGAGTAATTCTTTTGTTTCTTTTCTGATTACTTGAGTGTTCCCTCGAGTAATGCTTGTAATTCTTCTCTCATTACTGGAGTAATCCCTTAAGTAAAGACATCAAATTCTTGGCCAAGAGTAACTTCTTCTTTGCTTACCTAATTACTTGAGTGATCCCTCGAGTAATGTCACTTATTTCTTGGCTGAGAGCCATTGGATGATTTTTGCTCTGATTACTAGAGTGATCCCTCGAGTAATGTTTCAAATAATTATGCAGAATACTCGAGTGATCCTTTCGAGTAATCCCATGCAATTTTTGACAAAGAGCTTTTTGGAACAATTTCTCACACATTACCTGTTGGAAATTGTGCCCAAGGGCCAATCATTATACTATTAACATTATTATTTTAATGAAATTTCTCCATTTTGTTATCATATTATTTGCATGTTAACTGTGATAATTGTATCCTTAGATAATTCATGAAGATTGTCCTAAAATGTCCCTGATCGGTCATCTCTGCAGGAGCACAGATGAAACAAGACCCGTTTGACTTTGATAAGATATGGAGATAAGAATCAAAGTCTTAAGCACTTGTAAGAGTATAAGGTGCTGGACCGACCCACTATGAGAAAGCTATATGGATCAAGTCATAAGATTTTCTCATGTATAACCACGTCACAATGCCCTTAGACTTGAGGTCATCATGGATTCCTACATGAGAGTTGCTAAGCTTTGAACTAGTCAAAAGTCACTTTTAACCGAGTAATGATAAAGGCTACGATCGGGCTTGGTGATTTTTCATGCAGAGGAATATGAATGATCAAGATGGAATTTGTCCCTCACATTAGTAAAGAGATATTACTGGGCCCCTCGATGAGTGAGTCTAAGAAATGTATGGCCATACTACAATGGAAAGGAGTTTCCATTTCTATTGTCAGGCTACTCGAGAATCGAGAAAGTAATGGTCAGGAACAAGAGGATGACATTATCCATGCCTTATCCTTGATCAATGTATCATGTGACAAAAGGGACGTGACATGGTTGTATGACAGGTTGCATCGTGATAATGATCCTCATATGAATTAGGTAGTCATAATGTCTTGCTAGAGGCTGCTTGTGACTTTTGGGTTAGTACAGTTATTGGCACACTGCTAACTTCATATGGGCCTATAGGGTCACACATAAGAATAGCCCAACACGAGATAATTTTTAATTTAGGGTGGACGAATTTTATATTTATATATAATATAAAATTCATTAATAAAATTATATAGATATATATTTTCAAAATATATATCTTATATATATTATATATGTATATATATTATATGATATTATTATATTGTGTTAGTTTTAAATTTAATTTATTAAGATATATTAAATTTAATAACTAACATGATAGAGATATAGTATCTTAGATTTAATTTATGAAGATAAATTAAATCTAATGGCTATTTATTTGGATTAAATAAATAGGTTCAAATGAAAAATGTTGGACAGATTTAATTTAAATTGAATTTATTTAATTAGCTCATCAAGATAATTAATTGTTGATCAATTTCAAAATTAATGATGATTAATTTTGAAATTTGAATATAGCCCTCATAGGTTATAAACTTGATAGAGCAAATATACTCATACGCGCATGAGAATTCAGAGCCGCAAGGGAAACCTTAGGAGACATTGGAGGTGCTAGCATGCAGTGTCTGTTGGAGAGCATTTGTGTGGATATCGGTAGAGGGAGCGGACCTAAGGTGTTGCCTCCTAGAGATCGTGAAAACCCTAAGTTGAAAAAGGTACGAATCTTTCTAACTTGATTTAAACGCTGTTGATAGATCCTCGATTAGGATCGGTAAAATTTTTAAATTCTTTTGCTGTGCCTGCCGATCCTAACATTACCCGAGTGATCCCTCAAGTAATGAAGGTCATTACCCAAGGGCCCCCTCGAGTAATCCTGCAAAAAATTTCACACTGTTCCTTTCTCCTGTACTCTGTCTTTTACTTCATCCTCATTACTTGAGTATCTACTCAAGTAATACTTTTGCCTGCCATGGAAAGCTTAGTTACTTTGTTCAAACCTTTTTGGTTATTAACATTAATCCAATATTTGTTATTATCAAAACATATGGGATCTCACAGTATTCACATTCGTCACAATTTAATGATAAGCACATACAAACAAAATATTATACATGATATAAGAGAAATAGTCACTACCTTGTTCTTTCCATTCATGCTCAGACACAAGCTTCTCACGCTCAGGGCAAATGTCAACTCCTATCAATCAGAATTAAGGATGAGTTATTCTCTATTCAAATTCTTAAACAAGTACAAAACACTTAGGGTTGGTTATCATTTAGGTCTCGTAGGTGGCTATGATAAGCTCAAACAAAAGCCCAAAATGGTTGGGAAGAGCTAGATCAAAAACCATATTTCAAAAGTTCAAAATGCTAAAATTGGGGTTGGCCGCGACCAAAAATCCCGTGGGCAAGGTCAAAAACTGGTTAAAAACTTTGGACCGCGGCCAAGAAATTCCTGTTTCTTAGCAGAACTTCTAAAAATCATAACTAATTTTACAAAAATTGAAATGGAGTGATTCCAAGTCCTGCTTGAAGCTTTGTAAGTTCTTTATACAGGACAAATATGAACCGCTACCATTTACAACTACAAAACTATAGAATCCAATGAACTCCCATACTGCTCCGAATAGCATTCAGTTTCAACCTCAAAATTTGAAAATACATAATTTCTAGCACACAAATCAGAATGACACCCATTTTATGTCATTTTAAAGTTTGCCATGTGCACTATTAGACTGGAAAGTTTCAGAATTTTTAGATCACCATTGACTTATTCAAAATTGTAATGGAAACAAGGTGTACTCCATATAATTTTCACTTGACAGAATTTCCAGTTGTTCAACAAATGTTTCAAAAGGTCAGAATTCACTACCAGGGCTACTCCCTACACAGTTTTTTGCATAGAATCCAATGGAAATATCAAAATAACCAAATTCAAATTCCTTTCATAAGCTCTATTTTGGTAAGAAGTTTAAACACAAATCCAGAAATTTCCAAACTTTCCAGTTAAGTCGCAAATCGATTCCATTATTCAAACCACAACACAAGACACTATTATCATCAACAAAACACCATGAACTCTCTACAACCCTATATACATGAAAATTAGGGAAAAAATTTAAAAATCAAAGCTCTCAACCAATGGCCATAATATATATATCAAAAGATTGCTTTTTCTCACCTCTATCACTTTCTCCAGCTTGTTCTTTGATTCCTCAACCTCTATCTTTTCTTGAGTATATAAAATACCGCCTTGAAAATCTAAAATCATAGGAATGAAGCTCTTATCAAGATGATCAAGATTAAAGAAGAGGTTTTTAGTAATAGGAATTATCTTTAAGGTCAAATATCAAGAAGAGCTTGATTTACCTTGGTTCTACTTTCTATTTCCTCCTCCACACTTGGACGTCTATAAGCTTGAGAGAGATCGCAATAGATGATGATGGATCACATTTTTCAACCCCTCAAGCCCTTGTAGCTTACTTGAGAGAGAGAGAGAGAGAGAGAGAAAAGAGTTTGAAATTTTGACCATATCACATATTAATTGCTAAAGTCCAATGGTGCCATTTGTCATCTCCTTGTAACTCCTCTAAAAGAAGTAACTATCTAGTTACTCTAACGACTTCCATTAGCAATTTTGTCTCACCCCTAGTTCATTTAGTTGATAATAAATTTCCTCCTCGGTAGCTAACTAATTGCCAATTAATTTCTTTCTTCCTGTTCTGCCCCTAACAATGGCAATTTCTATTGAATTACAACTTAGGGTATTATTTAATTTCCTTCCCGCTTGCCATGTGCCCTCCCTTCACTTTTACCTCAACTTAAACTTAATCATCATAATTAAGCTTAAATACAAGGTTTGGGCACTTTTTACTGCTAATTCAGGTCTTAACTCATACTTTATTCTCCAAAGGTGTTTGTTTAACATTAATTACATTCACTTTTGGAGTCATGAGCCCTTATACACATTTTGGGGCATTACAGTATGCATATGAGACACAGTATCTAATCATTCGAAGGCAACTGGATGATATTTGAAATGATAGTAGTCTCTGGGTACGGTGGTCAGGAGCAGATAAAGCCAGTATCTGCATTTTGGCATGAGCACATAAAAGTTAAGTATGCTCAACCCATGGAAATCTTAGGATGGGTGACCCTCTGAAAGTTAAGTTGGCAAGGTCATGGAGATTTGAGGAATAATTATTGCCTTAAGATTTCTCCATGACTAATGATTATCTTTATTAAATGATTTTAATAATGTTTAGAAGCTTGGTGATGCTGACGATGTAAGTGTTAATCTTGACTCAAACCATTTCTGTTGCAGTAATTATTGCCAGAAAGGTTCATTTGATGAGGTTATAGGAACTAAAGGCATAGAAAATGTTTTAAGGTTTTTCCATGCTAAGTTATGAACCTTAGTAATACTTTGGTGTAAAAGGGAATGTAGATACGATATACGGTGCTACATGATGAGTGGTGATCATACCATATAGTGATAATAGAGGATCCAATATGATGATACTAAAGGTTTAAGATAGGCTTGAATTTAATCTAAGTTAAAATAATGCTTAGGTCAGAATGTGAGTTGTTGCACTATAGTTTATTCCATGATGGAAGTTTGAACTTTGAGAATAGTGATGGACCTTCAATAATATTTTGAGGATAATACCTAAATACCGTAAAGGTTAGAATAGGCGCTATTGATTCTGATTCTTGGTGAACCTATTAGGTGTAATTGAGAAAAATGATTTCTAATATATGTAATGTTAAGGTTCTAGATTTCATGAGGAACCTAACAGTTGGGTTAAAGACCCTAGGCTGTATGATATTACACGCTAGATATGTTGTAATAGACCTATGTGTCCAGAGGCCTTAAGACCTAGGGGACCAGTATGTCCTTAGGCTAGCAAAGGTATTCAAAATTGTGTTAGGCTAGTGATGATCCATAGAATTATGGAACAAGATTCTTATGGACACAAATCCTTACAGAAAGGAATTTTGAAAATTTGCTAGCTATTAAGTCTAGTATAGGGAAAGATTATGATAATGAAATATTCCCTTAGAGAATTGATTGAGGTATTAGTTCTCTGATAAAATGAGAGAAGGGATTGATATGCCTGCTATTCCACTAACATGAGGCTATACTAGGAGTCAATCAGTAGATAGCAATTAAGGTGATGAAAGGTATGAGTAGAAGGGTTACCAAGAATCTGTAACCCATGAATTAATTGTTAAGTTTTAATTCCGCGAGAATCTAAAATGGCCGAGAATGATTTGCATTGAAAGAGACCAGGAACTGGCATAGATAAACACATATGTCTAGTGTAGTCTGGTGTTATAAGAGGTTCCTGTGAGACTCCTACTAAATCACCTTGACATTATATAAGCTCATGTGAGGAGATAAATCTCAGTGCACAGTGGAAGTCTATGACTCTATGTTGATTATGGGAAGGTGAATAAGGTGACTGTTATGAGTGTAAATGGTCTATTAGAAAGTGCAAGTGTACATTGTCGTTAACAAGTAATATAGAAATGAGTAGAGTATCATTCCCTCGAGGATTGATCACTAAGTACTAAAATGAGTAGTTTTAACTCTATTTAGTCGATTGATTAGTTGGTGATTGAGAGTATGAAATAAAAGATAAGTAAATATGAATGCAAATGATATGAAACAACTATTGAGAAAAATCTCTAGGGGTCAAATTTCACTTAACAAATTCCGGATTGAATCATTTATCTATTCTAGCTCAATTTATTCCACATGATTGATAGTCGAGTTTCCCTAATTTAATTACTAGCCTCTTCCGAGATCAAGCAACCCTATAATTAATTGCTAATCCAATATATTCCTATATGAATTTAAGCAATTAATTATGCATTAAAATTTATGGAACTCTATAAGACTACACAACTCATTTGAATATATTTCTATTTCATATGCAGGTTATGGTTTTAATTATAGGGTCTACACACATGTATCTCCTTCCAGTCTCAACATATATATTGAAATCATTCAAAAGATATCCAATCAAATGAAAGCATTAAAAATAATAATTAAAACTCAATCATGAAGGAAAAATTAAAAATTGATTTAATAAGTTAAGATTCAATGCGTTATTAGTAAGCTATGTCATCACCCTAGGAAAATGAATATGTAGCTCATGATAAAATTAAAACCAAAACCAAAATAAATTGACATTATATAAAACTAGAATGAAATCCTCAAAATACTGGATAAAACTTGAATATTAAATTCTCAAACATAAATATACAACCAAAAGATATATGAAAAATAGAAAAATCTAGCTATCCCTTTAGGTGGTAAAACCTTCCATGTAGGTGGCATGCAAAAAGTAATACAATCCTAAACCTTTTAAGATGGAAGCATGCAAAAAAGTAATACAATGCATAAAATTAACTCTAAGATGGTGTATGTGGAGAGGAGAGGAAAGTAATGGATATGAAATAGTTGTAAGTGAAGAAGAGAGGAAAGTAATGGATATGAATTGGTGTGTAAAATGTGAAGGAGAGAGTGGCTATATATAGGGAAGAATGAAGTAGGGTAGATGAAGTGGTAGATGAAATATAGTAAGTGAAGTAGTAGATAGAATGTGGTAGATGAAGTAGTAGGTGAAAAGGAAGATGAAGTAGTAGATGAAATCTGGAAGATGAATTAGTAGGTGAAAAGGAAGATGAAATGGTTAGTGGAATGGTAGATGATTCCTGCTCACAACTTCCAAGCAAAATTTGAAAACCTTGGAGATAGAACTGGATTTTGGTCTCAACATAAACATTGTAGAGCTCTTTCTTAGCTTTTTATCCATATAAAGAACGTCCCAATCTGACATCTAGAGCTCTAGATATTGCTTGAAAACTGAAAAAGGGTCTAATTTAGTATTTTTCAAGAAATGTTATTTTATTCTAAAATCATTATTTATTTATTTATTACACCCAAATTTATTAAATTGAACTAAAATATCATCCACAAAATCATCATATAAGGGAAAATTAATAAGCAAATATTTTACTTATCAAATTCCCTCACACTTAGCTCTTAGACGTCCTCGGACAAGGAGTGACCATTAAGTCATTCCAACAAAATCAGAAGTAACAAGTCATAAGCAAGAACACAATTGAAAAATAAAGAGATCATAGTATTCATGAATCAATGAAAATATAAACTGGTAACTTTATTTGAAATGAATAAACTGAGTTAGTAATTATCACTCATTCTCCCAATCTCTCAAGTATTTAAGGGTAAGTGTTTCGCTCAAAATCAACTGAAAAAAATTGCACTACCATAAGCTTGCCAAAAATCTCAATCTCCACTACCTAATTCACATGCATAATTCAAATCAAAAGGATTTATTAAGGGTTGTAATAGGGTTAAAGTAAAAGGAATGTAAAACATGATATGAAAGGCTAAATTTAAAAAGTTAATAGAACAATTGAAAAAATGGGTCAGCTTCTGAATAAATCTATCTCATCATAACAACCCACAATTTGAATACTCAAATTTTTTTTTTCATTTTTTTTCATCATCTTTTCTTTTCCCTTTTTTTTGCAACTCTAAAGTTGATGATATATATGTTAGATATGATTAGTTTTTGATTATGTCAAATATAGATGTCAAGTATTAAGAGCAAAAAGTTTGTATGATATACTTATTCTCTACATTGACTAACTACTATATTTAATGTTGTATATCTTGTAGATTAGTCATAAACCCAATGGTGGGTTGATGTTATAATGCCTCATATGTGGAGAATGATCATCATGAAGAAAATCAAGAGGCAAGGGATTAAAGAAAGAAGACATTGCAAGAACTAATGGGAATATCAAGCAAAGATTGAAGATATTCAAGAAGACATCTAATTGGGTTATGAAGAATGATCATCAAGTGGCAAAACAAGAAGAAAGAGATTGAAGAAAGAAGAAGAAAGATGGAGGAAAGAAGAACTTGTAAGATCAAATGAGAATATCAAGATTCAAGTTCTTAGAAGTGATACCGGAGGTTGGAATGGGTGAATACGAAGCTAAAATAATGTATACAGAAGTTATGTTACCTCTGAGGATGATTACTCGAGTAATCACTTGAGCAATATGGCACTACCTCATTTTAGAGGTGATTACTCAAGTGGCTACTCGAGTAATCTGCAAAGTTACTTGAAGATTACTTGAGTGACCACTAGAGTAATGATACTCTGTTTAACACGTCAGGACAGAGGTTCGGTATTTTAGGCATATCTCTCTAACCACATATCAGATTGATCGAAAACAAGTGGCATATGAAAATAGACTCCCAACACAAATGGTGGACACCAAGATCACATTCAAAAGAGTTTTGATGAGAGAGATATGATCTGTTGACATTGACACATGAAACAACATCTTTTACTAGAACAAGGTTTGGTATTTTGGATATAGCTCTCAAAATAGATATTGGATTGAGACAAAACTAGTGCCATATAAAAGTAGACTCAAAGAGCTTTCCACGGATATATAATGGGTCATATTTTAAGTTATATACGAAGAGATATGCCTTCTGGAATTTGATGCTTGTGATTTCAGACTTTGTCTAAATGCAGAAGATATTCTTTGGATAATAAATTTCTGTACAAAATGAGTTTGGAGGTGATTCTTGTTGCATTGGAATGTAAATGATGAGGGCTTTCTAATGATATATGATTTTCCATGTTTTAAATCAAAATCAAGAATTCACTTGAAGGGCTTACTCGAGTAATATACAAAATTATTTGAAACCTCACTCGAGGGACCACTCGAGTAATGCAGTTGGAAATGCTCTTGGCCAAGATTTGAATGACATTACTTGAGGGACCACTCGAGTAATCTACAAATTTATTTGAACTATTACTGGAGGGATCACTCAAGTAACCAGAAGAAAGGAGAGGCTTACTTGAGTAACCACTCGAGTAACGCGACCAACAACGTATCTGAAGGTTCTGAAAATCATGGAAATTTTATGTAACTTACTCTTCTTATTTCCATCATTATAACACTTCATTTTATTAGTGTTTAATGTGTTTCTTTAGGAACACAATAAAGAGATGATACGAAGAGACAAAAGTTGACTTTATAGAAGCAGAGCGTCAACGTTCATAACAGCTAGTTTACAAATTCAAGCAACGTACCAACAGGACTCAATGGATAAGTTGAAATACTCACAATGGTCATATCCTACTCAACTATAAATATAGGAGATTCAATCAGTGAGCAACTACAACAACAACGAGAACACAATGACACAAACATGCTCATATCATAAGCTATCCATCTCGACCCAAACACTCTCTGTTCTTATCTGTTTTCTATATTATGTGTATTTGAGAAAGTGATTGACTGTATTGTGCTTCAGTATTCATCTATTCACTTATGAGAGAGAAGGTTGATTGTAATCTTTCACCATCAAAGTTGTATCCTTATGGGGTGTGTAAGGGAGAGTAACTCTGTTGTAACCTTATGGTGTGTAAGGGGGAGTAACTCGGTGAGAGATTTGTAAAAGGCTTCGCAAGTGCCCGGTTAAACTTGTGGGTTGTAAAGGCTTTTCTTGTGCCTGGATTAAACAAGAAGATAGTGGATTTGAAAATCTCAGGAGGAGCCTGGGGACTAGATGTAGGCCATCGTAGATTGGACTGAACCAGGATAAATCACAGTTTGCATATTCTCTTCCTTAAACTCTTATATTTCTAGCATATATTAATTGTTGATTTATGATTCATTACTTTCATATTTATTGCTTCTTCTAATATGCAAAAAGATTTTCAAAGTTCTTAAGATTTTTATCTTACACCCAATTCACCCCTTCTTGGGTGTCAGCTGGTTCTAACGATATACACCCCCATACTTGTCAAAAGCCCATTTTACAAAAATTTCAAATGCTCTGCTACTCTTCCAAATTAGGTAAAAGCACTTGATATATCATTAAATCATATGTTAATGGGTTGAGAACAAAGAAACAATCAATTAGGCTCAAAGGGGCTTATCAATGGTATGTCCACAGGAAAGCCCAAACGCTTGAATATCTTCATCCTTTCAAGTCGACTATTATAGATCTTCTTGAGCACATCTTTGGGAAGAGTGGTGAACCTATTCTTAAGCTTTACAAGAGATTCCTCTATAATAACTTAAAATGAAATTGATAAAAACTAAAATTCTTAACCCAGTGCAGTGTGTTTCGTTGAGTAGGAAAGAACTTTTGTGTTGCCTCCCAAATAGCCACCCTTCTTTAACGTCTTTAGCTAGATAAAGACCAAACCAATTTTTTTTTTCTTTTTTAAAAAAATTACTAGATTGAGGACTTACCTGTTGGTTCCTTAAACGTGATGACAGATTTCAAAGTGTTGAGTGCACCTTCATTGTATTCTTTGAGCCTTTGCCCATTCACTTTGAATTTTTGATCACTATCTTGAATAACCATAGTTCCATATGGCCATACTTGAATCACAGTAAAAGGACCTGACCACCTTGATCTCAGCTTTCCTGGAAAGAGCTTTAACCTTGAGTTGTATAAAAGCACTTTTTATCCCAGTGTGAACTATTTCCTCAAAATTTTTCTGTCATGCCACATTTTTGTCTTCTTGTATAACTTAGCATTTTCATAAGCTTGTTGTTTAAATTCTTCAAGCTCATTGAGTTAGAGAAGCCTTTTCTCACAAGCTGCCTTTAAGTCAAAATTTAAGGCTTTTACTGCCTAATATGCTTTGTGCTCCATTTCTACTGGAAGATGGCATACTTTTTCATAGACCAATTGATATTGGGATGTACCAATTAGTGTCTTAAAGGCAGTTCTATAAGCCCAAAGTGCATCGTCTAATTTCTGTGCCCAGTCCTTCTAATTGGAATTCACCATCTTCTCTAAAATCCACTTCAGTTATCTGTTTGAGATTTCCACCTGCCTACTAGTTTGTGGATGATATGGAGTTGCAACCATATGAGTTACTCCATAATTAGCTAATACCGACTGAAGCTGCTAATTGCAAAAGTGACTTCCTCCATCACTGATAATAGCTCTAGGCACTCCAAATTTTGTAAAAATATTTTTCCTCAAGAACTTCACAACCACTCGAGAATCATTTGTATGAAATGTAGCAGCTTCAACCCACTTAGAGATATCATCAACAACTACTAAAATGAAATGGTTGCTAAATAAGGATGGAAAAGGCCCAATAAAATTAATCCCCCATACATCAAAGAGCTCAACTTCTAAGATGTTAGTTAAAGGGACTTCATGTCTTCTTGAGATATTTCCCATTCTTTGACATCTGTCACAAGTTCCCACAATTTTGTGAGCGTCCTTGAAGAGTGTAGGCCAGTAAAATTCTAATTGAAGGACTTTAATAGCTGTTCTATTTGCTCCAAAATGACCACCATATGGGGATGAATGGCAATGATTTAAGATGTTGTCCATTTCTTCTTTAGGAACACATCACCTGATAATTTGATTTGGGCATTGTTTGTATAAGAATGGATCGTCCCAAAAGTAATGCCTTACATCAGCCAGAAATTTCTTGTTTTGTACTTTAGAAAGTTCATAAGGCATTACTCTGCTTGCCAAATAATTCACAAAATCAGCATACCATGGGGTAGGTTATCACTGCGTGATGAAAAGTTGCTTATCTGGGAAATTCTCCTTAATTAGTGATTCTCTCTTTCGCTTAAGAGTTCTAATCGAGAAAGATGATCTACAATGAGATTCTTGGTCCCCTTTTTGTCTTTGATCTCTACGTCAAATTCTTGTAGCAGAAGCACCCATATGATCAGTTTAGGCTTAGCGTCTTTCTTCACAATCAAGTATTTGATTGTTGAGTGGTCTGTCCAGACAGTTACCTTTGACCCAATCAAGTAAGCTCTGAACTTGTCGAATGCAAACACAACTGCTAATAGCTCCTTCTCTGTTGTTGCATAATTCAGCTGTGCATCTGAGAGTATCCAGCTAGCATAGTAGATGGCATGAAACACCTTGTATTTTCTTTGGCCTAAAACAGCTCGAACTACATAATCACTGGCATTGTACATTATTTTGAATAGAATGTTCCAATCTGGAGCTATGATCACTGGTGCAGAAGTCAAGGCACTTTTCAATGTTTGGATGGCTGATAAGCACTCCTCATTAAACACAAAGGGAGTATTTTTCTCTAACAGAGTGCAAAGTGGCTTTGTGATTTTTGAAAAGTCCTTGATGAATCTTTTATAAAAGCCAGCATGTCCCAAAAAACTCTGACTACCCTTGATTGAGGAAGGAAGTGGTAGCTTTTCAATTATTTCAATCTTAGTTCGGTCCACTTCAATACCTCGATCAAATACCTTGTGACCCAACATGATTCCTTCTTTTACCATGAGATGACATTTCTCTTAATTTAGAACCAAATTTGTCTCCACACAACATTACAAAAATTTTGCCAGATTTGAAAGACAATAATCAAATGATTCTCCAAAAATTGAAAAATCATCCATGACACCTCAATGAACCTTTCCACCATGTCTAAGAAGATTGCCATCATACTCCTTTGAAATGTTGCTAGTGCATTACATAGACCAAATGGCATCTTTCTGAAGGCAAAGCCGCAAAGGTACCATATGGACATGTAAAAGTTGTGTTTTGTTGATCCTCCGGTGCAATTGTAATTTGATTATATCCTATGTACCCTTCCAAGAAATAATAATAGGCTTTCCATGTTAGTCTATCAAGCATATGGTCCATGAATAGCAGAGGGAGAGTGATCTTTTCTGGTGGCTTTATTGAGCTTTCTCTAATCGATGAACACTCTCCATCCAGTCACCATTCGTTGTGGAATCAGTTTATTTTTCTCGTTGGGTTCTACTATCATTCTACTTTTTTTTGGTACAACTTGAACTGGACTTACCCATTGACTGTCTGAGATTGGGTAGATTATGCTAGCATCTAGCCACTTTATTACCTCATTTCTCACCACTTCCTTTATGTTCGGATTGAGTCTTCTTTGGTGCTTGACTGATAGCTTGTAGTTGTCCTCCATTAAGATCTTATGCATACAAATTGAAGGACTAATCCCTCTTATATCAGCCATTGACCATCCAAATGCAGTTTTATACTCCCTTAGAACTCTTAACAACTTTTCTTCTTCATCAGGAGTAAGAGCTGCTAAGACGATTATTGGTAGAATTAAATTTCCTCCCGATAAGCATACTTCAAGTGGGATGGCAGCACTTTCAACTCTAGTACTGGTGGTTTCTCTGTTGATGGCACTGACTTATTCGACCTTTCCCCCAAATCTTCAAATAATTTCTTGATAAAAATTGGGGAATTTGCTTCAAGGTACCTAATTTGCTCCAAAACTTCTAGATTAATAGATTTTTATACATCTACCATTCCCATCGCTAATAGTTTATCCATGTAGATTTCGTTCACCATATCTTTTATGCAGCTAGTTAATGTATCAACTCTACAACAGGTGTCACCTTTATCTGGAAAGGATAAAGCCTTGAAGATGTTGAAGGAAGCTTGATTATCTTGAACTCACAAAGTTAACTTCCCCTGTTGCACGTCTATTAATGTTCTCCTGGTTGTAGGAAATGACCTCCCAAGAATGATAGGAATTTCTTGGTCTTCTTCCATGTCAAGTATTATGAAATCAGCTGGGAATATAAGTTTGTCCACCTTCACCAGAACATTTTCTAAGATACCTCTCAGATGTTTTATTGATCAGTCATCCAAAAGTAATGAAACTGTGGTTGGCTTCACCTCTCTAAGACCGAGTTTATTGTAGATAGATAGAGGCATAAGGTTTACACTTGCTCCAAGGTCAAAAAGTGCTCTTTTAAAGTGACATTAACCTATGGTGCAAGGTATGCAAAAGCTTCTTAGATCTTTCAGCTTTGGTGGTAATTTCTTTTGGAGAATATCACTACACTCCACAGTAAGTGCAACTATTTCAAATTCCTAAAGCTTAAGCTTATTTTGCATAACTGGGCATTTGGGCAAGAGCATATGCAAAAGGAATGTTGATATGTAACTTTTTAAAAACATCCAGAAACTTGCCAAACTTCTTGTCTAACTTTGCTTTCGTGAGTCTCTAAGGATATAGAACTGGTGGTGCATATAGAGGAGGATTATCTGGAAAGCTGATTCTTCCTGGTATTACATCATCCTCCTTCTGTTCTTCTCCACTTTCTTTCTTTTCTCCATCATCCTTCTTCTTAATTATAGGATCTTTCAATTCTTTACCACTCCTTAATACAATGGCCTTCACAAGTTCTTTTGGGTTTCTTTTGGTGTCACTTGGTAGAGTTCCTGGTTGCCTGGAATTTAGCATATTTGCAATTTGGCCCATTTGGATCTCCAAGTTCTTTATTAATGCTTCTTGGTTTTTGATTGTTGCATCAATCCTAACCATGAATTGAGATGTATTCATGGTTAGTTGAGATAGTGCACCTCTAAATTCACTTTCTGTTGTGGTGGATTTAGTTGTTGAAAAGCTTGTTGTTGGTAGTTCCCTTGTAGCTTGAATGCATTTTGATTATTCCTCCAAATAAAGTTTGGATGATTTCGGCAACCTGATTGTAGGTGTTTGAGAATGGGTCATTCCTTTGATTTCCGATGAAATGAGCTTACTCGGGCATGAATGAGTGTCCTTCTTGACATTGCGTGCTCAGATGAGGTCCTCTATATTGATCACAAGCTTCAGTAGGAGTGCTAATTACATTTGCTTGGGTTGTGAATGATCCTACTTGCTTGGATATAGATGCAACTTGAGAAGACATAGTTGTAAGGACATCCAGCTCGTATACTCCAAGTGCTTTCTTTGAATTTCTATGTTTAGGAGACCATTAATATGCATTAGCTACCATCTCCTTAAGTAGATTATAAGAATCATATATATTTTTTCCCATTAAAGATCCTCCAGCTGTAGCATCTACAAGAATTCTGGAGATGTGCATCATCCCACTATAGAAAGTTTGCAGTTGCCACCAATTTAGTAACCCATGGTGAGGACATCTCTTTAGTAACTCCTTATATCTTTTACATGCTTTATAGAGGCTTTCTTGCTCATGTTGGGTAAATGAGGCAATTTCATTCCTCAATTTAGCAGTTTTTACTGAAGGAAAGTATTTCTCCAAAAATTTATGCGCCATGATCTCCCATGTAGTCATGCTTCCTACTGGTAGCGATTGTAACCAACTCTTAGCCTTATCCTTGAGTGAGAAAGGGAAAAGTCTAAGTCTAATGGCATCATCAGTAACACCATTATGCTTGAATGTGTCACAGATTTCTAGGAAGTTGGATATATGTGCATTAGGATCTTTGATTGGTAAACCACCGAACTGATTTGTTTGCATCATCTAGATAATTTCAGGCTTTATTTCAAATTTTTTAGTTGCTACTGGTGATCTCTTAATTCCATAGTTTGTCTCTATGACTGTTGGTGTTGCATAGTCACGGAGTATTTTGGTATTTATTGTTTCTCCCCTGGATTTGCCATCGGATATCTTAGGATTGAAGTAGACTACTTCTAAACTCTTCGATTTCTTCGACAAGTTCTTTTGATCTCAGAATCAAGAGGTTGTAGTTCAATCTCCTTCGATCTGGTCATACACTAAGCAAAAGCCTGAAAAGAAACACAAAACACCAAAAAGAAAAACAAATATAATATAAAGACCAAATTAGTAAAAAAAATTACTTGGTATTGATATTAATGACTACAATCCCCAGCAACAGCGTCAAAACCTTGTCACGAGTGTAAAGATGTCTATTAGAAAGTGCAAGTGTACACTGTCGTTAACAAGTATATAGAAGTAAGTAGAGTATCGTTCCCTCGATCGATTAGTTGGTGATTAAGAGTACAAAATAAAAGATAAGTAAATATGAATGCAAATGATATCAAACATGTAATGACCAATAAATGGGATTGAGGGCTAATGACTTCAAAAGTAGGTGCAATTATTGCTGAATAAACACTTTTGGAGAATGTGTGATCGGAATTGGTTGTTTTAGTAATTCCAATTGTTTCCTTGCGAAAAATTGTGTGGGAATAGGTTTGATTGTTGATTTTGGAGCCATTGGACATATTGGTTGGAAATTGGAAAAACTGTCAAGTGTAATTCTGTGCAGGGCAGTCGGTTTGTATGGACATTTTGGACGGGCAAATGCTAAAACTTTCTAGTCTTAAATTTCACATGTCAAACTTCAAAATGGACATATAATTTGTATCATTTTGATTTGTGAGCTGGGACTTATGAATTTTTGAAGTTTGCCCAATGAAATTGATTATTTTCTGGAAGAGCAGGCAAAGATTGAGATTCTGGGAATTTTGTGATTCCAGATAGCAAGGTTCTATATTTTTCCTTGAATCTAGACTCAATAAGGGTTCTATAGCCTTTGGAATCACTCCAATTCAATGTTTCTAGAATTATTTATGATTTTCCAAAGTTTGAGTAGAAAATCTGCCAGAATTGCTGAAATTCGAAATTGTTGGAAATTAATTTAACAATTAAATATCATATAATATATGATATAAAACATTATCCTTCACCTTCCTTCAGCCATATTAGACGCACATAGTAGCTAAAATAGAGAGATAATAGTTTAGAGAGTTTAGAGAGAGAAGGAGAAGAGAACTCGCATGGTAAGCCGATTTCTCTGACGAACTAGTTCCTAACGCGTATAACTCTGATCCTAAGCTACTCCTTTATGTTCTTTAAGGTTTTAAAGCTCCTCTTTTGGTGTTAGAAACAGCTAGGGTTCAGCCAAGTAAAGGAAAAGCTAGTGGGAGTTTGAGGTAACTTCCAAACTCTTGTAGATTGACTATTTTAGCTACTGTGGATAATTTAATTAGTCAAATTTCGCCGGATTGTCTTTGTGCGTAAAAATGAAAAATGGGTTGTGGGGGTTGTTATGCTGCCCAAATTAGTACTAAATATTAGTTGTAACCTAATGGAATAGTCAATAAAGTGGTTAGAAGTGGAAAGGAACGTGTTTACATAGCTGAAATCGTAGAACCTCGATTTTTCCTAGAGAACTCATAAATTTTGGCCAGATCTAGAAATGGGTCTTAGATTTGGACTTTCAATGATTTAATGGTTCCATTGGGTTCAGGAGAAAAAATTAGGTGAGGTTACAATTGGTCACTTTTTCGGAAAAGGTTAAAAAAGCATAATTACGAAAATGCCTCTGAAACCCTTAAAGTGGCGCTGCCAAGGGTAAATTTGTAATTTAACATTTAATTTGATAATTGTGAGTCCAAAAATGGATTCCTTAGGCGGAAATATGTTAGGTTAGCTCAGGGTAAATTTGTAATTTAACATTTAATTTGAATATATTCTTTTCTATATTCATAGGAGAATTATGTTATAAATAGTTAAGAATACAAAATTAATAACTAAGATAGGGTTGATTGAAATTTTGGGATGTCTTATTTTTAAGGGGAAATGTTGTCGAATTTTTTGTTGCAAAAAGTGGAAAAAGGCAATCCCTATCATATATTGTTGACAATTGTACTAAACGTGAGTATTGTTGGGAATGGCTTAGGTGGTAACAAAATGGATCACAGTTGGATGAATGCTTTGAGAACTAGTGAAGAATATGAGAAATGGGTGGATGAGTTTATTGAATTCGCTAGAAAGAATGCTCCAGCAAAAAATGGGAAGTATTTTTGTCCTTGTGTGAATTGTTTAAATGAGAGTCGACGGGATGTTGATGTCATAAAGGATCACCTACTTTGTGATGGAATAAATCTACGATACACAAGGTGGATATGGCATGGTGAGGAAATAACGGATTGTTCGTTGCATAAGAAGGAAGATGTGGATGTCATAAATGAAGATAGAATGGAGAAAATGATTAATGATATTAAGGTAGAATCCTTTGCATAGTCGTAGGAGTATGACAGCCTGCGGAGTGATGCAGAGTCACCGTTATACCCTGGGAGTAAGTACACACGGTTGACAGGAACATTGTATTTGGTTAACTTAAAGGCAACTTATGGGTGGACCAATAGTAGTTTCACATTTCTGCTTGAACTATTGTTGTTATATTTCCAGAGGATAATGTACTTCCAAATCTTATGTATAAGGCCAAGAAAATCCTATCTACGATGGGTATGGAGTATAAAAAGATACATGCTTGCCTTAATGACTGCGTACTGTACATAAATGAGTATGGAGGTCTTAGTAAGTGTTCTAAGTGTAAAACTTCACGATACAAAGTGAAAAAAGATGGTGGTTATGGCGATGTGACAACTAAAATGCAACCTTTAAAAGTTACATGGTATCTTCTAATAATGCCACATTTTAAACATTTGTTTGTGATGGCACTCTGATGAGAGAATATCTGAGAGGAAATATCTTCGGCACCCAGCTGACTCTCCATAATAGCAAAAAATAGATGAAATCTTCCCTCAATTTGGCAGTGAGCCGAGAAACCTTCGGCTTGGGTTTTGTACATACAACATCAATATGTATGAAACTCTTACTAGCACACATAGTCCATGGCCGATTCTCCTTATAATATATAACTTGCCTCCCTGGCTATATATGAAACGCAAGTATATGATGCTTTCTATGATGATTTCTGGACCAAAATAGCCTGGGAACAATATTGATATCTACTTGGCACCTTTGATTGAGGATTTGAAGAAGTTGTGGGAAAAAGGCGTAGATGTGTTTGATGCTTATAAGAAGGAGTCCCTCAAGCTACATGCAATGATTTTCACAACAATAAATGACTTCCCTGCGTACAGAAACTTATCAAGGTATAGCGTGAAGGGTCATAAAGCATGCCCAATATGTGAAGCAGACACACACTTCCATAAACTAAAGCATGGAAGAAAAACTGTCTACCTTGGCCACAGGAGGTTTCTTCATCTGTTCCACCCTTATCATAGGCTAAGAAAGCATTTTAACGGCTCACCGGAACATGGAATGGCTCCAAAGGCATTAACTGAAGAGGAAGTTTACAGTCAAGTAAAACATATCAATGTCACTTTTGGTAAGAATCAGAGGACTACGGGTGAGAAGAACATACAGAAGAAGAGATCCATTTTCTTTGATATTCCATATTGGCATTCGATTGACGTGAGACACAATATTGATGTGATGCATGTGGAGAAGAATGTTTGTGATAGCCTTATCAATATGCTTTTACACATACTAGGGAAGACTAAGGATGGGATTAGTATGAGATTAGACCTTGTTGATATGGGAATAAGAGAACGATTACATCCACAACTAAGAGATGATGGTAGGAGGGCATACATGGAGCCAGCAGCTCATACACTATCAAAAGCAGAGAAAAGAAGTTTGTGTGGGTGTTTGCATAAAATTAAGGTTCCGCAAGGGTATTCCTCGAATGTGAGAAGATGTGTCTCAATAGACAATTTGAAGTTAGTGGGAATGAAGTCCCATAATTATCATGTGTTGATGCAACAACTATTACTGATAGCTATTAAAGGCATAATGAAAGATGAAGTACGAACGACTATAACAAGATTGTGCATTTTCTTCAATGCTATTTGTAACAAAGTCATTGACACTAAAAAGTTGGATAAACTAGAAAATTTGGGTTACATTATTTTGTCACAACTAAAGATGCATTTTCCTCCTTCATTTTTTTTGATATAATGGTGCATTGATAGTTCATTTGGTAAGGGAGGTAAGGCTCTGGGTCCAGTTTACCTGAGGTGGATGTACCCTTTTGAGCGATACATGAAGATCTTAAAAGGGTATTCTAAAAGTCCTTATCGACCAGAAGTCTCAATAATAGAAAGATATGTAGTTGAGGAGGCTATGGAGTTTTGCAAAGATTATATGTCAGGGAAGAAGGAACAATCTCGACATGAAGAGGGGAGAAGCAAGGGAACACGAGGACTGAAAGTGAAGAATGTTCCTCATGAACAGGTGTTGCAAGCCCACTTGTATATCCTGAATAATATGGAAGAAGTTCAACCTTACATAGATGAACACAGAAAGACTTTGAAGAACAAGAATCCAAGGAAGAATGACATGCAGATTGCTATTGAGCAAAATAAGACATTTATAGAGTGGTTCGAGGAAAAGGTTGCATACGAGACCGTTGTGTCTGAGACAATCGAGTGGCTAGCTTAGGGTCCTTCGTTTCAGGTCATTACTTGGACCGGTTATGATATAAATGGCTATTCTTTCTATACGAAAGAGCAAGATGACAGAAGTACCATGCAAAATAATGGGGTCATGGTAGAAGCTGAAGCTATGCACTTTTCCAGTTTGAGAGATGAAAACCCCATATTAGCATATATGGCCTATTATGGAGTTATAGAAGAAAAATGGGAGATTACATACAACAAGTTCAAAGTTTCTTTATTTAAATGTAAGTAGGTTAGCAATAATGCTATGGTAATAGATAAACAATTTGAATTTGTCTTAGTCGATCTCCGAAGAGTTGGCTATAAAGATGAGCCCTTCATTCAAGCAAGCTAGGCGAAACAACTGTTTTATGTCACCGATCCTGCGTCCAAAAATATGTCCACTATCCTTAAAAGTAAAAAACAAAAGTATGGTGATCTGACCTTCAACCTTGATGACACACCACCTTTCACAACAACTCCACCTCGAACAAATGAAGTAGAATTGGTAGATGATGACGAATATGCTGTAAGAAATGACCATGGTGAAGGAATATGGGAAACAATATAAAGTAAGACCTTAATTTATAAACAAGAACTGTGTTTTTGTTGTTGTTTACTCCTGCTTAGTTTATTTTATTTTTATTTCAATTTATTTATGTTTCTAATAATGCTTTTTGTGTTAACAGGAATATGGACAACTCTAGTGAGTCAAATCAAAGTGTTAGCAATGACGAAAGGCGTAGAGATGACAAAAGCCCTAGCGATGATGAAAGGCCTAGAGATGAACCAGTTGTAAGAAGGAGGGTTAGAGGCTATACAAAGATAGGAGCATTGGTTACACATCATGAACATCAACAAGAGAGGCTGCATATAGACTTCGATGACACTCTGAATCCAGTTGGTCTTGAGGAAGACCATTTCATTAGCTACGTAGGGTTTTTGGGTTGAAGCAAAGTGCGCATTACCTACTATAATTGGAGATTGGTTCCCCCAAAAATGAAAGACATCATTTGGCAGCAACTTTTGGTATATAAGTTTTGATACGTCTATGATAATTGTAGCTTTATTCCTATCGTTTCAAATATAATTATCTTATGTTTTACCTTGCAGCAAACATATGAATCCCAGACACCAGGGAGATTTACAAGCACTGGATGGGTGAGGTTTGGATACGATGGAAAGGTTTCAAGAACAAGCTAACAACAAGGTACATTCGAGGGGCCCAGAGGGGTGAGGATCCATGTCAACATTATTCGTATTTGTCTCTAGAGGACTGGAGGTTGTTTGCGGTATCACGGGCAGATCCTTAATTTTTGGTAAGATTTCTATCATCATAATATAGAGTTTTTATTTTCATATACTTGATATCGTTGATTTATTTTTTGTTGTTTTTTATTCATAGGCATTAAGTGCAGTAAATGCACAGAGGCAAGCAGAAAATAAATATCAACATTACATGTCTCATGGTGGATATCAGAAGTTTGAGTGGCAAATGATGCAAGAAGAGTTACAAAAAATGAAGGAAGCAGCAGAATCTGATCCTAGCGTTGTTATCTAGGCCTCGGCACCTCCTCCATGTCACAAAAAAATGAAAAGCAGGGAGGATTAAGGATGGGAAGTACATAAATCCGGTTGTTGCTAAGGTTGCTGCGAGGATTGTAAGTAGTTATACCATAAGTACCTAATTTTTTACATATCGAGATTGGTTTTGATACATTTACGATGAACTGTATGCTACAGGATGAACTGGAAGATCAAGTAGCCAAGGTTCATTCAATCCAAGTAGACAGATGGACATCTTGTCAATGGCTATTGGGAAGGTAGATGACCCTGGTTGTGTTCGAGGAGAGACACGGGGAGTTAGTGCCGTGAGGTATTTTTGATGAGACTCATGTTATTCGTCACAAGTTGGACCTAGTAGGGACCTTGTGGCCAAGATTTGAGAGGACCTTGAACGAGAGCTCGAGGCCAACCTTCACAACAAGCTCCGAAGAAAGCTGTTGCCAGAGCTTCAACTTGAAATGGCAAAGATGTTTAAAGCGTAAAGGGCAAGGGACGAGTATAGAACTCATCAGGAATCCCCGGTCTTCAATAGCACCAAAGGAAGTTACAACCCTCTGGAGGAACCACTTGGTGACCCTTCTCCCACTCCAGCATCAGGAGACCCTTCCACCCTCTATTTGGAGGATCCACTGTTACGTGTTGTTGCCGATGCTCTCGTTCACTCATGTGCTACCACCCACCATCATCAGCAAATTCCGTAGGATTTTCATAGGGTAAATGTGATGAGTGTTAGAAAGGGGGAAGAAGGTACAGCCATCCCTGTTCCTGATCCAGAGGTTAGCACGTTAGGTCAGGCGATAGGATCTTTCATCCTTTGGCCTCAAAATTTTATTGGTTAAGAGGCAACACCTCCAATGTTAGGCATTACTTTACTATTACTGAAAATCTATTGGCATCCTAATAACAATTTGTTTTTTGATGTTCTAAAAGGATGACAAAGATGTGAGGAAATGGCCCTACTTAGAATGGCTGCAATAGATCTATAAGGGCATTAAACAGGTTGACTTGAAGATGCCTCAAGGGATTATGAGCCTTACATTGGAGTATCCCTACACGATGGTCTCAAGCAGTTTATCAGGTTGGAGGAGATAGATGCAGGCTAGGTGAAATTTGCAATCCGGTAAGTTCTTTTCAATTTTCCCATATAATTCATTTAGTGGTTTTTTGATTTCATACATTTAATAATTCATTCCTTATTTTAATTCTATTATAGCATCTTCTACGGCCTCTGTACAAGCATGAAAAGACGTGATTGGTATGGATTCTTATGCCTTTAGAATACAATAGGGGATACTAATACTGTGGCGTATAGGACTCACCATATGGGCTACACAATGGGAGAGACCAAACTTCTTTGTTATCTATCACCCATTATTCAATGGTTCATATTTTCATTTTGTCAATTTAAGATGTTTAATAAATAATTGCCTTGTCATCTAACTTCATTTTAATCTGTACATGATGTTATATTTACCACTGGAGTTTGTGTGTTATATGTCCTTGCCGCAATCTAGTCTATTGGTTTGATCCCATGCGTAAAAGGCCAGACAAAGATACAAAATTCGTCTTCGACACGTAAGTTATTCTGTTTGTATTTTATTGACTCTTAAAAAAATGGTTAGTTCTAATTTCTGTTGATTTTGAATTTCATGATAGTACTTATCAAACATATAGAGTCCTAGGCGGGTCACGCGAGGGTACAGTTGTTAAAAATCCAAAGTGGTTTTATCCGATAGTAAGTAGTTTCGATTCTAATTGTTTCATTGACGGTCGTTTTAGACATACCTTTATTGATTTTAACAACCGATTGCATGCCTTTGATTTAAAGTGCCCTCGACAACCTAGCAACACTGAATGCGGATATTATGTTATACTTTATATGTATAACATCACTCAAAGTGGAATTACTAGCGATTTTGAAAAGGTAATTGCTTCTTCATTCTCAAATGATAATATTTTTGGTGTTATAATTGAAATGCTAAGGCCATGTTTGGTATGATAGAATTAGAGGTGATGGAAAGGGAATTGAAGATCAATTCCATCATGATGCTTGTTTGGTATGATGGAAATGGAAAATTTTCCAATTCCATGTGGAAGCCAAATAGGCTCAATTCCACCCAATCAATTCCATCAAAATACCTAAGATTTACAATTCCATGTGATCATTTCCATCTATTACCCTCCACTACCTTCAAAAAAAATAAAAAATAAAAAATTGAAGGACATTTTGGTATTTTTATACAAAAATTAGATCTCATTTCCATGACATACCAAACATACTTTTAGTCTCCATTTCCATTTCCATATCCATTTCCATATCCATATCCATATCCATATCCATTTCCATAAAAATCAATTCCAGCATACCAAACGGGCCTTAATTGATTCATTTGCTTGATTCATTTCATCAAAGCTTATTTTCTAATTTTCAGATTTTTGATAATGAAGATACCTACCTACGTGAAGACCTTAATTTGATTAGAGACCTTTTGGCTGGACATCTTCTTCAAAATATAGAGTAGTAAACTTTTTATCAGTTTGTAGTTGTGTGATGACAGTATTTTGACACTTTCTGGTTGTTATTGTACATATATATAGTAGTAGGTTGTATGAGTTGTTATTGTATGTATATGTAGTAAAGATTGTAGTGCTGGATATCCTTACCATTTTGTAATGGATATTGTGGTTTATGAATCCATTTTCTATTTTGTTTCTGTAGTTTGAATTCGCTGGGTAATGCAGAATGTAAATAATCATTTTTAAAAAAATCAAACCTTTTAACGTCCCAAATTCAGAACTGGGACGTCTAAAGTCCCCATATGGAGGACTTTAGACGTCCCAAATTGAGATTTGGGACATCTAAAGTCCCCCCGGTGAAGGACTTTAGATGTTCCAAATTGAGAATTGGGACGTCTAAAGTCTCACCTTAGACTTCCCATTTTTTTGGGATGTCTTTTCTTAAAATATACTATGCCCCCCACATAGACGTCCCCTAGTTTTTGGACGTTAAAAGTGTCAAAATAAGGACGTTAAAACCCCTTTTTTGTAGTAGTAGTTGTAGATTGTGTTATTGAAAGTCTTAATGATTTCAAAATCTCATATTCTTGCTATGATGATTTTGCGTGTAAAAATATACTGAATTTAATGGTCTAAAAGGACATTATATTTAATGAGAATATTTATAACATGCTAATTTTGTGTTTATTATTTTTTTGTTATAAAATTTAATTCTTGCAGGTACAGAATGGATAATGAAAATAAGATTTGGTGTGATAGTTCTTTGAACATATTATATGACATATATCTTTTTGTTTAGAAGAAGTTGAAATGTGGATGCAATATATATTTTGGTGATTTTCAAAACAATTTTCCTTTATTGTTTACATAGTGAATAAGGTAAAGGCAGAATATATTGATGTTTTAACATATTTAGAAAATATGTTTGAGGAATACATTTTAGCAGAACATTTGGCAATAATGAAACATTTATAGTTGGCAGTTTAAAGAAAGATATCCTTGAAAATACATTGGAAGTGATGTTGTCATCAAGAAAAGTAAAAATTATGTTATCATTAGGGGAGTTTATACGATATTATCATCAAGAGGAGTAGAGACTTGCATGATATACTCTTTTCTTTAACCAAGGTTTTGTCCGTCTATGCTTTCTTGGTAAGGTTTTTAATGAGGTAACTTCAATATATATTGTGTACTCTTTTTTTTTCATTAAGTTTTTTTCAAATTGGGTTTTTCCTAGTAAGCTTTTAATTATGTTAGATCCTATTTTTTGATGATAACAAAACTTAAGAATGATTATGAAAGCATTTTGGAGAAGGTACTTTGGTTAAAAAGATTTCACTATGAAAATCACTATATCACTCAAGTGATGTGACAAAACTTGGTGAACTTATTTCTGGAACAATGATGAAGTGCCTTTTTGCAAAATAACTCATCACCACAATACTCACTAGAAGTGATAGACAAAGATCCCACAAGTGATGTGAAAGTTTATCATCACTACCACTTCACCATTGTGACCAAGCTAGTGATATAATTTTTGGAAAATATATTCCAAGAGATCACTCGAGTGACCACTTGAGTAATGATCTACAAAGTACATCACTATCAGACTACCATAATAAATCATTTGGTGATAAGTTTTCTTGAAAAATATTTCAAACTTGACCACTCAAGTGACCACTCAAGTTATGTTTCAAAAATATCATCACTATCACTTCACCCATGGTGATTCTTCATAGTATCAGTTTTCTAAAAAAATTTCAAAAAGATCACTCAAGTGACCACTTGAGTGATGTGATATGTTTTCATTACTATCACTACATGATCTATTCTAGTGATCAACTTTGTGAAAAATTTCTAAGAGAACACCATTCGATTTATTTGTGAAAAAGTGTATCACAAGCACAACACTATAGTGACCCTGGTAGTACTTAGTATTTTTGAAATATTTTCTAAAACTAAATCACTTGAGTGAAATATTTTTGAAATATTTACACACCACTCAAGTGATGTGTAAAAATTAAAGAGCTAGAATTACTACCACTGCACCACGGTAATGGTATCTAGTGATATGTTTTTTTGTAAAGGCAAGAGAAACAAGATCACTCGAGTGATCCTATTATTCTCATCACCACCAATTGACCACAGTAAAGTACCTACTGATCTGTTTTCAAAAGAAACAAAATTACTCAAGTGACCATTCAAGCGACCTATGTATAAACATCACTATCACATCATCCTGGTGAACCATCCAATGATCTGTTTTGTTTTCAAATGATTAAGTGAAGATCACTCAAGTGATGCAACATCATATTGTAAATCTTGATAGTCATTCAAATATATCCTAAACTTGTTCTACTTGCTTCTAATTGGGCAATATACTTATTATACCAGTGCTTGATCATAATATAGTTACTTAATCAAGGATTAAACCAAGATTAGCAAAAAGCACTTTTGTGTCAGAGCATTAAATACATCAAAGTTCAAACGATTCACATTCACTTTACTCTCAACTGCTAAATCCATAGACATAAAGAATAATCTGACATTCTCAATGGCTAGAAGCAAAGACCATATACTCCAATGGCTATAATCAAAGATCAATGGTCTTCAAACATTCTCACAATATAAATACAAGAGCATTGAAGACGGAGCAACAATAACCAACACTGTGTATTTACTGTTACATTCATTTGCTAAGTCTCAAAGTTCTATCTCTGTGTGAATTTGTACTTCAGTGATCATTTATTTACTCTTGTGAGAGATTATACTTAAGCATTTAATTTGACTAAGAAACTCAAGGTAGTTGGACCTTGAGTGGGCATTGATTGCAAAGTGTAAAGGGGAGTGAGTGTTCTTTGAAGAAGAACTAGCTTGTACTAAGCACCAAGAACTCGGTGAATCTTGGAAAGATAGTGGAAATCTTAGAAATGCCTTCTAAGAACTCGATGTGGATCAAGTGGTTTGGACCGAACCAGTATAAATGTCTTGTGTCCACCTTCGGTGATATCTTTCTAACTCTACTCTCTCTATTTTGTTTGTGTTGAAGTTTAAAATTTTTAATATCATCCAATTCACTTCCTCTCTTCAATGAAAAGCTTGTCCTAACAAATGAGGCACAATGCTTGTTTATGGACATCCAAGGGAAGTGTTATAAATATTGTCATATTTAGGTGGATGTCCATAGCCTTCCAAGAGTGTCTTTTTAGATTCTCCAATTAAATCAATATATAACCTACAAATAAATAGCCTCTTGAGAGTTTCTTATGATTAACACACATAACCTCCCAATGTAACATATTTCATAATTAGGTAGATTTATTCTCTTGTGTAACTCTTAAAATGTGCAGGCAAAAAAAGTGTAACTCTTGAAATGTAATAGAAGGACTTGTGGCCTATAAATAGTGTACATGTACCAAGTGATTGTAAGCCTTAAGATAAATGAGAACCACCCCCATTTCTCCTCCTACTTTCTCTTGTCTTCTCCATTTCTCTCACTTTCAATCTCTCGCATGTTTCTCATTTTTATAAGAATATTATAATTGAAGGAAATCCTTGAACCAAAGAGCAGAGAGTTTGTGGTATCTTTTGAGGCCGTCCTTATAATCAACAAAGTTGATCCCAAAACGAACTGTGTAACCGTAAGTCTACTCAAAATTGTCTAAAAAGGACCATGCAAAGTACCCCTTCACATTGACTCCATCCCTTGTATTAAACACCAAAACAAAAAAGTCAAATTAATGTATGTAAGAAAATGCTAATATATGTATGTATGTATGTATGTGTATATAAATAATCTTCACTTTTTTTATTAAAGAATAAAGAGGTACTTGATTACTTGATGGCGGATCGAAGATAATACAGATGTCGGTAATGGTAATCAATTCTGAAAGTATCCATCAAGGCTTCCTCTAGTGGTAGTGTTGGATCATTGTACTCATCGAAACCTACCAGTGGGATAAATTTTTTTTTTTAAAAAAAAGAGCTAATTATAAGTTCAAAGAAACATAAACCTATGCATTAATCAAAACTCGTGTAGTAGTAGTAGTAATAATAATACATAAATAAATAGACATCCACTTCCCAAATAAATAATAATAATTTAAAGCATAAATGATGAAAGATGAAATTCGATTATGATTTTAAGATATCATAGTAATCGTTGAATCGTTTGGATGGCACATAAATTTTAAGAAATAAGTCATATTATTTATAACTTATTAATAATATTGTTTTCTGTTTTCTTAATGAACAACAATAATAAAATATTAAGTATAGAAATATAGAGATGTGTGTGTGTGTGTGTGTGTGTGAGCTATGAAAGTCCCAAGCAATGGTTGTACTTGTTCTTGAGAAAACTTAAAAACGGAAAAAAGACGATGTTAAAAACCCAAGTTATTTTTTGTATCTAAATGACAGAATATGAACAAAAGAGAATAATTGCATTGATATATATACATATAGATATATAATATTTATTTACCATTTTCAGTGATGTAAATCAACGGATTGTTATACTTAGCCTTGATGTAGAGCAACAAGTTCATAATTCCTCTTGGATAAACATACAACCATTCAGAAGCAGCCTGCATAAACACAAATGAATACAAGTTTTCATCAAATTAAATGAGCCATTAAATAGTATTTTTTTTTAAAATAGTGCAATTTACCTACTTACCCTTGGACCAATGGGGATGCCGTTGCGCTCAGCTGCCATATATAAATATATATATATATCACATAAAAAATAATTAATAAATCAATTAAATGAATTGAAATAATAGAAAATAATCAATATAAATTGAAATAAGATTAATAAATGAAGGAAAAATTCAACTTAAAGACAAAAAAATGTTATAAAAGTGTCCCTAAAATTTTAAAATTTCAAATAATTCTCTCTTGAAACACCAATTTTAATTTACTACTAATATTTATACTTATTATATATAAATTTTATAAAATAAAAATATATGATATTAATAAAAATATATAATAAGGCATTCTACATACTATTCATGAGTTATAAATAGGATCCCTCACTTCAAACTTAGTCTTGTTGACATAAATATGAAGATTGTTAATTTCAAGTACCAACATTAATTGTTAGTGAATATCCCCTCCCGTCCTAATTGCATAATAGTTATTATGGTGTTGACTTTGATCTTGAATATAAGATTTCAATCTACATTATCTCTTAAATTTAAAAATTTTATTTTTAAATTATCTCTATTATTTACTATGCATATTAAATGGGCTTTCTTCAAAGAGTAATTTCAATGCAAATTATTAAATACCAGGGTATTCAGCAAAACAAACAAATATTTTCTTACAAAATAAATTACTGAACTAATTCTCTTTATATCTCAGTTGAAGATTTACCTGTCTGATTGACACGGGCATCGGTATAGACGTTGAGTTGAGAGGCATTGAGTTTGGGCGTTGGGAAGGCATAATAAGAAGTGTAGTAGTTGATGCCAACAAAGTCATAACAGCCTCTCACAAGCTTTCTTTCTTCTTCTGTGAACTTTGGCAATCTGCTTGCCACCAGAGTTTGCATACTTTTTGGGTATTCTCCTCTAGTCATCGGTTCCATAAACCTCCAAAATCCGATCCGATCCAATCAGCCAATTAAGAATTAATTATACTTTTCAGGTCAAAAAAAAAGAAGAAGAAGAATTAATTATACTCTTTAATTTTTATAAGAAACACTTAACTGACTGGATAATGTAGATTAAAAAGTTGTAAAAGACAATAAATATGTAAAAACTGTAACATTTTTCTTAAAAATTCCTTATCAAAAAGAGAGAGAGGGAATAAGAGAGGTAATAAAAAAATTATTATAATAACAAGGACTGTGGAAGAGAAAAAATAAGAAACTTATTATAATAAAGATGATTGATGCTAATAAGATAAAAAAAACTAAAACTTTATCATATATAATTGATTATAATAAAATTCAATCCAAACAAGACGCTAACTGTACTAGAGCATATGCTTACTTACCATCCCAACATAAAGTCAAGGGCTCGTACTGCCGCACGTCGATGGGATTGCTTGTGTTGTAAGAGAGGTATGAACCAATGGGCGGCCAACGTTATGCCCATCAAACCCCTTTGAAATTCCTGCACCATATGATACCAAATATAATTAATTAAAACAATTAATACCCACTAGGAAAATTAATCCCGTTCTCGAAAATTGCACGTCCCAATTGAGATCGGGATTTCCCAAAAATTATGGAAATGAAGGATTATAAAAAACGATAATGAGCTGATATTTGAATTAGAAAAATTAAAATGACATCATAAAAATTAAAAGAAATTTAAAAAACAAACAAACCTGATATTTGGCCTTGTAGAGCTGAACTGCGGAAGCATGAGCAAGAAGTTGATGGTGAGAAACTAAATAAGGCTCGGTGCCGGAATCACCAGCGGTGCAATTAGGGTTCAACCATGTAGAGCAGTGACCGGGAGCCACTGAGCCATCACCATAGCCACTCATACTAAAAGCTGATGGTTCATTCAATGTTATCCAATGCTTCACTCTATCCCCAAACTCCTTGAAGCATACTTCTGCGTAAGCCACATAGTCTTTACTGCATTCATTCAGTTCAACATATATCGGGTTATTATTTATTTATTTGTATGATAGCATAACTAATATATACAGTTAAGTTTTTGTATAAAATGTGCATGTTTGACACACTCAGGCACTAGATGTAATGGCCTGGACCACTCTCCTAGTAGGATATTCAAGCCTTAGTCCTCCATGTTATGAGGGACTACTAATCTCTTCCATTAGACCAACTCCTTTAGTAACAATTACTTTTATTAAGCAGTATATAAATAATTAAAAAAATAGTATATAAAAATGTTTGAATTTTATGGTATTCATATATAACATAGTGTTGTTATTCATGAGCTATGATGATATAAACAAACCATGATAAATATATGAAATTCATTTAGTGGCAGTTAACTATGCTGTTAAAAGTTTTTAATGAATATTTACCACGCCCTAATGAAGGTAACATTGGTAATGTATTATATCCACAAAATTTAAACCCTTAACCTTACTTAATATTAGTATATGGAGTATGAAGAATCCTATTATAAATGCTTAAATGCCTCTTTCTAAAAAACTAAAATGCCAAAAAAAAAAGAAAAGAAAAAGAAAAGGTAATAGTCTCAAAACACATACGATATTAATTCAATATGAAAAATATGACTAATTGGAAATAGCTTACACAATGCGAGGACTTAAGAAGCCACCGTACTCATCTTCCAACCCTTGAGGAGGGTCAAAGTGAAAAAGTGTCACGAACGGCGTCATACCTGCAGGTCCCATCAATTTTCATCACTACTACTATTAACATTTCTTATCAGGTTGAAATATTCTATATAAAATTTACTAAATAGAAATAAATTATAAAGTTGTGTCAAAATTACATTAAATAATTGCTATCATTCTATTTTTAATTTATAGCTTAGAATCTAATTAAAATTAATTTTTATTACTCAATACTATCTTTTAGTAAATTGGAAGTTATGTTACTAAATGAAATTTGATCATAAATAAAAATATTTTATTAAGACGTAAAACAATATATAATTATTATAATTAATAAGATATTCTAAATGAAAAGGCTGGGATGTTACCATTAGCCAATAATTCGTTGATGAGGTTGTTGTAATACTTGATTCCTTCTGGGTTTATTCCTCCACTTAGGTTCCCCTCTGTACATATAGTTTACATAATAGTTATTAAATAAAAAAGAAAACTTATAAAAAAACATGTAATCATTAAAAAAAAAAAAGATGTTAAAGAGTAAACTCACTTGGTAGTATTCTTGACCAAGAGATTGAAAATCTGTAAGCATCTAAATTCATTTCCTTCATAATTCTTACATCTTCCTGAAATATGAATATATATTATTGTTTCTATGAGATCCAATATAAAAATTTAAATAAAGCAAAAATAAGAATACATGGGTATTGTTTTTCAAACATTTGTTCGTAACAATTTATTTGATCGAAGTTGTGATAGATTTATGAAAAAGAACTTTTTTGGTGGAAAATTCTTTTTTATTTGTTGTTTAATAATCATAAATAAAGGATATATGGTAGTATTACTTAGTTTCTATATTGCTAAGTCTCAGTTTTATTTTTATTTTTTATTTGATCAAGGGTTTTCTCTCTCGAGGCTAAGAAGGCAAATAATTCTCATATCTCCCAACAAATGAGCTTCTCAAGATTCAACCTTACGGGTATGATGCCCCTTATCACGCTAAGTCTCAAATTTTTATTATTCTTTTTTTTTTTTGGAAAAAAAAGGAACTGAAGCATACATTCACAAAATGAAACAACCACAGAGTTTCTATTGAAAATTTTTAAAAATCAGATATTATTGTTTATATTTTTATTTTTATCATTCATGCGTTATTGCGTTTTCCATACCTTGTGGTGATGATATTCGTCTACAGCTACATCTCCACTGCTCCTATCTTTTATTTTTTCTGCATTGTATTTCACCAATAAATAAGTATTTCATACCCGTACGCAATCTATCTATAATATTTATATCGCTGGATGAAATATACAAATTTATTGAGAAATTATATTAATAAAAATACATGTTACGTTGCGTATATATTTCAACTTACGGACATGCTTAAAAGAATACACGACAATTACATATAATAATTAGGTAGAATAAAAGGAACTCGATTCCCTTATAATTAACAACAACGTCTTGACTTTAAATGGAAAAGAAAAGGCACGTAATGAAACCTTAATCAATATTGGATTAACTATCGGTAATAAACATCATAATGGTTCTACAAAAATAAGAAGACAACTAGAAAATTAAAGAGAAAAAGAAAAAAAAATTATATACATAAGCCTTATACGCTTAAGGTGCTTGTTTAATTTCTAATGAATCAAGACGTGAAATTTTTTACATATTATTTTTTGTTCTCAAACTCTTGATATTAATCTTATTAACTTTTGCTATCAAAAAAATGTCTAACACCTTTTTGTCACAAGTTATTAACACTTAAAATTTCATTTGTTATGATTCGATTAGTTAAATGTATATTAATCATACCAGGCTAAGCAACTAAGCCTTCTCTGAGACAAACTAACTAATGCATCGCACAAAATTAGGAAATAACTAACAAGAATGACTTGTTATAGTTTTTCATTTTATATTATATATAAAATTGAGAGATTAAAAGGTGGTGGGTCCATTACCCACAGGTTGTTCTTTGATGGAAATGAATGTGATGAGATATCTATATCCTTATAAAGGGTTTATAATTCCCCTCAGCTCCCCCACCCAACCAAGGTGGGACAGACTTTACAATCCACCGCTTGAGCCAAAAGTACTCATTAGCACATCGATCGAGTCTAATTTTGATGCCATATGTAACAATGTCTCTCTAGAGAATTTTTTTTCACTTTGGAACCCTATTACCGCTTATAATTTTAAAAAGCATCAAGGAGATGTATCTATATTTTGAAAATATGACGATAATAAAAAAAGAAATAAATCTAAAAAAAAATAAAATTACTAGATTTTAAACTTTAAAGCCTGATATGTAAAATAAGAAATAAATAAAGAGGCATATGATTATTTGAAGTATATAAATTCAAACATGTGCTCTACTGATCAGCCATGATTAGTAGACTCATGATACATTTATATAATATATCTTCAAATTAGTAGACTCATGATATATTTGAAATATGCAGATACCTGGGTGTTTTTGGGTAAAAGTATCCCATATTCCTGGTCCTTTTCCATCAATTCTTGCTGCACCTTCGTACTGTAACAGACCATTGAAGAGATGTATCAATTAACATAAACCATAAATAACATCAGGATGTGCTGGATGCACTGGCTGATATAACATTAGAGTGTTGGTCTTTTTAGATGCTACTATACCCACTATAAAACTTATAACTCTAATTCTATTTTTTATAAATAATAATATAACTAACTTCTCAAAAAATTAAAGTTATATTGGACTCCGAACCTGGTATGCAGAGGATGCAGTTCCAAAGAGGAAGCCGGCGGGGAAACTTCTCCGATTGAGAGAAGAAAACTTGAGAATATTGGATTCCGCGGATGATTTTGGTGCAACGACGGCTTCAGTGGAAAATAGTGATGCTATTATTGAAATAAGAGCCCATAATGCCACAGCCACTTGAAACCCTTTCAATCCCATTTTCCTACTTTATCATCCTATGACAGAAGTTATATATTTATAGGATAAAAGTCGGTTACTAGTAGGGTTGAATACCGGATGATTAATTCCAAAAAAAAGAAAAAAAAGATTTCAATCATCAATTTGTTAACTAGATAAGGTTTAATTCACCGTATGCTATGCTAAAAAGTTGGGTCAAAAATTCAAAACTCAGTCACGTAGAAGATAACTTCGACATATTTTATTTTATTTTTTGACAATAAAATCATCTGGCAAGAAATGAAGCATAAACTAGTACTAAAACAACCTATTAAATCGGGTAAGATAGGGAATTTCCGTCCTCTCTGACCAAGTGACCAAGTTACTAGAAGACAATAACCTTTCATGTTTACGTGTTTTATGGAATCTCCTATTTATAGAGACCTTTTGAAGCTCACTATTAGAAGGATTCTTCTAAATTGATTGATTAATTCGATATCTGAAAGATAGAATCTGATATAATTTTATCTCCTATTTAAAAATATAATCACAAGCAACCATGCGATAATATTAAGGGAAAATCTCACAAAAAGAACTTTAAAAATAGCAAAAGATAAAATGGTGTTTCGAATATTCATAATATCAAAGGGGTGTGAATACCTTATTTGTCATTTTTGAAATTAAAAGGAAATAATACAAATGTCCTTTCACATATATTTTTTCAAATATTCACTACTACAAACAATGGTTTTAACGTCCCTATTTTGACACTTTTAACGTCCAAAAACTGGGGGACGTCTAAGTGAGGGACGTAGTATATTTTAAGAAAAGACGTCCCAAGAAAATGAGACGTCTAATGTGGGACTTTAGATGTCCCAATTCTCAATTTGGGACGTCTAAAGTCCACCCTGGTGGGACTTTAGATGCCCCTTTTCCAAATTTGGGATGTTAAAGGGTTTGATTTTTTTTTAAAAAAAATGATTATTTATATTCTGCATTACCCAGCAAATTCAAGCTGCAGAAACATAATAGAAAATGGATTCATAAACCACAATGTCCGTTATACAATGGTAAGGACATCTAACACTACTACTATATACACATAAAAGAACAAGTCATACAACCTACTACTATATATGTACAATAACAACCAGAAAGTGAAAAAATGTTGTCATCACACAACTACTAACTAATAATATAAATAAAAATTTTACTTATCTATATGTTGAAGAAGATGTCAAGCCAAAAGGTCTCTGATCAAATTAATGTCTTCATGTAGATAGGCATCTTCATTATCAAAAATCTGAAAATTAGAAAATAAGCTTTGATGAAATGAATCAAGCAAATGAATTAATTAGCATTTCAATTATAACACCAAAAATATTATCATTTGAGAATGAAGAAGCGATTACCTTTTCAAAATTGCTAATAATTCCACTTTGAATGATGTTATACATATAAAGCATAACATAACATTCGTATTCAGTGTTGTCAGGTTGTCGAGGGCACTTTAAATCAAAGCCAATTGGGTGTTTAATTGTTGTTCATTTCATCAAAATCAATCAATTGCTCCATTTATTTATAATAATATACATACATTTTTTCTCTCTCAATTTCCAAGCTCCAAACATTTAAAACAAACATTTTCAAGCTCCAAACATATCAAACAATATATTGTTGCATAACTACTAGCTTACAATGATTCTATGGTTCTAGCTAAAAAAACACAAAAAAAAAAAATAAATCACAAGGTAAAATCACTCCAATAAATAAAATCATATAAAATAATTTCACATTGCAAGTTTAAATTTAATTCAAGTAAATTCATATTTTTTTTAAAAAAAACTAACCAGAGAGGGGAGCCTACGTGCGTCACAATAGAAAGAAGGAGGTGGCGGGGTGTCACAATGATGTGGGCCTTGCTTGAATCTTCTTCTTCTTGTTTAATCTTTTTTTGATTTCTTCAGAATCAGCAACAAGAAGAAGGGGTTCCGAGTAAGGAAGTGAATCAGAGAGCACAGGACAGAGGAGCCGCGACAAAGAAGGGAGGAGGAGGAAGATTAAAGTTGAAGAACACAAAGAAGGGAGGAGGACGAGTTATGAAGAAGATAAAGAAGGGAGGAGGAAGAGTTGAAGAAGACAAGAAGGGATGAGGAATACCTAGAACGGCGACGGAGCAAATTAATGAATGAAGAAGTAGGGAGATGGTCAAAAAGTAAAGGGGGGTGTGTGTGTGTGTGAGAACACATGTCAAACAAGTATCTGACATGCGTCCAGGGACGTCTAAAGGTGAGTTTAGGCATCCCAAAATCCATTTGGGATGCCTAAAATCCTACTTTAGGAGTCCCAAATGGCATTTGGGATGCCTAAAGTCCCAGGTTTAGATGTCCCAAATCCATTTGGGATGCCTAAAGCCTTGCTTTAGGAGTACCAAATGGATTTGGGATGTCTAAACCCAGTTTCTGGCACTTAAAAAAATGTGAAAAATTTAAATTCGTGCCATGAAGCACTTTAGGCTTCCCAAATTCAAATTCGGCACGTCTAAAGGTTTCTCTACGTACAAATAATTACGAAAATGCCACTGCCTTCCTTTTAACCATCCAATTTTTAAATTGGGACATCCCTTGGGGTGGTTATATCATAATTTTGTAGTAGTGATTACTCCCACCATCGCTAGCTATCGATGATGGATGACTGGCAGCAATGGTTGGTGGGCCACCGACAGCATCCCCTTGCTGGGGCCGGAGCTACAGTGGAATTATATTTATTTGGCAAAGTGGTGGGAGTGGGATTATTTAAACCCCCACCACTTGTCACTACTACAAAAAACCATAATAAACAGCGCTTATTTTTATGAATGCTATAGCACTTCCCAAGCACCATAGCTTCCAGTGCCGTAAAAGTAAGCTACGATGCTTCTTAAATTTCTGAAAGCGCCACAGCTTTGTTATGTTTTTTAAATCCCTCCTACGGCGCTTCTCCGCAGAAGTGCAGTAGGAAGGGAGGCCCTCCTACGGCGTTTCTAGGGAGAAGTGCTGTAGGAGGTTCATATCTCCTACGACACTTCTTCTCAGAAGTGCCGTAATAAGTAATAAATTTTTTTATTATTTTATATAATTGTTTCCTTGAACCCAACCAATTAAAATCCACAACAATTTACAATACGAATAGGAAAAAAGTAAACCAAATCAAAATGAAATAACACATAACTAATTCAAAAAATTAGTACTAGATGTATGTAATTACAATTAATGTAATTATATAACTAATTTTAAGAGAATAAACAACATGAGAATAGGCAAAAAAAAACAACCTAACGTATGTGCCTAAATATTAACCAATTGCCTGACCATATATTTACACTATTCTTCAATGATTTCATCCACTTATTTGGTCAGTCAATTGGGCACAACATTAATCTTTATAATACTACATAAAAATCATACACAGAATGAATTAAACTAAGTATTATTATATTTGTAAGCTCAAAAATTAAAAAAATTACGATGTATAGGAAGTTCAAGAAGAAAAAGTTGACACTTCAAACAAATACCTGAAAAAAAAAATTATGAGCACACATATAAGACTCATTATAGATTTTAACTAAAAAAGAAAATGTGAACCAAATGTTTAGGGAAAAACACTTACATGTTGGAAATTGTGCCCTAAGGGCCAATCATTGTACTTTGAACATTATTATTTTAATGAAATTTCTCCATTCTGTTATGATATTATTTACATGTTAATTGTGATAATTTATCCTTGGATAATTCATAAAGATTGTCCTAAAATGTCCCTGGTCGGTCATCTATGCGGGAGCAGAGATGAAACCAGATCAGTATGACTTTGATAAGATATGGAGATACGAATCAAAGTCTTAGGCAGTTGTAAGAGTACAAGGTGCTGGACCGACCCACTATGAGAAAGCTACATGGATCAAGTCATAAGCTTTTCTCATGTATAACCACGTCACAATGCCCTTAGACTTGAGGTCATCATGGATTCCTACATGAGAGTTGCTAAGCTTTGAACTAGTCAAAAGTCACTTTTGACCAGGTGATGATAAAGGCTACGATCGGGCTTGTGGTTTTTCATGCAAAGGAATATGAATGATCAACATGGAATTTATCCCTTACATTAGTAGAGAGATATTACTGGGCCCCTCAATTAGTGAGTCTGAAAAATGTATGGGCATACTATGATGGAAAGAAGTTTTCGTCTCTATTATCAGGCTACTCAGGAATCGAGAAAGTAATGGTTAAGAACAAGATGATGACATTATCCATGCCTTATCCTTGATCGATATATCGTGTGACAAAAGAGACGTGATATGGTTGTATGACAGGTTGCATCGTGATAACGATCCTCATATGAATTGGGTAGTCGTAATGTCTTGCTAGAGGCCGCTTGCGACTTTTGGGTTAGTATAGTTATTGGCCCATTGCCAACTTCATATGGGCCTGCAGGGTCGCACACAAGAATGACCCAACACGAGATAATGTTTAATTTAGGGTGGACGAATTATATATATATATATATAATATAAAATTCATTAATAATATTATATAGATATATATTTTCGAAATATATATATCTTATATATATTATATATATGTATATATATATTATATGATATTATTATATTGTGTTAGTTTTAAATTTAATTTATTGAGATATATTAAATTTAATAACTAACATGATAAAGATATAGTATCTCAGATTTAATTTATGAAGATAAATTAAATCTAATGGCTCTTTATTTGGATTAAATAAATAGGTTAAATTAAAACTGTTGGACAGATTTAATTTAAACTGAATTTATTTAATTAGCTCATCAAGATAATTAATAGTTAATTGATTAAGAAATTAATGATGATTAATTTTGAAATTTGAAAATAGCCCTCATAGGTTATAAACTTGATAGAGCAGATATATTGATATACACATGAGAATTGAGAGCCGCAAGGGAAACCCAGGAGACATTAGAGGCGTTAGCACGCAGTCTTGGTTGGAGAGCATTCATGTGGATACCGGTAGAGGGAGTGGACCTGACGTATTGGCTCTTAGAGATCGTGAAAACCCTGAATCATAAAAGGTATGAATCCTTCCAACTTGGTTAAAATGCGTTGATAGATCCTCGATTAGGATTGGTAAAACTTTAAAATTCTTCCGCTGTGCTTGCTGATCCTAACATTATACACTAGAGAGATTCTGAAGGAGGCCGAGACAAGGAAAAAAACACATGGGAGAGGAAACTTTGTACTACAACGGAGTTCTAGGAAATGGGGGAGCAAGAGGGAATGCGGGAAGATGAAAATGAGAATAAAAACTGCAGGGGTGAAAATTAAATAGCAATTTGTATAGAAGCTACAATGGTTTTTTTTTAAAGTGTCATAGCTTCCTAATTAAAAAAAAAGCAAACACTAAATACAAAAATAACCTTAAATATATTCAAGGCACCATGTGGGTGCCTTAAATATTCAAGGCACCCACGTGGTGCCTATTGCCTTAGCCGATGCTTCTCATGCAAGCGCCAGCTAAGGCACTTAGTCCTTGGCTGGCACTTTCATAGAAAGCGCCGGCCAAGGACTACCTTGGCAAGCGCTGACCAAGGTTTTAGCCTTGGCCAGCCTTGCTTTGTAAGTTCCAGCCAATGTGTTTTTTTTTTTTTGATAATTTTTTTTTAAAAAAAGACAAAGATCTCCAAAACATTGTTTTAAGATACCACTTTTTTTTAAAAAATAAGATGAATATAGAGGATAATTAATTCTTAATAATAAAGGAATTACTAAGAAAGAGTATTCTCTATTTAAATGTTAATTAAAGGCTTATTTTCTAGATTTTACTAAGATCCTTTTGACTTACTACAACATGAGATTATGAATAATAATTCATTATAACAAATGTCAGCTTCATTTGATTTTTTTGACTTGCTCCCACCCTTATCCGACACTTTATTTTGAAGTGCTGGATAAGGGTTTTTTCAAATAAAAAAATGCTAAAAAATTATTCTAGCTGCAGCGCTTTTCAAAAAAGTGCCATAGCTTGGACTTTTGTTTCTTTTATAAATAAATGTTTTGTGTGGCGCTTGTTTAAGAGAGTGTTGCATATGCATAGTACTAAGCTTTGAATCTTATATTAGGAAGCGTCGTAGCTTCTAAATTTTTTTTTAAAAAAGATATTATCTACGGCACTTCTTTAAAGAAGAGTAAAAAAAGAGGCGCCGTTAAATCCCTCTTTTTGTAGTAGTGTGTTTTGCCCAAAATATGTATGGCCATTCGGCCACCAATGCTTTTCAACATATATTTTGCAAAAAAAATATATAAATTAAATCTTTATCTTTGACTTAAGCTTATTAACAAGATTTGCTAAGGAATGCACAACATTTTATTAAGTTTTACTACTACAAAAAACACAATAAATGACGCTTATTTTTAAGAATACTATGGAGCTTGGAAAGCGCCATAAAAACAAGATATGGTGCTCCTTGAATCTATAGAAGCACCATAGCTTGTTTCATTTTTTTTTTAAAAATAGCTTCATATGGCACTTCCCTAGGAAAGTGCCATGGGAAGTGCTTTCACTTCCTATGGTGCTTTCACTTCCTATGGCGCTTCCCTAGAGAAGTGCCATAGGAAGTCTTTTTTTAAAAAATAATTTTATGTAATTGTTTCCTTTTCTTAATAAAACCTTCTGTATTTATAATCTAAATCCACAGCAAAATGAACAAAACCAAACCAAAATCAAACCAAACAAAAATTAAACAACTGGAAACAATTAACTAATTCATAAAATCACTACTAAATGTATTTAATTACAATTGTTGTAATGCATAACTAATTTTAAGTGAATAAACACACATATAAGATTCATGACAGGTTTTAACTTAAAAAAAATGAAGAAAACATATGAACTTAAGCTTCTATATAAAAAAGACTTACAAGCTAGGGAGCTTCTATAGGAGGTGAGATAACAAGGAAAAAAACATGCAGGAGACCATCCTTTGTACTGCAATAGAAGTGGCGACCAAATGCTGAAGCAATATGCACATGAAGGAGACAGGATATAACAAAAGGAGACTATGGAAATTTCTAGTTGCCATAGTAAAAGAGAGGAGGGAGTATAGGGGGCAATGGCACCGCAACTTCAAAATAGAGAGAAGGAGTACGGATCGTATTATATAGGAAGAGAAGAGCAGGAAGAATGATAACAAAAGGTGGTGAGTGGGGATGAAGGGATAAAGAGTTGGAACCAATAGAGTGACGATTTGAGATAAGATTCTGAAAAATAGGGAGCTGAGGGAGTGCGAAAAAGAACATATATGGCGGGATGGGCAAATTTTTTAAAAAAGTAAGCCTAGGGAGCCTTGTATGGCGCTTGCTGAAGCAAGGGCCATACAAGTCTTTAGGGAAGCTATAGCAAGCGCCATATCTTTCCGTCATTTTAAAAAAACCATTTTTTTAACAAAAAAGACCTTAGAAGTTGCTTGTTGGGAAAGCTTTTTTAAGGCCTTTTTAAGGCCTTAGAAGGCACTTGTTGGGCAAGTACCTTGAATATTCAAGACCATAGTGCACAATGCCTTGAATATTCAAGGCATAGGGGCAAGGCCTTAGAAGGCACTTGCTGGCTTAGAAGGCACTTGAATATATTCACTGCCCTAAATATTATTCAAGGCACCATGTGGTGCCTTGAATGCCTATAATGTTTAAGGCACTATACACTATGGCCTTGCATATTCAAGGTACTCCTACAGTGGTCTTGAAATGTGGCTTTTGAATATTTAAGGTTATAGTGGCACCTTGTATGGCGCTGGATCAAGCAAGTGCCATAAAAGTCTTTGATTTTTCTTTTTGAAATAAGGCCAGATTTGGCGCTTGTTTAGGCAAGCCCATAGCTAGCCCTTTATTTATTTATTTTTTAAAAATAAAGGCCTTGTATGGCGCTTGTTTAGGCAAGTGCCACATAAGCCTAACACTAGCTATGACACTTATAATAGGAAGCACCATAATTTCTAAATATTTAAGAAAAACAATTATTTATGCCCCTTCTTTAAAGAAGTGTTATAAGAGGGGTGCTACTAAATCCCTCTTTTGTAGTATTTTTTTAAATAAAAGCTTTTGACACAAGGGGTTATTTTAAAAAAAAATTGCACCACCTTGTATGGCACTTGCCATTTGTAATATTCAATGGCCTTTGTATGGCAAGAGCCATACAAGGGCTTTTGGTCTTGTACGGAAAATGGGATATATTAATATCCCCTTATATGGCACTTACTTGGCAAGCGCCATACAAGGAGAGTAATTTTTTTTAAAAAATATCCCCTTGCATGGCGCTTCCCTATGCAAGCGCCATACAAGGTATTAGACAATTATGACATTTTCCTAGTCAGGCGCTATAGCTATCACATGCCTATTTTTCTTAAAAAATTAGAAATCTCCTCTGGTGCTAGTTTGAAGAAGTGCCATAAGATTAGTGCCATTAAATCTATATTTTGTAGTAGTGTTTTAATAATTTTTGTTTTCCCACTAAAAAGGTGCACACAATCAGCTCATTCATAAGTTTTGTTAATTAAGAATTTCGCAACATTTCATTAAGTTTTAAAAGTTTCAGTTACCTAATAAAAAAGTTCACACTACCAGCTCATTAACAATCTTTTGTTAAGGAATTCACATGATTTCATTAGGTTTTAACAACTTTCATTCACCTAATACAAAAAATTCACACTATCAACTCATTCTTCTAATATCCCAAATTTAGGTCATCAAAATTCCTTATACCTTTAGGGTATTAAATGTGATAAAATGGTGAATATTGACAAACATTAAATAGCCTTTGGCTATAAATTCTGGATTATAGGAATTAAACACAAAAAATCGGAATGTGAATAGTGTTGCCGGTGAAATTTTCTGCGAGACAGTGAGTTTGTGATGCAGTTTTAGATGACCAAATGATGTTCAAAAAATGTGAAATTTTCTAGAATGAAAGTAGACATTCTAAGCTTTAATTTGATAGGTCGTATGAATTATTTGGAGTTGTACATTAAGAGTTATGTATTTTTGAAATTAGCCTAGTGAAACTGGTTACTTTCTGGGACAACATCCAAAGATTTAAATTCTGGGAATGTTGAGCTTTCTGTTGGCTAAATGTTATATTTTTCCTTAGAACTATACTAAATAAGGGTTAAGTAGCCTTTAGAATCATCTCAATTAGATGTCTACAAATAAAGATATAAATTCTCGAAGTTGGGTGAAAATGTTGTCAGCTTTAGGCGAAAGTCACAAAATGTATGAGCAAAATGATAATTCATCATATTAATCAAAAGAAATTTTTTTCCTCCAAAAAATACCTTCATTTTTGTCTAAAGTGAGCTAAATATGAAGGGAAAACTATTTATTGGATATTTATGATCATATTTTTGGACAAGGTCAAAACAAAAAAAAAGTGGTTAAATATTGCAACTAATTATGGAGATTTGTTGTGGAGGTTAATAGCTGAATTCAATCAGCCTATTACTCCCTCTTGAAGCCCATTTTCGGTCATGTGTATGAGGGAAGAGAAAAGATGCTTATATCAAGTTAAATGGCATGTGTTAAAATTGCCATAAAATATAATAAAACTAAAAAGATGAAGGAGATATTTTTTACAAGTTTTCTTTTCCTTTGGGCCTTCAAATTTGTTCAGCAGAAGAGAGAGAGAGAGAGAGAGACAGAAGAGAGAGAGAGAGAGAGAGAGAGAGAGAGAGCTATTAGGAAGTTGAGAGCTCAAGAATAAGCAAAGGTTAGGTTCAAGCCAAAAATCCAAGGTAAGACTTGATTTCAAGTGTTCTTGCCTTCTAAATCACTTGGAAACCTCTTCTTCTCTTTGAAATCCATGGATAGCAAGCAAAATCAAGAGTGTAGAGAGAGAGAGGGCTGAGGCATTTTTAGAGAGAGAAAGTGGTGAAATCAAGAGGTAATCTCATAAACTTAATCCCCTTGTGCTATAAGTTGTTGTTGTGGTTGGTTTTGGCTTGGTTTTGGTTGTTTTGTAAATTTGGCCTGATGTAAACCAAGGGGAAATACTGCCAAAACTTCCCCTAATCATGTTTATTATGTGTTTAAGTAGTTAACCATGTGATTAGAAGTGGAAAGGAAGTGATTAAACAAGAGAAATCAAGAAAACACATTTTCTATCCTATGAACCCTAATTTCGTCCAGATACTGTTCACTAAGGGTAGAGCTGGAATTTTGAAATTATGATACTTCTATTGGATTTAGAGGGGAAATTGTGTGGGAATATAGGTGTTTATAATTTTTGAAAATTTGTATGGAAATCTAGAATTTATTGAAGTTGTAGGTGAATGTTGGTTGATCTGCCTCCAGTAAAGCAATGTTATTGTTCAATGGATTTCGTGGGACAAACCTGATCCAAAATTATGAAACTTGATAGGATTAAAGTAGACATATAGAGATTTAATTTGACAAGTAGTTTGTAATTTTTGGACAAGTACATTAAAAGATATGAATTTTCAAAGTTGTGCCCTGTTTCTGTAAGGAAATCTAGAACAGTACATGTTTGGAAAATTTCTAGGAACAATATGGTAGCAGTAGTCAGAATTGGGTATTTTTCCCTAAAATTACATTTAATGAGCTTCATTTTGGCTTTAGAATTAGTCCAATTAGATTTTCCTATAATTAATTATGAATTTTCAAAGTTGATTGAAAATCGACCAGTTTCTGAAAACAATAAACATGCACAATGCAGAATTGTATTGTGTTGGAACAGTTATAACTGCATTAGTTAACCAGCAGAATTTGATTTGAAAGTAGTAATAGTTCAAGTAATAACCAGTTACTTGTAAGTTTAATTTATAGGACTTCGCAATAGCCAAGCCAGAACTAAAGGATTAGGACCGACCTAGAAATTGAGAAAGGAGTCAAGTAGTAACTCTATCTTTCATAAATTATGTGAATATTTTATATGTTTGTGTATGCCATCTTCTATGATATAATTGATGGACATTGTTTTGCTACGTAGGGTAATTTGTTCGAGTAGGCACTTTTACCTAGTTGTTGAGTAAGAATTTGACCGAAGTTTACGTATAGTGAGGAAGTAGCCCGACTCATGTATACATGCCATGATATTGTTGTGTTGTTAATATGTTGCATAAAATAGAGTATGACATATTTGATTTTCGCATATTATATGATTGGTTGTATGTTACTACTGAGATTCTTTTGAATCTCACCCTTTTTCAAAATTAAAAATATTCTAGCTGAAGCTAGTGGCTCAAAGGGCAAAAACACCAACGTGGGTGATTGAGGGACCCGGTGAAGATTCAGGAGCTTACATTGGTATCCTAGTGTAGTTAATTTTTTAGGATACTGTAAATATTTCTCAAACCCTATTGAAATTTTCTATAATGTAATACAGGTACTAATGTCAGTATATTAATGCTATTTCTATTTGCTTATCGAATTCTGCGTTATTTACTCTGCCAATACAAAATGTTAAGGGGTTTGACAATTCACAAGTTTTGTTAACTAATTCACAATATTTCATTAGATTTAAACAACTTTCATTTACCAAGTAGAAAATTCACTTTATCATATCTTTCACAACTTATGTTAAGCATTCCCAGATTATATTATGTTTTAACAAAACCTATAAATGAAATGAATACATTGATTTGTTATTATTTGATAAAACATAATGAAATATGGTGAATTCCTTTTACAAAACTTGTGAATGAGCTGATATTGTGGATCTTTTTTCTGGGTGAATAAAATTTGTTAAAACTTAATGAAAAGTTCTGAATTCCTTAATAAAACTTGTGAATGAGATGATAATGTGAACTTTTTTTACTAGGTAAATGAAACTTGTTAAAACCTATAGAAATATTGTGAATTTATTAACAAATAAAACTTGTGAATGAGCTTGAGTCAAAGTAAATAGTTAACTTATATATATTTATTTGCATAATATATATTGAAAAGCATTTGTGGCCAATGGCCGCCAACACTTTTTCAGCAAAACAAGTGGTGGGGTTTCAAGTCCTTCCCCTACTACTTAGCTAAATAAATATTATTCTAGTTGAAATTCGGGTGGCCGACTGGCCATCGGAGTTCCAGTGCCATCGGTGGCTAGCTGGCAACTTTTGATGGGCGGCAAGGGTGATGGTAATATTTTTTTAAAAAATATATAAAAGGACATTGATCTCATTTCCTTTTAATTTCAAAAAGGATAAATCAGGTACTACTAATACAAAAAGCATTTTTAACATCCGTTTTTAGGCATTTTCTACGTCCCTTTTTAGGGGGATGCTTATATGAGCAACGTAGTAAAGTCTGGGAACAACATTCATTAAAAAAGGTACGCCGTAAGAGACTTACGATACCCCTTTTTTAAAACATACATTCTAAGCCTATAACTTACGACATCCCTTTTGAAAAAAAGGGACGCCGTAAGTGACATCCAAAAAAGGATGCCATATGTCACTTACGGCATCCCTATAAGGTGCTCACTTATGGCATCCCTTTTGGCAAAAAAGGACACTATAAGTCTCCCTCAACCATCCGTTTTTAATGGCCATTGAAAAGCAGTTTTTTTAAAAAAAAATCGTTATATTTTTTACTGCCCAGCAATTAAACCTACAAAAACAACATTGAACACTATTAAAAAATATACATTTAGCGGCGCTAATCTTATGCCACTTCTTCAAATAAGCGCCAGAGGAAACTTCTATTTTTCTTCTAAAAAAATATATGTGGCAGCTATGGTGATTGATCAGGAAAGCGCTATAGCTGGCTAATATCTTGAATGGCGCTTGCTTGGGTAAGCGTTATACAAGGGGTATTTTTTTAAAAAAAAAAAATTACACCCCTTGTATGGGCAAGCGCCATACAAGGGGTTATTACAATTACCCCTTGCAATAACCCCAAGCAAGTGCCATACAAGGGTTTATTTATTTATTTTTTTAATTTACACAACTTGACCAAACGCCATACAAGTTATTATAGGATTGTATGGTGCTTGCCTAAGCAAGGGCTATGCAAGGCCTTTATTCTTTTTTAAGAAAAATAAAAGGTCAGCTACGACGCTTTCCTAGGTAAGCACCATAGTTGCCCAAGTCCCTTTTTCATATCCAGATCTATATCTGTGACATCATGTTTAGATCAAGATCTGTGACATCATCTTCCTAAGCTCCCCATTTTTCGGTAGAATCTTATCTCAAATCTTGTCTTATCCCTTTGAACTATACTCCATTAGTTTACCACCTGTCTTTATACATTCTCCCCACTCCCCTCTTCCTATATAATACTTTATCCCCACTCACTCCTCTCTATTTCTACGGTGGTAAGTGCAGAAGCTTCCTTGGTCCCTCACTTTTTTTTGTTTCTTGTGTCCTCCTCCTCCATATTTCTTCAACATTTGGTCCCTACTTCCATCAACACTACAAAGCTTGGTCTCCAACTTTTTTTCCCTTATTGTCTCCTTCTACAGAAGCTCCCTTGTAAGTCTTTTTTTAATATAGAAGCTTTCGTTGATTGGCACTATAGTTTCATTTTTTTAAGTTTAAATTATGCCATGAATCTTAACTTGTTGTTTTATGTGTGCTTATAGTTTTTTTCAGGTATTTGCTTAAAGTTACAACTCTCTCTTGTTAAATTTCCTATATATTGTAAGTTTTTTAATTTTTGAGCATACAAATATAAGTTTATTAGTTGTTTCTAGTTTAATTTGCTCAATGTTTTTTATATTTAATTTATTAAGAAATCTAAAAAAAATATTCTCAATTGTATATGTTGAAAATTAATTAAGATAATAATAATACATGTTACTATATATAGGTTGTATATGTGAAGATATGTGTAGTAGTTATAATTTTTAGCTACTATAGTAATTGTTATTGATAAGTTGCATAAGTGAAGTAAGTATAAAAGTTGCATTTTGGTTAGCTTGTAATGCAACCAATTAATTGAACTATGATATGTAGTGATTTTATAAATTAGTTATTTGTTTGGAGTTATTTCATTCTGATTTGGTTTGATTTTGGTTTGGTTTTGTTTATTTTGTTGTAGATTTGTACAGTAAAATACAGCGTTCATTAGAAAAAGAAAAAAATTATGTAAAATTATTTTTTTAAAAAAATACTCCCTATGAGGAAGCGCCATAGGAAGCTATTTTTTTAAAAAAAGGTTGTGGTGCTTTTACAGCTTCTTTTAATGGTGTTGGAAGCTGTGGCGGTTCCTAAGCGCCATAGTATTCATAAAAATAAGCGCCACTTATGACTTTTTTTGTAGTAGTGGAACAATTCTTCATAAACCAAAATGTCCTTACAAATAGTAAGGAAACATCCAGCACTAGTTAATTAAAGTGTTAACTACTACTACTACTACTACTACTACTACTATTACTACTATGTACAACAATTACCACAAAGTGTCAAAAAGTTTATCTACACAGCTACTAACTAATATAAAAATAAACTTGACTTATCTATGTGTTGAAGAAGATGTCCAGCCAAAAGGTCTAAGATCAAATTAATATTTTCATCTAAGTAGGCATCGTCATTATCACAAATCTGTAAATTGGAAAATAAGCTAAGATAAATTAATCAAGTGAACGAATTAATTAACAATTCAATTACAACACCAAAAATATTATCATTTAAGAATGAAGAAGCGATTACCTACTCAAAATCTATAGTAACTCTTCTCTGAGTGATGTTATCATATAAAGTATAATATAATATCCACACTCAGTGCTTCCTGGTTGTCAAGGGCACTATAAATAAAAAATAAATCGTTAAAATGAATAAAGGCATATCTAAAGTGGCTATCAATGAGAAAACTTGAATTGAAACTACTTACTCTCAGATAAAACCACTTTGGCTATCTACTTTTACCCGCATGTGCTATACCAAGTAGTCTATATATCTTGAGTGCACTAACATTAAGATGAAAATCCATAGATATTAAAACAATTCATTTAAGTCAAGAATCAATCATTTTACAAATTAACTTATGTGATGAAAATGGATTTCATTTCTTTGTTTAGCCTGTGACCCAAGGAATTAAACTAATAGAGGGTGTTCATGATGGGAGAAACAACACATATACTCCAATAGTAACTACAACAACATATACAGATTAAAATAAAATTAGATAACAAGGCAATTTATTCTTAAGCATTTTAAATAAATAAAACTAAAATACGTACTCTTCAAGATTTGGTGCTACATAATGAGACAATTTACTCTCTCCCATTATGTAGCCCATATATGTTGTCTTTAGCTCCAACTTATTATTCCTCTTTGTTGTATTTGTAGGACATAAGAATCCATATAAACCTTTACTTCCCATTTTGATGCATATACTATAGAAGAAGCTATAATAGAATTAAATTGATAAATAAATTATTGAGTTTATAAAACCAAAAAACCACTGCATTAATTGAAGGAAGAAAAAGAATTACATGATTGCAAGCTTAACCCATCTTATATATATCTCCTCCAAATTTATGATCTCCCTGAGATCTTTCTTTTCAATTGTAAATAGATACGACACTCGTGTGCTCACAATCCTATACGACATTTTCATGTCAATCTGGCTAATGTCCTTGTGAAGCTATTACAGTCGTACCAAGAAGGTAAATTTTGTTGCATCTTGTTGATCTATTAAAACATAAAATAAAGATTATTAGTAGCATGTTAAGAAAACTCAAGTAATAGTAAGGTATTTCCTACCATTGGAGGTGTTACCGCTGTGTGAATAAGATATTTCATCCAATGAATGAAAGATCCTATGGTCTAACCTAGTGTGACAACCTCTTCAACAGGAACTAGGATGTCTATACCTTCTTCCCCCTCTTGAACACATGTCACAGTAACCCAATGTAAATTGTTTGGAACTTGCTTATAATGGTGGGTGGTAGCTTGTTTGTGAACAAGAGCATCGATAAGAAGATGTAATAATGGGACATTCAAATAGAGAGTGCAAGGTTCTCCAGCCTTTTGAGTGGGAGAAAGGTCGCCAAGTGGTACCTCCAGCGGGATATAACTTCCTTTGGTACTGGGGAAGCTAGGGAATCCTGGGTTTTTGGTTCATCATTTTCCCTCTCTGATTGGATGATAGATCTCATATCACCATATAGCTCTTTCAATAGCTCTTGTCAAAGTGATTCGCAATGTTGAATGTCAAGCTCTTATCAGACTTCCTCTCAGAGTGATTGTTGAGCTTTCTCTCGAACCTTGGCCACAAGCTCTCTACTAGGTTCACCTTGTGATAATTATTGTGATGCTCATCTAAAATATTTTGTGAGCCCAACTCCCATTGGCTCCCCTCAAACACAACCGAGGTGATCAGCCTTTATAATTGCCGTTGATAAGATGTTAATCCATCTACTAGGAGTGAAAGAACATTGGCTACTCTTTTCTTCAAGTTCATCCAGTAGTATGCAATTTATCATAAATGAAGATTAAACACGACTAGTATGAAATACTTCCATTTTAAATACTTACGATCTTTATGGCCACCTCAGCTACAACTAGATTTATGTATTTGCCACACTTAAGCCTCCCTACTTTCCATTTTTTGTGATGCAGAGGAGGAGTAGGGGCCTAGACAATAATGCCAGGATCTGATTTGGCAGCTTCCTTCATTTTCTCTAACTCTTCTTCCATCATCCTCCGTTCAAGCTTCCAATAACTACCATAAGCCATGTCATGCTGATACTTATTTCCTACTTGCCTCTTTTTATTTGATTCACTTACCTCCTGTGAAAGTAAAAAAAAGGAAACTAAGTTAATGATGTCAAGTAGCTTTAAATAAAAAGTTCTATACTATGATGAATGAAAGTTTACCAGAAATTGAGGATCTTGCCATGATGCCACAAACAACCTCTAGTTGTCTGGAGAAATATATGAATATCTTTGACATGGATCCTCATCCCTCCTTGCCCCTCGAATATTCTTTTATGAGAGCTTATTTTTGAAATCTTTCCATCGGAGATGAACTTCCCATATCCAGTGCTTGTTCATTGCCTTGTTGTTTAGGCCATTGTACGTTTACTATAAGGTAAAAGATACGATAATTATATTTAAAGCAATAGAAATAAAGATACAAATGCAGATATATGAAAAGTTATATGCCATAATTTGTTGCTAAATCATCTCCTTTGATTTTTATGGAACTAACTTCCAATTAGGGCAGACAACAAGAACTTTGCTTCGAGCCAAATAGCCTAAATAGCTAATGAATCTATCTTCCTCAGTACCAATTAGATTCATATTAGCATCGAAGTCCACATTGTAACACCCTTATCTTATTTTCACCTTTTCTAGAGTACTTGTGCGTAGTTCAGTGGAAACACAGAAATAGCATAAAAATACTAATTATGAAACTTGATTATAGAAATTTCCCATAAGGATTGTATATATAATTAAAAATAATGTAGTTGCATAGAGCTACTAGGTTACCTATGGAACATCTTAAATTTTGGGATCAAAGGCTTGAGAATAAGCCTTAATCAAGTGGATTGCTAAGCTCTGGTTTAGCAAGAGTCCCAGGAATGAGAATTTGCTGCCAGTACATTTTTCCTATGTGGTAGTCGAGTTGTGTGACATTTTTGAATATGAAAATTATGTCAAATGCCTATGACATGAAAGTAAACTTATAAAGCTTTAATTTGATAGGTCATATAGGTCATCTAGAGCTGTACATAAAAAGTTATGTATTTTTGAAGTTAGCCAAATAAAACTAGCAATTTTCAGTGGCAGCATCTAGAAATAATAATTCTGGGAATTGTGAGCTTCTAGTGGCTAAAGGCTATACTTTTCCTTGAAAACACACTTAATAAGGGTCAGATAGCTTATGGAATCACACCAATTGAATATCTATAAATAAAGATATGAATTTCCAAAGTTTGATTAAATTCTACCCAGTTTTCTAGCAAGTGCGAAAGGGAAAAATGTATGCGCAAAATGGTAAATTGCCAATAAAACAAGAAACTATTTATTTTTCCATTTAATTGGGATGACTTTTAGTCAAAAAGGGGAGCATTAAGGGAAATGGATATTTGAGATGAATATGCCAAAGGCTAGAGCAATTAGACCACCCTTGTCTATTGATCAACTTTTGAAGGAAAGGGCAACAGTCTATATAGAGGAAGTGGCTCTGTTGGACAGGGAAGTTAGTGGTGCCCAATCCTAGTAAGGATTCTTCTACTAGAGACAATGACAATGAGAGCCTAAGTATAGAAGTGGAAGCACAGGAATAAGATTTTGTTGCTAACTTTAGGGCTTCCGATATTGAGTTAAAATATGACCTAGATTTTTTCTCTGTGTTATGAGAACACATAGAGGGTCTATATCGAGAAGCTAGTACTACTTTTGTTTCCCTGAGGGGATAGTATCTAGCATTTTTGGGTAGGTGATAGAGTCAATATTTATATATTTTTATTAATTAATCTTAGGCTTTTGTGGGACTTAATTGAATATTTTGGGCATAATCAAGTGTTAAAGTGAAATTTGGGAATTATATTAGTTAAATTGTTATATTTTTAATTAATATTTGTGATTCCCATTATTCTTTAATTGTGAGCAAAAGATATTACCTATGTGAATCTAATTTTGTAGGTGATGATGTGGCACACTTGAGTGGTTAAGGTCGAAGAAGTTATTTTGGAGCTTAATGAAGGACAAAAGTGGAACATCACAAGTGCAAAATTTATTTTCATATTTTTTCCAAGAGGAGGTTAAATGTGTAAGGGCCTTGTTTAGTGGTTGCAATTTTATACCTAATTCTAAAACATATTTTCACCTCCTTATCCAAACATGGCACAACTTATTTAACCTAGTGAATTGAAGAAAGAAAAGGAAGTGTGGACCATTGATTAAGAAAGAGGTGGCGCCTGGTTAATGAGAAAGAGAACAACTTCAATAAAGAAGGGAAAATAAATGCTGAGGCAAAATTGAAGAGCTAAACCGAATGAAAGGGAATAATTAAAGCAAGCTTTGACCAAATGGGTTAAAGAAGAAATGGAAAAGATGGACCGAATGTGAAAGGGGAAAAGAAAAGGAAGCATAGCCAAATTTGTTGACCCAAGGGAAAATGAGTTGAACCAAAAAAACGGGAGTGAACCAAATATGAAATAGGGGAAATGAGAAAAGGGTTGCGGCTGTGTGTAAAGGAGGCAGTATGAAATGAATTGAGAAAAGGAAAGGAAGACTTGGAGGCTGTAGAAGGGGAGCATGAAGTGGAAAAAGAGAAGACCATGTGTGAAAAAAAGAAGCAAGCACCAAATGTGAGAAAGAAGGTATGAGGGTTGTTGCATCTATGGCCAATTATTCCCTCCTCCATCAAGCTTCATCTTCCTCCTTTTCCATAAGTAGCTAAACTTTGGTGATTTCCTTGAGTTGGGTAATGGTTTGACCTTCTAAACTTCAATAGAATTCCTTTAAGCTCTCTTTCTAGTTCATAATTATAGGACTTGGTTAAGTATGTAGTTATGATCTAGATTGTTCTATGCCAAATGAATAAACTTTGTATGATTCAAATTAGGAGTAGGTTAAGTTGTTTATTCCAACTTGGTTAAGTGGATTGTAAATGACTAAACTAAATGCTTTGAACTTTGTAATAGTAATTACAAGCTAGAATTGGAAGTTGATATTCATCTCCTTGAGTCTGAATTATTTGGTGGTATTCATTTAATTGCTTTGGTAGAATGAATAAAATGATTATTGCAAATATGGATTTAGTGGTAGCTTAATTCCATCCTCTTGACTCATATTATAGAATTCATATTATTAGCAAGCAAGGAAGACTAAAACCTCAACTCAAGGGAATCTCATCTCATCATTATACTAGTTAATTGAATTTATCTTATTGTTAGTATTAATTTCAATTCCATTTGCCTCTTTGTCTTGAAAACCAAAAAATAAAAAAAATAATTGAATTAGATTAGATTACTTCATTAGTTTTAAAATCAATTTCTCCAAATGATTTCTCACAACTTTAAGGTATTTATTACTTTACTATTTAGAAATTTAGAAATTAATCTCCTTACAAGAATGACCTAATGCCCTGTACATTTTCAAACCTAGTTTTATTTTGAGAACTCACATGACATGGGTTCATCAGTAGGATAACATGGAATATTGGGATCAAGTATATGTGGGATACCGATGCCTAGAGATATACGGGTTGGTACAAGCACTAATGACCTGGATACTATTAGAACCCTATGGTTAAGCTTGCTTAAGCTAGGGACCCCTGGGAAGTTAAGTTGGTAAGGTTATAGAGACTCGAGATATATTAATTGTCTTAAGATTGCTCTATGACTAATGATCATTTTAGTGTATTTAAAGGCATATAGGTATGATCAAAAGTATTGAACTAGAAGAGGCCAGAAATTGGTACAGAGATACTTAGTTTTCTGGGTCATACCATATATTGTTGGGGAGATATCCTAACTCCCAAATCATCTAGCCATTGATAAAGCTCATATGAATGAAAGAGTTTGATGTTATGAAAATGTGAGAGGGGCTTCATGGAGCTAAGGGAGGGACTGAAATTTGCACCAATCTCTATTATCCCAAATCTTGGAGTAGCTAGTGTTGTTTGCAAAGATACAATATGTATGGTTTGCAAGTAAAGTGACCTATAAGGGTTGTAGTGTAATAGGTATATGGGATTGGGATGTGCTCCTGTGTAAAAGGGCAGAATGGTGGTGGATGCCTCTCGACAGCTGAAGTTTCACGAGATAGAATACTCCACTCCTGAATTAGAGCTGGTGGCGACTATATTAATTTGGAGGAATGATGAAGCTAAGAGAATGTTTTACAAATGTTTCAAGAATTAGAATTGGAATTATAACCCAAGAATCATGTTGAATTGATTCTTTAGGCATTTGAATTGACCTAGATGTTCTGAGGTACTAGAATCTCTGAAAAATGTGTATGAAGTTTTCTTAAGGTTGCTAGTTACTGATCTAGCATAGGGAACGATCTTGATTATAGAATCTTCTTATAGAAGAATGATTAAGAGTTTGTCTCCTGATGGAACAAAGTAATAGAAAGATTAAGAAAAGCCTTGAGTTATGGTCTTATGGTTGAGGTAGATAATAGAAGTTATGCTAGTGACTTATGAATTCCCTATACAACGTGGGTAGATTACCACAGTAAGGGAAGTGGAATTTGTGATTATGCCTGGAGATGGATTGATATTAAGAGTCCATACAAAATAACCCCAGGTGAGATGGTAGAAGTAAAGAAAATAGATTTTAGAACATTAAAGAAGAGGGGCCTTGTAAGATTTGGGTTTCCCGTTACAATGGTACTTCCACTCAGAGATGGCCAACCAGAGAGAGATACCTATAGAGAGTTAAGAACGGAGGGGCTGACCAGTCACAGTGGACTAAGTAAAGTGTTGAGTAAAATACCATAGAATAAAGGCACTGTGACATCGAATCATAAAGTAGAGCTATCGGGACGTCTACTCTCAAAGGTGATGCATTCTAATGAGTTCACATCGGATGGGCTTCTTAGAAGAAGGGTTTATTTAACCTAGTGTATTGACATGGGTTGCCTCAACACTGTGTGTTGCAAGAAGGATATAAGAAAGGAATTAAGAAAGAATAGGCTCAATAGTGTAAAGGAAAGAAACTCTTGCTCTCATATCTTATGTAATGATTCTGCATGTATATATTTACCATCACATGTATTCGTTTCATGAATATACGGAATTGTGTATTCGTTTCATGAATATACGGAATTGTTATGAATGTCAAGTATGTTACAAATGTTGTGAAATGCCTTAAGACCTAGTGGGCAGTATGTCCTTAGGCAGGTAGTGTTAGGTTATGAAACACCTTAAGACCTAGTGGGCAGTATGTCCTTAGGCAGTGTTAGGTTATGAAACATTCCAGAATTGCCATTTATAGGACACTGCTACATAAACTTGCTAGTTTCACTTGACTAACTTCAAAAGTGTATAACTCTTTGTGTACAGCTCCAAATGCCTTATATGACCAATCAAATTAAAGCTTGGAAAGTTCACTTTTATTTTAAAAAATTTCACATTCATTAGACATCATTTGATTATCCAAAACCATCACACAATCAGACTGTCATGCAGGCACTAGTAGTAAAGTTTACATTTATAGGACTCTTGCTCAACCGGGGCTTAGTAATCTCTTGATTCAGGCTTATTCTCAAGCCTCTAATTCCAAAATTCGGTATATTACACATATGTAGCCTCTTCCATTGTTCTTGATGGCATTCAACCAATGCTCCAATCTTTGTGCTACCTCTAACCCTTTCCACAACATGTTTGCCTTTATCTATTTGATCCTCACCAGAACCTCTATCACTTTGTGACTAATCAGAATTGTCCATATTCCTATTAAGACAAAAATCAATGTCATATAGGTAATTAAATTGAAATTAAATGAATAAAATAAACTAACTAAAGTAAAAATAAAAATCACACAGTACTATTTCATAACTTAAGGTCTTACTTTATATGGTTTCCTATATTTCTTCACAATGATCAATTCTTGTAGCATATTCTTTATCGTCTACCAATTCTACTTTACTCGCTCTGGGTGGATTTGTTCTGAAAAGTGGTGTGTCGTCAAGGTTTAAGGTTGGATCACCAAACTTCTATTTTTTGACTTTGAAGTACAATGAACATTTTTTTTATTTACAGGTTTTGTGACATAAAACACTTGTTTCACTTAGCTTGCTAAAATGAAGGGCTCATCTCTATAACCAACTCTTAGAAGATCAATTGAGACAAATCTAAATTGTTGATCTATTACAATAGCATTATTCCTAACCTTCTTACATTTGAATAAAGCAACTTTGAATTTATTATAGGTCATCTCCCATATTTCTTCAATAACTCCATAATAGGCCATGGATGCTAATGTGGGGTTATCTTTCAAACTAGAAAAGTGCAAGGCTTCACCTTCTACCATCACTCTACTATTTTGCATAGTGCTTATGTCATCTTGGTCTGTTGTGTAGAAAGAATACCCCATTTATATCATAACTACTCCAAGTGATAACTTGTAAAGAAGGCCCTCAAGCTAACCACTCAATTGTCTCAGACACTCTAGTCTCGTGCGAAATCATTACCTCAAACCGCTTTATGAATGTCTTCTTCTACTTATTAGCTATCTGTATGTCATTCTTCCTTAGATTCATGTTCTTTAAACTCTTTATGTTTCCATCCATGTACGATTGAACTTCTTTTATATTATTCAAGATATACAAGTGTGTTTGCAACACCTGTTCATGAGATATATTCTTCACTTTGAGTCCTCATGTTCCCTTGCTTCTCCCTTCTTCATGCTAAGATTGTGCCTTCTCCCCTGATAGATAATCTTTACAAAAGTTTATAGCTTCTTCAACTACATATCTTTCAACTATTAAGGCTTTAGGTCAATAAATATTTTTAGAATACCCTTTTAAGATCTTCATGTATCACTCGAAAGGGTACAATGACCTTAGGTAAACTTGACCATAGAGCCTTACTTCCCTTACCAAATGAACTATCAAATGCACCATTATATCAAAAAATGAAGGAGGAAAATGAATCTCTAGTAGGGGCAAAATAATATAACACTCATTTTCTAATTCATCCAACTTTTCAGTGTCAATGACTTTGTTACAGAAAGCATTAAAGAAAACACACAATCTTGTCATAGTGGTTCGCACTTCATCTTTCATAATGCCTCTAATAGCTACTGGTAATAGTTGTTGCATTAACACATAATAATCATGGGACTTCATTCCTACTAACTTCAAATCGTCCATTGAGACACACCTTCTCACATTAGAAGAATACCCTGTGGTACCTTAATGTCATGCAAACACCACACAAACTTTTTTTCTCAGTTTTGATAGTGTATGCACTACTGGCTCTATCTATGTCGTTTTACCACATCTCTTGTTATGGATGTAACTGTTCTCTTATTCCCATATCAACCAGGTATAGTCTCACACTAATTCCATACTTACTCTTTCTTAGTATGAGCAAAAGTGTACTGACAAGGCTGTCACAAACATTTTTCTCCACATGCATCACATAAATATTGTGTCTCACATCAAGATCATGCCAATATGGAAGATCAAAGAAAATTGATCTCTTCTTTCATATGTTCTTCTCACTCGCAGTCCTTTGATTCTTACAGAATATGACATTGATATGTTCCACCTGACTGTAAACTTCCTCTCTGGTTATTGCCCTTGGAGCCATTCCATGCTCCGGTAAGCCATTAAAATGCTTTCTTAACCTACGGTACAGGTGGAATCGATGAAGAAACCTTTTGTGACCAAGGTAGACTTTTTTGTGTGCTTAAGTTGATGGAAGTATGTGTCTACTTCATATATTAGACATGCTTTATGCCCCTTCAGATTGTATCTTGACAAATTTCAGTAAGCAGGAAAGTCATTTATCATGGAGAAAATCATTGCACGCAGTTTCAAGGATTCCTTCTTATATGTATCAAACACATCTACATCTTTCTCATAAAAATTCTTTAAGTCCTTAATCAAAAAGCCCCAAGTAGACATCGATATTGTTCCCTGGCTATTTTGGTTTAGAAATCATCATTAAAAGCATTATATACTTGCGTTTCATATATAGTCAGGGAGGTGAGTTGTATATTACAAGGAGAACCGGCCTTGCATTATGTGTGCTACTAAGAGTTCCATGTGGATTGATTCCATTTGTACAAAGCCCAAGTCAAAGGTTCTTGGCTCTTTACCAAATTGAGGGAACATTTAATCTATTTTCTTCCATTATGGAAAGTTAGCTGGGTGCTGAAGATATTTTCCATTAGATATTCTCTCATCAGAATGACATCTCAATTTCATCGCTTTTGTTGTCACTCACAAACAAATGCTTAAACCGTATTATTATTGGAAGATACCATAACACCTTTAAAGGTTACCTTTTAGTTATCCCATTGTCATAACCACCATCTTTCTGCACTTTGTATTATGAAGTTTTACACTTCGGATAGTCACTAATACCTTCATACTCCTTTCTATACAATGCTTAGTCATTAGGGCAAGCATGTATCTTTTTAGACTCTATACCTATCATAGACAATATTTTCTTGGCCTCATACATACAATTTGGAACCACAATATTGTCTAGAAACATATCACACAATAATTCAAGTAACAATGTGAAACAACTATCGGTCCACCCGTAAGTTGCCTATAATTTGACCAAATACAAGGTACCTGTCAACCTGTATACTTACTCTCAGGGTACAATGGTGTCACTGCATCACTCTACAGGTTATCATATTCAGCAATTGCACAAAGGATTCTACCTCAACACAATGAATCATTTTCTCTACTCTGTCTTCATCTACGACATCCATAACTTCCTTCTTGTACGATGGACATGCAGTTACCTCCTTACCATGCCATATCCACCTTATGTATCAAATATTTATTCCATTACAAAGTAGATGACCCCTTATATCATCAATATCCCATTGACTCTCATTCAAAAAATTGACACAAGGAGAAAACTTCATCCTATTTTTTGTAGGTGCATTCCTACTACCAAATTCAATAAACTCTTCCACCCCATTCTCGTATTCTTCACTAGTTCTCAAAGCATTCATCCAACTATAATTCATTTATTACCACCTAAGCCATTTCTAACAACACTCAAATTTAGAACAATTGTGAATTATGGGATTACCTTTTACTCATTTGTTTAAAAAAGTTTTGATTACATTTCCCCTTAAAAGTAAGACATCCCAAAATTTAAAAAACAAACCATTTCAACTTAATTCAAATAAAAATAACTAATTAAGGCAATTCAGGACAATATTAGAAATTTAATCCAGCAATTTCATCAATATAAAATATAAAAAATATAGCTAAATTTTCTAAGTCATAAACTATAAATTATGGACTTTTAAGCATCAACATATGTCAGACCCTCACCTTATTTCTACATTTTTTAGAGTGTTTTTACGTAGTTCAGTGGGCATAGGAATAGCATAAATATATTGATAATAAGTACATTGTCAAACCCCTTAATATTTTGATGTTTGCATAATATTAAGCGCATAGTTTCATAAGGCATACAGAAATAGTGGAAACAAAAATATATACAAAGTGTTCAACATAAACAAAAATACAATTCTAAATAACTAATAGCAACTTTTGCCTGTACCAAGACCATATTCATTGGTAACCACTGCCTTGCTTCTTGAGCTACTAGTTCAGCTGTAATGTTTGTGTTGTTGAAAAAAGGGTGAGTTCAAGTGAATATCAGTAGCAACGAGCATTTTAGACATACAAAATGTGAAAATAAATATGTCATGCACCACGTCATGTAAAATGATAGAATGCTGTGTGCAAACTGTCTAAGGCTAAAAAGCTGTTTGCGACCTTGGCTTACTCTACACCTTCATTGCGTCCCTGATCACAACCAAGCTAATATCACTAATACAAAATTACCTTTTCAGACTACCAACTTTAGATCAATTATAGTGGATAAGGTCTTAAAAAGATGACCGGTGGCAGTTTTGTAATTATAGAGAAATTTTAAGACCGGTTCTCAAAATAACTGGTCTAAAATAAGTTATTTAGACTAGTTATATATAAAATCAGTCTAAAATATAAAATAATTAAAATTTTTTTTAAAATTTCTAGACCAATTAAAATAAATTACCAGTCTTAAAAATCAAAACGTTTGACTGGTTATTTTTAAAACCAATCTAAAATAATTTCCCCCCCTTTTAGGACCGATTGTTAGTGACAACCGGTCTAAAAGTTGAAATCCTATGCTTAGAACCCATGCTCTCTGGACCTTTTCTTCTCTTTTCATCATTTCTTTGTGAGCTCTGTCCTTGCTTGTTCTGAACTCCTCGATTGTGCCCGTTATTACCGCTCCATTGCTAGGTGCCCTTGTTACTATTCTTTGATCATTATCACACTCCTCCACTGCCACTATCCATCGTGACCATTCTCTACCGTGACTTCCCTTCATCAGTGTCATGAATTTAAGGACTTCATTTTAACCTTAGTCAATATTGCCGTGACTTTGGCTAGAAGCTCACTCCTTGGACTTCAATCAAGTTAGTGTTCTGTTCTTGATTTGTTGTTCAATAACAAAAAATGTCCCATTAAAATGGCCCTTAATATTGTTTTGAGCACTTTATTCCCATAAGATGCTATTATAGGTTGTTGAAAATCCAACTGTTTCAAGATTACATATTTTGGAAAAAAAATCTGCATACTAGGGAGCATAGCAAAACTTTTGAACATTGGTTCAAACAAAAGGTTGACAGAGAAGAATGTATTTTGAATATAATTAAATGGTTAGCACGTGGTCCTAAGATGGTTATACATTTTACATGAAGTCCCTAGATGATAGGAACACCATCCAGAACAGTGGTGTTATGTTAATGGCTGAATCTATGCACTTCTCTAGTTCGAAAGATAAGAACCCTAGATTGGCAACCATACCTTTTATGGATTATTGAAGAGATTTGGGTGGTTGACTATGTTAAAATTAAATTTCCCATTTTTAGATGCAAGTAGGTTGATGTCAATAATGGTGTGATGATCAATCAATTAGGATTTACACTAGTTGATCTGAATACTAAAAGTTTTGGAGATAAACCTTTTATTATGCATACCAGACGAAACAAGTGTTCTATATTACCGATCAGGCAAATAAAAATGTGATCTGTAGCTCTCCAAGGAGAAAAGGTCATTGATATTAATTAGGAAATTCATTCAATGAATGATCTTCTTAAGGCTCCTTCTTTTTGTAGGGGTCTACCAGAATTGAACGAAGAAGATGAAGCAAATAATAAACACAGCAGAAGAAACGATCATCATGAAGGGATATGGGATAATATCCCTTTATAAAACTACTTTGAAGGTTAGCTAGCTAAAGTAATAATTATGAATTATATTTGAATTATGTATATAGTTATTTTATATATAAAACTACTTTTTATGTTGTTGTCACAGGAAAATGAAGGATTTGAGGTGTCCTAGTATAGATGCTCCAGAGCTAGTCAGTGATAATCAATGATGGATTACTTCAACTATATTCTTTCTTGGTAGATTCCTCTAGCATCAATTAAAGTGTTTTGATTCTATTATTAGCTAAAGTTTTGATTTTTTTTGTTAAACTATAATATTAAAACAGAGGAATAAAAATGTGTGGCAGTATACCTTAATTTTCTGATTATGTGTGATAATGTGTTGATTGTTAATGATTTATTGTTATTGCTTTTGTGGAATATGGGGTGTAGGAAGAATGACAGAAGTATTACACCAATTGAAATTATGTTTTAAAATCTTGATGAAAATGCTTCTGTATAAGGTGTTAGTTATAATGTGTAAGAGAATAATTGATTTGGATATTGCTGAAATGGCTTTAACAAGGGAAATAGCTTGCTGATGGGTAACAAGAATATTTTTTTTTAAAAAATGGCTACTTATTAGACCGGTTGTTAATCAACCAGTCTTGAAAGTTACTTTTTAGAACGATTTTTGATAAAACCGGTCTAAAAAGTAAATTTTCAGGCCGATTATTAAAATAACCGGTCTAAAAAAGCATACTTTTTAGACTGGTTATTTGACCAACCAGTCTAAAAAGTATGACATTAAGACTTGTTATTTCAACAATAGGTCTTAAATGTCATAATTTTTAAATCGGTTGTATAAACAACAGGTCTAAACGCTTATTTTTTAGAACAGTTCCTTAACCGGTCTTAAAAAGTAAGAGATATTTTAGACCGGCTGTAGCAAGACCTCAACTAGAAGCTGTCTAAATTGTCATTTTTAATCATTCTAAAAAATGTTTTTTCTATTGGTGTATGCGTGTCCAAGATACTTTGCTCATGTTATAGAGGATGGCATACACAAACATACAATAATCACATAGTACATGAATGAAAATGTTACTACCTGACTCCTTTTTCAATTCCTCGGTCGGTCCTAAACTTTGGTTCCGGCTTGGGAAATTTCTAGTTCCTATAAAAATTAAAGTTACAAGTAGTTGATTATTACTTGTACCATTACTTCCTTTAAATCAAATTCTGCTGGTTACCTAATGCAGTTATAATAGTTTCTGCACAGTGCAATTTCTCTATTTCCAGAAAACTGGTAGATTTTTAGTCAACTTTTGAAATTCATAATTAATTCTAGGAAAATCTAATTTGACTAATTCTAAAGTCGATGTAAATATTTTTAAATGTCATTTTGTATAAAAATACTTAAGTCTGACCACAATCATCATACTTTTCCAAGAAATTCGCCAAAGTCCTCTATTCCCAGATTGCATTCCAAAAATAGGGCTCAAATTTAAAAATCCATATCTTTTAATATACTTGTCCAAAAAATCATGACCTATCAAATTAAAGCTCTAGTTGTCTACTTTAATCCTGTAAAATTTCATAATTTTTGAACCAAGTTTGACAATGAATTTCATTGCATAATAACACTACCTCTAGTAAAGCAAATCAAATAGCATTTCCTTTCAATTTCAAATTTCCAGATTTGCATACCAACATCCAAAAATCATGAACACATGTATTCCTACATAATTTTCCCAATCCAATGGAATCATCAAAATTATAAAATTTCAATTCCTTCCTCGGGTTCTGCTCATGCCCGAAACTTTGAACCCTAAAAGGAGAAGTTTTGTTTTCTTGATTCCACTTGATTAACCACTTCCTTTTCACTTATAATCACATGATTAATCATTTAAACACTCAATAAACGTGATTCATGGAAATTTTGGCAGCATTTCCCCTTAACATTTCATCTTTCCATTTTCACAAAGTAACCATATCCAAGCCAAAATTAACAACAACAATATCATATAACATACGAGGATCAAAGTTTGTTAGGTTACCTCTTGGTTGCTCACTTTCTTTCTCTGGAATGCCACTGCCCTCTCTCTCTTCTCTCTTGATTTAGCTTACTAACCATGATTTTCAAGAAGAAGAAGAGGTTGGAAGAGGAATTACAAGAGCTAGAAGACTTAAACTTCAAGATTCATCTTACTTACCTTGGATTTTCTTCTTGAGCTCTCTTCTTGCTCCAACTTTCGTATAACTCTCTCTCTCTCTCTCTCTCTCTGATTTTAGCAGGTTGAAAATATGAGCTCAAATGAAAAGAGAAAGCTTATAAAATATCTCTTTCAGCCTTTTATTTTATTATATTTTATGGGTAAATAAACACATGCTCATTTAGTTGATAATCATGTTTTCTCTTCCCTCATTATACTTGGCCGAAATTGAGCTTTGGGTAAGAGTATTAATATGTTTTCAATTATCACTTTTATCCTTCTCCACATAAATTGATTAGAGTTTCAAAATTTGACTTTCTCGTGATTACTTTCTGTTATTTGACAAAAGTGCCTCCAAATGGATATTTATTCACCAATTAATTAATTTTCCTCCTTCATATCTCTTTTTGGCCAAAAATGACCAAGCAAATTGGTGAAAATTGTCACACCCTTATCTTATTTTCACCTTTTGTAGAATACTTGCATGGAGTTCAGGGGGCACACAGAAATAGCATAAAAATACTGATAATATGTACTTGATTACAGTAATTTCCTATAGGGATTGTATATAGCAATTACAAATAATGTAGCCGCATAGGGCTACCAGGGTGTCTAAACCTATTACAATCAAACATAGACATCTTCCCATCTTCATTTCACCACTGTATTCCTCTCGTGAAGTCCTCTTATTTGTACTCATCACACTTGCTGTTTTCACCTATCTAAATGGTTGGTTAGGGAGGATGAGATGTAGGGGAATCTCAGTAGTAAACAATTACCATAATGCATGTAAGATATATACTATGTGTATGACATGTTAGTTTTAGCTAGATGCATGACCCATAATGACATTTCTGCATGCTCAATGCTTCACATACTATACTAATGTCAATAGCATAAACAGAAACAGAGATTCATCATTCATATATGCTCTGCATAATCATGTAAAGAGATCACATATATTATAATGCAAGTATAAATATCAAATACATGTAAATAAGGTAAGTTCACTACCTTGTGTCTTTAAGTCCTGCTCTTGTGCCTTTTATTTTCCAACCATTGAAAATGCTTCTTCTTTTTTTCTCATGGCCCTAAATAAATACCCATATTATTATAGCCATGAAATTGAATGTCTAATGGAACTACATGGGTCTTTAGGACATGTCTCTTATATTTGGGCTAATATTTATGACAATTCAACACAATTGCCATAAATTCATAGGATAGCTCAATCTACCAGTTTTGTTAACCAGACTTTAAAAATTCATATATTTATTTATAGAGATCTAATTGGTGTGGTTCCGAAGGCTATGTGACCCTTATTAAGTCTAATTTCAAGATAGCCTTTAGCCAACAAGAAGCTCAAAATTCCCATAATTTCCATTTTTGGACACTGTTATAGAAAATTGACAGTTTCACTCGGCTAACTCAAAAATACATAACCCTTAGTGTACAGGTCCAAATGGCCTCGATGACCTATCAAATCAAAGCTTGATAAGTTTGTTTTATTCTATAAAATTTCACATTTGTTAGACATCATTTGATTATCCAAAAACACATGACAATTTCACTGCCATGCAAGAAATCACATGGCAACAAAGTTTACATTCCAAGGGCACTTGCTAAACCAGTGCTTGTTAGATTCCATATGTTTTGATGATAACAAAGATTGGAAAAGTTTAAATCAAATATTTGAATAAAGTAACTAAGTTCTTGGTTGTGGGCCATAAGCATTACTCAAGTACGTACCTCAAGTAATGCGGAAGAAATGAAAGACAGAGTATAGGAGAAATAAGCACTGTGAGACTTTTTGAAGGATTACTCAAGGGAGCCTTCGGGTAATGACTTCATTACCTGAGGGATCATTCAAGTAATAGGTGAAGATTTGCTCTCTGTCAAAATTTGCATAGAATTACTTGAAGGGCTTACTCGAGTAATCTATAAAGTTATTCGGAAGCTAACTCAAGGGATTACTCGAGTAACCAGAGCAGAAATTATGCAGTGGCTCTCAGCCATGAAATGACATACATTACTTGAGTAGTTACTCGAGTAACATGAAATGAAAATTATATTCCTCTAGGGTTTACTCAAGTAATCAGGTAAGCAAAATAAAAGTTGCTCTCAGCCAAGATTTTAATGCTACTACTCGAGGGATCACTTGAGTAATCTCCAAAGTTATTTGAACTATTACTCAAGGGAACACTTGAGTAACGAGAAGGAAAGGAACACTTACTCGAGGGATTACTCGAGTGAGCAAGGTATATTCTGGTTAGACAATGTTGACTTACTCTCTGACTTATTTTTAATGAATTTACTCGAGGGACTACTCGAGTAATGATCATGATCACTTGAGTAGCCACTCGAGTAATGAAGTACAAAAAGCATGATTTTTATCCAATGTTTATTGATTTTTTATCTATATGATTAACCCTTCATTGTATTAGTTTCCTGAGTATACTTGCAGAAAAATAATGAAGAGATCATGCATTAAGAGAGAAGTTAAACATATCATCCGTAATGTTCAAAACGCCTACCTATTGCAAACTGCTAGTTTTCAAATTCGAAGAACGGTTAAACGAAGCTATGCTACTCTAACGGACATATTTGAAATGCTTCCAACGAACACCACAAATCATCTATATATATGGAGCATTCAAAGAACAGAACACAACAACTGAGAACAAGCAAACTCATTCTGATCAATAAATTCTTTGTGCTCTATTTTTTTATACTTATTCTTTATACTTCAGTGATTATATATTTTCTCTGTGAGAGACTTTTTCATTACAAACTCAATATTTGTTATTGAGACAACTTAAGGTTGTGGAACCTTGAGTTGGGGATTTGATTACAATATGTAAGGGGGAGCAAGTGTCCAGTGAAGGAACTTGATGAGTACTGAGGTGCCAAGAACCCACTGAATCATAGAAGATATAGTGAAACTCTTAGAGAAGCTCTGAGGACTAGACGTAGGTCAAATTGGTTGTGACCGAACCAGTATAACTCCCAGTGTACACTTCAGTGATATTTCTCCTAGCTCTTAGTTGCTTTAAATTTTCAGTCAATTTTTATATATGCAACGAATTTTCTGGTATCACCCAATTCACCACCCTCTTGGGTGAAACGCTTGTATTAACATTTAGTATCATAGCGTAGGTCTTCTTGTTCAGGTATAACAACCTAAGAAGGATCCAATGGCAAGCATGGGTGAAGGAATTCTTCCAGACGGAGCTTCTATCACTAGACCACCAGGTTTCAGTGGTAAACACTTTTCTTTCTAGAAAGCCAAGTTTTGAGTATTTGTAATGGCTACAGAATATGGACTATGGGACGTGATTGAGAGTGGACACTACAAGCCTAAAAAAGTTATAGATTCACATAGGGTTCTTAAGACACCAGCAGAATATGATTAAAATGATAAAAAACTCATCACACTCAATAGCAAGGCAATTCTAATGATTCAAAGTGCCTTGAGTTGAAATGAGTACTTCAGCATCTAAGCACTTCCAACGGCTAAAGAAATGTGGGAAGCCTTAGAAATAGCACAAGAAGGAACTTCGGGAATAAAAGAAAACTAGATCAATACTCTGGTTATTGAGTTTGATTTACTTCAAATGAAATCAGGTGAGTTGATAGCTGAATTCAAACTTAGATATACTCATCTTATTAATCAACTTGTAGCTCTTGGGAAAGTATATGATCAACATACCCAAGTACGAAAGATTCTGAATATTCTTTCTAAAGACTGGGAGGCCAAAGTCACCGTAATTGAGGAGCAAAAGGTGAATCAATGTGGTCAGTTGCTTCTCTATTTAGAAGTTTTTCGGAATATGAAAGTAAATTAAAGTTAAAATGAGAGCTAGATGATATTGGTGACAAGAAGAAGAGAGGTCTAACACTAAAAGCAAAAGAAGAAGATCAAGATGAAGATGAAGAGTTTGACAATAATAAAATGGGCCTAATGGTAAAATGATTCAGAAAGTTTTACAAGAAAGGCCAAGGATTCAAAAACTTTCAAAAAGGATGAACTAGCAGTAAATAACACATCATCTGCTATAAATGTGGAAAGTTAGGACATATCAAATCAGAATGTCAAGAACTAGCTCAAAAGAATAAAGAAAAGAGAAAAGGCAAGTTCTACAACAAGAAGAAAGCCTTTATATCTGCCATATGGGGAGATAGTTCATATGATAAAAATAGCGATAATAAGGAAGTAGCCAATATTTGTCTAGTTGCTCAAAAAGAAACAGAAGAAGAGGTAACTAATTCTGATCCTACCTATGATGAATTACTTTCTGAATACAATGCTCTACATTATGAATAATCAAAGTAGTTAAAGAACTAGTTTGTTTCAAAAAGAAAAACAGAGTTCTTGAATAAGAACTTTAAGAGAGTTTAGAAAAGGATTGTGAAAACTATTCTTCTTTGAAAAAGAAAAACATTGATCTCACAAAAACTCTTGAAAATTTCACCAAAGGAAGTGAGATGTTAAATGTGACTTTAAAAGCTCAACGATTTGTAAATGACTGATCTAGTGTTGGATATAATCCAAAATTAGATAAAAGGAAAGGAAGAAAGAAAGCAGGAGGTAAGACATACTTGAGTTACTTTCAACATTCTGTTAATACATCAAATTCTTTCGCATATTGCAATTACTGTAATAGAAAGGGAAAATAGGAACCTACAAATGGGTACTTAAAGGTTCATATGTTTAAAAAATATTATGTACTAACCCAAAAGGACCCAAAAAGATGTGGGTACCTAAGACTTAATCGTATTTGATTGCAAATGTGTCTTAAAGCATCCAAAAACAACTAGTGGTACATAAAGAGTGGATGCTCGAGACATATAACCAGTGATTTTGAAAATTTTATCATGATACAACCTAAAGAAGGTGGAAAGGTAAAATTTGGAGGAAATTAATCTGGAAAAATAGCAGGAATTGGTGAAATAAAAAATGATAAAGGCATACAAGTCCAAGACATATATTTCGTTGAAGGATTGTGTCACAACTTACTGAGCGTGAGTCAAAGTGTAGATAAAGACAACTAGATAATATTTGACTTAGAGGAATGTCTAATTGTAAACAAGAAAGATTTACAATTAGATAAGAAGATTCTAAAAGCAAAGTTCAGAGCAAAAAGGGAAGGTAATTTCTGAAAACTGTTTTCTAAGTAACATGATGAAAGTTGGTTATGGCATAAGAGACTAGCTTATGTCAATATGCACTAATTAGGTAAGTTACTTAAAAAGGATTTAGTGATTGGATTACCCAAAGTAAATTTAAAAAATGATTTGATTTGTGACGTATTTCAAAAGGATAAACAAACTAAATCTTCTTTCAAATTGAAAAATGAGATCACAACCAACAGACCACTTCAATTATTACACATGGATTTAGTTGGACCAACAAGAGTTAAGAGTCTTGATGGCAACTTATATTCATTGGTCATTATTGATAATTTCTCTAGATTTACATGGACCATTTTTCTGTCATCAAAGGATGAAACCTTTGGAGAATTTATTGTTTTTGCCAAGAAAGTGCAAAATGAAAAAAGTATGTCCATTGCAGGTATTAGGACAAATCATGGTAGAGAATTTGAAAATCAAGCCTTTGAAGAATATTGTGATACTAATGGCATTTATCACAATTTCTTCGCTCTAAGGACACCTCAACAAAATGGAGTCATGGAATAAAAGAACAAAGTGCTCACTGAAATGCTAGAGCAATGCTGAATGAAAAGAACGTGTCTCAAGTTTTCTAGGCTGATGTAATGAGCACAGCATGCTATATTTCAATAGAGCCTACATCAGAACAAAACTTGGAAAGAAACCATACAAACTATACAAAGGAAGGAAGCTAAACCTTGCTCATCTGCACATCTTTAGTTGTAAGTGTTTCATTCATAATAATGGTAAAGATAACTTAGAAAAACTTGATTCTAAAACAAATGAAGGAATTTTCCTAGGCTATTCTAACCGGAGCAAAGCATACAGAGTTTCCAATAAAGAACATGTGTTGTTGAATAATCAATTCATCTTGTATTCGATGAATTTGAATCCTTTGACAAAACTATTGATGATGAGTAGGAAGTTATTTTAAATCAAGAGAATGGTCAATCTAATTCTAAATCTTCTATCCTAGAAGTTGACAAAACCAAGGAAGAAGATCAGTCACTAGGACAACCTAAAGCCTAAAAATACAACAAAAGTCATCCCTTAAAACAAATCATAGGAGATGTGAATGAAGGAGTCAAAACTAGAAATAGAATCTTCAATGAAGTTAGTTTCTTTACTTTTATTTCTAAGATTGAACCTTCTAATATTGACGAAGCCCTATTAGACAATGATTGGGTAATAGCAATGCAAGAAGAGCTAACCCAATTTGAGAGAAATCAAGTTTGGGATTTGGTACCCTGACCTAAGGATCATCCGATTATTGGCACTAAATGGGTATAAAGAACAAGCTTGATAAATCCACAATCAATTATCAGAAACAAGGCAAGATTAGTGGCCAAAGGCTATAATCAAGAAGAAGGAATTGATTATCAGGAAATATATGCTCCAGTGGCTAGATTGGAAGCTATACGAGTACTCTTAGCCTTTACATGCATCAAGGGATTCAAACTCTATCAAATGGATGTAAAGAGTGCATTTCTTAACAGCTACATCATGAAAGAAGTTTATGTCGATCAACCCCCAAGTTATGATGATGTAACCAAACCTGACCATGTTTTCAAACTAAGAAAAGCTTTATAAGGTTTAAAACAAGCTCCTCGAGCATGGTATGGAAGGCTCAGTAAATTTCTTATTGATTAAGATTTTGTATGTGGAAAAGTTAATACAACACTTTTTACAAAAAATATGAGATGATATATTAATTGTACAAATATATGTTGATGATATAGTTTTCGGTGCTACTAATGAAACCTTGTGCAAGGAATTTTCTGAGATAATGTAGGGGGAGTTTGAGATGTCAATGACAGGAGAATTGAATTTCTTTCTCGGCTTGCAAAATTAAACAAAGAAAGAATGAAATGGTTGGTGGGGGAGTGTGAGATTCGAGAAATCTCAATAGTAAACAATTACCATAATACATGCATTATAGATGCTAAGTGCATGACATGTTAGCCTTAACTAGATGCATGCCACATAATGACATTTCTGTGTACTCAATGTTGCATGTAACATACTCATGGCCATGATATAAACAGAAGCAGAGCTTCATCATTCAATATGCTCTACACAATCAAGTAAAGCAATCACATACATCACTACACAAGCATAAATATCAAATAAATGTAAATAGGGTAAGTTCACTACCTTAATTGCCCTTCCCTAATCCATTGTTTGTTCGATATCTTGTGTTTAGCTCAGGTTACTATCTGATCCTAAAATCCCAAATTTATAATAAATGAGTTATTACTCATTCATGTATTATTCTAGACTCATTTTGTTGGTTATCCTTGCTTAAAAACACAAGATGACCAAAATGCCCTAAGGGACTCGGTCTAAGCCCCTTTGTACCCGGTTTAACGAAAAATTATGACCTAAGCTCATCCTACACAATTTTGAGTCTATAATCCATTTTTGACGTCAAATTTGGAAAATTCATGCTCAAATTACAGAATTAACCTTGGCTACCACTATGTTAGGGTTCTAGGGGTAAAATTGTCATTTCACACCGTAAAGCAATTATACTCATATTATACATGTTATCTACACAATTTTACATTTTGAACACAATGGAATAGTCAAATCAACCAAATTCCAGGTCTAAATCCCTCCATCTTGGTCTAGCCCAAACATAGGAAGAAAATAGGGAAAATGAAGTTTTATGATTTCATCCTTTTAAACACCTTCCTTTCACTTCTAATCCCTTGTTTAACCATTTAAGCACCTCTTAAACATGATTAGTGTGAAATTGGGCAGCACCTTCCCTTAGGATTTGGCATTCCAAAATAACAAACCAAGCCAAAACAAAGCCAATAATCAACCACAACAGCAACAACCTTGAATCTAATAAGATAACAAGGTTTTATGGCTTTGCCTTTGATTTCCTTCTTTCTCCCTCTAAAATGCCATCTCTCTCTCCTTATTTCCTCTTGATTTGTCTTGTTACAAGTGTATTTTATGAAGGCATAGAGATTAGAGAGAGTTGCACATGATTTAGAAGGCATAAACACTTAAATTTCAACCTTCTTGCCTTGATTCTTGCTTCTTGAACATTTGAGCCCTTGCTTTATATTCTTGTTCATCAACACTCTTTCTCTCTCCATTTTCTTGAACACTTGAGCCCTTTCTTTGTATTCTTGTTCTTCAACACTCTTTCTTTCTCCATTTTCTTGAGTTGAACGAAAATGAGGGCTATTGGAAGAGGATAATGAGCTTTAAAAATATCATCTCCACCTCCTTAATAATATAATATTTAATTGCCATTTTTATCACATGTTTTACTTTATGCTTTATCCTTTCACTTGGCCACAATTTCCTTCCTTTTCCTCTCTCTTAGTTGACGTAAATTGGGACTATTAGAGGAGTCTAATGAGCTTCTATATTATCTTCATCCATCTATTTGAAATTAATATGCAATGGCCATTTATCACTTAGGTTGCTTTTTTATCTTTTCAACTTATTTTACTTGGCTTAAATTGTTCCTCTTTGCTTAAATGTAAACCAAGTAATTTTTGTCCCTTCCTCCTCCTTGTTGGCTGAAATGGCCCCTTATTTGTTGGGCAAGAATATTTTCTTTCACTTTATGGCCAAAAGACCCATTTGCCCTTACTTTTTTAATTTCGTACCTTGCTTAAAAACTAATAGAATTTTCATCAAACTTTGAAAATTCATATCTTTATTTATAGATAACCAATTGCAGTGGTTCTAAAACCTATATGACCCTTATTAATTCTATCGTTAAGGAAAAATATTTCCTTTAGCCAACTAGACGAACAACATTCTAGAATTAGCATTTATTAGATACTACCACAGAACTTGCCAATTTCACTTGGCTGATTTCAAAAATACATAACTCTTAGTGTACAAGTCTAAATGACTTATATGACCTATCAAATTAAAGCTTGATATGTCTACTTTTATTTTGAAAATGTTCACATTCATTGGACATTATTTAGTTACCAAAACCATCATAAAATGAGACTGCCACACAGGAAAACACAGGTAGCAAATACATATCTTACACTTTGTGTTCCAAACATATTCTTATTGTGTGTGACCACTAATTGCATTATTTTGTCATTTCATGTGCTTCATAATTCACCAATTATTTGTTTTATTATAAGGATTTTTTGTGAATAAAATTTAGGATGTTACATACATGAAAATGCTATATGAATGAGAATTCTCCTCCACTCTTCATCTCTACAATTCTCTCTTCTCTTTCTTCATCCCTTCATCTCAATCTCTTTTATTTTCTTGATTTCATAACACATTATTAGTATGAAGTTCTAACGAAGGTATATTTTTCTCACCATTGGTTTGACGATTTCTCCTACCTCATTTTGTCGTATATCTATTTCTTTTATCTGAGATGATCTAAACCATTAATTGGAATTAAATAGACCCTTTTACCAATTATTTTATACATCGGGTTCCATAGCTAAGATTGGAGATTATTGTTGCTTAATTTTCCCTCACAAATTGTTTTTTTTTTCAATTTTATTTATCATTTTCTGGGAATCTCTTATTTTGCAACATTTGTGTTTCTTTATTTTATATTCTGGTATTCTTTACATTTTTATGTTGTTATATTATGTTATTTCATTTTATTAACTTATTAACATTTATATTTTTTTATTTTATTTGCATTTTATGTTATATATTATTGTTCGTGTTTCTTTATTTTATGTTATCTATTCCATCTTTTTTTATTGTTATTTTATTTACATTTCATTTATTTATATTAATATAATATTTTTATATCATTACGCCAATCTTTTATTTTCATTTGTTTATTATACATTAATATATAATAGTATTATACATGATCATATAATGTGATCTATATGATCATGGGCTTATATATTATTTATATTTGATTATGAATTTGAATTTACTTAATTTATTTTATAATATTTTAATTTTATCAAAAGGCCTTAAGTCATAATATTCTTAATTTTGTGATCAGTTATGTTAGTGTATGTGTTTCACTTAAATGGGGGTGAATTGGGTGATAATAAAAATTTAATTAACCATTAAAAGAAATCAAAGAGATTAAACCAAAGTTTAAGAGTTAGAGAAATATCACAGAAGAGTACATTAGGGATTATACTAGTCCAGTCACAACTTATCTGACCTACGCCTAGTCCTCAGAGCGCCTCTAAGATTTTCATTATAGCTTTCAAGATTCAATGGATTTTTAGCACTTTAGTACACAACAAGTTCCTTCCCTAGATAATCATTCGCCCCTACTCAGTGTAAACTTATACCCTACTTAAGGTTCCACAAATTTAAGTCATCTCAATAAGAAATATTGACTGTTTGATATAGATCTCTCTAAGAGTGAATAAATAATCATTGAAGTACAAGATGCAAAGAGAATGATAGAATAAATATAGCACTAATAGCAGAATTAAATGTATCACAGTTTGGTAGTTGCTTTGTTTTGAATGCTTTCATATTTATAGTTGGAGTGTATTTAATGACCATTATGAGCATTCCATTTGTCCGTTACAATGCTACCGCTTCTCTGGACATTCTTTATGTGTAGGAATATAGCTGTTGGTGCATGGGAAATGTGTTGGTTAAAGTTCTGTTTGCATTTAATACTTCTGACACAATTTGCTTTTTGTGACATTAAAATCTTTTAATGCTGGAAATCCCTAAAGCTTGCTTAAGAAAGCTGTTAATCTTGCAAAAGAACAATAACAAGTAAGATTAAAGACTTTAACAATGGTTTCTTTGATTTCCAAAATTTGAGGTATCATGCTTTATTTTTCTAGATAGTAAGTTATTTGAATATGATGTTTTGTATTCAAATAAAATATCTCTTTTTCTATTATAATATATTTGAATACTCTTCTTTTTATTCAGATAACATTTATACTATTTGGAATAAAAGTATTGGAATAGTCTTGTCCCTTATTCGAATAATCTCCTTTGAAACAAAGTGAACTTATTCAAATATAACAATATGTATTTGAATACACTTTTATGATACTGAGTATTTGAATACAACTCTTATTATTTGAATACATTTTCAAAACTTGGTACAGTTATGTTTTTGAATATCAGCAAGTGATTTTATTCTAATGCAATTCCTTGTTATTCGAATAAGCTTTCTTTAAACATTTTTATTCGAATACGTTGGACATTTTTTGAATATGCATTTGAATTTGACTCTAAGTAAATAAATTCCCTATTTGAATAACTTCCTCTTCATTTGAATAAACTCTACCTTTATCTTTAAAACTTTGTTAGCTTATTCTAATAGTCACCTCATTATTCGAATATCATTTCAGAAACAAAATTGAAATATGTAAGCTTGTTACTTGAATAGTTAATTCCTTATTCAAATAAATTGTCATAAGTTAATTTGCAAAATAGGTAAGTCTTACTTCTATTCGAATAGAGCTATGTGTATTCGAATAATCTTCTTAAACTATATATCCTTGTTCGAATAACATACTGTTTATTCAAATAACACTTTGCTTATTTAAATAAGTTAAGAGTTTCTCAAATAGCTTTTAAATGAAAATAGATTTCCATATTCAAAAAAGACTGTGTTTATTAGAATAAATCTTAGTGTTAGCCAGTACAAAATGAATTTCCTTAAACCAGATAATGAATCCCTATTTGAATAAACCTAGGTTTGTTATCATCAAAACTCTGAATCTAACATTCTCCCCCTTTTTAATGATGACAAAACATAGCATATTCAAATAGACACAATAAAGCAAATAAAATCATAAAAGAAACTCATGGAAAAACTATTTCAAATTTTAATTCAATATTGTAGTAAACATGAACTAAAGAGAAAAGCTTAACATGAACTATGATAAAAGCTTTGACTAGAATGAAAAACACAATCCCAAAGTTCTCTGTCTTGCTTTTAAGGCTAAAAAAAATACTCAATGCTCAATAAAACTCTGTGACTTAACTCTTCCCGTTTTTGGCAACATCAAAAAAATTGGGACGAGTAGGAAGAGAGAAGTCAGAAGTGGATGGACGAAGTTCTCTGAGAGGGCCTGGAGGAGGAGTTGAGGAAGAAGCTGGGTTAAAGTCAAAAGGGTGTGATAGGTATCAGAAGGAGAGGTAGTGGGAGTAATTCCAATTGCAAGGGTAGGAGAGGATGGTTGAGAAGAGGTTGTGCATCAAAAAATGGTGAAGTTAGTTACGAGTTGGCTCAAGAATATATGTAGCTACTGAGATAGGTTGAGGTGAGGGAATGATAAAGGGCTCTATAGATTGAATTGTTAGAATCGACTGACACCCAAGAGGGGGGTGAATTGGGTGTAAAATAAAAACTTAAGAACTTTAGAAAACTTTTTGTATCTTAATGAAAATAGTAAGTATGAAACTAATAAATCATAAATCAATAGTTAGATAAATGATATATGCTGGAAATATAAGAGCTTTGGGAAGAGAATATGCAAATTGTAATTTATCCTGGCTCAAACCAATATGTGATGGCCTACGTCCAATCGCCTGGCTCCTCCTGAGATTTTCAAATCCACTATCTTCTTGTTTAATTCGGACACAAGAAAAGCCTTTACAAACTGACAAGTTTAGTTGGGCACTTGTGAAGCCTTTAACAAACCTCTCACCAAGATACTCCCCCTTACAGCAAGTCTTACGAGAAGAACAATCCCGAAGACCCTTCCCTCTTACATACTCGTGCAAGTCTTATAAGTAGAAACGTTCTCTCCTACTTAGACCCTTGTAAGTCTTACGTGTAGCAATTTTCTCCACTGCTTGCACCTTGTAAATCTTACAAGCAGAAAGTCTTACGGGTAATTCTCTCTACAGCTTCTCCCCTAAGGAAATCAACCCTCTCAAGGTCCCTCTACCATGAGATCAATTAAGAAATATAGTTGAAGTGTTCACAGCCTCTCTCATAGAGTGGATATAATGCTCACTGAAGTACAATATAAATAATCTCTCTCTCTCTCTCTCAAATATACATGATATAGAAAATAGATAAGAATATAGAGTAGTTGGGTTGGAGTGGATGATTAATGATATAAGCATGTTTGCGTTGTAGTGTTCTCGTTGGTGTTGCTCTTCATTGAATGTTCCCATATTTATAGATGAGTTGTAATAGCCGTTGGAAGCATTTCAACCTGTTCGTTAGAGTGACATAGCTTTGTTTGACCATTCTTTGATTTTGAAAACTAGTCATTGTGGTTGGTGAAAGCTCTCTTTCCATAAAGTCAACTTTTATCTCTTCATATCATCTCTTCATTGTATTCTTGGAGAAATGCATTAAACACAAATTCAATAAAGTGTTAGAGTAATTGGAAGCAATAAGAGTGAGTTTCATAATTAATCCTATGATTTTCGAATACTTCTGTATGTTGTTATGTTCTCCCGGGAAGCATTACTCGAGTGGTCACTCGAGTAAGCTTGGATCATTACTTGAGTGATCCCTAGAGTAATCATGTTCAAAATTTAGCCAAGAGCATTTCCAACTTCATTACTTGAGTAATCCCACGAGTAATTCTTTCTTTTCATTTCATGTTACTCTAGTGCTCCCTCAAGTAATGTCACTTAAATCATGGCTGTGAGCTACCAAATGATTTCTTCTCTGATTACTCGAGTTGCTCCTCGAGTAATGTCTTTAATAACTCTACAGATTACTCGAGTGATCCCTTCGAGTAATCCCATGCAATTCTTGACAGAGAGCTTATTAGAAAAATTTCTCACACATTACTCGAGTGGTCCCTCGAGTAATGTTTCAAATAACTTTACATATTACTCGAGTAAGACCTTCAAGTAATCTCTTCATTTTGATTCAAAACATGGAAAATTATATATCATTGGAAAGCTCTCATCATCTATATTACAATGTAACAAGAATCAGCTCTAAACTCTTTATATATAAAGAGTTAAGATTCAAAGAGTATCTACTATTCTTAGACAATCTCTGAAATCATGATAAGCAATTTCTAGAAGGCATAGCTCTTGGGATATAACTTCAAAGATGCCAAATTACCTATCAATGGAAAGCTCTTTGAGTATACTTTTATATGGCACTGGTTGTGTCTTAATTTGAAGTGTAATTTGAGAGTTATGTCCAAAATACCGAATCTTTTTTGGTAAAAGACTCTGATTCATGTGTTAGCTTCAACATATCATGTCTCCCTTATCTGAACTCCTTTGAATGTGATATTTAGTCAAAATGACGCATTGGAAGTCAAGATTCATATGCCACTAGTTTCAGCTTAATCGGATATACTGTTAGAGAGATATCATCAAAATACTGAACCTCTATCTTGCAGCATGAAAACAAAGCATGTCAGAATGCTCATTACTTTAGTGGTCACTAGAGTAATTCTGGGTTATTTCTCGAGTAAGCCCTCGAGTAATCCCCTCCAAAATGAGGCTGTGCCATAGTACTCGAGTGATCATCTCTTGAGGTGCCATAACTTTTGTATATGTCATTTTAATTTTGTATTGACCTATTCTAACCTTCGGTATCTCTTCTAAGAGCTTGAGTCTTGATATTCTCATTTGATCTTGCAAGTTCTTCTTTCTTCAATCTCTTTATTCTTGTTTTTCCTCTTGATGATCATTCTTCATCACCTAATTAGATATCTTCTTGAATTGATGATCATTCTTCTTAACCCAATTAAATGTCTTCTTAAATATGTTCAATCTTCTTGTTTCTTTGCTTGACTAATATCATCTTCTTGAATATCTTCCTCTTGATGATCTTTCATAACTTAACTAGATATCTTCTTGAATATCTTCAATATTCTTCTTGCTCTTGTTTGACTAATCTACAAGATATACAATATTAAATATAGTAGTTGTCAATGTAGAAGATTATGTATTCTTAATGCTCTACATCTATATTTGACATCATCAAAACTAATCATATCTAACATTCTCCCCCTTTTTGATGATGGAAAATCCTTTAAGAAAAAGCTGTATGAGTTATAAAAGTAAATTAAAAACAACATATTTTTCTTTCCTTTCTCTCCTCTTATTTGACATTAGCAAAAAGTTTGAAGTATAAGGAAGGAATGCTTGTAGAGAAGTAAATATGAAATCAAATGATAAATGTTATTCTGCCCATTAATCAAAATAAATGTGTCAAGAAAAACAATCTTCGCTCCCCTGTTTTGAAGGTAATTTCATTTATGTAAATGAAAAATGGTTTTCATGAAAATAAATTTGAAACAATTTGGAGAGATTTTCAAGAAAGCTTTCATAATCAAGGCAAAATAAAGTCAAATATATGTAAAATATTCTCAAAATATAAAGAGAGGGTTTAGAAATGCTCATTTGGATTTAGCAAGCTGATGATTGATCTATGAAACCCATTGCCTTCTTTTCTTATTGTGTTAGATCTAAGATGTTATGTTCACCACACTTTCATTATGCAACTGTGATGGATCTTGTTCATAGGAGTTAACTGTGGCTGGCTCAATAGTAGGCTCTGAAGTGTACTCAATAGAAAGCTTAGGAATAGCCTCTGAGATATGGAAGGGAATTGAAGTAGTTGCTTCTCAAGTGGTGTCTAAACTCTTGTTGCTTGAAATGTTGTTGTCCCTTGATTGAGCGTTAAAACATATGTCCTCAAAGTTGGTATATTCCCCTTTTAGTGTGTTGAGGAATGATCTTGTATAGAGCAAATCTCCTACTATAAGTAAAAGCATTCTTGCTAGGAGAATGGTTAGTGCCATCAAGTATTAAATTTATTGTACAAATCAAAGTCATCTTTTCTATATGATATGTTTAAAATTAAGATCATGAAAGGAAAATATAAGAGTACCTTATCATCAATACTAATTAAAAGATAGTGAATTCAGATGAGTATGTTAAAAGGATTTTCTTTCAATAAATGGGATGAGCTTTTAAGACATAAAACACATGTGAATGTGAAGCTCCCCCTTAATGAATGCATGACTTAAAAGAAAATTGTTGCAAATAATAAGTCAATAACTGTCCTGGATTTGTAAAATCATTGGACATTTTGTAGAGAGAATGAGTATAAAAATATAAAGATTAGAGAGAAATCAAGTTTTAAAAATGATAATTTAGGGTTTTAAGGTTGTAACCCTGTATTACTTGAGTCATTACTCAAGTCCTCACTTTAAGTGATGCAACTCAGAGAATTTGAATTAAAGAATATAATACCTCACTCGAGTAATGTCGTAATCACTTGAGTCATAGTCCTTTGAAGTTTATTGATGCATCGTTGGCTAGTCATTGTTTGTTGATGTGATTAGTGTGGAGGGATTCTGAAGCATAATCTCTGTGATCACTTAAGAATACCAAGATGAGCTCAGAATAAGGCCTTGAAGTTCTGGTTGATTAAATCACAAAGTATTCTAATCTTTTCATTCATAAAAGTGATGAACTCAACATTTTTTGTAGCAAGCTTTGTGTGATTATTGAGCTCTTCTCTCAGATAGGCTTGGATAGATGAGCCAAAGAATGAAGAACCAAGGAGACTAGCTCTAGCAAAGTGTTGTCTCTCATTTATTCTTGAAATTTCAGCTCTCATCCTCTAAGCCTCTTGTGTTAACTTGGAGTGAGATTCAGACTTACTTGGAGTAATGGCAAATTACTTGAAGTTCTACTTGAAGTAATTGCCAATTACTTGAAGGTCTACTTAAAGTAATTGTAGATTACTTGGAGCTCTAATTGAAGTAATTTCAGATTACTTGAGGTCTACTTGAAGTAATTGCATATTACTTGAAGTAAGATTGCTTGGAGTAAGTCTTGTAGAAGTATATATATGCCTCTTGTTCTCTGACAAACATGATCTTTCCAGTATTCCTCTCCTCCTTGCTCATAATATAGGCTAGTATGTTATAATTCTTCCTGATGAAGTGAGTGAAGTTATTGGCCTTATTCACCATAGCTTTAGTATAGGTATAACAGATAATCCTATGAAGATTGCATATAAATCTAGGATTGAAGTTTAAAATCCAAATTAGTTCTCATGGTTTGATGATTCTGTACTTCTCAAGCTCGTTGAACTCCTTGAAAGGTCTAGTAAAAGGGTTGTTGAATCCCAACTACTTATTGATTTTTGAGGCTGACATGATGACCTTCTAATCTCTAATTGTTGTCTCTAATGTCTCTTCAATTATTTGCCTTTCTGAAAGTATAACTCATCATGCTCCATGTTGTAGTAGAGAAGTCTAGCTTCTTTTGGTAGTAAGGAAGATGACTAGATGTTGAAGGGTTCTAGTGTTGGAAGTATAAGTCCAACTCATGAGTATCCTTGGTCTCTCGGCTTGAGCTTCTTCGAATTGAATTCCACTAGGCCCACTAAGAAGTCTTCTTCCTCTTCCTCTTTCTTTGACTGCATTACTAGATAGTTACTTGCTAATGATGGGGTGTCACTCGATTGATTACTTGAGTGATACCATAGATTTAGCTTCTACTCACACTACAACATTGCCAGTAATGCCTCCTCAGTTAGCCTCTTATCTTTGTATCCAAAAGTAGAGCATTTTGATCAACTCCTGTAAAAGTGTAAATATATGCTCTTTAGTACCCAACTTTCTCTTGGGTTCATATAGTATTAGACATTATAACTCTTATGCTCTTATACAATTGAGTCATAAGTATTTGAGCAAAGAGCGTATTAAATCACCAAAGATTAAAATTATAATGTCATCCAATAATTCATGCCATAAAGAATAGCAAATAATTGATACCAAGAATGATGTTTTCACAATAACAGTATGCAAATATGCTTTGTACAGAATAATATGCCATTAATAAGATTTTCATGCAATCAATGTAAGTTAGATCAAAGAGAGTTGAAAATCTATTCATAATGGCCAACTATTATAAAATGATAAGTCATGAATGAAATCAAGTTTTCCAAGAAAGATAATGAGATATGCAAATTGTTTCAAATCTCATATATAATTTCAAATCATAACAATGCATTGTGAAATAGAGATTTTGAATATATGTAAAACTCATCTTAAATATATGCAAAATGGTGGAAGTCAACTGTTTAAATATACATATACCAGAAAGCTTTTTCTTTAGAGAACAACTAAGATAACATGTTAGACATTGGAGTTAACATGTTTGAGAATTTTCCTAAGAGCAAAAGTCATATGGAAAATGAATTAGCCAAAAAAGCTTAGCTTCAAGGATGTAGTATACAAACACAATGACTCATTAGTCCAAATGACTAGAGTACTAGAATATTATTCTAGTAAGTTATTCCACTATAATGGTTAATGCATTAAGATGCAATGCACTAATGATCATTCATAATACTTGGAATAACATGGCCAACCAAAGATTTATACATTAAGTATAAGGCTTTCACATATTGAATTATTTTATGAGAAATACACTTGAACCTCATATAGATAGTTAATTTGTCAGACGTAAGGTTTAACATATTAGAGAATAAAGACTAAAGGTTTTAAGCATTGGATAGCACATTTAAGATTAATGATCAATATGTCAATGATGGGGAAATACTCTGGTAGATGAATTTAAAGCATTTCTGACTTTCAATGTACAAAAAATATTAACTTCCAATTTTGAAGCCAATTTGAATGCAGACAAAATATGAATAACTTTCAAATCATGTGTATGGATTTTTATAAACAAGATAAGTTGGAATCTAAGTACATTTTTGAAATGTGCATTTCAAAACTCAAATACATAGAAAGATTATGCACAATTTTACGTTCAATCCATTTAGCAATCTAAAAACAATTTGAAAACCATAATTGATTGATTGCTAGTAGTTTTCAATAATGAGCAAGTTATTCATTACCCAAATAAATAATTCATATAAGCATAGAGTAAGGATTAGATATCACCATAATTCTTCTTGTCCTTGCGAAAGCTTGCTTGGTTTTGGTGGAATAGATTTTCCTCCTTTGCATACGCAGCACCAAAATCCAAACTCCACAACTTAGCATCATCAAGATATAAATTTGTTTTCATGTGGCAATAGTCTTGAGAAGCTTTTTCTTATCCTACAAAACTATATAAATTTCTTTTTCTTCATGGTATCAAAAGTTGCTTGGATCCATTTCTTGTTAGCTTGTAGGAAACAAGATAAAATTTACATGCTCTAAGAATATAATTAATTCAAGGCAATTGAGCATAATGAATTAAATATGTCTTTATGCATAAAATAAATATTTTTGTTTCAAATCATTATATATGCCTAAAGAATTAACCTGTTGAGCATTGCAATCCCTTTATAAATAAACCTATTAAGTGGCTTTTTAAGGGATGCGAAGACATAATTTCAAAATCATTTGCAATGCTCATTCCTAAGGTTCCAAAATATAAAACCTCAATAAATATTATAGACAATAGCATAGGAGGTTTTATCATTGTGTACCTTTGCCTTAGATACTTAAAGGATTGCTTTTTCTTACCCACTGCATCTTTCTATGATGTTGATACTTTGAATATCTTGCTTTGGATGCTAGAAGCCTTCTCTCAAAAAATATAAATTGTAGGAGTCTTTTACTTGATGCTTGAGAGATCTTCCTTTTGTTGTTCTCCTTAAGATAGTTCAATGGTACTCTATAGTAGTCCATTCTTGAGGTGGAACGTACTTCTTTTCTCCATTGCCTTTCTTTGTGGCTAAACTTTACAGTTCCAACAATGGGTGATCCAAGAGTTCTCCTAATTGATGTGAATCTCTGTTTAGAGGCATTATGAACTTTTGGAATCTTCTTCATTTTTTCAGTACCCTTTTGTCCATTTTTTCTAGAACCAATCATATGTGCATCTTGAGCTCTAAACGATGATCCATCAAATTCATCCATAATGAGCTCTTCTGGGAATCCTTTTCTTCTTGTCTATCTATGTTGACTGTAAGGAAGTGTTCTATGATTTCTTCGTCTTCATCATCGCTTCCAATTATTCATGCACCGTAGATGCGCAGCTTATAGTTTCATATGAACTATCAACACTTTCAACTTCAACAAACTTGTTAGAAGTATACATAAAATCAAGATTATCCCAAATATCTCTAGACGTAGAGCAAAATCTAATTTTCTCAAAATCATTTTCAGTTAAAGCACTATACAAAATTTCTTTGCTCTAAGGTTCAACAAAAACATTTTCTTTTCTCTTTCTGTTCAATCCTTTCTAGGTTTGAAATCAAAGACATTTGTAAAAACATCCTACATATCATAATCAAAGGATTTTATAAAAGATGTCATTCTAGCTTTCCAAAACCAAAAATCAATATCTTTCAAAATAGGTGGAATTGTATAGTCAAAACCTTCAGAAAGCATATAACATCCAAAATCAGCCATTTAAACTCTTGAGACGGTTAAGTCCTTTAAACAAGAGTCTAGCTTTGATACCAAATATTAGAATTGACTGACACCTAAGAGGGAGAGTGAATTGGGTGTAAGATAAAAACTTAAGAACTTTAGAAATCTTTTCATATCTTATTGAAAACAGTAAGTATGAAACTAATGATCATAAAGCAATAGTTAGATAAATGATATATGCTAGAAATATAAGAGCTTTGGGAAGAGAATATGTAAACTGTGATTTATCCTGGTTCGGTCCAATATGTGATGGCCTACATTCATTCCCTAGGATCCTCCTAAGATTTTCAAATCCACTATCTTCTTATTTAATCTGGGCATAAGAAAGGCCTTTACAAACCAACAAGTTTAGTCGGGCACTTGTGAAGCCTTTAACAAACCTCTCACCAAGATACTCCCCCTTAAAGCAAGTCTTACAAGCAGAGCAATCCCAAAGACCCTTCCCTCTTGCTTACCCATGAAAGTCTTATGAGTAGCAACATTCTCTCCTGCTTACACACCTGAAAGTCTTACAAGTAGCACCGTTCTCTACTGCTTGCATCTTGTAAGTCTTACCAGCAGAAAGTCTTACTGGCTATTCTCTCTACAGCTTCTCCAGTATGGAAATCAACCCTCTCAAGGTCCCTTTGCCTTGAGATCAATTCAAAAATACAATTGAAGTGTTTTCAGCCTCTCTCACAGAGTGGATATAATGCTTACTAAAGTACAATACAAATAATCTCTCTCTCTCTCTCAAATATACATGATATAGAAAATAGATAAGAATATCGAGTAGTTGGGTTGGAGTGGATGATTAATGATATAAGCATGTTTGCGTTGTAGTGTTCTCATTGGTGTTGCTCTTTATTAAATGTTCCCATATTTATAGATGAGTTGTGATAGCCGTTAGAAGCATTTCAACCTGTCCATTAGAGTGGTGTAGCCTCGTTTGACCATTCTTTGATTTTGAAAACTAGCCGTTATGGTTGGTGAAAGCTCCGCTTCCGTAAAGTCAACTTTTGTCTTTTTGCATTATCTCTTAATTATATTCATAGAGAAATGCATTAAACACTAATACAATAAAGTGTTAGAGTAATTGAAGCAAGAAGAGTGAGTTTCATAATTAATCCCATGATTTTTGAAAGCTTTAGTACGTTGTTCTATTCTCTTGGGAAGCATTACTCGGATGGTAACTCGAGTAAGCCTGGAACATTAATCTAGTGATCCCTCGAGTAATCACGTTCAAAATCTGGCTGAGGGCATTTCCAACTTCATTAGTCAAGTGATCCATCAAATAATGCTTTCTTTTCATTTCATGTTACTCGAGTGCTCCCCCGAGTAATGTCACTTACTTCCTGGATGAGAGCTACTGGATGATTTCTTCTCTGATTACTCGAGTGGCTCCTTGAGTATTGTATCAAATAACTTTATAGATTACTCGAGTGATATCTTCGAGTAATCCCATGCAATTCTTAACAGAGAGCTTATTGGAACAATTTTTCACACATTACTCGAGTGGTCCCTCAAGTAATTTTCAAATAACTTTGCATATTACTCGGTAATCCCTTCAAGTAATCTCTTCATTTTGATTCAAAACATGGAAAATTATATATCACCAGAAAGCTCTTATCATCTACATTCTAATGGAACAAGAATCAGCTCCAAAATCTTTGTATATAGAGAGTTAAGATCGAAAGAGTATCTTTTGTTCTTAGACAATCTCTGAAATCACAAGCAACAACTTCCAGAAGGCATAGCTCTTAGGAAATAACTTTAAATATGCCAAATTACCTGTCCATGGAAAGCTCTTTGAGTTTACTTTCATATGGTATTAGTCTCTTCTTAATCCAATTTTTAGTTTGAGAGTTATGTCCAAAATTCCGAACCTATTTTGGTAAAAGATGTTGATTTATATGTCAACTGCAACAGATCATATCTCCCTCATCTAAACTCTTTTTAATGTAATATTTGGTCCAAATAACGCATTGGGAGTCTAGATTCATATGCTACTAGTTTCAGCTCAATCTGACATGTGGGTAGAGAGATATCATCAAAATATTGAACCTCTATCTTGCAGTGTGAAAACAGAGCACGTCAGAATGCTCATTACTCTAGTGGTCACTAGAGTAATTCACAGCTTGAATCTTGATATTCTTATTTGATCTTGCAAGTTCCTCTTTCTTTAATATCTTTATTCAAATTTCTTCTTCTTTCTTCAATCTCTTCCTTCTTGTTTTTCCTCTTGATGATAATTCTTCATCACCTAACTAGATATCTTCTTGAATTGATGGTCATTCTTCATAACCCAATTAGATATCTTCTTGAATATCTTCAATCTTCTTCTTTCTTTGCTTGGCTAATATCATCTTCTTGAATATCTTCCTATTGATGATCTTTCTTCATAACTTAACTAGATATCTTCTTGAATATCTTCAATCTTCTTCTTGCTCTAGTTTGACTAATCTATAAGATATACAACATTAAATATAGTAGTTAGTCCATGTAGAAGATTATGTATTCTTAATGCTTGACATCTATATTTGACATCATCAAAACTAATCACATCTAACATGAATCTCCTCAGTATTCTCTAGATTAGGGCTTGGGTATTACTAGAAGAGTTAAAGCTAGTTTAAGGGATAGTGGTGGAAGGTGAAAGGGTTGGTTGAAGAACAAGATCAAAAGTAATATGGAAGGGGAAGCAGTGGTGGTTTCTTGAGTGGTGAATAAGACATTGGCGGGGTCATTGTAAAAAAAAGGGACACTTGGATCAATTTGATTGGCTTTCACAAAGTAACTTTAATAAAACAAATCTTGCTTTTGTGGTGGCTCCACAAGAAAGCGCCATATGTCCTTCATCATTACTCTTACTTTTTGAATTTTGTGTTGGCACCAAAAGAAGAAAACATGTAATACCATAATTTCAAAGCATTGAAAATAGTTCAAAACATGTAATAAAGTCAAACCAGTGACTAGAAATAGTTTTTAACCCATTTAGGATCCTGACTTTAATATAGTGTTTGGTCCTATACTTAAGTGGCCTTTCAAAAAAAAATTTCAAAACATTTTCAATGTGGTCTCATTTTTGCTTTTCAAATCTGTTTGACTCATTCAGTTCTATTTCATTTGTTAATATTAGAGTAGTTACCAAAGTTCTCGGCAGTTATTCGGGTTAAGTTTGTTAACTAAAGGGTCCACATGTATGGTCACCCTATTCTAGTTCATTTACTATGGTATGTACTAATATTCGGGTCTATGATTGGTACATTTACTATTACTATGAGTACTAGCCTTACAATGTACTTATATATATCATATACAGTTCCTCAAAAACTAGATAACCAACAAAAGTCCTAATCATTTATCTTCGTGCTCTATGTAACCCCCTCACGGTAATTATATCCGGATTATGAAATTTAAGTGAAATAGAGACCAATAAGACAAAATCACATTTATAATTATTCATCTCCAAGAGATGGGGTGTCCAAACAAAACGTTTAAAAACAGGATTTATCTGGTCTCACATTCACTTTCAAATACAATTACCTGTGCAGTTATATCACATATTAAATATCAGAGCGCGTAACCCAAACCCCGGCAACCCCGGGTTACTTGTATATATACAATGGGTTTAAAGTTTCCCAAAATGGGTATTACATATCCAAAAATTTATATTTACATATCATATACAATGTAATCCCAAAATTTAAAATCTAAAATAGATAACCAACGGTCCAAAAATCCAATATGTCCTTACTAGCCCTAACCACTCTTGGTTGGCCATTTCCCTTTCGAGCCACTCGCCTTGTTTGAAATGTTAGTCATTTGGAAAGAGTGAGATTCTAAAGAATCCTAATAGTAACAAATCACTCATACAATATATAAACACAAGGCATGTATGTTCATCATGTTTAGCAATAACACTATGAGTCATGGCTCACGCCACAGCCAACAGCACTCACGGCTGTATCAAAATGCACTATGCCCGCTTTCACAGTAATCACAATGCCAGCTTTCGCTACAAACACTATGCCAGCTTTCATTGTAATCACTATGCCAGCTCTCGTTGTAATCACTATGTCAGCTCTCGCTGTAATCACAATGCCCACTTCCGCGGTAATCACTATGCAGCAGCATCACAAAGCATAAAGTATAGCACAACGTATCACAAGACACAATGCTCCACAATGCACAATAATGCACAAAGCTCTACAAGATATCTCAAATCAGCATCAGTAGCACATAATGCATGATAGGTAAACATACAATACATTTACACAAAGTATAAGAGAGAAGTCACTACCTGTATATTTCCTGACGTTCTTTGGCACAATAGGCTCACGCATCTGACAGATATAAAATCCTATACCAATTTAGGGACAATTGATTAATCTCTTTCCCAAATACTTATTTCCATAATACTTTAAGTTGGTTATCATTTAGGACTCTTTAGGTGATTATTAGAGGCTTAAACATATACCTATAGGGTTGGAAGAAACTAACCTAAAGACCCCTCTTTCGAACGCAAAACACTGATTTTTGGATGGCTCACTCGAGTGAAGATGACCTCACTCGAGTGATGAAAGACTCGTGCTCGAGTGAGACTAACTCTCACTCTTGAGTGTTTGACAATAAGCAGCTACTTCAGCCAGGAAGTGCTCACATCACTCGAGCATAAGGCTTTGCACTCAGGTGATGACTCTAAATGCACTAGAGTCCCCGAAAGTGCAACACAAAGAGTGACAACCTGAGAGCACATGCAATATCAGAGGGAAAAGCTCACTCGAGCATACCCCCAGTGTTCGGGTGAGAAGGTTTCACTTGTGAGTGTCAGAGCACACTCTTGAACCTAAACCAGTGAGTGGCAACCCGAGAGTAACCCTAACTTTTGAACACAGGCCATCACTTGAGTGATCCCATACTCACTTGAGTGATTACCAACATCACTCGCAGTGAAGGAAGTGCACTCGAGCCCCCTTCATGAGAACCCAGGCGAAACACAAAGTAGAAAGACAAAACACAAGGCAGCACTCGAGTGAGTTCCTCCCTCACTTAAGTGAGGCTATCAGATTGCCAGATCGCAGCAACTGATAGAATTTCCCAAATTGATCAAAATCACACCCAATGGTTCCCAAACTCCACACAAAGCTCATACTCACTCAAAATGACTTAGGGAACCCATTGGTAACCTCCAACACGACCAAATACCATTTTAACCCAATCTATGCCCTTGGGTCTCTATGACACACAATACCCAATTCCAATCAATATACTTCCAAACTTTAAAACTATAACCAACATTCAAATAACTGCATAATGAACTAATTCCAACATCAATCACTATGAGATTCATACATCCTAAAAATGGACATAAACCAGGGAAAATTTCTAGATTTACCAAACTTAAGCCAAAAATCACAACATATATATCAAAAAGCACCAAATGCTTACCTCTTCACTTTGCCAAAGTCAGAATATTGATTCTCCACTTTCAAATTTCTCTAACACTCAAACCACTACCTTTCAAGATTCTGAAATCACCACAATGAAGCTCTCAATGAGGTGCAAAACATTAGAGAAGAGGTTTAGGGCATTTGAAATCACCACAATGAAATCACCTTTCTTCTTCTTTTTCTTCTTGGTCGCCGAAAACAATGGAGAAAAGAGAGAGATAAGGAGATGAGAGATGGAGATGATGATGATGAAGTGTTTCTCTTCCCTTGCCCATACTTCCCCACCGAATAGGAGAGAGAAAGGAGAGAAAAAGTAAATTTTTTGTCTTTTGTACCACATCTAATGGTCCACTTTAAGCCACATGTCTCATCTTATTCACTCCCTGCATGAGCTCACACAAGTGCAAAGCATGGGATTCCGACCCATAGCCAATAGATCTCAACCCTTGATCTCTAATCACCAATGAGTTTCCTCTTTGGTAACTGCCCAATTGGTCGGTAAATCTCCAATTTTACCATTTTGCCCCTAGTTTCACTATGATCATTAAATCATCACTATGAACCTTTATATTAATTTGCATCACATTTCTCTAAAAGTGTTTAATTACACTAATTATAATCAACATAAGAGTCATTAGCCCTTATTCCCAAATTGGGTCATTACACTCTAGCCATCTGTTGTAGGTCAATCATCAGAAAGAGTGAGATTTATAGCAAGCTCAGTAGTAACAATTCACTCATATGTCATATAATTTCACAGACCATGTAAACAACTATCGCATAATATCATTCATAATAGTCATAACATTCTTGACATTCGTAACATTCTTGACATTCGTAACATGTGTAGCAATTGATGATATGAACATACATACAAAGTATTATACAATATATAAGAGAAAGAGTCACTACCTTGGCCTTTCTAGTCTTGTTCATGTAATGATTTCTCATGCTCAGGGTAGATGTCAAATCCTATACATTAGAATTTAAGGACGACAAGTTATTACCTATTTCCAATTCTTTCATAATTCAAACTCTTATGTTGGTTATAATTAGGGTCATTATGGTCATTATGTTAAGTGATCAAATTAACCTAAGGGACTAATTTCTACCCTTAGAGTTCAAAGAAATTACAATGTGCCATTACATTACATTTTGTAATTTACGCAAATTTACTAAAGCTGGTAGAATTTGTCAACTAACTTTAAAAATTCATATCTCTTTGCACAAATGTCTAATTGCAGTGGTTCAAAAGGCTATGTGACCCTTAGAAAAATATTGCCCTTAGCTAATTGGATGGACTGAACTCAAGAATTGCCATTTATTGGACACTGTCTAGAAACATGCTAGTTTTTATATGGCCAACTTCAAAAATATATAACTCCTACTGTACAACTCCAAATGACCTATATGACCTATTAAACTAAAGCTTATTAGGTCCACTTTTATCATGGAAAATATCATAGCCATTGAATGTTAGGATCAGCTGGCACAAATGAAGAATTTAAAAATTTTGCCAATCCCAATCAAGGATCTATCAATGGCGTTTAAACAGACTTAGGAAGAAATGTACCTTTCTTTTCGTGCTTTGTTTGTTTTCAATGTTCAGGAGCCAACACATTGATCAACTCCCTCTATCGGTATCCACATGATATTACTCCAACATGGACTACGTGCTAGCACCTTAAATGTGTCCTAGGAATTTTCTTGCGGCTCTGAATTGTCATCCGTGTATGAGATTTTTTGCTCCATCATTTTTTATAACCATGAGGGCTATGTTAGAATTGCAAAATAAGTCTTGATTAATTTTGAAATTAATTAACCTTTAATTATCTTGAAAAGCTAATTAAATAAATTCGGTGTAATTAAATCTATCATACAATTTTAATTTAACCTATTTATTTAATCCAAATAAAGAGCCAATAGATTTAATTTATCCTTATAAATGAAATATGAGATAATATATCTCTATTATGTCAGTTATTAAATTTAATTTATGTAATAAAATTAAATTTAAACCTAACATAATATAATAATATTATCATATATATATAAATATGTATTTCAAAAATACATACATATATATATATATATATAATATTATTAATTTTCCTTTCACGAATTTAATATTATATATATAAATATAAAATTCGTCTACTCTAGATTAAACATTGTCTCGCATTGAGCCATTCTTGTGTGCAATCTTGTAGGCCTATATAAAGTTGGTAGTGGGCCAATAACTGTACTAACCCACAAGTCGCAAGTGGCCTTTAGCATGACATTATGGCTACCTAATTCATATGAGAATCATTAACACGAGGGACGTGATAAAATGGACATGACACACTTGTATGACAGGTTGCATTGTGTTAATGATCCTCCTATTCCTAACCACTACTTTCCTGATTCCTGAGTAGTCTGACAATATAAATGGAAACTCCTTTCCATCGTAGTCTGACAATATAAATTTCTTAGACTCACATCGAGAGGCTCAATAATATCTCTTGACTAATGTGAGAGACAAATTCCATCTTGACCATTCATATTTCTCTGCATGAAAAATCACCAAGCCTGATCATAGCCTTTATCATCACTAAGTCAAAGGTGACTTTTAACTAGTTTAAAGCTTAGCAACTCTCATCTAGGAATCCATGATGACCTCAGGTCAAAGGCCTTTGTGTCGTGGTTATATATGAGATAAGCTTATGACTTGATCCATGTAGCTTTCTCATAGTGGGTCGGTTCTGCACCTTGTACTCCTACAAGTGCCTAAGACTTTGATTCGTATCTCCATATCTTATCAAAGTCATATTGGTGTTGTTTCATCTTTGCTCTCCTATATATGACCGACCAGGGACATTTGGGACAATCTTCATGATTTATCCCAGGATACAGTCATCACAGTGAGCATGCAAATAATAAGATAACATAATGGATGAAATTAATTAAATTAATAATGTTTAAAGTACAATGATTGGCCCCTAGGGCACAATTTACAACATCGAACACTATTCAGTTACTCAAAACATAATACAAACCACTGTCATGTAGGGAAACCCAATTGGATAGCAACATTACAACTTTCATTTTATGTTTTAATGACCTAGAATTTATAACCATGGGCTCTTCCCTCATAGTTTTTGGTGTAAAACACAATGGTAACATCAAAATGATCAAATTCCCTTCCCTTCTTAATGTCCTATTCAGATCAGAAATTAGGGTTTGATGCCACAAGTCACCCTAACAACCCCTTAAAGGCCAAAATTAGGGCAGCCAAAACAACCCACCAAAACTTAACCAATTAAGACAACATATACATCAAAATGTTGCTTTTACTTACCTCTAGCTCCTTCTTAAGCTCTTTTCTTGATTCTCCACCTCTTTCTCTTGCATCATGGCTTAAAACACCTCCCCTTGAAATTCTCAAACCATAGAAATGAAGCTCTCATCAAAGGAAATTATGTTTATGGAGAGTTTTTCAGCCATAGTGTAAGGCCCTTATGTTATTTCAATATTTTTTAGAGTATTTACGTGCAGTTCAGTGGGCACACAAAAATAGCATGGAAATACTTATATAAAGTACTTGATTATATTATAAGAAATTTTCCATAGGGATTGTACATAATATGTAGAAATATGCAGATGAATATACAGGTAGTGTAGCCATGCAGGACTACCAAAGTGTCTAAGGCTAATCTAAGAACAATAGACACATCCCTATCTTCATCTACCTCTGTATTTTTCTCATGCAGTTCTCTTATATGTTCTTAGTATTAGGATCGACAGGCACAGCGGAAGAATGTTTAAAATTTTTACCGTTCTTAATCAAGGATCTATCAACGGTGTTTAAATCGAGTCAGAAAGATTCGTACCTTTTTCAACTTAAGGATTTTACGATCTCTAGGAGCCAACATGAATGCTTCCTCTATCGGTATCTACACGAATGCTCTTCAATAGAGACTATGTTCTAGCACCTCCAAATGTCTCCTAGGGGTTCCCTTGCGGCTCTGAATTCTTATGCACATATGAGTATATCTGCTCTATCAAGTTTATAAACTATGAGGGCTATATTTGAATTTCAAAATTAATCTTCATTAATTATCTTGATGAGCTAATTAAATAAACTTAGTTTAAATTAAATCTGTCCAACAGTTTTAATTTAACCTATTTATTTAATCCAAATAAAGAGCCATTAGATTTAAGTTATCTTCATACCAACATAAATAATAAACAAGCATAGATAATCAAGATAAGATAAGCTTCCAAGCTGACCTTGATTTCTTCTTCTTTATCTCTCTAAATTATCCTCTTTCTCCCCTTCTTTCCCTTGATTTTGTCTTGCTGCATGTATAGTTCAAGGAGGATATAAAGATTATGAGAGATTTCCATAAATTTGAATGTAAGAACAAGTGGAAATTACCACCAACTTGCCTTGATTTGGCTTCTTGAACACTTGAGTTTCTCCTTTGTTCTTGTGTTCTTCAAGCCTCTCTCTCTCACTCTCTCACATCTCCTTTTTGCACGTAAATGAGCTCTAAGAAAGGGATAAGATCTCTTAAAAATATCCTATTCCACCTCCTCAAATAATAGTATTTTAATGCTAATTAACCACATGTTAACTTTTTGACTTTTCAACTTATTTTACTTGGCCCATGTTTCTTCTTCTTCTGCTTAATTTGGACCAAGCGTTTTACTTCCATCTCTTTCCCTTACTTGGATGAAACTTGGGCTTTGGAGGAGCAAGGCTTCCTGAATTATCATAATATCACTTCCTAAAAATACTATATTTAATTGCCAATTAACATGTGAAAATTGACTTTTGTCATCATCTTTTTCATTTCACTAATATTCCTCCCACATAGCATAATTTAAGCCAAATAAATATTTTTCCTCCCTTTGTTTTCATTTTGGCTAAAAATATCACAAAGAAAAGGGAAAAAATAAAAGCTTCTTGCTTTATTGGTCTAATGACCATTTTGCCCTTAGATTTTTTTAACTTAAATTGGGCTTCTTCTTTTTTCTTTTGTGTTGGGCTAAAATTCACTATTAATTGGGCCCAAAAATTGTGTTATTCCAATCTCTATGTTTTAGGCTTCCATAATGTTCTTTTATGAAGACACAAATCACATTTTATGTCTTATTGTTTCACAAAATTCATGTGGCCACCAATTACACTATTTGGTCTTTTCAAGTGCCTCATAATTCACCATTTATTCTTTTTAATATAACAAATCTGGTGACTGAAAATTTGGATGTTACATTCTCCCCTCGTTCAATAAATTTCGTCGTCAAAATTTGAACATCTATAGTTTGGGGATTCTTCTAGACATTCAGTCCATCCCTCTCATGTGCAAGCTCAACAAGCATGTGACACAAGTCATTACTCAATTTATTTCTTTCTTATGCAAGCTCATGGAGCATGCAACACAATCATCATATACTTAGATCTCTGATAGTATTTAACAAATTTTATTCAACATTCACATTTAATAATCAATGTTCATTATAAATGACTGGCATATAAGATCGTACAGTTGAGGGTCGCTGTCCCCCAATCCTCAAGTTACTGCTCGTCACATTTCTGAATCATCTGCTAGCTTAAGGAGATACTGGTTCACTAGATCTTAGCGCCTCTGGACACATTGGTCCTTTATAACATAACTGTCATATAAGGTCTTATAGCCTGGGGACACTACCCCATGCAATCTTGCACATCGAGTCTTACTACCTAGGGAACCACCCTTATGCTTACAAATACTTCAGGACTTACTGTCTCAAATCACTGATGTATAGCCATTTGGGGCCCAAACAGATGAATGCCACTTAAAGTTGGGCATTTTGGAATCCTCTTAAAAAATGGAGTATGTATGTTGTTTTTCACTCAAATCTTAGACATTGATCAAACATTCAATCTCTAGACCACAAGTTAGCCAATATCATTCATGTTACGATTTACTGAACATTATAGAATCCTCATGAGAAATTGTGTGGGTATATGGGTTTTACTCTATTTTGAGACGTTAAACAAACTTTCATCCTCTTGACCACAAGTTAGTTCAAATCATGTATGTGGCCACTTAGGGCTCACACAGATGAATTTGACAATAATATTGGTCATTCTTGAACCCTTATAAAAAATAGAGAGTGTGTAACACCATAGTTTCCAAAGCATGTAGATGAGTTTAAACAGATAATGACTTCAAATCAAACACTTGAAACCGTTTGTAAACAGTAGAGATCTAGACTTTAATACATGGCTTGAACCTGTACTTGACTAGGTTTTCAAAAAAGTATAGACTTAATCAAGTATAGTCTCAATTGGTTTGCAACCTTGTACTATTGGAAATTGTGCCCTAAGGGCCAATCTTTATACTTTGAACATTATTATTTTAATGAAATTTCTCCATTCTATTATCATATTATTTGCATGTTAACTGTGATAATTATATCCTTGAATAATTCATGAAGATTGTCCTAAAATGTCCCTAGTCGGTTATCTATGCGGGAGCAGAGATGAAACAAGACCAGTATGACTTTGATAAGATATGGAGATACGAATCAAAGTCTTAGGTGTAACCCCCTTACCGTAACTACATCTGAAATATAAAATTAAAGTGAAATAGAGACCAATAATTACCGATTATCATTTAGTCACATTTGAATATAATTACCTGAGTAGTTTAATCACATTCATACATATCAAGGTGCAGAAATTAAAATCCCAGCAACTCCTGGGTTACATATATATATAGGGTGTAACATTTCACAAAAATGGGGATTACAAAATCAAAAAAAAATATTTACAACCCCAAATATATACATTAATCATGTTCCAAAAATAGATAACCAACAGTCTTGATCAAATGTCTCTAAGAAGTCCTATCCGCTCTTGGTTATCCTCTTCTCCCTGGAGCCACTTGCCCTGTCTGAAAGGTTAGTCATAGGAAAGAGTGAGATTCAAAAGAATCTCAGTAGTAACAAATCATTCATACCACACATAAACACATAGCATGTAAGCAAATTGTACTGTTGTTAGCTACTCAGGGACTGTTGGCGTGGCAGTGCATATACATAGCCTTATAGCTCACATAGCTACCCGGTTTTCACAATTGGCCCGTTGGCCTTCACAATTAGGCTTTCACCTAGTCACAAAGTCATACCTCATCCTCATCCCCTTTCTCCGCCAGGAAGGCACACAACCCTTACCCGATCTGTCATTAGCTACTTAGGGACTATTCTATATAACGGTGCTTACGCATATCCACAAATGTTGCAGCATACGAAATTTATCACAAATCAATGATATAACACACATACAATGCATCACATATGGTATAAAGAGAGAGTCACTACCTTGTACTTTCCTGACGTCCTCTGTCACAATCGGCTCACGGGTACGACCAATATCAAAGCCTAAAACCAAGAGTAAGGACATTGGATTAATTCCTTTTCCAAGTTCTTAATTTCATATTACTTGATATTGGTTATAATTTAAACTCTTTAGGTGCTTATTAGAATCTTAAACATATGCCTAAAGGGTTGGGTAACACTACCCTAAAGTTTTGTCTTTGAAAGCAAAATGCTGAATCTTGGTCGCTTCACTCGAGTCAAGATAGCCTCACTCGAGTGATGGGGTACTCGTGCTCGAGTGAGAAGTGTCCTCACTTGCGAGTGTTTGGCTGAGAGCAACATCTTTGGCTAAGAAGTTGTCGTTGCACTCGATCACCAGGAAGTGCAACACCAAGAGTGTTTGCTCGAGAGCACAGACCACTTCCAAGGGAAAACCTCACTCTAGCACAGCCAAATGCACCCGAGTGAGGGTCTAGCACTTGCGAGTAATAGGACACACTCTTGGACATCTACCTACGAGTGACTACCCGAGACGCAACCCTATAGCTCTAACCCTCTTGCACTCGAGCATGCCCATGCTCACTCAAGTGGGATCATATCTCACTCACAAGTCAGGAAGTGCACTCTTGCATTTCCACTCAGAAACACCACTGAGAAAACCAAAGAAAACAGAAACCTACTGCTGCACTCGAGTGAGCTCATCCCCCACTCGAGTGATGCGCATCAGAAGCTAGAATCGCAGTAACTGATAAGGTTTTCCAAAGTGACCAAAACTGATCCTAATAGGTCCTAAACTTGTACCAAAGCTCATTCTCACCTAAAATTCCATAAGGAACCTATTGGTAACCTCAAAATACCCAAAATCACACGCCAAATACAATTTGTCCTTAGATCTCCACATTCCGCTCAACAACTCAATCATCAACACTTTCATTTCCTACTTCTAAATCAATCCCAACCAACTCAAAATACCATAAGCTACCAATTCAACAGTGACACTTTCTCCAATTCCTACTTTTATTTAACACCAAATTCAAGGCAAAATTCCAGAATTTACAAAACTTAGCCAGCATTCAAAACATAACGATCAAAATGCATCAAATCATTACCTCTTTTACTTGCCACAACCAAATATCTATTTCTCCAACTTCAGATTTGAGCAAACACCAATTCACCACCTTTCAAGGTTCTACAACCATAGAAAGAAAGCTTCTAACCTCATGAACAACATTAATGAAGAACACTTGAGCATATGAAAGCAATCACTTACTCAAAATTAAGCTTTTCTCTTTCTTTTTCTTGGTTCAGCTACACCAAATGGAGAGAATGGAGAGAGAAGATAAAAACCCATATTTTCTCTTGCCCACACACACTTAACTGACTTAGAGGAGAGAGGGAAGAGAAAATTGAAAGAGGCAAGCTTCACCCAAGAGGGGGTGAATTGGGTGATGTGATAAATTTTTCGGTTGATGTGGTGATATAGCAATAGCTGTAGATAGAGTAGAGTTGAGAAGATAAGCACACAGAGAGTTATACTAGTTCGGCCCAAAACCCAGGCCTACGTCCAGTCCTCAGAGATTAAGACCTACTGAGATTTTCACTATTCTTCTAAGATTCAGTGGGTTCTCGGAACGCCGCAAGACAACAACCGTCCTTGCAAGGACTATGAGTAGAAATACTAGAAATTTCTCTCCCCCTTACGAAAAGTCTTACGTGCAGAAAACAAACCTATGACCTTACTCTCTTGCTTTCATATACAAGTCTTATGAGTAGCAACGTTCTCTCTTACTTACACCACTGTAACTCTTACAAGCAGCAACGTTCTCTACTGCTTGTATCTTGTAAGTCTTATGAGCAAAAAGTCCTACTAGGAATTCTCTCAGTACTTCTCTCGTAAGGAAATCTCCCCTCTCAAGGTCCCAATACGTTGAGATCAAATGAAAATAGAATTTGAAGTGTATATAGACTCTCTTACAGAGCAAATATGATAATCACTGAAGAACGATATGAGTATAGAGGAAATATAAATAACAGAAACTCGTGAATTTGCTTATGTGAATTCTTGCACTTCGTTGTTTAATATGGTCTCTGGAGATCAGTATTTATAGTCAGTGGTTTTTGCCCGTTTGAATAATAATCATTGTGGAGTAGGGCATTTTATTGTGGAACAGAATGCGTACGTTTAACATCTTTGAACGCGGTAGGTACATGCTTGGATGGTCGTTATGATGTTGTCTGCCATTATTTGACTTCCTCAGTGTCTTTCTAATTCAAATGTTCAAACTCCTGTATCACACTCGTAATATATGTTAAATGATGTTATATAATAATAGTAAGTGGAAATAGAATGAATAAATAACATTAAACCATATTCGGATTGAACGCTGTAAGACTAGTGCATTTTGGCTTCTGGCAGAGTCTTACTCGAGTGCTATGATGTCTCACTCAAGTGCAATACCATATTTTCTCCTTTTCTTTTGGTTTTACACTTGCACTTCCATGTGATTTTGAGAGAGTGCATTTTCACACTTGCGAGTGATGTGGGTCCTCACTCGAGCATGGGTCTCCTTACTCGAGTGCTTCTTCATTTTTACACTATGAGCCACGTTTCTAGACAACAATCGCACGCTACTTTATCAAGAGTGTGATTTTGCACTTGCAGGTGATGTGGGCCCTCACTCGAGCATACTTACTCTTACTCGAGTGAGAAGAATATTCTTCTATAATATACTCTTTGTCTTCAGTACTTGCATCAGAATTGAGAGAGTTAGATTTCTCACTCACGGGTGCTGATGTATCACTCAGGTGCATGTATTCTCACTCAGGCATGCTTATACTTCTCTGTTCTACATGACTCTCAGCCAAACACTCGCAGTCCCTTACTCGCTAGGACTCAGGTGCACTTAAGGCCATCACTCGAGTACAGAGACTGTGCTCGAGTAAAGTGTTGATATCTTGTTTTTGACTTTGCTCTCTGTCAAACACTTTTTGTCCAACACTTTCATGTGCTCGAGTGCAAAGCAGCTTGATGCTCGAGTGTGACTTCTATTGCTCAAGTACATCAGTAAAACTAACAGCAATTGCTCTCTATCAAACACTTTCTGTCCAACACTTGCATGTGCTCGAGTGAAACATAGCTTCATGCTCGAGTGTTAACTCTGTTGCTCGAGTGCATCAGTAAAACTGACAGCAGGTATTTCTAAACTTTGCCATATGCATTTGGTAACTTTGTAACCATTTTCTAGACTTGTAAAAACATACTTTGCACACAATAATAACCTTTTGTTAACATCAAAACTTGGAATCTAACAAAAATGAGTTTGAAATATTGACTTTCATCTAAGGGTCCTCATAATAACACTTGACACAATCTTGTTCCTTCCCCTTGATTTCACATGATTTCATTTACATAGGATTCCACCCTATGGTTAAATCCTAACCATTGATTCCTTTGACTTTTAATCTCAACCATTGATCTTCAAGTTACCAATGAGTTTCCTCTTTGATAACCTACCAATCGGTAAGTGAATCTCTAATTTCGCCCTTGATTATCATAACCTTTGCCAAATCATCATTAGACTCCAATATAAGCTTAAACATTGCTTACAACATATTTGCAACAAGATTAAAAATAGTTACATTATTAAGATCATAATTAGCCCTTAATCACAAGTTGGGGCATTACATTAGGCACTTATAAGAGTACAAGGTGTTAGACCGACCCACTATGAGAAAGCTATATCCAACAAGTCATAAGCTTTTCTCATGTATAACCATGTCACAATGCCCTTAGACCTGAGGTCATCATGGATTCCTACATGAGAGTTAAGTTTTGAACTAGTCAAACGTCACTTTTGACCGGGTGATGATAAAGGCTATGATCGGGCTTGGGGGTTTTTCATACAGAGGAATATGAATGATCAATATAGAATTTATCCCTCAAATTAATAGAGAGATATTGCTGGGCCCCTCAATGAGTGAGTTTGAGAAATATATGGCCATACTACGATGGAAAGGAGTTTCCATTTCTATTGTTAGGCTACTCAGGAATCGAGAAAGTAATGGTTAGGAACAAGAGGATGACATTATCCATGCCTTATCCTTGACCGATATATAATGTGACAAAAGGGACGTGACATGGTTGTTTGACAGGTTGCATCGTGATAACGACCCTCAATAAATTGGGTAGTCATAATATTTTGCTAGAGGCCGCTTGCGACTTTTGGGTTAGTACAATTATTGGCCCACTGCCAACTTCATATGGGCCTACAGGGTCGCACACAAGAATGACCCAACACAAGATAATTTTTAATTTAGGGTGGACGAATTATATATATATATATAATATAAAATTCATTCATAATATTATATAGATACATATTTTCGAAATACATATCTTATATATATTATACATATATGTTTATATATGTATATATATTATATGATATTATTATATTATGTTAGTTTTAAATTTAATTTATCAAGATATATTAAATTCAATAACTAACATGATAGAGATATAGTATCCCAGATTTAATTTATGAAGATAAATGAAATCTAATGGCTCTTTATTTGGATTAAATAAATAGGTTAAATTAAAACTATTGGACATATTTAATTTAAACTAAATTTATTTAATTAGCTCATCAAGATAATTAATTGTTGATTAATTTTGAAATTAATGATGATTAATTTTGAAATTTGAATATAGCCCTTACAGGTTATAAACTTGATAGAGCAGATATACTCATACACGCATGAGAATTCAGAGTCACAAGGGAAACCCTAAAAAACATTGGAGGAGCTAGCATACAATATCGGTTGGAGAGCATTCGTGTAGATACCGGTAGAGGGAGCGAACCTAACGTGTTGGCTCCTAGAGATCGTGAAAACCCTAAGTTAAAAAAAAAGGTATGACTTCTTTTTAACCCGATTTAAACGCCGTTGATAGATCCTCAATTAGAATCGCTAAAATTTTAAAATTCTACCGCTGTGCCTGCCAATCCTAACACGTACAACCGATCCATTTTTAGTTTCATTTGTTAATATCAGAGTGTTTACCAAAGTGTTCTTTGCTAAATCCACTTGTGTTTGTTAACTAATGGGCCCTAAATGTACGATTGCTTGATTCTAGTTTGATTATCATATTACAATACTAACTTTTAGGGCTATAGCTATCACATCCATTACTACTGCTATACTAGTCTTACTATGATTTATATACATCATATACAAATTCTAGAATACATAACCAATGGAAACATAAATCCTTTCAATCCTATTCTTTACTCATTCGTGGTTACCTTCTTGCCTTTAGAACTGCTTGCTCGAGCTACAAATTAGTAATTAGAAAGGGGGTGGGATTCAAAAGAATCTCAGTAGTAATATATATCACTCATATAAAATGTATACATAAAACATGCTAAATCAACCATCATATTATAACGCATAACACATTCAACATTCAGAGATGTTTATAATATGTAGCTTGAAATTCATTCATAAGACATACTGGTCCATTCCCACAGTGCTGGGTATTCTACTGGGTATCTGCCCTTCTCAATCTGAATGCTTAATAGGTCTTGCTACATATCTCATGTTCACAACACAAGTGATCATAATGGTAATAAACATCCATATAAGAGAATACATAGTATGTGAGAGAAAGGTTACTACCTAACATGTAACCCCCTTGTAATTATGATTCGAAATACGTATTTTAAAATGAAATAGAGACCAATAATAATCAAACTCATTTACAATCCCTTTCTTATGGAAGGGTTTTCACAAATATTTTCAAAGTTTCTGCCTTACCCTGGTCTTAAATTCCACAACGCAAATATAATTACCCTATGCAGTTACATCACATTTACATGTCAGAGTGTACAACCAAAATTCTGGCAACCCCCGGGTTTCATACATAAACTAAAGGTTTATTGATATATCCCGATTTTATCATAATATTGAATATCATATTTAGGGATTTTATCATTAATTTTTGGGTTAAATAGCATTTATTATGATTAAATTGAATTAAAGATGATTGTGTGAAAATAAGTCTTAAAAGTATATATTTGTTATAATCTTGTAATTACTTTTTAAAATTTGAATTTTGAATAAAGATATTACAAGATATTGATCTGAATTGTAGGTCACATTGGAAAATGAGGAGCTGAGGGACTAAATTGTAAAGATTTATAAGGACTGAACCAGAAAATAAGATTCTACGTGTGGCTCCAAGAGAATTCTGACAGGAAAAGGGTACTTTTCTGTAATATTAGCTATCACTTTCAGGAGGAAAGATATCAGAAAAAATTACAGAAAAGTACCCCAAATTCACAAAACGCCACTTGGTTCCCAGAATGCGAAGATCACCGCTGGAACTGATTCACTTGCTCTCAGCGGAAATTACAGAACAGAACCCCGAATTCAAAAATTGCTATTTTGGTCTCCAAATTCGAACATCAGCGCCTTTTAACCTCTGAAACTGATTTTTTTCCAAATTCTCATTCAGAATCTTGAGGAAAATCAGATCTAAATATTTCCTGGAAGATTATATCCCAAATTTAAAGGGATTTGACCTAGATTTCAAATTAATAAAAAGGGATCTAAAATTAGAGAAGAGGGAGACAGCCGCAGACCAATTTTCACACCACAGACTCGCACACGGACAGACGGCAGCAGCGAGAACCACAGTAGCGGCAAATCTGAAGAATTGCACGAGAACCAGAGGAGACGCACAGCCGCTCACGAGAACTGAGCCACAGACGAAAACGGGAATCGCAGCACCAGAACGCAGCCAAGAGCGCAGTACCAGCGGAGACGCACCAGAACCAGAGCAGACGCGCACAGCCACAGCAGACACAGACGAGAACGAGATACACCAGACGCAGTGGCAAACGCTAGAGAAGGAGAACAAAGACCAAGCTTCACCAACCCTTTCATCTTCTTCTTCTTCAAGTATCCCAATTCAATGGATTCTTGGTGCATTCAACAAGTTGCAGCTGTGATGAACTCCATGATAAGAGGCTAAATTCCTTCTTGCTTCTTGGAGATAGAAGATTGGTTTGAGCTCCAGAGACACATTCAGGGGAGTTAATTGTTTTAATCTTTTTATTTAATTATGTAACGAATTTCCTGAGTTAGGATTTTATGTTATATGATTAATTTACTGAGATTGCGAGTTGTTTATCTTAGTAGGATTGAACAATTGTGATTTAGATTGGTTTATGTGATTTGATATTTAAATTTTTATATTTCCTTTTGGTTTAATGTGGTTGTCTATTCTTTCATAGTTTGAATGAATATTATGACTGCTTAGATCTTGTTTGAATATTTCAGTTGAATGTTCATTGTATAGAGGAACAAGTTGCATGAATCCAATCATAAATTGCACACTAAGTGGTATTTAATAGTGTATTAAGAGGTAATTATCTAGCTAGAGTTCTAGGGGTAATCACCAATTAATATACTAGACTTAGCGAGTTGTTAAGGTTTAATTTTTGACTTAGTGAGTAGTTTAACTCCCAATTCAATTTGAGCAATGATAACCTATATTCCATTTTTCCAAGAAGCATTCATCATTAATTTGTTTAAATCATAATTTCATTAGTTATCTCAACAATTTCTCAAAAATCCAAAAAAATAGTAGTTTAGGTTATTTTCCATTATTAAAAAGAAAAAAAAATCAATTTAAAACCCATCTTAATATTTTGTCACTTAGTTTAGATTAGGAATTAAATAAAAGGCTCCTCAAGAGAATACGACCCGAGTTGTGCCCTTCACTGCATAATTTGGTTTATTTTGATTTAACCTGAGGCGACTAAAGGCTTTAAATCATTTATATATTCTCATTAGGGGATTACACCACTGTCTCCAAAATAACATTTATAAGATATACGGTGATCTCCTAACAAAACATGATATCCAACACCAAAACATAAATCTCCCTAAGGAGCCCTATCCGCCCTTGGTCGTCTCCTTTCTCTTAGAGCCACTTTCCCTATCTGAAGGTTTGTCAATGGAAAGAATGAGATTCAAAAGAATCCCAGTAGTAACAAATCATTCATACCACGTGTAATCACAAAGCATGAAAGAAAATCATCAAGCAGCATCACAGCATAAAGCACAGCACGCCGGTTGCCACATATGCATATAATCACATAATCTCATCCCCGTATTCCACCGCCCCGAAGGCTCGGTCCTCCCACCATCAACACCGATGGGCCTCGGGTGAAGGTTTCATAAATAGCCTTTCGGCTTTCACATATAGCCTTACGCTTTCACATAGTCTCATCCCCCGGATTCCACCGCCCTGAAGGTATGATCCTCCCATTATCAACACCAATGGGCCGCAGGTGATAGACTCACAAACAATGATCAAACAAACATACTATGTATCACATATAGTATAAGGGAAAAGAGTCACTACCTTGTTCTTTCTGATTGTGCTCTAGCGTAGGTGGATCATGAAAAGGGCAAATATTGAATCCTAAAATCCAAATGCGCCATTTAGACACTTCCATAGTGTTTCTTGGGGTTATATGAGTCTATAATGAAAATTTACAAAAATGCCCCGGGGCCTGGCCCAGGCCCACAGTACCCAGTCCGATTGCACTTTTCCCAAAAATACTAATCTGGACTATCCTAACATATTTCCACCCAAGGAATCCATTTCCGGACTCGGAATTATAAAATTCAATGTCAAATGACAAATTTACTTTAAGGGTTACAGGGGCGTTTTCATAGTTATGCTTTTTCGGCCTTTTCCGAAAAAGTGACCAATTGTAACCCCACCTAATTTTTGCTCCTAAACTCAATGGAACCATCAAATAATTGAAAATCCAACTCTAACCCCTCCAAACTAGCCTTGGCCGAAATTCTCAGTTCCCCAGGAAAAATTGGGGTTTTTTGGTTTCGGCTCCGTAGACGTGTTTCTTTCTACTCCTAATCACTTTATTAACCATTACATTAGATTACAACTAACATTAAGACCCAATTTTGGCAGCATAACCCCTAGGCCATATTATTTCCAAACTTTAAAACTAATGGCGATCCGGCAAAATTTCACCGATTAAATTGCCCACAACAGCCAAAATAAGCAATATACGAAAGTTTGGAAGTTACCTCAAGCTCCCACTAGCTTTTCCTCAAGGTGGCTGAAAATCCTAGCCTTAGAACACCCAAATTTGTGCTCCACAAACCTTGAAGAACATAAAAGAATAGCTTAGGAGTGGAGTTATACACATTAGGTAAGGATTTACTAAAAAAATCAACTTACTGTACAAGTTTTCTTCTCCTTCTCCCTCCAGAATTTCTCACACCTTCTCTCTATTATTACAGTTGAATGTCACAGTTTTGGGCTGATGGTAGAGGTGGATGATGATTTATTATGATATAATATTATTTTCTAATTATTTATTAAATTTCCATCAATATCGGATTTTTACAAAATTCTGGCAGATTTCTGCCCAAACTTTGAAAAAGCATAACTAATTCTAGAAAAATCAAAATGGGGTGATCCTAAAGCCAATAGAAAGCTATTTAAGTCCATGTTATTGCACAAATATGAATCACTGCATTTAATAACCTCAAAAATACTGAATTGCACAAAAGTTCATACTGCTCCAAAACATATTCTAGTTTCCATCCCAAACTTTGGAAAGTCATAACTCTTAGCTCACAAATTGAAATGACCAAATTATATGTCCATTTTAAAGCTTGGAATGTGAACTTTAAGACTGGAAAATTTCAGAATTTTTAGACACTATTTACCTATTTAAAACGTCCATACAAATTGACTGCCCTGTACAGAGTTTCCAACTTTTGCACAATTGTTCCCAATAGTTCCAATTTCACAATAAACACTCTCCCTAAATGAATTTTCACAAGGAAGCCATTGGAATCATTAAAACATCCAAATTCCCATCACCCATTCTCCAAAAATGTTTATTCATCAATAATTACATTCACTTTTGAAGTCATTAGCCCTTAATCACTTTTCGGGATATTACATGACAACCTTTTCAATGTCTATAATGAGTTACTAATTCCTTGGTCATCCCAAGAAAATTTCGAATCCTATATATTAGAATTCACGAACGAACATGTTATTACTTATCCAAATTCTTTGATAACTCAAGTTAGTTGAGTTGGTTATCTTTAAGGTTAATGCATTATGCTAAATGAGTAGTTAATGTTCTTACACTAGCACAAGTACTTAACTCTAGCCTTAGAGTTCAAATTTATTACCATTTCCCTAAGTGTCTTAAATTCACATGACAACTATAAGCTGCAAGAATTTTCACCTAAATTTGAAATTTCATAACTTTGTGTAGAAACCTCCAATTGGGGTGGTTCAAAGTCCTATGTGATACTCTTTAAGTATAATTTATGGAGAAAATACCTCATGCTACCAATCATATGCACAAATGTCCAAAATCCTCAATCAATCCTCAATGCCATAGGATTAATTCCATATTCAATGCCAAACTTTAATAGGTCATATCTACCAATATAGTAATCCAAAAGCCACATATTATATAAAAAATTAAACCTTAGCATGTCAACTATTATTATGGAAAATATTATGACCATTAGATAACATTTGATCAATCAAAACAACCCGCCTCGAATCTGGCAGTATTTAACCTTAAATAACCTTAATTTCCAATTTTTTCTATCCAATTCATCCAAGCTCACAATCATAGGCTATTCTAACACAGTTGTTCATGTAGAATCCATTAGTGACCTCAAATTTATCAAAATCACACTCCTCCCTACTGCCCTGCACTTGGCTGAAACTCACTTGCCAAGCCAACAATCATATAATTTCACTACCAAACTAGTCTAGTACTATTATTAAACATCATATATCCTCATCAGCATGATCATAGCAACATGAAACCCTAGAAGACCCCTATTGACCAAACCCTAGGGAGCTTATGAAACTAATAAAACTCAACCAACTCACAAGATATATGGTTTAAATCAAAGCCTAAGCTCACAACTTTCACTTTTTAGGGCTTATTCTTGGTTTCTCCAACTTTAGCTCTTCCTTAGCATCTCAAAACTCCTTCCCTTGAGAAGAAAAACATAGAAATGTAGCCCTTAGTGAGAGGAGCAATATTTGTGAGGTGTTCAAGGCTAGAAAGATTATTTGAAGGGTGAAATTAGGGCAAGATCATTTACTTTGCTTCTTTGTTCTTGAAGTTGCTCTTTTCTCTTTCCTTTTTCTATTTCCTTTCGTTTCTTTCTTTTTAAATGGCTCTAATGTGTGAGGATGATGAAGTAAAGTGTTTAAACATTTAACCCTCATCCCATGTAAGTCTTGGCTGAAATTTTAACTAAGTTAAGAGTAAGTGGTGAGGTGTCAAAATATTGTGGTGTCTTGAAAAAGCAAGCTTAGTTAATTAACTAAAGATGGATGGGTTAATTCGAGATTCAATGCTTCTTTATTTCTTCTTGTGTTGGTTGAATTCCTTATTCAAAAAGGAGCAAATATGTTAACCAATTTACCCTTGAGATCTTGCTTTTTGGTCAACTTTCCAAGTTGGACAAAGTTGAAGATTTGTTGACTTTTCTTCTTTTAGCTTTGTTATAGCTATCCCTTCTTGATTAAAAAGGTGAGAGATTATTTAATTAAGCTTTCCTTCCTCTTTCTTACACTTTGACTGAATTGCCTAAGGGAAGAGGAGAAAAATATGTCTTCTAAATGATCATATGTGTATAAGCTCAAGTTTAACCTTGGTCTTCTTGAAAAGTGGTTTGACACTTTGGCCAACTCTTCCTTTCTTACCTTTTAGACCTTGGTTATCCCTTATCATCTAGAGAGAGAGAGAGAGAGAGAGAGAGAGAGAGAGTTAATTGCTTTTTACATCTTCATTACTTTTTCTTTTCAAGAGCAAATCCTAGCCCTTTATCTTAACTGCCAATTCTAACCTCAAGATTAAGTAGTAAATGTCCATTTTCCCCTTGATTATGAAAATATTAATTAATTTTTCATTAGGTCTTTTATCCCACTTTATTTCTCCTTCTAAAACACCATTCTCCCTTCTTTTTAGATCTAACTTAGGCTTTGTGTCACATTTGAATTTAGATAAAGGGTTTGGGTATAATATGCTGAATTTTGGGCCTAGAGGCTTGAGGATAAGCTTATATTAAACAGACTATTAAGCCCAATTTAAGAAGAGTCCTAGGAATGATGAGAGATAGAATGACTCTCAGGGACTGTATGAATTAGCCCTCCAGGTAGAGAATTACTCTCTAGATTGTTTAAGGGCTTGATATGTAGAAGTTATTGGATAGAATATACCAGTGCAAGTGCTTTTTGGCACACTTAAGCACCATTGGATTGGGCCACATAAGTGTATTAATTATAGTATTCCAAAGTTTAGCAAGGGGTTACATGTAACCCCCTGACTTTAAACATGTAATTATAATTCGATAACACATATTTAAATCGGATTAGAGACCATTGGATGCTTTAACCTCATTTTAAACTTTCTGTCTCACAGTAAAATTTTTTACAAAACTTTCAAAACTCTTTTTCCCATCCTGGTCTCAATTTCAATATTCGAATATAATTACCTGTACAGTTAATATACATTCAATCATATCAGAGTGTATATCCGCATCCCCGGCAACTCCCGGGTTCTATACATAAAACCTGAAGGTTTATAGGTATACACTAGGGGATTACACAACCAAAATCGAATGTAGTGTTCCTGATTCAAAATATACAGTAATCCTGAGTTCAAAATACATAACCAACGTTTCCAATTCAACTATATACCCTTAAGGGTCCTAATTGCTCCGGGTTGGCCGCTTCTCCTTTGAGCCACACGCCCTGTCTAAAATGTTAGTCATAGGAAAGAATGAGATTCGAGAGAATCTCAGTAGCAACAAACCACTCATACAATGCATAAACACAAAGCATGTATATAAATCACAAACAGCAACAGCAGTAGCAATTTCAGAGATACATGGTTTTCACCACAAACGACAGCACTCACGGCTGTATACACCATACGACAGCTCTCGTTGTAATCATAATCACGACAGCTTACGCTGTAATCACCATCATGACAGCTTACGCTGTAATCACAATAACGACAGCTTACGCTGTAAATGACAGCTTGCGCTGTAAACGACAGCTATCACCAGCTGTAACCGCAGCAGCATCAAAGATTCATCACAGAACAGTTATAACACACACATACAGAGCATTACACATAGTATAAGAGAGAGAGTCACTACCTTGTCCTTTCCCGACTTTTCTTGGCACAGCGGGCTCACTAGGACGGCAAATATCAAATCCTGTAAACCAAGTTAGGGACAACCAGTCAATCTCTTTCCCAAGTTTTATCTCTATAATACTTAAGTTGATTATCACTATGGTCAATTAATCAAGTCAACTAAGGAGCTAAAGTGGTCAATTAACCTAAAAGGCTAATTTCTAACCTCAAAGTTCCACAATATTACATTATGCCATAAAATCTTCAATTTTCGCATAGGTGACCAATCTGCCAGAATTTTCCAACATCTTTGAAAAATCATAACTAATTCTAGAAAAATAAAAATGAGGTGATCCCAAAGCCTATTGAAAGCTCTTGAAGTCCTCTTCATAGGAAAAATATGAATCACTACCAGAAATCACCACACAATTCCAGAATTACACAACATTCCACACTGCTCCAGAATTAGGTCCAGTTTCGACATCAAACTTTGGGCAACTAGAACTCCCAGATCAAAAACCGAAATGACACAAATCATATGTCAATTTTAAAGCTTGAAATGTGAACTTTAAGACTGGAAAGTTTCAGAATTTTTAGACACCAATTGCCCATTCAAAATGTCCCTACAAACTGACTGCCCTGCACAAAGTTACACTTGACAGTTTTTCCAATTTTCAACCAATGTGTCCAATGGCTTCAAAATCAACAACCAAACCTATTCCCACATAATTTTTCGTGTAGAACACAATGGTAACATCAAAATGAAAAAATTCCCACTCATTCCCCATGTCCTGTTTTGGCAGAATTTTAGGGTATTTCACAACAAACAACCACTTCACTATCTAATCACTAAGCTTAGCTCATTTGCCTCCAAACCAACATATAAGCACATATATAGGATGAAAGCTTCATGATCCCTAATATACCCTAAAAAAAATAAATTAGGGCTTTTACAATAGCCCACCACAACTCAGCCAATTAAAGCATCATATACATCAACATAATGCTCTTACTCACCTCTTGCTTCTTCTTGTGTTCTTTTCTTGATTCCTCAACTTTTGTTCTTGCAAGGTGGCTGAAAACTCCTCCTCTTCAAAAACAAAAACCATAGAAATGAAGCTAAGGAAGAGAGGAACAAGTTTCATGAAGGTCACTTGAGCCATAGATGAGGTTAAGGAGGTGAAAATCCATGTAGAAGTTCTTACCTCAACTTTGTTCTTCACTTTCTCTTAGCTTGCTGAACTTGGCCGACCTTGACAAGAGGTGAGAGAGTGATTTATGATCAGTTTTTCTCTTCCTTTATCCTCTTAATATCTGACCGAAAATGTGGCCCAAAGAGAAAGAAAAGTTGTGGTGGAAAATAATTCTTTTTACACAAGCTTATGCCATGTTGACTTTGGTCAATTGAGTAAGGTTTCTCTTGCCTCTTCTCTTCTTGCTTTTGGATGTGATATGGGCTGCACAAATGGAGAATTATTATTGACCAACATGTTCTTCAAAAGGAAGAAGAAAGATTGACCAATTACATGAACTTGCATAGCCATTGGTTACACAAATTTTCTAGTTGCAATTTTTGACTTTTCTTCTTTGCTTTTCATCTTGGTCAATGTCTTAACTTGTTTTAATTTAATTCCTCTTCCCTTTCCTTTGTCTCCACCGAAATGTTGCACTTTGAAACACAAAAAGAATGTTGACCACTTGCTTTAAGGCATATGTGACCCATATGACCAAAGTTCCCTTGTAAAAGAATTGAAATTTTGACCAAATTCCTCCTTCCTTCTCCTTTACCCTTTTTGGACGTTTTTAACAATATGAGGAAGGGTATTAATTTGTTTTCCCATTGGTCAATCTTGATCCTTCATTTTAAGCTTTATCCCACAATTAAGCTTAACTATAGGGTTTAGGCACTGATTACAACACATTCGGATCAAAATCCACATCATATACTTCAAAAGTGTTCATTTACAATAATTATATCACTTTTGGAGTCATTAGCCCTTAATCCCATTTTTGGGTTATTACATTACATGCCCCAAAAAGAAAGTGTAATAGTGGTAGAGACTAATTTGGGAATTAAATAAGGGAATCAGTACTAAATAATTAAAGGAAAGTGCCCAAACCATTTATCTCAAGTTAGAAATGATATAAAGTCTAACTTAGAACCAAAATGAGGAGGAAATAGCATCTTGAAAGAGGAAAAGGAAATGACAAAAAAGAACTAATGGCAATTTAATTAATGTGGCCATAATCAAGGGCAAAAGAGACATTTACAATTTGATCTTGAGGTTAAGATTGGAAACAAAAATGAAGGGTCAAGATTTCCCCTTAAAAAGTAAAGGTAATGATGAAGATGAAAAACTAAGACAACTGCTTCACCTTAAAATGACAAAAACATCCAAAGGCATAAAAAGGGAGGAAGAAAAGAGTTGGTCAAAGTTTTAACCAACTTTACAAGAAGACTATGGTCAAATTTGAACTGAAATACCAATAGGCATTTGGTCAAGATTTCTCCTTCCTTTTTGTTGTAGTAATTTGGTCAATCCCCAGGAGAGGGAGGGAGAGAATTTAATTTGAGCAATCTATGTCTATTGGCCAAGGCAAAAAGGAAGGAAAGAAGAAAGGAAGAAAAGTCAACTAGTCTAGAATTTTGATTCAACTTGGAAAGTTGATAAAAAGCAAGCTTTTAAGAGGAAATTTGCCAACATAATTCCTTCCTTTTTGAATGTAAATTTTTGTCAAGGTAAGAGGAAAGAGGGAAGGAAAGAAGCTCAACTTAAACTAAACATCCATAGTTAGTTTACTAACTAAGATACTTTACAAGAAGCCAAAACAAAGTGACACATCATCTTTTCATTCTTTTTTGGGGTCAATTTCATCCAAGTCTTTAAAGGTGATAATAATTAATGATTTAAACACCTTACATGTTATTTACACTCATTTGGATGGACAAAAAGAGAGAAAAACAAGAGAAAAAGAAAAAGGACAGAGAAAGAAGAACTTGAAGAAACAAGAAAGGTAAGTGTTCTTGCTTGAATTTCACTATTAAGATCACCTTTCTAGCTCTTAAGGCCTTCACAAATGTTGTTCCCCTCACTAAAAGCTACACTTCTATGATTTTTATTTCTCAAGGGAAGGAGTTTTGAGCTGCCAAAGAAGTGCCAAAGTTGGAGAAACCAAGAACAAGATTTAGAAAGTGAAAGAGATGAGTCTAAGCTTTAATGAATTATAGAAATTGGCCAATAAAAACTGGCAGACTAGGGTGCTACCTGAACTTTAGAGTTCTTAAAGAGAAGAAGTCAAGTGCAATGGCTTGAATTCATGGCTCTAATAAGTTAACATATAATTTGATTGTGTCTTTAGGGCCATGAGATGTCAAGGAAGAGCAAAGGGAAGGCTTTGCAAGTAGCTACAACAGTTGGAAGAAAAGGGAACAAGAGATGACTCAAAGACCAAAGGTAGTAGAACTTTCTTGACTTGCATCTACTTGATAAGTATGCTTATGTAAACAAGCATGTCATGCATTAACCTATATCTTGTATGCAAAGTTAGCAAAGTTTGCTACTAAGATTCTCTCAAATCTCATTCTCCCTCACCTTACCATATAGGTGTATTAAGCATAAAAGTAGGAATGCAAGAAGATGTGAAACAAGAAAATACGATGGTAGAATGAAGATTGAAATATGTCAAACAGTTTATGTATTAGATTTAGACACTTTGGTAGCCGTGTGGCTACATAAGTGGTGTATATTGGTATATGAATGAACTAGAATGAGCAAAGAAATACTTTGGTAATTTTAAGAGGAATTAGGAAATAATGAGTTAGTCAGATGTTACAAACCACATTATGATGCTTTTAAAAAAGTTTTAAACTATTTCGAAAAACCCACTTAACTATAGGTTCGAATCCTATCTTGAAGTTGGGAATTGAAAGAGTTTTGTAAAAGAATATTGCTTAATGCTCGAATTCATTGTGTAAAACTCATCAGATCAATTACGAAAATAAGGTGTTATATCTTTTGGTATCAGAGCATAGATTTTGGCATTTGGCTAGTATGCTCTGCTAATGTAAATAGTATATGTGTTGATACTTGGACAATCTTGAGTGGTACTAGGATTAAGAATTATGGGTGATAGATAAACCCAGATTAATAAAATTTACCCTAACTACTAGTTGGCAGGAAAGTATAGAGGAAGGGTAGAGTTGTAAATTGGTGAACCGGGTAACTATAGATTTCCTTTGTAAAGGAAGGGTTAGAGCTGTATATAGAGAATGACACGGAGTAGTAGTTGTTAAGATCAGCAGGCATAGTAGAAAAATTTTAACATTTTTCACCGATCCTAATTGAGGATCTATCAATGACATTTAAACTGAGTTAGAAAGATTCATACCTTTTTCAATTCAGGGTTTTCGATCTCTAGGAGACAACACGTCAAGTCCCCTTCTACCGGTATCCACACGAATGCTCTTCAACACAAAATATATGCTAGCGCCTCCAATGACTCCTAGGGTTTCCCTTGCGGCTCTCAATTCTCATCCATGTATGAGTATATTTGCTCTATCAAGTTTATAACCTATGAGGGATATATTCGAATTTCAAAATTAATCTTTATTAATTTCAAAATTAATTAACAATTAATTATCTTGATGTGCTAATTAAATAAATTAGGTTTAAATTAAATCTGTCCAATAGTTTTAATTTAACATATTTATTTAATCCAAATAAAGAGCCATTAGATTTAATTTATCTTCATAAATTAAATCAGAGATACTATATCTCTATAATGTTATTTAATAAATATATTTTATCTTAATAAAATTAAATTTAAAACTAACACAATATAGCAATATCATATAATATATATATATATATATATATAATATTATTAGCAAATTTTATATTATATATATATGTATAAATATAAAATTCATCCACCCTAGATTAAATATGATCTCGTGTTGGGCCATTCTTATGTGCGACCCTGCAGGCCCATAGGAAGTTGGCAGTGGCCCAATAATTGTACTAACCCACAAGCCCCAAGTGGCCTCTTGCAAGACATTACGACTACCCAATTCATACAAGGATCGTTAACACAATACAACCTATCAAACAACCATGTCACATCCCTTTGGTCACACGATATTGTTAGATTTCAAGTTTTGATGATAACAATAGATCATTGTGTGTTGCGGTAAGAAATTCATACTTTACATTGGTTAAAAATATTACCAAATGTATTTCACAAAGTTTAGAAGTGTCTGCTGTCAGCTTTACTGATGCACTCGAGTAATGGAACTTACACTCGAGCATTAAACTATTGTGCACTCGAGCACACGCAAGTGTTGCACAGAAAGTGTTTAACAGAGAGCAAAGTTAGAGACAGGATATTGTCACTTTACTCGAGTATTGCCTCCATACTCAAGTGATAGCCTTGAGTGCACCCGAGTCCTTACAAGTGTGGCACAAAAAGTGCTTACCCGAGAGCAAGATAACTAGAGAAAGTAATCTGCACTCGAGTCCAAGCAAGTGAGGAACAACAAGTGTTTGCTCGAGAGTCACCAAGTGCATGAAAGAGAAAGTATGCTCGAGTGGAGGAATCTGCACCCGAGTGATACCTCAACATTAGTGAATAAGAAATCTAACTCTCTCTTTTCTGATGCAAGTGCTGAAGACAAAGAGCATCTTATAAAAGAATATTCTATTAACTCAAGTGAGAGTATGTATGCTCGAGTGAAGACCACATCACCTACAAGTGCAAAATCACACTCTTGATAAAGTGGGATGCTAGTATTGTCAAGAGACATGGCTTATAGTGTAAAATAAAGGTGGACTTGAGTGGGGTCCCACATCACTCACAAGTGTGAAAATGCACTCTCTCAAAATCACGTGAAAGTGCAAGTATAAAACTAAAGCAAAAATAGGAGATATGGTACTGCACTCGAGTGAGCGCTCTTAGCACTCGAGTGATGCTCTGCCAGAAGCCAAAATGCACCAGTCTTACAGCGTTCAATCCGAATATGGTTTAATGTTATTTATTCATTCTATTTCTAATTATTATTATTATATAACATCATTTAACATATATTACAAGTGTGATATAGGAGTTTGAACGTTTGAATTAGAAAAGCACAAAGGAAGTCAAACAACGGTAGACAGCATCATTACGACCAAAAAGCACGTACCTACCGCGTTCAAAAATTTCAAACATACGCATGCCGTTCCACAGTAAAATGCTCCACTCCACAATGATTATTATTCAAACGGGCAAAATCAACTAGCTATAAATACAGAACTTCAAAGACCATCAATAAGAACCAAGAACTAGAATTCACATAAGAAAATTCACAAGTCTCTGTTATTCATATTTTCTCTGTATTCATATCGTTCTTCAGTGTTTATCATATTTGCTCTGTAAGAGAGTCTGTATACACTTTAAATTCTATTTTCATTTGATCTTAAGGTATTGGGACCTTGAGAGGATAGATATCCTTACGAGAGAATCAGTTGAGAGAATTCCTAATAGGAGTTTCTGCTCATAAGAATTACAAGATACAAGCAGTAGAGAACGTTGCTGATTGTAAGACTTACAGTAGTGTAAGCAGGAGAGAACGTTGTTGCTCATAAGACTTGTATACGTAAGTAAGAGAGAAAGGTCATAGGTTTGTTTTTCTACAGTAAGACTTGTTGTAAGGGGGAGAGAAATTTCTGAGTGTTAGAATCTTTCTGCTCATAGTCCATTCAAGGACGATTGTTGTTTTGCGGCATTCTGAGAGCCCATTGAATCTTGGAAGCATAGTGAAAATCTCAGTAGGTATTAATCTCTAAGGACTGGACGTAGGCCTGGTTTTTGGGCCAAACAAAAATAACTCTGTGTACCAATCTTTTCAACTCTACTCTATCTACAGCTATTATCTTATTACCACATCAATTGGAAAATTTATCACACCACCTAATTCACCCCCCTCTTGGGTGAAGCTTGCCTCTTTCAGATATATCAATCAAGGATGAGGCATGTATAATGACATGCTCTTGTTCCTAACAATAGAAATGGAAACTCCTTTCCATTGTAGTATGGCCATACATTTCTCAAACTCACTCATCGAGGGGCCCAATAATATCTCTCTACTAATATGAGGACAAATTCTATCTTGATAATTCATATTCCTCTACATGAAAAACCACTAAGCGCTTAAGACTTTGATTTGCATCTCCATAGCTTATCAAAGTCATACTAGTCTTGTTTCATCTCTACTCCCGCATAGATGACCGACCAGGGACATTTTAGGAAAATATTTCTGATGTTTCAAAGGATACAATTATCACAGTTAATATGCAAATAATATGATAAAAAATGGAGAAATTTCATTAAATTAATAATATTCAAAGTACAATGATTAGCCCTTAGGGCATAATTTCTAACATCCTCCTACTTGCCCTAGGAACAATCATTAATTTGCCTAATTCCTATTATCCTAACATGACGCTTATGCTTTGCCTGTGCAAGCAGTTTAGTAAGAGGATAGCAACATTGTCTTCTCCTGCTACTTTGTATATCTTTATATCACCTCTAGTATTGATTTCTTTAATAAGAGAAATCACCTGAGTATATGCTTAGTTCTTTGATGTGACCTAGCCTTCTTGGCCTGAGCAATAGCACTGCTATTGTCATAGAACAAATATATTGGATTTGAGATGGTAGGCACCACCCCTGTAACCCCCTCCGTAATTATATCCAAAATACGCGATTGAAATGAAATAGAAACCAATAATAATCAAAACTCATTTAAAATCCCATCCTTGAGATAGGGTTTTCACAAATACCTTTTAAAATCTAATTAACTTGGTCTCATATTCACATTTCAAATACAATTACCACGCGAAGATAAATCACATTCATATAAATATTAGAGTACACAATATAATCATCCCAGCAATCCCGGGTACACACCTTCGCTAAAGATACACAGTGCACAATTGCTGATTACAATTCTTCAAATGGGGATTACACAATCCCATCTCAAATTCATAACCCTATATTCAACCGAATCATATACAGTCTTCACAACTCATTGATAACCAACTACCAACTCTCATCTTGAAGGAGTCCTAGCCGCTCCCTCCACGAGCCACTTGCCCTGTCTAAATTGTTGGTAAGGGGTGAGATTCAAGAGAATCTCAGTAGGGAAACATTATCAATATGCAGGCAAGATAAGTGTTTAATGCATGACATGCTTGCATCACATAACTCATGCACACATACAATGACAAATCTATAAGCTCAATGCTTCGAACGATACACATATGGCCATAGCATATATTGAAACATAGCTTCAAATCATTCATACATGTTCCACATAATCAAGCAAAGCAATAACATGCATCAACACATTAATATAGTTATCAGAGCATGCGGAGAGATAAGTTCCCTACCTCCAGTCTTTTCTCCTCGATTTACGTGCCAACAACTCGGGGCTTCACATTCAATCCTACAATGTCAAATGTACTATTTAGATACTTCCATAGTGTTTCTGGGGGTTATATGAAGCTATATTGAAAAATTACTAAAATACCCCCAGGGACCCGGCCCGGCCCGGCCCCGCCGTACCCGGTTCGGCTATACTTTTCTTAAAATTTTGACATGGGCTATTCTGACATAATTTCGCCCAAGGAATCCATTTCCAGACTCAGAATTATCAAATTCAATGTCAATTTACAAATTTACCGTTGGCAGCCCCACTTTAAGGGTTTCAGGGGCGTTTTTGTAATTATGCTTTTTCGGCCTTTTCCGAAAAAGTGACCAACTGTAACCCCACCTAATTTTTGCTTCTGAACTCAATGGAATCATCAAATCATTGAAAATCCAACTCTAAGACCCATTTCTAGAGCTGGCCGAAATTCTCAAGTATTCTGGGGAAAATTGGGGTTTTTCGGTTTCGGCTCCTTAAACGCGTTCCTTTCTACTCCTAACCACTTATTGACTATTCCATTAGGTTACAACTACCATTTAGTACAAATTTTGGCAGCATAACACTACTAACACAACATTTCCAAATTTTACAAACAAAGACAATCCGGCGAAATTTCACCGATTAAATTGTCCACAGCAGCCAGAATAGTCAATATACAAAAGTTTGGAAGTTACCTCAAGCTCCTAATAGCTTCTCCTTGACTTGGCTGAAAACCCTAGCCTCTTGAACACCAAATTTGCTTCTCAAACACCTTAAATAATATAGAAGAGAAGCTTAGGAACAAGGTTATACGCATTAGGTACGAATTCACCGAAGAAATCGACCTACCTTGTGAGATTTCTCCTATCTTTCTCTCTCTAAAAGCTCTCAAAATTTCTCTCTCTCTTGGCTTCTGGTTCAGCATGAAAATGAGAGCTGAAGATGATGAGAAAATGTTTTAATTTCCATGCTGATGTCATCTTTTATTTTGATGATGTCATAATTCCCATTTTCGGATTTTCTGGCAGATTTTCTGGCAGATTTTCTGCCCAAACTTTGAAAAATCATCACTAATTCTAGAAAACTCAAAATGAGGTGATTCCAAAGCCAAATGAAAGATATTTAAGTTCTCTTCATAGGAAAAATATTGGCCATTACTAAAAATCACAACACAATTCCATAATTACATAAAACTCATCACTGCCCCAAAACAGAGTTCAGTTTCCATCCCAAACTTTGGACAGTCATATCTCCTAGTTCACAAAAACGAAATGGCACAAATTATGTGTCCATTTTGAAGCTTGAGATGTGAACTATAAGGCTGGAAAGTTTCAGAAATTTTAGACACCATTTGGTCATTCAAAACATTCACACAAACTGATTGCCCAGAATAGAGTTTCACAGGACAGAATTTCAGATTTTGCATCTTTGCTTCAATTGGTTCCATTTTCATACCAAACATCATTCCCACATAAATTTTCACAAGGAATCAATTAGAAACACCAAATCAATCAAATTCACATCACATTGACATGTTTTCACAACAATCTCAACATGTCAACGCAATTCACATTCAATTCTTCCCTCTATTCTAAGTCAATTTGGATCTTAATCCACAATTGAACTCAAATACAGGGTTTTGGCACTGCTCACAACACACACGAATCACATTCGAGTGCCAAATCACATTATATTCTCCAAAAGGGTTATTTATCACTAACCACATCCACTTTTGAAGTCATTAACCCTTAATCATAATTTGGGATCTTTGCAAACCGGGGCTTAGCAATCCAATAATCTCAGGCTTATTCTCTAGCCTCGAGTCTCAAAATTCGGGGTATTACAACCCCTAGTTCAATAATGAACTTTCTGATCCAAATGGCTTCTGATGCTACTATATACTCAGCTTCTATTATAGAATCTGCTATAGTGCTCTACTTGGAGCTCTTCCAGCTTATTGTTCCACCATTCAGGTAGAATACATATCCAGATTGTGATTTAAGGTTGCCTTGGTCAGTTTGGAAACTTGCATATGTGTAACCGATTACATAAAGATCATCATTCAATCTACCATAGACAAAAAGTCCTTAGTCCTTCTTAAGTACTTTAGGATATTCTTGATGGCAGTCAAATGACCCTCACCAGGATCTTGTTGATATCTGCTGGTCATACTTAAGGCAAATGAGACATCCAGTCGAGTACATAACATGGCATACATGATGGATCCAATGGATACAATTATCATAGTTAACATGCAAATAATATGATAACAGAATGGAGAAATTTCATTAAAATAATAATGTTCAAAGTAGAATGATTGGCCCTTAAGGACCAATTTCCAACATCCTCCCACTTGCCCTAGGTGCAATCATTAATTTGCCTAATTCCCATTGCCCTAACATGACGCTCATGCTTTGCCTGTGCAAGTGGCTTAGTAAGAGGATCAGCAACATTATCTTCTCTTGATACTTTACATATCTTTGTATCACCTCTATCATTGATTTCTCTAATAAGATGAAATTGCCTGAGTATATGCTTGGTCCTTTGATATGACCTAGGCTCCTTAGCCTGTGTAATAGCACCGCTATAGTCACATAGCAAATCTATTGGATTTGAGATGGTAGGCACCACCCCTAGTTCAGTAATGAACTTTCTGATCCAAACGACTTCTTTAGCTGCATCTGATGCTGCTATATACTCAGCTTCTGTTGCAGGATCTGCTATAGTGCTCTGCTTGGAGCTCTTCCAGCTTACTGCTCCACTATTTAGGAGGAATACATATCCAGATTGCGATTTAATTTCATCTTGGTCAGTTTGGAAACTTGCATCTGTGTAACCGGTTACGCAGAGCTCATCATCCAATCCACCATAGACAAAAAATAAGTCCTTAGTCCTTCTTAAGTACTTTAGGATATTCTTGACGGTAGTCAAATGACCCTCACCAGGATCTTGTTGGTATTTGCTGGTCATACTTAAGGCAAACGAGACATCCGGTCGAGTATATAACATGGCATACATGATGGATCCAATGGCCGAGGCATATGGAACCTTACTCATGCGATCTCGCTGATCAAGTGTACTAGGACACAGATCCTTGCTAAGATGGATGCCATGAGACATGGGCATGTAACCCCTTTTTGAATCCTGTATACTGAACCTATGCAGTATCTTGTCTATGTATGTGCTCTGACTTAGGCCTATAAGTCTTTTGGATCTATCCCTATAGATCCTAATTCCTAGGATATAGGTGGCTTCACCTAAGTCTTTCATTGAAAAGGACTTTCCTAACCAAGACTTGACACTCTGTAAGGTAGGAATATCATTCCCAATGAGTAGGATGTCATCTACATAAAGCACTAGAAATACAACTATGCTCCCACTAATCTTCTTGTAAACACAAGATTCATCGATGTTTTGAATGAATCCAAACTCTTTGACTACTTCATCAAAATGATGATTCCAGCTCTGAGATGCTTGCTTCAATCCATAAATAGATCTTTGAAGATTGCAAATTTTACCAGAGTCCTTTGGACGCACAAAACCTTCAGGTTGTGTCATATACACATCCTCAAGCAGCTTTCCATTAAGGATGGCTATTTTGACATCTATTTTCCATATTTCATAGTCATAATATGCTGCAATGGCAAGAAGGATTCTGATTGATTTGGCCATTACAACTGGGGAAAAGGTTTCATCATAGTCTACACCATGAGTTTGAGTGAATCCTTTTGCAACCAGTCATGCCTTGAAGACATTTACATTGCCATCCATGTCAGTTTTCTCCTTGAAAACCCATTTGCACCTAATGGTTTTTACACCTTCAGGTGGATCGACTAAGGTCCATACCTGATTCTCGTACATGGATTGCATTTCAGACTTCATGGCATTTAGCCATTTCTCAGAGTTTGGTCCCACTATGGCTTCTCGATAGGTAGTGGGCTCATTTTGCTCAATGAGCAACACATCACGGCCTTCAGTAATCAGAAATCCATATCTCTGAGGCTGATGCCTTGTCCTATCAGATCTTCGTGGACCTTGTGTTACTTGAGGAGGCTCAGCAACTTGTTGTGAGTCTTCTCTAATTTCCATCTGTGGTTATGTACCATCTTGTGCCTCTCGAATTTCTTCGAGATGTACGTCGCTCCCACTGGTTGTTTTAGAGATAAACTCTCTTTCTAGAAACTTGCCATTTCGAATAACAAACACTTTGTTATCGATGGGATTGTAGACATATTATCCTTTCGTTTCTTTAGGATACCCCACGAAAAGGCACTTTATGGATCTGGGTGCTAATTTATCAGAGAATTGTTGCTTAACATATACCTCACATCCCCAGAATTTGAGAAAAGATAAACTTGGTTTCTTTCCAATCTATATCTCATATGGTGTCTTTTCAATTGCCTTAGATGGAACACGGTTTAGTGTGAACGTAGCTGTCTCTAAGGCATGTCCCTAAAAGGACAGTGGAAGATCTGTTTGACTTATCATAGATCGAACCATATCTAATAGTGTTCGATTCCTCCATTCAGAAACGCCATTCCATTATGGTGTTCCTAGAGGAGTCAATTGTGAGATTATCCCACAACTCCTAAGATGGTGAATGAATTCTTAGCTCAAATATTCACCACCTCGATCAGATTGAAGTGCTTTAATTATTTTACCAAGTTGGTTTTGTACTTCATTTTGGAATATTTTGAACATTTCAAAAGATTCAGATTTATGTTTCATTAGATAGATATAGCCATATCTACTAAAGTTATCTATAAATGTAATGAAGTAGACATAACCTCCTCTGGAAGCTATATTTAATGGTCCATATACATCTGTATGTATGAGGCCCAATAATTCAGTAGCCCTCTCACTGCGCCCAGTAAAAGGTGCCTTAGTCATCTTTCCTAATAAGCAAGATTTGCATGTATCATATGATTCAAAATCAAATGAGTTTAGAAATCCATCTTGATGGAGTTTAGAAATGCATTCTCATTTATGTGGCCTAGACGATAATGCCATAGGTAGGTCGGATTCAAATAATTTGATTTTATCCTCTTAGTAGTTACGTTATAGATATTTCGATTATTAGGATGTTCCAAATTTAATATATAATGACCAACATGCAAATCACCATCAGCTTAGAAAATGTCATTACGATAAATAGAACATTTACCATTCCTAGTAATGGAAGTATAACCTTCCTTATCCAAATAAGAAAGAGAAACAATGTTAATACTCAAAGCAGGAACATAATAGCAATTGTTCAAACTAACAAAAGCCCACTGGGCAGAACTAATTCATAAGTGCCTACGGCTAAAGCAGCAACTCTTGCTCTATTTCCAACTCGTAGGTCCACCTCGCCCTTCTTCAGCTTTCTACTATCCTTTAGACCCTGCACATTTGTACAAATGTGAGAACCACATGCAGTATCTAATACCCATATAGAGGAAGTAGAAAAATAATTTTCTATAACATAAATACCTGAAGCGATAGCGTAGCTATCCTTCTTGTTCTTTTCAAGATCTTCAAGGTACAGTTTGCAATTTCTCTTCCAATGACAGGGTTCATTGTAGAAGTAGCAGAATCCTTCCTTTGGAGGCTTTGCCTTCTTGGGTGCAGGCTTGGTTTCGGGCTTGTTTGACTATTTGGTCTTACCACCTGAGCCATTACCCTTCCATTTTCCCTTCCCTTTCTTTTTCATACCCTTTCCTTTCTGAACCATCAAAACTGTGCTGGCTTTTTCTTAATGCTTTGCTCAGCAGTTTTGAGCATCCCATGTAACTCAGAAATTGATTTCTCCATGTTGTTCATGTTGTAGTTCATAACAAACTGGTCATAACTCTCTGGGAGTAAGTTGAGGATCAAATCCGTAGCTAACTCCTCGCTCATGGGAAATCCAAGCCTCTCAAGGTGATCAATATAGCCTTTCATCTTTAATACATGAGTACTAATTGATGCACCTTCAGCCATTTTGCAGGAATGTAAGGCCTTTGTGGTCTCATACCTTTCTTGCCTTACCTATTGTTGGAACATTTCCTTGAGATGTACAATCATCTCATGAGCCTCCATGAGTTCCAGATCTCTTTGGAGCTCTGGAACCATAGTGGCAAGCATCAGGTAACCTACATCTACAGAGTCATCCTTATGCTTTATGTAAGCATCTCTCTGAGCTCTTGGAGCATTGGCTGCAGGCTCTTCAGGAATGGGTTAATCTAGGACATAAGCCTTTCTTTCCTGCTTGAGAACAATTCTCAAGTTCCTGAACCAGTCAAGAAAGTTTGTCCCATTGAGTTTGTCCTTCTCAAGGACCGATCGCAACGAAAGTGTAGTAGTATCACTAGTCAACATGATTCTACAATTAAAATATGCAAAGTTAGTTGGTAATCTCGCACTAAATTAACAACCCTCAATATAATAATTAGTGGGCTAAGATCCATATTTGGCTTAAACTTAAGTTCGCTTTGGCAAGACACTTAAATTCAAGTTATTTAGGTAGGTAACCTATTTACCAATTACATCACATGTAACTCTTAGATCTTTATGGGATTTAATTATCATATGATCCGGCATGTTTAACCCCATCTAATGCCTTGAGATTCAAAACCGTTTTATTAATCTCAATTAAGTCAAAACAATAATGAATATTATGAGTAGCACCATTACTCAAGCTTGTCTCATCAAGATAACTCAAGTGCATCCACTTTGGTGGTTTCCATAATTGAGCGATCTAGGTTTTGACAAGTATTCATTAATTGACGGCATTATGACTTAAGATTTGATTCAGAGGGCTTAATTAATTAGTTTTGTTTATATGGATGCAATCGTGGTCGTATCTCATACAGATAAATACATATAAACGTAAAAGTAATCATGCAATGATCTTATCAAAAGCATAATTTAAATGTGACACAACAGGCTTACCTAACCTAAAATCCTCCCAAGCCAATAAGAGGACTTCTCTAAATAAAAAAGAAATACATTGAGAGAAACCTCGTTTAAACATTCGAGGGGAGTGAGATGAGAAGAGAATGTTCATCGAGAGTATTTAGAGAAAGGCACGGTACGCAGGCCGTATTTAAATATTACAACCTTTAGAAAATTCTAAAGCCATGTTGTTCACCATACCCAAACAAGGATAAATAATAAACCACAACAAGAATTCATATAATATGAAAAGCAATAAATTCCGTGATCAGATTATATTGCTCAACGCAGAGGTGGTCACACCTACCCAATTTCATGCTTGTTCAAAATGGAAATCACATACATGTTTCAAAACCGAAAACGAAACAATTTCAAGATTCAATTTAAATGAAAACGAAAATCAATGGAATTACAAGATCACATCTTTCTAAATAATTTCGTTTTGTATTAACCAAATCTCATGCATATTCGAGTGTTTCTTATAAACATACGTACACATCCCATATATATCACATGTATAAGAATCATAAACTCAATTTAAACGCACAATTAACTTGGCTCTGATACCACTGTTAGGATCGGTAGGCACAGCGGAAGAATTTTAAAAATTTGCACCGATCCTAATCGAGGATCTATCAACGGCGTTTAAACCAAGTTGGAAGGATTCATACCTTTTTTATGATTCAAAGTTTTCACGATCTCAAGGAGCCAACACATCAGGTCCGCTCCCTCTATCGGTATCCACATGAATGCTCTCCAACTGAGGCTGCGTGCTAGCACCTCTAATGTCTCCTAGGATTTCACTTGCGGCACTTAATTCTCATGTGCATATGAATATATCTGCTCTATCAAGTTTATAACCTATGAGGGCTATTTTCAAATTTTAAAATTAATCATCATTAATTTCGAAATTAATTAACAATTAATTATCTTGATGAGCTAATTAAATAAATTCAGTTTAAATTAAATCTGTCCAACAATTTTAATTTAACCTATTTATTTAATCCAAATAAAGAGCCATTAGATTTAATTTATCTTCATAAATTAAATCTGAGATACTATATCTCTATCATGTTAGTTATTAAATTTAATATATCTTAATAAATTAAATTTAAAACTAACACAATATAATAATATCATATAATATATATACATATATATATATAAGATATATATTTCGAAAATATATATATCTATATAATATTATTAATGAATTTCATTTTTTTTATATAAATAAATATATATAAATATAAAATTAATCCACCCTAAATTAAACATTATCTCATGTTGGGCCATTCTTGTGTGCGACCCTGTAGGCCCATATAAAGTTGGCAGTGGGCCAATAACTATACTAACCCAAAAGTCGCAAGCGGCCTCTAGCAAGACATTATGACTACCCAATTCTTATGAGGATTGTTATCAGGATGCAACCTATCATACAACCATGTCACGTCCCTTTTGTCACACGATATATCGGTCAAGGATAAGGCATGGATAATGTCATCCTCTTGTTCCTGACCATTACTTTCTCGATTCCTTTGTAGCCTGATAACAGAGACAGAAACTCCTTTCATTATAGTATGGCCATACGTTTCTCAGACTCACTCATCGAGGGGCCCAGTAATATCTCTCTACTAATGTGAGGGAAAAATTCCATCTTGATCATTCATATTCCTCTGCATGAAAAACCACTAAGCCTGATCGTAGCCTTTATCATCACCAGGTCAAAAGTGACTTTTAACTAGTTCAAAGCTTAGCAACTCTCATGTAGGAATCCATGTTGACCTCAGGTCAAAGGGCATTATGACGTGGTTATACATGAGAAAAGCTTATGACTTGATCCATGTAGCTTTCTCATAGTGGGTCGGTCCAGCTCCTTGTACTCTTACAAGTGCCTAAGACTTTGAATCGTATCTCCATATCTTATCAAAGTCATACTGATCTTGTTTCATCTCTGCTCCCGCATAGATGACCGACCAGGGACATTTTAGGATAATATTTATGAATTATCTAAGGATACAATTATCACAGTTAACATGTAAATAATATGATAACAGAATGGAGAAATTTCATTAAAATAATAATGTTCAAAGTAGAATGATTGGCCCTCAGGGCACAATTTCCAACATCCCCACAACAAGGTACTTTGAGGATCTGGGTGATAATTTATCAGAGGCTTGTTGCTTAACATATACCTTACATCCCAGATCTTGAGAAAAGATAAACTTGGTTTCTTTTCAGTCCATATCTCATATAGTGTCTTTGCAATTGCCTTAGATGGAACACGATTTAGTGTGAACGCAGCTACCTTTAAGGCATGTCCCCAAAAGGAGGGTGGAAGATCTATTTGACTTATTAAATATCAAACCATGTCTAATAATGTTTGATTCCTCTGTGTAGAAACACCATTCCATTATGGTGTTCTTGGAGGAATCAATTGTGAGATTGTCACACAACTCCTAATATGGTCAATGAAATCTTGGTTGAAATAATCACCACCACGATCAGATCGAAGTACTTTAATTATTTTTCTAAGTTGTTTTTGTACTTTATTTTGGAATATTTTGAACATTTCAAAAGATTCAGATTTATGTTTCATTAGATAGATATAGCCATATCTACTAAAGGCATCTATAAATGTAATAAAGTAGACATAACCTCATCTACTAGATATATTTAATAGCCCACATACATCTGTATGTATGAGGCCCAATAATTTAGTGGCCCTCTCACTATACCCTGTAAAAGGTGCCTTTATCATCTTTCCTAATAAGCAAGATTTGCATGTATCATATGATTCAAAATCAAATGAGTTAAGAAATCCATCTTGATGGAGTTTTGAAATGTGTTTCTCATTTATATGGGCTAGATGGCAATGCCATCAGTAGGTTGGATTCAAATTCTTTGATTTTATCCTCTTAGTAGTTACTTTATAGATATTTCCATTATTAGGATGTTCCAAATTTAATATATAATAACTAACATGCAAATCAACATCAACATAGAAAATGTCATTACAAAAAATAGAATATTTACCATTCTCAGTAATGGAAGTATAACCTTCCTTATCAAAATAAGAAAGAGAAACAATGTTACTACTTAAAGTAGGAACATAATAGCAATTGTTCAAAACTAACAAAAGCTCACTGGGCAGAGCTAATTCATAAGTGCCTATGGCTAAAGCAGCAACTCTTGCTCTGTTTCCAACTAGTAGGTCTACCTTGCCCTTCTTAAGCTTTCTGCTTTCTACTGTCCTTTAGACCCTGCACTTTTATACAAATGTGAGAACCACATGCAGTATCTAATACCCATGTAGAGGAAGTAGAAAAATGAATGTCTATAACATAAATACCGGAAGCGATAGGCCTGCTATCATTCTTGTTCTTTTTTCAGATCTTCAAGGTAGAGTTTACAATTCTTCTTCCAATGACTGGGTTCATTGCAGAAGTAGTAGACTCCTTCCTTTGGAGGCTTTGCCTTTTTAGTTACATGATTGGTTTTTGGCTTATTTGACTCTTTGGCCTTACCACCTAAGCCATTACCCTTCCATTTGCCCTTCTCTTTCTTTTTCATACCCTTTCCTTTTTGAACCATCAAAACTGTACTGGGCTTTTTCTTAATGCTTTGCTCAGCAGTTTTGAGCATCCTATGTAGCTCAGAAATTGATTTCTCTATTATGTTCATGTTGTAGTTCATGACAAACTGGTCATAACTCTATGAGAATGAGTTCAGGATCAAATCCATAGTTAACTCCTGGCTCATGGGAAATCCAAGCCTCTTAAGGTGATCAATATAGCCTTTCATATGTAACACATGAGTACTAACTAATGCACCTTCAGCCATCTTGTAGGAATGTAAGGCCTTTGAGGTCTCATACCTTTCTTGCCTTGCTTGTTACTGGAACATTTCCTTGAGATGGACAATCATCTCATGAGCTTCCATAAGTTCTAGATCTCTTTGAAGCTTTAGAACCATAGTGGCAAGCATCAAGCAACCTACATCTATAGAGTCATCCTTATGCTTCGTGTAAGCATCTCTTTGAGCTCTTAGAGCAAATGTTGCAGGCTCCTTTGGAATGGGTTGATCTAGGACATATACTTTTCTTTCCTACTTGAGAACAATTCTTAAGTTCCTGAACCAGTCAAAAAATTTTGTCCTATTGAGTTTGTCATTCTTAATGACCGATCACAACAATAGTGTGGCAGTATTACTAGTCAATATGATTCTACAATTAAAATATGCAAAGTTAGTTAGTAATATCCCACTAAATTAACAACCCTCAATATAATAATATGTGGGGTAAGATCCATATTTGGCTTAAACTTAAGTCCACTTTGGCAAGACGCTTAAATTCAAGTTATTTAGGTAGGTAATCTATTTACCAATTACATCATATGTAACTCTTAGATCTTTATAGGATTTGATCATTATATGATCCGGCATGTTTAATCCCATCTAATGCCTTGAGATTAAAAACTGTTTTGTTAATCTCAATTAAGTCAAAACAATAATGAATATTATGAGCAGCACCATTACTCATGCTTGCCTCATCAAGATAACCCAAGTGCATCCACTTTGGTGGTTTCCACAGTTGAGCGATCTAGGTTTTGACAAGTATTCATTAATTGACGGCATTATGACTTAACATTTGATTCAGAGGGCTCAATTAATTAGTGTTGTTTATATGAATGCAATCATCGTCGTATGTCATATAGATAAATGCATATAAACGCAAAAGTATTCATACAATGATCTAATCAAAAGAAAAATTTAAATGTGCATTAACATGGCTTACCTAACCTAAAATCCTCCCAAGCCAATGAGATGACTTCTCTAAAAAAGAAAAGACATACATTGAGAGAAACCTCATTTAAACATCCGAAGGGGATGAGATAAGAAAAGAATATACATTGAGAGTATTTAGAGGAAGGCATAACACGCAGGCCGTATTTAAATATTACAACCCTTTGTAAAAATCTAAAGCCATGTTGTTCACCATACCCAAACAAGTTTGAAAACAAACCGCAACAAGTAACATTTCATACAATAAGAAAAGCAATAAGTGTCGTGATTAGGTTATATCGCGCTATGAATAGGTAGTCACGATAGTCCTGCTAGTTTCATACAATATCAAAAGATTTCGGCCCAATTTCAAAAATGGCCTAGAACACTTTTGCTCTAAATTGTCTTCCCCATAGTTTTGAATCCCTACAACCCGAATAAAGATCTAAACTTAAACCTGGCTCTTCTAAAAGATTTTAGTTCCCTAAATCTGATTAGAGACCCTAAAATGTCTGTACACCATGTGTAATATCTTAAAATGTACTCAAAGGTTAAATGTATAGTATAGATAGTGGTACTAATGACAAAACATCCCTTGAAATTTGCTATGACTTTAGTTTTGATTAGCTAGAAGTAATTACCTAGTTTTTGCCTAAAGTCAGAAATGGCCAAAAATATAATTTCAACATAAGAAAGAAAGGAAGTAGCACCATTTGGGAGAAGTCTAAGGGAAATAAAAGAATTAGGAAATGGAATTGAAAGAATTAATGGCACAAGAAATAATATCACCATAATCAAGGGCGAAACAAACAATTGTGGCTTAATCTTGAAGTTAAAGTTGGAAGACAAATTGAAGGTCTAGGATTTGCTCTTCAAAAGCAAGAAACATGTATGGGAATAAAAAGAATATCATCTCACTCCCCTAAGATCACAAAAATGTCCAAAAAGGTATATCAAGAGAACAAGAGGATTAGTCAACATATTTTACAAGAAAATTTGGTCAAACATTGTGGCTGAGACATAAAGGAGGTAATAAGAGACTTTTTGGCCAACATTTCCTATCCCAATAGGTAGTAATTCTGTCCAAAGGAGAAGAGAAGAAAGGAAGAGAATTTAGTTCATACACTTCTTCACTTTTGTCTTTGGAAAAGTAAAAAATTGCAACTAGAAAATTGTGGAACCAATGGCAATACAAGTTTATGCAATTGGTCAATCCTTCTTCCACCTTTTTGAAGAGCATTTTGGTTAATAATACCTCTACATTTGGGCAACCACTTTTAGTCAAAAAAAGGAAATAGGAAAGGAAAAAGCTCACTGTTCTTGTACCAATTACACCTAGATAAGTTACCAAAAAAATGTTCGACCAAAGAATTAATATTAGCCACAACTTTTTTTAATTTTGGCCACCTTTTCGATCAAATATTAAGGGATAAAGGAATAAAAAAATCTGATCATTCATCCATCTTATTCTCCCTCCTTAAGTCGGTTGTGGTTGCCAAAAACGTTGAGCAAGAAGAGTAAGGTTGAAAGGTGAGTTTGATCTTTATTTTTCGCCTCTTTAACCTCATCTATGGCTCAAGTGTCATTCATAAACATTGTTCCTCTTGATAAGAGCTTCCATTTTATGGTTTTAGAATTTCAAGAGGAGGTCTTTTAAGCCATCAACCAAGAACAAAAGCTGAAAAACCAAAGAAAGGAGCTAAGGAGAAGCAAGAGATGAGTATTGGCTTCAATTTGAGCTATTGGTTGTATAGGTTGAATGAGTATTTTTGACATATATAATTCTCTCCTGATTTTTCCCAAGTTAGGGTTTGGAGAAGTCATGGTGTTTTGGTTATGTATTTGGTGTTTTATGATATTAGAAACCATACGACACAAGCTTGATGTTGTTGGGAGTTTGGTAATTTCTAGAATTTTGTGTATTTTTCTACCAAAACAGGATGTGGGGAATGAGTGAGAGTTTTTTCATTTTGATGTTACCATTGTGTTCTACATGAAAAATTGTGTGGTTATGGCCCTGGGTTGTGAATTTTAGGTCATTGAAACTCAAAATGTAAAACTGGATTTTCTACTAAATAGGATTCCAGTGAGGTACCCTAATTGTGTGGTGTTTTTGGATAACCAAATGATCTCTAAAAATTCTGAAACTTTCCAGTTAATTAGTAGACATATCAAGCTTTAATTTGACAATTAATTTGTGTCATTTTGATTTGTACACTGGGAGTTATGAATTTTTGAAGTTAGGTCATGAAAACTGAGTTGAATTCTAACAGTGTTCAATAAATAAAAATATTGGGAATGCTATGTATCCAACTAGCAATGGGTGATATTGTTTCTTGAAAATAGACTAAATAAGAGTCATATAGCCTTTGGAATCACCCCATTTTGATTTTTTTAGATTTAGTATAATTTTTCAAAATTGATGAAAAGTTTTGGCAGATTTGGTCTCTTATAAGAAAATTGAAAATATAATGGCATAATGTAGTATTGTTGAACTCTAAGGTTAGAAATTGGTTTTTAGGGTGATACTGTAATGACTTTAGCTCCTTAATTGACTTGATTAAATAACCATAATGATAATCAACCCAAGTAGTATGAGTTATTAAAGAATTAGAATATATAATAACTCATCGTCCTTGATTATGATTTATAGGATTCGACATTTGCCCTGTACATAAAAAACTAGTGTTCGAGCAGGAACGAAAAGAACAAGGTAGTGATCATTTCTCTTATATTATGTATAATGCATGGTATGCTTGTGTTATCATTGATTTGTGATGAACACAAGTGCCATTGTGAAATATGTTATTGAGAAACATGCCGTTATGAAATATGTTATTGTAAAACATGCCGTTATGAAATATGCCATTGTGAAACATGCAGTTGTGAGTACAACAAAAGCTGTCATAGAATTATCGTTGATGTGTTGCTGCTGTGTAATTTACTTGCATGATTTGTGGTTGTACATGTTATAAGTGAATTGTTACTACTAGAATTCTTTTGAATGTCATTCTTTCCATTAACTAACCTTCAGTCAGGGCAAGCAATTTAAAGGAGAAGCATGTAACGATGGGCGGCTAGAGCCCCTGGCTAGGACTTTTAATTTGGGATAGTTGGTTATCATATTTTTGGGATTATTGTACATATTATAAATGTTGTAAATTGGGATATTGTGACGTAATCCCCGATATGGGAAACTGAAATGGGCAAATATGCCCTATAAATCCTTATGGTATGTAGATGAATCCGGAGAGTCTTTGGGAATTTTCCTATTCACTCTGATATTTTTGAATGGAACTAAGCTGCACAGTCCAGATATATTTGAAAGTTGAATGTGAGATCGTATTGACTAGTTTTGGAAAATTTTTTTGAAAACCCACTTTGTCACAAAACTGAACCCTGTCTTGAAGTTGGGACTTTCAATAAGTTTTGAATTACCTGTTGTCTCTAATTTAACTTAATGAAGCATTTTCGAATTATAATTTTGCCTATTAAGGTAGGGGTTACATTTTGGGTATCAGAGCCAGGTTCCTCGTAAGGGCAGGTTTCGCTAGTATAGTTGCAATAGTTGTTTGCCTTAGTAATAGAAGATGACCTATGATTGTTTGTTGTATAGACATGATTGCTATGTGTTGGTATATGAGTTTTAAGGACTATGTGTATACATTGACTATGATATTGACATAGTGAATCATTTGTAGAATTAAAAGACACGATGATGAGTAGAACCAGAGGTGGAAGAAATTCATGACAAACCACCTGATCCTATGCAAGAGATGATAGGCTTGACAAGGTCCAGTCTACATATGAAGAGCCCCAAGGGGAAACATGTCATGAAAAAACTACTGAAGGGTCCATTTGACCTCCAGAGCCATCTCCTCACATTAAACTGAACCCAGAGTCATATGGGGTACCAGTTAGATATGAGAGAGATCTGCACTATTGGGTCTCCAAATTCTGCAAACATATACCTCTAGTGTTTAGAGGGAGGTTTGAACCTCAAGCAGCCGAGGATTGGTTGAACAGATTAAAGAAAACTTTTGAAGTCCTGGATTGGCCAACTGAGGTGAAGGCACACTTAGCCATGTATAAGTTGGAGGGGGATACTGACCGGTGGTGGTGGAACATCACTCTTACACTATAGAACTGGAATGTGCCACTGACTTGGGAATTGTTCTAAGAAAATTTTAATGAAAAATATTTTCCCAAGTCTGTGAGAATAGAGAAAGAATCAGAATTCCTAGCCATCAAGCAGGGAGATGTTGAGACATTCAATGACTACCTATCTTGCTTCATCCGACTGGCTAGATACTGCTCTTATATGTGTCATACGGATGATGAAGAGTGGAGTTCGAACATACTAATCTCGGGCTTGAGACATTAGCTGAGGAAGAGACTAGCTGCCTATAAATTCACTGAATCAGTAAAGCGGTGGAGGAGTGCAGAATCACCAAAAACAATTTAAGGGATCTATACCCAGCCAAGGGTGGTAGTAGCTGTAGTGAACCTAGCAAGGTGAATACTTCCCAGAAGCAGAAGGGAAGAGGGTTCTTAGATAAGGGCAGCGGTAAGAAGCCCTATCAGCCTGAGGGTTGTGATAATCGGAACCCCTAACAGTATTTATATGCACTCGTTGTAGAAGGGCACAACCTGGCAGAACTTGTAGTGGGCAAGTAGTCTATTATAATTGTAAACAACTAGAACACATTGCTACTGAATGCAAATGGTCATAGATAGAGCAAAAGCCCAGGAATCAGGGTAGGGTGTTTGCAATAATGCACGAAGAAGCACGGAAATCCCCTAACCTGATCCAAGGTAAAATCCTTCTCAATGGTAGTTTACTCCAAGCTTTATTTGACTTGGGTTCATGTCATTCTTTTATTGCCTATAACTAAGTGAAGAGCCTAGGATTTCATGTTCATAAACTGCCATTTGATTTGGTTGTGTCAATGTCGATGGGTGTCAAAGATGAGACGACCGAGGCTTGGTTAAATTGTGTGATAATCATTGAGGGGCTGGAGTCTACTATCGATTTGATTTGCTTGCAACTATACCAATTAAAAATCATATTGGGTTTTGATTGTTTGACTATAAATAATGTATTGCTGGATTATGGAAGCAAGAAAATAGTTTATCCTACTTTGCTAAGGAATGATGATATGGATGCTAACTTGAACTTCCTCTCAATAGCTAAAGCTAAGAATTGCCTAGAAAAGGGAATCTAGGAGTATTGTTGGGATCGGCAGGCACAGTGGAATAATTTTAAAAATTTCCACCGATCCTAATCGACGATCTATCAATGGCATTTAAATCGAGTTAGAAGGATTCATACCTTTTTATGATTCAGGGTTTTCACGATCTCTAGGAGCCAAAATGTCAGGTCCGCTCCCTCTACCGGTATCCACACGAATGCTCTCCAACCGAGACTACGTGCTAGCGCCTCTAATGTCTCCTAGGGTTTCCCTTGCGGCTCTAAATTCTAATGTGTATCTCAGTATATATATGCTCTATCAAGTTTATAACCTATGAGGGCTACTTTCAAATTTCAAAATTAATCATCATTAATTTTGAAATTAATTAACTATTAATTATCTTGATGAGCTAATTAAATAAATTTAGTTTAAATTAAATCTGTCCAACAGTTTTAATTTAACCTATTTATTTAATCCAAATAAAGAGCCATTAGATTTAAATTATCTTCATAAAATAAATCTGAGATACCATATCTCTATCATGTTAGTTTTTAAATTTAATATATCTTAATAAATTAAATTTAAAACTAACACAATATAATAATATCATATAATATATATACATATATATATAAGATATATATTTGAAAAATATATACATTTATATAACATATATATATATAAATATAAAATTTGTCCACCCTAATTAAACATTATCTCGTGTTGGGTCATTCTTGTGTGCAACCTTGTAGGCCTATATGAAGTTGGCAGTGGGCCAATAACTGTATTAACCCACAAGTCACAAGCGGCCTCTAGCAAGACATCATGACTACCCAATTCATATGAGGATCGTTAACACGATACAACTTGTCATATATACAACCATGTCACATCCCTTTTGTCACACGATATATCGGTCAAGGATGAGGCATGGATAATGTCATCCTCTTATTCCTGACCACTACTTTCTCGATTCCTGATAGTCTGACAATAGAAATGGAATCTCCTTTCCATTATAGTATGGCCATACATTTCTCAGACTTACTCATTGAGGGGCCCAGTAATATCTCTCTACTAATGTGAGGGATAAATTCCATCTTGATCATTCATATTCCTCTGCATGAAAAACCACCAAGCCTGATTATAGCCTTTATCATCACCCAATCAAAGGTGACTTTTGACTAGTTCAAAGCTTAGCAACTCTCATGTAGGAATCCATGTTGACCTCAGGTCAAAGGGCATTATGACGTGGTTATACATGAGAAAAGCTTATGACTTGATCCATGTAGCTTTCTCATAGTGGGTCGGTCCAGCTCCTTGTACTCTTACAAGTGCCTAAGACTTTGAATCGTATCTCCATATCTTATCAAAGTCATACTGATCTTGTTTCATCTCTGCTCCCGCATAGATGACCGACCAGGGACATTTTAGGATAATATTTATGAATTATCTAAGGATACAATTATCACAGTTAATATGTAAATAATATGATAACAGAATGGAGAAATTTCATTAAATTAATAATGTTTAAAGCACAATGATTGGCCATTTGGGCACAATTTCCAACAAGTATATGGTATTCTTTTCTATGCAGGGAGAGACAGAAGGAACTTTGAACAATATACCCATGGTAAGAGAGTTCCCTGAGGTGTTTCTGGAGGAACTTAGTAGATTACCTCTGAAAAAAGGGAAGTGCAATTTCTAATTGAAATTATGTCTGGAGCTGATTTTATATCAAAGTCACTATACCAAATGGCCTCAAAAGAAATGGTGGAGAAAAAGAAACAAATTGAGGAGTTGCTTGAAAAAGGGTTTATTCGACCCAGTGTCTCACTATGGGGAGCTCCAGTACTATTTGTCAAGAAGAAAGACGGGAGTATGAGATTATGTGTGGATTATAGAGAATTGAATAAGATAACTATCAAGAACAAATATCCTCCTAAGAATCAATGACCTTCTATATCAATTGTCTGGCTCTTGTGTATTTTCAAAGATTGATTTAAGGTCGGGTTATCATCAGCTACAAGTGAAAGTAGAAGATGTACCAAGACTGCTTTCAGAACTAGGTATGGGCACTATGGGTTTCTAGTAATGCCCATTAGCCTAACTAATGCACCTGCTATATTCATAGATTACATGAATCGAGTCTTTTGACAGTACCTAGACCAATTTGTAGTGGTGTTTATTGATGACTTTCTGATATACTCCAGGAGCAACGAAGAGCACAAGTATCATTTGAGAATGGTGCTGGAGATGTTGCATGAATAGCAACTCTATGCCAAGTTAAGTAAGTGTGAGTTATGGATTTTAGAAGTAAAGTTCCTAGGCAATGTTATTTCACGAGAAAGGGTCTTAGTGGATCCCAGTAATGTAGAAACAGTGCTAGATTGGAAGAGGCCAAAACTGTTGCTGAGATACATAGTTTCTGAATCTTGGTAGTTACTATCAGAGATTTATTAAGAACTTCTCTCGAATTGCCTTGCCGATAACCAAGGTCACATGAAAAGATTAGCTGTTTAAGTGTAATGAAAATTGATGATTATACTCGATCCTAGCTTGACTTATATTGTGTACAGTGATGCAAGTAAGCAGGGGTTAGGGTGTGTCCTTATGCAATAGGGACGAGTGGTGGCCTACGCCTCCCGGCAGCTAAAGCCTTGTGAAATAAACTATCTTACTCATGATCTGCAACTTACGGCAATTGTGTTTGCATTGAAAATATGGCGACATTATCTATATTGTGTGATGGTAGAACTATACTGCGACCATAAGAGTCTCAAGTACTTGTACGATCAGAAAGAGTTAAATATAAGACAGGCCGGTGGATGGAGTTGCAGAAAAATTACAACCAGGAGGTCAAATATCAACCGAGTAAAGTTAAAGCTGAAAGATTACAACTAGGAGATCAAATATCAACTGGGTAAAGTTAATGTAGTCATAGATGCTCTTAGTCAAAAGATGGTACTAGTGGTAGTAATGATGATCAAGGAGGGAAAATTGATAGAAGATTTTTTAGACTTGTAATTGTCAAACTAGATTATCTGTGCTGACTACACTATTTCCTAAGGGGAAAGTGATCTGAGGGATGAAATTGAAGAAGCTCAAAAGCAAGATGATCAGGGACAGTCTATATGGGTTATGATTAATCGAGAGGAAACTTGAGACTACAATTTGTTGCCTAGTGGATTGGTTTGCTATAAAAAGAGAATCTGTGTTCCACTAAAGGCAGATTTAAGGCAGAAGATTCTAGATAAGGCACACAAGAGTCGGTATACTCTTTACCCTGAAATGACCAAAATGTACCATGGTTTAAAGTCTTTGTACTAGTGACCGAGATTGAAGAGCAATGTGATAAAATATATAGCGCGGTGTCTTACTTGCCAAAAGGTGAAGATTGAACACCAAAAGCTGCCAGGATTACTGCAGAGTTTTGAGATTCCAGAATGGAAATGGGAAAGTGTGACCATAGACCTTGTTGTGGGATTGCCCAGGATTAAAAACTATGATGCAATTTGGGAGATTATGGACCAATTCATGAAGGCAGCACATTTTATACAGATCAATGCCAGCTACTCTCTAGAAAATTTGGCAAAAATATATATTTGAGAAATAGTAAGACTAAATGGTACACCAAAGAGTATCATCTCAAATAAAGATCCTCATTTCACTTCGAGATTCTAGAGGGCTCTACATGAAGCTTTGGGTATGAACCTGAGCTTTAACATGACCTACCATCCTCAGACAGATGGACAGTCTGAAAAAACCATTTAACATTTAAAGACATGTTGAGGGCGTGTGTCCTAGACTTTAAAGAAAATTTGGACTACTTTCTTGCACCAGCTGACTTCACCTACAACAGTAGCTATCATGCGAGCATTTAGATGGCTCTGTATGAAGCGTTATATAGGAGGAAGTGCCAATCACCTTTGTGCTAGACATAACTGTATGAGAGAAGGTTGTATTGGTGGGATCTTGTTGATCAGACCATAGAATAGAAGAGCTATGCTAAAAAGAGAAGAGGACCTTTAGAGTTTGAAGTGGCAAATCATGTGTTTTTTAGAGTATCTCCGGTCACAGGCATTGGGAGAGCAATCAAGCAAAAGAAGCTGAGCCTGCAGTACATTAGTCCATTTGAGATTCTTACGAGAATCATACCTGAAGCATACTAGATAGCCCTATCCCTGAAATTGTTCAGAATCCATGACGTGTTTCGTATCTCACAACTGAAGAATACCAACCAGATCCCGCGCACAACACTGAGTATGAATATGTCGACATGCAAGACAAACTTCACTTATGTGGTGCAGCTAGAACGAATAATTGATCAACAAGAAAGGTGACTTAGACACCAAAGCATACTATTTGTAAAGGTGGTGTAGAAGGGACTGTCTGAGAGAGAAGCAACCTGGGAAGCAGAAGCGGACATACAATAGCGGTATCCGAAGTTTATACTATAAGTTATGTAACAAATTTCGAGGATGAAATTTATTGAATAAGAGGAGAATTGTAATATCCCAAAATGTACTCAAGGGCCAAATGTACATAATAGATAGTGGTATTAATGACATAATTGCCCTTTAAATTTGCTGTGACTTTAGTTTCGATTTGCTGGAAGTAATTACCTAGTTTTCGCCTAAAGTCAGAAATGAACGAAAATATAATTTGAACCTAAGAAAGAAAGGAAGTAGCACCATTTGGGAGAAAACTAAGGGAAATAAAAGAATTAGGAAATGGAATTGAAAGAATTAATGGCACAATAAATAATATTGTCATAATAAAGGGAAAAACAAACAATTGCCGCTTGATCTTAAGGTTAAAGTTGGAAGATAAATTGAAAGGCTAGGATTTTCTCTTCAGAAGCAAGAAGCATGTATAGGATGGAAAGCATATCATCTAACTCCTTTAAGATCACAAAAAAGTCCAAATAGGTATATCAAGAGAAAAAAAGGATTAGTCAACATATTTTACAAGAAGATTTGATCAAAAATTGGCTAAGACATAAAGGAAGTAATAAGAGACTTTTTGGCCAACATTTCTTCTCCAAATAGGTAGTAATTCCGTCTAAAGGAGAAGAGTAAAAAGGAAGAGAATTTACTTTATACACTTCTTCACTTTTGTCTTTGGAAAAGTCAAAAATTGCAACTAGAAATTTGTGCAACCAATGGCAATACAAGTTTATGCAAGTGGTCAATCCTTCTTCCTCCTTTTTGAAGAGCATTTTGGTCAATAATACCTCTCTATTTAAGCAGCCACTTTCGGTCAAAAAGAAGGAAAGAGGAAATGAAAAAGCTCACTTTTCTTATACTAATTACACCTAGATAAGTTACCAAAAAAATGTATGACCAAAGAATTAAATGGAAAGGCATATAGGTATAATAGACAGTATTGAACTAGAAGTGGCTAGGAACTAGTATAGAGATATGTAGTGTTCTGGGTCTTACAAATACCATAGGGAAGATATATTAAATCCCAAATCGCCTTGCCATTGATAGAACTCATGTGAATGAACCAATTAGTAGTATGTGGGATGATAAATGTGAGAAGAGCTTCATGGATCTGATGGAAAAGCTGACATTCACACCAGTATTCAAGATCCCAAATTTTAGTATGACTGGTATGGTCTGCAAGTGGAGTGACTTATATGGATTGTAGTAAAATTAGTATAAAGGATTGGGACGTGCCCTAGTGTAGTAGTGGAGAATGGCAGCGGATGCCTCTTGATAGTTGAAGTCTCTCAAGATAAAATACCCCACTTTTGATTTAGAGATGGCGGCAATTTTCTTGATCTGAAAGAAGAATGATCTGAATATGCCCTTTTAATATTATGGATTGAGGTAGAATTAAAACTTTATGAACAATACTGATGCTGTGAAAATAGTATCCAAATGTATGAGGATTAGAATAGGAATGATAAATCTTAATGTTTCCTAGTATACATGTTGGGTGTAATTGAGGGAATTTGGTTTTTTGGCTCTACTAAAGTTAGGTTCTAAGAATGGTAGTCAAATGAATTATGACCTAAGAATTAAACTATAGTTGATTCTTTAGGCATTTGAATTGGCATAAATGATTTGAGGCACTAGAATATGGTATAGATATGTGTGAGCTTGCTAGAGGTTGCTAACCTAACATAGGGAAAGATCTTGATTATAGGATATTTTGACCTATAGAAAGAATGAATAAGAGTTTGTTCCTTGATAGAACAAAGTGATAGATAAAATAAGAAAAGCCATGAGGTATGGTCTTACGGTCAAGACAAAGAATAGATTGTGCAAGTGGCTTATGGATTCCCTATATGACATGGGTAGATTACCTGATATAGGAAGTTGAATTGGAAAAATGCCTAGAGCAGGATTGATATCAAAAGTCCATACAAAATGACCCCAGATGAGATGGCAGAATTAAAGAAAATAGATTGTAGAACTACTAGAGAAGAAGAACCCTATGAGGCTTTGGATTCCCATTACAATGGTTCTTAATTTAAGAGATGACTAACTAGAGAGGGCTACCGTTAGAGAGTTCAAATTAGAGGGGCTAACTAGTCAGGTGACTGAGTAAAGCACCAACTGTAGTACCATAGCCTAGAGCTGCCATGATCTCAAACTACAACATGAAGCCACTGTGATGTTGAATCGTATAGTAGAGTTACTTGAACGTCAACTCTTAAGGGTGGTGTATTGCAACAAATCCCTCACCAAATTGGTTTCCTTGAAATAAAGGTTTATGTGACCCAGTGTATGCCATGGGGTGCTTTAGTGCTGTTTGTAGAGAGAAAGATGAGAAAGGGAATCAAGGAAGAATAGGCTCAATGGGATAGATAGAAGAAACTCTTGCTTTCATATCTTATGTAATGGTTCTATATGCTTATGTTTACCATGAAGTACATTTGTTTCATGAATATATGATTGGCAGTAAGACCTGTTGGAATAGTATGTCCTTAGGCCATTAAACCTGATATGCATTTAATAAGAAGCCCTAAATCTAATTGGACCAGTGTGTCTATAGGCTGGCAGAGGCATTCAATATCAAGGCCTAAGTCATATTGGACCAGTGTATCTATAGGCTGGTAGATGCATTCAGATGGTATGAGAATGATACTAGGTAGAAGCCCAAAGTAGGTTGTCAAACCTGATATACCATCTATTTGTAACTAGATCGGTTAGGTCCGTGAATGAATATGAATATTGAACTGGACTGGTTAAATCCTGTGAATGAATATGAATGCCTGAGAGTCGATGGTTTTGTTTTTTATGCCTTTTGAACATTACATAAGCATATGAATGGCTTGAGTAGTAAGAGATAGAGCCTATAATGTATTCAGAGTACCTAGTATATTGTATGTCCTAAGGGTGTAAGTCCCGATATGCATTCAGCATAGATGTTAAACTAAGTGTTCTAAGGCCATAAGACATGTTGGACCGATATGTTCTTAGGCAGGCAGATTGATGAGTAGATGCTTAAGGTGGTAAGACCCGATGTACAATTTTGCATCAAGTGGAGACCCTGGGTCACCGAATGGTAGTAAGACTTGATGTGTATCTTGTACGGGTAGAGGCCTTGGGCTATAAGACTTGCGTCACTTAACACTGTGATATTAGACTAGTATGTCCATAATGTGTCTTTAGGCTGGAAGCATATTTAGCTTGTACCAAGTTATAGCATGTGGTAGTAAGACCTGTAAGTGCATAAAGCATAGGGCTATGCCCCTGGGCGGTAAGACCAGAATACCAAGAGTTGTAGGAATGAAATGAGCTATGAGGCCGAAATGAAATAAGTTGTAAAGCTTATGTATACTGAGTAGTGACCCAAAGAGGCAGTAAGACCTGTATAACTAAGTGCTATGGGAATAGACCATTGGGCCCTGTGTTTGAATGCTACATTCTCTATACTGAATGAATAAGAATGTTGTGTGATGATTGTTGAATACTATTTAAGATCCTTGTTGAGAATATGATGATTATGTTGAATGCTTAGTGAACATACATGGGAAAGGGAAAACCAAGTGTCTAGAAATGATTCCCTTAGGTATAGATGTTTGAAATTTCGAGGATGAAATTTATTGAACAGTGGAGAATTGTAATATCCCAAATTTTGGGCCTAGAGGCTTGAGGATAAGCTTATATTAAGCAGACTACTAAGCTTAGTTTAGGAAGAGTCCTAAGAATTATGAGACATAAAATGACTCTCAGGGACTGTATGAATCAGCCCTCCCTGTAGAGAGTGACTCTTTAGGTTGTATAAGGACTCGATACATGGAAGTCATCGGATAGAATATACCAATGTAGTGCATTTTGGCACACTTAGGCATCATTGGGTTGGGCAACATGAGTGTATGAACTGTAGTATCCCAAAGTTTAGTAAGGGGTCACATACTCCAAAAAGAAAGTATAATAGCGATAGAGACTAATTTGGGAATTAAGTAAGGGAATTAGTACCAACTAATTGAAGAAAAGTGGCCAAACCCTTTATCTCAAGTTACAAATGATATAAAGCCTAACTTGGAACAAAAAAGAAGAGGAAATGGCGTCTTGAAAGAGGAAAAGGAAGTGAAAGAAAAGAACTAATGGAAATTTAATTATTGTTGCCATAATCATGGGCGCAAGAGACATTTACCATTTGATCTTGAGGTTAGGATTGGAAACAAAAATGAAGGGTCAAGATTTGCCCTTAAAAAGTAAAAGTAGTGATGAAGATGAAAAAGTAAGATAACTCCCTCTATTTTAAAATGAAAAAAACATCCAAGATCATAAAAGGGAGAAAGAAACAATTTGGTCAAAGTTTTAACCAACTTTATAAGAAGACTATGGTCAAATTGAACTCATATATCAATAGGCATTTGGTCAACATCTCTCTTTCCTTTATGTTGTAGTAATTCGGTGAAGCCCCAAGGGAGAGAGAGAGAGAATTTAATTTAAGCAATTGTATGTCTATTAACCAAGTCAAAAAGGAAGGAAAGAAGAAAAGAAGAAAAATCAACAAGTCGTGCATTTTGATTCAACTTGGAAAGTAGACCAAAAAGCAAGGAAAGAATCTCAACTTGACTAAACCATCCATAGTTAGTCAACTAACCAAGCTACTTTACAAGAAGCCATAACAAAGTGACACATAATCTTTTCTTCCTTTTTTGGCCTCAATTTCATCCAAGTCTTTAAAGATGATGAGGATTAATGATTTAAACACCTCACACTCTCATTTACACTCATTTGGACGGCTAAAAAGAGAGAGAGAAAAGGAAAGATAAGGAAGAACTTGAAGAAACAAGAAGTAAGGTAAGTGTTCTTGCTTGATTTTTCACCTTAAAGATCACCTTTCTAACTCTTGCGGCCGTTATAAATGTTGTTCTCCTCAATAGGATCTACACTTATATGGTTTTTGTTTCTCAAGGGAAGGAGTTTTAAGCTGCCAAAGAAGTGCAAAAGTTGGAGAAACCAAAAATGAGCCTTAAAAAGTGAAAAATATAAGTCTATGCTTTAATTTGAACTGAATAGTGTAATAACCCCTTTTCTTTCAGTATACCTTCATGAAATTATTACGCATCACATTTGTTTAGGTAACTGGTAAACTATTATCAATATTAGCATCTCAATTTTCATATTCTGATTTTGCTTTACTTAAGAGTCTATATACGTTCGGGGCATATACATATTACATACTTGTACAAGTCTACTAAGCTATCAAGATTTAAGCAAAACAAATGTACACAACCAACAGAATGTCTAAATCCTTTGCCTCATCTTTTCAGTGGTCAGTGCTTACCTCTTTACCCTTCGAGCCACTCGTCTTTGCTGTATTGTTAAATTTTGGAAAGGGTAAGAGTTAAAAGAATCTCAGTAGCAATAATCTTTCAATCCTATAAAATGAAAATATACAAGCATGCATATAAACCACATCACAAATTCAAATATCACAGCATTTAGAAAGTCATGTGCAGCATCTAGTCATTATAGAACACTTGATATAGGATTCTGTCTATATTTAATGACTGACTTAAACCAGGCATAACTCTCAATCTTCCAAACCAAATGGTGTATTCTATATATCATTGCAAAGCTCAAGATGTCTAATAGCACCCTATAAAATATCATAGCCATTAGATAAGGTTTGACTATTCCAAAACATCTCCCAAGAAGACTTCCATAAATCTAGCAAATTCTAGAACACTTTAAATTCCAAAATTAGGGTTTTCTAACCAATCATCCAAAATCATAACCACATGCTATCCCTACACAATTTTTGCCATAGAATCCATTTCTAACATCAAATTGATCAAAATCCAACTCCAATCCCAAGAACACAAGCTGGCCGAATCTGACGCTAAGGAACACAAGTTAATTTCAACCTCCAAACATGTTTTTAACCATAATAAACCCTTAATTTCCATCATGCTCATTATGAAACACCTATTAAAGCTCAAAATACCGTTCTTGGCCAAAAACCTAGGGGTCTTACAACTCCAAAAATACTCATAAAAATAATAAGACGTTATACTCAAATTGAAGCTTATTATTACCTCTATCCGTTTCTCCGATCCATTCTTGATTCTAGTAGTACTTCCACTGACAAGGTGTCACTAAACATCTCAGATATAAATCCAAAATCATAGAAGTATTGCTTTTGATGAATAGAAGAATATTTATGAAGGCTCTAGAAGTTGGAAATGCGATCTTAGTCTTCAAATCAGCTACAGAACTCAAGAACACAAACTTTTCTCTTCTTTCTTTTACTTGGAATTTTTATAATTTTTCTCCCTACTTTTAGGGAAGAAGTCAAAAAGTTACTTTAGTAAAGCTACTTTTTGATACAGGTATTGGAAATTGTGTTCTAAGGGCTAATCATTGTTTTTGAATATGATTAATGTAATGAATTTTCTCCATTATGTTATCATATTATTTACATGTTTATTGTGATGACTGTATCTTCGGATAAATCATAAATATTGTCTTAAATGTCCCTGGTTGGTCATCTATATGGGAACAAAGATGAAATAAGACCAGTATACTTTGATAAATATGGAGATATGAATCAAAGTCTTAGGCACTTGTAAGAGTATAAGGTGTTAGACCGACCCGCTATGAGAAAGCTATATGGATCAAGTCATAAGCTTATCTCATGTATAGCCATGTCATAATACCCTTGGACATGAGGTCATCATGGATTCTTACATGAAAGTTGTTAAGCTTTGAACTAGTCAAAAGTCACCTTTGACTGAGTGATGATAAATATTGCCTCCTGAAAGGGAAGTTCAGTTCCCAATCGAGATTGTGCCTGGAGCTAGTTCTATATCAAAGGCCCAATACCACATGGCCCCAAATGGCAGAATTGAAGAAGCAAATTGAAGACTTGCTTGAGAAGGGGTTCATTAGACCCAGTGTGTCACCGTGGGGAGCTCCAGTGTTATTCGTTAAAAAGAAAGATTGGAGTTTACGTTTGCGTGTTGATTATAGAGAGTTAAATAAGATTACTATCAAGAACAAGTACCCTCTCCCAAGAATTGATAACCTTTTGGATTAATTATCTGGGTCGTGTGTGTTTTTGAAGATTGATCTAAGGTCGGGATATCATCAGCTACGTGTGAAAGCAGATGATGTTCCAAAAATTGCTTTTAGAACGAGGTATAGGCATTATGAGTTTTTGGTGATGCCATTTAGGCTAACCAATGCACCTACAGTATTCATGGATTACATGAAATATGTCTTTTGACAGTATCTAGATCAGTTTGTTGTTGTGTTTATTGATAATATTTTGATATACTCTAAGAGTATGGAGGAGCATGAGCATTATTTGAGGATCATGTTGAACATCTTGCGTGAGAAGCAGCTCTATGCCAAATTGAGTAAATGCGAGTTTTGGCTGCCATAAGTAAAATTCTTAGGCCATGTTATCTCACAAGAAGGGGTCTCTGTAGATCCCAGTAAGGTGGAGGCAGTACTGGACTGGAAGAGGCCAGAAACTGTTGCTAAGGTACGCAGTTTTCTGGGTCTTGCTGGTTACTACCGGAGATTTATTCAGAATTTCTCCCGTATTGCTTTGCTAATGACTAAGCTCACGAGAAAGGATTAACCATTTGTGTGGGATGACAAATGTGAAAATTGCTTTGTGGAGCTGAAGGAGTGATTGACTACGGTACCGGTGTTGATTATACCTGATCCCAGCTTGACTTATGTTGTGTATAGTTATGCGAGTAAGCAGGGATTGGGGTGTATCCTTATGCAGCAAGGATGTGTGGTGGCTTATGCCTCTCGACAGCTCAAACCTCATGAAATGAACTATCCCACCCATGATCTAGAGCTCACGGCAATTGTATTTGCTCTAAAATTTGACAACATTATTTGTATGGTGTGACGGTAGAACTGTACTGCGACCACAAGAGTCTCAGGTATTTGTACGGTAAATAAGAATTGAATATGAGGCAGCGTCGTTGGATGGAGTTACTTAAGGAGTACAACCTGGAAATTAAATATCATCCAGGTAAGGCAAATGTAGTCGCAGATGCTCTTAGTTAAAATATGATACTTGTGGCAACAATTATGATACAAGAGGGGAAGTTGATAGAAGACTTTCGAGATCTGAATCTATCGAACCATATCGTCTGTGCCAATTATACTGTTTCCCAAGGGGAAAGTGATTTGAGAGCTGAGATTGAAGAAGCTCAAAGGCAAGATGGTTGGATACAACGTAATCTGGCTAGAATTGAACGGGGAGAAGCTCAGGACTATGACTTGTTGCCTAGTGGATTAATTTGTTACCAAAAGAAAATTTGTGTTCCACTTAAGACGGAGTTGAGGCAAAAGATCCTAGATGAGGTGCACAAAAGCCGATATACTCTTCATCCTAGAATGACCAAAATGTATCATAATTTGAAGTCTATGTATTGGTGGCCAGGACTAAAGAGTGATGTGATGAAATATGTGGCGAGGTGCCTTACATGTCAGAAAGTAAAGATTGAGCATTAAAGACCACTAGGATTGCTGCAGAGCCCTGACATTCCAGAATAGAAATGAGAAAGTGTAACCATAGATCTCATTATGGGATTGCCCAGGATCAAGAATTATGATGCGATCTGGGTAATTGTGGATCAGTTAACGAAGTTAGCGCACTTCATACCAATCAATGCTAGTTACTTTCTGGATAAGCTAGTAGAGATTTACATTCGAGAAATCGTGAAGCTCCATGGCATACCGAAGAATATCATTTCTGACTGAGATCCCCAATCCACTTAGCGATTTTGGAGGGCATTGCATGAAGCCCTGGGAACTCAATTGAGATTCAGCACAGCCTATCATCCTCAAACGGATAGACAATTAGAGAAAAACATTCAGATGTTAGAGGATATGTTACGAGCTTGTGTCCTTGACTTAAAAGGGAATTGGATTACTTTCTTCCACTTGTAGAGTTCACCTACAACAATAGCTATCATGCGAGCATTCAGATGGCGCTGTATGAAGCATTGTATGGGAGGAAGAGCCAATCACCCCTGTGCTGGAATGAGTTATCAAAGAGGAAGCTGTATGGGCCGGAGCTTGTTGATCAAACCTTAACGCAAATTTGTATCATTTGTAAGAGGCTTCTTGCAGCGTAGAGTTGACAGAAAAGCTATGCTGACAAGAGGAGATGGCTTCTAGAGTTTAAGGTTGGTGATCATATATTTCTGAGAGTATCACCAGTCACTGGTATCGAGAGAGCTATCAAGCGAAAGAAGCTGAGCCCAAGGTATATAGGTCCTTTTGAAATCCTTGAGAGGATTAGGCCTGTTGCTTATCGAGTAGCCTTACCCTCAAACTTGAGTAGGCTCCATGATGTATTTCATGTTTCCCAACTGAAGAAGTACCAACCGGATCCATCTCACATTGTTGAATATGAAGAAGTTGAGTTACAAGACAACTTCACATATGCGGTAGAGCTAGAATAGATCATTGATAGGGAAGAATGATAGCTTAGACATCAAAGCATTCCATTTGTGAAGGTGATTTGGAAGGGAATGACTCAAAGAGAAGCAACTTGGGAAGCGGAAGCCGATATGCGTAGGCGATATCCGAAGTTTATGGCTCAAGTTGTGTGACAAATTTCGAGGATGAAATTTATTTAAGTAGGGAAGAACTGTAACACCCCAAATTTTGTATTCACCAAATATATTGTAATTATTTGGGGAAACTCAATAAAATGGTGAATATTCATGAATTTGGAATTTATGAATTTTATAAATGTTCAATTTCACGGGAAATTGGGCAAAAATGAATATGGAATTAATTTGGGTGATCTAAAAAGCTCAATATTAAGGTCCAAAAATGAATAAATATTGGAGAAAATATTTGGTCCAAAAATAGATAAAAATTGGCCAAAGAAAAAAAGAGAAGAAATTGGATTAGAAAGGTAATGGCAAAATCGTAATTTTGCCAAATTATCACAAAATTAATTATTTTCCGATTAATTGAAGATAATTTCAATTATTTAAGGAAAATAAAAGGAAAAAATATATTTAGAATATTTTGGTCAATTTAATATGAATTTATGGAAAATTTGAGCAAAAATACAAGTTTGACCAAAATTGAGACTTTACGTGTATACATAACCGAAACAAGTTGTGAAGTCAATTGAGACCATAAGGAAGGACGCCTAGGTGTCTCCTACATGTGGCATAAATAAGGAAATGTTGGTTGGACATGATGGCATGGTTACATGAATGTAGGAAGGTATGTAATAAAAATTAGTTTTGGAATTGTTGGAAAATTCCATAAAAATGATATAAGATATTATAATATATCATTCTCATCTTCTTCATTCAGCATTTCACGAACAAAACAGCAGCTGAAGGTGAGAGAGAACATTCATATTTTTAGAGAGAGAAAGGAGAAGAAATCTCACAAGGTAAGCCGATTTCTCCGACGATTTAGCTCTTAACGCGTATAACTCTGACCCTAAGCTACTCCTCTTTGTTCTTTAAGGTTTGGAAGCTCAAAATCTGTTGTAGAACACCTAGGGTTTACAGCCATATTTGGGAAAAACTTGTGGGAGCTTGAGGTAACTTCCAAACCTTTGTATATTAACTATTATAGCTATTGTGGTATATTAATCGGTGAAATTTCGTCGAATTGCCGTTGGTTTTATATTTTGGGAATTGAGTTGCCTAAGGGTTATGCTGCCCAAATTTGGTTCAAATGGTAGTTATAACCTAATGTAATAGTTAATTAAGTGGCTAGGAGTATAAAGGAACACGTTTACGGAGCCAAAATCGTAAAACCCTGATTTTCTCCGGAGAACTCATAAATTTTGGCTAGCTCTAGAAATGGGTCTTAGAGTTGAATTTTCAATGATTTGATGGTTCTATTGAGTTCAGGGGTGAAAATTAGGTGGGGTTACAGTTGATCACTTTTTCAAAAAAGGCCGAAAAAACATAATTATGAAAATGCCCCTAAAACCTTAAAGTGGGGCTGCCAAGGGTAAATTTGTAATTTAAAATTGAATTTGATAATTCTGAGTCCAAAAATGGATTCCTTGGGTGGAAATATGCTAGAATAGCCCGGGCCGGGTCCCCTGGGGCATTTTTGTAAATTTTCATTATAGACTCGTATAACCTCTAAAAACACTATGGAAGTGTCTAAATGATGCATTTGGAATTGTAGGATTCGACATTTGCCTTGATCGCGATCAGCCTATGATGGCACCAGTCAGGAAAGAACGAGGTAGTGACTCTTTTTCCTTATACTATATGTGATACATGGTAAGTTTGTTTGATCATTGTTTGTGAGTCTATCACCTATGGCCTATCGGTGTTAAGGGTGGGAGGATTGTACCCTCAGGGCGGTGGAATCCAGGGGATGAGACTATGTGAAAGCCGAAAGGCTATTTGTGAAACCTTCACCTATGGCCCATCAGTGTTGACTGTGGGAGGACCGTGCCTTCGGGGCGGTGGAATACGGGGGATGGGATTATGTGCATATGTGGCAGCCTGCGTGCTGTGCTTTATGCTGTGATGCTACTTGATGATTTTCTTGCATGCTTTATGATTACATGTGGTATGAGTGATTTGTTACTACTGAGATTCTTTTGAATCTCATTCTTTCCATTGACTAACATTTCAAACAAGGCAAGTGGCTCCAATGAGAAACGAACCACCAAGAGCAGCTAAGATCTTATAGAGATGTGTTGTTAGGTTGTTGGTTATCTATTTTGGACTTGGGGTTATTGTTTATTTTTGAAATGTAGATATTATGTTGATGTTGGTCATGTAATCCCCTAGTTAGAACTTATAACCCTTAGTTTATACATGTATGAAACCCAGGAGTTGCCAGAAATTTGGCTTTGCAATCTGATATGTATGAATGCGATTGAACTGCGCAGAGTAATTAGATTCGGAAGATGAATTTGAGACCATGTTGAATGAATTTTAGAAAAGAAATTTGAGAAAAACGTATCTGTCAATCTCTAATTCATTTAAATTACGCATTTTCAAATCTGAATTACGGTTATCAAGGCAGGGGATTACAACATGCATATATAGATTAAAATGAGGTTAGATAACATTAAACTGCTTAGCAAAGTAAATGTGTATAAATATATCAAATAAAGTTACATGCTCTTCAACAATTGGTGCAAGATAATAAGGCAGCTGAGTCTCGCTTATTGTATAGCATACATAGCTCATTCGATCTTCCAACCTCTGGTTATTATGCCGTGATATATAGCCAGGACATAAGAAGCCATATGTAGTACTGAGCTCTCATTCACCACACAATTTGTGGAAGCAGCTACCACATAAATGAAATGAGAAATGACTCAGTAAATATAGAAACCTTAAACTCCTAAATATCAGTGCATTAATTATAGTTAAAAATTATAACTAAACTTACATGATTGAAAATGTGACCCATCCTATGTCTATCTCCTCCAAAGATAGGAACCCTCTAATATCTTTGTTATCAAGTTCATAATTATATGAGGTCCTATGACCCACAATCCCACAAGGCATCTGCAAGTCGACTTTGTTAATGTCTTGATGAATATTTTGCAGTTGTGCCAATAAGGGAAATTTTGTCGCATCATCTTTTTCCTAGTAACACACAAAATAAAGATTATAAGTAGAATGTTAAGGATCAAGTAACAGTAAGGTATTTCCTACCATTAGAGGGACTGGCATAGTCTGAACAAGATGTCTAGGCCACAAGATGAAAAATCCTGTTGCTTGACCTAGTCTGGTAACCTCACCATCGGCAAACATGACATCTACACCTTCCTCCCTTAATCAAATACTTGTGACATTGACCTTACGTTGATCGTTCTAGATTTGGTTATTATGGTGGGTGGTGGCATGCATGTATACAACAGCATCAACAACAACACGCAGGTAGGGGACTTCCAAATACAGAGTGCAAGGTTCTCCAGGCTCTAGTGAAGGACCAGGGTCACCATGTCCAACCTCTAGCGGATTGTAACTGCCTTTGGTGCTGGGAAAGGCTGGGGGTTCCTGAGTAAGAGAAATGAAAGAATTAATTAAAATAATGTAAGGAGAAACTCAATGTTATATTAAATGAAAGTATTTACAAACCTTCAATATAGGCTTCACGTTACACATCCCGCCTTGCATGTGAGACAACACCATTGAATTCATTTCTCCACGTAGCTCACCCAACAACTCTTCTTTAAGCTCATCTCGAAGTGATTGACATATTTACATTACTAGCTCCGCTCGAATTTCCTCTCGAACCCTCGCCACAAACTCCATACTCATTTCACCTCGTCCATAAGGTTGTGAACCTCGTCCAAAGTATTAAGAGAGACCAACTCCCCCTGAATACTCTCTAACTTGACCAGGGTGATCTAGATTCCCAAGTGCCATTTCTAAGATGTCCATCCTTCTAGTTTAAGTGAAGGAACCTTGGTTGTTCTACTCTTCAAGTTCATCCTAAAGCATACAATAGATAAATAACTTGTAAATACATGCAATCTTGTTAGGAAAATGAAACACACTTAAATATACTTGTTATTAAAATACTGACAATCCTTTTAACAACATCAGCAACGACTGGATTTATATATTTTTCTCCCTTTATCCTCCTTTCTTTCCATTTTTTGTGATGTGGGGGTGGAGGTGGTGCCTGTATGACAAGTTTAGTATTGCACTAATTCCATCTTTAGTTTTCCCTGTTATGTGCAAAAGCATACCAATAAGGCTATCACATACATTTTTTCCCATATGCATCACTCAATACTATGTCTCACATCAAGACTACGCCAATATGGAAGATCAAAGAAAATTGGCCTCTTCTTCCATATGTTCTTCTTACCCATAGTTTTTTTATTTTTACCAAAAGTGACATTGATTCTTTCCACCAGACTATAAACCTCATCTCCAATTAATGGCTTTGGAGCCATTCCATTCTTCAAAAAACCGTTAAAAGCCTTCTTTAGCCTATGGTACAGGTGGAACTGAGGAAGGAATCATCTATAACCAAGGTAGACCATTTTTCTACCATGCTTAAGTTGATGGAGTGTGGGCTTGGTTCATATACTGGACATGCTTTATGACCCTTCACACTATAACCTGACAAGTTCTCGTATGCAGGGAAGTCGTTAATCGTGGTAAAGATCATTGCACGTAGCTTAAAGGACTGTTTGTTATATGCATCAAACACATCTACGCCATCATCCCACAACTTCTTTAAGTCCTCTATCAAAGGTGCCAGTAGACATCAATATTGTTCCCCAGCTATTTTGGTCCTGAAATCATCATAGAAAGCATCATATACTTGCATTTCATACACTACCAGGGAGGTAAGTTGTAAATCACCAGTAGAACCGGCCATGCACTATGTGTACTACTAAAAGTACCATAAGGATTGATTTCATCTATGCAAAACCCAAGCTGAAGGTTTCTTGGTTCGCTGCCAAATCCAGATACATTTAATCTATTTACTTCCATTGTGGAGAGTCAACCGAGTGCTGAAGGTATTTTCCATCTATATTCTGTCATCACAATGCCATCTCAACTTCTTCACTTCTTTTGCATTAGCAAACATTTGTTTAATTTCCGGAATGATTGGACGATACCATAAAACCTTTAAAGGTTGCTTTTTTACTTGTCTCATCATTGCACCCAGCGCCTTCACTTTGTATCTTGAAGTTTTACATTTCAGACACTCAATTAATCCTTCATACTCATTTCTGTACAATACACAATCATTAGGGCAAGCATGTATCTTTTTATACTCCATACCCATCGTAGACAAGATTTTCTTGGCCTCATACATATGATTTAGAAGTACGTTTTCCTCTGAAAACATATCACACAACAATTCAAGTAACAATGTGAAACTACTGTCGGTCTACCCACAAGTTGCCTTTAAGTTAACCAAGCGTAAAATACTTGCCAAGTGTGTATACTTAGTACACCCAGGGTACAAAGCTTTCTTTGCTTCACTCCGTACGCTATCATATACAGGCAATTGTGAAAAACATTCTACCTCAATATCATGAATCATTTTCTCCATTCCATCATCATCTCCAACCTTTAAGATTTCCTTCTCGTGGGACGCACAAGCAGTTACTTCCTTACCATGCCATATCCACCTTATGTACCAAAGATTTATTCCATCACAAACTAAGTGATCTCTTATATCATCAATATCCCATCGACTTGTTAGGATCGGCAGGCACAGCGGAAGAATTTTAAAATTTTACCAATCCTAATCGAGGATCTATTAATGGCATTTAAACCAAGTTGGAAGGATTCATACCTTTTATGATTCAGGGTTTTCACGATCTCTAGGAGCCAACACATCAGGTCCGCTCCCTCTACCAGTATCCACACGAATGCTCTCCAACCGAGACTACGTGCTAGTGCCTCTAATGTCTCCTAAGGTTTCCCTTACGGCTCTCAATTCTCATGTGCATATCAATATATCTGCTCTATCAAGTTTATAACCTATTAGGGCTATTTTCAAATTTTAAAATTAATCATCATTAATTTCGAAATGAATTAACTATTAATTATTTTGATGAGCTAATTAAATATATTGAGTTTAAATTAAATTTGTCCAACAGTTTTAATTTAACCTATTTATTTAATCCAAATAAAGAGCCATTAGATTTAATTTATCTTCATAAATTAAATTTGAGATACTACATCTCTATCATGTTAGTTATTAAATTTAATATATTTTAATAAATTAAATTTAAAACTAAGACAATATAATAATATCATATAATATATATACATATATATATATAAGATATATATATTTCAAAAATATATATCTGATAATATTATTAATGAATTTAATATTATATATATAAATATAAAATTCGTCCACCCTAAATTAAACATTATCTCGTGTTGGGCCATTCTTGTGTGCGAACCTGTAGGCCCATATGAAGTTGGCAGTGGGCCAATAACTATACTAACCTGAAAGTCGCAAGTGGCCTCTAGCAAGGCATTACGACTACCCAATTCATATGAGGATCGTTATCACAATGCAACCTGTCATACAACCATATCACGTCCCTTTTATCACACGGTATATCGATCAAGGATAAGGCATGGATAATGTCATCCACTTGTTCCTGACCATTACTTTCTCGATTCCTGAGTAGCCTGATAATAGAGACGGAAACTCCTTTCCATCATAGTATGGCCATACATGTCTCAGACTCACTCATCGAGGGGCCCAGTAATATCTCTCTACTAATGTGAGGGACAAATTACATCTTGATCATTCATATTCCTCTGCATGGAAAACCACCAAGCCCGATCGTAGCCTTTATCATTACCAGGTCAAAAGTGACTTTTGACTAGTTCAAAGCTTAGCAACTCTCATGTAGGAATCCATGATGACCTCAGGCCTAAGGGCATTGTGACGTGGTTATACATGAGAAAAGCTTATGACTTGATCCATGTAGCTTTCTCATAGTGGGTCGGTCCAGTACCTTGTACTCTTACAAGTGCCTAAAACTTTGATTCGTATCTCCATATCTTATCAAAGTCATACTGATCTTATTTCATCTCTGCTCCCGCATAGATGACCGACCAGGGACATTTTAGGACAATCTTTATGAATTATCTAAGGATACAATTATCACAGTTAACATGCAAATAATATGATAACAGAATAGAGAAATTTTATTAAAATAATAATGTTCAAAGTACAATGATTAGCCCTTAGGGCACAATTTCCAACACAACTTTCATTTAAACACTTCACACATGGACAAAAATACTTCCCATTTTTACCAGGCGCATTCATTTTAGCAAATTCAATAACTCTTCCACCCCTTTCTCATATTCTTCGCTAGTTCTCAATGCACTCATCCAACTGTGATTCATTTTATTACCACCTAATCCATTTTCAACAACACTCAAGTTTACCATTATGCTAATTAAAAAATTGACAAAATTTAAAGACAAAGAAAATTGAAAATTCTATTCAGGAGCCTACATATATTGGGAAATTTAAAGACACAAGATAGATACTGTATACAAAAAATGGAACCAAAAAATATAAACATTATGAAGTTCACCAATAACTAGATTGCAAACTATTCACATTTTTCAATCCCTAGAATATAAATTACTAGCAAAATTTTAACATTCTGCTAATTAAAAAATTAACAAAAATTTATCAATACAAGGTCCTGCTTCCTGGTTTGGGGAGAAGTCTGTTGTAAACGGTTGATGTTGTTGGACGTTAATATAGGAACAGAAGGAAAATGTTTAGCACTTGTTTCCCAATTCACTTGGCTTAAAAAAATCTCAATTTTACGTATGCATTACATTTATTTAAATTAATCAATTTCTTTGATTAAGTAGCTCTTATTGAAGGGACTAGAGGGGGTGGTACATTTCTTTATAAAGGTCACTAATCTTTGGATTCGAAGAAGTTCCTACACTTGCAAAAAAACAGAGTTGTATATATAAAGAAATGACTTGAATTGATTCTATACTTTGATTTGAATTACTCAAGTTTACCTAATTAAAGTATGAAACTAAAAGCTATGCTTGAGGTACGTTGAAACTTGAAACACCAATTTCTAGAGATAATTTGAAAGATGGTAAAATTGGAGAAGATTTAATTCACGTTATAGCCAAGTCATTACACGTACAAAGGAAAAATGGATGAGATTCCATCTAATATTTGCAACATGGAGGTACAAATAATTTCATGGCTTAAGCATAATGATATTATAACGAATGATTTTGATAAGAAAAACTATGTATGAAGGTGAAATTTGTGAGAGAAAATAGTACAATGCAGATTATTTTGAGGTTAGTCAAGGGTTAGTGTACAATAGGTATAGGGTAATTACACATGACAAAATGAAATAGGAGCAGGGGAACTAACCTCACATACTCCTCTCCCTCTCTCTTTGCTCATCCATATCTGTAACTATCTTCTCTTTCTCTACTCTTCCAACATCTCTATCCATCGGACTCTCAATATTAACTTCCAGAACAAAACAAATTGACTTTTGTGGACCTAACAATTCAACTAGAAACTCATGATAATCATTGTTTAAGCCATCAATAACAATTCAACCATACCCATTTCTGGTAGCTAATGTATCTCAATGGCATGATACAGATTTACAAAAACTGAAAAAGCGTGAAAGAAGGACCTAGAAAATAATGTCCACGAACTCATAAAGCTGTTAATTTAGGGATTTTTCAGAAACAATAAACCAGTAATCAAAGTTTAGAGGCCAACATGCAGCACCCAACCAAATAAAAGAAAGCTTCCATGCCTTACCATGTCCTGACAGAGAAGAATGAAAACAAGGACCAAAGACAGAGCTATAGGACCCATAACAATGGAGGACTGAGAAGAGGAAATAGAATAAAGCAATGTCTGAGCAAGAGTTATCGATGGAGGCAGAGGTCCCATCCTATGGTCACAGAAGGAGACGCGACACCAGTTTGAGCAAGAGAACCCTCAGTAATGGAGAAATTGAGACTTGAAACTCTGAATGTCCAGAAGCTGCTACATCTACTAACCAAGAAGAGTTGCTTTTCTAACAGGTTTGACTAGACCACTGTTTGAACGACTGATTTTTTCAAACCAGTTTCTCAATGTAGATGATTCAATGGTTGGTTTAATAACCAGTCATTGAATTCCATATATTCAATAACTGGTTTACTAACTAGTCATTGAAATAGTAAGTTTCAATGACTAGTTATTAAACCAGTCATTTGATATTATCTTCAATGACTGGTTATCAAAACAGTTGTTGAAGATGCCCAGCAAGAACAGTTAGCAGTATGGATGATGAGGATAAAGACGAAGATAAAGAAAACGATATAGGAGGCTTGTTGGGGTGATAATGAATGTCACAGAAGAAGAGGGAGGAAGAAGAGGAAGACATGATGATTGAGAATCTCTCTTACACATACTTATTGATGCTTACCTTTATACCTCTCTCTCTCTATCTGGAGGGAACACGTGTTAAAAGCAAAGTTACATGAGTCCTCATAGGGTAGTAATTATCAGCTGTGACATGCGACATCATGCAGGAGTTCAGTTGGTCTTCTTAATTAATCATATCCGATGATAGAGCAGAGGGCTAAGTTTCAACGACTGTTATCAATAACATTCGTTGAAACTTGTATTTCAATGATTGCTATTGGAAACAGTTGTTGAAACTAGTTTTCAAAGACTGTTTCTGTAATATCCCAAAAAGTGATTAAGGGCTAATGACTTCAAAAGTGGATGTAATTATTGTTGAATAAATACTTTTGGAGAATGTGTGATGGGAATTTGGATATTTTAATGATTCCAATGGTTTCCTTGCGAAAATTCATGTGGGGAGAGTGTTTATTGTGAAATTGGAACCACTGGGAACAATTGTGCAAAAGTTGAAAACTCTGTCCATTGAAACTCTGTACAAGGCATCCGATTTATATGGATGTTTTTAATAGGCAAATAGTGTCAAAAAATTTTGAAATTTTCTAGTCTTAAATATCACATGTCAAACTTCAAAATGGATACATAATTTGTATCATTTTGATTTTTGAGCTAAGAGTTATGGATTTTTGAAGTTTGCCCAACGAAATTAATTATTTTCTAGAACAGTAAGCAAAGATTGAAATTCTGGGAATTTTGTGATTCCATCCAGAAAAATTATATATTTTTCCTTAAAACTAGACTCAATAAGGGTTCTATAGGATTTGGAATCACTCCAATTCAATTTTTCTAGAATTAGTTATGATTTTTCAAAGTTTGGGCAGAAATCTGCCAGAATTTTTGAAAAATCCGAAATTGTTGGAAATTAATCAAGAATTAAATATCATATAATATATGATATTAAATACCCTCAGCATTCTTTCTCCAGACATTTTTGTGCTGTTCCAGACCTGAAACAAGAGAGAGAAAGGGAAGAAATCTCACAAGGTAAGCCGATTTCTCCGATGATTTAGCTCCTAACGCGTATAACTCCGACTCAAAGCTACTCCTCTTTATTCTTTAAGGTTGTGAAGCTCAAAATTTGGTGTTTCAAAGAGGCTAGGGTTCAGCCAAATTTGGGAAAAGCTAGTGGGAGCTTGAGGTAACTTCCAAACTTTCATATCTTGCTTATTCTGGTTGCTGTGGGCAATTTAATAGGTGAAATTTTGCTGGATTGCCATTGGTTTTAAATTTTGGAAAATCGAGTTTCCTAAGGGTTATGCTGCCCAATTTTGGTTCAAATGGTAGTTATAACCTAATGTAATAGTTAATAAAGTGGTTAGGAGTAGAAAGGAATGCGTTTACGGAACTGAAATCATAAAACCCCGATTTTCTCCAGAGAACTCATAAATTTCAGCCAGCTCTAGAAATGGATCTTAGATTTTAATTTTCAATGATTTGATGGTTCCATTGCGTTCAGGAGCGAAAATTAGGTGGGGTTATAGTTGGCCACTTTTTCGGAAAAGGCCGAAAAAGCAGAATTATGAAAATGCCCCTAAAATCCTTGAAGTAGGGCTGCCAATGGTAAATTTTTAATTTTACATTGAATTTGATAATTCTGAGTCCGGAAACAGATTCTTTGGGCGGAAATATGTTAGGATAGCCCAGATTAGAATTTCTGGAAAAGTGCAACGGATCGGGTACGGCGGGCCCGGGCCTGGTCCCCGGGGGCATTTTTGTAAATTTTCATTATAGACTCATAGAACCCCAAGAAACACTATGGAAGTATCTAAATGGTGCATTTGGAATTGTAGGATTCGATATTTTCCCTGTTCGTGATCCACCCACGCTAGAGCACAATCGGAAAGAACAAGGTAGTAACTCTTTCTCTTATATTGTGTGTGAAACATTGTATGTATGTTTGTCATGCATTGAGAATACTTTGTGAATACATTGTGATGCTTTGAGTTCACAGCGCAAGCTGACGCATAGTGATACTTTGTGGTACATAGAGATCACAACGGAAGCTGAAGCATAGAGATTACAGCCATGAGTGCTGTCGTTTGTGGCGAAAGCCATGATACATTGTGATGCTGCTTAACATGATCATATACGCTATGTGTTTGTACACTGTATGAGTGATTTGTTACTACAGAGATTCTTTTGAATCTCATTCTTTCGGTTGACTAATATTTCAGACAGGGCAAGTGGCTCTAAGGAGAAACGAACCACCAGGAGCGGCTAGGATCTTGTAGAGATGTGTTGTTAGGTTGTTGGTTATCTATTTTGGACTTAGGATTACTATTTATTTATGAAATATAGATATTACGTTGATGTTGGTCATGTGATCCCCTAGTTGGAACTTACAACCCTTAGTTTATACATGTATGAAACCCGGGAGTTGCCGGGAATTTGACTATACACTCTGATATGTATGAATATGATTGAACTGCGTAGAGTAATTAAATTCAAAAGATGAATCTGAGACCATGTTAAACGAATTTTAGAAAAGAGATTTGAGAAAAATGTATCCGTCAGTCTCTAATTCCTGTAAATTACGCATTTTCGAATCTTAATTACAGTTATCAAGGTAGGGGATTACAGTTTCCATAGAAACAGTCATTAAAAATCTTGGCTTATTTACCATCCTTGCCACCACCTTGTTTTCACTACTGTTTTCTAAAAATGGACGTTAATTCTAGTTGTTAAATCACCTAATTGTAGTAGTGTTTCTCTACAACTTCTTCATAAAGAAATCAACCCTCTTAAGGTCCCTTTACCTCAAGATCAAATCAAAAATACAATTGGAACTGTTTACATACTCTCTCACAGAGTGAATTTGATAACCACTGAATTACAATATGAATACAAAGAGAAATATGAAATTAAAGACTCTTATAAGTTTTTCAGTGTATGCTCTCATTCTGTCTTGTTATTTTTAGTCTATCACAGTTGCTTGTATTTGTAGTTGATTCAGTTAGTTGTTGTGGATCGGAATGTCCCGTTCAGGAGTGGGATGTATTCATTTGAGTTTGTTGACAGTCTTTCAAGGTGGGTCAACTATTTGTCATGGTAGGTAGCTGATATTCAATGTTTAATGATGATGCTCGCCACAATTGACTTTCATATATTTGTGTCTGCGATCCAAATGTTTAATGTTTAGATATAGTAACAAGTGAAAACATAATGAATAAATAACATTTAATAATATTTGATTGTTATCTGTAGTGTAAAATTCATTTTGCTTCTATTACTGATGAACTCGAGTTCTTGCTCCCAACTTGAGTCCAAACTCGAGTTCTTTCTTCTGACTTGAGTTCTCTCCAATATTTGCAAAATTGTATGGATAAAAATTTCAAGACTTTCAAGTTCCTCTCAAGAGTGTTTGGAGAATTTTAGGCCAAAACTCGAGTTCTTTGTCAAAACTTGAGTTCCTTGCATGATTTGTCCAAGTTTTAGCTTCTAATACCCTGTACTTGTGAGCTTCCTTGAAGTTCGTAAGGTTCAACTCGAGTTCTCCTCAGAAACTCAAGTTTATAAAGCTGTTGGCATTGTTTCAATTTTTCTTTGCCAAGAACTTGCAAGTGTTAACTTACCAACTTGAGTTTACTTTATACCAGAACTTGAGCTTTGTACCAAAACTCGAGTTCTTTAAATAGTTACAGTTTATGACTTAGCCTTTGGATAAAACTCGCAAGAGTTATCTTGCAAACTTGAGTTCTCTTAAGACCAAAACTCGAGTTTCTAAATAAATTTTAGTTTTAGAGAAGCTTCTATATAAAACTTGCAAGAGTTAACTTGTTAAACTTGAGTTCTTTACAATATAGAACTCGAGTTCTCCTCTAAAACTCGAGTGTGACAGACATTCTGCAGCAAGATAACCACCTTTTGTCAACTTGTAAAATGCATTTGATAACCACTTTGATTCAATTAAACTTTGTCATTTTCTTTCAAAATACTATATTAACATGTTATCATCAAAACATGGATTCTAATATTCTCCCCCTTTTTGATGATGATAAAACCTTTGTGATGGATTTGAAAACTTAATTGATTTGAAAAAATTAATGACAAACACTTATTGGATTTTCAAATGCAAAAACACTGAAGTTCAAAGTTTTTTGCTGCAATTTGGCACTTTTCTTCAGGAACTCTGCAAGACTTTTACTACTAAGTTCATTGATAAAACATAACTTCAAATTACATTAGCGAATTCAAAATGTCATATACATATAAATCAACTATAGAGCCAATATACAAAGTCATACAAACATAAATCCAAAAACATAAGCCCAACCATACAAGATGCATAAAAGATACTCCCCTTAAACTATGACCCAAAAAAAACTAAAAATTCAAATGCCATCACTCATCCTTCTCACCTTTTTAGTTATCAGTAGTGGAGGGAGGAACAAGAAAGGTGATATCTAATAGTGGAGGTGAAGTGTATAAAACTAAAAAGGTAGAGGGTTCAAGAGGTTCAGGTATAAATGGTGGTGAAGATGGTTGAGGATCAAAGGTGGCAGGTTGAGAAGTGGATGGCTTATTCAGTGTGACATCCACAGTAGTGGAAGTAATAGGATCTGAGTATGTGAACAACACTATGGTAGGGATGTGATAGGCTAGTGCAGTAGGAGATGGTAGTGTAGATATGGTTGGTTGAGGAACTAATGTATCAGGACAGAGGTAGGATGAATAGGGAGGTGAGTATGAAAAAAAATCTCCAACTCATTAAACCTCCTCATATAATCTTCTTGGGTCTTGACCATCAAGTCAAAGTTATGATTGGCCTTATCTACCAACTTGAGAATTTATGCCTCCATTCTTCCTACCAAGTTCTCATATTATTTAAATAGCTTTAAGGTTAGACATGGCCTGGTTGATCAGATCTGTACATATCCCTGAATGGATGCACTAAAGAATGATGGATGAGGAGGTCTTCCTCTTGCAGAGGTTGAGCCTCATAAACCTATGATGGTGTAGACTTAAGCTGCAGTGTAAATGTCTTATTATTCAATAGAAGAGTGATACCCATATAATTAAGTTGTCTTATACCATACCTGGGAATTCTAATCTTTTCATCACCATCTAAGTACCAAATTTTATTGTGCCAAAGGTTGAGGGATACAATTTGAGGATGTGGGATAGAGGTGGATCTAGTTAAGGAGAATCTAAGCAGCCTTATTTCTTGAAAAATCATCTCTCCCATATTTCTTTTCTATCCCAATAGGAATGAGGCCATTATATAGTAACCTTGAATGCAGAATGGGTAAAGTTATTGGATTTGTTCACTAAGCTTCTAGTATAGATATAGAAAATGATATGTTGAAGGTTTGGCATTGAAGTAGGCTTAAAGTTTAGGGACCTAAAGGCTTATTCAGTCTTAACAATCAAAATACTTGGCTGGCTATGAACTCTTTGGCAGGATTAGAAGGTGGAATGATATAACCAAGTATGGTATTGATTATGGAAGGGGTGATTATCACAGTCTATACATGAATAGTAGTCTGAAGTCCTTCCTTTGATAATTCACCAGTTTTTGACATAATGTTTTTCACTTTTATATTGTAGTAGAAAGTCCTCAAAATAGTTGGTGAATTTATAGGTACACAATGAGCCATGGTTCATAAAAACCAAGGTATGGTCTAAGGTTTAGACCACAATATGAACTCGATAGTTTAGATCAACAAAAACAATAGGATAGATACTACGGCTAGAAAATTTCTCATTGAATACCTTTTTACTAAAGGGTGCTAGAGACTCGAGGTTGAAGTCCTCTAGAGTAATAGTATCTACTTCTTCTTCCTTTAGTGCATAAGAGGTAGAGGTAGCTCGTGAATGTAAACTGATACAGCCTTAGAAAACCTAGAACATCTAGAAACATATTGAGATGTATAGTCACCTATTCCTGAGGAAATTTTACTAATCAAGTCATCCAATCATGATTATTCTAATGCTTTTTAGAGTAGTCTATCATCTTCACTATCCGAGGATGAATCATATGGAGCCTCTGTAGCCTCTCTCTTTCCTTTTCATCTTACTTCTTTAGATTTTGATCGAGTTACCATAGGCTCTTTAATAGTAACACCTTTAGCCGAAGTAGGTTCATCCTTCACCTTCAGTCTCAGGTGGTTCTTTTTCCCAATAGTCCCTTTTTTCTTGATCACTTTCAACTTTGGAGGAAGAAGAGTTGGTGTTAAAGACAAAATTGCCGTTGGTGTTGGCATCGGAGTAAGAGTCTTGCTGGAATGAGAGGAGAGAGAATAGGAAAATGATGATAATAAATCTTAAGTAACCTTTGGCATTTTTGTGCGTGCCATGGTGATGAAGAAGCAGGTGACACTTCTAAGAATTTTGAGAGTTGAAGAAATAGAGCATTGCAAATTTTTTGAGATGAAACATTTTAGGGCTCAGTGATGTGGATTTAAAGGGTGAATCTATCGTTTGAAGAAGTTCAAGAGTTATAACAGATGAATTATGGAGGTGGAGGTGACAATTCGGTGTTTAACAGCTAGATTTGAGTGGGTGTGTGTATTCAGGTGAAGAATCGTTCTAGGTGAGAAGAACGACTGTGCCATTTGAGCTTTTAGACTTACTGTTATAAGACCCCAACACTAAGAACTCCTATTCATATAAACTCGAGTTTTGCTATAAAACTCAAGTTCTATAGGAAAATTGTAGTAATTCATAATGTGTACCTGGCTTGGGTGTAACTTATAGACACCTAGTTTATTTCCATCTTTCTATAACTTTGTACTCAAGACCTCTAAGATCACTTGAGTAAACTATCCTTTCGATTCAAGTCTTTTTGCAGTGTTCTTCCTGAACTCGAGTTTCCTATAGAAACTTCAAGTCAGAACTCATGTTTTATCTGAATCTAGAGTTTTGTGCCAAAACTTGGAATTGAACTCGAGTTTGCATTCAGAGTTCATGTTTTCTCTATTTATCCCTATTTTACCAATTGAAAGCAAAGTACTCCTACAAAACAAATTTCTATATACTTCAATGCTTAAGTCAGTATAGTGATCATCAAAACATGTACATAAATACATATGAAAAAATAATTAGAAACAAGAAAATCTCACAACTCATTAGGATTAACCATTCCCAATTCTATCCTTATGTATAAAAATTGATCTTTAGTTATCAGTTTTGTAAATATATCAGCGAGTTGAAGATGTGTAGGAATGAATTCTACTTTGACATTCTTATTTTGAACATGTTCTCGTGTAAGGTAATATTAAATGTCTATGTGCTTGGTTCTTAATGTTGTATAGGATTCTTGACCAAGCTTATGGTACTCGTGTTGTTATAATATATTGGTATCTCCTTCAAGTTGATTCCCAAGTCATCAAGTTGTTGTTTTAGCCATAGTACTTGAGAACAACAACTTGCTGCAACTATGTATTCAGCTTAAGTAGAGGATAATGAATTGTGTTCTGCTTTTTGCTGAACCATAAAACCAAAGAGCCTTTAAGAAATTGACATTGTCCGCTTGTGCTCTTTTTGTCAGTTTTAAATCCTCCATGATCTGAATCTAAATAGGCCATCAAATACTCATTTTCTCCTTTTGGATACCATAGGCCAAGTTTAGTAGTGTCTCCTAAGTACATGAAGATTCTCTTCACGATTTTAGCATGCTATACCTTAGGTGTAGATTGATACCTTGCACATATACCAATATTGAATTGTAATATGGCTTTCTTACTATTAGATAGAGTAATGAACTAATCATTCCTCTATATTTGATAGAAGTCAGGGCCATTCACATCGACATCTAGTAGTGTGGTTGTGCTCATTGGAGTATTAGCTTATTTGGCATTCTCCATTCTATTCTTTTTCAACAACTTTTTTTAAATATTTGGTTTGGGATTTGAAGATCCCATTCCTCTATTGTTTAATTTGTAGTCCAAGAAAGAAGTTTAATTCACCTATCATGGACAGTTTGAATTTTCCATGCATAAGCTTTGAAAATTCTTAGCAAAGAGATTCGTTAGTGGCACAAAAAATTATATCATCAAAATATATTTGTACTACTAGTAAATCATTCTTGTTATGTTTGATGAAGAGTGTCATGTTTACTTTTCCTTTGACAAAGTTTTAATCAAGAAGCAATTTGTTCAGTCTTTCATACCAAGCTCTTAGTGCTTGTTTCAAACCATATAAAGCTTTATTTTGTTTAAAAACATGGTTAGGTTTTGTTTCTCTTCAAAACCAGGAGTTTTTTCTACATAAACTTCCTCCATAATATGACTGTTTAAAAAAGCACTCTGGATGTCCATTTATTAAGTTTAAAACCTTTAATGCATGCAAAGGCTAAGAGTACTCTTATGGCTTCTAGGCTTGCTACTGGAGCATATGTTTTCTCATAATCAATACGTTCTTCTTGATTATAGCCTTTGAAAACAAATCCTTCCTTATTTCTCATAATGACTGTAGATTCATCAAGTTTGATTTTGAAAACCCAATTGGTTCCTATGACCAAATGATCTTTGGGTTGAGGTACCAAATCCCAAACTTTATTTCTTCAAAATTGGTTTAATTTTTCTTGCATTGCAATCACCCAATCATTATTATAAAGTGCTTCTCTATACTAGAAGGTTCAATTTCAGAAATAAATGCAGAGAATGTAACTTCATTATGAATTCTATTTCTTGTTTTGACACCTTCATGAACATGTCAAATTACTTGTTCAATGGATGATCTTTCATATGTCTCCATGCTCTTGGCTGAGCATGTTCTTTGACATTTTCTTCAGTTTGAAAATCATCTATTTAAGAATCATTTTGATTTGAAATTGTTAGACTTTTAGTTTTCTTTATCAAATCCATTTTCTCTTTATCAAAAGACTTTGTCTAAGAATCTATTTCATCAAACACAACATGAATGGTTTCTTCTACAATGCATATACTTTTATTAAAGACTCTATATGCTTTACTTCTATTTAAGTAACTAAGAAATAAGCCGTTATCAGACTTTAAATCAAATTTACCCAAATTTTCTTTACCGTTGTTGTGGATGTAGCACTTACATCCGAAGATGTGTAGATGAGCAAGGTTAGGTTTTCTTCTATTATAGAGCTCATTTGGTGTCTTTCCAAGTGACTTACAAACATATGCTTGGTTCGAGATATAGCATGCAGTGCTCCAGAGCACTTGTGACATTTCTTTCTCATTGAGCATTGCCATTGCCATCTTTGTAGGGACTCTGTTCTTTCTTTCTACAACTCCATTTTGTTGAGGCGTCCTTTGTGCTGAGAAATTATGGTCTATTCCCTGATTATTGTAGAAATCTTCAAAGAGTTGATTATCAAACTCTCCTCCATGATCGGTCCTGATACAAAAATAAAAATACCTTTCTCATTTTGGACCTTCTTGGTAAATGTAATAAATTCAACAAAAGTTTCATCTCTGGAATCAAGAAATATAGTCTAAGTAAATCTTGTAAAATCGTCAACAATTATTAGAGTATATAAATTTTCTCCAAAAATCTTTACTCTTGCTGGTCCTACTAAATCCATATGACGTAATTGTAAAGATTTAGAAGTTGAAATCTCATTCTTTATTTTGAAAGATTTAGTTTGTTTCCCTTTTTGGCAAGCATTACAAATCATGTCGTCTTTGAATTTAAGTTTGGGAAGACCAACAACTAAATCCTTTTTAATCAATTTGTCAAGTTGATTCATATTGACATAAGCAAGACGCTTATGCCATAATTAACTTTCCTCATATTTACTAAGAAAACAACTTTCAGAAGAATTTGAATTTAAATCAATAGTATAACAATTATCATCCCATTGAGCTCAGATCTTTGTTTGATAGATTATTTTTTAAACGGTAGATCCTTCTTATTCACTATCAAGCATTCCCCTGAGTCAAAGATTACCCAATTATCTTTGTCAATGCTTTGACTAATACTTAAGAGCTCGTGGCATAATCCTTCAACATAATACACGTCATTGATTTGTACACCATTGATGTCTCCAACTTCACCAATTTTGGCAACATGTCTAGATTGGCTACCTCCAAAAGTTAACTTTCCTCCTTCTTTAGTTCGAATGTGGTGAAATTATCTCTGTCACTAGTCATGTGTCTAGAGCATCCACTATCAATTAACTTTCCATCTTGATCATTCATATTCCTCTGCATGAAAGACCACCAAGCCCGATCATAGCCTTTATCATCACCCGGTCAAAAGTGACTTTTGACTAGTTCAAAGCTAAGCAACTCTCATATAGGAATCCATGATGACCTCAGGTCTATGGGCATTATGATGTGGTTATACATGAGACAAGCTTATGACTTGATCCATGTAGCTTTCTCATAGTGGGTCGGTCCAGCACGTTGTACTCTTACAAGTGCATAAGACTTTGATTCATATATCCATATCTTATCAAAGTCATACTAGTTTTATTTCATCTTTGCTCCCGCATAGATGACCGACCAGGGACATTTTAGAATAATCTTTATGATTTATCCAATGATACTATTATCACATTTAACATGCAAATAATATGATAACAGAATGGAGAAATTTCATTAAAATAATAATGTTTAAAGTACAATGATTGGCCCTTAGGGCACAATTTCCAATAGACTTATCATGAGTGATTCTTTGAGATTTTAAAATTATTTTAAGAGTTTTGTTTCCTTTAGTAAATCTTTCTAAAGTTGTTGTTAAGTCACTTATTTTCCTATCTTTTTCTTCACAATATTCACATGATGAACATGATATGACAGTACTAGCTCTACTTTCTAATTGTTTTACTTTCTTCTTATAACTTACCATTTCTTTAGCTACCTTAATGAATTAAGTATGCAATACATTGTATTTTGATAATAGTTCATCATAAGTAGGTTTAGAATCATTTACCTTAGAGTTTGATTCTTCTTATTTGGCTTCCAAACATATATTTGCAAATTCATCTTTGTTTCTATCTTCATCCGATAAACTATCACCCCATATGGATTATATGTATGCTTTCCTTTTTTGCTTCTTCTTGTCTTTGTTCTTAAAGCATTCGAACTTGATATGTCCTTGTTTCCCAGATTTATAGCATATGATTTGTTGCTCTTTGTTCTCTTTCTTGCTTGAACTTCCTTGATTATCCTTGATGTTCCGTTGGCCTCTTCTATACAACTTCTTGGACTTTCTCATGATCATTCCCATATTGTCATCATCAAGTTCATCTTTGCTTTCTAATGGTTTGACTTCCTTGATGACTTTGAGGACTCCTCTTTTCTTTTTGTCTTCAAACTCTTCTAGCTCCTTTTTGAATTTTAGCTTTCCCTTATACTCAGAAAGGCTACCAAAAAATGCAACTATAGATCTTAATGATTACCTTTGGCTTCTACAATAGCCTTTACTTTTGCTTCCCATTCTTTCATAATAATGTTAAGAATCTTCCTTACTTGGCAATTTTGATAAAGGTTTTCCTAAGAGCTACTAGTTGATTGACAAGATGGGTGTATCTGAGTTTGAATTCAGATATCATTTCTTTAGGTTTCATCTAAAACAAATCATACTTTGTAATTAGAGTATTGATTCGATTTTCTTTAATTTTGGATGTACCTTAGTGTGCAATTTATAGTGCATCCAGCATGTCTTTAGTTGTTACAGAGTGTAGATTCTGAAATATTCCTTCTGGCTGAAGGCACTCTGTATCATTAAAATGGCTTTGCTATTTAATGTTACTAATCTTTTGTCATTGTCATCGTATTCCTCTGGACTCTTTTTCATGACTCTCTTCTACATTTTTCATTTAAATATAATCACTATCTTATATTACATTTCATAACACATATTTGTTCGCCATTATGAACACTCTGAACTTAGCTTGACATAACAAAAAATATTCTCCGGTAAAAGCAGGAGGTCTAGTAATAGAAGCTTTGTTTGTAAGAATATTTTCACCCATTGTTGGCATTGAATGGATCCTTCTCAAGTTGTTAAACTCTTTTGAGAAGATCTCCCTTTAATACCAAATGAAAGAGGCAAACTTATGTTGGAAATTATGTCTTAGAGGCCAATCATTGTACTTTGAACATTGTTATTCTATGAATTTCTTCATTTTGTTATCATATTATTTGCATGTTGACTGTGATAACTATCCTTGGATAAATCATAATGATTGTCCTAAATGTCCATAGTCGATAATCTATGCAGGACCAAAGATGAAATAAGACTAGTATGACTTTGAAAAGAGGTATAGAGATACAAATCAAAGTCCTAGGGACTTGTAAGAGTATAAGGTATTGGACCAACCCACTATGATAAAGCTACATGAATCAAGTCATAAGCTTGTCTCATGTCTAACCACGTCACTATGCCCTTTGACCTAAAATCATCATGGATTTCTACATGAGAGTCGCTCAACTTTGACCTAGTCAAAGGTCACCTCTGACCAGATGATAATAAAGGCTATGTTTGGGCTTGCTGGTTTTCATGTAGAGGAATGTGAATGGTCAAGATGTAATTTGTCCCTCATATTAGTAGAGAGATATTATTGGGCCCCTCGATAAGCAAGTCTTAGAAATATATGGCTATACTATGATGGAAAGGAGTTTCCATTTCTATAGTCAGAGTACTCAAGGATTGAGAAATTAATGGTCAGGAATAGGAGAATGACATTTTCCATGCCTCATCCTTGACTGAAATATCGTGTGACAAAAGGGACGTGATATAGTTGTATGACAGGTTACATCAGTTTATCGATCCACAAATGAATTGGTTAGTCGTAATATCTTACTAGAGGTTGCTCACAACTTATGGGTTAGTATAGCCATTGGCTCACTGCCAACTTCATATGGGCCTATAAGGTCACAAAAAAAAAAAAGCCCAACATAAGCTATAATATCTAGATTCATTGAATCTAAGATATGTTTGGATTTAATGAATATAATGGTTAATCTAGGGTGGACGAATATATATATTCAAAAAAACTAAATAATATTATATATACATATATGTATTTTTGAAATACACACACATATATATTATTATAATATTATTATATTGTGTTAGTTTTAAATTTAGTTTTATCTGATAAATTAAATAATTAACATGACAAAGATATAATATCTCAGATTTAATGTATAAAGATAAATTAAATCTATTTCTATTGTCTCTTTATTCAGATTAAATAAATATGTTAAATTAAAATCGTTGGAGAGATTTAATTAAACCATATTTATTTAATTTGTTTATAAAAAACAATTAAGTGTTAATTGATATGATATGGATTTCAAAACTAATTAAGATTAATGTTAAAAATTCAATATCCATCATAAAATAAAAAGCCCTGACTAGTTATTTAAAAAGGGTGAGCTATTGTTTTCTACAAGTGACGAAAAAAGCAAGATTGAGAGCCGTGAGAAAAAAAACTCTAGAGTGGGATGTTGGTGGCTCTAGCACCTTGTTCATGTTGGATTACTATTCGTGTGGATACTGGTAGAGGGAGCTGATTCGAGTTTTTAGCTCCTTGAGATCGGAAAGAAAGACCAAACACATAAGAAAGATACATTTTCTACTACTCGATTTAAATGTGGTTGACAAATCTACTGTTGGGATTGGAAGAATTTTTTAATTTTAATTTTTCACTGTGCCTATCAATCCCAACAGTGACATTAGAGCCAGGTCAATTGTGTGTTTAAGTTGAGTTTGAGGTTTCATCTTGATTATAAATTTTATGTGATATATAAGCTGTATCTGATATATTGCTTTGGATTCAATTGATGGTGACAATTGAGGAGATCAGGGAAATTGTGGCCTTGCTTTAGTACTCTTATGTTATGGGGTTGTTAGATTCAAAATCTTATGAGCAGCATGTTGAGTAAAAACGTATAGGGATCTCTTACATGGAATGTTCAGTATGCATAAATTAAGAAGATTCATAGTTGTTCTTGGAGATATGTGATGCCTCTATTACTAGTGTCAGAAAGCTTGAAATCAAGCAAAATATGAGGAAGCTAGTATTATAGAAGTTGTTTTTAATTAAAATTTAGATAAGAGTTAGAGAAAGGAAAGTTGAGAGAATATACGGGAAATTAAAGAACTTATTAATTTTCACCTCTAATCATATGGTCAGTTACTAATATAGGGAAAAAGCTCAGAGATACCCTTCCCTTAGAATTAGGATCACCTGAACTATCCTTTAAAACACTCCCTATCTTCTTCTTTTCCTTCCTTTTTCTTTAGACAAGGACTGAGGAGCATAGGTGCATAGCGGGACCGCAGTGGCTAGCTAACTATTCGTAGCATGACATAATTACAAAATTTATTACTTTTCATATTGTATGAATTGTTATTTGTTGTGTTTTTAATTTCTAAAATTTTTTGGATATGGCGAACAATATGGCTCTAGTTTTACAAGGGTTGTAAATTTTTTTAAATACAGTAGGCATGTCGTGCCTTCCTCTACATAGTCTGGATGTACATTCTCTTCTCATCTCACTCCCCTCATATGTTTAAACAAATTTTCTCAATGTATTTTTCTTTTCTTACTTGAGAGGTCTCTCATTGGCTTGAGAGGATTTAGGTTAATTGAGCCATATTCTATCACGTTTAGATTATGTTTCATTTGATTAGATCATTATATTCATATTTTACATATATATATATATATGTATATTTGTATAAGATAAAATTGTGATATATAGTCATATAAACGAAATAATTAATTAAACTCTCCAAATGAAATCTTAAGTTATAATGCCATCAATTAATGAATACTTATCAAAACCTAGATCGCTTAATTGTAGGTTCTACCAATATGGATGCATTTGAGTTATCTTGGTGTGACAAATATGAGTAATGGTGGTACTCACAAAGATTTATTATTGTTTTGACTTAATTGAGATTATCAAAATGGTTTTGGATCTCAAGGAATTAGATATAACATCCCAAATTGTATATACCAAAATTCCTTACACACTTTGGCATTTAATGGAATTCAATGGTACATTAAATAGCATATTAAATGACAAAACAAGGCAATTTGTGGTCATACACAACCTGATTATGTTTGGAACATAAATTGTAAAATTTGGATTTACTGCTAGTGTGTTTTCTTGCGTGGTAGTTTGGTAGTGTGATGGTTTTGGATAATCTAATTATGTCCAATGAAGATTAAATTTTTCAAAAAAAAAAAGTAGACATATCAAGCTTTAATTTGATAGGCCATATAAGTCATTTAGACTTGTACATTGAGAGTTATGTATTTTTGAATTTAGCCAAGTAAAACTGGCAAGTTTTATTTATTATTGTTTGAGACTCACAAAGATTTATTATTGTTTTGACTTAATTGAGATTATCAAAACGGTTTTGGATCTCAAGGAATTAGATATAACATCCCAAATTTTATATACCAAAATTCCTTACACACTTTGGCATTTAATGGTACATTAAATAGCATATTAAATGACAAAACAAGGCAATTTGTGGTCATACACAACCTGATTATGTTTGGAACATAAATTGTAAAATTTGGATTTGCTGCTAGTGTGTTTTCTTGCATGGTAGTTTGGTAGTGTGATGGTTTTGGATAATCTAACGATGTCCAATGAAGATTAAATTTTTCAAAAAAAAAAAGTAGACATATCAAGCTTTAATTTGATAGGTCATATAAGTCATTTAGACTTGTACATTGAGAGTTATGTATTTTTGAATTTAGCCAAGTAAAACTGGCAAGTTTATGTGGTAGTGTCCCATAAATGATAATTCTGGAATGTTGTGCATCAGTTGGCTAATGGAAATATTTTTCCTTACAATAAGGGTCACATAACCTTTAGAACTATTACAATTGAATATTTATAAATAAAGATATAAATTTTCAAAGTTTAAAGATAATTCTGTCAACCTTTTATTAAGGTGCGAAATTGAAAATGTAATGGCAAAAATGTATGGGCAAAATAGTCATTTGGCTAAATTAAATCCAAAGCCAATATTTTTCCCTTTTCCTTATGTATTGGACATCCAACAAAAGGAGAGGCAAAGGAAAATTAATACTTGGCTCACGTTTAATCAAGTAATAACATGTCTTTAATGGCAATAAACAAATGTATTTCTAGGAGGTGGCACATGATATTTTAAGAGCTAATTAAGCTCTTCCAAAGGCCACAAGATACGTCCAAGTATAAGGAAAAGGAAAGAGGAAGTGGTCAAATGAAAAAGATGAAGGCATAAGTCAAAAAAGTTGGCATGTGCTTAATTGTAATAAAATATTATATTTTACAGAGGTGTAAGCGATATTTTTAAAAAAATCTGCTTATCATCTCCCAAAGGTCATAAGCTACATCCAGCACAAACCAAGGAGAGAGAGAGCTTGTAGAAAACAAGAATATTGAGAGCACTCAAGTACTCAAGAAGCAAGATCAAGGTAAGTTGAAAGTAAAATCCACTTGTTCTTGCCTTCTAATTCATGCAAGCCTCTCTCTAATCTCTATGCCATTTTGAAATACACTTGTAGCAAGACAAATCAAGAGGAAGAGAGACGACGAGGGCCATGATTTGAAGGTCTAGAGAGAGAAAGCAAGAGGTAATCACAATAAACCTTGCTATCTTGTTGATTAAAGGTAGTTTGACGGTTGTTTGGTTGATTTATTACTCTTCATAGAAGGATTTTGTGATTTAGGATGCTCATCCCTAAGGGGAGGCGCTATCCAGATTTTGATTAATCATGTTTAAGAGGTGTTTAAATGGTTAATCATGTGATTAAAAGTGTAAGGAAGAAGTTTAATTGCATGTAAAGTGAAAATCACATTTTCTCTAATGTTTCCATGATTTTTTGCCAACTATTGTTCATGGTGTTTGGGCTGGAATTTGATTCATTTAATGATTCCATTGTGTTTAAAATAAAAAATTGTGTAGGGAACATATATAATGTGAAGTACAATGGCCTTAGAATGTGAAATGACAAAACTACCCCTAAAACCCTAGGTTAGAGGCTGCAAAGGGCATTTCCATCTTTTGGTTGTGAATTTGCCAAAGTTCAAGTAGTAATTTCTGAACGGTACGGTTAAAATGGGTCCCTAGGGGTATTTTGGACATCCTATGTTTTTAAGCAATGATAACCAACAAAATGAGTCTAGAATAATATATGATTATGTAATAACTCATTTATTGTAAATTTGGAATTTTAGGACTTGGTAGTAGCCTGAGCCGGACATAGGATATCGAACAGACAGTGGAACAAACACTGGATCAGGGAAGGGCAATTAAGGTAGTGAACTTGCCTTACTTACATGTATTTGATATTTATGCTTGTATAGTGATTTACATGATTGCTTTACTTGATTGTGTAGAGCATATTTAAATAATGAAGCTCTATCTGTATTTATGATTTATGATGTGGACATGAGTATAGTATGCAAAGCATTGAGCATGCAGAAATGTCATTATAGGGCATGAATCTAGTTAAAGCTAACTTTTCATGCATATAGCATATATCTTACAGGCATAAGGTAACTTTTTACTACTAAGATCCTAGAAATCTCACCCTCCCTACCAACCATTCAAATAGATGAAAACTAGAGGTGTGTTGAGAACAGAGAGAGAATTGTAAGAGAGGAATACTGTGGTATGATGAAGAAAAGAAGGTGTATGCATTTCGTTGTAACGGGTTTAGACACCCTAGTAGCCCTGTGTGGCTACATTATTAGTAATTATTATATACAATCCCTAAGGAGAATTCCTACAATCAAGCACTTATTATCAATATTTTCATGCTATTTTTGTGTGCCTACCAAACTGCGTGCAAACACTCTGAAAAATGTGGAAATAACATAAGGGACTGACATTTTGGTATTAGAGCAAGTGGTTCTGGAAAGAATAGTATACTTATATGGTCTAGATTATACGGTGATAGTACATATGCAAAGAAAGGGAGTGCTTCTATGAACCAACCCCAAAGAAACAATGAATACCCTAAGGGTAGCCAATATCATAATTGTAACCCCTACCTTAAAAGGCATTAATATGGTTCAAAACGTGTTATGAATTAAATGGGAGACCAACGGATAACTTAAAACTCATTAAAAATCCCTACTTCAAGATAGGGTTTGGTCCTATGATAAAGCGGATCTTCATAAACGTTCAAAACCTATTTAATACAGTCTCATTGCCACTTTTCAAATCTATTTGACCTGTTCAGTTCATTCCATTCTTAAATATCAAAGTACTCAACAAAATTTCTAGACTACTCTCGTGTTATATTCAACATCTAGTAGGGTCCTATGCTGGTGATTACATACAATACACAAGTTTACATCATATAAAAATATATACAATGTTCACAAGAATTGATAACTAACAGAAGAAGCTAAATCTCCTAGCCGGGAGTACAAGCCGTCCTTAGTTACTTGCTTCTTCGTCGATCCGCTTGCCCTAGCTGTAGGTTAGTCATTGGAAAGAGTGAGATTCAAATGAATCTCAGTAGTAACATTTCACTAATGTGATACATAATAGCAAGGCATGTAAGCAAATCACAAAGCAGTATCACAATAGCATCCATAACAGCAATTGCATCCATGACTTTCATTACAATAACGACAACTTTCATAGTTGTATGCACATTCGTGACTTTCATCACATTAAGGACAGCTCTCACGGCTGTATTCACAATAACGACAGCTTTCACAGTTGTATTCACAATCACGAAAGCTTTCATAGCTATATTCAGGGTAGCATACACAGCAGCATTCACATTTGTTACAATTCAATGATAAGCAAATACATACAAAGCATTATACATGATATAAGAGAAGGAGTCACTACCTTGTTCTTTCCTGCTCAGACACCGGTTTCTTATCCTAAAGACAAATACCAAATCCTATAAATCATAATAAAAGGTGATGAGTTATTACCTATACCAATTCTTAACTCTAAGACACTAGGGTTGGTTATCATTTGAGACCTTTAGGTAGCGTAAGAAGCTCAACCAACTGCCTAAAGGGTTGGGAAGAACTATACCAGTGACCATCTTTCCAAAACACAAATAGCTGAAAATCATGGCCAAGCCACTCTCTGGCCATTGCCAAGAGATGGTTAGAAAGATTTGGGTTGTGGCCAAGGACAACTACTACGGCCAAAAAATGGTCAGATACTTTTTGGCTATGGCCAAAACTCTTGGCCGCAGCTAAAAACTGGCATGTGTCCTGGCTAACTTCGAAAGACTATAACTTTACGTTCACATATTGAAATGATACATACTTTATATCATTTTAATGGTTGTCATGTCTACTACAAAATTGGAAAGTTTCATAACTTTTAGACATCATTTCCTATTTCAAAACACCATGCAAATTTGCTCCCCTACACAGAATTTTTACTTGACAAAATTTCCAGAATTTCAACAAATGTTTACAAAGGTCATAATTCACAACTGGGGCTACTCCTCACACAGTTTTTTACATAGATTCCAATGGAAACTTTAAAAAAACAAAATTCTCATTCCTTTAATAAGTTATATTTTGGGAAACAATTTAACATAAAACTCACTTTTCCAAATTCACATTCAAGTCCTCTTGTCAATTCCATTATCCAAAACATAACACAAGATACCATTTCAACAATCAAAACATCATGACTCTTTAGAACCCTAATATACATGAAAATTAGGGCAATTTCCACAAACCACAATAAATGATCACAATATACATGCCTAAAGATTGCCTTTGCTCACTCTTTAAGTTTCTCTAGTTGGTTCTCTGATTCTTCAACCACTAGTTTTCTTGAGTTCACAAAACACCTCCTCTTGAAAATCTAAAATCATAGCAATAAAGCTCTCATCAAGATTATTAGGATTAAAGAAGAGGATTTTAGCACTAGAGATCATCTACATGGTCAAAATGAAAGAAATAGAGCTCACTTTACCTTGATTTCTTCATTATCTTTCCTCATCCTTCTTTAACGAAAATGAGAGCTAAAGAGAGAGAGGGTATAAGATGATGAATGATCAGGTTTTCCTACTTCCTCTATGCCCTTAACCAACTTGAGAGAAAAGAGTTGAAACTTTAACTTCAATCAATGGTATCTATGGTGCCATGAGTTAACATCCTAAGGATTCTTCAAAAATGCATGTAACCAGTTAGTTAAGCTAAATAATTCCATTAGCCATTTAGTCACACTACTTATCCTTTAGTTATTAGTGAATTGCCTCTTCGGTTGCTGACTAATTAGCCTATAAATTTCTTTATTTCTGTTTTCCCCTGGCTATGCCAATTTCTATTGAATTACCACTTAACACATATATAGCCCCATTATCTCATGCCATCAGCCCTCCCCCTTACTTTTAATTCGAGTTGTAATTCACATTGTATTCTCTAAAAGTGTTTGTCTAACATTAATTACATTTACTTTTGGTGTCATAAGCCCTTATACACATATTAGCACATTACAATTCTCCCCCGGCACAATAAATTTCATCCCAAAAATTTGTTAGACAACTTGAGCGATAAACTCTGTAAAATGCCTCAGCATGTCAGCTTCTACTTCCCAGGTTACTTGGTGCGAACCCATAAGGGAAGATCCCATGAACCCATAACCAATTCTAAAATATACACACCCCAATAAAGCTAAACACAGATCGACGATCCACTTGAACCCTTGAAAATGAAAGAACAAGGACCCGAAGTGTTGGAAAATGCCACAAGGTTGATCAAGCCTTGATAAGTTTGTTAGTTCTAAAAAGAACCCTAGAGAGAATCCACTCTCAAGAAACAAAGTGCAGAAGTGCAACTTTCATTTATCATTCAAATCTGAATTGTGTGTTACAAATAAAGAAGCACCAAGTATTTATAGGAAAATATGACCTAATTGCCATAATTGCAATTTTGAAAACAACCAATACAAATTGTAAAACCATGTGCTAGGAAACCTAAAAGTCTAATACAATGAACACAAAAGTTTAATACAATCTAGAAGAAAGTTGAAAAATCAATACAACATGCTAAAGAAATAAAAAGTCAAATCTGCCAACTACTATTTGATTTTCGCACAACCAAATTCAAGAACATGTAGTAAGCAGATTAAGGCTCAAAATGTACTTATTTAGGCCCAAATGAGTCCTCTCATGTATAGTAGTAGGTCTAAGCTCTTTGTTTTGAAGTTTCCAAGCCCAAGACTTGATTAACAACTCCATATTTAGCACAAATGAACTTAGTTATGTTTTCAGCATCTTTTTTTGTAAATCAGATTTATTCATCCAATTGCCATTTGATTTACAACAACTTCTTCAATCAGTCCAATCAATACTTCCTTGAATATTTTAGCTTGTGCTCTTATGATTTGTCCAGCTGGAATTTGATAATGATCATTTGAAACTGAAGAGTTGTCACTTGAATTTGGAGGGACAAATTGTTAGATTCCAAGTTTTGACGATAACAGAAGGATATTGTGTTCATGTTATGTTTTTACAAGTCTAGACAATAAGTTACAAAATTACTAAATGCATATGGCAAAGTTTAGAAGGGTTTGCTGTCAGTTTTACTGATGCACTCGAGCAACAGAGTTAACACTTGAGCATCAACCTCTTTTGCATTCGAGCACATGCAAGTGTTGGACAGAATGTGTTTAACAGTGAGCAATTGTTGTCAATTTTACTGATGCACTCGAGCACTATAACTAACACTCGAGCATCAAGCTGTTTTGCACTCGAGCATATGAAAGTGTTGGACAAAAAGTGTTTGACAAAGAGCAAAGTCAGAAACAAGATATCAACACTACACTTGAGCATAGTTTCTGTACTCGAGTGATGGTCTTATCTGCACTCGAGTCTAAGCGAGTAAGAGACTACGAGTGTTTGCCTGAGAGTCATGCAGAACAGAGAAACATAAGCATGCCCGAGTGAGAGTACATTCACCCGAGTGATACCTCATCACCCGTGAGTGAGAAATCTAACTCTCTCAATTCTGATGCAAGTGCTGAAGACAGAGTATATTATAGAAGAATATTCTTCTCACTCGAGTAAGAGTAAGTATGCTCGAGTGAGGGCCCACATCACCTGCAAGTGCAAAATCACACTCTTGATAAAATAGGGTGCGAGTGTTGTCCAGAGACGTGGTTCATAGTGTAAAAGAATAAGCACTCGAGTGAGGAGACCCATGCTCGAATGAGGACCCACATCACTCATAAGTGTGAAAATGCACTCTCTCAAAATATGTGGAAGTGTAAGTGTAAAAACTGAAGCAAAAGGAGAAAATATAGTATTGCACTCGAGTGAGACATCACAGCACTCGAGTGATACTCTGCCAGAAGCCAAAATGCACCAGTCTTACAGCATTCAATCCGACTATGGTTTAATGTTATTTATTCATTTTATTTTCACTTATTATTATTATATAACATCATTTAACATGTATTATGAGTGTGTCACAGGAGTTTGAACATTTGAATTGGAAAGACATAGAGGAAGTCAAAGAACGGTAGACAACATCATTACGTCCATCCAAGCATGTACCAACGGCGTTCAAAGATTTCAAACATACGCATGCTGTTCCACAGTAAAATGCCCCGCTCTATAATGATTATTATTCAAACGAGAAAAAAAATGTCTTTAAATACATAGCTCAAGAGACCATCTAAAACAACGAAGTGTAAGAATTCACACAAACAAAATTCATGAGTCTCTGTTATTCATATTTCCTCTGTATTCATACCCTTCTTCAGTGATTATCATATTCTCTCTGTAAGAGAGTCTGTATACACTTCAAATTCTATTTTCATTTGATCTCAAGGTACTGGGACCTTGAGAGGGGAAATTTCCTTACGAGAGAAGCAGTGAGAAAATTCCTAGTAGGACTTTTTGCTCATAAAACTTACAAGATACAAATAGTAGAGAACGTTGCTACTCGTAAGACTTACAGTTGTGTAAGCAGGAGAGAACATTGCTGCTCATAAGACTTGTATATGTAAGCAAGAGAGATAAGTCATAGGTTTGTTTTTCTGCATGTAAGACTTGTCGTAAGGGGGAGAGAAGTTTCTAATATTTCTACTCGTAGTCCTTCCAAGGATGGTTTTTGTCTTGCGGCGTTCTGAGAGCCCACTGAATCTTGGAAGAATAGTGAAAATCTTTGTAGGTCTTGATCTCTGAGGACTGGACATAGGCCTGGGTTTTGGGCCGAACTAGTATAATTCTCTATGTGCTTATCTTCTCAACACTACTTCTTCTACAGCTATTGATCTCTGAGGACTGGTCAGGCGCCACCCCTGACCCTTTTTTTAAAAAAAAAATTCTGATTTTCTATCCCTTCCCCACCAATCAGAACCCACCCCGCCCCGCCCCCTTATCCTATATTGTTTCCCGCCTCCCTCCCCCCAATCTCTTTCATTTCCCACGTGCCACTCCCCCCTTCTCTTTCTTTACCTTTTTCACTATCTTTAATCATTCCCTTTCTCATTTTCATCTCAGTATCTGTGCGTGCTCTCCCCCTCCTTCCATTTTCTTATCTTCACTTCTTAAAACGACACTCACACGAGCACACGTCTTTGTTTTATCCCAACTGCCAACCCCACTTCTGTCCCTATTATTCCCTTTTCTTTGTATTGTCTACAAGTTTTTGGTCCCCACTCCATTTGGTAGCTCAAATTTCTTCCTTTCCTCACTGAAGATTGCGTCACCAACGGCAATTACGTGGTCCCCCACTCCACTGCATTAATCAACCTGTAAGTTAAAGTTGCATTTTTTTTTTTATTAATTTTTTTTTCAAGTTGTTCTGCTGTTTTTTTTATGTCATGCTTGCTATGGTTTTTTTTCCCTGTTATGACACGCAAGTTTGTATATTTATATATCATATATAGTCATCTTCTTCATGGATGGTGTTATTATACTAGTACATAAACCAATTTAGAAATAGACATGTACATATATAGTATGTAATTTCATCCGATCAACACAAGAAAAAAATATAGAATGTAACTAAAATTATTGATAAGAAGACAAAAATGGCCATGCGCTCTCTCTCTCTCTGTCGGCAGATTTGTTTTGCTGTGGGACCATCTCTAGTTTTGTTTATTTGCTCTTTACATGTACAACACCTATATATATATATAATATACAAATGTGTTTGTTGTTTGTAGGCGTGTGTGTATTGTAGCTAGGCGTGTGTACATATATATTCCCATTACTAGAGACTTATCCGATCGATCCCCATTATAGGCGTGTGTACTGTGTTTTAGCTCTCACTAGCTCTAAGAAATTAATGCAACAAATTACAAGAACAATGAAAGAATTGAATTTATATGTTATATATAACCATAAATTTGAACAATAGTAATTAATATACAAGTGACTTGAAATTAGATACTCAAATTAACTTTTAATAATACTGCTATTTCTTTTAAAACTTCTTCAAATTATTTGTTTTCCAAAAATCAAAATCATTTATTTAATATTATTTCACGTATTTAATATATATTTGTGTTAGTGCTATTTTGTAGAGGTAAGAAAATAATTTTTTGTATTATCTTATTAAACTATAATAGAGAAAATCCTATATAAACCCAATGAAAATAGGAAAAATTGAAATCAACATAATAAATTGAATAATTCGTTAATTGAGTCATTAACTTATTTAAAGATTTTAAAATATGAATAAAATGACTTTAATATATCAATGTTAATATTTAATAAAATAAAATATAATTTTTCTATATTGTTTAACTTTAAATATATTAACTAAAACCGTAAGGGGAAAAACATATAATAAGGAGATAATTAATGTTGGGATTATGCTTTCTTTTTCATTTTATTTTATTTTCTTTACTTTTTTTTCTGAATCATATTTTTTGATTTAAGCTAATCATATTTGATTTTATTATATTTTGATGTTTATTACACATATTATTATTTAAAAAAATAACTTAGAACCTCAAATATTTTATTGATTTGTTTATGTTTAATTTGTGTTTGTAGTTTCAGTTCATCAGTCTATTGAAGCTTCTATTTACGGTATGTTTTTTAAATTTTGAGCTCACAAATGTGATTTTAGTTAAATTTAATAGTTATAATTTGCAGGTGTTCTAATGATTGTTATTGATTAATTGCATAAGCAAAATAATTATTTATATATTCTTAACACTTGTATTTTATTTAATTATTGACTTGTAATGTTTTCTAATTTAACTATGATATATTATTGTGGCAAATATGGTTTCTTTTGTTATGAGTTGTAAAATTTTATTATAATGCCTGGGAATAATTAATGAATTATTTGGCAATTTAAATATTCAGTTTAAGACTTAGAAAGCTTTAATTATGAAGATTCATGTGGTGTATGTTATTTTAAATTAAAATTGGTAAGAGAATATAAAAGTAATTAGTAAATGCAATAGTTATACAACTAACCACGTAATTTTTTAAAAAAATAGATTGAAGCCCATAGATGGATCGTAAATGGATGTCATCTAATCGATGTTCAAGGGAATATATAGATGGGGTGAAGGATTTTATTACATTTGCAACTGAGCACACAAAAGATCCTGGCAAAATCTTATGTCCTTGCTTATCCTGTTGTTTTGGAAAGCGGATTAGTCAACTTGATTTGCTAGATCATCTAGTGTGTTATGGTATTGATCAAACATATATACGATGGACAAGGCATGGTGAGACCAACGATTCATATAGTGATCGGGTGCATACCACGGGTGGTGCCTCGGATGAATTTGATCAAAGCATGTTTGATGAAGATGATGGTCTTGAAGAAATGGTAAATATGGTTGAAGGGGTGCTTCATAACTGCCCTAACGAATATGAGAAGTTGAAAGGTGATGCAGAGAAACCATTATATGTCGGAAGTACTAAATACACAAGATTGCTAGCAGTGTTGAAGTTGTACAACTTTAAAGCTCGCTACGGATTGAGTGATTCGGGTTTTACCGCATTGCTTGAACTGTTGCAAGATATGCTTCCAGAAGAAAACGTACTTCCTACCAAGACATACGAGGCAAAGCGAATTCTTTGCTCTACAACCGGTATGGGATATAAGAAGATACATGCATGTCCTAACGATTGCGTATTATTTCGAAATCAGTATGCAACGTTGGAGAAGTGCCCTAAATGCAACACATCTCGATATAGGAAGAAGAAAGGAAAAAGTCCTTTGAAGGTGCTATGGTATTTTCCCATTGTTCCGAGATTCAGGCGACTGTATAGTAATGCAGAGATTGCTAAGCAGTTGTCATGGCATGAAGATGAAAGGATTAAAGACACGAAGCTTAGGCACCCTGCAGACGCTCCTCAATGGAAAAAAATTGATCATGAGTACCCTGACTTTGCTGATGAAGTCAGGAACCTTCGCCTTGCACTGTCAACTGATGGAATTAATCCGCACGGTGTTCAGAGTAGCACACATAGCATGTGGCCGGTGATATTTGTAATACCCCGAATTTTGAGACTCGAGGCTAGAGAATAAGCCTGAGATTAGTGGATTGCTAAGCCCCGGTTTAGCAAGATCCCAAATTGGGATTAGGAGTTAATGACTACAAAAGTGGATGTGGTTAGGGATTAATGAACCTTTTTAGAGAATATAAAGTGGATTGTAGTCGCTTGTGTTATGAGCAACGCTAAAACCCTATATTTGAGTTCAATTGTGGATTAACATCCAAATTGACTTAGAATAGAGGGAAGAATTGAATGGGGTATTGTGATGGAAATGGTGTCTTGTTGTGGTATTTAATCATTGGAATTGATTTAAATTGGATTGGACACATTGGTTGCAAAACTAGAAATGTTGTCCAGTGTGAATTCTGTCTGGGCAGTATTCTCGTGTGGACGTTTTTAATAGGCAAATGATGTCATAAAATTATGAAACTTTCCAGTATTAAAGTTCACATCCAAAGCTTCAAAATGGACATATAATTTGTGCCATTTCATGTTGGGAACTAGGAGATAGACTGTCCAAAGTTTGAGGTCGAAAATGGACTCTGTTTTGGGGCAGTGATGACATTTGTGTAATTCTGGATTTTTGTGGTGATTTCTAGTATTGGTAAATATTTTTCCTATATAGAAGACTTAAATAGCTTTCATTTGGCTTTGGAATCACCTCATTTCTATTTTTCTAGAATTAGTTATGATTTTTCAAAGATTGGGCAGAAAATCTGCCAGAAAATCCGAAAATGCCAATTTTGGGAATTATGACATCATCAAAAGGCAACATGACATAAGCATGGAATTAAAACATCTTCTCATCATCTTCAGCTGCTCATTCACGCACAGCACCTGAACATAGTGTGAGAAAGTTGAGAGAGTTTAGAGAGAGAAAGAGAAGAAAAATCACAAGGTAAGCCGATTTCTCCGACGATTTCGCTCCTAGCGCGTATAACTCCGACTCTAAACTACTCCTCTTTATTCTTTAAGGTTTGGAAAGCTCAATTTTGGTGTTTTGAAAGTTAGGGTTTTCAGCCATCTTTGAGAAAAGCTAGAAGGAGCTTGAGGTAACTTCCAAACTCTTGTATATTGACTATTCTAGCTGCTGTGGGCAATTTAATCGGTGAAATTTTGCCGGATTGCCGTTGGTTTTAATTTAGGGAAATGGGTTGTAGGGGCTGTTATGCTGCCCAAATTGATACTAAATGGTAGTTGTAACCTAATGGAATAGTCAATAAAGTGGTTAGGAGTGGAAAGAAACGTGTTTACGGAGCCGAAACCGAAAAACCCTGATTTTCCCTAGAAAACCCATATATTTCGGTCTGGGCTATAAATGGGTCTTAGAGTTGGATTTTCAATGATTTGATGATTCCATTGAGTTCAGGAGGGAAAATTAGGTGGGGTTACAGTTGGGCACTTTTTCGGAAAAGGCCGAGAAAGCATAATTACGGAAACGCCCCTAAAACCCTAAAAGTAGGGCTGCCAAGGGCAATTTCGTAATTTGACATTGAATTTGATAATTCCGAGTCCGGAAATGGATTCCTTGGGCGAAAATATGTCAGAATAGCCCATGTCAAAATTTCACGAAAAGTACAGCCGGATCGGGTACGGCGGGGCCGGGCTGGGTCCCCGGGGGTATTTTAGTAAATTTTCAATATAGCCTCATATAACCCCCCAGAAACACTATGAAAGTGTCTAAATGGTACATTTGACATTGTAGGATCGAATGTGAAGCCCCGAGTTGCTGGCACGCAAATCGAGGAGAAAAGACTGGAGGTAGGGGACTTACCTTACTTGCATGTATTTGATATCTTTGCTTGTGTAGTGATGTATGTGATTGCTTTACTTGATTGTGTAGAGCATATTTGAATAAATGAAGCTCTGTTTCTGTTTTGCTGTGGCCATAGTTTTGTTACATGAAACATTGAGTATGCAAAAATGTCATTATGGGGCATGCATCTAGATAAAGCTAACATGTCATACACATAGCATCTATCATGCATGCATTATGGTATCTGTGTCCTACTGAGATTCTCTCGAATCTCACCCTCCCCTACCAACAATTTAGACAGGGTAGGTGGATCGAGGATGGAGTAAGCAATCAAAGGCGACGGGACTCGTTCGGGTTGTAATCTTGTGATAGGTGGTTATCAATGCATGTTTAGGATGAGTATATTTGGTTATGTATTTGAAATGAGTTGTTGGATATTTGTATATGTATGAGAAATATTTGTGTAATCCCCATATGAGGGCTTGTATGGGCGAATGTGCCCTATAAAGCTCGAGTTAATATATGGAAACTGGGATTGCCGGGATTATTTTTGTGTACTCTGATTTATTATGAATGTGATGTTCCGCGTAGTAATTGTATTCGAAAAGTGATTATGAGACCAAGTTTATAAATGATTTCGAAAGGTAATTGTGAAAACCCCGTCTGGTAGATGGGTTTGTAATTTGTATTTGTTTCTTATTGGTCTCTATTTCACTTTAATTGCGTATTTCGGATATAATTACGGCAGGGGGTTACAATATTGATGATTTATAACCTTCCTCCATACTTAATCATGAAACGCAAGTTTATGATGTTGTCCATGTTAATTTCTGGGCCAAGGCAACCTGGGAATGATATAGATGTATACTTGGCTCCTTTAATTGATGACTTGAAGCTGCTTTGGGATGAAGGCGTTAGTGTGTATGACGGGTACATGGAAGAAAGTTTCACTTTGAAAGCCATGTTGTTTGGCACAATTAATGATTTCCCTGCTTATGGAAATTTGTCAGGATACAACGTCAAAGGATATGGTGCATGCCCTATATGTGAAGATGACACTCATTCAATGCGACTTCATCATTGTAAGAAAAATGTTTACATGGGGCATCAAAGATTCTTACCATCACAACATCATTGGAGGAAGTGGAAAAATCCTTTCAATGGTGATGCAGAAGAAGGTAGCCCGCCGAAGATGTTGACCGGTTCCCAGGTGTATTCCAAGGTAAAAGACTTGGAGAACAATTTTGGCAAACCTTTTGCAAAACAAATCGAGACAAGCGGTTGGAAGAAAAAGTCTATTTTGTTTGAACTTCCATATTGGAAGTCTTTATATGTGAGGCATTTTCTTGATGTGATGCACATAGAAAAAAATATCTGTGATAGTCTAATTGGCACGTTGCTTAATATCCAAGGAAAAAGCAAGGACAATGTCAATTCGAGGTTGGATTTAGTGAACTTGGGAATTAGAGAAGAGTTGGCACCGATTGAGCAAGGGTCTCGTACCTATCTACCGCCAGCGGCATACACTCTGTCCAGGAAAGAGAAGAAATTGTTTTGTGAGTTTCTGCAAGGAATTAAAGTTCCTGAGGGCTTCTCTTCAAATATAAAGAACCTTGTATCGGTAAAAGAGTTGAAGTTAAAGAACCTTAAATCTCATGATTGTCATGTGCTCATGCAAAATTTCCTACCGGTTGGTATACGATCCATTTTACCCAAAAAATTAAGGAACACTATCACGAAACTTTGCGTGTTTTTCAAGTTGATCTGCAGTAAAGTGGTTGATTCAACCAGGTTACAAGATTTGCAAAGGCTGATTGTGTGTACTCTGTGTGAACTTGAAATGTATTTTCCGCCTTCTTTTTTTGACATTATGGTACATCTAACTGTACACTTGGTCAAAGAAACTCAATTGTGTGGTCCAGTGTACTTGAGATGGATGTACCCAAATGAACGATTCATGAAAATATTAAAGGGGTATGTGAAAAATAGATACCGTCCAGAGGGTTGTATCGCTGAAAGTTACATGGTTGAAGAAGCAAGTGACTTCTGTGCTGATTTTCTATCAAATGTTGACCCTGTAGGGATCCCCAAGTCCCGTCATGATGGCCAAAAATCAGGGAAAGGAACAACGGGGAGTGATGTAATAACGATATCAATGACTGAACGGGATCAAGCCCACTTGTATGTCCTACATAACACTGATGAGGTCGAACCGTATGTAGAAGAACACAAGGATGCTCTCCGATTGGTACATGGTGATGGGAATGAAAATTTATTAACAACAGAACACAATAAACAATTTGCAGCCTGGTTGAAAAATCGTATTAACGATGAGATGGAGAGGAATCCTGATTCAATTTCTGAAAAATTGAAGTGCCTGTCGAAGGGACCGAGCTTACATGTATTATCTTACAATGGTTATGCAATCAACGGTTACACATTTTATACACAAGACCATGATAAACAGAGCACGATGCAGAATAGTGGGGTAACACTTGTTGCTGATTCTTGGCATAGATCCAGTGCTAAAGATACACACCCTATCTATGCATCAATGTCATACTTTGGTGTCATTGAACGCATATGGGAGTTAGATTACTCTATGTTTAGGGTCCCTATCTTCAAATGTCAGTGGGTTAACAACAACAGTGGATTGCGGATAGATGACTTAGGCTTTGTGCAAGTGGACCTTTCTAAGGTTTGGTATGAAGATGATCCTTTTATTTTAGCAGCACAGGCAGAACAAGCATTTTACATTCCTGATCCTGCTAAGAAGAATTGGTCTATTGTACTTCCATCCAACAAGAATCGTCAAGCAGAAGTTGATTTTGAAAGTAATGAATATTTGAACATCAATAATGATGATCCTTCATTTGAGAATTTATGGTCAGCAGAGATTGATATAGATGGAGATGCAGATGAAGATGAAGATGGAGATGGACCCCTATACGTGAGACATGATCATAAAGAGGGAACTTGGGTCAAGAGGAACACAATTCTCAATCCAACACGAATTCTGAAGAATAAAATTTTAAATCAGACAAGAAAAAGGAAAAGATAATGATTGCCTTGACTCATTTACTTGTACGTATGTTTTTATAAATTTCAAAATAATTTGCTTTCGTTGACATACAAGACCATTATGCACTGATGTTTTGATTTGGTTTATTTCACTTGCAGGAGTATGGACTCACCACATCATGACATTGATGACGTTCCCAGTCCCGTACCTGATGACATTGATGACGTTCCCAGGCACATTGGTAGACAGAGATTTGAGGCGAACGTCAGACGTGGCAGGACAATTATGGCGAGGTTGATCAGACTGAGAAGTAACGGGATCAAGTTACAACTAGAGTGGAATGAAAATGGAAACCCGTTTGGGGAGAACAGTACCTCGTTAAATAACTTCATCGGGACTACGGTTCGAGACAGAGTCCCTATTACAGTTCAAAATTGGAAAATGGTAAAGAAAAGTTATGAGGATGTGATCTGGGCTGAAATACAGGTAACACCTTAATTATATATTTATTCGGTTTGCTTTGTTTAACTTCATTTCAATCTTACATATGATATATGTTTTTTGACTTGTTTACAGAGTATTTTTATTATTGATGATGATCGGAAGAACTTCGTAATGAGAAAAGCCGGAAAACTTATGCGAAAGTTTCGTTCTGATCTCGTCAAATATTTCTTGAGGGATGATAATGATGATATCATTACTACACCGCCTTCTCCATTGTACGAAGGAATCATCACTCAAGCAATGTGGGATGAGTTTATCAAAACTCATACAACTCCTGATTTCCTGGTAAGGAGATTTGTTTATTTTTCCCTATTACGTGTAATGTACGTATTTGTAAGTAACATTTATATATTTATATGAATCATTTTGATCTAACTAGGAGTTGAGTGAGAAGAATCGAGCTAACGCGACCAACATGCCATACCGATACACACAAGGACCTGTTTCATACACAATTTTAGAAAGAAAAATGGTACAAATTGATGATTATTTCATTCATAATAAAAATTGTATGAATATCATTTAACTTCGACTAACTTCGATGTGCAGATACAAGAATCAGGCTTAGATATTATATAGGTTCCACGACATGAGCTGTGGGTCCAGGGTGTCACAAATAAGAAAGGTGAAATTCGTAGTGAGGAAGCAAGAAGAGTAGCCAAATATTGTGTAAGTATTCAATTATATTATGCATTCAATAAATAATTGGCTTTACTTAAATGAACTCCATTTATAATAACTAATTTTCATTGTAATTCTTTTTGGGAAAGCGACAAATGACACAGGAGGATCCTGCGTTGGCGACCTATGTTGGTCGGGACGATTTATTGAGCAGAGCGTTACCAGTACCCGAGTATGATGGTCGTGTTCGGGGTACTGGTTTTGCAGTCACCCCATCAGCATACTTCGGACGTCAGAAGCGCTCGAGTAGAAGTGATGTTTCCCACCTACGTGACGAGATGTCTAGCTTTAAGCATCAAATGCAAGAACTTCAACAACAAATGCGCTACAAGGAACAACGAGAAGAACAATTCACCGAACAAATGCGTTTGCTGCAAGAACAGAATGCGTTGTTAACAACGCAAATACAACAGTTGGTCCAGGGTAGGCCAACACCAAATGTTCCGTTCTGTGATAGCCCAAGTTTCAGAGATAGCTGCAATTCCATGCCTAAAGTCCCTTTTCCTTCTGTAATTAATTTCTTTTCTACTTAACTTTATGTTAAATTATAATTAAGCGAATTTATCATATTAACTCTATTTTCCGTAGGGCGAATTTCAATGCAAGCTATATGTCGAGCAAGCATCCAAGCACGCGGTTGCAGTGGGTGTTGCCTACAACACTGGTGAGGACATACTGCACAATTCACCGTTGCCCGATAACACACTCCGGGTTAGGGTTGACGTCTGCACGAACGAAGACGCTCTCTTACCGATCCCGTCTCAGGATGAGCAAAATAAGGTGGCAGATGTTGTAGGTGGCTATGTTGCTTGGCCAATAGGTCTTATCGAGCTATGTGGAAAGGTCGTTCATTCAAAATTCCCAGCACTTTTCCTTCAAACTTTCATCTCGAACTGTGATTTAATTTTCTGATTTGCGCAGGGTAAGATTTTAAAGTCTTCAACAACACAACCCAAGTCAAAAGCATCGGCCAGCCAACAGAGTAGAAGAAGACATACCTCATATCTCGATCAATTAATATTGATTGCACCACAATTGATCGGTGAGGGAGTAGTGTTATTACGTATTCCAAGACATATCTACAATGTTGGTGGTCTAGTTGATTATATTACTGCCGAGGTCGTGCAGGAAATATGTGCTCGTGATTGGGTTAGTGCTTCGGCTATCAACATCTGGATAAGGTACTTCACTATCATCGTTTATCACTGTTATTAATATATCTTGTTCCATTTCTTTTGTTTCTCATGACACTGTATGTTTTATACCAGGCATTTAGACCAGGATGTTTTAATGGATACACACAGGGTCCAATTCGCATTTGTCAACCCTTTTCTCGTTGGTCATCATGAGGGTAAAATGGATGTGACTGCGCAGTCTAATGAGCTGAAAGATTACTTTAGCAAGAAAGCGACAGCAAATACATTATTTTTAGTGCCGTATAATGCGGGGTAAGTTATTATTGGTACAATTTTTCTTTTTATTGTTTAACTTCTATCATAACATGATTGTTTAAAAAATATTTTTAAACTATATTTTAGGCGCCATTGGATATTGATCGTTATCAATCCAGCGGAACCTTCAGGCCCTCGCATTTATTATGTGGATCCTCTGAAAAATGGTCTTCCACAAGACCGTTTTGATATGTTGCTATTGATCAGTAGGTAAGTATACGTGCCTATAAATAAATATTTGCGAACATGATTGAATAACCAAAAGTAATCACTTTCTATTTCTTTTATTAGCTCATTGACTGCGTATCGGTCGTTTGTTGGGTTAAACTATTCTAAAGCTACTGACCCCCGCCTTAGCTATCCTTGGAAGAAGATACAGGTATTGATATTTGACTTTAATTTACTTAGACTTTGTTAGTAAACACTTTTTATTCATGAACAGAGTTAAATATTGCATTATATTATTGCAGTGCCCTTTCCAACCTAATGACAATGATTGTGGGTACTATATCATGAAATTTATGAAGGATGTTATTATGCATGATCAACCATTTATTACTCAAAAAGTAAGTCATTTAGTTGCACTTCATATTGTGTTGTAATGAAATTGAATTAGTGCCTGACAGTTATGTTTTACTGATTTTAATTCATTCTAACTTGTGTCTGATTGTATATATCTGTAGTATTATGAAGATCAACGTTGTGACGCTTTGACAGACCATCAGGTTAATGAAGTGATCGAGGAATGGTGTGAATATGTGTTTAGGCAAATCCCTAGGTAGCTATATTTACTATTAAATTCACTAGCTGGTTTTTTTTGTGTTGTTTCTAATTGCCAATATAATTGTTGTGTCATGCATGTTTGTTCAAGTTGAATTTGTTGTATTATATTTCATTCAGCTAGGTTTACAGTATATTGTATTTAACAATTTTCATTACTACTATACTTTAGCTAATCAATCATTTGTTGGTATCATTTTAAAGTTATCTATTATTGTTCTTATTAAACCTTACAGACTATAATTATATATGCATGAGGAAAAAATATGCTAAAAAAAAAACCAATACGAAAAACCTAAAAAAATATGAGGAAAAAATATGCTAAATAAACCAGAACGAAAAATTAAAAAAAAAAGACCTATTGTGGCGCCTGGCCAGCCAAGCGCCACAGGAGGTAGAACGAAAAATTTTAAAAAAAAAAGATCTACTGTGGCGCCTAGCCAGCCAGGCGCCACAGGAGGTATAGGCCTTCTGTGGCGCCTGGCACAGAAGGCCCACCCATCTGTGGCGCCTGGCCGGCCAGGCGCCACAGGAAGTAAGCTTCCTGTGGCGCCTGGCAGGTCAGGCGCCACAGGAAGTTATTTTTAAAAAAAAAAATTAAAAATCTGTGGCGCTTCCAAGCGCCACAGCTTTTTTTAGTAGCGTTAAGATAGGTGGCATTTCGCAAGCACCACAACTAATGCAATTATAAGCACCACAGATTTGGTTTTTTGTAGTAGTGGATCCAATAGCAAGCATAGGTGAAGGAATTCTTCCCGACGGAGCTTCTATCACAAGACCTCCAGGTTTTAATGGCGAGCACTTCTCATTCTGGAAAGCAAAGTTCAGAGTCTTCATAATGGCTATTGAATATGAGCTATAGGGTGTGATTGAGAGTGGAAACTACAAATCTGAAAAGATTATAGATTCACAGAGAGTTCCCATGACACCAGCAGAATATGATAAGAATGACAAGAAACTCATCACACTCAATAGCAAGGCAATTCTAATGATTCAAAGTGCCTTGAGTCAAATTGAGTACTTCAGAATTTGCACACTCCCATCATCTAAAGAAATATGTGAAGCCTTGGAAATAGCTAATGAAGGAACTTCAGGAATAAAAGAAAACCAGATCAATACTCTGGTTACTGAATTTGATTTACTTCGAATGAAATCAGGTGAGTCGATAGCTGAATTTGAACTTAGATATACTCACCTTGTTAATCAACTTGCAGTACTTGGAAAAGTCTATGTTCAACATACCCAAGTATGAAATATTTTGAATATTCTTTTTAAAGATTGGGAGGCAAAAGTCATTGCAATTGAGGAAGCAAAAGGTGAATCAATGCGATCGATTGCTTTGCTATTCAAAAGCCTTTCTGAATATGAAAGTAAGTTAAAGTTCAAACGAGAACTAGATGATATTGGAGACAAGAAGAAAAGAGGTCTAACACTGAAAGCAAAAGAACAAGAACAAGATGAAGATGAAGAGCTTGATGATGATGAAATGGGCCTAATCATAAAACAATTTAAAAAGTTTTACAAGAAAGGCCAAGGATTCAAAAACTTTCAGAAAGGAGGAACAAGCAATAAGGAACACATCATCTGCTATGAATGTGGAAAGTGAGGACATTTCAAATCAAAATGTCAAGAACTAATTTAAAAGAATAAAGAAAAAAGAAAAGGCAAATTCTAGAACAAGAAGAAAGCGTTTGTATCTGCCATATGGGGAGATAGCTCTTCTGATGAAGAAAGCAATGAAGAGGAAGTAGCCAATATCTGTCTAGTTGCTCAAGAAGAAATAGAAGAAGAGATATGTTTTAAAGCATCCAAAAACAACAAATGGTACATGGACAGTGGATGCTCTAGACATATGACCGGTGATTTCAAAAATTTTACCACATTGCAACCCAAGGAAGGTGGAAAGGTAAAATTTAGAGGAAATCAATTGGAAAGATAGCAGGAATTGATGAAATCAAAAATGAAAAATGAATACAAGTCAAAGATGTATATTACGTTGAAGGCTTGTGTCATAATTTGCTGAGCGTAAGTCAAAGTGCAGATAAAGACAACTGGGTAATATTTGATTCAGAGGAATGTCTAATTATCAACAAGAAAGACTTACAACTTGATAAGAAAAACATCAAGGAAAAGCTTAGAGCAAAAAGGGAAGGTAACTGCTATACTCTTGATATCAATAGAAGTGATTCAGAAAATTGTTTTCAGAGTAATGCCGATGAAAGTTGGTTATGGCATAAGAGACTAGCTCATGTCAATATGCACCAACAAGGCAAACTACTCAAAAAGGATTAGTTCTTGGATTACCCAAAATAATTTTTAAAAATGATTTGATTTGTGATGCATGTCAAAAAGGTAAACAAACTAAATCATCTTTTAAATCAAAAAATGAAATTACAAGAAATCGACCACTTCAATTGATACATATGGATTTAGTTGGTCTAGCAAGAGTTAAAAGCCTTGGTGGCAACTTATATTCATTGGTTATTGTTGATGATTTCTCTATATTTATATGGACTATTTTTCTGTCATCAAAGGATGAAGCCTTTGTAGAATTCATTGTTTTTTCCAAGAAAGTACAAAATGAGAAAGGTATGTCCATTGCAGGCATCAGGACAGATCACGGTGGAGAGTTTGAAAATCAAGCCTTTGAAGAATATTGTGATACTAATGGCATTGATCACAACTTCTCTGCTCCCAGGACACCTCTACAAAACGGAGTCGTGGAACGTAAGAATAGAGTGCTTACTGAAATGGCTAGAACAATGCTGAATGAAAAGAACGTGCCTCAAGTTTTCAGGGCTGATGCAATGAGCATAGCATGATATATTTCAAATAAAGCCTATATTAGAACAAAACTTGGAAAGACACCATACGAGCTATACAAAGGAAGGAAGCCAAACCTTGCTCATTTACACATTGTCGGTTATAAGTATTTCATTCATAATAATGGTAAAGATAACTTAGGAAAATTTGATTCTAGATCAGATGAAGGAATTTTCCTAGGCTATTTTAACCGAAGTAAAGTATACATAATTTTCAATAAAAGAACATGTATTATTGAAGAATGAATTCATGTTGTATTTGATGAATTTGAATCCTCTGATAAAACCATTGATGATGAGTAGGAAGTTGTTTTAAATTAAGAAAACGGTCAATCTATTTCTAAATCTCTTATTCCAGAAGTTAATCAAACCAAGGAAGAAGATCAGTCACTAGGACAACCTAAAGCCTAGAAATTCAATAGAAGTCATCCCTTAGATCAAGTCAAAGGAGATGTGAATGAAGGAGTCAAAACTAGAAATAGAATTTTCAATGAAGTTGGTTTTTCTGCATTCATCTATGAGATTAAAACTTCTAACATTGATGAAGCCCTATCAGATAATGATTGGGTTATAGCAATGCAAGAAGAACTAAACTAATTTGAAAGAAATCAAGTTTGGGATTTGGTACCCCGACCTAAGGATCATCCAATCATTGGCACTAAATGGGTATTCAAGCACAAACTTGATGAATCCGTAATTATTGTCAGAAATAAGGCAAGATTGGTGGCCAAAGGCTATAATCAAGGAGAAGGAATTGATTTTCATGAAACGTATGCTCCAGTGGCTAGATTGGAAGCTATACGAGTACTCTTAGCCTTTGCATGCATCAAAGGATTCAAACTCTATCAAATGGATGTAAAGAGTACATTTCTAAATGGCACATCATGGAAGAAGTATATATAGATGAACCTCCAGGTTTTGAAGATGTAACCAAACCTGACCATGTTTTTAAACTCACAAAGGATTTGTACGGTTTAAAACAAGCTCCTAGAGCATGGTACGAAAGGCTCAATAAATTTCTTATTGATCAAGGTTTTGTAAGAGGAAAAGTTAATACAACACTTTTTACAAAATGAAAACGTGATAATATATTAATTGTGCAAATATATATTGATGATATAGTTTTTAGTGCTACTAACGAAACTATGTGTAAAGAATTTTCTGAGATAATGTAGGGGGAGTTTGATATGTTAATGATGGGAGAATTGAATTTCTTTCTCAGTTTGCAAATCAAATAAAGAAAGAATGGAATTTTCATATCTTAAACGAAGTATCTGAAAGAGCTATTGAAGAAGTATGGATTGGATGAAGCAAATGGAATGGACACACCCATGAGCTCAACCACATTGCTTGATGCGGATGTCAAAGGAAAAGATTACAACATCACAAAATATAGAGGAATGATTGGATCATTACTCTATCTCACTACAAGCAGGCCTGATATTCAATTCAGTATGGGCATGTGTGCAAGATATCCATAGCACCAAAAGAGTCACATATTGAAACCGTCAAATGTATCTTCCAATATCTTGCTGACATAGCAGAATTGGGTCTCTGGTATCCCAAAGGAAGAAGTAAATATCTAGTTGCATACTCAGACTCTGATAATAGAGGATACAAGATGGTCAGAAAGAGTACTAGTGTACAAGGCCAGTTTCTTGGAGGCTCACTTGTGTCATGGTTTAGAATGAGATAAACTACAATGTTTCTTTCGTCAATAGAAGTTGAGTATGTTGTAGAATCAAGTTGTTGTGCAGAAGTAATATGGCTAAAGCAACAACTTCAGGATCTTGGTATTTATTTAAAAGAGATACCAATATACTGTGACAACACTAGCACGATAAACTTGGCAAAGAATCTTGTTCAACATTCCAGAACCAAGCATATTGATGTTAGACATCACTTCATTAGAGATCATGTTCAAAAGAAAGATGTCAAAGTGGTATTCATTCCAACTCATCTTCAACTAGCTGATATCTTCATAAAACCTCTTGAAAAAGATCAATTTTTTTATATTAGATGAGAATTGGGAATGGTAAATCCCAATGAATTGTAAGTTATTTAGTGTTTACAAAATGTTAGATGATGTTATTCATTGATGCTTTGATGATTACTAACTTAAGCATTGGAGTTTCTAGCAATTTGTTTTGTAGGATCATAGTATTCTGTTTTGGAGTATGAGAAATAGAGGTTAACAGAGGATAACATTACTGGAGGGATAACTTCAAGTAAAGAGCATTACTAGAGTGACACCTTGAAGTAATGGATGAATTACTCGAGTAGCCACTCGAGTAATGAACTTGGAAATGTGCCAATGAAGCATTAATTTTAAATGAAACGGTACAACGGTTGGAAATGAATAGTCAGAAGGTGAAGAGACAGATTACCCGAGGAAGGCCTCGAGTGAACTTCAACGTTACTCGAGTAAGGCCTCGAGTGAACCTATGTGTAGAACTCAAATTTGCTGAGTTTCAGCTCAAATCTGTCTTAAAGAGCCATCAAATGATTGAGGGAATATTTATGGGTAATTACAATATTATTCACGCCAGGTACGCACTTGAATTCACTATATTTTAAAATTTCTGGTATGATTACTCGAGTAGCTACTCGAGTGAAGTTGATGATCACTCAAGTAAGCCCTCGAGTGATGTGGGGATTTAGGGTTATTTCAGTTGACTCTCGGTTATTTCTCACAAAATCTCCTCGAGTGATTCTCCTAGTGCTCTCACAAAATCTTTTCACAATCATTTTTCCTCCTCATAACCATCATAACCCATTGATTTTTTATTAAAAAATCTTCTCATATTTCAGTAAATCCTCTACCCTACATTCGTGACTCACGGTCCCTATTTTTTAGAAATACTCATTTCTTTCAAATTAAATTAGTGAGGACTAAATCTCCTAATCTTAGCACTTTTTCTAAGTCCTCTGAACCATATGAACCCTCTGATTCTCTTTCTTCTCCACCTACCAAGAAACGAAAGATTTCTCTTAAACCTAAAACCAAAGCCAAACCGCAAGCTAAGCTTAAGGTGAAAGGGGTTGTCATTAAGGAGCCCATTGCTACAAGAGCTCAAACCAAGAAGAGTTCGCCTCCAGGAAGAGGCAAAGCAACAAAAGAGCCATCTCCTCCTCCTTCTGACTCATCCGACACACCTACATTCTCACCAAAACCTCTGAAAAAGCCCAAGATCGATTAGAAGCTTACCAAAGTCATGGTAGGCATGCTTGAAGAAGCTTTTCAATCTAAGGAAGCAAAGAAAGGGCAATCTTCAAGGCAACCAGAAAAGAGGTATGAAGAAATCACATTTCCTCTAAAGGGATTCAATGTGAATAAGCTTGAGGAATCTCAGAAGTATCTGAGTCACTTTTTAAGGAAAAATGTGTGCAAGATGCACTATATTGACTATAAGGTTCTTCAAGAGGTATTGAAATTTGACTTGAGTCCTTATCTTGATTCCTATATGCCCTGGCTATCCGTTAAACTCCTATTTTGCACCAAATTCGTGAGGCATTTTTCTATAACCTTGAACTTATAAATGATCCTATGAAGTCTGTAAAAGAAGAAATGACTTCTAAGGTCAAAGGACTGAGAATTCTATTCTCACCTTCTAGAATTAATACCTGGCTAGGAATAGAGAACCCTCCTGATGATGATTATCCTAATTATGATTCAAACAAGTTGTTTTCTATCCTAAGACCTGGTAAGATAGTGGGACTCCTCAATTTCAATCCGAGTAATATGAGTGATTTTCATCGTGTCCTATGGTATATCTATTCTAGAGACATAGTGCACAAATCCAATAACTTCACTCATTTCATTGAGAGGGACTTCAGAAAATTCACCTCATTGATCCCCAATGAACAAAAGGACTTGGGATAATACATCTTTGCTGAGATCAAGAGATATAGGAATGAAGGAAAGCCTACTACTCCAATACCTTATCCTCAACTTATTTCCTTGTTCCTCAAGAAGAATAAGATTTAGTACTTGGAGAGTATGGAGTCGATTGAGAGGATAGCACCAGTTGGGAGGAATCAAATTGGAAAATTGAACATTGAGATTCCTCTGAAGACTCCTCTAGAAGCAAGTCCCAAGAAGAAGAAGAAGACTAATATAGCAACTAGTCGAATGGATGACACACAGTCTTCTGCTCCAGCCAACACAGCTTCTCCATCTTTCTTTGGTACCACAATGCAAAATTCATTGAGAATATTCTGAAGAGTTTTCATATCAACATTGTGAATACCAATGCGGAGTTGGTAACCTATATGAATGAGAAGATGGGACAACTTATGGAGAGGATGGATAAGAGGCACGAAGAGTTGTTAGCTGAACAACGTGCCCAGGTTCTGTACTTGAGCATAATAGAGCAATTGCTGTCAATTTTACTAATGCACTCGAGCACTATAACCAATACTTGAGTATGAAGCTGTTTTACACTCGAGCATATGAAAGTGTTGTACTGAAAGTGTTTGCTAGAGAGTAAAGTCAGAACAAGATATCAACACTTTACTTGAGCACAAGTTTTGTACTTGAGTAATGGTAATATCTGCACCCGAGTCCTAGCAAGTGAGGGACTGCAAGTGTTTGGCCAAGAGTCATACAGAACAGAGAAGAATAAGCATGCCCGATTGAGAGTTCATGTGCCCAAGTGCTAAATCAATACTCGCGAGTGAGAAATCTTAACATCTCGATTCTGATGCAAGTGCTGAAGACATGAGTATATTATAGAAGAATATTCTTCTCACTCGAGTAGGAGTAGGTATGCTCGAGTAAGGGCCCACATCACCTGCGAGTGCAAAATCACACTCTTTATGAAACTGGGTACAAGTGTTGTCCAGAGATGTGGCTCATAATGTTAAATAAAGTAGCACTTGAGCAAAGGGACTAGTACTAGAGTGAGGACCCACATCACTCGTAAGTGTGAAAATGCACTCTCTCAAAATCCGTGGAAGTGCAAGTGATAAAACTGAAGCAAAAGGTGCAAATATGGTATTGCACTCGAGTGAGACATCACAGTGCTCGAGTGATACTCTGCCAGAAGCTAAAAAGCACTAGTCTTACAACGTTCAATCTGAATATGGTTTAATGATATTTTTTTATTATATTTTCACTTATTATTATATATAACATCATTTAACATGTATTATAAGTGTGATACAGGAGTTTGAACGTTTGAATTAGAAAGACACAGAGGAAGTCAAACAATGGCAGACAGCATCATTATGACCATCCAAGCACGTACCTACTGCGTTCAAAGATTTCAAACGTACGCATGCCATTCCTCAGTAACATGCCCCGCTCCACAATGATCATTATTCAAACGGGAAAAATCAAATGTCTATAAATACAAAGTTCCAGAGACCATTAAACAACAACGAAGTGCAATAATTCACCCAAGCAAATTCACGAGTCCTTGTTATTCATATTTTCTCTGTATTCATATTGTTCTTCAGTGTTTATTATATTTACTCTATAAGAGAGTTTGTGTACACTTCAAATTCTATTTTCATTTGATCTCAAGGTACTGGGACCTTGAGAGGGGAGATTTCCTTATAAGAGAAGCAATGAGAAAATTCCTAATAGGACTTTCTGCTCATAAAACTTACATGATACAAGCAGAAGAGAACGTTTCTACTCGTAAGACTTATAGTAGTGTAAGCAGGAGAGAATGTTGCTGCTCATAAGAGTTGTATACGTAAGCAAGAGAGAAAGGTCATAGGTTTGTTTTTCTGCACATAAGACTTGTCGTAAGGGGGAGAGAAATTTCTAGTATTTCTACTCGTAGTCATTTCAAGGACAATTGTTGTCTTGCGGCATTCCTAGAGCCTACTGAATCTTGGAAGAATAGTAAAAATCTCAGTAGGTCTTGATCTCTGAGGACTGGACGTAGGCCTGGTTTTTTGCCAAACCAGTATAACTCTCTGTGTGCTTATCTTCTCAACTCTACTCTAGTTACAACTATTACCATATCACCACATCAACCAAAAAATTTATCACATCACCCAATTCACCCCCTTTTGGGTGAAGCTTGGGTCTTTCATTTGGTAACAGAGCCACGTCTTCTCCGAAGAGCCTAACAGCTTGAAAAGGATCCAATAATTGGCAACAATGGGTGAAAACTTTCTTCCAGACGAAGCTTCAATCACTAGACCTCCTGGTTCTGCTGGATAACATTTTTCATTCTGGAAAGCTAAGTTCAGAGTGTTCGTGATGCCTAACAAGTACGGTTTATGGAATGTGATACAAGATGGTGACTATGTTCCAATAAAGAAAATCGAAGATAGAGTCTTGACGAAGATGACAAGAGGTTAGTAACATTAAATAGTAAAGCTATTTCAATGATACAGAGTGCTCTCAATCAAAAGGAATATTTCCAAATCTACACTTTACCAACAGCTAAAGATATGTGGGATGCTCTTGAAATCACTCACGAAGGAAGATCCGGAATCAATGAAAATAGAGTCAATACTCTAATTATAGAGTATGATCTATTTCGTATAAAATCTGGAGAAAGAATATCAGAATTCGAACTCAGGTACACTCATCTTGTTAATCAATTATCCACACTTGGAAAATCATTTGACCAAAATTCCCAAGTAAGAAAGATTTTTAATATTCTTACGAAAGAATGGGAAGCGAAGGTAACAACTATCGAAGAAGCTAAAGGAGAGTCAATGAGATCCATAGCTGCTCTCTTTGGTAGCCTTTTTGAGTATAAAGGGAAGCTAAAATTCAAGAAGGAACTAGAAGAGTTTGATGATAAAAGGAAAAGAGGAGTTACACTTAAAGCTATCAAGGAAGAAGAATCTTCCAAAAATGAAGATGTTCCTTATGATGATATAGGAATGATCGTGAGAAAATTCAAGAAGTTCTATAGAATAGGCCAAAAGAACTTCAAAAATTATCAAGGTGGACCAAGCAAGAAAGAAAACAATGAGCAACAGATAGTATGCTATGAATATGGGAAGCCTAGGCAAAAAGAAGCAGAAGAAGAAAGCATACATATCATCTATCTAGGGTGATAGTTCGTCGGATGAAGAAAGTGACGATGACGAAGTAGCAAATATATGCTTGGTAGCCAAAGAAAAAGAATTGGATTATGAGGTAAGTGATTCTGAACCTACTTATGATGAGTTATTATCTGAATATCATTGCATACAGAATTCATCAAGGTAGCTAAAGAAATGGTTAGTTACAAGAAGAAAGTAAAGGAATTAGAAAATACTTTCATATCATTATGTGAAGTTTGCAAAGAAAAAGATAAGAAAATAAGAGATTTAACAAAAACTATGGAAAAATTTACTAAAGGAAGTGAAACTCTTAAAGTTATTCTAAATTCTCAGAAAGTTTCCTTTGATAAAACTGGATTTAGATATAAGTCCAATCATGATAAAAATAGAGGAAACAAGAAAAATAGAAGTAGAACTTATCTCAAATATTTCAAGAATTATGTGCATACATAAAATCCATTCACATCATGTAGCTATTGTAATAGGAAAGGACATTATACTTCATCATGTTATTTTAGAAAAGGACAAGTTATTGGCACGTATAAATGGGTTCAGAAAGGGACACATGTATTACATACTAACCATAAAGGACTCAAGAAAGTGTGGGTACCTAAAACTTGATCACCTTACACTAGGTATGTCTCAAAGCAACACGAGCAAACAAATGGTATATTGATAGTGGATGCTCGAGACACATGACTGGTGACAAAAATAAGTTCACCATGATGGAAACCAGAGAAGGAGGAAAGGTAACATTTGGAGGTAATCAATCTGGACGTATTGCTGGAATTGGTGAAGTGGGAAAATCTGATGGTGTTCAAATCAACGATGCATATTACGTTGAAGGATTATGTCTCAACCTCTTAAGTGTAAGTCAAAGCACTGACAAAGATAACTGGGTGATCTTTGATTCAAAAGAATGCTTGATAGTAAACAAGAAAGATCTGCCGCTTAATAAAGATTCCATCAAGGCAAAGATCAGAGCTCAAAGGGACAGTAACTGTTATACTATTAATTTAAATTCAAATTCTTTGGAAAATTGTTTTCTTAGCAGATCAGAGGAAAGTTGGATATGGCATAAGCGTTTGGCTCATGTTAATATGAAGCAACTTGACAAACTGATTAGAAAAGATTTAGTTATTGGTCTTCCTAAACTAAAATTCAAAGATAACATGATTTGTGAAGCTTGTCAAAAAGGTAAACAAACTAAATCGTCATTCAAAACAAAGTATGAGATTTCTACTTCTAAACCTTTACAATTACTTCATATGGATTTGGTAGGTCCAGCAAGAGTAAAAAGTTTTAGAGGAAATCTATATACTTTAGTAATCGTCGATGATTTTACAAGATTTACATGGACTATATTTATTGCTTTAAAAGATGAAACATTTGTTGAATTTATTACGTTTGCTAAGAAGGTCCAAAATGAGAAAGGTATTTCTATTCTTTCTATTAGGACAGACCATGGAGGAGAATTTGATAATATACTCTTTGAAAACTACTGCAACAATGAAGGAATAGATCGCAACTTCTCTGCACCTAGAACACCCCAGCAAAATGGAGTAGTAGAAAGGATGAACAGAGTCCTCACAGAAATGGCAAGAGCAATACTTAATGAAAAAGAAATGTCACAAGTGTTCTGGGCAAATGAAATGAGTACCGCATGCTACATTTCAAATCGAGCATATATTCACAAGTCACTTAGAAAGACACCATATGAACTCTACAAAGGAAGAAAGCTAAATCTTGCTCATCTACACATCTTTAGATGCAAGTACTTCATTCACAACAATGGTTTCGGTAAATTTGATTCAAAGTTTGACAAAGGTTTATTTCTAGGATATTCTAATAGAAGTAAAGCATATAGAGTTCTTAATAAAAGAACATATACAGTTGAAGAATCTATTCATGTTGTGTTTGATGAACTTGACTCTCAGACAAAACATGTTGATGAAGAAGAAATGGATTTGATAAAGAAAAAACAAAACTATTTCAAAACAGAATGATTTTGAAACAAATGATTTTCAAAATATAGAAGATGTCGATGAACATGCTCAACCAAAAGCATGGAGACATATTAAAGATCATCCAATTGATCACATAATTGGAGATATTCATGAAGGTGTCAAAACCAGAAATAGAATTCTCAATGAGGTAACCTTTTCTGCTTTTATTTCTGAAATTGAACCTTCTAATATGGAAGAAGCTTTATCTGATAATGATTGGGTGATTGCTATGTAAGAAGAATTAAATCAATTCTAAAGAAATCAAGTTTGGGATTTGGTTTCTCGACCTAAAGATCACTCGGTTATAGGGACCAAATTGGTTTTCAAAAACAAACTTGATGAATTAGCAATCATTGTGAGAAACAAAGCAAGATTGGTGGCAAAAGGCTATAATCAAGAAGAAGGTATTGATTATTAGGAAACATATGCTCCAGTGGTAAGATTGGAAGCAATACGAGTACTCTTAGCCTTTGCTTGCATTAAAGGTTTTAAACTTTATCAAATGGATGTGAAAAGTGCTTTTCTGAATGGTTATATTATGGAGGAAGTATAAGTAGAACAACCTCCTGGTTTTGAAGATGAAACAAAGCCTGGTCATGTTTTCAAACAAAAGAAAGCTTTATATAGTTTAAAACAAGCACCTAGAGCTTGGTATGAAAGACTAAGCAAGTTTCTTCTTGATCAAAATTTTGTCAGAGGAAAAGTGGATACAACTCTTTTTATCAAACATAACAAAGATGACATCCTAATTGTTCAAATTTATGTTGATGATATTATTTTTGATGCTACTAACGAATCTATGTGTAAAGAATTTTCCAAGATTATGCAGGGAGAATTTGAGATGTCCATGATGGGAGAATTAAATTTCTTTCTTGGACTTCAAATTAAGCAAAAGAAGAATGGGATATTTGTATCTCAAACTAAATATTTGAAGGAGTTGTTGAAGAAGTATGGATTGGACAATGCTAATGGAGCTGATACTCCAATGAGTTCTATAATGTTGTTGGATGTTGATGTAAAAGGTCCTAGTTACAACATCACTAAATATAGAGGAATGATTGGTTTATTACTCTATCTTACAGCTAGCAGGCTGGATATTCAATTCAATGTTGGAATGTGTGCAAGGTATTAATCTACTCCTAAGGTATCACATGTAGAGACAGTGAAAAGAATCTTCAAATACCTAGGAGACACTTCAGAACTTGGCTTATGGTATCCAAAAAGAGGAAATGAATATTTAATGGCATATTTAGATTCAGATCATGGAGGATATAAAACTGATAGGAAAAGTACTAGTGGTCAATGTCAATTCCTTGGAGGCTTTCTAGTATCATGGTTTAGCAAGAAGCAGAACACTGTGTCATTATCCTCAACTGAAGCTGAATATATAGCTGTAGCAAGTCGTTGTTCTCAAGTACTATGGTTGAAGCAACAACTTTAGGATTTGGGAATATACTTAAAAGAGATTCCAATTTATTGTGACAACACTAGCACCATTAGCTTGTCCAAGAATCCTGTGCAACATTCAAGGACCAAACACATAGATATTTGACATCATTTCATTTGAGATCATGTGTAAAAGAAGGATGTCAAAGTAGAATTCATACCAACACATCTTCAACTTTCTGACATATTCACAAAGCCAATAGCTAAAGATCAATTCCTATATATTAGAAGAGAATTGGGAATGGTTAATCCCAATGAGTTGTAAGTTTTCTTGTTAATTATTATGTTTAAATGAGTTTTTGATGATAACCATACTGACTTTGGCATCGAAGTATTAGAAATTGTTTTTGCAGGTCTGTCACTAGTGCATAGGAAGTGTCACTCGAGTGATAAGCTCATTCTCACTCGGGTCAGTCAACAATGCTCGAGTCCAGAACTATAGCACATACTCTACCCCAGGCTATGAAAAACAGGGATTAACAGAGTATGTAAGAACTCTTGAAACTCACTCAAGCATACCAAGAGTGACAAGTCTCACTCGAGTGAAGAAAAATTGTCACTCGAGCATGGAATGAATTTACCTGAAGTAAAGCAAGAAAACTCGAGCAGAAGGAAGAAATTTGTGCTAATACTCAAGCATTGGAACTTATATCAGTTACGCGATAGCTCAGACTGTCTCACTTCGTCCTCTCACTCGAAGCGTTGTGTCACTTGAAGGTCATCTCCCTTTCACTCTGACCGTTACCCATCGATTAAACGTCTCATTTTGCTTCAAATCACTGTTACAACTCTTCAATCTTCTTTATAAGGTGAGATTTGTCCTCAGAGTTTCTCATTTCTTGCCCTAAATTTTTGAAAATTTCTCACTCAATCCTCAGCAAATCTGTGATTTCTGTTATTCTTCAATGGCTATAACTAAGATTCCTATTGTTTCCCATTCAACTTCACCCACTCATTCAGCCGCTAGTGTTTCAGAAATCCGGTGGCCTCAGATTCATCTCCTACTCTTTCTCTGTCTTCTACTCCTACACCTCCTCCTAAACCTAAAATCCAAAAGAGAACCCCAGCCAAGAACCCTCATCCTAAGCCTCAAATGGCTAAAAAGGATAAACCTCCACAAAAGAAACCAAAGGGAGTCATTTTCAAAGAACCGATTGTGACTCAGTCTCAATCCAAAGAAGTCAAAGGAAGAGGAAAGAAGAAGGAATCAGAGCAACCATAATAATCTTCTTCCTCTGATGATTCCTTCAATCGGCAACTCTGGGAAGTAATGAGAAATCAAAGCTCAACGCATTGGTTGGCAAAATTACCTCACAAGCTGGCGCCTCAAGTTCACATCAAGTTGGCCAGTCCAAAGAGGCTACTTCAGGGGTTCCTTCCATATCACAGGCTCCAGAGGAAGAAAAGTCACAAATCCTCCTGAAGACTTTAATGTTAAGGAACTGAAGGCATTTAAACAGAAGGTATATGATTCTGAGTTTGCACATAGACAGTTTTATCCCATAGTATATGTCGACTTAGATTATTTGCTGAAGAGCTGTGGTTTAGATTTTCATCCTTTTCTTGGATTTTATGCTCCCTGGCTGAGTGTTCATATTCCTTATTCACCCTCTGTTGTGAAAACCTTCTACTGCAACATGAAATCCCACAACATAAAATCTAAGACTGGAGAATTGATTGAGGAAGCGGTATCTACCACTGTTAGGGATCAATTCATTATGATATCTGCTAGTATCATTAATGATTTACTTGGATATGTTGCACCTCCTTCTGATCCACCCACTATGTCAGCCAATGAAGCCTTCTGGCTTTTAAGACCAAATGACCCAATAGGCCCTCTCAACTTTAAACCTATTGACATTCCTAATTCTAATCGTGCCCTTCACTATATTTATTCTTGTAGCATTGTTAATAAATCCAAAAATTATAGCCATTTTCCTCAGAGAGATTACTATTTACTGGCCTCCTTTCTAGCCGGTCAGCAAATAAATATGGGGGAGATTATTTTTAGTGAGATGAGAAGATTTTGATTTTCTTCATCAAAATCTGCTACTATACCATACCCACAAATTGTGTCTCTAATTCTCAAGAAAAACAAAGTGTGGTATTTGGAGGGAATTGAGAGGGTAACTATTCCAAGGTTTGGCAAGACTCAATCGACACATATGAGTATCAATCTTCCAGTGAGTCAAACCAAGGCTACATCTCACAGAGAAGCTACTCCTTCAAGAGGTGATGAGGCTCAATCTGTTGCTCAAGGTTCAATTCCACCTCTATCTTTTCTGAATGCATTACTTTCCACTCATCTGACTGAAGTGATCAATCAAGCTGTGTCTGGTATGAAAAAGGAATTGAAGACTGAGTATGAGAAGTTAGTAAACACGATGGAGCTACAAGTCTTAAAGTTGATAGACAAGGTGAATACCAACTTTGATTTGATGTTCAAGACTCAAGACGATATGTCGAGAAAAATCACTGATATGGAGATCTTCTTATGCACTCATTTTCTGACTACGTCTTCTGAGGTGCCACTTGAGACTACTCCTGCCATGACTTCACCTCCTCATACACAGGCTCATGTTCTCTTCACCGATCTGGATTCCAATGTTGATGTCACTTATGATCGGTCACTACTACCACCACCTACAGCCTCTGTTCCTCAGCCATTATCTCCACCCTTTGAGCCAAAGCCAGTAGATCCTTCCACTGCCATAGTGCTCTTTACCCTACCATCTGATCTCTCTTTTCCTCAGCCCCCTTCTGATACTGACAAAATGGGGGAGAAGGATATGTGATGGGTTCTGAGCTATATAGTTTGATATGGGGTCTGACATGGGGGATATTGGGTAGTCTTTCAGAGCTATATAGTCTAATATGGGGTCTGACATGGGGGATATTAGGTAGTCTTTCTGTATTGGGGTTGGATTACTATTGTTTTCATTCTAATTTTGATGACGTGGTTGTATATGGGGTTTTTAATGGGTAGATGTTGATTGAAGTTTACTATTATACTTTTCAAGTTCCCTAATAGTTTATGTTTTATTGTTAAGTTTTATGTTCAGTTCAAATTCTTTCTGTGATACGGTGACTTATCTTAGTGTTTATTTGTCCATTAGAAGTATTGTAGGAAACATATGAGGTTAAGTGCAAAACTCTGAAAATGAATATAAATCTTTGTGAAATATGCATTTGAAAATGTTAATAATGTTTTTTCACAATTATCACTCTAATCAAAATTTTTCTTAAAACTCATCACAAAGGTTTTGTCATCATCAAAAAGGGGGAGAATGTTAGATTCCAAGTTTTAATGATAACAAAAGGTAATTGTGTGCAAAGTATGTTTTTACAAGTCTAAAGAGTGATTGCAAAGTTACCAAATGCATATGGAAAAGTTTAGAGATGTCTGCTGTCAGTTTTTGCTGATGCACTGAACAGCAGAGTTAACACTTAAGCAAAAACCTCTTTTGCACTCGAGCACTTGCAAGTGTTGGACAAGAAGTGTTTTACATAGAACAATTGCTGTCAATTTTACTGATGCACTCGAGCACTATAACCAACACTTGAGCATGAAGCTGTTTTGCACTCGAGCATATGAAAGTGTTGTACTAAAAGTATTTGATAGAGAGCAAAGTCAGAACAAGATAGCAACACTTCACTCGAGCACAGGTTCTGTACTCGAGTAATGGTAATATCTGTACCCGAGTCCTAGCAAGTGAGGGACTGCAAGTGTTTGGCCGAGAGTCATGCAGAATAGAGAAGCACAAGCATGCCCGAGTGAGAGTTCATGTGCCTGAGTGATACATCAGTACTCACGAGTGAGAAATCTTAACTCTCTCAATTCTGATGAAAGTGCTGAAGACAAGAGTATATTATAGAAGAATATTCTTCTCACTCGAGTAGGAGTAGGTATGCTCGAGTAAGGGCCAACATCACCTGCGAGTGCAAAATCACACTCTTGATAAAACTGGGTACGAGTGTTGTCTAAAGATGTGGCTCATAGTGTAAAATGAAGTAGCACCGAGCAAGGGGACCAGTGCTTGAATGAGGACCTACATCACTCGCAAGTATGAAAATGCACTCTCTCAAAATCTGTGGAAGTGCAAGTGATAAAACTGAAGCAAAAGGTGCAAATATGGTATTGCACTCGAGTGAGACATCACAGTGCTTGAGTGATACTCTGCCAGAAGCTAAAATGCACCAGTCTTACAGCGTTCAATCCAAATATGGTTTAATGATATTTATTCATTATATTTTCACTTATTATTATTATATAACATCATTTAACATGTATTATAAGTGTGATACAGAAGTTTGAACGTTTGAATTAGAAAGACACAGAGGAAGTCAAACAATGGTAGACAGCATCATTATGACTATCCAAGCACTTACCTACCGCGTTCAAAGATTTCAAACGTACGTATGCCGTTCCATTGTAAAATGCCCCACTCCACAATGATCATTATTTAAACGGGCAAAATCAAATATCTATAAATACAGAGTTCCAGAGACCATTAAACAACAACGAAGTGCAATATAAGAGAGTCCCTGTTATTCACATTTTCTTTGTATTCATATTGTTCTTCAGTGTTTATTATATTTGCTTTATAAGAGAGTCTGTGTACACTTCAAATTCTATTTTCATTTGATCTCAAGGTACTGGGACCTTGAAAGGGGAGATTTCCTTATGAGAGAAGCATTGAGAAAATTCCTAATAGGACTTTCTGCTCATAAGACTTACAAGATACAAGCAGAAGAGAACGTTGCTGCTTGTAAGACTTACAGTGGTGTAAGCAGGAGAGAACGTTGCTGCTCATAAGAGTTGTATACATAGCAAGAGAGAAAGGTCATAGGTTTGTTTTTCTGCACATAAGACTTGTTGTAAAGGGGAGAGAAATTTCTAGCATTTCTACTTGTAGTCCTTTGTAACCCCCTGCGGTAATTATATCCGAAATACGCGATTTAAAGTGAAATAGAGACCAATTAGAAACAAAACTATTTCAAAGTCCCATCTTCACGATAGGGTTTTCACAAATACCTTTCGAAATATAATACACATGGTCTCATATTCAAATTTCGAATACAATTACTATGCGAAGATAAATCACATTTATACCAATATCAGAGTGCACCATATAATCATCCCGGTAACCCCGGGTTTCATATCTTCGCTAAACAATCATAGGGCACATCCACCCTTTACAATCTTCGAATGGGGATTACACAGTTCTCCTCAAATACAAATACAAATACCCAAATGCTCATTCCAAATACATAATCAAATATTCTCATTCAACATATAACCAAGTATACATTCCACAATATATACAACTCCAAATATACATAATCCCAACCATAATGATAACCAACTACCAAATTGACAACCCGAAGGAGTCTTCGCCGCCCTTGGTTGCTTGCTCCAACCTCGATCCACCTACCCTGTCTAAAATGTTGGTAGGGGAGGGTGAGATTCTAGATAATCTCAGTAGGAAACAGATACCTATAAGCATGTATGATATGTGTTTAATGCATGACATGCTTGCAATACATAACTCACGTTCACACAATGACATATCTGCGTGCTCAATATTTCAACAACATACTCATGGCCATAGCATAACTAGAAACAGAGCTACAATCATTCATACATGTTTCACATAATCAAGCAAAGCAATACATGCATCAATACACAAACACAACATCAAAGCATGCAAGAGAGGTAAGTTCCCTACCCTTTTCTTTCCACGTATGCTCCAGCTCCTCCGCTTACTCGCGATCCAAATGAATACTGAACCCTATAAACCAAATCAAGGATATAGGGTCAATCTCAATTCCAAACCCTTACCTTTATATCACTTAAAGTTGGTTACCATTCACACCCCTTAGGTGGCTAAAATAAGCTCAACGAAAGCTTAAAGGATTGGGACGTACTAGGTTGGAAATCACCTTTCAAAATCACAAAATCCTGAAAAATGGGGGTTGGCTGCAGCCAAGACCCTCTAGCTGCAGCCAAAACACGCACAGAAGGTTTCTGGCTGCAGCCAAGAATTTCTGGCTGCGGCCAAAACGCTCACAGAAACTTTTGCGCTGCAGCCAGGATTTTCTGCTGCAGCCAAGGTAACTTCAAAAATTCATAACTAATTCCACAAAAATCGAAATGAGGTGATCCCAAAGCCAAATTAAATATTTTTAAGTCCTCTTCATAGGAAAAATATGGCTCATTACCAGAAATCACCACAAAAATCCAGATTTACACAAAATCCAACATTGTACCAAAACAGGGTCAAGTTTCGTCCCCAAACTTTGGACAGTTCAAACTCCCAGTTCAAAAAACGAAATGACACATATTATATGTCCATTTTGAAGCTTAAGATGTGAACTTCAAGACTGGAAAGTTTCAGAATTTTCTAACATCATTTGCCCATTCAAAACGGCAACACAAACAGAACTGCCCAAACAGACTTTCCACTGGACAGAATTCCAAATTTGTACAATTGGCTTCCAATGGTCCAATTTTCATATCAAACACCATTCCCATACAAATTTGCACAAGGAATCCATTGGAAACACCAAATCAACCAAATTCACATTATATTGACATGTTTCACAATGAATTGCAACATGTCACACAATTCACAATACCAACTCTACATTACAATCTCTTTCCATTTCAAATTCAAAACCAATTTCAATGATCAAGTACCACAACATGGCACCATTTCCAACATAAAACACATGACAATTCATGCATTTCACAATTCCACCAAAATCAGGGCAAAAATTCACAATTCACAAAACTCATCCACAAATCACAAAACTTAGATCAAAAGGCTTCAAATACTCACCTCTTCCTCTTTCCCAAACCAATTCTTTGATTCTTCATCTTTCCAAATTTCCTCAAGCCATCAAACACCTCCAATCAAGAATCTAAAACCATAGAGATGAAGCTCTCATCACTATGAACAACTTTATAGAAAGGTGTTTAAGCATTAGAGGACATTACATAAGCCAAAACTTACCTTGTTTCTTTCTCTTTCTTCCTTGAGCTAGGCGAAATGAAGAACAAGAGAGAGAGGTATGAAGATGAAAATGATGAAGATGATGTTCAGTTTTTGGGATGCCACAACCGACTAAAAAGTGAGAGGGAAGAGAAAAAACACTTTGAACATTTGACCAAAATCCAAGGGCTCACATCTTGCCACTTGTCAACATCTCACCACATCTCCTATGAGCTCACATGCACACAAGCACATGGGATTCCACCCCTTTGATCTATCACACAAATCAATCATAACCATTGATCTTGAAGTTACCAATGAGTTTCCTCTTCGGTAACTGACCAATCGGTCGGTAACTTTACCGTTTTGCCCCTGATTACGGTAATTCTCATAGAATCACCACCAACACTTCACATCTTTTCATTTAGCCACAATATGCGCCTTCCCTCTATTTTAAGTCAATTTAGATGTTAATCCATAATTGAGCTTAAATACAGGGTTTTGGCGCTGCTCACAGCACACACGAATCACATCGGGTGCCAACTCACACCATAATCTCCAAAAGGGTTTATTTATCACTAATCACTTCCGCTTTTGGAGTCATTATCTCTTAATCACAATTTGGGATCTTGCTAAACCGGGGCTTAGCAGTCCACTAATCTCAGGCTTATTCTCTAGCCTCAAGTCTCAAAATTCGGGGTATTACATCCTTTCTAGGACAATTGTTGTCTTGCAGTGTTCCTAGAGCCCACTGAATCTTGGAAGAATAGTGAAAATCTTAGTAGGTCTTGATCTCTGAGGACTAGACGTAGGCCTGGTTTTTGGCCGAACCAATATAACTCTCTATGTGCTTACCTTCTCAACTCTACTCTAGTTACAATTATTACCATATCACCACATCAACTAAAAAATTTATCACATCACCCAATTCATCGCCCCTCTTGGGTGAAGCTTGTCTCTTTAAATTAGTTCTCTGGTTCCTTACCCATAATCTCTGGTAAATCCTCTAAAGGATCTTCAGGCACCCCCAGTGAACCTTCCTAACCCTAAACCATCATCTTCAGATCCTTCAAGTTTAGATAATTCATATGAATCATTGGCATTTCCTGTCACTCCTATCTCAGCAGCCAAGCCACCTACTACTCCTTATGATTGATTCCACCTTTGTGATGAAGACAAAAAGGGGGAGAAGAGCCTGAGTGATTTTGTGATGAATGGCTAAGTTAATGTATTGATATATGGGTGTATGGGGCTTTAGGGCATTTTTAACTTTGAATTCTAAGTTTGATTATGTATTGAATTCTTCTTTATGCAATTTGTTTTGTTTATGCCATTATAGTTAAATTTCATTGAAGTTATATTGCATTGTGGGACTAATGAGTTTTTGATTGTATATGCAAGGTGAACAAGTAAATAAGAACAAAACTTTGAAAAGATCTTTAATAAGCTATTTCAAAAGAGTTTTCAAGGTTAAATTGAAGAAAAGATTTCATGTGAAAAGTATTTAAGAAGCATATGTTTGAAAACTCAATTCTAAAAACTTTGTTCAAAATCACCAAGTTTTGTCATCATCAAAAAGGGGGAGAATGTTAGATCACATATGTTTTGATGATAACAAAGATTGGACTAATGATAAAAGAGGATATGATAACAAATGAATTTGAACAAAGTAAATAAATGGAAAAGCATTAATTGAAGTAAGCACTGGAGTAATGAAGAAGATCTAAGAGAAAGAGCAAAGGAAAAACCTTAGTGGTAGTTTTTGTCTCTGTTTACTCGAGTGACTACTCGAGTAAGGAACATTGTTACTCGAGTAAACACTCAAGTAATGTTGAAAGAAAATGTTTTCGAAAGCACTGCCGAAATTTGGAAGAAGTTACTCGAGTAGCCACTCAAGTAATTTGCAAACTTATATGAGACATTACTAGAGTAGCCACTCGAGTAACACATGAGAAAAGCCTTTACTCAAGTAGCCACTTGAGTAACCAAGGCAAAAATCTTCCAGTAGCTCTCATCCAAGAAATGCAACAATTTGCTCAAGTAACCATGTGAGAAAAAGGCATTACTCGAGGGAGCACTCCAGTAATTTGTGGACTTATTTGATCCATTACTCGAGGGATCACTCGAGTAATCAGGTCAACAAAGAACAAGTACTCTCGGCCAAGAATTTGATGCAATACTCAAGTGAGTAATCGAGTAATCTGCAAAGTTATTTGGAATTTACTCGAGGCGTCACCTGAGTAAGATATGAAGAAAAGACATGGCCACTCAAGTAACTATTCGAGTAATAGGCTTACTAAAGGAGGCACCTGAGTAATGTGTAAAGAGAAGACATGGCCACTTGAGTAACCACTTGAGTAATCAGGTATTTCAAAGGTTTGTGATGTATCTTACTCCATGTCTTACCTGAGTAATATCTTGTGAAAAATGTTGAATTACTCACTGCCATATTTTTGATAGGTTTACTCGAGGGACTACTCAAGTAACAAGCATGATCACTCAAGTAGCCACTAGAGTAATGAGGTCCAGAAATCATGTTTTTAATCGAATGATTATTGATTTATTATCTATATGATTAATTCTTTATTGTACTAGTATTCTAGGTTCATTTGTAGAGAAACAATGAAGAGATCAAGCCAAAAATGAAAAGTCAAATAAAAGTCTGAACGTTCACCTACTGCCACCTACCGCAAACGGATATTTTTCAAATTTGAAGAATAGTCAACAGTTGCTACATGACTCTAACAGACATGTTTGAATTGCTTCCAACAGACATTACAAATCATTTATATATATGGAGCATTCAAAGAACATACTACAACAACTGAGAACAAGCAATTACACATCAATCAATATACTCTTTGTGCATTGTTTTCTTATACTCATTCATTGTACTTCAGTGATTATATATTTGTTCTATGAGAGAGTTTTTCATTACAAACTCAATATTTGTTATTGAGACAACTTAAGGATATGGAACCTTGAGTTGGGGATTTGATTGTAACGTGTAAGGGGGAGCGAGTGTCCAGGTAAAGGAACTTGCTGTGTACTGAGGTGCCAAGAACCCACTGAATCTTGGAGAATATAGTGAAACTCTCAAAGACGCACTGAGGACTGGAGTAGGTCAAAGTGGTTGTGGCCGAACCAGTATAACTCCTGGTATATACTTCGGTGATATTTCTCTTTGCTCTCAACTGCTTTAAATATTTTGTCAATTTTCTTATACACAACGAAATTTCTGGTATCACCCAATTCACCCCCTATTGGGTGAAATGCTTGCACTAATAAGGGTTTGGTCCTATGATAAAGCAGGTTTTAAAAAACATTCAAAACATGTTTAATACAATCTCACTGCCACTTTTTGAATCTATTTGGCCTGTTCGGTTTCGTTTCATTCATAAATATCAGAGTACTCAGCAATACTTCTTGACTACTCTCAAGTAATATTCAACATCTAGTAGGGTCTACAAGAGTTTCCCATACTGGGGATTATATACAATACACAAGTTTACATCATATAAAAACATATACAATGTTCCCAAGAATTGATAACCAACACAAGTAGCTAAATCTCCTAGCCGGAATTACTAGCCGCCCTTGGTTACCTACTTCTCTTTTGATCCGCTTGCCTTAGCCGTAGGTTAGTCATTACAAAGAGTGAGATTCAAATGAATCTTAGTAGTAACATTTAACTCATATGATACATAATAGCAAGGCATGTAAGCAAATCACAAAGCAGTATCATAATAGCATCCACAATAGCAATCACATATGTGACTTTTGTCATAATAATGACAGCTTTTATAGCAGTATGCACATTCATGACTTTCGTCACATTAACGATAGCTCTCACAGTTGTATTCATAATAACAACAACTTTCACAACTGTATTCACAATTATGACAGCTTTCATAGTTGTATTTACAATAAAGGCAGTTTTCACAACTGTATTCATAGTAGTATACACAGCAGTATTCACATTCATCACAATTCAATGATAAGCATATACATATAAAGCATTATACATGATATAAGAGAAAGAGTCACTTGTTAGAACCGGCTGATACCCAAGAGAGGGGTGAATTGGGTGTAAGATAAAAACTTAAGAACTTTGAAAATCTTTTCGCATCTTAGTAAAAGCAATAAGTATGAAGGTAATGAATCATAAATCAACAGTTATATTAAATAATATATGCTGGAAATATAAGAGCTTAGGGAAGAGAACATGCAAACTGTGATTTATCCTGGTTCGGTCCAATTTGTGATAGCCTACGTCCAGTCCCTAGGCTCCTCCTGAGATTTTCAAATCCACTATCTTCTTGTTTAATCTGAGCACAAGAAAAGCCTTTACAATCCCACAAGTTTAGCTTGGTACTTGTGAAACCTTTTACAAACTCTTACTGAAATGCTCCCCCTTATGGCAAGTCTTACAAGCAGAGTAATCCCGAAGATCTTCCTCTCCTGCTTACACCCCTTGCAAGTCTTAAGACCAGCAACATTCTCTACTGCTTACACCTTGTAAGTTTTACGAGCAGAATATCTTATTGGCAATTCTCTCTACAACTTCCCTCATAAGGAAATCAACCCTCTCAAGGTCCCTCTACCTTGATATCAATTCAGAAATACAGATGAAAGTGTTTATAGACTCTCTCACAGAGTGGATATAATGCTCACTGAAGTACAATACAAATAATCACTCTCTCAGTGATAAGTAATATAGAAGCTGCAGAACAGAAAGTGTTTGGGTAGAAGTAGAGGATTCATGTTTCCATCATTTTTCTAGTAGTTTCTCGCTATCTCGGTTAGCCATCGACTTTGAATGCTCTCTCATTTATAGTTGATGAAGATGATGACCATTGTGAACATTCGTCCGTTGGAGTCCTATTGCTTCATTTGATCGTTGTGTGCATTTGAACAACTAGTCGCTATCTATTGCTGAGCAAAGCATCCCGTTGAAGAGTGGGATGTTTCATTATGAGCTACACATCACGTTGTGGAGCATTGGTGTTTTAGACATTCGTTCATGGTAGGTCAATCTTTTGTCGTGGTAAGTAACCGATATTCGGTGTGTAATGATGCTGCCCGCCATAATTGACTCTTTCATTTGAATATGTAATCTCAACATTAAATTTCCTGTTTCACACTACAAAATGCTTAATTACTAATAAGATGAAGTGTTAGTCATGGGTATATTGGATCATTGGTCAAAAGCTGAATTTCTGGGTTTTGGGACTCATCACGTTGAGTGACAATATTTGCCAAAAATAACCTCCATTCTTGAAGATGCAATCCAAATGTTTAATCTCCTATTTTACACTTGAAATATATGTTAGTTAACGTTTAGGAACAATAACAAGTGAAAACATAATGAATGTATAGCATTTAACCACGTTTGGATTGATGGCTATGAGAGTCTAAACTTTCTGCGTTTTGGTTCTATCAGGACTTCACTCGAGTACAAAGAAGCCTTACTCGAGTGCATGTATAATTTCATGTTCTAGCTTACTCTCGGGCAAACACTTGTTGCTCTTCACTCGCAGGACTTGAGTGCAATTTTGGACATCACTCGAGTGCACTTCTTATTTTCACGTACATGCTTCTTCTCGGGTTAACACTTTCATGTCAATACTTGCATGACTCGAGTGCAATTCTGATCCTCACTCGAGTGTGTTATTCAATGCTCGAGTGTTGCTAAATTTCTCCACACTTCAACCGCTTCTGGACAACACTCACATGACATTTTCCAAGAATGCGTTTTTGCACTCATGAGTGATATGGGGCCATGTCAGACTCAATTTATTTCTTTGATTCTAAATATGGAAAATGATGTATTAGAAGAAAGCTCTTGTCATATGCATTCGAATACAAAAAGAATCAGCTCCACACTCCTTGTATTCTGCAAGTTATGATCGAAAGTATGTCTATCGCACTAGACTGCACAAGTGTCAACTTCAAGAAGGCATAGCTCCTAGAATATAAGTTCAAATTAGGCAAATTACCCATCTATGTAAAGCTCTTTAAGTCTAGTTTCATATGGCAGTAGTTTCATCTCAATCTGATGTGTTGTTTTTGAGTTATTCTCAAAACACTGAACCTGTCTTGAAAAGTGACGGCGATTTCACTGTCAACTTCTATGGATCATATCTCCTTCATCTAAGCTTCTTTAAATATGATATTGGTGTACATTTTTCGTGCTGTGAGTCTTCTTTCATATGCCAACTGTTTTGAGTCAATGCAACGTGTGGTTTGAGAGATATGGCTAAAATACTGGACCTCTACCAAGCCAAACAAAAAACATATTAGAACAGAGTGCTCCAATACTAGAGTGTGTTCTTGCTTCACTCGAGTGCTACAGTGCTGCATTTGCTATAGAGAATCTGCACTTCCTCTTTGTTCTTTGAGTGCTATAATGCTACAGCACCTGCATGCTACAATGCCACACTCGAGTGCTACAGTGCCTTACTTGAGTTATTGCTAAAGTACCACCGCTACAATGCCAACTGCTACAGTGCCAAACAGTGCCTCAAATTTTTGAAATCTCTAAAATTACTTCTAATAACTTGAATCTTGATATTCTCAAAGATCTTACAAGTTCTTCTTTCGTCCATATCTTTCTTCTTGATTTTCCTCGTGATAATAATTCTCCATAACTCAGTCAAGATATCTTATTTTGTTTTCTTGACTACCTTCAATCTTCTTCTTTCTTTGCTTGGCTAATCTTCAATCTGTTGGAAATTGTGCCCTAAGGGCCAATCATTGTACTCTGAACATTATTATTTTAATGAAATTTCTCCATTCTATTATCATATTATTTGCATGTTAACTATGATAATTGTATCCTTGGATAATTCATAAAGATTGTCCTAAAATGTCCCTGGTCGGTCATCTATGTGGGAGCAGAGATGAAACAAGATCAGTATGACTTTGATATGATATGGAGATACGAATCAAAGTCTTAGGCACTTGTAAGAGCACAAGGTGCTGGCCGACCCACTATGAGAAAGCTACATGGATCAAGTCATAAGCTTTTCTCATGTATAACCACGTCACAATGCCCTTAGACCTGAGGTCATCATGGATTCCTTCATGAGAGTTGCTAAGCTTTGAACTAGTCAAAAGTCAGTTTGACCGAGTGGTGATAAAGGCTACAATCGGGCTTGGTGGTTTTTCATGTGGAGGAATATGAATTATCAAGATGGAATTTGTCCCTCACATTAGTAGAGAGATATTACTGGGCCCCTCGATGAGTGAGTCTGAGAAATGTATGGCCATACTATGATGGAAAGGAGTTTTCGTCTCTATTATCAGGCTACTCAGGAATTGAGAAAGTAATGGTCAGGAACAAGAGGATGACATTATCCATGCCTTATCCTTGATCGGTATATCATGTAACAAAAGGGACGTGACATGGTTGTATGACATGTTGCATTATGATAACGATCCTCATATGAATTGGGTAGTTGTAATGTCTTGCTAGAGGCCGCTAGCAACTTTTGGGTTAGTATAGTTATTGGCCCACTGCCAACTTCATATGGGCCAACAAGGTCACACACAAGAATGGCCCAACACGAGATAATGTTTAATTTAGGGTGGACGAATTTTATATTTATTTATATATATAATATAAAATTCATTAATAATATTATATAGATATATATTTTCGAAATATATATCTTATATATATATATATATATATTATATGATATTATTATATTATGTTAGTTTTAAATTTAATTTATTAAGATATATTAAATTTAATAACTAACATGATAGAGATATAGTATCTTAGATTTAATTTATGAAGATAAATTAAATTTAATGGCTCTTTATTTGAATTAAATAACTAGGTTAAATTAAAACTGTTGGACAGATTTAATTTTAACTGAATTTATTTAATTAGCTCATCAAGATAATTAATAGTTAATTAATTTCAAAATTAATGATGATTAATTTTGAAATTTGAAAATAGCCCTCATAGGTTATAAACTTGATAGAGCAGATATATTGATATGCATATGAGAATTGAGAGCCGCAGGGGAAACACTAGGAGGCATTAGAGGCGCCAGCATATAGTCTTGGTTGGAGAGCATTCATGTGGATACCAGTAGAGGGAGCAGACCTGACTTGTTGGCTCCTAGAGATTGTGAAAACCTTGAATCATAAAAGGTATGAATCCTTCCAACTTGGTTTAAACGCCATTGATAGATCCTCAATTAGGATTGGTAAAATTTTAAAATTCTTCCGCTGTGCCTGCCGATTCTAACAGTGGCATCAGAGCCAGATCAATTGTGCGTTTAAACTGAGTTTATGTTCTTATACATGTGATATATATGGGATATATATGTGTGTTCATAAGAAAATGTCCGAATATGTTAAATCGAAAAGGAATATATTCAATGTTAATGTGTGTTTTTCAGATAGTGCTGTATGTTTATGGAATTTGGTGAAATTGTTTCGATTATATGTGATATGCTTAAGTTTCAATTTTGCCACTGGCATCGCAATTTATATTCTGGATTTGATCTGAAGTAGAATTCATCATTTAGGTTTCGAATAGGTGAAGAACATGGCGTACAGACACGTTAGGGTCTCTGATCGGATTTAGGGATTCAAAACTTTGGGGTAAACAATCCGAATCAGAAGCGTACTGGGCTGTTGTTTTTGAAATTGGGCCGAAATCCCTTAAGACAATCCAATCAGGTCAAAGTTCGGATATCTATTCGTGTATTAGGGATCTGAAACTATAGGGAAGACAATCCGGATCAGAAGCGTTCAGGGCCATTGTTGTTTTGTTTTTGAAGACAATCCTGATCATAGCGGGACCGCTGTGACTACCTCTGCGTAGTGCAATATAATCTGATCACGACATTTATTGCTTTTCATATTGTATGAATTCTTGTTGTGGTTTATTATTTATACTTGTTGGGTATAGTGAACAACATGGCTTTAGAATTTTACAAAGGGTTGTAATATTTAAATACGGCCTGCGTGCCGTGCCTTTCTCTAAATACTCTCAATGTACATTCTCTTCTCTTCTCACTCCCCTCGAATGTTTAAACAAGGTTTCTCTCAATGTATTTCTTTTTTTTATTCAGAGAAGTCCTCTCATTGGCTTGGGAGGATTTTAGGTTAGGTAAGCCATGTTGTGTCACGTTTAAATTATGGTTTTGATAAGATCATCGCATGATTACTTTTATGTTTATATGTATTTATCTATATGAGATATGACCACGATTGGATCCATATAAACAAAACGAATTAATTAAGCCCTCTGAATCAAATCTTAAGTCATAATGCCATCAATTAATGAATACTTGTCAAAACCTAGATCGCTCAATTGTAGAAACCACCAAAGTGGATGCACTTGAGTTATCTTGATGAGACAAGCTTGAGTAATGGTGCTGCTCATAATATTCATTATTGTTTTGACTTAACTGAGATTAACAAAACGGTTTTGAATCTCAAGGCATTAGATAGGGTTAAACATGCCGGATCATATGATGATTAAATCCCATAAAGATCTAAGAGTTACATGTGATGTAACTGGAAAATAGGTTAACTACCTAAATAACTTGAATTTAAGCGTCTTGCCAAAGCGAACTTAAGTTTAACCCAAATATGGATCTTAGCCCACTAATTATTGTATTGAGGGTTGTTAATTTAATGGGAGATTACTAACTAACTTTACATATTTTAATTGTAGAATCATGTCGACTTGTAATACTACTACACTATTATTGTGATCAGTCCTTGAGAAGGACAAACTCAATGGGACAAACTTTCTTGACTGGTTCAGGAACTTGAGAATTGTTCTCAAGCAGGAAAGAAAGGCTTATGTCTTAGATCAACCCATTCTTGAGGAGCCTACAGCCAATGCTCCAAGAGCTCAGAGATATGCTTACACAAAGCATAAGGATGACTCTATGGATGTAGGTTGCCTGATGCTTGCCACTATGGTTCCAGAGCTCCAAAGAGATCTGGAACTCATGGAGGCTCATGAGATGATTGTACATCTCAAGGAAATGTTCCAGCAACAGGCAAGGCAAGAAAGGTATGAGACCATAAAGGCCTTACATTCCTGCAAAATGGCTGAAGGTGCATCAGTTAGTACTCATGTGTTAAAGATGAAAGGCTATATTGATCACCTTGAGAGGCTTGGATTTCCCATGAGCCAGGAGTTAGCTACGGATCTGATCCTCAACTCACTCCCGGAGAGTTATGACCAGTTTGTTTTGAACTACAACATGAACAACATGGAGAAATCAATTTCTGAGCTGCATGGAATGCTCAAAACTGCTGAGCAAAGCATTTAGAAAAAGCCTAGCACAGTTTTGATGGCTCAAAAAGGAAAGGGTATGAAAAAGAAAGGGAAGGGCAAATGGAAGGGTAATGGCTCAGGTGGTAAGACCAAAAAGTCAAACAAGCCTGAAACCAAGCCTGCACCTAAGAAGGCAAAGCCTCCAAAGGAAGGAGTCCGCTACTTTTGCAATGAACCCGGTCATTGGAAGAGAAATTGCAAACTCTACCTGGAAGATCTGAAAAAGAACAAGAAGGATAGCGAGGCTATCGATTCAGGTATTTATGTTATGGACATTCATTTTTCTACTTTATCTATATGGGTATTAGATACTGCATGTGGTTCTCACATTTGTACAAATGTACTGGGTCTAAAGGACAGTAGAAAGCTGAAGAAGGGCGAGGTGGACCTACGAGTTGGAAACAAGCAAGAGTTGCTGCTTTAGCCATAGGCACTTATGAATTAGTTATGCCCAGTGGGCTTTTGTTAGTTTTGAACAATTGCTATTATGTTCTTGCTTTGAGTAGTAACATTGTTTCTCTTTCTTATTTAGATAATGAAGGTTATACTTCCATTACTAGGAATGGTAAATGTTCTATTTATCGTAATGACATTTTCTATGCTGATGGTGATTTGCATGTTGGTCATTATATATTAAATTTGGAACATCCTAATAATGGGAATATCTATAACGTAACTACTAAGAGGATAAAATCAAACGATTTGAATCCGACCTACCTATGGCATTGTCGTCTAGGCCACATAAATGAGAAACACATTTTTAAACTCTATCAAGATGGATTTCTAAACTCATTTGATTTTGAATCATATGATACATGCAAATCTTGCTTATTAGGAAAGATGACTAAGGCACCTTTTATTGGGCACAGTGAGAGGGCCAATGAATTATTGGGCCTCATACATACAAATGTATGTGGACCGTTAAATATAGCTGCCAGAGGAGGTTATGTCTACTTTATTACATTTATATATGACTTTAGTAGATATGGCTATATCTATCTAATGAAACATAAATATGAATCTTTTGAAATGTTCAAAATATTCCAAAATGAAGTACAAAACCAACTTGGTAAAACAATTAAAGCACTTCGATCTGATCGAGGTGGTGAAAATTTAAGCCAAGAATTCATTGACCATTTTAGGAGTTGTGGGATAATCTCATACTTGACTCCTCCAGGAACACCACAATGGAATGGCATTTCTGAACGGAGGAATCGAACACTATTAGATATGGTTCAATCTATGATGAGTCAAATAGATCTTCTACCGTCCTTTTGGGGTCATGCCCTAGAGACAGCTGCGTTCACACTAAATCGTGTTCCATCTAAGGCAATTGAAAAGACACCATATGAGATATGGACTAGAAAGAAACCAAGTTTATCTTTTCTCAAAATCTAGGGATGTGAGGTATATGCTAAGCAACAAGCCTCTGATAAATTAGTAACCAGATCCATAAAGTGCCTTTTCGTGGGGTATACTAAAGAAACAAAAGGATACTATGTCTATAATCCCACCGATAACAAAGTGTTTGTTATTCGAAATGGTAAGTTTCTAGAAAGAGAGTTTGTCTCTAAAACAACCAGTGGGAGCAACGTACATCTCGAAGAAATTGGAGAGCCACAAGATAGTACAGAACCACATATGGAAATTAGAGAAGACTCACAACAAGTTGCTGAGCCTCCTCAAGTAACACAAGGTCCATAAAGATCTGATAGGACATGGCATCAGCCTTAGAGATATGGATTTCTGATTACTGAAGGCCATGATGTGTTGCTCATTGAGCAAAATGAGCCCACCACCTATCGAGAAGCCACAGTGGGACCAAACTCTGAGAAATGGCTAAATGCCATGAAGTCTGAAATGCAATCCATATACGACAATCAGGTATGGACCTTAGTCAATCCACCTGAAGGTGTAAAAAGCATTGGGTGCAAATAGGTTTTCAAGGAGAAAACTGACATGGATGGCAATGTAAATGTCTTTAAGGCACGACTGGTTGCAAAAGGATTCACTCAAACTCATGGTGTAGACTATAATGAAACCTTTTCCCCAGTTGCAATGGCCAAATCAATCAGAATCCTTCTTGCCATTGCAGCATATTATGACTATGAAATATGGCAGATGGATGTCAAAACAACCTTCCTTAATAGAAAGCTGCTTGAGGATGTGTACAAGACACAACCTGAAGGTTTTGTGCGTCCAGAGGACTCTGGTAAAATTTCCAAGCTTCAAAGATCCATTTATGGATTGAAGCAAGCATCTCAGAGCTGGAATCATCATTTTGATGAAGTAATCAAAGAGTTTGGATTCATTCAAAACATCGATGAACCTTATGTTTACAAGAAGGTTAGTGGGAGAATAGTTGTATTTCTAGTGCTTTATGTAGATGATATCCTACTCATTGGGAATGATATTCCTACCTTGCAGAGTGTCAAGTCTTGGTTAGGAAAGTCCTTTTCAATGAAAGACTTAGGTGAAGCCACCTATATCCTAGGGATTAGGATCTATAGGGATAGATCCAAAAGACTAATAGGCCTAAGTCAGAGCACATAAATAGAAAAGATACTGCATAGGTTCAGTATGCAAGATTCAAAAAGGGGTTACATGCCCATGTCTCATGGCATCCATCTTAGCAAGGATCTGTGTCCTAGTACACCTGATCAGTTAGATCACATGAGTAAGGTTCCATATGCCTCGGCCATTGGATCCATCATGTATGCCTTGTTATGTACCCGACCTGATGTCTCGTTTGCCATAAGTATGACCAGCAGATACCAACAAGATCTTGGTAAGGGTCATTGGACTGCCGTCAAGAATATCCTAAAGTACCTAAGAAGGACTAAGGACTTATTTTTGGTTTATGGTGTATTGGATGATGAGCTCTGCGTAACCAGTTTCCAATCTGGATATGTATTCCTCCTGAATGGTGGAGCAGTACACTGGAAGAGCTCCAAGCAGAGCACTATAGCAGATTCTGTAACAGAAGTTGAGTATATAGCAGCATCAGATGCAGCTAAAGAAGCCATTCGGATCAGAAAGTTCATTATTGAACTAGGGTTAGTGCCTACCATCTCAAATGCAATAGATTTGTTCTGTGACAATAGCGATGCTATTGCACAGGCCAAGGAGCCTAGGTCACATCAAAGGACCAAGCATATACTTAGGCGATTTCATCTTATTAGAGAAATCAATGATAGAGGTGATATAAAGATATGCAAAGTAATAGGAGAAGATAATGTTGCTGATCCTCTTACTAAGCCACTTGCACAAGCAAAGCATGAGCGTCATGTTTGGGCAATGGGAATTAGGCAAATTAATGATTGCACCTAGGGAAAGTGGGAGGATGGTGGAAATTGTGCTCTAGGGCCCAATCATTGTACTTTGAACATTATTATTTTAATGAAATTTCTCCATTCTGTTATCATATTATTTGCATGTTAACTGTGATAATTGTATCCTTGGATAATTCATAAAGATTGTCCTAAAATGTCCCTAGTCGGTCATCTATGTGGGAGTAGAGATGAAACAAGATCAGTACGACTTTGATAAGATATGGAGATACGAATCAAAGTCTTAGGCACTTCTAAGAGTACAAGGTGCTGGACCGACCCACTATAAGAAAGCTACATGGATCAAGTCATAAGCTTTTCTCATGTATAACCACGTCACAATACCCTTAGACCTGAGGTCATCATGGATTCCTACATGAGAGTTGCTAAGCTTTGAACTAGTCAAAAGTCACTTTTGAGCGAGTGGTGATAAAGGCTACAATTGGGCTTGGTGGTTTTTCATGCAGAGGAATATGAATGATCAAGATGGAATTTGTCCCTCACATTAGTAGAGAGATATTACTGGGCCCCTCGATGAGTGAGTCTGAGAAATGTATGGCCATACTATGATGGAAAGGAGTTTTCATCTCTATTATCAGGCTACTCAGGAATCGAGAACGTAATGGTCAGGAATAAGAGAATGACATTATCTATGCCTTATCCTTGATCGATATATCGTGTGACAAAAGGGACGTTGCATGGTTGTATGACAGGTTGCATCATGATAACGATCCTCATATGAATTGGGTAGTTGTAATGTCTTGTTAGAGGCCACTTGCGACTTTTGGGTTAGTATAGTTATTGGCCCACTGCCAACTTCATATGGGCTTACAAGGTCGCACACAAGAATGGCCCAACACGAGATAATATTTAATTTAGGGTGGACGAATTTTATATTTATTTATATATATATATAATATAAAATTCATTAATAATATTATATAGATATATATTTTTGAAATATATATATCTTATATATATATATATATGTATATATATTATATGATATTATTATATTATGTTAGTTTTAAATTTAATTTATTAAGATATATTAAATTTAATAACTAACATGATAGAGATATAGTATCTCATATTTAATTTATGAAGATAAATTAAATCTAATGGCTCTTTATTTGGATTAAATAAGTAGGTTAAATTAAAACTGTTGGACAGATTTAATTTAAACTGAATTTATTTAATTAGCTCATCGAGATAATTAATAGTTAATTAATTTCAAAATTAATGATGATTAATTTTGAAATTTGAAAATAGCCCTCATAGGTTATAAACTTGATAGAGCAGATACAATGATATGCACATGAGAATTGAGAGCCGCAAGGGAAACCCTAGGAGACATTAGAGGCGCTAGCACGTAGTCTCGGCTGGAGAGCATTCGTGTGGATATCGGTAGAGGGAGCGGACTTGACGTGTTGGCTCCTAGAGATCGTGAAAACCCTGAATCATAAAAGGTATGAATCCTTCCAACTTAGTTTAAACGCCGTTGATAGATCCTCACTTAGGATTGGTAAAATTTTAAAATTCTTCCGCTGTGCCTGCCAATCCTAACACAATCTTCTTTCTTTGCTTGGCTAATCTACAAGTTATGCAACATTAAATATAGTGGTTAGTCAATATAGAAGATTGATATATTATGCAAACTTTTGCTCTTAATATTTCACATTTATATTTGACATCATCAAAACTAATTATATCTAACATCACTACCTTGTTCTTTCAGTTCATACTTAGACACTGGTTTCTTACGCTAAGGGTAGATATCAAATCCAATAAGTCATAATCAAAGGTGATTAGTTATTCCCTATACCAATTCTTAACTCATAGACACTTAGAGTTGGTTATCATTTGAGACCTTTAGGTAGATGTTAGGATCGGTCGGCATAGCAGATGAATTTAAAAAATTTCGCTAATCCCAATCAAGGATTTGTCAATGGCATTTAAATAGAGTTAGGAAGAATCGTATCGTTCTTTTCATGCATTCTTGGATTTCAATCTTTAGAAGCCAACACATCGTTTAACTCCCTCTACCGGTATCCACATGAATGCTATTTCAACATAGACTGCGTGCTAGTGCCTCCAACGTCTGCTAGGATTTTCTCAAAGCTTTGAATTCTCATCTGTTTGAGTTTTCCTACCCCATCAATTTTATAACCCATGAGAGCTATATTCAGATTTTAAATTTAATCTTGATTAATTTTGAAATTAATTAACCCTTAATTATCTTGATGAGCTAATTAAATAAATTTGGTTTAATTAAATCTATGCAATAGTTTTAATTTAACCTATTTATTTAATTTAAATAAAGAGCCACCAGATTTAATTTATTTCATAAATTAAATCTGAGATACTATATCTCTATAATATTAGTTATTAAATTTAATTTATATTAATAAACTAAATTTAAAACTAATATAATAATATTATCATATATATATACATATATATAAATATGTATTTTGAAAATACATATATATAATATTATTAAACTTTAGTATCACGAATTTTATAATATATATAAAAATATAAAATTCGTCCACCAAACAGTGTCTCGTGTTAGGCCATTCTTGTGTGAGGCCCTATAAGCTGTAATCCCCCACCTTGATAACCGTAATTAAGATTCGAAAATGCATAATTTAAAAGAATTAGAGACCGACGATTACGTTTTTCTCAAATCTCTTTTCTAAAATTCATTCAACATGGTCTCAGATTCATCTTCCGAATCTAATTACTCTGCGCAGTTCAATCACATTCATACATATCAGAGTGCATAACCAAATTCCCGGCAACTCCCGGGTTTCATACATGTATAAACTAAGGGTTGTAAGTTCCAACTAGGGGATTACATGACCAACATCAACGTAATATCTATATTTCAAAAATAAATAGTATTCCCAAGTCCAAAATAGATAACCAACAACCTAACAACACATCTCTACAAGATCCTAGCAGCTCCTGGTGGTTCGCTTCTCCTTGGAGCCACTTGCCCTATCTGAAATGTTAGTCAATGGAAAGAATGAGATTCAAAAGAATCTATGTAGTAAAAAATCACTCATATAGTGTATAAACACATAGCATATATGATCATGTTAAGCAGCATCACAATGTATCATGGCTTTCGCCACAAACAACAGCACTCATGGCTGTAATCTCTTTGCGTCAGCTTTCGTTGCGATCTTTATGTATCACAAAGTATCCTATGCGTCAGCTTGCGCTGTGAACTCAAAGCATCACAATGTATTCACAAAGTATTCTCAATGCATGACAAACATACATACAATGTTTCACACACAGTATAAGAGAAAGAGTCACTACCTGGTTCTTTCCGAACGTGCTCTGGCACGGGTCGTTCACGAATAGGGGAAATATCAAATCCTGCAATTCCAAATGCACCATTTAGACACTTCCATAGTGTTTCTTGGGGTTATATGAGTCAATAATGAAAATTTACAAAAATGCCCCCGGGGACCCGGTCCGGGCCCACCGTACCCGGTCCGGTTGCACTTTTCCCGAAATTCTAATATGGGCTATCCTAACATATTTCTGCCCAAGGAATCCATTTCCGGACTCAAAATTATCAAATTCAATGTAAAATTACAAATTTACCCTTGGCAGCCCTACTTCAAGGGTTTCAGGGGCGTTTTCGTAATTATGCTTTTTCAGCCTTTTCCGAAAAAGTGACCAACTGTAACCCCACCTAATTTTTGCTCCTGAACTCAATGGAACCATCAAATCATTGAAATTCCAACTCTAAGACCCATTTCTAGAGCTGGCCGAAATTTATGAGCTCTTCAGAGAAAATCGGGGTTTTACGATTTCGGCTCCGTAAACGCGTTCCTTTCTACTCCTAACCACTTTATTAACCATTACATTAGGTTAGAACTAACATTAAGACCCAATTTGGTCAGCATAACCCCTAGGCCATATCAATTCCAAACTTTAAAACCAATGGCAATCAGGCAAAATTTCACCGATTAAATTGCCCACAGCAGCCAAAATAAGCAATATATGAAAGTTTGGAAGTTACCTCAAGCTCCCACTAGCTTTTCCCAAATTTGGCTGATCCCTAGCCTCTTTGAACCATGAAATTCTTTGCTTCAAAACCTTAAAGAATAAAGAGGAGTAGCTTAGAGTCGGAGTTATACGCGTTAGGAGCTAAATCGTCGGAGAAATCGGCTTACCTTGTGAGATTTCTTCCCTTTCTCTCTCTAAACTCTCTCACCTTCTCTCTCTTGTTTCAGGTCTGGAACAACATGAAAATGGCTGGAGAAGGAAGGCTGATGGTATTTAATATCATATATTATATGATATTTAATTATTGATTAATTTCCAACAATTTCGGATTTTTCAGAAATTCTGGCAGATTTCTGCCCAAACTTTGAAAAATCATAACTAATTCTAGAAATATTGAATTGGAGTGATTCCAAAGCCTCTGGTCCCTTATTGAGTCTAGTTTTAAGGAAAAATATAGAATTTTTCTTCATGGAATTACAAAATTCCCAGAATTTCAATCTTTGCATGCTGTTCCAGAAAATAATTAATTTCACTGGGCAAATTTCAAAAATCCATAACTCTTATCTGAAAAATCAAAATGATACAAATTATATGTCCATTTTGAAGCTTGACATGTGAACTTTAAGACTGGAAAATTTCAGAATTTTGAGACACCATTTTACTATTTACAACATCCATACAAAGTGTCTGCCCTGTACAGAATTTCAACTTTTGCACAATTGTTCCCAATGGTTCCAATTTCACAATAAACACTCTCGCCACATGAATTTTCACAAGGAAGCCATTGGAATCATTAAAATATCCAAATTCCCATCACACATTCTCTAAAAATGTTTATTCAACAATAATTACATCCAGTTTTGAAGTCATTAGCCCTTAATCACTTTTTGGGATATTACATAAGCCCATATGAAGTTGGTAATGGGCCAATAACTGTGCTAATCCACAAGTCACAAGCAATCTCTAGCAAGACATTACAACTACCCAATTCATAGAGAATCGTTAACACTATGCAACCAGTTATACAACCATGTCATGTCCCCTTTTGTCACACGATATTTCGGTCAAGGATGAGGCATGGATGATGTCATCCTCCTATTCCTGACCATTGTTTTCTCAATTCTTTGAGTAGTCTGGCAATAGAAATGGAAACTCCTTTCCATTGAAGTGTGGCCATACATTTTTCAAACTTACTCATCAAGGGGCCTAGTAATATCTCTCTACTAATATAAGGGACAAATTCCATCTTGATCATTCATATTCGTCTGCATGAAAAACCACCAAGTTCGATTGTAGCCTTTATCATTACCTAGTTAAAGGTGACTTTTGACTAGTTCAATGATTAGCAACTCTCATGTAGGAGTTCATGATGACTTCAGGTCAAAGGGCATTATGACATTGTTATACATGAGATAAGCTTATGACTTGATCAATGTAGCTTTCTCATAACGGGTTGGTCTAGCCCCTTGTACTCTTAAAAGTGCCTAAGACTTTGATTCGTATCTCCATATCTTATCAAAGTTATATTGGTGTTATTTCATCTTTGCTCCCGTATAGATGACTGACCAGGGACATTTAGGACAATCTTTATGATTTATCCAAGGATACAGTCATCACAATGAACATGTGAATAATATGATAACATAATGGAGAAAATTCATGAAATTAATAATGTTCAAAGTATATTGATTGGCCCCTAGGGCACACTTTCTAACATCCTCTCACTTGCATTAGGTACAATCATCAATTTCCCTAATTCCCATTGTCCTAACACGACACTCATTCTTTGCTTATGCAAGTTGCTTGGTAAGAGGTTCAGCAACATTATCTTCTCCTACTACTTTGCATATTTTATATCATGTCTATCATTAATTTCTCTAATAAGATGAAATCGCTTGAGTATATGCTTGGTCCTTTGATGTGACCTATGCTCTTTGGCCTGTACAATGGCACCGCTATTGTCACAAAACAAATCTATTGGATTAGGCACCACCCCTAGTTTAATAATAAACTTTCTAATCAAATGACTTCCTCAGTTGTTTCTGATGATGTAGCTATATACTCTACTTCTATTGTAGAATCTGCTACAGTGCTCCGCTTAGAGCTATTCCAGCTTACTGCTCCACCATTCAAGGGGAATACATATCTAGATTGTGATTTACGGTCATCTTGGTTAGTTTGGATATACTAAAAATAAGTCCATAGTCCTTCTTAAGTAGTTTTGGATATTTTTTACAGCAGTCCAATAAACCTCACCAGGATCTTGTTGATATCTGCTAGTCATACTTAAAGTAAATGAGACATCCGGTTGAGTACATAACATGACATACATAATGGATCCAATAGGCAAGGCATATGGAACCTTGCTACTCGATCTCGCTAATCAGGTGTACTAGGACATAGATCCTTGCTAAGATGGATGCCATGAGATATGGGCATGTAACCCCTTTTTAAATCTTGCATACTAAACCTATGCAAGATTTTGTCTATGTATGTGCTCTGACTTAGGCTTATTAGTCTCTTGGATCTATCTCTATAGATCTTAATCCCTAGGATGTATATGGCTTCACTAAAGTCTTTCATTGAGAAAAACTTTCCTAACCAAGTCTTTGTTAGGATTGGCAAGCATAGCGGAAGAATTTTTAAAATTTTTACTGATCCTAATCGAGGATCTATCAACGGCATTTAAATTGGGTTAGAAAGATTCGTACCTTTTTCAACTTAAGGTTTTCACGATCTCTAAGAGCCAACACCTCAGGTTCGCTCCCCTACCGATATCCACACGAATGCTCTCCAATAGAGACTATGTGCTAGCGCCTCCAAATGTCTTCTAGGGTTTCTCTTGTGGCTCTGAATTCTCATGCGTGTATGAGTATATCTGCTCTATCAAGTTTATAACCTATGAGGGTGATAGAGCTCAATATTTATATATTTTTATTAATTAATCTTAGGCTTTTGTGGCACTTAATTGAATATTTTAGGCATAATCAAGTGTTAAAGTGATATTTTAATGAAAGGATAATTTAGGAATTATAGTAGTTAAATTGTTATATTTTTAATTAATATTTGTTATTCCCATTATTCTTTAATTGTGAACAAAAGATATTACCTTTGTGAATATAATTTTGTAGGTAATGACAAGGCACAACTCATTTTAACCTAAAGACAATTGAAGAAATGAGAAGGCAAGTGGGGACCAAAGAAATGAATAGAGTGGCGGCTGAATAAAACAAGGAAAAACCAAATTGAATAAAGAAGAGAAGAGAGCAGCCAGCCGAATTGATGAGGGAATACACCAATGGATTAAAGAACAAAGCTATTGAATCAAAATAAAGAGAGGAAATAGCGTGAGTAGGAGCTGGACCGAGCTAAACAATTGAAGAAGAAGGAAGTGTTGAGCCAAAATAATTGACCAAGAAGCAAGTGGACCAAAGTGAGCAATTAAAGAATTTAATGAAGAGGTGTTGACCAACGAGATGAATTGATAAAGATTAGGAAAAGAGAGATGTGGGCTGACGTAAGATGGGAAGAAAAGAAAAGAAAAGAAACGAGAGGCAACTGAGAATTTAATTGCAGATTGAGGATTGGGCTTGACAAAGGAGGGGACCACGTCAATGAAGGGCATGCAACACCGAATTAAAAAGAGAAAAGAAGGCCCAAATGAATAGAGAGGATTGACGTGGAAGTACTGGGTCGAAATGCAGCTGAGGAGCAATTTGAGTAATTAAAAGCAAAGAGGGTTTGTCGGCTGGACAAGAGAGGAGCACCGAATGGAATAAAGGGTTTGATGGCTGGGTGTGAAAGGAGACACGAGATAAAGAATAAAGGGGAGATGGCGGCTGTGATAGATGGAGAGAAGTGAGTGGCGGCTAGATAAAAGGAGAGTGAAAGGGAAGACAAGAGCACCGAATGTGAAAGAGGAGAATGCTTGATTGAGAATTGAAGACCAAGGAGTATTTTAAAGGGATTTATAATTGCAGCTGCACTTGAAGAGCTGTTCAGTGCTTGATTTCATGGCTAATTTCTTCCTCTTTCATCAAGCTTCATCTTCCTCCACCATGAGTAGCTAAGCTTTGGTGATTTCCTTGAGTTGGGTAATGGTTTGAGCTTCTAAACTTCAATGGAATTCCTTAAGTTCTCTTTCTATTGCTTGGTAAAGTATGTGATTATGATTTAGATTATTCTATGCCAAGAGAATAAACTTGGTAGTTGAGCTAGGAGTTGATTAATTAAGCTTTGTATGATTCAAATTTGGAGTAGGTTGAGTTGTTTATTCCAACTTCGTTAAGTGGATTGTAAATGATTAAACTAAATGTGTTGAACATTTGTAATGATAATTACAAGCTAGAATTGGAAGTTGATTATTCATCTCCTTGAGTCTGAATTATTTGGTGGTATTCATTTAATTGCTTCGGTAGAATGAATTCAATTATTATTGCAAGTACGGAGCTAGTGGTAACTTAGTTCCATCCTTTTGACTCATATTGTGGAATTCATATCATTATCAAGCAAGGAAGACTAAAACCTCAACTCAAGGGAATCCCATTTCATCATTATATTAGTTAGTTGAATTTATCTTGTTGTTAGTGTTAATTTCAATTCCTTTTGCTTCTTTGTCTTGAAAACACGAAAAAAAATACAAAAATATTGCTTTAGCTTAGATTACTTCATTAGTTTTAAAATCAAATTCTCAAAATGATTTCTCACAACGTTAAGGCTTTTTATCACTTTACTACTTAGAAACTTGGAAATTAATCTCCTCACAAGAACGACCTAGGTTGAGCTACTATGCTACATTTTCTAACCTATTTTTATTTTGAGAACTCACACGACATGAGTATATCTGCTCTATCAAGTTTATAACCTATGAGGGTTATATTCGAATTTCAAAATTAATCTTCATTAATTTCAAAATTAATTAACAATTAATTATCTTGATGAGCTAATTAAATAAATTCAGTTTAAATTAAATCTGTCTAACAGTTTTAATTTAACCTATTTATTTAATCCAAATAAATGGCCATTAGATTTAAGTTATCTTCATAAATTAAATTTGAGATACTATATCTCTATCATGTCAGTTATTAAATTTAATATATCTTAATAGATTAAATTTAAAACTAACACAATATAATAATATTATATAACACACACACACACACACACACACACATATATATATATATAAGATATGTATTTCAAAACAATATATCTATATAATATTATTAATGAACTTTATTATATATATATATATATAATATAAAATTCGTCGACCCTAAATTAAATATTATCTCGTGTTGGGCCATTCTTGCGAGCAACCTTGTAGGTCCATATGAAGTTGGCAGTGGGCCAATAACTGTACTAACCCAAAAGTCGCAAGTGGCCTCTAGTAAGACATTACATCTACCCAATTCATATGTGGATCATTATCACGATGAAACTTATCATACATGTTAGAACCGGCTGACACCCAAGAGAGGGGTGAATTAGGTGTAAGATAAAAATCTTAAGAACTTTGAAAATATTTTTGCATCTTAGAGGAAGTAATAAATATGAAAGTAATGAATCATAAATCAACAGTTAATATATGCTGTAAATATAAGAGTTTAAGGAAGAGAGTATGCAAACCATGATTTATCCTCGGTCCAATCTGCGATGGCTTACGTCCAGTCCCCAGACTCCTCCTGAGATTTTCAAATACACCATCTTCTTGTTTAATCTAGGCACAAGAAAAGCCTTTACAACCCACAAGTTTAGCTGGGCACTTGTGAAGCCTTTTACAAATCTCTCACCAAGTTACTCCCCCTTACACACCGTAAGGTTACAACCGAGTTACTCGCCCTTACACACCTCGTAAGGATACAACTTTGATGATGAAAGATTACAATCAATCTTCTCTCTCAGAAGTGAATAGATGAATACTGAAGCACAATGCAAATAATCTCTCTCTCAAATATACATATATAGAAAATGGATAAGAATAGAGAGCAGTTGGGTTGAAGTAGATGATTCATGATCTTTGCATGTTTCTCGTTGGTGTTGCTCTTCATTGAATGTTCCCATATTTATAGATGAGTTGAGATAGCCATTGGAAGCATTTCAACCTGTCCGTTAGATTGTCGTAGCTTCATTTGACTGTTCTTCAATTTTGAAAACTAGCCGTTGTGGTTGGTGAACGCTTCGCTTCCGTAAAGTGAACTTTTGACTCTTCACATCATATCTTCATTGTATTCCTAATTACTTAAGTGATCCCTCGAGTAATGGATCAAATAACTCTACAGATTACTCTAGTGATCCCTCGAGTAATGTACTCTTCCATATCTGATTACTCGAGTAGTCCCTCGAGTAAAGTCTGTCATTTCTTGGCCGAGAACTACTGGATAATTTCTTCTCTGGATACTCGAGTGATCCCTCGAGTAAGCTCTTAAATAACTTTGTAGATTACTCGAGTTGTCCCTCAAGTAATGGCATTCAAATCTTGATCGACAACATTTCCAACTGCATTACTTGAGTGGTCCCTCGAGTGAGGTTTCAAATAATTATGCATATCACTCAAGTAAGCCTTTCAAGTGAATTCTTGATTTTGATTTGAAACATGGCAAGTTATATATCATCGGAAAGCCCTCATCATCTAAATTCTAATACAACAAGAATCACCCCCAAACTCACTTTTTATAGAAAGTTATTTCCACAAGAATACCTTTCGCATTTAGACAAAGTCTGAAATCACGAGCATTAATTCCAGAAGGCATAGCTCTTAGTATATAACTTGCAATATAAAAAATTATATGTCCATGGAAATCCCTTTTAGTCTACTTTCATATGGCACTCGTTTTCTCTCAATCCAATATGTATTTTAAGATTTATGTTCAAAATACCGAACATTGTTCTTGTAAAAGACGCTGATTCATGTGTCAACTTCAACAGATTATATTTCTCTCATTTGAACTCTTTTGAATGAGATATGGGTGTCCATAGTTTGTGTTGGGAGTCTAGTTTCATATGCCACCAGTTTCAGATTAATCGGATGTGTTGTTAGAGAGATATGTCCAAAATACCTAACCTCTATCCTACCGCATGAAAATAGAGTACCATTACTCGAGCGGTTACTCGAGTAATCTTCAATTAACTTTCCAGATCACTCGAGTAGCCACTCGAATAATCACCTCCAAAATGAGGCTGTGCCATATTACTCAAGTGATTACTCGAGTAATCATCGTCGAAGGTACCATAACTTCCGTATACATCAATTTAGCTCGTATTCACCCATTCCAACCTCCGGTATCACTTCTAAGAGCTTGAATCTTGATATTCTTCTTTCTTCCATCTTTCTTCTTCTTTCTTCAATCTCTTTCTTCTTGTTTTGCCACTTGATGATCATTCTTCATAACCCAACTAGGTATATTCTTGAATTGATGATCATTCTTTATAACCCAATTAGATGTCTTCTTGAATATCTTCAATCTTCTTCAATCTTTGCTTGATTAATCTTGAATCTTGGTATTCCCATTATATCTTAAAATTTCTTCTTTCTTTAGTCCCTTACCTCTTGATTTTCTTCTTGATGATCATTCTCCATTTATGAGGCATTATAAGCAAAATAACATCAACCCGCCATCGGGTATATGATTAATCTACATTATATAGAATATTAAATATAGTAGTTAGTCAATGAAGAAGATAAGTATATTATGCAAACTTTTTGCTCTTAATATTTGATATCTATATTTGACATCATCAAAAATATTCATATCTAACATTATCCCCCTTTTTGATGATGACAAATCCATCAAGAAACATATGTATGAATTATGAAAACTAAGTAAAAGCAATATATTTTTCTTGCCTTTCTCTCCCCCTATTTGACATCAACAAAAAGTTTGAAGCATAGATAGGAAAAGATCTTAAAGAAGCAAATATAAAACCGAATTAGAAATGCCTTTCTCTTTGTCAATCAAAATAAATATATCAAGAAAGTAGTTTTCTTTCCCCTATTTTGAAGGTAACTTGATGCCAATGAAAAATGGTTTTCATAAATTTGAAACAATTTGGAGAGATTTTCAAGAAAACTTTCATAATCAAAGCAAATTAAAGTCAAATATATGAAAAATATTCTCAAAATATAAAGAGAGGGTTTATAAATGCTCATTTACCAAGCTGATGATTGATCCATGAAATCCATTGCCTTCTTTTCTTGTTGTGTGGATCCATGATGTTGTGTTCACCATACTTTTGTTGCGCAACTCTGATGAATCAAGTTCATAGGAGTGAACTATAGTTGGCTTAGTGGTAGACCCTAAAGTGTGCTCAATAGGAAGTTTAGAAATAGCCTTCCTTAGAATGCTACTAAAATCATCCTAATTTGTGCCTTTTGTTGTTTTGAGTGTTGCAGACAGTATTAAATCATCTTTCCTCAAAGTTGATATATTATCCTTTTAGTGTGTTGAGGAATGATCTAGCATAGAGCAAATTCTCTTGCTATAAGTAAAAGCATTCTTGCAAGGAGAATGGTTAGTGCAATCGAGTATTAAATTTATTGCATAAACCAAAGTCATCCTTTCTATATGATATGTTAAAAATTAAGATCATGAAAGGAAAATATAAGAATAACTCATCATCAAAACTAATTAAAAGATAATGAATTCAGATGAGTATGTTAAAATGATTTTCTTACAATAAATGAGATGAGCTTTTAAGATATAAAACACTTGTGTATGTAAACCACTCCCTTAATGAATGCATGTCTTAAAAGGAAATCATTGTGAGTAATACAATTAATAAATCTCTTGGATTAGTAAAATCATTGGAAATTTTGTAGAGAGAATGATTATGAAAATATTAAGATTAAAGATAAATCAAGTTTTGAAAATGATGATGCTAGTCAGGGTTTTAAGCTTGTAACCCTGTATCCCTCGAGTAGTTACTCGAGTAATTCCACTCAACCATCACTCGAGTAATGCGACTCAGAGAATTTCAATTAAGTAAGAATACAATACCTCACTCAAGTAATATCGTAATCACTTGAGCCATAATCCTCTGAAGTTCGTTGATACATCGTTGGATACTCAATGTCTGATTATGTGATCAGTACTGAGAGATTCTAAAGCATAATCTCTGTAAGCACTTTAGGATACCAAGATGAGCTTGGAATAAGGCCTTGAACTTTTAGTTGATCAAGTTACAGAGTTTCTAATCTTGCCATTTACAGAAGTGATGAACTCAAAATTATTTGTAGCAAGCTCTGTGTGATGGTTGAAGCTCTCTCTCATATAGCCTTGGACAGATAGACCACAGAATGAAGGACCAGGGAGACTAACTCAAGCAAAGTGTTGTTTCTCATTTATTCTTGAAGTCTCAGTTCTCATCCTCTATGCCTCTTGTATTAACTTGGAGTGAGATTCAAGCTTAGTTGGAGTAATTGCAAATTACTTGAAGGTCTACTTGAAGTAACTGCAGATTACTTAAAGTAAGTCCTGTAGAAGTATATATATACCTCTTGTTCTCTGACAGATATGATCTTTTCAGTATTCTTCTCCTCCTTGCTTATAATATAGGCCATTATGTGGTCATTCTTCTCACTGAAGTAAGTGAAGTTATTGGCCTTATTTGCCATAGCTCTAGTGTATGTATATCAGATAATGTAATGGAGATCACACATAGAGCTAAGATTGAAGTTGAGAATCCCCATAGGCTTACCAAGCTTGATGATTCTGTGCATCTCAGCATCTTCCTTTGAACATCTCTATTGGCTCTATATCACAGTAAAAATGTTTGATCACCTTGAAACGATAAGGAAGGTGGGTAGGAAACAAAGATTCATATTGGCTAAACTTTTTCTTGGCCTTGAGCTATTTTGAGATGAATCTTGTCTAGGTTCACTTAAGAGATTTTCCTCCTCTTTCTCTTTCTCTTTCTTTGGTTGCATCACTAGCTAGTTACTTGCTAGTGATGTGGTGTCACTTGAGTGAACCACAGATTTTGCTTTTGCTCATATTGCAACACTACCAGTCACACCTCCTCTATTAGCCTCTGATCTTTGTATCCAAAAGTAGAGCATTTTGATTAATTCCTGCATAAGTATATGCTCTTTGGTACCCAACTTTCTCTTGGGTCCATATAATATTAAACATTATAACTCTTATACTCTTGTACAATTGAATCACATGATATTTGAGCAAAGAGTATAATAATCAACAAAGACCAAAATATAATTTTACCTAATTAAATAAATTCAAGCAATTGAATCATAAAGGGTAACAAAAAAATAATACCAAGAATGAAGATTTCAAAGATCAATGACAATTTGTAAATACACTTTAAAAATATGTCATTCAAAAGATTTTCATGCAATTCATGATCAAAAGAATAGAGAATCTATCCATGATGACCAATTTTTATGAAAGGATAAATTATGAATGAAATCAAGTTTTGCAAGAATGATAATGAGATATGCAAATTGTTTCAAATCTCAGATGTAATTTCAAATCATAACAATGCATTGTAAAATTCAAATTTTGAATATATGCAAAACTCATCTTTGAAATATGTTTATAATCAATGTTCATGTTGAAAATGGTGGAAGTCAATAGTTTAAATCTACATATAGCAGAAAGCTTCTCTTTTAGAGAACAAATAATATAACATGTTAATCATTAAAGTTAACATGTTGAAGAATTTTCCAAAGAGCAAGAATCATATGGATAACCAAAAGGATTAGCTTGATTGACATATACAAGTACCATTACTTTACTATTGATTTATAGACTATCTTGATACTTAGAGTTATGTCTTGAAAGATATGAATATTCAACTCAAGAATTCAAATATATGACACTGTTTACTCAAAGATAGATTTTACCAATGGTGAATGTGTTTGAGCAATAAATGAGTACAAGAATTTATGTGTGATGAAGTACATACTCATTAGTCCAAATGACTAGAGTACAAGAGTATCATCCAAGTAAGTTATTCCACAATAATGGTTAATGCATTAAGATTCAATGCACTAATGAACATTCATAATGCTTGAAATAACTTGGCCAACCAAAGATTTATACATTAGGCACAGGCTTTCACATATAGAATTATTTTCTTGGGCATACACTTGAAATTCATATCGATAGTTAACTTGTTAGACATAAGGTCTAACTTGTTAGAAAATAAAGATTGAGGAGTTCGAGCAGTAACAGGGTTAAGATCAAAAGACAATATGTGAATGATGAGGAAAGCTCTAGTGGATGGATTTGAAGCATTTATGACTTTTAGTATACATCAATATTAACTTCCAATTTTGAAACCGATTTAAATGCAAACAATATATGAATAATTTTCAAATAATGCGTATGCATTTTTATAAACAAGATGAATTGAAATCTAAGTACACTTTTGAAATGTGCATTTCAACACTCAAATACATAGAAAGATTATGCACAATTTCACTTTCAGTCCATTTAGCAATCTAAAAATATTTTAAAAACTATAAATGATTGATTGTTAATGGTATGCAATAAAGAACAAGTTCTTCATTACTCAGATAAATAATTTATATAAGCACAGTATAGAGTAAAGAGTAGATATCACCATAATTTTTCTTGTCCTTGTGATAGCTTGCTTGGTTTTGATAGAATAATATTGATCTCCCTCCTTTGCATACACAACACCAAAATCCAAACTCCATAATTCAGCATCATCAAGATATGAACTTGTTTTTATGTGGCTATAGTCTTGAGAAGCCTTTTTCTTATCCTACAGAACTGTATAAATTTCTTTTCTTCATGGTATCCAACATTGATTGGATCCATTTCTTGTTAGCTTGTAGCAATCAAGATAAAATTCACATGCTCTAAGAATATAAACAATTCAAGGTAATTGAGCATAATGAATTAAATATGTCTTTATGCGTAAAATAAATATTTTCTTTTTAAATCATTATATATGCATAAAGAATCAACCTATTGAGCATTGCAATCCCTTTATAAATAAATCTATTAAGAGGCTTTTTAAGGGATGCAAAAACATAATTTCAAAATCATTTGCAAAGCTTATTCCTAAGGTTCAAAAATATAAAACCTCAATAAATATTATAGATAATAGCATATGAGGTTTTATCATTTTGTACCTTTGTCTTAGATACTTGGAGGACTGCTTTTGCTTATCCACTGCATCTTTCTATGACGTTGATACTTTGAATATCTTGCTTTGGGTGCTAGCAACATTCTCTCAAAATATATAGACTCCAAGAGTCTTGTACTTGATGCTTGAGAGAGATCCTTTTCTTGTTCTTCTCAAGATAGTTGAATGGTACTCTATGGTAGTCCATTCTTGAGGTGGAATGTACTCCTTTTCTCCATTGCCATTCTTTGTGGTTAAACTTTGCAGTTTCAGGAATGGGTGATCCGAGAGTTCTCCTAATTGATGTGAATCTCCATTTAGGTGCATTAGGAACTCTTGGAATCTTCTTCATTTTCTTTGTACCCTTTTGTACATTCTTTCTAGAATCAATCTGCACACATGAAACACCAGATGGACATTTTGGTACCCACTTTGTTTTGGGTACTTGAATGTTTGCATTGGACTTTATTTCACTTTTCAGAACCCAAGCATATTTATTTCTCACATTAGAATTTCTCTTAATATAGCATGTGTGAGAAATATGACCTGATTTACCACAATAATTGCAAATAATAGAATGATATGCATTATGAGTTTTTATGCAAGTATTGAGAAGGTCATGAGAGTATAAACTCGAATGGATATTATTTGAACATTCTTTCTTCCTAACAAACTTTCCAGCATATTTGAAAATAATTTTTCTTTTCTCAATAGAATCAACAATTGGTTGAAAAACAATCTTATGTAGATTATGAAAATCAGTTTTACGAAAATCACATGAATAATTGGAACTTTTTACCTTAAGTTCATCTTGAGATCTGGAGAGTGATTTTTCATGTCCGTCTACAATGAGCTCTTTTCGGAAATCCTCTTCCTCTTGTCTATCCATGTTGACTGTATAGAAGTGTCTTATGATTTCTCCTTCTTCATTATCAACTTCCAATTGTTCATGCACCGTAGATACACAGCTTGTAGTTTCACATGAACTATCAACACTTTCAACTTCAACACACTTGTTAGAAGTATATATAGAATAAAGAGTATCCCAAATATCTCTAGCAGTAAAGCAAAATCTAATTTTCTCAAAATCATTTTCGGTTAAAGCACTATACAGAATTTTCATTGCTTTAATGTTCAATGAAAGCATTTTCTTTTCTCTTTCTGTCCAATCCTTTCTCAGTTTGAAATCAAAGACATTTGTAAAAACATTCCACATATCAAAATAAGATGCTTTTATAAAACTAGTCATTCTAGCTTTCCAAAACCAAAAATCAATATCTTTCACCATAGGTGGAATTGTATAGTCAAAACCTTCAAAAAGCATATAACACCCAAAATCAGCCATTATAAGCTCTTGAGACAGTTAAGTCTTTTAAACAAGAGTCCAGCTCTAATACCAAATGTTAGAACCGACTGACACCCAAGAGTGGGGGTGAATTAGGTGTAAGATAAAAATCTTAAGAAATTTGAAAATCTTTTTGCATCTTAGAGGAAATAATAAATATGAAAGTAATGAATCATAAATCAACAGCTAATATATACTAAAAATATAAGAGTTTAAGGAAGAGAGTATGCAAACTGTGATTTATCCTGGTTTGGTCCAATCTGCGATGGCTTACGTCCAGTCCCCAGACTCCTCCTGAGATTTTCAAATCCAGTATCTTCATGTTTAATCTAGGTACAAGAAAAGCCTTTACAACCCACAAGTTTAGCCTGGCACTTATGAAGCCTTTACAAATCTCTCACCGAGTTACTCCCCCTTACACACCGTAAGGTCACAACCAAGTTACTCGCCCTTACACACCCCGTAAGGATACAACTTTGATGATGAAAGATTACAATCAATCTTCTCTCTCAGAAGTGAATAGATGAATACTGAAGAACAATGCAAAAAATCTCTCTCTCAAATATACATGATATAGAAAATGGATAAGAACAGAGAGTAGTTGGGTTGGAGTAGATGATTCATGATCTTTGCATGTTTCTCATTGGTGTTGCTCTTAATTGAATGTTCCTATATTTATAGATAAGTTGAGATAGCCATTGGAAGCATTTCAACCTGTCCGTTAGAGTGGTATAGCTTTGTTTGACTGTTCTTCGATTTTGAAAAATAGCCGTTGTGGTTGGTGAATGCTCCGCTTCCGTAAAGTGAACTTTTGACTCTTCACATCATGTCTTCATTGTATTCCTGATTACTCGAGCGATCCCTCGAGTAATGGATCAAATAACTCTATAGATTACTCGAGTGATCCCTCGAGTAATGTACTCTTCCATATATGATTACTCAAGTAGTCCCTCGAGTAAAGTCTGTCATTTCTTGGCCGAGAGGTACTGGATAATTTCTTCTCTGGTTACTCAAGTGATCCCTTGAGTAAGCTCTTAAATAACTTTATAGATTACTCGAGTGGTCCCTCAAGTAATGTCATTCAAATCTTGACCAACAGCATTTCCAACTGCATTACTCGAGTGGTCCCTCGAGTGAGGTTTCAAATAATTATGCATGTTACTCGAGTAAGCCTTTCAAGTGAATTCTTGATTTTGATTCGAAACATTGCAAATTATATATTATCGAAAAGCCCTCATCATCTACATTCCAATACAATAAGAATCACCTCCAAACTCATTTTGTATAGAAATTTATGATCACAAGAATAGCTTCTGCATTTAGACAAAGTCTGAAATCACGAGCATCAATTCCAGAACGCATAGCTCTTAGTATATAACTTGCAATATATCAAATTATATGTCCATGGAAAGTTCTTTTAGTCTACTTTCTTCCATCTTTCTTCTTCTTTCTTCAATCTCTTTCTTCTTGTTTTGCCACTTGATGATCATTTTTCATAACCCAACTGATATATTCTTGAATTGATGATCATTCTTTATAACCCAATTAGATGTCTTCTTGAATATCTTCAATCTTCTTCAATTTTTTCTTGTTTAATCTTGAATCTTGGTATTCCCATTATATCTTACAATTTCTTCTTTCTTCAATCCCTCTTGATTTTCTTCTTGATGATCATTCTCCATTTATGAGGTATTATAAGCAAAATAACATCAACCCGCCATCGAGTATATGATTAATCTATATGATAATACAATATTAAATATAGTAGTTAGTCAATGAAGAAGATAAGTATATTACGCAAACTTTTTGCTCTTAATATTTGAAATCATCAAAACTATTCATATCTAACAATACAACTATGTCACGTCCCTTTTGTCACACGATATATCGACCACGGATAAGGCATGGATAATGCCATCCTCTTATTCCTGACCATTACTTTCTCGATTCATGAGTAGCCTGACAATAGAAATGGAAACTCCTTTCCATTGTTGTATGCCCATACATTTCTCAGACTCACTCATCGAGGGCCCAGTAATATCTCTCTACTAATGTGAGGGATGAATTCCATCTTGATCATTCATATTTCTCTGCATGAAAAACCACTAAGCCCGATCGTAGCCTTTATCATCACCCAGTCAAAAGTGACTTTTGACTAGTTCAAAACTTAGCAACTGTAACCCCCTTCATGATTAAGGCCGAGATTTAGTTCATAAAGACGTAATTGATGTAGAATTAGAGACCTTAGATGATTTTGGGACTTAAACAAAATTAAATTTCCCAAAATCATGGCTTACAAAAACTTTTACAAAATTTATTCATGACGGTCTCATATTCACATTTTAATACTAAATGGCTTGTACAAGTTGATTTCATTCACAAATATCAGAGTATAAAGAAAATTCCCGACACACTCGGGTTCCATTCATTAAATAAGGGATTTAGAAAGGCACAAAGCCCACAATTCATTACCCTTAACTTTGGGATTACACAAAACTATACTACCAATCCCAATATACATAATTGTTTCCCAAAAATATCCAAAAGATATACATGATAACCAATAACCCAAAATATACATCTAAATCAGAGCTTTATCCGCTCTTCGTCGCCCGCTTTCCCTTTGATCCTTTGCCCTGTCTAAAACATGGTTTTTGGGAGAGTGAGATTCTAAGGAATCCCCGTAGTGTCAAATCAATCATAGTATGTACAACAATAAGGCATGAAATCAAATCATTATCCACACAAGCAACTACAATGGCAGTTACAACGGCAATGGTTAGTATGACACATGTCATCCCTTACGATTGCTCACGCTGTATTGCATCACAACAATCCCTACAATATATTTCACCACAGCTGGGATTCATATAAAGCATTTCATCACACAAGCCATACAGGCAAGATTCAAAACTCACAGCCCACGGCTGGATTAACAAACGCCGCCCCACGGGTCGAATTCACAAAGTTCCATGTCGATTACAATGGTAGTTCAACGGCTGACCTAGAGATGACCATCGTCAATCCCTACACGGCTCACACTGACCTGGTCGTGCTGTAATGGACCATGGCACATTCACAATTCATAGTTCAATGATAAGTTATGCATACCAAAACATCATACACAACATGAGAGAAAAGTCACTACCTTGATCCTTCCGGGTGTACTCTGGCGCCGGTCTCTCCCGCCTAGGGCAAATGTCGTATCCTAGAATCATGATTAGGGACGAAGAGTTATATTCTATTCCAAGACTTATTTAACTTGAAACACTTAAATTTGGTTATCATAATTGACCCTTAAGAGGCCACAAATGCCTCTAATAAAAGCCCTAAAAGGTTGGGAAACAATAGGTTAGAGATCTCCTTTCGAAAACTCAAAGTGCTGGAACACAGGGGTTGGCCGCGGCCAAAATATGGTCGGAGGGCCACTGGCCGCGGCCAGCCACTCTCCCCTGATTCTTGGCTGAACTTCCAAAATTCATAACTAATTGTAGAAAAATCAAAATGGGGTGATTCCAAAGCCAAATGAAAGGTATATAAGTCCTATTTCAAGGAAAAATATGGCCCATCACTGGAAATCACTACATAAATACAGAATCACCAAAAACTAAACACTACTCCAAAACAGAGTTCTGTTTCAATCCCAAACTTTGGACAACCATATCTCACAGAATACTAAACGAAATGACACAAAATATATGTCCATTTTGAAGCTTGGGATGTGAACTTTAAGACTGGAAAGTTTCAGAATTTTCCAACACCATTTGGTCATTCAAAACGCTCGTACAAACGGACTGTGCAAAACAGAGCTCAAATAAGACAGATTTCCAACTTTTCCCAAGTGATCCAAATGAATCCTAAATTAATAACCAAGCTCATTCCCACACAAAATCACTCAAGGAATCCAATGGGAATGTCAAAATCACCAAAATCCTATTCCATTATCATGCTTTGGTTTTGGGTAACATTAAACACTAAACTCTCAAAATCTCCAAACTTAACAATTTCAAACCCAATCAAATCTATCTATCCAAAAATGCATTCCAAACATACAAATTCCATACCAAACACATACCAAACTCCCAATGGCCCTCATTTTCGAAAATGGACCCAAAATTCCAGAAAATTCAAACTATTTCAAATGGTATGAAACTTAGATAGATAGATAGGTCTCACTCACCTTATCAACTTTCTTAAAGGGAGTTCTTGATTCACCACTTCCCAAAATTTCGTGTGGCCACAAATCAGCACCAATGGACCAACTACCACCACCAAAATGAAGCTCTTATGTCAAGGAATAACTTTAAGGAAAGGTGGTTAGCAATAGAGATCATTTTCCTTACCTTTTCAAAGCTTTTCTCCCTTCCTTTTGCTGCCAAAAATGGCGCCCAGCAGAGAGAGAGAGATGAGAGTGAGAGATGGAGAGAGAGGACGAGAGAGATGAGAGGGAGGAGGAGTGAAGAAAGAGAGAAAATGATTATATTTCCCTCTCCCATGCTTGTGCAGTAGAAAAAGAGGGAAGAAGAGAGAGAAAACACATTTTAAAATACTTTTGACTTTTCTCATATTCCTCCCCATATGTGAGCTTGCCATGTGTCCACTCCTCATTGGCTCTCACTCACTAAATCCCCAATTAGCTTCTCTAATCCATCCATTAGCCATTCTAAATACATTTCTCATTTCTCTCATAGTTAGTAATTAATTTCTCCCTTAATTACCAACTCATGACCAATAATTCCATTATTCCAATTTTTCAATAATTATGACATATTAATTAATAGTGCCATAAAACACATAATAATTCAATTTAAATTCATAATTATCCACAATAATCATGATTTGCCCTTAATCAAAAATTGGGATATTACAGCAACTCTCATGTAGAAATCCTTGATAACCTCAGGTCTAAGGGCATTGTGACAAGGTTATACATGAGAAAAGCTTATGACTTGATCCATGTAGCTTTCTCACAGTGAGTCGATCCAGCACCTTGTACTCTTACAAGTGCCTAAGACTTTGATTCGTGTCTCCATATCTTATTAAAGTCATACTAGTCTTATTTCATCTTTGTTCCCGCATAGATGACCGACTAGGGATATTTTAGGATAATATTTATGATTTATCCAAGGATACAATTATCATAGTTAACATGCAAATATATGATAACAGAATGGAGAAATTTCATTAAATTAATAATGTTTAAAGTATAATGATTTGTCCTTTGGGCACAATTTCCAATAGTCTTAACACTCTAAAAGGTAGGAATGTCATTCCTAATTAGTAGGATGTCATCTACATAAAGCACTAGAAATACAACTGTGCTCCCACTAACCTTCTTGTAAACACAAGGTTCATTGATGTTTTGAATGAATCCAAACTCTTTGACTACTTTATCAAAACGATGATTCTAGCTCTGGATTGCTGGCTTCAATCCATAAATATATCTTTGAAGCTTACAAACTTTACTAGAGTTCTCTTAACGCACAAAACCTTTAGGTTGTGTCATGCACACATCATCAAGGAGCTTTCTATTAAGGGGACTATTTTGACATCTATCTACCATATTTCATAGTCATAATGTGCTGTAATGGCAAGAAGGATTCTAATTGATTTGGGCATTACAATTAAGGAAAAGGTTTCATCATAGTCAATACCATAAGTTTAAGTGAACCTTTTTGCAATCAGTCGTGCCTTGAAGACATTTACATTGCCATCTATGTTAACTTTCTCCTTGAAAACCCATTTGCACACAATGATTTTTACATATTTAGTTTGATCGGCTAAGGTTCATACCTGATTGTCATACATATATTGCATTTTAGACATCATGGCATTTAGCCATTTCTCAGAGTTTAGTCTAACAATAGTTTCTCGATATATGGTTGGCTCATTTTGCTCAATGAGCATCACATCACGGCTCTCAGTAATTAGAAATCCATATCTCTAAGGCTGATGCCATATCTTATCAGATCTTCATAGACCTTATGTTACTTGAGGAGGCTCTGTAACTTCTTGTGAGTCTTCCCTGTTTTCCATTTGTGGTTCTGTACTTCTTGTACTTCTTTAAGATGTACCTTACTCCCACTGGTTCTTTTAGAGATAAACTTTCTTTCTAGAAACTTACCATTTCAAATAACAAATACTTTGTTATATTTGGTATTGTAGACATAGTATCGTTTTGTTTCCTTATGATACCCCATGAAAAGGCACTTTGAGGATTTGAGCGCTAATTTATCTAAGGCTTATTGCATAACATATACCTCACATCCCTAGATCATAAGAAAAGATAAACTTGGTTTCTTTCCAGTCCATATCTAATATGGTGTCTTTTTAATTGCCTTACATTGAACACGATTTAGTGTGAACACAGCAGTCTCTAGGGCATGTCTGCAAAAGGATGATAGAAGATCTGTTTGACTCATCATTGATCAACCATATCTAATAGTGTTTGATTCCTCCTTTCGGAAACATCATTACATTGTGGAGTTCCTAGAGGAGACAATTGTGAGATTATCCCATAATTTCTAAGATGGTCAATAAACTCTTGGCTCAAATATTCACTACCTTGATCGGATTAAAGTGCTTTTATGGTTTTGCCAAGTTGGTTTTGTACTTCATTTTGGAATATTTTGAATATTTCAAAAGATTCAAATTTTTGTTTCATTAGATAAATATAGCCATATCTACTAAAGTCTTCAATAGATATAATGAAGTACATATAACCTCTTATGGCAGCTGTATTTGATAGTCCACATACATATGTAAGTATGAGTCCTAATAAATCAGTAGCCCTCTCACTATGCCCAGTAAAAAGTGCCTTTGTCATCTTTCCTAATAAGCAAGATTCACATGTATCTTATGATTCAAAATCAAATGAGTTAAGAAATCTATCTTGATGGAGTTTAGAAATGCTATTGTTATTTATATGGCCTAGATGACAATACCATAGGTAAGTCAGATTCAAATAGTTTGATTTTACCTTTATAGTAGTTACATTATAGATATTCACATTATTAGGATCTTCTAAATTTAATATATAATGACCAACATGTAAATCATCATCAGCATAAAAAATATCATTATGATAAATAGAACATTTACCATTCCTAGCAATGGAAGTATAACCTTCCTTATCCAAATAAGGAAGAGAAACAATGTTACTACTCAAAGCAGGAACATAATAGCAATTATTCAAAACTAACAAAAGGCCACTGGGCTGAACTAATTCATAAGTGCCTACAGCTAAAGCAGCAAGTCTTGCTCTGTTTCCAACTCGTAGGTCCACCTCGCCCTTCTTCAACTTTCTATTGTCCTTTAAATCCTACATATTTATACAAATGTGAGAATCACATGTAGTATCTAATACCCATGTAAAGGAAGTATAAAAATGAATTTCTATAACATAAATATCTGAAGCGATAGCCCTGCTATCCTTCTTGTTCTTTTTTAGATCTTCCAGGTAGAGTTTGCAATTCCCCTTCCAATGACCAAGTTAATTGCAGAAGTAGCAAACTCCTTCCTTTGGAGGCTTTGCCTTCTTTGGTGCAGGCTTAGTTTCGGGCTTGTTTGACTTTTTGGTCTTACCACCTGAGCCATTACCATTCCATTTGCCATTCCCTTTCTTTCTCATACCCTTTTTGTTCTGAACCATCAAAACAGTACTAGGCCTTTTCTTAATGCTCAGCTCAGTAGTTTTGAGAAATTGATTTCTCTATGTTGTTTATGTTGTAGTTTATAACAAAATGATCATAACTCTCAGGGAGTAAGTTCAGGATCAAATCTGTCACTAACTTCTGGCTTATAGGAAATCCAAGCCTCTCTAAGTAATCGATATAGCCCTTCATCTTAAGATATGAGCACTAACTCATACACCTTCTACCGTCTTGTTGGAATGTAAGGCCTTTATGGTCTCATACCTTTCTTGCCTTGCCTCTATTACTAGTACATTTCCTTGAGATCTATAATCATCTCACAAGCCTCCGTAAGTTCCAGATCTCTTTGGAGCTCTACAGCCAAAATGGCAAGCATCAAGTAACCTATTGATGAACCCATGTCGTGTGAGTTCACAAAATAAAACTAGGTTTGAAAATATAGCGTAGTAGCTCAACCTAGGTCGTTCTTATAAGGAGATTAATTTCCAAGTTCATAAGTAGTAAAGTGATAAAAAACCTTAAAGTTGTGAGAAATCATTTTGAGAATTTGATTTTTAAACTAATGAAGTAATCTAAGCGAAAGCAATATTTTTGTATTTTTCAATTTTTAAAACAAGGAAGCAAAAGGAATTGAAATTAACACTAACAACAGAGTAAATTTAATAAACTAGAATAATAATGAAATGGGATTCCCTTGAGTTGGAGTTTTAGTCTTCCTTGCTTGCTAATGATTTGAATTCCATAATGAGCCAAAAGGATGGAACTAAGCTACCACTAGCTCCATACTTGCAATAATCATTTAATTCATTCAACCGAAGCAATTAAATGAATACTACCAATTAATAGTGACTCAAGGAGATGAATAATCAACTTCCAATTGTAAATTGTAATTACCATTACAACAATTCAAAATATTTAGTTTAATCATTTAAATCCACTTAACCAAGTTGAGATAAACAATTCAACCTACTCCTAATATGAATCATACAAAACTTAATTAATCAACTCCTAGTTAAACCACCAAGTTTATTCACTTGGCATAGAACAATCTAGATCACAATTACATACTTAACCAAGCTACATAATCATGAACTAAAAAGAGAGCTTAAAGGAATTCCATTGAATTTTAGAAGCTCAAACCATTACCCAACTCAAGGAAATCACCAAAGCTTAGCTACACATGGAGGAAGAGGATGAAGATTGATGATTGAAGAAGAGAACAACCATTGAATTCCAGCAGCCTTCACGCCTTGCTTCCTTCTTTATTTTTGCTGATGACCTCTTTTACATACACAGCTGCCGCTCTCCCCTCTATTCCATTCTATTCGGTCCTTCCTCCTTTTCTTTCTTCAATTCACTAGGTTAAATGAGTTAAAGGTATGTTTGGATAAGAGATAAAAATCTGTTTTGGCATTAGACACAAAATTGCAACCACCAAACAAGGCCCTTAATTATTTAACCTCCTCTTAGAAAAAATGTGAAAATAAATTATGTACTTGTGATGTTCCACTTTTGTCCTTCATTAAGCTCCAAAATAACATCTTTTACCTTTACCACTTAAGTTGTGCCACATCATCACCTACAAAATTATATTCACAAAGGCAATATCTTTTGTTCACAATTAAACAATAATGAGAATAAAAAATATTAATTAAAAATATAACAATTTAACCACTTTGATTCCCAAACTATTCTTCCATTAAAGTCTCATATTAACACTTGATTATGCCCAAAATATTCAATTAAGTCCCACAAAAGCCTAAGATTAATTAATAAAAAGATATAAATATTGATCTCTATCACCTACATTCACAGAGTCATCCTTATGCTCCGTGTAAGCATTTCTCTGAGCTCTTGCAGCATTGGCTACAAGCTCCTCAGGAATAGGTTGATCTAGGACATAAGCCTTTCTTTCCTACATGAGAACAATTCTCAAGTTCTTGAACTAGTCAAAAAAGTTTGTTCCATTGAGTTTGTGCTTCTCAAGGACTGATCGCAATGGTAGTGTAGCAGTATTAATGGTCGACATGATTCTATAATTAAAATATGCAAAGTTATTTAGTAATCTCCTATTAAATTAACAACCCTCAATATAATAGTTAGTGAGCTAAGATCCATATTTTTCTTAAACTTAAGTCCACTTTGGCAGGATACTTCAATTCAAGTTATTTAGATAGGTAACCTATTTACCAATTACATCACATGTAATTCTTTGATCTTTATAGGATTCAATCATCATATGATTCGATATATTTAATCACATCTAATGCCTTGAGATCCAAAACTATTTTGTTAATCTCAATTAGGTCAAAAGAATAATGAATATTATGAGTAGCATAATTATTCACGCTTGTGTCATATGATAACTCAAATGCATCCACTTTAGTGGTTCTTACAATTAAGCAATCTAGGTTTTGGCAAGTATTCATTAATTGGCGGCATTATGACTTAAGATTTGATTTGGAGTGCTCAATCAGTTAGTTTGTTTATATGAATGCAATCATTGTCGTATCTCATATATATAAACACAAAAGTATACATGCAATGATCTAATCAAAAGTATAATTAAATATGACACAACATGGCTTACCTAACCTAACATCCTCCCAAGCCAATGAGAGGACTTCTAAATAAGAAAATAAATACATTGAGAGAAACCTCATTTAAACATACGAGGGGAGTGAGATGAGAGGAGAATGTACATTGAGAATATTTAGAGGAAGACATGGCACATAGGCCATATTTAAATATTACAGCCCTTTGTAAAAACTAAAGCCATATTGTTTACCATACCTAAACAATTGTAAGGAATAAACCACAAAAAGTAAGAGTTCATATAATATGAAAAGCAATAAATGTTGTGATTAGGTTATATCACGCTATGAGAAGGTAAATCTCCTAGCTAGGAGTGCAAGCCACCCTTGGTTATATACTTCATCTTTGATCCGCTTGCCCTGGCTGTAGGTTAGTCATTGAAAAGTGTGAGATTAAAATGCATCTCAGTAGTAACATTTTACTCATATGATACATAATGTAAGGCTTGTAAGCAAATTATAAAGCAGCATCACAATAGCATCCACGGAAGAAATCATATCTATGACTTTTGTCACAATAACAATAGGTTTCTCAGCTGTATGCACATTCGTGACTTTCATCACATTAACGATAGCTCTCACGTCTGTATTTGCAATGATGATAGTTTTCACAACTGTATTCACAATCATAACAGTTTCACAGCTGTATTTACAATAATAATAGCTTTCACAGCTGTATTCATAGCAGCATATATAGTAGCACTTAGTTCATCATAATTCAATGATAAGCATATACATACAAAGCATTCTACATGATATATGATAAAGAGTCACTACCTTGTTATTTATGTTCCTTCTAGGACACTAGTTTCTTATACTCAGGGAAGATTTCAAATCCTATAAATCGTAATCAAAGGCTACAAGTTATTCCCTATAGTCATTCTTAACTCTAAGACACTTAGGTTGGTTATCATTTGAGACCTTTAGGTAGCTACTAGAAGCTCAACCAAAGGCCTAAAGGGTTGGGAAGAATTAGACTAGAGACCATCTTTCAAAAACTCAAAGCGCTAAAAATTGGGGCTTGACCATTCTCTGGCCACGACCAAGAGATGGTCATAAAGATTTGGGCTGTGGCCAAGAACACTGGCTGCATTCAAGAACAAGATAGGAACTTTAGGCCGTGGCCAAGAATAGGACAGAAGCTTTTGGGCTGCAGCCAAGAATAGGTTAGAGACCTTTGGGCTGCAGCTAATAATTGGTTAGATACTTTTTGGATATGGCCAAAATGCCTGGCTGCAACTAAAAACTAAAACTAGTCTATTTGTTGGCTAAATTCAAATGATCATAACTTTATGAATACATATCAAAATGACACATACTTTATATCATGTTAAAGCTTGTCATGTCTATTACAAAAGTGGTAAGTTTCATAACTTGTAGACATCATTTTCTATTTCAAAACACCATGCAAAGTAGTTGCCCTCTACAGAATTTTCACTTGATAGAATTTCCAAAATTTCCCATTTTTCAACAAATGTTTTCAAAGGTCAAAATTCACAACTGGGACTACTCCCCACACAGTTTTTCACGTAGATTCCAATGGAAACATTACAACAACCAAATTCCCATTCCTTTCATAAGTTCTGTTCTAGGCAACAATTTAACATAAAACTCACACTTTTCCAAATTTCACATTCAAGTCCCCAAATCAATTCCATTATCCAAAGCATAATACAAGACACCATTTCAACAATCAAAACACCATGACTCTTTGAAATCCTAATATAGACAAAAATCAGGGAAATTTTTACAAACCAAAGTACTCAATCAATGATCACAATATACATGCTTATAGATTGCCTTTGCTCACCTTTTTCACTTTCTCTAGTTAGTTCTTTGATTCTTCAACCACTAGTTTTCTTGAGTTCACAAAACAAATCCTCTTGAAAATCTAAAACCATAGCAATAAAGCTCTCATCAAGATGATCAAGTTTGAAGAAGAGGATTGTAGCACTAGAGGTTATCTACATGGTCAAAATTCAAGAAATAGAGCTCACTTTACCTTGAATTCTTCTTTACCTTTCCTCTTCCTTCTTTAACAAAAATGAGAGCTGAAGAGAGCAAGTATAAGATGATAAATGATCAACTTTTCCTACTCCCTCCATGACCTTAATCGACTTTAGAGAAGAGAGGGAAGAGAAAAGAGTTGATACTTTGACTTCAATCAATGGTATCCATGGTGCCATGTGTTAACATCCTAAGGCTTCTTCTAAAATACATGTAACCAATTAGTTAATCTAACTAATTCCATTAGTTATTTAGTTACACCACTTACCCTTTAGTTATTAGTGAATTCCCTCTTTAATTGCTGACTAATTGGCCGATAAATTTCTTTATTCCCGTTTTGCCCCTGACTATGCAATTTCTATTGAATTACCACTTAACACATTGTATAGCTTTTAGAAATTGTACTCTGAGGGCCAATCATTGTACTTTAAACATTATTATTTAATGAATTTCTCCATTATGTTATCATATTATTTGCATGTTCACTATGATGACTATATCCTTGGATAAATCATAAAGATTCTCCTAAATGTCCCTGGTTGGGCATCAATATAGGATCATAGATGACGTAAGACCAGTATGACTTTGATAAGATATAGGGAGATAAATGAAAGTCTTCGGTACTTGTAAGAGTACAAGGTGCTGGACTAACCCACTATGAGAAAGCTATATGGATCAAGTAATAAGCTTATCTCCTATATAACCATGTCATAATACCCTTTGACCTAAGGTCATCATAGATTCCTACATGAGAGTTGCTAAGCTTTGAACTACTCAAAAGTCACTTTTGTTCGGGTGATGATAAAGGCTACAATTGGGCTTGGTGATTTTCCATTTAGATGAATATGAATAGTTAAGATGAAATTCGTCCCTTACTTTAGTAGAGAGATATTACCGAGCCCCTCGATGAGTGAGTTTGTGAATTGTATGGCATACTACGATGGAAAGGAGTTTCCATTTCTATTGTCAGACTACTTAGGAATCAAAAAAGTAATGGTCAGGAACAAGAGGATGACATTATCCATGCCTCATCTTTGACCAATATATTATGTGACAAAAGGGTCATGACATGGTTGTATAACAGGTTTCATCGTGTTAATGATCCTCGTATTAATTGGGTAGTTTAATGTCTTTCTAGAGGTCACTTGCAACTTGTGGGTTAGTACAGTTATTGGTCCACTGCCAACTTCATATGGGCAACAGGGTTGCATACAAGAATAACCCAACACAAGATAATATTTAATCTAGGTGGATGAGTTTTATATTTACATATTTAATATAAAACTCATGAAAATAAAATTAATAATATTATATTTATATATATATATATATATATTTTGAAATACATATTTATATATATGTGTATATGTATATATATTACATGATATTATTATATTGTGTTAGTTTTAAATTAAATTTTATTAAGATAAATTAAATTTAATAACTAACATGAAAGAGATATAGTATCTCAGATTTAATTTATGAAGATAAATTAAATCTATTGGCTCTTTATTTGGATTAAACAAATAGGTTAAATTAAAACTGTTGAACAGATTTAATTTAAGCAGCATTTATTTAATTAGCTCATCAAGATGATTAAGGGTTAAATAATTTTGAAATTTGAATATAGCCCTCATGGGTTATAGAATTTATAGAGCAAAAGAACTCATACACAGATGAGAATCCAGAGCCCTGAGGGAAACCTAAGGAGACATTGGAGGCTAGCACATAGTCTGTGTTGAAGAACATTCGTGTGGATACCGGTAGAGCGAGTAGACCTAAGGTGTTCGCTCCTAGAGATTGAAAAACCCTAAATTGAAAAGGTATAAATCTTTCTAACTTGGTTTAAACGTCGTTGATAGATCCACAATTAGGATTGGCAAAATTTAAAATTCTTCTGTTATGCCTGCCGATCCTAACAATAGCCCTATTAAATCATGCCATGCACCTTCCCCCTTACTTTTAATTCAATTTAGGCTTCAACATCATAATTGAGCTTAACTATAGGGTTTAGGCACTGCTTACTACTAATTTGGGACGTAATTCACAATGTATTCTCCGAAAGTGTTTGTCTAACATTAATCACATTCACTTTTGGAGTCTTAAGCCCTTATACACATGTTGGGGCATTACAATAATCCTGTCTGAGGGTGGTATAAGGATGTCTTGGACACCGAGGCAACGGGTATGAGTAAGGCCAGAGTATGGAACTCATCCTAGAATAGAATCACCAATAGGCTCATCGGTGGGGGATACTGATAAGCCACAGACAGATAAGACAGAGTCAAATCTGGTTGTAGATCTGGAGCTATGGGAGGATGTGCGGAGAATATATCTATGGGTTGTATTAAAGCATGACACCCCAATAGATTAGCATATAGGGTACTTATATTGTCTAATACTAGTATAGTGTGAGCAGGGTCTTATGAATTTAGAGACCTGGATGACATTTGGATCCGTACAGTGATGTACGCTTTCCTAAATACTATGTTTTACGGTCCGATGGAAGAATGAGGTTACATAGCGAGATTCGAATTGTAGTTTCATAGACTTTAGCGAGCATATCAAAAAGTGTGTGACCGAGAGCATGTACCAGCACTAATATGCAGTCCATACATAGTATTTTGATGCTCGGAGACAGTGGGCATTATTTTTTGAGACAAGGCCAGTCGCAGGGTACTAGTGATCAGAATCAGTTAGAGCCGATATTTATGTTATGGCATGGATACATAAAGGTTAAGCTTGCTTAAACTAGGAAAATCTCGGGGTGGGTGTCCCCTTAGGAAGTCACATGTATATATGGTGACATGTTATGAAAAAGAGCAAGCACATACGTTACAGTAGTTCAGAGGCTGTATGTTGTTTCAGGCTTTCCCTAAAAATTGTAAATGTCTGTAATATATTATTTCAAGGGTATCTATGTAACTAAAACTTTATGAAATTATAGATATGCCCTTATGACTATATAACATTTACCTCTTTCTTGTTTCCATATAGTGAAACACAAAGATGGTGGACCAAGAGCTACAGGTGCTAGATAGGGTCAAGAAGTTAGACTTGACCTAGTATAGCAAATATTGGGCATGTTAATTAAACACATAAAGAGACAAGCAAAATAGTCCTGGAAGATAGTGTAACACCCATTACTTATGCCCCTTTATTACGCATTCAGAAGCGATATCTTATTGTTACAACTCAAGAGAATTAGTAAATAAAGCTCCCAACAAAAAACTTACACAATTATTCTTGACCACTGTTCATTTGATAAAGCTATATTTACTAGATTGATTAACTTTATTCGTAGGGTTATATTCACTTTAACTTATTAATTCTTCTGCTTACTTAACTAATGGGCCTGTACTATGCGATTACCCATTTCCTAGTTCAATTATCATGCTTTCAAAACAATTCATCCGTCATGTAGGATTATACAATTAATCACTTATAGAATTAATTTATACATGACGATTGGTGTGTAGTAATCTTCAACTTTTTATTGCAACTTCTTCACCTAGCACATTATCTCACTCTTTTCCATTGCTCACCTACCTAAATAGTTGATTGGTAGAGGATGAGATTCAAGGAATCTCAATAGCAAACAATACCACTATTCATGGAAGATATATATTTAATACATGACATGCTTGCCTTACATAAATTCATGCCAACATATTGGCATATTTGTATGCTCAGTGTTACAACATACTCATGGCCATAGCATAAATATAACAGAGCTTTAATCAATCAATTATGCTAAATAAAATTAGGAAAGCATTCACAAAAATCAATGCACAAACATACATATGAAATACACATGGTCAGGCAAGTTCACTTCATTTTGTCTTCGAGTCCCCTTTTTGTGCCTTTTCTTCCAACCACTGAAGTTGCTTCCATTACCCCTTTTTTGTCAACTCATGGCCCTAGATAAATGGCTATATTATTAGAGTCATGACAAATAAATGTCCAATGTGACTACATTAGCCTCTAGGACATGTCCCTTATCTTTAGGTCCATACTTGTCTTAATTTTTGATAATTCAGAACACTTAGGTAGATTATCTTTAAAGTCCATACATTAGGCCCAATGTGTAGATAATGGGCCCACACTAACTCCAAGTGTTTAATTTAACCCTTAGAGTACCAATTTATTACAAAAGTACCCTTACTTTTTTTTGCGCACTTTTCAAAAAAGCTGGCAAATTTTTCACTTAATTTTAAAAAATCATAACTTTGTCTACAAAATTCCATTTGGGGTGATTCAAAATCCTATGTGCCACTTATTAAGTATATCTTAAGGGAAAAAAATTTTCTCCAACCAGTTCCACATTCAAAAATACAAAATCACCAATAAACTCACACTGTCACATATTTTCACCAGTTTTATAGATCCAACTTCAAAAATTGGTATCTCCTAATATATTAATCCAAATGGCATAAATGACAATCAAATGAAAGCTTATGATGTCTACTTTAAATTTGGAAAGTTTCATGCCATTGGATATCATTTGCTCAGTCAAAAATGGGTCACAAACAAACTGCCTCACAGAACTTAAATCTGGCAGCACTTAAACTAGTCTTATATTATCATCAAACACCATTTATCATGATATATTCATGATTAAAACATCATTAGACCTTAAAAACATAGCCTGGGCAAAATATATGGCTACCTAAGTAGTGCGGACCCACAAGGGAAGATCCCACGAACCTACAACCAATTCTGAAATATACACACCCCAAGAAAGCTAAACACAGATCGACGATCCACTTGAACCCTTGAACAAGAAAGAACAAGGACCCAAAGTATTAGAAAACGCAACAAGGTTGATCAAACCTTGATAAGTTTGTTAGTTCTAAAAAGAACCCTAGAGAGAATCCACTCTCAAGAAACAAGTGCAGAAGTGCAACTTTCATTTATCATTCAAATCTGAATTGTGTCCTGCATATGAAGAAGCACCAAGTATTTATAGGAAAATATAACCTAATTGCAATAAGTGCAATTTTAAAAACAGCCAATACAAATTGTAAAACCATGTGCTAGGAAACCTAAAAGTCTAATATAATAAAGACAAAAGTCTAATACAATCTAGAAGAAAGTTGAAAAATCAAATACAATATGGTAAAGAAAACAAAAGTTAAATCTGCCACCAACTCCTTGTTGATTTTCGCACACCTAACTTCAAGAAAATGTAGTCAGCAAATTAAGGCTCAAAATGTGCTTATTTAGGCCCAAATGAGCCTCCCATGTGTAGTACTTGGTCCAAGCTCTTTAGTTTCAAGTTTGTAAGCCCAAAACTTGATCAATATCTCCATTTGCAGCCCATATGAAGTTAGTGACATTTTCAACATTTTTGTCCAACATTGATCTAATTGCTACTTGCTTTGTCCAAGTACCTTGCACTAGCCCATTTAATGCTTCCTTAATTTGTTTGGCTCTTGCTCTTGTGATTGGTCCACTTGGTATTTGTAAAGGATCGCTTGAATTTGACACAACTTGCTGGATCGCATCACTAAGGGTCCAAGAAAACTCATTAAAACCTCAAGCCAATCGGTTCAAACAAAGCTTAGGCTTATCTCTTTGCATTTCTATAATCGGTTCGGCATTCCGGTAGTATTCCGGCCAGCTAGATGGAACCAAATGCCTCTGATCAAGAATCCAAAATTATAGAAATGTTGCTCTCACTAAGAGGAACATTATTACAGAAGGCTTCGAGAGTTCGAAACGTCGAATCGGAGGTGAAATTAGCTCCAGAACTCCAGGAAAATCACTATTCACACACCTTGTCTCTTCTTTATATTTTCTCTCTGTTTTTCTCCCCATTTTTCTCTTATTTTTTTGTCCCTTGGTTGACATCTTAAAGAATAATAGGATGGGATTTAATCTGGCATTTTGTATGGTTTTATGGTTTGCCAAGTGTCAACAAATGTGAGCTCAAGATTGCCATGTGTCAAAAAAGCATCCTTGCTTCTCTTTCTCTTTCTTAGGTGGTGTGCTTTTTGGTCAGGGGAAGGAGAGGCCTAACAATATCCCCAGACTCTTGGGTTAATGTTTGGGAAGTCAAATATATGGCCGGACCAAAGACTGAAGGATTTCCCTCACTCAAGTGACATGTGGCGGACCCGAGGATGCCAATATAAAAGGAAAAAAGTAAGTGTTATATGAGAGACATGTGTCACCTTCCTATCAAGCCAACACAAAAGGCACTTGGTACTTTGTCATGATGAGAAGACACTTCTCACTCTCTTGTAAAGCTAACTAAAAAGTAGTGTCATCATTAGCTATCATTACTTAATTATATTATAGCCACTTTCCTCAATTATACCTAATATGCAAGTTAAAAAATAAGATCAATAGCGCCTATTCTAATCGTCATGATATTCGGGTAATATCCTTAAAACTAAAGGTTCAACATTTTCCATAAGGCTCACAAGGTTCTTCCTTAATGAAATAGAACCATAGTGCAACCCTATTCACATCAAAGCACTATTTTAGCTTAGATCTGATTAAAACCTATCCTCAACCTTAAGTATCACTAGATCGGATCCTCTAGGATCAATATATGGTATAATCACCACCCATTATGTACCACCATATATTATACCTACATATTATTATATATTTTAACCTTAAGTCAAGGGTTTCAAATTTTCAAGGTAGTTCCAAAGGGTTACCCATTTCATAATTTCTCTCACCTAAGCACGATTAACCGCGGAGTTCCAATGAGATCAGGGGCATCTGTACTAGTGCAATGACATTTACCAATGGGTATGAATAGCCTATATCCCCACGGGGAAATACAAATAGTACCAGATTCTGGGTACAACTGCCTATGTATTCCTATAACGTAAGGTGGGGATCTAAATCACATTTTAACTCGGTGTCATAAACTGTAGGCTCATGTCATATATTTGCTTGCCCTTGTTCTCACTTATCATGCACAATATCAATTTTGATACCATTATCTGAATTGATACCTTTGTTGTTCTCATACCACTATTACATGCATCGATACGTGCATTGATACCACTATCAAGTGCATTGATACCACTGATACTAACAAGGTACTGGCACCCCTCTACGTGCATTGATACCACTGCTCTATGATACAATTGATACCACTCTGATACCATTGGTACCACCTTGATACTACTATTACAAGTAATGGTATCATTATTATGTGTATTGGTACCACTAATACCACCAACTATTTACTGGTATCCCTGCTTTGAACATTGATACCACTGCTCTCTGATACCACTGATACAATTACTTAGGTACCATACCTCTATCCCTTCCTTCGATAGATGGTTAACGAACAGGGGTGGTCTAACTTTCTGGTTTGCTCTGCTATCCGTAACTCCCAGTTATAATAGCACTATCAGAGGATCACCATACTATTCACATGAGCAGAGAATATATCTTAAAGTCAGAACCCTTTGTCCTGACTGGACCTCTAACTTTAAGCTGATAATTTTATTGCTAGAATCACTACTCTGATACCACCAAATGCCACCATATGAGTCCTATTCATATTTGCACGACACTTAATCATACTGCCTATAAATACTGAGCCCTTTACCAAGTAGGACTAAATCACATAGTACCTGAGATCTTTCTATCACCCACTATTTATTGGACTCTTCCTGAACTAGGCTTAATAGTCCACCTTATTCAGGCTTATTGTCTAGCCTTTAGTCCCAAAATTTAGGATATTATAGACAGATAGATGGATAGAGTTGCTTAAAGATTTCAACTTAGAAATTAAATATCATCTAGGAAAGGCCAATGTAGTAACTCTATCTTTCATATACTATGTAAACTTGTATATGCTTTGTGTATGCCATTTTCTGTGACATGTATCATGCACACACGTTATCTAACTGGTGCAGGAAAAACACAAGTACCATATGTGGGGTAAAGCACAAGTACCCCAATTGCCCAAAGGAGACCCAATTATAATACACAGTGCTAGGGAAGGCACATTACCTAGCTGTGGTTTATGATCCAATTGTGGTACCCAACAAGTAGGGGCGTTGTCCTTGAATTGTGTATACCTATTGAACAAGCAAAGGAGTTGGCCCAGAATTGTGTATACATGCCGCATGTAGCTAAACGGACAAGTAGGGCAGCTAGCCCTAAATTTTGTATACATACCAAACAAGTAGGGGAGTTGGCCCCGAATTGGGTATACATACCGGATGTAGTTGAATTTTTATTTACACTTGAAAATGCATTGCATATTTATTTTTCACAATTTCTATGAATGATTGTGTTATTATGGAGGCTAAGTGGGAGCCAACTAAGGTAGTGAGACAAGTGCGGGTAGACAGTGCAGCCCCACTAATATTGTATTTGGCATCAGAGTAGGCAGCAGAAGTATGGTGAATCTTTATGCAATTTTTGAGAGTTACAAGAAAGCTTAACAGTCACACCAATATTGATCATCCCACATCATAGTACGACAATTATGGTCCATCATGATTTGACCTATAAGGTCAAAAGTTACACAACCTATAGAGCCAAAAGGGATAAATAGTTAGTTAATCTTGAATGCCGATAGATAGATATGATTGCAACATGTAAAACAATTTTAGGATAAGCCCTAGTGTATTAGGGCATAATCATGGCAAATATTTCTCAACAGCTGTAGCCTTATAGAATGAATTACCCTACTTATGTTATAATGCACATAATATGATTAGTAAATGTCAAAGAGTAATTTGATCCCGAATGGTGCACATAGTATGGACAGTAAAGATTAAATAGTTATTTGGTCCCAAATACCAAAATGTAGGCATAGATACAAACTGTCATGTTTACAGGTAAACAGATTGGCAACAAGTCCCAGTGTATATGCTTGTATAGGGAAGTAAGACCAAAATATTCAGTACTGTGAGAATAGAATGACAAAAGCCATAAGGCTAAATACATCAGTAGTGTCCTGATAAGGCAATAAGATAGAGTTACTAGTGAACTGTGAGTCCTAGGATCATAAAACCTGTTAGACTAGTGTGTCCTCAGGCCAGCAGATTGCTATGCAATCAGAGTGATGCCAAACAACGATATAGGAGGTAAGACCCAATGTACAAGTTTGCATGAGGAAGTATCTCTGGGCTACTATACCTAATAGACAAATAGTGCTATAATGAGTTGTGTGTCCTATGAGGTCAAAATAGGCTAAATGTATAAGTGCTTATAGGTATTTAACACAGACGCACCTAACATATTATTTTTTATGCATACTTTAAGAATATGTAACAACAGGGATAAATGATGTACTAAGATGGGATTCCCCGTGGATAATCAATGTTATGTGAAATTCAAAATTTTGAGGACAAAATTTTCTTAATAGGAGGAGAAATGTAACATCCCAAATTTTAATTGCCAAAATTTCTTGCACTCTGTGGCATTTAATAGAGTTAAATGGTGAATTAAACAGCATATGAAATAATAAAATAAGGCAATTAATGGTCACACACCACATGATTATGTTTGGAATAGAAATTGTGAAATTTGGATTTACTACTAGTGTATTTTCTTGCGTGGTAGTCTAGTTATGTGATAGTTTTGGATAATCTAGTGATGTCCAATGACAATGAATGTGAAATTTTTCAAAATAATAGTAGACATATCAAGCTTTAATTTGATAAGTCATAAAAGTAATTTGGACATGTACACTGAGACTTATGTATTTTTGAAGTTAGCATAGTGAAACTAACAAGTTTCTTTGGCAGTGTACCATAAATGATAATTCTAGAATGTTGTGTGTCCAGTTGGTTAAAGAAAATATTTTTCCTTAAAAATACACTAAATAAGAGTCACATAGTCTTTAAAACCACTGTAATTGGATATCCATAAATAAATATATGAATTTTCAAAGTTTGATAAAAATTTTGTCAGCTTTTTATCAAGGTGCAAAATTTAAAAGGTAATGGAAAAAATGTATAGGCAAAATAGTCATTTAGCTAAATTAAATCTCAAACCAATATTTTTTCCTTTTCCTTATGTGTTGGACATCCAACAAGAGGAGAGGCAAAGGAAAATTAATACTTTGTTCACATTTAATCAAAGAGGAGCATTTTTTGGCTAATAAATGGAGGTGAAAAAGTCAAAAGTAATAACATGTATTTCATGGAAATAAAAAAATATATTTTTAAGAGGTGGAACATGATATTTTAAGAGCTAATTAAGCTCTGCCAAAGGCCACAATATAGGTTAAAGCATAAGGAAAAGGAGAGAGAAGTAGTCAAATGAAAAAGAAGAAGGCGTAAGTCAAAAAAGTTGGCATGTGCTTAATTATAATAAAATATTATATTTTAAGGAGGTGTAAGACATATTTTTTAAAAAAAGCTTCTTATCCCCTCCTAAAGGCTATAAGCTACGTACAACACAAACCAAGGAGAGAGAGAGAGCTTGGAGAAGACAAAAACAAAAAGAGAGCTCAAGTACTTAAGAAGCAAGATCAAGGTAAGTTGCAAGTAAAATCTACTTGTTCTTGGCTTCTAATTCATGCAAGCCTCTCTCTAATCTATATGCCATATTGAAATACACTTGTAGCAAGAAATATCATGAGGAAGAGAGAGGAAGAGGGCCACAGTTTAAAGACCCAGGGAGAGAAAGCAAGAAGTAATCACACTCAACCTTGTTATCTTGTTGATTCAAGTTTGTTTGATGGTTGTTTGGTTGATTTGTGGCTTTGTATGGTTGGATTTTATGATTTGGGATGCCTGGCCCTAAAGGGAGGTGACCAAATTTTGATTAATCATGTCTAAGAGGTGTTTAAATGGTTAATCATGTGTTTAGAAGTATAAGGAAGAAGTTTAATTGCATGTAAAGTAAAAAAATCACATTTTCCCTAATTTTTCCATGATTTTTGGCCACCTGCTGATCATAGTGTTTGAGCTGGAGTTTTGTTGATTTGATGATTCCATTGTGTTTAAAATGGAAAATTGTGTAGGGAACATGTATAATGTGAAGTACAAAGGCCCTAGATTGCAAAATGACACAACTACCCTTAAAATCCTAAGTTAGGGACTGCCAAGGGTATTTTGGTAGTGAATTTGTTAAATCTAAGGTCAAAAATGGATTCTACACATAAAATTTTGAAAGATTGGCTTGGGTCATAATTTTTGGAATAGTATAGTTAGACTGGTTATAAAGGGACTTAGACTGAGTCCCTAGGGTTATTTTAGACATCCTGGGTTTTTAAGCAAGGATAACCAACCAAATGAGTCTAGAATAATATATGACTATGTAATAACTCATTTGTTGTAAATTTAAAATTTTAGGACATGGCAATAGCCCGAGTTGGACATTGATATCAAACAAACAATGGAACAAACAGTGGATCAGAGAAGGGCAATTAAGGTAGTGAATTTACCCTACATGCATGTATTTCATATTTAAGCTTGTGTAGTTATATATGTGATTGCTATACTTGATTGTATAAAGAAATTTGAATAATGAAGTTGTATCTTTGTTTATTAAGAGCAAAAATTTTACATAATATATTTATTTTATATTTTGGCTAACTGCTATGTTTAATGTGAAATATATTATAGATTAGTCAAGAAAAGGAAGAATATATCAAGTTGTATTGATGAGAATGATTAAGAGGAAAAAGAAGAAAGAAATTGAAAACATTCATCTAGAAAACAAGAAGCAAACAAAAAGATTTTGGAAAATAACCAATAAGAAGAAGAGAAGAGATTAGAGAAAGAAGAACTTGGAAAGATCTAATGGAAATATTAACATTCAAGTTGTTAGGTGAATATTGGAAGCCTCCTTGATCAAGTTTGACGTTAGAATGGCTAAATTGGAAGTAAAAGTGTCTTATATCGGAGTCATAGAAACCCCACGTGAGTCATGGTTCATTTTGGCATTTTCAGGGTTGATCACTCGAGTGAAATACAATATCACTCGAGTGAATTCTTCAGAACTCGAGTGATCTCTTCAAAATCACTCGAGTGATGTTTAAAAACGCAATGCTATGTTTTCGTTCAGCATGAGTGAGGTTCAGTAATTTGCCCATATCTCCCAAACTACAAGTCAGAATGAGGTGAGACTAGTGGCATATGAAACTAGACTCCCAATGTGTCATTTTTACACCAAGATCAAGTCAAAAGGAGCTCAGATGAAGGAGATATGAATCTTACAAAATGACAGTCAAATCACCATCATATTCCAAAACAGTTTTGGTATGTTGGACATAACTCTCAAACTACACATCGGTTTTTGACTAAACTAGTGCCATCTAAAAGTAGACTTGAAGAGCATTCCATGGATAGGTAGTTTTCCATATTTCAAGCTATATACTAAGATTTGTGCCTCTGGAATTTGATGCTCGTGAAATTAGACATTGTCTAAGAACAGTAGACACTCCTTGGATTATAATTTTCTGTATACAATGAGTGTGGAGATTATTCATGTTGCATTGGAATGAAGATGATGAGATCTTTACGATGATATATTTGCCATATTTGAAGTCAAAATGAACAGATCATGTCTGATGAGGATTCGAGTTGACTGCAAACGCTCTCACAAGTTTTGCATAGGAACTTACCATAAATTGAATTGTCAATGAACTCAAGTGATATTCTGAAAGTTGACAAATCACTTAAACTGATATCCGATCACTTGAAGTGAATTACCAATACACTCGAGTCAAGGCCGGGATCACTTGAAGTGATTTCAAAAAAGTTAGATCACTTCCAGTGAATAAGCAATGAACTTGAGTGAACTTCAAATCACTTCCAGTGAATAGGTTGAGAACTCGAGTGAATTACAAATTCACTTGAAGTGATATCATATCACTTCTAGTTAAGTTCAATACCACCTGAAGTGATATCCAGTGTTTATCAAAATCACTTCTAGTGAATATTGGATCACTTCCAGTGAAGTTCAAAAATCACTTGAAGTGATAACCAGTAAATAAGTGAAACACTTGAAGAAATATAAGAACACTTCTAGTGTTTATCAGAATCACTTCCAGTGATGTCAAATCACTTCAAGTGAATTGGTAGTGAACTCGAGTGATGTTAACAGAAGCCACCGCAAAATAGAGTTTCATAGCAATCAACTCCAACATCGTTTAAATGTTATTGAATCATTGTGTTTTTACTTGTTATCATATCTAAATGTTAACTAACATATATTTTAAGTGTGAAAGAGAATATTAAACATTTGGATTGTCGATTCAAATAAGAAATTCAATTATGGTAGAAATCATCATTACACACCAAATATCGGCTACCTACCACGATAAAAGATTGACCTATCATGAACGAATGTCTAAAACACCATCACTCCATAATGTGACGTACAGCTCATAATGAAATATCCCACTCTTCAATGGGATGCTTTGCTCTGTAACGGGCAGTGGCTAGTTGTTCAAATAGACAAAACGGTCAAACGAAGCAATGGACTCCAACGGATGAATGCTCACAACGGTCATCATCTTCATCAACTATAAATGAGAGGGTATTCAAAGTCGATGGGTAACTGAGATGGCAAGAAACTATTAGAAAAATGATAGAAATATGAATCCTCTGCTTCTACCCAAAAACTCTGTTCTAGAGCTTCTATATTACTTATCATTGAGAGATTGGTTATTTGTATTGTACTTCAGTGAGCATTATATCCACTCTATGAGAGAGTCTATAAACACTTTCAACTATATTTTTGAATTGATCTCAAGGTAGAGGGACCTTGAGTGAGTTGATTCTCTTACTAGGAAAGCTGTTGAGAGAATCGCTGGTAAAGACTTTTGCTCGTTAGACTTACAAGGTACAAGCAGTAGAGAACGTTGCTGATCGTAAGACTTACAAGGGTACAATTAGGAGAGAACGTTGTTGCTCGTAAGACTTGCATAGGTAAGCAGGAGGGAAAGGTATTTAGGATTGCTCTACTCGTAAGACTTGCCGTAAGGGGGAATATCTCGGTGAGAGATTTGTAAAAGGCTTCAAAAGTACTTGGCTAAACTTGTGGTTTGTAAAGGCTTTTCTTATGCCCAGATTAAACAAGAAGATAGTGGATTTGAAAATCTCAGGAGGAGCTTGGGGACTGGACGTAGGCCATCACAGATTGGACCGAACCAGGATAAATCACAGTTTGTATATTCTCTTCCCTAAGCTCTTATATTTCTAGTATATATTATCTAACTGATTTATGATTCATTAGTTTCATACTTACTATTTTGATTAAGATACGAAAATTTTTCCAAAGTTCCTAAGTTTTTATCTTACGCCGAATTCACCCCCTTGGGTGTCAGCCAGTTCTAACATTTAGTATCAGAGATAGGGCTCTTGTTTAAAGTACTTAACCATCTCAAAAGTTACAATGGCTGATTTTGGGTGTTTTATACTTTCAGAAGGTTTTGATTTTACTATCCCACCTCATTTGAAAGATATTGATTTTTTGTTTTAGAAAGCTATAATGACTAGTTTTATAAAAGCATATGATTTTGATATGTGGAATGTTTTTACAAATGCTTTTGATTTCCAACCAAAAAAAGATTGGACTGAAAAAGAAAAGAAAATATTTTTGTTAAACATTAGAGCAATGAGGATTCTCTATAGTGCTGTGACAGAAAATGATTTTGAGAAAATTAGATTTTATTCTAATGCTAAACATATCTGGGACACTCTTGATTCTATTTATACTTCTAACAATTGTGTTGAAGTTGAAAGTGTTGACAGTTCATGTGAAACTACACGCTGCGCATCTACTATGTATGAACAATTGGAAGTTTATGATGAAGATGGAGAAATCATAGAACACTTCCATACAATCAACATGGATAGACAAGAAGAGGATTCCCCAAAAGAGCTCATTATGGACGAACATGAAAAATCACTCTCCGAAGATCAAGATGAACTTAAGGTAAAAAGTTCCAATTCTTCATGTAATTTTCATAAAACTGATTTTTAGAGTCTACAAAAGTTTGTTTCTGAACCAATTATTGATTCTATTGAGAAAAAAATGTTTTCAAATATGCTGGAAAGTTTGTTGGGAAGAAAGAATGTTCAAATAAAATTCATTCGAGTTTCTACTCTAATAATATTTGCATGATATCTCATAATGCATATCTTTATACAATTTGCAATTATTGTGACAAATCTGGTCAAATTTCTCACACATGCTATATTAGAAGAAATTCCTATGTAAGAAATAAGTATATTTGGGTACCGAAGAGACATGTAATGGTTAATACTAACAATCAAGGACCCAAGTATATGTGAGTACCAAAATGTCCATCTAATACTTTATGTGTGCAGATTGATTATAGGAAGAATGGACATAAAGGTATGGAGAAAATGAAGAAGAAGCCAAGAGTTTCTCAAACACCAATAAAGAGGTTCATATCATCTATATCGAAAATGAGAACTCTCGGAGCGCCCATTGCCAAAGCTATAGAGTGTAACCATAGAACGAAGCAATGGATAAAAGGAATATGTTCCACCTCAACGAAGAGCTACCATAATGTACCATTCAACTATCTTGAAGAGAACAAGAAGAGGAGGATTTCTCATATACAAAGAAAAATAATCTCAAAGTTTACATCATATGAGAGAGTTTTGAATAATCCTAAAGCCAAACATGCAAAAATAGATCTTTAAAGAAAGATGCATTGGGTATGCAAAGGCAATTCTCCAAGCACCTAATATAAAAGTAAACAACGGTAAAACCTCCTTCACTATCATCTTTAATATTTACTGAGGTTTATACCTTGTTACCTTATGAATGAATATTGCACATATGTTTTCACAATCTTTAGAAAATTCATTCATAAAGAATCATAATGTTCATTAGCTTAATATTTTATGCATATAAGCGTACTCCATGAGAAAATATTTTTATGCATAAAGTCATACTTAATTCATTATGTTCATTTTTTTTTGAAGTGATTATATTCTTAGAGCATATGAATTATGATTCTTACAAGCTAACCATGAGTGGATCGAAATAGAATTGGATACTAAAGGAAGCAAAAGGTTATATGATTTTTGTAGGAATAATTTGAAAAAGAAGCATGACACTCGAAATGCTGAAGTGAACACTCGCAAGGCATGTTAACACTCGAGTGTAGATTTGAATCCTATACTCTGTTTCTAGTTTGTAAAACAGGGGTTAACAGAGTATGTAGAAACTCCAAGGATACTCTCGAGTTCATCAAATGTTCTGACACACACTCGAGTAAGACGTGAGCACACTCGAGTGCTTGAAGAACTCACCTAAAAGTGCAGCAAGAACTCGTGAATGCCATATGTACAAATGCATAAATTAGATTCAAAACATGGTTTACTCAAGTAATCTTGGAGGACTTGAGTACAAAGATACAAGGAGATGGAAATTAACTTGAGTGTCTACAAGTTACACTCAAGCCAGGTACACTATATTAGTACTTAAAATCTCAACAGTTGTACCCATTGTTTCCAACTTAATTTGAGTAGTAAATTCTTGCTCATTAGTACATACCATTAGCAATCAATGATTTATGGTTTTCAAAATATTTTCAAATTGTTAAATGTATCGAAACAGAATTGTGCATAATTTTTCTATGCATTGGAAATTTGAAATGCACATTTCACAAATTTAGTTGGATTTCAATTCATCCTGTTTATAAAAAGTATATACACATTATTTGAAAATTATTCATATCGTGTTTGCACTCAAATTGATTTCAAAATTGGAAGTTAGTATTTTTGTATACTGAAAGTCATAAATGCTTCAAATCCATTCACTAGAGTATTTTCCCATTGTTGACATATTGATCTTAAATGTGCTATCCAATACTTGAACTCTTTAGTCTTCATTCTCTAACATGTTAGACCTTACGTCTAACAAGTTAACTATCTATATGAGTTCCAAGTATATTTCCTTAAAAAGATTTCAACTTTTGAAAGCCTTATACCAAATGCATAAATCTTTAGTTGATCATGTTATTCCAAGCATTATGAATGTTCATTAGTGCATTGAATATTGATGTATTAACCATTATTGTGGAATAACATACTAATATTCTAAAACTCTAGTCGTTTGGACTAATGATTATTTGCTTCATCCTCCATTTTAAGACGTAACTCTAAGAGGCAAGATTATCTTTTGATCAATACTAAAGTCATCATGCTTATATATGTCTATCAAGATAAGCCATTTTGGCTAGTTCATTTTCCATATGACTTTTGTTCTTGGGAAAATTCTCAAACATGTTAACTTCAATGTCTAACATGTTATCTTAGTTAGTGTCTAAAAGAGAAGCTTTCTGGTATGTATATACTTAAACTATTAACTTCCATTATCTTTGGAATAAACATTGATTGTAATCATGTTTTAAAAAAATTGAGTTTTCATGTATTCAAAATCTTAATATCATAATGCTTATTCATGATTCAAAAGAACATTTGAGATTTTGAAACAATTTGCATATCTCATTATCATTCTTGGAAAACTTGATTTCATTCATGATTTATCATTTTATAAAAGTTAGTCATTATGGATAGAATTTCTACTCCCTTTCATCTGACTTACATAGATTGCATGAAAATCTTATCAATGACATATTTTCTATATAAAGAATATTTACAAATTGTCATTAATTGTTGAGAATCATCACTCTTGGTATCACTTGTTCATCATGCTTCATGATTCAATAGATTGAATTTACTGGGTAAAATTATATCTTGGACATTGTTGGTTTATGATACTCTTTGCTCAAATTTCATATGATTTAATTGTATAAAAGCATAAGAGTTATAATGTCTAATTTGAGATGATGGTTGACAAAATAAGGGAGCTATGTGCTATAGTGAAATTGAAAGTTCTCGATGGTGGTTGCTAAGCAAAAGCACATACTATGCTAAGGCCTTATTTTGAGCTCATCTTGGTATCCTTAAGCATCCACTGAGATTACACTTTAGAACCCCTCAGTACTGATCACATCATTAGACAGTGACTCACTGGACTACCTAGGATTATGACTCGAGTGATTACAATATTACTTAAGTGAGGTATTGTATTCTTGCTTAATTCAAATTCCTTGAGTTGCATTACTTGAGTAAACAATCAAATAATGGTCAAGTAGAATCACTTAAGTGGCTACGCAGATGATATTGGATTATGTCTCTTAAAACCTCTAAATAGCATTATCATTTTTCAAATTTGATTTCTCTCTAAATCTTCACACTTTCAAAATCATTTTTCATACAAAGTTACCAATAGTCTTTCAAATCCAGGAGAGTAATTAATTATTTTTCTAATGATGAATTTTCAATCCATGCATCAATTAAGGGGGAGCTTCACATTCACTTGTGTTTTATATCTTCTCTTTTATTGGAAGAAAATCTTTTTAATATACTCATCCATATTCACCATGTCTTGATTAGTTTGGATGATGAATTATCTTATATTGTTCTTTTCACAATCATAATTTTAACATATTATATGGAAAGGAACCTTTTGTTACGTGATTAAACTAACAATTCTCTCTTTGTAAAGAAAGATTTAAATTTATGACAGGAAAATTTATTTTGTGCAATAAAATTCCTCAACATACTACAAGAAGACTCTATCACCTTTGAGGATGATTTTAACCCTCAGTCAAGGAATATATACTGGCTGCAAGATTTAGAGAAACAAATACATATGCCAATACAAATGAACATTGAGCATACTGAACAGAAGCTCAACTCAAATGGAGAATCCTAGCAACAACATGAACATACATCAGAGTTGTACAAAACACAACACCATGAACCAGTATTGCCAAAGAAGCAACGGACTTCATGGAGTGCTTCATTAATTTTCAAAATCTACATGAGCATTTCTGAACCTTTTCTCATTACATTTCAAGAATATGTTTCATATCTTCAATTTTCAATTGCCTTGATTATAAAATTTTTCTTGAAAACCTCTCTAAATCTATTTTCTATTCTATAAAAATAAAAGTAAAAAAAACTTCCAAATTGAGGGAGAGAGAAAATTGTTTTCTTGATACATTCACTTCTCTACAACTTCTTTATATATTTCAAACTTTTTGCTGATGTCAAATAGTGGGAAAGAAATGCAAGAAAAATATGTTTTTCAGATATATTTTTTTGAATGGATTTGTCATTATCAAAAAGGGGGAAAATGTTAGATATGATTAGTTTTAATGATGTCAGATATTGAGAGAAAAAAGTTTACATAATATATTTAGTTTATATTTTGACTAACTACTATATTTAATGTGAAATATATTGTAGATTAGTCAAGAAAAGGAAGAATATATCAAGTTGTATTGATGAGAATGATTAAGAGGAAAAAGAAGAAAGAAATTGAAGACCTTCGTCTAGAAAACAAGAAGCAAACAAAAAGATTTTGGAAAATAACCAATAAAAAGAAGAGAAGATATTAGAGAAAGAAGAACATGGAAAAATCTAATAGAAATATTAAGATTCAAGTTGTTAGGTGAAAATTGGAAGCCTCCATGATCAAGTTTGACATTGGAATGGCTAAATTGGAAGTAAAAGTGTCTTATATCGGAGTCATAGAAACCCCACACGAGTCATGCTTAATTTTGGCATTTTCAGGGCTGATCACTCGAGTGAAATTGTATTTCACTCGAGTGATGTTTAAAAACGCAATGCTATGTTTTTGTTCAGCATGAGTGAGGTTCAGTAACTTGATCATATCTCCCAAACCAAAAGTCAGAATGAGGTGAGACTAGTGGCATATGAAACTAGACTCCCAATGCGTCATTTTTACACCAAGATCAAGTCAAAAGGAGCTCAGATGAATGAGATATGAATCTTACAAAATGACAGTCAAATCACCATCATGTTCCAGAACAGTTTTGGTATTTTGGACAAAACTCTCAAACTACACATTGTTTTATGACGAAGCCAGTGCCATCTAAAAGTATACTCGAAGAGCTTTCCATGGATAGGTAGTTTTCCATATGTCAAGCTATATACTAAGATTTGTGCCTTCTAGAAGTTGATGCTCGTGATTTCAGACATTGTCTAAGTATAGTAGACACTCCTTGGATTATAAGTTTCTGTATACAATGAGAGCTTGTGAATTCAATGGAGCTGATGCATGTTGCATTGGAATGAAGACTATGAGAGCTTTCTGATGATATATTATTTTCCATATTTGAAGTCAAAATGAATAGATCATGTCTGATGAGAATTCGAGTTGACTGCACAGGCTCTCACAAGTTTTGCACAGGAAGTTACCAGAAATTGAATTGTCAATAAACTCGAGTGATATTCTGAAAGTTGACAAATCACTTAAAGTGATAACAAATAACTTGAAGTGAATTACCAATGTACTTGAGTCAAGACCGGAATCACTTGAAGTGATTTCAAAAAAGTCAGATCACTTCCAGTGAATAAGCAGTGAACTCGAGTGAACTTTAAATCATTTCTAGTGAATAGGTTGAGAACTCGAGTGAATTACAAATTCACTTAAAGTAATATCAGATCACTTCCAGTGAAGTTCAAAATTCACTTGAGGTGATAACCAGTAAATAACAGAAACACTTGAAGGAATGTAAGAACACTTCCAATAATTATCAGAATCACTTCCAATGATGTCAAATCACTTCAAGTGAATTGGTAGTGAACTCGAGCGATGTTAACAAAAGCCACCGTGAAACAGAGTTTTATAGCAATCAACTCCAATATGGTTTAAATGTTATTGAATCATTGTGTTTTCACTTGTTATCATATTTAAACGTTAACTAACATATATCTCAAGTGTGAAACAGGATATTAAACATTTTGATTGTTGATTCAAATAAAAAAGTCAAATATGGCGGAAATCATCATTAGGCACAGAATATCGGCTACCTACCACGACAAAAGATTTGACAATCATGAATGAACATCTAAAACACCAATGCTTCACAATGTGACGTATAGCTCTTAACGAAACATTCCATTCTTCAACGGGATGCTCTGCTCTGCAACGAACAGTGGCTAGTTGTTCAAATGCACACAATGGTCAAACGAAGCAATGGACTCTAACGGACGAATGCTTACAATGGTCATCATCTTCATCAACTATAAATGAGAGAGCATTTAAATTCGATGGGTAACTGAGATAGCGAGCAACTACTACAAAAATGATAGAAACATGAATCCTCTACTTCTACCCAAACACTCTATGTTATGAAGCTTCTATATTAATAATCATTGAGAGATTAATTATTTGTATTGTACTTCAGTGAGCATTATATCTACTCTGTGAGAGAGTTTGTAAACACTTTAAACTATATTTCTGAATTGATCTCAAGGTAGAGGGACCTTAAGTGGGTTGATTTTCTTACGGGGAAAGCTGTCGAGAGAATCGCTGGTAAGACTTTTGCTCATATGACTTACTATGTACAAGCAGTAGAGAACGTTGCTGCTCATGACACTTGCATAGGTAAGCAGGAGGGAAAGGTCTGCAGGATTGCTCTGCTCGTAAGACTTGCCGTAAGGGGGAGTATCTCGGTGAGAGATTTGTAAAAGGCTTCACAAGTACCTGACTAAACTTGTGGTTTGTAAAGGCTTTTCTTATGCCCAGATTAAATAAGAAGATAGTGGATTTGAAAATCTCAGGAGGAGCTTGGGGACTGGACGTAGGCCATCACAGATTGGGCCGAACCAGGATAAATCACAGTTTGCATATTCTCTTCCCTAAGCTCTTATATTTCGAGCATATATTATCAACTAATTTATGATTCATTAGTTTCATACTCACTATTTCCATTAAGATACAAAAATTTTTCCAAAGTTCTTAAGTTTTTATCTTACGCCCAATTCACCCCCCTCTTGGGTGTCGGCCAGTTCTAACAAGTGAATCTTAAGGAAATGTTATAGCAATAGGCAAGGCAAGAAAGGTATGAGACTAAATACCTTTAAGAGGCTATATTGATGCAAGATAATTGAAGGTATATAAGTTAGTGCTTATGTGTTAAAGATGAAAGGCTATATTAATCACCTTAGGAGGATTGGATTTCCCATAAGCCAGGAGTTAGCTATAGATTTGATCTTGAACTCACTTCTGAAAAGTTATGACCAGTTTGTCATGAACTACAACATGAACAATATAGAGAAACCAATTTCTGAACTGCATGAGATGATTAAAACTATTGAGCAGAACATTAAGAAAAGGCCAAAACTATTTTGATGTTCAGAAAGAAAAGGGTATGAAAAGGAAAGGCAAGGTAAAGGCTCAGGTGGTAAGACTAGAGAGTCAAACAAACCTGAAACCAAGCCTACACCCAAGAAGGTAAAGCCTCTAAAGGAAGGATCTTCTTTTGCAATGAACCTGGTCATTGGAAGAGGAATTGCAAACTCTAGCTCAATGATCTAAAAGAGAACAAGAATGATAATGAGGCTATCTCTTCAAGTAATTCTATTACAGACATTCATCTTTCTACTTCCTCTACATGGGCATTAGGTGTAATGCCCCAAAATGTGTATAAGGGCTTGTGACTCCAAAAGTGAATGTTATTAATGTTAGACAAACACTTTCAAAGAATAAAGTGTGAATTATGACCCGAATTAGTAGTAGAAAGTGCCCAAACCCTGTATTTAACCTTAATTGTGATGATCAAGCTTAAGTTGAATTTAAAGTGAGGGGAAGGTGCATGGCTAAGGGGAAGGAAATTAAATAATACCCAAGTGAGAATCTGACTAAAATTGTCATAGTTAGGGGGAAAACGGGAAGAAATAAATTTAACAGCCAATTAGTCAGCTACCGAAGAGGAAATTCACCATTAACTAAAAGAGTAAGTAGTGTGACTGAATGGCTAATAGAATTAGTTAGAGTAACGATATGGTTACTTGTTTTGATAAAACCATAGGATGGTGACACTTGTCACCATAAAAGCTAAGCACTTATAATTAATCAAGTCAACTTTCAACCTTCCTTCCCTCTCTCCATTTGGTTATATGGGCTAAGGGAGTTGAAGTGAATCATTTCATCACACTTTTCTCTCCTTTCTCAAGCTCTTAAAGTCATCCATGGTGAAGGAGGAAAGAGAAAGAAGAGGTGAGCTCTATTTCTTGAGATTTAACCTTGAACATGACATCTATTACTAAAAACCTCTTCTTTAATCTTGATCATCTTGATGAGAGCTTCATTTTTATAGTCTTAGGTTTTCAAGAAGAGGTGTTGTGTGTACTTTAGAAAAGCTAGAGGTTGAGGAATCAAAGAACAGGCTAGAGAAAGTGATAGATGTGAGAAAGAGCATTCTTTTCATATATATTGTGGCCATTGGTTGAGAGCTTTGATTTCTAAATTTTTGCCCTAATTTTTGTGTATATTTGGTCTTACAGAGTTCATGGCATTTTGTTGATGATAATAGTGTCATGAGTTATGGTTTGGAAAATGGAATCGATTTAGGACTTAATTGGAAAGTTTAGAAATTTTTGGATTTGTGTGTAAACTTCTGCCCAAAATAGAGGTTGTGAAAGGAATGTGAAATTAGTTGTTTTGATATTTCCATTGGATTCTATGTGAAAAACTATGTGGGCAGTAGCCCTAGTAGTGAATTCTGACCTTTGGAAACATTTGTTGAAAAATTGGAAATTCTGTCAAGTGAAAATTCTGTGCAGGGCAGCTTGTTTCCATGGCAGTTTTGAATGAGTAAATGGTGTCTAAAAATTCTTAATTTTTCTAGTCAATAGTACACATGCCAAGCTTTAAAATGACATAAAATAGGTGTCATTCTGATTTTTGTGCTAGAAGTTATGCATTTCCAAAATTTGAATTTGAAACTAGAGTCTATTCTAGAACAGTATGTAAATTCATGAAATTCTGTATTTTTGTGGTAGTAAATTGTGGTGGATCATATTTTTCATATATAGAGGACTTAAAAAGCTTTTAAGTAAGACTTGAAATCACTCTATTTTGATTTTTATAGATTTAGTTATGATTTTTAAAAGTTCAGCCAAGAAATAGGAATTTTCTTGGCCGTGGCCCACAATTTCTGAAATGTTTTTTGCTGTGACCAAGGGATTTTTGGCTATGGCCAACCCCTAATTTAAACATTTTGAGCTTTTAAAAGGTGGTTTCTGATCTAGCCCTTCCCAAGCCTTTTGGGCTTTTATTTGAGCTTATCATATCCTCCTAAGGGACCAAAATGATAACCAAACCCAAGTGTTTTATAGTTATTTAAGAATCAAAATAGGGAATAACTCATCGTCCTTAATTCTGATTGATAGGAGTTCACATCTACCCTGAGAGTGAGAAACCTGTGCCTGAGCATGAATGAAAACAACAAGGTAGTGACTCTTTCTCTTATATCATGTATAATGCTTTGTATGTTTGTGTTTATCGTTGAATTGTGACGAATGTGAATATAGCAAAAGCTATCGTGAACGTGATGAATGTGAATACAATGAAAGCTATCATATATGGCTGTGAAAACTGTCATATATAGCTTTGAAAGCCGTTGAATACAACAAAAGCTATCGTATATGGCTGTGAAAGCCATCATGAATGTCACGAATGTGTATATGGTTGAAAAGGCTGTCGTATACAGCTTTGTATGTTGTTGTGAATGTGGTGAATGTGATAAATGTCACGAATGTGAATGGTGTTGTGTATGCTATTGTGAATGCTATTGTGGATGCTACTTTGTGATAATTGCTTACATGCTTTGCTAAATTATATATCATATGAGTGAAAACGTTACTACTGAGATTCGTATGAATCTCACTCTTTCCAGTGACTAACCTAAAGCCAGGGTAAATGGATAAAAGGAGAAGCAAGTAAACAAGGGCGGATAGTGCTCGTGGCTAGGGGTATAGAGGTTTGTGTTGGTTATCACTTTTTTGGGATGATTGTATAAAATGTAAATGTGAGATCAACATATTTAAGGTAGTCAAATCTACTATAGACTTGTATATTGTTTTGTAATCCCCTGTATGGGAACTAAAATGGACGATAATGCCTTGTAGACTCTACTTGTTTGAGTATAACCCAAGAGTTCATCAAGAAATTTTTTTGAGCACTCTGATATTAATGAATGAAACTAAACCAAGAGAGCTAAACATATTTGGTATAGAGGTAACGAGACCACATTAATCATGTTTTGAAAAGTTTTCAAACACCCACTTTATCATAGGATTGAATCTTGTCTTAAAATCAGGATCTTTAAAGAGCTTTGAATTATACGTTGGTCTTGTTAGATTCCAATTTTTGATGATAACAAGAGGTGATTGTGTGTTTTGGTGAGAAACTTATGTTTTGAAGGCATTAACATTGATTCAATTGATTACCAAATGCATTTCACAAAGGTAGGAGAAAGTTGTTGTGTTTTTAACTGATGCACTCGAGTGATAAAGCTCGTACTTGAGTGAGAACCAATTTTGAACTTGAGTACAGGAAGCATTAGCCTATAAGTGTTTTACAGAGAGCTACTGAGTTGAGAGAATTTCCAGCAATGCTCGAGTGAAAGGTACTGCACTCAAGTGATGACCATATTTGCACTCGGGTATAAAGGAACACTCTTGGAAGTTCTTGACAAAGGGCAAAGTCAGAGACAGAAAATAGTCACTGCACTCAAGCACTAATTGAATACTCAAGTCCTGTGAGTACGGTATAGGAAGTATTTGTCTGAGTGTAAGGATGAGCCTAAAAGTGAGAAATGCATCGAGTAATGTTGTTAATACTCGAGTGATAGAGCAACACTCACGAGTGAGAAAACACACTTCTTCAAATATTGCTGCAAGTGCTAGTATAAGGTTGTCTAGATGCGAGGAAATGCTGATGCACTTGAGTGAGGAACCATGCACTTGAGTGAGGGCCCACAGTACTTGCAAGTGGAAAATCACACTCTTGAAAAATATGCTGCAAGTGTTACTAGAGACATAAGTCCATAATACAAAATACATATGTACTCGAGTGAGACAAGATGTATGCTAGTAAGAGGTCAGAACACTCGCAAGTGAGAAAATGCACTCTTGCAAAATCACTAGGAAGTGCTATACAAAAGCACCGGGAGAGGTGAAGAATTGATGTTGCACTTGAGTGAGACTACAGTGCACTTAAGTAATACTCTCTTAGAAACCAAAACACAACAGACTTACAGCGATCAATTCGAACTTAGTTAAATGTTATTTATTCACAATGTTTTCACTTGTTATTATTATTATTATACATCATTTAACATATACTTCAAGTGTGAAATTGGACATAATTATTTCATCGAAAGTCGACCAATTAAGCACACATGTTATAGTCCTACCACCTTATCTTGTCCGGAGATTTCAAATGCACACATGCCGCTCTACAATGCTATGCTCAACTCCACAATGGCAATCATTCAACATACCAAAACCAATATGCTATAAATATAGAGTTTCAAGAGACTAGGAGAAGAACATTGAATGAAAGCTCACAGCAAACACTTAGAATAATCTTTGTTTTCATATCTCTCTCTATATTCACATTATACTTCATTGTTTATCAATTCCACTCTATGAGAGAGTCTGTATACATTTCAAATCATATTTTTATTTGACCTCAAGGTATAGGGACGTTGAGAGGGTAGATATCCTTACAAGAGAAGTAGTTGAGAGAATTCTGAGGAGAGCTTTCTGCTAGTAAGACTTATGAGGTGCAAGCAAGAGAGAATGTTGCTGCTTGTAAGACTTACAGGAGTGTAAGTAGGAGAGAATGTTGCTGCTCATAAGACTTGCATGCATAAGCAAGAGAGAAAGGTTATAGGATTTTTTATGCACATAAGACTTGTCATAAAAGGGAGAGAAAATTCTAGGTGTTAGAATATTTTTGCTCATATTCCATACAAGGTTGATTGTTGTCTTGTGGCATTTTGAGAGCCTATTGAATCTTGGAAGAATAGTGAAAATCTCAGTAGGTCTTGATCTCTGAGGACTGGACATAGGCCTTGGTTTTGGGTCGAACCAGTATAGCTCTCTGTATGCTAATCTTCTTAACTTTAATCTATTTACAGTTATTTTCATATCACCATATCAACCGAAAAATTTATCACTTCACCCAATTCACCCCCTTTTGGGTATACTTGCCTCTTTCATTTGGTATCAAAGCAAGGTCTTCTTTGAAGAGCCTAATAGCTTGAGAAGGATCTAGTAAATGGAAACAATGTGTAAGAACATTCTTCCAGATAAAGCTTCTATCTGTAGACCTCGTGGTTTTGCTGGAGAATACTTTTCATTCTGGAAAGCTAAGTTCAGAGTGTTCATGATAGCTAACGAATACGGTCTATAGAATACGAGACAAGACGGTGATTATTTTCAAAAGAAAAAAAATGAAGATAGAGTTGTGAAAAAGAGTTCAGAGGAATTTGACAATGATGACAAGATGTTAGTAACATTAAATAGTAAAATTGTTCTAATGATACAGATGCTTTCATCCAGAAGGAGTATTTCTAAATCTATACACTACTGACAGCCAAAGACATGTGGGATGCACTTGAAATTGCCCATAAAGGTACATCTAGAATCAACGAAAGTAGAGTCAATACTCTAAATACAAAGTATGATTTTTTTTGGATGAAACCTGGAGAAAGGATTTCTGAATTCAAGCTCCAAAATACCTATCTTGGTAATCAGCTATCAGTAGTTAGGAAAACCTTTGATCAAAAATCTCAAGTCAGAAAGATTCTTAATATCCTCATAAAAGAATGGGAAGCAAAAGTGACAGCTATTGAATAAGCTAAAAGCGAATCAATGAGATATATAGCTGCTCTATTTGGCAGTCTTTTTGAGTATGAAGGAAATCTGAAATTCATGAAAGAACTAGAAGAATTCAATGATAAAAAGAAGAGAGGAGTTGCTTACAAAGTCATCAAGGAAGCATATTCTTTAGAAAATAAAGATGTCCTTGATGATGATGATATAGGAATGATCGTGATGAAATTTAATAAGTTCTATAGAAGAGGCCAAAAGAACTTCAAGAATTACCAAGGTGGACAAGCAAGAAACAAAACAAGGAGTAATAGATAGTATGCTATAAATGTGGAAAGGCTGAACATATCAAGTTGAATGCTTCAAAAACAAAGGCAAGAAGAAGTAGAAAAAGAAAGCATACATATCATCCATATAGGGTAATAGCTTAACGGATGAAGAAAGCTACAATGATAAAGTTGTAAATCTATACTTGGTAGCTAAGGAAGAAGAATCGAATTCTGAGGTAAGTGACTCTAAACCTACTTAGAATGAGTTGTTATCTAAATATAATGCATTGCATACTGAATTCATCACGGTAGCTAAAGAAATGATTAGTCATAAGAAGAAAGTAAAAATTTAGAAAGTATAAGGTCTCATCATGTGCATTGTGTAGAGAAAAACATACGAAAATAAGTGATTTAACAAAAATATTGTAAAGATTTATTAAAGAAAGTGAAAGTTTTAAAATAATCTTGAAATAAAAAAGAATCACTCATGATAAATATGGAATTGGATATAATTCGACTCAGAATAGAAACAGAGGAAAGAAGAAGTAAGGTAGAAACGCATACCTCATATATTTTAAGAATTCTATGCATACTTCAAATCCATTTGCATCATGTAATTACTGCACAAGGAAAGTCCATTACACTTCATCATGTCATTTTACTAAGGGCAAGATTATTGGCACCTATAAATGGGTTCCAAAAGGGACGCGTGTACCAAGAGTAATTCATACTAACCACGGATGACCCAAGAAAGTGTGGGTACCTAAAGCTTAATCATATTACTCTAGGTATGTCTCAAAGCATCACAGGCAAACAAGTGGTACATTGATAGTGAATGATCGAGACACGTGACTGGTAATAGAGATAAGTTCACCATATTGGAAACCAGAGAAGGATGAAAGGTAACTTTTAGAGGTAACCAATCTGGACGCATTATTGGAATTGGTGAAGTGTAAAATTCCAATGGTGTTCAAATCAATGATGTATATTACATTGAAGGGTTATGCGACAATCTCCTTAGTGTGAGCTAAAGCACTGACAATGATAACTGGGTAATCTTTGATTCAGAAGAATACTTGATAGTAAACAAGAAAGATCTACAGCTTGACAAAGAGTCCATCAAAGCAAGGATTTGAGCTCAAAAGGACGGTAACTATTATACTATTGATTTAAATTCAAATTCTTCTAAAAATTGTTTTTTAAGCAAATCAAAGGAGAGCTGGTTATGGCATAAGTATTTGTCTCATATTAATATGAACCAACTTGACAAAATGATTATAAAAGATTTAATTGTTGGTCTTCCTGAACTTAAATTAAAAGACGGCATGATTTAGGATGTAACACCCATGTTTTGAAAGCATATAGATGGCATAAGTGTAGTAATATCTTTAAAAAGGAGACCAGTAATCTTTAGTAAATAGCGGAAGTCCCAATTTCAAGTAGAGTGTGGAGCTGTACTTGAATGGGTTTTCAAAAATCTTTTCAAAAATCATTTTCAGATTGGGTCTCATATTATTTTATGATTTATTTTAAACCATCCGTTTTAGGTTCATTTCTTCATATCAGAGTGTTTACTAATAAGTTCTCTGCTGAAACCCAAGCTACTATGTTTAATTAACGGCCCTAGGTGGACGGCTGTCCACTACTGGTATGAATGTCGTTGCGCGTTCGCTTATATACAGGCGCTTACATACCTGTCAGTACGAGACTGACCACACTTAAATACAAATTACATACAATCTCCAAAATAGATAACTAACAGAAAATTATATTCTAAGTCCTTTGCTTCATTCGCCCATGTTTACTTTCTTGCCTGAGGAACTACTTGCCCGAGCTGAAAATTTGTTTCAGAAAAATAGGGTGAGATTCATTATACTATTGATTTATATTCAAATTCTTCTAAAAATTGTTTTTTAAGCAAATCAAAGGAGAGCTGGTTATGGTATAAGCATTTGGCTCATGTTAATATGAACCAACTTGACAAAATGATTATAAAAGATTTAATTGTTGGTCTTCCAGAACTTAAATTCAAGACGGCATGATTTGTGATGTAACACCAGTGTTTTGAAAGCATATAGATGGCATAAGTGTAGTAATATCTTTAAAAAGGAGACCAGTAATCTTTAGTAAACAGCGGAAGTCCCAATTTCAAGCAGAGTGTGGAGCTGTACTTGAATGGGTTTTCAAAAATCATTTCAAAAATCATTTTCAGATTGGGTCTCATATTATTTTATGATTTATTTTAAGCCATCCGTTTTAGGTTCATTTCTTCATATCAGAGTGTTTACTAATAAGTTCTCTGCTGAAACCCAAGCTACTATGTTTAATTAACGGCCCTAGGTGGACGGCTGTCCACTACTGGTATGAATGTCGTTGCGCGTTCGCTTATATACAAGCGCTTACATACCTGTCATTACGAGACTGACCACACTTAAATACAAATTACTCTATACAATCTCCAAAATAGATAACTAACAGAAAATTAAATTCTAAGTCCTTTGCTTCATTGGCCCGTGTTTACCTTCTTGCCTGAGGAACTACTTGCCCAAGCTGAGAATTTTTTTTGAAAAAATAGGGTGAGATTCAATGAATCTCAGTAGTAACAGATATCACTCATATAAAATGCACATATATCATGCCATGTCAACCAAAGTTACAGTACAATCAACATATTCAACATTCAGAGATAAATTCACAATATGCAGAAAGCATAAAGTTACCAATTGAAGGACAACCGTCCCTTGCCACAGCGCTGGGAAATTCTACTGGGCCTTAGCCCTTCTCATCTGAATGTTTTAAATTCACAATGGTACAAACATGCATATAACATATCACATAGTATGTGAGGGGTAAGTTACTACCTGACAATATTTCCAAATCTTGATCTTGATTGACGTGCTTTGAACGTCCTGGGCAAGTGTCAAGTCCTATAAATTATAATTTATGGGCAATAAGTTTTTCTTAGTCCAACCCTTCATAAATTATCCTCTTATGTTGGTTACCATTAGGGTCACTACATTAGGCCCAAAATGAAGCTAATGAGCTCAAACTACTCCAAATGCTTAACTTAACTCTTAAATGTCTAATTTTTGAATCTTTAAACCAGTCTGTCAAAAATTATAACCAGAGCCTATTCCCACACAATTTTTCATGTAGAATCCAATGGAAAACTCAAAAATACCAAAATCAAATTATTTCTGCCAGATTTAGCCCCCAACCAAAAACAGCCTCCCAAAACAACAAAAATTCCACTTTGTGATTTTAACTACCAACAAGTTTAATACTTCTCCAAACATCATATATCACCTTATATATGATTAAAACATATTCCTTCTTCAAAAACACCCCTTGAATGAAATACATGAGTGGTTGGAAAGCTAGGAAAAACTCAATGAAATCACAAAGTATTCGGTTCAAAAGAAAGCCTACACTTACCTCTTCGCGTTTCTACAAGTGGTTCGATATTCCGGCGGCCCTCTGGTAGACTAATTGGCACAAAACACCTCAAATGAGAAATCTATGACCATAGAATTGAAGCTTATAGTGCGTAGAGGAAGTTTCCTGAAGGACTTACCGAACAATAATGGTGATTCCGGGTTGAAATCGGCTCCAGTAGTCAAGAAAACTCACTATTCACTCCTCCTTCTCTCTTCTTGTGTTCTTAAGCTTTAGAAATCTGATTTCTCTTTCTCTTTCCATGCATGCACAAAATTTTTCCATTTAATTAGGCATGGATGGTTGTGATTTAATCACATAAAATGATCTCATCTCATCTTGCCACGTGTCACAAGTTTAAGGCCTAAGAGTGCCACATGTCATGCAACCATTGGTCTTCCACTTTTCTCATTCTTCGGTGGGTCATAAATGGTCAGGGGAAGGGGAGGCCTGACAATTTCCCCGACCTCCTGGGTTCGGTGCTCAACTCAAAAAGTAAGCGACCTGGCCGTATACCGGTAAATTCCCCGGACTCAGATGCTAGGTAGCGTTCTCCGGAGACGACAACACGAAAGGCTTAAAGTGGGTGTAATGATGTGTAATGATGAGGGATACATGTCACCCCCTCATTTGCCCAACCCAAAAACATGTTTTTACTTTGTAATAATTTCAGGACACTTGTCATTTCCATATTTGGCTAACACGAAAGGTGCGTCATCATGAGTCACAATGGCTGTCATTATATACTTTACTAAAGTTCTTTTTAATAAAGTTGCTCCATCGGTGCATTACCCGGAATTCCATATGGGACCATGGCACGTATATTGAGGCACGTCACTAAATGCTCGAATTCCTCCGATCTCGGAACTGACGCCCCTGAACCTTATAGCCACCGACGAATTTTTGCTCCGACTTCTAATACTTGTATTGTTACAATATTGACTTCTCGATTTCTGTGAATGACACAATGGACATCTGGGAATTCTGAAAGTAACTCTACCTTTAATTGTAAATACCAATATTTATTTTTTTCTACTATTTCCATAATTACATATTTTTAGTATTGCAAAATTTGGTATATGACAATTCTTCCCCCGTACAAGAAATTTCATCCCCGAAATTTGTTACACGTCTAAAGATATAAATTCCAGGTAACGTTTCTTCATATCCTCTTCCATTTCCCATGTTGCCTCTCTTGGAGAAAAACCTTTCCAAACCACTTTCACGAATAGTACTTCAATTTCTAAGTTATTTCTCTTGTCGATCAATGATTTGCTCCGGCTCTACTTCATAGGTATTATTCTCTCGTACCTCAATTTCTTCATACTCGATCATGTGCTCGGGGTCTGGTTGGTACTTCTTTAACTGAGAGACATGAAATACATCATGTAGTCTGCTCAGGTTTGGGGGTAAAGCTATTTTGTATGCCACTGGTCCAATTCTCATAAGAATTTCAAAAGGACTAATATACTGTGGGCTTAGCTTCTTTCTCTTTATCGCTCTACCGATTCCAGTAACTGGAGATATTTTCAGGAATACATGATCTCCAACTTCAAATTCTATAGGTTTTTTTCTTTTGTCAGCGTAGCATTTCTGTCTGCTCTATGCTGCAAGGAGCCTCTTTCTGATAGTTTTTATTTGTTCTGAAGTCTGATCAATCACATTTGGCCTATACAATTTTCTCTCCGATAATTCTGTCCAACAGAAAGGTGACTGGCATTTCCTTCCATAGAGTGCTTCATATGGAGCCATTTGAATGCTCGCATGATAGCTATTGTTGTAAGCGAATTCGGCAAGTGGAAGGAAACGATCTCAATTCCCATTGAAATCCATAACACATGCTCGCAGCATATCTTCTAGTGTCTGTATAGTCCTCTCTGACTTCCCATCCATTTGTGGATGATAAGCCGTACTAAATTTCAACTTTGTACCTAATGCTTCGTGTAGAGCTTTCCAAAATCGAGATGTGAAGCGAGGATCTCTATCAGAGATAATACTCTTTGGCATACCATGTAATCAGATTATCTCCTTTATATAAATTTCTACTAGTTTCTCAGGAGAATAACCAGCATTGATAGGTAGGAAATGAGCTGACTTTGTAAATCGGTCAACAATTACCCATATTGCATCGTAGTTTCTGATCCTGGGTAATCCTACCACCAAATCCATGGTAACACTCTCCCACTTCCACTCTAGAATTTCGGGACTTTACAGAAGTCCTGATAGTCGTTGATGTTCAATTTTTACCTTTTGATAGGTAAGACATCATGCAACATACTTGATTACATCACTTTTCAGTCCTGGCCACCAGTATTCTGATTTCAAGTTATGGTACATCTTGATTGCTCCTGGATGAAGAGTATATTTACTCTTATGTGCCTCATTCAGAATTTTTCGCCTTAGGTCAGCCTTTGGTGGAGCATATACTTGCTTCTGGTATCTGACTAACCCACTGGGTGAAAGATCATAGTTTGGATTTTCACCTATTCTGATTATTTCTTGAATAGATGTGGCCTCCTCATCTTGCTTCTGGGCTTCTTCTATTTCTGCCCTCAGACCACTTTCCTCTTGACTAACTTTAAAGTTAGCAATAACTACTTCATTTAGTACATTTATGTTTAGGAATACTTGATTTGACAGATTCAGATTCCTGAATTCCTCTAGTAATTTATGTTCTCATACCATCATAACAGCCACCTGCATCGCCTTCTTACTAAGAGCATCGGCGACAACATTCGCTTTCCCTGGATGATATTTAATCTCCAGGTTATAGTCTTTCAGCAACTCCATCCATCTCCGCTGCCGCATATTAAGTTGTTTTTTATCGTGTAAATATTTGAGACTTTTGTGATCGCAGTATAATTCTATAATGGTACCATATAGATAATGCCGCCATATCTTCAAAGCAAACACGATTGCTGTAAGTTCCAAATCATGAGTGGGGTAATTCAATTCATGAGTCTTCAGCTGTCGAGAGGCATATGCCACTACTCTGCCTTGTTGCATAAGGACACATCCCAATCCCTATTTACTAGCATCACTATACACCACGAAGGTTTCACGGGGATCTGGGATAATCAATACTGGAGTGGTCGTCAATCTCTCCTTCAGCTGTGTGAAGTTCTTTTCACATCGTTCATCCCACACAAATGATTGGTTCTTTCTTGTGAGCTTTGTCAATGGTAAGGCAATTCTGGAAAAATTTTGTATGAACCTGCGATAGTAACCGGCAAGACCAAGAAAACTGCGTATTTCTGTAACAATTTCTGGCCTCTTCTAGTTTAACACTGCTTCTACTTTACTAGGATCAACAGAGACCCCTTCTTCTGAAATCACATGACCCAAAAATTTGACTTCTGACAGCCAAAATTCACATTTACTGAGTTTGGCAAAGAGTTGTTTTTCCTTCAAAATGCTCAGCACGATCCTCAGATGCTCCTCATGCTCTTCTCTATTTTTAAATAAATCAGGATGTCGTCAATGAAGACTACTACAAACTGATCCAAGTACTGTCGAAAGATCCGATTCATGTAGTCCATAAACACGGCAGGTGCATCAGTCAGGCCAAGGGCATCACTAAAAATTCATAGTGGCCATATCTAGTCTTGAAAGCTATTTTCGGTATATATTCAGCCTTTACTCGCAACTAATGATTACCTGATCTCAGGTTAATCTTCGAGAACACACTAGATCCAGACAATTGATCAAGGAGATCGTCAATTCGGGGAAGCGAATATTTATTCTTTACAGTCACCTTGTTCAACTCTCTGTAGTCAATGCATATCCTTAGGCTTCCATCCTTCTTTCTGACACACAATACTAGTGCTCCCCATGGTGAAACACTGGGTCAGATGAATCCTTTCTCCAGAAGTTCTTCAATTTGCTTCTTTAGTTCCATCATTTCATTTGGTGCCATTCTATAAGGTGCTTTGGATACAGATCCAGCTCCTGGTGCGCTTTCAATGTTGAACTCTACTTCTCTTTTTGGAGGCAACCCAATAATATCTTCTGGGAAGACCTCAGGGAATTCATTCACGACAGGTACATTTTCAAGAGTTAAATTTGTCTCTGCCTAAACAAAGAAAAACACTATATACCCTTGACATCCTTTCCCTAGGCATTTTTTAGCTTCAGCCATAGAGAGAAGGTTTAGGTTTGGACTAGCATCAAGTTTTGTTTGCGGTTCTGGAAATACTACCCTCTTATTACCACAATCCAATAACACATTGTTTGCCGTCAACCAGTTTAGACCCAATATGACTTCTAGTTGTTGGAGTGGCAAACAAATTAGATCTATTACAGATTCATACCTCTCAACATTTATAGCACAACTTAGACATATATCAGCAGTCACAGTTTTGACACCCATAGGCGTCGATACAGTCAAGTCATATGGCAATTTATAGATGCTTAGTCCTAATCGTTTAGCACAATCATATGAAATGAAAGAATGACTAGTACCCGAGTCAAACAATGCATGCAAAGTATTACCATAGAGGAGGATAGTACCTTGGATCATCTCTGGTGATTTGTAGGCCTCCTCATGCGTCATGGCAAAAACTCTACCCTGGTTCTGTGACCTAGGCTCAGCTGCTCGCTATGGACAATCTTTGATAAAGTGTCCAGGCTTTTTACAAGCATGACAAATCAGCTGCCCTTCACAAGATCTACCTGGGTGTGTCTTACAGCAACAAGGACATGGTTGCTGTGTTTGAGGACCTTGATATTCCAAGAACTTGCTGCATAGGGTCTGGTGGGTTTCCGACTTCCTCAACTTCTGGCATTGCAGGTCTTTTCTTTGGTCTACCCTTCACCATTATTTCTTTTCACTATTACCAAATAAAATTTGCACCATTAATAGGACACTTATCATATATATATATATATATATATATATGTACTCCTTAAGCTTCAAATACTATTGTACAACAGGATATACATATGATAATATTAAAGGATCATATTTACAACAAAAGCAACTAAAGCAGCTTAATATATACACAAGTAGCCTTTTATGTGCTACCATAACCAGTCCAGCTGGCCCTACCATTACCAGTCCATGTTCTACACCACATATGATTCTGTGTGATCTATAAAAGTCTCAAACTCGAAAAGACCCCAAAATATGATCTCATTCTTCTTTTTGATCCAAGCAGTAAAATCGGGAAGGTAGGCTAGTGTGGTTTGGATCCAAATATCATTAGTTAACACTAACCCAAGCTCGGCCCTTCGCCCATATAGGTTCCTTACTTGCCCGAAAAATGCTATATATCGAATCATGGAGGAAATAAATTCATCGAACCATAGCAAGTATAATTCCTTAAAGCATTCCCATAGCTTATGGTCTGGGTATGGGTCAAAGAATAACTGAGTAACCGGGGCTCTAGACTCAGTATCAGAATCGACACCCTGAAAATTCTCGTCATTCTCAGGATCACTAGTATCGCCTATAGATGGCTCTATGCCAGGACTAGCCTGTTTAGCCTTTATTATTATTGTCGTATGGTTGGGAACTCTTTTCCTTACCATACGCCGCACTCCTGGTCCATTCCCTCCACTATGCTTCCCTTTATTAATGACTACATAAAGTTTACCCTTCGGTATACGATGCTCTGGAGGAGGCTGCTTAATATACGAGGGTGAACTACTTCTTTGTCTTTTCCTATCAGACATGTTTCCTATCATAAAGCAACTAACGAAGGGTTAGAATTTATGAATTGTACTAACATAAGTAGAGGACTTTATCCTAGAGCCAAGAACTTATGCTCTGATACTAATAAATGTAACACCCGTGTTTTGAACGCATATATATGGCATAAGTGTAGTAATATCTTTAAAAAGGAGACCAGTAATCTTTAGTAAACAGGGGAAGTCCCAATTTCAAGCAGAGTGTGGAGCTGTACTTGAATGGGTTTTCAAAAATATTTTCAAAAATCATTTTCAGATTGGGTCTCATATTATTTTATGATTTATTTTAAGCCATCCGTTTTAGGTTCATTTCTTCATATCAGAGTATTTACTAATAAGTTCTCTGCTAAAACCCAAGCTACTATGTTTAATTAACGGCCCTAGGTGGACGGCTGTCCACTACTGGTACGAATGTCGTTGCGCGTTCGCTTATATACAAGCGCTTATATACCTATCAGTACGAGACTGACCACACTTAAATACAAATTACATACAATCTCCAAAATAGATAACTAACAGAAAATTAAATTCTAAGTCCTTTGCTTCATTCGCCCATGTTTACCTTCTTGCCTGAGGAACTACTTGCCCGAGCTGAAAATTTGTTTCGGAAAAATAGGGTGAGATTCAATGATTCCACTTTGTGATTTTAACTACCAACAAGTGTAATACTTCTCCAAACATCATATATTACCTTATATATGATTAAAACATATTCCTTCTTCAAAAACACCCCTTGAATGAAATACATGGGTGGTTGGAAAGCTAGGAAAAACTCAATGAAATCACAAAGTATTCGGTTCAAAAGAAAGCCTACGTTACCTCTTCACGTTTCTATAAGTGGTTCGATATTCCGGCGGTACTCTGGTAGACTAATTGGCACAATACACCTCAGATGATAAATCTAAGACCATAAAATTGAAGCTTATAGTGAGTAAAGGAAGTTTCCTGAAGGACTTACCGAACAATAATGGTGATTCCAGGTTGAAATCGGCTCCGGTAGTCAAGAAAACTCACTATTCACTCCTTCTCTCTTCTTGTGCTCTTAAGCTTAAGAAATCTAATTTCTCTTTCTCTTTCCATGCATGCACGAAAAATTTTCCATTTAATTACGCATGGATAGTTGTGATTTAATCACATAAAATGATCTCATCTCATCTTGCCACGTGTCACAAGTTTAAGGCTTAAGAGTGCCACGTGTCATGCAACCATTGGTCTTCCACTTTTCTCTTTCTTCGGTGGGTCATAAATGGTCAGGGGAAGGGGAGGCCTGACAATTTCCCCGAACTCCTGGGTTTGGTGGTCAACTCAAAAAGTAAGCGACCCGGCCGTATACCGATGAATTCCCCGGACTCAGACGCTAGGTGGAGTACTCCAGAGATGACAACATGAAAGGCTTAAAGTGGGTGTAATGATGTGTAATGATGAGGGACACATGTCACCCCCTCATTTGGCCAACACAAAAACATGTTTTTACTTTGTAATAATTTCGGGACACTTGTCATTTCCTTATTTGGCCAACACGAAAGATGTTTCATCATGAGTCATAATGAGCTGTCATTACATACTTTCCTGAAGTTCTTTTTAATAAAGTTGCTCCATCGATGCATTACCCGGAATTCCATGTGGGACCCACATGGAACCATGGCATGTATATCGAGGCACGTCACAAAATGCCCGAATTCCTCCGATCTCAAAACTGACGCCCCTGAACCTTATAGCTACCGACGAATTTTCGCTCCGACTTCTAACACTTGTATTGTTACAATATTGACTTCTCGATTTCTATGAATGACACAATAGACATCTGGGAATTCTGAAAGTAACTCTACCTTTAATTGTAAAGACTGATATTTATTTTATTCTACTATTTCCATAATTACATGGTTTTAGTATTGCAAAATTTGGTATATTACATGTGATGCTTGTCAAAAAGGAAAACAAACTAAATCTTTGTTCAAAACAAAGTATGAGATTTCTACTTCCAAACCTTTACAATTACTTCATATAGATTTGGTAGGTCCAACAAGAGTAAAATGTTTTGGAGGAAATCTATATACTTTAGTAATTTTCAATGATTTTACAATATTTACATGGACTATATTTATTACTTCAAAATATGAAACGTTCATTGAATTTATTATGTTTGCTAAGAAGGTCCAAAATGATAAAGGTATTTCTATTATCTCTATCGAGACAGACCATAGAAGAGAATTTGATAATCAACTCTTTGAAGACTTTTGCACCAATGAGGGAATAGATCACAACTTTTCTGTACCTAGAACGTCTTAGTAGAATAGAATAGTAGAAAGGATGAACATAGTCCTGACAGAAATGGCAAGGGCAATGATGAATGAAAAAGAAATGTCACAAGTATTCTGGGTGGATGCAATGATTACTACATGCTATATTTCAAATCAAGCATACATTCTCAAGTCACTTGGAAAGACACCACATGAACTCTATAAAGATAGAAAGTTAAATCTTGCTCATCTACACATCTTCATATGCAAGTACTTCATTCACAACAACGGTAAAGAAATCTTGGGTAAATTTGATTCAAAGTCTGATGAAGGTTTATTTCTAGGTTATTTTAATAGAAGTAAAGCATATATAGTGTTTAATAAAAGAACATGTACTATTAAAGAGTCCATTCATGTTGTATTTGAAGAACTTGATTCTTAGATAAAGTCTCTTGATGAAGAAGAAATAGATTTGATAAAGAAAGAAAAAAAATATAACCATTTCAAATCAAAATGATTTTCAAACAAATGATTTTCAAAATGAAAAAGGTGTCGATGATCATGTTCAACCAAAAACATGGAGATATATTGAAGATCATCCAATTGATTAAATAATTGGAGATATTCATAAAGGTGTCAAAACCAAAAATAGAATTCTTAATGAAGTAACATTTTCTACCTTTATTTATGAGATTGAACCTTACAATGTCGAAGAAGCACTTTCTGACAATGATTAGGTGATTGCTATGCAAGAAGAGTTCAATCAATTTCAAAGAAATCATGTTTGGGATTTAGTACCTCGACAAAAAGGTTAATCAGTCATAGGAACTAAATGGGTTTCCAAAAACAAACTTGATGAATCAACAATCATTGCGAGAAACAAGGCTAGTTTAGTTGCTAAAGGTTATAATCAAGAAGAAGGTATTGATTATGAGGAAACATATGCTCCAGTGGCAAGATTGGAAGCCATACGAGTACTCTTAGCCTTTGCATGCATTAAAGGTTGGATGTGAAAAGTGTTTTCCTAAATGGTTATGTCATAGAGGAAGTATATATAGAATAACCTCCTAGTTTTTAAGATGACACAAAACTTGATCATGTTTTCAAAATCAAGAAAGCTTTATACAGCTTAAAACAAGCACCCAGAGCTTGGTACGAAAGACTAAGCAAGTTTCTTCTTGATCAAAACTTTTTCAGAGGAAAAGTGGATAGAACACTTTTCATCAAACATAAATAAAATGATCTATTAACAGTTTAAATATATGTTGATGATATAATCTTTGGTGCTACTAAAGAATCTCTTTCTTAAGAATTTTCTAAGCTTATGTAGGGAGAATTTGAAATGTCAATAATAGGAGAGTTAAATTTCTTTCTTGGACTTCATATCAAGCAATGGAGGAATGGGATATTTATATCTTACACCAAATATTTGAGGGAGTTATTTCAGAAGCACATAATGGAAAATGCTAATGGACCTTATACACTAATGAGTTCTACTACAATGATAAATACTGATGTGAAAGGCCCAAACTTAAATATTACTAAATATAGAGGAATGATTGGCTCATTACAGCAAGCATGCTAGATATACAATTAAGCGTTGGGATGTGTGCAAGGTATCAATCTGCTCCTAAGGTGTCACATGCAGAAATTGTAAAAAGAATCTTCAAATACATTAGAGACACTGTAGAACTTAGCCTATGGTATCCAAAAGAAGGAAACAAATATTTGAAGGCCTATTCTGATTCAGATCATGGAGGATATAAAAATGACAGAAAAAGTACCAGTGGACAATGTCAATTTCTTGGAGGTTCTCTGGTATTATGGTTTAGTAAAAAGCAAAACACAGTCTTATTGTCTTCCACAGAAGCTGAATATATAGCTGCAGCAACTTGTTGTTCTCAAGTACTAGGCTAACGCAACAACTTCAGGACCTAGGAATATACTTGAAGGAGATACCTATTTACTGTGACAACACTAGCACTATTAGCTTGACCAAAAATCCTGTACAACATTCAAGAACCAAGCAGATAGATATTTGATACCATTTCATATGAGATCATGCATAAAAGAAAGATGACAAAGTAGAATTCATTCCTACTCATCTTTAACTTGCTGATATATTCACAAAGCTTATTGTTAAAGAACCATTTTTATACATACGGAGAGAATTAGGAATGGATAATCCCAATGAGTTGTAAGTGTTTCTTGCTAATTATTATGTTTAATATAAGTTTTGATGATAACCTTACTTACTTAGGCATCAGAGTATGTAGAAGTTTGTTTTGCAGGATTGTCACTTGAGTATAAGAGAGGTTACTCGAGTGCAAGGCATATTATCACTCTAGTACTGGATGAATACTCGAGTGCATATTTAATTCATATCCTCTATCTCTAGGTTACAAAACAGAGGTTAACAGAGGAGTTAGAAGTGCTAGGATCACACTTAAAATTCAATGGGTATGTTGGATCTCACTCGAGTGCAACAATAGCCACTCGAGTGCAGGAAGAACACACTTAAAAGTGAGCAACGGGTACAAATTCATAATTTAGCTTCAAAGTATAGTTTACTCAAGTGACCTTTGGAGGACATGAATACAAAGATCAAGATTAGAATAAAATGCACTCAAACCAGGTATGTATTTACAAATTTTTTGGAATTTTTCTCTATCTCACTTGAGCACAATAATGGGTGACTCGAGTGCATAAGTATGAACACTCGAGTGCTATACTAGTTATGTGACAGCTCAAACGTCGCACTTGTTCTTCTCACTCGATAGTGTCTCCTCACTTATTAGTCATACCTCTTCACTTTCGATTGTTACCCATCGAATAAACTCCTTAAATCTCTTTAATTTTCAGTTATAACTCTTCAATCATCTCCAAAAGGTCAGATTTTTCTCTTCAAAATCCTTATTGTGCCCTATACTTCCAAACTCTCTCCAAAGCCTTTATAGTTGTTTTTTTATTCTCAATCCTCTCTGATTCAATCAAAATGGTTCATACAAAGGTTCCTCAAATTTCCCAGAAGTCTCCCACTTCTTTACCTTCTCATTCCGCCACTAGAGAGTCAGCAACTTTGACGGTGACACTGACACCTACTCCGAATCCAAGACCTACACCTTCTCCTACTCCGTCACCTTCTCCAAAACCAAAGGCAACTAAGAAGAAGGAAACCCTAGCTAAGAAGAAACATCCTAAGCCAACGGTGGCTAAAGAAGTTCAACTTCCACCAAACAAAACTAAGGGTGTCATCTTTAAGGAGCTCATTGTTACACGTTCTCAATCGAAGGAAGTGAAAGGAAGAGGAAAAGGGGAAGACAAAAAAGTTCCTTAAGAGTCTTCCTTTAACGATTCCTTCAATCTGTAACTCTAGGACGCAATAAAGATGTTGAAGTTAGATGCCTTAGTTGGCAAGATTGCTTCTCAAGCCAGTGCCTCTTCATCCCATCATGTTGGAAAGTCCAGTCACACTAGTACTTAATTGGGAGCACCATCCACCTCTTAGGCTCTAAAGGAAGAAGATCAGGATACTATCCCTCTTGAAGGTTACAACACCCAAGAACTGAAGCCACTTAGTTAGAAGATATATAACACTGAATTTGCTTATCATAGCTTCTGTCCTATGGCATATATGGATTTAGACTATCTGAGTATAAACTATGGCCTAAATTTTTTATCCTTCTTGGATTTTTAGAGCTATGGTTGGGTATACATCTTCCATATTCCCCTATTATTGTGAGAACATTTTATTGCAATATGAAAGTGCACAGCATTATATCCAAAGCTGGAGAGATAATGGAGAAAGGAATATCCACTTCTGTTAGAGGCCAATACATTTTGATTTCCCCCTCTATTATTAACAACATTCTTGGCTATGTAGCTCCTCCTACCAATCCACCATCACTCTCAGCCAATAAAGCCTTCCAGTGATTAAGACCTGATTACCTAGTTGGTCCCCTCATTTTCAAACCCATTGATTTGCTTGATTCACTGTGCCCTTTAATATATCTACACCTGAAGCATGATCATCAAGCCTAAACACATTATCCATTTTGCCCAGAGAGATTACTACTTATTGGCCTCCTTTCTAGCTGGCCAACAAAGGGATGTTAGTGAATTGATTTTTAGTGAGATAAGAAGATTTTGATTTTCTTCATCTAGATCTACCACAATACTATTGGAAATTATGCCCTAAAGGCCAATCAGTGTACTTTAAACTTATTATTTAATGAATTTCTCTACTCTGTTATCATGTTAATTGTATGATAATTGTATCCTGGATAAATCATAAAGATTGTCCTAAAATGTCCTTGGTCGATCGTATATGCGGGAGCGGTGATGAAACAGGACCAGTATGACTTTGATAAGATATAGAGATATGAATCAAAGTCTTAGGCACTTGTAAAAGTACAAGGTGCTGGGCTAACCTACTATGAGAAAGCTACATGGATCAAGTCATAAGCTTTTCTCATGTGCAACCACGTCACAATGCCCTTTCATTAAGGTCATCATGGATTCCAATATGAGAGTTGCTAAGCTTTTAACTAGTCAAAAGTCACTTTTGATCGGGTGATAATAAAGGCTACGATCGGGCTTGGTTGTTTTTCATGTAGAGGAATATGAATGATCAAGATATAATTTGTCCCTCACATTAGTAGAGAGATATTACTGGCTCCCTCGATGAGTGAGTCTGAAAAATGTATGTCATTCTACAATGGAAAGGAGTTTCCATTTCTATTATTAGATGCTCAAGAATCGAGAAAGTAATGATCAGGAACAAGAGGATGTCATTATCCATGCCTTATCCTTGACCGATATATCGTGTGACAAAAGGGACGTGACATGGTTGTATGATAGGTTGCATCGTGTTAACGATCCTCATATGAAGTAGGTAGTCGTAATGTCTTGCTAGAGGCCGCTTGCGACTTGTGGGTTAATACAGCTATTGGCCTACTGTCAACTTCGTATGGGCCTACAGTTTCACACACAAGAATGGCGCAACACGAGATAATGTTTATCTAGGGTGAACGAATTTTATATTTATATATATTATAAAATTTGTGAAAATAAAAATAAAAATATTATATATATATATATGTATTTTTGAAAGACACATATATATATATGTATGTATATATATTATATTATATTATATTATTATATTGTGTTAGTTTTAAATTTAATTTTATTAAGATAAATTAGATTTAATAACTAACATGATAGATATATAGTATCTCAAATTTAATTTATGAAGATAATTTAAATCTAATGGCTCTTTATTTGGATTAAATAAAACGGTTAAATTAAAATTGTTGGACAGATTTAATTTAAACGGAATTTATTCAATTAGCTCATTAATATAATTAATTTTTAATTAATTCAAAAATAATGAAGATTAATTTTGAAATTCAAATATAGCCCCATGGGTTAAAAAATTGATAGAGCAGAAAAGCTCAGACACGGATAAGAATTAAATGCCGTAAGGGAAATGATAGGAGACATTGGAGGCACTAGAATAGTGGAAGAATTTAAAATTTTTGCCAATCCCAATCAAGGATCTATCAACGATATTTAAACAAAGTTATAAAGAATCAGACCTATTTTGAATTTAGGGCTTTCGATCTCTAGGAGCTAATACCTCATGTCCGCTCCCTCCTGAATGTTGTCCAACATAGACTACATGCTTCGGTATAACAAGTTATACTATTTTGAGAGAAACAAGAGGATAAGTATCTTGAGGTTTGGGCAGACACAATTAACACACATGGGGATCACATTTCTGGTCAGTAAGACTAAGCCTGCATTTTAGAAAGAAGCCATACCATCAAGAGCTGATGAGGCTCAATCCTCTATAAGAGGTCCTGCTCCACCTCCATCATTCCGGGGTGCTTCACTTCAAGGTTATCTGGCCGACGTGATCAATCAAGCACTGGCAGGCCTGAAACATGAAATACTTAATAAATATAGAAACTGGTCCATAAGATGGAATTTCAAGTCACCAAGTTAGTAGACAAGGTAAGTACCAACTTTGACTTGATGTTTAAGGCTCATGAAGAATAGTTGAAGAGAATCAGTGTTTTAGAGAATTTCTTGCATACTCAACTTCAGACTCCTCAGCCTAATATGCCTTTAGTTTCTACACCTACCACAACCATTTCACCATCCCAAACACAGACCTATGTACTCTTCACTAACACCAATCCCAAGATAGCTACCCCGATCGATGTGACCGTTGATAAGCCATTCTGATCACAGGCATAACCTCTACTCCATAGCTATCATCTCCACCATTCAAGTTTGATCCAGTTGATCCATCCATCGCCATGGTGCTATACACTCCACCGTAGCCGTCTGACATCACCTGTTGGAAATTGTGCCCTAAGGGCCAATCATTGTACTTTGAACATTATTATTTTAATGAAATTTCTCCATTTTGTCATCAGATTGTTTGCATGTTAACTGTGATAATTGTATCCTTGGATAATTCATAAAGATTGTCCTAAAATGTCCCTGGTCAGTCATCTATACGGGAGCAGAGATGAAACAAGACCAGTATGACTTTGATAAGATATGGAGATACGAATCAAAGTCTTAGGCACTTGTAAGAGTACAAGGTGCTGGACCGACCCACTATGAGAAAGCTACATGGATTAAGTCATAAGCTTTTATCATGTATAACCACGTCACAATGCCCTAAGACCTGAGGTCATCATGGATTCCTACATGAGAGTTGCTAAGCTTTGAACTAGTCAAAAGTCACTTTTGACTGGGTGATGATAAAGGCTACGATCAGGCTTAGTGGTTTTTCATGCAGAGGAATATGAATGATCAAGGTGGAATTTGTCCCTCATATTAGTAAAGAGATATTACTGGGCCCCTCGATGAGTGAGTCTGATAAATGTATCACCATACTATAATGAAAGGAGTTTCTGTCTCTGTTATCAGGCCACTCAGGAATCGAGAAAGTAATGGTCAGGAAGAAGAGGATGACATAATCCATGCCTTATCCTTGATCGATATATCGTGTCACAAAAGGGACGTGATATGGTTGTATGACAGGTTGCATCGTGATAACGATCCTCATATGAATTGGGTAGTCGTAATGTCTTGCTAGAGGCTACTTGCGACTTTTGAGTTAGTATAGTTATTGGCACACTGCCAACTTCATATGGGCCTACAGGGTCGCACATAATAATGGCCCAACACGAGATAATGTTTAATTTAGGGTGGATGGATTTTATATTTATATATATATAATATAAAATTCATTAATAATATTATATAGATATATATGTTTTCAAAATATGTATCTTATATATATATATATTATATGATATTATTATATTTAATAATATTATATAGATGTATATATTATCGAAATATATATCTTATATATATATGTATGTATATATATTGTATGATATTATTATATTTAATAATATTATATAGATGTATATATTTTCAAAATATATATCTTATATATATATATGTATATATATTATATGATATTATTATATTGTGTTAGTTTTAAATTTAATTTATTAAGATATATTAAATTTAATGACTAACATGATAGAGATATAGTATCTCAGATTTAATTTATGAAGATAAATTAAATCTAATGGCTCTTTATTTGGATTAAATAAATAGGTTAAATTAAAACTGTTGGACATATTTAATTTAAACTGAATTTATTTAATTAGCTCATCAAGATAATTAATTGTTAATTAATTTTGAAATTAATGATGATTAATTTTGAAATTTGAAAATAGCCCTCATAGGTTATAAACTTGATAAAGCAGATATATTCATACGCACATGAGAATTGAGAGCCGCAAGTAAAACCCTAGGAGACATTGGAGGCGCTAGCACGCAGTCTTGGATTGGAGAGCATTCCTGTGGATACCGATAGAGGGAGCGGACCTGACGTGTTGGCTCCTAGAGATCGTGAAAACTCTGAATCATCAAAAAGGTATGAATCCTTCCAACTTGGTTTAAATGCCGTTGATAGATCCTTAATTAGGATCGATGAAAATTTTAAAATTCTTCTGTTGTGCCTACCGATCCTAACAGTGGTATTAGAGCTAGATCAATTGTGCGTTTAAATTGAGTTTATGATTCTTATACATGTGATATATATGGGATGTGTACGTATGTTTATAAGAAACACTCGAATATGCATGTGATTTAGTTAATACGAAACAAAATTATTTAGAAAGATGTGATCTTGTAATTCCGTTGATTTTCGTTTTCGTTTAAATTGAATCTTGAAATTGTTTCATTTTCAGTTTTGAAACATGTACATGATTTTCATTTTGAACAAGCAAGAAATTGGGTAGGGTACCTGAGATCGTAGTTGGCGGCAATCAAATCGAGTCTAGGTTCGGATATCTATTCGGGTAATAGGGATCCGAACTATGGGGAAGACAATCTGGATCAAAAGCGTTCTGGGACATTGTTGTTTTTGTTTTGAAAAATTGGGTCCGAAATTAAAATTTTCAAATATTTCTTTTAAAAGGAATTTTCCTTTTTCAAAAGCTCCAGGGGCGCTGCCCCATGCAGCCCCGCAAGGGCGGCCCCCGTTGACCCCGCTCGCTAACCAGCTAGCAGGACCACTGTGACCACCTCTGCATAGCGCAATATAATCTTATGACGACATTTATTTCTTTTCATATTGTATGAATTCTTGTTGTGGTTTATTATTTATCCTTGTTTGGGTATGGTGAACAACATGGCTTTAGAATTTTACAAAGGTTGTAATATTTAAATACGGCCTGCGTGCCGTGCCTTTCTCTAAATACTCTTGATGTACATTCTATTCTCATCTCACTCCCCTCGAATTTTTAAATAAGGTTTCTCTCAATGTATTTCTTTTTATTTAGAGAAGTCCTCTCATTGGCTTGGGAGTTTTAAATTATGCTTTTGATAAGATCATTGCGTGATTACTTTTACGTTTATATGTATTTATCTTTATGAGATACGACCACGATTGCATCCATATAACAAAACTAATTAATTAAGCCCTCTGAATCAAATCTTAAGTCATAATGCCGTCAATTAATGAATACTTGTCAAAATCTAGATCGCTCAATGGTGGAAACCACCAAAGTGGATGTACTTGAGTTATCTTGATGAGACAAGCTTGAGTAATGGTGCTGCTCATAATATTCATTATTGTTTTGACTTAATTGAGATTAACAAAACGGTTTTGAATCTCAAGGTATTAGATGGGATTAAACATGCCGGATCATATGATGATTAAATCCCATAAAGATCTAAGAGTTACATGTGATGTAATTGGTAAATAGGTTACCTACCTAAATAACTTGAATTTAAGTGTCTTGCCAAAGCAGACTTAAGTTTAAGCCAAATATGGATCTTAGCCTACTAATTATTATATTGAGGGTTGTTAATTTAGTGGGAGATTACTAACTAACTTTGCATATTTTAATTGTAGAATCATGTTGACTAGTAATATTGCTACACTATTATTGCGATCGGTCCTTGAGAAGGACAAACTCAATCGGACAAACTTTCTTGACTGGTTCAGGAACTTGAGAATCGTTCTCAAGCAGGAAAGAAAAGCTTATGTCCTAGATCAACCCATTCCTGAGAAGCCTGCAGCCAATGCTCCAAGAGCTCAGAGAGATACTTACACAAGCATAAGGATGACTCTGTGGATGTAGGTTGCCTGATGCTTTACTATGGTTCCAACGATCCAAAGAGATCTGGAAATCATGGAGGCTCATGAGATAATTGTACATTTCAAGGAAATGTTCCAGCAACAGGCAAGGCAAGAAAGGTATGAGACCACAAAGGCCTTACATTCCTGCAAAATGGCTGAAGTTGCATCAGTTAGTACTCATGTGTTAAAGATGAAAGGCTATATTGATCACCTTGAGAGGCTTGGATTTCCCATGAGCCAGGAGTTAGCTATGGATTTGATCCTCAACTCACTCCCAGAGAGTTATGACCAGTTTGTTATGAACTACAACATGAACAACATGGAGAAATCAATTTATGAGCTACATTGGATGCTCAAAACTGCTGAGCAAAGCATTAAGAAAAAGCCTAGCACAGTTTTGATGGTTAAAAAAGGAAAGGGTATGAAAAAGAAAGGGAAGGGCAAATGGAAGGGTAATGGCTCAGGTGGTAAGACCAAAGAGTCAAACAAGCCCGAAACCAAGCCTGCACCAAAGAAGGCAAAGCCTCCAAAGGAAGGAGTCTGCTACTTATGCAGTGAACCCAGTCATTGGAAGAGGAATTGCAAACTCTACCTGGAAGATATGAAAAAGAACAAGGAGGATAGTGACGCTATCACTTTAGGTATTTATGTTATAGACATTCATTTTTCTACTTCCTCTACATGGGTATTAGATACTGCATGTGGTTCTCACATTTGTACAAATGTACAGGGTCTAAAGGAGAGTAGAAAGCTGAAGAAGGGCGAGGTGGACCTACGAGTTGGAAACAGAGCCAGAGTTGCTGCTTTAGCCGTAGGCACTTATGAATTAGTTTTGCCCAGTGGGCTTTTGTTAGTTTTCAACAATTGCTATTATGTTCCTGCTTTGAGTAGTAACATTGTTTCTCTTTCTTATTTGGATAAGGAAGGTTATACTTCCATTAGTAGGAATGGTAAATGTTCTATTTATCATAATGACATTTTCTATGCTGATGGTAATTTGCATATTGGTCATTATATATTAAATTTGGAACATCCTAATAATGGGAATATCTATAACGTAACTACTAAGAGGATAAAATCAAATGATTTGAATCCGACCTACCTATGGCATTGTCGTCGAGGCCACATAAATGAGAAACGCATTTCTAAACTCCATCAAGATGGATTTCTAAACTCATTTGATTTTGAATCATATGATACGTGCAAATCTTGCTTATTAGGAAAGATGACTAAGGCACCTTTTACTGGGCACAATGAGAGGGCTACTAAATTATTGGGCCTCATACAAATAGATGTATGTGGACCATTAAATATAGCTGCCAGAAGAGGTTATGTCTACTTCATTACATTTATAGATGACTTTAATAGATATGGCTATATCTATCTAATGAAACATAAATCTGAATCTTTTGAAATGTTCAAAATATTCCAAAATGAAGTACAAAACCAACTTGGTAAAACAATTAAAGCACTTCGATCTGATCGAGGTGGTGAATATTTAAGCCAAGAATTCATTGACCATTTTAGGAGTTGTGGGATAATCTCATAATTGACTCTTCCAGGAACACCACAATGGAATGGTGTTTCTGAACAGAGGAATCGAACACTATTAGATATGGTTCAATCTATGATGAGTCAAATAGATCTTCCACCGTCCTTTTGGGGTCATGCCCTAGAGACAGCTGCGTTCACACTAAATCGTGTTCCATCTAAGGCAATTGAAAAGACACCATATGAGATATGGACTAGAAAGAAACCAAGTTTATCTTTTCTCAAAATCTAGGGATGTGAGGTATATGCTAAGCAACAAGGCTCTGATAAATTAGCAACCAGATCCATAAAGTGCCTTTTCGTGGGGTATACTAAAGAAACGAAAGGATACTATGTCTACAATCCCACCGATAACAAAGTGTTTGTTATTCGAAATGGCAAGTTTCTAGAAAGAGAGTTTGTCTCTAAAACAACCAGTGGGAGCGACGTACATCTCGAAGAAATTCGAGAGCCATAAGATGGTACAGAACCACAGATGGAAATTAGAGAAGACTCACAACAAGTTGTTGAGCCTCCTCAAGTAACACAAGGTCCACGAAGATCTGATAGGACACGGCATCATCCTCAGAGATAAGGATTTCTGATTACTGAAGGCCATTATATGTTGCTCATTGAGCAAAATGAGCCCACCACCTATCGAGAAGCCATAGTGAGACCAAACTCTGAGAAATAGCTAAATGCCATGAAGTCTGAAATGCAATCCATGTACGACAATCAGGTATGGACCTTAGTCGATCCACTTGAAGGTGTAAAATCCATTAGGTGCAAATGGGTTTTCAAGGAGAAAATTGACATGGATGGCAATGTAAATGTCTTCAAGGCAGGACTGGTTGCAAAAGGATTCACTCAAACTCATGGTGGAGACTATGATGAAACCTTTTCCCCAGTTGCAATGGCCAAATCAATCAGAATCCTTCTTGCCATTGCAGCATATTATTACTATGAAATATGGTAGATGGATGTCAAAACAGCCTTTCTTAATGGAAAGCTGCTTGGGGATGTGTACATGACACAACCTGAAGGTTTTATGCATCTAGAGGACTTTGGTAAAATTTGCAAGCTTCAATGATCCATTTATGGATTGAAGCAAGCATCTCGGAGCTGGAATCATCGTTTTGATGAAGTAGTCAAAGAGTTTGCATTCATTCAAAACATCGATGAACCTTGTGTTTACAAGAAGATTAGTGGGAGCATAGTTGTATTTCTAGTGCTTTATGTAGATAACATCCTACTCATGAGGAATGATATTCCTACCTTGCAGAGTATCAAGTCTTGGTTAGGAAAGTCCTTTTCAATGAAAGACTTAGGTGAAGCCACCTATATCCTAGGGATTAGGATCTATAGGGATAGATCCAAAAGACTAATAGGCCTAAGTCAGAGCACATACACAGACAAGATATTGCATAGGTTCAGTATGCAGGATTCAAAAAGGGGTTACAAGAGGTGATTGTGTGTTTTGGTAAGAAACTTTTGTTTTGAAGGTATAGACATTGATTAAATTGATTACAAAATTCATTTCATAAAGTTAGGATAAAGTTGCTATGCTTTTAACTGATGTACTCGAATGATGACATTCGTACTTAAGTGCATTTTCAGTAATGCTAGAGTGAAAGGCACTGTACTCGAGTGATAACCAAATTTGCACTTGGGCATGAAGGCAAGAGAGCAAAGTCAGAGATAGAAATTGGTCGTTGCACTAGAGCACTGACTGAATACTTGAGTGAGAGCCTCAATATCACTTAAACCCTATGAGTGTGGTACAGGAAGTATTTGTTCGAGAACAAGGATGATCTTGAAAGTGAGAAGTGCACTCGAGTTATGTCTTTAATACTCGAGTGTCAGAGCAACACTCACAAGTGAGAAAACATACTTCCTCAAATATTGTTGCAAGTGTTGAGCATAAGGTTGTCCAGATGCGAGGAAATGCTATGCACTTGGGTGAGGAACCATGCACTCAAGTGAGGGCCCACAGTACTCACAAGTGCAAAATCAAAATTTTAAAAAATATGTTGTAAGTGTTATCCAGAGATGTAAGTCTATAGAGCAAAATATAGATGCAGTCGAGTGAGACAAGTCGTATGCTAGTGAGAGGTCAGAACACTTACAAGTGAGAAAATGCACTCTTGCAAAATCACCAGGAAGTGCTATACAAAAGTACAGTGTAACACCCCAAATTTCTATTAAAGGATAATTATAATTATTGTGAATGATTTTGTAAATCCAAATGGATTTGAGATCCGAATTATTACTAGAAATGCCCAACACCCTGTATTTTAGCATAATTATGTGACAAATAATTATTTGGGCTAAAATATGGGTAAATGGCGCATCAAGAAGAGGAAAAGAATTTAATTATGTATTATGCGGTAATTTTAAATAATACGCCATAATCAGTGAGAAATTGAAAGAATGGCCATAAGTTAGTGATTAATGGAGAGATTAATTACTAACTAAGATGAAATGATAAATGTAACTAACTGGCTAATGGAGTGGTTAGAGTAACCAAGTGGTTACTTACTTTATGAGAATGCATAAGATGTGGACAAGTGTCACTTGATGATGAAGAGAAATGGGAAGAAAAGTCAATGCACCATTATTTTATTCATTTCCTCTATTTTCTCTCTCTCTCTCTCATGGGTATGGAATAGCTAGGGGCAAAAATTCTGCACCTCACCCTCATCTTCATTATCACACACTCTCTCTCTCTCTCTCTCCCTCACAAACTCTTGTGCGCCATTTTTGAAGGAAGAAAGAGAAAAGGAAAGCTCAAGATTTAGGTAAGATCTTGACCTCAAATGCCAAAATCTCCTTCTTTAAAGTTGTTCCCCTTGTTGAGGGCTTCCTTTCTATGATTTTAGAATCTCAAGGAGAGGTGTTTTTGTGTGTGAGAAAAGTTGGAGATTGAAGAATCAAGAAACAAGTTTGAGAAAATGAAAGAGGTGAGTGTTAGCTCCCTTTTGATATATATATTGTGGTTGTTGGTTGAACATTGATTTTTCTAGAATTTTCTGCCCTATTTTCAAAAATTAGGGTCTTAGTGAGTTTGGCATGTTGTGATCATGGAAATGGTATATTGTGATGTCTTTTGGACAAATGGATTGGTTTAAATCATTGAAGGTTGAGTTTGGCAATTTTTGTTTGGTTTTATGTATTGGTCAAAACAAGACATGTTGAGTGATTTTGGTCATTTTGAGGTTATCATTGTGTTCCTTATGGAAAATTGTATGGGAATAGATTTGGTTAATGATTTTGGAGTCATTGGACACTTAGGAAGAAAATTGGAAATCTGTTAAGGGTGAACTCTATTCTGGGCAGTCAGGTTGCAAGAAAGGTTTGAATAACCAAATGGTGTCAAAAAATTATGAAACTTTCTAGTCATACATTTCACATCCCAAGCTTTAAAATGGACATATAATTTATGTCATTTCGTGTTTGATAAGTAAAATATTTGCATATTTATTTTCCCTTATATGATGATTTTAAGGACGATATTTGCGTTTAATATAATAAATTTAGGTGTGATTGATAAATAAATACTGTTTTTGGAATAAACAGCGTTTTTAAAAAAATCTAAAAATGAAAGTACTGTAGCAGCCGTCGAGCACTGTAGCAGTCAATGGGGTACTGTAGCATATGCCAGGGCACTATAGCACCCGCCAGATCACTGTAGTAGTCTCCGGACACTATAGAAGTACTGTAGCACACGTTTTTCCCCTATAAATGAGATCAATGCCAAGCTCAAATGGGGAAGAGAGGAAGAGAATCAAATGTCCCTCTCTGACAATTAGAACCTTTTCCCTAACACGTAGAGATCTTTTCTCTGGCAGTTCTGAATAAAGTGTGTTACTTTCTAGATTTAATTTCATACTATGTATCAATTCTTGCATGCCTCCATCTTAGAAGGCTTAGGATTGTATTACTTATTGCATGCCTCCATCTTGGAAGGCTTAGGATTGTATTACTTAGTGCATGCCTCCATCTTGGAAGGCTTAGGATTTTATTACATTTTGCATGCCTCCATCTTGGAAGGCTTAGGATTTTATTACATTTTGCATACCGCCTACATGGAAGGTTTTATCTCCTAAATGGACGGCTAGATTTATTCATTTTTCATGCATCTTTTGATTGTATATTTATGTTTGAGAATTTAATATTCAAGTTTATACAGTATTTCTGAGGATTTCATTCTAGCTTTATATAATGTCAATTTATTTTGGTTTTGTTTTTAATTTCATCATGTGCTAAACTTTCATTTTCCTAGGGTGATAATATAGCTTACTAATGACGGATTGAATCTTAACCTATTAAATCTAGTTTGAATTTCTCCTTCATAATTGAGTTTTAATTATTATTGTTAATGCTTTTGATTGACTGGCTATCTTTTGAATGATTTCAATACGCTTGTTGAGACCGGAAGGAGATACAAGTGTGTAGACCCTATAATTAAAACCATGACTTGCATATGAAATAGGAATATATTCATATGAGTTGTGTAGTCTTACTGAGTTCCATAAATATTAATGCATAATTAATTGCTTAAATTCATATAGGAATATATTGGATTAGCAATTCATTATAGAATTGCTTGACCTTGGAAGAGGCTAGTAATTAAATTAGGGAAACTCGACTATCAATCATGTGGAATAAATTGGGCTTGAATAGATAAGTGATTCAATCCGGAATTTGTTAAGTGAAATCTAATCCCTATGGCTTTTTCTCATATTTGCTTTCATAACATCTACATTCATATTTAATTGTCTTTCTTTTATTTTGTACTCTCAATCACCAACTAATCGATCGACTAAATAGAGTTAAAATTGCTCATTTTGGTACTTAGTGATCAATCCTCTGGGAACGATACTCTACTTACTTCTATATTACTTGATTACGACAGTGTACACTTGCACTATTTAATTGATCATCTGCCCACGTATCAAGTTTTTAATACTAATTTGGTCTTCATATTACATTTGTTTTTCTTCTTGGTGTCTTGTGTCTCTTTTTAGGTTTTTGCTCAGTGTATGACCAGATCAAAGGAGACTGAATTATTGCCTTTTGTTTCTGAGATCGAAAGAACTTGTCGAAGAAATCGAAGAGTTTGAAAGCAGTCTACTTCAATCTTAAGCGATCCGATGGCAAATCCGGGGGGAGGAACAATAGATACCAAAACACTGCGTGACTATGCAACATCAACATCATGGGGACAAATTCTGGAATCACAACACCACCAGTAGCAGCTAACAACTTTGAAATCAAGCCGACAATTATCCAGATAATGCAAGCAAATCAGTTCGGTGGTTTACCAATAGAAGATCTTAATGCACACATAGCCAACTTCCTAGAAATTTGCAACACATTCAAGCATAATGGTGTTACTGACGATGCCATTAGACTTAGACTTTTCCCTTTCTCACTCAGGGATAAGGCTAAGAGTTGGCTACAATCACTACAGTGGGAAGCATAACTACGTGGGAGATAATGGAGCAGAAATTTTTAGAGAAATACTTTCCTTTAGCAAAAATAGCTAAATTGAGGAATAAAATTGCCTCATCTTCCATTCGAGATGATGTGCGATGCAAGTGATTATGCAATTGGAGCTGTTTTAGGCCAAAGAAGAGACAAGATCTTTCATGCTATCTATTATGCTAGCAGAACACTCTCAAAAGCACAGCTGAATTATGCAACAACAGAAAAAGAGCTCCTAGTAGTAGTGTTTGCATTTGACAAATTCAGAGCATACTTGATTGGGTCAAAGGTCATTGTCTGGATGAACCACTTAGCAATTAAATACCTGATTGAGAAGAAAGATGCTAAGCCCAGACTGATCAGATGGGTGCTTCTACTGCAAGAATTTAACTTGGAGATCAAAGACAAAAAAGGGACCGAGAATTACATTGCAGATCATCTTTCTCGGTTAGAACCACTTGAACAAAAAAAGGAATCACCAATCTAGGAGAATTTTCCAGATGAGCAACTTTTTATCATGCAGTCACAACCTACTCCGTGGTATACTGATTTTGTGAATTATTTGGCAAGCGGAGTAATGCCTTATGAACTTTCTAAAGTGCAAAAGAAGAAGTTTCTGGCTGATGTAACGTATTACTTTTGGGAGGATATGTTCTTATACAAACAATGCCCAGATCAAATTATCAGGCGATGTGTTCCTGAAGGAGAAACGGTCAGCATCTTAAATCACTGTCATTCATCCCCATATGGTGGTCATTTTAGAGCAAATAGAACAGCTACTAAAGTCCTTCAATCATGATTTTATTGGCCTACACTCTTCAAGGACGCACACAGAATTGTGGCAACCTTTGACAGATGTCAAAGGATGGGAAATATCTCAAGGAGACATAAAGCCCCTTTAACTAACATCTTAGAAGTTGAGCTTTTTGATGTATGGGGGATCGATTTTATGGGGCCTTTTCCATCCTCATTTAGTAATCAGTTCATTTTAGAAGCTGTTGACTATGTCTCTAAGTGGGTTGAAGCAGCTGCCTTTCCTACAAATGATTCTCTAGTGGCTATGAAGTTCTTGAGGAAGAATATTTTTACAAGATTTGGAGTGCCTAGAGCTATTATCAGTGATGGAGGAAAGCATTTTTGCAATCAGCAGCTTCAGTTGGTATTGGCTAAATATGGAGTAATTCATAAGGTTGCAACTCCATATCATCCACAAACTTGTGGGCAGGTGGAAATCTCAAACAGAGAACTAAAGTGGATCTTAGAGAAGACAATGAATTCCAACTGGAAGGACTAGGCTCAAAAGTTAGATGATGCACTCTAGGCTTATAGAACTGCCTTCTTGACACCAATTGGTACATCCCTATAGCAATTGTTCTACAGAAAAGCATGCCATCTTCCAATAGAAATGGAGCACAAAGCATATTGGGTAGTAAAAGCATTAAATTTTGACTTAAAGGGAGCTGGTGAGAAATGGCTTCTCCAACTCAATGAGCTTGAAGAATTCAGACAACAAGCTTATGAAAGTGCAAAGTTATATAAGGAGAAGACAAAAATGTGGCATGACAGAAGAATTTTGAGGAGAGAGTTTTCACCAGGACAAAAAGTGCTTTTAGATAACTCAAGGTTAAAGCTCTTTCTAGGAAAGCTGAGATTAAGGTGGTCAGGTCCTTTTACTGTGATTCAAGTATGGCCATATGGAACTGTGGAGATTCAAGATGGTGATCGAAAATTCAAAGTGAATAGGCAAAGGCTCAAAACAAAGAATACAATGAAGGTTCACTCAACACTTTGAAATCTATCATCATGTTTGAGGAACCAACAGGTAAGTAGTCCTCAATCTAGTAATTTTTTTTTCTTAAAATTTTTTAAAAAAAAAAGAAAAAAAAATTTTGTTTAATTTTTGTCTAGCTAAACACGTTAAAGAAGGGCGGCTATTTGGGAGACAACCCAAAACTTCTTTCCTACTCTCTCAATTTTCTTTCCCACTCTCTCAATTTTCTTTCCTACTCACTTATTTCTTTCCTACTCTCTCAAAGCTTCTTTCCTACTCATCGAAACACATTGCACTGCATTGAGATTTTAGTTTTCATCATTTTCATTTTAAGTTACCATGGAGGAATCTCTTGCAAAGCTTAAGAACAGGTTCCCCACTCTTCCTAAAGATGTGCTCAGGAAGATCTATAATAGTCGACTTGAAAGGATGATGATATTCAATCGTTTGGGCCTTCCTGTGGATGTACGTTGGATCATTGAAGCTAAGGTACGTTTAGCATGTGAGATTCATAACTCATTTGTTAAACCTTTGCCAAGAATGGGAAGAAGTTCTTACTCTAAAAATAGAAGAGCTAAAAGAAAGAAGGTCTGCCATAAATGTGCAAGGTGGAATTGTGATTAGTGCTGTAGGAGTAAAGGTATGGTTTCTATAAACTGAGAAGATAAAATCAAATTTATAAAGGATGGACTGAGTAAGGAGTTACTGGAAGATATCATTCAAACTCTTGAGACGCATCCGAGTGGTGATGTTCATCGTATTCTTCTCGATTTAGCAGACATATTTAACAGAGAAAAAGAGCGCTATTGTCTTGGGAATCTGACGTTAAAAGGCCCTATTTGCCAGTTTATAAGAAAACTGGATGGGAAGCAAATCCTCGATTCATAGAAAGCGTTTAAGCCGTTTCTGGAGATAAAACCAGAGGAAGATGTGAGCCAAAATCACAACTACTGTACATAATCATGCTTTTGTTTTAATCTTCCTTATCTTTTCTGTCACTTTTGTCTAATCTGTCTTATCTTTTTAGTAGCTTTTATTTAATATGTCTTTTCTTTTTAGTAATGTTTGACTTTCTTTCCTCTTTTTCTTCACGCAAATTACGCCAGTCATTTGTGTCAGAAGTTTTTCAAAATTTTTTTCAAAATGCATGTTTGTATGATTTTGTTGTCGCTGCTTTAGTGTTATATATATGTACTCTTTCATTTGTAAGTATGCACACTTCCATGTGTAAATATGAATTCTTCCTCTTGTAAGCATACATGGTTCGAGAGAAACAAAGAGAAAAAAGGTATCACACAAAAATGTAGATTTACATCTATTTGCATTTTTGGAGAAACTGATTTGGGCAAGAAAGGAGAGTTTATAACAGCAGCAAATGAACTTGGAATTGCATTAGCTGCCAGAAAAATCAACTTTGTGTATGGGGGAGGCATCCAGGGCCTAAAGGGAAGTGTTGCCATTTCTGCATCCATAAATGGAAGCAAGGGTTTAAGTATAAGGGTGAAGGAGTTGGAAGATCACATTTTTTCCTTAGGACAAGAGTTACAGGTTTCGAGCTTGCCTGAACGGATGGGAGTAATGTTCTACCATGCTCAAGCTTTTATTGCTCTACCCGGTGGTTTGGAGACATTGGATGGCATTTGTAGTGTTGCATATTGGGCTAAGTTAAACAATCACAAAAAACCATTAGGATTGTTAAATGTTAATGGTTTTTATGATAATCTATTGTCTTTTCTTGATCATGCTGTGGAAATAGGATTCATACCCCAAGCAACTCGCCACTTCATAATTGCTACACTAACTGCTGATCAGCTGCTCGATCAATTGCAAACCTATAAACCTAAACCAGATCTACTCGTCAAGTAAATAGGTGGGACATCTTCAGATAGCAGTCAGAAGTAGAACCTAGATACCGCTCTTAGGTTGTAACTTTCCTTAATCTCTTGGTTTTACTTTATTATGTGTTTATGTTAAAAAAAACCTCCTCTGAGCTCTAGAAGATATTGGGGACAATGTCTGATTTAGGTTGGGGGAAGAGAAATTTTTTGTTTGTTTTTCTTTTGTTAGTAAAACCATTAGATGCATCGGGTGTGGAAAAAAATGGCAGAGTAAGGAGTTATTCTTAACTCCTGAGACGCATTTCATTAGTTGCATTCTTTTTGTCTTTTTAAAAAAAAAGTAAAAAAAAAATTATCTTGTTTAAGTGCTTTGTAATGATCTTAAGAAGTATACAAGTTTTAAGTATGGATCAATTGAATTTAGAGATTTTATAGCATGAATGAACAACTGATTGTTGTAATTGGTGATGAATTTTGAGATTGAATGAACTGAGTTTAAAAATCCCTAGCTGTGAGCTTATAAGCCTATAATGATTATTTCTCTTGTGTGTGATATTCACCTATTAAGTTGTCACTCTAGAACTTGCTTTAAATCTGGTTGAAATTACATCTCACATGCACATTCAAAAATAATAAAGGCATTCATTTTCTTTAGCCTGAGCCAAATAGCCAACCTTGCAATTATACCGTTGATAAGCCCCTTTGAGCCTAATTGACTGTTTCTTTGTTTTCAATCCATTAACATGTGTTATAATGATATATCAAGTGCTTTTACCTTATTCGAAAGATTAGTGGAGCATTTGAAATTTTTGTGAAATGGGCTTTTGACAAAGTATGGGGGTGTATCTATCATCAACTTTACAGTTGCAATTCAAAAAAAAAATAAAAAAGAAGAAGAAGAAGAAAAAATATGAAAAAAAATAAAAAAAAAGTTAAGTGTTTGAATTGTGGGTTGTTGTAATGAGATAAGTTTACAAGTAGCCCATTTTTCAATTGCTCTATTTCTTTAGCCTTTCATATCATGTTTTACATTCCTTTACCTTAACCCCATTACAACCCTTAATAAGTCTTTTTGATTTGAATTATGAATATGAATTAGGTAGTGGAGATTGAAATTCTTAGCAAGCCTATGGTAGTGCAATTTTTTTGGTTGAATTTGAGTGAAACACTTACCCTTGAACAGTTGAGAGATTAAGAGAATGAGTTACAAGTACGAACTCGGTTTATTCATTTTCAATTAAAGTTACCAGTTTATAATTTCGTTGATTCATTAATACTATGATATCTTTATTTTTCAATTGTGTTCTTACTTATAACCTGACACTTCTGATTTTGTTGGAAGCACTTATTATTTACTTCTTGTCCGAGGACGTCCAAGAGTTAAGTTTGTAGATTAGTCATTGGAAATAGTGAAATTCATATAAATCTTAGTAGTAACACTTCTGTTATATGATATATAATTTAATAAAGCATGTAAGCAATTATCATAAAGTAGCATACACAGAAGTATCCATAATCGTGACATTCATCACATTCACGACAGCTTTCACAACTGTATACAACAACTTTCTCAGCCAAATATGATAGCTTTCACATCTGTATATGATGGCACTCACAGCCATATATGACAGCTTTCACATTCATAGCATTCACGATAGCTTTCACAGCTGTATACACATTCCTGACATTTGTCACACAGCAATATTCACAGTAGCATTCACTTTCATGAAATTTGTAAAAATTCAATGATAAGTACATGCATACAAAGCATTATACATGATATAAGAGAAAGAGTCACTACATTATTCTTTCCACTCGTGCTCAGGTGTAGGTTTCTCACTCTAAGGGCATATGTCAACTCTTGTAAATCAGAATTAAGGATGATGAGCTATTCTCTATTCCAATTCTTAAATAACTACAAAACACTTAGGGTCAAAAAGGTTGGGGAGAGTTAGATCAAAAACTACCTTTCAAAAGTTCAAAATGCTGAAATTGGGGGTTAGCCATGGCCAAAACTCCCCTGGTCACAGCCAAGAAATGGCCAAAAACTTTTTGGCCGCGGCCAAGAAAATTCCTGTTTCTTAGCTGAATTTCAAAAATCATAACTAAATCTAGAAAAGAAATTGAAATTGAGTTATTCCAAGTCCTACTTGAAGCTTTTTAAGTCATCTATAGAGAAAAATATGAACCACTACCATTTACCACTACAAAAGTACAAACTTCAGTGCATTTCCATACTGTTCCATAATAACTTCTAGTTTTTACCTCAAACTTTAGAAATACATAACTTCCAACACATAAATCAGAATAACACCTATTATATGTCATTTTAAAGCTTGGCATGTTCACTATTAGACTAAAAATTTTAGAGTTTTGGGATACCATTTACTCATTCAAAACTACCATGAAAATTAGCGGCTCTCCATAGAGTTTTCATTGATAAAACTTCCAATTTTTCAACATATGTTTCTAATGGTTAGAATTCACATCCGGGGCTACTCCCCACACAATTTTTTTACATAGAACCCAATGGAAATATCAAAACAATCAAATTCCCTTTCCTTTCATAAGTTTTGTTTTGGGCAGAATTTACACACAATTTCCAAACTTTCCATTGAAGACTCAAATCAAGTTCATTTATCCAAACCACAACACAAGACACCATTACAACAATTAAAAACATTCCAAACTCTCTAGGCCCCAATATACACAAAAATTAGGGTAAAAATCCATAAGCCAAAGCTCTCAACCAATGGCCACAATATACATGTCAAAAGGTTGCTTTTGCTCACCTCTTCCTCTTCCTCTTCCTCTAGTTAGTTCTTTAATTCTTCAACCTCTAGTTTTTCTTGAGCACTCAAAACACCTCCTCTTAAAAATCTAAAACCATATAAATGAAGCTCTCATCAATAGGAACAAGGTTAAAGAATAGGTTTTGAGCAATAGGAGTCATCTTCAAGGTCAAAATCCATAAGAAAGAAGTCACCTTTGGCTTAAGCTTCTTTCTCTTTCTTCTTCACCTTTAACTGACTTGAGAGAGCTTGGAGAGAGAGAGAGATGATGATGTTGATTAGTTTTTTCCATCCTCCCATGCCTTTATAGATGAAAATAAGAAGAAAGAAATAGGAGAGTTGAATGTTTGACTCTCTTTTTGCTATAATTGCTTAGCTCAAATGGTGCCATGTGTCATCTCTTTATGGCTCTTTTGAGTAGGCAAATCTCTTATTTTAAAAGATGTGTCATATGCCATTAGGATCACTTGTTGTATGAGATTCAACTGAGGCTTTGAAACTCCTTGAGTGGAGGAAGGTACAATTGGGACTATGATCAAGGTTTCCTCAGCTCCTATGGCTAAGATAAACCATTTTTCTTCCATGTTGAAGTTGATGGTGGCCTGTTCCTTCTTCACAAATTGGACATGTTTTATGGCCTTTAACACTATCTTGAAAAGTTTCCATATGCATGAAAGTCATTTATAGTACAAAAAATCATGCCTCGCATTTTAAAAGTCTCTTTCTTGTTCGCATAAAAAACATCGACACCTTTATTGCATAACTCTTTTAGATCTTTGATCAAGGGTTCTAGGTAAACATCTTTGTCATTTTCATGTTGTTTTGGTCCCAAACTCAATATAGACAATATGATGTACTTTCATTTCATGCATAACAAAGGAGAGAAGTTGTAAATAACCAACAATGTAGGTCATAAACTATGTGTACAGCTTAGGAAACCATAAGGATTCATGCCATCTGTATTAAGCCCAAGCCTAAGGTTCCTAGGTTCTTCACCGAGGCTTGGAAATAATTGATTATTTTCTTCCATTGAAAAGAATCAGTTGGATGTCGAAGCTTTCCCTCAGAAATCCTCTCATCTGTATGCCATCTCAAATGTTTTGCAGCATTTTCATTAGCAAACAAGCGTTTGAACCTTAGTATGATTGGAAGATACCACAACACTTTAGCAGGGGTCTTATTTGATTAGTACCTCAGGGCTTCACATATCAAACATTATTGCTTGTCTTCATGCTCTTTTCTACACAATACACAATCATTAAGGCATGCATGAATCTTTTTATACTTCATCCCTACTAGACATAGTATTTTCTCAGTAGCATAGTATCGACAAGGCAACACATTATCATTTGGAAGCATGTCCTTCAAAGCCTCAAGCATTTCTGAAAAACTCTTGTCACTCCATCCATGTTGTGCTTTCTAGCTTACCAATTTCAATACTGCTTTCAACAATTCATATTTTTTACACCCTAGGTACATCGGCATCTCAGCTTCACTGTACATATTACCATATATATGTCATTGCTCAAAAGCCTCTTCTCATACATCACGAATAATATCCTCTATCTTATCATCTAGCTCTGTATCTTTATCATCAAAGGCTACTCCCCCTATTAAGATGCAGTTGGCATTTCTAATTCTTCACCATGTCATACCCATATCGTATATCTCTTACAAAATCCTTCAAAAATTAAATGTGTACATATATCTATAGTATTTATTCTCTTCTCATTCAAACATTCTACACACGGGCAATAAAACATCCCACTGTCATCATTGGCATTTCTTTTAGAAAAGTCTAAAAATTCCCTCACCTTATTATAATATTCAACACTTGTTTGCTTAGCTTTGACCCAAATATGATCCATATATTTCAACACCTTTTTTTTCTCTTTCTTATTTTTCCCTTGAAAAAGCATAAGTATAATAAGAACATGCAATCATTATGTAAAAAGGGAAATTTCTATTTTATTATCAAAATAGGAAAGGGTGATGAAATATATGGATCGTAGAAAAAAGGGAAAAAATATAATACAGTACATATATAAGTACATGCATATAGCCTATAATTAATTAACAAGCAGTATAATCCTGGGATGCTTGTAAACTAGCGAAGGATAATCCTATATATATAAGGCACTCACTCTTAACATTTTACTCTAATTCTATAGTTTACAAACTCACATATTTGTGACTACTTGAAAAATACTGCCTCCGATACTAGTTATGGGAGATACCTTTATAAATTATAAAACAAGCAAAAAATAGAAAGTCCATAAAACATTAAGAGTAAATGATGTAAACACAAAGAAAATATCAAGGCAAACAGAGTAAAAAGACTAACCAACGCTCTTTCTGTAACCTGGAGGAAAGTATCAACCTTAAAAGTATACAACTTCTAAAGGATTAACGGTCATAATAGGAACCAATGAAAGTGATGGTTGAAGCAACCACCCCACAAATAAAGAGTAAAAGGAAAACCCTGCCAATTTTAGGAGCTAAGAAAAACTATTCTAAGAGATAACAAACTTATCTAATCCAAGTGATTACTTAACAAATCCAAGAGAATTTGAGTATACACAAACAAACTTAAGCACACAAGTTTTGTTAAACACTATCCAAAATATTTTATTTGGCAAGTATATAGGTGTAATTTTTTCCAACTTAATAATCACTAGTGACAATAAAACAACAACCAATACACAATAATTTCATATTTTAGAAGCACTGATCAAGGTTCAATTACACCAAGAATTCAGTTTAGAAGCAAGTACACATAAATGACAGCAAGCTCTAGTCATAACAGCATTAAAAAATGTCATAGAACATAATAGCAGCCAAATTACAATGGATGCACTAGCTTATACACAATTTAGATTCAATTCACAAATTTTTAGTAAAGGCAAGTTTCCTCAATGGAATTCCAAAATAAATTACTTAGTTTTAAAACTAGTTAGGTTTTAATAGATATAACACAAAAGCACATTAAAAACTTTATTTCATAGCAGTTCAACTCAAAGAATTCAATTTATGACTCCAAAACATATTTGTAGGAATGTAAGTGCACTTTCAACACCCAATTGTAGCATAAACTTGGCATATGAGTGACACTTGTGATATACACAAATCAGAGGAAATTCATGTCATATTTTAGGCAATTTTCCAGCATGCAGTCTCAAGATAAAAGTCTATTTGCATTCACTGTCCAAAATCACAGCGACAAATCGATTTATCTCTAATAGTGTAGTGGTTAATGTGGTAGCAAGAATTAACTCTAACCAAAGTTTTTCTAAACCAAATTTAGTTACCATAGAGACAAAATCTAGTAAAAGGTAGCAATTAACTATATGATGCGGAAATCACAATTCAGAACCATACTGAAGACAATTACACTAGTAATGATGATACAAAATCTTATTAATCGCAACATGCAAGTATAGAAATTAATCATACAACTGATTCACAACTAAATGAACTGATTCACTATATGTAGAGCATTATACTATAGTCAAATTTTAGAGATGCAAAAGAATAAAACATGAACCAGAGTATTATTTAGTAATGTAACAAACTGGGCTAGGTAAAGCTGCAGAATTTGTCCTAGGATTTTTTAGAAACTTATCTCCTATATCAGAATGAATTGAAATATGGAGCAGAGCACCAAGAACGAATAAAATCTACAGCTTGTAGGAATCTGTTACATCCTTCCTTTACAGTGTAACAGAGAAGTGACTTTGGTCAAGAAAGAGGAGTGACCTTGGCAACGACAGAGGAAGAACGAAGCTTTACATTCAAAGAAATAGGACGAAAAAGTTTAGAAGAAGACTCATAGAGAAATCAAACGAAGAAGAGTATTTTAGATTCAAATTCAGAGAGCAATAATAAGGCGTAAAGAAGACGGACAAGCGACCTTATCAACGACAGAGGAAGAGGGAGTTTCACATTCAGGGAAACATAGGATGGCAGAGTTTAGAAGTAAACCGATAGAGAAGTGAGGAATAGTATTTTAGAGAGCAAGGTTAAGGTGTGAAGAAGAGGATTAGAAATTAGGGCGCTAAGATCATTGAGACCAATTATATAAAAAAACCAGTCTTAAAATAACATTTTGAACTGGTTCCAATTAATAACTAGTATAAAAATCTTCACCTTTTAGACCGGTTATAATTGAAAACTGGTCTAAAAGGTAGAGTCTTTTTTAAATTACTTTTAAAGTTGAAATATTATTTAGACCGGTTTTAGAGAGAACCGGTTTAGAAAATATTTTTTTAGATATTTTTTCTATATAACTATATAACTTGTTTAAATAATATATTTAAGACCTTATATCATAGGAACCGGTTTAAGAAAGTTCTCTGTAGTTACAAAATTGCCACGGTCATACCTTTAAGACCTTATCCTTTATAACGGGTTTAAATGTGTCAGTCTAATACACCTTTTTTGTACTAGTGTGTGTGGCTGTTTGAGGACAAATAGATGAATCTCACATTAAACTTTGGGGTTCTGAAATCCTCTTAAAAAAGGGAGCGTGTATGTTGTTTTTCACTCAAATCTGAGAGTTCACCAAACTTTCATTTTTTGGGCAACAAGTTAGCCCATATCATGTATCTTATGGTTTGGGGCCTAAACTGGATAAATGTCACATCAATTTTTGGCATTATGGAATCCTTATGAAAAAAGGTGAAGGTAAGTAAGTTTTCACATTGTTTCGAGATGTTAACCAAACTTTCATCTCTTACCACAAGTTGGGCCAAATTGCATATATGTCTGTTCAAAGCCCACGTGGATGAATCTAACAATAATGTTGGCCATTCTAGAATACTCAAGAAAAATAAAGAGGATGTGTGGGTTTTCATGCTATTTTGAGACAGCAACCAATTTTTAATTCCCTTGACTACTAGTTTGGACAAATTGTGCATGTGGCCATTCAGGGCCTACACGGATAATCTAATAACATTGCTGGCCATTCTCGAATCCTCACGAAAGATAGAGAGGGTATGTGGGTTTTCATCCAAATCCTACATTTTCACCAAACGTTCATTTTGTTGACCACATATTAGCATAAATTGTCTGTGTGGTCATTTATACGCCCAAACAGCTAATCTTGCAATAATGTTAATTATTATGGAATACTCATTCAAATGGTTTTCACACAAAAACTAAGATCTTGACCAAACTTTCATTCTCTTGAGCATAAGTTCGCCAAAATCACATATGTGTGGATGTTCAAGGTCTAAACATATGAATCTCACATTAAAGTTGGGCATTTTAAAATCATCTTAAAAAATAAAGTGTGTATGTTGTTTTTCACTCAAACCTGAGAGTTCACCAAATTTTTATTTTCTAGAAGTAAGTTAGCCAATATCATGCATCTTTTGGTTCGGGCCCAAACCGGATGGTTGTCGCATCAGCTCTTGGCAATATGGAATCCTTATGAAAAAAAATTTAAAGGTAAGTAGGTTTTCACTCTATTTCAAGATGTTAACCAAACTTTCATATCTTGACCATATGTTAGCCCAAATCGTGTATGTGTCCATTCAGTGCCCATATGGATAAATCTAACAATGATATTGGTCACTATGGAATCCTCATGAAAATAGAGAGGGTGTGTAGGTTTTCACGCTATTCTGAGACATTGACAAAACTTTAGTTCACTTGACCACTTGTTAGGTCAAATCACACATGTGGCCATTCAAGGCCTACACAGATGAATCTGACAATATTGTTGGCCATTCTAGAATCCTAGTGAAAGATAGAGATGGTATATGGGTTTTCATCTAAATCCACCATATTCACCAAACATTGCTCTGTTGACCATATATTAGCACAAATTATATGGTTGTTTATGTGCCTAAACGATGAATCATGCAATAATGTTAACGATTATAGAATGCGTATGAAAATTTTGTTCACATAAATATGTAATATTGACTAAACTTTCATTCTCTTGACCACAAGTTACCCCAAATCGTGTATATGTGGCTTTCCGATGACCAAACAGATGAATCTCACATTAAAGTTAGGCATTTTGAATTCCTCTTAAAAAAGGGAGAGGGTATATTGTTTTTCACTCAAATATGAGATCACCAAACATTCATTCTCTAGACTACAGGGTAACTTATATCGCATATCTTCTATTTCAAGCTTGGAATGGATAATTCTCGAATCAATGTTTGTCATTATCGAATCCTCATGAAAAAAAGAGAGGGTATGTGGGTTTTCACTCCATTTTGTGATGTTAACCAAACTTTCATCTCTTGACGACAACTGAGGTCAAATCGTGTATGTGTTTGTTAAGGGCCCGCATGGAAGAATCTGACAACAACATTGGTTATTCTGGAATCCTCATGAAAAATCAAGAGGACATGCCAATTTTCACGCTATTTTGAGACATTAACCAAACTTTTGTTCTCTTGACCATAAGTTAGTCCAAATCACTTATGTGGCCGTTCAAGGCCCACACAGATAAATTTGATAACATTATTAGCCATTATGGAATCTTTATGAATAGTAGAAAGGGTTTGGGGGTTTTCAACCAAATCCAAAATTTTCACCAAATGTTCATTTTGTTGACCACAGATTTGACAAATTACCTACGTGGCAACTTCAACGCATAAACAGATGAATCTTGCAAAAAGTTTAAGTATTATGGAATACTTATGAAAATGGTGTTCACACAAATTTGAGATCTTTACTAAACTTTCATGCTCTTGACCACATGTTAGCCCAAATTGCGTATGTGTGGCTGTTCGAGGACCAAATAAACGAATCTCACATTAAAGTTGGGCATTCTGAAATCCTTATAGAAACACGTGCTATTATGTTGTTTTATTAATGCCCTAAAACATGATTAAGAGCTAATGACTTTAAAAGTGAGTAAAAATGTTGTTGAACAAGAACTTTCGGAAATACAATGAGAATTATGATATGAAAGAGCAGCAAATAGTGCCCAAACCTTGTATTTGAGCTTAATTGTGTTGTTAAGCTTAAAATGAATACAAAGAGAGGGTAGAGTGCAAGGATAAGGAAATGGATCGTGAATGAGAAAATGTGTTAAGCGGTGATCAAAAAGGCATCCCCATAGTCAAGGGCAAAATGGGAAAAAGAAAGTTATTGGCTAATTAATCAGTAACCAAAGAGGTATTACACTAGTAACATAAAGATTTGGTGATATGACTAATTGCCAAGTGAAATAAGAGAGAATATTTACATGGTTGCATGCATATGGAAGAAGCCACAAGATTTGGACACATGGCATCATCTAACACATTTGATTAATGTCAAAATTTTCAACTTATTTTCTCTTCCCTCTCTCTTAAAGTAGGCTAGGGTATGGAGGGAGTGGGAAAAATCTGATCTTATCATCATTTTCTCTCTCTCTCTCTCAAGCTTCCATAGGCATCTAGTGCAAAGGAGGAAAGAGAAAGAAGAAATCAAGGTAAATGAGCCATTTTGACCTTGAAGATGACTCCTTTGGCTTAAATCCTCTTCTTTAATCTTAATCATCTTGATGAGAGCTTTATTGCTATGGTTTTAGATTTTCAAGAGGTGGTGTTTTGTAAGTTCAAGAAAAGCTAAGGGTTGAGGAATCAAAGAACAAGCCTAGGAAAATGATAGAGGTGAGAATAGCTACGTTTTGATATGCATAGTTTGGCCATTAGTTGAGACCTTGAATCCTGGATTTTTTCCTTGTGTTTATGTGATGTTGGATTTAGAGGATACATGGTATTTTGATTGCTCAAATGATGTCTTGAGTTGAGTTTTGAATAATGGGGTTTATTAAAGTTTTGAATGTGAAATTGCCCAAAATGTGAGATTTTGTGTTGCATGTGGTCAAAATAGAACATATGAAAGTAATGGGAATTTAGGAGTTTTGATGTTTCCATTAGATTCCTTGTGGAAAATTATGTGGGGGTAGTGTTGGTTGTGAATTTTGAACCTTTGAAAACATTTATGCAAAAACTGGAAATTTTGGAAAATTTGTCAAGTTAAAATTCTGTGTAGGGGAGGCATAGTGTTTTAATAAAGCAAATGGAGTCAAAATGTTATGAAAATGTTTTGCTGTTATAGTACACATTGTAAGCTTTCTAATGATATAAAGTTTGAGATATTTTGAGAAGTGTCCACAAAGTTATTATTGTTTGAAAGCATCCAGGAAACAAGCAAGTTTTTGGCCGCGGCCCAGGATTTTTGGCTGCAACCGAAAACCTTCTGACCAGTTCTTGGCCACGACTAAAAGAGTCTTGGCCACGAACCAAATGTTACTGACCTGTTCTTGGCCACAGCCAAAAGGGAGTTGGCCGAGGTCCAAAAGTTTCTGACCTAATTTTGGTAGATCCTAAAGCCAATGGAAAGTTGTTTAAGTCCTCTTTATTGGAGAAATATGGATCAATGCAGTTCATGACCACAAAAACAAATAATTGCACAAAAGTCCATACTAATCCAAAACAGACTCCAGTTTCAATCCCATATTTTGGTAAATCATACTCTTAGCTCAAATATAGAAATGACACAAATTATATTTCCATTTTATAGCTTGGTATGTGAGATTTAAGACTGGAAAGTTTAAGAATTTTTAGACACCATTTGCCTATTCAAAATGTCCATACAAACTGATTGCCCTGTATAGAGTTTCAATGGGCAGAATTTCTAACTTTTGCACAATTATTCCTAATGGTTCCAATTTCACAACAAACACTCTCCCCACACGAATTTTTATAAGGAAATCATTGGAATTACTTAAACAATCCAATTCTTATCACATCCAACAAATTCAGTTTTGAACCACAATGCAACATAACCACCAAATTGCCCAACTTTCCATTTCACCATAATATGTGCCCTCCCTCTATTCCAATTCAATTTAGATGTTAATCAACAATTGAACTTAAATACAAGGTTTAGGCACTGCTCATAACACATTCGAATCACAATTCACATTGTATTTGCCAAAAGTGTTTATTTATCAATAATCACATCCACTTTTAAAGTCATTAATCCTTAATCACTTTTTGGGGGTATTACATCTCTTATATTATGTGTAATACATTATATATATGTCTTATCATTGAATTGTGTTAATTGCAAATACTGCAGTGTATGTTGCTGTTAATGCTTTGTGTATCGGCCATGAGTACTGTTGTTTGTGATGTAAGTCATGCATGAGGTGGATACAACAATGAGTACTGTCATTTATGACACAAGTCATGCATCATGTGGATATAGGTATGAGTCATGTCGTTTGTGACACAAGTCAGACATCATGTGGATATAGCCATGAGAAGCTGTCATTTGGGATAAAAGTCATGAATCACTGGGATTGTAGAGTGAAAGGAAACAATGGTTTGCCCAAAGGTGCGACGTGTAGAACCAGAGGTGGAAAAGATACATGACAAACCACCTGATCCCATTTAAGTGATGATGGGTATGTTACTGGAGTAGCGGGACATGATCAACGAACTAAGGGAAGAGCTTCAAGAGGAGAAAGAAAAACACAATCCTGATAAAGTTCTTCTTAAGCTGTTAGGCTCTTTGGAGAAGACCTCGCTCTGATACCAAATGAAAGAGGCAAGCTTGACCCAAGAGGGGGTGAATTGGGTGATGTGATAAATTTTTCGATTGATGTGGTGATATAGCAATAGCTATAGATAGGGTAGAGTTGAGAAGATAAGCACATAGAGAGTTATACTGGTTCAGCCTAAAACCCAGACCTACATCCAGTCCTCAGAGATCAAGACCTACTGAGATTTTTACTATTCTTCCAAGATTAAGTGGGCACTTAGAACACCATAAGACACCAACTGTCCTTGGAAGGACTATGAGTAGAAATACTAGAAATTTCTCTCCCCCTTACAACAAGTCTTACGTACAGAAAAATAAACATATAACCTTTCTCTCTTGCTTACGTACACAAGTCTTATGAGCAGCAACGTTCTCTCCTGCTTACACTACTATAAGTCTTACGAGCAGTAACATTCTCTACTGCTTGTATTTTGTAAGTCTTATGAGCAGAAAGTTCTACTAGGAATTCTCTCACTACTTCTCTTGTAAGGAATCTCCCCTCTTAAGGTCTCAATACCTTGAGATCAAATGAAAATAGAATTTGAAGTGTATATATACTCTCTTATAGAGCAAATATAATAAACACTGAAGAATGATATGAATACAGAGAAAAGTATGAATATCAGAGACTCGTGAATTTGCTTCTGTGAATTCTTGCACTTCGTTGTTTTTTATGGTCTCTGGAGCTTTGTATTTATAGCCAGTTGATTTTTCTCATTTGAATAATAATCATTGTGGAGAGGAGAATTTTACTATGGAACGACATACGTATATTTGAAATCTTTGAACACGGTAGGTACGTGTTTGGATGGTCATAATGATGTTGTCTGCCGTTGTTTGACTTCCTCTGTGCTTTTCTAATTCAAATGTTCAAACTCCTGTGTCGCACTCGTAATATATGTTAAATGATGTTATATAATAATAATAAGTAGAAATAGAATGAATAAATAACATTAAACCATATTCGGATTGAATGCTGTAAGATTTGTGCGTTTTGGTTTCTGGCAAAGTATCACTCGAGTGCTGAGAGGCCTCACTTTAGTGCAATACTATATTTACTCTTCCAGCTTCAGCTTCAGGTTTGCACTTCTATGTGATTTTGAGAGAGTGTGTTTTCACACTTACGAGTGATGTGGGACCTCACTCGAGTGCACCTTTATTTTACACTATAAGCAACGTCTCTGGACAACACTCTTATCCCACTTTATCAAGAGTGTGATTTTGCACTTGCAGGTGATGTGGATCCTTACTCGAGCATACTTATTCTCACTTGAGTGAGAAGAATATTCTTCTATAATGTACTCTTTATCTTCAGGACTTGCATCAGAATTGAGAGAGTTAGATTTCTCACTCGTGGGTGCTGAGATATCACTCTGGTGCATGTATCTCACTCGGGCATGCTTATTCTTCTCTGCTCTACATGACTCTTGGGCAAACACTCGCAGTCCCTCACTCGTTAGGACTCGGGTGCACATAAGGCCATCACTCGAGTATAGAGACTGTGCTTGAGTGAAGTGTTGATATCTTGTTTCTGACTTTGCTCTCTATCAAACACTTTCTGTCCAATACTTTCATGTGCTCGAGTGCAAAACAGGTTGATGCTCAAGTGTTAGATCTATTGCTCGAGTTCATTAGTAAAACTGACAGCAAACACTTCTAAACTTTGTGAAATACATTTGGTAATCTTTTTAACCATTGCAAAGTATGAATTTCTTACCACAACACACAATGATCTTTTGTTTTCATCAAAACTTGGAATCTAACAAATTTTAGGCCTTTGGAAACATTGGTTGAAAGTTGGAAATTCTGGAAATTCTATTAAGTGTATAATATTGTGCAAGATAGCATGTTTTCATGGTGTTTTGAATGAGTAAATGAAGTCTAAAGGTTATGAAATTTGGGAGTGTTGTGGTAGACATGGCAAGCTTTAAAATTATATAAAGTTTTTGTTGTTTTAATATGTGTACAAAAAGTTATGGTAATTGGAAATCAGCCAAGAATTAGGCTAGTTCTTGGCTGTGACTAGGCATTTTGGCCACAACCAAAGTGTTTTTGTCCAGTTCTTGGCCATAGCCCAAGAATTGTTGGCCGCAGCCCAAACTCTCTAACATGTTCTTGCCCGAGGCCTAAGAGTTTCTGGCCTAATCTTAGCTGTAGCCCAAATCTTTATAATCATCTCTTGGCCGTGGCCAGTGGATGGCTTGGTTTCAGCCAACCCCTCAAAATCTATGTTTTGAACTTTTGAAAGATGGTCATTGGTTTGATTTTTTCCAACCCTTTAAGCATCTGTTTGGGCTTCTAGTAGCCACCTAAAGGTCTCAATTGATAACCAACCCTAAGTGTTTGGAGTTAAGAATTGGAATAGTAAATAACTTGTCATCCTTGATTATGATTTTGTAAGACCTGACATCTACCCTGAGCATGTGAAATCGATGCCTGAGTAGGAATAGAAAGAATAAGGTAGTGACCCTTTTCTCATATATTATGTATAATGAATCTCTTATTATTGAATGATGATGAATATGAATGTTGTTGTTATGTCGTGGTGAACTTGTAATGAACTTGAATGCTATTGTAATGCCGTGAAAATAGATATGGCAAAAAGATGTTGTTGATGCCCTAAAGTCTTGGTTACCACTAGCAGAGTCACTGGTGGGTGTGTCAGTGAGGCTAATGCTGTGAAAATGGATACGGCGAAATGCTGTCATTTTGTGACTTGCGTGTCATGCATCACTGTGGTAACAGAATATAGTTTTGGAGCTGCTATGACAATCATCACGCATCATTGTGGTTATAGTGAAGGTTTTCGTTTCGTGACTTGTGAGTCAAACATCAATGTAGAAGCTGCTATGGATGTTGTTATAAACTATTATTGAGAATGTTATTGTTAATGTGAATTGCAGCTTGGAGTCTTATTGTGTGCTGTTGTTTATACTGCTTACATGCTTTGTTTATTATACATTATATAATTGAAATTGTTGCTACTGAGATTCCTATGAATCTCATGCTTTCCACTACTAACCTACAGCTAGGATAGGCAGATCAAAGGGGAAGCTAGTGTACAAGGATGGTTAGAGTTCGTGGTTAGAAAACTAGTTTTGTGTTGTTTATCATATGTTAGGATACTTGTGTATGTAGATGTGGATCAATGTAATATACTTATGTGGATAATTGTAATCCCCATTTGAAATAGGTGAGTGTGCCCTGTAGGCTCTTATAGTTAAAGACTGAATCCTGAGTGCCATTAGGAATTTCGTTGAGTATTCTGATATGAATGAATGGAACGGTACCAAGCAGGCCAAATAGTTTTGAAATGTGGGCTTCAATCCTGATTAAAATACATTGCGAATGAGTTTTAAATTGTTCTTTGGTCTTTCGCCTGCTTTATGACACGTTTTTGAATAATATTGTCGGCTGTGAAGAATATCAGAGTGTATAGCAAAATCTCCTATGACTCTTGGGTTTCATTCATTCACTAACAGGGACCACAGGGCACGTTTGCCTATTTCAGTTCCTATATCATGGATTACATACAACTTAACAAGTTTACATTATATTCAATATATACATTTATCCCAACATTGATAACCAATATAAGGCTCTAAACTCCCAGCCATAAGCACTAGCCTCCTTTGGTTACTTGCTTCTCCTTGGATCCATTTGCCCTGGCTATAGGTTAATCATTGAAAAGAGTGAGATTCATATGAATCTCAGTAGTAACTGTTCACTCATATGATATATAATAACAATGTATCAAAGCAAATCATAAAGCAGCATCACCCTAGTATCCATAGCAGCAATCACATTTATGACTTTCATCACATAAATGACAACTCTCACAACTATATACAAAATATGACAGCTTACATTGTAATCACAATCATGACAGCTTTCGTTGTATTCACAATCACGACAGCTTTCGCTATAGTAACAATAACAATAGCTATCACAGCTGTATTTCCGAAAGCATATGTATTCATCACAATTCAATGGTAAGCACAAATATGCAATGCAGTATACATGATATAAGAGAAAGAGTTACTACCTTAGTCTTTCCATTCTTGTTCTTGCACAGATTTCTTGCTCTCAGAGTAGATATTGAATCATATAATTAGAATTACGGACGATAAGTTCTTACTTAATATAATTCTTCTTTAATTCAAACACTTAAGTTGGTTATCATTAGGGACATTTAATCAAGTCAACTATGGGGCTAAAGTGGTCAATTAACCTAAAAGACCAATTTTTGAACCTTAGAGTTCATAGTTATTACCATGTGCCATTACCTTTGAGTTTTCACACACTTGAACCAAATTTGCCATAATTCTTTTCCAGATTTTGAAAAATCTTAACTAATTCTAAAAAACTCAAAATAGAGTGACTCCAAGTCCTACTTAAAGCTTTTTAAGTTCTCTTTACAGGAAAAAATATGACTTACTACAATATATATCCTTAAAAATACAGAATTCAACAAATCTCCTTGTTGTTCTAGAATTGTTCCTAATTTCAACCTCAAATTTTGGAAAAACACAACTCCCAACACACACATCAAAATGATACCTATAATATATCAACTTAAAGCTTGCAATGTCTACTATAAAACTGGAAGATTTTAGAATTTTTTGACATTAGTTGTTTATACAAAAACACCACACAATCAAGGTACCTAGCTGAAATCCTGTTCGATAGAAAATCTAGTTTGTCATTGAGTTTCAATGACCCAAAATTCACAACCTGCGACTATACCTACACAAATTTTCATGTAGAACATAATGGTAACATCAAAATGAACAAATTCTCACTTATTCTCCATGTCCTATTTGTTAGGATCGACAGGCACAGCGGAAGAATTTTAAAAATTTTCACCAATCCTAATCGAGGATGTATCAACGGTGTTTAAACCAAGTTGGAAGGATTCATAACTTTTGATGATTCAAAGTTTTCACGATCTCTAGGAGCCAACACGTCAGGTCCACTCCCTCTACCGGTATCCACACGAATGCTCTCCAACCGAGACTGCGTGCTAGCGCCTCTAATGTCTCCTAGGGTTTCACTTGCGGCTCTCAATTCTCATGTGCGTATGAATATATATGCTCTATCAAGTTTATAACCTATGAGGGCTATTTTCAAAATTCAAAATTAATCATCATTAATTTTGAAATTAATTAACAATTAATTATCTTGATGAGCTAATTAAATAAATTTAGTTTAAATTAAATCTGTCTAACAGTTTTAATTTAACCTATTTATTTAATCCAAATAAAGAGCCATTAGATTTAATTTATCTTCATAAATTAAATCTAATGGCTTTTTATTTGGATTAAATAACTTCATAAATTAAATCTGAGATACTATATCTCTATCATGTTAGTTATTAAATTTAATATATCTTAATAAATTAAATTTAAAACTAACACAATATAATAATAACATATAATATATATATATATACATACATACATATATATATTTTGAAAAAATATATATATCTATATAATATTATTAATGATTTTTATATTATATATATATAAATATAAAATTCGTCCACCCTAAATTAAACATTATCTCGTATTGGGCCATTCTTGTGTGCGACCCTGTAGGCCCATATGAAGTTGGCAGTGGGCCAATAACTATACTAGCCCAAAAGTCGCAAGCGGCCTCTAGCAAGACATTATGACTACCCAATTCATATGAGGATCGTTATCACGATGCAACCTGTCATATAACCATGTCACGTCCCTTTTGTCACATGATATATTGATTAAGGATAAGGCATGGATAATGTCATCCTCTTGTTCCTGACCATTACTTTCTCGATTCCTGAGTAGCCTGATAACAAAGATAGAAACTCCTTTCATCATAGTATGGCCATACATTTCTCAGACTTGCTCATCGAAGGGCCCAGTAATATCTCTCTACTATTGTGAGGGACAAATTCCATCTTGATCATTCATATTCCTCTACATGAAAAACCATCAAGCCCAATCGTAGCATTTATCATCACCCGGTCAAAAGTGACTTTTGACTAGTTCAAAGCTTAGCAACTCTCATGTAGGAATCCATGATGACCTCAGGTCTAAAGGCATTGTGACGTGGTTATACATGAGAAAAGCTTATGACTTGATCCATGTAGCTTTCTCAGAGTGGGTCGGTCCAGCACCTTGTACTCTTTCAAGTGCCTAAGACTTTGATTCGTATCTTCATATCTTATCAAAGTCATACTGATCTTGTTTTATCTCTGCTCCCGCATAGATGACCGACCAGGGATATTTTAGGACAATCTTTATGAATTATCCAAGGATACAATTATCTAGTTAACATGCAAATAATATGATAACAAATGGAGAAATTTCATTAAAGTAATAATGTTCAAATTACAATGATTGGCCCTTAGGGCACAATTTCCAACATCCTCCCACTTGCCCTAGATGCAATCATTAATTTGCCTAATTCCCATTGCCTTAACATGATGCTCATGCTTTGCCTGTGAAAGTGGCTTAGTAAGAGGATCAGCAACATTATCTTCTCCTGCTACTTTGCATATTTTTATACAACCTCTATCATTGATTTCTCTAATAAAATGAAATTGCCTGAGTATATGCTTGGTCCTTTGATGTGACCTAGGCTCCTTAGCCTGTGCAATAGCACCGCTATTGTCACAAAATAAATCTATTGGATTTGAGATGGTAGGCACACCCCTAGTTCAATAATGAACTTTCTGATCCAAACGGCTTCTTTAGCTGCATCTGATGCTGCTATATACTCAGCTTCTGTTGCAAAATATGCTATAGTGCTATGCTTGGAGCTCTTCCAGCTTACTGCTCCACCATTCAGGAGGAATACTTATCCAGATTGCGATTTAAGGTTGTCTTGGTCAGTTTGGAAACTTGCATCTATGTAACCGATTACGCAGAGCTCATCATCCAATCCACCATAGACCAAAATTAAGTCCTTAGACCTTCTTAAGTACTTTAGAATATTCTTGACGGTAGTCTAATGACCCTCAATAGGATCTTGTTGGTATCTGCTAGTCATACTTAAGGCAAACGAGACATCCAGTCGAGTACATAACATGGCATACATGATGGATCCAATGGCCGAGGCATATGGAACCTTACTCATGCGATCTCACTGATCAAGTGTACCAGGACACATATCCTTGCTAAGATGGATGCCATGAGACATGGGCATGTAACCCCTTTTTGAATCATGCATATTGAACCTATGCAGTATCTTGTCTATGTATGTGCTTTGACTTAGGCCTATTAGTCTTTTGGATCTATCCCTATAGATCCTAATCCCTAGGATATAGGTGGCTTCACCTAAGTATTTCATTAAAAAGGACTTTCCTAACTAAGACTTAACACTCTGCAAGGTAGGAATATCATTCCCAATGAGTAGGATGTCATCTACATAAAGCACTAGAAATACAACTATGCTCCCAATAACCTTCTTGTAAACACAAGGTTCATCGATGTTTTGAATGAATCCAAACTCTTTGACTACTTCATCAAAATGATGATTCCAGCTCCGAGATGCTTGGTTCAATCCATAAATGTATCTTTGAAGCTTGCAAATTTTACCAGAGTCCTCTAGACACACAAAACCTTCAGGTTGTGTCATGTACACATCCTCAAGCAGCTTTCCATTAAGGAAGGCTATTTTGACATCCATCTGCCATATTTCATAGTCATAATATTCTGCAATGGCAAGAAGGATTCTGATTGATTTGGCCATTGCAACTGGGGAACAGGTTTTATCATAGTCTACACCATGAGTTAGAGTGAATCCTTTTGCAACCAGTTGTGCCTTAAAGACATTTACATTTCCATCCATGTCAGTTTTCTCCTTGAAAACCCATTTACACCCCAGTTTTTACACCTTCAGGTGGATCGACTAAGGTCCATACCTGATTGTCGTATATGGAATGCATTTCAGACTTCATGGCATTTAGCCATTTCTCAGAGTTTGGTCCCACTGTGGCTTCTCGATAGGTGGTGGGCTCATTTTACTTAATGAGCAACACATCACAACCTTCAGTAATTAGAAATCCATATCTCTGAGGCTGATGCCATGTCCTATCAAATCTTTGTGGACCTTGTGTTACTTAAGGAGGCTCAGCAACTTGTTGTGAGTCTTCTCTCATTTCCATCTGTGGTTCTGTACCATCTTGTGGCTCTCAAATTTCTTTCAGATGTACGTCGCTCCCACTGGTTATTTTAGAGACAAACTCTCTTTCTAGAAACTTGCCATTTCGAATAACAAACATTTTGTTATCGGTAGGATTGTAGACATAGTATCCTTTCGTTTCTTTAGGATACCCCATGAAAAGGCACTTTGTGGATCTGGGCGCTAATTTATCAAAGGCTTGTTGCTTAACATATACCTCACATCCCCAAATCTTGAGAAAAGATAAAATTGGTTTCTTTCCAGTCCATATCTCATATGGTGTCTTTTCAATTGCCTTAGATGGAACACGATTTAGTGTGAACGTAGCTGTCTCTAGGGCATGTCCCTAAAAGGACGGTGGAAGATCTGTTTGACTCATCATAGATCGAACCATATCTAATAGTGTTCGATTCCTCCGTTCAGAAACGCCATTCCATTGTGGTATTCCTGGAGGAGTCAATTGTGAGATTATCCCATAACTCCTAAGATGGTCATTGAATTCTTGGCTCAAATATTCACAACCTCGATCAGATCGAAGTGTTTTAACTGTTTTACCAAGTTGGTTTTGTACTTCATTTTGGAATATTTTGAATATTTCAAAAGATTCAGATTTATGTTTCATTAGATAGATATAGTCATATATACTAAAGTCATCTATAAATGTAATGAAGTAGACATAACCTCTTCTGGTAGGTATATTTAATGGTCCACATACATCTGTATGTATGAGGCCCAATAATTCAGTGGCCCTCTCACTGTGCCTAGTGAAAGGTGCCTTCGTCATCTTTCCTAATAAGCAAGATTTGCATGTATCATATGATTTAAAATCAAATGAGTTTAGAAATCCATCTTGATGTAGTTTAGAAATGCGTTTCTCATTTATGTGGCCTAGACGACAATGCCATAGGTAGGTCAAATTCAAATCATTTGATTTTATCCTCTTAGTAGTTACGTTATAGATATTCCCATTATTAGGATGTTTCAAATTTAATATATAATGACCAACATGCAAATCACCATCAGCATAGAAAATGTCATTACGGTAAATAGAACATTTACCATTCCTAGTAATGGAAGTATAACCTTCCTTATCCAAATAAGAAAGAGAAACAATGTTACTACTCAAAGCAGGAACATAATAGTTATTGTTCAAAACTAATAAAAGCCCACTGGGCAGAACTAATTCATAAGTGCCTACGCCTAAAGCAGCAACTCTTGCTCTGTTTCCAACTCGTAGGTCCACCTCGCCCTTCTTCAGCTTTCTACTTTCCTTTAGACCCTGCACATTTGTACAAATGTGAGAACCACATGCAGTATCTAATACCCATGTAGAGGAAGTAGAAAAATGAATGTCTATAACATAAATACCTGAAGTGATAGCGTCGCTATCCTTCTTGTTCTTTTTCAGATCTTCCAGGTAGAGTTTGCAATTCCTCTTCCAATAACCGGGTTCATTGCAGAAGTAGCAGACTCCTTCCTTTGGAGGATTTGCCTTCTTGGGTGCAGGCTTGGTTTCGGGCTTGTTTGACTCTTTGGTCTTACCACCTGAGCCATTACCCTTCCATTTTCCCTTCCCTTTCTTTTTCATACCCTTTCCTTTCTGAACCATCAAAACTATGCTAGGCTTTTTCTTAATGCTTTGCTCAGCAGTTTAGAGCATCCCATGCAGCTCAAAAATTGATTTCTCCATGTTGTTCATGTTGTAGTTCATAACAAACTGGTCATAACTCTCTAGGAGTGAGTTAAGGATCAAATCCGTAGCTAAATCCTGGCTCATGGGAAATCCAAGCCTCTCAAGGTGATCAATATAGCCTTTCATCTTTAACAGATGAGTACTAACTGATGCACCTTGAGCCATGTTGCAGGAATGTAAGGCCTTTGTGGTCTCATACCTTTCTTGCCTTACCTGTTGCTAGAACATTTCCTTGAGATGTACAATCATCTCATGAGCCTCCATGAGTTCCAGATCTCTTTGAAGCTGTGGAACCATAGTGGCAAGCATCAGGCAACCTATATCCACAGAGTCATCCTTATGCTTTGTGTAAGCATCTCTCTGACCTCTTGGAGCATTGGCTGCAGGCTCCTCAGGAATGGGTTGATCTAGGACATAAGCCTTTCTTTCCTGCTTGAGAACAATTCTCAAGTTCCTGAACCAGTCAAGAAAGTTTGTCCCATTAAGTTTGTCTTTCTCAAGGACCGATCGCAATGAAAGTGTAGCAGTATTACTAGTCGACATGATTCTACAGTTAAAATATCAAAGTTTGTTAGTAATCTCCTACTAAATTAACAACCCTCAATATAATAATTAGTGGGCTAAGATCTATATTTGACTTAAACCTAAGTCCGCTTTGGCAAGACACTTAAATTCAAGTTATTTAGGTAGGTAACCTATTTACCAATTACATCACATGTAACTCTTAGATCTTTATGGGATTTAATCATCATATGATCCGGCATGTTTAACCCCATCTAATGCCTTGAGATTCAAAACTGTTTTGTTAATCTCAATCAAGTTAAAACAATAATGAATATTATGAGCAACACCTTTACTCAAGCTTGTCTCATCAAGATAACTCAAGTGCATCCACTTTGGTGGTTTCCACAATTGAGCGATCTAGGTTTTGACAAGTATTCATTAATTGACGGCATTATGACTTAAGATTTGATTCAGAGGGCTTAATTAATTAGTTTTATTTATATGGATGAAATCATGGTCGTATCTCATACAGATAAATACATATAAACGTAAAAGTAATCACGCAATGATCTTATCAAAAACATAATTTAAACGTGACACAACATGGCTTACCTAACCTAAAATCCTCCCAAGCCAATGAGAGGACTTCTCTAAATAAAAAGAAATACATTGAGAGAAACCTCGTTTAAACATTCGAGGGGAGTGAGATGAGAAGAGAATGTACATCGAGAGTATTTACAGAAAGGCATGGCACGCAGGCCGTATTTAAATATTACAACCTTTGTAAAATTCTAAAGCAATGTTGTTCACCATACCCAAACAAGGATAAATAATAAACCACAATAAGAATTCATACAATATGAAAAGCAATAAATGTCGTGATCAGATTATATTACGCTACGCAGAGGTGGTCACGGCAGTCCCGCTAGCCGATTAGCAGGCGGGGTTAAGGGGATTGTCTACCCCAATTTCAAAAACAACAGCCCAGAACGCTTCTGATCCGGATTGTCTACCCCAAAGTTTCAAATCCCTAAATCTGATTAGAGACCCTAACGTGTCTATACGCCATGTTCTTCACCTATTCGAAACCTAAATGATGACTTCTACTTCGGATCAAATCCAGAATAGAAATTGCGATGCCAGTGGCGAAATTGAAACTTAAACATATCGTATATAATCGAAACAATTTCACCAAATCACATAAACATATAGCACTATTAGAAAAACGCACATTAACGTTGAACATATTCCTTTTTCATTTAACATATTCGGATGTTTTCTTATGAACACACATATATATCCCATATATATCACATGTATAATAACATAAACTCAATTTAAATTAAATCTGTCCAACAGTTTTAATTTAACCTATTTATTTAATCCAAATAAAGAGCCATTAGATTTAATTTATCTTCATAAATTAAATCTGAGATACTATATCTCTATCATGTTAGTTATTAAATTTAATATATCTTAATAAATTAAATTTAAAACTAACACAATATAATAATATCATATAATATATATACATACATAAATACATTTATATACATAAGATATATATATTTTGAAAATATATATCTATATAATATTATTAATGAATTTTATATTATATATATATATATATATAAATATAAAATTCGTCCACCCTAAATTAAACATTATCTCGTATTGGGCCATTCTTGTGTGCGACCCTGTAGGCCCATATGAAGTTGGCAGTGGGCCAATAACTATACTAACCCAAAAGTCGCAAGCGGCCTCTAGTAAGACATTACGACTACCCAATTCATATGAGGATCGTTATCACAATGCAACCTGTCATACAACCATGTCACGTCCCTTTTGTCACACGATATATTGATCAAGGATAAGGCATAGATAATGTCATCCTCTTGTTCCTGACCATTACTTTCTCGATTCCTGAGTAGCCTGATAACAAAGATAGAAACTCCTTTCATCATAGTATGGCCATATATTTCTCAGACTCACTTATCGAGGGGCCCAGTAATATCTCTCTACTATTGTGAGGGACAAATTCCATCTTGATCATTCATATTCCTCTGCATGAAAAACCATCAAGCCCGATTGTAGCCTTTATCATCACCCGGTCAAAAGTGACTTTTGACTAGTTCAAAGCTCAGCAACTCTCATGTAGGAATCCATGATGACCTCAAGTCTAAGGGCATTGTGACGTGGTTATACATGAGAAAAGCTTATGACTTGATCCATGTAGCTTTCTCAGAGTGGGTCGGTCCAGCACCTTGTACTCTTTCAAGTGCCTAAGACTTTGATTCGTATCTCCATATCTTATCAAAGTCATACTGATCTTGTTTCATCTCTGCTCCCCATAGATGACCGACCAGGGACATTTTAGGACAATCTTTATGAATTATCTAAGGATACAATTATCATAGTTAACATGCAAATAATATGATAACAGAATGGAGAAATTTCATTAAAATAATAATGTTCAAATTACAATGATTGGCCCTTAGGGCATAATTTCCAACACTATTTTGGCAGTAAAATCAACAAAATTCTAGAACTTACCAAACTCCCAATTTGAGTATTACACTTGTCTCATATGGTTTCTAATCATCATAAAACACCAACTACATAACCAAAACACTATGACTTCTCCAAGCCCTAACTTGGACAAAATCAAGTCAGATATATACTTGCCAAAAAATTATTCAACCAACACAAACAATAGCTCAAATTGAAGCCAAAACTAACATCTTGCTTCTCCTTAAGTTCTTTCTTTGATTCTACAACTTTTGTTCTTAGAAGATGACTCAAAATTCCTCCTCTTAAAATTCTAAGACAATATAAATGAAACTCTCGTTAATAGGAACAATGTTTATAAAGGACATTGAGCCATAAATGAGGTTAAGATGGTGAAAATAAAGATCAAAGAGCTCACCTAAACTTGATTCTTCAAGCTCGTTGTTTGGTAGTTGCAAACCAACTTAAAGAGAGAGGAGATGTGTGATTTAATGATCATATTTTTTGCCCCTCTTTTCTCTTAAAGTCCAGCTGAAAAAATGGTCCAAAAGGTGGTAAAAGTTATGGCTAATATTACTCCTTTAGTCACACATTTTTGGTAACTTAACTAGGTGTAATTGCTACAAGTTTTCTCATTCCTTCCTCTCTTTATGCCAGCCAAAATTCTCCTCCAAAAGGAACCAACTTTGTAGACCAATTCCCTTCTTACAATATTACATGTTGATCAACTTGATTGTGCAAAAAGGTAAGGAATTTATTTCATTCAATTTTCTCTCTTTCTCTTCTTAGTGTTGGCTGATTTTTTTGACTAGATAAGGAATCAATATATTCATTAAACTCTTCCTCTCATTTTATCACATCCCTATAATTCCACTACCCTGCAGGCATAGTCCTCCGCCATGGGATCCCCCCATGTAGCCGGAGGTTAAGGACTCAAAGGAATATTTGCGCCCCTTGGCATTCATTTCGTCCCTTGGGTGTTCGAGTCGTGGGGAGGCCAAAGAAAATCCCAAGGGGTGGGATTATATTCTTTTAAGTCCTTCACCTACGGCCACATAGGAGGAACCCATGGCGGAGGACCGTGACTTCGGGGTAGTGGGATTACGGGGGATGTGACACATTTGATCTTTGATACTTGGATGAATTGTTGGAGTAAAAGGATACATATATATTAATTTATTCTTGTATGAAAATAGAGCAAGGAGGGGATAGTTTTCTTGTAGAAAAAGGGAAGAGATTGTGTTAACTTGGTCTTGCACTTTGTCTTGCATGTTCCTTGTATCCAAATAAGAGGAAAAGATAAATAAATTGCTTTAATTATCTTTATTATTACTTATACTTTATAAGAGAAGATCATGGCCCTTTATTTTCTTTCCTAAATCCATCATCAAGATCAATTAGCAATTTGTAATGCCCCAAATTTTGATTAAGGGCTAATGACTTCTAATGATGTTGTAAAGAATGTTTTATGGATATTTCTGTTTGATAAAGTATGGATTATGACCCAAATTCACAATAATCAGTGTGCAAATCCTGTATTTAAGCTTAATTATGTTGTTAAAGCTTAAATTGAATTTCAAGAGGGGGATGGGCCCATGAATGAGAGAAAGGAATGAGAAAATGTATTAAGTGGTGATTCAACAAGAACTTCCATAATAGGGGCAAAATTGGAATGATGGAAAATGTACCAACCAATTAGTTAGCAACAAAAGAAGAACTTGATTACTACCTAAGGGATTTGGTAAGTGTAACTAAGTGGAGAATTACCTTTAATGAGAATGCATGAGATGTGGACAAGTGTCACTTGATGGATGAAGAGAGAAGAGAGGAAAAGTCAACAAAATCATTATTTTAAATCTTTCACTTCATTCTCCCTCTCTCTATTTGGTCAAGAAGCATGGGGGTGTAAAAAAGCTGATTTCATCTTCATCTTCATCATACATGCTCCCTCAATTTTTGTTCAACAAGAAGAAGAAAGCAAAAATAAGAACTCAATATTTTGGTAAGATTTTGACCTCAAATGCTCAAACTCTCTCCTGTAATCTTAATCTTTGGGTTGAGAGCTTTCATCTTATGGTTTTAGATTCTTAAGAGGAGGGGTTTTGTGCTTGAGGAAAATTTGGAAACCAAGGAACAAGTTTGGGAAAGTGAAAGAGGTGAGTGAAGGCTTCCTTTTGATATATATGATGTGACTATTGGTTGAGTCTTCAATTTTTGATATTTTGCCCTAATTTTTTAGTGGTATTGGAATGTATGAATTGGGAGTTGCATTGTGTTGGAAATGGTGTATTGTTGTGTCTTTTAGACAAAGAAATTGGTTTAGATCATTGAATGTGAAGTTTGGTGAAATTGTGGTTGGTTGTTGTTTTGTGGCCAAGGTAAAACATGATAATGGAATGAGAATTTGGTTGTTTTGATATTTCCATTGGATTCCATGCCAAAAATTGTGTAGAAGTAGTGTTGGTTATAGATTTTAGAACCATTGGAAACACATATTGAAAATTGAAAAATTCTGTCAAGTGAAACTTTGTGCTGGGAAGTTGGTTTACATGGATGTTTGAATGAGCAAATGGTGTCTAAAAACTTCTAAAACTTTCCAGTCTAATAGTTCACATGCCAAGCTTCAAAATGTATACAAAATGGATGTCTTTTCGATGTGTGTGCTGTCAGTTATGATTTTCCAAAGTTTGATGTTGAAACTGGGATCAATTCTGGAATAGTAAGGAGAATTGTTGAATTTTTTATTCTTTTTAGTTATAGACAACAATCATTCATATTTTTCCTATACAAAGGACTTAAATAGCTTTCCATATGCTTTAGAATTGCCCTGTTTCGATTTTTCTAGTATTAGTTATGATTTTTTGAAGTTCAACCTTGAAATAGGATTTTTCTTAACCGCGACCAGAAGCTTCTTGGCCATGGCCCAAATGTTTCTGACCTATTTTTGGCTGCGGCCAATGGAGTTTTGGCTACAGCCAACCCCTAAAAATCAGCATTTTTCACTTTTGAAGGTGGTTTTTTGTATAGTTCTTTCTAACCCTTTAGGAATTTATTTGAGCCACTAAAGGTCTCAAATGCTAACCAACTCTAAGTTTTTGGAGTTAAGAATTAAATAGGGAATAACTTGACATCCTTGCTTATTGTTTATAGGATTTGATATTTGTCCTGCACATGATCAACCAGTGCTAGAACACGTACGGAAAGAACAAGGTAGTGATCTTTCTCTTATATTGTGCATGATACATTGTATGCATGACTTATCATTGGATTGTCATGGTGAAATATGTTGCATGAAATCTTGCCTTTGTCAAACATGTAGATGCGAAATATGCCGTGGTGCATTGCAACATGAGCAGTCGTAGGGGTGATGCAAGTTACACCTACCCCTGCCATTGTAATTGCCCACCATTGAGCAACATGTTGGTGTGGCTACGCCATTGTGGAAAATGTTGTGTAAAATATTTTCGTTGTGAAACATGTTGATGTGAAATATGTCATTACGCAAGTCACACCTACCCTGCCGTTGTAAATGAAGTTGTTTTGCTGTTGTATTGCGATCTGCTTACATTATTTGTGGTTGTTCATACTATGAGTGAATTGTTGCTACTGGGATTCTTTAGAATCTCATTCTTTCTAATGATTAATCTACAGACAGGGCAAGTGGTTCTAAGGAGGAGTAGGTGATGAAGGGTGATTAATCTCCTAGTTAGGGATTTAACATTTTGGCTAGCTGGTTATCATGCTATTAACAATTGGACATTTTGCTAGGGATTTGGTGTACATGTGGTATATATTGGAATAGTTTCATGTAATCTCCTGTTTGATAAACTATAAATAGGCCAATATGCCTTGTAAACCCTTAGATAATTTAATGGAACCCGAGTGTGTCAGAAAATTTTTGTTATACTCTGATATGTATGAATGAAATCAAATGGTGCAGGCTAGTTATATTCATGAAAGGTGAATGTGAGACCATATTAAACAAGTTTCTGAAAATTTTTTCGAAAACCCTATTTTGGGATGGAATTTGTAACGAGTTTCAAATCATCTTCTGGTCTCTAATTCAACGTAATTTCATAATTGTGAACTTAATCTTGGCCTTTATGAGAAAAGGGGTTACACAATTAACTCTTGATCATGGCAAAATTAATTAAGGTGCTATTAAATCCTATTATGTCACTATCTATTACATCTAGCCTTTGATGTATTTCGGGATATTACACCTGGTTTACCAAGAGTCCCATAAATGAGGATTTCTTGCCAGTGCATTTTTCCAACATGGTAGTCTAGTTGTGTGACATTTTTCAATAGCCAAATGATATCCAATGTCTATGAAATTTTTTAGAATAAAAGCAGACATATCAAGCTTTAATTTAAAGGTTATATAAATTATTTGGAGCTGTACACAAAGAGCTTTGTATTTTTGAAGTTAGCCCAATAAAACCCATGATTTTCGGTGGCAGCGTCCAGAAATAATAGTTATGGGAATTAAAGTTTCCAGTTGGCTAAAGGCTATATTTTTCCTTGAAATTATACTTAATAAGCATCATATAGCCTTTGGAAACATACCAATTGGACAACTGTACAATTAGATATGAATTTTCAAAGTTTGATGAAATTCTGTTAGTATTTAATACATGTGCTAAAATAGCAAAAATGTATGGGCAAATTGGAGATTTGGTAAATAAAGCAAGAGACATTTGTTTGCTGAATAATTAAGGGCCATTTATGGTCAAAAAGCAAGAGGCAAATGGAATTAGATACTTGGTCTCAATTATACTAAAAGGTGAAGCAATTTTAGCCAAGTAAAATGAGTTAAAAAGTAAAAAAGTAATAGCATGTGTGTTTAATAGCAATAAACAAGTATATTTCAAGGAGGCAAATTGAGATATTTTTAACAGCTCATTTGTCCCTTCTTAGGTCCATATTTCGTATGACATATAAAGAAGAAAAGAAAATATGAATAAGAGGTCAAAAGGTGAAAGCATAAGTCAACAATCTCATGCTAAAAGCAATATGTGAAGAGGTAAAAAGTGGGATAATTCAATAAGCCCTTTTGGTTACTTTAAGGGATATATTTGTATAGCATGAACAAGAAGAGGAAAACACTTAGTCAAGTTTCTCATGTTACTCTTTTGATATGCTATAATCGTATATAATAAGGAAGAGAAGAGGGAAAGATGATAACTTTATTTAACACATGCAAAATAGCAATAAAATATATTATTTTGAGGAAGTGGATGAAGATTTTTATTTAAACATTTGCTATAGTAAGCAAGAATTAGAAAAACCAAGAGAGAGAGAGAGAGTCATATGAAATAGAAGAGAAGAAAAGAGCTCAAGTAAGCAAGAAGCAAGATTAACATGAGTTAATAGTGATTTTTACTTGTTCTTGACTTCTAATTCATGGAACCACCTTCTAACCTCTATATCTTCATGAATAACAATTGTGGTAAGCAAAATCAAGAGGAAAGATAGAGAGGGAGTCCATGGTTTTTGAGAAAGAAAGAAGAGAAATTAAAGGTAATCTTGAGAGCTTAGTTTCTCTTGTTAATTTATGCTTGTTGTTGTTGTGGTTGGTTGTTGGCTTGGTTTTCATGATTTTGTAATTTTAGGAACACAAACCTTAAGGGGAGGTGCCACCCAAAATGTGGTTAATCATGCTAAACAGGTGATTAAGTGATTAAACAAGTGATTAGAGGTGTAAAGAAGGTGTTTTGTTGATTGGAATCAAGAAACTCCAATTTTCCAAAATTATGATGATTTTCATCCAACCTGTTTTTCACTGTGTTTGGACTAGATTTTGGTGTTTTTGATGATCCTATTGTGTTTAGAATGGAAAATTGTGTAGGGAACTTACCTTATTTGCATGTATTTGATATTTTTGCTTGTGTAGTGATGTATGGGATTGCTTTACTTGATTGTGAGGAGCATATTTGAATAATGAAGCTCTGTTTCTGTTTATACTATGGTCATGATTATGTTGCATGAAGCATTGAGCATGCATAAATGTCATTATGGGGTATGCATCTAGTTAAAGCTAACATGTCTTGCACAGAGCATCTATCACATATGCATTATGGTAACTATTTCCTATCGAGATTCTCTCAAATCTCACCCTCCCCTATCAACAATTTAGACAGGTAAAAATAGGAGGCATGCTGAGAATAAAGAAGAGAATTGCTGAGAGGAACGTAGTGGTGGAACGAAGATGGGAAGGTGTTTGTGTTTAACTGGAATGGGTTTAGACACCCTAGTAGCCCTGTGCAGCTACATCATTTGTAATTATTATGTACAATCCCTGTGGGGAATTTTTGTACTCAAATACTTATTATCAGTATTTTCATGCTATTTCTGTGTGCCTACCGAACTGCGCAATTGCTACTCTAATTAATATCAATAATAAGTAGTATGTAAGGTGAGGTCTTACAATAAGGCTCAATGGATATAAAAGTTATTTTAAAATGGGCTAAATCAAATCATGGATGAAAATCTTATTATAAGAATATAGATGTAGTTCATAAAGGACGACCTGATTTATGGAGATGATATTATGGGATTTTACATTAAATTAATAGTAACCTAATGATAATAAAAAAGCATCCTAATATGCCATTAATAATTAAATGACTCCTAAAATGCTAATTAATGACTCTTGGCTCATGACCTTATTAAAAAAATGAAAATTACAAAATAAATAGAAAAAAATAATGACTTAAACAGACTTTAGCTGAATTAATCTTCAATTAATAGCTTCTTGACTAAACTCCTACAAATTGACAGAATTTCCCTCCAAGTTTACTCCATTCTCACCCTCTTGAAAAGAGTCATCCTCGACTCTTACTGGTCTTCAAGGTATGTCTGAGACTTGATGATTTGATTACTGATCTCTTGTTGCACCTACAAAAGTGATATAAACCAACTGGTAAAAAAAGTAATTGAAGCTCTCACTCTCAATTAACATTTTTTATTTTTTTTTTTGTAATAATTTTTTCCTTTTTCCCCTACTAGTTTTGCCCTTTTTTCAATTTCATTTCTTTTTCTCTCTTTTTGCATTCTGCATCAATTTTCATTTGATCTTTATAAGCTTTAATTAGACTAAGGGGAGTCAACGTAACTTTTCGACCTTTAAAGTCAAAGAAGTAGTGATTCTTATAACCATCATGTTGAACTCTCCTATCAAATTGCCATGGGCGGCTAAGTAGCACATGAGCAGAACACATAGGAACTACATCACATACTACTTCATCGTGATATTTCCCAAGAGTAAAGGAAATCAAAACTTGCCTAGTTATCTTAGCTTCCTCACTATCATTAAACCACTGCAACATGTATGGCTTAGGATGCTTCATAATAGGCAAATTTAATTAATCAACAAGTAAGGTACTAGCTAAATTTGCACAACTACCACCATCAATTACTAAACTACACACATTATCCCTAATGTAGCATTAGGTGTAAAATATGTGCTCACGCTATTCATCATCTTGAACATCTTTGATTTCAACATTCAAAGCTCACCTTGCAACGAATATCTCCCTTTGAATATGTGCATGAAGATCATCATCTATATTAGAATAAGTCTCTAGTGATGCCATATCATCACAATCAGAGCTAGCACTAGTTACTCCCACATCCTCTTTGAGGAAGAGAATTCTCTTATTTGGGCATTCATATCGCACATGGCCTAGTCCTTGACCTTTGTAGTACCTGATTTCATGAGCTTTAGAAGAATATTTAAAATCAAAATCACCTTTAGTAGTAGCTATTATTGGTGTTGCAATTTCTTTAGATTTAGGGGTTGACTTAGGTCCCCCTTTGTATTTGTAAGGTTTCCATGTGGATGTGGACTTTTTGCCCTTTCAAGTAGACTTATGATATGTTTGCTTAGCATTTAATTTTTCTTCCACAAGGTGGCTTTATGCAACAATTCCTCTATGTCTATGTAGTACTGCAACTCCACTACCTTTTGGATTTCAGGTCTGAGGCCATTGATGAATCTTGTCATTGTTACTTCATGGTCTTTATCAATATTAGCTCGAAAAGCACCCTTTTGAATTTCCATGTAGTATTCCTTCACTATAAGAGATCTCTGAGTTAATTGGTGTAATTAAAGAAGCAGTTTTAAATGTAATGGATAGGAATAAATCACTTATGTATAGCAAGTTTAATCTCATCCCATGTTTGGATTAGTCTTTCTCCATATCGTGTTCTAGTGGTCTAAAATTCATCCCACCATACTGTGTAAACCCCTACCTTCACAGCCGATAATATGGTTCAAAAATGTGTCATAAAGCAAGTAAGAAACCAAAGAACCATTTAAAACTCATTCACAATCCCAACTTCAAGATAGGACTTAGGCTGTGGTAAAAAAAGGTTTTTCCAACACTTTTCACTATCTATTTTAACCAGGTCCCCACATTTCAAAACTATTTAGCATGCTTTGTATTGTTTCATTCATTCATATCAGAGTACTCAACGAAATTCCCAACGACACAACCTTTAACTATAAAAGCCTATAGGGTATATTTGCTCATTTTCAAACGAGGATTACAGACAATTACATAAACCTACAACATCGGTCAACATTTACACCTATAATCATCCCAAGGTTTGATAACTAACACAAAACAAATATTCTAGTCATGAACTCTAGCTGCCCTTATATAACTACTTCTCCTTTGATCCGCTTGCCCTAGCTGTAGGTTAGTAGTAGAAAGAGTGAGATTTATAGGAATCTTAGAAGTAACAATATCAATATTAGATATAATAAACAAAGCATGTAACCAATTATCAAAAAATGATAACATAATAATATTTTCAGCAACAATTTACAACAACAGGGCCTTTTATGTAACGACCTCACTTACACATCAGCTGGGACTTTTGGCCAGCCTACCCTTACCCGTATATCATCCGGGACTTTTGGCATAAACAACAACATCATTCGCCGTAATCACTTTTATGGCATTATGACAGCTTTCACTGTATAAAAAATAACGACAACTTTTGCTATATCCACAATGAGGCGTGACTTTCTTCACAACTGACAGCCTTCATTGTAATTACAATGATATGTAACAATTGTCACAATAGCTTTCTTTGTATTCAGCTACCACTTTCTTCACAATTCAGCTTCCACATTCTTTAAAATTCAACGATAAACACAGACATACAAGTGTTATATATGATATAAGGGAAAGATTCACTACCTTGTTCTTTCTATTCCTGCTTGGACACCGTTTCTTATGTGTAGGGAAAATGTCAAATCCTATAATCACAATCAAGGATCATGAGTTATCACCTATTCCAATTCTTTAATAACTCATAATACTTGGGTTGGTTATTGCTATGGTCATTTAAGCAACTCAACTAAAGAGCTAAAGTGGTCAATTAACCCAAAAGACCAATTTTCTAACCTTAGAGTTTGTAGTTATTACCATATGCCACTACCTTTGAATTTTCATACACTTGAACCAAATCTACCAGAATTTTCGTTAGACTTTGAAAAATCATATCTAATTCTACAAATATCAAAATAGGGTGACTCTAAGTCCTACCTAAAGCTTTTTAAGTTCTCTATATAGGAAAAATCTAAACCACTACCAACCACCACCACAAAAATATAGACTTAAACAAAATTACATACTGTTCCAGAATTGATTCAAGTTTTAACCTCAAATTTTGAAAATACATAACTCCCAGCATACACATCAAAATATCACTCATAATATATCAATTTAAATCTTGCAATGTCTACTTTTATTTTGGAAAGTTTCACCTTTATTAACATCATTTGATTATCCAAAAAAACCACACAATCAAGGTGCCTTACTGGAATTCTGTTATGCAGAAAATCAAATTTTGCATTTTGTGTTTCAATGAACCAAAATTCACAACTCGGGGATATACCCACACAATTTTTTATGACGAACACAATGGTAACATCAAAATGACCAATTTTCACTCTTTCTACATTTCTTATTTTGGGCAAAAAAATTAACAAAATTCTAGAAATTACCAAACTCCCAATTTAATCTTCATACTTGTGTCATATGGTTTCTAATCATTGTAAAACACCAAATGCATAACCAAAACACCATGAGTTCTCCAAACCCTAACTTGGATAGAATTAGGGCAGAATTACACATGTCAAAATACTTATTCAACCTATATAACCCATAGCTTAAATTGAAGCTTATACTCACCTCTTACTCCTCCTTAGGTTCTTTCATTGACTCTACAACTTTGGCACTTGCTATAGGACTCAAAATACCTCCTCTTGAAATTCTAAAACAATAGAAGTGAAGCTCTCATTAAGATGAACAATGTTTATGAAGGGTATTTGAGTCATACAAGTGATCTACTAGGTCAAAATCAAGGAAGAAGATCATACCTTTCTTAAGTCTTTCTGTTCTCTTTCCTCAAGAAGCTTGGCTGACTTTCTTGAGCTTAAGAGAGAGTGATATTGTGTTTAATTTAATTCATCTAGGCCCCCTAAATTCACTTGGCTGAAAGTTAGCCAAAAGAAAGAGATAAGAAGCTTTAATAAATATCCTCATCAACCTCCTTGAAATATGATTTTTTTAATTACAAGAAACATGTGCCAATAAAGCTTTGCTTCATATTTTCTCTTTCTTTCTTGATGCCATACAATTATGTGGCTCCTTTCATTCAAGTTATCATCTTTTACTTGGCCTACAATTGTTGACTGAAAATAATGGCCAAAAGGAGCTAAAAGAAGGCTTCTTCAATTACCTTAGTTTACCTCCTCACATATGCTACATTTTAGTTGAAATTGTTGACCAAGTTTTCACCTTTTAATTGGTCATATAATTGTTCCTCTTGCCTCATGTTATACAAAAATGGAGCATAGGAAAAGAGATGATGATCTCTTGTAATATCTCCTTGAATAATAACATTAATTCACTAATTAGCATGAGATTGTTGACCAAGTCTTCCTCTTTTTATAACTTGGTCAAATTGCCTCCATATGTCATATTTAATAGCCAATATGTATTTTCTCTTGTTTTTCCTCCTGTCATTCATTAGTCTTGGACCTTTGAAGGAGATGATGATCTTATAAAATATCATCTTGCAATATAGTATTTAATTGCCAATTTTTGCATGTGAAACTTAACTCAAGTTATCATCCTTTTTTACTTGGCCAAAAATGCTTCCATATGTCTCATATTATGGCCAAATAAATATTTTCCTCATACTTATCTTCCTACGCCATTTTCCCCTTCTTAAGTTCAAATTAGTCCTTTGGTCATTTTTTACTTTAGGCGAAAAAACTAAGTAGTTATCTCAAGTTAATTGGAACTAAAGTAATAACAAAATTTTTAGAGGTAATTCTGTCATTAATCCCACCATCTATTATATACATTTAGCCCTTGAGTACATTTTGGGATATTACATACTGTAGCATAATCTTTGAGCTTAAGTGAAGCTAACATGACTTCCTTTCATTAGTGCAATCTTAAACCTAAAAAATTAGTTTGACCTCTCTTTCCAGTTCTTAAAAGGACTCTGGATCAGATTAACCTCTAAAGTAGGGAATATCCAGCTTGACACTCCCTAAGGTGTTGTCTATCTTCTAAGAATGCCTTTTATAGTGAGGAGTTTCTTTAAAATCTAAGGAGTCATCCTCTTCATTATTTGGATCAGGTGGGAACCTCCTAAATTTGGATTTGGAGGTGTTTCTTGAAGACTTAGATCAAGGGTTAGTGCTATATTCTAAGAATCAAGCTGATCATGATGTGCTTATTTTCTAAACAGAGATCCTCCATTTGTTGAGTAAGTCTTTCCAAATATTTACTGAGGGCCTTATTATGAAGCTTAGGATCATGTAGGTTTTCTTTGTGAGACATGATGTACCTAAAAGATTAGTAAACAAAGAAAGAAAACAAAATTGGACCTTACCGCACTTTACTCACATGTTTAACACTCAAAATTTATTATATCACTTGTGTTTACCGTCAAGATTAGCATTTAAAATGATGAAATTCTCTCTTTCCTTTTACCTCCCTCTTACAACTTGTAGTATTCTTAAGAGGAACAAGGGAACACAAGAGGAAATAAAAGTAATAAATTTGGAGTTCAAGAGAAATATCTAATAGACAGAAGTAAAGGCAAAACAGAAGCAAATAAGAGCACTTGAAGCTAAGATGGAAAGAATGTTCTCACCAAGTGTGTGTGTGTGTGAATCACGCCACCTATCTTGAAAAAAAAAACAATAAAGAAGTTAGCAAGGCATAAAAATTTAGGAATTTTTTCTCTATTTTTCTTTGGGTAGCAAACCAAATTTTTTTTGACATTTTTTCTGTTTTTTTTACTCTAGAATGCTAAGATAGATAAAGATGAAAAGAACATGCAAGATGACTAAAAGAATTAGATGGGATGACAGAAAATTTTCAAGATGGCCTAAAAGAGAGAACAAGTTTATGTCTTGGTGAAAAAAGAAGGAAGAAGGTTACATGGATGACTCAATTAATAAAAGTGGAAAAAGAAGAATGACAAAGAAAAAATACCTAAAGTTTGTGAAAAAGGCTCTAGTATCAATCTGATATGGACCCAATAAGAACCTGTCCTATAAAACCTAGAAATTATAGAAAGCTTAGATACGGAAGCAAAATAATAACAAATAAAGAGAAATGAAAATGATCTAGAAACAAAGAACCCTATGAACACCCATTCTAGAGAACTCTGAGTATATGAAACCCAGCATCAAAAGGAAACACGGCTCAAGAACTCCAAGTATATAAATAAGAGTTGATCAAGCTCTTACACCATTCAGTATTCTATAAAGAATACATAACCAACAAGTATGAATACTTGTTAAAAGAAATTATTATTCATAACTCCATAATTGAACTTCTTTAAAATAGCATACATAGAAGGGATATTTATAACCCAATAAACTAACTCAAACTAGAACTCTTAACTCACTAGGACTTTTATAAAAATTATATTTTAATCTAAACATCCTAAAAGGATAATGAAAGATAATTATAGATATGATTAAGGATAACCAGAAATATTGGGGATATTTCAAATACATTATTTGAATAATCTAATTGGGTGAATGGGTTTAACAAATAATGGATTATTTAGTGAAGGATATTGGGAATATTGTATATTTAAGGATATGAAAGGATATTGATTATTTAAACTAATATAATTTATTGACAATGTTCAATAGATAAAAATGATATTTTAACATGGGCTAGATCAGATCGTAGATGACAATTTGATTATAGGAATATAGAATCAGTTCATAAAAGAAAAATTAATTTATGGAGATGATATTATGGGCTTTTACATTAAAATAATAATAACCTAATAATAATAATAAATCCAAATATGCCATTAGTAATTAAATGGCACCTAAAACACTAATTAATAACTCTTGGCTCATGATGTTAGTAAAAAATGAAATTACAAAATAAATCGAATAAATAATGACTTAAACATACTCTAGCTAAATTAATCTTCAAGTAATAGCTTCTTGACTAAACTCCTACAAATTGACAGAATTGCCCTCCAAGTTTACGTTAAGGGGTTTGTTAATGTTCACACATATCCAAGATGATGACCAAACTTTCATTTCCTTGAACACAAGTTAGCCCAAATCATGTATGTGTGGCTATTCGAGCCAAACAGATGAATCTCACACTATAGTTGAGCATTCTGGAATCTCTTTAAAAAAGGGAGCATGTATGGTCTTTTTTACTCAAATATGAGATTTTGACCAAACTTTAATTGACGTATGTTATGGTTCATGTCCAAAATGGATAAATCTCGCATCAATGTTTGGCATTATGGAATCGTTATAAAAAATGGTGAGGGTATGTTTGTTTTCACGCTATTCAAAGATGTTTACCACAATTTCATTCTCTTGACCACAAGTTAGCACAAATGGTGTATGTGGCCATTCTAGGCCCACAAGGATGAATCTAACAACAATGTTGGCAATTATAGAGGATGAATCTAACCACAAGTTCAAGATGTTCACCAAACATTCATTTTCTTGACCACAAGTTAGTACAAATTGCCTATATGGTAGTTGAATCTTGTAACACAGTTAGGAACCCGAAATAATAATGAAAAATGGAGAAGTATGTTGGTTTTCACTGAAATCTGAGACATTAACTAAACTTTCATTCTCTATAATACAAGTTAGTCCAAATTGTGTATGTTCCCGTTCAGAGCCGAAGCGGTGACACTTTAAACAATGTTGGGCATTCTGGAATGCTCGTGAAAATTGGAGAGGGTATGAGGGTGTTCACACAAATCTAACAGGCTGACCGAACTTTTATTTTCTTGACCATAAGTTATCCCAAATCATGTATGTGTGACTGTTCTGGACAAAAAAAGATGAATCTCACATTCAGGTTGGGTATTCTAGAATCCTCTTAAGAAATAAAGTAAATATGTTGCTTTTTACTTAAATCTTAGACATTGATTGAACTTCCATTCTCTGAACCATAAGTTAGCCCATAAGCATAAGTTAGCCTATTCAGGTATGGTTAAGTTGGTTTTCATGCTATTCTGACACGTTAACCAAACTTTCATTCCTTAGACCACAAGTTAGACTATATCACATATGTTGCGGTTCGGTCCAGAAACGGATGAATCTTGCATCAATGTTTGGCATTATGTAATCCTCATGAAAAATGGTAAGGGCATATGGGTTTTCACACTATTTTGAGACATTAACCAAACTATCATTCTCTTGACCACAGGTTAGCACAACTTGTGTATGTGACCATGAGGGCCCACATGGATAAATTTGCCAATAGAACCATTTTGGAATCCTTATGAAAAATAGAAAGGTTATGTGGGTCTTCATCCAAATCCAAAATGTCCATGAAACATTCATTCTCTTGCCCACAGGTTAGCAACTATATAGACCGTATTGCTATCCTCATGAAAAGTGGAATAAAAAGGAGAATATCCAAGCAATTCAAAGGCTTGTATGTAATATCCCGAATTTTGGTCCTAGGACTTTGAGGATGAGCTTATATCAAGCAGACTACTAAGCCCAATTCGGAAAGAATCCTAAGAATATTGAGCAGTCATGATAGTAAAATATGAGTATAGGTAGTCAGAGGAAAATTTACCCGAGGCCATACGGCACAGAGCAAAATCTCGAGTATGCATTGATAAAGCAACTTTATTAAAGTAACTTTAATAAAGTAAGTAATAATGACTCATGATGACAAATATGTTGTGTTGGCCAAGTAAGAAAATAACAAGTGTCCCATAATCTTTGTAAAGTACAAGGCTACTTTTGTGTTGGCCAAATGAGGAGGTGACAAGTATCCCTCATCATTATACTTGCTTTATGCATTTTATGTTGGCATCTCCGAAGAGTGCCACCTAGTGCTTGAATCTGGGGAATCCACTCGTCCTTGGTTTGATCAGACACTAGACTTTTTCAAACACCGCTCCGGGAGTCCAGGGAAATTGTCAAGCATCTCCTTCCCTTGACCATTATGCGCCACCTAAGAGAGAGAAAATGGAAGACCAATAGCTGCATGACATATGGCACTCTTAAGCCTTAATCATGTAACACAAGGTATGTTGACATGAGATCATTTTGTGAGATTAAATCACAACCATCCATGCTTAATTAAAAGCCAAATTTTTGGTCAAGTGAGGAAAGAGAAAAAAAAATCTGAATTCAATCACTCAAAATAGATAAAAGAGAAAGGAAGTGTGAATAGTAACATTTCCTGAATAACGGAGCCAATTTTGACCCCAAAACACTGTTATCGTCCGGTAAGTCCTTCTGGAAACTTCTTCTACTCACTATAAGCTCAATTCTATATGGTCTCAGATTTCTTATGTGAGGTTTTTTATGTTAGTTAGCCGGCTAGAGTACTGCCAAAATCAAGAACCGGTTATAGAATCAGATAGAGGTAGGTATAAGCTACAATTTGAACCGATTTGTTTGTTGTTTAGGTGAGTTTCATAAGGGTTAGAGTACTGTTCATTTTCATTTAGGGGGTATTTTTTGAGTTTTAATCATGGTTTAATCATGTGTTTATGGTTAAATGATTATTTATGATGATTTTGGAAGTTTACATTAAAGTTGCCTGAATTCGTTTTCTTGAGGACGTCAATTTGTGCCAAGTTTTTGAATGAGAAGATCTTGTCCAATGGCCATAAAACTTTGTAAAGTTGAAGTAGACATCCTAAGCTTTAATTTGATATATAATGTAGGTCATTTGGGCTTGTAGATTGTGAGATATGAATTTTTTTAAATTAGGCATTGAATTTGGAATGTTTTCTGGACCAGTTGTGCTGTTTGATGATTCTGAGAAAATTGTCCCTATAATTAGTAGTGGCTATTATTTTTCCCTTAAAATAAACTTAATAAGGGTTGCGTAACAATTTGAATCACTACAATTTAATGTTTTTAGATTTAGTTATAATTTTTCAAAATTAAGTGAAAATTTTGCCAACTTGCTAGAATAGGCAAAAATAAGAAAGTAAGGGTAATTAGTAATTAATTTTAAGTTCATGTTGAAAATTGTGCCCAAAGGGCCAATCATTATACTTTGAACATTATTAATTTAATGAAATTTCTCCATTCTATTATCATATTATTTGCATGTTAAATATGATAATTGTATCCTTGGATAAATCATTAAGATTATCCTAAACTGTCCCTACTCGGTCATCTATGCGGGAGCAAAGATGAAATAAGACTAGTATGACTTTGATAAGATATGAAGATACAAATCAAAGTCTTAGGCACTTGTAAGAGTACAAGGTGCTGGACTGACCCATTATGAGAAAGCTACATAGATCAAGTTATAAGCTTTTCTCTTGTAAAACCACGTCACAATGCCCTTAAACCTAAGGTCATCATGGATTCCTACATGAGAGTTGCTAAGTTTTGAACTAGTCAAAAGTCGCTTTTGACTAGGTGATAATAAAGGCTACGATCGGGCTTGGTGGTTTTTCATGCAGAGGAATATGAATGATCTAGATGGATTTGTCCTTCACATTAGTAGAGAGATATTACTAGTCCCCTCGATGAGTGAATCTGAGAAATGTATGACCATACTACAATGGAAAGGAGTTTCCATTTCTATTGTCAGGCTACTCAGGAATCGAGAAAGTAATGGTCAGGAACAAGATGATGACATTATCTATACCTTATCCTTGATCGATATATCGTGTGACAAAAGGGACGTGACATGGTTGTATGACAAGTTGCATCGTGATAACGATCCTCATATGAATTGGGTAGTCATAATGTCTTGCTAGAGGCCGCTTGCGACTTTAGGGTTAGTACAGTTATTGGCCTACTGCCAATTTCATATGGGCCTACAGGGTCGCACACAAGAATGGTCCAACACGAGATAATGATTAATTTAGGGTGGACGAATTTTATATTGATATATATATAATATAAAATTCATTAATAATATTATATAGATATATATTTTTGAAATACATATCTTATATATATATATATATGTATATATTGTAGGATCGGAAGGTACAGCGGAAGAACTATAAAAATTTTCATCGAAACTAATCAAGGATCTATCAACAGTGTTTAAATCAGGTTAGAAAGAACTCGTACCTTTTTCAACCTCAGGTCAAAGGGCATTATGAAGTGGTTGTACATGAGAAAAGCTTATGACTTGATCTATGTAGCTCTCTCATAGTGAGTCGGTCTAGCATCTTATATACTCTTACAAGTGCCTAAGACTTTGATTTGTATCTCTATATCTTATCAAAGTCATACTGGTCTTGTTTCATCTATGCTCCCCCATAGATGACCGACCAGGGACATTTTAGGACAATATTTATTATTTATCCAAGGATACAATTATCACAGTTAACATGCAAATAATATGATAACAGAATGGAGAAATTTCGTATAAATTAATAATGTTTAAAGTACAATGATTGGCCCTAAGGGCACAATTTCCAACATCCTCCTACTTGCCCTAGGTATACTCATTAATTTGCCTAATTCCCATTGTCTTAATAAGACCCTCATGCTTTGCCTGTGCAAGCAGCTTAGTGAGAGGATCAGCAACATTATCTTCTCCTGCTACTTTGCATATCTTTATATCACCTCTATCATTGATTTCTCCAATAAGATGAAATCGCCTCAGTATTGCTTGATCCTCTAATCTGACCTAGGCTCCTTAGCCTATGCAATAGCACCATTATTGTCACAAAACAAATCTATTGGATTTGAGATGGTAGGCACCACCCCTAGTTCAGTAATGAACTTTTTGATCCAAACGGCTTCTTTAGCTGCATCTGATACTGCTATATACTCAGCTTCTGTTGCAGAATCTGCTACAGTGCTCTGCTTGGAGCTTTTCCAGCTTACTGCTCCACCATTCAGGAGGAATAAGTATCTAAATTGTGATTTAAGGTCATCTTGGTCAGTTTGGAAACTTGCATCTGTCTAACTGGTTACATAGAGCTCATCATCCAATATATCATAGACCAAAACTAAGTCCTTAGTCCTTCTTAAGTACTTGAGGATTTTCTTGACGGCAGTCCAATGACCCTTACCAAGATCTTGTTGATATCTGCTAGTCATACTTAAGGCAAATAAGACATTCGGTCGAGTACATAACATAGCATACATAATGGATCAAATGGCCGAGGCATATGGAACCTTACTCATGCGATCTCGCTGATAAGGTATAGTAGAACATAGATCCTTACTAAGATGGATGCCATGAGCATGGGCATGTAACCCCTTTTTGAATCCTGCATACTGAACCTATGCAATATCTTGTCTATGTATATGCTCTTACTTAGGTCTATTAGTCTTTTGGTTCTATCCCTATAGATCCTAATCCCTAGGATGTAGGTGGCTTCACCTAAGTCTTTCATTAAAAAGGACTTTCCTAACCAAGACTTGACACTCTACAAGGTAGGAATGTCATTCCCAATGAGTGGGATGTCATCTACATAAAGAACTAGAAACACAACTGTGCTCCCACTAACCTTCTTGTAAACACAAGGTTCATCAATGTTTTGAATAAATCCAAACTCTTTGACTACTTCATCAAAACGATGATTCCAGCTTCGAGATGCTTGCTTCAATCTATAAATGGATCTTTGAAGCTTGCAAACTTTACCAGAGTCTTCTGAATGCACAAAACCTTTAGGTTGTGTCATGTACACATCCTCAAGGAGCTTTCCATTAAGGAAGGCTGTTTTGATGTCTATCTGCGATATTTCATAGTCATAATATGCTACAATAGCAAGAAGGATTTTGATTGATTTGGCCATTGCAACTGGTGAAAAGGTTTCATTATAGACTACACCATGAGTTTGAGTGAATCCTTTTGCAATCAATCGTGCCTTAAAGACATTTACATTGCCATCCATATCAGTTTTCTCCTTGAAAACCCATTTGCACCTGATGGATTTTAGACATTTCTTAGAGTTTGGTCCTACTATGGCTTCTCGATAGGTGGTTGGCTCATTTTGCTCATTGAGCAACACATCACGACCTTCAATAATCAGAACTCAAATCATTGAGGTTGATGCCGTGTCCTATCAGATCTTCATGGACCTTGTGTTACTTGAGGAGTCTCAGCAACTTGTTGTGAGTCTTCTCTAATGTCCATATGTGGTTCTGTACCATCTTGTGACTCTTGAACTTCTTTGAGATATACCTTGTTCCCACTGGTTGTTTTAGAAACAAACTCTCTTTCTAGAAACTTACCATTTTGAATAATAAACACTTTGTTATCGGTTGGATTATAGACATAGTATCCTTTCTTTTCTTTAGGATACCCCACAAAAAGGCATTTTGAGGATTTGGGCGCTAATTTATTAGAGGCTTGTTGCTTAACATATACCTCACATCCCCAGATCTTGAGAAAAGATAGACTTGGTTTCTTTCCAGTCCATATCTCATATGGTGCCTTTTCAATTACCTTAGATGGAACACGATTTAGTGTGAATGCAACTGTCTCTAAGGCATGTCCCCAAAAGGACGGTGGAAGATCTATTTAACTCATCATAGATCGAACCATATCTAATAGTGTTTGATTCCTCCGTTCAGAAACGTCATTTTCTTTTGGTGTTCCTGGAGGAGTTAATTGTGAGATTATCCCACAACTCCTAAGATGGTCAATGAACTCTTGACTCAAATATTCACCACCTTGACCAGATCGAAGTGCTTTAATTGTTTTACCAAGTTGATTTTGTACTTCATTTTAGAATATTTTGAACATTTCAAAAGATTCAGATTTATGTTTCATTAGATAGATATAGCCATATCTACTAAAGTCATCTATAAATGTAATGAAGTAGACATAACCTCCTCTAGCAGCTGTATTTAATGGTCCACATACATATGTATGTATGAGGCCTAATAATTTAGTGGCCCTCTCACTATGCCCAGTAAAAGGTGCCTTTGTCATCTTTCCTAATAAGCAAGATTTGCATGTATCATATGATTCAAAATCAAATGAGTTAAGAAATCCATCTTGATGGAGTTTGGAAATGCATTCTCTTTTATATAGCCTAGACAATAATGCCATAGGTAGGACAGATTGAAATCTTTGATTTTATCCTTTTAGTAGTTACGTTATATCTATTCCTATTATTAGGATGTTCCAAATTTAATATATAATGACCAACATGTAAACAACCATCAGCATAGAAAATGTCATTACGATAAATAGAACATTTACCATTCCTCGTAATGGAAATATAACCTTCCTTATATCCAAATAAGAAAGAGAAACAATGTTACTACTTAAAGCAGGAACATAATAGCAATTGTTCAAAACTAACAAAAGCCCACTGGGCAGAACTAATTCATAAGTCTCTATGGCTAAAGCAACAACTCTTGCTCTATTTCCAACTCGTAGGTCCGCCTCGCCCTTCTTTAGCTTTCTACTATCCTTTAGACCCTGCACATTTGTACAAATATGAGAACCACATGCGGTATTAGGTATCTAATACCCATGTAGAGGAAGTAGAAAAATGAATGTCTATAATATAAATACCTAAAGTGATAGTCTCACTATCCTTCTTGTTCTTTTTTAGGTCTTCCAGGTAAAGTTTGCAATTCCTCTTCCAATGACTGGGTTCATTGCATAAGTAGCATACTCCTTTCTTTGGAGGCTTTGCCTTCTTGTGTACAGGCTTGGTTTCAGGCTTGTTTGACTCTTTGGTCATAACACCTGAGCCTATACCCTTCCATTTTCCCTTCCCTTTCTTTTTCATACCCTTTCCTTTCTGAATCATCAAAACTATACTGGCCTTTTTCTTAATACTTTGCTGAATAGTTTTGAGCATCCCATACAGCTCAAAAATTGATTTCTCCATGTTGTTCATGTTGTAGTTCATGACAAACTGGTCATAACTCTCTGGGAGTGAGTTTAGGATCAAATCCGTTGCTAACTCCTAGCACATGGGAAATGTAAGCCTCGCAAGGTGATTAATATAGCCTTTCATCTTTAACACATGAGTACTAACTGATGCACCTTCAGCCATCTTGTAGCAATGTAAGGCCTTTGTGGTCTCATACCTTTCTTGCCTTGCCTGTTGCTGGAACATTTCCTTGAGATGGACAATCATCTCACGAGCCTCATAAGTTCTAGATCTCTTTGGAGCTCTGGAACCATAGTAGCAAGCATCAGGCAACTTACATCCACAGAGTCATCCTTATGCTTTATGTAATCATCTCTCTGAGCTCTTGGAGCATTGGCTATAGGCTCCTCAGGAATGGGTTGATATAGGACATAAGCCTTTCTTTCATACTTGAGAACAATTCTCAAGTTCCTGAACTAGTCAAGAAAGTTTGTCCCATTGAGTTTGTCCTTCTCAAGGACCAATTGCAACAATAGCGTAGCGGTATTACTGGTTGCAATGAGCGATTGAGTGATCTAGGTTTTGACAGGTATTCATTAATTGACGACATTAAGACTTAAGATTTGATTAGAAGGCTCAATTAATTAGTCTTGTTTATATGAATGCAATCATGGTCATATCTCATACAGATAAATACATATAAACGTAAAAGTATTCATACAATGATCTAATCAAAAGCATAATTTATATGTGACACAACATGGCTTACCTAACTTAAAATCCTCCCAAGCCAATGAGAGGACTTCTCTAAATATGAAAAGAAATACATTGAGAGAAACCTCATTTAAACATTCGAGGGGAGTAAGATAAGAAGAGAATGTACATCAAGAGTATTTAAAGAAAGGCATGGTACACAGGCCGTATTTAAATATTACAACCATTTGTAAAATTCTAAGCCATATTGTTCACCATACCCAAACAAGTATAAATAATAAACCACAATAAGAATTCATACAATATAAAAAGCAATAAATGTCATGATCAAATTATATTGCACTACGTAGAGGTAGCCACGGCGGTCCCAAGAGCGGTTAGCGGGCGGGGTCAAGGGGCAACACCTGTGCGGGGTTGCAAGGGACAGTGCCCTTGGAGCTTTTGAAAAAGGCACATTCCTTTTAAAAGAAATATTTGAAAATTTTTAAATTTTAAAAATTTCAGACTCAATTTTTAAAATATTTGTTTCAGTCCAGCTCTAAAGGGATTTCGCCCAGTTTCAAAACACAACAACGGCCCAGAACATTTATGATCCGCATTGTCTTCCCCATAGTTTCGGATCCCTATTACCCGAATAGATATCCAACCTTAAACCTGATTGGATTGCCACCAACTACGATCTTAGGTACCCTACCCGATTTCATGCAAGCCTAGGGTTTCGTACAAGTAAGATCCTTTTCAATTCAAAACGAAACCATAAATTCCAACTTCAGATTTAATCCATAATTGAAATTGCGTAACTAGCAGCTCATGTAATCGAAACAATATTTGGCAGATCATATATATGCAGTTAAATTTGAAAACAAAAATCACATATATGTTGAGACATTTCTTATAAGCATTATGCATATCCCATATATCACATGTATAAGAATCATAAACTCAATTTAAATGCACAATTGACCAGGCTCTGATACCACTGTAGGATCGGAAGGCACAGCGGAAGAATTATAAAAATTTTCATTGATCCTAATCAAGGATCTATCAACAGCGTTTAAATCAGGTTAGAAATAACCCGTACCTTTTTCAACTTAAGGTTTTCACGATCTCTAGGAGCCAACACCTCAGGTCCATTCCCTCTACCGATATCCCCATGAATGCTCTCCAACACGGACTATGTGCTAGCACCTCCAATGTCTCCTAGGGTTTCCCTTGCGGCTCTTAATTCTCATGTACCCTGAGTATCTCTGCTCTATCAAGTTTATAACCTATGATGGCTATATTCAATTTCAAAATTAATCATCATAAATTTTGAAATTAATCAAAAATTAATTATCTTGATGATGTAATTAAATAAATTCAGTTTAAATTAAATCTGTCCAATAGTTTTAATTTAACCCATTTATTTAATCCAAATAAAGAGCCATTAGATTTAAGTTAACTTCATAAATTAAATCTGAGATATTATATCTCTGTCATGTTAGTCATTAAATTTAATATATCTTAATATATTAAATTTAAAACTAACACAATATAATAATATCATATAATATATATACATATATATATACAAGATATGTATTTTAAAAATACATATCTATATAATATTATTAACGAATTATATTATATATATATAAATATAAAATCCGTCAACCCTAAATTAAATAATATCTCATGTTAGGCCATTCTTGTGTGCAACTCTATAGGCCTATATGAAGTTGGCAGTAGGCTAATAACTGTACTAACCCACAAGTCAGAAGCGGCCTCTAGCAACACATCACGACTACCTAATTCATATGAGGATCATTCATACGACGTAAACTATCATACAACCATGTAACGTCCCTTTTGTCACGTGATATATCGGTCAAGGATAAGGCATGGATAATGTCACCCTCTTGTTCCTGACCATTACTTTCTCAATTCCTGAGTAGCCTCACAAAATAAATGGAAACTCCTTTCCATCATAGTATGGCCATACATTTCTCAGACTCACTCATCGAGGGGCCCAGTAATATCTCTCTACTAATGTGAGGGACAAATTCCATCTTGATCATTCATATTCCTCTACATGAAAAACCACCAAACCCGATCGTAGCCTTTATCATCTCAAAAGTGACTTTTGACTAGTTCAAAGCTTAGCAACTCTTATGTAGGAATCTATGATGGCCTCTGGTCAAAGGGCATTCTGACGTGGTTGTACATGAGAAAAGCTTATGACTTGATCCATGTAGCTCTCTCATAGTGGGTCGGTCCAGCACCTTGTACTCTTACAAGTGCCTAAGACTTTTATTTGTATCTCTATATCTTACAAAGTTATACTGGTCTTGTTTCATCTATGCTCCCCCATAGATGACTGACCAGGGACATTTTAGGATAATCTTTATGATTTATCCAAAGATACAATTATCACAGTTAACATACAAATAATATGATAACAGAATGGAAAAATTTTATATAAATTAATAATGTTCAAAGTACAATGATTGGCTATAAGGGCATACTTTCCAACATATATATTATATGATATTATTATATTGTGTTTGTTTTAATTTAATCTATTAAGATATATTAAATTTAATAACTATCATGATAGAGATATAGTATCTTAGATTTAATTTTGAAGATGACTTAAATCTAATGGCTCTTTATTTAGATTAACTAAGTAGGTTAAATTAAAACTATTGGACATATTTAATTTAAACTGAATTTATTTAATTAGCTCATCAAGATAATTAATTGTTAATTAATTTTGAAATTAATGTCGATTAATTTTGAAATTCGAATATAGCCCTCATAGGTTATAAACTTGATAGAGCAGATATACTCATAGATGCATGAGAATTCAGAGACGTAAGGGAAGCCCTAGGAGACATTTGGAGGTACTAGCCACAGTCTCTATTGGAGAGCATTCGTGTGGATACTAGTATAGGGAGCCGACCTGAGGTTATGGCTCCAAGAGATCGTGAAAACCCTAAGTTGAAAAAGGTACGAATCTTTCTAACTCGATTTAAACGCCGTTGATAGATCCTCGATTAGGATCGGAAAAAATTTTAAAAATTCTTCCGCTATGACTGCCAATCCTAACAGTGGCATTAGAGACAGGTCAATTGTGTGTTTAAATTGAGTTTATGTTCTTATACATGGGATATATATGTATGCTTATAAGAAGATGATCAAATATGTATCTTATTTATGTTTCGGTTTTGAGAGAGTCGAACCTATGTGATTTGGTGTTGTATGTTTATGCGATCTAGTGAAATTGCTTCGATTATATGCAATATGTTTACGTTTCAATTCCGCCACTGGCTTCACGAATTCTGTTATGGGTTTGATCTGAAGTAGAATTCATCGTTTAGGTTTCGAATAGGTTAAACATCACGACGTACGGACACGTTAAGGTCTCTATTTGGGTATTAGGGATCCGAAATAGCGGGACTGTCGAAACTACCTGTTCGTAGCACAATATAATCTAATAATAACATTTATTGCTTTTCATATTGTATGAATTCTTGTTGTGGTTTATTCTTCATACTTATTTGGGTATGGTGAACAACATGGCTTTAGAATTTTACAAAGGGTTGTAATATTTAAATACGACTTTGCGTGCTGTGCCTTCCTCTAAATACTCTCAATGTACATTCTCTTGTCATCTCACTCCCCTCAAATGTTTAAACGAGGTTTCTCTCAATGTATTTCTTTTCTTATTTAGAGAAGTCCTCTCATTGGCTTGGGAGGATTTTAGGTTAAGTAAGCCATGTTATGTCACGTTTAAATTATGCTTTTGATTAGATCATTGCATGAATACTTTTGCGTTTATATGTATGAGATACTTCCATGATTGCATTCATATGAACAAGACTAATTAATTGAGCCCTCTGAATCAAATCTTAAGTCATAATGCCATCAATTAATGAATACGTGTCAAAACCTAGATCGCTCAATTGTGGAAACCACCAAAGTGGATGCACTGGAGTTAACTTGATGAGACAAGCATAGGTAATGGTGCTGCTTATAATATTCATCATTATTTTGACTTAATTGAGATTAACAAAATAGTTTTGAATCTCAAGGTGTTAGATGGGATTAAACATGCTGGATCATATGATGTTCAAATCCCATAAACATCTAAGAGTTATATGTGATGTAATTGGTAAATAGGTTACCTACCTAAATAACTTGAATTTAAGCGTCTTGCCAAAGCGGACTTAAGTTTAAGCCAAATATGGATCTTAGCCCACTAATTATTTTGAGGGTTGTTAATTTAATGGGAGATTACTAACTAACTTTGCATATTTTAATTGTAGAATCATGTCGACTAGTAATACTGCTATACTATCGTTGTGATCGGTCTATGAGAAGGTTAAACTCAATGGGACAAGCTTTCTTGACTGGTTTAGGAAATTGAAACTTGTTCTCAAGCAAGAAAGAAAGGGTTATGTCCTAGATCAACCCATTCTTGAGGAGCCAGTAGCCAATGCTCCAAGAGCCCAGAGAGATGCTTACACAAAACATAAGGATGACTCTGTGGATGTAGGTTGCCTTACGCTTGCCACTATATTTCCAGAGCTCCAAAGAGATATGGAACTTATGAAGGCTCATGAGATGATTGTCCATCTCAAGGAAATGTTCGAGGAATAGGCAAGGCAAGAAAGGTATGAGGCCATAAAGGCCTTACATTCCTGCAAGATGGATGAAGGTGCATCAGTTAGTACTCATGTGTTAAAGATGAAAGGCTATATTGATCACGTTGAGAGGCTTAGATTTCCCATGAGCCAGGAGTTAGCTACGGATTTGATCCTAAACTCACTCCTGTAGAGTTATGACTAGTTTGTCATGAACTACAACATGAGCAACATGGAGAAATCAATTTCTAAGCTGCACGGGATGCTCAAAACTATTGAGCAAAGCATTAAGAAAAAGCCCACTACTGTTTTGATGGTTTAGAAAGGGAAGGGAATGAAAAAGAAAGGGAAGGAAAAATGGAAGGGTAATGTCTAAGGTGGTAAGATCAAAGAGTTAGACAAGCCCAAAACCAAGCCTGCATCCAAGAAGGCAAAGCCTCTAAAGGAAGGATTTTGCTACTTCTGCAGTGAACCCGATCATTGGAAGAGGAATTGCAAACTCTACCTGGAAGATCTGAAAAAAAAATAAGAAGGATAGCGGGCCTATCGCTTCAAGTATTTATGTTTAGACATTCATTTTTCTACTTCCTCTACATAGGTATTAGATACTGCATGTGGTTCTCACATTTATACAAATGTGCAGGGTCTAAAGGACAATAGAAAGCTAAAGAAAGGCGAGGTGGACCTATGAGTTAGAAATAGAGCAAGAGTTGCTTCTTTAGCCATAGGCACTTATGAATTAGTTCTGCCCAGTGGGCTTTTGTTAGTTTTAAACAATTGCTATTATGTTCTTGCTTTGAGTAGTAACATTGTTTCTCTTTCTTATTTGAATAAGGAAGGTTATACTTCCATTACTAGGAATGGTAAATGTTCTATTTATCGTAATGACATTTTCTATACTGATGTTGATTTGCATGTTGGTCATTATATATTAAATTTGGAACATCTTAATAATGGGAATATCTATAACATAACTATAGGAAAGATGACAAAGGCACCTTTTACTAGGCATAGTGAGTCTGACCTACCTATGGCATTGTCGTCTCGGCCATATAAATGAGAAGCACATTTCTAAACTCCATCAAGATGGATTTCTATACTCATTTGATTTTGAATCATACGATACATTTGAATCTTGCTTATTAGGAAAGATGACGAAGGCACCTTTTACTGGGCATAGTGAGAGGGCCACTGAATTATTGGGCCTCATACATACAGATGAATGTGGACCATTAAATACAGCTGCCAGAGGAGGTTATGTCTATTTCATCAGATTTATAGACTACTTTAGTAGATATGGCTATATATATCTAGTGAAACATGAATCTAAATCTTTTGAAATATTCAAAATATTCCAAAATGAAGTACAAAACCAACTTGGTAAAATAATTAAAGCATTTTGATCTAATCGAGGTGGTGAATATTTGAGCCAAGACTTTATTGACCATCTTAGGAGTTATGGGATAATCTCACAACTGACTCTTCCAGGAATACCATAATGGAATATTGTTTCTGAACAGAGGAATCGAACACTATTAGATATAGTTTGATCTATGATGAGTTAAACAGATCTTCTAGCATCCTTTTGGGGACATGCTCTAGAGACAGCTACATTCACAATAAATCGTGCTCCATCTAAGACAATTGAAAAGACACCATATAAGATATGGACCGGAAAGAAACCAAGTTTATCTTTTCTCAAGATTTGGGGATGTGAGGTATATGTTAAACAACAAGCCTCAGATAAATTAGCGTCCAGATCCTCAAAGTGCTTATTCGTAGGGTATCCTAAAGAAACGAAAGGATACTATGTCTACAATCCCACTAATAACAAAGTGTTTGTTATTTGAAATATTAAGTTCTAGAAAGAGAGTTTGTCTCTAAAACAACCAGTGGGAGCAAGGTATATCTCGAAGAAGTTCGAGAGTCACAAGATAGTACAGAGCCACAAATGGAAATTAGAGAAGACTCACAACAAGTTGCTGAGCCTCCTCAAGTAACACAAGGTCCATGAAGATCTGATAGGACATGACATCATCCTCAAAGATATGGATTTCTAATTACTAATGTCCGTGATATGTTGCTCATTGAGCAAAATAAAACAACCACCTATCGAGAAGCTATAGTGGGACCAAACTCTGAGAAATGGCTAAATTCCATGAAGTCTGAAATGCAATCCATGTACAAAAATTAGGTATGGACCTTAGTTGATCCACCTGAAGGTGTAAAAACCACCAGGTGCAAATAGGTTTTCAAGGAGAAAACTGATATAGATGGAAATGTAAATGTCTACAAGGCACGACTAGTTGTAAAAGGATTCACTCAAACTCATGGTGTAGACTATGATGAAACCTTTTCCCCAGTTGTAATGGCTAAATCAATCAAAATCCTTTTTGCCATTAGAGCATATTATGACTATGAAATATGGCAGATGGACGTCAAAACAGCCTTCCTTAATGGAAAGCTCCTTGAGGATGTGTACATGACACAACCTGAAGGTTTTATGCGTCTAGAGGACTCTGGTAAAGTTTGCAAGCTTCAAAGATCCATTTATGGATTGAAGCAAACGTCTCAGAGCTGAAATCATCATTTTGATGAAGTAGTCAAAGAGTTTGGATTCATTCAAAACATCGATGAACCTTATGTTTACAAGAAGGTTAGTGGGAGCACAGTTGTATTTCTAGTTCTTTATATAGATGACATCCTACTCATTGGGAACGAAATTCCTACCTTGTAGAGTGTCAAGTCTTGGTTAGGAAAGTCCTTTTCAATGAAAGACTTAGGTGAAGCCTCCTATATCCTAGGGATTATGATCTATAAGGATAGATCCAAAAGACTAATAGGCCTAAGTCAGAGCACATACATAGACAAGATACTGCATAGGTTCAGTATGCAGGATTCAAAAAGGGGCTACATGCCTATGTCTCATGGCATCCATCTAAGTAAGGATCTATATCCTACTACACCTTATCAGTGAGATCACATGAGTAAGGTTCCATATGCCTCAGCCATTGGATCTATCATGTATGTCATGCATGTACTCAACCAGATGTCTCATTTGCCTTAAGCATGACTAGCAAATACCATCAAGATACTGGTGAGGGTCATTGGACTGCGATCAAGAATATCCTAAAGTACTTAAGAAGGACTAAGGACCTATTTTTTTTTGTCTATAGTGGATTGGATAATAAGCTCTGTGTAACTGGTTACACATATGCAATTTTCCAAACTGACCAACATGACCTTAAATCACAATCTGGATATGTATTCCTCCTGAATGGTGGAGCAGTGAGCTGGAAGAGCTCCAAGCAGAGCACTGTAGCAGATTCTACAACAGAAGCTGAGTATATAGCAATATCAGATATAGCTAAAGAAGCTGTTTGGATCAAAAAGTTCATTACAGAACTAGGGGTGGTGCCTACCATCTCAAATCCAATAGATTTGTTCTGTGACAATAGCGGTGCTATTACATAAGCCAAAGAGCCTAGGTCATATTAAAGTACTAAGCATATACTCAGGCGATTTCATCTTATTAGAGAAATCAATGATAGAGGTGATATAAAAATATGCAAAGTAGCAAGAGAAGACAATATTGCTGATCCTCTTACTAAGCCGCATACACAGGTAAAACATGAGTGTTAGTTAGGACAATGGGAATTAGGAAAATTAATGATTGTACCTAGGGCAAGTGGGAAGATGTTGGAAATTGTGCCCAAAGGGCCAATCATTGTACTTTAAACATTATTAATTTAATGAAATTTCTCCATTCTGTTATCATATTATTTTCATGTTAACTATGATAATTGTATCCTTGGATAAATCATAAAGATTATCTTAAAATGTCCCTGGTTGGTCATCTATGCCGGAGCAAAGATGAAATAAGACCAGTATGACTTTGATAAGATATGGAGATACAAATTAAAGTCTTAGGCTCTTGTAAGAGTATAAGGTGCTGGACCGACCCACTATGAGAAAGCTACATGGATTAAGTCATAAGTTTTCTCATATATAACAACATCACAATGCCCTTAGACTTGAGATCATCATGGATTCCTACATGAGAGTTGATAAGCTTTGAACTAGTTAAAAGTCACTTTTGACCGAGTGATGATAAAGGCTACGATCGGTCTTAGTGGTATTTCATGTAGAGGAATATAAATGATCAAGATGGAATTTGTCCCTCATATTAGTAGAGAGATATTACTGGGCCCCTCGATGAGTGAGTTTGAGAAATGTATGGCCATACTACAATGGAAAGGAGTTTCCATTTCTATTGTCAGGCTACTCAGGAATCGAGAAAGTAATGGTCAAGAACAAGAGGATGACATTATCCATGCCTGATCCTTGATCGATATATCGTGTGACAAAAGGGACGTGACATGGTTGTATGACAGGTTGCATAGTTATTGGCCCACTGCCAACTTCATATGGGCCTACAAGATCGCATAGAAGAATGGCCCAACACGAGATGATGTTTAATTTATGGTGGATAAATTTTATATATATATATATATAATATAATATTCGTTAATAATATTATATAGATATATATTTTTTCGAAATATATATCGTATATATGTGTGTATATATATTATATGATATTATTATATTGTGTTAGTTTTAAATTTAATCTATTAAGATATATTAAATTTAATAACTAACATGATAGAGATATAGTATCTCAGATTTAATTTATGTAGACGTCTTAAATCTAATGGCTCTTTATTTGGATTAAATAAATAGGTTAACTTAAAACTATTAGACATGTTTAATTTAAATTGAATTTATTTAATTAGCTCATCAAGATAATTAATTGTTAATTAATTTCAAAATTAATGTTGATTATTTTTGAAATTCGAATATAGCCCTCAAAGGTTATAAACTTGGTAGAGCATATATACTCATAGATGCATGAGAATTCAGAGCCGTAAGGGAAACCCAAGGAGACGTTTGGAGGGGCTAGCATGCAGTCTCTATTGGAGAGCATTCATGTGGATACCGGTAGAGGGAGCGGACCTGAGGTGTTGGCTCCTAGAGATAGTGAAAACCCTAAGTTGAAAAAGGTACGAATCTTTCTAACTCGATTTAAACGCCATTAACAAATCCTCGATTAGGATCGGAAAAAATTTTAAAACTTCTTCCGCTATGCCTGCTGATCCTAATAGTTCAATGGTTAAATAAAGCCCATAAAGTTAGTATGGCCCAATTAAATACCCATTGGGCCTAATGTGTTAACTTTAATGGTTACCAACAATGGTGTCTTGGGTTATAAAAATTTGGGACAAGTATGGGCCAAAAGTATAAAAACAAGTCATAGAGGCTAAAGTAGCCTATTGGACATTTATTTTTCATGGCTTTAATAATATAGTCATTTTTCTAGGGCCATAAGATGACAAAGAAAAGGAAATGGAAGAAAAGGCACAAAAAGGGGACTTAAAGACAAACGGTAGTGAACTTATTTACTTGCATGTATGTGATGTTTATGCTATGTATTGATTTGCTATATTTCTTAATTTAATTATGTGAAGTGTGTATGAATGATGAAGCTCTATTTCTATTTCTGCTGTGGGTATAAGTATGTTGCATGAAACATTGAGCATACAGAATATCATTATGTGAATATGAGCCTATGTAAGGCAAGCATATCATGCACTAGCATTCATCTTACATGTATTGTCTGTAATGTTTGCTACTGAGATTCCCCCAAATCTTGCCCTCCCCTACCAACCATATAGGCAGCTGAGCACAGAAGAGGAGTGCAGGATGTTGTACCAAGAAAGAAGTTGCAATAAAGAAGAGAAAAATTATTCACGCACTAGTTCGTTGTGTAAATTAATATATTTGCAAAGAATAACTGTATGACAAGCATGATGAATGAATGAATTATCTAAGTCTGATAATTGAATTAGAAATGGGTAATTGAACGGTATGAGCCCAACAATTAAAAAACGTTCCATACATAAAAGTGAGCAAAGAATCACTTTGATTAAAATAACAAAGAGAATTAAGGCAAGATAAGTATTAAGAAATGATAAGTTACGAAGAAATTATGAACCGCTTTATGATAGTTTGTGAAAATTTTTGAAATATTTAGACAAACCCACTCAACAACAGGTTTGAATCCTGTCTTAAGGTTGGGAATTGAAATAACTTTATAAATGAATATTACTACGTGATTCAAATTCACTACAAAAAACTCATCAGAATGATAATGTAATTAGCATGTTACACTGTAGAGCAGTTTCCCTCTTTAAAGCATAAACCAACTATAAAACAATCCATTAGCTTTAAATATGCTAGTGTAAGAGACATAGACAAAGCAAATAGCAATTAGATCAAATCTGAAAACGTAACTAATTTTAATTAGATTGAAAATAGAGCTACTAATAGTGTTTTAGGCTCTTAGACTTAAATTTAAAGAGCTTGGACAAAGTATTATAGATGGTTGGACTCATTTGGGCCTAAACAGACACATTTTAGGCTTCAAATGATTTTTACATTTAGTTTAGCTTATTTGTGTGAGAATTGTTAATTAGTTGGCAAATTTGACTTTTGAATTCCCTAGTTCAATGTATTAAGTTCTAATTCTTATTTCCTTGGTTACATTTAATGCAATTAGGTTAGATTCCAAGACTTCACTTTAAATACTATGCACCTTCCCATTTGTAATTAGACTTGGTTTTTGTGGAATAAAAAGCTGCTTTATGAACTTTTGAGTTGAGAGTGGATTCTCTCTAGGGTTCTTTACTAAACTAACATACTTATCTAGGCTTGATCAACCTTGTGGCATCTTCCAGCACTTTGGGTCCTTATTCTTTGTGCTTAAGGGTTCAAGTGGATCATCATTCTTTATTTTGCTTTCTTGGGGTGAGTATATCTTAAATTGGTTATGGGTTCATGGGGTCTTTCCTTTGTGGGTTTGCACCAGCTTGGTATCAGAGCTTTAAATCTAAACTTAAGTAATATCTTTTTGTTCTTTGTTTCCATTTTTGTTTTGCATTTTATGCTTTGTCCTTGTGTCTGTTCATCTAGTTAGTTTTTTTTCATGTTCAAAAGTATTGCTTCTATTTGTCCAATTTTTCTTTGACTCTTATATTGTATAATAGGTCATTTTCATTGTTCAAACTCTTTCTTTCTACTTGGTTTGGGATCATTTCAATCCGATTTGTCATTTGTGAGTTCTATCAAGGTTAATCTAGTCGTGTTTTCTAGTGTTTCATGACCCTATTCATCTTCTGCTGTTCTGTACATCTCCAGCTTTTTTGTCTTTGTTCAACCATTTTTCCTTTACGTTTTACAACATGTAATAGGTTATTCTTATTGTTTGGAGTCTCTTCTTTCTGCTCGTTTTGGAATTGCCTTAATTTGAGTAGCTTAGAATGAGATGTATATTTTGAAAAGAACAAGTTTCTGAAATTTCTGGGTTAATCTTGGTTCTTTTCATCTAGTTAGGTTAGTTTCCTTGAAAAAAAAGGAAAGACAAAAAAGAAGAGTGTTAGAAAGAAAAAAGGGGGAAAATAAAGAAGTTCTAATTGTTCTGTTGGAAGTGTTCCAACTTAGTACTCATCTTCTTGCCCAGAATTTGCTACAATCTCTACAATCTTTATGTCATTTGAATTCTTGATTTCCTTGAACTCTTTTTCCCAATACTCACTTTGATATTTCAAATTTCCAAGTGTTGAATTGATTCTACAAATTGTTAAAGCTTTGATTAAATTGTTTAGTTCTTTAAAGAGTCTAAAGAGTTATTTAAGAGTAGAAAAAGGCAAGAGTGACATATATCAATTCAAAAATTTGAGCGAAACACGAGTGTAGAGTGACATTCTTGAGGGAAACACATGAGGAATTAGTGAGGAAATTTATTTCTCTAACATCTTTCGTGCAAATTACAATGTCTAATACAGAAGAAACATTTGCTGGTAATCCAATAAATTTAGACAACCACCTCAGTGTAATGCAACAACAATTTGCATGTATAAATGTGGTTTTTGGAGAAATAAGGGATAGGATTGATAGGCAAGATAAAAGGATTGCAAATTTGCAAAGATTTTGACCAACTTCTAGAAGGCACAATAGGCAATGGTATGCTTCTATGGATGAATTTGAATCTAAAAATGATGAGGTTAGTGGTAGTAGTAAGGAAGATTTTGAATCTGAAAATGAAGTGGGATGAACTAGGCATAGAGGAGATAGATATAGGAGAAGACATGGCAAAAATAATCCCAATGAGAGAAATAGAGTGGATGGGAACTTTAGAAGCATAAAAATGAAAATACCACCTCTCCAAGGTTAGAGTAAGCCTGAAGCACATTTGGACTGGGTAAAGAAGAGAGAAATGATTTTTAAGTACCATAGTTATTTTGAGGATAAAAAGGTAAAGTTGGTAGAAATCGAATTCACTTATTATGCCATTATTGGTGGGATAAATTGGGTATTAATAGAATGAATCATGGTGAGAGGCTTGTATCAACATGGAGAAAAATGAAAACTCTAACGAGGAAGAGATTTATTCATAACCATTACTATAGGGAGCTTTATCAAAAGTTGTAGACCCTTATACAAGGCTCTAAGAGTGCGAAGGAATATTATAAAGAGATGGACTTAGCTTTGATAAGAGCTAATGTGCAAGAAGATAGAAAGGTCATAATGGCTTATTTTCTTAATGGGTTGAACAAAGAAATTGCTGACATAGTGAAATTGCATTACTATGGGGAGTTGGAGGACATGGTGCACATGGCAAGTAAGGTGGAAAAACAACTTAAGTGTAAAGGTGCCTTAAAATTACATTATGGATCACGTTCCTTACAAAAATGATTTAGAAGAAAGGAGAAAGAGCTATCCAAAAGGAAGCAAATAAAGGCAAAGAAGAAGCTCCATCAAAGAGCAAAGATAAATTTGATTCCCAAACTTCTAGAAATAGAGATATAAAATGTTTCAAGTGTTTTGGTATAGGTTATATAGCTTTTCAATGCCCAAAGAAGAGAGTCATGATTCTTAAAAATAATGAAGTTGTGACTTAAAGTGATAGTGATCATGATTTCATGCCCTCGCTTGAAAATCCTAGTGATGATAGGGTTGAATATGCTGTGGAAGGAGAATGCCTTGTGGTTTGAAAAGCTTTGAATTTTCAAATTAAGGAGGATGAGATGAATGAGTAAATGAAAACATTTTCCATACCCGTTACCTTATTAATAACAAAGTTTGAAGTATAATCACTGATAAGGGGAGTGTTTCAAATGTTGTAAGCAGTACATTGGTTAAGAAATTGAATTTGCCTACTATTAGACACCCTATAGTATACAAACTGCAATGGTTGAACGAATGTGGGGAAATTAAATTTGATAAGCAAGTTCTTATTTCTTTTTCAATTAGCAAATATTGTGATGAAATATTATGTGATGTTGTTCCTATACTTGTTGCACATCTACTTTTGGGAAGACCTTGGGAGTTTGACAAAAAAGTAAAGAGGGATGGGCTTACAAATAGATATTCTTTTGTAATGAACAACAAACCCATTACTCTTATACAATTGACTCCAAAGCAAGTGTATGAGGATAAACTCAAGATGAAAAGATATATATATATATATATAAGAAAATGAGTGATATGGAAAATGAGAAAAATAAGAGAGAAACATTAAAAAGAAAAGAGAGTGAAAAGGAGAGAAAATTTTAAAGTTTAAAAAAAGAAATCTAAAGAAAGGAAGAGAGAAAAGAAAAGATGAAAACAAGTTTTTATGCAAAAGAAAATGAAGTGAGAAGTGCTTTTCTAGCTGAAACATACTTGCTTCTCCTTGTTTATAAAGATTCATTTTTGAACACTAATGACATTAACTCTTCTATCCCTAGTGTTGTTAGTTCTTTGTTATAGGAATTTGATGATGTGTTCCCTGAACAAATTCCGCCAGGTTTACCATCTATTAGAAAAATTGAACATCAAATTGATTTCATTCCTAACGCAACAATTCCTAATAGGCCAATATAGAAGCAATCTTAAACAAACAAAAGAGCTTTGGAAGCAAGTAGTAGAGCTCATGGCAAAAGAAAAATGTTGGAGGATGTGCATTGATTATAGAGCTATCAACAATATCACTATAAAAGCAACGTTTAGAAAACTAGACCAGATTGGATGGTCTTGCTGGATAGACCGTCAGCCGGAGCTAGGGACAGTTCGTTTCCAAGGCAAAAGCCATTTTGTGAGTTAAGCCATTTTAAACCATGAGTAGGCCACTTTTAGGCTGAAACTCATTTTCAGGCTAGAACCCGTTCCAGCTAAACAATAACCGATTGGTCTGAGAAGCCTAAAAGTATTCTGAAGAAGAAGATAAAGATGATTGGATAGGAAAAAGATAAAAGAGGAGAAAAGTGTATAAATGGAAGCAACCTAACAATAATATAAGACGATGATAAGATCCAACCTGTGTTCCGTATAAGAAAGATTAAAAAGCAATAGGATCTATGTTTTGATTTTTATGCCATGGGAAAGAAGAAAGAGACATCGGACTAACTGAAAAACTAGTGAAAAAAGAAGGAATTGAAGACGAAGAGGAAAAAGGTTTTAATCTAGGAGAAGCATTTAATTACCCAAGAGAATATAAAGTTTCATTGTCTTAATATGATAGTAATATGTATCAGATATTGGCAAAACAAAATCCATCAGTTAAAAGGTTAAACTAGTAAGTTTCTTCAGTTCCCAAGAAATTTTAATTTTATTTTATTCTTCCTAGGTCTGCAATCTACTAAATGTCACCTCATCCCACATGAAAATGTTTTTCACTCAACATTATAAATAATAAAGAAGAATTTTTTTTAAAAAAAACCTATACTCTTCCCTACTGGACAATCTATTCAAATTTCAAATAAATTTCAAATGATAAGAAATAGTTTTGTATAATTTTTTTTTAAAAAAATAATTTTTCTTTATACAATTACATGATAACACACATATAAGTTTATGTGATAATTATATTACATTTTTTAATGTTCCATCCTTATTGTTACTAGTGTATTTGTTATATTTAAATTATTATATATGTATATAATATTATTTTTATTTAATTATTATGTCACTAGCTCAATTGGACAGCCTAACTGATCTGACCGTTTGGACCATGACCCGCTGGCCTTTCCGGCTTGATGTTCGGTTCTACTTTTAAAACATGTTGTAAAGTATCACCAATGTTGTCAAGCTCACGAGTTTAAGCAAACTCATGACAATGACGTAAACTTATATCGTGAACTCGTAAAAGTTTACATTTTCCATTAAATAAGCATTAATAGTGTATAATTAAATAATTAACATCTCAAAATGACAACAATTTTATTTAAATCCAAAAATTGAAATAAAATCCATCAATATTCATAATTTATCATATTTAACAAAGAAATTTCCATAAAATTTATACATAATGCCACTGAGTATGATCCAATAGAAGAAGTTAATACAAGTTTAAGGATGAGTTAATATGGTTTTGCAAGCTAGAAACAAAAAAATGGTAACCACGATATATAAACACGTGAGTTTAATTGAGTTTGCAATGATCACGAGTTTACTAGTGACTCAACTCGATTTTGTAAGCTAGAAATGTAAAAATGGTAAACTCAGAGAGTTAACTCATAAGTTTGAAAAATATCACCATCCCATTCTTAGATTAGATGATATGCTTGATGAATTGCATGGTCCTATTGTCTTTTCTAAGATTAATTTGAAATATGGATACCATCAAATTAGAATGAGTGGAAAACTGCTTTCAAGACAAAGCATGGATTGTAAGAATGGTTAGTTATGCCATTTTGGTTAACTAATGCACTTAGCACTTTGATAAGTCCTAATTTTACCATGTATTTCCATAGCGCTTTGGGAGATTTTATTGATAATGTCAGGCTTGGAATGCATTTATGATGATAAATTGTGATTAATATTGATTATGAGAAATTAATGATTGAAAGATCTTAACTTATACATTTTATAATTTTTCCTAAGTATTTCAATTGTGGAACAGATGGTATTACATTAGCATGAATTGTTTGGTAGCGAACTTGGAAGAAATTTGAGTCAAAGAGTTGAAAATAAGAAAAAGGACTAAAGTGAAATGTCCAAAAAGTTTGCAAGTGTGACCCCTTACTCTTAACATGTTTTGATGAGTCTTACACAATATATATAAGGACTACTATGCTGGTTTTAATAATACCTTTGGTTGATTGGGCTTTTCTCAAACACAATTTTAAAACTTTCCAAAGTGATTACTTAGTGGTTCCTAACTTAATTGTGACTCATCAGTTCTTAACTTTATTTATACTTAATATCAGAGTTGTTTCTCTGCTTATAAACCTATAGATTAATTGATAGCTAATAGGCCCTTATCATACAACTGCCCATCTTAACTTAGTTGTCGTGTTAATAGGAAATATCATGTTACTATGTACTACTACTAGTAATACGATCAAGTCTTTATATCTATATATAAGGTACGGGTTATTGTGGCTACTTAAAACATTCTAAGTTATAATATTCACACAAAGATAACCACAAAAAATTTAGTTCCTTCATCTCCATCTTTTGACATATTAGTGCTTACCTCCTTGCCCTTTGAGCCACTCACCTTTGTTGTATAATTAAATTTTTGGAAGCATGATATTCGAAAGAATCTCAGTAGTAACACTAGTACAAAATAGGCTTTTTAAACTGTCACATTTAGACCGATTATAGAGGATAAGGTCTAAAAAGTATGATCAATGGTAATTTTGTAATTAGAAAGAACTTCTAAGAGTAGTTCCTTTAACAGCTGGTTAAAAAGATAAACTCAATTAAAAAATAAAATTTTCATTCCTTTTTAGGCTCGATGTTTCAAATAACCGGCCTAAAAGATGAATTTCTTAGACCTAATTTTATACATAACCGGTCTAAAAAGATGCCCTATCACTCTTTAGTCTCTAGTCACTATCTCTATCACTCTCCAGTCTCCCGTCTCCACTCAATCCCTCTGCTACTCTCATCTTCATTCACACATTAATCATTCTTCAAAGCCTGAAGCTTTCTCTAACGTCAAATTACCATTTGCTGCTCCTTTCTCCATCCTCTTGTCAAATCACCATTCGTCATTCATCGCTCATTTCTCTATTCTCTCCTTCCTAACCTATACTTCTAAGAGTCACTGTCCTCTCCACTCTCCGTCAGACCGTTAGTAGGTAAGCAGCGGTAGGCAGGTCTCTAGCTCTGGTGAGTCACTCTTTCAATTTGTTTGCTTCTTCTCTGGTTTGATTTGTTTCTATGGTTAAGTAGTTATTTTCACTTGGTTCAATTTGTTATTTCTCTAATTCTCTGTTCTTCTCTTGACATATCTCTCTTGATTTTGTGAGACCTCATTCTTATATATATATATATTATTTTGATTTTATGGATTTTATACCAATAGTCAAAGATTTGGCAGGAAAAAGCATTCTGTTAAAGGGGCAATATGTATATATTGCACTACACACCATACCCTTAGTTTATTAAATTAAAGCTACATCTGATCTTCCTCTCAAAGTGTGTGTATATGTATATATATAATGGCAGAAAAGCTTTAGGAAAAAATATGAGTTATGTTGTGGCTGATAATAAGGATATTTGAGATGATTTAGAATGCATGCATTGCCTTGTGTATTATTAATAAAACATTATAACCAAGTTGAAGATGCTCTTCTTCTTAATTCAGAATATTTCAATAAAGATATGCCTCTGGACTTGTCTTATTTGAATCAACAGAAAACCAAAGCTTAAATATTAAATAATATATTATATATATAGTCCCTCCCTCCCTACATTTTGTACATAGTTATGCAAGTTTAGTCACTATTACAGATTGCATATGCTTGTTAATTAAATGAAACAGAGATGCAACTACAAGGGCCAGTGTTCTCCTCCTAGGGAATTTATATATACACGTAGTTCAATCGGAATTTTGTTAAATTTGATTCTCTAATCCAACTTTGTGTATGTGAAAAAGGCTAAGGATTTGTCTGAAACTTTGTATATGCCTTTAATTATGTTGGTTCTTGTATTATTACATGTTGTGTTCTATTTTGAATCAACTTAACCTAATAGAGGAAAGTAAAATAGAATGAAGAGGGATATTGTTGTTAGAGCAAGCGTTTCACCCAAGAGGGGGGGTGAATTGGGTGATAATAAAATTTCGTTGCAAATACAAAAACTTGACGATGAATATAAAGCAATAAAGAGTAAGGAGAAATATCACCGAAGTGTATACCGAGAGTTATACTGGTTCGGCCACAACCACTTTGACCTACGTCCAGTCCTCAGAGCTTCTCTGAGAGTTTTACTATAACTTCTAAGATTCAGTGGGTTCTTGGCACCTCAGTACAAGCAAATTCCTTCGCCTGGACACTCGCTCCCCCTTACAAGTTGTAATCCAATCCCAACTCAAGGTTCCACAACCTTAAGTTACCTCAATAACAAATATTAAGTTTGAATGAAATATCTCTCTCACAGAGTGAATAAGAATCACTGAAGCATAGAATTACAAGTATAATGTAAAACAGAGTAATGAACTTGATGATACGTTCGTGTGTGTGATCTTGTTGTTTTCTCTGTTTGGATGTTCCCATATATATAGATTTGTTGGTAGTGGCCGTTGGAACATTTTCCTTCATGCCCGTTAGAGTGTGCGCAACCACTGTTGACTTTTCTAGTATTTGAAAAATATCTGTTTGCGGTAGGTGGCGGTAGGTAGTATTTGAACGTTGCATTTGACCTTCCTTATTTGGTAAGATTTCTTCATTGTTTATCTGTGGATATGCTAAGAATACTAATACAATAAAAGGATAATCACATAGGAAACAAATCAAAGAACGTTGGAATGAATTTTCAAATTCTGGACTTGCATACTCGAGTATTCATTTAAGTTTACTCGAGTACATACTCGAGTATCATCAGGAAAACTTTGATAAACTGCAAGTCAATAAACAAACATAACATTACTCGGGTAGTGCATGAAGTAAACAAAATTTCAAACCTTTGGAAATACCTGTTTACTCGGGTACTTACTCGGGTATGGCACATTTTTCTCCATAGGTTACTCGAGTAGCAACTCGATCAAACTTGCAAATAAACTTTAGGTTACTCGATGCTTTACTCCAGTAATGTTGGCAGGATTTCAAGGCTGAGAGCACTTCAAGTTTGATTACCTTGTTACTCGAGTGCTTACTCGAGTAAACATAAATTTTCTGTATAGCTTACTCAGATAATGACTTGAAGTTCTCTTCCAACTAACTTAGCATACTCGAGTAGTGACTTGAAGTTTTTCTTCTAAATAACTCTGCATACTCGAGTAGTGACTTAAAGTGAAGTGTGAGAAAAGCATTTCATGTTATTTGAGTATTACCTTCAGGTTTTGACTTACCGCAGTGAGTTACTCGAGTAGCTCCTCGAGTAACATTGGCAGGATTGAAATGCCGAGAGCAACTGCAAATCTTTCTCTTGTTTACTCGAGTACTTACTCGAGTAATGTTGGCAGGTTACTTGAAGGTCAACTCTGGTTACTTCAAGTTTCAGTCCATTACTCGAGTAGGTACTCGAGTAACCCTTTAAAAAACTTGCCACTAATCAAGTTTCTTAGCTTTTTCTCTTGGCCTTTCTTCATTACTCCAATGCTTACTTCAAGTGATGATTTTGCCCTGTTATTACTTTGTTTAAACTTATTTGTTTATCAAATCTTTTTCATACCATTATTTGTTATCATCAAAACATGAGATCTAACAATTGTCAAATTCATAATTTTGATGATAACAAACCTAAGTCTAGTTTAATTTGTCTCTTCATTCTCACTGACACTCAGTTTTTATTAGCTAATTTTCTGATAATTCTTAGACTATTCGAATAGACAGATAGTTAGCATGATAATGCATTAGCTATTAAAATAGAGATACACTGATACATAGTTGTATTATTCAAATAGTCTTTGACTATTCGATTAGTATAAATCAATATAACAGTTGGAAGTTTTCTAAACTAAAAGTATTCGAATAGCCTGTACATTATCCGAATAGTACTTATATTTTCCAAAGTGAATTTCAAATGCATTATCCGGATAATAGTATGACTATTCAAATAAGTATGGTCACTATTCGAATAGTATAACCTCTATTGGAATAATCTTTGTATGCTCAAAAGGATTTCAAATTGTTCTATTCGAATAAAATGAAGACTATTCAAATAGTGTAGTTAATCTTTGAATAGTCATTCAAAACCAAAATCAAGCCTAGTAGATTGATATGAGAAATTAGTCGAATAGCAAGGATACTATTCGAATAATATTGAAAGCTGGAAGGAAAGTATTTTCTGTCTAAAGTTGAAGCATGTATTCGAATAGCAAACAGAGTATCAGGATAACCATCTTGAAATTAAAGAGATCGCTATTTGAATAGGTGTCTCAATTATTCGAATAGACTCAGTGTAAAATTGTAAATAATATCCCAATAGTGAATAAGGTATTCGAATAGTAAGTTACATATAAAGGCTCAAATTATCCTAATAACTATAAGAGTATTCGAATACTTGCTCTTGATGAAAAACAGAGCTTCAAATCTAAGTCTATGATTTCACAGTATCATTAAGTATTTCCATTAATCTTGTTTATTATTATTATTTTTTTCATGATTAACATGCTCAAGCAAGTTACAGGAGATTTACACTTCAGATATTTGATTTCCAAGAAAAGTAGATACTGTGTCAGAAACATTAAATGCTAAACTGGGCCTCTACCAATACATTCACTTCATCACAACGGCTATATCCAAATAACATAAAGAATGTTCTGAGTAGTGCTCAGTGAGTAATGGGAAAGAAGAATGTCTCCAACGGCCATTAAAATCTCTCCAACGAAAAATAGCAAAGGCATTCAAAGCTAGAGTTAAGACGCTGAACTACCAAACTGACGAATATTCATTTATAAGCACTTACTGCCCTTTTGTATTAATACGCTCCAGTGTTTATATTACCAACTCTGTGAGAGAGAACATTTATTGATTCAATACACTTGTTTAAGAGATATCTTAAGGTTGTAGGACCTTAAGGTGGGCATCTATTTACATTGTGTAAGGGGGATCGAGTATTCAAAGTGTGGAATAGAACGTTGTGTACTGAGGTGCCAAGATCCCACTGAATCTTGGAAGGTATACTAAAAGCTCAGATTCTATCTGAGGACTAGACGTAGGATATTGTGAATTAGACCAAACTAGTATAACTCCTGGTGTACAGGTGAAACCTTCCTAACTCTTTAACTTTCTTCTTATCTGTTTCCAATTTTAATTCTATCTTAAAATTTTATTATCACCCAATTCACCTCCCCCCTCTTGGGTGAAACTCTTATACTAACATTTAGTATTAGTGCTTGGCCTTCTTTGTCAGGTTTAACAGGCTAAAAAGGATCCTATGGCAAGCATGGGTGAAGGCATACTTCCAGACAAAGGCTTAATCGCCAGACCTCTAGGCTTTAATGGAGAACACTTCTCATTCTGGAAGGCTAAATTTAGAGTGTCCGTCATGGCAACAGAATATAGACTTTGGGAGGTCATCGAGGATGGTAACTACATTCCCAAAAAGACTGTAGAAGGGTGAGATATTTCAAAGGTACCAACTGAATATGACGACAATGATAAAAAGCTCGTGACCCTCAATAGGCAGGCAATCCTCATGATTCAAAGTGCTTTGAGTCAGAAGGAGTACTTAAGAATTTGCATTCTTCCAAATGCTAAAGAGATGTGGCAAGCATTGGAAATAGCACATGACAGAACTTCAGGCATTAAGGAGAATCATATCAATACTCTTGTCACTGAGTATGACCTACTTCACATGAAAACTAGAGAATTAATAGCTGAGTTCAAACTCAGATACACTCACCTTATGAACCAACTTGGAGCACTTTAAAAGTACTATGATCAAAACACCTAAGTGAGAAAAATACTAAACATTCTTTCTGAAGAATAGGAGGCTAAAGTCACAGCAATATAAGAAGCGAAAGGAGAATCTATTCAATCAGTAGTTTCTCTATTTGGCGGCCTATCAAAATACGAAAGAAAGCTAAAGTTCAAATGTGAACTAGATGAAATTGATGACAATAAGAAGAAAGGAGTAGCGTTAAATGTCATCAAGGAGGAAACACAACTAAAATCAAAAGAAGAGGTTGAAGACGATGAGATGGGAATGATCGTAACAAAATTTAAAAATTTTTATAAAAAGGGACAATGATTTAGGAACTTTAACAAAGGAGGAAGTAGCAGCAAGGCTAAGGAACAAATCATTTGTTATGAATATGGAAAGCCTGGACACATCAAATCTGAATGCCCTGAATATCTAAAGAACAAAGAAAGGAAGAAGAATAAGTTTGCAAGGAAGAAAGCCTTTGTCTCAGCCATCTGGGGAGACAGTTCCTCTAATGAAGAAAGTGATGATAAAGAAATGGCCAACCTTTGTCTTGTAGCTTAATAACAATAAGAAGAAGAAGACGAGGTAACTGAAAATCCTTCTTATGATGAATTGCATGATGAGTATAATGCCTTACATACAGAATTTATTAGAATTGTCAAAGAACTTGTTAGTCTCAAGAAACAGGTGAAATTACTTAAGGAACCAAAACTAGTTTCTTGTAACACTTGCCAAAGCTTAGAAAAGAAAAATGATGATCTTACTAAAACTCTTAAGAAGCTTTATAAAGGAAGTGAAATGCTCAAGATAATTTTAAAAAGAAAAAAATTTACCATTGACAAATCTGGAATTGGATATGACCCAAAGACAAATAAGTCAAAAGGAAAGAAAAAGATTGGGAATCAATCTTATTTGAATTACTTTAAAAAATCTATGCATGTTTCTAATCTTTTTACTCTTTGCAATTTTTGCAACAAAAAGGGTTACTATACTTCGTCATGTTATCATAAAAGGGAAGAACTATGGGAACCTATAAATGGATGCCCAAAGGCACATATTTTAAAACTAAACACAAAGGACCCAAGAAAGTATGGGTACCTAAAACCTAATTTACTGTCTTTATAGGCATGTTTCAAAGTATCCAAAGGAAACAAGTGGTTTATAGATAGTGGATGCTCATGTCATATGATTGGTGATAGAGAAAGATTTACTTCCATAGTCCCAAAGGAAGGAGGCACAGTCAAGTTTGGTGGAAATCAATCAGGAAAGATTGCTGGCATAGGAGAAGTTGGAATTAAGAACAAATTTCAAATCAAAGATGTCTTCTATGTAGAAGGGCTAATGCACAATCTTCTGAGTGTGAGTCAGAGTGCTGACAAGGACAAATGGATCATATTCGACTATGAGGAATGTCTTATAGTCAGTAAGAGAGATTTATCTATTAAGAAAGATGAACTTAAGGTAAAAGTCAAAGCCAAAAGAGAAGGTAACTGCTATACTATTGATATTGATAATCACACTTTTGAAAATTGTTTTCTTAGCAATAATGATGGATGCTGGCTATGGCAAAAAGATTGGCCCATGTAAATATGTGTCAGCTAGATAAACTCACCAGAAAGGACTTAGTGATAGGTTTACCTAAACTGAAATTTAAAAATGATTCAGTTTATAATTCCTGTCAAAAGGGAAAACAACCTAAATCTTCTTTCAAAACCATAAAAGAAATATCAACAAAAAAACCGTTACAACTACTTTACATAGATCTATTGGACCACCAAGGGTAAAAAGCCTTGAGGGAAATTTATATACCTTGGTCATTGTTGATGATTTCTCAAGATTTACATGGACTATCTTTTTATCCTCAAAAGATGAAACTTTTAGTGAATTCATTATTTTGCTAAGAAGGTTCAAAATGAGAAAGGTATGTCAATTGCAGCAATTAGAATAGATCACGGAGGTGAATTTGAAAACCAAGCATTTGGAGATTACTGTGACATAAACAGAATTAAGCATAACTTCTCAGCACCAAGAACTCCACAGCAGAATGGCATTGTAGAAAGGAAGAATAGAGTTCTTATGGAGATGGCAAGAGGAATGCTCAATGAGAAGGAAATTTCACAAGTATACTGGGCTAATGCAATAAGTACTGCCTGCTACATCTCTAACAGAGGTTATATCTTATCAAAGCTGGGAAAAACACCATATGAACTTTATAAGGGAAGAAAGCCAAACCTCAGTCATCTATGCATATTCGGATGTAAGTGCTTTATTTACAATAATGGTAAGGATAATCTAGGAAAGTTTGATTCCAGAGCTGATGATGGTATTTTCTTAGGTTACTCTAATAGAAGTAAAGCTTATAGAATATTTAATAAACGAACTTGCGTTGTTGAAGAATCTGTTCATGTTGTGTTTGATGAAATGGACTCTCCTGCTAAATTTGTTGTTGATGAGTCATATTTGATCAGTTCTGAAATAAATCAAATGATTTCAAAACCCTTAAACGAGTCTTTTAACTTTGAAGAAAAAGAGAGTTTCCAAAGCCTGAAGATTTAATAGAAATCATCCTATAGACCAGGTAATAGGTAATGTTGAAGAAGGAGTAAAAATGAGAAATAGTACTCTCATTGAGGTCAGCTTTTCAGCATTTATTTCAGAACTGGAAGCCTCAAGCATTGATGAAGCCCTAACAGACAATGATTGGGTTTTAGCAATACAGGAAGAACTCAATCAATTTAAAAGAAATCAAGTGTGGGACTTAGTACCTCGGCCTAAAGATCATCCGGTCATTGGCACTAAATGGGTATTTAAGAACAAACTTGATGAATCCGCAATAATTTTCAGAAACAAGGCAAGGTTGGTAACCAAAGGTTATAATCAAGAAGAAGGAATTGACTATAAGAAAACGTATGCTCAATGGCTAGATTGGAAGCCATACGTGTACTTTTAGCCTTTGCGTGTATCAAAGGATTCAAACTTTATCAAATGGATGTAAAAAGTGCTTTTCTTAATAGTTATATTACAGAAGAAGTATATGTTAAACAACCCCTTAGTTTTGAAGAATTTTATAATCCAGAAGGTGTATATAGACTAAGAAAAGCACTTTATGGTCTTAAACAAGCTCCAAGAGCTTGGTATGAAAGACTAAGCAACTTTCTCATCGATCACAGATTTGACAGAGGAAGAGTAGACCCAACTTTATTTATAAAACGAAAGAAAAATGATATGTTAGTTGTTCAAATATATATAGATGACATTATCATTGGACCTATTAATGATTCTTTGTGCAAAGAATTTTCTGACACTATAAAAGGAGAATTTGAAATGTCAATGATGGGAGAATTAACATTCTTTCTGGGTTTACAAATTAAACAAAGAAAGAATGGAATTCTCAGACTAAATATCTCAAAGAACTCCTCAAGAAATTTGGAATGGATCAAGCTAATGGAGTTGACACACCCATGAGTTCAACAACCTTACTGGATGTAGATGCAAAAGGACCTGAATTCAATATAACAAAATACCAAGGAATGATATGGTTATTACTCTATCTCATAGCCCGCAGGACAAACATTTAGTTCAACGTGGGTATGTGTGCTACATACCAATCATGCCCCAAGGAATCTCATGCTGAAACGGTGAAAACAATTTTCAGATATCTTGCTGACACTGTAGATTTGGGAATATGGTATCCTAAGGAGGAAGTGAATAGCTTATAGCATACTCAAATTCAGATCATGGTGGCTATAAGGTAGATAGAAAAAGCACAAGTGGACAATGCCAATTCTTGGGAGGAGCAGTGGTTTCTTAGGCAAGAAAGAAACAAAACACATTATCATTATCCTCAACAAAAGCTGAATATATAGTTGCCTCAAGTTGTTGTGCTCAAATACTATGGTTAAAATAGCAAATGCAAGATCTTGGTATTTATCTCAAAGAAATTCCCATATGCTGTGACAATACGAGCACCATTAGCTTGGCCAAAAATCAAGTGCAGCCTTCAAGAACCAAACATATTGATGTGAGGCATCATATTATTAGAGATCACGTCCAGAAGAAAGATGTCAAAGTTGTATTTATTCTAACACATATGCAGTTAGCTGATATATTCACCAAACCTCTGGCAAAGGATCAGTTTCTTTATATAAGAAGGGAATTGGGAATGGTAAATCCCAATGAACTATAAGCAAATCTATATTTTATTCACTTATTTAATTAAATTTTGATGATAAATATTACTGACTTAAGCATAAGAGTTTCTAGTTATGTATTTTGCAGGATAAATTCTAAAGGAGAAATATCAGTAAAAGAAGAATTATTCGAATAATGATTATGGTATCCGAATACTCAATCAAGTTTTTAAAAGGATAGTATTCGAATACATAAATTACTATTCAAATATCACTCAGAGATTTTGGGAAGAAACTATCCTAATAACATAAGACTATTTGAATATTGCTCTGTCTTGCGAAAAACTATTCGAATATAGTAAGGGTTATTCGAATAATAAAGCACATTTGTCAAATAGGACTATTCGAATAAAAGAAATAATATTCGAATAACAATACAATTTTTAGAATATATGACCCATTATTCGAATACTCTTACTGCTATCTGAATACAAAAGGTAAGAATTTCAAAAGAACTATTTGAATAATCAATAGATTATTCAAATAAGTGCTATTCTTCTTCAGAGCTTAAAAGGTGAACTATCCGAATAACAGAGTCACTATCTAAATACTAAGTCAAGATTCAAGTGGAAGTATTTGATTAGTGTATCTATTATTCGAATAGTAACAAATTAAATCTAAGATTTCAATTTAAAAGATTATTCGAATACAACTCAAACTATTCGAATAGTGATAGTGATTATTGTTAACAAACTAATTGGAGACTCTAGTTACTATTCGAATAGAATTTTTTTATTCTGAGTATTCAATTAACCAAAGCTCTACTAGAATAAGTTTGATTTTAACTACAAGTGATTATTCGAATAGTGGCAACTTGTATTTGAATAGATTATACTTTTCATATTTCACAAGTATGAAGTATATCCGAATACCAAAATCATTATTCAAATACAACTAAAAGCAAGGAACAGAGGATTATTCAAATAGCTGATGTACTATTCGAATAAAGTACACGAGTATCTGACCAAAGAAGAATTATCTGAATACTACTCTTACTATTCGGTTAATTAGAGTTAGAGGACAACAGAGACTATTCGAATACTTGGACAACTATTCGAATAGTTATAGTCATCAGAGATAGGAATATTCGAATACCATCAGAACTATTCGAATGCAGGTATGCACATTTACTCTTTTAGTATTTGAACAATTACTCGAGTATTCAAATAGAACCCCCTCTATTCGAATACACATGTAAATATCTGAATAATTTAAACCTAAATATAAGGGAACTAAGCTCAGTCTCTAATCATTATCCGAATACCACTTCGTTTCTCTCCATATACAAACTCTTTTGACCCTCTTCGACTCTCCCTTACAATCAAAACCCTATGAAAATCTCACTATTTCCTCATCCAAATCTTCAAAAATCTCACAGTTTACCAGAAAACCTAAACCTTCGATAGGCCTTAGAAAACCCAGAATGAGAATGAAGAAGGCTAATATTGAGAAAAGAGAAGTTACTCCTCCTCCAAAATCGTCCTTAAAGAAGACTTCAACCTAGAAAACTCCAAAGAAATTTAGACCCAAGGTAGCAGATACATCATTTAAAAGGCCTTATTGAGCTAAAAGGGTTCTAATCGGAGAGCCAATAGAGACTAGGTCCATATCTAAAGCCACTACAACCACTTCAAAATCTAAGGACAAAGACACTGCAAGTGCATCCTCCAATGATTCTTCTATTGAGAGTGATAGCTTGGATCAAACTGTGAGGAAGGTTGTTAAAAGTGTTATACATAATGTTGAAGCTGGACCCAGCAAGACTCATCAAGTTCGGTCTCAAATGAGTATTCCTGAAGGATCTTAAAGCTTGTTAGAGGAAAAAAAAGCTGAACCTCCTGCAGATTTCAATAATGGAGCTCTTCTTCAACCTGATGAGAAAAAGAGGTACAGAGATCTATTCTCTTCCTGTCAATGTACCCTGTTATTTATGTGGACCTTACCGATTTAAGAGACAACCTTGGTTTCAATTTGCATGAGTACTTAGAACATTACCAGAGGTGGTTTCAAATAGATTTATCCTATAGTCCCTCTATAGTAAGAACCTTTTATTCTAATATGTACTCAGTCAAGATTAAAGGAAATAAAAAGGAATTAGTTGAGGACAGACTTGAGTCCACTATAAGAGGCCAGAAAATGCAATTGTCTCCCTCTATCATGAATACTTATATTGGATATGATGAAGATGAATTTGATGAAATTCTTGAGTATTCTAATGAACAGATTCATCATATCATAAAGCCAATAAGATAAGCAAAGAACTTCTCTTCACTGTGTCTCAATAATAATGAACAAAGAATTCTGTGGTACATCTATACAAGAGCTATTGTCAACAAATTCTAGAACTTCAATTTCTTTTCATACAGAGACTTCCACTTTTTGGCCTGTCTATTATCTAAAGTGAAGCTGAATGTTGGAGAATTCATATACCAAGAAATTGAGAGGTACAGAGTGGGATCCAACAGAACTACTCCTGCTCCCTTTCCTCAACTTATCTCCTTGTTTCTCAAAATGAATAATATCTGGTACCTAGAAGGTGAACAAGAGAGATTGGTAAGATTTGGCAAGACTCAAATTAGAAAAATGAAGATTCCTTTGCCACTGGATGTACCTAAGGAACCTTAATAAAAAAGACAGAGAGTGGAGGCTGAGACCTCTAAAGCAGATAAAGCTCATTCCTCTAGAGCTGCCTCTCCCTCTCCCTTATTTTTTGGTACCTCCATTCAACTTCACATTTAAGAAGCCCTCAAACCTGTGGTTGAGCAACTCATGAGGTCCAATCAACAATTAAGGGAAGATCTTCATAATCAAATTCAAGGCATCATCGGTGCAGTCAATGAGAACTTCAAGTCTCTCTACAATCTTCAGGCCAATTACCTTCAACAGCTTTGTGACGTCAGGCATAGACTTGACTGCTTAGAGACCTATATTACTGGCTCTTCTCTCACCAGGGCCCTTGCACTTGCCATCCTTCCATATCCTGATATACCTTCTGCCCCTCCAACTCAGCCACCTCTAACCATATCTCCTCGACCTCTTGAGCCTACCAATGTTCTATATACTATTCTGGAAACCTCCACCTCTACCCTTGTTCATATCATTATGGAGCCAGTGATCTAGCCTGCTACTTCTCCTTACCCCACTCTATAACCTCTCTCTAGCTCTTCTGGAGAGACTCATGAAGTGTCTAATCCTGAAAATACTACCCAACCTGAATCCTCCAAACAACCTTGCCCCATTTCCTCTCCATCTATTTCTATAGCCACACCTACTGATATTCTTCCTACTTTACCCTCACTTACCATTGCTCCTTCCTCAGATCAATTCTATACTCTATCTGAACCTACTTTTCCCTCCACCTCCACTCCTCCTCCTACTCCTACCAGAGAAGTCCCTTCTCTTTCTGATTTCACTCTTCCTCTTCCACCCAACCTTTCTGATAATTACAAAAAAGGGGAGAATAGTTCTCAGCTATCCTCTCTATAACTCTCTAGTCACCAAACAACATGGTGAATCAACAACATGGTCAGACAAGATAACCTTCTCAACCTTGTTGTTCATCCATCAAAATTTATCAGAGCTTTTGACAAATTTAGTTTCCTAAATATTTAGAATGCTTAGACTATTTATCTTAACTTATGTTGTTTAGCTTATTGTACCAGAGACTTTTGCATTAATACATATATGTCTGTTCTTGCCAGTTAGCTGTATTCTGACTTATATCACTTAGTTTTGTCATCATTAAAAAGGGGGAGAATGTTAGATTTAGAATTTTGATGATAACAAATCTAAGTCTAGTTTAATTTCTCTCTGCATTCTCATTCACAAGATTTTTGCTCAGAGAGTATTAGAATAGTATACTTACTATTTGAATAGTGACACTCAGTTTTTATTAGCTAATATTCTGATAAATTCTCAAACTATTCGAATAGACAGATAATTACCATGATAATGCATAAGATATTCGAATAGAGATACACTGCTACATAGTTGTATTATTCGAATAGCCTTTAACTATTCGATTAGTATAAACTAATAGAACAATTGGAAGTTTTCTAAACTAAAAGTATTCGAATAGCCTGTACATTATCCAAATAGTACTATATTTTCCAAAGTGAATTTCAAATGCATTATCCGAATAATTGTATGACTATTCGAATAAGTATGGTCACTATTCGAATAGTATAACCTCTATCGAAATAATCTTTGTACACTCAAAAGGATTTCAAATTGTTCTATTCGAATAATATGAAGACTATTCAAATAGTGTAGTTAATATTCGAATAGTCTTTCAAAACCAAAATCAAGGCTATTAGATTGATATGAGAAATTATTCGAATAGCAAGGATACTATTCGAATAATATTGAAAGCTGGAAGGAAAGTATTTTCTGTCCAAAGTTGAAGCATGTATTCGAATAGCAAACAGAGTATCAGGATAACCATCTTGAAATTAAAGAGATCACTATTCGAATAGGTGTCTCAATTATTCGAATAGTCTCAGTGTAAAATTGTAAATATTATCCCAATAGTGAATAAGGTATTCGAATAATATGTTATATATAAAGACTCAAATTATCCTGATAACTTTAAGAGTATTCGAATACTTACCCTTCAAGAAAAACAGAGCTTCAAATCTAAGTCTATGATTTCATAGTATCATTGAGTATTTCCATTAATCTTGTTTATTATTATTTTTTTTCATGATTAAAATGCTCAAGCAAGTTATAGGAGATTTACACTTCAGATATTTGATTTCCAAGAAAAGTAGATACTTTGTCAGAAACATTAAATGATAAACCGAGCCTCTACCAATACATTCACTTTATCACAACGGCTATATCCAAATAACATAAAGAATGTTCTTAGTACTGCTCAGTGAGTAACAGGAAAACAGAATGTCTCTAACGGTCATTAAAATCTCTCCAACTATAAATAGCAAAGGCATTCAAAGTGGGAGATAAGACTCTGAACTACCAAACTGACGAATATTCATTTTTAAGCTCTTACTGCCCTTTTGTATTAGTATGCTTCAGTGTTTATAAGAGAACATTTATTGATTCAATACACTTGTTTAATAGATATCTTAAGGTTATGGGACCTTAAGGTGGGCATCTATTTACATTGTGTAAGAGGGAGCGAGTATTCAAAGTGAGGAATAGATCGCAGTGTACTGAGGTGGGAAGAACCCCCTGAATTTTGGAAGGTATAGTAAAGGCTCAAATTCTATATGAGGACTGGATGTAGGTCATTGTGAATTAGACCGAACCAGTATAACTTTCAAAGTACACCTCGGTGAAACCTTCCTAACTCTTTAACTTTCTTCTTATCGGTTTCCAGCTTTATTTCTATCTTAAAATTTAATTATCACCCAATTCACCCCTCCTCTTGGGTGAAACTCTTGTACTACCATATATGTCAATAATGGATATATTATGGGCTCCTTCAAAACTACACTTCCTCAATAGATCACCTTAGCCCTTACTTTCTCTTACATTACATGCAATTTTTTCTTTTTCTATCAGAGCTTTAATTATAGCATTTGCAAAAAATTGATCCCACTTGCAAATTAAGTATATGGCTAAGAAAATTGTGTTTTTTCCATTTTGGAAATTATGTTTAGTATACCTTTGCAATGGTCTCTTATCATAAATGGCATATCAGAATCACATTTTAGAATCACATTACTCATAGAAATGGCATATCAAGTTGATAATTAAAAGGTTGTACAGAAAAGGAAGCCAACTTAATTTACCCCTCTCCCTAAGGATAATACAAAACAAATAAGGCTTCTCTTTCATTGAGAAGACAAAATAAAAAGAAAATGGTATTGAAGACAAAAGCATTTATAGAATTGATTTGTCGAACTATTACTGATATGGTTTGTATCTCTTAGGTTTGGGCAATTGTAGATACTAAAAGACAAGGGTTTCTGGGTTTCGCCTAGTTTGTTACAGCATTGCAAGTTCTTGTGTGATTGAAATGCTTTTCCTGTCTATACGATATGGTGTCATATGAGAATCTGACCTGAAAATTATGTTTATGACATCAAACAGCTTGTTGTCGTAGCTTAAACAGGATATGAACTTACCTTAGATATCCTTAAAACTAAAGGAGTATAGAGACATTACAAATTCTATTTCACTCAATTCTTCTAGAATCGACCAATCGATCAGTTAATGATATTAGGACACGTTAGATTGAAGCACATTAGTATTGGAAAAACCTTCTTAACTATGTGGTAGAGCGTTAGTTGTCCTTGTGCCTAGCTACACTTGTCTCTTTGAAGATTCAAAGATGGATACACAAAAAGATGAACACAACAAAGCTAATTGTTTTCCCCTTCGTATCAACTTTGGTACTATGTTTCTTTCCCAGATGACATAATTTGTTATTTATTGCTACCTCTAAGATCATACCCTCTAAGGTCTCTATTTTCATTATGAAAAATTCAGTAACTGCTGCTTGAATGGCAGGACTTGCAATATATAACTAAAAGACATGGCTAAAGGAAGAAATACTGTCAGATAGGGCTCTCAAATATCTTTGGACATTAATCAATGAAATCCTAGTTATCTATCTTTATCTCTTGATTTTTTTCTAAAATTTCATTGCAAATATTATATTTGAACATTTTGTACCATGTTAAAATATTATCTGCTTTATGTTACCCCAAAAAAATGAATGTTCTCCCTCTCTATTTCAGCTTGCACGTAGGCAATAGTAATGAGTTCATTCTCCCTTAGAAAGGTGTTCTTTCACAAATTTTGCCAATTTTTAGAAATGTGTAGTCATTAAGATACATGATGTTGTTTATTTCATTTTCATTTACATGTATTTTGGCTCATGTTAGTTCATGTATGTAATTCATGAACCATTGTATAATGAATAGTTGTTTGATTAAATTTGTTCACACTTTAATTGCAAGATTGAGACATTTTTTATTAATTATTGTTAAGTTTTTATCTTATGAGTTGTTGTTTTTCATCATTTACTTAAGGTTGTCATAACTTACTTAAAAGTATGTTTGTGGCAAAAAAATAGGACACGTTTTTTTTTGGATTAGGGTGATTTTAAAATCCTTCCAATCCAAAAAAAAAAGCCCTATTTATTTTTTTAGAAAGATGTCACTTTTTAGATCAATTATGGGAGAGATCAGGACTAAAAAGTATGACTTTTAAGACTAGTTCTGTAAAATATGAGGTCTAAAAAAGACTTTTTAGACTGGTTTTTAAAATAACTAGTCTTAAAAGTATAACTTTTAAGAATGGTTATTAAAATGTGAGGTCTAAATCTTTTCTTAGATCGGTTTTCAGAATAACCAATATAAATAGTGATTTTTAAGACCGGTTGCTAACCAAGCTAAAAAGTAATAGACTTTTTAGATTGGCTGTATCAAGAACTCATATAGAACTGGTCTAAAAAGCCATTTTTACCTGATCTAAAAAGTGATTTTTCTACCATTGTAACAATCATTCAATCATATCAAATGTAAGATTACAAAGCAGCAACATAAACCATCATATCACAAGAGGCATCACAATAGCATCCAGCACATTAACATGTAGCACAACATCAAACACTGGATAGCTGGTCCCATACCAAATCACTTGATCACACAGGTCTTGCAAACTAGGGCCTATTCCCCATACAAGATGCACATCGGGACTTACTGTCTTGCTATCACAGTCTTACAACACAGGGTCACTGCCCCATGTAAACTTGCATACTGGGTCTTACTGTCTCAGGCATCCGCCCGTCACATTTTGAATGCTTATAAAATAAACATACTTGATGGTAAAACATACATGTAGAGCATTACATAGTATATGAGAGAAAGAATTACTACCTATTAACCTTTCCAGTAACTTGTCTTGATCTACCAATTATTGGTCGCAAGGCAAAGGTCGAATCCTATAATTTCAAGTGCACGAATATATGGGTCATTACGTGTCCTAATTCTATTTTCATAATCAAAGTTATGTTATTCTTTGACATTATCCCTCTTCATGTCCTTTACTTGACTTTTGTTGGTTATCATTAACACTTCCCTCATTCTTTGTCTAACACATTATGTTTTTATTCCTTTATGATTTTGGTATCTAAAGTGGTTACATTAGATTCTAAGGTATGACTCTACTCTTCATGATCTCACTTATCTCAATTACCTTTAAATGCTACAAATCCACAGGTCATTCCTAAACTACCAAATTTATCAATCATCTGTGAAAATTCATGACTTAATCTAGGAAACTCCAAATGAGGTGGTTCAATTTCCTATGTAAAGATCTCGAAGTGCTATACAAAGGAAAAATATCTCCTAGTGCCAATTATAACCACAAAATTCCAAGAACCTCAACCAACATGACTGATCTAGAATTCATTCCAGATTTGATATCCAAACTTTAACAGATCATAACTTACAATCTACTAACCCAAATTGTGCATTCTACACCTCATTTTAAATATTAGAATATCTACTAATAACCTGTAAAATACCATAGTCATTGGACAAGATTTGGTCAATCAAAATCAACCCACAACCAACCTGACTCGAATCTAGCAGCATCTATCCTTAACAACCTTAAGTCCCAAAACCAGGGTTTTCTATCCAATCATCCAAAAATCATAACCATAAGCTATTCTTACATAGTTTTTCCCATAAAATCCATTTACAACATAAAATTTACCAAAATCTAACTCCTTACCTACAAACCATGCTTGGCCAAAACTTTAAGGTTTTTGGGCCAAAATCTGGTTTTTGATTCCGATGCTTCTGAAATCACTCTCTCACCTTTATCCCATACAATTTTTCATTCTAAACACATTGAACACCTCAAAATTACCAAAATCATATTCCTTCCCTATTTTCCCACGTCTGGCCAAAAGTTACCCTAAGTTACCACAAAATAACTTCTTGCAACTACAACCACAAGACTTGGTAAATATTGCTCTTATCATGTTCAAATCTTACCTAACATCATGTTCATGGTCTCAAGAACATCAAAACTTAATGTTGCTTCTAGGCCAAAATTTAAGGCAGCTCAAGAATTCAAAACCTTAATGTTGCTTATGATACCGTTGTTGGGATTAGTAGGCACTGCGAAAAATTAAAATTCAACAGTTTTCCAATTCCTACTATGGATCTATCAACGACATTTAAATCGAGTAGTAGATAAGCGTACTTTTCTTATGTGTTCAGTCTTTCTTTTCTATCTCAAGGAGCTAACGACTCAGGTCAACTCCCTCTACCGGCATCTACATGGATAGGAATCCATCACGAATAGCATGCTAGCGCCACCAACGTCTCTCTCTAGAGTTTTCTTTTATCACGTTTCTCAATCTTGCTTTTTTTTCAATCACCCATAGAAAACCCTAACTCACCCTTTTTAAATAACTAGTCATGGCTTTATATTTTATGATGGATATTGGATTTTTAAAATTAATCTTAATTAATTTCAAAATCCACATCATATCAATTAACAATTAATTGTCTTTTGATATCCAAATTAAATATATATGGTTTAATTAAATCTGTCCAACAATTTTAATTTAACCTATTTATTTAATATAAATAAAGAGACAATATAAATATATTTAATTTATATTTATAAATTAAATCCTAGATATTATATATTTAATAGGTTAGTTATTAAATTTAATTTATCAAATTAAGCTAAATTTAAAACTAACACAATATAATAATTTTATCACATATAATATATAGACATATATAAATATATGTATTTCGAAAATACATATATGTATATATAAAATTATTAATTTTCTTTTTGAATATATATATATGTATATTCATCCATTCTAGATTAACCATTACATTCATTAAATCTAGACATATCTTAGATTCAATGAATATGGGCATTAAAGCTCGTGTTGGGCTACTTTTGTGTACAACCCTATAGGCCTATATGAAGTTGGCAGTAGGCCAATGACTATACTAACCCACAAGTCGTAAGTGGCCTCTAGCAAGATATTACAACTACCCAATTCATATAAGGATCGACAAACCGATGCAACCTACATACAATCATATCACATCCCTTTTGTCACACTATATTTCAGTCAAGAATGAAGCATGGAGAATGTCATTCTCCTATTCCTAACCATTACTTTCTCAATCATAGAGTAGTTCGACTATAGAAATGAAAAATCCTTTCTAATGTAGTATGGCCATATACTTCTCAGACTCGCTCATCGAGGGGCCCAGTAATATCTCTTTACTAATGTGAGAGACAAATTCCATCTTGACCATTCACATTCCTTTACATAAAAACTATAATCCGTACCTCAATAGCCATAATTATAGTTCTAAAATGTGTCATTACGTGAAATTAGAGACCAACAGATGATTTTAAACTTATTAAAAATCCAATCTTCAAGACAGGGTTTTCAAAAACTTTTAAAAAAAACTGTTTGATGCGGTCTCACATTCACATTTTGAATATATTTTGCCTATGCAATACAGTTGCATTTATACATATCATAGTGTAACAAAAATTCTTGATGATAGTCGGATTTCATGCATTCATTCAAGGCTTTACGAGGGCATACACGCCCCTATCAATTTCCCATACTGGGGATTACATGAAACTATTCATATTTATAACATGTACAAAGTATACATTAATCCCAAAATGTAATAACCAACAACAAAAAACTAAAACTCCTAGTTATGAGCTCTAGTCACCCTTCGTCACCTGCTTTTCCTTTGAGCCACTTGCCCTAGCTTTAGGCTATTCAATGGAAAGAATGAGATTTAAAAGAATCCCAATAGTAACAAATCACTCATGCCGAATATAATCACATAACATGCAAGCGAATCACAATCAACAACAGTAGTAGCAATCATGATGATGTGTGACTTTTGTCACAAACGATAGATCTCACAACTATAACCACATGCCAAGTGACTAGCATCACAAATGACATCACTCATGACTGTATACACATGATGCGTAACTAGCATCACAAACGATAGCACTCATGCCTATATACACATATCTTTCATAGCAACATACACTGTAGCATTGGCAATCAACACAATTCAATGATAAGACATACATATGATGATGCATTACACATAGTATAAGAGAAAAAATCACTACCTTGCTCTTTTCGTTTAGGCTCTGGCACCAGTCTATCACGTATAGGGAAAATGTCGAATCCTATAACCATAATCAATAGCGAAGTGTCATTTCCTATTTCAATGCTTAACTTTAAAACATCTAAGTTTGGTTATCATTTAAGACATTTAGGTGGCTACTAGAAGCCCAAATAGGTGCCTAAAGGATAAGGAAAAACATAACCAAAGACCATCTTATAAAAGTTCAAAAATAGTTTTCAAAACGTTGGCTACAACCAAGCCATAAACTGGCTACGACACATGGATGGTCAGAAAGATTTGTGCTACGTCCAGAATCCAATGGCCGTGGCCAAAATCAGGTTAGAAACTTTTAGGTCACAGCTAAGATCTGGTCAAATGCTTTTGGATTGGGGCCCAAACGTGCAGCGATTGACCTGTTTTCTGGCTGATATTCAAATGGCCATAACTTCTTGCACAGACATCAAAATGACTCAAACTTTATACCATTGGAAAGCCTGCACTGTGAACTACAAGACTGAAAAATTTCCAAAACGTTGACACCATTTACTATTTTAAAACCCTATGTAAAGTTGGTCCCCTACACAGAATTTTACACTTAACAATTTTCCAGAATTTGCTATTTTTTACCAAAGTGTCCAACAGTTCCTAATATTCACAACCAAACCTATTCTCAAAAAATTTTCCACAAGGAATCCAATGACAACATCAAAGCACCCAAAATCACATCCCATCTACAAGTTCTATTTTGGGGCAACATTACAACCAAAACCACAACTTTGCCCAACTTCACATTTAAGACTCCAAATCTACTCCATTGTTAAATGACATAACAAAACACCATTTTCAGCACAAAACACCATGAAATTCATTCAATCTTATATCACACAAAAATTAGGGCAAAAAAAATCAAAAATTCAAATTCTCAACAATAGCCACAACATATATATCAAAAGGTAGCTATCACTCACCTCTTTCACTTTACCAAACTTATTTCTTGATTCTTCAACCTCCAATTTCCTTGAACTCACAAAACACCTCCTCTTGAAAATCTAAAACCATAGAGATAAAGCCCTCATCAAGGTGGCCAAGATTAATGAAGAGGATTTTAGCATTTGAGCTCAACAACTAAGTCAACATCTTACCCAACTTGGAATTTCTTTCTCTCTCTTCTTCTAAGCTTAGATGAACATGGAGTGTGAGAGCAAGAATAGAAGATGATGATTATGTAGATTTTTGACCATCCTTTAGCTCCCTTAGCTGATTTGAGAAAGAAATGGAAGAGAAAATGCAATTAAAAAAATTGCCAAGTTGACTTTTCAACTCTCTTGCTTCACCATTTGCATGTCACTTGTCATGATCTCATGGTTTCTCATACAAGGAATTCACCAATTAGTTACACTAACCAAGTTCATTAGCCCATTAGTCACAACTCTTACTCTTTTAGTTGTTAGTGAATTTTCTCTTCGATTACTAACTAATTAGCAGGTAACTTTTCTTTTTCCCATTTTGCCCCTGACTATGGAGATTCCTACTAAATCACCACTTAACACATTTCATACCTCCATTGCATCATACCATACGCCTTCCCCCTTATTTTATTCAATTTAAGTTTTAATACCACAATTTAGCTTAAATACAGGGTTTAGGCATTGATTACTACACATTCAGCTCATAATTCACATCGTATTCTCTGAAAGTGTTTGTTTAAGACTAATTACAGTTACTTTTGGAGTCATTAGCCCTTAATCACATTTTGGGGGATTACATTTCTCCCTTGGTACAATAAATTTCACCCTCAAAATTTGTTACACCACTTGAGCCATAAAGTCCTGATAACACCTCTACATATCAGCTTCTGCTTCCCAAGTTGCTTCCCTCTAAGACATTCCCTTCCAGATCACCTTCATAAACAGAATACACCAGTGTTTGAGCTATCTTTCTTCCCTATTAATGATTTGTTCTGGCTCTATCACATAGGTGAAGTTGTTCTGTAAGTCGACATATTCATATTCAACAACGGGAATTAGATCTGGTTGGTACTTCTTCACTTAGGAAACATGGAATACATTATGGTGCCTGCTCAAGTTCAACGTTAGGGCTACTCGATAGGCTATAGGCCTGATTCTTACAAGAATCTCGAAAAGACCTATATACCATGAGATCAACTTCCTTCGATTGATTGCTCTCCTGATACTAGTGATTGGAGACACTCTCAACAACACATGATCACCCACTTCAAACTCTAGAGGTCTTCTCCTCTTATCATGGTAGCTCTTCTATCGACTCTACGCTGTACGGAGCCTTATTCGAATGATTTAAATATGCTCTATGGTTTAATCAACAAGATCCAGCCCATACAATCTTCTCTCAGACAGCTCTGTCCAGCATAAAGGTTATTGCACTTCCTCTCATACAATACTTTATATAGAGCTATTTGGATGCTACCATGATAGCTATTGTTATAGGCGAACTCAACAGGTAGACGGAAGTAGTCCCAAATCCTTTCAAAGTATAGGACACACCAACATATCTTCTAGCATTTGAATGGCCTTTTTTCATTGTCCATCTGTCTGTGGATGATAAGCCATACTAAACCTTAATTTCGATCCCAGAGCTTCATGTAGAGCCCTACAGAATCTCAAATTAAAACGAGGATCTCTCAACATATCTTATAGCTTCTGAATGGTCTTTTTCGACTGTCCATCTGTCTGGTGTAACCCCCTCCGTAATTATATCCGAAATACATGATTAAAATGAAATAGAGACCAATAATAAAAAAAACTCATTTAAAATACCATACTTTTTGAAATAGCGTTTTCACAAATATCGTTCAAAATCTATTTCACCTGGTCTCGTATTCACGTTTCAAATACAATTACTGTAACACCCATATTTTCAAAGCATATAAATGGCATAAGTGTAGTAATATCTTTAAAAAGGAGACCAGTAATCTTTTGTAAACAACGGAAGTCCCAATTTCAAGCAGAGTGTAGAGCTGTACTTAAATGGGTTTTTAAAAATATTTTCAAAAAACATTTCTAGATTGGGTCTCATATTATTTTATGATTTATTTTAAGCCATCCGTTTTAGGTTCATTTCTTCATATCAGAGTGTTTACTAATAAGTTCTCTGTTGAAACCCAAGCTACTATGTTTAATTAATGGCCCTAGGTAGACGGCTGTCCACTATTGGTACGAATGTCGTTGCGCATTCGTTTATATACAAGCGCTTACATACCTGTCAGTACGAGACTGACCACACTTAAATACAAATTACATACAATCTCCAAAATAGATAACTAACAGAAAATTAAATTCTAAGTCCTTTGCTTCATTGGCCCGTGTTTACCTTCTTGCCTGAGGAACTACTTGCCTGAGCTGAAAATTTGTTTTGAAAAAATAAGGTGAGATTCAATGAATCTCAGTAGTAACAGATATCACTCATATAAAATGCACATATATCATGCCATGTCAACCAAAGTTACAGTACAATCAACATATTCAACATTCAGAGATAAATTCACAATATGCAGAAAGCATAAAGTTACCAATTCAAGGACAACCGTCCATTACCACAACGCTGGGAAATTCTACTGGGCCTTAGCCCTTCTCATCTGAATGTTTTAAATTCACAATGGTACAAACATGCATATAACATATCACATAGTATGTGAGGGATAAGTTACTACCTGACAATTTTTCCAAATCTTGATCTTGATTGACGTGCTTTGAACGTCCTGGGAAAGTGTCAAATCCTATAAATTATAATTTACGGGCAATGAGTTATTTCTTAGTCCAACTCTTCATAAATTATTCTCTTATGTTGATTACCATTAGGGTCACTACATTAGGCCCAAAATGAAGCTAATGAGCTCAAGCTACTCCAAATGCTTAACTTAACTCTTAAATGTCCAATTTTATTACAAAAACTCTTTGCTTTGAATTTTCGCACATTTACCAAAAGCTGGCAGATTTTTCACTGAACTTTGAAAAATCATAACTAATTCTAGAAAAATTGAATTGGGGTGATCCAAAATTCTATATAACCCTTATTAAGTCTATTTTAAGTGAAAAATACTTTCAGTAGCCGAAAGACTGCGCACACTTCCCATTTTTTCGTTTTCTCCCTGCTGCCAGAAAATCTGACCAGTTTTAATGGTCTACTTCAAACATTCATAACTCCTAGTATACTTATCAAAATCATTCATAATACCTATCAAATTAAAGGTCTATAAGTATACTTTAATTCAGGAAAATCTCATAATCAACAGATGAATTTCGGACAGTGAAAGTTTCGCCACAACAAAACCGCCAGACAAAAACTCACACTGGCAACTTTGTTGCACAAGTAGACTTAATTTCCAATTTTTGAATCTTTAAACCAGTCTGTCAAAAATTATAACCAGAGCCTATTCCCACACAATTTTTCGTGTAGAATCCAATGGAAAACTCAAAAATACCAAAATCAAATTATTTCTACCAGATTTAGCCCCCAACCGAAAACTGCCTCCCAAAACAATAAAAAATTCCACTTTGTGATTTTAACTACCAACAAGTCTAATACTTCTCCAAACATCATATATCGCCTTATATATATGATTAAAACATCTTCCTTCTTCAAAAACACCCCTTGAATGAAATACATGGGTGGTTGAAGAGCTAAGAAAAACTCAATGAAATCACAAAGTATTCGGTTCAAAAGAAAGCCTACGCTTACCTCTTCGCGTTTCTACAAGTGGTTCGGTATTTCGGCAGCACTCTGGTAGACTAATTGGCACAAAACACCTCAGATGAGAAATCTAAGACCATAGAATTGAAGCTTATAGTGAGTAGAGGGAGTTTCCTGAAGGACTTACCGAACAATAACAGTGATTCAAGGTTGAAATCGGCTCCGGTAGTCAAGAAAACTCACTATTCACTCCTCCTTCTCTCTTCTTGTGTTCTTAAGCTTAAGAAATATGATTTCTCTTTCTCTTTCCATGCTTGCACGAAATTTTGCCATTTAATTAGGAATGGATGGTTGTGATTTAATCACATAAAATGATCTTATCTCATCTTGCCATGTGTCACAAGTTTAAGGCTTAAGAGTGCCACATGTCATGCAACCATTGGTCTTCCACTTTTCTCTTTCTTCGGTGGGTCATAAATGGTCAGGGGAAGGGGAGGCCTGACAATTTCCCCGGACTCCTGAGTTCGGTGTTCGACTCGTAAATAAGCGACTCGACCGGAGATCGGTGAATTCCCCGGACTCAGACGCTAGATGGCGTACTCCGGAGATGACAACACGAAAGGCTTAAAGTGGGTGCAATAATGTGTAATGATGAGGGACACATGTCACCCCCTCATTTGGCCAACACAAAAACATGTTTTTTCTTTGTAATAATTTCAGGACACTTGTCATTTCCTTATTTGGCCAACATGAAAGATGTGTCATCATGAGTCATAATGAGCTGTCATTACATACTTTACTAAAGTTCTTTTTAATAAAGTTGCTCTATCGGTGCATTACCCAGAATTCCATATGGGACCTATGTGGGACCATGGCACACATATCGAGGCACATCACTAAATGGCCGAATTCCTCCGATCTCGCAACTGACACCCCTGAACCTTGCAGCCACCGACGAATTTTGCTTTGACTTCTAACACTTGTATTGTTACAATATTGACTTCTCGATTTCTGTGAATGACACAATGGACATATGGGAATTCCGAAAGTAACTCTACCTTTAATTGTAAATACCAATATTTATTTTATTTTACTATTTCCATAATTACACGTTTTTAGTATTGCAAAATTTGGTATATTACAATTACTATGCAAAGGTAAATCACATTCATATAAATACCAGAGTGCACAACATAATTCCCGCCAATCCCATGTTTCATACCTTCGCTAATGGGTTCAAAGGGCATATTAGCCCATATCATTACTCAAATGGGGATTACACAAATCCATTTAAATACATAATCAAATACTTAACCATAACATGTACATTCTGAATATACATTCCAACCATATATATATCAAAACATATACAGTTATCCCAAAAACAATGATAACCAACTACCAAATTTAATACCCTAAGGAGTCTTCACCACCCTTGGTTGCTTGATGCATCCTCGATCCACCTACCCTGTCTAAAATATTGGTATAGGAGAGTAAAATTCGAGAGAATGCCAGTAGGAAGTAATATCATTATGCATGTACGATAAATGTTCAATGCATGACATGCTTGCATTACATAACTCATGTTCACACAATGATAAATCTGTAAGATCAATGCTTCAAATAACATATTTACGTCCATAGCATAAATTGAAACATAGCTTCAAATCATTCATACATGTTGCACATAATCAAGAAAAGAAATAACATGCATCAAAACACCAAAACAGATATCAAATATATGCTGGAGAGGTAAGTTCCCTACTCTTATTCTTTCCATGTATGCTCCAGCATCGGCTACTCGTGATCTTAGCGAATATCCAACCCTATAACCAAATCAATGACATAGGGTCAATCTCAATTCCAAATCCTTACTTCCACAATACTTAAAGTTGGTTACCATTCACAACCTTTAGGTGGCTATAATAAGCTAAATGAAAGTGTAAAGGATTTAGACGTACTAGGTTGGAAATCATCTTTCAATATCACAAAGTGCTGATACAGGGTTTTGGCTATAGCCAAGAATATTTGGATGTGCCCAAAACTAGCACAGAAGGTTTTTTGGCTGCACCCAAGGATTTTCTGGCTGTGGTCAAAACATGCACATAAATTTTTGTGCTGCAGCCAAGGAAACTTCAGAAATTCATAACTAATTATAGAAAAATCAAAATGAGGTGATCCTAAAGCCCATTGAAAGCTCTTTAAGTCCTCTTCATAGGAAAAATATGAACCATTACAAGAAATAACTACACAATTCCAGATTTACACGAAATGCCCTTGCTGTTCCAGATTTGCACCCAATTTTAACGTAACTTTTGGAAAACCATAACTCCCAGTTCACAAAATGAAATGGCACAAATTATATGTCTATTTTAAAGCTTGGAATGTGAACTGTATGACTGGAAAGTTTCATAATTTGTAGATACTATTTACCCATTCAAAACGTCTATACAAACAGACTGCCCAGAGCAGAAATTCAATGGCAGATTTCCAGATTTTCACAATTGCTTCTAATAGTTCCCATTTTCACATCAAACACCATTCCCCATAAATTTTCACAAGGAATCCATTGGTAACACAAAATCAACCAAATTCACATTCCATTGACATGTTTCACCAATAATCACAACATGTCAACACAAGTCACAATTCAAACTCACATTGTGATTCTTTACTTTCCAAAGTTCCAAACCAATTCAAACCAATCCCAATGAACATATAACATAATAAGACACCAATTGCACCACATTACACCTTGCAATTCATGCATTTTGAAAATATCACAAAATCAGGGCAAATTCCAAAATTCTCAAAACTCAACCACAAGTCACAAAACTTAGATCAAAAGGCATCAAATACTCACCTCTTCCTCTTTCCCAAACCACTTCCTTGATTCTTCATCTTTCCACTTCTCCTCAAGCATTCAAACACCTCCTTTCAAAAATTTAAAACCATAGAGATGAAGCTCTCATCACTATGAATAACATTAAAGAAGAGTGTTTAAGCTAAAGAAGTCCATAACCAACCAAAACTCACCTTGTTCTTTTCTCTTTCCTCCTCCTCTTTGGACGACAATGGAGGTTGAGAAGAGAGAGATAAGAGGCAATAAAGATAAAGTGAGGTCAGCATTTTTTGTACCCAAAGCTGACCTAATAGAGAGAGGAGAGAGGAAAATAAGTATTTACATTTTGACCAAGATCCAAGGGTCCATATTGTGCAAAGTGTCAAGATCTTACAACATCATCCATGAGTTCACATAGGCACAATTGCACATGATTCCACCCCTTATGATCTCTTAACATTCAGTCTTAACCATTGATCTTTAAGTTACCAATGAGTTTCCTCTTCGGTAATTGACCAATTGGTCGGTAACTTTACCGTTTTGCCCCTAATTATGGCAATTCCCTTGGAATCACCACCAAACACATTCTTATATGAAATCACATCATAATATCCAAAATGGTTATTTATCACTAATCACACCCACTTTTGGAGTCATTTACCCTTAGTTGAAACTTGGGATCCTGCTAAACCGATGCTTAGTATTCTACTTACTTTAGGCTTATTCTCTAGCTTCAAATCTCAAAATTTGAGGTATTACATCTAGGGATGATAGGCCATGCTAAATCGTAACTTTGTACCCAGAGCCTCACAATCTCCTGTATATAAATTTCTGCTAGTCTGTCTGGAGAATAACTAGCATTGATCAATATGAAATGTGCCAACTTCGTTAACCGATCAACAATCACCCAGATCGCATCATAGTTCCTGATCCTGGGCAATCCCACAATAAGGTCCATGTGTTAGGATCGGTAGGCATAGCGGAAGAATTTTAAAATTTCACCGATCTTAATCGAGGATCTATCAACGGCGTTTAAACCAAGTTGGAAGGATTCATACCTTTTTGATGATTCAGAGTTTTCACGATCTCTAGGAGCCAACACGTCAAGTCCGCTCCCTCTACCAGTATCCACACGAATGCTCTCCAACCGAGACTGCGTGCTAGCACCTCTAATATCTCCTAGGGTTTCCTTTGCGGCTCTCAATTCTCATGTGCGCATGAACATATTTGCTCTATCAAGTTTATAACCTATGAGGGCTATTTTCAAATTTCAAAATTAATCATCATTAATTTCGAAATTAATTAACAATTAATTATCTTGATGAGCTAATTAAATAAATTCAGTTTAAATTAAATCTGTCCAACAGTTTTAATTTAACCTATTTATTTAATCCAAATAAAGAGCCATTAGATTTAATTTATCTTCATAAATTAAATCTGAGATACTATATCTCTATCATGTTAGTTTTTAAATTTAATATATCTTAATAAATTAAATTTAAAACTAACACAATATAATAATATCATATAATATATATACATATATATAAGATATATATTTCAAAAATATATATATCTGTATAATATTATTAAATATAATAATATCATATAATATATATACATATATATATAAGATATATATTTTGAAAATATATATATCTATATAATATTATTAATGAATTTTATATTTTATATATATATATATAAATATAAAATTCATCCACCCAAAATTAAACATTATCTCCTGTTCGGCCATTCTTGTGTACGACCCTGTAGGCCCATATGAAGTTGGCAGTGGGCCAATAATTATACTAACCCAAAACTCACAAGCGGCCTCTAGCAAGACATTACGACTACCCAATTCATATGAGGATCGTTATCACGATGCAACCTGTCATACAACCATGTCTTGTCCCTTTTGTCACACGATATATCGATCAAGGATACGGCATAGATAATGTCATCCTCTTGTTCCTGACCATTACTTTCTCGATTCCTCAGTAGCCTGATAACAGAGACAGAAACTCCTTTCATCATAGTATGGCCATACATTTCTCAGACTCACTCATCGAGGGACCCAGTAATATCTCTCTACTAATGTGAGGGACAAATTCCATCTTCATCATTCATATTCCTCTGCATGAAAAATCACTAAGCCCGATCGTAGCCTTTATCATCACCCGGTCAAAAGTGACTTTTGACTAGTTCAAAGCTTAGCAACTCTCATGTAGGAATCCATGATGACCTCAGGTCTAAGGGCATTGTGACGTGGTTATACATGAGAAAAGCTTATGACTTGACCCATGTAGCTTTCTCATAGTGGGTCGGTCCAGCACCTTGTGCTCTTACAAGTGCCTAAGACTTTGATTCATATCTCCATATCTTATCAAAGTCATACTGGTCTTGTTCCATCTCTGCTCCCGCATTGATGACCGACCAGGGACATTTTAGGACAATCTTTATGAATTATCCAAGGATACAATTATCATAGTTAACATGCAGATAATATGATAACAGAATGGAGAAATTTCATTAAAATAATAATGTTCAAAGTACAATGATTGGCCCTTAGGGCACAATTTCCAACATCCTCCCACTTGCCCTAGGTGCAATCATTAGTTTGCCTAATTCCCATTGCCCTAACATGACGCTCATGCTTTGCCTGTGAAAGTGGCTTAGTAAGAGGTCTACAACATTATCTTCTCCTGCTACTTTGCATATCTTTATATCACCTATATCATTGATTTCTCTAATAAGATGAAATTGCCTAAGTATATGCTTGGTCCTTTGACGTGAGCTAGGCTCCTTGGCCTATGCAATAGCACAGCTATTGTCACAGAACAAATCTATTGGATTTGAGATGGTAGGCACCACCCCTAGTTCAATAATGAACTTTCTGATCCAAATGGCTTCTTTAGCTGTATCTGATGCTGCTATGTACTCAGCTTCTGTTGCAGAATCTGCTATAGTGCTCTGCTTGGAGCTCTTCCAGCTTACTGCTCCACTATTCAGGAGGAATACATATCCAAATTGTGATTTAAGGTCGTCTTGGTCAGTTTGGAAACTTGTATCTTGTAACCGGTTACGCAAAGCTCATCATCCAATCCACTATAGACCAAAAATAAGTCCTTAGTCCTTCTTATGTACTTTAAGATATTCTTGACGGCAGTCCAATGACCCTCACCAGGATCTTGTTGGTATCTACTGGTCATACTTAAGGCAAACGAGACATCCGGTCGAGTACATAACATGGCATACATGATGGATCCAATGGCCGAGGCATATGGAACCTTACTCATGCGATCTCGCTGATCAGGTGTACTAGGACCCAAATCCTTGATAAGATGGATGCCATGAGACATGGGCATGTAACCCTTTTTTGAATCATGCATACTGAACCTATGTAGTATCTTATCTATGTTTGTGCTCTAATTTAGGCCTATTAGTCTTTTGGATCTATCCCTATAGATCCTAATCCCTAGGATATAGGTGGCTTCACATAAGTCTTTCATTGAAAAGGACTTTCCTAACCAAGACTTGACACTCTGCAATATAGGAATCTCATTCCCAATGAGTAGGATGTCATCTACATAAAGCACTAGAAATACAACTATGCTCCCACTAACCTTCTTGTAAACACAAGGTTCATCAATGTTTTGAATGAATCCAAACTCTTTGACAACTTCATCAAAATGATGATTCCAGCTTCGAGATGCTTGCTTCAATCCAAAAATAGATCTTTGAAGCTTGCAAATTTTACCAGTGTCCTCTAGACGCACAAAACCTTCAGGTTGTGTCTTGTACACATCCTCAAGCAGCTTTCCATTAAGGAAGGCTGTTTTGACATACATCTGCCATATTTCATAGTCATAATATGCTGTAATAGCAAGAAGGATTCTGATTGATTTGGCCATTGCAACTGGGGAAAAGGTTTCATCATAGTCTACACTATGAGTTTGAGAGAATCCTTTTGCAACCAGTCGTGCCTTGAAGACATTTACATTGCCATCCATGTCAGTTTTCTCCTTGAAAACCCATTTGCACCAAATGGTTTTTACACCTTCAGGTGGTTTGACTAAGGTCCATACCTGATTGTCGTATATGGATTGCATTTCAGACTTCATGGCATTTAGCCATTTCTCAAAGTTTGGTCCCACTGTGGCTTCTCGATAGGTGGTGGGCTCATTTTGCTCAATGAGCAACATATCACGGCCTTCAGTAATCAGAAATCCATATCTCTAAGGCTGATGCCGTGTCCTATCAAATCTTCGTGGACCTTGTGTTACTTGAGGAGGCTCAGCAACTTATTGTAAGTCTTCTCTACTTTCCATCTATGGTTCTTTACCATCTTGTAGCTCTCAAATTTCTTCGAGATATACGTCGCTCCCACTGGTTGTTTTAGAGATAAACTCTCTTTCTAGAAACTTGCCATTTCAAATAACAAACACTTTGTTATCAGTGGGATTGTAGATATAGTATCCTTTTGTTTCTTTAGGATACCCCACGAAAAGGCACTTTATGGATCTGGGTGCTAATTTATCAGAGGATTGTTGCTTAACATATACCTCACATCCCCAAATTTTGAGAAAAGATAAACTTGGTTTCTTTCCAGTCCATATCCGTATGGTGTCTTTTCAATTGCCTTAGATGGAACACGATTTAGTGTGAACGTAGCTGTCTCTAGGGCATATCCCCAAAAGGACGGTGGAAGATCTATTTAACTCATCATAGATCGAACCATATCTAATAGTGTTCGATTCCTCCGTTCAGAAACGCCATTCCATTGTGGTGTTCCTGGAGGAGTCAATTGTGAGATTATCCCACAACTCCTAAGATGGTCAATGAATTCTTGGCTCAAATATTCACCACCTCGATCAGATCAAAGTGCTTTAATTGTTTTACCAAGTTGGTTTTGTTGTTCATGTTGTAGTTCTCAAATTCGTAGCTAACTCCTGGCTCATGGGAAATCCAAGCCTCTCAAGGTGATCAATATAGCCTTTCATCTTTAACACATGAGTACTAACTGATGCACCTTCATCCATTTTGCAGGAATGTAAGGCCTTTGTGGTCTCATACCTTTCTTGCCTTGCCTGTTGATGGAACATTTCCTTGAGATGTACAATCATCTCATGAGCCTCCATGAGTTCCAGATCTCTTTGGAGCTCTGGAACCATAGTGGCAAGCATCAGGCAACCTACATCCACAAAGTCATCCTTATGCTTTGTGTAAGTATCTCTCTGAGCTCTTGGAGCATTGGCTGCAGGCTCCTCAGGAATGGGTTGATCTAGGACATAAGCCTTTCTTTCCTGCTTGAGAACGATTCTCAAGTTCCTGAACCAGTCAAGAAAGTTTGTCCCATTGAGTTTGTCCTTCTCATGGACCGATCACAATGATAGTGTAGCAGTATTACTAGTCGACATGATTCTACAATTAAAATATGCAAAGTTAGTTAGTAATCTCCCACTAAATTAACAACCCTCAATATAATAATTAATGGGCTAAGATCCATATTTGGCTTAAACGTAAGTCCGCTTTGGCAAGACACTTAAATTCAAGTTATTTAGGTAGGTAACCTATTTACCAATTACATACATGTAACTCTTAGATCTTTATGGGATTTAATCATTATATGATCCGGCATATTTAACCCCATCTAATGCCTTGAGATTCAAAACCATTTTGTTAATCTCAATTAAGTCAAAACAATGATGAATATTATGAGCAGTACCATTACTCAAGCTTGTCTCATCAAGATAACTCAAGTGCATCCACTTTGGTGGTTTCCACAATTGAGCGATCTAGGTTTTGACAAGTATTCATTAATTGACGGCATTATGACTTAAGATTTGATTCAGAGGGCTTAATTAATTAGTTTTATTTATATGGATGCAATCGTGGTCGTATCTCATACAAATAAATACATATAAACGTAAAAGTAATCACGCAATGATCTTATCAAAAGCATAATTTAAACGTGACACGGCTTACCTAACCTAAAATCCTCCCAAGCCAATGAGAGGACTTCTCTAAATAAAAAGAAATGCATTGAGAGAAACCTCGTTTAAACATTCGAGGGGAGTGAGATGAGAAGAGAATGTACATCGAGAGTATTTAGAGAAAGGCACGGCACGTAGGCCGTATTTAAATATTACAACCTTTGTAAAATTCTAAAGCCATGTTGTTCACCATACCCAAACAAGGATAAATAATAAACCACAACAAGAATTCATACAATATGAAAAGAAATAAATGTCATGATCAGATTATATTGCGCTACGCAGAGGTGGTCACGACAGTCTCGCTATTATAAATTTTTGAAAAAGGCACATTACTTTTAAAAGAAATATTTAAAAATTTTAAATTTTTAAATTTCGAACCCCTATTACCCGAATAGATATCCGAACCTAGACCCGATTTGATTCCCGCCAACTACGATCTCAGGTACCCTACCCAATTTCATGCTTGTTCAAAACGAAAATCACATACATGTTTCAAGATATACATGTTCAGAATCGATTTCATGCTTGTTCCAAAATGAGAATCACATACATGTTTCAAAACCGAAAACGAAAAAATTTCAAGATTCAATTTAAACGAAAATGAAAATCAACAGAATTACAAGATCACATCTTTCTAAATAATTTCGTTTCGTATTAACCAAATCACATGCATATGTGAGTGTTTCTTATAAACATACGTACACATCCCATATATATCACATGTATAAGACATAAACTCAGTTTAAACGCACAATTGACCTGGCTTTGATACCACTGTTAGGATCGGTAGGCACAGCGGAAGAATTTTAAAATTTCACTGATCCTAATTGAGGATCTATCAACGGCGTTTAAACCAAGTTGGAAGGATTCATACCATTTTGATGATTCAGAGTTTTCACGATCTCTAGGAGCCAACACGTCAGGTCCACTCCCTCTACCGGTATCCATACAAATGCTCTTCAACCGAGATTACGTGCTAGCGCCTCTAATGTCTCCTAGGGTTTCACTTGCGGCTCTGAATTCTCATGTGCGTATGAATATATCTGCTCTATCAAGTTTATAACCTATGAGGGCTATTTTCAAATTGTAAAATTAATCATCATTAATTTCGAAATTAATTGACAATTAATTATCTTGATGAGCTAATTAAATAAATTCATTTTAAATTAAATATGTCCAACAGTTTTAATTTAACCTATTTATTTAATCCAAATAAAGAGCCATTAGATTTAATTTATCTTCATAAATTAAATCTGAGATACTATATCTCTATCATGTTAGTTTTTAAATTTAATATATCTTAGTAAATTAAATTTAAAACTAACACAATATAATAATATCATATAATATATATAGATACATATATATATATAAGATATATATTTTGAAAATATATATATCTATATAATATTATTAAATATAATAATATAATATAATATATATATACATATAAGATATACATTTCAAAAATATATATATCTATATAATATTATTAATGAATTTTATATTTTATATATATATAATTCGTCCACCCAAAATTAAACATTATCTCGTGTTGGGCCATTCTTGTGTGAGACCTTGTAGGCCCATATGAAGTTGGCAGTGGGCCAATAACTATACTAACCCAAAACTCGCAAGCGGCCTCTAGCAAGACATTACAACTACCCAATTCATATGAGGATCGTTATCACGATGCAACCTGTCATACAACCATGTCTTGTCCCTTTTGTCACACGATATATCGATCAAGGATACGGCATAGATAATGTCATCCTCTTGTTCCTGACCATTACTTTCTCGATTCCTCAGTAGCCTGATAACAGAGACAGAAACTCCTTTCATCATAGTATGGCCATACATTTCTCAGACTCACTCATCGAGGGGCCCAGTAATATCTCTCTACTAATGTGAGGGACAAATTCCATCTTCATCATTCATATTCCTCTGCATGAAAAATCACTAAGCCCGATCGTAGCCTTTATCATCACCTGGTCAAAAGTGACTTTTGACTAGTTCAAAGCTTAGCAACTCTCATGTAGGAATCCATGATGATCTCAGGTCTAAGGGCATTGTGACGTGGTTATACATGAGAAAAGCTTATGACTTGACCCATGTAGTTTTCTCATAGTGGGTCGGTCCAGCACCTTGTGCTCTTACAAGTGCCTAAGACTTTGATTCATATCTCCATATCTTATCAAAGTCATACTGATCTTGTTTCATCTCTGCTCCCGCATTGATGACCGACCAGGGACATTTTAGGACAATCTTTATGAATTATTCAAGGATACAATTATCACAGTTAACATGCAAATAATATGATAACAGAATGGAGAAATTTCATTAAAATAATAATGTTCAAAGTACAATGATTGGCCCTTAGGGCACAATTTCCAACAGAGTATACTGACTCTTGTGATCCTCATCCAGAATCCTCTACCTTAGTCAGCCTTCAATGGAATATAGATTCTCTTTTAGTAACGAACTAGTCCACTAGGTGACAAATCATAATCCCGAGTCCCTTCTTGCTCAATCATAAATCGGATAGACTGGGCTCATTCATTAGGCATTTAACCTCTTCAATTTCAGTCCTCAGGTCATTCTCCCCTTAGACTACACCATAACTGGCACATAGAATATCATTCGAGATATTGAAATCTAAAAAATCCTCAATCAATTTCACCTCTTGAATCATCATTGCTGCAACAAAGCACCATCTTTTGACTAAGCATCCTCAATGACATTGGATTTACCCGGATGATATTTGATCTCCAAGTTGTAATCTTTAAGTAACTCCATCCAGTGATGCAGTCTCATATTTAACTTTTTTTGATCATACAGATATTTAAGACTTTTGTGGTCACAGTACAGTTCCACTATCACACCATACAGGTAATGATGACAAATCTTTAATGCAAACACAATTGCCGCAAGCTCCAGATCATGAGTGGGATAATTCACCTTATACAGCTTAAGCTGTCGAGAGGCATAGGCCACCATATGTCCCTGTTGCATCAAGATACACCCTAACCCCTGCTTACTCGCATTACTGTACATGATGTAAGCATCACTGAGATAAGGGATAATCAACACTGGTGTCATAGTCAATCTCTCCTTCAGCTCAGCAAAACAGTTTTCATAACGCTCATCCCACACAAAGAGCTTATCCTTTCTCATGAGCTTGGTCATCGGCATGGCAATACGGGAGAAGTTTTGAATGAACCTCTGATAGTAACCAGTAAGACCCAGAAAACTATAAATATCAAAAACAGTTTCTGGCCTCTTTCAATCAAGTACTGCTTCCACCTTACTGGGATCCACCGAGACCCCTTCTCGTGAGAAAACATAGCCAAGAAATTTCACTTCCGTAAGCCAAAACTCACTTGCTCCACTTGACATAGAGATGCTTTTCACGCAATGTCTCAAGCATAATTCTCAAATGATACTCATGCTCTTCTCTACTCTTAAAGTATATAAGGATGTCATCTATAAACACCATAACAAATTGATCAAGTTACTGTCGAAAGACACAGTTCATGTAATCTATTCATACCGCAAGTGCATTAGTCAACCTAAAGGGCATCACTAAAAACTCAGTGCCGTATCTCATTATGAAAGCAGTATTTGGTACATCTTCTGCTCTCACAAGCAGCTGATGATAACCCGACCTTAGATCAATTTTAGAGAATACACAAGAACCAGACAGTTGATCTAAAAGGTCATCAATTCTCAGGAGAGGATACTTGTTCTTAATAGTGACTTTGTTAAGTTCATATAATCAATATAAAGCCTCAAGCTTCCATCTTTCTTTTTCACAAATAGCACTGGAGCTCTCCATAGTGAAACACTGGGTCGAATAAACCCTTTTTCAAGCAACTCTTCAATTTATTTCTTTAGCTCTGCCATTTCATTTAGGGCCATACGGTATGGGGCCTTTGATATTGAACTAACTCCAGGCATAATTTCAATTGGGAACTACACTTTCTTTCCGGAGACAACCCACTAAGGTTGTCTAGGAATACCTCAGGGAACTTTCTTACCATGGGTATACTTTCTAAAGTTTCTTCTGTCTCTCTTTGCTCGGAAAAGAATTCCATATACCCCTAGCATCCCTTCTCCAGATATTTCTCAGCTTTAGCTATTGAAAGAAAATTCAAACTGGTATTCACCTCATTCTCCTTTTGTGCACTACAGTAAATTATCCTCTTACTAGCACAATCAAGTAGCACATTATTCGCTGTCAACCAGTCAAAACCCAAAATAACTTCTAGTTATTGAAGCAGCAAGCAAATCAAATCAATCGTGGACTCAAGGCCCTTAACACCTATTACATAGTTTAAACAAGCTTCGGCCATCACAGCCTTGACACCCATCAGCGTCGACACAACCTAGTTAAATAGCAATTTAAGCACATGCAAACCCAGGTTCCTTACACAGTCATAGGCAATAAAAGAATGACTTGTACCTGAATCAAATAAAGCTTGTAACTCATTATCAATGGGAAGGATTCTACCTTGAATCAGTTCAAGAGACTTTCGGGCCTCCTCATGTGTCATCGTGAACACTCGACCCTGATTCCTAGGCCTTTGTTCTGTCAGTGATATGGGTATTGAGTAGAAATATGTCCTATTTGTTTGCAATTGAAGCAAATCACTTGCCCCATGCAAGTTCTACCAGGATGATATTTCCTACATTGAAGGCATATTGTTCCCGTTGGAGGTTTCTGATTACCACGACCCTCAGATTGATAGGGCCTTTTACTATTGCCCCCAGATGAGAACCCTTGCCTCTTCTGCTTCTAGGAAGTATTTGCCTTACTAGTCTCATTACGACCGTCCTTACCCTTAGTCGGGTATAACTCTCTCAGATTGTTCTCAACTGTTCTGCACTCTTCCACAGCTCACGCCTTAACCCCCAGCTCACGCCTCTTCCTCAGCTCACGCCTTAACCTCTAGGTAAGCATATCAGAGCTCCACTCCTTATCATCCATATGTCGAAGATAAGAAGAGTATCAAAATAGCCGAATGAAATAGGATAAGTATTCATCAAAGCTCTCTATATCAACCTGCTTGATAGCTAGGAATTCGGATTCCTTTTCAAGTCTCACTGACTTAGGGAAGTATTTCTCATTAAACTTCTCTTGAAACACCTCCTAAGTTAGTGGTATGTATCAGCTTCGCAGTGTCATAATGATGTTCCGCCACCACCGATCTGTATCCCCTTCTAGCTTATATATTGCCAACTTTGCCTTCACCTCCGTTGGGCACTCGAGGACTTCAAAGATCTTTTCCAACCGATTTAACCAGCCCTCAGCGGCTTGGGGTTCAAATCTCTCTCTAAACACCGAACGTAGATGCTTACAAAACTTTGAAACCCAGAATTGTAAATCTCTACACTCTCGAACCGATACCCCTTGTGACTCTTAATTTGGCATCGTGCAAGATGGTGTCTCTCGAGACTAATTGGACCCCTCAACTGTTTCTATATGATGAGTCTCTACTAGAGTCTCCTTTCAGCAATCATGTCTCTTTGCTCTCTAATCAAGTTAATCATCTCTCGAGTTAGATCAGGTGGATTGTCATTTAATTCCACCACTTCTAGATCCACTGGTATGAGTCTAGGACAAATGATTCACCATGCCAGTACTATAGCAAATGTATACACATAGTCCTTAAAAATTATATATATCCATACTAAACAGAAATACTCATATGAATACAACAAACAATACTAAGTCATCATTTATGACTAAGGCAACAAACTATGGCAACTATCTAAGCAAATCTTACCCTTGCTAGGAACTATAGCTCTGATACCACAAATGTAACTCCCTTCCAACCAAGGCCGAGATTAAGTTCATAAATACGTGATTATGTGGAATTAGAGATCGTAAGATGATTTGGGACTTATTAAAACATTCATTTTTCCCAAAATATGGTTTTCAAAACTTTTCTAAAACCTGTTCGACATGGTCTCACATTCACATTACAAATATACAAATGACATATACAGTTTGATACCATTCATAAATATCAGAGTGTAATGTAAATTCTCGACACACTCAGTTTCCATTAATCAATAAAGGGTTTACAGGGCATAAATGCCCATAAAAAATTTCCCTTAATAAGGGGATTACACAATTACTATTTTATAATCCAAAATATCATGTACAATTATCTAGAATGATAACCAAAATCCAAAAAAAAACTCCTATCCCAGAGCTCTAACCGCCCTTCGTCACCTACTTCTCTTTAGAACCACCAGCCCTGTCTGAAATTTGTTTGGGAGAGTGAGATTCTAAAGAATCCTAGTAGAACAAATCACTTATGGTATGCACAACCACAAAGAATGTAAGCAAATCACAACACAACACACAACAACTACAACGGCAGGGGCAGGTGTGACCTACATCATCCTTACGTCTGCTGACACTAAATTGCTCACGTTGTATTGTACAATCACATGTTCATATCACATAAATCCCCTCAGCAGGAATCCATATAAAATATTTCACATTACATCAAAGCCATACTAGCATATTCTCAAAGCAGGAATCCCTAATTCCACAATACAGCCTTGGTAATTACAATGGCGGATACAACGGTAGGGGTAGGTGTGATAATCATCACCCCCTATGATTGCTTACGCTAAATTGATCCTGCTGTAATGCCCTACAACAGATAACACATTCACAAGATCACAATGGCCTCATGCCCATAATTTTGCAATATCAAGTTTTCACATGAAATATTTCACAATAACATAATGATAAGTCTTGCATACCAAGCATTATACACACACATGAGAGAAAAGCCACTACCTTGGTCCTTCCGTGCACACTCTGGCACTGGTCTCTCCCAAGTGGGGTAAATATCAAATCCTATAATACATTATTAGGGACGAAGTGTTACTCTATTCCAATACTCAAATGATTTCATATCACTTAGATTGGTTATCATTAATGTCTTTTAAGAAGCTACAAATGCCTCTAACAAAAGTCCTAAAGGGTTGGAAGAACTATCCCAAAGATCCCCATTTAAAACTATAAATATTGATGTTTTACTGTTGTATTCGAGTGAAGAAGGCCTTACTCGAGTCATGAAAATCACACTCGTGCAAGTGCTTGACAGAAAGCATAGACAGAGACAATAAATGCTCACAGCACTCGAGCATCAAGATCAACACTCGAGTGATAGCCTAATGCTCACTAAGTTCTATAAAGTATGGTACAGAAAGTGCTCACCCGAGAGCAATGGAAACTTTCAAAGGAAAAGTACACTCGAGCATGGACCCCTTGCACTCAAGTGAAGACTTAACACTCATGAGTGTTTAAACTCACTCTTGAAAATTGGCTGCAAGTGACAACATATGACATGAGTTCATAGTGTCAAATACACTTGTACTCGAGTGAGACAAGGTTCACCCAAGTAAGAACCCACAACACTCGCAAGTGAGACAAACACTTTTTCTTTTTACACGAGAGCACAACTGAAAAACTGTAGGGAAAAGAGAACATATCATGCTGCACTCAAGTGAGACCTGATATCACTCGAGTGAGGCTTATCAGAAGCCAAAAACTCAGTAGAGTTGATAGCATTTTCCAACTCTTACCCAAGTGTTTCCAATAATCCCAAATTCTAAACCAAGGCTAGTCCTACATAAATTTGGACAAGGAATCCAATGGAAACATCAAGACTACCAAATTCCTATTCCATTATCATGCTTTGGTTTTAGGCAACATTCAACATAAAATTTCCAAAATCTTCAAACTTAACATTTCAATCTCAATCCACTTCTATCTATTCAGAACACATACCAAAACACAATTCCATAACCATAGCATACCAAACTCTCCATGACCATAATTTTTGAAAATCAGGCCAAAATTCCTAGAAACTCAGAGCTTAATCATTTGGAACAAAACATAGATAGAAAGGTTCATTTCACTTACCTCAACAACTTTCTCAAAGAGGTTCCTTGATTCACCAACCCTTAGATTCCCTTGTGTGATCAAAACACCACCAATGGACAATCTAAGACCATAGAAATCAATGTTTTAAAAGCCGAACCGGATGTCAAACCGGAAAGGTCAGTGGGTCACTGTTCAACCGGTTGAAGCGGTCGAGCCATTCGGTTGGATCGGTGACATAATAATTAAATTTAAAAATAATATATATTATATATTACAATTAATCTTTAGTCTAATTTCATATGAAGTTAATAAAGTCACAAAATATCATTTAAGGAAGACCATTAAATCAATCATCAACCTAACAAAATGTATTAACAATAATGATCTCATAACTTTTCAAATATTGTGGCTCTTGATTGATTCAACCATGAGTTCCTTCAAAGACATTTAGACGACATTTAGACCATATCACTCTGGTCCTATTTATAAGTTTTTTTTACAAAAAAAAATGGTCCTATTTTTAAGTCTAGTTTCAGTGTAATAAATGAGATTGTGTCCATTTTACCCCTATTTATTGTACAAATGAAGAAATAATTTAAAAATAAATAGAGAAGAAAGAGTTGAAAAGTATTCATTCATAAATAAGGGCATAGTTATAAATTTACCCATAATAATTGAGTTAACTACCTCTCCTTGGTATGTAAAATTTAGTTAAAATGAACTTATAAATACGACTAGAATGGTAAATGCCATCAACATATTAAGGAAATGACCCAGAATTAAGAACTTTAATCCAATCTCAGTGCTTCTAATTTCATCTTTAGCTTGAGGATAAACCTCATTGCCTTTTTCTATAAAAGCATTTTTATAAAATAATTTGCAACAAACCAAATTATTAAAATTAGTAAAATATAATGTACTTGGCAAAAAAAAATAGTAACATATAATATAAATAAAATAAAGTAACATGTCTAAAATTTATATGCCATTTTTTTATTTTTTTTTCAGCATCAAATATAAAAATAATTGCAGAAAAAAATTTTTTCTGCATTTTTATTGAGCCGGACGGTTTTTGAAAAACCGGTTCGGTTTCCGGCTCAAAACCGGCTAAATGATGGTCCAAAATGGTTCCCTCAAAAAAACGGCTTAACGCATAAATCCGGCCCGCTTCAATGATCGGCCGACGGTCCAACCGGTTCGATCGTCCGGTCCGGTCCGGTTCTCTAAACAGTGATAGAAATAGAGCCCTCAATCCAAGGAACAAGATTAATAAAGTGAGTTTTTGCATTTGGGGTCATTATCTTACCTTAATACGAAGCTTTTCTTTCTCTCTCCTAAGCTCCCATGGCCACCGAAAATGGAGGAAAGAATGAGAGAAAGATGAGTGTGGAAGAAGATGAAATGATTATCACTCTTCCATACCCATACCATTTTAGCGAAAAGGAGGAGGGAAGAGAGACAAAATGATAAACAAATGAGATTTGACTTTCTCCACACTCTCTCTCCATACTAACTCGCCACATATCCCCTTTCTATTGGTTCTCATAAAGTAAGTATCCAATTTCTTACTCTAACCACTCCATTAGCCATTTAGTTACACTTCTCATTTCTTCTTAGTTAGTAATTAATTTCTTCATTAATCACTAACTAATTAACCAACGATTTTCAACTCTTTCAAATTTTTCCCTGATTATGGCATATTCACTGAAATTGCCACAAAGCACATAATAACTCAATATTTAATTCACAAATTATTCTCAATAATTATCATTAGCCCTTAATCAAAATTTGGGGCATTACACTAGCCAAGGCTAGCAATTGACTAGTTTTTTTGGTGATTTTCAAATGCCTATAACTTCTTACACGGACATCAAAATGACTCAAACTTTATACCATTATAAAGCCTGCAATATGAACTACAAGACTAGAAAATTTCACAACATTTTGACCCTATTTTATTTTTCAAAACCCTATAAAAAGTTGGTCCCTTGCAAAGAATTTTACACTTGACCATTTTCTAGAATTTCCAGATTTTCACCAAAGTGTCCAGTGGTTCCCAAAATTCACAACCAAACCTGTTCTCACATGATTTTCCACAAGGATCCATTGGCGTTATCAAAACACCCAAAATCACATCCCATCTATTAGTTCTGTTTGGGGACAACATTACAACACAAAACCACAACTTTGCCCTACTTCGCATTCAAGACTCTAAATCTATTCCATTATCGAAATGACATAATAAAACACCATTTTCAACAAAAAAACACCATGCAATTTATTCAATTACATATACCATGAAAATCAAGGCAAAAATCTAGAAATTTAAAGTCTCAACAATAGCCACAACATATATATCTAAAGGTAGCTACCACTCATCTCTTTCAATTACCCAAACTTGTTTCTTGATTCTTTAACCTCCAGTTTCCTTGAACTCATAAAACACCTCATCTTGAAAATCTAAAACAATAGAGATGAAGCTCTCATCAAGGTGGCCATGATTATTGAAGAGGATTTTAGCGTTTTAGCACAACAACTAAGTCAACATCTTACCTTAAACTTGGAATTTCTTTCTCTTTCCTCGTCTAAGCTTGGACAAACATGGAGCATGAGAGAGAGAATAGAAGATGATGAAGATGCAAATTTTTGGCCCTCTTTTAGCTCCCTTAGCTGACTTGAGAAAGAGATGGAAGAGAAAATGCAATTAAAAAAATTGCCAAGTTGACTTTCTAACTCTCTTGCTTCATCATTTGCATGTCACTTGTCATGATCTCATAGTTTCTCACACAAGGAATTTACCAATTAGTTACACTAACCAAGTTTATTAGCCTATTAATAACAACTCTTACTCTTCTAGTTGTTAGTGAATTTTCTCTTCAGCTATTAACTAATTAGCCAGTAACTTTTCTTTTTCCAATTTTACCCCTGACTATGGAGATTCCTACTGAATCACCACTTAACATATTTGATACCTCTATTGTATCATACCAAATGCCCTCCCCCTTATTTTATTTAATTTAGGGTTTAATATCACAATTAAGCTTAAATAGAAGGTTTGGGCATTGATTACTACACATTCATCTCACAATTCACATCGCATTCTCTGAAAGTCTTTGTTTAATACTACTTAAATTCACTTTTGGAGTCATTAGCCATTAATCACATTTTAGGGCATTACAAAAAACACCAAGCCTGAGCATACCTTTATCATCACCCTATCAAAGGTGACTTTTGACTAGGTAAAAGCTAAGCACTCTCATGTAGGAAATCATGATGATCTCAAGTTAAAGGGCATAGTGACGTGGTTATACATGAGACAAGTGTCATACCTTTATGTTATTTCCACATTTTTTAGATTATTTACGCATAGTTCGGTAGGCACACAGGAATAGCATAAATATACTAATAATAATTGCTTTATTACAGAAATTCCCTACGGGGATTATATATAATTATTACAAATAATGTAGCCGCATAAGGCTACTAAGGTGTCTAAACCTGTTACAATCAAAGGCAGATACCATCCCATCTTTGTTCCACCACTGCATTCCTCTCGTGCAGTTCTCTTCTTTATTCACAGCACGCCTCTTGCTTTCACTGTCTAATGTTAAGGGTGAGATTTGGGGGCATCTCAATAGTAAACAGTTACCATAATGCATGCAAGATACATTCTATGTGCATGACATGTTAGCTTTAACTAGATGCATGCCCCATAATAACATTCCTGCATGCTCGATGCTTCACATACTATACTCATGGCCAAGCATAAATAGAAATAGAGCTTGATTATTCATATATGCTCTACACAATCAAGTAAAGCAATCACATACATCACTGCATATACAATAGGGTAAGTTTACTAGCTCTTATGTTGACTCCTCCACTTGTACCTTTACTCCAACCATTGAAGATGCTTCTTCCTTATCACCCCATCATCCTAGAAATATGACCATATGACTTGTTAGAGTCATGAAAGTGAGTCATGTCTTCAATTCCTACATTCCCCTTTAAATGTCACAATTTTGTAGGTCAAACCAAATCTACCAGTTTTAACCCTCAACTTTGAAAAATCAAAACTTTTTCTCTAAAAATCCAAATAAGGTGGTTCAAAGTCTTAGATAAAGCTCTTTAAGTCTACATTAAGGGGAAAATATTAACCACTACCACTAATAGGGGTTATATTCCCAGAATCCTTGACCAACCTCACTAGTCCAGAATTCATCCCAGTTTCTATGCCTCAATTTCCATAATTCATAACTTACTTTATAGACATCCAAATCATGTATTCTTAAATCATTTTAAAGCTTGGGATGTCTACTATTGTTTTGGAAAGTTTCATGATTTTTGAACAAGGTTTGATGATCCAAAACCTTGTTACAAAAACCTGACCAGAATCTGGCAGTGTTAACCTTAGTAATATTGAATTCCAATTTTAGGTTTTTCAATCCAACCCTTATAAAATCACAAATATATCATATTCTAGCATAATTTTGGCCAAGGAATCTATTGGAAACCTCAAATTTGGCAAAATCATTCTCCTTCTACCTGCCTTGCATATAGCTGAAAATTAGGGGGGGAAAGGCAAAATGTGATTTCATGTTTAATCTATCAAAACACCTTCCTTTCTCTTATAATCCCGTAATTAACCCTTTAAACACTTATATGTCATGATTTGTGGAAATTTGGGCAACATAACCCCTTAAGGTTTGAACATCTCAAATTACAAAATTAGCCAAACAAACCACCAAATAACCACAAATCAACCATAACCACAACAAACAACCTTGAATCAACAAGATAGCAAGGTTTATTGTGATTACCTTTGGTCTCTCTCTCTAGAGCTCCAAAACCATAACCTGTCTCTCCTTTTTCTCTTGATTGTGTGCTACTACACAAGAATGTTTCATGAAAGCATAGATATTAGAGAGAGTTTTCATGAACTAGAGAGAAGAACAAGTGAGATTTTCTTGCAAACTTGCCTAGTTTGCCTCTTGAACCTTTGTCTCTCTTCATTTCTTCAAGTTGCTCTCTCTCTTTCTCTCTTTTGTTCTTACTAGATTAAAATATGAGGGCTTGGGAAAGGATAATTATCCTTTCAAAATATCCAAATTCACCTCCTTACTTAATTGTTATTTTATTACAATTTCACCACATGTTTTCCTTTGACTTTTCCACCTTCATCTTTTTATTTTTGGCCATGAATATTTTCTCTTCCCTTTCTCTATTCACTTGGCTGAAATTTATGGCCCATTAGAAGAGTGAAATGCTTCTTGAATTATCCAAATTTTACCTCCTCAATATTACTTTTAATTTGCCTTCAATTGTTGACTTTTCCACATCTTTTTACTTGGCTACCATTTCACCATATTAGGCATAATTTGAACCAAGTAAATATTATTCCCTTATTGCCTCTTCTATTCAGACGTCCCACACAAGAAAAATGAGAAAGATATTGGCTTTTAATTTTTATTAGCTAAATGACTATTTTGCTCATATATTTTTGCATTTTATTTGGGCCTTCTCCTTTACTTTGTGTTTGGCTACAATTTCATATTTCTTGAGTCCAAAAATTATACTCTTCTATTCTTTATTATTGGGCTTCAAGAATGGGCTTTTATGAAGGCAAAATGGATAAATGATAGAGAAAATATTTGGTCCAAAAATAAATGAAAATTGGCCAAATAAAAAGAAGAAAAGAAATTAGATTAAAGAGGTAATGGCAAAATCATAATTTTGCCAATTTAGCACAAAAGTAATCATTTTTTATTAATTGAAGTTAATTTCAATTAATTAATGAGAAGGGTTAAGGTTCAAAAATACACATGAGATTTTCCTCAAAGTGCACCCAACACCAAATGCATTTTTTAGGTGCAACAGTGACTATGTGGTTAAAAAATAGGTGTAAAACTACCCTTTGACCGTTAGTTTGACTTTTTGACCATTAGTTTAACAGTTTTTATCCTGAAAGTGTTGACATATATGATGATATGGATGCTGGAGTGACATTCTGAAAAAAAAAACTTGCTGAAAATCAACTTTTCCTAATAAATCATAAAATTTAATAAAACTTAGTAATATAATATACGTATTATAATGATTTTAATTTAATAATATTGGGAATCTAGGGTTGGGAAAAATTGAGCAATCAGTATGTTTTTTAGGGTTGCAGCTCTGCTGAGTAAGTTAAACACTCTGTATTGAGATTTGAATCTACTTCAGCAAAGATGGTACTGAAATAGTGAAATATGGGTAATTTTAATTGCAAAGCTTCACCAGTCAGCAAGTTTTTTTCCATAATGTCACTCCAGCGTCCATGTCATCATACACGTCATCACTTTCAAGGTCAAAAAGTCAAACTAATGATCAAAGGGTAGTTTTGCATCTATTTTGTAACCACATAGTCATTGTTGCACTTAAAAAACGTATTTGGTGTTGGATACACTTTGAGGAAAATCACATGTGTATTTTTTCACCTTAACCCTAATGAAAATAAAGGAGAAAAATATATTTGGAATATTTTGGTCACTTAAATATGAATTTGTGGAAAACGTGAGCAAAAATGTAAAGTTGACCAAAATTGGGACTTTAAGTGTATATGTAATTTGAACAACTTTTAAAGCCAATTGAGACAAAAGGGAAGGATCCCTAGGTGTCTCCTACATATAGCATAAAGAAGGAAATATTAGTTGGGCTTAATTGACAAGGTTACATATATATGGGAATTTATGTACATAAAGTCCAATTTTTGAAAATTTTGGAAATTGAATAATTAAAAGGCATAAAATAAATATATGATATAATATTTAAACATCATCTCCTTCGTTCAAGCTTCAAAACCAACGTCTCCTAGTAGCCAAGGAGAGAGACAAATTTTGAGAAATTCTAGAGAGAGAAAGAGGAGAAAACTCACGAGGTAGGTTGATTTTTTTGGTGAATTCGTACCTAAAGTTTATAACTATGCTCCTAAGCTTCTCTTTCATGTTCTTTAAGGTTTGTAAAGTATAAATTTGGTTGCTGAAACATTAGGGTTTTCAGCCACACTTGTAAAAGCCAGAGGGAGTTTGAGGTAACTTCTATAACTTCAATCTTTGATTATTCTGGTTGTTGCAGACAATTTAATAGGTGGAATTTCACCGCATTGTCTTTGGTTTTAAATTTTGAAATTATGATGGCTTAAGGGCTATGCTACCAAAATTTGGTCTAAATGTTCGTTGTAACCTAATTAAATAGTTAATAAAGTGGTTAGGAGTAGAAAGAAACACATCTGCAGAGTCGGATTTTGAACACCCCAATTTTTCTTAGAGGACTTGTGGATTTCGGCCAGCTCTAGTTAAGGGCATTAGAGTTGGATTTTAAATGATTTGATGATTCCATTGAGCTCAGGAGGGAAAATAATCTAGAGTTATAGTTCGCCACCTTTTTGGAAAAGCCTGAAAAAGCATAATTATGAAAATGCCCATAAAACCCAGAAAGTAGGGCTGCCAAGGGTATATATATCTTTTAGTAGTGAATTTGGCAATTCTAAGTTTGGGAATAGATTCCTTGGGCAAAACTATGTTAGAATAGCCCAGGTCAAAATTTCAAAAAAACTACGATCGGACCAAGTACGGTGGGGCTAGCTGAGACTCTAGGGACATTTTGGTAAAATTTCACCATAGGCTAATATAACCAAAATAAACACTATGGAAGTGCCTAAAATAGTACATGAAGGGTTCTAACCTAATTCTTTTACATTTGATGTTTTAGGATTGAGTTGGGAGCCAAGCTTGGCACGTTTTACAAGGCAGACGATTTGAGACAAGAAAAGGGTTAAGGTAGGGACTACTACTCTTATATACTATATGACTATTCATATGATGTGTGTTACTATATTTTATGATATGAACACATGCTGCACATTACCTAACTATGGTCTAGGACCTAGCTATGGTACACTGGTATTACCTAGCTTTAGTTGGGGAATCGCATGAAGTACACACAGGGGTTCCAACTGGATAGTTGGCCTTGGCTTTTGTGTACACACACGGTTGATGTGAAATTTCATTTTACATTATACGTGGCATTGCATATCTAATACTCATATTTTATATGGTGATCGTATGTTGCTACTGTGTTTCTTTGGAATCTTACCCTTTTTCAAAACAAAGATGTCTCAGTGGGTTCTAGCAGCTCAAAAGGAAAGAACATGGATATGGGGAACTAAAAGGCATGTTTCTCGAGATAAAGTTCATGGTTACCTATATAGTCTGTATTTTGGAATATGTTTGGATATTCTGTTAATATTTGTAAATATTGCCAAATTTTGTATGATTGACTTTGGTCTGTAAACAAATACTTTTATCAATATATTTATACTTTTTTGTATGCCTCCAAACATTGGTCTCTATTACTCCATGAATATCGAAATAGAAATGGGTATTGACATTTTTGGTATCAGAGCTAATAGCGGTTCTGGCACATCAGAATGGTATATTGATATGATTTTGTTTACATGATGACAGGATCATAAGCAGCTCAAGTGAGACATTTGAGGGGGAATCATCAGTAAACCAGTGTCCGCTAGAACAGCACTTCCCAGACGAGCAGTTGTATATAGGGTATTACGGGCTTGATGATATACGCATATGGTGGATAGCATGGAAGAGCATGTTGGTGCTGCCAGTATATGGACCGGGACCTAGGCGGGCATTGCCAGGGCAGTCACAGGTCAGGGAGACGGGAGAGTACTCAGAGGGGGACCCTGAGGAGGACCTCGGGGAGGATCCAGAGGAAGACCCTGACAATGATCCAGAGGAGTATTGGGATAATAAGCCAAGTAACCATGAGTCTTGGGTGGGTACAGTAAAGGTGGGATATGACTTATAGCCAGATCCCTAGCTGTAGCACCATATCTTTGGTAGATATCGTAGAGCCTAGTGAGTTTAGGCCACACTTATTCGACGTTATTTTGTTTTCCTAGCTAGAGTTTAATCCCTGTATGCTATCCAAAAGTAGTTGCAGGTTGGAGCTCAGTTGAGTTCTGGATTCATACCACACTGAATTTCGTCCCAAACTCTGCGTTTTGGAATCAGCAAAAGAACAACGATATTGAGCGGGGCTTAAATAGGAGTATTTACTAGTTTTATGGATCATATAGATGACCTAGTTTAGACATTCATGTATGATGACTGATGTGGAATTAGGCGGTATATTTTGGGTGACTGGGGAGGTTCGACACATCTTACGAGACAAGGGCAGTTAGGTAGAACTGACAGAAAGAAAAAGATTTAGCTAGAGTTTGAATTTTGGGAGGGTATAGACAAAGTTAATCATGCTCAACCTAGGGAAATCTTAGGATGGGTGGTGCGAACCCACAAGGGAAGATCCCACGAACCCACAACCAATTCTGAGATATACACACCCCAAGAAAGCTAAACACAGATCGACGATCCACTTGAACCCTTGAACACGAAAGAACAAGGACCCGAAGTGTTGGAAAACGCCACAAGGTTGATCAAGCCTTGATAAGTTTGTTAGTTCTAAAAAAAACCCTTAGAGAGAATCCACTCTCAAGAAACAAAGTTCAGAAGTGTAACTTTCATTTATGATTCAAATCTGAATTGTGTGTTACAAATGAAGAAGCACCAAGTATTTATAGGGAAATATGTCCTAATTGTAGTAGGTGCAAATCTGAACATAGAAAATACAAAGTCTAATACCATGTGCTAGGAAACCTAAAAGTCTAATACATGAACACAAAATTCTAATACAATCTAGAAGAAAGTTGAAAAATCAAATACAACATGCAAGAGAAAACAAAAGTCAAATCTGCCACCAACTCCTTGTTGATTTTCGCACACCTAACTTCAAGAATATGTAATCAGCAAATTAAGGCTCAAAATGTGCTTATTTAGGCCCAAATGAGCCTCCCATGTGTAGTACTTGGTCCAAGCTCTTTAATTCCAAGTTTGCAAGCCCAAAACTTGATCAATATCTCTATTTGCAGCCCATATGAAGTTAGTGACGTTTTCAGTATTTTGTCAAGTTTTGATCCAATTGCTACTTGCTTTGTCCAAGTATCTTGCACTAGCCCATTTAATGCTTCCTTAATTTGTTTGGCTCTTGCTCTTGTGATTGGTCCACTTGGTATTTGCAAAGGATCGCTTGAATTTGACACAACTTGCTGGATCGCATCAATGGGAGAGTACCCCTGGGAAGTGCACGTAACTTAGGGAAATGTAATGTACAAGGATTAATATGTCATATACAATAGTTTATAAGATATTTGATGTTTCTGTTTCTCTATAACTACTGTAAATAGTTGTTGTATGCTATGTATGACATGTCTGTGTATCCTGAATTTTATGAAATGACAAAAATGCCCTTGCAATTATATGAAATGTAATTCTTCTCTATTTTTATGTAGTTTAAAATATAGAAATGATGCAGGGTAGACCATGATGTAGAGGCTGAGGAAAAGGTAGAACCAAGGGTCAGGATGTTAACCACGAGGAAGATCCCAGGTCTAACCTATACAACAACTAATATTAGATATGCTAGTGTAAGAGCAAACCACTATGAATGAAATAAAAGAGGAACTTTGGGGGTACAATAAAGGCAAGATCGCCTAAAAGATTTTTTGGAGGAAGTGGCCAGAGGGTATGATGAGGAGACATCGTGTGAGGAACCTCCGCCAAAGGATATGGTACTAGATCTCATAACGGACATCCAAACCTGGCTGAGCAGGTTCGACAATCAACAACCTCCTATTTTTTGGGGAAATTTTAACCATAACTAGCTGAAGATTGTTTGTCATGTCAGGACAAGATCTTCAACAAGTTGTAATACCCGAATAAGGTAAAATCTTTACTAGCTATTTATAAGCTAGAAGGTGATGCGGATTATTGGTAGAAGAACACGGAGCTCACCTTATAGGGAAGGAATATTCCTATCACCTAGGAATTTTTCCAGGAGAAATTTAATGAGAAATATTTCCCCTATCTATTAGAAGAGAAAAAGAAAAAGAGTTTCTGAGTATAAGACAACAAGACTGGGAGAGCTTCGACAATTATCTATCCCAATACATCCGACTGTCTCGATATTCAACAACATTAAAATTCATGACGATGAGGAATAGAGTTTTGATATGATGATTGAGGGTTTAAGACTAGAGTTGCAAGAGAAACTAATTTCATAGCATTTCTCTTAGTTTAGTAAAGTGGTGGGAAAATACTGGTATATTGAGAAAAGCATGTTAAGTTTGGCTATTCAAACTAGTAACAAGAGTGTCTCTAGAAGTAGTAGTTCAGACAAAAGCGGAAACAACAGAGTGGACCTTCCAGGTTAATAATAAGAAGCCAAGTCATATGGGAGCCTGAGAAAGCCAGGGATTCTCAAGAAGCTAAACATCTTGGCATGCCACAAACCTTTCTATCCTGGCAAGACTTGTAGTGATGCTCTACTGAAAATTATTCCCAACAAACCACCTACTTTTTTTCATTATGGTCAGCTGGGGTACATGTCTCGAGATTTTCGGTGAAGCAATAACCAGAGGAGACTAGACCCAGGGTTCCAGGAAGCGTCTACACACTAACATAATAAGAGGCCAGGAAGTCTCCGGAGCTGATTCAAGGTATGATTTCTCAGAACGGTAGTCTAGTGCATGTTATGTATGTTTCAGGTGCCAGCCATTCATTTATTGCATATACCCGTATATTAGATGGTTAAATTTACATATGTATAAATACCCGTATAATTTGGTTATGTCTACGCCCATGAGCACTTAAATTGTTACGACCGACGTATGTATGAATTACATGGTAAACTCCAAGGAGCATGAATTGATTATAGACCTAATCTTTTTGCTGTTGCAAGGATTAGAGGTAATTCTAGGGATTGACTGGTTGACAGCGAATGGTGTGTTATTGGATTACAAGCAAAAATGAGTTATATATCCGAATTCACACCTATAAATTGACACAGAGATCACTCTTAACCTTCTCTCTGCAATAAGGTTAAGAGATATTTACAAAAAGGGTATCAGGGGTATATGGTGTTCTGTTCTATGCAGTTAGAGGCTAGTGTAGCCTTGGAATATATCCCTATAGCGAATGAGTTCCCTGATGTGTTTCAGGAGGATTTCGGTGGATTAGTTGTGAAAATCTAACCTTTGGAAACACTTGGTGTAAAAACTGAAATTCTAGAAAATTGCTAAGTGTAAATGTTGTGCAGGGGACCAAATTTTCATAGGGTTTTGAAAAAGAAAATCTTGTCAAAACATTGAAAATTTTTTTAGTCTTGTAGCTCACATTGCAAGCTTTCCAATGGTATAAAGTTTTAGTCATTTTGATGACTGTACAAGAAGTTATGGTCATACAGCCAGGAAATAGGTCAATGGTTGGTCGCTGCCAGGATGGCTTGGTCGTAGACCAAAACCTTCTGACTAATTCTTGGCTGCAGCCCAAAACTTTTTGACCTATTCTTGGTCACAGGCCAACGATGTTGGCCACGGCGCAAAAGTTTTTAGCCTGATTTTGGCCTCGGCCAGTGGATCCTAGACACAACCCAAAATTTTCTGACCATCCAACGCTGGAGCTCACCCCTTGAAAACTACTTTTTGAACTTTTGAAAGGGGTTCTTTGCCCAAATTTTCCCAACCCTTTAGGCATCTGTTTAGGCTTCTAGTAGCCACCTAAAGTTATTAACTGATAACCAATTCTAAGCGTTGTGGAGTTAAGTATTGGAATAAAGAATAACTCTTCATCCTTGATTATGGTTTATAGGATTTGACATTTGCCCTACATGTGATAGACCATTGCCAGAGCACGAGCAGAAAGAATAAGGTAGTGACCCCCTCTCTTATATTGTGTATAATACATTGTATGCAATGTTATCATAAAATTGTGATGAATGAGAATGCCATTGTGAAACATGCCGTTATGAAATATGCCATTGTGAAACATGATGTTGTGACACATATTGTTGTGAAACATGCCAATAAGAAATGAGTTGTTGTGAAATATGCCGCTGTGAAACATGCCGTTGTTAAACATGTCATTGTGAACATAGAGAAAGCTGTCATGAAAATGCCGTTGAAATGTTGTTGCTTGTGATTTGCTTATATACTTTATGATTGTACATTCTATAAGTGAATTATTACTACTAGGATTCCTTTGAATCTCATTCTTTCCATTTACTAGCCTATAACCAGGGCAAGTAGTTCAAAGGAGAAGCAGGTGACGAAGGGTAGCTAAAGTTCCTAGCTAGGAGTTTTAGATTTGGATAGTTGGTTATCATATTATGGATTATTGTATATTTTGTAAGTGTTGTAGATATGGATAGTTTCATATAATCCCCGATATGGGAAATTGATAGGGGCGATTATGCCTTGTAAACCCTTTTCTAATGAATGGAACCCAAGTGTTATCAGGAATTTTTGTTACACTCTAATATGTATGAATGAAACTGAACTGCACAGGGCAAATATATTCGAATGTGAGACTACATCCAATAGGTTTAGGAAAAGTTTTTGAAAACCCTGTCTTGAAGATGAGATTTTTAATAAGTTTTAAATTATCCGTTGGTCGCTAATTCAACATAGTGACACATTTTCAAACTATAATTTTGGCTATTAAGGTAGGCGGTTACAATAGATATGTTGTATTAAATATTGAGCATGAAGAAATGTCAATATATGAATATGAGCCTATGTAGGGCAAGTATATCATGCACTAGCATTCATTTTGCATGCAATGTTGTATTGTTTACTATTGAGATTCCCCCGAATCTCACCCTCTATAACTAACTATTTAGACAGGTGAAAATAGGACGTGTGTTGAGAACAAAGAATAGAACTACACGTGAGGAATGCGATGTAGAATGAAGATAAGAAGATATCTGTGTTTCATTATAACGAGTTTAGATATACTAGTAGCCCTGTGCGGCTACATTATTTGTAATAATTATGTACAATCCCTGTAGGGAATTTATACAATCGAGTACTTATTTTCAGTATATTTATGCTGTTCCTATTTTCCTACTAAACTACGTTCAAACACTCTTAATATGTAAATAAGATAAGGGTCTTACATTTTTAGTATCAGAGCCCAAGCAGTTCTGGCAGAGCAAGTGGTTCTTGATTATATAGTAAAGGGAAATATGCACAGAAAGGGGTACTAGATAAGTGAATCACTCCCTTTTTATGAACCGACCTTGGAGAAATAGTGAATACCCAGGGGTAGCTAGTATCATAATGCCAGCCTCAAGGGTGGTGTAAGGATGGCACAGACACTGAGGGAGTGGATCCGAGTAAGGCCAGAGTGTGGGCCTTATCGTAGAATAGAATCACCAATAGTCTGATTGGTGTCAGACACATAAACCACATACAAATAAGAAAAAGTCAAATCCGGTTATAGATTAGGACAAGGGGAGGACTTCCAAAGTATATATTGATGGGCTGTCTAAAAGCATGACACCCCTATATATTAGCATACAGGGTACCCGGATGGTCTAACCCCAGTATAGTGTGAGTAGGAACTTCTAGATTTAGAGACTCAGATGACATTTAGATCCACACAGTGATGTGTGTCTTCCCGAATACTGCATTTTAGGGTCTAGGAGAAAAATGAGATTTTTAGAGCGGGATCTGAATGATAGCTTGGTGGACTACAAGGGGCATATCCAAAATTATGTGTTTGGGTGCATCTACTAGCACTGGTATGCAATCCATACACAATATTTTGATGCCTAGAGATAGTGGCCATGATTTTTGAGACAAGGGCAGTCACAATAAACCATAGTTAGAAGCAGCTAATGGAGTATCTATGGTTTTACATAGGTAAATAAAAGTTAAGTGTGCTCAACCTAGGGACATCTCGAGATGGGTGACCCCATAGGAAGTCACATGTATATGTTATGACATGTTATTAAAAAGGGCAAGCACATGCTGAGTAGTAGGTCAGAGGTTGTATGATGTTCATTGCTTTCCCTAAACTGTGATAACAGTTTATGATATGTTTTTTTGGAGTACTTGTGTACCCAAATTTTTATGAAATGACATATATGCCCTTGTGAATATGTGACATTTACCTCTTCCTTATTTCCAAATAGTGAAACACAAAGAAGGTAAAGCTAAGAGGTACAGGTGCTGGGCAAGGTCAAGAAGCTAGACCTAACCCAATATAGTAAATCTTGGGCATGTTAATAGAACATCAAACAAAGATCAATTATCATAGTAATTAGCTGTGAGAATTACAGCAAAAGCCAAAATAGATCAGGGGAAGATTACAAATACAATATCATCTAGGAATGTAGTGATACTTTCTTTCCTATAATATAAGATTATCTAAATGTTGTGTATGCCATCTTCTATAATATGCATGACATACAGTACCTATAGGTACATCGATATACAGTACTGAAAAGGGTACAACAATACATAGTACCGAAAAGGTACACCTATGTATAGTACCATGAGGATGCATCAATATGCCCAATTAAAGGATTGAGGTACAAATATGTAAGGTTCTAACAGTAGTTAGCCCAGATCACATGTTCACATTCTAATTGTGATGCAGTTATGATACACAGTACCAAGAGGGTACACTACCCAGTATGTGGTCGTAAGCCCAGCTAAGGTACGAAAAGTCAGAGACTAATAATAGTTGGTCCTGACTCAGGATCTAACAATGGTTGGCCTTAAAAATGTGCACATTCTGATGTTTATGAATTTTAAAATGTTATATTATACTGTATTATATGGTGTATGACATATGATTATCACATTGTCTATGAATGATTGTGTTTTACTACAAAGGTCAAGTAAGATCCAACTGAGGAAATACGACAAGTATAGGCAGATAGTGTAGCCTCACGTCTATTGTATTTGACAGTGTAAAACTCAAAGTGGGCAATGGAAGTGTGGTGAATTTATGTGTAACATTTAAAGACAACCAGAAAGGCTAACAATTGCACTAATGTTGTTCTGTGTGGTCTTGAATGACATAGCCTGTATTGCATACAATGATTTGCCCTGAGTAACGAGGTAGCCCATCAAAGCATGTTAGAGATATGACTAATCAGTCTATGATCAGGTGTCTCTTACCCTGACATGGCCAGGCAGGTTATGTGGCACTTGTTGCTTGTAGCTGAGAGGCTGGGCACAAAACATGTGTTCTTAAGCGGTGTGGCTAACAGAATTAAACCCTGTGTAGTGTATAGTAACATAAACTAGTATGGTTTACACGGTACGACCTGTATGGTCGATAGTCACACAACCTATATGGTTTGTGATGACACATATAAATAGACATTGGGATGAGCCTTAGTATAATAGCGCAAAATGGTGGCGAATACTCTCCATGCTGTAGTATCCCATTATCAAATACCTACTTATGTCAGCTGTAAGCCTTAATATACATGTTTGCATAGGGCAGTAATACCTAACAGGCTATATGTCCTAGGTAGTTAGACTCAATATGTATTCAGAAAAGATGATAGACGGCATGTCCTAAGGCCATAAGACCTAATGGACTAGTATGTCCTTAGGCCAACAACATATTATGTATTTAAGAAGTGTAACGAGTAAAGGCTTGATGTAATATCCCAAAAAGTGATTAAGGGCTAATGACTTCAAAAGTGGATGTAATTATTGTTGAATAAACACTTTTGAAGAATGTGTGATGGGAATTTGGATATTTTAATGATTCCAATGGATTCCTTGTGAAAATTTATGTGGGAATGATGTTTGGTATGAAAATGGAACCAATGGAAGCAAAGATGCAAAATCTAAAATTCTGTCCAGTGAAATTCTATTCTGGGCAGTCTTCTCGTGTGGATGTTTTGACTAAGCAAATGATGTCATAAAATTATGAAACTTTCCAGTCTTAAAGATAACATCCCAAGCTTCAAAATGGACATATAATTTGTGCCATTTCGTTTTGGGAACTGGGAGATATGACTGTCCAAAGGTTGAGGTCGAAAATGGACTCTGTTCTGGGGCAGTGATGAAATTTGTGTAATTCTGGAATTTTGTGGTGATTTCTAATAATGGTCCATATTTTTCCTATAAATAGGACTTAAATACCTTTCATTTTTCTTTGGAATCACCTCATTTCAATTTTTCTAGAATTAGTTATGATTTTTCAAAGTTTGGGCAGAAAATCTGCCAGAAAATCCAAAAATGGGAATTATGACATCATCTCATTAAAAGATGATGTCAGCATGGAATTACATATGTTATCATCTTCCTCAGCTCATTTCTGTCGCACACAGCAGCTGAATGAGGAGTGAGAACGTTGAGGTTTGTAGAGAGAGAAAGGAGAAGAAAAATCACAAGGTAAGCCGATTTCTCCGACGATTTAGCTCCTAACGCGTATAACTCCGATCCTAAGCTACTCCTCTTTGTTCTTTAAGGTTTGGAAGCTCAAAATCTGTTGTTGAGCACTTAGGGTTTTCAGCAATATTTGGGAAAAGCTTGTGGGAGCTTGAGGTAACTTCCAAACTTTCGTATATTGCTTATTCTGGCTGCTGTGGGCAATTTAATCGGTGAAATTTCACCGGATTGCCATTGGTTTTAAAGTTTGGAAATGATATGGCCTAGGGGTTATGCTGCCCAAATTGGGTCTTAATGTTAGTTGTAACCTAATGTAATGGTTAATAAAGTGGTTAGGAGTAGAAAGGAACGCGTTTACGGAGCCGAAATAGTAAAACCCCGATTTTCCCCGGAGAACTCATAAATTTCGGCCAGCTCTAGAAATGGGTCTTAGAGTTGGATTTTCAATGATTTGATGGTTCCATTGAGTTCAGGGACAAAAATTAGGTGGGGTTACAGTTGGGCACTTTTTCAAAAAAGGCCGAGAAAGCATAATTACGGAAGCACCCCTAAAACCCTAAAAGTAGGGCTACCAAGGGCAATTTCGTAATTTGACATTGAATTTGATAATTCCGAGTCCGGAAATGGATTCCTTGGGCGAAAATATGTCAGGATAGCCCATGTCAAAATTTCAAGAAAAGTACAGCCGGACCGGGTACGGCGGGCCCGGGCCGGGTCCACGGGGGTATTTTTGTAAATTTTCATTATAGACTCATATAACCCCAAGTAACACTATGGAAGTGTCTAAATGGTGCATTTGGAATTGTAGGATTCGATATTTGCCGCCCTCGTGAGCCAACTGCGCTGAAGGACGTCAGGAAAGGACAAGGTAGTGACTCTCTCTCTCTCTTATACTGTGTGTAATGCTTTGTATGTGTGTGTTATCATGGTTCTGTGATGATTTCTTTAATGCTGCTGCGGTTACAGCTGGTGATAGCTGTCGTTTACAGCGCAAGCTGTCGTTTACAGCGCAAGCTGTCGTTATTGTGATTACAGCGTAAGCTGTCATGATGAAGATTACAGCGAGAGCTGTCGTATTGTGTATACAGCCGTGAGTGCTGTCGTTTGTGGTGAAAACCATGTATCTTTGAGATTGATGTTGCTGTTGTTGCTGGTTGTGATTTATATACATGCTTGGTATTTATACATTGTATGAGTGGTTTGTTACTACTGAGATTCTCTCAAATCTCATTCTTTCCTATGACTAACATTTCAGACAGGGCGTGTGGCTCAAAGGAGAGGCGGCCAACCCGAAGCAATTAGGACCCTTGGGGGTATATAGTTGATTTTGGAAATGTTGGTTATTTCTTTTGAATTCGGGATTACTGTATAATCTGAAATATGAATAGTATATTCGATTTTGGATGTAATCCCCTAGTGGATACTTAAACCTCAGGTTATATATGTATAGAATCCGGGAGTTGCCGGGGAATTGGTTTTACACTCTGTCATACGTGAATGTAGATAAACTGCACAGGTGATTATATTCGAATTTTGAAATGGAGACCAGGAACAGGAAAGAGATTTTGAATGATTTTGTGAAAACCCTACCACAAAGTAGGAGATTGAAACGAGTTTAAGTTATCTGAAGGTCTCTAATCTACTTTAATTATTTAATATCGAATTATAATTACATGATTAAAGGCAGGGTGTTACACTTGAGGTAGTAAGATGCATTTTCTGGATAGAAAAGATTCATATTCCAAAGAAACAAAACCGAGAGGGTAGGGCCTATGGCTAATCACTAAAGTAGTGTGCAAGATTGCATGGGGTAGCGTCTCTCAGATATGAGATCCTATATGTTAGTTATGTCATAATGGACTAGTGTGTCCTTAAGCTGGTTAATGTATTCAGAATTGTGATGGGCAGTGACCAAAGGTTTGGGGGCAGAGACCCTTGGCTGTACGATCTTATATGCTATTTGTTTATATTGCACATTGATTGTTGAATGCGAATGTTGAATGAAAATTGTTGAATACTATCAGAGATCTAAGAATATGATGATTGTGCTGTATGCTCGGTGAGCATGTATAAGAAATAAATCAATTGAATAATGACTTGTGTCGGATGCTTATGGAGCTTGCACATGAGAGGGATAGATTGAATGTCTAGAAGAATCCTCGAGGTGTATATGTTCCAATTCCGAGGATGAAAATTATTGAACAGAGGGAGAAAAGAAACATCCCAAATTTCAGTCACCAAAATTCCTTTGAACCTTGTAGCATTTAAAAGGAATAAATGGTGAATTATGAAGCACTTGAATTATAATGTCATCTAATTAATTCAAGCCATGCAGAATATCAAATAATTGATACCAAGAATGATGATTTTCAATGATCAGTGACAATTTGTAAATACACTTTATATTGAAAATATGCCATTAATAAGATTTTCATGCAATCCATGATAGATATATCCATTTTTATGAATGATTGAAATTAGTTTTTCCAAGAATGATAATGAAATATGTAAATTGTTTCAAATCTCATATGTAATTTTAAATCATAACAATGCATTGTGAAATTGAGATTTTGAATACATACAAAACTCATTTTTGAAACATGTTTATAATCAATGTTCATGTTAAAAATGGTGGAAGTCAATAGTTATAAAATATGCATCAGAAAGCTTCACTTTAGAGTTCAACTAAGATAACATGTTAATCATTAAAGTTAACATGTTGCAGAATTTTCCCAAGGGCTAAAGTTCTGAATAACCAAAAGTATTAGCTCAATAGATATATATATATAAGCATAATGACTTTGCTATTGATTCATAGACTATCTTGACAATTAAAGTTGTGTCATGAAAGATATGAATATTAACTCAAAGATATGATACTAGTTACTCAAAGATAGAACATATCAATGGTTAATGTGTTTGAGCAACAAAATGAGTATAAGAATTTATGAATGATAAAGCACATACTCATTAGTCCAAATGGTTAAAGTACTAGAAGATCATCCTAGTAAGTTATTCCACTATAATGGTTAATGCATCAACATTTAATGTATTAGTGAACATTCGTAATGCTTGAAATAATGTCACCGGTTTCATGTCAATTTGACATGTAGTTTGAGAGTTATATCCAAAATACAAAACCTAATTTCGAACATGCCTATGATTTAAATGTCATCTTCCAAAGTTTATATCTATTCCATCTAAACTCCTTTGAATGTGATTTTGGTGTGTATTTAAGGCATTTTAAGTCTATTTTCATATGCCACTAGTTTCAACTTAATCGAACATGTGGTTTAAGAGATATGTCCAAAATACCAAACCTGCTTTGGAATATGACGTTGATTCGGATGCCATCTTCCAAATATCATATCTCTTTCATTTGAACTTCTTTAAATGTGATCTTGTTTCTTATTTGATGCATTGGAAATCTAGTTTCATATTCTACTAGTTTCATCTCAATCGTACATGTAGTTTGAGAGATATGTCCAAAATACCAAACCTGCTTTGGAATATGACAGTGATTTGAATGTCATCTTCCAAATCTCATATCTCTTTCATTGGAACTTCTTTGAACATAATCTTGGTGTTTATTTGATGCATTAGAAGTCTACTTTCATATTCTAATGGTTTCATCTCAATCGAATGTGTGGTTTGAGATATATGTCCAAAATATCGAATCTCTGTCAAACTGAATGAAAATAGAGTACAACAGAGTTCTTCCATACTCGAGTCTCTACCAAAACTCGAGTTCTCTAAGCAAATAACTCAAGTTTGGATGAAAAACTCAAGTACATTATCTCTGGAGGTGCCATAACTTCTATATAAGTTATCTTGGCTCGTATTAACCCATTCCAACCACCATTTGATCATAGAAACCTCCAGCCACTAGTACAGAAAAGGGTGTTTAGACTCGAACATTTAGACCGGTTATATCGGATAAGGTCTTAAAAATATGACTGGAGACATTTTTGTAATTATGATAAAATATTAAGACCGGTTATATTTATAATAGGTCTTAAAAATACTTTTAAGACCGGTTATATTTAAAACCGGTCTTAAAATATATACAATTAAAAAAATAAATACATGTAATATATTTTCTTGACTGGTTCTAAATATAACTGGTCTAGAAAATATTGTCTGAATTAAAGACAATTAAAAAAATAAATAAATGCAATATATTTTCTAGACCGGTTCTAAATATAACCGGTCTAGAAAATATTATCTGAATTAAAGACAATTAAAAAAATAAAATGGTTATTATTTTTAAGACCTAATGTACATGAAAACCAGTCTTAAATATTAAAAATTTAAGACCGGTTATTATTTAATAACAGGTCTTAAAAATTTTCTTTTTTTAAGACCGATTATTTATTAATAACCGATCTTAAATATTAATTTTAAGACCAGTTTCTAATTAAAACTGGTCTTAAATATTACTTTTAAGACGGGTTGTTAATTATAACCAATCTTAAAACTGACCTGGATCTTAAAACGCGCCTAATTTTAACTCTAAAATTTGAGACTTAAGCACATCAGCAAACCTCTTCCGTCAGTTCAAGGCAGCTCCTTCTTTCCCCTTTTCTCCTCTGTCCTTAACTTCGCTGCCGTCAACGGAGATTTACTGTTGAATACATTGCCATAAGGCTATCATCATTTTTATTGTCAGGTTTGTGTTTCAGTTGCCAGGCGTTCAATTAAATTAATGGTTTCATTTTTGGGTATTTCATTGAAATTGTGAGATGATATGGCCTCCATTTTCTTTGTTCGATTCTTGTAGCAAGTCGTCAACCCACTTTTCAGAAGCGTCCATTGCCTACTAAGAAAGACCTTACTCAAATCGTAAAGTGGCCAAAGACTATTCAAATCCAGAGAAAGAAGAGGATCCCCAAGCAAAGGTTGAAGGTATCATTAATTATTCTGAAGAGTTTTACATAATGCATGTATGTCTCAGGTTAATGTCCTTATGCTTCTGTGGACCTAGGTTTCAACAAGCACATGTATGATCACAACAAAGAAGATACTACAAGGTAAATTCAACACCCAATTCAACAGACACACCTAATGATTAAGAATTTATTTTATTTGAGTGGATGAGTAAATTTCACTTTTAAAAAAAATCCAAGTTAATTTTTTTTCACACCCTTTCTACCATCCTATATATAACACCACAAACACAAAAGTTTAGTGCTATGCTACAAGTTACTTTCTATTAAAAGACAACTAAAGTAACAAGGGAAGTGCACACATTATATTTAAATTTCCATGACCTCTATGATGTGAAAAATCTTTTTTGCAAAATATTCTTTCTCAAAACAAACAAATGATTATGAAACGTTTCGTCTCTGATACAAAAAAAGTATAACTCATCAAAAACCATATATATATTTAATTAATACTTTCAAATATTATTTCAAAGGTTTAGTTTCAAACATACATTTATAAACTAAAATAATAATCCTAGTGTCATGACAATTAAAATATAAAGTGGCATAACATGCACCTAAGGAGCACAATGGAGCGTTCATGACTCACTCTCCAGATGCCTTCCCTTGCTTCCTAGTAGAATCTTATCCTGAAAAATGTTAGTATATAAGTGTGAGATCTAATGATCCAAGCAACTACTGAAAGTATCTAACATACACAAGCAAACCATGTATAAAAAACCAAGGATTGATTATATATGTATAAATTTATATATCAGAATTCTCCCAAAAATTTACCTCAAATTAAATCAACATAATGTCAATAGCTATTTCATTCACATCATACAATATGTTAATATGTAGTATGCAACATCCCTTATCTCTCTTATATCCCTACCTATCCTATTTTTTTGATTGGAGCCATAGGCTAACAGATAGTCAAATAAAAACTCATCCATTTAACTGGATTGTCCCAAGCTCACTAATTATTGAGAATTGTCTAGCCAAAGGTATAGAGCTTAAATATGAATTATAGCTCCCCTACTTAAAGAACAATACTAAGGAGGTGAAACATGTCCTGTAACACCCCTATTACTATAATCAATATGATGAGTTTTAAACAGTAGATTTGAACCACTAAGCATTATTCTCTTTAAGACTCTTTCAATTCCTAAACTCAAGACAGGACTCGAACCTATAGTTGAGTAGGTTTTTTCAAATAATTTAAACTTTTTAAAACTATCATAAAGTGGTTTATAACATCTTCATAACTCATCATTTCTTAATTCCCTTTTGTCAGAGTATTCAAGCATCTCTCTACTTATTACCCTTATGTCGTAGTTTGGTTATGAACTTTTTGGTGTATAGATGCCCTATTCTATTTTATTTACCGAGTTAGTTAGCAACCATTCACTTACTATACGTCTGTGAGGCTGCTGTCACCATTACTACTACTAGTATTGTAGTTATGATCTTAAGTTATACACAACATATACAAGATACAAAACAAATAACCAATAATAATTCTCAATGTTCTAGTCACATTCTTTACTCGTCTGTGTCTACCTTCTTGCCCTTCGAGCAGCTTGCCTTTACTGTAGTTTAGTTATCAGAAAGGGATGAGACTCAAAAGAATCTTAGTAGTAACAGCAATCACTTATATGATATGTAAATACATAGAGAATGTTAAACAATTATCGCATAGGCATACTCAATTATCACATCAAACAGATTCAGCAATAAGCAGCCATCACATCATACATAAGACCTACCTATCCTCGCAATGCCAATGATTAAATTATACATGTAAAGTAATACTTAAGTTATAAGAGAGAGTTGCTACCTTTGCCTTTTTCAGTCTTGTTCTTGTATTGATTTCTCACACTTAGGGTAGATATCAAATCCTATAAATTAGAATTTATAGACGACGAGTTATTACCTATTATAATTCTTTCATAATTCAAACTCTTATGTTGGTTATCATTAGGATCAATTCACTAAGTCAAACAATATATTAAAGTGGCCAAACTATCACAAGGGGCTAATTTCTACCATTAGAGTTCAAAGAAATTACATTGTGCCATTAACTACAATCTGCCAAAATTTTCAACCCACTTTGAAAAGTCATATCTTTATCTACAAAAGTCCAATTGTAGTGGTTCCAAAGGCTATGTGACCCTTATTAAGTCTAGTTTTAGAGAAAAATATTGCCCCTAGCCAATTGGATGAACAACATTCTAGAATTACCATTTATTGGACACTATCTAGAAACATACAAGTTTTCATATAATCAACTTTAAAAATACATAACTCTTAGTGTACAGCTTCAAATGACCTATGTAACCTATAAAATTAAAGCTTATTAAGTCCACTTTTATATGCAAAATATCATAGGCATTGGACACCACTCAATTACTAAAAATGCAATGCAAACCATTGCCATGCAGAGAAACCCTAACTGGACAGCAACATTGTAACTTTTTAATTTGTGTTCCAATGACCTAGAATTTATAACCAGGAGCTATTTCTATATAGTTTTTCATGTAGAACATAATGGTAATATCAAAATGATCAAATTCCCATTGATTCTTAATATCCTATTCAGACCAGAAATTAGGGTTTGATGCCAAAAGTTACCAATTCATATTTCAACCACCAAACTTATTTTATTTGCATCCAAAACAAAATATAATCACATGTATATAATGAAATATTCATGAATCCTAACAAACCCTTAAAGGGTGAAATTAGGACAGAAATTCACACTCCAAAATTCTTAACCAATCAACACAATATATACATCAAAATAGAGCTCTTATTTACGTCTTTCACTTTCCTAGGCTCTTTCTTTGATTCCTTAACTTTGGATTTTGGAAGATGACTCAAAATACCACCCCTTGACAATCTAAAATCATAGAAATGAAGCTCTCATCAAGAGGAACAATGTTTATGAAGAGATTTTGAGCTCAAGAGGTGGATTTCAAGGTGAAAATCAAGGTTAAAACTCACCTTTTTGTTCTTGTCTTCAAGATAGCTTGGTTTTCTCTTTCCTCTTGCTTATGGTTGACTTTGTGAGCTTGAACAGAGAGGGAAATTGTGTTTTAATTAATCCACTTCAGCCCCTTAGTATCACTTGGCCGAAATTCACTTTAAGAAAAAGAGAAAAATCCATGTGTCAAAATGCTATGGCTTCTTGCATGTTGTGTGGTTATTTGTCTAACTATGGTTGGGTTCACATTGAGCTAGCTTCTCTTTCCTCTCCTATTCCTCACTTGACCGAAACCCATCTTCAAAAGAGGGTGGAATTGTTGACCAACATGCTCTTTCAAGGTTGCTTTTGGTTAACATACCAAGTTAAAGCCTAATCATAACCTTGATTGACTTTTCCTCTCTTCTTCTTCCTTTGCTTTTTACTTGGTCATTGATTTAAAGTGGCTTTAAGTCTTTTTCTCTTTCTTTCCCTTGGCTTAGACGAAAATGCTTCAACAAATGGGAAGGAAAATGTTGACCAAATATTCTTGCAAACTCACTTTTCAAGCCTAGCTACAATTATGGACTTTTCAAATGGAAAAGTGAAGAAGTGTATTAATTAAATTATCTTTCCTTCTTCTTCTAGCCTTGGACGTTTTTAATGGCTTAAAGGGAGAGAAAATTTTCTTTTCGTTACAATAATTACTTCTTACTTTTGAAGAGAAAATCTTGATCCTTTATTTTGTCTTCCAACTTTAAGCTCAAGATCAAGTGGCAATTATCTCTTTTGCTCTTGCTTATGGCAATATTCACTAAGTTGCCATTAATTCTTTTCATTCTTTTTGTCTCTATTCCTTTCTTCTTCTAAGATGCCATTTGTTACAATCCAAATTTTTATTCACCAAATATATTGTGATTATTAGAGGAATTCAATAAAATGGTGAATATTCATGAATTCTAAATTTATGAGTTTATAAATTTTCATTTTCATGAGAATTGGGCGAAAAATTATGGAATTAATTGAAGAAGCCCAATATTGAGGCTCAAAAATGGAGGAATAATAGAGAATAATATTTGGTCCAATAATGAAAGGAAATTGGCCAAAGAAAAAGGAGAAAAGGAATTAAATTAAAAGGTAATGGTAAAATCGTAATTTTTCCAATTTAGCGCAAAATAAATTGCTTTCCAATTAATTGAAGGTAATTTCAATTAATTAATGAAAATAAATGTGAAATATATATTTAGAATATTTTGGTCAAATAAATATAACTTTATGGAAAATTGGAGCGCATGTGCAAATTTGACCAAAATTGTGACATAAGGTGTACATGTGACTTGAACAAGTTGTGAAGCCAATTTTGACTTAAAGGAAGAACCCTTGGGACACCATTACATGTAACAAGAAGAGGGAAAGACTTAGTTGAATTTCATTTAGGCTTGTGACCCACTTACATGCACATAAAGTTTATGTACATAAAAAGTCAAAATTGTGAATTTTGCTAATTAAATAATTAAGGAAAATTATGTCATAAAGCAATATGATAAAAAATCATTTTTCCTTCATCTTCCTTAGACAAAACCGATGCCATTTGTGCTTAAGAGAGAGAGAAAGCTTGCTTGGAATCTTAGAGAGAAGGAGGAAGAAAAGTTGCAAGGTGATTTGATTTCTTCAGTAAATTGGTTCCTAACTTGTGTAATCCTTCCTCTAACCATCTCTTCTATGTGATTCAAGGTGCTTGAAGCAAGAATTTTAGTGTTGTTGGAGCTAGGGTTTCGGCAAGCAAGGGAAAAGCCAGAAGAAAGCCAAGGTGACTTCTTAAACTTTAATCTTTGGTTATTCTAGTTGTTGTGGTTAGTTTAAATGATGAATTTCTATTGGGAAAATGTTGAACCCTAAATGTTATGCTACCCAAATTAAGTCTAAATAGTATTTATAACAATTAAATAGTTAATAAAGTGATTAGGAGTCGGAATTGGAAAACGCCAATTTCTCCTGAAGAATCCTAGGTTTTGGCCAGTGTTGTTTGGAGGGGTTAGAGTTAGATTTTGGATAATATGATGATTCCATGGTTTTCAAGGGGGAAAATTAGATGGGGTTACTTGTAAAATCCTATATTTCAACTAAGGGTTAATCACTTTAAAAGTGGGTGTGATGAGAATTTGGTTGTTTTTAGTGATTTCAATGGCTTCCTTTTGAAAATTTGTATAAGGAGAGTGTTTGTTGTGAAATTGGAACCATTAGGAGTAATTGTGCAAAAGTTGGAAATTATGTCCATTGAAACTCTATATAGGGCAGTCAGTTTGTATGAACGTTTTGAATGGGCAAATGGTGTCTAAAAATTCTAAAACTTTCTAATCTTAAATTTCACATGCCAAGATTCAAAATGGACATATAATTTGTGTCAATTTGATTTGTGAGCTAAGAGTTATGATTTTCCAAAATTTGGGATTGAAACTGGAATATGTTTTGGAGCATTATGGACTTTTGTGCAATTCTGTATTTTTATGGTTATGAATTGCATTGATCCATATTTTTCTAGTAAAGAGGGCTTAAATAGATTTCCATTGGCTTTAGGATCACCCCGTTTTGATTTTTCTAGAATTAGTTATAATTTTTCAAAGTCTGGACAGAAATCTGCCAAATTTTGTAAAAATCTGAAATTGTTGGAAATTTAGTAAATAATTAGAAAATAATATTATATCATATTAAATCATCATCCACCTCCTCCATCAGCCCCAAAACCCATGCCTAGTGCTACAACAAGAAAGAGAAAGAGAAGAAATCTCGCGAGGTAGGTTGCTTTCTTCGATGAATTTGTACCTAACACATATAACCTTGTTCCACAACTTCTCTTCATGTATTGTAAGGTGTTGGAAGCAAAAATTTGGGTGTCCTAAGGCTAGGGATTTTAGCTATTTTGAGAAAAGCCAGTTGGAGCTTAAGGTCACTTCCAAACCTTCGTATATTGACTATTTTGGCTGTTGTGGACAATTTAATCGGTGAAATTTTGTCGGATTGTGTTTGGTTTGAATTTTTGGAAATAACATGACCTAGGGGTTATGTTGCTAAAATTGGGTCTAAATGGTAGTTGTAACCTAATTCAGTAGTTAATAAAGTGGTTAGGAGTTGAAATGAACTCGTCTGTGGAGTCAGATTTGAAAAACCCTAATTTCCCTAGAGTTTCTCAGATTTCGGTTAGTGTTGGATTTTTAATGATTTGATAGTTCCATTGAGTTCTGGAGTGAAAATTAGCTGGGGTTATAGTTGGCCATTTTTTGGAAAAGCCCAAAAACGCAAAATTACGAAAACGCCCCTAAAACTCTAGAATAAGGGCTGTCAAGGGTATTTTTGTAATTTGACAATGAATTTGGTAATTCGAAGTCCCGAAATGGATTTCTTGGGCGAAAATATGTAAGAATAGCCCATGTCAAAATTTCGGTAAAAGTAAAATCGTACTGGGTACAGCCGGGCCGGGTCCCGAAGGCATTTTGGTGAATTTTTATGATAGACTCGTATAACCACCAGAAACACTATGTAAGTGTCTAAACTAGTACATTTGACATTTTAAGGCCAAGTTGAAAACCCGGGGGATTGGCACTCGAATCGAGGCACACAGTTCGAGCTGGAAAAGGTCTATGGTAGGGAACTTATTTCTCCTGTATGTATTTGATATTTGTGCTGGTGTATTGATGCATGTTATTACTTTCCTTGATTATGTGAAACATATATGAATGATTGAAGCTCTATTTCTGCTTATACTGTGGCCATAGTTTTGTTGAACGAAACATTGAGCACGCAGATATGTCATTATGTTAGCATGTGTTTAAGTAATACAAGCATGTCATGTATTAGCACTTATCTTGCATACATATTGGTATTTGTTTTCTACTAAGATTCTTTCGAATATCACCCTCCCCTACTAACAATTTAGACAAGTGAAGACAAAATCTATTCTGAGAACAAAGAAAAGAATTGTACGAAGGGATTGCGGTGGTAGAACGAAGACAGGAATATGTCTCTATTTCACTCGGGTGAACCCCTATAGGGAATTTCTGTAATCATGCACATATTATCAGTATATTTATTCTATTCCTGTGTTGCCCACGAACAGCATATTATTTTCTGTAAAAACTCTAGTAAAAGTGAAATTAAATAAGGGCGTGAGATTTTGGTATTAGAGCTTTAAGCGGTTCTGGAAGAGCCCAAGAGGTTCTGGCATAGGGGCAGTTTTAGCAACAAGATGGTATACTAATATGGTCTTGATTATACAGTGCTAGGAAATATGCACGGATGGGAGGTACTAAATGAGGGTATCTTCTTGATTTGTGAATTAGCCCAAAGAAATAGCAAGTACCGAAGGGTAGCTAATGGTGCAATACTAGACAAGAATGGTCTAAGGATGTTGTGAAACCTGAGGAAGTAGGTATAGCAAATGCCAAATGCAGTCCACGTATAGTATTTTGACAACCGGAGATAGCCGGCATATCTTTTGAGAAAAGGGTAATAATGGGGTATCCGTGGACAGAAGCAGTAGAAGCCAGTATCTATGTTTGGGCATGGGTATGTGAAAGTTAAGTGTACTCAACCCAGGGAAATCCTTGGATGGGTGACCCCTGGGAAGTGAGTTGATAGGGACATGGAGACTTGAGACATAGTGAATTGTTTTAAGGTTTCTCTATGACTAATAATCATCTTAATTAGACTATTTAAAGAATGTTTAAATGTACAATGCGATGATATAAGTATTGATTTTAATACAGAACATTTCTGTTGTAGTGAGTACTGCCAGAAAGATCCATTTGATGGGGTTATGGAAATTTGAGGCATAGTAAATGATTTGCGGTTTCTCCATGCTAAGTGATGATCTTTAGGAACATTGTAGGGTTAAAGGAATGTAGATATGATATACGGTGCTATATGATAAGTGGTGATTATACCGTATATGGATTATAAAGGATCCAAACCGATGATACTGAAGTTTGGGAGTAGGTCTAAATTAGATATAAGCTGAAATGACGCTTAGGTCGAAATGTGAATTGGTTGCACTCTGGTTCTAATGCATGATAAAAGTTTGAACTTTGTGAACCTTGTGTATAGTGTTAAACCTTTAGTAGTGGGTGGTGTAACACCCTGCCCTTAATCATGTAATTATAATTCGATATTAAATAATTAAAGTAGATTAGAGACCTTCGGATAACTTAAACTCGTTTCAATCTCCTACTTTGTAGTAGGGTTTTCACAAAATCATTCAAAATCTCTTTCCTGTTCCTGGTCTCCATTTCAAAATTCGAATATAATCACCTGTGCAGTTTATCTACATTCACGTATGATAGAGTGTAAAACCAATTCCCCGGCAACTCTCGGGTTCTATACATATATAACCTGAGGTTTAAGTATCCACTAGGGGATTACATCCAAAATCGAATATACTATTCATATTTCAGATTATACAGTAATCCCGAATTCAAAAGAAATAACCAACATTTCCAAAATCAACTATACCCCTAAGGGTCCTAAGTGCTCCGGGTCGGCCTCTTCTCCTTTGAGCCACATGCCCTGTCTGAAAGGTTAGTCATAGGAAGGAATGAGATTCGAGAGAATCTCAGTAGTAACAAACAACTCATACAATGTATAAATACCAAGCATGTATATAAATCACAACCAGCAATAACAGCAACATCAATCTCAAAGATACATGGTTTTCACCACAAACGACAGCACTCACGGCTGTATACACAATACGATAGCTCTCGCTGTAATCTTCATCACGACAGCTTACGCTGTAATCACAATAACGACAGCTTGCGCTGTAAACGATAGCTATCACCAGCTGTAACCACAGCAGCATCAAAGAAATCATCACAGAACCATGATAACACACACATACAAAGCATTACACACAGTATAAGAGAGAGAGAGAGAGAGTCACTACCTAATCCTTTCCTGACGTCCTTCAGCGCAGTTGGCTCACGAGGGCGGCAAATATCAAAGCCTATAAACAAAATCAAGAATGGTGGATTAATTTCCTACCCCTAATTCCTACTTTCAAACACTTAGAATAGGTTCCATATGAGTCTATAATGAAAATTTACAAAAGTACCCCCGGGGACCCGGCCTGGGCCCGCCATACCCGGTCAGGTTGCACTTTTCCCGAAATTCTAATCTGGGCTATCCTAACATATTTCTGCCCAAGGAATCCATTTCCGTACTCAGAATTATCAAATTCAATGTCAAATTATGAAATTGACCTTGGCAGCCCTACTTTTAGGGTTTTAGGGGTGTTTCCGTAATTATGCTTTCTCGGCCTTTTTTGAAAAAGTGCCCAACTGTAACCCCACCTATTTTCGCCCACTGAATCCAATGGAATCATCAAATCATTGAAAATCCAACTCTAAGACCCATTTACAGCCTTGGCCGAAATATACATGTTCTCCGGGAAAAATTGGGGTTTTACGATTTCGGCTCCGTAAACGCGTTCCTTTCTACTCCTAACCACTTTATTCACTATTACATTAGGTTATAACTACCATTTGAACCAAAATTGGGCAGCATAACCCTTAGGAAACTCAATTTTCAAACTTTAAAACCAATGGCAATCCGGTGAAATTTCACCGATTAAATTGCCCACAGCAGCCAGAATAAGCAATATACGAAAGTTTGGAAGTTACCTCAAGCTCTCTCTGGCTTTTCCCAAATTTGGCTGAACCCTAGCCTCTTTGAAACACCAAAGTTTTAGCTTCACAACCTTAAAGAATAAAGAGGAGTAGCTTAGCGTCGGAATTATACGCGTTAGGAGCTAGATCGTCGGAGAAATAGGCTTACCTTGCGAGATTTCTTCCTCTTCTTCTCTCTTTTCTCCAAGCTCTCTTCACGTCTTTTTTTTCTCTGAAATGGGTCGGGAATGGCTGATCAAGATGATGGAATTGCTTTTAATTCCATGTTGATGTCACCTTACCACATGATGATGTCATAATTTCTAATTTCACATTTTCGGATTTTCTGGCAGATTTTCTGCCCAACTTTGAAAAATCATAACTAATTCTAGAAAAATTTAAATGAGGTGATTCCAAAGCCAAATGAAAGATATTTAAGTCCTATGCATAGGAAAAATATTGGCCATTACTGAAAATCACCACAAAATTCCCAGAATTTCAATCTTTGCATACTGTTCCAGAAAATAATTAATTTCGCTGGGCAAACTTCAAAAATCCAAAAATCTTAGGTCACAAATCAAAATGATACAAATTATATGTTCATTGTGAAGCTTGACATGTGAACTTTAATACTGAAAAATTTCATAATTTTTAGACACCATTTGCCTATTTAAAACGTCCATACAAATTGGCTGCCCTGTACAGAGTTTCAATGGACAGAGTTTTCAACTTTTGCACGATTGTTCCCAATGGTTCCAATTTCACAATAAACACTCTCCCCACATGAATTTTCACAAGGAAGCCATTGGAATCATTAAAATATCCAAATTCCCATCACACATTCTCCAAAAGTGTTTATTCAACAATAATTATATCCACTTTTAAAGTCATTAGCCCTTAATCACTTTTTGGGATATTACAGGTGGAGGATATTACCCAAATATTGTGAAGGTTAAAATAGGCACTATTAATCTTGATTCTTAGTAAGTCTATTGGGTATATTTGAGGAAAATAGTTTTCAATTTATGTGATGTTGAGGTTCTAGATTTCATGATAAACCTAAAATTTAGGTTAGAGACCCTAGACTATATGATATTACATGCCAGTGATGTTATAGTAGACCAGTGTGTCCAAAGGCCCCAAGACCTAGGGGACCTGTATGCTCTTAGGCTGGCAAATATTCTCAGATTTATGTTGGGTTAGTGATGATCCGTGGAAATGAGGCAAGTAATTTCCTGGCTCAGCTAATGTTGAGGTTCTATGTATTGAATTGCGATCAAAGGATCAAACTCAATAGTTGAGCTTATTCTTGGGAATTTGACTTGACTAGGATGGTCTGATGTACTAGAAATGAGTACCAAAATGAATCGAAATGTGTCTAAGGTATCCCGAGGTTACTAGTTCTTAATCTAGCATTGGGATAGAATTATTCTACGGAGGATTTGGATCAGAGAGGGCTACCTACCAAGAGTTCTGATTGGATAGGGCTACCTACGATGAAATCTGATCAGAAAGGGCTACCTAAGGAGAATTATGACCGAAGGGGCTAACTAATCAATTGACTGAGTGAAGTATTGAGTACAGTACCATAGTATGGAGCCACTATGATGACAAACACTAGTGTGCAGCTACCATGACAGCGATTCTTAGTGTGGAGCCGCTGTAATGACGAACCCTAGTGTGCAGCCCCCTTGATGACAAACCGTAGAGTACAGTAGCGCGTGAAGTTGAATCGTAAAATAGAGCTCTAGGAACATTTGCTCTTAACGTCGTGTTGGTTATGGCTTCTGGAAGTAGAACTTCGGGGCTATGTTATTTTGTAGGAAGGGCTTCTGGAGGATCCCAGTTTGATTTTGCGGTGTACTGTGATGTGTTGTGAATAAGCAAGGGTTTAGGTGTGCCCTACCCAGCATGATTGATGGTGTGTATTGTGTTATGAATAAGCTAAGATTGAGGTAGGACTTGTGCAGTAGAGCATAGCTAGTTCAGTTGATGGTGAATTCGACTACATGATCGGGGGTTCTCACTTGTAAGGGCACTTACCCCTACAGCGGAAGAGCAAGGCCGAAAGGCGATGCATAAAACTTGAGTCTGTTGCAAAGCTATGTGTATATTCATTTGAGTTGTATCTATTAGGATCGGCAGGCACAGTGGAAGAATTTTAAAATTTTACCAATTATAATCGAGGATCGATCAACGGCGTTTAAACCAAGTTAGAAGGATTCATACCTTTTATGATTCAGGGTTTTCACGATCTCTAGGAGCCAACACGTCATGTCCGCTCCCTCTACCGGTATCCACACAAATGCTCTCCAACCAAAACTGCGTGCTAACGCCTCTAATGTCTCCTAGGGTTTTCCTTGTGGCTCTTAATTCTCATATGCATATCAATATATCTGCTCTTTCAAGTTTATATCCTATGAAGGCTATTTTCAAATTTCAAAATTAATCATCATTAATTTCAAAATTAATTAACTATTAATTATCTTGATGAGCTAATTAAATAAATTCAGTTTAAATTAAATTTGTCCGATAGTTTTAATTTAACCTATTTATTTAATCCAAATAAAGAGCCATTAGATTTAATTTATCTTTATAAATTAAATCGAGATACTATATCTCTATCATGTTAGTTATTAAATTTAATATATCTTAATAAATTAAATTTAAAACTAACACAATATAATAATATCATATAATATATATATACATATATATATATATATATATATATAAGATATATATTTTTTGAAAATATATATCTATATAATATTATTAATGAATTTTATATTATAAATATATAAATATAAAATTCGTCCACCCTAAATTAAACATTATCTCATGTTGGACCATTCTTGTGTGCGACCCTGTAGGCCCATATGAAGTTGGCAGTGGGCCAATAACTATACTAACACAAAACTCGCAAGCGGCCTCTAGCAAGACATTACGACTACCCAATTCATATGAGGATCGTTATCATGATACAACCTGTCATACAACCATGTCACGTCCCTTTTGTCACACGATATATCGATCAAGGATAAGGCATAGATAATGTCATCCTCTTGTTCCTGACCATTACTTTCTTGATTCCTGAGTAGCCTAATAATAGAGACGAAAACTCCTTTCCATCATAGTATGACCATACATTTCTCAGACTCACTCATCGAGGGGCCCACTAATATCTCTCTACTAATGTGAGGGACAAATTCCATCTTGATCATTCATATTCCTCTGCATGAAAAACCACCAAGCCCGATCGTAGCCTTTATCATCACCTGGTCAAAAGTGACTTTTGACTAGTTCAAAGCTTAGCAACTCTCATGTAGGAATCCATGATGACCTCAGGTCTAAAGGCATTGTGACGTGGTTATACATGAGAAAAGCTTATGAATTGATCCATGTAGCTTTCTCTTAGTGGGTCGGTCCAGCACCTTGTACTCTTGTAAGTGCCAAAGACTTTGATTCGTATCTCCATATCTTATCAAAATCATACTGATCTTGTTTCATCTCTGCTCCCGCATAGATGACCGACCAGGGACATTTAGGACAATCTTTATGAATTATCCAAGTATACAATTATCACAGTTAACATGCAAATAATATGATAACAGAATAGAGAAATTTCATTAAAATAATGTTCAAAGTACAATGATTGGCCCTTAGGACACAATTTCCAACAGTATCATCATGACAATAGTCCTCCGATAGCTAACAACGGTTTAGGTGATTGTGGCATGCATCCCTAGCGGTGAAAGAGGATGAGGGTAGGGTGTAACAATGTGTATTTCTATGCCAATAGTGCTCCGATAGCTAACAATGGTTCGGGTGTTTGTAGAGTGCATCCCCAACAGTGAAAGAGGATAAGGGTGGTGTTAGGAGTTTGAGACTCCCGGTAGGCTGCCTGGAAAGAAAAGACTGAGACTTTAGGTGATTCGTTACAGTAGGGTGCTTTAGATAGAAGAGATTGAGATTCAGGAGTAGCCCGATGTTATTGTTAATACCCAAAGTCCTGGTTATCACTAGCGAAGTCACTGGTAGGTATACAGGTAAGGGTAACAACGTAAAAGTTGATACGGTGAAGTGATATAGTTGTTAATGTCCAAAAGTCTCAGTTACTACTAGCAAAGTACTGGTGGGTGTACGGGTGAAGGTAATGCTGTGAAGTTTTGCAAACAACGAAAGCTGTCGTTATACAGCACAAGCTATCATTATTGTGATTACAGTGAAAGCTGTCATTATACAGCATAACCTATTGTTATTGTGAATATAGCGCAAGATGTCATTATACAGTGGAAGCTATCGTTATTGTCATTACAGTGAAAGTTATCATTATACAGCAAAAGCTGTCATTATACAACGCAAGCTATCGTTATTGTGAATACAGTGCAAGCTGTCGTTATACAGGGCAAGTTATCGTTCTTGTGATTACAGTGAAAGTTGTCATTAATCAACGAAACTTGTTGTTACTGTGAATACAGCGCAAGCTGTCGTTATATAGTGCAAGCTGTCATTTTTTTAATTACAATGAAAGCTGTTGTTATACAGAAAAGTTGTCATTATACAATGTAAGCTATCATTATTGTGAATACAGTGTAAGCTGTCATTATTGTGAGTACAACAAAAGTTGTTGTTATACAGCACAAACTGTCATTATTGTGATTACAACAAAAGCTGTCATTATACAGCGCAAGCTATCATTATTGTGATTACAGTGAAAGCTGTCGTTATACTGTAAAAGATGTCGTTATTTTGATTATAGTGAAAGATGTCATATTGTGTATACAGCTGTGAGTGCTGTCATTTATACGTAGTGAACCTATGGTACTTTGAGTTACTCCCAGAAGGAGTGATTAGATTTACCAGAGTGGTGGCATATGCCTCCCAACTTCATGTAACTATTGTACTAATGCAACAAGGGTCTATGTATAGTGATGGTGTTTTATCGCTATTGTGCATATTGGCGATTACTACTGGCAGCAATTGTGTTGTACGATAATAGTGTTTTGTGGCAATCTTACGTTGTGATGATTGCATTTGCATGGCAATTGTGTTGTATTGATATATATGTTAAGTTATGGCATTGTTGCCATTATGAGGTGGCGGTAGAGCAATATTACAACAGCTAAAGTCCCAAGTGGTATAACAGATTTCAAGGATGAAATTTATTGTACAGGGGAGAAATGTAATATCCCGAATTTTGATTAAGGGTTAATAACTTCAAAAGTGGATGTGATGAGAATTTGGTTGTTTTAGTGATTCCAATGGCTTCCTTATGAGAATTCGTGTGGGGACAGTGTTTGTTGTGAAATTGGAACCAATAGGAACAATTGTGCAAAAGTTGGAAATTCTGTCTATTGAAACTTTGTACAGGGCAGTCAGTTTATATGAACGTTTTGAATAGGCAAATGGTATCTAAAAATTCTAAAATTTCCAGTCTTAAATTTCACATGCTAAGATTCAAAATGGACAGATAATTTGTGTCATTTTGATATGTGAGCTAAGAGTGATGATTTTTCAAAATTTGGGATTGAAACTGGAATCTGTTTTGGAGTAGTATGGACTTTTGTGCAATTCTGTATTTTTCTGGTTATGAACTGCTTTGATCCATATTTTTCCAGTAAAGAGGACTTAAATAGATTTCCATTGGCTTTGGGATTACCCCATTTCGATTTTTCTAGAATTAGTTATGATTTTTCAAAGATAGAAATCTGCCAAATTTTGTAAAAATCTAAAATTGTTGGAAATTTAGTAAATAATTAGAAAATAATATTATATCATATTAAATTATCATCCACCTCCTCTATCAACCCTAAAACCATGCCCAGTACTGCAACAAGAGAGAGAAAGAGAAGAAATCACATGAGGTAGGTCAATTTATTCGGTGAATTCGTACCTAACATGTATAACCTCTTTCCTAAGCTTCTCTTTCATGTATTGTAAGGTGTTGGAAGCACAAATTTGTGTGTTCTAAGGCTAGGGTTTTCAGGAATTTTGAGAAAAGCCAGAGGGAGCTTAAGGTAACTTCCAAACCTTCATATATTGACCATTCTGGTTACTATGGACAATTTAATCGGTGAAATTTCACCAGATTGTCATTAGTTTGAATTTTTTGAAATGACATGGCCTAGGGTTTATGCTACCAAAATTAGGTCCAAATGGTAGTTGTAACCTAATTAAATAGTTAATAAAGTTGTTAGGAGTAGAAAGGAACACGTCTGTGGAGTCGGATTTGGAAAACCCCAATTTTCCCTGGAGTTTCTAAGATTTTGACCAATACTAGAAAATGGTCTTAGAGTTGGATTTTTAATGATTTGATGGTTCCATTGAGTTCAGGAGTGAAAATTAGATAGGGTTAAAGTTGGTCACTTTTTCGGAAAAGCCCAAAAAAGCATAATTATGAAAACGCCCCTAAAACCCTGAAATAAGGGCTGTCAAGGGTATTTTTGTAATTTGACAATGAATTTGGTAATTCTAAGTCCGGAAATGGATTCCTTGGGCAAAAATATATAAGAATAGACAATGTCAAAATTTTGGGAAAAGTACAATCGAACCGGGTACGGCGGGACCAGGCAGGGTGCTAGGAGCATTTTGGTAAATTTTTACGAAAGACTCGTATAACCACCAGAAACACTATGGAAGTCTCTAAACTGGCACATTTGACATTTTAGGACCAAGTTGAAAGCCTGAGGGATTGGCACATGAATCGAAGCACAGGTTTGAGGTAGAAAAGGTCAAAGGTAGGGAATTTACCTCTCCTGCATGTATTTGATATTTGTGCTGGTGTATTGATGCATATTATTGCTTTACTTGATTATGTTAAACATATATGAATGATTAAAGCTCTGTTTCTGTTTATACTGTGGACATAGTTTTGTTACATGAAACATTGAGCACTCAGATATGTCATTGTGTTTGCATGTGTTTATGTAATGCAAGCATGTCATACATTAAGCATTTATCTTGCATGCATATTGGTATTTGTTTCCTACTGAGATTCTCTCGAATCTCATCCTCGCCTACCAACAATTTAGACAGGTGAAGACAAAATGTATGCTGAGATCGAAGAAAAGAACCGTATGAGGGGATTGCGGTGGTGGAACGAAGATGGGAAGATGTCTCTGTTTCACTCGGACAGGTTTAGACACCATAGTAGCAATGTGCGACTACATTGATAGTAATTATTATGTACAAACCCCTATGGTGAATTTCTGTAATCATGCATATATTACCAGTAAATTTATGCTATTCCTGTGTTACCCACTGACCGCATATCATTTTTCGTGAATACTCTAGTAAAGGTGAAATTAACATAAGGGCATGACATTACTATTGATTACTTATCTAGAAAAGTCTTAAAAAGCATAACAACCAAAACACCCCTGAACATTAAGTTAGGAGCTGCCAAGGACATTCTGGTCTTTTGGCAGTAAATCTGGTAATTCTAAGGCCCAAAATAGATTCCTTACATAAAAATATGTAATAATAGCTAAGGTTAAAATTTCAGAAAAGGTACAGTTAGACCAAGTAAGTTCGGGGTCCTCGGGGCATTTTGTTAAATTTTCACAATAGACTCATATAACTACTATGAACATATTGGAAATGCCTAAAATAGTACATGAATGGGTTTTAGCCTAATTCTTGTACATTTGACATTTTAGGACTGAGTTGAGAACCTAAGTTGTTGGCACGTATATCGAGGCACACACTTCAGAGGTGAAAAAGGTTAGGGTAATGACTTTATCCTTCATGCATTATGCCATGGTTCATATGTTTTGTGGTTTACCATTGTTTGTGCTTTCATTGATCAACATGGTTTGCCAGGAAGGGGCAGTTGTTGGAAATTGTGCTCTAAGGCTAATCATTATACTTTGAACATTATTAATTTAATGAATTTTCTCTATTATATTTTTGTATTATTCTCATGTTCACTATGACGAATGTATCCTTGGATAAACATTAAGATTGTACTAAATGTCCCTGGCCAGTTATCTATGCGGGATCAGAGATGAAATAAAACCAGTATGACTTTGATAAGAAATGGAGATACGAATCAAAGTCTTAGCCACTAGTAAGAGTATAAGGTACTGGACTGACTCGCTAAAAGAAAGCTTCATCGATCAAGTCATAAGCTTATCTCATGTATAACCACGTCACAATGCCCGTTGACATGAGATCATCATGGATTCTAACATGAAAGTTGCTAAGCTTTGAACTAGTCAAAAGTCATGTTTGACCGAGTGATGATAAAGGCTATGATCAGGCTTGGTGGTTTTTCATGCAGAGGAATATGAATAGTCAAGATAGAATTTGTCCCTCACATTAGTAGAGAGATATTACTGGGCCCCTCAATGAGTGAGTCTAAGAAATGTATGGCTATACTATAATGGAAGGGAGTTTCTATTTCTATTGTCAGACTACTTAGGAATCTAAAAGGTAATGGTCAGGAATAGGAGGATGACATTATCTATACCTCATCCTTGACCTAAATATCTATGACAAAAGGGACGTGACATAGTTGTATAATAGGTTGCATCGTGTTAATGATTCTTATATGAATTGGGTAGTCGTAATGTCTTGCTAGAAGTTGCTTGCGACTTATGGGTTAGTACAGTTATTGGCCCACTGCCAATTTCATATGGGCCTACAAGGTCGCATACAAGAATGGCCCAACATGAGACAATGTTTAATCTAGGGTAAACGAATATTATATTATATATAATATAAAATTCATAAAAAGGAAATTAATAATATTATATATAAGTATTCTCAAAATACATACATATATATATATATATGATAATATTATTATATTATGTTAGTTTTAAATTTAATTTTATTAGATAAATTAAATTTAATAACTAACATGATAGAGATATAATATCTCAAATTTAATTATAAGGATAAATTAAATCTATTGACTCTTTATTCGGATTAAATAAATAGGTTAAATTAAAACTGTATGACATATTTAATTAAACTGAATTTATTAATTAGCTCATCAAGATAATTAAGGGTTAATTAATTTTGAAATTAATCAAGATTAATTTTGAAATTTGAATATAGCCCTCATGGGTTATAAAAATTGATGGAGCAGAAAAACGCATATACAGATGAGAATTTAGAGCCGCAAGAAAAAAACCCTAGGACACATTGGATACACAAGTACGTAGTCCATGTTCGAGTAATATTTGTATGGATATCGGTAGAGGGAGTTGATCAATGTATTGGCTCCTGATGATCGAAAACCAAGAACGCACGAAAAGAAAGGTACAATTCTTCCTAACTCTGTTTAAATACCATTGATAGATCCTCGATTGGGATTAGTTAAATTGTCTAAATTCTTATGCTATGCCAGTCGATCCTAATAGTAGTGTGCCGGGAAAGGGAAGCTAGTACAAGAAGTGCACTCTTACCTGGTTGTTGAGTAACAACCCAACCAAGGTACACGAATAGTGGTGGTTAAGCCCTATCCCATGTATACTTATTTTTATATTGTTCATTAATTGGCACATTCATGGTGCATACCATATTTACTTACGCATTTCACATGAACGATTGTATATTGCCACTAGGATTCCTTGGAATCTCATCCTTTTTCATAAATGATAATGTGCCAGTGGGTACTAGCGGATCCAAAGGCAAGGTGATTGATATAGGAAACTGATGACGCCGACCCTGATTCTTTATATATAGTCCTTATTTTTGGATATTTTGCGTAAATATTCTCAAATTCTGCACAGTTGATTCATATATGTAAAGAATTATTTTTATTAGTATATTTATACTTTTTTCTGTATGCCTGTGGATTTAAGCCTTATTATTACTCTACACGTATCAAAATGTAAACGGGTGTTGTCACTATTCCCTCTCTTTTGGATCTAAGTTAGGCTTTAGATCCTATTTGACTTTAGATATAGGGGTTGGGTATGATCCCTTGACTATTTAGAACTAAATCCCATACTTTAGTTTCCAAAAACTAGTCTCTAAAAGTCATTATGGTTCTTGGACATTCTTGGCACTCTTCTTGAATTGGGCTTAATAGTCTACTTTATTCAGGCTTATTCTCTAGCCTTTAGTACTAAAATTTGGGATATTACATGTCCCATAGCTCTAATGCCCTCCCAGTTAAAGGAAGACATAGAAGAAAAGGCTCTAACAAGTGCCATCCACTGTGCACTGAGTGATAGCATACCACATGGTAAATATGTTCATGATACAAATCTTTCCTTCTCACTACAACCCATTACACATGCAAATGCAAATGCCATGACAATTATATCCAAACACTATTAAATATAGTATTAGTAAAAGTCTAAGTACAACAAATCAATTCTTTATTGATATCAATATCATTACATCACTTAATAGAAAATTTAGAGAACACACACACACACACGCACACACAGATATATATATATATATATATATATATATATTTGTGTGTGTATGTGTGTATAATTTAGCCCTTATATATTCAAAACAAAAGATAGTTTACCATAATCCAATCATACATAATTTACATGCATATAGAAGAATTTGCAGAGTTGCCTGCTGCTCCTTAGCTTACAGGTAATCACACAATTCTACAATGTCATACAAACACAAAAACATCAATATGTAACTCAAAGCTACTAAAGAACCATCTTATATCTAGTTAGAGAGTTTTCTAAGGCTATTCTATGACCTTATATCTAATTTCAGGAAACCGATCACCCTTTTTTAAGCTTCTACCTCTTTATAATTTAATTATAAATTCTTAGTAATAATAATTTATGTGAAATTATATAATTTTTTTGAAACTCAAGACTTTGGTTATAGATATGATTATGTTTAAAGGCAAAACATCATTGACCAAGTTAGAGTAGTTTAAGCCTTTATAATGGTTCGTATGAGAGAGATTAAAGAAAAGAAACGAGAAATATAGAACAAATGGCATATTTACCCTTAACACAAGTGGTAGATTCACTATTAACCCTGCTTCTCTTACTTCTTAATATAAATATTTATGAGTATATCTGTATTTAGTAATTTGACAAGAGATCATATGTACTAGAAAGGAAGGAGAACTGAGAAAAAGGGAAAAAGGACGATAGGAGAGAACAATAGAGAAATTATGAAGAAGAAAGTTAAACATGGGTAGATTCTCACATTGATATGCCTATATTTTGCTAAAGGTAAAGTGAATGGATTTATATGGGTCAACCCGAACGCAACAACTTTTGGGATTTACACATGTGGCAACCAGTAAGAGTGAGATGAAAAGGGGAATAGAGGCTAGGTTATATGTTATTTATAGGATTGTTTCATTTAGAAACTCTAAATATAAATCTTTCTTATTTGATCATATATCTTTTTTTTGTACTCCTAATATCGTTATTTGTAACATCCTAAATTTTGGTCATCAAACTTCCTTATATTCAAGGGAATAAAATGGTGAATATTCATGAACTTGGAATTTTAGAAATTAATAAATTTCCATTTTTAGGAATATTGAGTTAGAACAGATTATGGAGTTAATTCTTGGGTTTTCTAAAAAGCCTAATATTGAGGACTAAAATAGAGGAATACAAGAAAAGAATATTTGGACTAATATTAATGTTAATTTTGGTCATAGAAATTAAATATTGGAAATTGAAAGGTGAACCATGCTTCCAATGGAATTTCCTATGTGGTAGTGAGTTTGTCATATAGTTTTTGATGACCAAATGATGAGAATAATTACAAAATTTTATGGGGTGAAAGTAGACATCCTAAGCTTTAATTTGATACGTCATGGATAATTTTTGAAGCTGTATGTAAAAGTTGTGAATTTTTGAAGTTAGCCCAGAAAAATTGCCCATTTCCTGGAACAGCATCGAAAGAATTTAAATCTAGGAATTTTGTGCTTCTAATTGGCAAGGCTATACTTTTCCTTCAAACTACACTCAATAAGGGTTCTATAGTCTTTACAATCACTCCAATTCGATGTCTACAAATTTAGTTATAATTTTTCAAAATTTAGGCAGAACATCTACCAGAATTTGCTTAAATCTGAATTTGAAAATTAATTAAATAAAAATAGGAAATACCATAAAATATCATCCTCTTCCTTCCATCAGCCAAAATTGATGTCCATGAGCTGAAAAGGAGAGAAGGAGAAGAAATCTCACAAGGTAGGTCAATTTCTTCAATGAGTTCATACCTAATGTGTATAATCCTTCTCCAAAGCTTCACTTTTATGTCATTGAAGGTGTTTAAAGTAGGAATTTTAGTGCTTCAAGGGTTAGGGGTTCGGCCATAGGAAGGAAGAGCAAGAAGGAGCTAAAGGTAACTTCCAAAACTTCAAATATTGATTGTTCTTACAATTGTGAGTGATATAATCGGTGGAATTTTACTAGATTTTCTCTGTTTATGAATTTGGGAAAATTTGTGTTCTAAATGTTATGCTGCTCAAATTGATCTAAATGGTGGTTTTAACATGTTTAATAGTTAATAAAATAGTTATGAGTAGAAAGAAGCAAGCTTGTGGAGTCAAAATTAGAAAACCCCAAATTTCCCCAAGGAACTCTTAGTATCAGCTAAGTCCAATTCAGAGAGTTAGGGCTAGATTTTTCATGTTCTGACGATTCCATTAAGTTCATGAGGGAAAATTAGATGAGTTATAGTTTAAGACTTTTCTAGAAAGGCTTTAAAAAGCATAATGACCAAAACGCCCCTGAAACCCTAAAATAGGGGCTGCTAAGGATATTTTGGTCTTTTGGTAGTGAATTTGGTAATTCTAAGTCCGGAAATGGATTCCTTGGGCGAAAATATGTTAGAATAGCCCAAGTCAAAATTTCGGGAAAAGTATGGTCAGATCGGGTATGGCATAAATTTGGGTAGCACCCAAGAATCCACAAAATTCAATCAAATCACAAGATGCTAAGCTCAAAACAAAGATAAAACTTACCTCTTTCACTTTCTATGGCTTGTTCTTTATTTCTCCAACTTTGGCTCTTCTTTATAGCACCAAAACACCTTTCCTTGACAAACAAAAACCATAGAAATGAAGCTCTTGAGAGGAACAACATTTATGAAGACCTTAAGAGCTAGAGTGGTGATTTAGAAGGTCAAAATCACACAAGAAGAGCTTACCTTGTGCTTGGCTTCTTGATTTCTCTTTCTTTGGCCTCTTGGCCTAAATATTTGAGTGTTAGAGAGAGTGTTATGTTCTAATTTTTGTATTCCTTTGCCTCATAAAGACTTGGCTGAAAATTACCAAAGGAAAAGCAAAAGTTGTGGCCATAAATTCTCCTGCTTGCACAAGCCAATTTTAGTTACCATATGTGGCAATTTTACCATAGTAATTGTGTTAACTCTCCTTTCCTTTTCTCTTCCTCTTTAAGATGAAAATATGCTACCCAAATAGAGAGGAATTGTTGACTAAAGTGTGCATGAAATATTGCCTTTTGGTCAAACTTTCCAATCTTGAAATAATTGGAAAATGCCTTAGCCACAATTGTTGACTTTTCTTCTTCCTTTTACTTGGCCAATATTGCCCCATTTTTTAAGTCCAAGTTTGTGATTTCCCTCTTCCTTCCTATGTTTGGACATCCATGAGCACAAATTCAAGGAAAAACATGGGCTTTTAATTTTTATTAAGCTAATTAATTCTTTTGCCCTTACATTTTTGCCAATTGTTAAAGGGTTAAAGGCCAATTTTGCCCCGGAAGTATTCACTGGGGGCCAATTCGGGACCGGAAGTATTTTTGGGGCCATTTTTGCGCCGCAAGTTTCCACTTGGGACAATTTTGCCCCGGAAGTTTCAAATTTGGAGCAATTTTGCCCTAACGTTAGTTGACCGTTAGTTGACCGTTAGCTTGGGCAAATTTGCTCCAAATTTGAAACTTCCGGGGCAAAATAGCACCTTAACCCACACCGAGGCCCATGCCTTTGAAGGTTGAAGAGGGGAAATTTCAAATAATGACTTTGAAGGTTGAAGAGGGGAAAGGTGCTATTTTGCCCCGGAAGTATCAAATTTGGAGCAAATTTGCCTAGGCTAACGGTCAACTAAGGGTCAACTAACGTTAGGGCAAAATTGCTCCAAATTTGAAACTTCCGGGGCAAAATTGTCCCAAGTGGAAACTTGCGGCGCAAAAATGGCCCCAAAAATACTTCCGGTCCCGAATTGGCCCCCAGTGAATACTTCCGGGGCAAAATTGGCCTTTAACCCATTGTTAAACCAAATTGTGGCTTTTTCCTTTTTTTCTTGTTTTGCTGAAACTTGTCATATTTATTGGGCCAATATTTGTGCTCTTTCATGCTCCAATTGGGGCTTCATCATTAAGCCTTCAATGGAACAAAACTACTTTATGACCAAGCTCAATCATATCGTGTGTGACTACTAATTGTAATGTTTGGTCATTATATGTGCACCATATTTCACTATTCTATTCCATTAAATGCCACAAAGTGCAAGGAATTTTGGTGAATATAATTTGGGATGTTACAATCTAATTGGTGTAGGAAAAGCACAAGTACTATCCAGGGGGAAAAGCACAAGTACCACAATGGCCCAAAGGGGATCCAGTTATGAAACACAGTGCCAAGAAGGTACATTGCCTAGTATGTGGTCTTGAGCCTAGCTAAGGTATAGATAAATCGGGGTTCCAACAATGGTTGGCCCTAAATATGTACGCTTACTAATTATGATGATTATAGTATTATTATTCTATTGCATTATATAGTGCTTGACATATTTATTTGTCGCATTTTATATGACTAATTGTATATTGCTACTAAGATTCATTTGGATCTTACCCTATTGAATATTTAAAAATATTCCAGCAGAAGTTAGCGGCTTTGAGGGCAAAATGGTAAATACCAGCGTGTGAGAGTACCAACTCAAGCAGGGGCTATGGTTGGTTATCCTTAGTTTTATTTTAGTAGTTTTGGACAAATTTTTATATATTTCTTAAACCCTATGGGGATTGCTTATATTGTAACCAAGTACTCAATATTAGTATATTTGTGTTATTTTTGTATGCCTGTGGAACTATGCCTTTATTACTCTAGCAAATATCGAAATGTTAAGGGGCTTGACATTTTTAGTATCATAGCTAAAAGTGGTTTGGGTAACAGAATAGTATACTGATATGGTCTTGATTATACAGGATAGGAAATATGCACAGAAAGGGGTATCAGAGGAGTAAAACACCCTAGTTTGTAAACTAGCTTCAAGAGATCAATGAATACCCAAAGGGTAGCAAGTAGTGTGATACCAGACTGAGGATGATCTAAGGATATTATGAAACCTGAGGAAGTGGGTAAAGCCAAGGCTAGTGTACAAACCACAATTAGTATTTAGTCAGTCGAAGATAGTCACAATGACTCTGTGGAACAAAGACAGCCACAGGGTACTGGTAATCAGAAGCAAATAAAGCCGATATCTACATTTTGGCACAGGTACACAAGTTAAGCATTATGAACTTAGGAAAATCTAAGGATGGGTGACCTCTTGGAAAGTTAAGTTGGTAGGGTTTTAGAGATTTGAGAAATAGTGATTGCCTTGAGATTTCTCCATGGCTAATAATCATCTTAGTTAGATGATTTAAAGAATACTTAGAAGTATAAAGATGATGATGATGATATAAGCATTGATTTTAATTCGGAACATTTCTGTTGTAGTGAGTACTGCCTAGAAAGGTTCATTTGATGAGGCTATGGAAACTTGAGGCTTAGTGGTTGTTTTAAGGTTTCTCCATGCTATGTGATAATGTTAGTTAGTTATTACATATAGTACTAGATAGTGATTTTTAGTGTGTATGTTGGGTATGATTGAGGTAGAATGATCTTTGACTCAATTAATTTTGAGGTTATAGATCCAACATAAAATTAAGAGTTAGATTGTAATCTAAGAATCAATGTGGGCCTTAGGTTCGTACAAACACTGAAATGGCTCAAAGTTGTTTGAGGTATAAAATTTAGTTAAGAATACCCCGAGGATAATTGGGCATGATCTTGAGATTATGAAGCAATGAAAGAATGTTATATCTTGCTTCTTTACCTAGAATGTTATGTTATGATATCTGAGTAATGATTTGAGGTGATACGGGGTATTAAGAGAATGATTTAACAAATAGAATCTTGAAGCCTCTATGAGACAAATTGAGGCAGAAGAGTAGTGATTAAGCCGTATATCAAACTTAGAGGATTCGATCTAATGATACTAAAGATTGAGGATAGGTTTGAATCTGATCTAAACTAAAATAGTGCTTAGATCAAAATGTGAATTAGGTTGCACTATGGTTCTATTTCATAAAATAATTTGAAACTTGTGAACCTTGTGGATGAGGTTAAACCTTCAATAATGTTTTGAGGATATTACCTGAATATCGTGGAGGTTAGAATAAGCGCTATTGGTCATGATTCTTAGCATGCCTATTAGGTATAATTAAGGAAAGTGATTTCTAATCTGTGTGATGTTGAGGTTCTAGATTTAGTGTCGATATTTTGAGCTACTTAAGGAGTAGAGAAGAACATAAGAAGCACCTATGAGTGGTGTTAGGAAAACACTTATATGGTTTGTCTTTTAGAGCTTAAATTGCTGAATGGTGATTTTTTAAAGAATGAAATTTATCATATCCTAGTAAAATAGATACAACATTGGGTTGAAAAAGGCTAGAAAATGACCTAAACGGATACAAGGTATGATTTACCTTAATGGCAATTCAGTACAAGTAATGTATGATTCGGGTACTAGTCATTTATTTAATACATATAACTGTGTAAGACAGCTAAGCCTGAGTGTACACAAATTTCCATATGACTTGGTTGTGTCTACACCTACAGGTGTTAGACTTGTCACAGCCGAAGTCTGTTTGAATTGCATAATAAATGCCAAGAGACATGAGTCAATAGTGGATCTGATCTATCTACTGTTGTAAGGCTTAGCTATAATTCTTGGTATTGACTGGTTGATAGCAAATAATATGTTGCTAGACTTCAAAAGAAAAAGGGCCATTTACCCTAATCCGCAACCATATGGTGCTACAAAAATCAACCTTAACTTTCTTTCAGCAGTTGAAGCTAAGAGATGTCTGTATAAAGGTTGTCAGGGGTACACGGTGTTCTTTATACAATCAGAAGCTGGAACAACATTTAACAGTATCCTGTGGTGAATGAGTTTCTAGAGGTGTTTCCAGAAAATGACAATGGATTACCTCCGGATAGGAAACTGGAGTTTGCAATTGACCTTAGGCCTGAAGTGGGACCAATATCTAAAGCCCCATACAGAATGGCTTTAAATGAAATGGCTGAGCTGAAGAAAGCAGATTGAGGAGCTGCTAGAGAGAAAGGGTTTGTTCAACCCAGTGTTTCACCATAGGGAGTTCTAGTGCTCTTGTAAAAAAGAAAGATGGAAACATACAACTCTGTATTAATTATAAGGAGCTGAACAGGGTGACCGTTAAAAACAAATACCCACTTCATATAATTGATGATTTACTCAATCAGTTATCTGGTTCCAGTGTGTTTTCAAAAACTGACTTGAGATGCTCAAGGTAAAAGCAAAAGACATACCAAAAACTGCTTTTAAGATCAGATATGGCCATTACGAATTTCTTGTCATGCCATTTGGGCTGACCAATACACTTATCATGTTCATGGACTACATGAATCAAATTTTCTGTCCATATCTGGACCAATTCATAGTAGTCTTTATTATTCTGGTATACTCACGAAGTAGTACAGAACATGAACAACATTTGAGGACGTTGTTGTATACATTGAGAGATAAGAAACTTTATGCCAATATGAGCAAGTGCGAATTTTGGCTTTCAGAAGTTAAATTTATAGGTCATGTAGTCCTACAACAAGAGGTCTCAGTAGATCCCAGTAAAATAGAAGCAATACTAAACTGGAAGAGGCTAGAGACTATTTTTAAAATATGCAGTTTTCTGGCTCTTACCAGATATTACATAAGATTGATACAGAATTCCCCTAGAATAGATTCGCCTCTAACAAAGTTAACACGAAAAACTCAACCTTATATGTAGGACCATGTAACACGCTTCGTTATACCCCTTTTATTACACATGTGGAAGTCATATACTCTTAAAGGGCATCATGATTATTATTATCAGAGTGATTCTTTTGGTACAATACTCTAGTGTAGCCACATAGGGCTACTATGGTGTCTAACCCGTACAATAAAAATTCGAACACATTTTCCTGTCTTCGATCCTCCACTGCATTCCTCTCATGCAGTCCTCTTTTCTGTTCCTTGAATACTTCCTGTGTTTACCTATCTAAATGGTTGGTTAGAAGGAGTGAGATTCGAGGAATCTCAGTAGCAAACTTTTCTAATTATGCATACAAGATACAAGCTTAATGCATAACGTGCTTGCTTACATTAATTCATATTTGCATAATGGCTTACATCTGTTAGTGCAAACGTTTCACCCAATAAGGGGTTGAATTGGGTGATACCAGAAATTTCGTTACGTATAAGAAAATTAACAGAATATTTAAAGCAGTTGAGAGCAAAGAGAAATATCACCGAAGTACACACCAAGAGTTATACTGGTTCGGCCACAACCACTTTGACCTACATCCAGTCCTCAGAGTGTCTCTGAGAATTTCACTATATTCTCCAAGATTCAGTGGGTTATTGGCACCTCAGTACACAGCAAGTTCCTTCACCTGGATACTCGCTCCACCTTACACGTTGTAATCAAATCCCCAACTCAAGGTTCCATAACCTTAAGTTGTCTCAATAACAAATATTGAGTTTGTAATGAAAAACTCTCTCACAGAGAAAATATATAATCACTGAAGTATAATAAATGAGTATAAGAAAACAGAGCACAAAGAGTATATTGATCAATGTGTGATTGCTTGTTCTCAGTTGTTGTACTCTGCTCTTTTAATGCTTTATATATATTGATGATTTATAGTGTCCATTGGAAGCAATTCAAACATATCCATTAGAGTCGCGCAGTAATGGTTGATTGTTCTTTTAATTTGAAAACTATCTGTTTGCCGTAGATAGCGGTAGGTGAGCTCTCAGACGTTTTATTTGACTTTTCACTTATGGCATGATCCCTTCTTTGTTTCTCTGTAAACATTCTTAGAATACAAGTGCAATGAAGAGTTAATCATATAGATAACAAATCAATAAACATTCAATTAAAAACATGATTTCTGGACTGCCTTACTCGAGTGGCTACTCAAGTGATCATGCTCATTACTCGAGTAGTCCCTCGAGTAAACCTATCAAAAACATGGCAGAGAGTAATTCAACAGCTTTCATAAAATATTACTCGGGTAAGGCTTGGAGTAAGATACATTGCAAACCATAGCAATACCATATTACTCGAGTGCTTACTCAAGTGACCATGTCTTTTCTTCACAAGTTACTCGAGTAAGCCCTCAAGTAAATTTCAAATATGTTTGTAGATTACTCGATTACTCCCTCGAGTAATAGCGTCAAATTCTTGGTCTAGAGTACCTGTTCTTTGCTTACCTGATTACTCAAGTGACCCCTCGAGTAATGCTTCAAATAACTCTGTAGATTACTCGAGTGCTCCCTCGAGTAATGCCTTTTTCTCACCTGGGTACTCGAGTGGCTACTCAATTAAATTGTTGCATTTCTTGACAGAGAGCTACTGGAAGATTTTCTCCCTGGTTACTCGAGTGGCAACTCGAGTAATGCCTTATGCTTATGTTGTTACTTGAGTGTCTACTTGAGTAATGGTTCATAAAACTTTACAGATTACTCAAGTGACCCCTCAAGTAACTACATCCAAATGCTAGCAGTGCTTCTCTGGATGATATTCTTCATGATTACTTGAGTGACCACTCGAGTAATAGTATTCCTTACTCGAGTGCTCACTCGAGTAAACCTTTAAAGATTCTGCTAGTGATGTTTTTCCTTTGCTCTGTCTCTCAGATCTTCTTCATTACTCCAGTTCTTACTTCAATTAAAGCTTTTGTCTGCCATCTAGTTACTTTGTTCAAATTCATTTGTTTGTTATCATATCCTCTTTTATTATTAGTCCAATCTTTGTTATTGTCAAAACATATGGGATCTAACAACATCATGCTCAATACTTTACACATTATGCCTATGCCCACAACATAAATAAAAATAGAGCTGCAATTATTCATTCATGCTTCATACAACTTATCAAAGCAATTCAACACATCAATACACCTTATCCAGATTTAATGCCTAACTTCAATAAATCATAACTCCTAATGTACTAATCCAAATGGCATATGTTATATATCAAATTAAAACCTCTCATGTCTACTATTATTTGGAAGGATTCATGACAATTGGATAACATTTGGTCACTCAAAAACATGCCACAAGAAAACTATTTCCCAGAAACCTAAATCTGTCAGCACTATTCCTTTAACTTCAATTTTTGAGTTTTCAATCCAACCCTTCTAAAGTCACAACCACACCTTAATCCCATATAGTTTTGCCTAAGGAATCCATTAGAATCCTTAAAATCATCAAATTCATATTCTTTCCCTAAGATTCCAGGTGTGGCAGAAACTTAGGTGTTCTTAGGCCAAAATTCTGTTATTGATCCAAATGCTTCCAAGACCGGTTTCTTACCGCTATCCCACATATTTTTTGTCCTAAACCTATTAGAATCATCAGAACTAAAAAATCATACTCCTTCCCTATAAATTAGGGTTTGGCCAAAAGAGGGCAGTACCATAACTCCAAAATTAACGAATCAAAACACAAGATATTAGGCTTAAATCAGAGCTTAAGCTTACCTCTAGTCGATGCCATGTCTGTTCTTGATTCCAACAGCACCTCCTCCTTATGATCAACACCAAACACCTCTAATAAAAAATTTGAAACTATAGAAATGTTGCTCTCACAAAGAAGAACAACATTAGAGAAGACTCCAAAAGCTAGAAACACTAATCGGAGGTGAAATCGTCTCTGAAGTTCAAGAACTTTCACTATTCATCTTCCTCTTTCCTCTTTCAATTTCTCATGAATTTCTCTATTTTTTTCTCTTTACTTATGTCCTGCATGAAATATTTGGGCCTTAGGAGTGTTGTATTCACTTCATGATGTGTATCTAAGTGTACAAAATTATCTTAGGGTGCCTAATTCTCCTTTCCTCTGACTTAGTCAACCTAACCACTGAGAAATTCACTTGACATGCCTGAGCAACGTCAAGTTATAAAACATATGCCAAAATATAATCATTCTCTTTCCTCTCTCCTCCTAGCCATCCCCTACTGGTCAGGGAAGAAGAGCTCTGATGATTTCATTAGGCCTCTGAGTTTGTTGTCTGGGTAAGTCAGGTACGTGACCAGATTGAAGACCCATAAGTTGTCCCAACTTGGATAAGTTTTATGGATTAAATCATGAAAACCAAAATTTTTCCTTTTCTTGGATAAGTTTTGGCCAGTCCTAATGCAGGGGGTTAGGGCTGGAATTTGATTAATTTGACTTTACCATTATGTTTATAATAGAAAATTGTTTAGGGTATATGTTAAGTGTAAAGTGTGAAAAGCATTAGAATGTGAAATGACAAAATGATCCCTAAAATCCTAAGTTAGGGGCTGCTAAGGGTAAAATTGTCTTTTAGAAGTGAATTTTTCAATTCTTAGGTCAAAAATGGATTCTACATAGGAAATTGTGTAGAATTAACCTATTTCATATTTTTTGAAAAAGTACAGTTGGACCGGGTTTAAAGGAACTTGGACTAGGTCCCAAGGGTATTTTGGTCATTTTCCAGTTTTAAGCTAAGATAACCAACAAAATAAGTTTAGAAGAGTTTAGAGTAGTACATAAATGAGGAATAACTCAATTATTGTAAATTTAAAATTTTAGGATAGGACAGTTAGCCCGAACCAGAACTGACACTAGTACAAAAAAGGTGTTTTAAATCGGCACATTTAGACTGGTTGTAGTGGATGAGGTATAAAAGAAATGCGCAGTGGCATTTTCATAATTATAAACCAGTTGGGAGACTGGTTATTATATTAACTGATCTAAAAAAATATTATTTAGACCGGTTCTAGACTAACCGGTCTAAAAAAATTAAGTCTTTTATTTTTTAGACCAGTTATTGACAAAACTGGTCTAAAAGATATTTATTTTAGACCGGTTAATACGATAACCGGTCTAAAAGAAAAGGATAATTTTAAGACCGGTTCTCCTAACAACCGGTCTTAAATTTAAGACCGGTTGTTAGGAGAACCGGTCTTAAAATTATCCTTTTCTTTTAGACTGGTTATCGTATTAACCGGTCTAAAAAGTCTTCCCCAATATAATTTTCACGCTGTGCCTCACAGCTCCCACCTTCTTTCATTCTGAAATCCCTTCTATTCTGAAATTCCTCCCAATCTTTTCTCTCCTCAGTGGTCGACTCCCCATCCGTCGTCGCTGTCGGTTACTGTCATATATTCTGAATCGAGTCCATCATCGATCTTCAGTCACGATCATACACTACATCAGCTACTCATGGTTGTCATCATGGGTACTGTCATCCGTCATTCACTGCATTTCTGGGACTTCTTCTTCATCCTCTTTTTTGAGGTATGCTTCATCATCCTCTATATTTCCCCCTCTACAATTACTATATAGAAGTTGTTACCTCCAGATTTGGTCATCGGCCTAGGCTAGCAAGGGGCTCAACTAAACAGTAGCTTAATGTAAATTTTCTAGTGTGTTTGGTGTTTAAAACCCTCTCACAAAAATTTTGATTAGTTCCGGCAATGATTGTATGAGCAGAAGTTTTGGTGAAAACTGAATAGTTGTTTAGGATGCATAGGATTTGGTTTAGTGTATTACAAACTACTGTGTAATTAGTGAATTTATTGAATGCCAATGTCAATGCCTTACCTTAAATTTAACATGACTATTTTTTGGCCTTGAAGTACGAGTGTGATAGAAAATGATTATAACAGACAAGTCAAATTATAATTATTATGAGGGGATTATATACCAACATTGTTGTCTCTTCGTGGTGTTCACTACACTATTAACAAGTGTTTAGTTTCTATAATTATATCTATAAACATTAAGGGTTAAGTCATAAGGCATGATTCTTCAATATGATTAGTTACATTAATCTAATTATTTGCTTGCAAGTGTTGGATCTAGCGGGACCATTTATAGTTGTTTTATTAAAAAACTTGTTTTATGTTTTTGTGTACTACTTTTGGACCCATTATGATGAATAAAATATAGGAACATAAATAATTGGGAAGGATAGGAATATATCATATAGGTAATGATCCAGGTGTTATATTATTCATTATTTCTTTTTTATGAGCATATATAATGGAGGGATACGTACAAGGGCAATGCGACATGAGTTTGTGTTCCTTTAATATTAGTTTAGTGCATACGTGCCTTTAATTAATCAATTAGAATATTAATTATAAGAGCAATGTTGCTAGCTCTTGTCATCACACATTCAATATGCATGAATGGGATTGATCTCTGGAAGCAAGTTGTATTCGTGCATGCCAGTTAACACTGAAACAAAAGAGCCCCTCTTTGTCAACTAAGAGTGATGAGTGGGTTAGGACATACCCAACACCTATAGGACCTCTCCTAAAAAGAATTAGGACCTCTCTCTATATTTGATTTCTTAATGGATCACAACTAGTGAACCTTTTCAATCAACACAAGAAATTAGACACACCAACCCCTCTCCATCGCCTACAAATTGCCTCTCTGATTCTATTTTCTTTGATTACTTTCAATAATAAGACAAGTCTCAACTCAACTTGCAAGCCCAAGTTATCATTATGTAGTAGTTAAACTAGGTACTTAGGTGTAATGATTGCATGCTCTCATCATACTCCTGCCTTTTCCAGGGGAAAAAGTAGAAAATAAAAAAAAGGTATTGGAATATATGGTTCGTAGTTGGATATAAGCCAAATGAATGAGTGTTGAATATGATGTTGGGGTGAGGGGTTTTTTAGACTTTGCAAAAAGAAATTCTGATGATGATAGTGGGATGTTTTATTGCCCTTGTGTAAAATGTTTGAATGAGAAGCGATTAAGTGTTGTAGATATATATACACATTTAATTTATGAAGGGCTTTTGTAAGACGTATGTAGTATGGGTATGGCATGGTGAACAATTAGAAATGCCTAGTGCATCTCAACAGGGGGAAGTGACTTGTGATGATAATGACACGGATATAGATGATCGGATAGAGGATATTATTCGTGATGTAGGAGAAAAGGCTTTTGAACAATCACATGCATATGGTAATATGTGCAGTGATGATGAGATGCCGCTGTACCCAGTGTGTAAAAAATACCAATTGCTAAAAGCTGTATTGAAATTGGTAGGCTTGAAAGCACGGCATAGATGGAGCGACAAGATTTTTTTAGAAACGCTTGAGGCCTTTAAAGACATGCTTCCTAATGATAATTTATTGCCTTGTCGATACTATGATGCTAAGAAAATACTGTGTCCACTAGGGATGAAGTATAAAAAGTCCATACTCACCCTAATGATTGCATATTGTATAGAAAAGAGCATGAAGAGAAGGAGCAATGTCCGATGTGTGAAACTCTGAGGTATAAATCAAATAAGGGCCCTGTAAAAGTGTTGTGGTATCTTCCAATCATTCCAAGGTTCAAGCGCCTGTTTGCCAATGAAATTGATGCTAAAAATTTGAAATGGCATGTAGATGAGAGGATTTCTGATGGAAAGCTTCACAACCAGCTGATTCTTCTTAATGGCGGAAAATCGATCAATTATTTCCTAGCTTCGGTGAAGAACCTAGGAATCTTAGGCTTGGGCTTAGCACAGATGGCATGAATCCTTATGGTAGCCTAAGTAGTATACATAGTCATGGCCTATTCTATTGGTAATTTATAACTTATCTCCTTTGTTATGTATAAAACGAAAGTACATTATGTTGTCTATGTTGATTTCGGGACCAAAGAAACCCAGAAATGACAGATGTTTTCCTAGAACCCTTAATCGAAGATTTGAAAGAGCTGTGGGAAAAAGGTGTCGATGTTTTGATGCGACAAGAAGGAGACTTTTAATATGCGAGAAATAATCTTTTGTACTATAAATGACTTCCCTGCATATGGAAACTTGTCAAGATATAGCGTTAAAGGCCACAAAGCATGTCCGATATGTGAAGAAGGCACATGCTACTATCAACTTCAACATAGAAGAAAGACGGTTTACCTTGGCTATAGGTGATTTCTTAGACAAAGCCACCCTTATCGTAGATTAAAAAAAAAGCTTTTTTCAGTGGCCAAGTGTTTGAAGATGCTCTAGAGGCATTGACTGGGAGAAAATTTATGAAAAGGTGAAAAATATCAATACTATCTTTGGTAAGTCATCAAAGAGTATAAATGAGAAAAATATATGGAAAAAAAGGTCTGTCTTCTTCGATCTTCCATATTGGCACAATCTTGACGTCAGACACTGTATTGATTTCATGCATGTGGAGAAAAACGTTTGTGATAGTATTGTTGGGATACTGCTTAACATACAAGGAAGTTCTAAGGATGGCGTGAAGGCAAGATTAGACTTGCAAGAAATGGGAATACGAGAAGATTTACATCCAAGGCCATATAGTAATAGAACTTTTTGCCCTCCAGCTACTCATACTTTGTCTAAGGATAAGAAAAGAAGCTTTTATGAGTGTTTACATGGCGTTAAAGTTCCCTCAGGGTATTCTTCAAATTTTAAAAATCTTGTATCAATGAAAGACTTTAAGTTAATAGGGCTAAAGTCTCAAGATTGTCATGTCTTAATGCAACAACTACTCCCGGTAGCTATTTGAGGCATTGCCAAATATGATCTTTAACATATATTGACTAGACTTTGTTTCTTCTTTAATGCCATTTGTTGTAAATTCATTGACATAGAAAGATTGGAGGAATTGGAAATTGAAGGATATATGATCTTGTCCCAACTTGAGAAGCTTTTTCTTCCTTCTTTTTTTGGCATCATGGTACACTTGATTGTTCATCTAGTGAGGCATATAAAGTTGTGTGGGCCTATCTATTTCTAGTAGATGTACCCAATCGAAAGAACTATGAAAATCTTAAAAGGGTATGTGAAGAACCCCAACCGGCCTGAAGCATTTATTGTTCAAAAATATGTTTCTGAAGAAGCTATGGAATTTTTTCGACATTATTTGTCGAATGTATGACATATTGGACTTCCTAAATGTCATGATTAAGAAGGGGGTAGACGTGGGGCAACAGTAACGAGCATAGATGATGATGAATTGCAACAAGTCCACTTGTACATCTTGAACAATGTTGATGAAGTTCAATATTACATGAATGCCCATAAAGAAGTTGTACGGAAACAAAATAGTCGAATGACTAAACAAAGTTTAATTAGAGAGCATAACAGAATTTTCGCACATTGGTTTAAACAAAAGGTTGACAGAGAAGAATGTGTTTCTGATACAATAAATTGGTTAGTACATAGTCGTGAAGTTGATGTCATAATTTGGACTTCATTTGTGATCAATGGTTATACCTTTTACACGAAGTTCCTAGATGATAAGAGCACCGTCCAGAACAGTGGTGTTGTATTAGTGGCTGAATCTATGCACTTCTCTAGCTCAAAAGATAAGAACCCTACATTGGCTGTCATACCTTATTATAGGGTGATTGAAGAGATTTGGGTGGTTGACTATGTTAAAATTAGATTTCCCATTTTCAAATGCAAGTGGGTTGATGTCAATAATGGTGTGACGATCGATAGGTTAGGAAGTAGATCAAAATAGTAGAAGTTTTGGAGATGAACCTTTCATTATGGCAGATCAGGTGCAACATGTAACCCCCTTTCTAATTATAATTCGAAATACGTATTTTAAAATGAAATAGAGACCAATAATAATCAAACTCATTTACAATCCCATCCTTACGGAAGGGTTTTCACAAATATTTTTAATGTTTCTGCCTTACCTTGGTCTTAAATTCCACAACTCGAATATAATTACCCTATGCAATTACATCATATTTATATATCAGAGTGTACAATAAAATCCCGATAACCCCCGGGTTTCATATATAAACTAAAGGTTTATAAATTCCCATTAGGGGATTACACCACTGTCTCCAAAACAACATTTATAAAATATACGGTGATCTCCCAACAAAACATGATATCCAACACCAAAATATAAATCTCCCTAAGGAGCCATATCCGTCCTTGATCACCTCCTTTCCCTTGGAGCCACTTGCCCTGTCTGAAGGTTTGTCAATGGAAATAATGAGATTCAAAAGAATCCCAGTAGTAATAAATCACTCATACCACATGTAATCACAAAGCATGCCAGAAAATCATCAAGTAGCATCACAGTATAAAGCACAACACGCCGGCTGCCACATATGCACATAATCACATAATCGCATCCCCCATATTCCACCGCCCCGAAGTCACAGTCCTCCCACCGTCAACACAAATGGGCCGCGGGTGAAGGTTTCACAAATAGCCTTTCGGCTTTCACATACAGCCTTACGGCTTTTACATAGTCTCATCCCCCGGATTCTACCACCCCGAAGGTACGATCCTCCCACCGTCAACACCAATAGGCCGTAGGTGATAGACTCACAAACAATAATCAAACAAACATACCATATATCACATATAGTATAAGGAAAAAGAGTCACTACCTTGTTCTTTCCGATTGTGCTCTAGCACAGGTGGATCACGAACAAGGCAAATATCGAATCCTACAATTCCAAATGCACCATTTAGACACTTCCATAGTGTTTCTTGGGGTTATATGAGTCTATAATGAAAATTTACAAAAATGCCCCCGGGGACCCAGCCTGGGCCCGTCGTACCCGATCCGGTTGTACTTTTCCAGAAATTCTAATATGGGCTATCCTAACATATTTCCACCCAAGGAATCAATTTCAGAACTTAGAATTGTCAAATTCAATGTCAAATTACAAATTTACCCTTGGCAGCCCTACTTTAAGGGTTTTAGGGGCGTTTTCGTAACTATGCTTTTTCGGCCTTTTCCAAAAAAAGTGACCAACTGTAACCCTACCTAATTTTTGCTCCTGAACTCAATGGAACCGTCAAATCATTGAAAATCCAACTCTAACCCCTCCAAACTAGTCTTGGCTAAAATTCTCAGTTCCTCGGGAAAAATTGGGGTTTTTCGGTTTCGGCTCCGTAAACATGTTTTTTTCTACTCCTAATCACTTACCATTACATTAGGTTACAATTAACATTAAGACCCAATTTGGGCAGCATAACCCCTAGGCCATATCATTTCCAAACTTTAAAACCAATGGCAATCCAGGGAAATTTCACCGATTAAATTGCCCACAGCAGCCAGAATAAGCAATATGCGAAAGTTTGAAAGTTACCTTAAGCTCCCACTAGCTTTTCCTCAAGGTGGCTGAAAACCCTAGCCTTAGAACAACCAAATTTATGCTCCACAAACCTTGAAGAACATAGAAGAATGGCTTAAGAGCGGAGTTATACACGTTAGGTAAGGATTTACCGAAGAAATCGACTTACCGTACAAGTTCTCTTCACCTTCTCTCTCTAGAATTTCTCACACCTTCTTTCTCTTGTTGCTGCTAAATGTCATGGTTTGGCCTGATGGAAGAGGTGGATGATGATTAAATATGATATAATATTATTTTATAATTATTTACTAAATTTCAATCAATTTCGGATTTTTACAAAATTCTGGCAGATTTCTACCCAAACTTTGAAAAATCATAACTAATTCTAGAAACGTCAAAATAGGGTGATCCCAAAGCCAATGGAAAGCTATTTAAGTCCTATTTATTGGAAAAGTGTGGATAACTGCATTTAATAACCTCAAAAATATAGAATTGCACAAAAGTCCATACTGCTTCTAAACAGATTCCAGTTTCCATCCCAAACTTTGGAAAATCATAACTCTTAGCTCTCAAATTGAAATGACAAACATTATATGTCCATTTTGAAGCTTGGCATGTGCACTTTAAGACTGGAAAATTTCAGAATTTTTAGACACCATTTGCCTATTTAAAATGTCCATACAAATCGGCTGCCCTGTACAGAGTTTCAATGGACAGAGTTTCCAACTTTTACACAATTGTTCCCAATGGTTCCAATTTCACAATAAACACTCTCCCCCACACGAATTTTTACAAGGAAGCCATTGGAATCATTAAAACATCCAAATTCCCATCATCCATTCTCTAAAAGTGTTTATTCAACAATAATTACATTCACTTTTGAGGTCATTAGCCCTTAATCGTTTTTTGGGATATTACACAACAAGTGTTCTATATCACTGATCAGGAAAATAAAATGTGATCTATAGCTCTCTAAGGAAAAAGGGTCATTGATATTGATGAGAAAAGTCACTCAAATCATGATCTTCTCTAGAATCCCTCTTCTTCCAGGGGTCTACTAGAATTGAACGAAGAAGATGAAGCAGATAATGCGCACGGCACAAGAAATGATCATCACGAGGGAATATGGGAGGATATCTCTTTATGATACTACTTTGAAGTTAACTAACTAAAGTAATTATGATTATGATTTATATCCAAAGAATATGTTTAGTTATTTTATCGATATAGTCTTCTCATGTCATAGTTTAGGATTTATCTTTCTTTGTTGTCGTTACAGGTAAATGACGAATCCCCAACATCCTAGTGCAGAGGATCAACCACCTACTATCCCTCTAAGTCAGCCACCTAGTGCTCAGGAGAGTCAGCCAGCTAGTGCTCAGTAGAGTCAACCAGCTAGTATTAATCAGGGCGAGCCTAGCAATTCTCGAAGCCAGGGCCATAGTGAGCCTAGTAGCCAGTCTGTACGGAGGGGTAGACGTGGCACACAATTGACAGACATTTCCCTCAGTCGAAGTACAGGGCAAAAAATACCGATTGAGTTTGATAGTTATTAGATTCCAATTGGGCCTAATGCAAGCCAATATAGGAGTTTTGTCGGCCTCCTTGCATGCAACAAGCCGAGCATCTTGATAGAGGAGTGGAGAAATGTCGATAAAAAGATAAAGCAACATATTTAGGACACTATCTAGGTATACAATTTTCTTCTGTATGTAATTAATTATTATCAAATATGTCATAAAGTTTTTACTTACTCCTTCATTACATGCATTCCAGCTCACCTACGACATTCCTCAGAGTGATATCTTGTACAACAAGACAATGATGTATTATTATGAGCACTGGAGCAGGTTTAAGACAAATCTGACCAACAATTACATTCAATTGAGGTGAAAGATGGTCAGCCTTGTCCTAATCCATACGACAAGTATACATTTCTTGATCAAGCAACTTGGCAAGCATTTGTTAGGTTGTGGACTACTCCAGAATCTTGGATTAGTTGACTTATTTTTCATTTTATTTACTTAGCAATTATCTTATTTAATTATAACACTTTCCTTTTGTATAATTTCTTATTTGCAGGCAAAAAGGCAAAAAGCATAAGAGAGTGGTAGAAAGAATGATTGCCCACATACAATGTCTCATGAGGGTTATGAAAAGGCTGAAAGAGACTTGTAGTCGACCAAACGGAAGAGATTGGAAGAAGCATCTCAATCCAATCCTTCTGTTCTTCTTTCTCCACCATCTCCGATTGGTCGTAAAGAAAAATGGTTGTTTTCCCATCAAAAGAGGAGTGGGTCTTATACGAGTGAACAATCTCATATAGTAGGTGAAAGAATTGTAAGTATATATTCTTGCTGTTATTAATTACATAAGAAATATACTTCATTACTTATGTTTGTTATTTTGTATTATCTTACAGGAGGAACTAGAAAAAAACAAGTTGAGGGATCTTTTAAGTCGGAGGGCAGGAATGATATTCTAACTGTTGCTACTGGCAAACATGAGCATCCAGGCCGTGTTAAGGGAGTTGGAGGAGGGGTGGGGATAAGGGATTACTTAGGAGCCCTCGTACGCCATTCCTCAAATATCATGACTAGGGAGGAATTGGAAACTATGTTGGCCACTGCAAGAGCAGAAGCAAAAGCTGAGGCTGAAGCATCATTTGATGCACTATTAGAGACCTAGTTGAGCAAGATGAAAGAGGAAATGATACCAGTGCTCCCCAGCCACAATCGATTGATCCTAATAAGCAGAACACTAAAGGGAGTTGTTACAACATCGGGGAGTCATCAGAGGGTCCTGCAAGAGAACTTACTGAGCCTTATGATATTTTTATCGAGGATCCTCTGAGATGGTTAGTTATATAGGGTAGTATTCATAACCTGGGATCAACTGTCCACCACCAACAAATGGAAGCTGATCAAGTCTAAGTGTCAGTTGAAGAGGTGATCATTACAGATGCACCTATCCCTATCCCTTCTGATGAATTCAAGATCATAAGCAATGTCCTCGGTTTGTTCATCTTATAGCCAACGAATCTTGTTTATGTTCAAGCTGAGGAAAGTCCGATTAAAGCCCCACCAAGTCCAGCTCCCCTCACTCAACAAGAATTTTCATAGCCTTCATTGAATATCATGCAACAAGTGATTCTGATGGCATATGATACATCCTTTAAAACAAGATATTGGCCTACGGATTCAGTTGTTGGACAGTCAGGGGTGACATGCTATCTTGAGAGGGATGATTTGATGTCTCTGGTAGCTCCTAGACAAAATCTTAGGATTAGGATTGTCCAACTGTTCTTAATGTAAGTATCTTCTGCAATTCAAAGTAAATATTTTAAAACTTTCACTGTTTACCTTTAATTTATGTACTTGCATTATTATAGGTACATGCATTGTAGGTTGGTCTCCTTTGACAAAAGCAAAAAATTTGGATTCTTGTGCCCCCATCACATCTAAGAAAAAGGGACCACTGCTGCTATCAGACATAGATACTTATCAGATAGGCTTAGTGAAACTAGAACTGAGTGTTTCTTGGCTCCATATGTGCATAAGTAAGAAACAAACTGATATTTTATAATTTATATAATTTTTTATGTTTACTTAATATTCTTCTCTTTTTTTCTATGATCATTGGCAGTTGGTTCTTCTATACAAGAGTAATTACACTGTCATCCTCTTATGTTCCGTCCACTTCAAATAAAGGAATGATTTTAAAAAGACCATAAACTCGTTAGTTTTCTTGCATTATTGCCTTTTGTGTGCAAAGTTTATGGAATTTGTGTAAAACCAATAACCTTTGTGATTGTGATGATCATAAGGCTATGCAGACATTCCTACACACTGCTTGTGGTAAGCATATTCATGACTTAAAGGACCCTATATTGATCATGCCAAAGGTTAGTACATATTGATTTGTTTAAAGAATGTAATAAGCCATGCCTTTATATTTTTTTTAATGATATCATGTTTTTTCTCAGAGCCGTAGGCAACCACAGGGGTCCAACTTATGTGGTTTTTATGTTTTGAGACACATTTACAATATTATCACTCTAGGCACGATTGATTCTACTTAACAAGTAAATTTATATTTCAGAACTTTTGTATTACTTTATTGTTTTTAAGTTACTAGGTTAATGTTTCGTCTGGTTTTGGTGTTACAGATGTTTGATCTTGCTGAACCCTTTCCTGAAGAAGATATTAATTTCATTCGCACATGTTGTATTGAATTCATCTATAAGCTATTACAAAAATAGTGATTTTTTAAATCTAACGTTACATTGTATATTGTTCTCATATGTATTGCTAACAAGGTTTATGTATCTGTGTGGGACAATTTCTGTGACATGGGTGATACAGGAGGCATGGGATTTGAGGGACTGAACTTTGTAATTTTTTTTCCCTTTGTATTCTGTAAAACTGAGGAATTTCTACTGTTTCTTGTATCAACACTTGAATTTTATTGCTGCCATCGTCTGTTTGGACATTCTTGCATGTTTTTAGTTTTAGACAACTTCATGTTGCACATTGAAATTGCAAGAAATGGAGTGAATTTGGAGTTCCTAGAATCTGATTTTAGCTTGTTGATTAAATTGTGACATTTGATCTTGAACCTTGTTCTACACTAATTACCATTTGTTGGAAGTTTAATCAAAAGTCACTTGGCTTACACCTTTATTTGTGCTTGTTGTTGATCTTACTGCTGTCATTGCTTTTGTGAAATCTGTTATGTTGCTTCTGTGCAATCTATTACTTACTTCATACTTAGGGAGTTGCATATAGATAGACAAATACATGCACTCCATTTCATCCGTTGCATTTTGCATTGTTCTCTATTGCTTCAAGATTAATTACTGATGTCATTTGGTCTTCCTTACTGTCTAATTGCACTTTGGTGTTATGTAGTGCTAAACTAAGGTTGCTCATTACCTTTGGCTAAATTCTTGACAAATTTGCTTGCACTCTACTGTAACTAGAATTACTATCAAAGTTGTGCATTAAGCCGTCATGCATAGTTTCTGAAGTCTAGGATTTAAATATATTTCTGCATCATTATGAAGCCTTTGCTGAAATTGAGCAAATCTGTTTGGCATTTTCTATGCATTTGATATTAATTTCTTGTCAGCTTTTTGTTTTTGCAGGTTGGGTTAGGTCAAGGATTATCTTCATTTGAGTTTTGTTGTACATTCTATTGCACTGGTCTGCTGTTAACATTGTCTGACCTCATTCCTAGTTTTTCCCTATTTCTAGCCTCTGTTTGAAGTGGATGTTGTTTAAAACTTGGTGAAAATGTGCATTTGCACTTCATTTACCTTGCTGGAACAAAATTGAGTCTTTGGAAAGCTATCTTAGTAAATTAAATCTGTGAAATACTTTCCCAATCTGTTGAGTTAGGGACTAAAACTACAAGTAAATTTGTGCTAAAATTGAGCCAATGAAGTTTACATTACTTACTTGCTGCCATATTTTCCATACTGTAATTAAAGTGTTGTAAATGAATCATCAATGTGTAACTAGCGTGTATAAAAATTTGTTGCTACTATAGACTGCTACTTTTGAATATTGAAATTGAAATCTTTGATTGTTTTGTACTGCTGTTAAAATTGGAGCATCCACTGCGTGTATATATAAAAAAGGGACGTTTATTTTTAAAAAATAGAACCTTTAAGACCGGTTATAGACACAACCGATCTTAAAAGTACTTTAAGACTAGTTGAAGGCACAACCGATCTTAAGGTCCACCTTTAAGACCGGTTGTGACACACAACTAGTCTTAAAGGTCAGACCAACCGGTCTAAAAGGTGGACTTTTAAGACAGGTTGTAAGCACAACTGGTCTTAAAAGATCTAACCTTTAAGACCGGTTGTAGGCAAAACAGAGCTTTAAGACTGGTTTTAGAAACAACCGGTCTTAAAAGTATGACTTTTAAGACCTGTTGAAACAACTGGTCTAAAAAATAACATAATTTTTAGACGTCCTATAACAACCTAATTTACAACCGATCTAAAAAGTTTTTTTAACCAATCTAAAAAGTCGATTTTCCATTAGTGAGAGTTTAGGAAAGTTTACAAGCCTGAAAGGGGTTTAAGGTAGTAACTCTATCTTTCATACACTAAGTGAACTTGTATATGCTTTGTGTATGCCATTTTCTGTGATATCTATAATACACACAAATTATCAAACTGGTGCGGGAAAAGCACAAGTACCGTCCGGGGGAAAAGTACAAGTACCCCAACGGGTCAAAGGGGATCCAGTTATGATACACAGTGCCAAGAAGGTACATTGCCTATGTTAGATCCCATATTTTTTTATGATAACAAAGATTGGAATGATCTTACAATAGATTTTGGTAATAGACAAATGAGTTTTTGAACAAAGGAACTAAGTACTTGGTGGCAGGCAAAGCCATCACTCAAGTAGGCACTTGAGTGATTAAGAATAAGTCACAGAATAACAGAAAGAACCTCTAGCAAATTTCAGAAAGGATCACTCTAGTGATGAACCTTCATCACTCGAGTGATGTGTGCCAGAAAATCCTAGAAGCTCTCTGCCAAGTTTTGCATGGTGTCACTCGAGTGATGATTAAGAACCACTCAGTAACCACTCGAGTGATCAGGTAAGAATGATCCAGTGCCTCTCTGCCAAGATTTTGAAGGGATCACTCGAGAGACCACTCGAGCAACCACTCAAGTGATGTAGTAAAAAACGTTGACTATATACTCTGCCCTACTTTGGAAGGGATCACTTGAGTGCTCACTTGAGTGAAGGCCTTGAATCACTCGAGTGATGAGTCCAAAATGCATGATTTTAATTAGTTGGTTTTTTATTTTTTATCTAAATGAATAATCTTTCATTGTGTTAGTATTATGAGTATATTTACAGAGAAACAATAAAGAGATTATGCATTGGGATAAGTCAATCAAAACATCTGTAACATCTTAAATGCTCACCTACCACAATGGCTAGTTTTCAAATTCAAAGAATGGTTAAATAAAGCTGCCCAACTCTAACGGACATGTTGAAATAGTTCCAACTGGTATCACAACACTTCTATAAATATGGGAACATTCAACTTAAAACAGAGACAATAGAGAGCACACGAACATACTTTGATCAATATATTTGTAATACTCTATGTCTTATATTCTCATTCTTTGTACTTCAATGATTAAATACTTGCTCCATGAAAGAGATTTTTATAACAAACTCAGTATCTATTATTGAGATAACTTGAGGTTATGGAACCTTGATTTGGGATTTGTTTACATTGTGTAAGGGGGAGCGAGTGTCCAGTTAAGGAATTTGTTGTGTACTGAGGTGCCAAGAACCTACTGAATTTTGGAAGATATAGTGAAACTATCAAACAAGCTCTAAGGACTAGACATAGGTCAAAGTGGTTATGGCAAAACTAGTATAACTCCTGGTGTACAATTCGGTGATATTTCTCCTAGCTCTTAACTTCTTTAAATTTCTAGTCAATTTTTATATATGAAACAAATCTTCTATGATCACTCAATTCACCCTTTCTTGGGTGAAACGCTTGCACTAACATTTTAGTATCAGAGCATAGGTCTTCTTGTTCAGGTATAACAATATAAGAAAGATCCAATGGTGGTGATAGCTCGAGCTCAACTTCTTCCGCTTGATAGCTCTCCTGATGCCAGTGACTAGTGACACTCTCAAGAACACATAGTTACCAACCTCAAAATCTAGAGGCCGTCTCCTCTTGTCAGCGTAGCTTTTTTGTTGACTCTGTGCTGCAAAGAGTCTCTTATGAATGATTCAAATCTGTGCTGAGGTTTGATCAACAAGCTCTGGCCCCTAAAGCTTCCTCTCAGATAACTCATTCCAATATAAAGGTGATTGGTACTTCCTCCCATACAATGCTTCATATGGAACCATCTGGATGCTCGCATGATAGCTATTGTTGTAGGCAAACCCGGCAAGTGGAAGAAAGTAATCCCAGTTCCCTTTAAAGTCGAGGACACAAGCTCATAATATATCCTCTAGCGTCTGAATAGTCCTTTCTTATTGTCCATCTGTCTGGGGATGATAGGTTGTACTGAATCTCAATTGGGTACCCAGTGCCTCATGCAAAGCCCTCCAAAATCTTGAAGTAAATTGGGGATCTTAGTCAGAAATGTTATTCTTCGGTATGCCATGGAGCTTCACAATCTCCCGTATGTAAATCTCTGCCAGTTTATCTGGAGAGTCACTAGCATTGATCGGTATGAAGTGTGCCAACTTCGTTAACCGCTTAACAATCACCTAGATTGCATCATAATTCTTGATCCTGGGCAATCCCACAACAAGATCCATGGTCACACTTTCCTATTTCTATTCTGGAATCTCAAGACTTTGCAATAAACCTGGTAGTTTCTAGTGCTTGATCTTTACCCTCTGGCATGTAAGACATTGCGCCACATATTTCGTCATGTCACTCTTTAGTCTCGGCCACCAATACACAGATTTCAAGTTATGGTACATTTTGGTCATTTTGGTGTGAAGAGTATACCAGCTCTTGTATGCCTCATCCAAAATCTTCTATCTCAGCTCCACCTTAAGTGGAACACAAATTCTCTTCTGATAACGAACTAGTCCACTAGGTGACAAATCATAGCCCTAAGCTTTTCCCTGTTCAATTCTCACCAGATTACATTGAATCCAACTATCTTGTTGTTGAGCTTCTTCAATCTCAGCTCTCAAGTCACTTTACCCTTAGGAAACAGTATAATTGGCATAGATGATCTGGTTAGATAGATTCATATCTCAAAAATCTTCTATCAATTTCCCCTCTTGTATCATCATTGCTGCCACAAGCATCGTCTTTCGACTAAGAGCATCCACGACTATATTTTCCTTACCTGGATGGTATTTGATTTCCAAGTTGTAGTCTATCAGCAACTCCATCCAATGATGCTATCTCATATTCAATTCTTTCTGGTCATACAAATACTTGAGACTTTTGTGGTCGCAGTACAGTTCTAATATCACACCATACAAATAATGCCACCAAATTTTCAAAGCAAACACAATAGCCACAAGCTCTAGGTTATGGGTGGGATAATTCATTTCATGAGGTTTGAGCTGTCGAGAGGCATAGGCCACCACATGTCCCTATTGCATAAGGACACACCTTAATCTTTGCTTACTCATATTACTATACATAACATAAGTCAAGCTAGGATCAAGTATAATCAACATAGGTGCCATAGTCAATCTTTCCTTCAGCTCCACAAAGCAATTTTCACATTTCTCGTCCTACACAAATGGCTGATCTTTTCTCGTGAGCTTGGTCATTGGCAAAGCAATACGAGAGAAATTCTGAATGAATCTCTGGTAGTAACCAGCAGACCCAAAAAATTGCATACCTCAGCAATAATTTATGGCCTCTTCTAATCCAATACTGCTTCCACCTTACTGGGATCCACAAAGACCCCTGCTTACGAGATACATGGCCTAAGAATTTTACTTTTGGCAGCCAAAACTCGTATTTACTCAATTTGGCATAAAGCTGCATCTCACACAAGATGTTCAACACAATCCTCAAATGATGCTCATACTCCTCCCTACTCTTGGAGTATATTAAAATATCATCAATAAATACAACAACAAACTGATCCAGATACTGTTAAAAGACACGGTTCATATAATCCATGAATACCGCAGGTGCATTGGTTAGCCCAAATGGCATCACCAGAAACTCATAATGCCTATACCTCATTCTGAGAGCAGTTTTTAGAACATCTTATGCTTTCACAAGCAGCTGATGATATCACGACCTTAGATAAATCTTCAAAAACACACTTGACCTAGATAGTTGATCTAAAAGGTCATTCATTCTTAGAAGAGGGTACTTGTTCTTGACGGTAATCTTATTCAACTCTCTATAGTCAACACACAACCATAGACTATTGTCTTTCCTTTTAACGAATAACACTGGAGCTCCCCACGATGACACACTAGGTCTAATGAACCCCTTCTCAAGCAAGTCTTCAATTTGCTTCTTTAATTCTATCATTTCATTTGAGGCCATGCAATATAGGGCCTTTGATATAGAACCAGCTCCAGGCACAATCTCGATTGGGATTTGAACTTCCTGTTCAGGAGGCAATATGCTAAGATCATCTGGAAATACCTCATGGAATTCTCGTACCATGAGTATACTACTCAAAGTTTCTTTGGTCTCTCCTTGTACAAAAATGAACACCATATACCCCTGGCAACCCTTCTCCAAGTACTCTCACTTTAGTCATCGAGAGGAAATTCATACTGGCTTTCACATCCTCAACACTTTGAGAAGCAGGATACACTATCCTCTTATTTCCACAATCAAGCAACACATTATTTGCCATTAACCTAACAAAACCCAAAATGACTTATAATTGATAAAGCGGCAGACAAATCAAATCCATAATGGATTGGTGCCCCCCACAGTTATAACGCAATTTAAACAAGCTTCAGTGGTCAAGGCTTTGACACCCATCGGGGTTGAGACAATCAGATCAAATGGCAACTTATGCACATACATGCCCAAGCATTTCACATAATTATAAGCAATGAAAGAGTGACTTGCACTCGAATCAAATAACGCTTGTAACAAGTTACTATTGAGAACTATATTACCTTGAATCAGATCAGGGGACTTCTGAACTTCCTCATGTGTCATGGTGAATACTCTCCCCTGAGTCGTCGGTCTCTGCTTTGGTCAGGGCCATTTACATTCACTCAAAATATGCCCAGGCTGCTTGTAGTTAAAACATATCACCAGACCCTCACAAGTTTTGCCATGATAGGTTACAATGAGGGCATATACACAATATATGAGATCTCTGCTGTTCATGACTCTCAGACTGATAAGGCTTTTTACCACTGCCCTTAGACGAAGAGAATCCCTGACCCTTCTACTTCTGGGAAGTATTACCCTTACTGGGTTCATTGCGGTTGCTGGTAGCCTTGGCTGGATACAAGTCTCTCAAATTATTCTCAGTGATCCTACATTCCTCAATCGCCTTGTTAAATTCAGTAAATCGATGGGTGGCTAACCTCTTTCTCAACTCTCGCCTCAACCCACATATCAACATGTCTGAACTAGACTCCTCATCATCCATTTTTCATAGATATAAGGAATACTTGGTTAGCCAGATGAAAATGTTAGATCCTATGTGTTTTGATAATAACAAAGATTGGATTTGATAATAAAGTAAAGAATTTGAGCAAAGTAACTAAATGCAGACAAAAGCTTTACTTGAAGTTGGCACTGGAGTAATGAAGAAGATATGAGAGATAGAGTACAGGAAAAACATCACTGGCATATAAAGGTTTACTTGAGTGACCTCTTTAGTAATGAACTCTGTTACTCAAGTGATCTCTCAAGTAATATTCGAGAAAATGTTCCAAAGGGTCACTGCCAAAATTTGGAAGGAGTTACTCGAGAGGTTACTCGAGTAATCTGTAAAGTTATATGGACCATTACTCGAGTAACCACTGTTGGAAATTGTGCCCTAAGGGCCAATCATTATACTTTGAACATTATTATTTTAATAAAATTTCTCCATTCTATTATCATATTATTTGCATGTTAACTGTGATAATTGTATCCTTGGATAATTCATGAAGATTGTCCTAAAATGTCCCTGGTCGGTCATCTTTGCGGGAGCACAGATGAAACAAGACTAGTTTGACTTTAATAAGATAAGGAGATACGAATCAAAGTCTTAGGCACTTGTAAGAGTACAAGGTATTGGACCGACCCACTATAAGAAAGCTACATGGATCAAGTCATAAGCTTTTCTCATGTATAACCACGTCATAATGCCCTTAGACCTGAGGTCATCATGGATTCCTACATGAGAGTTACTAAGCTTTGAACTAGTCAAAAGTCACTTTTGACCAGGTGATGATAAAGGCTACGATCGGGCTTGGTGGTTTTTCATGCAGAGGAATATGAATGATCAAGATGAAATTTGTCCCTCACATTAGTAGAGAGATATTACTAGGCCCCTCAATGAGTGAGTCTAAGAAATGTATGGCCATACTACTATGGAAAGGAGTTTCCATTTCTATTGTCAGGCAACTCAGGAATCGAGAACGTAATGGTCAGGAACAAGAAGATGACATTATCCATGCCTTATCCTTGATCGATATATCGTGTGACAAAAGGGACGTGACATGGTTGCATGACAGGTTGCATCATGATAACGATCGTCATATGAATTTAGTAGTCATAATGTTTTGCTAGAGGCCGCTTGCAACTTTTGGGTTAATACAGTTATTGGCCCACTGCCAACTTCATATGGGCCTACGGGGTCACACACAAGATGGCCCAACACGAGATAATGTTTAATTTAGGGTGGACGAATTTTATATTTATATATATATATAATATAAAATTCGTTAATAATATTATATAGATATATATATTTTTGAAATATATATCTTATATATATTATATATATGTGTATATATATATTATATGATATTATTATATTGTGTTAGTTTTAAATTTAATTTATTAAGATATATTAAATTTAATAACTAACATGATAGAGATATAGTATCTCAGATTTAATTTATAAAGATAAATTAAATCTAATGGCTCTCTATTTGAATCAAATAAATAGGTTAAATTAAAATTGTTGGACAGATTTAATTTAAACTGAATTTATTTAATTAGCTCATGAAGATAATTAATGGTTAATTAATTTTGAAATTAATGAATATTAATTTTGAAATTCGAATATAACCCTCATAGGTTATAAACTTGATAGAGCAGATATACTCATACGCGCATGAGAATTCAGAGCCGCAAGGGAACCCCTAGGAGACATTTGGAGGCGCTAGAATGTAGTCTCTATTGAAGAGCATTCGTGTGGATACCGGTAGAGGGAGCGGACCTGAGGTGTCGGCTCCTAGAGATCGTGAGAACCCTAAATTGAAAAGGTATGAATCTTTTTAACTCGATTTAAATGCCGTTGATAGAATCTCGATTATGATCTATAAAATTTTGAAATACTTCTGCTATGCCTGCCAATCCTAACAACCACTCAAGTAAAGACATAAGAAAAGGAATCACTCGAGTGTCCACTTAAGTAACTAGGACAAATATCTTCTAGTAGCTCTTGGCCAAAAATTGATACACTTTACTCGAGTAGCCACTTGAGTAACAATTTGATAAAACTATTTACTCGAGGGACCACTCAAGTAATCTACAGAGTTATTTGAAGTATTACTCGAGGGATCATTCGAGTAATCAGGTAAGCAAAGCACAGGTATTCTCAGCCAAGAATTTGATGTTGTTACTCGAGGGAGTAATCGAGCAATCTGCAAGCATATTATCAATTTACTCGAGTGATCACTCGAGTAACCTGTGAAGAAAGGACATGCTTACTCGAGTAAGCACTCGAGTAATTAGGTATTTCCAAGGTTTGTGATATATCTTACTCCATGTCTTACCCGAGTAATATTTTATGAAAATGTTGAATTACTCTCTGTCATATTTTTACAAGTTTACTCGAGGGACTACTCGAGTAATGAGCATGATCACTCGAGTAGCCACTCTAGTAAAGTAGTCCAGAAATCATGTTTTTAATCGTATGTTTATTGGTTTGTTATCTATAGGATTAACTCTTTGTTGCACTAGTATTCTAAGTATTTTTACAGAGAAACAATGAAGAAATCATGACATAACAGAAAAGTCAAATAAAACGTCTGAGATCTCACCTACCACTACCTGCCGCAAATGGATAGTTTTCAAATTAGAAGAACGGTCAACCATTGCTGCGCGACTCTAACGGACATATTTGAAATGCTTCCAATGAACACCACAAATCATCTATATATATGGAGCATTCAAAGAATAGAGTAGAACAACTGAGAACAAGTAATCACACATCGATCAATATACTCTTTGTGCTCTGTTTTCTTATACTCACTCTATGTACTTCAGTGTTTATACATTTACTATGTAAGAGAGATTTTCAATATAAAACTCAATATTCATTATTGAGACAACTGAAGGTTGTAGAACCTTGAGTTGGGGATTTGATTACAACGTGTAAGGGGGAGCGAGTGTCCAGGTGAAGGAACTTGTTGTACTGAGGTGCCAGGAACCCACTGAATCTTGGAAAATATAGTAAAACCCTCAGAGAAGCTCTGAGAACTGCACGTAGGTCAAAGTGGTTATGACCAAACCAGTATAACTCCTGGTGTACACTTCGGTGATATTTCTCTTAGCTCTTAACTTTATATTTTGCAGTCAATTTTTATATGCACAACCAAATTTCTGATATCACCTAATTCACTCCCCTCTTGGATAAAACACTTGCACTAACAGAAATGAGACATGTAGTCCTCAAAGGTCTCCGTGTCACCCTGCTTAATGGAAAGGAATTCAGTCTCTTTCTCGAGCCACACCGACTTGGGAAAGTACTTCTCGTTGAATTGTTGCTGGAATAGTTCCCACGTCAGTGGCACATTTATGTTTCTCAATGTTAGGGTAATATTCCACTACCAATGATTTGCATCTCCCTCGGGCTTGTATATTGCTAATCGTGCCTTCACCTCATCCGGGCACTCAAGGACCTCAAAGATCTTTTCCAGCCTATTCAACCAATCTTCGGCTACTTAGGATCAAACCTCCCTCTAAATACTAGAGGTAAGTGCTTGCAAAATCTTGAAACCCAGTATTGAAGATCCCTTTCTTCTATAACTAGAACCCCGTGTGATTCTTGGTTTGGTCCAATATGAGGAGTTGATTCTAGTGATAGTGCCGATCCTTCTTGTAATATAACAAATTTTGCAATACTAAAAATATGTAAATAAGGAAATAGTAGAATAAAATAAATATCGGTATTTACAATTAAAGGTAGAGTTACTTTCGGAATTCCTAGATGTCTATTGTGTCATTCACAGAAATCGAGAAGTCAATATTGTAACAATAAAGTGTTAGAAGTCGGAGCAAAATTCGTCGGTGGCTGCAGGGTTCAGGGGCATCAGTGCAAGATCAGAGGAATTCGAACTAGCCTGCCTAGCCTTTATTATTATTGTCATATGGTTGGGAACTATTTTCCTTGCCATACGCCGCACTCTTGGTCCATTCCCTCCACTATGCTCCCCTTTATTAATGACTACATAAAGTTTACCCTCCAGTATACAATGCTCTGGAGGAGGCTGGTTAATAGACGAGGGTGAACTACTTCTTTGTCTTTTCCTATCAGACATGTTTCCTATCATAAAGCAACTAACGAAGGGTTAGAATTTATTAATTATACTTACATAAGCAGAGAACTTTATCCTAGAGCCAAGAACTTATGCTCTGATACCAATAAATGTAACACCCATGTTTTGAAAGCATATAGATGGTATAAGTGTAGTAATATCTTTAAAAAGGAGACCAATAATCTTTTGTAAACAGCGGAAGTCCCAATTTCAAGCAGAGTGTGGAGCTGTACTTGAATGGGTTTTCAAAAATCTTTTCAAAAATCATTTCTAGATTGGGTCTCATATGTAATTTGTATTTAAGTGTGGTCAGTCTCGTACTGACATGTATGTAAGCACCTGTATTAAGCGATCGCACAACGACATTTGTACCAGTAGTGGATAGCCGTCCACCTAGGGCCATTAATTAAATATAGTAGCTTGGGTTTTAGCAGAGAACTTATTAGTAAACACTCTGATATGAAGAAATGAACCTAAAATGGATGGCTTAAAATAAATCATATGAGACCCAATCTGAAAATGATTTTTGAAAAGATTTTTGAAAACCCATTCAAGTACAGCTCCACACTCTGCTTTAAATTGGGACTTCCGCTGTTTACAAAAGATTACTGGTCTCCTTTTTAAAGATATTACTACACTTATGCCATCTATATGCTTTCAAAACATGGGTGTTACACTTCTATAGTTTCTTCTGGTGGTGTCTCTTCTTGGGTCTCTTAATGTGTGGACTTACCCCAACCCTCATGCCATTTAGCTTTCTCTTCTCTGAGTTCTTCTCTCAACTCAGCAATCATATCCCTATGATCTTTAATCAGACCCATCAGTTCTTGCATAGGGTCTGGTGGATTGTCATTGACCACCTCCACTTCGAGGTCTACTTGCTGTACTTTGGGGCGACCTTTTGTTGTTCTCTTCATTCTTTAAATAAATCACCCTATTAATATCACAAATAAGGTATACATATATGTCCGCAAATCTCATATATTCACAATAGCAAAGAGTATATATGTATGCACAACAACTATTCACAATAATCTTCTATCACTAAGACCAGACTAAGGGAATTATCCTAGCAAACTCTACCCTTACCAGGAACTACAGCTCTGATACCAAAAATGTAACCCCTCACCTTAAAATAGTAATTATGATTCGAGAATGCGTAATTGAATGGTTTGGAGACCATCAGATAATTTAAAACTCATTTTAAACTCCCACCCTGTGGTAGGGTTTTCACAAATTTTTTTAAAACTTCATCCCTATCCTAGTTAAACTCAAGTTCAAATATCGAATATAATTACCTGTATAGTTAAATCACATCATACATATGAGAGTATACAACAAAATCCCGGCAACCCTCAGGTTTCAGATACATTTATATACACTAAGGTTTACAGTTTCCTGTATAGGGGATTACACAAAATCATTCCATATATATATAGTAATCCCAAATCAAAATGGATAACCAAAAACCAACATCAAATATCTCTAAGGAGTCCTAGCTCCTCTGGTTGTCTGCTTCCCTTTAGAATCACTTTCCCTATCTGTAGGTTAGTTAATAGAAAGAATGAGATTCAAAAGAATCTCAGTAGTAAAATTCCACTCATACAATATATAAGCACACAGCATGCAAGTAAATCACAATAGCAATAGCAGCAGCAGCACAAAGATACAGGCCTTTCACTATAAATGACAGCACTCACAATTGTATGCACTATGCGATAGCTTTCGCTGTAATCAAAATCACGACAGCTTATACTGTAATCAAAATAACAACTTACGCTGTATAACCACAACTTGCACTGTAAACGACAACTATCACCAGCTGTAAGTGCAGTTACATTAGAAATCATCACAAAATAGTGATAAAACACACATGTAGTGCATTACACATAGTATAAGAGAAAGAGTCACTACCTTGTTCTTTCCTGACGTGTTCTAGCACAGGTCATTCACTATCAGGGAAAATGTCAAATCCTACATTTCCAAATACACTATTTAGACACTTCTATAGTGTTTCTGGGGGTTATATGAGTCTATAATGAAAATTTATAAAAATGCCCCCGGGGACCCGACCCAACTCCGCCGTACCCGATCTGGCTGCACTTTTTCTGAAATTCTAACCTGAGCTAACCTAACATATTTCTACCCAAGGAATCCATTTTCGAAGTTAGAATTATCAAATTCAATGTTAAATTACAAATTTACCCTTGGCAGCCCCACTTTAAGGGTGCAGGGCATTTTCATAATTATGCTTTTTCGGCCTTTTCTGAAAAAGTGACCAACTATAACCCTACCTAGTTTTTTGATCCTGAACCCAATGGAACCATCAAATCATTGAAAATCCAACTCTAAGACCCATTTCTAGAGCTGGTTGAAATTTATGAGTTCTCTGGGGAAAATCGGGGTTTTACGATTTCGGTTCTGTAAACGCATTCCTTTCTATTCCTAGCCACTTAATCAACTATAACTTTAGGTTATAACTACCATTTGAACCAAAATTGGGCTGCACAACCCTTAGGAAATTCAATTCCCAAAATTTGAAACAACGGCAATCCGGCGAAATTTCACCGATTAAATTGCCTACAGCAGCCATAATAGTTAATATACGAAGGTTTGGAAGTTACCTCAAGCTCCCACAAGCTTTTCCCAAATATGGATGAAAACCCTAGGTGTTCCACAATATATTTTGAGCTTTCAAACCTTAAAGAACAAAAAGGAGTAGCTTAGGGTCAAAGTTATACGCATTATGAGCTAAATCGTCAGAGAAATCGGCTTACCTTATAAAATTTCTTCGCCTTTCTCTCTCTAAAAATATGAATGTTCTCTCTCTCTTTCAGCTGCTGTTTTGCGCGTGAAATGCCGAATGAAGATGATGAGAATGATATATTATAATATCATATACATTTTAATGATTTATGGAATTTTCCAACAATTCCAAAACTAATTTTTATTAGATAACTTCCTACATTCATGTCACCATGCCATCATGTCCAACCAATATTTCCTTATTTATGCCACATGTAGGAGACACCTAGGGGTCCTTCCCTATGGTCTCAATTGGCTTCACAACTTGTTTTGGTTACTTATGCACGTAAAGTCTCAATTTTGGTCAAATTTGTCTTTTTTGCCCAAATTTTCAATAAATTCATATTAAATTGACCAAAATATTCTAAATATATTTTTCCTTTTATTTTCCTTAATTAATTGAAATTATATTCAATTAATCAAAAATAATTAATTTTGTGATAATTTGGCAAAATTACGATTTTGTCATTACCTTTCTAATCCAATTTCTTCTCTTATTTTTCTTTGGCTAATTTCTATCTATTTTTGGACCAAATATTTTATCTAATATTTCTTCATTTTTAGACCTTAATATTGGTCTTTTTAAATCACCCAAATTAATTCCATATTCATGTTTGCCCAATTTCTCGTGAAATTGAACATTTATAAAATTCATAAATTCCAAATTCATGAATATTCACCATTTTATTGAGTTTCCTAAATAATTACAATATATTTGGTGAATATAAAATTTGGGGTGTTACAGTGAAGATTGCATGGAAGAGAATACTATATACCCCTGACCACCTTTATGGAGACATTTCTAAAGCTCAGTTGCTGAAAGAAAGTTAAGGTTGATTTCTGTATTAGTATATGGTTGCAGATTGGGATATATAACCCTTTTATTTCTACAATCTAGAAACACACTGTTTACCATCAACAAATCAATGCCAAGGATTACTTCCAAGCCATACAATACTAGAAAGATCAAATCCATTATAGGGTTTTGATCCCTTACATATATCATATAATTCTGTAAATTTTCTCAGGGCAGCTTTAACACCCACAGGTGTGATCACAATCAATTTATAAGGTATTTCATGTATGTTCAGCCCTTAAGTATTTCATAAAGCCAAATACAATAAAAGTATGGCTAGCACCAGAACCAATTAATGCTTGTACAATATAATCGTTAAATCAAATCGTACCTTAGGTTATCTCAGGCAACTCCGATGCCTTCTCATGAGTCATGGCGAATACTCTGCCCTGACTCCTGGGTAGAAACCCTGTCAACTATTGTGGGCATTCTTTAGCAATATGACCTAGCTTATAACAAAGTCACTGCCTAATTGTGCAATGTTTGCTATCATGTGACTGGCCACAGCGCCAACATGTTCTATTCTTAGGGAATCTTTGTTTGTTGTAGCTATTAGCCTGATATAGCTTTTTATTATTCCCTCTGAACAATCTACCCTGATCTTTGCATTTTTGTGAGGATGTCCCACTACCAGACGCATCCATGTTGTTATTACTTCTGTCAAAGTACAGGCTCAACAAGTTATTCTTGGTAATTTGACACTTTTCAACCAACTTGTTGAACACTGTAAAGTATTTAGAAACCAATTTCTCATTCATCTTTGGCTTCAACCCCTGTACCAACATGTCAAAACTCCACTCCTCATCACTCCGATGTCTTAGGTACAACGAATGTCTACAAAATCATATATAACGTGCCAAATATTCAGTAAAACTTTCTTGGTCATCCTGACGTATGTTGAGAAATTCCTTTTCTTTCTCTAGCCTATCCATTTAAGGAAAATATTTTTCATTAAAATTTACTTAGAATACTTCCCATGTTACCAGAATATTCCTTGCCTGCAGAATCAACTCCATTCCTTTCCACCATCTATCTGTATCTCCTTCTAGTTTGTAGATAGCTAGCTGAACCTTAATGTCATCAGGGCATGCTAGTATGGTGAAAATTTTCTCCAATCCAGATAACCAGTTTTATGCCTACAGAAAATCAAATCACCCTCGAAAAGTAGGAGGTAGTTGTATACTAAACCGTTTTAGCCATGTTTGTAAAACATTTACCTCATAAATAAGCATGGGTGGTGGTTCCTAATGTGGTTGCTCAAGTGGATTACGCTTGTCTTCCTGCATTACTAGATTTTCCAGCCTGTCTTGTCTTTGCTGCACCTCTCACAGCTCTTCCCTAATATTGTTCATCTTTGCCCGCTGTTATGTTAACATATCCAGAATTTGTTGCATAGGATTAGGTCTATCTTCCTAATCTGGGTTATGATCTCCTTCTCTTGTACATACTCTCGTTATGTATCACTATATAAAAGTAAGAAGGAGGTAAATTCCATATAAACATAAAGGCATTTTTGTCATTTAACAAAATTCAAGTACACAAGTACTTTAGTAATAACATACAATAGACATGTACATCAATTAGAGAAAACTTTTATCAACCTACAGCCTATATAATACTGTACAACATGTTTTGTCCCTTTGCATGACATAATATAGCTATACACAAGACTTTCTAGGGGGTCACCCATCCTACGATTTCCCTGATTGAGCACACTTTGCTAAACTTTGTCTGCGTAAAAACGCTAATTCTAGCTCTATATGCTTCCAAGCTCCAGTACCCTATGACTACCCTACCTTAAAAGTCATGCTGGCTACCTTTGAACACCCAAATACTGAGTATAAACCCTCTACATGCTGTCGTACATGTAGTTCTCCATGTACGATGTCATGTGTTCCATAAATTACACAAAATGATCATTAGGACCCCACTTAATAACATCATTCTTCTTTTGGGCCCAAAATGTTGTGTCAAGGAAGAAGTACAATGTCAGGTGGATCCAAATGTGATATGGAAAATCTAGGCACTGCCTAACCTAATCCTAGCATACTAAGAGTGTGTTTGGGAATTACCCAAACCTAGGTTTGCACAAGCTAAGACAAAACTTCTCTCATATACATACCTCATAAATCGTAAAAGCTATTCTCAAAAGCTAATCCAAACACATACTAAGTCTACGTTATTCAGATATGCTAAATACTGGGCTACCGAGGTGCCTTACTCCTAAAAGACAAGAAGATATATGTCCCTGTCGCACTCCCATAAACCCTGATATGGCCTCAGATCATATCTCATAGGTACTGGCCAGGCTTTGGAGAGGATAGAAATACAGGGATCAGACTCTAACCCATTTGAGAGCGGCTGCTTTGTGTCTCTGACTGAAGAACTCATGGATGGTTAAATACTTCCAAAGTGATGTAATTATTGTTGAACAAACACTTTTGAAGAATACGAATGTGAATTTTGATTCGAATGTGTTCTAATCAGTGCCTAAACCCTGTATTTAAGTTCAATGGTGGATTAACATCTAAATTGAATTAAATAAGAGGGAGGGTGTATAGTAAGGTGAAATGGAATGATAAAATGTGCTTAGTGGTGATTCAAGTGGAATTGCCATAATCAGGGGCAAAACGGGTAAAAAGGTAAGTTACCGACCAATTAGTTAGTTACCGAAGAGAAAACTCATTAGTAATTGAAGATCAATGGTTAGGATTAAGAGATAAGAGGTTAGAATCACATGTATATGTGCTTAAGTGAGTTCATGGAAGAGAGAACAAGATCTTAACACTTGTCATGATATGGGGCATTGGATTAAGGTCAAAGTGTCAAAATTTGCTTTTTCTCTTCCTTCTCTTATTTAGGACGTTGGACAAGCAATTGAAGGGCAAAAAAATTCATATCATCATCTTTATCTCATTTTCTCTTACCCTAACCTCCATTTTCGTCCAACTAGAAGAGGAAAGAGAAAGAAAGAAATCTAAGGTTAGTGTTCTATTAGACTTTGAATGCTCAAACACTCTTCATTAATAGTGTTCATGGTATTGAGGGCTTCATGGCTATGGTTTTAGGTTTTTGAAAGGTGGTGTTTGAGAACTTGAGAAAAATTGAAAGTTGGAGAAACAAGGAATTTGCTTTAGGAAGAAGAAGAGGTAATAATTTAACACATTTTGAGCTAAATTTTGTAACCATTGATCAAGTTTTGAGAATTTCGAATTTTCCCCCTGATTTTCATGTGATTTTGGTTTGGAAGAACTGGATTGTGTGATGTTTTTGAATAGGTGTCATTTTGTGCTTTGGTGCCAATAGAATTGGTTTGGAACCTTAAATAGAAAGGAATTGCATTGTGAGTGTTGAATTGTGTTATTGTGTTACATGTTGTGTCTCTTGTGGAACATGTCAATATGAGTTGAATTTGGTCATTTTGGTGTTTCTAATGGATTCCTTTTGAAAAATTGGTATGGGAATGGTATTTGTTGCGAATTTGGAACCATTGGAAACAATGGCACAAAAAACTGAAATTATGTCCCTTAAAACTCTGTACAGGGCAGTCAGATTGTTTGGACGATTTGAATTGGCAAATGGTGTCTAAAAATTCTGAAACTTTCTAGTTTTAAAGTTCATATTCCAAGCTTCAAAATGGACAAATAATTTGTGTCATTTCGTTTTGTGAGCTAGGAGTTCAGCTGGTTGCCCAAAGTTTGATGTCAAAATTGGACTTAATTCTAGAGCAATGTGGAATTTTGTGTAATCCTAGAATTTTGTGGTGATTTTTGGTAATGGTTCATATTTTTCCTATGAAGCAGACTTAAATAGCTTTCATTTGGCTTTGGGATCACCTCATTTCAATTTTTCTAAAACTAGTTATGAATTTTTGAAGTTTCCTTGCCTGCAGCCAGAATTCTTGGCTGCAGCGCAAAATTTCCTGTACACGTTTTCGCCGTAGCCAGAAAATTTTGACTGCAGCCGAAAACCTTCTGTGCACTTTTTGGCTGTAGTAAGAGGATTCTTGGCTGCAACCAAACCCCATTTTCAGCATTTTGTGATTTTGGAAAAGTGGTTTCCAACTTAGTACTTCCTAATCCTTTAACCATGTGTTTAGGATTCTAGTAACTACCTAAAGAGTGTAATGATAACCAATTTTAAGTGTTATAAAAGTGGGATTTGGAATAGAGATTAATCCGTCATCCTTGATTTTGGTTTATAGGATTCGATATTTTCCCTGTACGCGAACAACTTATGCCTAAGCACCTCCGGAAAGAACAAGGTAATGACACTTTCTCTTATACTATGTGTAAATGCATTGTATGTATGTGTTATCATTGTTTTGTGATAATTTTGTATGTGAAAGCCAGTGAGGCTATGCGAATGCCAGAGAGGCTATGTGAAAGTCAGTGAGGCTATGTGAATGCCAGTAAGGTAATGTGTTATGTGTATGCCAGTGAGGCAACATCTATATGTGACAGCTAATATGCTATTTTTTGTGCTATTGTGTGGTTTGATGATTTACTTGCATGCTATGTGTTTATGTGTGGAATAAGTAATTTGTTACTACTGGGATTCTTTTGAATCTCATTCTTTCCTTTGACTAACCTTCAGACAAGGCAAGTGGCTCCAAAGGGAAGGAGATAACCAATGGCGGCTAGGACTCTAGTATAAATATAATTTGGGTCGTTGGTTATTAGATTTTGGTTTGGGATTACTGTATATTGTTAGGATGTAAATATTATTTTGGATACGGTTGTGTAATCCCCTAAATGAGAATGTATGGACTCTTAGTATATATATATATATATGAAACCAGGGGGTTGTCGGGATTTTTGCTATATACTCTGATATGTATAAATGTGATTTAACTGCACAGGTAATTATATTCGGAATATTGAATTTGAGACCAGGGTAAGGCAGAAATTTTAAAGGAATTTGTGAAAACCCTACTGGAAGGAAGGGATTGGAAATGAATTTTTAATTATCCGTCGATATCTCATCCATTCCAATTACACATTTTTGAATCATAATTACGGTTTCCAAGGCAGGGGGTTACACATACACTAGTTTAGGCCACACCGACTTCCTCATTATCCAAATAAGTGCACCAATCCCATTTCCCAGCAAATAGTGTCGTACTTGTTGTCCTTTTGGAATCCGGTGACTCTTCTGTGTCTGGTTGACCGCTGGCGGGGTGCTATCCTCTGTTGATGCCTCCCACGCATATCTCTTGTCACTATATAATCAAGGCCATATATCATTATACTATTTCAGTATTGCCAGAACCATAACTCTGACACCAAAAATGTCAAACCCCTTAACATTTTGATAATAACTAGAGTAATATAGCACAGTTCAGTAGGCAATAGAAATAGTATAAATATACTGATATAATGTACATGATTACATATATAGGAATCACCATAGGGTTTAATTTAAATATTTATAGAGGCCAAAATAAACCAAAATAAAACTATCGATAACCAACAGTAGACCGGAACCCTCAATTGTTGATCACTACTTCCATGCCCTTAGAGCTGCTACCTCCAGCTGAGCAAAATTGAGTTGGAAAAAGGGGTGAGATTCGAATGAATCTTAGTAGTAACACGTAATCAGTCATATAAAATGTGAAATATAAATATACAATACACCACATAGTGCAAATAAAAATTCAACTATATCCAATACGTATACCCAATTTGGGGCCAACTCCCCTACTTGTCCGTTTACCTATATCTGGTATGTATACACAATTCAAGGCAAACTCCCTTACTTGTTTGGTAGGTATGCACAATTCAGGGCCAACTCCCCTACTTGTCCGGTATGTATTCACAATTCATTATTCACATTACAGAAGATGGAAAACACAAAGAATATAAATACTCACATAATGTATGAGAGAAAGAGTTATTATCTGGAATCCCCTTTTTGCTGCCTAGTTAGTTTGCATACAAATTTTTCCCAATCAACCTTGGGCTACCTAAAAATGCCAAAGTTTCAATAAATAAGTTAATACACATTCCTATCTTATTCCAAATTTATTTAATTGGTTATCTTTATTGGAAATTGTGCTCTAAGGGTTAATCATTGTACTTTGAACATTATTATTTAAATGAAATTTCTCCATTTTGTTATCATATTATTTTCATGTTAATTGTGATTATTGTATCCTTGGATAATTCATGAAGATTGTCCTAAAATGTCCCTGGTCAGTCATCTATGTGGGAGCACAGATGAAACAAGACCAGTTTGACTTTTATAAGATATGGAGATACGAATCAAAGTCTTAGGCACTTGTAAGATATAATGTGTTGGACCGACCCACTATGAGAAAGCTATATGGATCAAGTCATAAGCTTTTCTCATGTATGAGCTCGTCACAATACCCTTAGACCTGAGGTCATCATGGATTCCAACATGAGAGTTGCTAAGCTTTGAACCAGTCAAAAGTCACTTTTGACTGGGTGATGATAAAGGCTACGATCGGGATTGGTGGTTTTTCATGCAGAGGAATATGAATGATCAAGATGAAATTTATCCCTCACATTAGTAGAGAGATATTACTGGGCCCCTCGATAAGTGAGTCTGAGAAATGTATGGACATACTACAATAGAAAGGAGTTTCTATGTCTATTGTCAAGCTACTCAGGAATCGAGAAAGTAATGGTCAGGAACAAGAGGATGACATTATCCATACCTTATCCTTGATCGATGTATCATGTGACAAAAGGGAGGTGACATGGTTGTATGACAGGTTGCATCGTGATAACAATCCTCATATGAATTTGGTAGTCGTAATGTCTTACTAGAGGCCGCTTGCGACTTTTGGGTTAGTACAGTTATTGGCCCACTGCCAACTTCATATGGGCCTACGGGGTCGTACACAAGAATGGCCCAACACGAGATAGTGTTTAATTTAGCGTTGACGAATTTTATATTTATATATAAATAATATAAAGTTCATTAATAATATTATATAGGTCACATCAAAGGACCAAGCATATACAAAGGTACAAATCTTTCTAACTTGATTTAAATGCCATTGATAGATCCTCAATTAAGATCGGTAAAATTTTAAAATTCTTCCGTTGTGCCTGCCGATGCTAACAATCTTTGGTTAAAACTACAAAATGAACAAAATACCCTGGGGACCCGGTCTTAGTCCCTTTGTAGTCGGTCTAACTGTACTTTTTTAAAAATTATGACCCAGGCTATTCCTACACAGTTTTATGTGTAAAAATTTGGTCAGCATAACCCATTAGGGTTTCATGATCCCAAAATTACAATAATCAATCAAACAAGCCAACTTAAGCCAACAACAATCACAACAACCCTCAACTATCTTCAATCAACATGAAAATCAAGGTTACTTGAAGTTACCTTTGATTTCTCTCTCTAAACCTCTCAAGACGTCACCTCTCTCTCCTTTCTTGCTCTTGATTTTGCTTGCTATATATGAGATTCATGAAGGAATAGAGATTAGTGAAGGTCTTACATGAATTTGGAACCAAGAATACTTGAATTTCACTATCAATTTACCTTGGTTACCTCTTGAATCTTGCTCCCTTTCTCTTTCCTTCTATTTTCGTCCAACTCTTTCTCTCTCTTATTCTTGGTGTTTGGCTAATGCTCTTTTAGAGGTTTAATAAGCTCTAAAATATCATCTCCACCTCCTCAAATTAATAATATTTTAATTTCTTTTATCACATGCCAATTTATGAAGCTTTATCCCTTTAAATTGTTCATAATTGTCTTCTATATCCTCTCTCCCAAAAGTGACATACATGAGGGCTTTTAGTTGAACCAAATATGCCTCTTCAATTAGCTTTGTCTAAGTCTTGTAATGACCATGTAAGGCTCTTTATTACAATATGTATTGCGCTAATATGTGTGCTCTTTCATGCTCCAATTTGGACTTCCATGTTAGGCCTTTAAGGGACTAAAAGTTGGTCTTTTGTGGCCAAACTTAATTATATTGCATGAAATCACTAAGTGTATTGTTTTGTCATTTTATGTGCACCAAAGTTCACCATTTTATTTTATTAAATGTCTCAATACATACAAGGAATATTGGTGAATAAAATTGGGATGTTACATCTATGATATGTATGCATGTCTTGTGTTCATTCCCATTGCAAGTTGAGCCTTGTGATTTGGGTGGACAACTCTGGTTAGCTAGAATTAATTGTAGTGAATACAATGCAATGCAACTATGAACATATGTTGTACATAACAAAATTACTGCATATGTAACGTACTATATATGTTCACAAGCTACATTGCATTTAGAACACAAAGCAAAGTAAATAATCTTGGCTTACTAGCACCACCACATATGGCACATATCGGATACTTCTTGAGCTCTTCATACTGGTTTCTATCCATTATGCCATCATTAAGGCAAATGAAAATATTTCTCACACAAAAGTGAACAGAAGAGGGCATAAAATAACTACATCAAGCATAGAGAATATCAAGCAACCAGGAATGAGCTTCAACCCAAAGTCACGGTGGCATCAATTGAGTTTAAAATGAAGTCCTCAAATTCACGGCACTGACAAAGAGAAGTCAAGTCAGAGGAGAATGGTCACTGCGGAGATTAGAGGTGGCGGCGGAGAAGACTGATGATAATCAAAGAACAGTGAAAAACGAACACAGCAACGGCAACGGTAATGACGGAGGAGAGTTGAGCAAATGAGGAACGGGATGCCATGGACGAGTTCAGAACAAGCACGAACAGAGCTCACAGAGAAATGGCAAAAAGAAAAGAAAGGGTTCACAGAGCGCGCGACCTGGGCACGGGAGGAAAATTAAAGGTGAAAAATATTACCTTTAAGACCGGTTTTTATTAGAAATCGGTCTTAAAAGAGGGAAATTTCACATTTAAGACCAGTTTTTACCAAAACCGGTTTTAAAACGTTATCGCATTTTGAATTTAAAATGTTTTAACATTTCATACTGATTTATATGTAAACCGGTCTTAAATGTTAAAACATTTTAAATTCATAAAAATTTTAATACTTTAAGACCGGTTTTATTTATAACCGGTTTAAATAAATTTTTTTAAGACCGGTTTTTTTAAGAACCGATCTTAAAAGTTCAATATAATTATAAAACTGTCACCGTGTAAATTTTTAAGACATTATCCATCAAAATCGGTCTAAATGTGGCGATCTAAAAAGGATTTTTTCCAATAGTGATACTTGTCCCTGAAAGATAACCGACCATTTCATAGACTAACAATCACCATGCATAGTAAGAAAGTGTAATCACGACATTTGAACTGACGGTGGGTACAACTTTTTGTTTGATTATGAATATAAATGATCGTTATTTTATTATTAGTTTATATTATAAATATTTGTTTAAAGTTATCAACCTTTTTTATGTTTAAAATTACTATTTCATCTCATTATTTTACATGATATATTTTTATCATATTTTTACTAATTAATATATACATAGTATTAGAGAAAATAATTTAGAAATGAATATGGAAGGAAAGAAATGTTTATATAATTCTGTATGTAGGCAATATTACTTTTAGGTAGATTAATTATGTTAAATGAATATATATGTGTACAATATAATTTTTAATTTTTAATTTAATTATTGTGTTATCAGCCCGACTGGATGGTCCAACCTATCCAATTGTTTGAATTGTGACCTACTAACTTTTTTGGCTCAATATCTAGTCTGACTTTTAAAAGATTGCTATAAAAAGAGTAATATTTGCTGCTTATTAATGCCACGCACACATAACCTCTACTTTTTTTTGGCAAAAAAATAAATCTACTAATATTGGCATTTTAATAAAATAATTTTAAATGTTGTTTTAAACATACTTTGAATTATGAGCTTTTATGTGCATGGGACGAAACATTTTGGTTTTGCATTGAAAATTATTTCAACTATTGGTTTTAGTGGCTTACAATGCAAAACAATAGCCTTTTTAACAGTTAATAATAGTAAATAGGAAGTATCTGTATGAAAATTTACAAATGCTAATTAGTTTACTTCAGAAGAACTTATAAAAAATTTACAAGTCTTCAGGCGAATGCATGGACACATACGTATTTTAACCACAACCAATTGTAAAATAACAAGTACGATTTAAACAATTGAGTTGATAGATATAAACAACTTCACCTGCTGCATTATTTTTTTTGTAAAATCCAGGCGATAGGCGATATCCTCCAACCGATAGCTAGAGACTAATCCTACTTGGGCATAGAGATCACCAAAATGGGTTTCGGTTTCCCCCACCTGATAGCAAGAGACTAATCCTCTTTAGGCGTAGAGATCACTGAAGTGGGTTTTGCTTCTCCCAGCAAAGTTTTTTCCATACACACAGTTTGATTCAAACCCAGAACACCATATTTAAGAGACCCATCAATCTATCTATTGCATTATATGAATTTAACATAAGAAGACACTAAGGCCCGGTTTGGTACAAAGCATTCGAGGGTAGTGGTTAGGATTGGATTAGAGATTGGGTCAGAATATATTGTTTGGTATGAGGGACTACGGATAGCCAGAGATTGGAAGTACCACGAAAGTGGGATTGCTACAAAGTCACCTCCTCGTTGGCATTGTGTTTTCAATCATAGGATTGCAAAATTGTAGAGACAAAAATATCCTCGATTAAAATATTTTATAGACAGAAATAACTCTAATTTTAACCTAAAATCAATCCCTCTCACATAATCACTTTGTCTCAATATTTTTCAGACAGAAATAACTCTAATTTTAGAGTCAATATTTTTCAGACAGAAATAACTCTAATTTTAACCTAGAATCAATCCCTCTCACATAATCACTTTGTCTTTTTGTTTCCTTATCAACAACAAAAATCAATCTCAAGCATACCATCATCGCCCTCACGCCCTCAAATGTCTATGATGGTGTTGCAGCAATTCTTAGAAGGGGATTCGAATCCTCAAATGAATTCACAAGCAGCAGTGATCTTTCGAGTAATTTCTTTGCATGTATCATTTCCCGCTAGTCACTGCTTCAGTAACGACGGTGGACTAGCTTCAAAGGTTTAAATCAGCACAGCGATGACAATTGTTGCTAGGGCAAACATGGAAGAAGCTCTAGCCATTTTTATATTCAAAGTCGAAGAAATTAAACCACTACGTACGGTTAGTTCTCTGTTGCTGGATGATTTTATACACTTGGGAAGGCACATATATAGAGGGAGAGGAGGAAAAGTATGAAATTGAGTAACTGCAATGGCCTCCTTTCCATGCGAATTTTGGTGTTTTGTGGGAAAAGTTCAATTGCTTTTGCTTCTACAAAACAACTACAAAGCTGAAGAAAGATGAAAATAAACGAGACAAGGCCAGTGCCAAGGAGAGAGAGTCCATGGGGGAGTTTACTGGATTATGCTTGTTCCTAATTTTTGGTTTTGGGGATGTCAGTTCACCTTAGAAGATGATCTGTTTTGAGGGGAAACCATCGGAAGTTGAAAGAGGAAAGGAAGTGATTTAGAGTATGGATATTTTGATTCTTTTATAATTAGTGGCTATTTATTAAATATGATCAATAAAATTATTCCCTCTAAATGTTACTTCATAATAAACATATTTTTAAAACATCAATATCAATCCTAATCCCAGTCCTAATTTAAATCCATAAAAGATCAGCACGACATACCAAACAAGGCCTAAAGAGTATTTTTCAACTTGTTTCTAAGAGACAATTCTAAATTAGGACCGGGTTCCAAGCCCAACTTCCTATTTGAGTGCAGAATTTGGGCTTTGGTCTGTTATGTCTCACCCTGACAGAGAGTGATTTTCGGCCTCCCGAGAAAATTAACCGAAAGGGGGCATAAGGTTAAAACAAATCCCCCAAGGGCCAAGCAGCGATCTCAATTTGCAACGCACAAACTTGCGCACTATCTTGCTCTGGTCGACGTAGCAGCACCGCAGGGTAGCGGCAATAGGATCATTCCTGAACGCTAATTGATATTTGCATTTGATTAGTGGACAAGGTAATGGCATTTTCAGTTCGTTACTATCTTTTCCCACTGTATTTTCTACGCTAAATGGTCAATGTACTTAAGTTTTTACTTTTTGACCTTTGTAGATCTTCCCTCTTTTTCCCGATTCTCTTTTCCTTCTCCCGAACATTTCTTGTCAGAAACTTCAGTTTTTGATTCCATGGAGTTGTTCTTCATTTTACGGTTTTTATTTGAATTTATTTGAATACTATGACTTGGTATTATTCAAAATTCACGGTTAAAAAAAAGGTATGGTTCAAATTTTAGGTTTTTGAATTCTCTCCTGGAAGACAATTTTTCCCTTTTAGCGCAAAATGTGTATGGGAAAGTAGAGTTATAGTCTTCTGGGGGATTTTTAATCTATTATTGTGACCGGAGTAAACTTTATTTGGGCAATCTAGGTGTATCTGCATGTGGATTAATCTAGCTTAATGGCCGAAGTTCTTAATGGTTCTTGCACGGAAGCTGTGCTTTTTAGGATTTATTCATGCTCCAGGGTATTCACGCCATAGATAGCTCCGTCATGAGCTCTTTGGATCGCTAATATCAGTAATTGACAAGCCAATAAATCCATTGCGAATGGCTTATGCTGATTGCATATTGTATGAATGGCTTAGTCATTGTCCTTACTCAACTCAATGTTATTGCGAGGAGCATAAATGAGATTTGACAAACTTTGTGGCCAACGATAATTTTAGATATAATAGATTGGTTTGTTTGGAAGAGAAAAGCTATTGTGTTCAATTAATTCTTATTCTATTTTGGCTCTTAATTCCTTATTTTATATAGAGTACTTGTAATGTGCAGGGTTAATGGCGTCTAAGTTGCAGCAGTTGCAATCCAAAGCTTGTCAAGCTTCCCAGTTTGTAGCCAAGCACGGGAATTCTTACTACAAGCAGTTATTGGATCAGAACAAAGAATACATTCAGGAGCCCCGCACAATTGAGAAATGCCAGTTGCTGGCAAAGCAGCTGTTTTACACCCGCCTTGCCAGGTTGTATGTTCTTCAATATTTTTGTTTTTAAATTTGATATTGTTGATTTTAGAAGGATTCAATAGAAGATCTTTACATTCATTGTGGTCAAATTCTTGGTTTTTTTTTTTTGGTTTTGATGTTATTGGCTTTTAGCATTCTTGAGTGTTGGATGTTGCACATTGTCTGTGGTACCACTCTAAGGAAGCCAGGGAGGAGGGGATGCTGATTTAGTATCTACTTTATACTCATGTAGCACTGAGACTAAAAGAAAAAATGGGAAAAACAGATAGTCTTATGATCAAACATTTTCTAGCTTTTAGAACCTTATTTGGTACACCGGTTTTTTGTCCAATGGTGGGGAATCATTTCATCATTTTTCTTATCAGCTAGAAATCAGCAGCAAATATGGTTCTAAAAAAGGAAGTCAGCAGCAAGTTAACTTTTTTCCTTTTTTTGGGGAAGTTAATCTTGCGAGTTTCAGTGGAAATGACATAAACAGAAACAGGTTACTAGTGATTGATGTTTGTTACCATTAATAGCATTTCAATGGTTTTAATTTGCAACTCCTATATATATGGCTAACATACTGACCAATTTTATTTGTGATGCATGTTCTTGCAATTGAATGTAATTGATAACGATAGCCAATATGTTACATTCTTGTTAATTACTCTGCATAGCTTCTTGTAGAATTTCCAAACCTGATGATGTGCCTATTTGGGACCTCTGCAAAAAATCAATTATTCATCAAAACCAAGGTTTTCACATGTTCAGAGCCAAACACCCTCTCTCAAGCTAAAATTGATTATTGGGCTCTAACCACAGTTTTCACATAAGCTCCTCATTCCAGCTTTTTCATTTTAATTTCTAGTCGTTGAATAATTGATTTTTTGCTGTGGTACCAAACAGGCTAAGATAAAGATTCTGCTAATGCTCACTGCACACTACTATTTCATCCGTCCTGTTTATCATCTGTATCCACATTTTTTCTATACTAATAAGTAAAAATTGAGTACAAATACAAATATTGGAAGAGTGTTGTTTTCATGTGTCAATTAAGTGCAACTGGAATTGAAACTGCATTTTAGATTTTTTTTAAAAAAAATTGGCTCCTCCATATGAGCTCACATGATGCAATTCATCAATTTTTGAAGTTAAGAAAACTAAGAGAGGGAGAGATGTGAAGATTAGTTGGAATCATATTGATTTAAGACATTTGATTATCACTGTATGTTAGATTTATCAAGTTTGACATTCTTCATGATGGTAAGGTTTACTGTTTACATAAGAAATGAAAACAGTTGATCACCTACCTACTGAATAGTACCAGGTTGTTTGCCATCATTATACTAGCATATAACTTGGGATATAAATAATGTGAAGTAGCAGTACATTATAACCTGTATTGTTGTATTTGGTACAGAATAAAAGCAGCTTATCACCTTTAAGTTTAGTGGATGTGATAAAGAATTGTAATTCTGTATAGAAAGAAAGAGAGAAAGAGAGGGAAAGAACCAGAAATAGAGGGATTCAAGAGAGAAGAAGACAGATGAATTGAGAGAAGAACCAAGAGATAGAGACAGAGCATTCAGAGTAACACTATTATTCCATCATCACAAATCTGAGAGTTACAATAAGGGGTATGCCTATTTATAAGGCTGGGGGTCATTTGGGCTAAACACGTAAGAGCCTAACTCACTAACTAATACACTAACGGCTATTTCCTAACCAACCTTCTAATCGACTTATGAACTGTTATTACAGTTACTTATCAATACCCCCCTCCTAAAAACATCCTTGCCCTCAAGGATGGTTAACAACAAAACATACAAACTGAAATCAACAAAATTGAGACTCTAAAATTCTGAAAAACTTCTTAACAGTGTAGAATTCTCTGTCTTGAATGTTGCTACACCCTTTCTTGGTTCGATTGCTGTCCTTTCCATATGCTGTAGAACCCCGAATTATTATCCATATCACATTGTAGGGAACCAGAGCCAAGAAGCATTTTAATTAATCCTCCTTTGTACCACATGAGAATGAACAAATGAGTAAGGAGAAACAAAGTGAATGTAGCCCTGTTCTGAAATAAGTTTGTAGGCCTCCTAATAGTGTCCAAAGACAGCAGAAACTTTGGGCCATTGTCTTGAAAGAGAAAGCCCATGTACTCATCCGAGATTAGAAAATCCAGTGGGTCATGAAAATATCTCTGACAATTAGATATAGGGGGAACCAGCTGTGAATTTGACTTTCCAAACTCACCCGCTTGCAGCCACGTAAACTTTTGTACCTGCCATATACTCTGGTGTATACTTCCTAAAGCAAGAGCATAATCGATGCTTTGCAAACTCCTTGGGCCAAGTGATTGAAACAGGGACAGCAATGAAGGAAATGAACCCAATGGTACGATGCAAACAGAAACAACTGCCTTCAATATAGCAGAAACAGTCAGCAACAAAGGGAGATGACTTGACAACAGAGAGCGAACAATAACGGTTGACGACGAGAGAGAAAGAGGAGATAGCGACGGTGCCGAGCATAAAGATGTCGCGTGCAACTTACCGAGAAATTTCTCAAGAGAGTCGAGATTCAAAGACCCATAAACTCTATTCGCCGTATTTGCATTTTCGTCCTTCAGTGGTGCCTTCAGGAATGTGGCGTTGAGGACTCAAAAGCCAAAACCACTCTGGCTCGTTATCACTCCACTGGTTCTTTCCGTTGCAAAAGAACCCGTGGTCTCTATTCTTGCCCTGCGTGCCACTTCGGTGCTTGTGGCTTCTTGTGTATTCTCAGCAACTCCCATGGTTCTTGCACTGTGACACATTCAACTTCATGATCTTCGTCATTTGTTTCTTGAGCAACAAAAGGTTCTTGCTTCTTGGGTTCAGCTTTGGCAGAAGCCTCTTGATTAACAAAGCATTCTTGGGTGTCGTTCTTGACGAATAGAAACATCTTCTTGCTTTGATATTCCAAGTCTTTTCTTGCCTGCTTTGCTTTCTTGGCCCGCCATTGCAAAGATATCTCTTACACTCTTCCCAAGGATTTGTGCTTCACGTAGAGTGAGGGGGTTGAAAAGCTTAACCGATTATGTACTCTCTTCCCTCAAGTGATAAACATATGCCTCATTGAGATAATCCTCTGGTAAATCTAGATTGGCTGAGAGGGAATCAAACAAATAATTAAACTCAGCTACTGACCCTTGCTATTAAAGATGCCATAGCTGGAGTCACCTCTCTGTTTGTTGAAGACGCTTGGCTATTGGTCTTGAGAGGAATCGAGCAGAATGTGTCCATTTATTTTTTTTTCTTTTTCTTCTATTTTCTTTTTGGTAATGTCGTGAAAGGGCCTAGGATTGAAGGGCTTTGATACCACTAATAAAGAATTGTAATTTTGTATAGAAAGAAAGAGAGAAAGAGAGGGAAAGAACCAGAAATAGAGGGATTAAAGAGAGAAGAAGACAGAGGAACTAAGAGAGAAGAACCGAGAGATAGAGACACAAAGAATTCAGAGTAACATTATTATTCCATCATCACAAATATGAGAGTTACAATAAGGCGTATGCCTATTTCTAAGGCTGGGGGTCATTTGGGCGAAAGAAGTGGGATTCAAGAGAGAAGAAGATAGAGGAATTTAGAGAGAAGAACCGAGAGATAGAGACAGAGAAAATTCAGAGTAACACTATTATTCCATCATCACAAATCTGAGAGTTACAATAAGGGATATGCCTATTTATAAGGCTGGGGTCATTTGGGCTAATCACATAAGAGCCTAACTCAGTAACTAATATATAACGGCTATATCCTAACTAACTTTCTAACCGATTTATTAACTGTTATTACAGTTACATATCAGGATGTTCCTTGCCTAGTAATTACATCCATCCTATTTGCATATGTCCAGATCTGTTTGTTTCTCAATATCGTATTCAGATCATGTTTGCACGTTGCATTACAATTATTTTTTGCTGTCGCTACCATTGTCATTGAATTCATCAATTGATGTACAGTGATTTTTTAAAAACCTTTGGTCTTTTCTTTCATGTCATGAGGCCTTGCCAATGATAGACTAGTGATTTTTTATATCAGATATTGTCATGCTCCTTTGATTAAAGCATATATTAACATATTTCAATTTGTTTCAGTATTCCTGGTCGAACCGAGTCTTTCTGGAAGGAGCTTGATTATGTCAAGAATTTATGGAAGAACAGGCAAGAACTAAAGGTGGAGGATGCCGGTATCGCGGCTTTATTTGGTCTGGAGTGCTTTGCATGGTTTTGTGCCGGTGAGATTGTAGGAAGGGGATTCACTTTCACTGGTTACCATGTCTGAGAAGAACCAGTTTTAGAAGTGGGGTAACACTTCTGCACTGTTGATTGATACATTGTAAGGAGCATCATGGGGCATTCTACAAGGCCAATTTTTGTTATTCTTTTAACAAATGCTGAGAAAACTAGTGGTCAACTTTGTTTGGTCTCAATAATCCCTTGAGTTGAAAGCGGGATGGACGACCTTTTGTTGCTTTGTTACTTCTGTTGAAAGTTAGTGGTACTCTGAGAATGATGATACTGCTGCAATTTTTATTGAGATCACTAGCGTATGAATTCTCATCACTATTTTCTTTGATTAAAGCTAAATCAAGTCAACGAACCCAGCTTAGTATGATATTATGTATTGTGAAATTTTTATATATGTTTGGGGAGTTGACCATTGATGTTGAATTACGATTAGGCCCATGCGGTATGAGGCTCATCAACTTTGTGCGAGTATCTTTTACTCCTCAGGCCTGTTTGACACTCAGAAGAGGTGGGAAGGGAAGGGAACATGAACAAGTATGTTGTTTGAAACACAATTTTGGTTTAATGTTTCTAGAAATTCAAGTTCTTGGGCCTACCGATGTTCCTTTAAAGGTGAGAAGATGAGATCCCGCCAAAATTTGTGGGAACCTAAGTTCTTTCATAAGAAGAAAGATCCGAAAGATAAATATATCCTTGAAAAATTTAAATTAAAAGGTGTGAATCCTGAAAATTTCTCATCGTGTATTTCTTGTACATTTGATTTTTTTTCCATATTCCATTACGTTTTTCATTCTCTCACACTAAACCAAACGAAGTTTGTTTTGTATGAAACAAATTTGAAGGAATATTCTCTTGATTTTAAAAGATCAAAACTAAATTTGAGAACGTCATACACCACTGCAAGAAGGAAGAATTAAGAGAAACCGGGGAGTTATGGTTGAGACAGCAAGTTAATTGACGATGAAAGCTTGCTCTGTTTTACAACCTGTAAAATAGGGTTAAACAGAATTTGCTTATCACATAATAAATTCGAATTTCATCAATAAAGTTGAATTTCATTCTATAGAAAAGAAATTTTAATTTCATTAATAAATAAAATAAATTATTTATTTATTTTAATTATAATTTATATTTTATTTAATTTTTAAATTATTGCCCTACTAATTATTTAATGTATAAATTGAAATATAAATTTGATTAATAGATAATTATTAATTTATCTTAAGGGCAAAATGGGTATTTTCCTTTTTTTCCCCTAAATTCCGCCCTTCAATTTTTTTTTCATGCTAAACAACACATCTTCCCTCAACCCATCTTCCATCACCTCTAACAATCTTCCCTTTCTTTCCCTCCTCAAATTTTCCTTTTACCAAACCAGCCCCTAGGAATACAAGGATGATTGCATGTTAGACATGATTACTTTTTAAGGTTAAAAAAGCCCATGTGCTGCATAAAATATTGCAAATTATTTTGAACTTCAGGAAAAAAAAGGGCATTGTTTCGGATCTCTTTAAGGAGCAGAAGCACCTTATTGACTTGTTACCAAAGTTAAAGATGACAGACGAGCGTCTTAAAGACCTTTGTCGGCCATGGAAGGATGCTTTGATCATTGCTCCAGTTGGGAAATCTATGACGTTGAGAATGTTAAAAGAGAGGATTGCCTGGATTCTAAAATCAAAGAACTTTGATTTTAGAGGGTGTACATGAAAATTGTTTGATAAATGCGGAGAAATATGTGGAAATAGTAAGGGAATCAATACAAAAAGATCAAGTCTTAGAGATTAGCAAGGGGAAGGAGCATAATCATGACTTTCGTTTAGAGGGTACTATTTCATTAAGGGAGCAGCAGGAGGAAGCAAAGAACAAGGGACTAGAGGATGCTAATCAATCTGAGAAGGCAAATGGGAAACCCTGTACTCAGCAGAGACGCCAAACCTCTCAAAGTTTGGGTATGGAAGAGGAGCTTTTCTCTCGAGAACTGGATGAAAAACTGAGTGAGCAGCTTCAGGAAGAAAAGGGCATTGACGCAGATCTCTCTAAGGAGTAGAAGCACTTTATTGACTTGTTACCAAAGTAAAATGTGACAGACGAGCGTCTTAAAGACCTTTGCTGCCATGGAAGGATGCTTTGATCATTACTCTACTCGGGAAATCTGTGACTTTGAGAATGTTAAAAGAGAGGATTGCCTGGATTCTAAAATGAAATAACTTTGATATCATTAACCGACCAAATAATTATTTTGTTTTCTAAACAGAGAATCGAGATTTTATTTTGAAGTTATTGTTTGATGGTCCTTGGTTGATATAAGGGTACTACTTAGGGGTGCAGAGATGGAGTCCAAATCCAAATTTCAACCCTTATGGAGTCCAAATCCAAATTTCAACCCTTATTGCAACAAAGTTCGTAAGGTTGTTGTTTGGATACGAGTCCCTACTCTTCCTATGCATGTTTTCTCTGAAAAATGCTTGCTTGAAGTGGGAAAATGATAGGAAGGGCTCCCAAGGTGTATATTAATACTTTTGTTGTGTCAAGATCAATTTGTGGCAGTGGAAAAAGGGAAATTTGTTAGAGTAAGTGTAGAAGTTGATTTGAATCAATCTTTGAAATCATGGTTGTTATCAGATCCATGATTTACACAATTGAATATGAAGGCCTTCTATCCATCTGATTTAAATGTGGTAAATATGGGCATTCTCAAGAGAAATGCCCATTAACTAATAACTCAGGAGAATGTTTGCCGGAAAGCAATGCACCGGCGGTAAGCGTCGGTCAGGGAAAAGAAAATGGAGAAAAAAGTCAGGGTCTAAAAAAGTCCTTGTTAAGCGTGCCAGGGGTCAACTCTGACGATGAATTTGGGTGTTGGATGATTGCAAAAAACACATTTAAGGCCAGAAATCACGGTTCAGAGATAAGAAAGAAAAACGAAGAGGCACACAAAGGGAATAATAAGACCAAAGGGAAAAAGATGAAATCAGCATATAGTACTAGGTTTAGCGTGCTGCAGGAGATTGATGACCCTATCATATTCGTTGGTAATGAGCTTTAGAGCATGAAGAGAGGTCCTGTGAAAGAGTGAAGAAGGAAAGAGGGTCGTGCTCTTTCATATAATCAGGAAGGGTCGCTTACCGTTGACGGGCAAGAGAGAGAAAATGAATGCTTTGGAAGTGGGGAAATTGGTCACACCATGAAAGCAGGGGAGCAGGTCTCAGCTACAGTTGAGAAAGGGATGAGAAAGGAGGCACCGAAAGTGAAGGTAGGGAAGATGAGTTTTGTTGAAGTGTAGGAGAGAGAAAAAGAATGCTTGCAAAATGGGGAGAGGTTTTGCAGAGTCAGAAGGGGTGCAGATTTCGGATCTAACCGAGAGAAAGATGAGGAAGGGGGCGTTGAAAGTCAAGGCAAGAAGCGCTAAGATTAATGGGAAGGGTGATGTGTCAAATGATAACCAAATGGGCCTGACTCTAGATCATGACCCAATACCTTCTCCTCTGCCCAAAGAAAAGAACAAGGCTGATTTTAAAACGAAGGGGCTCACAAACGAGGCCGATTATTCTACCATCCATTATTAAAAGGAAAAACATTGCTAGAGCCCACCAGGTGGTATTTGGGTCTGTTAACCCATGTGCTATACATCCTTGGACTGTGAGGGAAAGAAGGAAAATGCGATGAAAGTGGAGAAGATAATTAAGCAAGCTAACCAATGGGAGTTGGTCCAAGTGGTAAGCGGTTTGGTTCCGTTTAAGCAAGGTCTTAGGTTCGAGCTTTGTGTATGTAAAAAATTCCCATAGCCAGGTGCACGATGCGGGTCAGATCCGGATGTAGTTGAGGTAAAGTTTCAGTGAACCGGGTGGGCAACCAAAAAAAAAAAATATATTAAGCAAGCTATGGTGCCATCTCCACACCGAATTGAGCCCAAGGTATTTAGTAGGACTAAAAATAGAAGCCTTAAAGCCGATCAGGAAGCACATCAAAGACCGCCACATATGCAAGAGAGGTATGGGATTCTGGGGGAAGCTTTGGATAGTTAATAACATAATGTTCTCTTCTCCTTTCTCCATTTTTTGATTTAATTAATATAAATATAATGTCTTGGAATTGGTGCTGCATCTAAACTATTTCCTAGCAGCCTTAGAGATTTAATTTGTGGGAAAGATATTCAAATTCTTATTTTGCTAGAAATAAGGGTTTGTGGTGTAAAAGCTGATTAAATTGTTAGGAAATTGGGTTTTAGTCATTGGATTTGGCTGGAAGCTACTATTTATGTGGTGGTATTTGGATTCTTTGGCATGATGAGTGTGCCTCCATACCATATGTTTCTTCAACAACACAAATTAGTGCATGTGCAAGTAGCAGCTATAAGCTCTTTTAAAAAATTCTTGCTAACTTGTGTTTGCGTTGAGCCATGTTGCAATATCCCAAAATATGTTCAAGAGTTAAATGTATAGAGTAGAAAGCGGTATTAATGACAGAATTGTCCTTGAAATTTGCTATGACTTTAGTTTCGATTAGCTAGAAGTAATTACCTAGTTTTCGCCTAAAGTCAGAAATGACTGAAAATATAATTTGAACAAAAGAAAGAAATGAAGTAGCACCATTTGGGAGAAGACAAAGGGAAATAAAAGAATTAGGAAATGGAATTGAAAGAATTAATGGCACAAGAAATAATATTGTCATAATTAAAGATAAAAGAGAGAATTGCCTCTTGATTTTGAGGTTAAATTGGAAGACAAATTGAAGTGCTAGGATTTGCTCTTCAAAAGCAAGAAGCATGTATGGGAATGAAAAGCATATCATCTCACTCCCTTAAGATCACAAAAAACGTCCAAAAAGGTATACCAAGAGAAAAGAGGATTAATCAACATATTTCACAAGAAGACTTGGTCAAAAATTGTGGCTAAGACATAAAGGAAGTAATAAGTGATTTTTTTTAGCCAATGTTTCTTATCCATTTGGGCAGCCACTTTCGGTCAAAAAGAAGAAGGAGAGAGGAAAGGGAAAAAACTCAACTCAAATTACATACTCATGCTAGTTAATTTACCATAAGTGTATGACCAAATGAAATAATTTTCACCACAACTTTTCTCTACTTTTTGACCTATTTTCAGTTGGTTATTAAGGGATAAATGAAGCAAAAAAATCTGATCATTCATCACTCTTATTCTCTCTCCTTAAGTCAGTTGTGGTTGCCAAAAAGGTTGAGCAAGAAGAGTAAGGTTGAAAGGTGAGTTTGATCTTGATTTTTCACCTTCTTAACCTCATCTATGGCTTAAGTATCCTTCACAAACTTTGTTCCTATTGATGAGAGCTTCATTTCTATGATTTTAGAATTTCAAGAAGAGGTGTTTTGAGGCAATTTGGAGAATGTGTGGATCTTTCTTGGTTAATTGAACTGGAATGCTCAAGGGACAAATACATATGGGAGAGAAACCTCATGAGGGAAAGTTAGATTGTGTTAGTGCAAGCGTTTTATCCAAGAGGAGGGGGTAAATTAGGTGATTTAAAATATTTAAACTTAATGATGAGAATTAACAGAAATTAAAACAGAGTTGTGAGTTAGAAGAATTTCACCCAAGTGTACATCAAAGATTTATACTGGTTAGGTCCCAATATCTTTGACCTACGTTTAGTCCTCAAATCACCTATAAGATTTTCACTATAGCTTCCAAGATTCAATGGGTTCTTGGCACTTCAATACACAACAAGTCCCTTTCCTGACACTTGCTCCCCCTTACAAGATGTAAACCAATACCCTACTTAAGGTCCCACCACCTTGAGTAATCTCATGAAGATGTATTGAGTTTTGGTGAATTTCTCTCTCAAGGAGTAAATGTATAATCATTAAAGTACAGAACAAAGGTGAATAATGAGAATGAAATAGAGAACTTATGACATACTTGAATGATTTCACAGATCAATAGTTGATCTACTTTGAATGCTTCGTATTTATAGTTAGAATGAAATAAATGACCGTTGTGAGTATTTTGTTTTTCTGTTAGAGTACCGTTGCTTCCTATGAACATCCTTCTTGTATGGTATAGTAGCCATTGGAGTAGAGAGAATATCTTTGTTCAAAAACCGCTCGCATTAAATGCTTCTGACACACGATCACTCTTTCATATCTTTACTTGATCTCTTCATCTTTTACCTGAGAAAGCTTTATACACTAAACAAATAAGATGTTAGACTGAAAGAGAATCAAATATAATCATTTATATCATCATTAAGTGATTTTTGAAAATTAACAGAAAGTGCTTTGCTTTTATGGAAACCATCACTCGAGTGATCTTGACTTAGCATTTCTGAACCATAACAGATCACTAGATGGATCACTCAAGTGTTGTTCTAGTGATCCTGTAAATTACATCACTCAAGTGATCACTCAAGTGATTTGCAATGGATCACTTGATGGATCACTCGAGTGCTCTGCTAGTGATCCTCAACTTGATATATCACTCAAGTTCTCAGCTAGTGATCTCAGAAATAGGATCACTTGAGTGATTTGACTTTAGAAAGTTTTCAACAGAAGATCACTTTTAGAATCACTCCAGTACTATACTAGTGATGCCAATTATCTCATCACTTGAGTGGTCACTCCAGTTATTTAGGGCTATCACTCGAGTGATCTTTCCAAAACTTGACAGAGAGCATCACTGAGAATAGAACATATTTTATCACTTCATCACTCAAGTAATGGCATTGTATGTGTAACCCCCTGACTTTAAACACGTAATTATAATTCGATAACACATATTTAAATCGGATTAGAGACCATTGGATGTTTTAACCTCGTTTTAAACTTTCTGTCTCACAGTAAAATTTTTACAAAACTTTCAAAACTCTTTTTCCCATCTAGGTCTCAATTTCAATATTCGAATATAATTACCTGTGCAGTTAATATACATTCAATCATATCAGAGTGTATAACCGCATCCCCGGCAACTCCCGGGTTCTATGCATAAAAACCTGAAGGTTTATAAGTATACACTAGGGGATCACACAACCAAAATCGAATGTAGTATTCCTGATTCAGAATATACAGTAATCCCGAGTTCAAAATACATAACCAACGTTTCCAATTCAACTATATACCCCAAGGGTCCTAATTGCTTCAGGTTGGCTGCTTCTCCTTTGAGCCACACGCCCTTTCTGAAATGTTAGTCATAGGAAAGAATGAGATTCGAGAGAATCTCAGTAGTAAAAAACCACTCACACAATGCATAAACACAAAGCATGTACATAAATCACAAACAGCAACAGCAGCAGCAATTCACAGATACATGGTTTTCACCACAAACGACAGCACTCATGGCTGTATACACAATATGATAGCTCTCGCTGTATTCATAATCACGACAGATTTCACTGTAATCACCATCACGACAGCTTACGCTGTAATCAGTAATCAACATCACGACAGCTTACGCTGTAATCACAATAACGATAGCTTACGTTGTAAACGACAGCTTGCGCTGTAAACGACATCTATCACCAGCTATAACTGCAGCAGCATCAGAAATCATCATAAAACAGTGATACAACACACATACAGTGCATTACACAAAGTATAAGAGAGAGAGTCACTACCTTGTCCTTTCCTGACGTCCTTCGGCGCAGTTGGCTCCCGAGGGTGGCAAATATCGAATCCTACAATTCCAAATGCACCATTTAGACACTTCCATAGTGTTACTTGGGGTTATATGAGTCTATAATGAAAATTTACAAAAATACCCCCGGGGACCCGGCCCAGGCCCGCCGTACCCCGTCCGGTTGCACTTTTCCTGAAATTCTAATCTGGGCTATCCTAACATATTTCCGCCCAAGGAATTCATTTTCGGACTTGGAATTATCAAATTCATTGTAAAATTACAAATTTACCCTTGGCAGCCCTACTTCGAGGGTTTCAGGGGCGTTCTCGTAATTATGCTTTTTCGGCCTTTTCCGAAAAAGTGACCAACTGTAACCCCACCTAATTTTCGCTCCTGAACTCAATGGAACCATCAAATCATTGAAAATCCAACTCTAAGACCCATTTCTAGAGCTGGCCGGAATTTATGAGCTCTTCGGAGAAAATCGGGGTTTTACGATTTCGGCTCCGTAAACGCGTTCCTTTCTACTCCTAACCACTTTATTCACTATTACATTAGGTTATAACTACCATTTGAACCAAAATTGGGCAGCATAACCCTTAGGAAACTCAATTTCCAAAATTTAAAACCAATGGCAATCCGGCGAAATTTCACCGATTAAATTTCCTACAGCAGCCAGAAGAAGCAATATACGAAAGTTTGGAAGTTACCTCAAGCTCCCACTAGCTTTTCCCAAATTTGGCTGAACCCTAGCCTCTTTGAAACACCAAATTTTGAGCTTCACAACCTTAAAGAATAAAGAGGAGTAGCTTAGAGTCGGAGTTATACGCGTTAGGAGCTAGATCGTCGGAGAAATCGGCTTACCTTGCGAGATTTCTTCCTCTTTTTGTCTCTTTTCTCCAAGCTCTCTCTACGTCTTTTTTTTCTAAAATGGGGTCGGGAATGTCTGATGAAGATGGTGGAATTGCTTTTAATTCCATGTTGATGTCATCTTACAATATGATGATGTCATAATTTTTAATTTCCCATTTTCGGATTTTTCAGAAATTCTGGCAGATTTTCTGCCCTAACTTTGAAAAATCATAACTAATTCTAGAAAAATCGAAATGAGGTAATCCCAAAGCCAAATGAAAGATATTTTAAGTCCTATTTATAGGAAAAATATGAGCCATTACCAGAAATCACCAAAAAATTCCAGAATTACACAAATTTCATCATTGCCCTAAAACAGAGTCCATTTTCGACCTCAAACTTTGGACAGTCATATCTCCCATTTCCCAAAAAGAAATGGCACAAATTATATGTCCATTTTGAAGCTTGGGAGGTGAAATTTAAGACTGGAAAGTTTCATAATTTTCTGACATCATTTGCTTAATCAAAACATCCACACGAGAAGACTGCCCAGATTAGAGTTTCACTGGACAGAATTTCAGATTTTGCATCTTTACTTCCAATGGTTCCATTTTCATACCAAACATCATTCCCACATAAATTTTCACAAGGAATCCATTGGAATCATTAAAATATCCAAATTCCCATTACACATTCTCTAAAAGTGTTTATTCAACAATAATTACATCCACTTTTGAAGTCATTAGCCCTTAATCACTTTTTGGGATATTACAGTATGCCTTAGAAAACTCAGCTTGGTTACTCAAAAATCTTTTGTTTATTATTGTAATCTTTTATATTATCTTTTTAATCATTTTGTTATCATCAAAACATGGGATCTAACATTCTCCCCCTTTTTGATGATGACAAAACTTGTTTATTTTTGAGCTAATCCTTTTAAGAAAATAATTTTGGCAAGTTGAGTCTATTTGAATTCAAAAATTATAATACTTGAATAAATATGAGAACTAAAACCGATAAACAAGTTATAACCATGAGAACAAGAAATATCATTCATAATGCATTAACAGATAAACAAGTAATAACCATGAGAAGACAAAATATCATTCATAATGTAAACAACATAATTACAATGATTAAATGAACCTAAGACCCTCGTACACCCGTGCTATGCTATATTGGCCTAATAACATAATCACCAAAATCACTTTCTAGATCTTCTCCCCCTTCTTGACATCATCAGAAAGGGTGAACTGAGCAAGGGAAGTGAAGCTAGAGTTGGGTGATGAAGATGGGTCAATGGCTATAATAGGAGTGGCTGGGATAGGGGCAGATGTATCATCATGTATATCACCTTCTAGGTAGCAAAGGTGGGTGAATCAAAGGCAATGGGCTCTGGAAGGTAAAGTGGAGGGGACCTGTATTGGATCCTCTGGATGAGGGCTATACAGGGGAGTATGCTGAGGTGGTGGCTGTAATACCTTGAATTTTGAGATTTGAGGCTAGAGAATAAGCCTGAAATAAGTGGACTGCTAAGCCCCAGTTTAACAAGAGCCCAAATTTTTTCCCTAATGATTCTTATCTTTAGGGTATTAAAAAAAGTAAAATGGTGAATTTTGGAGAAAGTAATTATGTTTTTGGTGAAATCGCATATGAGGTAGTAAGCTTGTCATGTAATTTTTGTATGATGAAATGATGAGGAAAAATTATGAAATTTTACAGGATAAAAGTAGACATCCTAAGCTTTAACTTGATAGGTCATATGACTCAATTATAGCTATATACAAAAAGTTATGAAATTTTGAATTCAATAAAGAAAAACTGTGAAATTTCTAGAACAATATGCAAAGGTTAAAAATCTGGGAATGATGTGCTTCCAAATAGCAAAAAGTTATATTTTTCTTAAAACTAGACTTAATAAGGGTTCTATAGCCTTTAGAATCACTCCACTTTTATTTTTCTAGAATTAGTTATGAGTTTTCAAAGTTAGGGCAGAAAATCTGCCAGAATTTAGACAAATCCGAAAATGGGGAAATTTTGTGATGGCAACATGGTAATTTTGGGATAAATACATCAGCCCATTTTTGCTGATTTAGAGGACTCTTAGGACATCATTTTGATGGCCCAAGAGAAGGAAAATATTAGTTGCATGTTGTGGGCTTGATGGACAAGATTACATGTACATAGGGATTTATGTACATAAAGGCAAAATTTGTATTTTTGGAAAATAGATAATGGAAGTATATATGACATAAGCATAATAAAACATCACCTTCCTCCTCATATGCTCAAAACCAACATATTACTCCAGCTGAAAGAGGGAAAAACGTTAAGATCATTTAGAGGGAGAAGGAGAAGAAATCTCGCCAAGTAGGTCGATTTCTTCGGTGAATTCGTACCTAATGCGTATAACTTTGTCCCTAAGCTTCTCTTTCAAGTTCTTTAAGGGGTTGGAAGCTCAATTTTCAGTAGTAAGAAGGCTTGGGGTTCATCCATATTGAGTAAAAGCTAGTAGGAGCTTGAGGTAACTTCCAAACTCTTATATATTGATTATTCTGGTCGTTGTGGACAATTTAATCGGTGAAATTCCATCGGATTGTCATTGATTTTAATTTTTGGAAATGGGTTGGCCTAGGGGTTATGCTAACCAAATTGGTACTAAATGGTAGTTATAACCTAAAGGAATAGTCAATAAATTGGTTAGGAGTAGAAAGGAATGTGTTTACTGTAAGCCTTAATTAGCATAATTAAGATTCGATAATGCATACTAAAATCAATTAGAGACCGCTGGATAATTTACAACTCATGTAGAACTCCTTCCTTGTAGTAAGGACTTCACAAAATTTTCAAAACTTCTTTCTGATCCTGGTCTCAAGTTCAAACATCAAATATAATTATCTATACAGTTATATCACATTTAACTTATCAGAGTGTATAACTTAATCCCCGACAACCCTCGAGTTTCATCTATATATAAAACTATAGGGTTTCAGTTCCCAATTAGGGGATTACACCACCATGCATTCAAAAATGCTTTACAACTCAAAAATATCATACAGTAATCCCTATCCAAAATGAATAACCAACATGGCCCGAATCAAATTTCCCTACAGGGTTCTAACCTTTCTGGGTCATTTGCTTTTCCTTGCAGCCACTTACCCTGTCTGAAATTAGTCAAAGGAAAGAGTGAGATTCAAGAGAATTCTAGTAGTAACAAATCATTCATACCACACATAAGTACACTCCACCCTCATCCCCTTTTATAGCCGGGAAGGCACATCGTCCTAACCCAAACCGTTGTTAGCGACTCAGGAACTATTAGCGTGGCAGTGCATACAAATAGCCTTACAGCTCACATATAGCCTTTTGGCCTACAATATAGCCCTTCGGCCCACATAATAAAAAATATCACACCCCATCCTCATCCCTTTTTACCGCCGGGAAGGCATGTAGCCCTTACCAGAACCATTGCTAGTAACTCAGGGACTATTGGTATGGCGGTGCTTAGACATATCCACAATTATTGTAGCATTCGAATCCGTCACAAATCAATGATATAACACACATACAATGCATCACATATGGTATAAAAGAAAGAGTCACTATTTTGTTCCTTCCTGACGTTCGCTGGCACAGTGGGCTCACGAGAATAGCAAATGTCAAATCCTCTAAACCAAATTAGGGATAATAGATCAATATCTTTTCCAAGTTCTTAATTCCATAATACTTTAAGTTGGCATCCATATAAACTCTTTAGGTGGCTATTAAATGCCTAAACATATGCTTAAAGGGTTGGGATAACTACCCCTAAAGATGCCTTTTTAGAAGCAAAAGCATTGATTTTTGGTCAGCTTACTCAAGTGGAGATGACCTTACTCGAGTGATGACCCCCAAATTCACTCGAGTCCCCAAAAGTGCCACACTGGAAGTGTTTGCCCGAGAGCAAACCTCAATATGTCTTACACCTTCACTCGAGCATAGGAAACTGCACTTGAGTGATTACCTCAAATACACTCGAGCATCAAAAAGTAAGACACAGCGAGTGACTACCCGAGAGCAACTATAAATCCCAAAAGCTTAAACTTACTCCCTCACTCGAGTGAAACCAAGATCGCTCGAGTGATGACCTATATCACTTGCGAGAATGAAAGTGCACTCTTGAGCCTTGCCTGAGAATCCAAGCGAAACTGAAGGGAAAAAAAAGAAAATATCTCACAGCACTTGAGTGAACCCTCCCTCACTCGAGTGTTATTCATCAAAAGCCAAAAATCGCAGCAACTGACATATGTTCCCTGATTTACCCATTTAACTGCCAATGGTCCTAAAACTTGTGCCAAAGCTTATTCTCACTCATTTTGACACAAGGAACCTCTTGGTAACTATATAACAACCCAATTTCCACTCAATCAACACATTCTCAACTCTAGTACACAAGGCCACACGAAACCACAATTTTCCAAACTTCCTCATTCAATTCTTAAATCAAAACTAATGACATTATAACACATCCTAATACCATCTTCTACACAATACCATTTCAAACTCTTTCATTATCCAATTCTCATGGAATTAGGGCAAAAATTCCAAAATTTACAAAGCTCAACCAAAAATTACCATAAATATACCAAAATGCATCAAATTCTTATCTCTTCAACTGGTAAGATCGAATCTCTATTTTCCCAACTTTTAAATTTATGCAAACACCAAATCACCACTTTTCAAAATTATGAAAATATAGCAAAGAAGCTCTCAACCTCTTGAACAAGTTTAATGAAGAGGCTTTAAGCATAGGGAGATAATTACCTACTCAAAATCAAGCTTTTCTCTTTCTCTTTCTTGCTTGAACTTTAGTGAAAGTGGAGAATGATGAGAGAGAAATGAGATGAGAGGATGATGATTTAATTCCTTCCCTTTTCCCATGCACAAATTGACTTGGTGGAGAGAGGGAAGAGAAAATGAGTTTGAAATTTTGACTTTGATCCAAGGGTCCTTATGATGACACTTGTCATGATCTCATGCCTCCCTTCATAAATCCATATAACCCATGCACACTTGATTCCACCTCTTGCTTAACAAATCCTAGCCATTGATCTCAAGTTACCTATGAGTTTCCTCTTCGATAACTGACCAATCGGTTAGTAAATTTACCATTTGACCCCTGATTGTCATAACATATGCTAAACTATCATCAAACACATTTGCATCACAGTTCACCTCATATACTTTGAGAGTGCTTAATTAACATTAATTACATCACTTTTGAGGTCATTAGCCCTTAATTACAATTCAGGATATTACATTTACGCAATCAAAACCGAAAAATCCCAATTTTCCCCGGAGTACCTGTATATTTTGGCGATGACTATAAATAGGCTTAGAGTTGGATTTTCAATGATTTGAAGGTTCCATTGAGTTCATGAACAAAAATTAGGTGGGGTTACAGTTGGTCACTTTTTTGGAAAAGCTCGAAAAAAGCATAATTACGAAAACACCCGTAAAACACTGAAATAAGGGTTGCCAAGGGCAATTTCATCTTTTGGCAGTGAATTTTGTAATTCTGATTCTGAAAATGGATTCCTTGGGTGAAAATATGTCAGGATAGCCTAAGATAGAATTTTGGGAAAAGTACAGTCAGACTAGGTAAGGCAAGGTCGGGCTGCGTCCCCGGGGGCCTTTTAGTAATTTTTCAACATAGACTCATATAAGCCCCTGAAACACTATGGAAGTGTCTGAACGGTACCTTTGGCATTGTTGGATCGAATATGAAGCCCAAGCTATTGGAACGCTTTATGAGGCACACGTTTCAAGGCGTAAAAGGGTTAAGGTAGGGAACTTACCTTTCCTGCATGTGTTTGATATTTGTGTTGGTGCATTGATGCATGTTATTGCTTTGCTTGATTATGTTAAATATATATGAATGATTAAAGCTTTGTTTCTGTCTCTGTTTCTGTTTATGCTATGGCCATAAGTATGTTGTTTGAAACATTGAGCTTGCAGATATGTCATTATGTGAGCATGAGTTATGTAATGCAAGTATGTCATGCATTAAAAACTTATCTTGCCTGCATATTGGTATTGTTTTCCTACTGAGATTCTCTCAAATCTCACCCTCCCCTACCAATAATTTAAACAGGGTAAGGGGATTGAGGAGGGAGTAAACAACCAAGGGCGGCGTTGACTCCTTCAGGATGTGAATTTGGTAGTTGGTTATCAGTTGTGGGTTGGGATAATTGAATATATTTTGGAGGTATATTTGGTTATTTGGATGTGTATATGTTCGAATGAGTATTGTTTGGATATGTATTTGAAAAGGATATTGTGTAATCCCCGTATATGAACTTGTATATGGGCGAATGTGCCTTTAAAACTCATTGGTGAAAGGTATGAACCCGGGGTTACTGGGAATTATGTTGTGTACTCTGATATTTATATGAATGTGATTTATCTTCGTGAAGTAATTATGTTTGAAATGTGAATCTGAGACTAGGTGTATTAGATTTAGAAAAGTATTTGTGAAAACCCTATCTTAAGGATGGGGAATTGAAATGAGTTTTGTTTATCCGTTGGTCTCTAATTCATTTTAATCACATATTTCAGATATAATTACGGTGGGCGTTACAGTGGCTATGGAGAAGATGAAACCACTAACTCCTCAGTATCATCATAATGCTGAGAGTGATGAGAGGGAGGCTGAGGTAGTGGCTCTGTGTCTATAGGTGAGGCAGCAGGTGCAGATGCCAGAAATGATCATTGTACTTTGAACATTATTATTCAATCAACTTCTCCATTTTATTATCATTTTATTTGCAAGTTTGCTATGATAACTATCCTTGGATAAATTATAATGATTGTCCTAAATGTCTGTGGCCAGTCATCTATGTGGGAGCAAAGATGAAATAATACTAGTATGACTTTGAAGAGGTTTGGAGATACAAATCAAAGTCCCAGACACTTGTAAGAGTACAAGGTGTTGGACCAACCCACAATGAGAAAGCTGAATGGATCAAGTCATAAGCTTGTCTCATGTATAACCACGTCACTATGCCCTTTGACTTGAGATCATTATGGATTCCTATATGAGAGTTGCTCATATTTGACCTAGTCAAAAGTCACCTTTGACCGGTCGTTGATAAAGGCTATGTTTGGACTTGGTGGTTTTCATGTAGAGGAATGTGAATGGCCAAGATAGAATTTGTCCCTCACATTGGTAGAGAGATATTATTGGGCCCCTCGATTAGTGATTCTAAGAAATGTATGGCCATACTACGATAGAAAGGAGTTTCCATTTCTATAGTCAAACTACTCAGAGATCAAGAAAGTAATAGTCAGGAATAGGAGGATGATATTCTCCATGTTGCATCCTTGACTGAAATATAGAGTGATAAAAGGGGCGTGATATAGTTGTATGATATGTTACATCGGTTTATCCATCCTCATATAAATGGGTAGTCATAATATCTTGCTAGAGGCCACTTACAACTTGTGGGTTAGTATAGCCATTAGTCCACTGCCAACTTCATATGGGCCTACAGGGTTGCACACAAAAATAGCACAACACGAGCAATAATGTTCAGATTCATTGAATATAAGATATGTCTAGATTTAATGAATATAATGGTTAATCTAACGTAGACAAGTATATATATATTCAAAAAGAAAATTTATAATATTATATATACATATATGTATTTTTGAAATACATATATATATATATATATATGTATATGTATGTATATATGATAATATTATTATACTGTGTTAGCTTTAAATTTAGTTTTATCTAATAAGTTAAATTTAATAACTAACATGATAAAGATATAATATTTATGATTTAATTTATAAAGATAAATTAAATCTATTTCTATTGGCTTTTAATTCAAATTAAATAAGTTAAATTAAAACTGTTGAATATATTTTAATTAAACCATATTTATTTAATTTTCTTATCAAAAGACAATTAAGTGTTAATTGTATTATATGGATTTTGAAATTAATTAAGATTAATTTTAAAAATCAAATATCCATCATAACATAGAAACCCATGACTAGTTATTTAAAAAGGGTGAGCTAGGGTTTTCTACGGGTGATTGAAAAAAAGTAAGATAGAGAGCTGTGAGAAAAAGGAAAACTCTAGAGAGTGACGTTGGTGGTGCTAGCATGCTGTTCATGTTGGATTCCTATTCGTGTGGATGCCAGTAGAGGCAGCTGATCTGAGTTGTTAGCTCTTTAAGATCGAAAAGAAAGACTGAACACATAAGAAAGGTGCACTTCTCTACTATTTGATTTAAATGTCATTGACAGATCCACAGTAGGGATTGGAAAACTTTTGAATTTTAATTTTCTGCTGTGCGTACCAATCCAAGCAGTGGTATTATAGCTAGGTCAATTGTGCATTTAAGTTGATATATGTGATATATTGGTTTGATTTCGATTGATGGTGATTAATCGAGAAGGATAGGAGACCAAGGTAAACCTGGCCTGCCTTTGGTACTATTATGTTGTGAGGTTATTAGATTCAAAATCTCACAGGTAGCATGTTAAGTGGAAACATGTGAGGATCTCTTACATGAAATGTTAAGGATGAATAAATTAAGAGGATTAATAACTGTTCTTGGAGACATGTGATGCCTCTACTGCTAGTGTTAAAAAGCTTGAAAATCAAGCAAAATATGAAGAAGCTAGTATTATAGAAGAAGTTATTTTTTAATTAACAATTAGATAAGGGTTAGAGAAAAGAAAGTTGAGAGAATATAAAGGAAATTAAAGAACTTATCAATTTTCTACTCTAATTATATGGTCAGTTACTAATATGGGGAAAAAGCTCAGAGATACCCTTATAGTGGAATTAGGATCACCTGAACTATCCTCTAAACCACTCCCCATCTATTTCTTTTCATACCTCCTTTCTTAGAGGAGGACTGAGGAGCATAGGTTTGATAGCGGGACCATCATGGTTAACTATTCATAGCATGACATAATCATAACATTTATTGCTTTTCATATTGTATGAATTGTTATTTGTTGTGGTTTTAATTTCTAAACTTGTTTGGGTATGGTGAACAATATGGCTGTAATTTTGTAAGGGTTGTAAATTTTTTAAATATGGCCTGCATGCCGTGCCTTCCTCTATATAGTCTAGATGTACATTCTCTTCTTATCTCACTCCCCTTATATGTTTAAATGAGGTTTCTCAATGCATTTTCTTTACTTACTAGAGAGGTCCTCTCATTGGCTTGAGAGGATTTATATTAGGTAAGCCATATTGTGTCACGTTTAAATTATGTTTCTTTTGATTAGATTATTACATGCATATTTTACATCTATATGTACTTTTGTATAAGATACAACCGCGATATATGTATTCATATAAACAAAATAATTAATTATGGCCTTTAAATGAAATTTTAAGTTATAATGCTGTCAATTAATGAAGAAATTTTAAGTCATAAGCCATCAATTAATGAATACTTGTCAAAGCCTAGATCACTCAATTGTAGGTTTCACCAAAGTGGATACATTTGAGTTACCTTGGTGCGACAAGCATGATTAATGTTGTACTAAAAAATATTTATTATTGTTTTGACTTAACTGAGATTAACAAAACGGTTTTAGATCTCAAGGCATTAGATGAGATTAAACATGCTGGATCATATTGTTAGTGCAAGTGTTTCACCCAAGAGGGGGGTGAATTGGGCGATACCAAAAATTTCGTTGCGTATAAGAAAATTGACAGAATATTTAAAGCAGTTGAGAGAAAAGAGAAATATCACCGAAGTGTACACCGGGATTTATATTGGTTTGGCCACAACCACTTTGACCTACGTCCGGTCCTCAGAGCGTCTCTGAGAGTTTCACTATATTCTCCAAGATTCAGTGGGTTATTGGTACCTTAGTACACAGCAAGTTCCTTCACTTGGACACTCACTCCCCCTTATACGTTGTAATCAAATCCCCAACTCATGGTTTCACAACCTTAAGTTGTCTCAATAACAAATATTGAGTTTGTAATGAAAAACTCTCTCACAGAGCAAATATATAATCACTGAAGTACAATGAATGAGTATAAGAAAATAAAGCACTAAGAGTGTGTTTATCAGTGTATGTTCGTGTGTTCTTGGTTCTTATTTTCTACTCTTTGAATGCTTCATATATATAGATGATTTGTAGTGTCCGTTGGAAGCAATTCAAACATGTCCGTTAGAGTCGCACAACAACGGTTGACCATTCTTCAAATTTGAAAACTATTCGTTTGTGATAGGTAGTGGTAAGTGAACGTTTGGACTTTTATTTGACTTTTCACTTTTGGCATGATCTCTTCTTTGTTTTTCTTCCAAAGTACTTAGAATACTTGTCCAATGAAGAGTTATTCATATAGATAATAAATCAATAATCATTTAATCAAAAACATGATTTCTGGACTTCATTACTCGAGTGGCTACTCGAGTGATCATGCTTGTTACTCGAGTGGCTATCAAAAATATGGCAGTGAGCAATTCAACATTTTTCATAAGATATTACTCGGGTAAGTCATGGAGTAAGATAAAGCACAAACCTTGAAAATACCTGATTACTCGAATGGATACTCGAGTAGCCATATCTTTTCCTTATAAGTTACTCGGGTGGTCCCTCTAGTAATCTGATTACTCGAGTGATGACTCGAGTGGCCATGTCTTTTCTTCACAAGTTACTCGAGTGAGCTCTCGAGTAAATTTCAAATAAGTTTTGCAGATTACTTGATTACTCCCTTGAGTAATGTCGTTCAAATCTTGGCCGAGAGTTTGCCTACCTGATTACTCGAGTGACTCCTTGAGTAATGCTTAAAGTATCTCTGCAGATTACTTGAGTGGTCCCTTGAGTATTGCCTTTTTCTCACATGGTTACTTGAGTGACTACTCGAGTAAATTGTTGCATTTCTTGGCCGAGAGCTACTAGAAGATTTTTAACTTGGTTACTCGAGTGGCTACCAGAGTAAAGCCTTTTCTCATGTGTTACTCGAGTGGCTACTCGAGTAATGGTTCATATAACTTTATAGATTACTCAAGTAGCTACTCGAGTAACTTCTTCCAAATTTTGGTAGTGCCTTTGAAAACATTTTCTTTCAACCTTAATCAAGTGCCCACTCAAGTAATAGTGTTCATTACTCAAGTGGTCACTCGAGTAAGCATAGACAAAAACTGCCAATGATGTTCTTCCTTTGCTCTTTCTCTTAATCTTCTTCATTACTCGAGTGCTTACTTCAAGTAATGCTTTGTCTGCCATTTATTTACTTTGTTCAAATTTCTTTGTTATCATATCCTCTTTTATCATTAGTCCAATCTTTGTTATAATTAAAACATATGGGATTTAATACATATGATGGTTGAATCCTATAAAGATCTAAGAGTTATGTGTGATGTAATTGTAAAGAGGTTACCTACCTAAATAACTTGATTTAAGTGTTATGCCAAAGCGGATTTAAATTTAAGTGAAATATGGATCATAGCCCACTAATTATTACATTGAGAGTTGTAATTTAGTCAGAGATTACTAACCAACTTTGTATATTTTAACAAAGAATCATGTCGACTAGTAATATTGCTATACTATCATTACGATCAGCCCTTGAGAAGGACAAACTCAATGGGACAAAGTTTCTTGACTGGTTTAGAAACTTGAGAATTGTTCTCAAGCAGGAAAGAAAAACATATGTCCTAGATCAACCCATTCTGGAGGAGCACGTAGCCAATGCTCCAAGAGTTTCGAAAGATGCTTACACGAAGCATAAGGAAGACTCTATAGATGTAGGTTGCTTGAGGCTTGTCACCATGGTTCCAGAGCTCCAAATAGATCTAGAACTTATGGAGGCTTATGAGATGATTGTGCATCTGAAGGAAATGTTCCAGCAATAGGCAAGCCAAGAAAGGTTTGAGACCATAAAGGCCTTGCATTCTTGCAAGATGCTGAAGGTGCATCAGTTAGTGCTTATGTGCTAAAGATGAAAGGCTATATTGATAACTTTAAGAGGCTTGGATTTCCTATGAGCTAGGAGTTAGCTACAGATTTGATTTTGAACTCACTCCCAGAAAGTTATGAATAGTTTGTCATGAACTACAACATGAATAACATAGAGAAATCAATTTCTGAACTACATGGGATGTTTAACATTGCTGAGCAGAACATTAAGAAAAAGCCCACTACTATTTTGAAGGTTAAGAAAGGAAAGGGCATAAAAAGGAAGGGAAAGGGAAGGGGAAGGGGAAGGGTAATGGCTCAAGTGATAAGACCAAAGAGTCAAACAAGCCCAAAACTAAGTCTGCAGCTAAGAAGGCAAGCCTTCAAAGGAAGGAGTATGCTTCTTCTGCAATAAACCTGGTCATTGGAAGAGGAATTGCAAACTCTACCTTGAAGATCTGAAGAAGAAGAAGAAGAAAAATGATAGTGGGGCTATCTCTTCAAGTATTTATGTTAAAGACATTCATCTTTCTACTTCCTCTAAATGCGTATTAGATACTGCATGTGGTTCTGACATTTATACAAATGTGTAGGGTCTTAAGGATAGTAGAAAGCTGAAGAAGGGTAAAGTGGACCTACAAGTTAGAAATAAAGCAAGAGTTGCTTCTTTAGTTATAGGTATTTAAGAATTAGTTCTACCCAGTGGGCTTTTGTTATTTTTGAACAATTGCTATTATGTTCTTGCTTTGAGTAGTAACATTGTTTCTCTTTCTTATTTGGATAAGGAAGGTTATACTTCCATTACTAGGAATGGTAAATATTCTATTTATCGTAAGGACGTTTTCTATGTTAATGATGATTTACATGTTAGTCATGATATATTAAATTAGGAACATCCTAATAGTAGAAATATCTATAACATAACTACCAAAAGGATCAAGTCAAATGATTTGAATCCGACCTACCTATGGCATTGTCATCTAGGCCATATAAATGAGAAAAGCATTTATAAACTCCATCAAGATGAATTTAATAACTCGTTTGATTTTTAATCATATGATACATGTGAGTCTTGCTTATTAGGAAAGATGACAAAGGTACCTTTTACTGGGCATAGTGAGAGGGCCATTAATTTATTTGGGCCTCATACACATAGATGTATGTGGACCACTGGATATAGCTGCCAAAGGAGGTTATAGGTACTTCATTACATTTATAGATAACTTTAGTAGATATGAATATATCTATATAATGAAACATAAATTTGAATCTGTCAAAAATATATTCCAAAATAAAGTATAAAACCAACTTGACAAAATGATCAAAGCACTTTAATCTGATCAAGGTGGTGAATATTTGAGCCAAGAGTTCATTGACTATCTTAGAAGTTGAGAGATAATCTCACAATTGACTCCTCCATGAACACCACAATCGCATGTATTTCTAAACGGAGGAAGTACATACTATTAGATATGGTTTGTTCTATGATGAGTTAAACAGATCTTCTACCATCCTTTTGGGGTGATGCCCTAAAGACAATTGTGTAAACACTAAATCGTGTTCTATCTAAGGCAATTGAAAAGACACAGTATGATATATGGATTGGAATGAAACCTAGTTTTTTCTTTTCTCAACATTTGGGGATGTGAGATATATTTTAAGCAACAAGCCTTAGATAAATTAGTGCCCAGATCCTCAAAGTGCCTTTTTGTGGGGCATCCTAAGGAAATGAAGGGATACTATGTTTACAATCCCACTAATAACAAAGTGGTTGTTATTCAAAACAGTATGTTTCTAGAAAGAGAGTTTATCTATAAAAGAACTAGTAGGAGCAAGGTATATCTTGAAGAAGTTAGAGAGTCACAAGTTAGCACACAACCATATATGAAAAATAGAGAAGACTTATAACAAGTTGTTGAGCCTTCTCAAGTAACACAAGGTCCATATAGATTTGAAAGGACATGGCATCAGTATAATATCCCAAAATTCATATAAGGGTTAAGAATCCTAAAAGCCAGTGTAAATGATATTAGCGCAATTGCTTTGGGAATTTTGTTTGAAATTAATTTATGACTAATTTAGGAAAAAGATTTAATTCCTCTAAAAATGTGTTTAGTGAGTTACAAAACATAATTTGAACCTAGAAAGAAAAGATAATGGCAATTCAATAAATATTGGCATGAAAGTGGAAAAGAAACAATTGCCATTAAATCTTGTGGTAAAAATTGGAACCCAAGATTAAGGATTAGGATTTACCCTTGAAAAGTAAAATAATTATGAGGCTCAAAATTTATAAATAAAGGTAGAGCCACTCTCGAATTTCCCATATACCCATTGTGTTATTCATGAAATCGAGAAGTTAGGATTTTAAAATACGAGTGTAAGTAGTCAGAGGAAAAATTATTATGTGGCGACAGGAGATAGAGGGTCCATTTTTGAGATTTAAGGGATCAGGAGATCATAGGTAAGCCTCGATATGCGTGTCACAGTTCTGAGTTCCTGAGTAAGCACTGATAAAGCAGCTTTAATAAAGTAAGTAATGATGACTCATGAAGGGATAACTTTTGTGTTGGCCAAGAAAAAGGATGACAAGTATCCCTTAATCATTACAAAGGACAATGACGCTTTTGTACTGGAAGTGTAAGGAGTTGACAAGTGTCCCTTATCATTACACTCACCTTTATGCCTTTTGTGTTGGCATTCCCAAAGAGCACCACCTAGCGCTTGAGTCTGGGGAATCCATAGGTCTCCGGTCAGGTCGGGTACTTGACTTTCTCGAACTCCCAACTCGGGAGGTAGGGAATTCATCAGTCTTCCTTTATCCTAACTAGAAAAAGGTGCCACCTAGGAGAGAGAAAAAGAAGACCAATTGCTTTGGACACATGGCAATCTTGCACTCTAATCTTGTGACACTTGGCAAGTTAAGGAAAGCTCAAATTACAAGTTCAAATCTCAACCATTCCCTCCCTTTTAAGTTACATTTCAGCTAGTCTTGGAAAGAGAAGGGAAAATCTGAAAAAAAATTCACACAAAATAGAAACAAGAGAGAAGGAGGAGGAATAGTAACATTTCTTAAGTACTGGAGTCGATTCCTACCCTAAATCATGTTATCATTTGGTAAGCCTTTCAGGAAACTTCTTCTACTCACTGTAAGTTTCAATTCTATGATCTTAAATTTCTCATCTAAGGTATTTTGTATCAGTTAGTTAGTCTGAGTGCCGTTGGAATACCAAATCAGTTATAGAAACCTGAAAAGGTAAACCTCTGCTTCCTTTTGAACCGACTACCTTATGTTCTCGTTGAGTTTTCTTGGCATTTGGTCTCCCTAATATTTTGGCCAGAGGTGGCATTTTGAAGGAAAACAATTTTTAAATTGCATATAAGGTTATATATCACATTAATGATGTATTAGACTTGTTGGTGGTGAAAAACACAAACTTGATTTTTCTTGTGTTGAGGGATAGATTTCGGTCAGAGGTGAAAACTGGTAGAGGGAGTGTGATTTTAGTATTTCTAAGGTTTCCATTGGATTCTACATGAAAAATGGAGTAGGAATAGCTCCTAGTTATAATCTTGAACAATTTAGAAAGATAAATCAAAAGGTTGAAATTTTGTTATAGTTGCTGCCAGAATTGCGTTTTGTCTGGCACATTTTTTGTGACGAAAATTTCACTATCCAACTTCATTTGTTGATGGTGATAATTTCCAAATTTATAGTAGACGTAAGGAACTTTAAATTGATATGTAATATGAAGGATTTGGATTAGTATATTAGGAGTTATGAGTGTTTAAGTTAACCATTAAAATTGGAAAGATTTTTTGGTAATAAGGGAAAAAGTGGAAATTGGGAATTTTGCGTGGATAGGAGACTGTGGGAAGCATTTTTCCTTAAAATAGACTTAATAAGTGATGCCGAATTTTTAACCACCCCAATTAGAGTGTCCTAGAAAAAGATATGAATTTTCAAAGTTATTGAAAATTCTGTCAGCTTTTGGGTAATTATGTGAAAATGAAAAAGTAATGTCATTTAGTAATAAAGTTGACTTCCACGGGTTAAGACAAGCACTTGGAATTAGTATGGGCCTATTATTACATATTAGGCCTAGTGCAAAGACCCTAATGATAACCAACATAAGAGAATAATTTATAAAAGAATTGGACTAAGTAATAACTCGTAGTCTGTAAATTATAACTTAGAGGATTTGACATCTGCCCGAGACACTCAAAGCACATCAACCGAGGTCAAAATTTGGAAAAACAATTGTCAGGTAGTAACTTATCCCTCACATACTATGTGCTATGTTATATGCATGCTTGTACTATTGTGAATTTAAAGCATTCAGATGAGAAGGGCTCAGGCCCAGTAGAATTTCCCAGCGCTGTGGCAAGGGACGATTGTCCTTGAATTACCTAAACTTTATGCTTACTGCATCATGTGAATTAGTAAATTTATGCTTTATGCATATTATAAATTTATCTCTGATTGTTGAATATGCTGATTGTATTGAAACTTTGGTTGACATGGTATGTTATATGCATGCATCTTATATGAGTGATATCTATTAGTACTAAGATTCTTTGAATCTCACCCTATTTTTCCAAAAACAAATTTTCAGCTCGGGTATGTAGTTCCTCAGGCAAGAAGGCAATCATGAGTGAGTAAAGCAAAGTGTAACCACAACCCACTAAGGCCGTACTTAATGTTAAAACACGTGTCATAAATAAATAAGAGATCGTGAATAACCAAAAAATTTTACAAAACCTGTATAATACAATCTCCATTTATCTTTAAAAACCCTATTTGGTTCGGTTACATACTACAATATCAGAGTACTAGCAAAATTCGTGATGTTCACTTGGGATATATTCATTAACTAAAGGGTTTTATAGGGCATCATTGCCCATCTAAGTTTCCCTTATTGGGGATTATAATACAAATACTATTCTGATCAACATATACAATTGTCTAAAATATGATAACCAAAAACCAACTACAAACTTCGACTGGCAATTCTAGTCCCCCTTATGTACTTGCTTGTCCCTTGATCTGGTTGCCTTGGCTAAAAAATTGATAATTGGAAAGAGTGAGATTCAAAAGAATCTCAGTAGTAACATTTCACGTATATGATGTATAATTAAACAAAGCATGTAAGCATATATCATAATTCAGCAACACAGCAATGTTCAATTATGACTTTGATCACAACCGTGAAAAGATGACAATAAGAAATATTCAATCATTACCATAATTACTTCTGTGATAGGCATGACAATAAGCAACAACATTCAAAGTCGGGCTAACTGCCACAACTCAATCATCCATTCAAAGTCGGGTAAACTGCCATGACTCAATTGTCCATTTAAAGCTAGGCTAACTGCCGCGATTCAATCAATCATTCAATGATACATACAAACATACAATGCATTAAACATGATTTAGGAGAAAGTTTCACTACCTTGTTCTTTCCGTTCTTGTTCGAGCACAGGCCTCCTGCATTCTTGGCAAATATCCAATCCTATCATCATAGTTAAGGACGACAAGTTATCACTTATTCCAATTTTCAAATGACTATAAAACACTTAGGTTTGGTTATCATTAAAGTCCCTTAGGTAGCTAATAAGGTCAAGCAAAAGACTAAAAGGTTTGGGATGGCCTATATCAAAAACCACCTTCAAAAGTTCAAAAGGCTGATTTTTCGGGGTTGGCTGTGGCCAAAAATCCCCTGGCCATGGCCAAAAATAGGTCAGAAACATTTAGGCCTTGACCAAGAACCTTTTAGCCGCGGAGAAGAAAAATCCAGTTTCTTGGCTGAACTTTGAAAAATTGTAAATAATCCTAGGAAAATCAAAATAAGTTGATTCTAAAGCCTATAGAAATCTATTTAAGTATAATATACAGGAAAAAGATGAATCATGGCTGTATATCACCACAAAAATATGGAATTCAACAATTCTCCTTATTGTTCCAGAATTGATCCTAGCTTCGACATTAAAATTTGGAAATTCATAACTTCCAGCACACACATCAAAAAGACCGCCATAATATATGAAATTAAATCTTGGCATGTGCAATATTAGATTGGTAAGTTTCAGAATTTTTAACCACTATTTACCTATTCAAAATGTCCATGCAAACTGACTACCTGTACAAAGTTTTCAGTAACCAAATCTTGCAACTTTTAAACCTAAGTTTCCAGCAGTTCAAAATTCACATCCAATGCTACTCCCACACAATTTTTCACAATGAATCCAATGGAAACATCAAAATAACCAAATTCTAAATCCTTTAACATGTTTTTTAGGCAACAATCCAACACAAAATCCAAAATTGCCAAACTTCACATTCAAAGTTCAATTCACTTACTTATATCTAAGCTCAATTAAAGTACAATTTCCATGACCACAACCTACCAAACTCTCTAAGACCCTAATCCATGAAAAAGAGGGCAAAAATTATAGAAATTCAAGTCTCAAACAATGGCTACAAAACATTTGTAGAATGTTTCCCTTAGTCACCTCTATCACTTGCACAAACTTATTCCTTGATTCTCCGCCCTCTAGATTTTCTTGAGTGCACAAACCACCCCCAATGGAAAATTTAAAACCATAGAATTGAAGCTCTCAACCCAAGGAACAAGATTAAAGAAGAGACTTTTGGCATTTGACCTCATCTTGAGAGTCAAATAACTTACCTTAATCCAAAGCTTATTCTTCTTTCCTTTTCTCTAATGGCATCCTAATGAGAAATCAAGGGAGAGAAGTGAGAGTGAGAAAGATGATGAAATGGTGGTCTCTTCCTTGCCCATGATCTAGCAGCCCAATTGTAGGAAGAGAGAGGGAAGAAAAATGATTTAAAATGTTGCATTTGACTTTTCTATCTACTCCCTCTTCATCTAACCATGCCACTTGTCCCGATCTCCTTTCTTCTCGTAAAGTAAGTAACCACATGGTTATGTTAACTACTCTATTAGCCATTTAGTCACACTACTTATTTCTTTTAGTTAGAAATTAATTTTCTTCATCAATCACTGACTAATTGACCGGTGAGTTTTCCATTCTTCAAATTTTTCCTTGATTATGGCACATTCACTTGAATTGCCACATAACACATATTTTAATTCCTTTCTTCTTCTTCATGTGCCATTTCCCTCTATTTTAGCCCAGTAATTACTTTGCCATATAACTATACTAACATGCAGGGTTTTGGGCATTTCCAATAACTAATTCGAGTCACAAACCAACTTTATTTCACCAAAAGTGTTTTCTCACATTAATTACATTCTCAATAGAAGTCATTAGCTCTTAATCAAAATTTGGGGCATTACAATTCTCCACCTTACAGTGAATTTTCTCCCTAAAATTTGTTACACATCTTGGGGAATAAACTCCTAAAACTGCTTCTTTATATCCGTTACTACTTCCCAAGTTGCTTCCCTTAGAGGCATTCCCTTCCAGACCCCTTCCACAAATGATAAGCTTCGGTGTTTGAGGCACCACTCTTCTCGATTGATAATTAATTCTGGCTCTACCGCATAAGTGAAGTTGTCTTATAAGTCAACATCTTCATACTCAATGATATATTTAGAGTCTGGTTGGTACTTCTTTAGCTGCGACACATGGAATACATTATGGAGTCTGCTTAAGTTTAAGGGTAGGGCTATTTGATAGGCCACAGGTCCGATTCTTGCAAGAATTTCAAATAGACCAATGTATCGTAGGCTCAGCTTCTTTTGCTTGATTGCCTTCCCAATGCCTGTAACCGGAGTTACTCTCAAGAATACATGGTCTGTTAGGATCGGTAAGCACAGCGGAAGAATTTTAAAAAAAACTTTCGCCGATCCTAATCGAGGATCTATCAACGGTGTTTAAACGAAATTGGAAGAATTCATACCTTTTTGATTATTCAGAGTTTTCACGATCTCTAGGAGCCAACACGTCAGGTCCGCTCCCTCTACCGGTATCCACACGAATACTCTCCAACCGAGACTGCGTGCTAGCACCTCTAATGTCTCCAAGGGTTTAACTTGTGGCTCTCAATTCTGATGTACCCTGAGTCTATCAGCTCTATCAAGTTTATATAACCCATGAGGGTTATTTTCAAATTTCAAAATTAATCATCATTAATTTCAAAATTAATTAACAATTAATTATCTTGATGAGCTAATTAAATAAATTCAGTTTAAATTAAATCTGTCCAACAGTTTTAATTTAACCTATTTATTTAATCTAAATAAAGAGCCATTAGATTTAATTTATCTTCATAAATTAAATCTGAGATACTATATCTCTATCATGTTAGTTATTAAATTTAATATATCTTAATAAATTAAATTTAAAACCAACACAATATAATAATATTATATAATATATATACATATATATATATATATTTCAAAAATACATATATCTATATAATATTATTAAATATAATAATATAATATAATATATATATATAATATATATTTCGAAAAAATATATATATCTATATAATATTATTAATGAATTTTATATTATATATATATATATAAATATAAAACTCATCCACCCTAAATCAAACATTATCTTGTGTTGGGCCATTCTTGTGTGCGACCCTGTAGGCCCATATGAAGTTGGCAGTGGGCCAATAACTACACTAACCCAAAAGTCGCAAGCGGCCTCTAGCAAGACATTACGACTACCCAATTCATATGAGGATCGTTATCACGATGCAACCTGTCATACAACCATGTCACGTCCCTTTTGTCACACGATATATCGATCAAGGATAAGGCATGGAAAATGTCATCCTCTTGTTCCTGACCATTACTTTCTCGATTCCTGAGTAGCCTGATAACAGAGATAGAAACTCCTTTCATCATAGTATGGCCATACATTTCTTAGACTCACTCATCGAGGGGCCCAGTAATATCTCTCTACTAATGTGAGGGACAAATTCCATCTTGATCATTCATATTCCTCTACATGAAAAACCACCAAGCCCGATCGTAGCCTTTATCATCACTCGGTCAAAAGTGACTTTTGACTAGTTCAAAGCTTAGCAACTCTCATGTAGGAATCCATGATGACCTCAGGTCTAAGGGCATTGTGACGTGGTTATACATGAGAAAAGCTTATGACTTGATCCATGTAGCTTTGTCATAGTGGGTCGGTCCAATACCTTGTACTCTTACAAGTGCCTAAGACCTTGATTCGTATCTCCATATCTTATCAAAGTCATACTGGTCTTGTTTTATCTCTGCTCACGCATAGATGACCGACTAGGGACATTTTAGGACAATCTTTATGAATTATCCAAGGATACAATTATCACAGTTAACATGCAAATAATATGATAACAGAATGGAGAAATGTCATTAAAATAATGATGTTTAAAGTACAATGATTGGCCCTTAGGGCACAATTTCTAACATGGTCCCCCACTTTAAACTCTAGAGGTCTTCGCCTTACTCGATCATGGTTCAGATAGACTGAACTCGCTTATCTCGGCTTTAAGCCTCTTTAATCTCGGATATCTAGTCACTTTCCCCTTAGGGAATGCTATTAGTGCATACGATTTGATCGTGAAATCTAAATTTCAAATATGATCTATTATCACTGGAACAATCTGCACCGCCTTCCGACTAGACACATCCATGATGACACCAACATTATGTTAGTGCAAGCGTTTCACCTAAGATGGGGTGAATTGGGTGATACAAGAAATTTTGTTGCGTATAAGAAAATTAATAGAATATTTAATGCAGTTGAAAGCAAAGAGAAATATCACTGAATTGTACACCAGGAGTTATACTGGTTCGACCATAACCACTTTGACCTACGTCCAGTCCTCAGAGCGTCTCTGAGAGTTTCATTATATTATCCAAGATTCAGTGGGTTCTTGGTACCTCAATACACAGCAAGTTCCTTCACTTGGACACTCACTCCCCTTTACACGTTGTAATGAAATCCCCAACTTAAGTTCTATAACCTTAAGTTGTCTCAATAACAAATATTGAATTTGTAATGAAAAATCTCTCACAGAGCAAATATATAATCACTGAAGTATAATGAATGAGTATAAGAAAAAAGAGCACTAAGAGTGTGTTGATCAGTGTATGTTTGTGTGTTCTTAGTTGTTGTACTCTACTCTTTGAATGCTCCATATATATAGATAATTTGTAGTGTCCGTTGGAAGCAATTCAAATATGTCGTTTAGAGTCGCGCAGCAATGGTTGACCATTCTTCAAATTTGAAAATTATCCATTTGCGGTAAGTAGCGGTAGGTGAGATCTCGGATGTTTTATTTAACTTTTCATTTATGGAATGATCCCTTCTTTATTTCTTTATAAACCTTCTTAGAATACTAGTGCAGTAAAGATTTAATCATATAGATAACAAATCAATAAACATTCAATTAAAAACATGATTTCTAGACTTCCTTACTCGAGTGGCTACTCGAGTGATCATGCTCATTACTTGAGTAGTCCCTTGAGTAATCCTATCAAAAATATGGCAGAGAGTAATTCAATATATTTTATAAAATATTACTTAGGCAAGACATGGAGTAAGATTTATCACAAACCTTGGAAATACCTGATTACTCTAGTGGCTACCCGAGTGGCTAAGTCTTTTCTTCACAAGTTACTAAAGTGCTCTCTTGAGTAAGCTATCAAATAAGTTTACAGATTACTCGAGTGGTCCCTCGAGTAATGTCATTCAAATCTTTGTCAAGAGTTTGCTTACCTGATTACTCGAGTGACAGCTCGAGTAATGCTTCAAATAACTCTGCAGATTACTCAAGTGCTCCTTTGAGTAATGCCTTTTTCTCACCTGGTTACTCGAGTAGCTATTCGAGTAAATTTCTGCATTTCTTAGTCGAGAGCTACTGGAAGATTTCTCCCTGGTTACTCGAATGGCTACTCGAGTAATGCCTTATGCTCATGTTGTTACTCGAGTGGCTACTCGAGTAATGGTTCATATAACTTTACAGATTATTCAAGTGGCCCCTCGAGTAACTTCTTCCAAATTTTGGCAGTGCCTCTCTGAAACATTTTCTCCAACATTACTCGAGTGGTTTCTAGAGTAATAGTGTTCCTTACTTGAGTGCTCACTTGAGTAACCCTTTAAATAATCTACTAGTGATGTTCTTCCTTTGCTCTTTCTCTCAGATCTTCTTCATTATTCTAGTGCTTACCTCAAGTAATGCTTTGTCTGCCATTTATTTACTTTGTTCAAATTCATCTGTTTGTTATCATATCCTCTTTTATCATTAGTCCAATCTTTGTTATCATCAAAATATATGGGATCTAACATTCTCCCCCTTTTTGATGATGACAAAATTTGGTGATTTTGAACAAAGATTTTGTAATTGAGTTTTCAAACATATGCTTCTTAAATACTTTTCATATGAAATCATTTGTCCAATTTAAGCTTGAAAATTCTTTTGAAATTGCTTAGTAAAGATCTTTTCAAAGTTTTTGTTCTTATTTACTTTTTCACCTTGCATACACAATCGAAAACTCATTAGTCCCAAAATACAATATAACTTCAATGAAATTTAACTTTAATGGCATAAATAAACAAAATTGTATAAAGAAGAATTCATTACATAATCAAACTTAAAGTTCAAAATTAAAAGCTCCCTAAAGAATAAAAGCCCCCTAAAGCCCTGTACACCCATATCCCAATACATTAACTCAACCATTGATCACAAAATCACTCAGGCTCTTCTCCCCCTTTTTGTCTTCATCACAAAGGTGGAATCAATCATGAGGAGGAGTAGATGGCTTGGCTGCTGAGATAGGAGTGAAAGGAAATGCCAAAGATTCATGTGAACCATCTGAATTGGAAGGATCTGAAGATGATGGTTTATGGTCAGGAAGGTTCATTGGGGGTGTCTGAAGATCCTCTGGAGGATTCACTGGAGATGATGAGTAAGGAACCAGAGAAGTAATTTCTACTTCTTCTACAGCAACATGTGAAGACACAAGCACCTCCTCAGTGTGTGTAAGTGAGGCAATGGGAGTAGATATGGGCTCTGGCTGAATAGGCTGAGTTGGATCATCAGTGGTGATGTGGAGGGTCAGTCATAGAGAACAAGAGATTACTGGGTCTAATCTCGGAGGGTCTATGCTCGGTAGGTATAAAAGGTCCAGATTCAGAGACAAGTACTGGCTCAGGTGTAACAGAAAGACCAAGAATAAGGGAGCCAGATGCCATAGCATCAAGTCTGGCAACAATCGATCTCGGAAGCTCACCCTGGGCACGTTGTTCAGCTAACAAATTTTTGTGCCTCTAATCCATTCTCTCCACAAGTTGTCCCATCTTCTCATTCATATGAGTTATCAACTCAGCATTGGTATTAGCAATGTCGATATAGAAACCTTCAGAATGTTCTCCATGATTGTTTGCATTACATCACAAAAGAAAGAAGGAGAGGATGTGTTGGCTGGAGCAGAATACTGTGTGTCATCCATTCGACTAGTTGCAGTTTCATTCTTCTTCTTCTTCATCTTGGGACTTGCTTCTAAAGGAGTCTTTAGAGGAATCTCAATGTTCAACTTCCCAATTTGATTTCTCCCAACTGGTGTTATCCTCTCAATTCGCTCCTTACTCTCTAAGTACCAAACCTTATTCTTCTTGAGAAACAAAGAAATAAGTTGAGGGTAAGGCATTGGAGTAGTAGGTTTTCCTTCATACCTATATCTCTTGATCTTAGCAAAGATATATTCTCCCAAGTCCTTTTGTTCTTTGGGAATCAATAAGGCAAATTTTCTAAAATCACTCTTAATGAAATGTGTGTAATTGTTGGATTTGTTCACTATGGCTCTAGAATAGATATACCATAGAACTCGATGAAAATTGCTCATATCACTCGGATTGAAATTTAGAGGTCCCACTATCTCACCAGGTCTTAGGATAGAGAATATCTAGTTTGAGTCAAGATTAGGGTAATTATTATCAGGAGAGTCCTCTATTCCTAACCAGGTATTGATTTTGGAGGGTGAGATTAGGATTTTCTGTCCTCTAACCTTATAAGTCATTTCTTCTTCCACAGGCTTTCTAATAGGATCATTAATAGGTTCAAGGTTGCAGTAAAAATGCCTCACAACTTTAGTGCAAAATAGGAGTTTAACAGACAGCCAAGGCATATAGGAATCAAGATAGGGACTCAGGTCAAATTTCAATAGCTCTTGAAGAACCTTGTAATCAATGTAGTGCATCTTGCACACATTTCTTCTTGAAAAGTAACTCAGGTACTTCTGAGATTCCTCAAGCTTGCGATATTGAAGCCTTGTGGAGGGAATGTGATTTCTTCATCCTTTTCTTCCTGGTTAAATTGAAGATTCTCCTTTCTTTGCTCCCTTAGACTAAAAGTCTTCTTTAAGCATGCCTACCATGAATTTGGTAATCTTCTCATCAATCATGGGATTTTTCAGAGGTTTTGGAGAAAAAGTAGGTGTGTCAGAAGGAGGAGGGGATGGTGCCTTTATTCCTTTGGCTCTTCCAGTAGATATGGTCTTCTTTGATTGAGCTCTTTTGGCAATGGACTCCTTAATCACAACCCCTTTCACCTTTGGCTTGGTTTGTGGTTTAGCTTTGGCTTTAGATTTAGGAGAAAGCTTTCGCTTCTTGGTAGGTGGAGATGAAAGAGAATCAAAGGGTTGATATGGTTCAGAGGACTCAGAAGGAGTGCTAAGATTAGGAGATTTTGTCCTTACCATTGTGATTTGAGAAAGATAAGGATTTCTAGAAAAATAGGGTCGACAGTCACTAGAAATAGGGCACAGGATTCTGAGCAATCTGGGAGGTTTTTGTAAAAAAAAATCAATGGGTTTTGACAGTTATGAGAAGAGAAAATGGTTGTGAAAAGTTTTTGTGAGATCACTAGGAGAATCACTCGAGGCGATTTTATGAGAAATAACCGAGTAACAACTGAAATAGACCTAGGGCCCAATTCACTCGAGGGCTTACTCGAGTGATCGTCAGCTTCACTCGAGTGATTATACCAGAAATTTCAAAATGCAGCAATTTCAAGTGCGTACCTGGCATGAATAATATTGTAATTTTCCATGTATATTCCCTCAATCATATGATGGCTCTTTAGGACAAATTTGAGCTGAAACTCAGCATATTTGTGATCTACACCAAGGTTCGCTTGAGGCCTTACTAAAGTAACCTTTAAAGTTTACTTGAGGCCTCCCTTGGGTAATATGTTTCTTCACCTTTTGACTGTTCATTTCCAACTGTTGTGCCGTTTCTTTTGAATTCATTTTGAATCATTGCTCCACTGTCATAATTTTCAGGTCATTCTCGAGTGGCTACTTGAGTAATCCATTCAATTTCTTCAAGGTGTCACTCCATTAATGGTGGTTACTTGAAGTTGTCACTCCAGTAATGTTATCCTTTGTTAACCTCTGCTTTTCATACTCCAAAATAGAATATCATGATCCTGTAAAACAAATTACTAGAAACTCTGATGCTTAAGTTAGTAATCATCAAAACATCAATAAATAACATTATCTAACATTTTGTAAACACTAAATAACTTATAATTCATTGGGATTCACTATTCCCAATTCTCGTCTAAAATACAAAAATTGATTTTTTACAAGAGGTTTTATGAAGATCTCAGCTAGTTGAAGATGAGTTGTGATGTGTGTTAAGATCGGCAGGCACATCAGAAGAATTTTAAAAATTTTACCGATCCTAATCGAGGATCTATCAACGGCATTTAAATCGCGTTAGAAAGAACTGATACCTTTTTTTAACTTAGGGTTTTCACGATCTCTAGGAGCCCACACGTTAGGTCCGCTCCCTCTACCGGTATCCATACGAATGCTCTCCAATAGAGACCACGTGCTAACGCCTCCAAATGTCTCCTAGGGTTTTCCTTGCAGCTCTCAATTCTTATGCGCGTATGAGTCTATCAGCTCTATTAGGTTTATAATCTATGAGGGCTATATTCAAATTTCAAAATTAATCATCATTAATTTCAAAATTAATCAACAATAATTATCTTAATGAACTCATTAAATAAATTATATTTAAATTAAATCTTTCCAACAGTTTTAATTTAACCTATTTATTTAATCCGAATAAAGAGTCATTAGATTTAATTTATCTTCATAAATTAAATCTGAGATACTATATCTCTATCATGTTAGTTATTAAAGTTAATATATCTTAATAAATTAAATTTAAAAATACCACAATATAATAATATCATATAATATATATACATACATATATATATATATAATATAAGATATGTATTTCAAAAATATATATCTATATAATATTATTAACGAATTTTATATTATATATATATAAATATAAAATTCGTCCACCCTAAATTAAATATTATCTTGTGTTGGGCTATTCTTGTGTGTGACCCTGTAGGCTCATATGAAGTATGCAATGGGCCAATAACAGTACTAACCCAAAAGTCACAAGCGGCCTCTAGCAGGACATTATGACTACCCAATTCATATGAGAATCGTTAACATGATGCAACCTGTCATACAACCATGTCACGTCCCTTTTGTGACACGATATATCGTTCAAGGATGAGGCATGGATAATGTCATCCTCTTGCCCCTGACCATTACTTTCTTGATTCTTGAGTAGCTTGACAATAGAAATGGAAACTCCTTTTCATCGTAGTATGGCTATACATTTCTCAGACTCACTCATCAAGGGGCCCACTAATATCCTCTACTAATGTGAGGGACAAATTCCATCTTGATCATTCATATTCCTCTGCATGAAAAACCACCAAGCCCGATCATAGCCTTTATCATCACTCGGTCAAAAGTGACTTTTAACTAGTTCAAAGCTTAGTAACTCTCATATAGGAATCCATGATGACCTCAATTCTAAGGGCATTGTGATGTGGTTATACATGAGAAAAACTTATGACTTAATCCATGTAGCTTTGTCATAGTGGGTCGGTCCAGCACCTTGTACTCTTACAAGTGCCTAAGACTTTGATTCGTATCTCCATATCTTATAAAAGTCATACTGGTCTTGTTTCATCTCTTCTCCCGCATAGATGACCGACTTGGACATTTTAGGACAATCTTGATAAATTATCCAAGGATACAATTATCACAGTTAACATGCAAATAATATGATAACAGAATGGAGAAATTTCATTAAAATAATACTGTTCAAAGTATAATGATTAGCCCTTAGGGCACAATTTCCAACACCACTAACTTCTTATATATACAAGGTTCATCGATGTTTTGAATGAATCCTAACTCTTTGACTACTTTATCAAAACGATGATTCTAGCTCTGAGGTGCTTGCTTCAATCCATAAATGGATCTTTGAAGCTTGCAAACCTTACCAGAGTCCTCTGGTCGCACAAAACCTTCAGGTTGTTTCATGTACACATCCTTAAGGAGCTTACCCTTAAGGAAGGCAGTTTTGACATCTATCTGCCATATTTTATAGTCATAATATACTGCAATGGCAAGAAGGATTCTAATTGATTTAGCCATTGCAACTGGGGAAAAGTTTTCATTATAGTCTACACCATGAGTTTGAGTGAATCCTTTTGTAACCAGTCATACCTTGAAGACATTTACATTGCCATCTATATCAGTTTTCTCCTTGAAAACCCATTTGTACCCAATGGGTTTTACACCTTCAGGTAGATAGACTAAGGTCCATAGCTGATTGTTGTACATGGATTGCATTTAAGACTTTATGGCATTTAGCCATTTCTCAAAGTTTGGTCCCACTATGGCTTCTTGATAGGTGGTTGGCTCATTTTTCTCAATAAGTAATATATCACAGCCTTCAGTAATCAGAAATCCATATCTCTGAGGCTGATGCCATGTTTTATCAGATCTTCGTAGACCTTGTGTTACTTGAGGAGGCCCACCAACTTGTTGTGAGTCTTCTCTAATATCTATCTATGGTTCTATACTATATTGTGACTCTTGAATTTCTTCGAGATGCACCTTACTCCCACTGGTTGTTTTAAAGACAAACTCTCTTTCTAGAAACTTACCATTTTGAATAACAAACACTTTGTTATCGGTGGGATTATAGACATAATATCCTTTTGTTTCTTTAGGATACCCAACGAAAAAGGCACTTTGATGATCTGGGCACTAATTTATCAGAGACTTGTTGCTTAACATAGAACTCACATCCCTAGATCTTAAGAAAAGATAAACTTGGTTTCTTTATAGTCCATATCTCATATGGAGTTTTTTCAATTGCCTTAGATAGAACATGATTTAGTGTGAACGCGGCTGTCTCTAGAGCATGTCCCCAAAAGGACGGTGGAAGATCTGTTTGACTCATCATAGATTGAACCATATCTAATAGTGTTCGATTCCTTTGTTCAGAAATATCATTCCATTGTGGTGTTCCTGGAGGAGTTAATTGTGAGATTATCCCATAACTCCTAAGATGGTCAATGAACCCTTAGCTCAAATATTCACCACCTCGATGAGATTGAAGTACTTTAATTGTTTTGCCAAGTTGATTTTGTACTTCATTTTGGAATATTTTGAACATTTAAAAAAGATTCAGATTTATGTTTCATTAGATAGATATAGCCATATCTACTAAAGTCATCTATAAATGTAATAAAGTAGACATGACCTCCTCTGGCAACTGTATTTAATGGTCCACATACATCTGTATGTATGAGGCCCAATAATTTAGTGGCCTTCTCACTATGCCCAGTAAAAGGTGCCTTTGTCATCTTTCCTAATAAGCAAGATTTGCATGTATCATATGATTCAAAATCAAATGAGTTAAGAAATCCATCTTGATGGAGTTTGAAAATGCCTTTCTCATTTATATGGCCTAGACGATAATTTCGTAGGGAGGTCGGATTCAAATTGTTTGATTTTATCCTTTTAGTAGTTACGTTATAGATATTCCCATTATTAGGATGTTCCAAATTTAATATATAATGACCAACATGGAAATCACCATCAACATAGAAAATGTCATTACTATAAATAGAACATTTATCATTCCTAGTAATAGAAGTATAACCTTCCTTATCTAAATAAGAAAGAGAAACAATGTTACTACTCAAAGCAGGAATATAATAGTAATTGTTCAAGACTAACAAAAGCTTAGTAGGGTGAACTAATTCATAAGTACCTACGGCTAAAGCAACAACTCTTGCTCTGTTTCCAACTCGTAGGTCCCCCTTACCCTTCTTCAGCTTTCTACTATCCTTTAGACCTTACCTATTTGTATAAATGTGAGAACCACATGCGGTATCTAATACCCATATAGAGGAAGTAGAAAAATGAATGTCTATAACATAAATACCTGAAGTGATAGCCTCTCTATCCTTCTTGTTCTTTTTTAGATCTTCCAGGTAGAGTTTGCAATTCCTATTCTAATGACCGGGTTCATTGTAGAAGTAGCAGACTCCTTTCTTTTGGAGGCTTTACCTTCTTGGGTACAGGCTTGGTTTCGGGCTTGTTTAACTCTTTGGTCTTACCACCGAGCCATTACCCTTCCATTTGCCCTTCCCTTTCTTTTTCATACCCTTTCCTTTCTGAACCATCAAAACTTTATTGGGCTTTTTCTTAATGCTTTGCTCAGCAGTTTTGAGAATCCCATGTAGCTCAAAAATTGATTTCTCCATGTTGTTCATGTTATAGTTCATAACAAACTGATCATAACTCTCTGGGAGTGAGTTCAAGATCAAATCCGTAGCTAACTCCTGGCTCATGGGAAATCCAAGCCTCTCAAGGTGATCAATATAGCCTTTCATCTTTACACATGATTACTAACTGATACACCTTAGCCATCTTGCAGGAATGTAAGGCTTTTATGGTCTCATATCTTTCTTGCCTTGCCTGTTATTGGAACATTTCCTTGAGATGGACAATCATCTCATAAGCCTCTATAAGTTCTAGATCTCTTTAGAGCTCTAGAACCATAGTGGCAAGCATCAGGCAACCTACATCCACAGAGTCATCCTTATGCTTTGTGTAAACATCTCTTTGAGCTCTTGGAGCATTGGCTACAAGCTCCTTAGGAATGGGTTGATCTAGGACATAAGCCTTTCTTTCCTGCTTGAGAACAATTCTCAAGTTCCTGAACCAGTCAGGAAAGGTTGTCCCATTGAGTTTGTCCTTCTCAAGGATCGATCGCAATGATAGTGTAGCAGTATTACTAGTCGACATGATTCTACAATTAAAATATGTAGAGTTAGTTAGTAATCACGCACTAAACTAACAACCCTCAAAATAATAATTAGTAGGCTAAGATCTATATTTGGCTTAAACTTAAGTCTGCTTTGGCAAGACACTTAAATTTAAGTTATTTAGGTAGGTAACCTATTTACCAATTACATCACATGTAACTCTTAGATGTTTATGGGATTTGATCATCATATGATCCAGTATGTTTAATCCCATCTAGTGCCTTGATATTCAAAATTGTTTTGTTAATCTCAATTAAGTCAAAACAATAATGAATATTATAAGCAGCACTATTACTCATGCTTGTCTCATCAAGATAACTCAAGTGTATACACTTTGGTGGTTTATACAATTGAGCGATCTAGGTTTTGACAGGTATACATTAATTGACGGCATTAAGACTTAAGATTTAATTAGAGGGCTCAATTAATTAGTCTTGTTTATATGAATGCAATCGTGGTCATATCTCATATAGATAAATACATATAAACGTAAAAGTATTCATGCAATGATCTTATCAAAAACATAATTTAAACGTGGCACAACATGGCTCACTTAACTTAAAATCCTCCCAAGCCAATGAGAGGACTTCTCTAAATAAGAAAAGAAATACATTGAGAGAAACCTCGTTTAAACATTCGAAGGGAGTGAGATGAGAAGAGAATGTACATTGAGAGTATTTAGAGAAAGGCACGGCATGCAGGACGTATTTAAATATCACAACCCTTTGTAAAATTCTAAAGCCATGTTGTTCACCATACCCAAACAAGTATAAATAATAAACCACAACAAGAATTCATACAATATGAAAAGCAATAAATGTCGTGATCAGATTATATTGCACTACGCAGAGGTAGCCACGGCGGTCCCGCTAGCCGGTTAGCGGGCAGGGTCAAAGGGCAATGCCCTTGCGGGGTTTCAAAAAAAGGCACATTCCTTTTAAAAGAAATATTTGAAAAATTTTAAATTTTAAAAATTTTGGGGTTAATTTTTAAAATATTTGTTTCAGTCCAGTTCTAAAGGGATTTTGGCCTAGTTTCAAAACACAACAACGGCCTAGAATGCTTATGATCCGCATTGTCTTCTCCATAGTTTCAGATTCCTATTACTCGAATAGATATCCAAACTTAGACCCAGTTCTTCTCCAATATTTTGGATCCCTAAATCTGATTAGAGACCCTAATGTGTCCGTACACCATGATCTTCAACCTATTCAAAACCTAAACAATGAGTTCTACTTTGAATCAAATCCAAAATAGAAATCGCGATGCCAGTAGAGGAATTGAAACATAAACAGATTGCATGTAATTGAAACAATCTCACCAAATCGTATAAACATACAGTACTATCCGAAAACGCATAATGACGTTGAACATATTCCTTTTTTGAATTAACATAGTCAGATGTTTTCTTATTAACACACACATATATCTTATATATATCACATGTATAAGAAAATAAACTCAATTTAAACGCACAATTGACCTGGCTTTGATACCACTGTTAGGATCGACAATCACAGTGGAAGAATTTTCAAAATTTTATCGATCCTAATCGAGGATCTATCAACGACGTTTAAATCGGGTTAGAAAGAATTTGTAACCTTTTTTTACACTTGGGGTTTTCATGAGCTCTAGGAGCCAACACGTTAGGTCCACTCCCTCTACCGATATCCACATGAATGCTCTCTAACAGAGACCGCGTGCTAGCACCTCCAAATGTCTCCTAGGGTTTTCCTTGCGGCTCTTAATTCTGATGCGCGTATGAGTCTATCTGCTCAATCAAGTTTATAACCTATAAGGGCTATATTCAAATTTCAAAATTAATCATCATTAATTTTGAAATTTATCAACAATTAATTATCTTGATGAGCTAATTAAATAAATTCAGTTTAAATTAAATTTGTCCAATAGTTTTAATTTAACCTATTTATTTAATCCAAATAAAGAGCCATTAGATTTAATTTATCTTCACAAATTAAATATGAGATACTATATCTCTATCATGTTGGTTATAAATTTAATATATCTTAATAAATTAAATTTAAAACTAACACAATATAATAATATTATATAATATATATATTTACACACACACATATAATATATATAAGATATGTATTTCAAAAATATATATCTATATAATATTATTGACGAATTTTATATTACATATATATATATATATAAATATAAAATTCGTCCATCCTAAATTAAACATTATCTCGTGTTGGGCCATTCTTGTGTGTGGCCCTATAGGCCCATATGAAGTTGGCAGTGGGCCAATAACTATACTAACCTAAAAGTCGCAAGCGGCCTCTAGCAAGACATTACGACTACCCAATTCATATGGGAATCGTTAACACGATGCAACCTGTCATACAACCATTTCACTTCCCTTTTGTCACACGATATATCCGTCAAGGATGAGGCATGGATAATGTCATCCTCTTGTTCCTGACCATTACTTTCTTGATTCCTGAGTAACCTGTGTTAGATCCCATATGTTTTGATGATAACAAAGATTAAATTAATAATATGAAAGGATTTGATAAAAAACAAATGGTTTTGAACAAAGTAGCATAGCATCACTTGGAGTCAGCACTGGAAGTAAACAACAAGTTTTAAGAAGGCTTACTCGAGTAGCTACTCGAGTAACAGAAACCATACTCGAGTGATTACTCGAGTAAGCAAGCAAAATTTCATCCAGTGAGGTACTGCCAAATTTTGAATGACATTACTCGAGGGACCACTCGGGTAATCTATAAAGTTATATAGACCATTACTTGAGTAGCCACTCGAGTAACCAGATTTTCACAGTCATCACTTGAGTAACTAGGTCCAAAATCTTCTAGTGACTCTCGGCCAAGAAATACAATCCATCACTCGAGTAGGCACTAGAGTAACCAATGAGAAAAACAGCATTACTCGAGGGACAACCCGAGTAATCTGTAGAGTTATATGAAGTGCCACTCGAGTAACCAGATAGTAAACTCTCTGCCAAGAATTTGATGTCATTACTCGAGGGAGTAATCAAGTAATCTGCCAGGCTATTTACAAGCCACTCGAGGGATCACTCCAGTAATGTGTGAAGAAAAATGAAGCCCACTCGAGTAAGCAGCTTACCACAGTGATCACCCGAGTAACCAATGAAGGTAAAGACATGCCCACTCGAGTAGCCACTCGAGTAATCAGGTATTTTTAAGGTTTGTAATATATCACTCCATGTCTTACCTGAGTAATTCTTGATGCAAAATGTTGATTTGCTCACTACCATATTTTTGACATGTTTACTCGAGGGACCACTCGAGTAGCCACTCGAGTAAGGCAGTCCAGAAATTATATTTTGATCAAATATCTCTTGATTTGTTATCTATATAATTAACTTTTCATTGTATTAGTATTCTAAGTTCATTTACAGAGAAACAATAAAAGAGTATGACATATTTGAGAATTCAAATAAAAGTTCAAACGTTCACCTAACGCTACCTACCGCCAACGGATAGTTTTCAAATACGAAGAATTGTCAATCGTTGCTGCGCGACTCTAACGGAAAAATTTGAAATTGCTTCAAATGGACACTACAACTCATATATATATATGGAGCATTCAAAGAGAAGAAAACAATGAGAAACAAACTAAGACCAGACATCGATCAATACACTTAGTGCTTTGTTTTCATATACTCATTCATTTGATCTGTGAGATATATATTTGATCTGTGAGAGAGTTTTTCATTACAAACTCAATATTTGTTATTGAGACAACTTAAGGTAGTGGAACCTTGAGTTGGGGATTTGATTGCAACATGTAAGGGGGAGCAAGTGTCCAAGTGTAGGAACTTGCTATGTAATGAGGTGCCAAGAACCCACTGAATCTTGGAGAATATAGTGAAACTCTCAGAGACGCTCTGAGGACTGGATGTAGGTCAAAGTGGTTGTGGCCGAACCAGTATGACTCGCGGTGTACACTACGGTGATATTTCTCCTTGATCTTAACTGTTTTTTTAATACTCCATCAATTTCCTTATACGCGATGAAATTTCTGGTATCACCAAATTCACCCCCTCTTAGGTGAAAAGCTTGCATTAACAGCCTGACAATAGAAATGGAAACTCCTTTCCATCATAGTACGTCCATCATTTCTCAAACTCACTCATTGAGGGGCCCACTAATATCTCTCTATTAGTGTGAGGGACAAATTCCATCTTGATCATTCATATTCCTCTGTATGAAAAACCACCAAGCCCGATCATAGCCTTTATCATCACCCTGTTAAAAGTGACTTTTGACTAGTTCAAAGCTTAGCAACTCTCATGTAGGAATCCATGATGAACTCAAGTCTAAGGGCACTGTGACGTGGTTATACATGAGAAAAGCTTATGACTTGATCCATGTAGCTTTGTCATAGTGGGTCGGTCTAGCACCTTGCACTCTTACAAGTGCCTAAGACTTTGATTCGTATCTCTATATCTTATCAAAGTCATACTGGTCTTATTTCATCTTTGCTCCCGTATAGATGACTGACCTGGGACATTTTAGGATAATCTTTATGATTTATCTAAGGATACAATTATCATAGTTAACATGCAAATAATATGATAACAGAATGAAGAAATTTCATTAAATTAATAATGTTCAAAGTACAATGATTGGCCCTTTGCGCACAATTTCCAACAATGTGATCCAGCAAGTTGTACCTTATAATTCAAGTGATCCTTTGCAAATACTAAGTGGACCAATCATAAGAGCAAGAGCCAAGCAAATTATGTAAGCATTAAATGGGCTAGTGTAAGATACTTGGACAAAGCAAGTAGCAATTGGATTAAAGCTGGACCAAAATGCTGAAAACGTCACTAACTTCATATGGGATACAAATAGAGATATTGATCAAGTTTTGGGCTTGCAGATTTGAAACTGAAGAGCTTAGGCCTAGTACTACAAATGGGAAGACTCATTTAGGCCTAAATAAGCATATTTGGAGCCTTAATTGTTGACTACATGTTCTATTTTGGTTGTGTGAAAATCAAAGAGTAGTTGGTAGATTTGACTTTTGGTTTCTTTAAGCATGTTCTATTTGATTTTTCAACTTTCTTCTAGATTGTATTAGATTTTTGTGTTCATTGTATTAGACATTTAGGTTTTCTAGCACATGGTATTAAACTTTGTTTTTCTATGTTCAAAGTTGCAATTAGTGCAACTAGGTCATGTTTCCCTATAAATACTTAGTGCTTCTTCATTTGTAAGACACACAATTCAGATTTGAATGATAAATGAAAGTTGCACTTCTGCACTTTGTTTCTTGAGAGTGGATTCTCTCTAGGGATTTTAGAACTAATAGACTTATCAAGGCTTGATCATCTTTGTGGCGTCTTCCAACAATTTGGGTTCTTGTTCTATCGTGTTCAAGGGTTCAAGTGGATCGTCGACCTGTTTTTAGCTTTCTTGGGGTGTGTATATTTCAGATTGGTTATGGGTTCGTGGGATCTTCCCTTCTGGGTTCACACCAAGTTGGAATGAATATCACTTTGACATCTTTCTTTTAGACATGATCTCTGATAAAGTGATGTCTAACATCAATATGCTTGGTTATGGAATGTTGAACAAGATTCTTTGCCAAGCTTATCATGCTAGTGTTGTCATAGTATATTGGTATCTCCTTCAAATAAATACCAAGATCCTGGAGTTATTGCTTTAGCCATAATACTTGTGCACAACAACTTGAAGCTGCAACATACTCAACTTCAGTTGAAGAAAGAGACACTGTATTTTGTTTCTTGCTAAACCATGATCCAAGAGAGCCTCCAAGAAACTGACTTTGTCCACTGGTACACTTTCTGTCTATCTTGTATCCTCCATGATCAAAGTCTGAGTATGCAACTAGATGTTCACTTCTTCCTTTAGGATACCAAAGACCTAATTCTGCCGTGTCAGCAAGATATCGGAAGATATGTTTGACGGTTTCAGCGTGTGACTCCTTTAGTGCTATTGATATCTTGCACACATACCCACACTGAATTGAATATCAAGCCTGCTTGCATTAAGATAGAGTAATGATGAAATCATTCCTCTATATTTTATGATGTTGTAATCTTTTCCATTTGCTTCATCTAATCCATACTTCTTTAATAGCTCTTTCAGATACTTCATTTCAGATATGAAAATTTCATTCTTTCTTTATTTGATTTGCAAACTGAGAAAGAAATTCAATTCTTCCATCATTGACATCTCAAACTCCCCCTGCATTATCTCAGAAAATTCTTGGCACATAGTTTTGTTTGTAGCACTGAAAACTATATCATCAACATATATTTGCACAATTAAGTTATAATCATGTTTTCGTTTTGTAAAAAGTGTTGTATCAACTTTTCCTCGTACAAAACCTTGATCAATAAGAAATTTACTGAGCCTTTCGTACCATGCTCTAGGAGCTTTTTTTAAACCGTATAAAGCCTTTTTGAGTTTGAAAATATGGTTAGGTTTGGTTACATCTTCGAAATTTGGAAGTTGATCTGCATATACTTCTTCCATGATGTAGCTATTTAGAAATGCACTCTTTACATCTACTTGATAGAGTTTGAATCCTTTGATGCATGCAAAGGCTAATAGTACTCGTATAGCTTACAATCTAGCGACTGGAGCATACGTTTCCTCATAATCAATTCTTTCTTCTTGATTATAGCCTTTGGCCACCATTCTTGCCTTGTTTTTGACAATGATTGCGGATTCATCAAGTTTGTTCTTGAATACCCATTTAGTGCCAATGATCGGATGATCCTTAGGTCGGGGTACTAACTCCTAAACTTGATTTCTTTCAAATTGGTTTAGCTCTTCTTGCATTGCTATAATCCAATCATTGTCTGATAGGGCTTCGTCAATGTTAGAAGATTCAATCTAAGAAATAAAAGCAAAGAAACTAACTTCATTGAAGATTCTATTTCTAGTTTTGACTCCTTTATTCACATCTCCTATGACTTGATCTAGGAGATGGCTTTTATTTTATTTCCAGGCTCTAGGCTGTCCTAGTGACTAATCTTTTTCCTTGGTTTCATCAACATTTAGAATAAGAGATTTATAAATAGATTGACCATTTTCACGATTTAAAACAACTTCTTGCTCATCATCAATGGTTTTGTTAGAGAATTCAAATTCATCAAATACAATATGAATTGATTCTTCAACAACACATGTTCTTTTATTGAAAACTCTGTATGCTTTACTTTGGTTATAATAGCCTAGGAAAATTCCTTCATCTATTTTAGAATCAAATTTTTCTAAGATATCTTTACCATTATTATGAATGAAACACTTACAACGAAAGATGTGTAAATGATCAAGGTTTGTCTTCCTTCCTTTGTATAGCTCGTATGGTGTCTTTCCAAGTTTTGTTCTAATGTAGGCTCTATTTGAAATATAGCATGTTGTGCTTATTGCATCGGCCCATAAAACTTGATACACGTTCTTTTCATTTAACATTGCTCTAACCATTTTAGTGAGCACTCTATTCTTACGTTCCACGACTCCATTTTGTTGAGGTGTCCTTAGAGTAGAGCAATTATGATCTATGCCATTAGTATTACAATATTCTTCAAAGGCTTGATTTTTAAATTCTCTACCGTGATCTGTCTTGATATCTGTAATGGACATCCTTTTCTCATTTTGTACTTTCTAGGAAAAAACAATGAATTCTGCAAAGGTTTCATCCTTCGATGACAGAAAAATAGTCCATGTAAATCTAGAGAAATCATCAGCAATGACCAATGAATATAAGTTGCCACCAAGGCTTTTAACTCTTACTAGATCAACTAAATCCATATGTAGCAATTGAAGTGGTCGATTTATTGTAATTTCATTTTTCAATTTGAAAGATGATTTAGTTTGTTTACCTAGTGACATGCATCACAAATCAAATCATTTTTAAAACTTACTTTGGGTAATCCAAGAACTAAATCCTTTTTGAGTAGTTTGCCTAGTTAGTGCATGTTGAGATGAGCTAGTCTCTTATACCATAACCAAATTTCATCAACATTACTCAAAAAACAATGTTCAGAATCACTTATATTGATATCAAGAGTATAGCAGTTACCTTCGCTTTTTGCTCTAAGCTTTGCCTTGATATTTCTCTTATTAAGTTGTAAGTCTTTCTTGTTGACAATTAGACATTCCTCTAAATTAAATATTACCCAGTTGTCTTTATCTACACTTTGACTCACGCTTAGCAAATTATGATACAAGCCTTCAACGTAATATACATCTTTGACTTGTATTCCTTTGTTGTTTTTAATTTCACCAATTCCTGCTATCTTTTCGGATTGATTTCCTAAAAATTTTAACTTTCCACCTTCCTTAGGTTGCAATGTGGTAAAAATTTTAAAATCTCCAGTCATATGTCTAGAGCATCCACTGTCTATGTACCATTTGTTGTTTTCAGATGCTTTAAGACATATCTGTAATCAAATGCGATCAAGTCTTAGGTACCCACATCTTTTTGGGTCTTTTTGGGTTAGTACAAATGACTTTCTGAACATATGAACCTTTAGGTACCCATTTGTAGGTTCCTATCTTTCCTTTCTTCTTATGAATGCATGACGATGTGTAATGACCTTTTCTATTACAATAATTACAATATGCAAAAGGATTTGATGTATGTATAGAATGATGAAAATAATTCAAAAATGGCTTACCTCCTGCTTTCTTTCTTCCTTTCCTTTTATCTGATTTTGGATCATATCCAAGACCAGATCGATCATTTACAAAACTTTGAGGTTTTAAAATCATATTTAGCATCTCATTTCCTTTAGTGAATTTTTTAAGAGTTTTCGTGAGATCATCGTTTTTCTTTTTTAGAGAAGAATAGTTTTCACAATCTTTCTTTAAATTCTCTGAGTTCTATTTCAAGGACTTTGTTTTTCTTTTTGAAGACAACTAGTTCTTTAACTACTTTGATGAATTCAGAATGTAAAGCATTATATTTGGAAAGTAATTCATCATAGGTAGGATCATAACCAGTTACCTCTTCTTCTGTTTCTTCTTGAACAACTAGACAGATATTGGCTACTTTATCTTCATCGCTATCTTCGTCATTCGTCAGAAGAACTATCTCCCCATATGGCATATACAAAGGCTTTCTTCTTGTTGTAGACTTGCCCTTTCTCTATTCTTTAATCTTCTGAGCCAGTTCTTGACTTCTGATTTGATATGTCCTGGCTTCCCACATTCATATTAGATGATGTGTTCTTTATTGCTTGTTCCTCCTTTCTAAAATTTTTTGAATCCTTGGCCTTTCTTGTAAAACTTTCTGAATCATTTTATGATTAGGCTCATATCGTCATTGTCAAGCTCTTCATCTTTATCTTGTCCTTCTTCTTTTGCTTTCAGTGCTAGACCTCTTTTCTTCTTGTCACCAATATCATCTAGTTCTCGTTTGAACTTTAATTTACTTTCATATTCAGAAAGGCTTCCGAATAGAGAAGCAACCAATCACATTGATTCACCATTTGCTTCCTCAATGGCAGTGACTTTTGCCTCCCAGTCATTAGAAAGAATATTCAGAATCTTTTATACTTGGGTATGTTGATAATAGACTTTTCCAAGTGCTGCAAGTTGATTAACAAGGTGAGTACATCTAAGTTTAAATTCAGCTATCAACTCACCTAATTTCATTCAAAATAAATCAAACTCAGTAACTAGAGTATTAGTCCAGTTTTCTTTTATTCCTGAAGTTCCTTCATGAGCTATTTCCAAGGCTTCCCATATTTCTTTAGCTGTTAGGAGTGTACAGATTATGATGTACTCATTTTGACTCAAGGCACTTTGAATAATCAAAATTGCCTTACTGTTAAGTGTGATGAGTTTCTTGTCATTCTCATTATATTCTGCTGGTGTCTTGGGAACTTTTTGTGAATCTACAATCTTTTCAGGTTTATAGTTTCCACTCTCAATCACATCCCATAGCCTATATTCAATAGCCATTATGAACACTTTTAACTTTGCTTTCCAGAATGAGAAGTGTTGGCCTTTGAAACCCGGAGGTCTTGTGATAGAAGCTCCGTCGGGAAGAATGCCTTCACCTATGCTTGCCATTAGATCCTTTAAGTTGTTAAACCTTAATAAGAAGACCTATACTTTGATACTAAATGTTAGTGCAAGCGTTTCATCTAAGAGGGGGGTGAATTGGGTGATACTAGAAATTTCGTTGCATATAAGAAAATTAACAAACTATTTAAAGTAGTTGAAAGCAAAGAGAAATATCACTGAAGTGTACATCAGGAGTTATACTAGTTCAGCCACAACCACTTTTACCTACGTCCAGTCTCAGAGTGTCTCTGAGAGTTTCACTATATTCTCCAAGATTGAGTTGGTTCTTGGCACCTCAGTACATAACAAGTTCCTTCACCTGGACACTGGCTCCCCTTTACATGTTGTAATCAAATCCCCAACTCAAGGTTCCATAACCTTAAGTTGTGTCAATAACAAATATTGAATTTGTAATAAAAAACTCTCTCATAGAGCAAATATATAATCACTGAAGTATAATGAATGAGTATAAGAAAATAGAGCACTAGGAGTGTGTTGATCAGTGTATATTTGTGTGTTCTCAATTGTTGTACTATGCTTTTTGAATGCTCCAAATATATAGATGATTTGTAGTGTCAATTGGAAGCAATACAAATATGTCCGTTAGAGTTGCACAGTAACGGTTGACCATTCTTCTAATTTGAAAACTATCCGTTTGCGGTAGGTAGTGGTAGGTGAGCATTCGGACCTTTTATTTAAGTTTTCACTTCTGGCATGATCTCTTCATTGTTTCTCTATAAATGTACTTAGGATACTAATACAATGAATGGTTAATCATATAGAAAACAATTCAATAAACATTGGATTAAAGATATGTTTTCTGGACTTCATTACTCGAGTGATCATGCTCATTACTCGAGTAGTCCCTTGACTAATCCTACTAAAAATATGGTAGAGAGTAATTCAATATATTTCTTAAAATATTACTCAGGTAAGACATGGAGTAAGATACATAACAAACCTTGGGAATACTTGATTACTCGAGTGGCTACCCAGTGGCCATGTCTTTACTTCACAAGTTACTTGAGTGCTTCCTTGAGTAAGCTATCAAATAAGTTTGCAGATTAGTCAAGTGGTCCCTCAAGTAATGTCATTCAAATCTTGGCTGAGAGTTTTCTTACTTGATTACTCAAGTGACCCCTCGAGTAATGCTTCAAATAACTCTACAGATTACTTAAGTACTCCCTCGAGTAATGCCTTTTACTCACCTAGTTACTCGAGTGACTACTCGAGTAAATTGCTGCATTTCTTGGCTAAGAGCTACTGGAAGATTTTTTTCTCTAGTTACTCGAGTGGCTACTCGAGTAATGCCTTATGCTCATGTTGTTACTCGAGTGGCTACTCGGGTAATGGTTCATATAACATTGCAGATTTCTCGAGTGGTCCCTTAAATAACTTCTTCCAAATTTTGGCAGTGCCTCTTTGAAACATTTTCTCCAACATTACTCAAGTGGTTACTCTAGTAACAGTATTCCATACTCGAGTTCTCACTCGAATAATCCTTTAAAGAATATGCCAGTGATGTTCTTCCTTTGCTCTTTCTCTCAGATCTTCTTTATTGCTCCAGTGCTTACTTCAAGTAATACTTTGTCTGCCATTTATTTACTTTATTCATATTCATCTGTTTGTTATCATATCTTCTTTTATCATTAGTCAAATCTTTTTTTTCATCAAAACATATGGGATCTAACACATTACCTGGATGGTACTTGATCTCCAGGTTGTAAGCTTTCGGCAACTCCATCCACCTACACTGTCTCACATTCAATTCTTTCTAATCACACAAAGACTTGAGACTTTTGTGGTCTCAGTACAATTCTGCTACCACACTATATTGGCAATATTGCTATATCTTTAACACAAACACTAACATAAATACAAGCACTGCAAGCTCCAGATCATAGGTGGGATAGTTCACTTTACACGACTTCGGTGGTTGGGAGGTGTAGACCACTACTTGGCCCAAACTTGACAGCATTTCTGAGAGCAACTCAAAGAACCACAGATTCACTATAAACTCATAGCAAACTCACTGCAAACTCTAATTTTAAGCACCGCCTCTCAACCTCGGGTTAACACCGGTGCAACTAGCTTGGTGGCTAGGCATACTGGCCATATTGGGGAAAGTACCCTCACATCATCCAGTGAGAACCCTTAATCATGTAGTTGAATTCACCATAAGCTAACTAGCTCTGCTCTACTGTATACGATCATGCCCCAATCCTAGCTTAATCATCTCCCGATACATAATAAAGTCTACATCATAGTACACTATAAAGTCAAGCTGGGTAGGGCACACCCCAATCCCTACTTATTTGCATCACAATACACAACATAAATCAAGCTGGGATAGGGTATACTCAATACTGGTGCTATCAGCAACTTCACTATCTACTTTGTAAGCTCTTTTCACATCATTCACATAATTTATCCCACTTATACGGTTGATCCTTATGTGTGAGCTTGTTCATTGGCTAAATGACATGGGAAGAATTCTAAGTGAATCCTCCAGTGACTAGTAAGACCCAAAAAACTACGTATCTCAATAACAGTTTCTGGCCTATGCCAATCCTGCACTACTTCCATTATACTGGGATCTACTGAGACCCCTTTTTGTGAATGACATGGCCTAGAAGTTTTACTTCCAAGAGCCAAAACTAGCACATTGTTTTTACTGCCTCAAGCCTCTGCTCAGTGCAATTCCTGACACATCATATTCACTATGCTTCTGCTGCATACTCTGAGGTTTATCTCCTCATGTGTGCTTTAGTAATGTCAGGTTGATTTAATAGGAGTCCTATAGAAACCTCCCACAACACTTGACGGTACTCACAATCTATGTTCCTATGTGCCTGCTCTCAGTTCCAGGCCATTGCATATGGGCTTCCACTATTAGTTCAACTCCTGGCATATTCACAAACTTTATTGCCCTTATCGGGGTATTCTACCCACGTTAATAGGGAATCTGAAAGCCACCTGTATATTCAATTTTCTATCTCAACCATGAGACCATATTCCATAGCCACTCATTGTTTTATCGAGAACTATTCTTATTCAATTTGGGAATATTCTATTATCAATATCTTTCCCTATGCTAGATTCGCAACTAGCATCCTCGAGAAACCTCATCACATTTCAATTCATTTAATATCATGTTCTAATACCTCAAACCCTCCAGGTTAAATCAAATTCTTAAAAATCAATTCAACTATTGAGTTTGATCCTTGGATCACAATTCAACTCTTAGAACCTAAACATTAGTTGAGCCAGAAAATCACTTTTCTCATTTCCACGAAGCATCACTAACCCAACACAAGTTTAAGTATATCTGCCAGCCTAAAGGCACACTGGTCCCTTAGGTCTTAGGGCCTTTGGACACACAAGACCTCTATAACATCACTGGTATGTAATATCATACAGCCTAGGGTCTCTAACCCAACATTTAGGTTCTTCGAAAATCTAGAACCTTAATATCACATACATTGGAAATCATTTCCCTCAATTGTACCTAATAGTTTCTGCTAAGAATCAAGATCAATAGCGCCTACTATACTCTTCACAATATTTGGGTAATAACCTCAAAACATTACTAAAGGTTCAACACTATCCATTAAGTTCACGTGGTTTGAGTTTCTGTCATGCATTAGAACCATAGTGCAACCAATTCACCTTTTGACCTATACACTATTTTAGCTTAGATCTAATTTAGGCCTTTTCCCAACCTTCAGTATCATTAGATCGAATCTTTTAGGATCAACAAACAGTATGGTCACCACTCCTTATATAGCACCGTATATCATATTTATATTCCTTTGACCCTACAGTATTACTAAAGATCATCATTTGGAATAGAGAAAATGCAAAACATTTACTATGCCTTAAATTGCCATAACCTCATCAAATAGACCTTTCTGGCAGTATACACTGCTACAAAACTGTCCTGATTTAAAATTAATGCTTACATCATCATTATCTCCATACTTTTAAGCACCCTTTAAACCATCTAACTTAAATAATCATCAGTCATTGAGAAACCACAAGATAATAACTATTCCTCAAGTCTCCATGGCCTTTCTAACTTAACTTCTCAGGGCCACCCATCCTAGGATTTCCATGGGTTGAGCACGCTTAACTTTTGAGTACTCTTCCACAATTCGATACTTCTCCACAGCTTTGTTGAATTTAGTAAACTGTCTGGATGCCAACCATTTCCTCATTTTACACCTCAATCCTTAGATCAATATATCAGAGCCCTACTCCTCATCATCCATGGGTCCAAGTACGAGGAGTAATGGCCAGTTAGATGAAACAAGATAAGTAATCATTAAACATCTCTTTATTGCCCCGCTTTATCAATAGGAACTCAAACTCCTTCTCAAGCCTCACTGACTTGGGAAAGTACTTGTCATTGAATTTCTTCCTAGAACAACTACTAGTTCAATGACACATTATATATCCACAACATCATGGTAATATTCCCCCACCACCTGTCCACATCTCCCTCTAGCTTGTTGATGGCCAGTTATGCCCTCACCTCAGTTGCCCATTCTAATACTTCAAAAATTTTCCTCGAGTCAGACTAGCTAAGCTTCCTTAACTTAGGAATCAAAAGTTTACCCTGAACACTGGAGGTAAATGCTTACCGAACTTGGAGACCTAAAACTATAGGTCTCTTTAATTCTGGACTAGCACCCCATGCAATTCTTGATTCAGCTTAGTGTATGGTTTTACTCCCGAGGTCAAATCGACCTTTCTACCATTTCTTCATGATTCGTCTCTTCCGGTGTTGATTGTACTCTATCCCTATTAGGTTCTGCTTTCACCTGTCAGGGCTCATTTCTCAATTCATGAATCATATCCTGCTGCTCCAACAATATACCCATCATCTGCTGTATGAGATAAGGTGAATTGTAGCTTATTTCATCTACCTCTGGTTCTACCCATCAAATCTCTGATCAAATCATTGTGTTAACACAAATGATTCATAGCATCACTATCACACTAGGTGTATACACATATTCCTTAAAACTCATATACCAACTAGCAATTGGAATATTTAAGTGTATATGACAATGGTCATGGGTTGACTACTCGCACTTGAAAATGGAACTATCACATCTACCTTAGCAAAATTACCCTTGCCAGGAACTTCAGCTCCGATACCACAAATGTAACCCCCAAACTCACTAAGGCCGTACTTATTGTTAAAATACATGTCATAAATAAATAAGAGATAGAAAATAACCAAAATTTTTTTACAAAACCTATATAATACGATCTCTATTCCTTTTTAAAAACCAATTGGCCTGTATGGTTCTGTTACATACCACAATATCAGTGTACTAGCAAACTTCTTGACATTCACCCAGGATATATTCATTAACTAAAGGGTTTTATAGGGCAACATTGCCCATCTAAGTTTCCCTTATTGGAGATTACAGTACAAATACTGATTCTAATTAATATATATAATTTTCTAAATTATGATAGCCAAAAACTAACTACAGACTACCACCGGCAAACCTAGTCATGATTATGTACTTGCTTGTCCCTTGATCTGCTTGCCCTAGCTAAAAATTTGATAATTAGAAAGAGTGAGATTCAAAAGAATCTCAGTAGTAATATTTAACATATATGATGCATAATTAAACATAGCATGTAAGCATATATCACAATTTAGCAACACAGCAGCATTCAATCATGACTTTGATTACAACCGTGAAAAGCATGACAATTGGCAACATTCAATCATTACTATAATCACTTATGTGATAGGCATGACAATAAGCAATAGCAGCATTTAAAGCTAAGCCTCTTGATGTAACTCAATTATCCATTCGGAGCTGGGTGAACTATCGTGGCTCAGTTGTCCATTCAAAGCCAGGCTAATCGCCACGACTCAATAATTCATTCAACAGTATTTAAAGCTAGGCTACCCACCACAACTCAATCGTTCATTTAATAGCATTCAAAGCTGGGCTATCTGCCATGACTCAATCGATTATTCAATGATACATACAAACATACAGTGCATTAAACATGATATAGGAGAAAATGTTACTACCGTGCTCTTTCCATTGTTATTCAGGCACAAACCTCCTACGATCATGGCAAATATCCAATCCTATTATTATAGTTAAGGATGACAAGTTATCACTTATTCCAATTTTCAAATGATTATAAAACACTTAGGTTTGGTTATCATTAAAGTCCCTTAGGTAGCTATAATAAGGTCAAGCAAAAGACTAAAAGGTTTGGGAAGGACTATATCAAAAACAACCTTCAAAACTTCAAAAGGCTGATTTTTGGGGGTTGGCTGTGGCAAAAAATCCCCTGGCCATGGCCAAAAATAGGTTAGAAATATTTGGCCTGCGACCAAGAACCTTCTGGCCGAGGCCAAGAAAAATCCTGTTTCTTGGCTGAGCTTTGAAAAATCATAAATAATTCTAGAAAAATTGAAATGAGGTGATTCCAAAGCCTATAGAAATCTATTTAAGTCCAATATATAGGAAAAATACGAATCATTGCTGTATATAACCACAAAAATACAGAATTTAACAATTCTCCTTGTTGTTCCCCAATTGATCCTAGTTTTGACATCAAACTTTGAAAATTCATAACTCCCAGCACACACATCAAAAGGACTGCCATAATATATCAAATTAAATCTTGGCATGTTCACTATTAGATTGGTAAGTTTCAATATTTTTAACCACCATTTACCTATTCAACACATCCATGCAAACTGACTGCCTAAACAGAGTTTTTACTAACTAAATCTTGCAACTTTTAAACCTAAGTTTCCAATGGTTCAAAATTCACATCCAGTGTAACCCCCTTCCATAATTATATCCGAAATACATGATAAAGTGAAATAGAGACCAATAATCAATAAAACTCATTCACAATCCCATCCTTGAGATAGGGTTTTTCACAAATACTTTTCGAAATCTAATTGACCTGGTCTTATATTCGCATATCGAATATAACTACTCTGCGAAGATAAATCACATTCGTATAACTATTAGAGTGCACAATATAAGTTTCTGGCAATCCCGGATTCCTTACATTAATCCATGCTTTACAGGGCACATTTGCCTTTACAATTTTCCAAATAGAGGATTACACAAATTCTCATACCAAATACATACTCGAATATACATTCCAACCTATACAATCATAAATCCAAAATCACAAGAAAATCAGGGCAAAATTCAAAATTGACAAAGCTCATCCACAAATCACAAAACTTAGATCAAAAGGCTTCAAATACTCACCTCTTCCTCTTTCCCAAACCAATTCCATGATTCTTCATCTTTCCAATTTTTCTCGAGCTCTCAAACACCTCCTTTCATAAATCTAAAACCATAGCAATCAAGCTCTCATCACTATAAACAATATTAAAGAAGGGTATTTGAGCATTAAATGACATTTACCAAACCAAAACTCACCTTATTTCTTTCTCTTTCCTTCCTTCACTTGGATGACAATGGAGTCTTGAGAGAGAGAGTGAAGATGAGCATAAGATCATTTTTTGGAATGCCCATAGGCCTTTTGGCCGACTTGGAAAAAGAGGGGAAAGAGGAATGAGTTGAATCTTTGACCCAAGATTTATGGCTCACACCTTGCCACTTGTCACCATCTTAATCCATCTTCCATGAGCTCACATACACACACATATACTTGATTCCACCCCTTGATCTCTTGTACAAATCAATCATAGGCATTGATCTTGAAGTTACCAATGAGTTTCCTCTTCGGTAGCTAACCAATTGGCCTGTAACTTTACCGTTTTGCCCTTAATTATGGCAATTCCTCTTGCATCACCACACTAACACACCATATCATTCCTTTTCTTCCACCATGCGCCCTCCCTTCTATTTTAATTCAATTTAGATGTTAATCCATAATTGAACTTAAATACAAGATTTTGGCGCTGCTCTCAACACATTCTGATTCCAAATCACATCATAGTCTCTAAAAGGGTCCATTTGTCACTAATGACATCTACTTTCAGAGTCATTAACCCTTAATCACAATTTGGGATCTTGCTAAACTGGGGCTTAGCAATCCACTAATTTCATGCTTATTCTCTAGCCTCAAGTCTCAAAATTCTAGGTATTACATCTAGCATTACTCCCATACAATTTTCCACAAGGAATCCAATAGAAACATCAAAATAACCAAATTCTCAATCCTTTAATATGTTCTATTTTAGGCAAGAATCCAACACAAAACCCAGAATTGCCAAAATTTACATTCAAAGTTCAATTCACTTCCATTTATCTAAGACTCAACGTATAGCACAATTTCCATGACCACAACCTACCAAACTCTCTAAGAGCCTAATCCACAAAAGCTAGGGCAAAAATTCTAGAAATTCAAACCTCAAACAATGGCTACAAAGCATATGTAGAATGTTTCGCTTAGTCACCTCTATCACTTGCACTAACTTGTTCATTGATTCTCCACCCTCTAGATTTTCTTGAGTGCACAAACCACCACCAATAGAAAATCTAAAACCATAAAATCAAAGCTCTCAACCCAAGAAACAAGATTAAAGAAGAGAGTTTTGACATTTGAGCTCATCTTGAGGGTCAAATAACTCACCTTAATCCAAAGCTTCTTCCTCTTTCTTTTTCTCTAATAGTAGCCAAATGAGAGAGCAAGAGGGAGAAGTGAGAGTGAGAAAGATGATGAAATAATGGTCTCTTCCTTGCTCATGCTCTAGCAGCCGAATTGTAGGAAGAGAGAGGGAAGAAAAATGATTTAAAATATTGCATTTGACTTTTCTATCTACTCCCTCTTCATTTAACCATGCCAATTATCCCAATATCCTTGCTCCTCATAAAGTAAGTAACCACATGGTTACACTAACTACTCCATTAGCCATTTAGCCACACTCCTCATTTCTTTTAGTTAGGAATTAATTTTTCTTCATCAATTACTGACTAATTAGCCGGTAAATTTTCCATTCTTTAAATTCCTTTCTTCTTCTCAATGCGTCATTTCACTTGAATTGCCACATAACAAATATTTTAATTCCTTTCTTCTTCTCAATGCGTCATTTCCCTATATTTTAGTTCAATTATTACTTTACCACATAATTATACTAACATGCAGGGTTTTGGGCATTTCCAATAATTAATTCGAGTCACAAATCAACTTTATTTCACCGAAAGTGTTTTTTCACGTTAATTGCATTCTCAATAGAAGTCATTAGCCCTTAATCAAAATTTAGGGCATTACATGAAGGACCTAGAATTTATTCTATATCTAAGTAAGTCAGTCCTGTACTGGCAAATCAATAGACATATAAGCAAAGTGCCTATATATATAGGCAACATATAGTAACATTCGAATTGGTAGTGGACAACTATCCATCTAGGGCCGTTAAGTAATCATAGTAATTTGGGTTTGAGCGAAGAACATATTAGTAAAAAAACTCTATATAAAGAAATAAACCTAAAACAGATGTCTAAAGTGAGTCGTAAAATAATGAGACCAAATTCGAAAATGATTTTTAAAAATATTTTTGAAAACCCTCGCAGGTGCAACTTCATACTTTGCTTAAAGTTGGGACTCACTCTATTTATAAAAGATCACTGATCTCCCCTTTTAAAGATATTATTGCACTTAAAGCATCTATACACTTTGAAAATGAGGGTGTTATGATGAACCTCAGAGATATGGATTTCTAATTACTAAAAGTTATGATATGTTGGTCATTGAGCAAAATGAGTTGACTACCTATCGAGAAGCCATAGTAGGACCAAAATCTGAGAAATGGCTAAATGCCATGAAGTCTAAAGTGTAATCCATATACGACAATCTGGTATGGACCTTAGTCGATCCACCTAAAGGTGTAAAAACCATCAGGTGCAAATGGGTTTTCAAGGAGAAAACTGACATGGATGGTAATGTAAATGTCTTAAAGGCACAACTGGTTGCAAAATGATTTACTCAAACTCATGGTGTAGACTATGATGAAACCTTTTTCCCTAGTTGCAATGGCCAAATCAATCAAAATCCTTCTTGACTTTGCAGCATATTATGACTATAAAATATGGCAGATGGACGTCAAAATAGTCTTCCTTAATGGAAAGCTGCTTGAGGACATGTACATGACATAACTTGAAAATTTTGTACATGTTCAAAGGGCTCTGATAAAGTTTGCAGGCTTCAAAGATCCATTTATGGATTAAAAGAAGTATCCCAGAGCTAGAATCATCATTTTGATGAAGTAGTCAAAGAGTTTGTATTCAATCAAAATATCGATGAACCTTGTGTTTACAAGAAGGTTAGTGGGAACACAGTTATTTTTCTAGTACTTTATATAGATGACATCCTACTTATTAGGAGTGACTTTCCTACCTTGTAAAGTGTCAAGTCTTGGTTAGGAAAGTCTTTCTCAATAAAATATTTAGGTAAAGCGATCTACATCCAAGGGATTAGGATTTATATATATAGAAATAAGGACTAATAGGACAAAGTCAAGGCATATGCATAGACATGATACTGTAAAGGTTTGGTATGCAGGATTCAAAAAGGGGTTACATGCCCATGTCTCATGGCATCCATTTTAGCAAGGAGTTGTGTCCTAATACACCTGATCAGTGAGATCATATGAGCAAGGTTCTATATGCCTCAGCTATTGGATCCATCATGTATGCCATGTTATGTACTCAAATGGATGTCTCTTTTTCCTTAAGCATGACCAACAGATAGTAAGAAGATCCTAATGAGGATCATTAGACTACTGTCAAGAATATCCTAAAGTACTTAGAAGGACTAAGGACTTATTCTTGGTATATGGTGGATTGGATGATGAGCTCTATGTAACTAGTTACACAGATGCAAGTTTCCAAACTGACCAAGATGACCTTAAATCACAATCTGGATACATATTCCTCTTCAATGGTGGAGCAGTAAGTTGGAAGAGCTTGAAGCAGAGCACTATAGTAGATTCTGTAATAGAAGCTGAGTATATAGCAGCATCGGATGCAACTAAAGAAGCCATTTAGATAAAAAAGTTTATTACTGAACTGGGGGTGGTGCTTACAATCTCAAATCTAATAGATTTATTTTGTGACAACAATAGTGTTATTCCACAGGCTAAGGAGCTTTGTTCATATTAAAGGACCAAGAGTATACATAGGAGATTTCATTGCATTAGAGAAATCATTGATAGAAGTGATATAAAAATTTACAAAGTAGCAGGAGAAGAAAATGTTATCGATCCTCTTACTAAGCCGCTTGCTCTGATAAAGCATGAATGTCATGTTAGTACAATAGGAATTAAGCAAATCAATTATTGTACCTTGTGAAAGTGGGAGGGTGTTGGAAATTATGCCTTAAGGGCCAATCATTGTACTTTAAACATTATTATCCAATTAACTTCTCAATTTTGTTATCATATTATTTGCATTTCAATGTGATAACTTTCCTTGGATAAATCATAATGATTAGCGTAAATGTCTTTTGTTGGTCATCTACGTGGGAGCAAAGATGAAATTAGAGTAGTATGACTTTGAAGAGTTATGGAGATACAAATCAAAGTCCTAGGCACTTGCAAGAGTACAAGGTATTGGATTGATCTGCTATGAGAAACTTGCATAGATCAAGTCATAAGCTTGTCTCAAGTATAACCATGTCATTATGCCTTTTGACCTGAGATCATCATGGATAACTAAACGAGGGTCACTTAGCATTGACCTAGTTAAAAGTCACCTTTGACTGGATGATAATAAAAGCTACGTTTGTGCTTGGTGGTTTTCATGCAGAGGAATGTGAATGGTCAAGATGGAATTTGTCCCTCACATTTGTAGAGAGATATTACTGGGCCCCTCGATTGGTGAGTTTGATAAATGTTTGGCTATACTACGATGGGAAAGAGTTTCCATTTTTATAGTCAGACTACTCAGGGATCAAGAAAGTAATGGACAAGAATAGGCGGATGACATTCTCCATGCCTCTGTTGGAAATTATGTCCTAAAGGCCAATCATTGTACTTTGAACATTATTTTAATGAAATTTCTCTATTTTGTTATCATATTATTTGCATGTTAACTGTGATAATTGTATCCTTGGATAATTTATAAAGATTGTCCTAAAATGTCCCTGGTCGGTCATCTATGCTGGAACAGAGATGAAACAAGATCAGTATGGCTTTGGTAAGATATGGAGATATGAATCAAAGTCTTAGGCACTTGTAAGAGTACAAGGTGCTGAACCGACCCACTATGAGAAAGCTACATGGATCAAGTCATAAGCTTTTCTCATGTATAACCACGTCACAATGCCCTTAGACCTGAGGTCATCATGGATTCCTACATGAGAGTTGCTAAGCTTTGAACTAGTCAAAAGTCACTTTTGACCGGGTGATGATAAAGGCTATAATCGGGCTTGGTGGTTTTTCATGCAGAGGAATATGAATGATCAAGATGGAATTTGTCCCTCACATTAGTAGAGAGATATTACTGGGCCCCTCGATGTGTGAGTCTTAGAAATGTATGGCCATACTATGATGGAAAGGAGTTTCTGTCTCTATTATCGGGCTACTCAAGAATCGAGAAAGTAATGGTCAGGAACAAGAGGATGACATTATCCATGCCTTATCCTTGATCAATATATCGTGTGACAAAAGGGACGTGACATGGTTGTATGACAGGTTGCATCGTGATAACGATCCTCATATGAATTGGGTAGTCGTAATGTCTTGCTAGAGGCCGCTTGTAACTTTTAGATCATTAGATTATACATAAAATGAGTGAAATTTTGACATATTATAGGCAAGAATGGATCTGTTGTCAATTTTTTATTATTTTTCAGAAAAAAGTGCTTAAAGAGAAAAAAATTACACCATTTTTCTGAAAAATCTTTGAAACATCATAAAAAATTGAAAATAGATCCATTTTTTGCCCATAATAAGTCATACTTTTACTTATGTTATGTAGAATCTAAGGATCTAAAGAACCATAAAAAATATATTTGGGAAGACCCCTAAAATAGGGGCGCAGCAGAGGCCCCTAATCCAAAGAAGAGCTGAGTCATTTAGTCAAATTGTCAACCTTTCCAACTTGGGAAATTAATTGACCAATGGCAAGATAAAGTGAGATAATTGGGTCAACATTTCCTCTATATATAGGTAGTAATTTTTGTCCAAAAAGAGAAGAGAAGTAGGAAGTAAAAGTTAACATAATTACCATTAGAATTTACCTCCATGGTACCTAATTTGGCTTATACAAAAAGGGTGAATTTATGGCCACATGTTTTGCTTTCTCTTGGCCATTTTCAGCCAAGCTTTTTAGTGTAAAGGGAAAGAGAAATAAGGACATATTCCTTCCTTTCTCATGTTCCCAAATTCATCCAAAAAGCTTGAGGAAAGAGGAAGAGGAGGACAACTTCAAGGTAAGAGCTTCTAGCTTAATTTTGATATTTCAAATCACCTTTTTAGCTCTTGAAGTCTTCATCAATGTTGTTCCTCTCATCAAGAACTTTATTTTTATGGTTTTTGTTTCTCAAGAAGAGGTGTTTTGGTGATAACAAGAGGAGTCAAAGTTGGAGAAACAAAGAACAAGCCATAGAAAGTGAAAGAAGTAAGCTTAAGCTTTGTTTTAAGCTATGTATCTTGTGATTTGGTTGAGTAATTTGGATTCTTTGTTTCTACCATGATTTTCTGTCAAAAAGGGGAATTAGGGTTTCATAAAGCTTTACTTATATACATGTGATTATATGTTGTTCTGGAAGCATATGAGCTAAGTTTGGTGGTTAAAATGTGAATTGGTAACTTGTTGTGTCAAACCCTAATTTCTAGTCTAAATATATTTAGAAGGAATGGGAATTTGATTATTTGGATGTTACCATTATGTTCTACAAAAAAATTGTGTGGGAATTGTAATGGCCCAAAATATGATTAACGGCTAATAACTCCAAAAGTGGATGTAATTAAAGTTAAACAAATACTTTATCCCACGAAAGGATCTAAAAACAAAGAAATAGAAGGAGAAAGTAAGTAAGGACCGACACGGAGTCAGTAGTTCATATGCAGATGCAGAAATATGCAAGAAATTTAAAGAAAAGAGATAAAGATTTATAAAACTAATATATTATTGAATCAAAATGATACAAACATAAAGAAATTACAAAGAAAGCAAGAAAACAACAAGGGTTATCAACCTAGAGGAGGAGGGGAGAGAGAATTGAGATGAAAGCTCTAAGTTTCGGTGTATCTAGAAACTGAAATGAAGTGCCATTATATAGGCATTTGGATTAGTTACTATTCACAATTTTACTCAAGGTAAAATTACTTTAACCAGAGTAGAAAGCATGTTACTCAGGTAAAAGTACTTTTACTTTTGCTTTTACATAAAGTAAAAGAAATTACATTATTTTGTCTGTTAAAGTAAAGACAAAGGTACAACTTTACAACAACAGAAATTTTGTGTCAGCCGAGTCTTGGACTCTTGTGCCGATGGATTTTTCTTTGGAATCAATCTTTATCAAGGCTAATGAACTCATCATCCAAATCGTGGCCAAAGTATTGGGCCAGATCTTCAGCTTCTGACCTATTTGATGATTGGGCCAACTGGCTGCTTTATGGTTCTTGGGTTTGGTGGAGCCCAAGAATTTCATGGAGCTGCTTGGTTAGGGCCTCTTTGTCTGTTGCCGTCGCCAAACTGCTGTGATTTTTGCCTTCTGGTTAAGGAATACACTTGATTTGTGATCTCTTACCATTAGGAATTTTGGATTTTGTCTAAACCATTTCTTGAGATTTGTTTCAGACATATTTTTGATATTTGGGAATTTTGCCCACCATTTGACTAAGGATGATCTTTGTAATGTGGGGAACAACTTTTGATATTGGGAAGCTCCATTTGAATACCCAGGCTAAACCAAATTTTGAAAAATAATGAAGATCTGTTGGGAAGGGATCTTTACTAAGATTGATTCGACTCTTGAAATAGTCAAACCCAATTTTTGCTATGGTTGGTAAAATTTCTTGGATAGGACCAAAGTAATCCCACCATTGATTAAACCACAATAGAAATTGGTATTTTGTGTCATACGTCAACATAAAAAGCCAAGTATAACTGAAATTTTGGTTTTGGTACCAGAAGGTACACCACAATGCATCCAAGTAGTCCCAATAATTGAAACCAATTAGATCCACATCTTCGATGGAAAATCTTTTTCTTTTGTTCAGATCTTGACCCCAATCTTGAGGTAATAAAAATTTAGATATTCTAAATATCGAATATCTATGAATATTTTTATTATCAGGATGGTCACGATCTGGAAAATGTCTTATTTCTGTAGATTTGGTATCTATAAGAATAAGTTCATTAAATTTTTGTGTTTTCTCCAAAGTTTTTGTTTGAAGAAAAATCCTTTTGGAAAAATTTTTGTTGCTAAGGCAATTGGGTTTTGTCACAGAATCCTGGTTCTATTTGAAAAAGGTTTAAGACCTTTTCTGGTTTTAACACAAATGTGGTTTGTGTTGGTTGAGAGTATAAGGCTACTTCTTTTGATGAACCAGCCTTAGTGACCACTTGGGAAGATTTTTTGATGGCTAAGGCAAGAGCCTTAGGGTCTAAATTAAATGGGGTGAGAGCCTTAGAATCTTCTTCTTTGGCAATATTAGCCCAACTTTTAGTTGGCAATTTGGCCAAATTTTGGTTAGCTTGTAAGGCTAAGAGTGTTTCAATTGGAAATTTATAATGGGAAGGATCTATTATCATTCCGGAAGTTTTTTTGAATAGGTTGTTTAGAAATTTTGGACCTCGAAGAGGATCCTTTTTGGTGGATTGATGATCCTTGGGTCAATGACCCTTTTGATAGTTCAATTGCAGCCTTAAGCTGCCTTGCTTCTTCTTTTACGATCCTTTCTGGATCAAATTTGATTTGGGCTTTGGGCCTTTTCTTTTTCTTCTCTTTGTCACTCATTTTTGGGTCGCCTTATTTCCCCTGCAAGAACTCTCTAGTTAGAAAGTCTGGGAGAGAATTTAAAGAACCTTTGATAAAATCAATTTCAAAATCAAAGACACTTAAAATTGCTTGCCAACGGGCAAAAATATCTTTTGATGCTAAATTTTTAACATCTTTTTGCAAAACATCTTTTATAGCTTTGCAATCAACTGTGATTAAAACTTTTTGATTTAGTAAATTACTTTGAAACTTGTTGATGCACAAAACAATTGCTAAAATTTCTTTTTTGATGGTGGAATAGTTCCGTTGAGCTCTATTCCAATGTTTTGAAGTAAATGCAATGCAATGCTCTTTACCATCAATTTTTTGTTTAAGAATGCCACCACAACCTATGTCAGAGGCATCAGTTTCAACAATTTTGAATGCTTGTTGATTTGGTAGATACAAGCATGGGAGATTTTTGATGAAGGATTTGATTTTTATAACCACAATAGTGTGATCATCAGTCTATGGAGGAGGAGTTTTATTAAGAAACTCGTGAAAAGGCTTAATAATATTGTTTAGGTTAGGGATGAAATCACCTACGTAATTCAGACAACCTAAAAATCTTTGGAGTTGGATTTTGTCCAAAATTTTGTCTGGAAATTTATCAGCAAATTGAATTGCACGATCAATTGGAACAATAGTTCCTTGGTATATATGATGACCAAGAAACCAAATTTTTGTCTGGAAAAGACTAATTTTGGCATTGAACCTAGCAACATCTATAAAGATTTTGATATGTTTAAAGTGTTGTTCAACTGATTCTGAAAACACTAAAACATCATCAATGTAGACTATGATGAATTTTGTAAAAGGATTGAAAATTTCATTCATAACCTTTTGAAATTCAGAGGGTGCATTTTTCAAACCGAAAGGCATAACATTCCATTCATATTGCCCAAATAGGACTGTGAATGCATTCTTATATCTAACATTTTCTGAAATTTGGATTTGCCAAAAACCAGATTTCATATCAAATTTTGAAAATATTTTGGCCTGATGAAGGCGATTTAAAAGATCTTTTTTATTAGGTATTGGATACCTAATCCATTGAAGAGCTTGATTGAGAGGCTTGCAATTAATTACAAGTCTTGGAGTTCCTCGTTCAAGTTCAGCATTCCTGTTGACATAGAAAGCTGGACAAGACGAAAATGTTTTGAAAATCAATTATAGAAACCTTTTCTGAAATAGAAAATTCAAAATGTTTTGAAAAATATTCAAGACACAATTTGTTCTGATTTTCCAAATGCTTTTTGGGAAAGAAAAAGACATATAATTGATTTACCTTATGAAAAGGATTTCAATGAAAGAGCAATCCTAATGAAAGCTCGACCAATTCTAGTGTTCGGGAGAAGGTTTGATCCCGAAGCAGCTGAAGATTGGTTGAACTACCTAGAGAACATCTTTGAAGTATTAGACTGCCCAACCGACGTAAAGGCATGATTAGCTGTTTATAAACTTGGGGAGGTGCCGACAGATAGTGGCGAAATATTGCTATGACTTCACACAATCGGAATGAGCCTCTGACTTGGGAGCTATTTTAGGAACAATTTAATGGCAAGTACTTCCCAAGGTCAGTGAGAATAGAGAAGGCATCATAATTCCTATCTATTAAGCAGGGCGTTGTAGAGACATTCGATGACTACCATTCTCACTTCATCCAGCTAGCCCTATACTCCTCCTAACTTTAACTCATGGATGATAAGGAGTAGAGTTTTGATATGCTGATCTAAGGTTTGCGGCGTGAGTTGACGAAATGGTTGGCTTCCCACCAGTTTACTATTTTCAACAAGGCTGTAGTGGAGTGCAAAATTACAAAAAATAATTTGAGAGATTTGAACCCAACCAACGGTGGAGGTCGTGGTGAACCCAATAAGGGTAGAAGTCCTCAGAAGCGGAAGGGTTATGGATCGTCATCCAAAGGCGGTGGCAAGAAGCCTTATCAATCGGAGGATTGTAAGAACAAAAAATCCCCAGTGGTGTGGATATGTAATTGTTGTGGTAAGTCACTTTACGGAAAAACGTGGCAAGTGATTTGTTATAACTGCAAACAGCTTGGACACATCGCTAATTATTGCAAAAGGCTGACAGCAGAGTAAAGACCAAGGAATTAGGGTAGGGTGTTGATAAAGCTCAATATTTATATATTTTTAGTAATTAATCTTGGGCTTTTGTGGGACTTCATTGAATATTTTGGGGATAATCAAGTATTAAAGTGAGATTTTAGCGAAAGGATAATTTGGGAATTATATTAGTTAAACTGTTATATTTTTAATTAATATTTGTCATTCCTATTATTCTTTAATTATAAGCAAAAGATCTTACCGATGTGAATCTAATTTTGCAGTGATGATGTGGCACAACTTGAGTGGTCAGTCAAAATGTCATTTTGGAGGTTAATGAAGGATAAGAGTGGAACATCACAAGTGCAGAATTTATTTTCACATTTTTTCTAAGAGGAGGTTAAATGAGTAAGGGCCTTGTTTAGTATATACAATTTTATGCCTAATACCAAAACATATTTTTATCTCTTATCCAAATAAGGCACAACTCACTTTTAACCTAAAAATAAATGAATTGCAAAGAGAAAGAGGGAATCATGGCTTAGAGAAGAGGTGGCGGCTGGATGAAGTAAAAGGCAAGTAGGCTGAATTGAGTTAGGAGCAGTGAACCGAAATTGATAATGGAAAATGAAGACCGAATTAATGAATAGATGAGAAAAGAGGGAGTTGACCATGTGGAATGAAAATTGAAGAAAAAGAATAATAAAGAGAGGATGCTGCTAAACCCAAAAGAAAAGGAGAGGAAAGGCTAAACCAATAGAGAGAGCAGTCAAAATTGTTGAATAGAAATAAGGGGCTGAATTGAGTTGGTGAATTGACAGAAAAAGGGGGTTGACCGAAAATGGGAATTGAAGGGATAGAGAAATAGCTGAGCCGACATTATGGACTAAGATAGGAAAATGAAGACAAAGGGAATAGCTAGACCAAATGATTAAAAGGAAGAGCTGAAATGGTTAACTTGCTGAACCGAATGACTAAAGGAAATTAATAGAAAAAGATTAGACAGAATTGATATTGAGGATAGGAGAGGAACGTGTGGCTGCTGGGTATGAAGGAAAGCATCGAATGAAATAAAAAGAAGGGCATCCGAAAGCAAGAGGAAGGAGAGGCGGCTGTGCAGAAATGAAACACGACTTAGAGGTGTTGCACAAATGAAATAAAGAAGGCATTGGTGCGAAAAGGATGGGGAGAGCTACTTGGTGTTCTTCTTTATTCTCTATTGCTAATCTCTTCATTATTCAACAAGCTTCATCTTCCTCCTCCTCTATGAGTAGCCAAGTCTTGGTGATTTCCTTGAGTTGGGTAGTAGTTTGAGCTTCTCAACTTCAATGGGATTCCTTAAGCTCTCTTTCTATTTCATAATTATATGGCTTGGTTAAGTATGTGATTGTGATCTAGGTTGTTCTATGCTAAGTGAATAAATTGGTGGTTAAGCTAGGAGTTGATTAATTAAGCTTTGTATGATTCAAATTAGGAGTAGGTTGAGCTGTTTATTCCACTTGGTTAAGTGGATTGTAAATGACTAAACTGAATACTTTGAACTTTTGTAATGGTAATTACAAGCTAGAATTGGAAGTTGATTATTCATCTCCTTGAGTCTGAATTATTTAGTGGTATTCATTTAATTGCTTCAGTAGAATGAATTAAATGATTATTGCAAGTATGGAGCTAGTGGTAACTTAGTTATATCCTTTTGACTCATATTATGGAATTTATATCATTAGCAAGCAAGGAAGACTAAAACCTCAACTCAAGGGAATCCCATTTCATTATTATTCTAGTTTATTAAATTTACTTTGTTGTTATTGTTAATTTCAATTTCGTTTGCTTCTTTGTTTTAAAAACCAAAAAATAAAAAAATATTGCTTTAACTTAGATTACTTCGTTAGTTTAAAGATGCAATTTCTCAAATGATTTCTCACAACTTTAAGGTATTTGTCACTTTACTATTTAGAAACTTGGAAATTAATCTCCCACTAGTACAAAAAGGGTGTTTTAGACTGGCACATTTAGACCGGTTGCAGTAGATGAGGTCTAAAAGAAATGAGCGGTGGCATTTTTGTAATTATAAACAAATTGGGAGACCAGTTATTCTATTAACCGGTCTATAAAATATTATTTAGACCAATTCTACATTAACCGGTCTAAAATATTAAACCTTTTAGACCTGCTTGGATTTTAAACCGGTCTAAAAGGATCAGAGGAAAAAAATTTAAAAATTTAAAAATGTTTTTAGACCGGTTATAGATATAACCGGTCTAAAAAGTATTTTATTTTTGACCAGTTAATATAATAACCGGTTTAAAATAAAGGTTTTTAAGACTGGTTGTTCTAACAACCGGTCGAAAAGATAGATTTTAGACCAATTGTTTGAACAACCGGTCTTAAAAATGTTTTTAAGACCGGTTATTTTTATAACCGGTCTTAAAACTCTTTCCCCAAATCCCATTCACGGTTTACGCTCCGCGGCATTCTTCATTCTGAATTCTTCCAGGCTAAACAGCAACAGTCAAGAATGAACAGCAACTCCAAATTCATCAAATCAAGAGCGGAATTAGTGTCTCACCTTGGATTGGTATTGCATTTGCGCCATGAAAATGGGATCTTGGAGCTAGCATCCCCGTTGCTCAGTGTTAGGGCGTACTGGTGCTCTGTCTTTTTGTTGAGTGTCGACGTTTGACGACGCTGAACACACCCTGTTCTCATTTTTTTTCACCCTCAATCTACAAAAGTTGGATAATAAACCTGGTGAAGCCTAATTCTCTTCCAGGTAGTTTTTTACTTCGTCTATTAATATTTTTTTGTGTGATTGTCGACGAAGAAGGTTGTGGCCTAGGTATGATTTAGGATATTAGAAATGTGGGGGTGTTGTGGTTCTTATTTCTGAAGCATTACTGGTCTTTCTTTTATATGAGACATTGGTTTACATTATGATAGATTCTATGTTCCTTATTCTGTTCCTGCGTTATGATAGCTTCTCTGTTCCTTATTCTGTTCTTGCGTTATGATAGCTTTTGTGTTCCTTATTCTTATGCATTTTTATTTATTTGTTCCTCTGTCTCTCTCAACCAAACTCGTCATAATGGTTCCCCTATTTCCTAGTATATTTTTCCAAAGGCTCCCGATATTGCTTTCTTTGTCAGCACAGGAGGTTACATGAATCACTTCCTTTGTTTCCCTGTAAACATCATCATAAGCTTATGCCGCTTTAGCAAAAATATATTCACTTGCATAAGTTTGCTCATAATTCATTAGTGATTTAGAAATTAGGGTCGATCGCCTTTAATGATAAAGGTTTAGTTTCTTTTACTAAAATGTTATAAAGGCACCCCATAAATATTTAAACCTCAGATTATCCTTTGGACTCCTCTATCACACACAAAGAAAAAGTTTTATACATGCATTACAAGTGATAGATGGTTAATTATGTCATGTGCTGATAGATAGGGTGGATTCTAAATGAGAGAATACCAAATAAATTGAGTGCTGCTGGGACTATCTATACTTAAATGATTCATTGTTTCTGGTTGGAGTCACATGAGAATGTGAAGGACGTACTCCTTCCTAAATAGTAAATGCATATATATATATATATACACAAGAAACACAGAAAACTGTAAGAGAATGAAGCCACAAATCTGATGCCTCCATCGCTAAAGCCGAGTAGGTCAAGGCCAAAACGTTAAACCACCTTTCCTACTTTCTTCCAGCGTGCAATCTACCCTATCATACCAAGCTCATCTTTCCCGTGTAGTTTCCGGCCTTGAAAGACTTTGTTTGAGTGATTGACAGGTAAGTCAATTAGTAATTACTGAACCCCTAATCCCTATGGTACTATTCTATTTCTATTGTTCGTAATGGTAATATATATGGTAGTCAACTCATTGTATTGGATAAATTTGCATTGTTAATGAGACTTGTACTATTCAGATTACTCTTCTTTTATCTCTATCTCTCTACTCTCTTCTACTTGTTCATTATGTAGTAGTTAAACTAGGTACTGGGGTGTAATGATTGCCTACTCTCATTATACTCCTTCCTTTTCCAGGGGAAAAAGTAGAAAAAAAAATAAAAGGTGTCGAAATATATGGATCGTAGTTCGATAAAAGCTAAACGGATGAGTATTGAATATAATGTTAGGGTAAGGGGTTTTTTAGACTTTGCAAAAAGAAATGCCGATGATGATAATAGGATGTTTTATTGCCCTTATGTAAAATGTTTGAATGAGAAGCGATTAAGTGCTATAGATATATATACACATTTAATTTGTGAAGGGTTTTGTAAGACGTATGTAGTATAGGTATGGTATGGTGAACAATTAGAAATGCCAAGTGCATCTCAACAGGGGGAAGTGACTGGTGATGATAATGACATGGATATGGATGATCGGATAGAGGATATTATTCGTGATGTAGGAGAAGAGACTTTTGAACAATCACATGCATATGGTAATATGTGCAGTGATGCTGAGAAGCTGCTGTACCCGGGGTGTAATAAATACCAATTGCTGAATGCTGTATTGAAATTGGTAAGCTTGAAAGCACGGCATAGATAGAGTGACAAGAGTTTTTTAGAAATGCTTGAGGCCTTTAAAGATATGCTTCCTGATGATAATGTGTTACCTTATCGATACTATGATGCTAAGAAAATACTGTGTCCACTAGGGATGAAGTATAAAAAGATCCATGCTTGCCCTAATGATTGCATATTGTATAGAAAAGATCATGAAGAGAAGGAGCAATGTCCGATAGGTGAAACTTCGAGGTATAAATCAAATAAGGGCCCTGCAAAAGTGTTGTGGTATCTTCCAATCATTCCAAGGTTCAAGCGCCTGTTTGCTAATGAAATTGATGCCAAAAATTTGAGATGGCATACAGATGAGCGGATTTCTGATGGAAAGCTTTGACATCCAGCTGATTCTTCTTAATGGCAGAAAATCGATCAATTATTTCCTAGCTTCGGTGAAGAACCTAGGAATCTCAGGCTTGAGGTTAGCACAGATGGTATGAATCCTTATGGTAGCCTAAGCAGTATACACAGTTCATGGCCTGTTCTGTTGGTAATTTACAACTTATCTCCTTTGTTATGTATGAAACGAAAGTACATTATGTTGTCTATATTGATTTCGGGACCAAAGCAACCCAAAAATGACACAGATGTTTACCTAGAACCCTTGATCGAAGACTTGAAAGAGTTATGGGATAAAGGTGTCGATGTTTTTTATGCGAACAAGAAGGAGACTTTTAATATGCGAGCAATGATCTTTTGTACTATAAATGACTTCCCTACATATGGGAACTTGTCAGGATATAGCGTTAAAGGCCATAAAGCTTGTCCAATATGTGAAGAAGGCACATGCTACCATCAACTTCAATATGGAAGAAAGACGGTTTACCTTGGCCATAGGTGATTTCTAAGATGAAGCCACCCTTACCGTAGATTAAAAACAGCTTTTTTCGGTGGCCAAGAGTTTGAAGATGCTCCAGAGGCATTGACTAGGGAGAAAATTTATGAAAAGGTGAAAAATATCAATACTATGTTTGGTAAGTCATCAAGAGTAGAAATGAGAAAAATATATGGAAAAAAAGGTCTGTCTTCTTCGATCTTCCATATTGGCGCAATCTTGACGTCAGACACTGTATTGATTTCATGCATGTGGAGAAGAATGTATGTGATAGTATTGTTGGGACACTGCTCAACATACAAGGAAGTTCTAAGGATGGCGTGAAGGCAAGATTAGACTTGCAAGAAATGGGAATACGAGAAGATTTACATCCAAGGCCATACGGTAATAGAACTTTTTGTCCTCCAGCTGCTCATACTTCGTCTAAGGTTGAGAAAAGAAGCTTTTGTGAGTGTTTACATGGCTCTAAAGTTCCCTCAGGGTATTGTTCAAATTTCAAAAATCTTGTATCGATGAAAGAATTGAAGTTAATAGGGCTAAAGTCTCATGATTGTCATGTCTTAATGCAACAACTACTTCCAGTAGCTATTCGAGGCATTGTCGAATATGATCTTCAACACATATTGACTAGACTTTGTTTCTTCTTCAATGCCATTTGTTGTAAAGTCATTGACACGGAAAGATTGGAGGAATTGGAAAATGAAGGATATATGATCTTATGCCAGCTTGAGAAGCTTTTTCTTCCTTCCTTTTTTGATATCATGGTACACTTAATTGTTCATATAGTGAGGAAGATAAAGTTATGTGGCCCTATCTATTTCCAGTGGATGTACCCAATCGAAAGAACTATGAAAATACTAAAAGGGTATGTGAAGAACCCCAACCGGCCTGAAGTATCTATTGTTCAGAAATATGTTTATGAAGAAGCCATGGAGTTTTGTCAACATTATTTGTCAAATGTACGACATATTGGCCTTCCTAAACATCATGATCGAGAAGGGGGTAGACGCAGGACAACAGTAAAGAGCATAGATGCTGATGAATTGCAACAAGTCCACTTGTACATCTTGAACAATGTTGATAAAGTTCAATATTACATGAATGCCCATAAAGAAATTTTATGAAAACAAAATAGTCGAATGACTGAACAAAGGTTAATCAGGGAGCATAACAAAACTTTCACACATTAGTTCAAACAAAAGGTTGACGGAGAAGAATGTGTTTTTGATACAATAAATTGGTTAGCACGTGGTCCTGAAATTGATGTCATAAGTTGGACTTCATTTGTGATCAGTGGTTATACCTTTTACATGAAGTCCCTAGATGATAAGAGCACCGTCCAGAACAGTGGTGTTATATTAGTGGCTGAATCATGCACTTCTCTAATTTGAAAGATAAGAACCCTATATTGGCTGCCATACCTTATTATAGGGTGATTGAAAAGATTTGGGTGGTTGACTATGTTAAAATTAGATTTCCCATTTTCAAATGCAAGTGGGTTGATGTTAATAATGGTGTGAAGATCGATAGGTTAGGATTTACATTAGCAGATCTGAATAGTAGAAGTTTTAGAGATGAACCTTTTATTATGGCAGATCAGGCGCAACAAGTGTTCTATATCACTGATCAGGCAAATAAAATGTGGTCTGTAGCTCTCCAAGGAAAAAGGGTCGTTGATATTGACAAGAAAAGTCACTCAAATTATGATCTTCTTGAGACTCCTTCTTTTTCCAGGGGTCTACCAGAACTGAACGAAGAAGATGAAGCAGATAATGCGTATGGCACAAGAAATGATCATCACGAGGGAATATGGGAGGATATCTCTTTATGATACTACTTTGACCTTAACTAACTAAAGTAATTATGATTATGATTTATGTCCGAAGAATATGTTTAGTTATTTTATCGATATAGTCTTCACATGTCATAGCTTATGATTTATCTTTCTTTGTTGTTGTTACAGGCAAATGACGAATCCCCAGCATCCTAGTGCAGAGGATCAGCCACCTAGTGCTAAGGAGAGTCAGCCACCTAGTGCTCAGAAGAGTCAGCCAGCTAGTGTTAACCAGGGCAAGCCTAGCAATGCTCCGAGCCAGGGTCATAGTGAGCGTAGTAGCCAGTCTGTACGGAGGGGTAGACGTGGCACATGGTTGATAGATGTTTCCCTCAGTCGGAGTGTAGGCCAAAAGATACCGATTGAGTTTGATAGATATTGGAAACCAATCGGGCCTAATGCACAACGATATAGGAGTTTCGTCAGCCTCCTTGCACGTAACAAGCTGAGCATCTTGATAGAGGAGTGGAGAAATGTCGATGTAAAGGTAAAGCAGCATATTTGGGACACTATTCAGGTATACAATTCTCTTCTGTATGTAATTAATTATTATCGAATGTCACAAATTTGTCACTTACTCCTTCAATGCATGCATTTTAGCTCACCTACGACATTCCTCAGAGTGAGATCTTGTACAACAAGACGATGACGTATTGTTATGAGCGCTGGAGCAAGTTTAAGACAAATCTAGCCAACAATTACATTCATATTGAGGTGAAAGATGGTTAGCCTCATCCTAATCCGTGCGACCAGTATACATTTCTTGATCAAGCAACTTGGCAAGAATTTGTTAGGCTTCGGACTACTCCAGAATCTTTGGTTAGTTGACTTATTTTTTGTTTTATTTACTTAGCAATTATCTTAATTGATTATAACACTTTCCTTTTGTATCATTTCTTATTCGCAGGCAAAAAGCACAAGAGAGTGGTAGAAAGAATGATTGCCCTCATACAATGTCTTGTGGGGGTTATGCAAAGGCTGAAAGAGACTTGTTAGCGGCCAAACGGAAGAGATTGGAAGAAGCATCTCAATCCGATCCTTCTATTCTTCTTTCTCCGCCATCTCTGATTCGTCGGGAAGAAAAATGGCAATTTGCCCACCAAAAGAGGAGTGGGTCTTATACGAGTGAACAATCTCGTATAGTAGGTAAAAGAATTGTAAGTATATATCGTTACTGTTATTAATTACATAAGAAATGTACATCATTACTTATGCTTGTTATTTTGTATTATCTTATAGGAGGAACTTATAAAAAACAAGTTGAGGGCTCTTTTAAGTCAGAGGGAAGGAATGATATTCTAACAGTTGCTACTGGCAAACATGAGCATCCAGGGCATGTCAGGGGAATTGGATGAGGGGTAGGGATACGGGATTACTTTGGAGACCCCGTACGTCATTCCTCAAACATTGTGACTAGGGAGGAATTGGAGACTATGTTGGCCCTTGCAAGAGCAAAAGCAAAGGCCGAGGTTGAAGCATCATTTGATGTACTATTAGAGACCTAGTTGAGCAAGATGAAAGAGGAAATGATAGTGTTTATGAGCTCAAGACAAGATACCAGTGCTCCCCAGTCACAATCGATTGATCTTAATAAGCAGAGCACTAAAGGTAGTTGTTGTAACATCGGGCAGTCATCAGAGGGTCCTAACCCAGAAATTACTGAGCTTTGTGATCTTTTTGTCGAGGATCCTCTGAGACGGTTAGTTGCACGGGGTAGTGTTCATAACCTGGGTTCATTTGTCCACCATCGATAAATGGAAGGTGATCAAGTCCGAGTGTCAGCTGACGAGGTGATTATTGCAGATGCAGCTGTCCCTATCCCTTCTGATGAATTCAAGATCGTTAGCAATGTCTTGGGCATGTTCATCTTGTGGCCAACAAACCTTGTTTCTGGTTGAGTCGAGGAAAGTCCTATCAAAGCCTCACCAAGTCTAGCTCCCTTCACTCAGCAAGAAGTTTCACAGCCTCCATTGAATATCATGCAACAAGTGATTCTGATGGTATATGATACATCCTTCAAAATAAGAGAATGGCCTACGGATTCAGTTGTTGGACAGTCGAGATGACATGCTATCTTGAGAGGGATGATTTGATGTCCCTAGTAGCTCCTGGACAAAATCTTATGATTAGGATTGTCCAACTGTTCTTAATGTAAGTAGCTTCTGCAATTCAAAGTAAATATTTTAAAAGTTTCACCGTTTACCTTTTATTTATGTGCTTGCATTATTGTAGGTACATGCATCGTAGGTTGGTCTCCTCTGGCAAAAGCAAAAAATTTGGATTCTTATGCCCCCATCACATCCAAGAGAAAGGGACCACTGCTGCTAGTAGACATAGATACTTATCAGAGAGGCTTAGTGAAACTGGAACTGAGTGTTTCTTGGCTCCATATGTGCATAGGTAAGAAACAAACTGATATTTTATAATTTATATAATTTTTTATGTTTGCTTAATATTCTTCTATTTTTTCAGTGATCATTGGCAGTTGCTTCTTCTATGCAAGAGTAGTTACATTGTCATCTTCTTATGTTCCCTCCACTTCAAACCAGGGAATGATTTGAAAAAGACCATGAATTTGTTAGTTTTCTTGCATTATTACCTTTTGCATGCAAATTTTATATAATTTGTGTAAAACTAATAACCTTTGTCATTGTGATGATCATAGGGCTATGCAGACATTCCTACACAGTGCTTGTGGTAAGCATGTTCGTGACTTAAAGGACCGTACATGGATCATGCCAAAGGTTAGTACATATGGATTTGTTTAAAGAATGTAATAAGACATGCCTTTATATTTGTTTTAATGATATCATGTTTTTTCACAGAGCCGTAGGCAACCAAAGGGGTCCAACTTATGTGGTTTTTATGTTTTGAGACACATTTACAATATTATCACTATAGGCACGACTGATTTTACTCAAGAGGTAAATTTATATTTCAGAACTTTTGTTTTACTTTATTGTTTTTAAGTTACTAAGTCAATGTTTCATCTAGTTTTGGTGTTACAGATGTTTCATCTTGCTGATCCCTTTCCTGAAGAAGATATTGATTTCATTCGCACATGTTGTGCTAAATTCATCTATGAACTATTACAAAAATAGTGAGTTTTTCAATCCAACGTTACATTGTACATCATTGTTCTCATATGTATTGCTAACAACGTTACTTATTTCGTCAAAAAGGTAACTGGAGACTCAAAAAAAGATGCATTATGATTATGATCTTGCTACGACCCAGTTTATGAATAATTTTAGAAGTTGTTGCTACTTGTTAGTAGGTAACTCTCACATTTAGTTGTCTCAAACAATTAGTTCTGGTAGCTTTGCATAAATCTTATGGTGATTAAATGAAAGCGATCAGTTGAAAGACAATTTAGTTGTTAAAAGACTAAAACATGTCAATCATGCGTGGCCCATGGATCGTTTTTTATTCATGAACGACTAATGAAGAAAAAACTAATGAGACTTCATTAAAAATCAGGTGATGTTATAAAGAGCTGAAAAAAAGAAAGAAAAAATTACATGGACATAATTAAAAATAGGTGAAACTATAAGGACCATGTAAAAAGGGGGGGAAACTACAAGGGCCTGATTAATAATCAGGTGAATCAGTAGGGACTTGTAGATCAATTATATCCCTAGTTTACTCTTGTTGAATTGTGATGGCTGTGTCCTGGTGTTTTTGTATCTATATGATGGGTTAATTGTGGCAAGATATTGCTCCTAGAATAGGATTCTTGATGAATCATACTGTTGCTTAAACTTAAACCTGTTAAATGTTCATGTATATAAGATTCAGGAAAATGATACTCAATTTAATGCCTTAATTAATATAGAATGCTTGATTATTTGGGTTTTTGTATAGGACATAATTGACGCCAAGGGCTATTTGAAGCAAAGAGGAATTGATGTCAGTGTCAGCTGAAGCAATGATCTCATGAACATGGTTCAGCAAACTTAGAATCTGGCTTATCACAATTATCTGATTGAGAATTATCACCTGTATATTTATCTTGATAATTCTATTCAAAATTGATAATTGTGAAAGTGAAAATCTCAAAGTAAAATTAGGTGGAAGAAAGGTTAATGTCATTTTGCTTTTGTTGGTTCTTGCGTGTTTGCTTGGTTCTTTTCCCAGAAACTTCATGTTTGGTGTAGGCAACCAAAGGGACATTGGGAACTAGGGAAGGTACAATCAACTTCAAAAGAAGAAGCTTTTGTTTTACTACTATCATTTGGTCATCCTTACTGTCTAATTGCAAATAAATCATCAATGTATGACTATACTGGTTTGTATGAACATTAACTTGTTGCTACTATAGACTGCTGCTTTTGAATTTTGAAATTAAAATAAGTAATTGTTATGTACTGCTTTTAAAATTGGAGCATTCTGTGCATGTATATATAATAAAAGGGACTTTTTTTATTAAAAAATGAAGCTTTAAGACCGGTTGTGACTACAACCGGTCTTAAAAGTACTTTAAGACCGGTTGTGGGCACAACCTGTCTTAAATGTCTGCCCTTTAAGACCGGTTGTGCCCACAACCGGTCTTAAATGTGGATTTTTAAGACCGGTTGTAGGCACAACCGGTTTTAAAAGTGTGACTTTTAAGACCGGTTATAACAACCGGTCTAAAAAATAACAGACTTTTTAGACCTGCTGTATCAAGACCTAATACAAAATCGGTCTAAAATGTCATTTTTAACCGATCTAAAAAGTCGTTTTTCTACTAGTGTCCTCATAAGAACGACCTAGGTTAAGCTACTATGCTACATTTTCAAACCTAATTTTATTTTGAGAACTCACATGATATGGGTTTATCAGGTGTTCGCTAATGGTAGTTTACTGCAAGCTTTATTTGGTTCGGGTGCAAGTCATTCCTTCATTGCATATGACTATGTGAAGCGCCTGGGATTGTATGTTCATAGACTGCCATTTGACTTAGTTGTGTCGACACTGATGGGCATCAAGGCTGTGATAGCTGAGGCTTATTTTAATTGTGTGATAACCATTGATGGGCACGAATCTACTATCGATTTGATTTGTTTTCCACTCTATCAATTAGAAGTCATATTGGGTTTTGATTGGTTGATGATGAATAATATGTTGTTAGATTGTGGGAACAAGAGAATAGTGTATCCTACTTTGCAGAAAGATGATAATGTGAGTACTAGTTTGAACTTCCTCTCACCTGCCATAGCTGAGAATTATCTGGAGAAGGGGTGCCAGAGGGATATTCTATTCTTTCCGTGCTGGTAGGGATAGAAGCAACTCTGAATAGTATACCTATGGTAAAAGAGTTCCCTGAGGTATTTATGAACGATCTTAGCGGATTGCCTCCAGAAAGGGAAGTAGAATTTCTAATTGCAATTGTGCCTAGAGCTAGTTAAATATAGAAGGCCCCATATCGAATGACCCCAAATGAGATGGTAGAACTAAAGAAACAAATTAAAGAATTTCCTAAGAAAGGGTTTATTTGACCCAGTATCATGCCATGGGGAGCTCTAGTATTATTTGTTAAGAAGAAAGACGGGAGTCTCAGATTATGTGTGGATTATAGAGAATTAAACTAAAAAACCGTCAAGAACAAATACCCTTTCTCGAGAATCGATGACCTTTTAGATCAATTGTCTGGTTCTTGTGTGCTTTTGAAATTGATCTAAGGTTGGGTTATCATCAGCTGCGAGTGAAAATAGAAGATGTAACGAAGACTACTTTCAAGATGAGGTATGGGCACTATGAGTTTCTGGTAATGCCCCTCAAGCTAACTAATACACCAGCGGTATTTATGGATTACATGAATATAATCTTTTGACAGTATCTAGATCCATTTATGGTAGTGTTTATTGATGACATTCTAATATAATCAAAGAGCAACGAGGAGCACGAGCATCATTTGAGAATAGTGCTGGAGATATTGGATGAAAAATAGGTCTATGCCAAGTTGAGTAAGTATGAGTTCTGGCTTTCAGAAGTAAAGTTCTTAGGCCATGTTATCTCGTAGGAAGGGGTTTCAGTGGATCCCAGTAAAATGGAAGTAGTACTTGACTAGAAGAGGCCAAAAACTGTTATTGAGATATGCAGTTTTCTGGGTCTTGCTAGTTACTACCAGGGATTCATTCAGAATTTCTCTCAGATCGCCTTGCCGATAACTAAGCTCATATGAAAAGATCAACCGTTTAAGTGGCATAAACGTTGTGAAATAGTTTTGTAGAGCTAAAAGAGAGGTTAATTGCAGCGCCAATGTTGTTTATACCTGATCCATCTTGACTTCTATTGTGTATAGTGAAGCATGTAAGTAGGGGTTGGGGTGTGTCCTTATGCAGCACGGACAGGTGGTGGCCTGTCTCGCAATAGCTAAAAAATCATGAAATGTATTATACTACTCATGATCTGGAGCCTACAGCGATTGTGTTGCATTGAAGATATGGTGATATTACCTGTATGGTATGACGGTGGAATTGTATTGTGACCATACGAGTCTTTACTATTTGTACGACTAGAAAGAATTGAATATGAGACAACGTCGGTAGATAGAGTTGCTAAAAGACTACAACCTAGAGATTAAATATCATCCAAGCAAAGCTAATGTTGTCATATATGCTCTTAGTTGAAAGATAGTGCTAGTTGTAGTAATGATGATACAGGAGGGAAAATTGATAGAAAACTTTCAGGACTTGAATTTGTCAAACTAGATTGTCTATGCTAATTACATTGTTTCTGAAGGGGAAAGTGATATGAGGGTTGAAATTGAAGAGGCTCAAAAGCAAGATGATCGGGTACAGTCCATTAGGACCATGATTGAGCGAGGAGAAACTTGAGACTACAATTTGTCGCTTTATGGATTGGTTCGTTACAAAAATAAAATCTGTATTCCACTAAAGGCTGACTTGAGGCAGAAAATCTTGGATAAGGCACACAAGAGTCGATATACTCTTTACCCCGGAATGTCTAAAATGTTTCACAGTTTGAAGTCTATGTATTGGTGGCCGAGATTGAAAACTGATTGACCAAGTATGTAGCGAGGTGTCTTACTTGTCAAAAAGTAAAGATTAAACACCAGAGGCCGCCATGATTACTATAGAGTCTTGAGATTTCAAAATGGAAATGGGAAAGTGTGACTATAGATCTTATTGTGGGATTGCCTGGATAAAAAACTATGATGTAATCTGGGTAATTGTTGACCGATTCATGAAGTTGGTGCATTTTATACCGATCAATGCTAGTTACTCTCTAGAGAAATTGGTAGAGATTTATATACGGGAGATAGTGAGCCTTCATAGCACACTAAAAAGCATCATTTCAGATAGAGATCCTCATTTTACTTCAAGATTCTGGAGAGCTTTACATGAAGCTTTGGGTACAAAATTAAGGTTTAGTACGGCCTATCATCCACAGACAGATGAACAGTCGGAAAGGTCCATTCAAACATTGGAAGATATGTTAATGGCAAGTGTCCTAAACTTTAAAGGGAATTGAGATTACTTTCTTCTACTTGCCGAGTTTGCCTACAACAATAGCTATCATGCGAGCATTCAAATGGGTCTATATAAAGCGTTGTATGGGAGGAAGTACCAATCACCTTTATATAGGATAGAGTCATCTAAGAGAAGGTTATATGGGATGGATATTGTTAATCAAACCATAGAGCATATTAAAATCATTTGAAAGAGGCTCCTTGTAGTGCTGATTCGATATAAAAGCTATGTTGATAAGAGCAAATGGTGTCAAAATGTTATGAAACTTTCCAATTTTGTAGTACATATTACAAGCTTTACAGTGATATCAAGTTTGAGTCATTTTGATAAGTATGCAAGAAGTTATGGTTATTTGAAAATAGCCTTAAAATAAGCTAGTTGTTGCCCGCGACTAGTGCTTCTAAGTTGCAGCCTAAAAGAATATGACCAATTCTTAGCTATGGTCAAAAGGGCCTCGGCCATGGTCCAAAGCACTCTGACCTGTTCTTGACTGTGGCCCAAGGGTAGTTAGCCAGGGCCCAAAAGTTTTTGACTTGATTTTGGTTGCAGATAGAGGATCTTGGCTACAGCCCAAATCTTTCTGACCATCTCATGCTCGTGAAGAGAGAATGGTTTGGCTATGGCTAACCCCTCAAAAACTACATTTTGAACTTTTGAAAGATGGTGCTTAGTCCAGTTTTTCCCAACCCTTTAGGCATCTGTTTGGCTTCTAGTAGCCACCTAAAGGTCTCAAACGATAACAAACCTTAAGTGTTTTGGAGTTAATCATTAGAATAGGGAATAAGTCTTCGTCCTTGATTATGATGTATAGGATTTGATATTTTCCCTACATGTAATAAACCTGTACCAGAGCATAAGCAGAAAGAACAAGGTAGTGACTCTTTCTCTTATATATGTGTAATGCATTGTATGTACGTCTTATCATTGATTAATGTTGATAGTAAATACTGTGAGGTATGTTGCTGTGAAAGCTTTGTGTGTATAACAATGAGTACTGTCGTTTGTGACACAAGTCACGTATCTGTAGATATAGTCATGAGTGCTATTGTTTGTGATGCAAGTCATGCATTATGTGGATGCAGTCGTGGGTACTGTTGTTTGTAAAGAAAGTCACGCATCATTGTGATTGTTGCTGCTGTTGCTACTTTGTGATTTGCTCGCGTGCTATGTTATTATATGTGATATGAGTGAATTGTTACTATTGGGATTCTTTTGAATCTCATTCTTTTCAATGACTAACCTATAGCCATTACAAGCGGGTTAAAGGAGAAACAAGTGACCAAGGGCGGCTAGTACTTCCCTTTAGGAGTGTTATTTTTTTAGCTGGTTGTCTTATTTTAGGATTACTTTATATGTTGTAAATTAAGATAATGTTATGTAATCCCTAGTATGGGAAATTGAAAAGGGCGAAGAGGAATAATGTTCATGAAGACATTTTTGGTTAGAAAGGTGAGTAAGAAGGTGAAAATCTAGAGAGAAGGTGCTTACCTTTCTTGAGCTCTTGAAAATCCAAATTTGTCTTTCGCTCTCCTTATTCTTGCTTTAGACAAATTTTGGGCAGCAAAATAAAGAGGATGAGGTGTTTTAAAGTTACTTATTGTCCCTTGTCAAGTGTTGGCCGAATAGGAGAGGAGAGAGAACACAACTCCTTCCTCAACATGGTTCAAAACTTCCAAGCACAAAAGAGAAGAAAAAAAGAAGAGCTTGGCCAACAAATCCTCACCTTTTTGTCAAAAATGTGGATAAGACATAAAGGAAGCAAGAAAGGAGAATTAGTCAGCCTTAATGTCTTCTTTTAGGAGAGCATTTAGGTTAATATAAAGAGGGAAGGAAAGAGAAAAGATCAACTCACTTTAACTAAACCACCTTAGTTAATTTAATGAAGTAGCTTTTCAAGAAGCCACAATTAAGTGACACATGGACTTTTCTTTATTTCCTTAGACTAAATTGTGGCCAAGTGTTTTCACAAAGGCAATATGGATATTAAATCATATCACTCACTCATTCAACTCTCAAATTCATCTAAAGAAAGAAGAAAAAGAAGGAAAAAAATGAAAAAGGAAAGAGAAAGGTGATCTTGAAGAACAAAGAGAAGAGGTAAGGGTTCTTGACCCATTTTCACCTTCCAACTCACCTTTTTAGCTCTTGAGGTCTTTATAATATACCAAATTTTGTAATACTAAAAATGTGTAAATATGGAAATAGTGGAATAAAATAAATACTAGTATTTACAAATTACAGGTAGAGTTACGTTCAAAATTCACAAATGTCCATTGTGTCATTAACGAAAATCAAGAAGTCAAGATTGTAAAAATACAGGTGTAAGAAGTCGGTGGAAAATTCATCAATGGCGGCAAGGCATAAAGCCGTTAGTTGCAAGATCAGAGGAATTCTGGTGTTGCATGGCATGCCTCGATATGCATGCCACGGTCCCACATGGGTCCCAAGTGGAATTCTGGGTAATCCACTGATGGAACAACTTTATTAAAAGAACTTTAGTAAAGTATGTAATGACAGCTCATGATGACTCATGATGTAACATCTTTATTGTTCGCCAAATAAGAAAATGACAAGTGTCCTGAAATCATTACAAAGGTAAAACATGCTTTTGTGTTGGCCAAAAGAGGAGGTGACATGTGTCCCTCGTCATTACACATCATTACACCCACTTTATGACTTTCGTGTTGTCATCTCTGGAGTATGCCACCTAGTAGCTGAGTCTGGGGAATTCACCGATTTCCTGCCGGGTCGCTTGCTTTACGAGTCGAGCACCGAACCCAAGAGTCCAAGGAAATTCTCAGGCCTCCCCTTCCCCCTGACCATTTATGCCCCACCAAAGAAAGAGAAAGTGAAGGCCAATGGTTGCATGACACGTGGCACTCTTAATCCTTAAACTTGTGACACTTGGCAAGATGAGATGAGATCATTTTATGTGATTAAATACAACCATCTAGGCCTAATTAAATGCCAAAATTTTATGCAATCATGGAAAGAGAGAGAAATATGATTTCTTAAGCTTAAAAGCATAAGAAGAGAGAAGAAGGAGTGAATAGTGAGTTCTCCTGAATATCGGAGTCGATTTTGACTACGAATCATTGTTATCATCCTCTAAGTCCTTTAGGAAACTTCCTCTACTCACTATAACATTCAATTCTATGGTCTTAGATTTCTCATTTGAGGTGTTTTATCCTAATTAGTCTACCGGAGTGTCATCGGAATACCAAACCATATATAGAAACATGAAAAGGTAAGCATAGGCTTCCTTTTTAATCGATTACTTCGTGTTTGCTTCGAGTATTTCTTGACTCTTGTGCCATCTTTATTTTCAACCAAGAGGATTTTTTTAAGCAAGATGATGTTTTTAATCATATTTAAGGTGATATATGATGTTTACAAAAATATTAGACTTGTTGGTAGTTAAAAACACAAAGTTGGATTTTTGTTATTTTGGGAGGCAAATTTTGATTAGGGGCTAAATCTAGTAGAAAGAATTTGATTTTGGAGTTTTTGATCTTTACATTGGATTCTACATGAAAAATTGTGTAGGAATAGGCTCTGGTTATAATTTTTGGCTGGCTGGTTTAAAGACTCAAAAATTGGAAATTAAGTCTGCTTGTGTAACAAATTAAAGTTGCCAGTGTGTGTTTTTGACTTGCACTTTTGTTGTGGTGAAAATTTTACTATCCAAACTTCATATGATGATCATGAGATTTCCCAAAATTAAATTACACTTAAATACCTTTAATTTGATATGTATTATGAAGGATTGCAATAAGTATACTAGGAGTTATGAGTGCTTGAAGTAGACCATTAAAACTGGTCAAATTTTCTGGTAGCGGGGGAAAACAAAAATCAAGAAGTGTGCACGGTCAGATGGCTACTAAAAATATTTTTCCCTTAAAATAGACTTAATAAGGGTTATATAGAATTTTGAATCACCTCAATATAATTTTTCTAAAATTAGTTATGATTTTTCAAAGTTCAGTGAAAAATCTGCCAACTTTTGGTTATTGTGCGAAAATTCAAAGTGTTTTTGTAATAGAATTGGACATTTAAGAGTTAAGTTAAGCATTTGAAAGAGCTTGAGCTCATTAGCTTCATATTGGGCCTAATGTAGTGACCTTAATGATAACCAATATAAGAGAATGATTTATAAAGGAATTGGACTATGTAATAACTCATTACCCGTAAATTATAATTTATAGGATTTGACACTACCCAGGATGTCCACAGCACGTCAATCAAGATCAAGATTTGGAAAAATTGCCAGGTAGTAACTTATCCCTAACATACTATGTGATATGATATATGCATGTTTGTACCATTATGAATTTAAAACATTCAGATGAGAAGGGTAAAGGCCTAGTAGAATTTCCCAACACTATGGCAAGGGATGGTTGTCCTTGAATTGGTAACTTTATACTTTCTGCATTTGTGAATTTATCTCTGAATGTTGAATATATTGATTGTACTGTAACTTTGGTTGACATGGCATGATAAATGTGCATTTTATATGCGTGATATCTATTACTACTGAGATTCATTGAATTTCACCCTATTTTTTTAAAACAAATTTTCAACATGGGCAAGTAGTTTTTCAGGCAAGAGGTAAACATGGGCGAATGAGGCAAAGGACTTAGAGTTTAATTTTTGTTGGTTATCTATTTTGGAGATTACACTTAATTTTTGTTTACGTGTGGTCAGTCTCGTTCTGACATTTTTGTAAACACCTGTATTTAAGCAAACACACAATGACATTCGAACTAGTAGTGGACAACAGTCCACATAAGGCCATTAACTAAACATAGTAGTTTGGGTTTCAGTAGAGAACTTATTAGTGAAAACTCTGATATGATGGAAAGAACCTAAAACGGATGCCTTCAAAATAAATCATAAAATAATATGAGACCAAATCTGAAAATGATTTTTGAAAATACTTTTGAAAACCTATTCACGTGCAACTGCACACTCTGCTTGAAGTTGGGACTTCTGCTATTTATAAAAGATTACCGGTCTCCTTTTTTAAGATATTACTATACTTATGCCATTTATATGCTTTCGAAACATGGGTATTACATTTATTGGTATCAGAGCATAAGTTTTTGGCTCTAGGATAAAGTTTTCTTCTTATGATAGTATAGTTAGTCAATTCTAACCCTTTGTTAGTTGCTTTATGCTAGGAAACATGTTTGATAGGAAAAGACAAAGAAGTAGTTCACCCCCGTTAGTTAACCAACCTCCCCAAGAGCATTGTATGCCGAAGCATAAACTTTATGTAGTCATTAATAAAGGGGAGAGTAGTAGAGGGCATAGACCAAGTGTGGCATATGGCAAGGAAAAGAGTTCCTAACCATATGACAATAATAATCAAGGCTAGGCAGGCTAGTCCTGTCATAGAGCCATCTATAGGCGATACTAGTGATCCCAAGAATGATTAGATTTTTTAGGGTGCTAATTCAGATACTGAGTCTAGAGCCTCGGTGACTCAGTTATTCTTTGACCTACACCCAGACCATGAGCTGTGGGAGCGCTTAAAGGAATTATACTTGGTACTGTTCAATGAATTTATTTCCTCCATGATTCGATATATAGCGTTCTTCTGGCAAGTAAGGAACCTGTATATACAAAGGGCCGAGCTTGGGTTAGTGTTTACCGATAATATCTAGATTCAAACCATACTAGCCTACCTTCCTGAATTTACTGCTTATATCAAAAAGAAGAATGAGATCATATCTTGGGGTCCTTTCGAGGTTGAGACTTTTCTGGATCACATAGAATCATACGTGGTGCAGACATAGACTGGTAATGGTAGTGCCAACTAAACTAGCTATAATAGCATAGTAAAAGCCACTTTTCTATGTAAATATTAAGCCACTTTAGTCGCTTCTTTTGTAAATATGACTCTTTAAGTATTAATATATATATATATCATGTTATGCAATGGTATTTAAAGCTTCAGGAATACATATATATATGATAAGTGTCACATTAATAGTGTGAATTTTTTTTGGTAATAGTGAAAAGCAATAATGGGGCGAGGTAAACCAAAGAAAAGACATGCAGTACTAGAAGTTGAGGAAGTAGGAAACCCACTAAACCCTATGCAACAAATTTTTGAAATGATTTAAGGTTTGAGGGAGGAAATCCGAGAAGTGAAAGAAAAGCAAAATGAAGATAGGGTATAACCTGAAGACACTGAGGTGGATCTAGAGGAGGAATCGTCTAAGAATGCTAAATGATCACAGATACTGGAATCTAATCAGGGGATTCCTATTGTTCCTGCCCAAGAAGAAGACCAATAATACTGGATGCCTAAATTCATTAAGTACCAACCTTCGATATTTAGGGGAAAATTTGATTCACCAACTGCTGAGGAATGGTTAACAGGGCTGGAGAAAATATTTGAGGTATTGGGATGTCCTACAAAGATAAAAGCTAGAATGGCCATATATAAATTGGAGGGAGACTCTGACCACTGGTGAAAATACAACAATAATACTGAATGTAAGAAATATTCCATTGACTTGGGAGTAATTCCAACATGAATTCAACGAGAAATTCTTTCCAAGGTCCGTGAGGATCACAAATGAGAAAGAATTCCTAAATATATCACAGGGTGATACTGAGACTTTCGATGAGTACCTGTCCTAGTTCACTCGGTTATCCTATTACTCCTCTTATTTGCAATTTAAAGATGATAAGGAATGTAGCTCTAATATGTTAATTGGAGGACTGAAGCCCGAAAGGTAGGAGAAGCTAGTTGCCAGGCAATCTACCAAATTCAAAAAGGCAGTAGAAGTATGCTGGCTTGCAAAGGGTAACTTGAGTAGGGTGCATATGAGCAAAAATGCAAACAACTGAGGTGGAACTAGTTAGGGGAATACTTCTCAAAAATGAAAGGGACAAGGATTCTTTTCGAAGGGAAATAATACAAGGCCCTTTCAATCTGAGAAGAAAGGCTACCAAGTCCTTAAGCACAGCAACCATATCCTCGATGTGGTAGGACACACCCAGGTAGATCTTGTGAAGGGCAGCTGATTTGTCATTCTTATAGAAAGCCCAGATACTTTATCAAATATTGTCCACAGTGAACAGCTGAGCCTAGGCCGTAGAACCAGGGAAGAGTTTTTGTCATGACACATAAGGAAGCCAAAAAATCACCAGAGATGATCCAAGGTACAATCCTCCTCCATGGTAATACTTTGCACACATTGCATGGCTCGGGTGCTAGTCATTATTTCATTTCATATGATTATACTAAACGATTGGAGCTAAGCATCTATAAATTATTGTATGACTTGACTGTATCAACACCTATGGGTGTCAAAACTGTGACAACTAATGTATGTCTAAGTTGTGCTATAAATGTTGAGGGGTATGAATCTATAATAGATCTAATTTGTTTGCCACTCCAACAACTGGAAGTTATACTAGGTCTAAATTGGTTAATGGTAAACAATGTGTTACTTGATTGTGGTAATAAGAGGGTAGTATTTCCAGAACCACAAATGAAACTTGATGCTAGTCTAAACCCAAACCTTCTCTCTATAGTTGAAGCTGAAAAATGCCTAGGGAAAGGGTGTCAAGGGTATATAGTGTTTTTCTCTGTTCAGGCAAAGACAAATTTAGCTTTTGAAATTATACCCATCGTGAATGAATTCCCTAAGATCTTCCTAGAAGATATTAGTAGGTTGACTCCAGGAAGAGAAGTAGAGTTCGCCATTGATATCATACCAAGAACTGGATTTGTACTAAAGCACCTTACATAATCACACCAAATGGAATGATATAATTAAAGAAGTAAATTGAAGAACTTCTGGAGAAAGGGTTCATCCGACCCAATGTTTCACCGTGGGGAGTACTAGTATTGTTTGTCAGAAAGATGGATGGAAGCCTAAGGCTATGCATTGACTACAGAGAATTGAACAAGGTAACCGTCAAGAACAAATATCGGCTTCCCCGAATTAATGACCTCCTAATCAATTGTCTGGATCTAGTGTGTTCTTGAATATTGACCTGAGATCAAGTTATCATTAGCTTCGAGTTAAGGCTAAAGAATCCTGAAAACATCTGTCAGGACTTGATATAGGTACTATGAATTTTTAGTGATGCCTTTTGGCTAACTAATGCACTTGCTGTGTTTATGGACTACATGAAGTAGATCTTTCAACATCACTTAAATTAGTTCGTAGTAGTCTTTATTGAAGATGTCTTGATTTATTTCAAAAATAGAGAAGAGCATAAGGAGCATATGAGGATTGTGCTGGGCATTTTGAAGGAAAAACAACTCTTTGCAAAACTCGGTAAATGTGAATTCTGGCTATCAGAAGTCAAATTGTTGGGTCATGTGATTTCAGAAGAAGGGGTCTCTGTTGATCATAATAAAGAAGAATTAGTATTAAACTGGAAGAGGCAAAAAACTGTTACAGAAATACACAGTTTTTTTGTCTTGCTAGTTACTATCGTAGGTTCATACAAAATTTTTCAAGAATTGCCATACCATTAACAAAGCTCAAAATAAAGAACCAATCATTTATGTGGGATGAATGATGTGTGAAAGATCTTCATACAGCAGAAGGAGAGATTTATGAACACTCTAGTATTGATTATCCCAGATCCCCGTGAAACCTACGTGTCCTTATGCAATAGGGCAGAGTAGTGGCATATGCCTCTCAACAACTGAAGACTCATGAATTGAATTACCCTACTCATGATTTGGAGCTTGGAACGATTGTATTTGTTTTAAAGATATGGCAGCATTATCTGTATGGTACCACTATAGAATTATACTGTGATAATAAGAGTCTCAAGTACTTACATGAACAGAAAGAACTTAAAATGTGGCAGTGGAGATAGATGGAGTTGCTGAAAGACTATAACCTTGAGATTAAATATCATCCAGGGAAAGCAAATGTTGTTGCTGATACTCTTAGTAGGAAGGCGGTACAGGTGGCAGTAATAATGGTACAAGAACAGAAATTACTAGAGGAATTCAGGGATCTAAATCTGTCAAATCAAGTATTCCTAAACATGAATATACCAAATGAGGTGCTCATTGCTAACATAAACGTTAGTCAAGAGAAAAGTGGTATGAGGGAAGAAATAGAAGAAGCTCAGAAACAAGATAAGCAGGCCATGCCTATTCAAGAAATGATCAGAACAGGTGAAAATCCAAACTATGATCGTTCGCCCAGTGGGTTAATCAGATATCAGAAGCAAGTATATGTTCTACCAAAGGCTGACCTAAGGTAAAAAATTCTGGATGAGCCACATAAGAGTAAATATACTCTTCATCCAGGAGCAATCAAGATGTACCACAACTTAAAATCAGAATACTGGTGGCTAGGACTGAAAAGTGATGTAATTAAGTATGTTGCATCATGTCTTATCTGTCAAAAGGTAAAAATTGAACATCAACGACCATCAGGACTTCTGCAAAGCCCTAAAATTCTAGATTGGAAGTGGGAGAGCATTACCATGGATTTGGTGGTAGGATTACCCAAGATTAGGAACTACGATGCAATATGGGTAATTGTTGATCGGTTTACAAAGTCAGCTCATTTCTTACCTATCAATGCTAGTTATTCTCCTGAGAAGCTACAGAAATTTATATAAAGGAGACAATCTGATTTCATGTACGCCAAAGAGTATTATCTCTGATAGAGATCCTTGCTTCACATCTCAATTCTAGAAAGCTCTACATGAAGCATCGGGTATGAAGTTGAAATTCAGTATAGCCTATCATCCACAAACGGATGGACAGTTAGAGAGGACTATATAGACACTGAAATATATGTTACGAGCATATGTTATAGATTTCAAGGGGAATTGGGATTATTTCCTTCTAGTTGCCAAATTCGCTTACAACAACAGCTATCATGTGAGCATTCAAATGGCTTAGTATGAAGCATTGTATGGAAGAAAATATCAGTCACCTCTTTGCTGGATAGAATTATTAGAGAGAAAATTGTATGGGCCATATTTGGTTTATCTGACTTCAGAACAAATAAAAGCTATAAAAAAGAGGCTCCTTGTAGCACAAAGCAGATAGAAAAGCTATGCTAATAAGAGAAAAAGACCTCTAGAATTTGAAGTTGGGGATCATGTATTCCTGAAAGTATCTCCAATCATTGGAATCGGTAGAGCGATAAAGAGAAAGAAGTTAAGCCCAAGGTATGTTGGTCCTTTTGAGATTATTACAAGAATTAGACTAATGGCATACAGAATAGCCCTACCCCTGAATTTAAGCAGACTACATGATGTATTTCACATCTTTAATTAAAAAAGTACAAATCAGACCCCAAGCACTTGATCAAGTATAAAGATATCGAGGTATGAGAGAATAATACCTTTGAAGTAGAGCTAGGCAAATCATTGATTGACAAGAGAAACAGCTTAGAAATCAAAGTATACCATTTATCAAGTGGTCTGGAATGGTTTATCTCCGAGAGAGGCAATATAGGAAGTAGAAGAGGATATGAAGAAACGTTACCCGGAATTTATGTCTTAGGACGTGTAAAAAATTTTGAGGATGAAATTTCTTGTACGAGGGAAGAATTGAAATATACCAAATTTTGTAATATTGAAAAAGTGTAAATATGGAAATAATGGAATAAAATAAATACTAGTATTCACAAATTAAAGGTAGCGTAACATTTGAAATTCCCAAATGTCCATTGTCTTATTCGCAAAAATTAAGAAGTCAATATTGTAAAAATACAAGTGTAAGAAGTTGGAGGAGAATTTGTCAGTGGCTACAAGGAGGCATCAATTTCAAGATCAGAGGAATTCCAACGTTACATGGTGTGCGTTGAAATGTGTGCCACGGTCCCACGTGGGTCCCAAGTGGAATTTTGGGTAATGCACCAATGGAGCATCTTTATTAAAAGAACTTTAGTAAAGTATGTAATGCCAGCTCATCATGACTCATGATGACACATCTTTCATGTTGGCCAAATAAGAAAATGACAAGTGTCCCGAAATCATTACAAAATAAAAACATGTTTTTGTGTTGGCTAAATGAGGAGGTGACATGTGTCCCTCATCATTACGCATTATTACACCCACTTTAAGCCTTTCGTGTTGTCAACTCCGAACTACACCACCTTGTAGCTGAGTCCAGGGAATTCACCGGTCTCCGGTCAGGTCACTTACTTTAAGAGTCAAGAACCAAACCTAGGAGTCTGGGGAAATTGTTAGGCCTCCCCCTTCCCCTGATCATTTATACCCTACCAAAGAAAGAGAAAATGGAAGGCCAATGGTTGCACAACACGTGGCACTCTTAAGCCTTAAACTTCTGACATTTGGCAAGATGAGATGAGATCATTTTATGTGATTAAATCAAAATCATCCATGCCTAATTAAATGCCAAAATTTCATGCAAGCATGGAAAGTGAGAGGGAAATATGATTTCTTAAGGTTAAGAGCACAAGAAGAGAGGAGGAGTGAATAGTGGGTTTTCCTGACTATCGGAGCTGATTTCAACCCCAAATAGCCGTTATCATCCGGTAAGTCCATAAGGAAACTTCCTCTACTCACTATAAGCTTCAATTCTATGGTCTTAGATTTCTCATCTGAGGTTTTTTGAGCCAATTAGTCTACCAAAGTGCTGCCGAAATGCCGAGCCACCTCTAGAAACGCGAAGAGGTTAGCGTGGGTTACCTTTTTAACCGATTACTTTGTGTTTTCATTAAGTATTTATTGACTCTTGTTCCACTTTTGATTTTTGACAAAGGGGATTTTTTTAAGCAAGATGATGTTTTTAATCATATTGAAGGTGATATATGATATTTGCGGAAGTATTAGACTTGTTGGTAGTTAAAAACACAAAGTGGGAGTTTTGTTGTTTTAGGAGGCAAATTTTGGTTAGGGGCTAAATCTGGTAGAAAGAATTTGATTTTGGTGTTTTTGATCTTTCCGTTGGATTCTACAAGAAAAATTGAGTAGGAATAGGCTTTGGTTATAATTTTTGACAGATTGGTTTAAAGACTCAAAATGGAAATTAAGTCTGTTTGTGTAACAAAGTTTCTAGTATGCGTTTATGTCTGGCAGATTTGTTGTGGCAAAAATTTCACTATCCAAACTTCATCTGATGATGATGAGATTTTCTAGAATTAAAATACACGTAAAGACCTTTAATTTGATAGGTATTGTGAAGGATTTCAATAAGTGTACTAGGAGTTATGAGTGTTTGAAGTAGACCATTAAAGCTGATCAGATTTTCTGGCAGTAGGGGGAAAATGAAAAACTGGGAATTGTGCACGGTCATATGGCTGCTGAAACTATTTTCCCTTAAAATAGACTTAATAAGGGTTATATAGAATTTTGAATCACCCTAATTTAATTTTTCTAGAATTAGTTATGATTTTTCAAATTTCAAGGAAAAATCTGCTAACTTTTGGTAATTGTGCGAAAATTCAAAGTAAAGTGTTTTTGTAATATAATTGGACATTTAAGAGTTAAGTTAAGCATTTGGAATAGCTTGAGCTCATTAGCTTCATATTGGGCCTAATGTAGTGACCCTAATGATAACCAACATAAAAGAATGATTTATGAAGAAATTGGACTAAGTAATAACTCATTGCTTATAAATTATAATTTATAGGATATGACACCTGCACAGGACTGATGAACTCATGTCATGTGAGTTCACAAAATAAAACTAGGTTTGAAAATGTAGTGCAGTTGCTCAACCTAGGTTGTTCTTGTGAGGAGATTAATTTCCAAGTTTCTAAGTAGTAAAGTGATAAAAACCTTAAAGTGTTGAGGAATCATTTTGAGAATTTGATTTTAAAACAAATGAAGTAATCTAATTTAATTCAATATTTTTTATTTTTTGGTTTTCAAGGCAAAGAAGCAAACATAATTGAAATTAACACAAACAACAAGATAAATTTGATAAACTAGTATAACGATGAAATGAGATTCCCTTGAGTTGAGGTTTTAGTCTTCCTTGCTTGCTAATGATTTGAATTCCATAATGAGCCAAGAGAATGGAACTAACCTACCACTAGTTCCATACTTGTAATAATCATTTAATTCATTCTACCAAAGTAATTAAATGAATTCCACCAATTAATTGTGACTCAAGGAGATGAATAATCAACTTCCAATTCTAGCTTGTAATTACCATTACAAAAGTTCAAAGTATTCAGTTTAATCATTCAAATCCACTCAACCGAGTCGGAATAAACAATTCAACCTTCTCCTAATATGAATCATACAAAGCTTACTTAATCAACTCCTAGCTCAACCATCAAGTTTATTCACTTGGCATAGAACAATCTAGATCACAATTACATACTTAACCAAGCTACATAATTATGAACTACAAAGAGAGCTTAAAGGAATTCCATTGAAGTTTAGAAGCTCAAACCATTACCCAACTCAAGGAAATTACCAACACTTTAGCTACTAATAGAAGAGGAGGAAGATGGAGCTTGATAAATGAAGGGATAATTGGCCAAGAAATTACAGCAGCCATTGAATCAAAATAGCTCTTCAATTTTGCACTAACGCCTCCTCTCTTTTTCTCTTATCTCATTATGTAGCTCCCTTTCTCTTTTGTAGCCTCGGTCCTTCCTCCTCACACACACAGCTGCCACCCTTTATTATTTCCATTCGGTACTTGGTCTCCTCTTTTCTTTTTAATCGGTGCTGCTACCTCCCTATTCTTCGGTGCCCTCCTTCTTTCTCTATTTGATTCGATTCAGCCCATTTCATTTCATTTCGGTCCATTCCTTTCCCAACTTTTTGCAGCAGCTTCCTTTCCAACTCGGTCAATTCGTGTGGTCCCCTCTATGTCCAGCCTAATCTTCAATCTTCAATTCAATTGTTTTCACACATTTTCTTTTCTTTCCTTCTTACGTCAGCCCTCATCTCTCTTTTCTCAATCTTTATCAATTCATATCATTGGTCAACACCTCCTCATTCAATTCTTCAATTGCTCACATTGGTCCACCTTCTTCTTGGTCAATTATTTCGACTCAACACTTCCTTCTTCTTCAATTGTCTAGCTCGGTCCAGCTCCTACTCATGCTATTTCTTCTCTTGATTTTGGTTCAGCTTTGTTCTTTAATCCATCGGTCCATTCCCTATCAATTCGGCTGGCTGCTCTCTTCTCTTCTTTATTTATTTGGTTTTTCCTTCTTTTGTCCAGCTGCCACTCTATTCATTTCTATGGTCCCCACTTGCCTTATCATTTCTTCAATTGTCTTTAGGTTAAAATGAGTTGTGCCTTGTCATCACCTACAAAATTATATTCACAAAGGTAATATCTTTTGCTCATAATTAAATAATAATGGGAATAACAAATATTAATTAAAAATATAACAATTTAACCACTATAATTACCAAATTATCCTTTCACTAAAATCTCACATTAATACTTCATTATGCCCAAAATATTCAATTAAGTACCACAAAAGCCTAAGATTAATTAATAAAAATATATAAATATTGAGCTCTATCAATTCCCCCACACTTAAGCTTTTGCACTCCTGAGCAAAACATTAACTCAATGCTAGGCAAAGGGGAGTGAAAGTTTTTTAAAGATTACCAAAGATCAAGATTCAAGAATCACACTTCATCAAATAACAAGGTATCCATCTATCCAAATTCAATGAACATACAAGAAATTGAAGTAGCTAAAGTAATGCCAGGTTTAATTACAATGAGCTTAAATGGAAACCCTAACTAGGATAAGTGTTTGCACTCTTCTCTCATGTAAGGAAGCTTTTCAGTCACATTTACTTTGATCACACTCTACCATAGGCTTGTAATATTTCTAGGCTCTCCACTACTTGCAACAATGGTAAAAATAAATCCAAAGGACATTGTAGGGTTGTAATGTTGAATAGGCCAAATGATGGAAAATGTAACTGTAACCCCCTGACTTTAAACACGTAATTATAATTCGATAACACATATTTAAATAGGATTAGAGACCATTGGATGCTTTAAACTCGTTTTAAACTCTCTGTCTCACAGTAAAATTTTCACAAAACTTTCAAAACTCTTTTTCCCATCCTGGTCTCAATTTCAATATTCGAATATAATTACCTGTGCAGTTAATATACATTCAATCATATCAGAGTGTATAACCGCATCCCCGGCAACTCCTGGTTTCTATACATAAAAACCTGAAGGTTTATAAGTATATACTAGGGGATTACACAACCAAAATCGAATGTAGTGTTCCTGATTCAAAATATACAGTAATCCCGAGTTCAAAATACATAACCAACGTTTCCAATTCAACTATATACCCCCAAGGGTCCTAATTGCTCCGGGTTGGCCGCTTCTCCTTTGAGCCACACGCCCTGTCTGAAATGTTAGTCATAGGAAAGAATGAGATTCGAGAGAATCTCAGTAGTAACAAACCACTCACACAATACATAAACACAAAGCATGTACATAAATCACAAACAGCAACAGCAGCAGCAATTCACAGATACATGGTTTTCACCATAAATGACAGCACTCACAGCTGTATACACAATACGACAGCTCTTGCTGTAATCACCATCATGACAGCTTACGCTGTAATCAGTAATCAACATCACGACAGCTTACGCTATAATCACAATAACGACAGCTTACATTGTAAACGACAGCTTGCGCTGTAAATGACAGCTATCACCAGCTGTAACCACATCAGCATCAAAAATCATCATAAAACAGTGATACAACACACATACAGTGTATTACACAAAGTATAAGAGAGAGAGAGTCACTACCTTGTCCTTTCCTGACGTCCTTCGGCGCAGTTGGCTCCTGAGGGCGGCAAATATCGAATCCTACAATTCTAAATGCACCATTTAGACACTTCCATAGTGTTACTTGGGGTTATATGAGTCTATAATGAAAATTTACAAAAATACCCCCGGGGACCCGGCCCGGGCCCGCCGTACCCGATCCGGTTGCACTTTTCCCGAAATTTTAATCTCAGCTATCCTAATATATTTTCGCCCAAGGAATCCATTTTCGGACTCGGAATTATCAAATTCATTGCCAAAGGACAAAATTGCCCTCGGCAGCCACTATTTAAAGGTTTCAGGGGCGTTTTCGTAATTATGCTTTTTCGGCCTTTTCCGAAAAAGTGGCCAACTGTAACCCCACCTAATTTTCGTTCCTGAACTCAATGGAACCATCAAATCATTGAAAATCCAACTCTAAGACTCATTTCTAGAGCTGGCCGAAATTTATGAGCTCTCAGGAGAAAATCGGGGTTTTACGATTTCGGCTCTGAAAACGTGTTTCTTTCTACTCCTAACCACTTTATTAACCATTACATTAGGTTAAAACTAACATTAAGACCCAATTTGGGCAGCATAGCCCCTAGACCATATCATTTCCAAACTTTAAAACCAATGGCAATCCGGCAAAATTTCACCGATTAAATTGCCCACAGCAACCAGAATAAGCAATATACGAAAGTTTGGAAGTTACCTCAAGCTCCCTCTGGCTTTTTCCTTTGATAACCAAAACCCTAGCCTTCTCAACAATTAAATTCTAGCTTCAAACACCTTGAATCATGTAAAAGAGAAGCTTAGGTGAAGGATTATACAAGTCAAGAACTAAAACACCGAAGAAATCGAACTTACCTTGAAGTTCTTGCTCCTTCTCTCACTAGATATCTCAAATCACTTTCCTTTTCTCTTTGAAGCTCAAGACGTCGGAAATGGCTGAAGAGAGAACGGAAAAGTGATTTATAATATCATGCTGATGTCACCTCACCATATGATGATGTCATAATTTCTAATTTCACATTTTCGGATTTTCTGGCAGATTTTCTGCCCAACTTTGAAAAATCATAACTAATTTTAGAAAAATTGAAATATGGTGATTCTAAAGCCAAATGAAAGATATTTAAGTCCTCTTCATAGGAAAAATATTTTCCGTTACTGAAAATCACCACAAAATTCCAGAATCATATAAAACTCATCGCTGCCCCAAAACAGAGTTCAGTTTCCATCCCAAACTTTGGACAGTCATATCTCCTAGCTCACAAAACGAAATGGTACAAATTATATATCCATTTTGAAGCTTGGGATGTGAACTTTAAGACTGGAAAGTTTCATAATTTTCTAACATCATTTTCCTTGAAAAAACGTCTATACAAATCGGCTGCCCTGTACGGAGTTTCAATGGACAGAGTTTTCAACTTTTGCACAATTGTTCCCAATGGTTCCAATTTCACAATAAACACTCTCCCCACACGAATTTTCACATGGAAGCCATTGGAATCATTAAAATATCCAAATTCTCATCACAGATTCTCCAAAAGTGTTTATTCAACAATAATTACATCTACTTTTGAAGTCATTAGCCCTTAATCACTTTTTGGGATATTACATTTCTCCCCCCGTAAAATAAATTTCGTCCTCGAAATTTGTCACACAACTTGAGCCATAAACTCTGGATAACGTCTTCGCATATCTGCTTCTGCTTCCCAAGTTGCTTCCCTCTGAGTCATTCCCTTCCAGATCACCTTCACAAATGGAATGCTTCGGTGTCTGAGCCATCGTTCTTCTCTATCAATGATCTGTTCTGGCTCTATCGCATATGTGAAGTTGTCTTGTAACTCAACTTCTTCATATTCAACAATATGAGATGGATCTAGTTGATACTTCTTCAGTTGGGAAACATGGAACACATAATGGAGTCTGCTCAAATTTGGGGGTTGGGCTATTCGGTAGCAACAGGCCCAATCCTCTCAAGGATTTCAAAAGGACCTAATATCTCGGGCTCAGCTTCTTCCTCTTGATGGCTCACCCAATGCCCGTAATTGGTGATACTCTCAGGAATATGTGATCACCAACCTTAAATTCTAGAGGCCTTCTCCTCTTGTCAGCGTAACTTTTCTGTCGACTCTGCGCTGCAAGGAGCCTCTTACGAATGATCCGAATCTGTGCTGAGGTTTGATCAACCAAATCTGGCCCATAAAGCTTCCTTTCGGATAATTCATTCTAGCATAAAGGTGATTGACACCGTCTTCTATACAACGCTTCATACGGAGCCATTTGGATGCTCGCATGATAGCTATTGTTGTAAGTGAACTCAGCCAGTGGAAGGAAACGATCCCAACTTCCTTTAAAGTCGAGAACACAAGCTCGCAACATATCTTCTAGTGTCTGAATTGTTCTCTTAGATTGTCCATCCGTTTGAGGATGATAAGCCGTACTGAATCTCAGTTGAGTACCTAAGGCTTCATGCAATGCTTTCCAAAACTTCGAAGTAAATTGTGGATCTCGATCGGAAATGATGTTTTTCGGAACACCATGAAGTTTGACAATCTCTCGGATATAAATCTCCGCTAGTTTATAAGGAGAATAACCAGCATTGATTGGTATGAAGTGGGCTGACTTCGTTAACCGATCCACAATTACCCAGATCGCATCATAGTTTCTGATCCTGGGTAATCCCACAACCAAATCCATGGCCACGCTTTCCCATTTCCATTCTGGAATCTCAGGACTCTGAAGTAAACCAAGCTGTCTCTGGTGCTCGATTTTCACTTTCTGACAAGTGAGACACCTTGCAACATATTTGGTCACGTCACTCTTCAAGCCCGGCCACCAATACACCGATTTCAGATTCTGATACATCTTGGTCATACCAGGATGAAGAGTATATCAGCTCTTGTGTGCCTCATCCAGAATCTTCTGCCTCAACTCTGCCTTAAGTGGAACGCAGACTCTTTTCTGGTAACGAACCAATTCACGAGGAGATATGTCGTAGCTTGAAACTTCTCCCTGTTCGATTCGAGTCAGATTGCGCTGTATCCAGTCATCTTGACTCTGAGCTTCTTCAATTTCCGCTCTTAGATCACTCTCCTCTTGAGAAACAGTGTAATTGGCATAGATGATTTGGTTTGTCAAATTTAAATCACGGAAATCTTCAATCAATCTCCTTTCTAGTATCATCATAGCTGCAACGAGCACAGTCTTTCGGCTAAGAGCACCCGCGACTACATTTGCCTTACCCGGATGATATTTTATTTCCAGCTCGTAGTTCTTAAGTAATTCCATCCAGCGGCGCTGTCTCATATTCAGTTCTTTTTTATCATACAGATATTTGAGACTCTTGTAGTCGCAGTACAATTCCACAGTCACACCATACAGGTAATGACGCCAAATCTTCAAAGCAAATATAATGGCCGCAAGCTCTAGATCATGAGTGTGATAGTTCAATTCATGAGGTCTGAGCTGTCGAGAGGCATAGGCCACCACACGTCCCTGCTGCATAAGGACACACCTAATCCTTGCCCACTAGCATCAGAATACACAACATATGTCAAACTGGGATCGGGTAAAATCAACACAGGTGTCATCGTCAACCTTTTCTTCAGCTTCACAAAACAAACTTCACATTTCTCATCCCACACAAATGGCTGATCCTTTCTTGTGAGCTTGGTCATTGGCAACGCAATATGGGAGAAATTTTAGATAAATCTCCGATAATAACCAGCAAGACCCAGAAAACTGCGTATTTCCGCCACATATTCTAGCTTCTTCCAGTCCAGTACTGCTTCCACTTTACTGGGATCCATAGAGACCCCTTCTTGAGAGATAACATGGCCTAAGAATTTCACTTCTGATAGCCAGAACTCGCACTTGCTCAATTTAGCATATAGTTGCTTCTCACACAATGTATTCAATACAGCTCTCAAATGATGTTCATACTCCTCCATACTCTTAGAATATATCAGAATGTCATCGTTAAACACAACAACAAACTGATCTAGATATTGTCGAAAGATATGGTTCATGTAATCCATGAAAAACACAGGCGCATTGGTTAGCCCAAATGGCATCACCAAGAACTCATAGTGACCGTACCTGGTCCGAAAAGCAGTCTTCGGAACATCTTCTGCTTTCACTCGCAGCTGATGATACCCTGACCTTAGATCAATCTTCGAAAATACACACGAACCGGATAGTTGGTCTAAAAGGTCATCGATTCGGGGAAGAGGGTACTTGTTCTTAATAGTAACTTTGTGTAGTTCTCTGTAGTCCATACACAATCGAAGACTCCCATCTTTCTTCTTTACAAACAATACTGGAGCTCCGCAAGGCGACACGCTGGGTCTAATGAACCCTTTTTCAAGCAAGTCTTCTATTTGTTTCTTTAACTCCGCCATTTCATTTGGGGCCATTCGATATAGGGCCTTAGATATAGAGCCAGCTCCAGGCACAATGTCGATTGGAAATTGAACTTCCCTTTCTGGAGGTAATCCGCTCAAATCATTCGGAAACACCTCAGGAAATTCATTTACCACGGGTATATTATTCAAGGTTTCGCCAGTTTCCCCTTGCACAGAGAAAAACACCACATAACCCTGGCAACCCTTTTCAAGATACTTTTTAGCTTTGGCTGCAGTAAGGAAATTCATACTAGAATCCACAACTTTAGCCCTCTGAGAAACAGGATATACTATCCTCTTGTTCCTACAATCAAGTAATACATTATTTGCCGTTAACTAATCAAAACCCAAAATAACTTCCAATTGGTAAAGCGGCAAACATATAAGATCTACAACAGATTGGTGCCTTCCACAGTTATGACACAACTCAAACAAGCTTCTGTGGTTAAGGCCTTAACACCCTTTGGAGTTGACACTACTAATTCAAATAGAAACTTATGTACATGCATTCCCAGGCGCTTCACGCAATCATAGGCAATGAAGGAGTGACTTGCACCCGAATCATACAAAACTTGCAACAGATGGCCATTAAGAAGAATATTACCTTGTATCAGCTCAGAAGATTTACCGGTCTCTTCGTGGGTCATGGCAAATACTCGGCCTTGTGTCTTCGATCTCTGGTTTGGTCGTGGCTCTTTGCAGTCAGCAGCAGTATGGCCCACACGCTTACAATTGTAACATATTATTTTGCCATCACATGTTTTACCCTGGTGTGGTTGATTATAGCGACGACAAATCCACGGTGGAAAATATGTTCTTTGCTGGTCACGGCTCCCAGACTGGTAGGGCTTCTTACCACTTCTAGATGAAGATCCTTACCCCTTTCGCTTCTGTGAGGTAGCACCCTTACTAGATTCATTACGGTGGCTAGTAGCTCTGGCAGGATACAATTCTCTCAAGTTGTTCTCTGTAATCCTGCACTGCTCAACCACCTTGTTGAACTTGGTAAATTGGTGAGTAGCTAGGCGTTTCCTCAACTCTCGCCTCAGACCGCGAATGAGCATATCAGAACTCTATTCTTCGTTATCCTTGTACCGAAGGTAAGAGGAGTACTGAGCCAACCGAACAAAACGGGACAAGTAATCATCGAAGTTTTCTGTGTCCCCTTGTCTAATGTTGAGAAATTCTGTCTCCTTCTCGAGTATCACCGATTTGGGAAAATACTTCTCATTGAACTCTTGTTGAAACAGTTCCCAAGTCAATGGCATTTCCTTGCTTTTCAATGTTAGGGCGATATTCCGCCACCAACGATCTGCATCCCCTTCGAGCTTATAAACGGCCAGTCGTGGCTTCACCTCATCCGGGCAACCAAGAACCTCAAATATTTTCTCCAGCCTGTTCATCCAATCTTCGGCTGCTTGAGGGTCAAACCTTCCTCTGAACGCCGGAGGCAGATGCTTGCAGAATTTGGTGAACCAAAACTGAAGGTCCCTGTCCTCTCTAAGCGGCATCCCATATGATTCTTGATTTGGAATAGCATGAGGTGGGGATTCTAGTGGTCTTGCTGATCCTTCTGCAGTGTCCTCATGTCGAGTTTCTTCTTGAGTTTCCTCCGGAGTGGACTGAACTGGACCTTCCTTGTTCTTCGCTTTCTCTGCCCTGAGCTCTTCTCTCAGCTCAGTTATCATATCTCTTTGATCCCAGATTAGACCCATCAGCTCTTGCATAGGATCTGGTGGATTATCATTGACGACCTCCACCTTTGGGTCTACACGCAGAATATTGGGGCGTCCTCTAGTTTTCTTCATTCTACAAACAACTTGCCCCATTAATTTAGCAGAGATAGTATGCACATATAGTCACAAAACTCATATATATATCTATGTCAATAAAACATACATGTGCATACACAACAATCATTCACAGATATCTCTACTACTATCTAAGGGATCTATCCTAGCTACCTTTACCCTTGCTAGGAACTACAGCTCTGATACCAAAATGTAACCCCCTGACTTTAAACACGTAATTATAATTCGATAACACATATTTAAATCGGATTAGAGACCATTGGATACTTTAAACTCGTTTTAAACTTTCTATCTCACAGTAAAATTTTCACAAAACTTTCAAAACTCTTTTTCCCATCCTGGTCTCAATTTCAATATTCGAATATAATTACCTGTGCAGTTAATATACATTCAATCATATCAGAGTATATAACCGCATCCCCGGCAACTCCCGGTTTCTATATATAAAAACCTGAAGGTTTATAAGTATACACTAGGGGATTACACAACCAAAATCGAATATAGTGTTCCTGATTCAAAATATACAATAATCCCGAGTTCAAAATACATAACCAATGTTTCCAATTCAACTATATACCCCCAAGGGTCCTCATTGCTCCGGGTTGGCCGCTTCTCCTTTGAGCCACACGCCCTGTCTGAAATGTTAGTCATAGGAAAGAATGAGATTCGAGAGAATCTCAGTAGTAACAAACCACTCAAACAATGCATAAACACAAAGCATGTACATAAATCACAAACAGCAACAGCAGCAGCAATTCACAGATACATGGTTTTCACCACAAACGACAGTACTCACGGCTATATACACAATACGACAGCTCTTGCTGTAATCAACATCACGACAGCTTACGCTGTAATCACAATAACGACAGCTTATACTGTAAACGACAGCTTGCGCTGTAAATGACAGCTATCACCAGCTGTAACCACAGCAGCATCAGAAATCATCATAAAACAGTGATACAACACACATACAGTGCATTACACAAAGTATAAGAGAGAGAGAGTCACTACCTTGTCCTTTCCTGACGTCCTTCGGCGCAGTTGGCTCCCTAGGGCGGCAAATATCAAATCCTACAATTCCAAATGCACCATTTAGACACTTCCATAGTGCTACGTGGGGTTATATGAGTCTATGATAAAAATTTACAAAAATACCCCCGGTGACCCAACCCGGGCCCACCGTACCCGGTCCGGTTGTACTTTTCTCGAAATTCTAATCTGGGCTATCCTAACATATTTCCACCCAAGGAATCCATTTTCAGACTCAGAATTATCAAATTCATTTCCAAAGGACAAAATTCCCCTCGGCAGCCACTATTTAAAGGTTTCAGGGGTGTTTTCGTAATTATGCTTTTTCGGCCTTTTCCGAAAAAGTGGCCAACTGTAACCCCACCTAATTTTCGTTCCTGAACTCAATAGAACCATCAAATCATTGAAAATCCAACTCTAAGACTCATTTCTAGAGCTGGCCGAAATTTATGAGCTCTCCGGAGAAAATCGGGGTTTTACGATTTCGGCTCTGCAAAAGCGTTTCTTTCTACTCCTAACCACTTTATTAACCATTACATTAGGTTAAAACTACATTAAGACCCAATTTGGGCAGCATAACCCCTAGGCCATATCATTTCCAAACTTTAAAACCAATGGCAATCCGGCGAAATTTCACCGATTAAATTGCCCACAGCAACCAGAATAAGTAATATACGAAAGTTTGGAAGTTACCTCAAGCTCCCTCTGGCTTTTTCCTTTGATAACCAAAACCCTAGCCTTCTCAACAATTAAATTCTAGCTTCAAACACCTTGAATCATGTAAAAGAGAAGCTTAGGTGAAGGATTATACAAGTCAAGAGCTAAAACACCGAAGAAATCGAACTTACCTTGAAGTTCTTGCTCTTTCTCTCACTAGATATCTCAAATCACTTTCCTTTTCTCTTTGAAGCTCAAGACGTCGGAAATGGCTGAAGAGAGAATGGAAAAGTGATTTATAATATCATGCTGATGTCACCTTACCACATGATGATGTCATAATTTCTAATTTAACATTTTCAAATTTTCTGGCAGATTTTCTGCCCAATGTTAAAAAATCATAACTAATTCTAGGAAAATCAAAATGAGGTGATTCCAAGCTCTGGAGAGTGATTTTTCATGTTCATCCATACTGAGCTCTTTTCGGGAATCCTCTTCTTCTTGTTTATCCATGTTGACTGTATGGAAGTGTTATATGATTTTTCCATCTTCATCATCAACTTCCAATTGTTCATGCACAGTAGATGCGTAGCGTGTAGTTTTACACGAACTTTCAACACTTTCAACTTCAACACAATTGTTAGAAGCATAAATAGAATCAAGAGTGTCCCAGATATGTTTAGCATTAGAACAAAATCTAATTTTCTCAAAATCATTTTCGGTTAAAGTATTATACAGAATTTTCATTGCTCTAATGTTCAATGAAAACATTTTCTTTTCACTTTCTGTCCAATCCTTTCTTGGTTTGAAATAAAAAACATTTGTAAAAACATTCCACATATCAAAATCAAAAACTTTTATAAAACTAGTCATTCTAGCTTTCCAAAACCAAAAATCAATATCTTTCAAAAGAGGTGGGATTGTATAATCAAAACCTTCTGAAAGTATAAAACACCCAAAATTAGCCATTGTAACTCTTGAGACGGTTAAGTCCTTTAAACAAGAGCCCGGTCTCTGATACCAAATGTTAGAACCGGCTATCACCCAAGAGGGGGCTGAATTGGGTGTATAATAAAAACTTAAGAAATTTAGAAATCTTTTCGTATCTTAACGAAAGCGGTAAGTATGAAAGTTTATAAATCAACAGTTAGATTAAATAATATATGCTGGAAATATAAGAGTTTAGGGAAGAGAATATGCAAACTATGATTTATCCTGGTTCGGTCCAATCTGTGATGGCCTACGTCCAGTCCCCAGGCTCCTCCTGAGATTTTCAAATCCACTATCTTCTTGTTTAATCCGGGCACAAGAAAAGCCTTTACAATCCCACAAGTTTAGCCGGGTACTTGTGAAACCCTTTACAAATCTCTTACTGAAATACTCCCCCTTACGACAAGTCTTACGAGCAGAGCAATCCTGAAGATCTTCCTCTCCTGCTTACTCATGCAAGTCTTACGAGCAGCAACATTCTCTCCTGCTTACACCCCTGTAAGTCTTATGAGCAGCAACGTTCTCTACTGCTTGCACCTTGTAAGTCTTACGAGCAGAATGTCTTACTGGCAATTCTCTCTATTGCTTCCCCGTAAGAAAATCAACCCTCTCAAGGTCCCTCTACCTTGAGATCAACTCAGAAATATAGTTGAAAGTGTTTACAGACTCTCTCACAGAGTGGATATAATGCTCACTGAAGTACAATACAAATAATCACTCTCTCAATGATAAGTAATACTGAAACTGGAAAACAGAGAGAGTTTGGGTAGAAGCAGAGGATTCATGTTATTCGCATGTTGGTGTCGTTGCACTGTTTTCTCTGTCTTCTATCGACTTTGAGTGCTCTATTATTTATAGTTGATGAAGATGATGACCGTTGTGAGCATTCATCCGTTGGAGTCATTTTGTCCGTTGAGCATATTTGAAAAACAAGCTACCATGAGATTTCCGTTGCAAAGCAGAGCGTCACGTTGAGGAGCCGCATGTCTCATTTTGAGCTGTACATCACATTGTGGAGCGGGATGAGTTCGTTTGAGTTGCCAAACATTATCTCATGGTGGGTCAGTTACTTGTCGTGGTAGGTAGCTGATGTTCGGTGTGTAATGATATCGCCCGCCATTCTTGACTCTTTCATTTGAATTTGTAAGCTCACCGCTAAATTTCCTGTTTCACACTGTAAAATACTTAATGACTAATATGATGAAGTATTAGTCATGGGTATGTTGGATCATTGGTCAAAAGATGATTTTCTGGCTTCTGTGACTCATCACGTTGAGTGAAGATATTCGCTGTGACCTCCGTTCTTGAAGATACAACCCAAATATTTAATCTCCTGTTTTACACTTGAAATATATGTTAGTTAATGTTTAGGAACAATAACAAGTGAAAACATAATGATTGTATAACATTTAACCATGTTTGGATTGATGGTTGTGAGGCTCTGTTTTGTTTGTGCATTCTACCACGTTCTGCCGGGTCCTCACTTCGAGTGCAATATGCCTCACTCGAGTGCAGTTCATATTTCCACGTTCTGACTTCCTCTCGGGCAAGCACTCGCTGCACTTCACTCGCATCTACTTGAGTGAATTTTCGAATCACTCGAGCACAACCAATCATGCTCGAGTAAGTTTCATGCTTCCACGTACAAACTTCTTCTCGGGTTATCACTTCCATGTCAAAACTTCCATGTGCTCGAGTGAGAAATCATCCAATGCTCGAGCATGGATCCTAGTGCTCGAGTGATGAAATTTCCTTCATGTTTCAGCTGCTTCTGGACATCACTCGCACAACTTTTTCAGAGAGTCAGTTTTTACACTCGCGGGTGATGTGGGGCCACTTTAGAAAAATTTTGTTCATTTGATTCAAATGATGTATCATAAGAATGCTCTTGCCATATGCATTCCAATGCAACAAGAATCAGCTCCAAACTCGTTGTATTCTGCAAGTTATGATCCAAAGAGTGTATATTTCGCTAGTCTGCACAAGCATCAACTTCCAGAAGGCATAGCTCCTAGAATATATGTTCCAATTAGGCAAATTACCTATCCATGGAAAGATCTTTGAGTCTACTTTCATTTGGCACTGGTCTCATCTCAATCCGATGTGTGCTTTGTGAGTTATACTTAAAATACCGAACCTGTGTCAAAAAGTGACGGTGATTTCAGATTCATTTTCCACGAATCATATCTCCTTCATTTGATCTTATTTCAATGTGATCGTGGTGCCAATTTTACGTGTTGTGAGTCTTCTTTCATATGCCACCATTTTTGGGTCAATCCGACATTTGGTTTGAGAGATATGATCAAAATACCAGACCTCGCTCAGGCTGAACGTAAAACAGAGTAGAACAGAGTATACACCCCGTGCTCGAGTGAATCCATCTGTGCTCGAGTGTGTTCTTCCTGTGCTCGAGCATAACACCTTGTGCTCGAGCATAACACCTCTAGAAGTGCCAAAACTCATATATAAGTCATCTTAGCTTCGTATTAATCTATTCCAACCATCTTTTGATCATAGAAACCTCCGGTATCATTATAGAAACCTCCAATATCACATCTAACAACTTGAATCTTGATATTCATGATAGATCTTCCAAGTTCTTCATTCTTCAATATCTTTCTTCCTAGTTTTCCTCTTGATAATCATTCTTCATAACCAAAGTAAGCATCTCCTTAATTATCTTCAATTTCTTTCTTCTTCTTCCTCTTGTTCATTTTCATTAATTCAATCTTCTTCATTCTTTGCTTGACTAATCTACAAAATATGTAACATTAAATATAGTAGTTAGTCAAAGAAATACATTATATAAACTTTTTGCTCTTATCATGTCATATCTATATTTGACATCGTCAAAACTAATCATATCTAACAAAGATTTGATAATGCATAATAAAATGGTTTAAAGACCACCGAATAATTTAAAACTCATTTAAAACTCCCTCCCTGTAGTAGAGATTTCATGAAATTTTCAAAACTTCTTTCCAATCCTAGTCTCAAGTTCAAACATCGAATATAATTTACCTGTGCAGTTATATCACATTTAACATATCAGAGTGTACAACTTAATATCCGGCAACCCCCAGGTTTTATCTATGTATAGATCTATAGGGTTTCAATTCCCAATTAGGGGATTACACAACCATGTACTCAAAAACTATTTACAACTCAAAAATATCATATAGTAATCCTTATCTAAAATGAATAACCAACATGGCTTGAATCAAATGTCCCTACAGGGTCTTAACCTCCCCGGGCTGTTTGCTTCTCTCTTGAGCCACTTGCCCTATTTGAAATGTTTGTCATTGGAAAGGATGTGATTCAAAAGAATCCGAGTAGTAACAATTTATTCATACCACACATAATCACATAGCATGTAAGCAAATCGTCACATAGTAGCAGTAGCACAAATCACACTCCACCCTCATCCCCTTTTACCGTCAGGAAGGCACACCATCCTAACTCAAACCGTTGTTAGTGACTCAAGGATTGTTAGCCTTACAGCTCACACATAGCCTTTCGGCCCATAAATAGCCTTTTGGCCCAATAATAGCCTTTTGGCCCAATAATAGCCTTTTGGCTACCACATATTCACAGATATCACACCCCATACTTATCCCCTTTTACCGCCGAGAAGGCTCACTGACCTTACTTGAACCGTGTTAGCGACTCAGGGACTATTGGCATGATGGCGGAAATAAAATTTCACAAATATTGCAGCATTCGAATCAATCACAAATTAATGATATAACACATATACAATACATTACATATGGTATAAGAGAAAGAGTTACTACCTTGTTCCTTCCTGACGTTCGCTGGCATAGTAGGGTCACGAGTACGATAGATGTCAAAACCTATAAAGCAAATTAGGGACAACCAATGAATCTCTTTTCCAAGTTCTTAATTCCATAATACTTTAAATTGGTTATCATTTAAATTCTTTAGGTGGCTATTAGATGCCTAAACATATGCCTAAAGGGTTGGAAGAAACTACCCTAAAAATCCCTTTTTAGAAGCAAAAGCATCGATTTCTGGTTGACTCACTCGAGTGAAGATGGCCTTACTCGAGTGATGAGGAATTTGCACTCGGGTGAAGGTGGCTCACACTCCCGAGTGTTTGACAGAGAGCAACACAAATGACTTGAAAGTGCTCATTGTTAGATATGATTTGTTTTGATGATATCAAATATGGATGTTAAATATTGAAAGCAAAAATTTTACTTAATCTATTTATCTCCTACATTGACTAACTACTGTGTTTAATGTAAAATATCTTGTAGATTAGTCAAGCAAAGAAAGAAATTATCAAGTTGGTTGAAAAGATTCATGTGATTTAATACTGTGGATTATTCGATTAGTCAAATTGTTATTCGAATAGTAAAACTTGTTTTCAGTTAAGATACATTTGAATAACTCTTAATTTATCTGAATAAACAAAGTATTATTCAAATAATCAATATGCTATTCGAATAGAGAAGAAATATTAACTGTTGAAAGTATTCGGATAAGCACATTAGTATTCAAATAGTATTCTTAACAAACTTTTTTGAAACTAATTCAAGTGACAAAGTATACGAATAGTCAAGGCACTATCCGAATAGTCATTATGATTTCAAACTCAATTTCTAAATATGTTATCCGGATAGTAGGATAACTATTCGAATAGTAAGGGTATTATTCGAATAGTGTAATGATTATCTGAATAAGTTTATGATAAATTTCAGCATCCAATATCACAAGACTATCAGAATAGTAAGATTACTATCAGGATAGTAAGGAGATTATCAGAATAGTATTTGACATATTTCAAAGAGGACTATTCGAACAGTAATGGAACTATCAGAATAGTCTCAGTGCAAAATTATCAAATACTATTCGAATAGTAAAATGACTATTCGAATAATCTGAAGACTATCAGGATAGAAAGGTGACTATCAGAATAGTAATTGAACTATCAGAATAGTCTCAGTACAAAAAATCAAATATTATTTGATTAGACCGAACTAGGATAAATCACAGTTTGCATCTTCTCTTCCCCAAACTCTTATATTTCCAACATATATGATTTTAATAACTAATTATGGTTTTATATTTCATTACTTACATACTTGTTGATTCCATAAGATGCGAAAAGAATTTCAAAGTTGTTAAGTTTTTATAATACACCCAATTCACCCCCCTCTTGGGTGTCAGCCTGTTCTAACATTTGGTATCAGAGCCAACCTCTTGTTTAAAGGACTTAACCATCTCAAGAGGTATTAATGGCTAATTTTGGGTATTACTCGCTTTCAGAAGGTTTTGATTATACAATCCCACCTTATTTAAAAGATATCGATTTTTTTGTTTTGGAAGGCTAGAATGACATCATTTGTAAAAGCCTTAATTTTGATATGTGGAATGTCTTTACAAATGATTTTGATTTCAAACAGAGAAAGGATTGGACTGAAAAAGAAAAGAAAATGTTTTCGTTGAACATTAAAGCAATGAGAATTCTATATACTGCTTTGACCGAGAATGATTTTGAGAAAATCAAATTTTGCTCCAATGCCAAAGATATTTGGGACACTCTTGATTTTGTTTATGCTTCTAACAACTGTAATGAAGTTAAAAGTGTTGACAGTTCATCAGAAACTAGAAGCTCTATATCCATGATTGATGAACAATTGGAAGTCGAGAATGAAGAAGGAGAAATCATAGAACACTTCCATGATCTAGTCAATATAGAAGAACAAGAGGAAGTTGATTCCCAAGAAGAGCACATTATGGACAAATTTGATGGGTCATCCTCTGGAGCCCAAAATGTACATATGGTAAACAATTCCAATTCTTCTAGAGTTATTTTGAAAACTGATTTTCAAAATTTGCATAAAATTGTTTTTCAACCAATTACTGATTCTATTAAGAAAAGTAACAATGTTTTCAAACATGCTGGAAATTCATGTGGGAAGAAATAACTTAGGCAAACTGATAATTTGATATCGTCTTTTCTTGATCAATACAATACTTGCATAGAATCTCATAATGCACATCATTATATTATTTACAATTATTGTGGTAAATCAGGTCATATTTCTCACACTTGCTATATTAGGAGAAATTCTAATGTGAGAAATAATTTTGTTTGGGTTCCTAAAATACAAGTGAGTTCAAATGCTAACGTTCAATGACCCAAAGCAAAGTGGGTACCAAAATGTCCATATAGTGTTTCATGTTTCCAGATTGATTCTAGAAAAAATGGACATAAGGGTACAGAGAAAATGAAGAAGATTCTAAGAGTTCCTAATCCACCTGAAAGGAGATTCACATCAATTAGGAGAACCTCAGATCACCTATTGCTGGAACTACAATGTCTAATAACAAAGAAAGGCAATGGAGAATAGGAAGATGTTCTACCTTAAGAATGAACTACCATAGAGTACCATTCAACTACCTTGAGGAGAGCAAGAGATGGAGGACCTCTCAAGATTTAAGGAAAAGACTTTCAAAGTCTACATCATATGAGAAAGCATTGCATACACCCAAAGCTATGAATTCAAAAGTTAAACATAATAGAAAAATGCATTAGGTAAGAAAATTCAATCCTCCAAGTACCTAAAGCAAAGGTATACAATGGTAAAACCTCCTACACTATTATCTTTAGTATTTATTGAGGTTTGTATCTTGTTACCTTAGGAATGAACATTGCAAACTTTCTTGGAAATATGGTTTTCGCATCCCTTAGAAAGCTTATTTTGTAAATTTATTTACGAAGGGATTGCAATGTTCAGAAATTTAGTTCTTTATGCATACATGCATATTTCAAAAATATCCCCTAATATGCATAAAGTCATTAATTAATTCATTGTGCTCAAACTGGTTTGATTTAGTTATCCTTAGAACATGTGAATTTTATCTTGATTCTTGCAAGCTAACAGGAAATGGATCGAAGCAAGGTTGGATACCAAGAAGAAAAAGAAATTTATATAGTTCTATAGGATAAGAAAGAGCTTCTCAAGACTATGGCCACATGAAAACAAATCCATATCTTGATGATACTGAATTTTGGAGTTTGGATTTTGGTGTTGAGTATGCAAAGGAGGAAAATCAATATTACTACACCAAAACCAGGCAAGCTATTGCAAGGGCAAGAGGAATTTCGGTGATATCTAATCCCTACCTTATACTATGCTTATATGAATGATTTAATTTGGGTAATGAATATTTGTCCATTATTGCATTCCTTTAGCAATCACTCTTTGATGAACGTTTAATTATTTACAGATTCCTAAATGAGCCAAAAGTGTAACTATACATAGTTTTTCTATTGGTTGATGTTTTGAAGTGCACAATCCAAAATTGTATTTTGGTTTCAATTCATCCTATTTCTAAAAGTGCATACACATGGTTTGAAAAATTTTCATATTTTGTTTGCATTCAAATTGGCTTAAAAATTGGAAGTTAATATTTTTGTGTCAGAACTGCTTCAAATATGACCACTAGGTTTTTCCTATCATTGATCATAAATGTGCTATCTAGTGCTTCTTAGTCTTTATTTTCTAATGAGTTAAACCTAATGTCTAACAAGTTGATCATCTATATGAGTGTCAAGCCTATCTCTAAGAAAAGAATTCAATTCATGAAAAGCCTTATTCCTAATACATAAGTTCTTATTGGTGGAGTTATTCCAAGCATTAGGAATATTCGTTAGCACATTAACCATTGATATGATCTATATTTTAATAACTAGTGTTATGTGTTTGAATCTTTGAGTTGAAAGTTCCATTTCTTCAAGACAAAACTTTAAGAGTCAACCTTATCTCTTAGTCTATAGCAAAGTCATTGTGCTTATATATGTCTATCAAGCTAAGCCTTTTTGGCTAATTCTTTTTCCATATGACTTTTGCTCTTGGGAAATCTCTTAAACATGTTAACACCAATGTTTAATATGTTATCCTAGTTGTTCTCCAACTGAAGCATTCTGATATATTTTTAAACTTGTTGACTTCCATCATTTTTAGCATGAGCATTGATTCTAAGCATGTTTCAAAAATAAGGTTTGCATATATTCAAAATCTCAATTTTTCAATGCATTGTCATGATTTGAAATAACATTTGAAATTTGAAAGAATTTGCAAACTTGATTCAATTCATCATTTCATACATATTGGGCATTATGGATGGATTCTCTATTCTTTGATCTAATTTACATGGATTGCATGAAAATATTTTCAATAACATATTTTCCATTTAAGAGCAAGAGAGCTGTTATGTCTAATATTGAGTGGACCCAAGAAAAACCAAAGAATATATTTATTTTGAATACTAACCACTTTATTACTATCTCAACCTGGTTGTTAACAACAATTCAAATAGTGGAGTAACTATTCGAATACAAAAGAAAGGTTTTTGCAACAGCTTTATTGGAATAAATAGCAAACTATTCGAATAGTATAAAGTTTTCATAAAACTATTTGAATAAATAATTCTCTATTCGATTACAAAATCAGATTTTACAAAGAGAACTACTTGAATAATGAACAGAGTATTCGAATAGTAGGATGATCTTTACAAATCATACAAAACCTATTTGAATAATAGAGTCACTATTCAAATACAAAAACAAGTTTTACAGTGAAGGTATTCAAATAGTGTACTTATTATTCGAATAGCAAAAAGCTTTCTTCAAATGTTACTTTAGGGACTATTCGAATAATGGGAATAATATTCAAATAACAATACAGTTTTATAAAGTATATGACACATTATTCGAATACTTATATTGCTATCCGAATAGAAAAGCAAGGATTACAAATGGACTATTCAAATAATCAACAATGTATTTGAATAGCATCACTTTTCTTCAGAGCTTGAAAAGGAACTATCCGAATATAAAGGCAAGATTTGCAATAAAAGTATTCGAATAGTGTATCTATTATTCAAATAGTAAAAATTATATGAAATTTCAATTCAAAAGACTATTCGAATACTACTCATACTATTTGAATAGTGACAATAATTATTTTTGAAAAACTAATCGAAGACTCTGAATACTATTCGAATAGAATAATTTTTTCTCTTGTATTCGATTAACCAAAGCTCTATTCAAATAATTTTAATTCTAACTACAGAATGATTATTCAAATACTAATAATTTCTATTCAAATAGAATAAACTCTTGATATTCCACAGGAAGGAAGTGTATTAGAGTACTGAAGTTTTTATCCAAATACACCAAGGAGCTAAAGATAGAAGACTATCCGAATAGTGGTATACTATTCGAATAAAACAAATGGTGAACGGACCTGAAGAAACTATTTGATTGCTACTCCTTCTATTTAGATAACAAGAGTTACAAATCAACAGAGACTATTCGAATACTCTGTCTACTATTTGAATAGTTGAGGAGATCAACGAAAAAGACAAGGGATCAACAAACACATCATCTTATGATCCATCCATTGAGAGTGAGGATCTTGACAAAAAAATGAGGAACGTTGTAAAAGAGATTGCCAAAAATTTTAAAGCTGGACCTAGCATAGTCAATCACAAGGAAGCCAACAAGATCAATCAAGGACTTTAATAGAAGAAGTTGCAGAACCACTCCCTGAGTTCAACACAAAACCTCTGCAACAACCTGATGAGAAAAAGAGAAGCTTCAACAATGTCACACTGAGCTTGCTACAAATAATGCTGAGTTCATCACTTCTGTAAATGGCAAGATTACATTACTCTATGACTTGGTCAGAACTTCTAGGCCTTATTTGAATAAGCAAGAAACTCAAAGTAAGATGCTACAGAAGTAAGCTAGCAGTGTGAAAAATTTACATGCTATGTTTGGTTATCAAGCAAAGGGGTAAACACTAAGTTGATGAATGCACATGAGGCCTTATTTCAAGCTCATCTTAGTATCCTTAAGTGTCTACAGAGATTAGCTTCAGAATCCCTCAGTACCGATCACATCATCTAACAATGACTAGCCAATGATGCATCAATGGACTACAGAGGACTATGACTCGAGTGATTACGACATTACTTGAGTATGGTATTGTATTTTTTATTCTCTGAGTTGCATCACTCGAAGTGAACACTTGAGTGATGACTCAGTGATATTGAGGTACAACTATTAAAACCTTTGAATAGCATCATAATTTTCAAAACCTGATTTCTTACTATATCTTCCAACTTTTATACTCAATTTCTCTCTAAAGTTTTTCCAATTGATTTTCAAATCCATGAGAGTTTTTAACTCTATTCCTTATAATATTTTTTAAAAGCATTGCACTCTTTAAGGGGGAGCTTCACATTTACATGTGTTTTATATCTAAAAAGCTTATCTCCTTTATTTAAAAAAAATCATTGTACTCATCTGCATTCACTCTCAATTGATTAGTTTTGATGATGAGTTACTCATATATCTTCTTTCCATGATCTTAATTTAAATATATTTTATAGAAAAGAAACTTTTGATACTTGATTGCACTAATCATTCTCCTTGCAAGAATGCTTTTACTTATAGTAGGAGAATTTGCTCTATGCAAGATCATTTCTCAACACACTAAAAGGAGGATATAGCAACTTTGAGGATATGTGCTTCGAAGATGAATCAAAGAACATCTTGCGTATCATCAACTTCATGGACCTATCTTCATGGTTGCATCCTGGAGACAACATGAATATACATCATGGTTGCATAGCAAAAGCATGGTGAACTGAACTTCATGGACCTATCATCAACTTGCCGAATCTGAATGAGCATTTCAAAACCCTTCCTCTTTATATTTTGAGAATATCTTGCGTATACTTTGATTGTTTCAAACTTTTTTTCATCACTTTTATTTGCATCAAAATGAAAATACTTTCAAATAGAGGATGAGAAACTTAGTTTTCTTGACACATTTCTTTTTGATTAAAAAAATGTTTGTTTTCTTGAAAACCTTTCACATGCATTTCTACTTTGTTCTCATATTTGGCTCGCCATAAGCATTTCTTCTATATCCTTCAAACTTTTTGCTAATGTTAAATAAGGCGAGAGATTTTGCATGAAAAATATGTTGCATCTAATATGTTTTCATACTCATACATATTTTTCGTAAAGGATTTGTCATCATTAAAAAGGGGGAGAATGTTAGATATGATTAGTATTGATGATGTCAAATATGGATGTTAAATATTGAAAGCAAAAAGTTTACTTAATATGTTTATCTCCTACATTGACTAACTACTGTGTTTAATGTAAAATATCTTGTAGATTAGTCAAGCAAAGAAAGAAGATATCAAGTTGGTTGAAAAGATTCATGTGATTTAATACTGTGGATTATTCGATTAGTCAAATTGTTATTCGAATAGTAAAACTTGTTTTCAGTTAAGATATATTCAAATAACTCTCAATTTATTTGAATAAACAAAGTATTATTTGAATAATGAATATGCTATTCGAATAGAGAAGAACTGTTAACTGTTGAAAGTATTCGGATAAGCACATTAGTATTCGAATAGTATGCTTAACAAATTTTTCTGAAAATAATTCAAGTGAAAAAGTATTCGAATAGTCAAGGCACTATCCGAATAGTCATTATGATTTCAAACACAATTTCTAAATATGTTATCTGGATAGTAGGATAACTATTCGAATAGTAAGGGTACTATTCGAATAGTGTAATGATTATCTGAATAAGTTTTTGATAAATTTCAGCATCCAATATCACAAGACTATCAGGATAGTAAAGTTACTATCAGAATAGTAAGTTACTATCAGAATAGTAAGTTACTATCAGGATAGTAAGGAGACTATCAGAATAGTATTTGACATATTTCAAAGAGGACTATTCGAATAGTAATGGAACTATCAGAATAGTCTCAGTGTAAAATTATAAAATACTATTCGAATAGTGAAATGACTATTCGAATACTACAAGACTATCAAGATAGTAATGGAACTATCAGAATAGTCTCAGTGCAAAATAATCAAATACTATTCAAAAATGTGAAGTGACTATTCGAATAATCACAAGACTATCAGGATAGTAAGGTGACTATCAGGATAGTAATTGAACTATCAGAATAGTCTCAGTGTAAAAAATAAAATATTATTCAAATAATGAAGTGACTATTCGAATAGTCCATAACTAAAAAATGGTGATTTTATTCGAATAAAAGAAGTGTTATTTGAATAGCAGAAGTAGATTCTGTTTCTTTTAGAATGGGTGATGTTCAGTATTTTGGTCATATCTCCCAAACCACAACTTGGATTGAGCCAAAACCATTGACATATGAAAATAGACTACTAATACGTCATTTTGACACAAGATCAAGTTAAAAGGAGGTCAGATGAGAGATATATGATTCGTTGAAGTTGACACATGAATCAGCATCTTATACCAAAACAAGGTTCGGTATTTTGGACATAATTCTCAAAATACATATCGGATTGAGATGAAATGAATGCCATATGAATGTAGACTTAAAGAGATTTCCATGGATATATAATTTGTCACATTACAAGTTATATACTAAGATCTATGCCTTCTGGAAGTTGCTGCTCGTGATTTCAAAGATTGTCTAAGTACAGTAGACATTCATTGAATCATAACTTTTGAAATATAAAGTATTTGTGATTGATTTCAGTTGCTATGCGAAGAAGACTTAAGGAGCTTTATGGGAATAGTTCATTTGCCATGGATTTCTATCCAAAAAGTTCACCCTTAGAAGTTCATTTAAATATAGAGGTTGCAATATTCATTTGTGAATATTCATTACTAAAGGTGCACTATTCGAATAAAGCAAGTACTATTTGAATAATATCATATATTTTGTGTAAGCGGCTATTCGAATAAGGGTTTGTCTATTTGAATATGAAAGTTGATTATGAGAGAATATTATTCAAATATAAATGACACTATTCGAATAATATCATTTGTTTTACAAGGTAGCTATTCGAATAAGGAATTTACTATTTGAATACACTTCAAGTTCTAAAAGTTTATTCGGATAGAGGATAAAGTATTCGAATAAATATTACTCATTATCAAAGAAGGATATTTATTCAAATACAAGAGATGTTATCCGAATAACCGATTTTCCAGAAAAAGAGTATCACCTTGAAACTTTTGAGAATCATTGAAATTTAGTGTAACTTGTTCTTATTGATTCTAATCATTCTAACACTTGATTGTATTAGTGATCAAAGCATTTTCCAGGTGATCAAACAAGGATTAACACACAAGATGGAGAAAGCACTTTTGTGTCAGAAGCTTCCAATGGCTAGTTCAACAGTAATATCTTAAGCCTCAACGAGAAGAAGAAAAGCTCAAACAGTCAAATGCTCTTCATCAACTATAAAAGGAGAGTCATTCAAAATGAAAAAAAAGAGAGAGCCCATGCTTACAATGTTGATATGCTATTACTCTGAATCTTACTTGACCTAAGCACTATAATAATACTTCTAACATGTACTTTAGTGTTAATCATTATCTACTTCATGTAGAGAGAAGTATTCTTTCATTGTAATCATTCTATATTTGTGAGAGTTACTCAAGATTGGGGAATCTTGAGTGAGAAACAAATTGTATCCTTACCGTGTGTAAGGGGGAGCTCTTATCTCAGTGAGAGAATTGTAAAGGCTTCACAAGTGCCCAGATCAAACTTGTGAGATTGTAGTGGTTCTCAAGTACCCGGTTAAACTTGAGGGATATTGTAGATTGAAATCTCAGGAGGAGCTTGGGGACTGGACGTAGGTCATCGTGGATTAGACCAAACCAGGATAAATCATAGTTTGCATCTTTTCTTCCCTAAACTCTTATATTTTCAGCATATATGATTTCAATAACTGATTATGGCTTTATATTTCATTACTTACATACTTATTGATTCCATAAGATATCAACAGAATTTTAAAGTTATGTTTTTATAATACACCCAATTCACCCCCCTCTTGGGTGTCAGCCTGTTCTAACACTCACAACACTCGAGCATGACTTCCTGCACTCGAGTGATAACCTCAAATTCACTCGATTTCCCAAAAGTGTTTGCTTGAGAGCACACCCAACTTAGAAGAGAAAGCTCACTCGAATACTACCCCTGCCAATCGAGTGAGAACATAACACTTGTGAGTATCAGATAACACTCTTGGAATTTAGCCTACGAGTGCTTGACCGAGAGCAACGCTTAACATGAACATACACCTGTACTCGAGTGAACCCATTTTGACTCAAGTGATAGCCCTTATCACTCGTGGATTGGGAAGTGCACTCACGCTTCCCACTAAAAAACCCAAACAAAATGCAGAAGGAAAAGGGAATTTATGTTGCTGCACACGAGTGAGACCCTCACTCACTCGAGTGATATTCATCAGGACCCAAAAATATAGCAACTGATAGAGTTTTCCAGATTTACCAAAACTATCCTAATAGTTCTAAAACTTATACCAAAGCATATTCGCACACAAAATTTCATAAGGAACCTATTAGTAACCTCAAAACAACTCAAATTCCATTATATCACCTCATTTTTGAACTTTAGTTCACAAGGTCACACAAAACCACAAATTACTAAACTTCCTCATTCAATTCCAAATAAAATCTAATGACATTATAACACATCCTAACACCATTTTCTATACCATATCATTTCAAACTTCATTATCAAATTCTTATGAAATCATGGAAAAATTCAAAATTTTACAAATCTTAATAAAAAATCATAACAAATATACCAAAATATCACAAATGCTCACCTCTTTAACTTGTCAAGATCAAATCCTTATTTCCCTAACTTTTTAAATTTCCACAAGTTCTCAAACTCCTCAAATCAAAAATCTGAAAATATAGGAATAAAGCTCTTGACACTAGGAACATGATTAATGAAGAACTCTTGAGCATTAGAAGCCATTAGCAAGTCAAGATACTACCTTTCACTTTCTCTTTCCTTTCCTTGCTTAACAAAAATGGAGGTTAGATGAGAGAGAAGATGAAAAGGATGAAGATGGAGATTTTTCTTCTATCCCCATGCAAAAAGAGGCAAGCTTCACCCAAGAGGGGGTGAATTGGGTAATGTGATAAATTTTTGCTTGATGTGGTGATATGAAAATTGTAGTAGACAGAGTAGAGTTGAGAAGATTGGAACACAGAGAGTTATACTGGTTCGGCCTAAAAACCAGGCCTACGTCCAGTCCTTAGAGATCAAGACCTACTGAGATTTTCACTATTCTTCCAAGATTCAATGGGCTCTCAGAATACCACAAAACAATAATTGTCCTCGAACGGACTACGAGTAGAAATATTCTCACACTAAGAAATTTCTCTCCCCTTTACGACAAGTCTTACGTGCAGAAAAACAACCTATGACCTTTCCCACTTGCTTACATATACAAGTCTTATGAACATCAACATTCTCTCCTGCTTACACCACTGTAAGTCTTATGAGTAGCAGCGTTCTCTACTGCTTGTATCTTATAAGTCTTATGAATGGAAGGTTTAACTAGAAGTTCTCTCAACTACTTCTCTCATAAGGATATCTACCCTCTCAAGGTCCCAATACCTTGAGATCAAATGAAAATAGAATTTGAAATGTATATAGACTCTCTAATAAAGCAAATATGGTAAACACTGAAGATCAATATGAATACAGAGAAAATATGAATAACAGAGACTCGTGTATTTACTTGTGAATTCTTGTGCTTAGTTGTTGTATTGATCTCTCTGGAACTCTGTATTTATAGATGTTCAGTTTTGCTTGTTTGAATAACAATCATTGTGGAGCGGGGGATGTTACTGTGGAATGGCATGTGTAAATTTGAAAAATTTGAATGTAGTAGGTACGTGCTTGTCATGATGTTCTCTGCTGTTGTTTGACTTCCTTCGCGTTTGTTTATTTCAACGTTCATCCTCCTGTATCACGCTTATAAAACATTCAAAATGATGTTAAATAATAATAATAAGTGATGATAAGATAAAATAAATAACATTAAACCATATTCAAATTGAACGCTGTAAGACTGGTGCATTTTCTCTTCTGACAGAGTATCACTCAAGCATGGATGGGCTCACTCGAGTAATCTCACCATTTTTCTCCTTGTTCTTCAGTTTTGAACTTGCACTCGTATAGGATTTCAGAGAGATAGTTTTCACACTCGCGAGTGATGTGGGGCCTCACTCGATCACAACTCCTTCTGCTCGAGTGGCCTTACATTTTACACTAGGAGACTATTCTCTGGACAGCACTCGCACACCATTTTATCAAGAGTTAGATTTTGCACTCGCAAGTGATATGGGCCCTCACTCAAGCACACATACTCCTGCTCAAGTGAGAAGAATATTCTCATGTAATATACCCTTATGATCAGCACTTGCATCAGAATTTGAGAGAGTTGAATTTCTCACTCGTGAGTGCTGATGTCTCACTCGGGCATAAGATGTCTCACTCGGGCATACTTGTGCTTCTCTAATCTTCATGACTCTTGGCCAAACACTTGTAGTCCTTCACTTGCTAGTGCTCGAGTACAAAAGGGCTTCATGCTCGAGTAATCAGAAGGAATGACAGGAATTGCTCTCGGGGAAGCACTCGTAGTGCCTCACTCACATGTGCTCGAGTGATAAAGAGTCTTCTGCTCTAGTGTTACCCCAGTGCTCGAGTACATCAGTAAAAATGACAGTAGTATGCTCTCGGGTCAACACTTTCTGGCTATCACTCGCATCTGCTCGAGCATAAAAGAGTTCTATGCTCGAGTGCTAGTCTTGTGCTCGAGTACATCAGTTAAATTCCTTGGACTTAACTTTACCATATGCATTTGGTAACTTTGTAAACATTCCTTGGACTTATAAAACTATGATTTGCACATAATTAACTTTTGTTATCATCAAAACTTGGGATCTAACATTCTCCCCCTTTTTGATGATGACAAAACCTTTGTGATGGGATTTAAGAAAAAGGTTGATTAAGGTGAAAGATTTTTGAAGTACAACATCAATGTTTCCAAATGCACATTTTCACCAAAGTTTAGATTCAAGTTCAAATTTTTACACTTATCTACATATGTTCCCTACAATGCTTCCTCTGGACACTTAACAACCAAGATAAGCATAGTATCACAAAAACAATAAAAAACTTAAATAGAAAAACTTGATAACATGAAAATGGCCATTAATGATAAACTTATAAACACACAATAGTTAGCATAAATCATTAACTACATTCACTACCCATAAACCTCGTATACAACAATAATATCATCATAAACATACCCCATTACACAAACTACCCAGACACCCAATACATCCAATGATAACTCAGATAGCTCAGAAAACCATCATACATCCTTCTCCCCCATTTTGTCAACATCAGAAGGGGGATGAGGAAAAGTGATATCAGATGATGGGATAAAGGGCACCATGGCAGTGGAAGGATCGATTGGCACAAAGGGTAGAGATGAAGGCTGTGGAACAGAGGCTAAGGGCGGTAGTGAAGGCGACCGATCATAGGTAACGTCAACATTAGAGTTTGGATCGGTGAACAGAACATGCGTCTATGGATGAGGAGGTGAGGTCGAGGCAGGAGTGGTCTTAGGTGGCACTTCTGAAGATGTGGTGGGAAAATGAGAATATAGAAGGATCTCCATATCAGTTATCCTTCTTGACATGTCATCCTGAGTCTTGAACATCAAGTCAAAGTTGGTATTTGCCTTATCTACCAACTTTAAAACTTGTAACTCCATTTTGTCTACCAACTTCTCATACTCAGTTACTAACTCCTTCTTCAAGCTAGACACAGCTTGATTGATCACTTCAGTCAAATAAGTGGAGAATGATGCATTCAGGAAGGATAGAGGAGGAACTTGACCTTGAGCAGATGACTGAGCCTCATCACCTCTTGATGGAGTGGCTTCCCTCTGAGATGTAGCTTTGGTTCGACTTACTGGAAGATTGATACTCATATGAGTAAGTTGAGTCTTGCCAAACCTTGGACTGAGCACCCTCTCAGTTCCTTCCAAGTACCATATCTTATTTTTCAAAAGGATGAGAGATACAATTCGAGGATATGGTATGGTTACGGATTTTAATGAAGAAAATCAAAATCTTCTCATCTCACTGAAAATGATGTCCCCCATATTTCTTTGTTGCCTGGCTAGGAAGGAGGCCAACAAGTAATAATCCTTTTGAGCAAAATGTGTAAAATTTTTGGACTTGTTAACCATACTCCAAGAATATATATAGTGTAAGGCTTTATGAGAATCAGGCATGTCAATAGGCTTAAAATTAAGGGGGCCTATTGGGTCTTTTGGTCTCAAAAGACGGAAGGCTTCATTGGCTGAGAAAGTGGGTGGATCTGGAGGTAGTGCAACATACCCAAGTAAGTCATTAATAATCTTAGTGGATATCATGATGAATTGACCTCTAATAGTAGTAGATACTGCTTCCTCAATCAATTCTCCAGCCTTAGACATGATGTTATCGGTTTTCATGTTGCAGTAAAATGTTTTTATGACAGAGGGTGAATAAGGAATATGGATATTCAGCCAGGGAGCATAGAATCCAAGATAAGGATATAAATCCAGATTACAATTCTTCTTCAAGTATTCTAAGTCCACATAAACTACAGGACAGAAATGCCTATGTGCAAACTCAATATCAAATACCTTCTGTGGTAGTGCCTTTAATTCCTCAACATTGAAACCTTCAGGAGGACTTGTAACTTGATCATCCTCTAGAGCCTATGAGGCAGAAGGTACCCCTGAAGCAGCCGCACTGGATTGCCCACCATGGTGTGAACTTGAGACACCAGCTTGAGAAGCAATTTTCCCAACCAACTTTTCAAGTTTTGACCTCTCCATTGCTTCCCGAAGTTACATGTTGAATGTGTCATCGGAGGAAGAAGAGGATTGTTGTGGTTGCTCAGTTTCCTTCTTCTTTCCTTTTCCTTGGACCTCTTTGGATTGAGACCGGGTAACCACAGGTTCTTTGAACACCACACCCTTTGGTTTCTTTTAAGGAGGTTGAACCTTCTTTGCTATTTGAGGCTTAGGATGAGGTTTCTTGGCCAGAGTTCTCTTTTTGGTTTTGGGTTTAGGAGGAGGAGGAGGTGTAGATGAAGAAGACACTTTAGGAGATGAAGGAGTTGGTACCGGGGTTGCAGAAGCACTAGCAGCAGAATGAGTGGGAGGGGATGAGTGAGAGATCTTTGTGAAATAGCAGGCATTTTAGTTCTAGCTATTTCAGAAACAAAATGGAATAAACAAAACTCACAGATTTTTCTAAGAATAGAGAAGAAAAATGCAGAGGATTAGGGCACCGAATGAGAGAAACAGAGGATAAATCTCACCTTTTAAAGAGGGTTGAAGAGTTGTAATGATGATTTGAAGCAAATGGATACGTTTGATTGATGAGAAATGGTTGGAGATGAAGAGGTATGACCTTCGAGTGATGAGACACCTCGAGTGAGAGCAGGAAGTGCGACAGTCTGAGCTATCGCGTAACTGATATAAGTGACAGTGCTCGATCAGTAACCCTAGTGCTCGAGTGATGTTCATACTGTGCTCGAGTGATGTACAAATAATTTTGATAAAACCTGTAAAAGCGTACCTGGTTTATGGATATCGTGCTATAATTTTCATCTTTGTACTCAAATCCTCCAAAATCATTTGAGTAACCATGGATTAGGTAGGCTCTTGAAAGAAATTCTTTCTTTCTACTCGAGTACACATTCTTCACTTCAAGCATGTTCATATCATGCTCGAGTGAGGGTCAACCCTCAAATGATTTTGGAGGATTTGAGTACAAAGATGAAAAATATAGCAAGATATCCATAAACTAGGTACGCTTTTACAGGTTTTATCAAAATTATTTGTACATCACTCGAGCACAGTATAAGCACAGTATGAACATCACTCGAGCACTAGGGTTACTGATCGAGCACTGTCACTTATATCAGTTACGCGATAGCTCAGACCGTCGCACTTCCTGCTCTCACTCGAGGTGTCTCATCACTCGAAGGTCATACCTCTTCATCTCCAACCATTTCTCATCAATCAAACGTATCCATTTGCTTCAAATCATCGTTACAACTCTTCAACCCTCTTTAATTTACTATTGCATTTTAGATAGCCTCTTGGTATTTTTATCTCCTCTATTAACCCCTGTTTTACATACTAAGAAATAGAGTATTTTCAATGGTGCTGTGCTCGAGCAAAGTTAACTTGCTCAAGTGAGCATAGCTTGTCACTCGAGTGACACTTTCTGTGCTCGAGTGACAGACCTGAAAAACAATTTTTAATGCTCCGATGCCAAAGTCAGTATGGTTATTATCAAAAATACATTTAATTAAGTTATTTAACAAGGAAACTTACAAATCATTGGGATTAACCATTCCCAATTCTCTTCGAATATATAGGAATTGATCTTTAGCTATTGGCTTTGTGAAAATGTCAGCAAGTTGAAGATGAGTTGGTATGAATTCTACTTTGACATCCTTCTTTTGAACATGATCTCGAATGAAGTGATGTCGGATGTCTATGTGTTTGGTTCTTGAATGTTGTATAGGATTTTTGGCTAAGCTTATGGTGCTAGTGTTGTCACAATAAATTGGAATCTCATTTAAGTATATCCCCAAATCTTGAAGTTGTTGTTTCAACCATAATACTTGAGAACAGCAACTTGCTACAGCTATATATTCAGCTTCAGTCGAGGATAATGAAACTATGTTCTGCTTCTTGCTGAACCATGATACCAGAGAGCCTCCAAGGAATTGACTTGACCACTAGTACTCTTTCTGTCAGTTTTATATCCTTCATGATCTGAATCTGAGTATGCCATTAAATACTCGTTTCCTCTTTTTGGATATCATAAGCCAAGTTTTGAAGTGTCTCCTAGATATTTGAAGATTCTTTTCACTGTCTCTGCATGTGATACCTTAGGAGAGGATTGATACCTTGCACATATTCCAAAGCTAAACTGAATATCTGGCCTACTTGCTGTAAGATAGAGTAATGAACCAATCATTTCTCTATACTTAGTAATGTTGAAGCTAGGACCTTTAACATCAGCATCCAACAAGGTTGTAGAACTCATTGGAGTATCAGCTCCATTAGTATTATCTAATCCATACTTCTTCAACAACTCTTTCAAATACTTTGTTTGAGACACAAATATACCATTCTTCTTTTGTTTGATTTGAAGTCCAAGAAAGAAGTTCAATTCTCCTATCATGGACATTTCAAACTCTCCCTGTATAATCTTAGAAAATTCTTGACACATAGATTCGTTAGTAGCATCGAAAATAATATCATCAACATAAATTTGAACAATTAGAGTATCATCTTTGTTATGTTTGATGAAAAGAGTGGTATCTACTTTTCCTCTGACAAAATTTTGATCAAGAAGAAACTTACTTAGCTTTTCATACCAAGCTCTAGGTGCTTGTTTCAAACCATATAAAGCTTTCTTAAGTTTGAAAACATGATCAGGCTTTGTTTCATCTTCAAAACCAAGAGGTTGTTCTACATATACTTCCTCCATAATATAACCATTTAAAAAAAGCACTTTTCACTTCCATTTGTTAAAGTTTAAAACCTTTAATGTAAGAAAAGGCTAAGAGTACTCATATTGCTTCCAATCTTGACACTGGAGCATATGTTTCCTCATAATCAATACCTTCTTCTTGATTATAGCCTTTGGCCACCAATCTTGCTTTGTTTCTCACAATGATTGCTGATTCATCAAGTTTATTTTTGAAAACCCATTTGGTCCTTATAACCGTATGATCCTTAGGTCGAGGAACCAAATTCCAAACTTGATTTCTTTGAAATTGATTTAATTCTTCTTGCATAGCAATCACCCAATCATTGTCAGATAAAGCTTCTTACATATTAGAAGGTTCAATTTCAGAAATAAAAGTAGAGAAAGTTACTTCATTGAGGATTCTATTTCTGGTTTTGACACCTTCATGAATATCTCCAATTACTTGATCAATTAGATGATCTTTAATATGTCTCCATGCTTTTGGTTGAGCATGATCATCGACATCTTCTATATTTTGAAAATCATTTGTTTCAAAATCATTTTGTTTTGAAATAGTTTTGTTTTTCTTTATCAAATCCATTTCTTCTTTATCAATATATTTTGTCTGGGAATCAAGTTCATCAAACACAACTTGAATCAATTCTTCAACTGTTCATGTTCTTTTATTAAAAACTCTATAAGCTTTACTTCTATTAGAATATCCTAGAAATAAACCTTCATCAGATTTTGAAACAAATTTACCTAAGTTCTCTTTACCATTGTTGTGAATGAAACACTTACTTTTGAAGATGTGTAGATGAGCAAGATTTGGCTTCCTTCCCTTGTAAAGTTCATATGACGTCATTCCAAGTGACTTGCGAATATATGCTCGATTTGAAATGTAGCATGCAGTACTTATTGCATCTTCCCAAAACACTTGTGACATTTCTTTTTCATTAAGTATTGCTCTCGCCATTTCTGTAAGGACTATGTTCTTTCTTTCTACTACTCCATTTTGTTGGGGTGTTCTAGGTACAGAGAAGTTATGATCTATTCCTTCGTTGTTGCAGTAGTCTTTAAAAAGTTGATTTGATTATCAAATTCTCCTCCATGGTCTGTCTTAATAGAAACAATAGAAATACCTTTCTCATTTTGGACCTTTTTAGCAAACGTAATAAATTCAACAAATGTTTCATCTTTTGAAGCAATAAATATAGTCCATGCAAATCTTGTAAAATCATCGACGATCACTAAAGTATATAGATTTCCTCCAAAACTTTTTACTCTTGCCGGACCTACCAAATCCATATGAAGTAATTGTAAAGGTTTGGAAGTCAAAATCTCATACTTTGTTTTGAATGAAGATTTAGTTTGTTTGCCTTTTTGACATGCTTCACAAATCATATTATCTTTGAATTTAAGTTTAGGAAGACCAATAACTAAATCTTTGCTAATCAGTTTGTCAAGTTGATTCATATTGACATGAACCAAATGCTTATGCCATAACCAACATTCCTTTGATCTACTAAGAAAACAATTTTTAGAAGAATTTGAATCTAAATCAATAGTATAACAGTTACCGTCCCTTTGAGCTCGGATCTTTGCCTTGATAGATTCTTTGTTTAGTGGCAGATCTTTCTTGTTTACTATCAAGCATTCTTTTGAGTTAAAGATCACCCAGTTATCTTTGTCAATGCTTTGACTTACACTCAAGAGGTTGTGGCATAATCCTTCAACATAGTATACTTCGTTGATTTGAACACCATCAGATTTTCTCACTTCACCAATTCTAGTAATACATCCAGATTGATTACCTCCAAATGTTACCTTTCCTCCTTCTCTGGTTTCCAGCATGGTGAACTTATTTTTGTCACCAGTCATATGTCTCGAACATCCACTATCATAATACCATTTGTTTGCTCGTGATGCTTTGAGACATACCTAGAGTAAATTGATCCAGTTTTAGGTACCCACATTTTCTTGGGTCCTTTGTGGTTAGAATGTGATGCATGTGTTCCTTTCGGAACCCATTTGTATGTGCCAATAACTTGTCCTTTCTTAAAATAACATGATGAAGTATAATGTCCTTTCCTATTACAATAGCTACATGATGCGAAAGGATTTGATGTATGCACAACATTCCTGAAATATTTAAGATAAGTTCTACTGCTATTCTTCTTATTTCCTCTATTTTTATCATGATCAAACTTATATCCAATTCCATATTTATCAAATGAAACTTTCTGAGAATTTAGAATAACTTTAAAAGTTTCACTTCCCTTAGTAAATTTTTCAACAATTTTCGTTAAGTCTCTTATTTTCTTATCTTTCTCTTCACATATTTCACACGATGATATAACAGTATTTTCTAATTCTTTCACTTTCTTCTTATAACTAACCATTTCTTTAGCTACTTTAATGAATTATGTATGTAATGCATTATATTCAGATAACAGTTCATCATAAGTAGGTTTAGAATCACTTACCTCAGAATCTGATTCTTCTTCTTTGGCTACCAAGCATAGATTTGCTACTTCGTCATTGTCGCTTTCTTCATCTGACGAACTATCACCCCAGATAGATGATATATATGCTTTCTTTTTCTGTTCTTTTTGTCTTTGTTTCTGAAGCATTCGGATTTGATGTGTCCAGGTTTCCCACATTCATAGCATACTATCTATTGTTCTTTGTTTTCTTTCTTGCTTGGTCCACCTTGATAATTTTTGAAGTTCTTTTGACCTCTTCTATAGAATCTCTTGAATTTTCTCACGATCATTCCCATTTCATCATCATAAGGGACATCTTCATTTTTGGAAGACTCTTCTTCTTCCTTGATAGCCTTAAGTGCAACTCCCTTTTTCTTTTTATCATCGAATTCTTCTAGTTCCTTTTTGAATCTCAACTTTCCTTCATACTCAGTAAAACCCCCTCCGTAATCATATCCGAAATACATGATTAAAATGAATTAGAGACCAATAATAATCAAAATTCATTTACATTCCCCATCCTTAAGATAGGGCTTTCACAAATTTATTTAACAAACACTTTAACCCGCCCTCATATTTACATTTCGAATACAATTACATGGCGAAGATAATTAACATTCATATAAATATCAGAGTGCACAATAATAATACCGGCAATTCTGGGTTCATATCTTCACTAAAGATACGTAGGAACATACGCCTTTTACAATTTCTCAAATAGGGATTACACAAATTTCAATCCAAATACACCTCCACAACATATACAACCATATATCCATCCTCACATATACAACTCTAAATACATCCAAATCAACCACCATTATCCTAAGTAGCAATGATAACCAACTACCAAATCCAAATGCCCATAAGGGATTCTCGCCGCCCCTAGTCACTTGCTCCTTCCTCGAGCCACTTGTCCTGTCTAAAATGTTGGTAGGGAGGGTGAGATTCTAGAGAATCCCAACAGGAAACAGATACCAATATGCATTCAAGATAAGTGTTTAATGTATGACATACTTGCATCACAATAACTCGTGCTCACATAATGATATATCCGCATGCTCAATGTTTCAACAACATACTCATGGCCATAGCATAAAGTGAAACAGAGCTTTAATCATTCATATATGTTTCACATAATCAAGCAAAGTAATAACATGCATCAATACACAAACACAAATATCAATACATGCAGGAGAGGTAAGTTCCCTACTCTTATTCTTATACGTATGCTCCAGCATCGACTACTCACGATCTGAGCGGATATCAAACCATGATCAGGGCAAATATCTGACCCTATAACCAAATCAAGTACATAGGATCATTCTCTTTTCCAAATTCTCATTTTCATAACACTTAAGGTTGGTTACCATTCATGACCTTCAGGTAGCTAATCAAAGCTTAAACACATGCCTAAAGGCTTGGGAAACACTTGACCAAAGGTCACCTTTTAAAAGTCCAAAATGCTGATTTTTACGGGTTGGCCGCGGCCAGCCTACCCATGGGGCGCGGCCAATGGATGCACAGAAGGTCTTGGTCCGCGGTTCATAACCTCTGGCCGCGACCAAGAAAATTCTGTTTCCTGACTGAACTTCCAAAAATCATAACTAATTCTAGAAAACTCAAAATGAGGTGATTCCAAAGCCAAATGAAAGGTACTTAAGTCCTCTTTCTAGGAAAAATATGTAACATTACTGGAAATCACCACAAAATTCCATAATTATACAAAACTCAACACTACTCCAAAACAGAGTTCTGTTTCCATCCCAAATTTTGGACAATCATATCTCCCAGAATACTAAACGAAATGACACAAAATATATGACCATTTTAAAGCTTGGGATGTGAGCTTTAAGACTGGAAAGTTTCACAATTTTCTGAAATCATTTGGTCATCCAAAACGTCCACACAAACAAACTGCCCAGAACAGAGTTCCAAGGGACAGATTTTCCAATTTTCTACCAAAGTGTCCCATGGCTCTAAAATTAACAATCAAGCCTATTCCCACATAAATTTTCACAAGAAACACAATGGTAACCTCAAAAAGAACAAAATCACAACCCATTTACATGCCTTGTTTTGGCCAATGCACAAAAAGCAACACAAAGTGGCCAAACTTCACATTTAAGTTTCAATGCAATTCTATCACTTGAAAACACTAAACAAGGCACCATTTCCATGACAACAACATATTATACTCCCCAAGACTCTAAATCACGAAAATTAGGGTTAAAATTCCAGAAATTCAAGGCCCAACAAATGGCCACAAAACTTATATGAAAATGAAGCTTTCACTCACCTCAACAACTTTCCCAAAGGCACTTCATGATTCTCCAACTTGTACATTTTCGTGATTCCTCAAATCACCACCAATGGTAAAACTACAACCATCAAATTGAAGCTCTCACTCCAAGGAACAACTTTATAGAAGGAAGTTTTGACATTAGAGGTCATTTACTCACCTTAAATGCAAGCTTTCACTTTCTCTTTCTTGGCCAACAATGGAGGACGAAAATATGGAGAGAGGAGAGAGAGATATGAGAGGTGAAGATGATGAAGAATGCAGAAAAATCTGCCCCATACCCCTTCACATGAGCACAAGGAGAGAGAGAGGGAGAGAAAGAAAGCAATAAAAAATGTGGGTTGACTTTCTCAACCATTCTCTCACCATACCCACTTGTCAAGTGTCCCAATATCATTGGTTCTCAAAAAGTAAGTAACTCATTAGTTACTCTAACCACACTTTAGCCATTTAGTTACATATCTCATTTCCTCTTAATTAGTAATTAATATCTCTATTAATCACTAACTAATGCCTATCAATTTCATTCTTTTGATTTCCACTAATCATGACATATTAATTAATATAGCCACCAAACCCATAATTATTCCACTTTAATTCGATAATTATCCTCAATAATTACCATTAGCCTTTAATAAAAAATTGGGGTGTTACAATTCTTCCCCCATTCAATAAATTTCGTCCTCGAAATTTGTGACACCATTAGGGAAATAAACCTCGTACACCTCCTCATGACGGCTTCCGTTCCTTGAATTGTTTCTCATTAGAACAATCCCTTCAAGACCACTTATACAATAACACGCTACAGGTCTGATTCTCGCAAGAATCTCAATGGACCAATGCGTCATGGCTCAATTTTGTTTTCTCTCACTCACTTTACCAATTCACATGCCCGGAGACACTCTCACGAGTGTATGATCTCCATTTTCAAACTCTAGAGGTCTTCACCTCATTTCATCATATTTTGGATGAACTGCACTCGTGCATCCTGACTTTGAGCCACTCTAATCACTGATATCAAGTCACCTTCCCTTTTCGGGTACGATTCAAACCACCACAGATTCACTGCATACAATCGACAGCTTCCGTTATATTCACATATGCCCTAGCTTCTGCTATTTTCAACAATACTTTAGCTTACGCTGTATCCACTTCCATAACTTTGACCTTACCCGTACACCCACTAGTTACTCCACTAGCGATAACCAGGACTATTGACCTTAACAACATTATCACCTCACCGTATCAAATTTCACAGTGTCACCCTTACCCGTACACCCACCAGTGACTTCGCTAGTGGTAACCGGGACTTTTAGGCATTCACAATCACATCAGGCCACTCCAGAATCTCAATATCTTCTATCCAAAGCACCTTACCGTAACGGCCCACCTAGAATCTCAGTCTCTTCTATCCAGGCGACCGGTTGAGAGTCTCAATCTCCGAACACCACCTTCATCCTCTTTCACTCACACAAAGCAACTACAACGGTAGTTCAACATCCGAGCTAGAGAAGACTAGCGTCAATCTCTAAACAACTCACGCTGACCTGCACACACTGCATTGCACCTTAACACAATTGACACAATATACTTCACCACAGCTGGGATTCTTATAAAACATTTCATACACAAGCCACACTGGCAAGATGTACAACACACAGCCCACGGCTGGATTCACAACACACTACCCGACGGGTCGGATTCACAAAGATCCATGTTGATTACAATGGCAGTTTAACGGCTGACCTAGAGATGACTAGCGTCAATCCCTATACGTCTCACGCTGACTTGCACACGCTGTAATTCACCATAACACAATTCACACAATATACTTTACCACAGCTGGGATTCATATAAAGCATTTCATACACAAGCCATACTAGCAAGATGTACAACACATAGCCCACGGCTAGATTCACAACACGTCTCCCCACGGGTCGGATTCACAAAGATACATGTTGATTACAATAGCAGTTCAACGGCCGAGCTAGAGATGACCAACGTCAATCCCTAAACGGCTTACGCTGACCTGCACATGCTGCAATTCACATAGCTTTCCCCACAATCCACATCGCAGACTCTAATTTTACACACCGCCTTTCGGCCTAGGGTCAACACCGGTGCAACCAACCTGGTGGCTAGCCATGCTGGCCATGCCAGGGTAAGTGCCCTCAGAATAGAGAACCCCAGATCATGTAGTCGAATTAGCCATCAGCTGAATTAGCTCTGCTCTACTACACAACTATACCTCAATCCCAGCTTATTCACAACTGTCACAGATTCACAATCACACTCCACTCTCATCCCCTTTCTCCACCGGGAAGACACACAGTCTTTACCCGAACCATTGTTAGCTACTCAGGGACTATTGACGTAGCAGTGCACACACATAGCCTTTCGGCTTCCACATTACACTCTACCCTCATCCCCTTTCTCCGCCGGGAAGATACACAGTCTTGACCCAAACTGTTGTTAGCTACTCAAGGACTGTTGGCGTGGCAGTGTATACACATAGCCTTATAGCTCATATAGCTATCCGGCTTTCGTAATTGGCCCGTCGGCCTTCACAAATAGCATGTCCCCCCGTATCACCACTGCCCCGAAGGCACGGTCCTCCCACAGGAATCACCCAATGGGCCGCAGGTGAAAGACTCACAAATATCAGTCACATCCTAAGCCTATGCCTACCAGGCACAACCCACCAGACCAAACAGATCCGGGCCAACCGGGGAGATGGACTAACAGTGCACAATTGTAACAAGCTGGAACCAGGCATATTAACAACTTCACCTTCAACATTTCTAATTCTTTTCACATACTAGGATCCTTCAAGACCCCTTTTTACAACACAACTTGACCCTGAAGTTTTACTTCCCGAAGCCATAATTATCATATCATTCTCACAGCCACTCGAGCTTCCGCTCAACACAATTCTCAAACCTATTACATTCATCACACTTCCGCTGCATACTCTGAGGTCTTTCTACTCATCTGTGCTTTAACAATGTCAAGTTGATTTAATAGGAGTCCCATAGGAATCTCCCACTACAACTGACAACATTCACAACATATATTCATCTGCGCCAGACCTTGGCCCGATTCAACTTGAATCATTCAGATCCATATGACTTCTTATCTCCAGAATACCTATTCACTATAGGATTCATTGCAATATACCATCATTGAGAGTCAACACTTTCGCAGCGCTAATCTACGATTCAACATCATGGCGGCTACACTCAACGGTACGTTGTCAAGGCGGCTGCACTCTAAGGTTGTCATCACGGTGGCTCTACACTACGGTACCATACTCTCCGTAGGTAGCCCTTTGCGGTCAAACTTCCTCATAGGTAGCCCTTTCCTATCAGAACTCTCTGCAGGTAGCCCTTTCCAATCTGAATCCTCCATAGATAGCTCTTTCCAATCGGTTGTTTCAAACTGAAGGTATCATTGTAACAAGAATTCAGAAGCCATTTACACATTCCATTCTTTGTCTCAACCTTTAGACCATATCTCTTAACTATTCATGGTTCTATCAAAACCATCCTCTTGATCATTTCAAATTCCTAAGAATCAGCCCAGCTATGGAGTCTTATCCTTGGATCACAACTCATCTATCCAAACCTTAACCTTAGTTGAACCGGGAAATTACTTCCCTCATTTCCACGAAGCACCATCAGCCCCAACGCAGGTTCAAATATCTCTACCAGCCTAAGGCACACCGGTCCCCTAGGTCTTAAGGCCTTTACACACATAAACTCAATATGATATCACTACATGTAACATCATACAATCTTGGGTTACTTACCCAACATCTAGGTTAGTTATGATACCTAGAACTTCAATATCAAATACCTCATAAACCATTTTCCTCGGTTTTCAAATCAGATGATAAGTCTGATTACCTCCACCTTTGGGTCTATAATTAAATTCTTGAACGAACCATTATGTCATTCTACTCCACAATGATTCACCACTACAAAATAACCAACAGTGTATACACATAATTCACAAATCTCATATATATCCACAATAACCAAACATAAATGTGTATACACAACCACTATCACAAATCATCTTCTACCACCAAGGAAGAGATCTAAGGGAGCTATCCTAGCAAATTCCCACGTTTGCCAGGAACTACAGCTCTGATACCAAAAATGTAACCCCTTCCGTAATCATATCCGAAATACATGATTAAAATAAATTAGAGACCAATAATAATCAAAATTCATTTACATTCCCCATCCTTAAGATAGGGTTTTCACAAATTTATTTAACAAACACTTTAACCCGGTCTCACATTCACATTTTGAATACAATTACATGGCGAAGATAATTAACATTCATATAAATATCAGAGTGCACAATAATAATACCGGCAATCCCGGGTTCATATCTTCACTAAAGATACGTAGGCATATACGCCTTTTACAATTTTTCAAATAGGAATTACACAAATTTCAATCCAAATACACCTCCACAATATATACAACCATATATCCATCCTCACATATACAACTCTAAATACATCCAAATCAACCACCATTATCCCAAATAGCAATGATAACCAACTACCAAATCCAAATGCCCATAAAGGATTCTCGCCGCCCCTAGTCACTTGCTCCTTTCTCGAGCCACTTGTCCTGTCTAAAATGTTGGTAGGGGAGGGTGAGATTCTAGAGAATCCCAGCAGGAAACAGATATACCAATATGCATGCAATATAAGTGTTTAATGCATGACATGCTTGCATCACAATAACTCCTACTTACATAATGATATATCCGCATGCTCAATGTTTCAACAACATACTCATGGCCATAGCATAAACAGAAACAGAGCTTTAATCATTCATATATGTTTCACATAATCAAGCAAAGCAATAACATGCATCAATACACAAATGCAAATATCAATACATGCAGGAGAGGTAAGTTCCCTACTCTTATTCTTCCACGTATGTTCCAGAATCGGCTACTCGCGATCCGAGCGGATATAAAACCACGATCAGGGCGACTATCTGACCCTATAACAAAATCAAGGACATAGGATTATTCTCTTTTCCAAATTCTCATTTTCATAACACTTAAGGTTGGTTACCATTCATGACTTTAGGTGGCAAATCAAAGCTGAAACACATGCCTAAAGGCCTAGGAAACACTTGACCAAAGGTCACCTTTTAAAAGTCCAAAATGCTGATTTTTAGGGGTTGGCCGCGGCCAGCCTACCCATGGGCCGCGGCCAACGGATGCCTAGTAGGTCTTGGGCCGCGGCCAAGAAAATTCTGTTTCCTGACTAAACTTCCAAAAATCATAACTAATTCTAGAAAACTCGAAATAAGGTGATTCCAAAGCTAAATGAAAGGTACTTAAGTCCTCTTTCTAGGAAAAATATGTAACATTACTGGAAATCACCACAAAATTCCATAATTACACAAAACTCAACACTACTCCAAAACAGAGTTCTGTTTCCATCCCAAATTTTGGACAATCATATCTCCCAGAATACTAAACGACAAGACACAAAATATATGTCCATTTTAAAGCTTGGGATGTGAGCTTTAAGACTGGAAAGTTTCACAATTTTCTGAAATCAGTTGGTCATTCAAAACGTCCACACAAATAAACTGCCCAGAACAGAGTTCCAAGGGACAGATTTTCCAATTTTCTACCAAAGTGTCCCATGGCTCCAAAATTAACAATCAAGCCTATTCCCACATAAATTTTCACAAGGAACACAATGGTAACCTCAAAATGACCAAAATCACAACCCATTTACATGCCCTGTTTTGGCCAATGCACAAAAAGCAACACAAAGTGGCCAAACTTCACATTTAAGTTTCAATGCAATTCTATCACTTGAAAACACTAAACAAGGCACCATTTCCATGACAACAACATATTATACTCCCCAATACCCTAAATCATGAAAATTAGGGCTAAAATTCCAGAAATTCAAGGCCCAACAAATGGCCACAAAACTTATATGAAAATGAAGCTTTCACTCACCTCAACAACTTTCCCAAAGGCACTTCATGATTCTCCAACTTGTACATTTTCGTGATTCCTCAAATCACCACCAATGGAGAAACTACAACCATCAAATTGAAGCTCTCACTCCAAGGAACAGCTTTATAGAAGAAAGTTTTGGCATTAGAGGTCATTTACTCACCTTAAATGCAAGCTTTTACTTTCTCTTTCTTGGCCAACAATGGAGGATGAAAATATGGAGAGAGGAGAGAGATATGAGAGGTGAAGATGATGAAGAATGCAGAAAAATCTGCCCCATACCCCTTCACATGAGCACAAGGAGAGAGAGAGGGAGAGAAAGAAAGCAATAAAAAATGTGGGTTGACTTTCTCAACCATTCTCTCACCATACCCACCTGCGAAGTGTCCCAATATCATTGGTTCTCATAAAGTAAGTAACTCATTAGTTACTCTAACCACACCATTAGCCATTTAGTTACATATCTCATTTCCTCTTAATTAGTAATTAATATCTCTATTAATCACTAACTAATTGCCCATCAATTTCATTTTTTTGATTTCCACTAATCATGGCATATTAATCAATATAGCCACCAAACCCATAACTATTCCACTTTACATCGATAATTGTCCTCAATAATTACCATTAGCCTTTAATCAAAAATTGATGTGTTACACTGGGAAAGACTACCAAAGAAAGCAGCTATGGATCTCATAGACTCTCCTTTAGCTTCTTCGATAGCTGTTACCTTCACTTCCCATTCTTTCGTAAGAATATTAAGAATCTTTCTTACTTGGGAATTTTGGTCAAAAGATTTTCCAAGTGCATATAATTGATTAACAAGATAAGTATACCTGAGTTCGAATTCTGATATACCTTCTCCAGGTTTCATACGAAATAGATCATACTCTGTAATTAGAGTATTGACTCTATTTTCTTTGATTCCGGATGTTCCTTCGTGAGCGATTTCAAGAGCATCCCACATTTCTTTCGTAGTTGGTAGAGTACATATTCGAAAATATTCCTTTTGACTGAGAGCACTCTGCATCATTAAAAAAGCTTTACTATTTAACATTACTAACCGTTTATCATTTTCGTCAAACTCCTTTGGACTTTTCTTAACGACTCTATCTTCGATTTTCTTCATTGGAACATTCTATAAACCGTACTCGTTAGCCATCACGAACACTCTGAACTTAGCTTTTCAGAATGAAAAATGTTCTCCAGCAAAACCTGGAGGTCTAGTTATTGAAGCTCCGTTTGGAAGAATGTTTTCACCCATTGTTGCCATTTATCAAATCCTTCTCAAGCTATTAGGCTCTTCGGAGAAGACCTCACTCTGATACTAAATGAAAGAGGCAAGCTTCACCCAAGAGGGGGGTGAATTGGGTGATGTGATAAATTTTTTCTTGATATGGTGATATGAAAATTGTAATAGACAGAGTAGAGTTGAGAAGATTGGAACATAGAGAGTTATACTGGTTCGGCCTAAAAACCAAGCCTACGTCCAGTCCTCAGAGATCAAGACCTACTGAGATTTTCACTATTCTTCCAAGATTCAATCGGCTCTCAGAATGCCACAAAACAATAATTGTCCTCGAACGGACTACGAGCAAAAATATTCTCACACTAAGAAATTTCTCTCCCCCTTACGATAAGTCTTACGTGCGGAAAAACAACCTATGACCTTTCCCACTTGCTTACGTATACAAGTCTTATGAGCAGCAACGTTCTCTCCTACTTACACCACTGTAAGTCTTACAAGCAGTAACGTTCTCTACTGCTTGTATCTTATAAGTCTTATGAGTGGAAGGTTTAACTAGGAGTTCTCTCAACTGCTTCTCTCATGAGGATATCTACCCTTTCAAGGTCCTAATACCTTGAGATCAAATGAAAATAGAATTTGAAATGTATATAGACTCTTTTACAAAGAAAATATGGTAAACACTGAAGATCAATATGAATACAGAGAAAATATGAATAACAGAGACTCGTGTATTTGCTTGTGAATTCTTGTGCTTGGTTGTTGTATTCGATCTCTCTGGAACTCTGTATTTATAGATGTTCAATTTTACTTGTTTGAATAACAATCATTATGGAGTGGGGCATGTAACTATGGAATGGAATGCGTACGTTTGAAAACTTTGAATGTAGTAGGTATGTGCTTGTCATGATATTGTCTGCCGTTGTTTGACTTCCTTCGCGTTTGTTTATTTCAACGTTCATCCTCCTATATCACACTTATAAAACATTCAAAATGATGTTAAATAATAATAATAAGTGATGATAAGATAAATAAATAACATTAAACCATATTCGGATTGAACGCTGTAAGACTGGTGCATTTTCTCTTCCGGCAGAGTATCACTCGAGCATGGATGGGCTTACTTGAGTGATCTCACCATTTTTCTCCTTGTTCTTCAATTTTGAACTTACACTCGCATAAGATTTCAGAGAGATAGTTTTCTCACTCATGAGTGATGTAGGGCCTCACTCGAGCACAACTCTTTCTGCTCGAGTGGCCTTGCATTTTACACTAGGAGACTCTTCTCTAGACAGCACTCGCAGACCATTTTATCAAGAGTTAGATTTTGCACTCGCAGGTGATGTGGGCCCTCACACGAGCACACATACTCCTGCTCGAGTGAGAAGAATATTCTCATGTAATATACCCTTATGATCAGCACTTGCATCAGAATTTGAGAGAGTTGGATTTCTCACTCGCGAGTGCTGATGTGTTACTCGGGCATAAGAAGTCTCACTCAGGCATACTTGTGCTTCTTTGATCTTCATGACCCTCGGCCAAACACTTGCATTCCTTTACTCGCTAGTGCTCGAGTATAAAAGGGCTTCATGCTCTAGTAATGATGACAATGCTTGAGTACATCAGAAGGAATGACAGGAATTGCTCTCGGCCAAGCACTCGTAGTGCCTCACTCGCATGTGCTTGAGTGATAAAGAGTCTTCTGCTCGAGTGCTATCCCCAGTGATCGAGTGTATCAGTAAAAATGATAGTAGTAGGCTCTCGAGCAAACACTTTCTAGCTATCACTCATATCTGCTCAAGCATAAAAGAGTTCTATGCTCGAGTGCTAGTCTTGTGCTCGAGTACATAAGTTAAATTTGACAGCAATAATCACAGAACTTTGCCATATGCATTTGGTAACTTTGTAAACATTCCTTAGACTTATAAAACTATGATTTGCACACAATTGACTTTTGTTATCATCAAAACTTGGGATCTAACACATGTAACTAACCGAGTTGGAGGAAGAGAAGAGAGTGAATTAGTGGTTTGAAACATTAACCAATCCTATGGCTCCCAACTTGCCACATGTCATGATCCTTTTTCTCTTTCCATACACACAATTCTATTCTCTTAATCTCTTAATCCTAGCCATTGATCCCTTATTCCCCAAGTAGTCTCCTCTTTGGTAACTGACCAATTGATAAGTAATTTACCATTTTGCCCCTAATTATCACCACATTTACCAAATATTCATCAAACACATTTACATCACAATTTACATCATATACCATATAAACATTAGATTAACAATAATTACACCACTTAAGGAGTCATTAGCCCTAAGTTACGATTCAGGATATTACAATGACAACCAAGCCAAACAATCAATCATAACAAAAAAACCATGAATCAACAAGAAAAATAAGGTTTCTTGAATTACCTCTTGATTCTCTCTTCTTTCCTTTGAAAACCATCCCCTTTCCTTTTTGTTCTCCTTGATTTTCCTCTTGCTTCATGTGATTTCAAGAAGGATTAGAGGATTAGAAGAGGTTTCTAAGGATTTAGAGACAAGAACAAGTGAATTTTGCTTGTTAATTTACCTATGTTTTCTTCTTGAATCCTTGTCTCTTCTCATTATGTAGGTGTTCTTCAAACTTTGTGTTCTTTCTTCTCTCTCTCAGTTGGCTTAAATTTTGGCCACTTGGAGGTATCTAAGAGCTTCTTGAAATATCTCCTTTGACCTTCTTAAAAATAATAATAATTTAATGGAATTTTTGCACGTGTCTTGAATATTTTATTCCTTGTTTTGTACTTAGTTCCATACTTAGTTTCATAATTACGAAGAACTGAGAGGCTTCTTGATTTAATAGCCAAATGACCATTTTGCCCTTACATTTCTTCAATTTTTGAATTAAATGTTGTCTTCCTTCTTCCCTTTCTACTCTTGGCTGAAAATTTCATATTAAATTGGGCCAAAAATTATGCTCTTCCTTTTTCCATTTTGATCTATAAAATTAGGTCTATAAGGAGACAAAAGTTGAACTTCTATGTCTTAGCTTAGCTAAATTTCTTATTGTAACCCCTTACCATATAATCCGTAATTATAATTCAAAAATGTATAATTAAGATAAATTAGACAACAATGGTTAATTAAAAATCTGTTAAGCCCCAAACTTCAAAACAAGGAATTGCCCTGAGATAAAGTGGGTTCTCACAATTTCTTTCAAAATCTAGTTACTCTGGTCTTATATTCACATTTTAAATATAATTCACCTGTGTAGTTAAGTTACATTCATAAATATCAAAGTGTAAACCAAAATTCCCAACAACCCCTGGGTTTTCATATAATAACTAAAGGGTTTACGGGGACATATTCGTCCCTTATAAGTTCCTATTCAAGGGATTACATATCCTTATCCAAAATAATGTTTACAAAAGGTACAATAATCCCAACCAAAATATGACAACCAACCAACAAATGAAAATAAAGAACTAGATAAGGCAAGTGGCTCGAAGCATACACATAGCCTTCTCGGCATACATATGGTCTTTGCAGCATACACATAGTCTTCACGGCTTACACAATTACAATGGTAAGGGTAGGTGTGACTTGCGTGACCTCTATGATTGCTCACGCTATAATACACATAGCCTTTGGCCTTTCACATCCATAATGAATTTATTGTCACACCCTACCCTCATCTTCTTTCACCCGCCATCACCACGGCTGTTGTTAGCTACCATGGGACTCTTGGCATAACGGTGCAACTCAAAGGAATATACACATGATGTGTGACCAATGTCACAATATACACATAGCTTCATAGCATACACATAGCAACAAGCTCTGTAGCATTAGCAATACACAATTCAATGATATTATATACATACAATACATTACGTATAGTATAAGAGGTAGTGTAACTACCTTATGCTTTCTGGGTATGCTCTGGCACAAGTTTCTCACATTCAGGGAAAATATCAAATCCTATCAACTAAAATCAAGGACATAGTGTCATTCCCTTTTCCAAAATCTTAATTCCAAAACACTTAAGGTTGGTTATCATTTGAGGCCTTTAGGTAGCTATGAAAGTCTCTAAAATAGCCTAAAAGGATTGGGAAGTACTTGGTTGGAAACCAGTTTTATTGGTCATATAACACAACCAAACACCAATTCCAACACAAAAAAATATGCAACTCATACAATCACATGTCAAACAAAATCAGGGCAAAATCCATAAATTCCAAAACTCAACCACCAGGCACAATACATAGATCAAAATGAAGCGATCTCTTACCTATTTCAATTTCCAAAGCTTGTTGCTTGGTTCCATAACCTTCAACTTTTCTCAAGCACTCAAACAGTTTCTTTCAAAAATCTAAAACCATAGAGAGGAAGGTCTCATCAAAGTAGTCAAGATTAATGAAGAGGATTTCACCATTCAAGGTCAAACAGAGTACTCACCTTGAACTTCTTTCGTTCTCTTTCCTTTTTGAGCTTAGACGAAAATGGAGAATGGAGAGAGAGAGAGAGAGTATGAGATGAAGATGATAAGGCAAAAATTTCAGCCCCCGCCCATGCCATTTAACCAACTTGAAAGAAAAAGGGAAGAGAAAAGTGGAGGTTGAAAGTTTGACTTGATCTTATAGGTCATATGATGACACTTGTCCTTATCTCACCATTTTCTCCTTGTGCTTGCAAGCATGAATTACTCTCTATTTCACTTAGGCAATTGTCACACCTTTTGATCTTTATGTTACTAGTGAGTTCCCTCTTCAGTTACTGACTAATTGGTAGGTAACTTTTCTTTTTCCCTATTTTGCCCTTGATTGTGGGAATTCCTACGGAATCACCACTTAGAACATTTTCTCATTGCACTACTCCAACCATGCATCCTCCCTTTCTACTTCAATGCATTTTAAGCTTTGTCAAACAATTAAGCTTAAATACAAGGTTTGGGTACTAATTGTAACACTTTCAGACCATAATACACATCGTATTCTCCAATAGTGTTTATTTATCATTAATTACATTCACTTTTGGAGTCATTAGCCCTTAATCACATTTTGGGGCATTACACTTATAGCCTATACTTCTAATATTTGCTATTTTAAGTGTACCAAGATTCACCATTTTATTCCATTTAATGTAACAAATGTACAAGGAATTTTGGTGAACAAAATTTGGGATATTACATGTAGCTCTATCAATAGCTCTTCTCAGATTAAATCGTGAAGCTTTTCATCGAGCTCTTGTTAGACTTCTTCTCAAACCTTGACCATAAACTCTGAATGGGTTCACCTTTTGACTAGTATCATGAAACTTGTCCAAAATAGTTCACAACACTAACTCCCCTTAGCTCTCCTCGAACAGTACCAGGGTGATCTACCTTCCTAACCACTATTGATAGGATGTCTATCCATCCACTTGGAGTTAAGGAACCTTAGCTGTACTACTCTTCAAGTTCATCGTGTAGCATAAAATGTATCATAAATGAAAATTAAACACTTCCATTATGAAAAAATTCCAAAATTAAATCCTTATGTGTTAACTGCTTGCGATCTCTATAGCAACCTCAGCCACAAATGAATTTATCTATAATTTATGTACTAGACACCCTTAATCCTCCCTGCTTTCCAGTTTTTATGACGTAGATATAGAGTCGAGGCGTGGACATATTGCTATGATATGACTTGGCAGCTTCCTACATTTTCTCTAACTCTTCTTTCATCATCCTTTGTTTAAGCTTCCGATAACCACCATGAGACATGTAATGCTGATACTGATTTTCTGCTTGCCTCTCTCTCTATTTGCTTCACTTACTTCTCATGAAAGGAAAACAAAGAAATTTGAGTCAATGATGTGAAGCAGATCCAAATAAAAAGTTCTATACTACAATGAAAGAAAATTTACCAAAAATTGAGAATCATGGCGTGATGACACAAACAACCTCTAGTCCTCTGGAGATAAATATAAACATTTTTGACATGGAGCTTTACCACTCTTTGGCCCTCGAATCCACTTTTATGTGAGCTTATTCTTAAAATCTTTCCATCGTAGACGAACCTCCCCCATCCAGTGCTTGTACATCCCCTAGTGTCTGGGACATCGAATATTTGCTACAAGGTAAAACATAATATAATTATATTTGAAGTAATAGGAATAAAAATACAAATGCAGATGTATCAAAACTTATATTCCAAAATTAGTTGCCAAATCAAGTATTTCGTTTTTGGTGGAACAAACTTCCAATTACCATAGACAATATGAACCTTGTTTTGAGCCAAATAGCTCAATTAGCTAATAAATCAGTCTTCCTTAAGACCAAATTGATTCATATTGGCCTCAAAATCCACATGCAGCCTCTCCTATTTTTGTTGATTAAGTGCAACCAATGCTCTCATCTTTGTGCTGGCTCCAACCTTTCTCCCAATGGGTTCGCCTTTATCCATTTCATCTTTCCTATCACTTTATAAGTCATCAGAATTGTCCATATTCTTGTTAAGACAAAAATTATTGTCAGATAAGGAAATAAATTGAAATTAAATGAATAGAATAAACTAAATAGAATTTAAACAAAAAGCACACGGTACTATTTTCTAACTTAAGGTCTTACTTTATATAGTTTCTATTGGAAATTGTGCCTAAAGGGCCAATCATTGTACTTTAAACATTATTAATTTAATGAAATTTCTCCATTCTGTTATCATATTATTTGCATATTAACTATGATAATTGTATCCTTGGATAAATCATAATTATTATCCTAAAATGTCCCTGGTCAGTTATCTATGCGGGAGGAAAGATGAAATAAGACTAGTATGACTTTAATAAGATATGGAGATATGAATCAAAGTCTTAGGCACTTGTAAGAGTACAAGGTGCTGGACCGACCCACTATAAGAAAGCTACATGGATTAAGTCATAAGCTTTTCTCATGTATAACCACGTCCCAATGCCCTTAGACCTGAGGTCATCATGGATTCCTACATGAGAGTTGCTAAGCTTTGAACTAGTCAAAAGTCACTTTTGACCAGGTGATGATAAAGGCTATGATCGGGCTTAGTAGTTTTTCATGCAGAGGAATATAAATGATCAAGATGGAATTTGTCCCTCACATTAGTAGAGAGATATTACTGGGCCTCCTCGATGAGTGAGTCTAAGAAATGTATAGCCATACTACGATGGAAAGAGTTTCCTTTTCTATTGTCAAGCTACTCTGGAATCAAGAAAGTAATGGTCAGGAACAAGAGGATGACATTATCCATGCCTTATCCTTTATGGATATATCATGTGACAAAAGGGACGTGACATGGTTGTATGATAGGTTGCATTGTGATAACGATCCTCATATGAATTGGGTAGTCATAATGTCTTGCTAGAGGCTGCTTGTGACTTTTGGGTTAGTACAGTTATTGGCCCACTGCCAACTTCATATGGGCCTACAGGGTCGCACACAAGAATGGTCCAATATGAGATAATGTTTAATTTAGGGTGGACGTATTTTATATTTATATATATAATATAAAATTTGTTAATAATATTATATAGATATATATTTTCAACATACATATCTGATATATATGTGTGTGTGTGTGTATATATATTATATGATATTATTATATTGTGTTAGTTTTAAATTTAATCTATTAAGATATATTAAATTTAATAACTAATATGATAGAGATATAGTATCTCAGATTTAATTTATGAAGATAACTTAAATCTAATAGCTCTTTATTTGGATGAAATAAATAGGTTAAATTAAAACTTTTGGACAGTTTTAATTTAAACTGAATTTATTTAATTAGCTCATCAAGATAATTAATTGTTAATTAATTTCAAAATTAATGAAGACTAATTTTGAAATTCGAATATAGCCCTCATAGGTTATAAACTTGATAGAGCAGATATACTCATACATGCATGAGAATTCAGAGCTGCAAGGGAAACCCTAGGAGACATTTGGAGGCACTAGCACGTAGTCTCTGTTGGAGAGCATTCGTGTGGATACCGGTAGAGGGAGCGGACCTGAGGTGTTGGCTCCAAGAGATTGTGAAAACCCTAAGTTGAAAAAGGTACGAATCTTTCTGACTCCATTTAAACGCCTTTGAAAGATCCTCGATTAGGGTCGGTAAAAAATTTTAAAAATTCTTCCGTTGTGCCTACCGATCCTAATAGTTTCCCAGATTTATTCACAATGATCATTTCGTGTAGCATATTCTTTATCATCTACCAATTCTACTTCACTTGCTCAAGGTGGATTGTTGTGAAAGGTGGTGTGTTGTCAAGGTTGAAGGTTGGATTTCCATACTTCTATTTTTTACTTTGAAGTGCAATGAGCATTTTTTTATTTGCAGGATTTATGACATAAAACACTTATTTCACCTAGCTTGTTAGAATGAGGGACTCTTCTCTATAACCAAGTCTTCAAAGATCAACTAAGACAAATCCAAGTTATTGATCTATTACCAAAACATTATTGCTAACCAACTTATATTTGAATCAAGCAACTCTGAGCTTATTTTAAGTAATATTCCATATTTATTCAATAACTCCACAATAGATCATGGATGCTGATATAAGGTTTTTGTCTTTTGAACTGGAAAAGTGCATGGCTTCAGCTTCTACCATCACCCCACTATTTTGCATGGTACTTCTATCATCTTGGTCTTTTATGTAGAAAGAATACCCATTTATATCATAACTAGTCCAAGTAATGACAAGAAATGAAGGGCCCTAACCTAGCTACTCAATTGTCTCAGACACAATGGTCTCATGCAAAACGTTTTCCTTGAACCACTCTATGAATGTATTGTTTTGCTCAATCGCTATCTGTTGGATCCCATATGTGTAACGCCCCAAATTATGATTAAGGGCTAATTACAATTCTTGTGAATGATTATGTGGATTAATGTGGATTTGAGATCCGAATTATTATTAGAAATGCCCAACACCTTGTATTTTAGCATAATTATGTGATGAAATAATTATTGGGCTAAAATAAGGGTAAATGGCGCATAGAGAAGAGGAAAAGAATTAAATATGTGTTGTATGGCAATTTTAATTAATATGCCATAATTGTTGGGAAAATTGAAAGAATGGCTCTAAATTAGTGATTAATAGAAGAGATTAATTAATAATTAAGAGAAATGAGATATGTAACTAAATGGCTAATGGAGGGATTAGAGTAACTAATTAGTTACTTGCTTTATGAAAGCCAATGTGGTGGAGACATGTGGCAAGCTTATGTGAAGAGAGAGGGTGTGTGAAAAGTCAAAACTCAATAAAAAAATGGTTTTCCCTCTCTCCTCTTCCCTCCAATCCAGCTGCACAAGCATGGGAGGGGGAAACATCATCATTTCACCTTCTTTAATCTCTCATCCCATCCCTTCTCTCTCTAAATTCGTCCTCCATTGTTGCCCTAGATAGAGGAAGAAAAGCTTTGATTTTAAGGTAAGTTAATGACCTATAATGCCAAAACTCTCTTCTATAAAGTTGTTCCTTGTGTTGAGAGCTTCAATTTCATGGTTTTAGATTTGTCATTTGGTGGTGTTTGAGATCTCATGAAATTATGGACTTAGATGAATCTAGGAACTTCTTTGGGAAAGTTGTTAAGGTAAGTGAAAGCTTCAATTTCATATAAATTTTGCGGCCATTGGTTGGGCCTTGAATTTCTGGAATTTTAGCCCTAATTTTCTTGATTTTGGGTTATGGGGGAGTATGGTATGTTGTTGTCATGGAATTGGTGCCTTGTTTAGTGTTTTGCAGTGATAGAATTGCATTGAAGCTTAAAAGTGAAGTTTAGCCTCTTTTATGTTGGTTTTGTGGTTTGGTTAAAATAAGGCATGTTGATAGATTGCGATTTTGGTCATTTTGAGGTCACCATTGTGTTCCTTGTGAAAATTTATGTGGGAATAGGCTTGATTGTTAATTTTGGAGTCATGGGACACTTTGGTAGAAAATTGGAAAATCTGTCCCTTGGAACTCTGTTCTGAGCAGTTTATTTGTGTGGACGTTTTGAATGAACAAATGATTTCATAAAATTTTGAAACTTTCTAGTCTTAAAGTTCACATCCCAAGCTTCAAAATTGACATATATTTTGTGTCATTTCGTTTAGTATTCTGGGAGATATGATTGTCCAAAGTTTGGGATGGAAACAGAACTCTTTTGGGGTAGTGTTGAGTTTTGTGTAATTCTGGAATTTTGTGGTGATTTCCATTAATGGTACATATTTTTCCTAGAAATAGGACTTAAGTACCTTTCATTTGGCTTTGGAATCACCTTGTTTCGATGTTTTTAGAATTATTTATGAATTTTGGAAGTTCAGCTAAGAATCAGGAAATTTCTTGGCCGCGGCCCAAGGTGGCTGGCCGCGGCCCAACCCTTTCTGACCTGATTCTGGCTGTGGCCCATGGGTGGCTGGCAGCAGGCCAGTGAGCTTCTGACCATATTTTGTCCGTGGCCCAAGGAATGGCTGGCCGCAACCAACCCCTGTGTTCCAGCACTTTGAGTTTTCGAAAGGAGATCTCTAACCATTGTTTCCCAACCTTTTAGGGCTTTTATTAGAGGCATTTGTGGCCTCTTAAGGGTCAATTATGATAACCAAATTTAAGTGTTATGAAAATGAGAATTTGGAAAAGAGAATGATCCTATGTCCTTGATTTGGTTATAGGGTCAGATATTCGCCCTGATCATGATTTGATATATGCTCGGATCACGAGTAGCCGATGCTGGAGCATACATGGAAAGAATAAGTGTAGGGAACTTACCTCTCCTGCATGTATTGATATTTATGTTTATGTATTGATGCATGTTATTGCTTTGCTTGATTATGTGAAACATATATGAATGACTGAAGCTCTGTTTCTATTTATGATATGGCCATGAGTATGCTATTGAAACATTGAGCATGCGAATATATCATTATGTGAGGACGAGTTATTGTGATGCAAGCATTCATGCATTAAACACTTATCTTGCATGCATATTGGTATCTGTTTCCTATTGGGATTCTCTAGAATCTCACCCTCCCCTACCAACATTTTAGACAGGACAAGTGGCTCGAGGAAGGAGTAAGCGACTAGGGGTGGCGAGAATCCCTTATGGGCATTTGGATCTGGCAGTTGGTTATCATTGCTATTTGGGATAATGGTAGTTGATTTGGATGTATTTAGAATTGTATATGTTCGGATGATAGATTATAATGTATAACTGGATATTGGATTAAGTATTGTGTAATCCCCATTTGAGAGAAATTGTAAAGGGTGTATGTGCCCTACGTACCTTTAGTGAAGATATGAACCCGGAATTGCCGGGATTGTTATTGTGCACTCTGATATATTATAAATGTTAATTATCTTCACAATGTAATTGTATTCAAAATTTGAATATGAGACTAGGTTAAAGTGTTTGTTAAAGAAATTTGTGAAAACCCTATCTTAAGGATAGGGAATGTAAACATTATTTGATTATTATTGGTATCTATTTCACTCTAATGTTGTATTTCGGATATAATTACGGAAGGGGTTACAATATGTATTGATGATAACAAAGATTGGATCAATGATATAAAAGGACTTGATGACAAACAAATGAATTTGAACAAAGTGGCAAAACATTACTTGAAGTAATCAGTAAATTCTGTGAAGGCTTACTCGAGTGACTACTCGAGTAAGGGAAACTGTTAATCAAGTAAGCACTCGAGTAATCACAGAGAATTTCATCCAAAGAAGCAATGCTAAAATTTGGAAGAAGTTACTCGAGGGACCACTTGAGTAATCTACAAACTTATATAAGCCATTACTCGAGTAGCCACTCGAGTAACACATGAGAAAAGGCTTTACTCGAGTAGCCACTCGAGTAACACATGAGAAAAGGCTTTACTCGAGTAGCCACTCGAGTAACCAAGGCAAAAATCTTCGAGTGACTCTCAGCCAAGAAATGCACCAATTTACTCAAGTAAGCACTCGAGTAACCATATGAGAAAAAGGCACAACTCGAGGGAGCACTCTAGTAATCTGAGGAGTTATTTGATCCATTACTTGAGGGATTACTTGAGTAACTTCTAAAGAAAATACATGGCCACTCGAGTAACCAGTCGAGTAATCAGATTACCAGAGTCAACACCTGAGTAACTTGTGTAGGAAAGATATGGCCACTCGATTAGCCACTCGAGTAATCAGGTATTTTCAAGGTTTGTGATGTATTACACTCATAGTCTTACCCGAGTAATATCTTATAAAAAATATTGAATTACTCACTGTCATATTTTTGATAGGTTTACTTGAGGGACTACTCGAGTCATGAGAATGATCACTCGAGTAAGGCAGTCCAGAAATTATGTTTTGAATCTAATGTTTATTGATTTGTTATCTATTTGATGAACTCTTCATTGCATTGGTATCTTAAGTACATTTGTAGAGAAACATTGAAGAGATCATGCAAGAAGAGTAAAGTCAAATAAAGTGTCTGAGATATCACCTACCACTACCTACCGCAAATGGATAGTTTTCAAATTTAAAGAATAGTCAACCGTTGCTACTTGACTCTAACGGACATGTTTGAATTGCTTCCAGCAGACACAACAGATTATCTATATATATATGGAGCATTCAAAGAGTAGAACACAAGAACTGAGAACACACAAATATGCACTGATCAACACACTCTTAGTGCTTTGTTTTCTTAGACTCATTCATTGTACTTCAGTGATTATATATTTGCTCTGTGAGAGAGTTTTTCATTGTAAACTCAATATTTGTTATTGAGATAACTTAAGGTTGTGGAACATTGAGTTGGGGATTTGATTACAACATGTAAGGGGGAGCGAGTGTCCAGGTGAAGGAACTTGCTGTGTACTGAGGTGCCAAGAACCCACTAAATCTTGGAAAATATAGTGAAACTCCCAGAGATGCTCTGAAGACTGGACGTAGGTCAAAGTAGTTATGGCTAAACCAGTATAACTTCTGGTGTATACTTCGGTGATATTTCTCTTTGCTCTCAACTACTTTAAATATTCAATTAATTTACTTATAGCCAATGAAATTTCTGGCATCACCCAATTCAGTCCCCTCTTGGGTGAAACGTTTGCACTAACATTTGGTATCAGAGCGTAGGTCTTCTTGTTAAGGTTTAACAGCCTAAGAAGGATCCAATGGCAAGCATAGGTGAAGGCATTCTTCCCGACGAAGCTTCTATCACAAGACCTCCGCGTTTAAATGGCGAACACTTCTCATTTTGGAAAGCAAAGTTTAGAGTCTTCATAATGGCTACTGAATATGGGTTATGGGATATGATTGAGAGTAGAAACTACAAACCTGAAAAGATTATAGATTCACAAAGAGTTCCCAGGATACCAGCAGAATATGATGAGAATGACAAGAAACTCATTACACTCAATAGCAAAGCAATTCTAATGATTCAAAGTGCCTTGAGTCAAAATGAGTATTTCAGAATCTGCACACTCCCAACAGATAAAGAAATGTGGGAAGCCTTGAAAATAGCCCATGAAGGAACTTCAGGAATAAAAGAAAACCAGATCAATACTCTGGTTACTGAGTTTGATTTACTCCAAATGAAATCAGGTAAGTTGATAGCTGAATTTGAACATAGATATACTCACCTTGTTAATCAACTTGTAGCACTTGGAAAAGTCTATGATCAACATACCTAAGTATGAAAGATTTTAAATATTCTTTATAAAGATTGGGAGGCAAAAGTCAATGCAATTGAGGAAGCAAAAGGTGATCAATGCGATTGGTTGCTTCTCTATATGGAAGCCTTTCTAAATATGAAAGCAAATTAAAGTTCAAACGAGAACTAGATGATATTAGTGACAAGAGGAAAAGAGGTCTAGCACTGAAAGCAAAAGAAGAAGAACAAGATGAAGATGAAGAGCTTGATGATGATGAAATGGGCCTAATCATAAAATGATTCAGAAAGTTTTACAAGAAAGGCCAAGGATTCAAAAACTTTCAGAAAGGAGGAACAAGTAATAAAGAGTACATCATTTGCTATGAATGTGGAAAGCCAAGACATTTCAAATCAGAATGCCAAGAACTGATTCAGAAGAATAAAGAAAAGAGAAAAGGAAAATTCTACAACAAGAAGAAAGCCTTTGTATCTGCCATAAGGGGAGTTAGTTCTTCTGATCAAGAAAGCGATGAAGAGGAAGTAGCCAATATCTGTCTAGTTGCTCAAGATGAAACATAAGAAGAGGTAACTAATTCTAGTCCTATCTATGATGAATTGCTTTCAGAATATTATGCTCTACATTCTGAATTCATCAAAGTAGTTAAAGAACTAGTTGTTTTCAAAAAAGAAAAACAAAGCTCTTGAAGTGGAACTTAAAGAGAATTTTGAAAAGGATTGTGAAAATTATACTTCTTTGAAAAGGAAAAACACTGATCTTACTAAGTCTCTTAAAAAATTCACTAAAGGAAGTGAAATGCTAAATGTGATTCTAAAAGCTCAACGATTTGTAAATGATCGATATGGAATTGGATATGATCCAAAATCAGACAAAAGGAAAGGAATAAAGAAATCAGTAGGTAAATCATACTTAAATTACTTTCAGCATTCTATGCATACATCAAATCCTTTTGCTCAATGTAATTGCTGTAACAAAACAGGTCATTATACTTTATCATGCGTTCATAGGAAGAAAGGAAATATAAGAACCTACAAATGGGTACCTAAAGGTTCATATGTTCCAAAAACATTTTGTACTATCCCAAAAGGACCCAAAAAGATGTGGGTACCTAAGACTTAATCATATCTGATTGCATATATGTCTTAAAGCATCCAAAAACAACAAGTGGTACATAGACAGTAGATGCTCTAGACATATGACCGGTGATTTCAAAAGTTTTACCATATTGCAACCTAAGGAAGGTGGAAAGGTAAAATTTAGAGGAAATCAATCCGGAAAAATAGCAAGAATTGGTGAAATCAAAAACGACAAAGGAATACAAGTCATAGATGTATATTACGTTGAAGGCTTGTGTCATAATTTGCTGAGCGTAAGTCAAAGTACAGATAAAGACAACTGGATAATATTTGATTTAGAGGAATGTCTGATTGTCAAGAAGAAAGACTTACAACTTGTTAAGAAAAATATCAAGGCAAAGCTCTGAGCAAGAAGGGAAGGTAACTACTATACACTTGATATCAATAGAAATAACTCTGAAAATTGTTTTCTAAGTAATGCCGATGAAAGTTGATTATGGCATAAGAGACTAGCTCATCTCAACATGCATCAACTAGGCAAACTACTCAAAAAGGATTTAGTTATTGGATTACCCAAAGTAAGTTTCAAAACTGATTTAATTTCTGACACATGTCAAAAGGGTAAACAAACCAAATCATATTTCAAATCAAAAAATGAAATTACAACAAATCGACCACTTCAATTGATACATATGGATTTAGTTAGTCCGGCAAGAATTAAAAGCCTTGGTGGCAACTTATATTCATTGGTCATTATTGATAATTTCTCTAGATTTACATGGACTATTTTTCTGTCATCAAAGGATGAAACCTTTACAGAATTCATTGTTTTTGCCAAGAAAGTGCAAAATGAGAAAGGTATGTCTATTACAGGTATAAGGACAGATCACAGTGGAGAATTTGAAAATCAAGCCTTTAAAGAATATTGTGATACTAATGGCATTGATCACAATTTCTCTGCTCTAAGGACACCACAACAAAATGGAGTCTTGGAATGTAAGAATAGAGTGCTTACTGAAATGGCTAGAGCAATGTTGAATGAAAAGAACATGTCTCATGTTTTCTGGGCTGATGCAAAAAGTACATTATGCTATATTTCAAATAGAGCCTACATTAGAACAAAACTTGGAATGACACCATACACGCTATTCAAAGGAAGGAAGCCGAATCTTGCTAATTTACACATCTTTAGTTGTAAGTGTTTCATTCATAATAATGGTAACGATAACTTAGGAAAATTTGATTCAAGATCAGATGAAGGAATTTTCCTAGGCTATTCTAACCGAAATAAAGCATACAAAATTTTCAATAAAAGAACATGTGTTGTTGAAGAATCAATTCACGTTGTATTTGATGAATTTGAATCCTCTGACAAAACCATTGATGATGAGCTGGAAGTTGTTTTAAATCAAGAAAATGGTCAATCTATTTCTAAATCTCTTATTCCAGAAGTTGATCAAACCAAGGAAAAAGATCAGTCACTAGGTCAACCTAAAGCCTGGAAATACAATAGGAGTCATCCCCTAGATCAAGTCATATGAGATGTGAATGAAGGAGTCAAAACTAGAAATAGAATTTTCAATGAAGTAAGCTTTTCTGCATTCATCTCTAAGATTAAACCTTCGAACATTGACAAAGCTCTATCAGACAATGATTGGGTTCTAGCAATGCAAGAAGAACTAAATCAATTTGAAAGAAATAAAGTTTGGGATTTGGTGCCCTGATCCAATGATCATCCGATCATTGGCTCTAAATGGGTATTCAAGAACAACTTGATGAATCCGCAATTATTGTCAGAAACAAGGCAAGATTGGTGGCCAAAGGCTATAATCAGGAACAAGGAATTGATTATGAGGAAACGTATGCTTTAGTGGCTAGATTGGAAGCTATACGTGTACTCTTAGCCTTTGCATGCATCAAAGGATTTAAACTCTATCAAATGGATGTAAAGAGTGCATTTCTAAATGGCTACATTATGGTAGAAGTATATGTAGAGCAACCTCCAGGTTTTGAAGATGTAACCCAACCTGACCATGTTTTCAAACTCAAAAAGGCTTTATATGGTTAAAACAAGCTCCTAGAGCATGGTACGAGAGGCTCAGTAAATTTCTTATTGATCAAGGTTTTGTACGAGGAAAAGTTGATACAACACTTTTTACAAAACGAAAACGTGATGATATATTAATTGTGCAAATATATGTTGATGATATAGTTTTTGGTTCTACTAACGAAACTATATGCAAAGAATTTTCTGAGATAATGCAAGGGGAGTTTGAGATGTCAATAATGGGAGAATTAAATTTCTTTCTCGGTTTGCAAATCAAACAAAGAAAGAATGGAATCTTCATATCTCAAACAAAATATTTGAAAGAGCTATTGAAGAAGTATGGATTGGATGAAGCAAATGGAATGGACACACCCATAAGCTCAACCAAATTGCTTGATGCGGATGTCAAGGGAAAAGATTACAATATCACAAAATATAGGGGAATGATTGGATCATTACTATATCTCACTATAAGCAGACCTGACATTCAATTTAGTATGGGTATGTGTGCAAGATATCAATCATCACCAAAAGAGTCACATGCTGAAACCGTCAAACGTATCTTTCGATATCTTGCTGACACACAAGAATTAGGTCTATGGTATCCCAAAGGAAGAAGTGAATATCTAGTTGCTTACTCAGATCTGATCATGGAGGATACAAGACGGATAGAAAGAGCACAAGTGGACAAGGCCAATTTCTTGGAGGCTCACTTGTATCTTGGTTTAGCAAGAAACAAACTACAGTGTCTCTTTTGTCAACAGAAGCTGAGTATGTTGCAGTATCAAGTTGTTGTGCACAAGTAATATGGCTAAAGCAACAACTCCAGGATCTTGGTATTTATTTGAAAGAAACACTAATACACTGTGACAATACTAGCATGATAAGCTTGGCAAAGAATCCTATTCAACATTCCAGAATCAAGCATATTGATGTTAGATATCACTTCATCAGAGATTATGTTTCTAATCGAATGTTTATCGATTTGTTATATATATGATTAACTCTTTATTGCATTAGTATCCTAAGTACATTTATAGAGAAACATTGAAGAGATCATGCAAGAAGAGCAAACTCAAATAAAGTGTCCGAGATATCACCTACCACTACCTACCGCGAATGGATAGTTTTCAAATTTGACGAATGGTCAACCTTTACTACCCGACTTTAACAGACATGTTTGAATTGCTTCCAACGGACAATACAAATTATCTATATATATGGAGCATTCAAAGAGCATAACACAAGAACTGAGAACACACGAACATACACTAATCAACACTCTCTTAGTGCTTTGTTTTCTTATACTCATTCATTGTACTTCAGTGATTATATATTTGCTCTGTGAGAGAGTTTTTCATTACAAACTCAATATTTGTTATTGAGACAACTTAAGGTTGTGGAACCTTGAGTTGGGGATTTGATTACAAAATGTAAGGGGGATCGAGTGTCCAAGTGAAGGAACTTGCTGTGTACTGAGGTGCCAAGAACCCACTGATTCTTGGAGAATATAGTAAAACTCTCAGAGACGCTCTGAGGACTGGACATAGGTCAAAGTGGTTATGGCCGAACCAGTATAACTCCCGGTGTACACTTCGGTGATATTTCTCTTTGCTCTCAACTGCTTTAAATATTCAGTTAATTTACTTATACGCAACGAAATTTATGGCATCACCCAATTCACCCCCTCTTGGGTGAAATGCCTGCACTAACACTATCTACATATCATTCTTCCTTGGATTTATATTCTTCAAACTTGTTTTGTATTCACCTATATAGTTGAACTTCTTCCATATTATTCAAGATATACAAGTGTGCTTGTAAAACCTCTTTACGAGGCAAACTCTTCAATTTAAGTGCTTATGTTCCCTTGCTTCTCCCCTCTTCATGCGAAGATTGTGTCTTTGTGTTCTCTGATAGATAATCTTTACAAAAGTTCATAGCCTATTCAACTACATATCTTTCAACTATTGATGCTTTAAGTCTATAAGGATTTTTAAAATACCCTTTTAAGATCTTCATGTATTGCTTGAAAGGGTACATCCACCTTAGGTACATCCCTTACCAAATGAACTATCAAAATGCACCATTTTATCAAAAAATAAAGGAGGAAAATGCATCTCTAGTTAGGACAAAATAATATAACCCTTATTTTCCAATTCATCTAACTTTTTAGTGTCAATGACTTTGTTATATATATCATTAAGGAAAACACACAATCTCATTTTAGTGGTTCACACTTCATCTTTCATAATACCTCTAATAGATGCTGGTAATAGTTGTTGCATCAACACATGATAATCATGGGGCTTCATTCCTACTAACTTCAAATCATATATTAAGACACACCTTCTCACATTAGCAGAATACCCTTGTAGCACCTTAATGTCATACAAACACCCACACAAACTTTTTTTCTCTGCTTTTGATATCTGCTGCTAGCTCAATGTATGCCCTCCTACCATTATCTTATAGTTATGGATGTAACTATTCTCATATTCCCATATCAATAAGGTCTAGTCTAGCAGTAATTCCATCCCTAGTCTTTCCTTGTATATGCAAAATCATACTGGCAAGGCTATCATAAATGTTTTTCTCCACATGTATCACATTAATACTATGTCTCACATCAAGATTGTGCTAATATGGAAGATCAAAGAAAATTGATCTCTTCTTTTATATGTTCTTCTCAGCTGCAATCCTCTAATTATTACTAAAGATGACATTGATATGTTCCACCCAATTATAACCTTCATCTCCAGTTAATGCCTTTAGAGCTAGTCCATTCTCCTATAACCCGTTAAAACGCTTTCTTAACCTATGATAAGGGTAGAATCGATGAAGAAACCTCATGTAACTAAGGTAGACCATTTTTTTATGCTTAAGTTAATGGAAGTGTGTGTCTGCTTCACATATCGAACATCTTTATGCCCCTTCATACTATACCTTGACAAATTTCTGTATGCAAGGAAATCGTTTATCGTGGTGAAAGTCATTGCACGTAGCTTGAAGGACTCATTATATGCATCAAACACATCTATGCCTTTCTCCCACAACTTCTTCAAGTCTTCAATCAAAGGTGCCAAGTAGACATAGATATCGTTCCCAAGTTATTTTGGTCCAGAAATCAACATAAAAGCACCATATAATTGAGTTTCATACATAACCAAGGAGGTAAGTTGTATATTACAAGGAGAACTGGCCACACATTATATGTACTAGTAAAAGTTCGATACGGATTAATTCCATCTGTACAAAACCAAGCCAAAGGTTTCTTGACTCGCTACCAAATTGAGCGAACATTTCATCTATTTTCTTCCATTGTAGAGAGTCTACCGAGCACTGAAGATATTTTCCATCAGATATTATAATGCCATCTCAACTTCTTTATTTTTGTTGCACTCACAACCAATGATTAAACCGCGGTATTATTGGAAGATACCATAACACCTTTAAAGGTTGCCTTTTAGTTGTCCCATTGCCACAACCACCATGTTTCCTCACTTTGTATCGTGAAGTTTTACAATTATGACACTCACTAAGACTATCATACTCCTTTTTGTACAATATGCAGTCATTAGGGCAAGCGTGTATCTTTTTATACTCCATACCCATCATAGACAAGATTTTCTTGGCCTCATACAAATGATTTGGAAGTACATTATCGTTTAGAAATATATTATATAACAATTCAAGAAGCAATGTGAAACTACTATCAATCCACCAACAAGTTGCCTTTAAGTTGACCAAATTCAATGTTCCTGTCAGTCATGTGTACTTACACCTAGGGTATAATGGTGCCTCTGCATTACTCTGCAAGCCATCATATTCATGTGATTGCATAAAGGATTTTACCTCAATATCTTGAATCATTTTCTCCATTCTATCTTCATCTATGACATCCATTGCTTCCTTCTTATGCAACAGATAATCAGTTACTTCCTCACTATGCCATATCCACCTTGTATATCAAAGATTTATTCCATCGCAAAGTAGATGATCCCTTATAACATCAACATCCCATCGACTCTCATCTAAACAATTGACACAAGGACAAATATACATCCCTTTTTTTGAAGGAGCATTCCTTCTAGCAAAATCAATAAACTCTTCCACTCTATTCTCATATTATTTACTAGTTCTTATAGCATTCATCCAACTATGATCCATTTTATTGCCACCTAAGCCATTTCCAACAACACTCAAGTTAATAACAATTGTCAAAGATGGGATTGCCTTTTATTATTTTTTAAAAAAATTTGGCAGCTTGTCCCCTTAAAAGTGAGACATCTCAAAATTTCAATAACAAATCATTTTAGCTTAATTTAAAAAAAAACTAACTAATTGAGATAATTTAGGACAATATTAGCAATTTAATCCAACAATTTCATTAAAGAAATGAAACTTTGTTCATTAAATTTTGAAGTAAAATTACAAACATGTTTTTCATTTAGTTTTCCATTACCAATCAACCTTTACGTTTGTTTTAAAAACATAAAAATATTTTTTATAAAAAAACAAGCTCTACAAGCCCAACTACTCATGAGTTTATCATCCTAATAATTATGTTTCACTTCATTTCTGATTATCTCAACTTGACTAAGATGTCTAGCCAATATAATGGCGGTTTTATATTTTAATTAAAGTGTTTTACTAATTTATCATTCTTCATTTTATTGTTAACTTATATTATAAAGTCTTACACTACAAACTCAACTACTCAAGATTTAATTTACCTAAATTTACTCCCTGCATATACTATTATCATTATTTTACTAAATTTATTACCATTAATTTAAATTAGAATAACTTACTCCCTGCGTACACTTTTTAAGGGATTTTTTATCTATGTAAATGTAAGAAATTAGGAAAAAAATTGAACACATAATAAAGTAAAGAGAGATAAAAGTCAAATAAAACCTTACCTTTTGGCGGCAATAGGAGAGGGAGGAGGGACTAAGAGAGAGTAACGTTGAGGCAAGAGACCAATGCATCAAGAGAGTAATGGTGGAAGGAAGAGCTTCGAGAGACCAATGGCATCAAGAGAGAGTGACGGAAAGGAAGGAGGAGCTTCAAGAGTAAGGAGTGATGAACTAGCTTTTTTAAGAGAGAAGTGATGAGAGTGATCACTATGTTAAACATGAGAGTGAAGGAGGATTTGAAAAGAGAAGTGCGAGAGTTTAAGAGAGAAGAAGTGACGAGAGTGATCAGCTGAAGAGAGAAGAAGTGAGGGAGTTGCGAGAGGTTCAGTTAGTCAATTTTAATTGACATACACTAGCAGTAGGGCACTTTAGGCATCCCTAAAGTGAATTAGGATGCCTAAATTTTCTTTTAGGCATCCCAATTGAAGTTTGGGATGTCTAAATCCAAACTTTAGGCATCCCAATCCAATTTAGGGATGCCTAAAGCTACCAGTTCATTCCTAAAATTGCAAAAAGGCCACCGATTTTTTTTTAACTTACCTATTTGATAAACGAACGTCCTTTAGGGTAGTAGAATATATATCTTGTAGTAGTGCATATAATTTAGCAAAGCAATTATATGCATCAATGCACAAGTATAAATATCAGGGATATGCAAAGTTAAGTAAGTTTACTACCTTTTGTCTTTATGTCGGCCTCCTCTTATTCCCTTTTCTTCCAACCATTGAAGTTTCATATAACTCTTTCCATTTCTTCTTCCTTGATCTCTCATAGCCCTAGATACATAATCACATTATGAGGTTAACTCATTAGAGCCATGAAAGCATATGTAATGGCTTGCTTTCCCTTACACAATCTTTAACTCTAATTTTTGGATTCTCAATCCAATCCTTCTGAAATTATTCTGCAAGGCTAATCCTTCACAATTTTGCATGTAGAATTCATTTCTAATATCAATATTAACAAAAACTCATTCATTCCTTATGAACCAGGCTTGGCTAACACCTGAGGATTTTTGGGCCAAAAATCCGATTTGCGATTCCGATGCTTCCAGAATCACTTTCTCACCTTTATCCTACACAAATTTTCATTCTAAACTCATTGGAAGCATCAAAATCATCAAAATCACATTTCTTCCTAGTGTTCTTGGTCTAGCCAAAATTCATCATGAACACAACAAGGCGATTTTGACAAACCTTAACAACAAGACTCTTCTTGTATCATACTTAAGCCCTAATGAATCACATGTTCATGCTCATAAGATCAATTAAACACCAAAAATTAGGCAGCACCATAATCTCATAAAAACTTCAGTAAAACCTCATAATATTATACTCAAATCAGAGCTTACTCTTACCTCTATCCAATGCTATAGCCCACTCATGATTTGGTAGCATATACTCTATAGAGTCGAGGCAGCATTAAACTCATCTGTTTGAGAATTTGGAACTATAGTAATATAGCCCTCGATGAGTGCTTCAAGATTTTTCAAGGCTCAATCGACCAGAAACGTGATTTTGATGGTGAAAATCACTCAAGAACACTTTAGTTCTTTAAGAACTCTTTAACTTCTCTCCCCTTTATTTTTCTCTATTTTTCTCCCTCTTGGATGAAATTGAGAACTGTAAGGGAGTGTTGGATTTATTTAATTCTTGGGGTGCTAGGCGCTCCTTTTTCTTAGGGTGCCAGACCCTCTTTTTTAAACTCAGCCTCATCTTTCTTTCATATGTCTGGGTGTCCTAAAGAGCTAGGGAAAGAAGGTCTGGTGATTTCCTCTGGCCTTCACGTTTGGGGTTAGGGAAAGTCGGACACTTGACCAGATCAGGGACCGGTGAGTTGTCTCAACTTTTTAGACACGTCTTGTAACACCTATGTTACATACCCCTTTAGTTACGTATTAGAAGCATTATTCTTCAATTACTTAGGGCTTAACTACTTATTCAAGACTATAAGCCGTTATTCTTACTGATGAAATATTATAGTTTCATTCTTAAAATTTATTGTTAGATTCATTGACCCTGATTTCCGTTCAATTCTATTATGCGTATTCATACATATTTATAAGTACAAATATTTTACATATAATAAAAATAAATACACTTGAATCTTCAATTCTTCATCATTCTTCTTTCTATTTCATCTTCAAGCATTCTTCTCTTTCGTATTCATGTACCTATATGGGTAGTAGGGGAGGGTAAGGTTCGGGGGAATCTCAGTAGCAAACAATATTAACAATGCATGCAAGATGAATGCTAGTGCAAGATATGCTTGCCTTACATTGACTCATGTTAACATAATAACATTTCTGCATACTCAATGTTTCATGAAACATTCTTATGGCCACATTATAAACATAAACAGAGTTTCATGCATGCATACATGCTTCACATAATCAAGCAAAGCAATACCACACATCAATACACAACATACACATCAAATACATACAAATTAAGTAAGTTTACTACCTTGTGGACTGATTTTCTTCCTCTATTTCCTCTTCTTCTAACCATCAGAGTTGCTTGAAGCATCTTGCTCTCTCTTCTTTCCTGACTTCTCATGGCGCTAAACATAAAGTCATATTATTAGAGCCATGACAAATGAATACCTAATGGGGCTACCATAGCCTCATATGCTTACTTTCATCCTTAGAGTTTACATTTATTACATTTGGCCCCCTTTTTCTTAAATTCGCATGGTAGCTAAAAGTTGTCAGCATTTTGAGCAAACTTTGAAAAATCATAATTAATTCAATAGAACGTCAATTTGGGTGGTTCAAAGCTCTTTGAGTCTATTTTCCAAGAAAAATATTACTCAGAGCCAATTCTAAACACAAAACTCCATAACTATGACTAAAGCCTCACTGCCATAGAATTCATTCCAAATTGAATGCCTAACTTCAATAATTCATAATTCCTAGTATGCTAATCCAAATTTCACAAATGACCTATCCAATTAAATCTTGATATGTGTACTTTCATTTTGGAAAGTTTCATGGCTATTGGACAACATTCTATTATTAAAAAACACAGCACATTCAGACTATTACGCAGGAAACCCTAATTGGCAGCACATTCTAGTTTTTGGATTTCAAATCTATCCTTTCTAAAATCATACCAACAACCTATCCCTATACAATTTTGCCAAAGTTATCCATTGGAGACCTCAAAAATAGAAAAATCATACTCCTTCATTCTTATTCTGACAAAATATTAGGGCACAAAGATATAATTTACCAATTCACAATTTATTTAACAAACTAGGTACATATGCCTCCCTAACATCATATAACCACATGTATATGATCAAAGTATGATGAAACCCTAAAAACCCTAAATGAATGAAAAAAGGGCAATAAGAACAAGTCCTAAAACTTCATCCAAACAACAAAATATATAGCTCAAAAGGAAGTTCTTGCTCACCTCTTCCACTTTCCAAGCTCTTTCTTTGATTTTCCAACTTTAGCTCTTCTTTGACAACTCAAAACACCTCCTCTTGAAAATAAAAATATATATAATTGAATATCTTAAAGAGGAGAACAATGTTAAAGAAGAGAATTTCAGCTAGAAAGGTGATTAAGAAGGTGAAAATCAAGCTAGAGCATCTCACATTGCTTCTTGATCCTCTTTTTCTTTCCTTTTTCTTTTTTACTCCTTTTTCTCTATTTTTTCTCACTTGGACATCTTTTGGAGTATGAGAGGGAGTGAATAGCTGATTTTTTTCATTATGCTTCAGCCACTTTAATTGCTTGGATGAAGTTCACTCTAAGAGCCCAAGGAAATATGAGGTGTCGCACATGTATGGTGTCTTGAAAAGATTGTTTAGGTAATTAACTAGAGTTGGGTTGGCTTAAGTGAGTTAATATTTTATGTTTCCTTCCTCTTCTTTTACTTGACTACAATTACTCTTCTAAAAAAGGAGAGGAATTGTTGACCAAGGTATTCTTGAAATCTTGCCTCTTGGTCAAACTTTCTAAGGGAGAGATGTTCTCATACTATATGAATGTGTTGTGCCTGCCTATAGACATATTGGTCTAACAGGACTTAGGGTTTCATATGAAATGCCTCTGCTAGCCTAAAGACACATTGGTCCAACTAGACTTAGGCTTTCTTATTGAATACATATTAGGTCTAATGCCCTAAGGACATACTGGCCCAATAGGTCTTACTGCCTATCATATATATTCATAACACGAATATATTTGATGGCATACACATATGTGCAAAACTATTACATAAGATACGAGAGCAAGAGTTTACTTGACTGTTTCTATCTCGTCGAGCTTGTTCTTCCTTAATTCCTTTCTTCTTTCTTTCTTCTTGTAAACAGCACTGGAGCACCCTGTGGCAATACATTGAATCTATAAACCCTTTTGTTAAGGAAACCATTCTAAATATGGGACTCATTACAATCACTACTACAAAATATACATTCTACTACCTCGAAGGACATCCCCTTTTTGCAAAGGGAAGTAAAAAATAAAAGCGGTGGCATTTTTGTAAATATATCTAGCAGTTAGTTGCCTTAAGCATCCCAAATTGTAATTAGGATGACTAAAGACCCCAAAAAAAGGCTTTATATTTAGGATGCCTAAAGTAGGACTTTATGTGTCCCCAAAATTTTTGGGACACATAAAGCTAAACATAAGGGGATTTGGCATCTCTTTTTCAAAAAAGGGATGCCAAAAACCTTTTAAGTTTGCTTATTCCATGGCTCATTATAGGTTTGAATTTTCCACACTTTCTTTATCACCTTTTTCTTCTTTTTTACACAATCAACTTTTTCTTCATCAACTTTTTCTTTATAACCTTTTTTTATGCCAGTCTTCTCTCTCTGAAATCAATCTCCATGATCCCAACAAATCAGAAAATCCATAACCTCAATCTCATTCTCCATCGTTTTCATTTCTTCCCTAAAATTTGAGTTTTGGATGGTCCAACCTTCTCTCTGCCGATGAGCTCTTTTCGACAACGTCCTCCACTGGAGCCTCCAGGAGCTCAAGCTCCTCCACAGGTCCATATTTTATCTCCATATGAGCAACACACCAATACCTAGATTGGGTAAGCGCCAGTAGGCCGATGATGACACCTACCGCGATAGATGAGCAACCTTATCTCTATCGGTAAGCTCTTTTTTGACTGGGTTTCAGCTCTAAATGAGCAACCTCAATATGATAATTATTGTTGTTGCTACTAGTTGTGAAGTTTACAATCGCTATACTTCTTCTTCTTGTTTATTTTTGCCAAATATATGTAGACTTCTTCATCTTCTTTTTGTCAAATAATTAATATTGTCTATATTTATGATTTGGAGTTCATATACTAGATCTACAATTTTTGGTTTCAAAAAGTGTTTAGTCCATATCTATAATATAAATAATTCTTTTAAAAAAGAACCTTTAGACGTCCCTTTTTTAAAAAAGGGACATCAAAGTCTAAGCTGAGAGACTTTAGACGTCCCTTTTTAAAAAAGGGATGTCTAAAAAGACACTTTAGATGTCTCTTTTTGAATGGACGTTATTACCATAATTTACTACGTCCCTCTATTTTCAGACATTAAAAGGGCTAAAAACAAACATTAAAAGCTATTTTTATAGTAGTGAATGTACATACTCGAGAACTGATGAACGATAGCTTTACCTATGGTACTTTACTCGGCACCTGACTGGCATCTCCGGTTAGAACCCTTCGTTAGTAGCTCTCTCTGGTTGGCCGTCTCTTTATGAAAGTACCATTATAATGAGAACAAATCTATAGGAGAACCACACCTCAAAATTAACTGTTGGAATTGGAAAACTAAGGCTTTTTTTCTCTAGTAGTTCTGTATTTTGCTTCTTTAATTCCGTGACCTCATTTGGGGTCATTCTATATAGACTTTTGATATTGTTCCAACTCTAGGCAAAATTGCAAATTTTGCTTCCCTAACTAGGAGTATTCGACTTATACCTTTCAACACATTGTTCGTCGTCCACCAATTAACTCCTAATATAGCGTCAAGTTAGTGGAATGGAAGGTAGATTAATTCTTTCTAAGGGAATATTCTATGATCAAGATCTTTCCCTATGCTAGATTAGCTGCTTGCAACTTTCAAAAATCCCATACATTTAGCACATTCTAATACCTTAAATCATTCTAGGCCATTTCAAATTTTTAAGGAATTAGAACTTAACAATTGATTTGTGGGTTATGGTTTACTTGGTAACCTTTCTTTGGCTGTTGGATAGTCATCCAACTTTTAGGTTCATCTGTAACTCTAGAACCTCAACATCACATAGATAAGAAATCATTTTACTTCATTGTACCGAATAGGCATGCTAAAATCATGATCGATACTTCCTATTCTAACCTTCACTATATTCAAGAATATCCTCAAAACATTATTGAAAGTTCAACATTATCTACAAGGTTCAAACTTCAATCATGACACAAAACAATGGTGTAACCTATTTAACATTTCAACCAAGTATTATTTCAACTTAGATCAGATTTAAGCCAATCCTCAACCTTCAGTATCATAAGATTGGATTCTCTATAATCAATATACAGCACAATCACCATGCATCATGCATTACTATATATCACAAGTACATACTTTTATGCATTCTAACCTTTAGTCCATGGTTTCAAATTTCGATGGTACTTCCTAGAGTGTCATCTATCCTGGGTTCCAAATGTTGCTTGGAAGTTGAGAATGCGAATTTATCCCTAATTGACCTTTGCCCACTTATTTAACCATAACTTGAGCTCAAATATTGAAATATGGAGATTTTAGTTGTGTCTTCAAGTTAAAATCCAAAGCTACAACTTTCATGAAGATCAGATGTTGAAATTTCACTATCTTGAATGTCAAAATTAGGTAGCAATCAATAAGTTTGGCAGCCACAAGGTCAATGTTAGAGCCATAAGGTCAAGATGTATGCCAAATATTCTTGGAAATTTTTGCACCCCCTCCATTTATAAATAGAGAAGCTCAAGACATAAGGAAACACACAATCTTAGAGTTAATCTCATGTATTGTATTTGCTTCTTGCATGCCTCCTTTATGGAAGGCTTAGGCAGTCCTCTTTTATGGTTGATTAGGTTGCGACGTACATGGAAGGTTTACCTCCTATATGGAAGGCTAGATTTTTCTATTTTCATCCATCTTGTATTTGTAACTTTGTGTTTTAGAATTTAATAATTGAGTTTCATGAATTATTTATGAATTTTTAAATATATTTTGGTTTTATTTTTAATCAATAACAAGCTAAATTTTCATTTTCCTAGGGGGATGATGTAGCTTACTAATGATGGATTGAATCATAACTTATTAAATCTAGTTTTAATTTTTCCTTCATGATTGAGTTTTGATTATTATTCTTAATGTTGTTGATTGATTGGCCATCTTTTGAATGATTTCAATATGTATGTTGAGACTGAAAGGATATGCATGTGTATAAACCCTATAATTAAAACCATATCTTGCATATGAAATAGGAATATATTCATATAAGTTGTGTAGCCATAATAAGTTCCATAAATCTCAATGCATGATTAATTGCTTTAATTCATATAGGGATATATTGGATTGGCAATTAATTATTGAATTGCTAGACCTTAGAAGAGGCTAGTAATTAAATCAGGGAAACTCGACTATCAATTATATGGAATAAATTGGACTAGAATAGAAAGTTGATTCAATCCGGAATTTACCAAGTGAAATATGATCCCTATGACTTTTTCTCATTGTTGTTTCCATATCATTTGCATTCATGTTTAATCATTTTTAATTTTGTAATCTCAATCACCAACTAATCAATCGAACTAATAGAATTAAGATTACTAATTTTGGTACTTAGTGATCAATCCTCATTGGAACAATACTCTACTCACTTCTATATTACTTGTTTAAGATAGTGTACATTTGTACTTTTTAATAGACCATTTACACTCATAATAATCTCAAGTAGCTAATAGCTCGAATTAGCTCTATCTACCAGTATCCACACGAATAGGAATCCAACACAAACAGCTTGCCAGTGCCACCAATGTCACTCTCTAGAGTTTTCTTTTTTCATAGATCTCTATCTATCTTTTATCACCCTTTTTAAATAACTAGTTAGGACTTTATATTTTATGATGGATATTGGATTTTTAAAAATAATATTAATTAATTTTGAATACATATCATTTCAATTAACACTTAATTGTCTTTTGATAAGCAAATTAAATAAATAAGGTTTGATTAAATTTATCTAACCATTTTAATTTAACATATCTATTTAATTTGAATAAAGAGCTAATGGAAATATATTTAATTTACTTTATAAATTAAATATGAGATATTATATCTTTATCATATTAGTTATTAAATTTAATTTATTAAATAAAACTAAATTTAAAACTAACACGATATAATAATATTATCATTATATATATATATATATATGTATGTATTTCGAAAATACAAATATTTATATATAATATAATTAATTTTCTTTTCTAATATATATATATATATATGTATTCATCCACCCTAGATTAACCATTACATTCATTAAATCTAGACATATCTTAGATTCAATGAATCTTGACATTATAGCTCGTATTGGCTATTTTTGTGTGGGACCTTATAGGCCCATATAAAGTTAGCAGTGGGCCAATAACTATACAAACCCATAAGTCATAAGCGGCCTTTAGTAAGACATTACAACTACCTAATTCATATGAGGATCAATGAACCGATGCAACCTGTCTTACAACTAAATCACATCCCTTTTGTCACATGATATTTCGGTCAAGGACGAGGTATGGAAAATGTCATCCTTCTATTTTTGACCATTACTTTCTCGATCCCTGAGTAGTCTGATTATAGAGATGGAAACTCCTTTCCAGTATAGTATGGCCATACAATTCTCAGACTCGCTTATCAAAAGGGCCAGTAATATCTCTCTACTAATGAGAGGCACAAATTCCATCTTTACTATTCACATTCCTCTGCATGAAAACCATCAAGCCTGAACATAGCCTTTATCAACACCTGGTCAAAGGTGACTTTTGACTAGGTCAAAACTGAGTAACTCTCATATAGGAATCCATGATGATCTTAGGTCAAAAGGGCATAGTAACATGGTTATACATAAGGTAAGCTTATTACTTGATCCATACAGTTTTCTCATAATGGGTTAGTGCAGCACCTTATACTCTTACAAGTTCTAAGACTTTGATTCGTATATCCATACCTCTTCAAAGTCATATTAGTCTTATTTCATCTTTGCTCTCGCATGATGACTGACCACTGACATTTAAGACAATCATTATGATTTATCCAAGAAGAGTTATCACAATGAACGTCCAAATAATATGATAATAAAATGGAGAAATTAATTGAATAACAATATTCAAAGTATAATAATTGACCTCTAAGGCATAATTTCTAACATCTTACCACTTGTACTAGGTAAAATCATTAATATGCCTAATTTCCATTATTCTAACAAGAAGTTCATGCTTTACCTGTGTAAGCAGCTTGGTAAAAGGATCAGCAACATTGTCTTCTCTTGCTACTTTGTGTTTTTTTATATCACTTCTATAATTGATTTCTCTAATGAGATGAAATCACCTGAGTATATGCTTGGTCTTTTGATGTGACCCAGGCTCCTTAGCCTATGCAATTGCACCGCTATTGTCACAAGAAAAATTTATTAGATTTGAGATAGTAGGCACCACCCCTAGTTCAGTAATGAACTTTCTAATCCAAATGGCTTCCTTGGCTACATCCGATACTACTATATACTCAGCTTCTATTGTGGAATCTTCTACAGTACTCTACTTGGACCTCTTTAAGCTTACTGTTCCACCATTTAGGAGGAATATGTATCTAGATTGCGATTTAAGGTCATCTTAGTTAGTTTAGAAATATGCATCTGTGTAATCAGTTACACAGAGCTCACCATCTAATCCACCATATACCAAGAATAAGTCCTTCATTTTTCTTAAGTACTTTAGGATATTATTGACAAAAGTCCAATGACCCTTACCAAGATCATGTTGATATCTGCTGATCATACTAAAGGCAAATGAGCATCTGTCTTATACATAACATGGCATTCATGATGGATCTAATAGCCAAGGCATATGGAACCTTGCTCATGTGATCTCACTGATTAGGTGCACCAGGGGACAAATCCTTGCTAGGATGGATGCCATGAGACATGGGTGTAACATCGATTCCTTATGCCCTTTTTTTATGCATTAGAAGCAATATCATTATTATTACGGCTTAACAGAATCAATAAATAAAGCTCCTAGCAAAAAACCTTTACAATTATTCTTGGGGCACAATTCATTCAGTAAAACCATATTTACCAGATTAATTAACTTTAATCTCATAGTTACTATTCACTTTAACTTTTCAATTTTACCATTTATTTTCATCAAGGATTTTCTCGGCTTATCAATTCCTCGGATTACTTAACTGATGGGCTCATACTTTATGATTACCCATTCCATGTTCAATTTCACACTTACAAAACAATTCATCTATCGTGCAGATTATACAATTAAGCATCTTTAACATTGTTTTAAACATGACGATTAGTGCGTAATAATCTTCAATTCTTCTTTGCAACTTCTTCTCCAGGCACATTGTCCTATAATCCTCTTCTTTGCTCATGTGCCTATATGGTTGGTTAAGGGAGGGTGAGATTTTAGGGAATCTCAGTAGCAAACATTACTACTTAGCATGCAAGATAAATGTTTAATACATGACATGCTTGCCTTACATGAATTTAAGCTAACACAATTCATATTTGCATGCTTAATGTATCATACATCATACTCATTACCATAACATATATAGAAACAGAGCTTCAATTGGTCATATATGCATCACGTAATCAAGCAAAGAAATTATTCACATCAATGCAAAAGCATAAATATCAAGGACATGTAAGGAGGGTAAGTCAACTACCTTTTATCTTCAAGTCCCCTTTTGTACCTTTTCTTCCAAGTACTGAAGTTGCTTCCATTATCTCTTCTTTGTCATCTCATGGCCCTAAATAAATTACCATATTTTTATATACATGAAAAATAAATGTCCAATAGGCTACATGGGCCTTCAACAACTTTAAGGACCTAATCCTTGTTAGATCCTATATGTTTTGATGATAACAAAGATTGGATCAATAATATGAAAGGATTTGATAACAAACAAATGGATTTAAACAAAGTAGCAAAGCATCACTTGGAGTCAGCATTGGAAGTAATCACTTGGAGTAGCAAATCATCACTTGGAGTCATCACTTGGATTTAATAACAAACAAATGGATTTAAACAAAGTAGCAAAGCATCACTTGGAGTAAGCACTGGAAGTAATCAACATCACTTGGAGTCAGCACTGGAAGTAATCAACATCACTTGGAGTTAGCACTAGAAGTAATCAACAAATTTTAAGAAGGCTTACTCGAGTAGCCACTCAGGTAACATAAGCCATTACTCGAGTAGCCACTCGAGTAAGCAAATAGAATTTCATCCAGTGAGGCACTGTCAAGTTTTGAACGACGTTACTTGAGGGACCACTCGGGTAATCTGCAAATTTATATAGACCATCACTCGAGTAGCCACTCGAGTAACAAGATTTTCACAAGCATCACTCGAGTAGCCACTCGAATTATCAGGTCCAAAATCTTCCAGTGATCTGACCAAGAAATGCAGTCCATCACTAGAGTAGCTACTCGAGTAACCAATGAGAAAATAGCATTACTCGAGGGACAACTAAAGTAATCTGCAGAGTTATATGAAGTACCACTCGAGGAGCCACTCGAGTAACTAGATAATAAACTCTCGGCCAAGAATTTGATTTCATTACTTGAGGGAGTAATCGAGTAATCTGTTGGGCTATTTGAAAGCCACTCGAGGGATCACTCAAGTAAGGTGTGAAGAAACATGAAGCCCACTCGAGTAAGCAGTTTACCACAGTGATCACCCAAGTAACCAATGAAGGTAAAGACATGGTCACTCGAGTAACAACTTGAGTAATCAGGTATCTTCAAGGTTTGTAATATATCGCTCCTTGTCTTACCCGAGCAATTCTTGATGAAAATGTTGATTTGCTCACTGCCATATTTTTGACATGTTTACTCGAGGGACCACTCGAGTAACGAACATGATCACTGGAGTAGCCACTCGAGTAAAGCAGTCTAGAAATTATATTTTTATCAAATATCTCATGATTTGTTAACTATATGACTAACTCTTCATTGTATTAGTATTCTAAGTACATTTGCAGAGAAACAATAAAAGAGTATGACAGATTTAAGAATTCAAATAAAGGTCCAAACGTTCACCTAACGTTACCTACCGCCAACAAATAGTTTTCAAATACGAAGAATAGTTGCCGTTAAAGCGTGACTCTAACGAACCAGTTTGAAATTGCTTCCAACGGACACTACAACTCATCTATATATATGGAGCATTCAAAGAGAAGAAAACAAGGAGATATAAACTGAGATCACACATCGATCAATACACTAAGTGCCTTATTTTTCCTATACTCATTCATTTGTACTTCAGTGATTATATATTTGCTCTGTGTGAGAGTTTTTCATTACAAACTCAATATTTTTTATTGAAACAACTTAAGGTAGTGGAACCTTGAGTTGGGGATTTGAATGCAACGTGTAAGGGGGAGCGGGTGTCCAGGTGTAGGAACTTGCTGTGTACTGAGGTACCAAGAACCCACTTAATCTTGGAGAATATAGTGAAACTCTCAGAGACGCTCTGAGCACTAGACGTAGGTCAAAGTGGTTATGGCCAAAGCAGTATAACTCCCGGTGTACACTACGGTGATATTTCTCCTTGCTCTTAACTGTTTTTAATATTTTGTCAATTTCCTTATACGCAACAAAATTTCTAGTATCACCCAATTCACCCCCCTCTTGGGTGAAACGCTTGCACTAACATTTGGTACCAGAGCGTAGGTCTTCTTGTTAAGGTTTAACAGCCTAAGAAGGATCCAATGGCAAGCATAGGTGAAGGCATTCTTCCCGACAGAGCTCCTATCACAAGACCTCCAGGTTTCAATGCCGAACACTTCTCATTCTGGAAAGTGAAGTTCAGAGTCTTTGTAATGGCAACCGAGTATAGGTTATGGGATGTGTTTGAGAGTGGAAACTACAAACCCAAAAAGATTATAGACTCATAAAGAGTTCCCAAGACACCAGCAAAATATGATGAGAATGACAAGAAACTCATCACACTCAATAGTAAAGCAATTTTAATAATTCAAAGTGCCTTGAGTCAAAATGAGTACTTCAAAATCTGCACACTCCCAACAGCTAAAGAAATGTGGGAAGCGTTGGAAATAGCTCATGAAGGAACTTCTGGAATAAAAGAAAACCGGATCAATACTTTGGTTACTGAGTTTGATTTACTTTAAATGAAGTCAGGTGAGTTGATAGTTGAATTTGAACTTAGATATACTCACCTTGTTAATCAACTTGCAGTACTTGGAAAAGTCTATGATCAACATACCCAAGTATGAAAGATTTTAAATATTCTTTCTAAAGACTAGGAGGTAAAGGTCACTACAATAGAGGAAGCAAAAGGTGAATCAATGCGATCAGTTACTTCTCTAATTAGAAGTCTTTCTGAATATGAAAGCAAATTAAAGTTCAAACGAGAAGTATATGATATTGGTGACAAGAAGAAAAGAGGTCTAGCACTGAAAGTTAAAGAAGAAGAACAAGATGAAGATGAAGAGCTTGATGATGATGAAATGGGCCTAATCATGAAACGATTCAAAAAGTTCTACAAGAAAGGCCAAGGATTCAAAAACCTTCAGAAAGGCGGAATAAGCAATAAAGAACACATCATCTGCTATGAATGTGGATAGCCAAGACATTTCAAATCAGAATGTCAAGAGCTGATTCAGAAGAATAAAGAAAAGAGAAAAGGCAAATTCTATAACAAGAAGAAAGCTTTTGTATCTGCCATATGGGGAGATAGTTCTTCTGATGAAGAAAGCGATGAAGAGGAAGTAGCCAATATATGTCTAGTTGCTCAAGAGGAAACAGAAGAAGAGGTAACTAATTTTGATCCTACCTATGATGAATTACTTTCTGAATATAATGCTTTACATTCTAAATTCATCAAAGTAGTTAAAGAACTAGTTGTTTTCAAAAATTTAAAAAAATTCTTGAAGTAGAGAGTAATGAGAAGTTTGAAAAGGATTGTGAAAATTGCACTTCTTTGAAAAAGAAAAACACTGATCTTACTAAGTCTCTTAAAAAATTCACTAAAGGAAGTGAAATGTTAAATGTGATTCTAAAAGCTCAACAATTTGTAAATGATCGATCTGGAATTGGATATGATCCAAAATTGGACAAAAGGAAAGGAAGAAAGAAAGCAGGAGGTAAATTATATTTAAATTATTTTCAGCATTCTGTGCATACATCAAATCCTTTTGATCATTGTAATTATTGTAATAAAAAAGGTCATTATACTTCATCATGCATTCATAAGAAGAAAGGAACGATAGGAACCTACAAATGGGTACCTAAAGGCTCATATGTTTCAAAAATTTCTTGTACTAACCCAAAAGGACCCAAAAAGAAGTGGGTACCTAAGACTTAATCGTATTTAATTACAGATATGTCTCAAAGCATCCAAAAACAACAAGTGGTACATAGACAGTGGATGCTCTAGACATATGACCGGAGATTTCAAAAATTTTACCATATTGCAACCTAAGGAAGGTGGAAAGGTAAAATTTGGAGGAAATCAATCCGGAAAGATAGCAAGAATTGTTGAAATCAAAAATGAAAAAGGAATACAAGTCAAAGATGTATATTATGTTGAAGGATTGTGTCATAACTTGCTGAGCATAAGTCAAAGTACAGATAAAGACAATTGGATAATATTTGATTTAGAGGAATGTCTGATCGTCAACAAGAAAGACTTACAACTTGATAAGAAAAATATCTAGGTAAAGCTCAGAGCAAAAAGGGAAGGTAATTGCTATGCACTTGATATAAAAAAATAACTTTGAAAATTGTTTTCTGAGTAATGCCGATGAAAGTTGGTTATGGCATAAAAGACTAGCTCATGTCAACATGCACCAACTAGGCAAACTACTCAAAAAGGATTTAGTTCTTGGTTTACCTAAAGTAATTTTTAAAAACGATTTGATTTGTGACGCATGTCAAAAGGGTAAACAAATGAAATCATCTTTCAAATCAAAAAATGAGATTACAACAAATCGACCACTTCAACTGATACATATGGATTTAGTTGGTCTAGCGAGAGTTAAAAGCCTTGGTGGCAACCTATATTCATTAGTCATTGTTGATGATTTCTCTAAATTTACATGGACTATTTTTCTGTCATCAAAAGATGAAACCTTTGCATAATTCATTATTTTTGCCAAGAAAGTGCTAAATGAGAAAGGTATGTCCATTGCAGGTATCAGGACAGATCACGGTGGAGAATTTGAAAATCAAGCCTTTGAAGAATATTTTGATTCTAATGGCATTGATCACAATTTCTTTGCTCCAAGGACACCACAACAAAATGGATTCATGGAACGTAAGAATAGAGTGCTCACTGACATGGCTAGAGCAATGCTAAATCAAAAGAACGTGTCTCAAGTTTTTTGGGCCGATGCAATGAGCACAGCATGCTATGTTTCAAATAGAGCCTACATTAGAACAAAACTTGGAAAGACCCCATACGAGCTATACAAAGGAAGGAAGCTGAATCTTGCTTATTTACACATCTTCGGTTGTAAGTGTTTCATTCATAATAATGGTAAAGATAACTTAGGAAAATTTGATTCAAGAACAGATGAAGGAATTTTCCTAGGATATTCTAACCGAAGTAAAGCATATAGAATTTTCAATAAAGGAACATGTGTTGTTGAGGAATCAATTCACGTTGTATTTGATGAATTTGAATCCTCTGACAAAACCATTGATGATGAGTAGGAAGTTGTTTTAAATCAAGAAAATGGTCAATCTATTTCTAAATCTCTTATTCCAGAAGTTGATCAAACCAAGGAAAAAGATCAGTCACTAGGTCAACCTAAAGCTTGGAAATACAATAGGAGTCATCCCCTAGATCAAGTCATAGGAGATGTGAATGAAGGAGTCAAAACTAGAAATAGAATTTCCAATGAAGTAAGCTTTTCTGCATTCATCTCTAAGATTAAACCTTCTAACATTGACGAAGCTCTATCAGACAATGATTGGGTTCTAGCAATGCAAGAAGAACTAAATCAATTTGAAAGAAATAAAGTTTGAGATTTGGTGCCCCGATCCAATGATCATCCGATCATTGGCTCTAAATGGGTATTCAAGAACAACTTGATGAATCCGCAATTATTTTCAGAAACAAGGCAAGATTGGTGGCCAAAGGCTATAATCAGGAACAAGGAATTGATTATGAGGAAACGTATGCTCTAGTGCCTAGATTGGAAGCTATACATGTACTCTTAGCCTTTGCATGCATCAAAGGATTTAAACTCTATCAAATGGATGTAAAGAGTGCATTTCTAAATGGCTACATTATGGAAGAAGTATATGTAGAGCAACCTCCAGGTTTTGAAGATGTAACCCAACCTGACCATGTTTTCAAGCTGAAAAAGGCTTTATATGGTTAAAACAAGCTCCTAGAGCATGGTACGAGAGGCTCAGTAAATTTCTTATTGATCAAGGTTTTGTACGAGGAAAAGTTGATACAACACTTTTTACAAAACGAAAACGTGATGATATATTAATTGTGCAAATATATGTTGATGATATAGTTTTTGGTTCTACTAACGAAACTATATGCAAAGAATTTTCTGAGATAATGCAAGGGGAGTTTGAGATGTCAATAATGGGAGAATTAAATTTCTTTCTCGGTTTGCAAATCAAACAAAGAAAGAATGGAATCTTCATATCTCAAACAAAATATTTGAAAGAGCTATTGAAGAAGTATGGATTGGATGAAGCAAATGGAATGGACACACCCATAAGCTCAACCAAATTGCTTGATGCGGATGTCAAGGGAAAAGATTACAATATCACAAAATATAGGGGAATGATTGGATCATTACTATATCTCACTATAAGCAGACCTGACATTCAATTTAGTATGGGTATGTGTGCAAGATATCAATCATCACCAAAAGAGTCACATGCTGAAACCGTCAAACGTATCTTTCGATATCTTGCTGACACACAAGAATTGGGTCTATGGTATCCTAAAGGAAGAAGTGAATATCTAGTTGCTTACTCATAGTTTGATCATGGAGGATACAAGACGGACAGAAAGAGCACAAGTGGACAAGGCCAATTTCTTGGAGGCTTGCTTGTATCTTGGTTTAGCAAGAAACAAACTACAGTGTCTCTTTCATCAACAGAAGCTGAGTATGTTGCAGTATCAAGTTGTTGTGCACAAGTAATTTGGCTAAAGCAACAACTCTAAGATCTTGGTATTTATTTGAAAGAAACACCAATATACTGTGACAACACTAGCACGATAAGTTTGGTAAAAAATCCTGTTGAACATTCCAGAACCAAACTTATTGATGTTAGACATCACTTCATCAGAGATCATATCCAAAAGAAAGATATCAAAGTCATATTCATTCCAACTTATCTTCAACTAGCTGATATCTTTACAAAACCCCTTACAAAAGATCAATTTTTATATATTAGACGAGAATTAGGAATGGTAAATCCCAATGAGTTGTAAGTTATTTAGTGTTTACAAAATGTTAGATGATATTATTAATTGATGTTTTGATGATTACTAACTTAAGCACATTGAAGATTCTAGCAATTTGGTTTTGCAGGATCATAATATTCTGTTTTGAGCTATGAATAACAGAGGACAACATTACTGGAGTGTCAACTTCAAGTAATGAGCATCACTGGAGTGACAACTTCAAGTAATAGATGTATCACTGGAGTGACAACTTGAAGTAATGGATGCATTACTCAAGTATTCACTCAAGTAATGAACTTAGAAATGTGCTAGTGAAGTATTAATTTCAAATAAAACAGCACAATGGTTGAAAATAAATAGTTAGAAGGTGAAGAGACAGCTTACCCGAGGGAGGCTTCGAGTGATATTCAATGTTACTCAAGTAAGGCCTCGAGTGAACCTGGGAGAAAATTTCAAATCGACTGAATTTCAACTCAAATCTATTATAAAGAGCCATCAAATGATCGAGGGAATATACATGGGTAATTACAATATTATTCATGCCAGGTACGCGCTCAAGATCACTGTATTTTAAGAATTTCTGGTATGATAACTCGAGTAGCTACTCGAGTGAAGCTGATGATCACCCGAGTAATGACTCGAGTGATATCATGCCATAGGTCTTTATCAGTCGCAACTCGGTCATTTCTCACAAAATCACCTTGAGTGATTCACCAAGTGCTCTCACAAAAATTTTTAACAATCATTTCCTTGTTTCATTTCTGTTAAAAACCAGCAATTTATTGCTCCAAAAACCTCTTACATTTCTCAGATTTTCCTGCCCTATACCTTCGACAGTCACTCTGTTTCTTTTTCTTTTCCTGAAAATCCTATTTTCTCTAAATAACAATGGTTAGAACAAAAAATCTCACTCCTTTAAAGTCTTCTGAACCTAAACAATTATCTGACCCATTCTCTTCTAAGCCACCCACCAAGAAACGCAAGCTTACAGTGAAATCCAAAGCCAAATCTCATTCTAAGCCTCAGACTAAGCCGAAAGAGAAAGGGGTTGTGATCAAAGAGCCCATTGTCATAAGAGCTCAATCCAAGAAGAGTGTCTCAACTAAAAGAAGCAAAGGCACAGAGGTATCATCTCCTCCTCCTTCTGATTCAACCGATACTCCTACTTTCTCTCAAAAACCTCTGAAAAAGCCAAAGATTGATGAGAGGCTTACCAATGTCATGATAGGCATGCTTGATCAAGCCTTTCAGTCTAAGGGAGCGAAGAAAGGGGAATCCTCTAAGAAGCCAGAAGTACCAGAAGAGGAAATTACTCTCCCTCCTAAAGGTTTCAATGTTAGCAAATTGGAGGAGTCTCAGAAGTTCCTGACTCACTTCTCTAGGAGGAAGGTGTGCAAGACTTACTGCATTGATCTCCAAGTTCTTTGGAAGGTATTGAAGAACCTTAGTCCCTACCTTGAACCCTTTATGCCTTGGTTATCTATTAAATTACCCTTTTGCACCAAGGTAGTTAGTCATTTCTACTGCAATCTTGAAATACTAAATGATCCTGTTAGAAGATCAGTAGAGGAAGAAATGACAATACAAGTTAGAGGTCAGAAAATCCTCATATCACCCTCTAGGATTAATATTTGGTTAGGAATAGAAAATCCACCTGATGATATCTATTCTAAACTTGAGCCTAACCAGATCTTCTCTGTTCTTAGACCTGGTGAGTTAGTAGGACCTCTTAACTTCAATCTGAGTGATATGTGTGACCACCACAGGGTTCTATGGTACATATACTCTAGAGCCTTAGTAAACAAATCCAATAATTATACACATTTCACTGAAAGGGACTATAGGTTATTTACTTCTTTCTTTCTCCAAGAGCAAAAAGACTTGGGAGAATATATTTTTGTGGAGATACAAAAATACAAGTCTGAAGGGAAGCCATCTACTCCTATGCCATATCCTCAGCTCATATCTGTGATTCTGATGAAAAACAAGATTTTGTATCTGGAGAGTAAGGAACCAATTGAGAGGATAACTCCTGTTGGGAGAAACTAAATTGGGAAGCTAAACATTAAAATACCTCTCAAAGGTCCTCTGGAGTCAGGCCCAGAAAGAAGAAGAAGAAGACTGAGACTGAGACAAGTAGAATGGATGACACAAAGTTTTCTGCTCCAGCCGGCACTACATCTCACCTTCATTCCTCAATGCCACACTACAATATTTTATAGAGAATATGCTAAAGGGATTTCATATCGAAATTACAAATACCAATGCCGAGTTGATCACTTACATGAATGACAAGATTGGACAACTTGTGGAAAGGATGGATAAGAGGCACAGAGAGTTGTTAGCAGAATAACGTTCCCAGGGTGAGCTTCTAAGGTTGATTGTAGCCAGACTTGATGCTATGGCATCTGGCCCCTCTACCTCTGGTCCTCTAAACCTTTTGAGCCAGAGTCACCTCCTGAACCCAGACCATTTGAGGCACCACATTCTGAGTTAAGACCTCCTGAGTTTGTCTCAACTTCTCAGCCTAGACCTGCTTAGCCAATATCTTTTGAGCCTAAACTTTTTGAGGCCGGTCCTTCTTCTATTCCTCCTCCTATATTACCTATCACTATCTCCAGGAACCTTTTGTTTTCCTTGCCTGACCCAGAAACACTTCAGTTGGTTCATGTCACCCTTGATGATCCAGTTCAGCCAGCTCAGCCTGTCCAACCTGAGTCAGTACCTACTCCAGTTGCCTCACCTACTTGCACTGAGGAGGTTCTAGTTACTTCACCTGTTGGTACAGAGGAAGTAGAAATTACTTCTCTACATCTAATAAATCCTCCAGAGGATCTTCAAACACCTCCGGTGCACCTTCCTGACCCTGAACCATTATCCTCACACTCTTCTAGTTCAGATAGTTCATATACATCATTGGTTTTTCCTGTCAATCCCATCTCAGCTGCCAAGCCATATACTCCTCCTCATGATTGATTCCACCTTTCTGATGAAGACAAAAAGGGGGAGAAGAACTTGAGTGATTTTGTGAAGAATGGCTGAATCTATAGATTAGGATTTGGGTGTATGGGGTTTTAGGGTGCTTTGTTTCTTTTTGTTCTTGAACGATTTTAATTTTAAAGTTTGATTATGTATTGAATTCCACATTATGCAATATTTTTCTTTATGACATTTCATTGAAATTATATTGCATTTTGGGACTAATAAGTTTTTGATTGTGTATACAAGGTGAACAATTAATCATAAGAACAAAACTTTGAAAAGATCTCTAATAAGTTATTTCAAAAAGAGTTTTCAAGGTTAAATTTAACAAATGATTTCATATGAAAAGAATTTGAGAAGCATATGTTTGAAAAATCAACTTCAAAAACTTTGTTCAAAATCACCAAGTTTTGTCACATCGAAAAGGGGGAGAATGTTAGATCCCATATGTTTTGATGATAACAAAGATTGGATCAATAATATGAAAGGATTTGATAACAAACAAATGGATTTGAACAAAGTAGCAAAGCATCACTTAGAGTCAGCACTGGAAGTAATCAGCATCACTTGGAGTCAACACTGGAAGTAATCAACATCACTTGGTGTCAGCACTGGAAGTAATCAACAAATTTTAAGAAGGCTTACTCGAGTAGCCACTTGGGTAACAGAAGCCATTACTCAAGTAGCCACTCGAGTAAGAAACAAAATTTCATCCAGTGAGGCATTGCCAAATTTTGAACGACGTTACTCGAGGGACTACTCGGGTAATCTGCAAAGTTATATAGACCATCACTAATGAAAATTGTGCCCTAAGGGCCAATTATTGTACTTTGAACATTATTATTTTAATGAAATTTCTCCATTCTGTTATTATATTATTTGCATGTTAACTGTGATAATTGTATCCTTGGATAATTCATAAAGATTGTCCTAAAATGTCCCTGGTCGATCATCTATGTGGGACCAGAGATTAAACAAGACCAGTATGACTTTGATAAGATATGGAGATATGAATCAAAGTCTTAGGCACTTGTAAGAATACAAGGTGCTGGACCGACCTACTATGAGAAAGCTATATGGATCAAGTCATAAGCTTTTATCATGTATAACCACGTCACAATGCCTTTAGACCTGAGGTCATCATGGATTCCTATATGAGAGTTGCTAAGTTTTGAACTAGTCAAAAGTCACTTTTGACCGGGTGATGATAAAGGCTACGATCGGGCTTAGTGATTTTTCATGCAGAGGAATATGAATGATCAAGATGGAATTTGTCCCTCACATTAGTAGAGAGATATTACTGGGCCCCTCAATGAGTGAGTCTGAGAAATGTATGGCCATACTATGATGAAAAGAGTTTATGTTTCTGTTATCAGGCTACTCAGGAATCGAGAAAGTAATGGTTAGGAACAAGAGGATGACATTATCCATGCCTTATCCTTGATCGATATATCGTGTGACAAAAGGGACGTGACATGGTTGTATGACAGGTTGCATCGTAATAACGATCCTCATATGAATTAGGTAGTCGTAATGTCTTGCTAGAGGCCGCTTGTGACTTTTGGGTTAGTATAGTTATTGGCCCACTGCCAACTTCATATGGGCCTACAGGGGCGAACACAAGAATGGCCCAACATGAGATAATGTTTAATTTAGGGTGGATGAATTTTATGTTTATATATATATAATATAAAATTCATTAATAATATTATATAGATATATATATTTTCAAAATATATATCTTATATATATGTGTATATATATTATATGATATTATTATATTTAATAATATTATATAGATATATATATTTTTGAAATATATATCTTATATATATATGTATATATATTATATGATATTATTATATTGTGTTAGTTTTAAATTTAATTTATTAAGATATATTAAATTTAATAACTAACATGATAGAGATATAGTATCTTAGATTTAATTTATGAAGATAAACTAAATCTAAATGCTCTTTATTTGGATTAAATAAATGGTTAAATTAAAACTGTTGGACAAATTTAATTTAAACTGAATTTATTTAATTAGCTCATCAAGATAATTAATTGTTAATTAATGATGGTTAATTTTGAAATTTGAAAATAGCCCTCATAGGTTATAAACTTGATAAAGCAGATATATTCATACGCACATGAGAAGTGAGAGCCGCAACTGAAACCTTAGGAGACATTAGAGGCATTAGCACGCAGTCTCGGTTGGAGAGCATTCGTGTGGATACCGGTAGAGGGAGTGGACCTGACGTGTTGGCTCCTAGAGATCGAGAAAACTCTGAATCATCAAAAAGGTATGAATCCTTCCAACTTGGTTTAAACGCCGTTGATAGATCCTCGATTAGGATCGGTGAAAATTTTAAAATTGCTTCCGCTGTGCCTACCGATCCTAATAGTGGTATCAGAGCCAGGTCAATTGTGCGTTTAAATTGATTTTATGATTCTTATACATGTGATATATATGGGATGTGTACGTATATTTATAAGAAACACTCGAATATGCATGTGATTTGGTTAATACGAAATGAAATTATTTAGAAAGATGTGATCTTGTAATTCCGTTGATTTTCGTTTTCGTTTAAATTGAATCTTGAAATTGTTTCGTTTTCGGTTTTGAAACATGTAATCTGATCATGACATTTATTGCTTTTCATATTGTACAAATCCTTGTTGTGGTTTGTTATGTATCCTTGTTTGGGTATGGTGAACAACATGGCTTTAGAATTTTATAAAGGTTGTAATATTTAAATACGGCCTGCGTGCCGTACCTTCCTCTAAATACTCTCGATATACATTCTCTTCTCATCTCACTCCCCTCAAATGTTTAAATGAGGTTTCTCTCAATGTATTTCTTTTTTATTTAGAGAAGTCCTCTCATTGGCTTGGGAGGATTTTAGGTTAGGTAAGCCATGTTGTGTCACGTTTAAATTATGCTTTTGATAAGATCATTGCATGATTACTTTTACATTTATAGGTATTTATCTGTATGAGATACGACCACGATTGCATCCATATAAACAAAACTAATTAATTAAGCCCTCTGAATCAAATCTTAAGTCATAATGTCGTCAATTAATGAATACTTGTCAAAACCTAGATCGCTTAATTATGGAAATCACCAAAGTGGAGCACTTGAGTTATCTTGATGAGACAAGCTTGAGTAATGGTGCTGCTCATAATATTCATTATTGTTTTGACTTAATTGAGATTAACAAAACGGTTTTGGATCTCAAGGCATTAGATGGGGTTAAATATGCCGGATCATATGATGATTAAATTCTATAAAGATCTAAGAGTTACATGTGATGTAATTGGAAATAAGTTACCTACCAAAATAACTTGAATTTAAGCGTCTTGCCAAAGCGGACTTAAGTTTAAGCCAAATATGGATCTTAGCTCACTAATTATTATATTGAGGGTTGTTAATTTAGTGGGAGATTACTAACTAACTTTGCATATTTTAATTGTAGAATCATGTCAACTAGTAATACTGCTACACTTTCGTTGCGATCAGTCCTTGAGAAGGACAAACTCAATGGGACAAACTTTCTTGACTGGTTCAGGAACTTGAGAATTGTTCTTAAGCAGGAAAGAAAGGCTTATGTCCTAGATCAACCCATTCCTGAGGAGCCTGCAGCCAATACTCCAAGATCTCAGAGAGATGCTTACACAAAGCATAAGGATGACTCTATGGATGTAGGTTACCTGATGCTTGCCACTATAGTTCCAGAGCTCCAAAGAGATCTGGAACTCATGGAGGCTCATGAGATGATTGCACATCTCAAGGAAATGTTCCAGCAATAGGCAAGGCAAGAAAGGTATGAGACCACAAAGGCCTTACATTCCTGCAAAATGGCTGAAGGTGCATTAGTTAGTACTCATATGTTAAAGATCAAAGGCTATATTGATCACCTTGAGAGGCTTGGATTTCCCATGAGCCAGGAGTTAGCTACGGATTTGATCCTCAACTCACTCTCAGAGAGTTATAACCAGTTTGTTATGAACTACAACATGGAGAAATCAATTTCTGAGCTGCATGGGATGCTCAAAACTGCTAAGCAAAGCATTAAGAAAAAGCCTAGCACAGTTTTGATGGTTCAGAAAGGAAAGGGTATGAAAAAGAAAGGGAAGGGCAAATGGAAGGGTAATGGCTCAGGTAGTAAGACCAAAGAGTCAAACAAGCCCGAAACCAAGCCTGCACCCAAGAAGGCAAAGCCTCCAAAGGAAGGAGTCTGCTACTTCTGCAATGAACCCGGTCATTGGAAAAGGAATTACAAACTCTACCTGGAAGATCTGAAAAAGAACAAGAAGGATAGCGACGCTATCGCTTCAAGTATTTATGTTATAGACATTCATTTTTCTACTTCCTCTATATGGGTATTAGATACTGCATGTGGTTCTCACATTTGTACAAATGTGCAGGGTCTAAGGGATAGTAGAAAGCTGAAGAAGGGCGAGGTGGACCTGCGAGTTGGAAATAGAGCAAGAGTTGTTGCTTTAGCCGTAGGCACTTATGAATTAGTTCTGCCCAGTGGGCTTTTGTTAGTTTTGAACAATTACTATTATGTTCCTGCTTTGAGTTGTAACATTGTTTCTCTTTCTTATTTGGATAAGGAAGGTTATACTTCCATTACTAGGAATGGTAAATGTTCTATTTATCGTAATGATATTATCTATGCTGATGGTGATTTGCATGTTGGTTATTATATATTAAATTTGGAACATCCTAATAATGGGAATATCTATAACGTAACTACTAAGAGGATAAAATCAAATGATTTGAATCTGACCTACCTATGGCATTGTCATCTAGGCCACATAAATGAGAAATGCATTTCTAAACTCCATCAAGATGGATTTCTAAACTCATTTGATTTTGAATCATATGATACATGCAAATCTTGCTTATTAGGAAAGATGACTAAGGCACCTTTTACTAGGCATAGTGAGAGGGCTACTGAATTATTGGGTCTCATACATATAGATGTTTGTAGACCATTAAATATAGCTGCTAGAGAAGTTTATGTCTACTTCATTACATTTATGGATGACTTTAGTAGATATGGCTATATCTATCTAATGAAACATAAATCTGAATCTTTTGAAATGTTCAAAATATTCCAAAATGAAGTACAAAACCAACTTGGTAAAACAATTAAAGCACTTCGATCTGATCGAGGTGGTGAATATTTGAGCCAAGAATTCATTGACCATCTTAGGAGTTGTGGGATAATCTCACAATTGACTCCTCCAGGAACACCACAATGGAATGACATTTCTGAATGGAGGAATCAAACACTATTAGATATGGTTTGATCTATGATGAGTCAAACAGATCTTCCATCGTCCTTTTGGGGACATGCCCTAGAGATAGCTGCGTTCACACTAAATCGTGTTCCATCTAATGCAATTGAAAAGACACCATATAAGATATGGACTGGAAAGAAACCAAGTTTATCTTTTCTCAAGATCTGGAGATGTGAGGTCTATATTAAGCAACAAGCCTCTGATAAATTAGCGCCCAGATCCATAAAGTGCCTTTGCGTGGGGTATCCTAAAAAATCGAAAGGATACTATGTCTATAATCCCACCGATAACAAAGTGTTTGTTTTTCGAAATGGCAAGTTTCTAGAAAGAGAGTTTGTCTCTAAAACAACCAGTGGGAGTGACGTACATCTCGAAGAAATTCGAGAGCCACAAGATGGTACAGAACCACAGATGGAAATTGGAGAAGACTCACAACAAGTTGCTAAGCCTCCTCAAGCAACACAAGGTCCACGAAGATCTGATAGGACACGGCATCAGCCTCTGAGATATGGATTTCTGATTAGTGAAGGCCGTGATGTGTTTCTCATTGAGCAAAATGAGCCAACCACCTATTGAGAAGCCACAGTGAGACCAAACTCTAAGAAATGGCTAGATGCCATAAAGTCTGAAATGCAATCCATGTACGACAATCAGGTATGGACCTTAGTCGATCTACCTGAAGGTGTAAAAACCATTGGGTGCAAATGGGTTTTCAAGGAGAAAACTAACATGGATGGCAATGTAAATGTCTTCAAGGCACGACTGGTTGCAAAAGGATTCACTCAAACTCATGGTGTAGCCTATGATGAAACCTTTTCCCCAGTTGCAATGGCCAAATCAATCAGAATCCTTCTTGCCATTGCAGCATATTATGATTATAAAATATGGCAGATGGATGTCAAAACAGCCTTCCTTAATGGAAAGCTGCTTGAGGATGTGTACATGACACAACTTGAAGGTTTTGTGCGTCCAGAGGACTCTAGTAAAATTTGCAAGCTTCAAAGATCCATTTATGGATTGAAGCAAGCATCTCGGAGCTGGAATCATCGTTTTGATGAAGTAGTCAAAGAATTTATGTTCATTCAAAACATCGATGAACCTTATGTTTATAAGAAGATTAGTGGGAGCATAATTGTATTTCTAGTGCTTTATGTAGATGACATCCTACTCATTGGGAATGATATTCCTACCTTACAGAGTGTTAAGTCTTGGTTAGGAAAGTCCTTTTCAATGAAAGACTTAGGTGAAGCCACCTATATCCTAGGAATTAGGATCTATAGGGATAGATCCAAAAGACTTATAGGCCTAAGTCAGAGCACATACATAGACAAGATACTACATAGGTTCAGTAAGCAGGATTCAAAAAGGGGTTACATGCCCATGTCTCATGGCAACCATCTTAGCAAGGATCTGTGTCCTAGTACACCTGATCAGCGAGATCGCATGAGTAAGGTTCCATATGCCTCGGCTATTGGATCCATCATATATGCCATGTTATGTACTCGACCGAATGTCTCGTTTGCCTTAAGTATGACCAGCAAATACCAACAAGATCCTGGTGAGGGTCATTGGACTGCCATCAAGAATATCCTAAAGTGCTTAAGAAGGACTAAGGACTTATTTTTTGTCTATGGTGGATTGGATGATGAGCTCTGCGTAACCGGTTACATAGATGCAAGTTTCCAAACTGACCAAGATGACCTTAAATCGCAATCTGGATATGTTTTCCTCCTGAATAGGGAGCAGTAAGAGGAAGAGCTCCAAGCAGAGCACTATAGCAGATTCTGCAACAGAAGCTGAGTATATAGCAGCATCAGATGCAGCTAAAGAAGCCGTTTGGATTAGAAAGTTCATTACTGAACTAGGGGTGGTGCTTACCATCTCAAATCCAATAGATTTGTTCTGTGACAATAGCGGTGCTATTGCATAGGCCAAGGAGCCTAGGTCATATCAAAGGACCAAGCATATACTCAGGCGATTTCATCTTATTAGAGAAGCAATGGTAGAGGTGATATAAAGATATGCAAAGTAGCAGGAGAAGATAATGTTGCTGATCCTCTTACTAAGCCACTTGCACAGGCAAAGCATGAGCGTCATGTTAGGGCAATGGGAATTAGGCAAATTAATGATTGCACCTAGGGCAAGTGGGATGATGTTGGAAATTGTGCCCTAAGGGCCAATCATTGTACTTTGAACATTATTATTTTAATGAAATTTCTCCATTCTGTTATCATACTATTTGCATGTTAACTGTGATAATTGTATCCTTGGATAATTCATAAAGATTGTCCTAAAATGTCCCTGGTCGATCATCTATGCGGGAGCAGAGATGAAACAAGACCGGTATGACTTTGATAAGATATGGAGATATGAATCAAAGTCTTAGGCACTTGTAAGAGTACAAGGTGCTGGACCGACCCACTATGAGAAAGCTACATGGATCAAGTCATAAGCTTTTCTCATGTATAACCACGTCACAATGCCCTTAGACCTAAGGTCATCATGGATTCCTACATAAGAGTTGCTAAGCTTTGAACTAGTCAAAAGTCACTTTTAACTGGGTGATGATAAAGGCTACGATTGGGCTTAGAGGTTTTTCATGCAGAGGAATATGAATGATCAAGATGGAATTTGTCCCTCATATTAGTAGAGAGATATTACTGGGCCCCTCGATGAGTGAGTCTGAGAAATGTATGGCCATACTATGATGAAAGGAGTTTCTGTTTCTGTTATCAGGCTATCCAGGAATCGAGAAAGTAATGGTCAGGAATAAGAGGATGACATTATATATGCCTTATCCTTGATCAATATATCGTGTGACAAAAGGGACGTGACATGGTTGTATGACAGGTTGCATCGTGATAACGATCCTCATATGAATTGGGTAGTCGTAATGTCTTGCTAGAGGCCGCTTGTGACTTTTGGGTTAGTAGAGTTATTGGCCCACTGCCAACTTCATATGGGCCAACATGGTCGTACACAAGAATGGCCCAACACGAGATAATGTTTAATTTAGGGTGGATGAATTTTATATTTATATATATATAATATAAAATTCGTTAATAATATTATATAGATATATATATTTTTAAAATATATATCTTATATATATGTGTGTATATATATTATATAGATATATATTTTTTCAAAATATATATCTTATATATATATGTATATATATTATATGATATTATTATATTGTGTTAGTTTTAAATTTAATTTATTAAGATATATTAAATTTAATAACTAACATGATAGAGATATAGTATCTCAGATTTAATTTATGAAGATAAATTAAATCTAATGGCTCTTTATTTGGATTAAATAAATAGGTTAAATTAAAACTGTTGGACAGATTTAATTTAAACTGAATTTATTTAATTAGCTCATCAAGATAATTAATTGTTAATTAATTTTGAAATTAATGATGATTAATTTTGAAATTTGAAAATAGCCCTCATAGGTTATAAACTTGATAAAGTAGATATATTCATACGCACATGAGAATTGAGAGCCGCAAGTTAAACCCTAAGAGACATTATAGGCGCTAGCACGCAGTCTCGGTTGGAGAGCATTCGTCTGGATACCAGTAGAGGGAGTGGCCCTGACGTGTTTGCTCCTAGAGATCGAGAAAACTCTGATTCATCAAAAAGGTATGAATCCTTCCAACTTGGTTTAAACGCCGTTGATAGATCCTCGATTAGGATCGGTGAAAATTTTAAAATTTCTTCCGCTGTGCCTACCGATCCTAACAGTCACTTGAGTAGCCACTTGAGTAACAAGATTTTCACAGGCATTACTCGAGTAGCCACTTGAGTAACCAAGTTCAAAATCTTCTAGTGACTCTCAGCCAAGAAATACAGTCCATCACTCGAGTACCCACTCGAGTAACCAATGATAAAATAGCATTACTCGAGGGACAACTCAAGTAATCTGCAGAGTTATATGAAGTGCCACTCGAGTAACCAGATAGTAAACTCTCGGCTAAGAATTTGAATTCATTACTCGAGGGAGTAATCGAGTAATCTGCCAGGCTATTTGAAAGCCACTCGAGGGATCACTCAAGTAAGGTGTGAAGAAATATGAAGCCCACTTGAGTAAGCAGTTTACCATAGTGATCACCCGAGTAACCAATGAAGGTAAAGACATGGTGACTCGAGTAATCAGGTATTTTCAAGGTTTGTAATATATCACTCCATGTCTTACCCGAGTAATTCTTGATGCAAAATGTTTATTTGCTCACTGCTATATTTTTGACATGTTTACTCAAGGGACTACTCGAGTAACGAACTTGATCACTCGAGTAGCCACTCAAGTAAGGCAGTCCAGAAATTATATTTTCATCGAATATCTCTTGATTTGTTATCTATATGATTAACTCTTCATTGTATTAGTATTCTAAGTACATTTGCAGAGAAACAATGAAAGAGTATGATAGATTTGAGAATTCAAATAAAGTTTTGAACGTTCACCTAACGCTACCTACCGCCAACGGATAGTTTTCAAATACGAAGAATAGTCAACCGTTGCTGGGCAACTCTAACGGACAAGTTTGAAATTGCTTCCAACAGACACTACAACTCATCTATATATATGGAGCATTCAAAGAGAAGAAAACAAGGAGATATAAACTGAGATCACACATTGATCAATACACTTAGTGCCTTGTTTTTCCTATACTCATTTATTTGTACTTCAGTGATTATATATTTGCTCTGTGTGAGAGTTTTTCATTACAAACTCAATATTTGTTATTAAGACAACTTAAGGTAGTGGAACTTTGAGTTGGGGATTTGATTGCAACGTGTAAGGGGGAGCAAGTGTCCAGGTGTAGGAACTTGTTGTGTACTGAGGTGCCAAGAACCCACTGAATCTTAGAGAAAATAGTGAAACTCTCATAGACGCTCTGAGGACTGGACGTAGGTCAAAGTGGTTGTGCCCGAACCAGTATAACTCCCAATGTACACTACGGTGATATTTCTCTTTTCTCTTAACTGTTTTTAATATTCCGTCAATTTTCTCATACGCAACAAAATTTCTGGTATCACCCAATTCACCCCCTCTTGGGTGAAACGCTTGCACTAACAATCCTAACCCTTGGAGTTCCTAATTATTACATTTGTGCTAATAAGTCTTAAATTCGTTAAGACATAAAGTTGGCAGATTTTTAACTGTACTTTGAAAACTCATAACTAATTCTACAAAACTCCAATTGGGTTAGTTCAAAGCTCAATTAGACTCTTATTAAGTCCACTTTATGGAAAAATAGTTAGCACTGCCAGTTACACCGCTCATATTTCCAAAATTCTTAATTATTCACTTCTATCAAAAAATTTTGCCTGGAATTATTGCCTAACCTCTAATAGTCATAACTTTTTGTGTGCTTTTCCAATTAGTACAAATTACCCATCAAATTAAAGCTTATTTTGTATACTTTATTGCTAAAAACATTCATGGATATTGGAACTTATTTGGCCAGATAAAAACACATCACCATCAGTTTGCTACGAAACAACTTCCAAGTTCAATGCAAACTTTCTAAAAATCATAATTTATTCTAGAAAACTATAAATTGCCTAATTCCAAGAATCTTATAAACCTCTTTAAGTTTAATTTCAAAGAAAAACATCTTGTTTAGGAAAATACAACCACATTATTTCCAAAAATTCGTTAAACCTAAGTTGTTCTATAATTTATTCCAGAAACAGGGATCAACTTTCAAAAATCATAACTTTAAATCCACTAATCCAAAAATTACATTCTACCTATCAAAATGAAGCTCAAGATGTCTACTTCTACTCTCAAAAGTTTTCATAGCATTTGAACTAGGTTTTACTGATAAAAAACAAGCCACAACATTGCTATCTTCCAGAAAATGAAATCTGGCAGCACTACTCTTAAGTTCCAAATTTGTGATTTCTCATTTCTAAGCCTTATTTAACAACATTTATAATACCAAACACCATGAACTCTAAGAATAACCATATAACTAAAAATTAGGGCAAAAATACCCATTCCATAAAAAGCTCCACCAGACCACACAATATATGGTTCGAAAGAAAGCTTTGACTCACCTCTTGCTTCTTCTAGGCTTTATTCTTTGATTCACCTACGTTGGTCTTGATAAATGTTTCAAAGCACTTCCTCTTGAAAAACTAAAACCATAAAAATGAAGCTTAGAGATAGAGGAACCATGTTTATGAAGACATTTTTGGCTAAAAAGGTTAGTAGGAGGGTGAAATCTTAAAGAGAATTTCTTACCTCACTTCTTGACTTGTAAAACTTTGGATGCAATTTCTCTCTCATCTTACTTGTCTTCAATGTCCAAAATGATTAAGAAGGAAAGTGATGTGGTGTTTTTGGGCTAATTTGTGGTCAAAAAATTTGGTTACAAATCGTGTAAGTGGCCATTCAAATCCCAAACTGATGAATTTCACAACAATATTAGTCTTTCTGGAATCAACATGAAAAATGGAGTAGGTGTGTGGGATTTAAAACCATTCTGAGAAAGTAACCAAACTTTAATTCTTTTGACCTTCAACATGCCCAAATTGCGTATGTGGCCGTTCATGGCCCAAACAATTGAATTTCACAACAATATTAGGCATTCTATAATCAACATGAAAAATGGAGTAGGTATGTGGGTTTTCAAGCCATTCTGAGATAGTTACCAAACTTTCATTCTTTTGACCTTAAATTAGCCCAAATCGCATATATGGCCATTCAACGCCCAAATAGATGAATTTCACAACAATATTAGGCATTCTATAATTATCATGAAAAATGGAGTAGGTATGTGGGCTTTCATGCCATTCCAAGACAATGATTAAACTTTCATTCTTTTGACCTATAAATAAACCAAATCATGTATGTGGTTGTTCAAGACCTAAACATATGAATTTACAACAATATTAGGCATTTTGGAATCCTTGTGAAAAATGGAGTAGGTATGTGTGTTTCCAAAGCCATTCTGAGATAGTTATCAAACTTTCATTCTTTTGACCTCAAATTAGCCCAAATCATGTATGTGGCCTTTTAGGGCCCAAACAGATGCAATTCACAATAATATTAGGCATTATAGAATCATTGTGAAAAATGGAGTAGGTATGTTGGTTTTCAAGCCATTCCGAGATAGTGACCAAACTTTCATTCTTTTCACCATAAATTAGCCTAAATCACGTTTGTAGCCGTTCAGGGCCCAAACAAATGAATTTCACAATAATATTACGTATTCTAAAATCGTCATGAAAAATGGAGTAGGTATGTGTGTTTTCATGCCATTCCAAAATAGCAACCAAACTTTCATTCTTTTGAACTTTAAATATCCCAAATCGCGTATGTGGTTGTTCATGACCTAAACATATGAATTTTACAACAATATTAGGCATTTTGGAAACCTCGTGAAAAATGGAGTAGGTATGTGGGTTTTCAAGCTATTCTGAGACAATTACCAAAATTTCATTCTTTTTACCTCAAATAAGCCTAAATCGTGTATGTGACCTTTCAGAGCCTAAACAGATGAATTTCACAATAATATTAGATATTCTGGAATCATCATGAAAAATGGAGTAGGTATATTGGTTTTGAAGCCATTTCCGAGATAGTGACCAAACTTTCATTCTTTTAACCTTAAATTAGCCCAAATTGCCTTTGTGGCTATCCAGGGCCTAAACAGATGAATTTTACAACAATATTAGGCATTCTAGAATCGTCATGAAAAATGGAGTAGGTATGTGGGTTTTCATGCCATTACGAGAAAGCGACCAAACTTTCATTCTTTTGACCTCTAAATAGCCCAAATCGTGTATGTGGCAGTTCAGGACCCAAATAGATGAATTTCACAACAATATTAGGCATTTTGGAATCCTCGTGAGAAATGGAGTAGGTATGTGGGTTTTCAAGCCATTTTGACACAGTTACCAAAATTTCATTCTTTTGACATCAAATTAGCCCAAATCGCGTATATGGCCTTTCAGGGCTCAAACAGATGAATTTCACAACAATATTAGGCATTCTAGAATCATCGTGAAAAATAGAGTAGGTATGTTGGTGTTCAAGCCATTTTGAGATAGTGACCAAACTTTTAATCTTTTGACCTCAAATTAGCCAAAATTGCATATATGGCATTTGCTAGGTGTCATACTCAAGAAGCCATAGCCTTTTAATTAAATCCTAAGTTCACAAGTGGCTTGTTTTCACCTACTTAGTTACTCTAACCAAATGGAGCTTGGCTCAGCTATCAAGATCATTTCCTCTTCCTTTTTGGCAGCAAAAAACTGAAATTGAGAGAGGAATAAACAAGGAAATGTTTTATCCTATGGTTTATGGCTTCTTGTACACAAAGAAGCTTATTATTCATTGGTTACTTGGTTGAATTTTCTTGTCTTATATTTTTCTTTTCTCATAATTACTCTTACTCTTTCAAGAACAAACCCTAGCCCTAAATCTTGGGTTCCCATTTTAACCTCAAGATCTAATGGGAAATGTCTCTTTTGCCGTTGATTATGGGAACATTTACTAAGTTGCCATTATTTCTTTTATTTCATTTTATTTCTCATCCTTCTTTCATCCAAGACACCTTTCTTCATCTTTTTGGATCGAAATTAGGCTTTAAAACATTTTTTTCCTTTAGATAAAGGAATTGGGCATGTTCTTTAGCTTTTTGGAACCAAATTCCATACTTTGTTCTTTCCAAATTAGTTCCTAAAAAACATTTTGTCTCTTGGACATTCTTGTGACTTTTGCAAGCTGGGGCTTGACAGTTGGATTGAGTTAGTCTTAATCTCAAGCTTTTGGTCTCAAAATATGGGATATTACATTTCTCCCATAGTTCAACAAATTTCGTCCTAAATTCTTAATATTACTTTAAAAGGACCATTGTAGTGAGTGTTTCATTTTTTTTATTTCTACTTTCTAATGACACCTCAAATTCCTAAGGTCTATCGACACTTCAAATTCTAGAGATCATCTCAAATTCTAAAGGATACTCTAAATTCTCAATACCTCAAATTCTAGATGACACCCCAAATTATAGGGGATATCTTAAATCCTTGAGGCTTTCTCATTCAATTCTATATCTATTTCTATTCTATTCTAATAGACCTTGCCCATCTATCCTACATTTGAGGTTCTTCAATTCAAGTTCTCAGACTTCTTTTCTCTTCACTAGCACTATACCTAGCAAGTATTTTCTGACTTTACAAGTTTAGATTTCTAAGCCCTTCTATTAGTTTCTATTCCTGTAATATCATGACCATGAACTGATCCCCTTCTACATTCTTGCAACCGCACTGTACAAAATAGTGTTGTTACATTTTCAAAGCAAATAATTGTTGCCAGTTCAATTCACAAGTTGGGTAATTCATCTAGTGAGGTTTCAACTATTGAGAGGTATACACCACCATTCTATCCTACTTTACCAAGACATATCTCAATCCTTTTTTTCTTTCTTATTCTATTGTAGACCATACTGGTCGGTTCACTACAAACCATATGGGTCACAATTCTTTGTAGACCACATAGGTTGCCTTATTCATTCTTTGTAAACCATACAAGGGTTTCATTCTAGGATAGAGAACATTTAATATTGGTGTGAGTTTCAACCTCTCTTACAGCTCTATGACATCCTCTCGTAGACATCATCCTACTAAAAAAATTCCTTTTGTAATTATTTCTTTCAATTCTTTCTTTCAAGTTAGTGGTAAAGCGATTCAAGAACAATTCTAAATTCATTTGGTAAGACCCAGTAAACTAAGTATTTTTGTAATAGTTTATGGCCTCTTCCAGTTTTACATTGCTCCTACTTTTTTAGGTTCATCTGAGGATCCCTTCTTTTGAGATAACATAGTTTAGAAACGACCACCACAAACAGGTCAAAAGTTATGTTAAGAAATTCAGTTCAAACAATTCACAAATACAACATATGCATTAGTCAATTCAAAATTCAATTTTCATAAATACTCAGGAACCAGACAACTATTTTAAAAGGTCATTCATTCTGTATACATTCCAAGTTCCATTCTTGCTTCTCAAGCCATTCATACCCTTATGTAATATTCACGAAGCACACAAAACAATCCATCCATTCCTAAGCATTCACATTTATTCACAAGACCTTATCGGTCAAATTCAGTATCCATATTCATTCACAAGACCTAACCGGTCAAGTTTAGCATTCATATTCTTTCACAAGACCTTACCTCTCAAGTTCAGTATTCATATTCATTTGCAGGACCTAACTGGTTAAGTTTAGCATTCATACGACACAGTCCATTGGGAAATGCTTAGGAAACAAAGTCCATTCTATTTTATCCTTTCAAACATTCTAGGACACTAATTGTATTTCTCAGGCTTTGCAACTTCTTTAGGACACTACCTGGTATTCTTGGTCTCACGACCATGGGCTTCTTCTCTTCTAATTCTAAATGCATTATGCTAGTCTAAGAACAAACTGGTCCAACATAATTTAGGGCTTCATATAAAATGCCTCTACCAGCCTATAGACACACTAGTCTAACAAGACTTGGGGCTTCTTATTGAATGCTTATCAGGTATGACGACCTAAGTATATACTGGCCTAGTAGGTTTTATTGCATACAATATATTCATAACATGAATATATTCAATGGTATACATATACGTGCAGAACCATTACATAAGATACGAGAGCAAGAGTTGCTTTCCTTTATATCATCGAGCATGTTCTTTCTTAATTCCCTTCCTCATCTTTCTTTCTATAAACAATACTAGAGCACCTTATAATAATACACTAGGTTGTATAAACCCTTTTTCTCTAACAATTCTACCATATTCTTTCTTTAATTCTTTGATCTCTTCTGGGGTCATTTTGTATGGACTTTGGATATCGATCCAGTTCCAAGCAACATTGCAAATTCTACTTCCTTAACTGGGAGAATTCTACCTATACCTTTCATCACATTCTCTACCATCCACCAATTGACTCTTAGTATAACCTCAAATTAGTGGAATAGTAGGAAGATTTATTATTTTTCTTAGTTCGTCAGAGAATTATTTCCTTATTCATTCTGTTCCATCAGAGAACAAAATTTCATTTATTCTTTCTAATGGAATATTCTATGATCAATATCTTTTCCTATGCTAGATTAATAGCTAGCAACCTTCAAGAACCTCATTCCTATCTGTACCTTATTCTAGTACCTTAGTTCATTCAGGTCAATTGAAATTCCTAAGGGATCATTTCAACTATTTTTTGATTCTTAGGTCACGATTCAGTTCGTTGCAACCCTATAGATGTCTATCAAACTTTTAGGTTCATCAACCTAATTCTAGAACCATAGCCATACCCAATAAGCATGCTAAGATCATCATGATTTATTCCTTCTATTCTATTCACAAACATTCGGTAATATCTTCAAATATTCTCTAAAGCATTGCTCATAGCATAACATTAATCACAAGGTTCATACTTTTATGTATCAGAACCATAGTGTAACCTTAGTCAAATTTTGACATAAACACTCTTTTAGCTTAGATCTAATTCAAGCCTATTCTTAACATTTACTATATTCATCCTAACTTCTCATAGTATCCCTAAGGATCACCATATTTCATACCTCAAGGCACTAAAGCCTTTAATCAACAGGTTTTCAAATTTTTGTGATACTTCCCAGGGAGTTACCCATCCAGGGATTATTCTCGCCTAAGCATACTTAATTACGAAATTCCATTGGAATCCGGGTATCAGGGCAATTCGGCATCAAATACTCCAGAGCTCATACCCTTCTCTACTGAGTATACATTACTAATGCTCCATTTCATTCTCTATATATAGACCTACCCCTTCCTCTAAACTAGTCAGCCAAGTGGTCAGGGCGAATACTATTTCTCTAGGTTTAGCTCTCACCCATATGTCATTTAGTAACATGATCACTAACAAGCATCTTAACAGAACATGCTAGCCAAATGTCATAATCTCTGCTCTGATAGCACCAAATATAACACCAATTTCTTATGCCCCTTTATTATGCATCAGAAGCGATATCTTTATTATTACAGCTCAGGACATTCAATAAATAAAGGTCCCAGCCAAAAACCTTCACAATTATTCTTGGGGCACTATTTAATCAGTAAAACCATATTTACCAGATTAATCAACTTCATTCATAGGTTACTATTCACTTAAACTTTTCAATTCTACCATTCTTTATTATCAATGTTTTTCCCAGCTTATCAATTCCTTGGATTACTTAACTAATGGGCTTGTACTGTAAGATTACGCATTCCTAGTTCAATTTTATACATATGAAATGATTCATCTATCTTAAAGATTATACAATTAATCACTTCTAATGTTATTTTATACGTGACGATTAACATGTAATAATCTTCAATTCTTCTTTGCAACTTCTTCTCACACATCTTCTTGCACTCCTCTTTTATGCTCATATGCCTATATGGTTAGTTGAGGGAGGGTGTGATTTGGGGGAATCTTAGTAGCAAACATTACCACTTAGCATGCAAGATAAATGCTTAATGAATGACATGCTTGCCTTACATGAAATTATGCTAACACAATGACATATCTTCATGCTTAACGTGTCATACATCATACTCATGGCCATAGCATATATAGAAACAGAGCTTTAATTGGTCATATATGCATCATATAATCAAGCAAAGCAATTATTCACATCAATACATAAGCATAATTATCAAGGATATGTAAGTAAGGTAAGTCCGCTACCTTTTGTCTTCAAGTCCCCTTTTGTACCTTTCTTCCAGCCACTGAAGTTGCTTCTATTGTCTCTTCTTTATCATCCCGTGGCCTAAAATAAATGGCCATATTATTAGAGCCATAACAAATAAATGTCCAATAGGCTACATGGGCCTTCAACAACTTTAAGGACCTAATCTTAACCTTTAGAGTTCCTAATTATTACATTTGTGCCATTAAGTCTTAAATTCACACAAGACATAAAGCTGGCAGATTTTTCACTAGACTTTTAAAACTCATAACAAATTCGATAAAACTCCAATTGGGTTGGTTCAAAGCCCAATGTGACCCTTATTAAGTCCACTTTAAGGGAAAACTAGTTATCACTACTAGTTACACATAAACATTTCCAGAATTCTTAATTATTCACTTCAGTCACAAAATTCTGCCAAGAATTAATGCCGAACTTCCAATAATCATAACTTTTTGTGTACTTATCCAATTAATACAAATTGCCCATAAAATTAAAGCTTATTGGTTATACTTTATTTTTGAAAACTTTCATGGACATTAGATTTCATTTGGCGAGACAAAAACACGTTACTATTAGTTTGCCATTGAACAAGTTCCAGGTTCAATGTAAACTTTCTAAAAACCATAATTTATTCTGGAAAACTCCAAATTGACCGATTCTAAGTACAGTATAAACCTCGTTAAGTTTAATTTGAAAGAAAAATATCATTTTTGGGAAACTGAAGTCACACAATTTCCATAAATTCATCAAACCTTAAATGTTCTAGAATTGATTCCAGAAATATGGACAAATTTTCAAAAATCATAACTTTAAATCCACTAATCCAAAAATTACATTCTACCTATCAAAATGAAGCTCAAGATGTTTGCTTTTATTATAGAAAGTTTCATAGCATTTGAACTAAGTTTGACAAATCAAAAACACGCCACAACATCACTGTCTTCCAAAAAACAAAATATGGCACCCCTACTCTTAAGTTCCAAATTTGTGATTTCTCATTTCTAAATCTTATTTAGCACATTTATAAGACTAGACTACCATGGTCTCTAAGAATAACCATATAACTGAAATTAGGGAAAAATACCCATTCTACAAAGCTCTACCAAACCACACAATATATGGTTCGAAAGAAAGCTGTAATACCCCGAATTTTGAGACTTGAGGCTAGAGAATAAGCCTGAGATTAGTGGACTGCTAAGCCCCGGTTTAGCAAGATCCCAAATTGTGATTAAGAGATAATGACTCCAAAAGCAGAAGTGATTAGTGATAAATAAACCCTTTTGGAGATTATGGTGTGAGTTGGCACCCGATGTGATTCGTGTGTGCTGTGAGTAGCGCCAAAACCCTGTATTTAAGCTCAATTATGGATTAACATCTAAATTGACTTAAAATAGAGGGAAGGCGCATATTGTGGCTAAATGAAAAGATGTGAAGTGTTGGTGGTGATTCTATGAGAATTACCGTAATCAGGGGCAAAACGGTAAAGTTACCGACCGATTGGTCAGTTACCGAAGAGGAAACTCATTGGTAACTTCAAGATCAATGGTTAGGATTGATTTGTGTGATAGATCAAAGGGGTGGAATCCCATGTGCTTGTGTGCATGTGAGCTCATAGGAGATGTGGTGGGATGTTGACAAGTGGCAAGATGTGAGCCCTTGGATCTTGGTCAACATTTCAAACTCTTCCCTCTCTCTTTCATAGTCGGCTAAAACATGAGAAAAAGGGGAAAAAACTGATCTCACTTCATCATCTTCATCTTCATATCTCTCTCCCTCTTGTTCTCCATTTTCGCCCAAAGTGAAGGAGGAAAGAGAAAGAATCAAGGTGAGATTTAGCTTGTTTCTTGTCCTCTAATGCTCTAATCACCTTCTATAAAGTTGTTCATAGTGATGAGAGCTTCATCTCTATGGTTTTAGATTCTTGATTGAAGGTGTTTGATGGCTTGAGGAAATTTGGAAAGATGAAGAATCAAAGAAGTGGTTTGGGAAAGAGGAAGAGGTGAGTATTTGAAGCCTTTTGATCTAAGTTTTGTGATTTATGGTTGAGTATTGTGAATTTCGAATTTTGCCCTGATTTTCATGCGATTTTTGATTGGATGAATTGGATTGTGTTTGATGATGAAAATGGTGTCATATTATGTTTTGGCATCATTGAAATTGGTTTTGAATTTGAAATGGAAAGAGATTGTAATGTAGAGTTGGTATTGTGAATTGTGTGACATGTTGCAATTCATTGTGAAACATGTCAATATAATGTGAATTTGGTTGATTTGGTGTTTCCAATGGATTCCTTGTGCAAATTTGTATGGGAATGGTGTTTGATATGAAAATTGGACCATTGGAAGCCAATTGTACAAATTTGGAATTCTGTCCAGTGGAAAGTCTGTTTGGGCAGTTCTGTTTGTGTTGCCGTTTTGAATGGGCAAATGATGTTAGAAAATTCTGAAACTTTCCAGTCTTGAATTTCACATCTTAAGCTTCAAAATGGACATATAATATGTGTCATTTAGTTTTGTGAACTGGGAGTTTGAACTGTCCAAAGTTTGGGGACGAAACTGGACCCTGTTTTGGTACAATGTTGGATTTTGTGTAAATCTGGATTTGTGTGGTGATTTCTGGTAATGAGCCATATTTTTCCTATGAAGAGGACTTAAAAATACTTCATTTGGCTTTGGGATCACCTCATTTCGATTTTTGTGGAATTAGTTATGAATTTTTGAAGTTGCCTTGGCTGCAGCAGAAAATCCTGGCTGCAGCACAAAAGTTTCTGTGAGCGTTTTGGCCACAGCCAGAAATTCTTGGCTGCAGCCAGAAACCTTCTGTGCGTGTTTTGGCTGCAGCCAGAGGGTCTTGGCTGCAGCCAACCCCAATTTTTCAGGATTTTGTGATTTTGAAAGGTGATTTCCAACCTAGTACGTCCCAATCCTTTAAGCTTTCGTTGAGCTTATTTTAGCCACCTAAAGGGTGTGAATGGTAACCAACTTTAAGTGATATGAAAGTAAGAGTTTGGAATAGAGAATAACCCTATGTCCTTGCTTTGGTTATAGGGTTGATGTTCGCCCTGGTTATGGTTCGATGTTCGTTTTGTTCGTGAGCAGCTGTGCTGGAGCTTACGTGGAAAGAGAGTAGGGAACATATCTCTTCTGCTTGTATTTGATATATGTGTTAGTGTGTTGGTGCATGTCTTAGTTTTGCATAATTATGTGTAATTTGAAGCTATGTTTCAATTTATGCTACGGCCATAGGTATATTGTTCGAAGCATTGAGCTTGCAAATTGACATTGTGTTATCATGAGTTGTGTGATGCAAGCATGTCATGCATTAAACATCTATCATACATGCATATTGATATTGTTTACCTACTGAGATTCTCTCGAATCTCACCCTCCCCTACCAACATTTTAGACAGGGTAGGTGGATTGAGGATGGAGGCAAGCAACCAGGGGCGACGAGGCTTCCTTCAGGATATTTGAGTTGGTAGTTGGTTATCACAGTTGGGATGTATATTTGGATATTGTATTTGCATATTGGATGAGTATTGAGTATGTATGTATGGAGTTGAGATTTGTGTAATCCCCGAATGAGGGCTTGTAGGGGCGAATATGCCCTATAAGGCTTTAAGTTAATGTATGGAACCCGGGATTGCCGGGATTATTGTTGTGTACTCTGATTTGTTATGAATGTGATATTCCGCGTAGTAATTGTATTCGAAAATTGAATATGAGACCAGGCTAAGTAGATTTCGAAAGTGATTTGTGAAAACCCTATCGTGAAGATGGGAATTTTAAATAAGTTTTGTTTCTTATGGTCTCTATTTCATTTTAATTGCGTATTTCGGATATAATTACGGCATGGGGGTTACAAAAGCTCTTACTCACCTCTCGCTTCTTCTAGGCTTTATTATTTCATTCAACTACTTTGGATCTTGATAAATGCTTCAAAACACCTCCTCTTGAAAAACTAAAACCATAGAAATGAAGCTTAGAGCAAGAGGAACAAATTTTATGAATACATTTTAGGCTAGAAATATGAGTAGTAGGTTGAAATCTTGGAGAGAAGTTCTTACCTTGCTTTTTGACTTGTAAAATTTCATATGTAGTTTCTCTCTCATTGTTCTTGTCTTGGGCATCCAAAATGATGAAGAAGGAGGGTGATGTGGTGTTTTTAGTTACTTATCTGCTTTTATTATGGGCTGACCAAAATCCCAAAAAAAATGGAAGACAAAATGATGAAGAAGGAGGGTGATGTGGTGTTTTTAGATGTAATCTTGCATTTGCTAGGTGTCTTGCTTTAGAAGCCATAGCCCTTTGATTAAATCCCAAGTTTACAAGTGGCTTGTTTTCACCTACTTAGTTAGTCTAACCAAATGGAACTTGGTTAAGCTAACAAGATCATTTCCTCTTCCTTTTTGGCAGTGAAAATTAGAAATTAAGAAAGGGGAAAAAAGGAAATCCTTTATCCAATGGTTTATGGCTTCTCGTACACAAAGAAGCTTATCATCCATTGGTTACTTGGTTGAATTTTCTTGTCTTCTATTTTTCTTTTCTTATATTACTCTTACTATTTCAAGAACATATCCTAGCCCTAGATCTTGGGTTCCAATTTTAACCTCAAGATCCAATGGGAAATTTCTCTTTTGCCGTTAATTATGGCAATATTTACTAAGTTGCCATTATTTCTTTTATTTCATTTTATTTCTCTTCCTTCTTTCTTCCAAGACACCTTTCTTCTTATTTTTTAAATCCAAATTAGGACTTATTAGATTTTTTATTTTAGATAAAGGAATTGGGTATTTCCTTTAGCTCTTTAGAATCAAATTCCATACTTTGTTCTTCCCAAATTAGTCCCTACAAGGCATTCTGTCTCTTGGACATTCTTGGGACTTTAGCAAACTGGGACTTGTCAATCGAATTGAGTTAGTCTTGATTCAAGCTTCTGGTCCTGAATTTTGGGATATTACAATGGGCATGTAACCCCTTTTTGAATCCTACATACTAGTATATATATACAGTATATTTTCTATATATGTGCCTAACTTTGGCCTATTAGTCTCTTAGATCTACCTCTATAGATTTTAATCCTTTGGATATAGGTGGCTTTCCTAAGTCTTTCATCGAGAAAGACTTTCCTAACCAAGACTTATAAGGTAAAAATGTCATTCCCAATCAGTAGGATGCCATTTACATAAAGTATTAGAAATACAACTGTGTAGGATGCCATTTACATAAAGTATTAGAAATACAACTGTGCTCCCACTAACCTTCTTGTAAACATAAGGTTCATTGATGTTTTGAATGAATCCAAACTCTTTGACTACTTTATCAAAATGATGATTCCAGCTCCGAGATGATTGTTTCAATCCAAAAATTTATCTTTGAAGCTTCGCACTTTGCAAGAGTCTTCTAAACACATAAAGCCTTTAGAATGTGTCATGTACACATCCCTAAGCAGCTTTCTATTAAGAAAGGCTATTTTGACGTCCTTCTGCCATATTTTATAGTTATAATATACTACAACGGCAAGGAGAATTTTGATTGATTTGGCCATTACAACTAGGGAAAAGGTTTCATCATAGTCTATACCATGAGTTTAAGTGAATCCTTTTGCAACCAGTCGTGCCTTGAAGACATTTACATTGCCACCCATATCAATTTTTTCTTTAAAAACCCATTTGCACTTGATAGCTTTTACACCTTCAGGTGCATCGACTTAGGTCCATACCAGATTGTTGTACTTGGATTGCATTTCAGACTTCATGGCAGTTAGCCATTTTTCAAAGTTTAGTCCTACTATGACTTCTTCATAGGTAGTTAGCTCATTTTTCTCAATGAGCAACATATCACAACTTTCATTAATAAAAAATCCATATTTTTGTGTAGACCTTGTGTTACTGAGAAGGCTTAAGAACTTGTTGTGAGTCTACTCTATTTTCTATCTAAGGTTAGGTGCTATCTTGTGACTCTCGAACTTCTTCAAGATGTACCTTGCTCCCACTTGTTCTTTTAGAGATAAACTTTCTTTCTAGAAACATACCATTTCAAATAAGAAACATTTTGTTATCAGTTGGATTATAGACATAGTATCCCTTCGTTTCCTTAGGATACCCCATGAAAAGGCACTTTGAGGATTTGGGTGCTAATTTGTCTGAGGCTTGTTGCCTAACATATACCTCACATCCCCAAATTTTGCAAAAAGCTAAACTGGTTTCTTTTTAGTCTATATATCATGTGGTGTCTTTTCAATTCCCTTATATGGAACACGATTTAGTATAAATGCAGCAGTCTCTATGGCATGTCCCCAAAAGGACTGTAGGAGATCTGTTTAAATCATTATAAATCGAACTAACACTAATAGTGTTTGATTTCTCCATTCAGAAATGCTATTCCATTGTGGTGTTCCTGGAGGAGTCAATTGTGAGATTATTCCACAACTCCTAAGATGGCGTATAAAGTCATGGCTCAAATATTAACCACCTCAATCAGATCAAAGTGCTTTAATCATTTTTCCAAGTTGGTTTTGTAGTTCATTTTGAGATATTTTAAACATTTCAAAAGATTCAAATTTATGTTTCATTAAATAGATATATCTATATCTACTAAAGTCATATGTAAATGTAATAAAGTACATATAACCTCCTCTAGCAGCTGTATTTAGTAGTCCACATACACGACAAGTTCATTTATCCGTGTTAGAGATTCAACTTCAAGAAGTTTTTGGAAATTGTACCCTAGGGGCAAATCATTGAACTTTGCACATTATTATTCAATCAACTTCTCCATTTTGTTGTCATATTATTTGCATGTTCACTGTGATAACTATGTTGGAAATTGTGCCCTGAGGGCCAATCATTGTACTTTGAACATTATAAATTTAATAAAATTTCTCCATTATGCTATCATATTATTTGCATGTTGACTGTGATAATTGTATCCTTGGATAAATCATAAAGATTGTCCTAAAATGCCCCTAGTCAGTCATCTATATGGGAGCAGAGATGAAACAAGACCAGTATGACTTTGATAAGATATGGAGATACGAATCAAAGTCCTAGGCACTTGTAAGAGTACAGGGTGCTGGACCGACCCATTATGAGAAAGCTACATGGATCAAGTCATAAGCTTTTTTCATATATAACCACCTTACAATGCCCTTTGACCTGAGGTCATCATGGATTCCTACATGAGAGTTATTAAGCTTTGAACTAGTCAAAAGTCACTTTCAAAAGGGTGATGATAAAGGCTACTATCGAGCTTGGTGGTTTTTCATGCAGAGGAATATGAATGATTAAGATGGAATTTATCCCTCACAGTAGTAGAGAGATATTACTGGGCCCCTTGATGAGTGAGTCTGAAAAATGTATGGCCATACTACGATGGAAAGGAGTTTCCATTTCTATTGTCAAACTATTGAGGAATTGAGAAAGTAATGGTTAAGAAGAAGAGGATAACATTATCCATGCCTCATCCGTGACCTATATAACATGTGACAAAAGGGCCATGACCTGGTTGCATTGTGTGAACGATCCTCATATGAACTGGGTAGTCGTAATTCTTGTTAGAGGCCACTTGCGACTTGTGGGTTAGTACAATTATTGGCCCACTGCCAACTTCGTATGGGCTTACAGGGTCACACATAAGAGTGGCCCAACATGAGATAATGTTTAATCTAGGGTGGATGAATTTTATATTTATAATGTATATAACATAAAATTCGCTAATAATATTATATATGTATATATATGTATTTTTGAAATGCATATTTTATATATATGATTATATGATATTATTATATTGTGTTAGTTTTAAATATAATTTTATTAAGATAAATTAGATTTAATAACTGACATGATAGAGATATAGTATCTCAGATTTAATTTATAAAGATAAATTAAATCTAATGGTTCTTTATTTGGATTAAATAAATAGGTTAAATTAAAATAGTTGGACATATTTAATTTAAACTGAATTTATTTAATTAGCTCATCAAGATAATTAATTGTTAATTAATTTTGAAATTAATAAATATTAATTTTGAAATTCGAATATAGCTCTCATAGGTTATAAACTTGATAGAGCAGATAAACTCACACATGGATGAGAATTGCAAGCAGCAAGGGAAACCCTAGGAGACATTAGAGGCGCTAGCACATAGTCTGTGTTGGAGAGCATTCATATGGATACTGGTAGAGGGAGAAGACCTAACGTGTTGGTTCCTAGATATCGAAACCCTGAATTGAAAAAGGTATAAATCTTTCTAACTCGGTTTAAACGCTGTTGATAGATCCAAGATTAGGATCGGGATGATTTTAAAATTCTTCTACTGTGCCTGCCAATCCTAACAAACTATCCTTGAATAAATCATAATGATTGTCCTAAATGCTTGTGGTCGATCATCTATATGGGAGCAAAGATGAAATAAGACCAGTATGACTTTAAAAATGTAAGGAGATGCGAATCAAAATCCTAGGCATTTGTAAAAGTACAAGGTGCTGGACCAAGCCGCTATGATAAAACTGTATAGATTAAGTCATAACCTTGTCTCATGTATAACCACATCACTATGCCCTTTGACCTAAGATCATCATGGATTCCTAGATGAGAGTCGCTCAGCTTTGACCTAGTCAAAAGTTACCTTTGACGGGGTGATGATAAAGCTTATGTTCAAACTTGGTAGTTTTCATGCAGAGGAATGTGAATGGTCAAGATGGAATTTGTCCTTCATATTAGTAGAGAGATATTACTAGGTCCCTCAATGAGTGAGTCTGAGAAATGTACTACCGTACTATGATGAAAAAGAGTTTTCATTTCTATAGTCAGGCTACTCAGGGATCGAGAAAGTAATGGTCAGGAATAGGAGGATGATATTCCCCTTGTGTAATACCCCGAATTTTGAGACTCGAGGTTAGAGAATAAGCCTGAAATTAGTGGATTGCTAAGCCCCGGTTTAGCAAGATCCAAAATTGTGATTAGGGGTTAATGACTACAAAAGTGGACGTGGTTAGTGATTAATGAACCCTTTTAGAGAATATAAAGTGGATTGTAGTTGCTTGTGTTATGAGCGACGCCAAAACCCTGTATTTGAGTTCAATTGTGGATTAACATCCAAATTGACTTAGAGTTCAATTGTGGATTAACATCCAAATTGACTTAGAATAGAGGGAAGAATTGAATGGGGTATTGTGATGGAAATGGTGTCATGTTGTGATATTTAATCATTGGAATTGATTTAAATTAGATTGGACACATTGGTTGCAAAATTGGAAATGCTGTCCAGTATGAATTCTGTCTGGGCAGTTTTCTCGTGTGGACTTTTTTACTAGGCAAATGATGTCAGAAAATTATGAAAATTTCCAGTCTTAAAGATCACATCCCAAGATTCAAAATGGACATATACTTTGTGCCATTTCATGTTGGGAACTGGGAGATATGACTGTCCAAAATTTGAGGTCGAAAATGGACTCTGTTTTGGGGCAGTGATGAAATTTGTTTAATTCTGGAATTTTGTGGTGATTTCTGGTAATGGATTATATTTTTCCAATGAATAGGACTGAAATACCTTTCATTTGGCTTTGGAATCACCTCATTTCGATTTTTCTAGAATTAGTTATGATTTTTCAAAGTTTGGGCAGAAAATCTGCCAGAAAATCCGAAAATGCCAATTTTGGGAATTATGACATCATCAAAAGGCAAGATGACATAAGCATGGAATTAAAACATCTTCTCATCATCTTCAGCTCTCATTTCCGACGTGCTGCACAGCTGAATATGGAGAGAGGAGTTGAGAGAAAAATAGAGAGAAAGAGGAAGAAATCTCGCAAGGTAAGTCGATTTCTCCGACGATCTAGCTCCTAACGCGTATAACTCCGATACTAAGCTACTCCTTTATGTTCTTTAAGGTTTGGAAGTTCCTCTTTTGGTGTTTTGAAGTTAGGGTTTTCAGCCACAAGAAGGAAAAGCTAGTCGGAGCTTGAGGTAACTTCCAAACTCGTGCATATTGACTATTCTGGCTGTTATAGACAATTTAATCGATGAAATTTCGCCGGATTGTCTTTGGTTCTCAAAATGGAAAATGGGTTTGTGGGGCTGTTATGCTGCCCAAATTTATACTAAATGGTAGTGCTAACCTAATGGAATAGTCAATAAAGTGGTTAGGAGTAGAAAGGAACGCGTTTACGGAGCCGAAACTGAAAAACCCCAATTTTCCCCGGAGTACTTGTATATTTCGGTTATGGCTATAAATGGGTCTTAGAGTTGGATTTTCAATGATTTGATGGTTCCATTGAGTTCAGGAACGAAAATTAGGTGGGGTTACAGTTGGTCACTTTTTCGGAACAGGCCGAAAAAGCATAATTACGAAAACGCCCCTGAAACCCTTAAAGTGGGGCTGTCAAGGGTAATTTTGTAATTGACATTGAATTTGATAATTCCGAGTCCGGAAATGGATTCCTTGGGCAAAAATATGTTAGAATAGCCCATGTCAAAATTTCAGGAAAAGTACAGTCGGACCGGGTATGGTGGGGCTGGATCGGGTCCCCGGGGGCATTTTAGCAAATTTTCAATATAGCTTCATATGACCCTCAGAAACACTATGGAAGTATCTAAATAGTACATTTGACATTGTAGGATCGAATGTGAAGCCCCAAGTTGTTGGCACGTAAATGAGGAGAAAAGATTGGAGGTAGGGAACTTATCTCTCCTGCATGCTCTGATAACTGTATTAATGTATTGATGCATGTTATTGCTTTGCTTGATTATGTGGAACATGTATGAATGATTTGAAGCTATGTTTCAATATATGCTATGGCCATATGTGTATCGTTCGAAGCATTGAGCTTATAGATTTGTCATTGTATGTGTGCATGAGTTATGTGATGCAAGCATGTCATGCATTAAACACTTATCTTGCCTGCATATTGATAATGTTTCCCTACTAAGATTCTCTCGAATCTCACCCTCCCTTACCAACAATTTAGACAGGGCAAGTGGCTCGTGGAGGGAGCGGCAGGACTCATTCGAGATGAGATTGTGTAATCCCCATTTGAAGAATTGTAATGGGCAATTGTGCCCTGTATATCTTTAGCGAAGGTATGTACCCGAGATTGCCGGGATGATTATGTTGTGCACTCTGATATTTATATGAATGTGATTTATCTTCGCGTAGTAATTGTATTCGAAATGTGAATATGAGACCAAGTTTATAAATGATTTCGAAAGGTATTTTTGAAAACCCCATCATGTGATGGGTTAGTAAATGTTATTTGATTATTATTGGTCTCTATTTCATTTTAATCGTGTATTTCGGATATAATTACTGAGGGGGTTACACCTTGCCTCATCCTTAACTGAAATATCATGTGAAAAAGGGACGTAGTATGGTAGTATGATAGGTTGCATCGGTTTATCATTTCTCATATGAATTGGGTAGTCATAATGCCTTGCTAGAGGCCACCTATAACTTAGGGTTCGTATAGTCATTGGCCCACAGCCAACTTTATATGGGCTTATAGGGTTGAACACAAAAATAGCTCAACATGAGCTTTAATGTCTAGGTTCATTGAATCTAATATATGTCTAGATTTAGTGAATGTAATGGTTAATCTAGGGTGGATGAATATATATATGTATATATATATATTCAAAAAGAAAATTAATTAAATTATATATACATATATATATTTTTGAAATATATATATATTATATGATAATATTATTATATTGTGTTAGTTTTAAATTTAGTTTTATCTAATAAATTAAATTTAATAACTAACATGATAAAGATACAATATCTCATATTTAATTTATAACGATAAATTAAATCTATTTCCATTGGCTCTTTATTCAGATTAAATAAATAGGTTAAATTAAAATTGTTGGACAGATTTAATTAAAGTATATTTATTTAATTTGCTTATCAAAAGACAATTAAGTGTTAATTGATATGATATGGGTTTCAAAATTAATTAAGATTAATTTTTTAAAAAATCCAATATCCATCATAAAATAGAAAGCCCAGACTAATTATAAAAAATGGTGAGCTAGGGTTTTCTAGGGTGATGAAAACAACAAGATAGAGAGTTGGGAGAAAAGAAAACACTAGAGAGAGATGTTGGATTCCTATTCGTGTGGATACCGGTAGAGAGAGCTGATCCAAGTTGTTAGGTCCTTGAGATCGAAAACAAAAACTAAACAATAAGAAAGGTATGCTTATCTGCTACTTAATTGTAACGTCGTTGATAGATTTGTAGTAAGGATTGGAAAACTTTTGAATTTTAATTTTCCTTTATACCTACCAATCCTGATAGTGACATCAAAGCTAGGTCAATTGCGCATTTAATTTAATTTTGAGCTGTAGTCTCAATTATAAATTGTATATGTGATATATAAGTTGTATATGATATATTGCTTTGGATTCGATTGATTGTGTTAATTGAGAAGATAGGAGACCAAGGAAAGCTTGGCATGGCTTTAGTACTCTTGTGCTATGGGGTTGTTAAATTTAAAATCTCATGGGTAGCATGTTGAGTAGAAACATGTAGGGATCTCTTGCATGAAATGTCAAGGATGAACAAATTAAGAAGATTTATAACTATTCTTAGAGACATGTGATGCCTCCTCTACTAGTGTCAAAAAGCTTAAAAATCAAGCAAAATATGAGGAAGCTATTATTATAGAAGCCAACCAGACTAAATTAGCATACCTCTGCCTTTCTAGTACTGATAGGATCATTTTCATTAAAAGTTAGGATCACTCTTAATTTCAATAAGGAATTAACAGGACTATCATAGCTAACTATTTATAGCATGACATAATCATAACATTTATTGCTTTTTATATTTTATGAATTGTTATTTGTTGTGGTTTTAATTTCTAAAATTGTTTAGGTATAGTGAACAATATGGCTCTAGTTTTACAAGGGTCATAATTTCTGTTTAAATACGGCCTATATAATATCCCAATTTTTAATTATGGGCTAATCATGATTATTGTGGATAAATATGCATTAAATTGGAATTATTATGTGTTTTATGGCTATTTTAGTTAATATGCCATAAGTATTGGAAGAATGGAAATATTGGCCATAGTTGGTAATTAATAGGGAAATTAATTCCTAAGTAAGAGAAAAATGAGAAGTATGATTAAATGGCTAATGGAGGGATTAAAATAGCTAATTGGTGACTTATTTGGTGAGAACCAATAAGGTGTGGACATGTGGCAAAGAGGGTATGAGAGAGTGTATGTGTGGGAAAGTCAACAATTAATAAAATAATCACTTTTCTCTCTCCTTCCTCTCCCTCTAATCGGCTGACATGAGTATGGGAGTGTGTGTGTGATCATTGCTTCTTCCTCCATACTCCATCTCTCACTCTCGTTCTCTCTCTTTTCTCTTCTGCATTTCTGGCAACCTTATGGGCAAGAGAGAGGAAGAAAAGCTGGTGATTAAGGTGAGAAATTGGACTCTATTGCCTAAACTTCATTTATTAATGTTGTTCTATGGAATGAGAGCTTCATTTTGATAGTTGTAGCTTGTCCATTGGTTGTGGTTTGTGATCACACAAAAATCTGATTATTGGAGAATCAAAGAGGGTTTTTGGAGAAGTTAAAGAGGTATGTGAAACTGATCTATCTATCTATGTTTCATGCCATTTGAAGTAGTTTGTAATTTCTGGAAATTTTGGCTTGAATCCAAAAATGAGTGCCACTATTCATTTGGTATGTTTTTTGCATAAGAATGGTATCTTGGAATGAGTTTAGGATAGATAGATTGATTGGTGATTGAAATGTAGTGTTTGGATGAGATTAGTATTTATTTATTTTGTTGCCCAAAACCTAAAGCATGATAATAGAGTAGGATTTTGATGATTCTGATGATCCGATTGAGTTTATTGGGTGTTTTTCTGTGGAAGTGGCTTTAGGTAAAGTATTGTGTCTATTGGGATCAATTGGGCAAGTATTGGGAAAATGCCTCTGTTTTCTGCGTTTTTTGGTTTTTCTCTGCATCACTCTAGTGATAGGGGCATCACTCGAGTACATGATGAATGACCCTCAAGTGGTGATGGGTTCCACTCACCACTCGAGTACAGAGGTGCAAATCGATTTTCGGGGCCTTTTGTTCTTATTGCACTTCTGTGGTCAAGGGCAAGTGTTGCCTCACTTGCGAGTGAGGATGAACATTACTCGCGTGAGGGTAAGTTCGCTCGAGTGCTGGTGTATTTGACACCAAGGACATGCCTCTCGGGTTGTCACTCATGGTTATGGTGCAAGAGTGTGCCTTCTCACTTGCCGGTATAGGGTATTCACTCGAGTGCACTAGGCTGTACTCGAGTGCAGTGAGCCATCTAGGCTACTGCCATTACTCTTGTGCTCTCAAGTTCTCACTTTCTGGACTTTACTCTTAGGTGCTCCAATGAGGCATTTAGCTATCACTTGGGTGAGGTCTTATATGCTTAAGTGTCTCTGTTTCTAAAGAAGTTCTTGTGCTCTCAGATGCTCACTCACTATCCTTCACTCTCTAGTACCCGAGTACAGACCATACCATCACCCGAGTGAGGCCTACTTCACTCGAGTGTCCGTACAATCTCACTCGAGTGCCTCAGTAGAAAATTTCAGTTTTGTGCTTCCAAAAGGGAATCTTTGAGATAGTTCTTCCAACCCTTTAGGATTTTTGTTAGGGGTATTTAATGACTCTAAAAGAGCAATAATGATAACCAAAGTAAGTGTTAAGAAGTCATTGAGAATTGGAATAAGGAAATAACTCTTCGTTACTTATTATGATTCTAGGATACGATATTTGCCCTACTCATGAGAGACCGGTGCTTGATAGAGCTCAATATTTATATCTTTTTATTAATTAATCTTAGGCTTTTGTGGGACTTAATTGAATATCTTGGGCATAATCAAGTGTTAATGTGGGACTTTAATGGAAGAATAATTTGGGAATTAAAGTGGTTAAATTGTTATATTTTTAATTAATATTTGTTATTCCCATTATTCTTTAATTGTGAACAAAAGATATTACATTTGTGAATTTAATTTTACAGGTGATGATGTGGCACAACTTGAGTGGTTAAGGTCAAAGATGATATTATGGAGCTTAATGAAGGACAAAAGTGGAACATCACAAGTGCAGAATTTATTTTCACATTTTTTTCTAAGAAGAGGTTAAATGAGTAAGGGCCTTGTTTGGTGGTTGCAATTTTATGCCTAATGCCAAAACAGATTTTTACCTCTTATCCAAACATACCTTTAACTCATTTAACCTAGTGAATTGAAGAAAGAAAAGGAGTGGGGACCATGGTGTGAGAGTGGCGGCTGTGAAGGAAAAGAAAAGGAGAAGAGCTTGGACCAAACCGAAGGAAATAAAGGAAACAGCAGCTGGACCGTGTGGGATTAATGAAGGAAAAGGAAGCATCTGAATTTATTTATTATCATGGAGAATTGCTGAATGGAATGTGAAGAGGGATAATTAAAGAAACGAATTGAGAGCTATTGAGCCAAAATAATTGACTGATTTTGGAGATGTTGAACCGATGGAGTTAATGAAGAAAGGGGAAGTGCTAAACCGAATTGGAGCAATAGAGAAGAAGCCAGCCGAAATTGTTGAATAGATTGAAGAAGACTTGGACCGTGAGGGAGCTTGCTGGACCAAAGGAAGAAAAGAAGAGTGAGCCGAAATTGTTGACTGAATTATAGGCAAGAATGGAAGGAAAGAAGGCAGACCGAATTGATCAACCAAACAAAGGCTGAACCAAGTGTGAAAATAAGACCTTGACCGAATTGGCTAGCTGGACCGATTGGGACTGGAGGAAAAGAAAGAAAAACACGAGGGAATAGAGAGGTAGAGAGCGGCGGCTGTGTGTGCAAAAAGAAACGAAGAGCATCAGCGAAAATAAAGAGGAAGCAAGGCGTGAAGGCTGCGGGAATTTTGATGGCTGTTCTCTCTTCATATATCAAGCTTCATCCTTCTCTTTTTCCATGAGTAGCTAAAGTGTTGGTGATTTCCTTGAGTTGGGTAATGGTTTGAGCTTCTAAACTTCAATGGAATCCCCTTGAGCTCTCTTTTTAGTTCATGATTATGTAGCTTGGTTAAGTATGTAATTGTGATCTAGATTGTTATGCCAAGTGAATAAACTTGGTTGTTGAGCTAGGAGTTGATTAATTAAGCTTTATATGATTCATATTATGAGTAGGTTGAATTGTTTATTCCAACTTGGTTAAGTGGATTTAAATGATTAAACTGAATGTTTTGAATTGTTGTAATGGTAATTACAAGCTATAATTGGAAGTTGATTATTCATCTCCTTGAGTTTGAACTATTTGGTGGTATTCATTTAATTGCTTCGGTAGAATGAATTAAATGAATATTGCAAGTATGGAACTAGTGGTAACTTAGTTCCATCCTCTTAACTCATATTGTGGAATTCATATCATTAGCAAGCAAGGAAGACTAAAACCCCAACTCAAGGGAATCCCATTTCATCATTATTCTAGTTTATCAAATTTACCTTGTTGTTAGTGTTAATTTCAATTCCTTTTGCTTCTTTGTTTTGAAAACCGAAAAGTACAAAAATATTGCTTTAGCTTAGTTTAGTTCATTAGTTTACAAATGCAATTTCTCAAAAATGATTTCTCGCAACTTTAAGGCTTTTTATCACTTTCCTACTTAGAAAATTGGAAATTAATATCCTCACAAGAACAACCTAGGTTGAGCTACTATGCTACATTTTCTAACCTAGTTTTATTTTGTGAACTCACACGACATGGGTTCATCAAATTGGCGCCGTTGCCGGGGAGGATGATTGCCAAGGTTTTAAGTAGTTAGGTGGTCTTTTTTTTCTGTTATCATAGTTTGTCTTAGTTTAGTAGGAAGTGTGTAGCACTCATTTGAATTTTGGCGAAATTCTGATTTTCGATTAGCACTGTCTTGCTGGAACTGAAATATTTGTGCCTAGAAAATTCTGAAATTTGACAGGTTAAAGTTTTTCAGCATTCTAAGCAAGACTAATATCTTTTGCTATTAGGTCTGAAGGATTTTAGCCAAATTCGAAGGTTTGATATACTTTTCTGAATTTTCTTTCTTTTTTGTTATTTTTCTAAGTTTTTGATTTAGTTTGTTCTTAGGGTTTTCTTTGATTTTTCTTGGTTGTTAGTGTATTTTTGAGTTTTTTTTAGGTATTGGTTCATTGTTGGAGTGTTTGATAGTGGTTTAGTCATTTTTCATATTTATAGTTGTTTTGCATTCCATTTGCATTTAAAAAAAATTGCATTTTGTTGCTTAGCTATCATGTTCTTAGTGGCCATTGTGTTGTTTACTATTGTCTTGTGGTGAGCAACTTTGCATTCTTCATCATTGGGAAGCTCTTGGTAATATTGCCAAAATGGAAGATCCTCTTTCACAAAGCTTTAATGCCCTACAACATCAATTAGAGCTTGTTCAAGCCCAGTTGGAGAGTCTACAGAGAGGTTCCAATAGTCAAGAATATGATTTATCCTTCCACAATCTATGTCATGAACCCTACCCCCAACAATCTTTTCCACCACATCAACCTTTCCATAATCCTTCTTTTCCACCACAACCCCCATATGGACCTCAACATGACTTTTGTTCCCCACCCAACAACTTAAATTTTGACCCCATCCCTTCACCACAAGGACTACCCTATGAACCATCTCCTTTACACCATCTACCCTCTTACTCACCATACCAACCCTCATTTCAATCTGCATTCCAATCATTTCACCCACCACTTTGTGAACCTTCCCCACCATCCTACCTTGACTCTCCACTTCCATTTCATGACCCACAACCTAGTGGATTGGATACCATTTTCTCACCTCATAACATGGATTCCCTAACAAGTGCCTTAACAAGAAAGTATGAGACACTCCAAGAGCAATACCTTCAATTACTCATGTATCAAGGACCAATTGATAGCTCCAAGGCGAGAGAAGAGCAATTGAAAGATATTGATGAATTCTTCAAGGCATACTATGATCACATGTTATGGGTAAAGACAGGAGGTGAAGTTGGAACCCCTTGGGCTCAAGACCTACAAAAGGAGGAACAAGGAACCCAAAATCAAGAGCTTTATGCTACTTCACATGTGGAGAGTTCTCAACCTTCATTGATTCCATCCAATGCATCCATCCGAGCACAAGGAGTGAAGCAAGTACAACAAAGCAATGAAGAGTCTTTCTTATCCTTTGGTAATAATCCTATCCTTATGAAAATTGACTCTCCCACTACTTTGATTGATGAAGTAACTCATGATTTGAGTGATAATGAGGTGGATGAGGAAATAATTGTTGAATTCCCTCTAATGCTTGAACAAGTAATTGCTCAACCCATTGATTCTAGTAGTGGTAGCTTTGATGAGCCTATGCCTTGTAATGATTCTACTCCTTTGCATGATACTTTGAGTGATTATTTGGATGATAATGATGATGCTAGTGATGAAATTACATGTTCTTGTGATGAAAATACAATGTGTATGGATTGCATTGATGAGAAATATCCTAAATTTGTTGAAATGCATAGAAGTATAGATGACCATCCTCTAGAACTTAGTGATATGCATGCCATGTATGATGTTGAGAATCAAACTTCTTTGTCTTTCTCTTCTTCTCCCTCTCTTACTTGTGAAAGTGACTTGGTGCATTCCAATTCTATATTGGATTCTGCACTTTCCATTTCACACAAGAGTGAAGATAAAGATGTTAAATCGCAATTTCTCACTAATCCCAAGGTCAATATTTGTTTGCAAGAGTTCAATGTGCACATATTTTATGATGACAAGCATGTACCCATTGTTTCAATTGTTAGTGCTTTTGATTTGGCAAGAGAGATTCACCTTGATTCACTTGAATTGCTTAGACCTAGTTTTGTGCTTTGTGATGATCATACTTCTTTACTAGATGATGTCAAACATATTCATGAATTATACTCCCAAATCTTATCATGTGATTTACCTCCTGATTTATTGGGATTTGATGTTGTTAGTGATTCTATTGACTTGGATTGTGCTATAGATGGTAGAGTAGTTCTTGATTATGTCACTACCACTACTGAAATGCAAATTGATTCTTTGATACCTAGTGTTGCTTGTTGTATGCCACTAGTTGATTTTATTGGTTTTGAGAAGCACTTGTTATCAAATGCACCCGACTCTAGTCTTCTCACATTACATACACTATTAAATCATTTCATTGGTCCTAATGCTTTCCATGGATATAAGTATTTTGATTCATGTGGCATCCTTGGAGTAGGTACTGCTGTTGTTTTGGTTAATTCTTTGCAGGCTAATTCTCTTGGTGGTTGCCTTCATTCTTATTATCTTTCCATTTGGGAACCTCTACTCCTACTTGGGCTGCAACTATTGAGGAGCAACATACTGAGCTTCCTTTTGATTTTCCTCTCTAGCTACAAGCCACCATGATTACACGGTAGTCTCTTTCCTTACCTTGTTCCATGTTTTATTTGATGATATATGCTATTGAACAAGTGTGGGGGAGGGACTTACCAGTAGTAAAAGGTAGTTTGTTTGTTTGCATTTTTCAATTGAATAAAATCCATTGTGAATCATACCCTTATGCTTAACCTTATCCTACACTACCCTTTTCTCTTATCCTTATGCCTAATTTCTGAGAAATATTTCCACTTATGTCTTGTCCTCTTTCTCTCTCCTTATGACGATGATGTGTTGTGCTTCAATCTTGAATTGGACTTCACAACATTCACTTCACCCAAGAGATAAGTGCGTCTAGGTTCTTTGTTTTTGTGCATTACATTGAGGGCAATGTAAGGATTGAGTGTGGGGGAGTGTGTGTTATTCTCAGGAGAATTCACTGTGATATCATATGCCTCTGTTTCCTACTTGTGTCCTCTATTGTTTTTGGTCCAATTCACTGAGATTTTTGAAGCCCTTAGTCATGATCAAGTATCTTGATTGCTTTGAATTAGTGAATTGCCATAAAATTCAAGTGTTTTAATGATGCACGGTTTAATTTTGATGAGTTTGTTAGGAAACAAAAAGCCTAGTTGGAAGGTATTTTGGGCCTAATTGTTTATTTCATTGTGTGATTCATCTACTTAGATTATTGCTCTCTAGAACTTGTTCTATTTCTTGCTTGAGGCTACATTCTGCAATGGTATAGATAGAGATGACATTGGCATTCATTTCATCACCCATTTACCCAAACACAAACCATTTATCATTTACCTTTATTTAGCCCCTTGAACCCTTCACTTTCATTTCCATTTCATTATACAAATGCTATGTTTGCATCCTTTATCAAGTTCTTATTAGCACTATAAAAAAAAGAAGAGTACTATTATATATTAGAAAAGAAAAAGAAAAAAATATACAATGTGAATAGTCAAAAGAAAGAAAATAGAAAAGAAAAAAAAAGAAGAGAAAAAGTGTGAATACAAAAAAAAAATCAAAGAAAAGAAATAAAGTCGCAATGGTGAAATATGTGAATTAAGTTTAGTTTCATAGTGCTAAGAGATCTAGAAAATTATTTGGTGCAAGCATTGTATTTGTTACATTTTCCATCATTTGGCCTATTCAACATTACAACCTTACAAAGTCCTTTTGATTTATTTATGCCATTGTTGCAAGTAGTGGAGAGCCTAGAAATATTACAAGCCTATGGTAGAGTGTGGTCAAAAAGTGGATGTGAGTGAAAAATTACCTTATATTAGAGAAGAGTGTAAACACTTATCCTAGTTAAGGTTTCCAATTGAGCTCATTGTAATTAAACTTTGCATTGCTTTAGCTACTTCAATTTTTGGCATATTCATTGAATTTGGATAAGAGGATATCTTGTTATTTGACTAAGTGTAATTCTTGAAGCTTGATCTTGCCTATCCTTTAAACTTTCATCCCTCTCTTCCTATTGTGAGTTTAATGTTTTACTCAGGAGTGCAAAAGCTTAAGTGTGGGGGAATTGATAGAGCTCAATATTTATATCTTTTTATTAATTAATCTTAGGCTTTTGTGGGACTTAATTGAATATCTTGGGCATAATCAAGTGTTAATGTGGGACTTTAATGGAAGAATAATTTGGGAATTAAAGTGGTTAAATTGTTATATTTTTAATTAATATTTGTTATTCCCATTATTCTTTAATTGTGAACAAAAGATATTACATTTGTGAATTTAATTTTACAGGTGATGATGTGGCACAACTTGAGTGGTTAAGGTCAAAGATGATATTATGGAGCTTAATGAAGGACAAAAGTGGAACATCACAAGTGCAGAATTTATTTTCACATTTTTTTCTAAGAAGAGGTTAAATGAGTAAGGGCCTTGTTTGGTGGTTGCAATTTTATGCCTAATGCCAAAACAGATTTTTACCTCTTATCCAAACATACCTTTAACTCATTTAACCTAGTGAATTGAAGAAAGAAAAGGAGTGGGGACCATGGTGTGAGAGTGGCGGCTGTGAAGGAAAAGAAAAGGAGAAGAGCTTGGACCAAACCGAAGGAAATAAAGGAAACAGCAGCTGGACCGTGTGGGATTAATGAAGGAAAAGGAAGCATCTGAATTTATTTATTATCATGGAGAATTGCTGAATGGAATGTGAAGAGGGATAATTAAAGAAACGAATTGAGAGCTATTGAGCCAAAATAATTGACTGATTTTGGAGATGTTGAACCGATGGAGTTAATGAAGAAAGGGGAAGTGCTAAACCGAATTGGAGCAATAGAGAAGAAGCCAGCCGAAATTGTTGAATAGATTGAAGAAGACTTGGACCGTGAGGGAGCTTGCTGGACCAAAGGAAGAAAAGAAGAGTGAGCCGAAATTGTTGACTGAATTATAGGCAAGAATGGAAGGAAAGAAGGCAGACCGAATTGATCAACCAAACAAAGGCTGAACCAAGTGTGAAAATAAGACCTTGACCGAATTGGCTAGCTGGACCGATTGGGACTGGAGGAAAAGAAAGAAAAACACGAGGGAATAGAGAGGTAGAGAGCGGCGGCTGTGTGTGCAAAAAGAAACGAAGAGCATCAGCGAAAATAAAGAGGAAGCAAGGCGTGAAGGCTGCGGGAATTTTGATGGCTGTTCTCTCTTCATATATCAAGCTTCATCCTTCTCTTTTTCCATGAGTAGCTAAAGTGTTGGTGATTTCCTTGAGTTGGGTAATGGTTTGAGCTTCTAAACTTCAATGGAATCCCCTTGAGCTCTCTTTTTAGTTCATGATTATGTAGCTTGGTTAAGTATGTAATTGTGATCTAGATTGTTATGCCAAGTGAATAAACTTGGTTGTTGAGCTAGGAGTTGATTAATTAAGCTTTATATGATTCATATTATGAGTAGGTTGAATTGTTTATTCCAACTTGGTTAAGTGGATTTAAATGATTAAACTGAATGTTTTGAATTGTTGTAATGGTAATTACAAGCTATAATTGGAAGTTGATTATTCATCTCCTTGAGTTTGAACTATTTGGTGGTATTCATTTAATTGCTTCGGTAGAATGAATTAAATGAATATTGCAAGTATGGAACTAGTGGTAACTTAGTTCCATCCTCTTAACTCATATTGTGGAATTCATATCATTAGCAAGCAAGGAAGACTAAAACCCCAAATCAAGGGAATCCCATTTCATCATTATTCTAGTTTATCAAATTTACCTTGTTGTTAGTGTTAATTTCAATTCCTTTTGCTTCTTTGTTTTGAAAACCGAAAAGTACAAAAATATTGCTTTAGCTTAGTTTAGTTCATTAGTTTACAAATGCAATTTCTCAAAAATGATTTCTCGCAACTTTAAGGCTTTTTATCACTTTCCTACTTAGAAAATTGGAAATTAATATCCTCACAAGAACGACCTAGGTTGAGCTACTATGCTACATTTTCTAACCTAGTTTTATTTTGTGAACTCACACGACATGGGTTCATCAGTGCTAGGACACACACGGAAGGACTCAAGTAGTGCCTTTTCTCTCATATTGTGTATAATGTTTTGGTATGCATAACTTATCATTGAACTTTGTGAATTGTGTGCCATGGTCCATTACGACGTGAGCACTTTAGTGTGAGCCGTATTGGGATTGACACTGGTCATCTCTAGGTCAGCCATTGAACTGCCGTTGTAATCGACATGGATCTTTGTGAATCCGACCCGTGGGGCGGCACTTGTGAATCCAGCCGTGGGTTGTGTCTTTGCATCTTGCCTATATGACTTGCGTTATGAAATGCTTTATATAAATCCCAGCTGTGGTGAAATATATTGTGTGGATTGTTGTGATGCAATACAGCGTGAGCAAATCAGCTTGAACAATCGTAAGGGATGACATGTGTCATACTAAGCATTGACATTGTAGTTGTATTATATGGATAATGATTTGATTTCATGCCTTATTGTTGTGCATACTATGATTGATTTGACACTACAGGGATTCCTTAGAATCTCAGTCTCCCAAAATTAAACATTTTAGACAAGGCTAAAGGATCAAAAGGCAAGCAGATGATGAAGAGCAGGTAGAGCTTCATGTTAGCAATTCCTTTTGGTTAATGGTTATCATTGTATATCATTTGGATATTTTTGGTAAAAACAATTGTATATATTGGATTTTGTGTAATACCCAAGTAAAGGATATGAATTATGGGCTTTGTGCCTTTATGTAACCCCTTATTTAATGAATGGAACCTGAGTGAGTCAGAATTTACTTTGCACTTTGATATTTGTAAATGTTATCCATTTGTACAGGCCATTATTGTTTTGTATTGTGAATATGAGACCATTGTGAATAAGTTTTGAAAAAGTATTTGCAAATCCTATCTTTAGGCAAAAGATTACCTTAATAAGTCCCAATTTGAAATATGGTCTCTAATTCCAACTTAGTTATGTGTTTAAGAACTTAATCTCGGCCTAAGGTGGGAAGGGGGTTACAGCCTACATGCCATGCCTTTATCTACATAGTCTGGATGTACATTCTCTTCTCATCTCACTCCCCTCGTATGTTTAAATGAGGTTTGTCAATATATTTTTCTTTTCATACTAGGGATGTCCTCTCGTTGGCTTGAGAGGATTTAAGTTAGGTGAGCCATATTATGTCACATTTAAATTATGTTTTCTTTGATTAGATCATTACATGCATATTTTACATATATATGTATATTTGTATGAGATATAACCTCAATATGTATTCATATAAAAGAAATAATTAATTAAGCCCTCCAAATGCGATCTTAAGTCATAATGCTATTAATTAATGAATACTTGTCAAAACCTAGATTGCTCAATCGTTGGTTCCACCAAAGTGGATGCATTTGAGTTATCTTCGTGAGACAAGTGTGAGTAATGGTGTTAGTAACAAATATTCATTATTGTTTTGACTTAATTAAGATTAACAAAACGGTTTTAGATCCAAGGCATTAGATGGGATTAAACATGCTGGATTATATGATGATCGAACCCCATAAAGATCTAAGAGTTACATGTGATGTAATTGGTAAAGAGGTTACCTACCTAAATAACTTGATTTAAGCGTCTTGCCAAAGTAAACTTAAATTTAAGCAAAATATGGATCTTAAGCCACTAATTATTATATTGACGGTTGTTAATTTAGTGTGAGATTACAAACCAACTTTGTATAATTTATTATAGAATCATGCCAACTAGTAATATGCCATACTATCATTGTGATAAGTCCTTGAGAAGGTCAAACTTAATGGGACAAACTTTCTTGACTGGTTCAGGATGCATAAGGAAGACTATATGGATGTAGGTTGCTTAATGCTTGTCACCATGGTTCTAAAGCTCCTAAGAGATTTGGAACTTATAGAGGCTCATGAGATGATTATGCATCTTAATGAAATGTTTAGCAACAAGCAAGACAAGAAAGGTATAAGACAACAAAGGCCTTACATTCCTACAAGATGGCTGAAGGTGTATTAGATAGTGCTCACGTGTTAAAGATGAAAGGCTATATTAATCACTTTGCGAGGCTTGGATCTCCCATGAGACAGGAGTTAGCTACAGATTTGAACTTAAATTCACTCTTAGAAAGTTATAACAAGTTTGTTATGAACTATAACATGAACAACATGGATAAATCAATTTTTGAACTGCATGGGATGCTTAAAACTACTGAGCAGAACATTAAGAAAAGCTTAACACTATCTTAATGGTTCAAAAAGGAAAGGGTAAGAAAAGGAAAGGCAAGGGCGAGGGGAAAGGTAATGGCTTAAGTGGTAAGACTAAAAAGTTAAACAAGCCCAAAACAAAGCTTGTACCTAAGAAGGAAAAGCCTCCAAAGGAAAAAATATGCTTCTTCTACAATAAATCCTAGCAATGGAAGAGGAATTGCAAGCTGTACCTCGAAGATATGAAAATGAATAAGTAGGATTGCAGGCCTATTTCTTCATGTATTTATGTTATAGACATTCGTCCTTTTACTTCCTCTACATAGGTATTAGATACTACATCTGATTCTCACATTTATACAAATGTGTAGGGTTTTAAGGATAGTAGAAAGCTAAAAAAGAGCAAAGTAAACCTGCGAGTTAGAAAAAGGGCAAGAGTTGCTGCTTTAGAAGTAGGCACTTATGAATTAGTTCTATCCAGTGGGCTTTTGTTAGTTTTGAACAATTGCTATTATGTTCCTCCTTTGAGTAGTAACATTATTTCTCTTTCTTATTTAGATAAGGAAGGTTAGACTTCCATTACTGGAAATGATAAATTTTTAATTTAATGTAATAATGTTTTCTATGCTAATGGTGATTTGCATGTTGATTATTATATATTAAATTTGGAACATCTTAATAGTGGAAATATCTATAACGTAACTACTAAAAGGATCAAGTCAAACGATTTGAATTTGACATACCTATAGCATTGTCATCTAGGCCATATAAATAAGAAACACATTTCTAAACTCCATCAAAATGGATTTATTAACTCATTTGATTTTGAATCATATGATACATGTTAATCATGCTTATTAGGTGTAATACCCCAGCTTTTGAGACTTGAGCTTATAGAATAAGCCTGAGATTAGTGGATTGCTAAGCCCCGGTTCAGCAAGATCTCAAATTGTGATTAAGGGTTAATGACTCCAAAAGTGGATGTGGTTAGTGATAAATAACCCTTTTGGAGAATATGATGTGACTTGTCACTCAAATGTGATTCGTGTGTGTTGTGAGCAATGCCGAAACCCTGTATTTGAGTTCAATTGTGGATTAACATCCAATTTGACTTAGAATAGAGGGAAGAATTGAATGGGGTATTGTGTTGGAAATGGTGTCATAGTGTGTTTTGATGTCATTGAAATTGGTTTGGAACTTTGGAATGGAAAAGTTGCAATGTTAGGTCTTGAAAGTGAATTGTGTTGACATGTTAAGATTGTTGTGAAAATATGTCAATGAGATTTGAATTTGATTGATTTGGTGTTTCCAATAGATTCCTTGTGAAAATTTATGTGGGAATGGTGTTTGGAATGAAAATGGAACCATTGGAAGCAAAAATGCAAAATCTGAAATTCTGTCCAGTGAAACTCTATTCTGGGTAGTCAGTTTGTGTGAACTTTTTGAATGACCAAATGGTGTCTAAAAATTCAGAAACTTTCCAGTATTAAAGTTCACATCCCAAGCTTCAAAATTGACATATAGTTTGTACCATTTCATCTTGGGAACTGGGAGATATGTCTGTCCAACATTTGGGATCAAAACTGGACTCTGTTTTGGAGCAGTGTTGCGTTTTGTGTAATTCTGTATTTGTGTGGTGATTTCTAGTAATGGTGCATATTTTTCCTATAAATAGGACTTAAATAGCTTTCATTTGGCTTTGAGATCACCTCATTTAGAATTTTCTAGAATTAGTTATGAGTTTTCAAAGTTTGGGCAGAAAACTTGCTAGAAAATCTGAAAATGGGAATTATGATATCATCAAAATAAAAGATGACATTAGCATGGAATTAAAAGCAATTCCTCCATCTTCATCAGCCATTTCCCGACGCCATTTCAGAAAAAAAAAACATGATAGAGAGCTTGGAGAAAATAGGGAGAAGGAAGGAGAAATCTAACAAGGTAGGTCGATTTCTTCAGTGAATTCGTACCTAACGTGTATAATCCTTCTCCTAAGTTATTCCTTTATGTGAATTAAGGTTTTAAAGAAAGGAATTTCATTGTTTAGAGAGGCTAGGGTTCAGCCAAAAAAAGGATAAGCCAGAAGGAGCTTAAGGTAACCTCTGAAACTTCAATCTTTGATTATTCTAGCTGCTGTGGTTAATTTAATCGGTGAAATTTCACCGGATTGTCTTTTTTTGTAAACTTGGAAAATGGGTTGGCCTAGGTGTTATGCTGCCCAAATTGATACCAAATGGTAGTTCTAACCCAATGTAATGGTTAATAAAGTGGTTAGGAGTAGAAAGAAACACGTCTGCGGAGCCGAAATCGGAAAAACCCAATTTTTTCTGGGGAATTGAGAATTTTGGCCAAGGCTAGTTTGGAGGGGTTAGAGATGGATTTTAAATGATTTGATGTTTCCATTGAGTTCAGGAGCAAAAATTAGGTGGGGTTACAGTTGGTCACTTTTTCAAAAAAGGCCGAAAAAGCATAATTACAAAAACGCCTCTGAAACCCTTAAAGTGAGGCTGCCAAGGGTAAATTTGTAAATTGACATTGAATTTGATAATTCTGAGTTCAGAAATGGATTCCTTGGGTGAAAATATGTCAGAATAGCCCATGTCAAAATTTCAAGAAAAGTACAGCCGGACCGAGTACGGCCGGGCAGGGTCGGGTCCCCGAGGGTATTTTAGTAAATTTTCAATATAGCATCATATAACCCCCATAAATACTATGGAAGTGTCTAAATATTACATTTGACATTATAGGATCGAATGTGAAGCCCCGAGTTGCTGGCACGCAAATTGAGGAGAAAAAACTGGAGGTAAGGGACTTACCTTACTTGCATGTATTTGATATCTTTGCTTATGTATGTGATTACTTTACTTGATTGTGTTGAGCATATTTGTATGAATGAAGCTCTGTTTCTGTTTTGCTGTGGCCATAGTTTTGTTACATGAAACATTGAGCATGCAGAAATGTTATTATGGGGCATGCATCTAGATAAAGCTAACATGTCATACACATAGCATCTATCTTGCATGCATTATGGTATCTGTTTCCTACTGAGATTCTCTCGAATCTCACCCTCCCCAACCAACATTTTAGATAGGGAAGGTAGAACGAGGATAGAGCAAACATCCAAGGGCGATGAGGACTCTTTCGGGTTGTCATTTTAGTAGTTGGTTATCATGGTAGTTGGGGTTACGTATAATTGGATATTGGATGTATATGTGCTTGGATGTCTATTGAGTTATTTGGTTATGTATTAGAGATGGATTTGTGTAATCCCCGTTGAGGAATTGTAATGGTCAATTGTGCCCTACGTATCTTTAGTGAAGGTATGGACCCAGAATTGCTGGTATCATTGTTGTGCACTTTGATATTTATATGAATGTATTTTATCTTTACGAAGTAATTGTATTCGAAATATGAATGTGAGACCAAGTTAAAGTATTTGTTAAAGAAATTTGTGAAAATCCTATCTTAAGGATGGGAATGTAAATTAATTTTGATTATTATTAGTCTCTATTTCATTTTTAATCGTGTATTTCGGATATAATTACGGAAGGGGGTTACATTAGGAATGATGACAAAGGCACCTTTTATTGGGTATAGTAAGAGGGCAATTAATTTATTGGATCTTATACATACAGATGTATGCGGACCACTAAATACGGCTGCTGGAGGAAGTTATATGTACTTCATAACATTTATAGATGACTTTAGTAGATATGGATATATCTATCTAATGAAATATAAATCAGAATCTTCTGAAATGATCAAAATATTCCTAATCGAAGAATAAAACCAACTTGACATAATGATTAAAGCACTTCGACTTAATCGAGGTGGTGAATATTTGAGCCAAGTGTTCAATGACAATCTTAGGAGTTGTAGGATAATCTCACAGTTGACTCATATAAGAACACCACAATAGAATAGCATTTCTGAACGAAGGAATCAAATACTATTAGACATGGTCTGATCTATGATGAGTCAAACAAATCTTCCACTATCTTTTTAGGGCCATGCCTTAGAGACAACCACATTCATACTAAATCCTATTCCATCTAAGGCAACTAAAATGACATTATATGAGATATAGACTAGAAAGAAACCTAGTTTATCTTTTCTCAAAATTTGGGGATATGAGGTATATGTTAAGCAATAAGCCTCAGACAAATTAGTACCCAGATCGTTAAAGTTCCTTTTCGTGGGGTATCCTAAGGAAACAAAGGGATACTATGTCTACAATTCCATCGATAGCAAAGTGTTTGTTATTCGAAATGAATTGTTTCTAGAAGACAGTTTATCCCTTAAAGAACAAGTAGAAGCAAGGTACATCTCCAAGAAGTTGGAGAGTCACAAGATAGCAAGAACCTCAAATGGAAAACAGAAACGTTCATAACAAGTTGCTGAGCCTCCTTAAGTAACACAAGTCTACATAGATATGATAGAACATGGCATCAGCCTCAGATATATGCATTTTAGATTACTAAAAGTCGTGATGTGTTGCTCATTGAGCAAAATGAGCGGACTAGCTATCAAGAATCCATAGTGGAACCAAACTCTGAGAAATGGCTAAATGCCATGAAGTTTGAAACGCAATCCTTCTACGACAATCTGGTATAGACTTTAGTTGATCCACCTGAAGCGTAAAAACCATCAGGTGAAAATGGGGTTTCAAGGAGAAAACTGACATGGATGACAATGTAAATGTCTTCAAGGCACGATTGGTTGCAAAAGGATTCACCAAACTTATGGTGTAGACTATGATGAAACCTTTTGCCCAGTTACAATGGCCAAATCAATCAAATTCCTTCTTGCCATTGTAAAATATTATGACTATGAAATATTATGGATGGAAGTAAAATATTCTTCCTTAATGGAAATCTGCTTGAGGATGTGTACGTGACACAACCTGAAGGCTTTGTGCATTCAAAAAACTCTAGTAAAGTATGCAGGCTTCAAAGATCCATTTATGGATTGAAGCAAGCATTTTGGAGCTAGAATCATCATTTCAATAAAGTAGTTAAAGAGTTTGGATTTATTCAAAACATCGATGAACCTTGTGTTTATAAGAACATTAGTGGGAACACAGTTATCTTTCTTGTAATTTATGTAGATGACATCCACTTATTGGGAATGACATTCCTTCTTTACAGAGTGTCAAGTCTTGGTTAAGAAAGTCTTTCTCGATGACAAACTTAGGTTAAGCCACCTATAACCTAAGGATTAGGATCTATAGAGATAGATCTAAGAGACTAATGGCCTAAGTCAGAGAACATACATAGACAAGATATTGCATAGGTTCAGTATGCAAGATTCAAAAAGGGGTTACATGCTCATGTCTCATGGCATCTATCATAGCAAGGATCTTTGTTCTAGTACACCTAATAACTGAGATCGCATGAGCAAGGTTCCATACACCTCGGCTATTGGATCCATCATGTATGCCATATTATATACTTGACCAGATGTCTCATTTGCCTTAAGTATGACTAGTAGATATCAGTAAGATCTTGGTGAGGGACATTTGGCTGTTGTCAAGAATATCCTAGAGTACTTAAGAAGAACTAAGGACTTATTCTTGGTTTGTGGTGATTGGATGGTGAGCTCTGTATAACTAGTTACATAGATGCAAATTTCCAAACTGACCAAGATATCCTTAGATTGCAATCTAGATATATATTCCCCTGAATAGTAGAGTAGTAAGCTGGAATAGCTCCAAGTACAGTACTGTAATAGATTCTATAATAGAAGCTGAGTATATAACAACATCAGATACAACTAAGGAAGCCATTTAGATGAAAAAATAAACTAGGGGTGGTGCCTACCATCTCAAATCCAATAGATTTGTTTTGTGACAATAATGGTGCTATTTCATAGGCCAAGAAGCCTAGGTCACATCAAAAGACCAAGATATACTCAAGTGATTTCATCTTATTAGAGAAATCAATGATAGAGGAGTCATAAAAATATGCATAGTAGAAGAAGAAGACAATGTTCCTAATCTTCTTACTAAGCCGTTTGCATAGGCAAAGCGTGATCGTCATGTTAGAATAATGGGAATTAGGAAAATTGATGATTGTTCCTAGTGCAAGTGGGAGGATGTTAGAAATTATGCCCTGTGAGCCAATCATTATAATTTGAACATTATTATTCAATCAACTTCTCCATTTTGTTGTCATATTATTTTCTTGTTCACTATAATAACTAACCTTGGATAAATCAGAATGAAAAAATGTCTGTGGTCGGTCATCTATGCGGGAGAAAAGATGAAAGAAGAACAGTATGACTTTAAAGAGGTATGGAGATATGAATCAAAGTCCTAGGCACTTGTAAGAGTATAAGGTGATGGACCGACCTATTATGAGAAAGCTTCATGGATCAAGTCATAAGCTTGTCTCATGTATAACCACATCACTATGCCCTTTAACATAAGATCGTCATGGATTCCTACATGAGAGTCGCTTAGCTTTGACCTAGTAAAAAGTCACCTTTGACTGGGTGATTATAAAGGCTATGTTCAGGCTAGGTGGTTTTCAAGCAGAGGAATGTGAATCGTTAAGATAGAATTTATCCCTCACTTTAGTAGATAGATATTACTGAGACCTTCAATAAGTGAGCTTGAAAAATGTATGACCATACTATGATAGAAAGGAGTTTCCATTTCTAAAGTCAGAATACTCAAAGATTGAGAAAGTAATGGTCAGGAATAGGAGGATGACAATCCCCATACCTCATCCTTAGCTGAAATATGATGGAAAAAGAGGGACATGATTTGGTTGTATGACAGGTAGCATCGGTTTATCGATCCTTATATGAATTGGGCTGTCGTAATATCTTGCTAGAGGCCACTTACGACTTATGAGTTAGTATAATCATTGGCCCACTGCCAACTTTATATGGGCCTATAGGGTCGCACACAAAAATAGCCTAACACAAGCTATAGTATTTAGATTCATTGATTCTAAGATATATCTAGATTTAATGAATGTGATGGTTAATCTAGGGTGGATGAATATATATATATATTCAAAAAGAAAATTAAAAATATTATATATACATATTTGTATTTTTGAAACACACACACACACACACATATATATATGTGTGTGTATATTATATATGATAATATTATTATATTGTGTTAGTTTTAAATTAAGCTTTATCTGATAAATTAAATTTAATAACAAACATGATAAATATATAATATCTCATATTTAATTTATAAACATAAATTAAATTTATTTCTATTAGCTCTTTATTTATATTAAAGAAATATGTTAAATTAAAACTGTTAGACATATTTAATTAAACCATATTTATTTAATTTGCTTATCAAAAGACAATTAAGTGTTAATTGATATGATATAGATTTTGAAATTAACTAAGATTAATTTTTAAGAAAATCCAATATCTATCATAAAATAAAAATCCCTGACTAGTTATAAATATGGGTGAGCTAGAGTTTTCTATGGGTGATGAAGAAAGTAAGATAGAGAGTTGTGAGAAAAGAAAACTCTAGAAAGACATTGGTGGCGCTAGCACACTATTCTTGTTGGATTCCTATTCGTGCGATACTAGTAGAGAGAACTGATATGAGTTATTAGCTGCTTGAGATCAAAAAGAAAGACTGAACATATAAGAAAGGTACGCTTCTCTACTACTTGACTTAAACGCCATTGACAAATTCGCAGTAGGGTTTAGAAAAATTTTAAATTTTAATTTTTCATTGTGCCTACCAATCCCAACAAATGTGGCATGCATGACAAGTTGTTAAGGAACATTTGCTTGAGAGGCCTTTCCCGGAAGATTCTACGTTTTGGGGAGTTCATTGTGAGAAACATAGTATGTGTTATGATAATGCTCTTCTTCGAAATTCACAAGTAGGAGTTCAAGTAGATGAAGATAATCCAAATAATGATGTTGTTCATGATGCATTTGGTTTTCAAGATGACAACTTCAACACAAAAGTGCAAAGTTCATAACTAGTGTTCTTGAGTATTAAAGCATCTCGAGATTATTTCAGCTTTATGGATAAAGCAAATCGTCCTTTATATCAAGGTAGTCGAAAACACTTGAAATTATATTTCTTGATCAAATTATATCATATCAAGCTGTAATGCCCTAAAGTGTGTATAAGGGCTCATGAATCCAAAAAGAGATGAAATGAAAGTTAGACAAACACTTTTGGAGAATAAAGTGTGAATTATCAGCCAAATTAGTAGCAGAAAGTGCCCAAACCCTGTATTTAAATTTCAATATGTGCCAAAGTTTATATTAGAATAAATGTGAAGGGGAATGGAGCATGGAAGGAGAAGTGGGGTTAAATATTTCACAATGTGGCAATCTAACTAAAATTCCCATAGTCAGAGGCAAAACAGGAAGAAAGAAATTTATGATCGATTAGTCAGCTACCAAAGAGGAAATTCACCATCAACTAAAAGAGTAACGGGTGTGACTAAATGGCTAATGGAACTAATTTGAGTAACTAGATAGTTATTATAGGAGGTATAGGGAGATGACACATGGCACCATTGGACTTTGGCAATTAATATGAGATATGATCAAAATTTCAAACTCATTTTCTCTCTTTCTTTGAAGTCGGCTACAAGGGCTTGAGGGGCTAAAAGTCTAATCCATCATCTTTTACTCTCTCTCTCTCTCAAGCTCATAGACGTCCAAGTTGGAGGAAGAAAGAGAAAGAAGAATCAAGGTGAATATGAGATTTTAACCTGAAAGAGACTCCTATTGCTAAAAACCTCTTCTTTAATCTTGAACATCTTGATGAGTGCTTTATTCCTATAGTTTTAAATTTTCAAGAGGAGGTGCTTTATGTACTCAAGAAGAGCTAGAGGTTAAGGAATCCAAGAACAAGCTAGAGAAAGTGATCGAGGTAAGAAAGAGCAATCTTTTGATATATATATTGTGGCCAAATGCTGAGAGCTTTTATTTCTAAATTTTTGCCCTAATTTTCATGTATATAGTGTTTTAGAGAGTTTATGGTGTTTTGATTATGATAAAGGTGTCTTGTATTGTGCTTTGGACAATGGAATTGATTTGGGACTTGATTGGAAAGTTTGGAAATTTCTGGATTTATGTTTGAACTTCTACCCAAAATAGAGCTTTTGAAAGAAATGTGAATTTTTTTGTTTTGATGTTTCCATTAGATTCTATGCGAAAAACTTTATGGGGAGTAGCCCCGGTGGTGAATTATGACCTTTGGAATCATTTGTTGAAAAACTGGAAATTCTGTTTAGTGAAAATTTTGTGCAGGGCAGATTGTTTTCATGGCCGTTTTGAATAGGTAAATGGTGTCTAAATATTCTAAAACTTTCCAGTCTAATAGTACACATGCCAAGCTTTAAAATGACATAAAATGAGTGTCATTTTGATTTGTGTGCTCCCAGTTATATATTTCCAAATTTTGAGGTTGGAACTTGAAGCTATTTTGGAAAAGGATGGAAATTCATTAAATTATGTATTTTTTTGGTTGTAAATGGTATTGGCTCATATTTTTCCTGTATAGAAGACTTAATAAATTTCAAGTAAAACTTAAAATCACTCTATTTTGATTTTTGAAGATTAGTTATGATTTTTGGAAGTTCAGCCAAGAAACGGAGATTTTCTTAGCTGTGGCCCAAAGTTTCTTACCTGTTTTTTGCTGCGGCTAGGGGATTTTTGGCCACGGCCAACCCCCCAATTTCTACATTTTGAACTTTTGAAAGGTGGTTTCTGATCTAGCTTTTCCCAACCTTTTGGGATTTTGTTTAAGCTTATCATTGCCACCTAAAGGACCCAAATGATAACCAATCCTATGTGTTTTATAGTTATTTAAGAATGGGAATAGGAAATAGCTCATCATCCTTAATTCTGTTTGATAGGAGTTGACATTTGCCCTGAGCGTGAAAAACCTGTGCTTAAGCACGAACGAAAAGAACAAAATAGGACTTTTTCTCTTATATAATATATAATGCTTTGTATATTTGTACTTATCATTGAATTGTGACGAATGTGAATATAGCAAAAGCAATCGTGAATGTGACAATTGTGTATACAGCTGTACAAGCTATCGTTTATAGCTATGAAAGCTGTCTTATATGGCTAAGAAAGTCATTGTATATAGCTGCGTAAGCTGTCGTATATCGCTATGAAAGTAGTCAAGAAGGCTACATGGTGTGATGAATGTGTATACAGCCATGAGAGCTGTCATTATTGTAAATACATCAAAAGTTGTCATGAAGACCATATAGTGTGACGAATGTGTATACAGCTATAAAAGCTGTCATTAATGTGAATACAGCAGTGAGAGCTATTGTTGATGTGATGAAAGTCACATATGTCAATGTTGTTATGATTGCTATTATGGGTGATGCTTTGTGATAATTGCTTACATCCTTTCTTATATTATATATCATATGAGTGAAAATGTTACTACTGAGATTCCTATAAATCTCATTTTTTCCAATGACTAACCTATAGCCAGGGCAAGAGAAGAAAAAGAGAAGAAGATAGAGAAAGGCAGCTAGTGTTCACATCGGGGAGGTTAGTTTTGTGTTAGTTATCATCTTTTGGATAAATGTATAAGTTGTACATTTAATATCAATATAGTAGAGGTAGGTGTATCTACTGTAGATTTGTAAATGTTCATGTAATCCCCAGTATGGGGACTTAACGGGCGATTATGCCCTGTAGACCTTATTAGATATTAGAATATCACCTAAGGGATTCATCAGGAAATTTTGTTAATTATTATAATATTATGAATGGAATAGGATAGAACAGGCTAAATAGATTGAAAAAGTGAAAGTGAGACCATATCAAATAGGTTATGAAAAGTTTTGAAAGCCTACTTTATAACAAGACTGAATCCTATCTTGAAGTCGGGACCTTTAATGAGTTTTGAATTATCCGTTGGTCTCCAGTTTAACTTAATGAAATGTTTTTGAACCTTATCAATGACTATCAAGGAAAGGGGTTATATTTTTATTATCAGAGCTGAAGTTTCTGGCAAGGGTAGGTTTTGCTAGGTTAGTTACCATAGTTCCTTGTCTTATTGATAATAGATAACCTATAATATTTTGTTGTATATATATAAATGTTCTTATTATTTATTCGTATGTGAGTTTTAAGGAATAGGTGTATACATTCAATGTGGTATTGATGTGGTGAATCATTTATAGAGTGAAAGAAGATATGGTTCGACCAAAGATTAGATGGGCAGAACCAGAGGTAGAAGAGATAAATGGCAATTAAACTGATCCTATGCAACAAATGATAGGCATACTGATGGAATAATAAGATATGATATATGAATTAAGGGACGAAGTCTAAGAGGTGAAAGCAAAACATAATACAGATAGAGTCAATCAACCCAAGAAGACATGACTTATAAAGAAACAGCATAAAGTTTAGCTCGACCTCTAGAGTCACCACCGCACATTGAACCAAACCAGTAGTCATATGAGGTGCTAGCCAAAAATTATAGAGATCTGTAGTTCTGGATCTCCAAATTCTGTAAGCATCTACCTCCAGTGTTCCAGGGAACATTTGATCCCCAAGTAGCTTAAGATTAGCTGGTTCGACTTAATAAAATCTTTAAAGAACTAGAATGCCTGACTGAGGTAAGGGTGTGATTGGCCATATACAAGCTTAAGGGAGATGTGGACAAATAGTGGCAAAACATTGCTATGACGTTGCAAACCCATAATGTGCCATTGACCTGGAAGTTGTTTTAAGAAAAATTTAATGACAAATACTTTCCCAAGTCAATGAGGCTCAAAAGGGAATCAGAGTTCTTACCGATTAAGCAGGGTGGTGAAAAGACTTTCGATGATTACCTATCTCGATTCATCCAATTGGCCTGATACTCCTCCTATGTGCGATGCATGGATGATGAAGAGTAAAGCTCTGACCTGTTGATCCAATGCTTGAAGGGCTAGTTGAGGAAAAGGTTAGCCACCGGATAGTTTACTGAATTCAATAAAGCTATGGAGGAGTGCTGAATCGCAGAGAACAATCTTAGGGATCTGTACCCTACTAAGGGTGGTAGAGGTCAAAATGAGCCTAGTCTAGGAAATTCTTCTTAGAAGCAGAAGGGTCAAGAATCCTCATCTAAGGTTGGCGATAAGAAACCCTATCAACCTGGCGATTGCGAGCGCCAGAGACCCCCAACGACATGGTCATGTCCTCGTTGTGTCAGGGCACATAGTAACATAACGTATTCGGGCCAAGTCATTTGTTATAACTATAGGTAGATAGGACAAATGGCTAGTGAATGTAAGTAGCGGGTGGTAGAACAATGGCCCATGAATCAGGGCAGGATATTGCCATTTGATTTGGTTATGTCAATGTTGATGGGTATCAAGGTTATGACTGCTGATGCTTGCTTGAATTGTGTGATAACCATTGAGGGGCATGAGCCCACAGTTGACTATCATGTGTGCTGCTCTATCATTTAGAAGTCATACTAGGCTTTGATTGGTTGATGGTGTATAATGTGTTGCTAGATTGCAGGAACAAGAGAATAGTGCTAGAAATCTTGCGTGAAAAGCAACTCTATGCCAAAATTGTGTAAGTTTGAGTTTTGGTTTTGGGAAGTAAATTTCTAGGCCATGTTATCTCATAAGAAGAGGTCTCAGTAGACCCCAGTAATGTGGAACCGTATGGGATTAGAAGAGCCTAGAAACTATGCTTGAGATACATAGTTTTCTGGGTTTTACTAGTTATTACCGGAGATTCATTTAAAATTCTCCTGGACTGCCTTGTTGATGACCAAGATCACCATAAGTATCAATCATTTAGGTGGGATGATCGATGTATGAAGAACTCACGGAACTAAAACCAGTGTAGAGTATACCCGATTCTAGCTTGAATTGTGTTTGTACTGTGATATAAATAAGCAAGTATTAAGGTGTGTCCTATGCAGCAGGGTAGAACTAGTTCAACTAATGACGAATTCGACTACATGATTGGGGGTTCTTGTAACCCCCTCCGTGATTATATCCGAAATACGTGATTAAAATGAAATAGAGACCAATAATAATTAAATAACATTTACTAACCCATCACATGATGGGGTTTTCAACAATATCTTTCAAAATCATTTATAAACTTGGTCTCATATTCACATTTCGAATACAATTACTACACGAAGATAAATCACATTCATATAAATATCAGAGTGCACAACATAATCATCCCGGCAATCCCGGGTACATACCTTCGCTAAAGATACACAGGGCACAATTGCCCATTACAATTCTTCAAATGGGGATTACATATTCACATCTCGAAGGAGTCCTAGCCGCTCCCTCCACGAGCCACTTGCCCTGACTAAATTGTTGGTAAGGGAGGGTGAGATTCGAGAGAATCTCAGTAGGGAAACATTATCAATATGCAGGCAAGATAAGTGTTTAATGCATGACATGCTTGCATCACATAACTCATGCACACATACAATGACAAATCTATAAGCTCAATGCTTCGAATGATACACATATGGCCATAGCATATATTGAAACATAGCTTCAAATCATTCATACATGTTCCACATAATCAAGCAAAGCAATAACATGCATCAACACATTAATACAGTTATCAGAGCATGCAGGAGAGATAAGTTCCCTACCTCCAGTCTTTTCTCCTCGATTTATGTGCCAACAACTCGGGGCTTCACATTCGATCCTACAATGTCAAATGTACTATTTAGATACTTCCATAGTGTTTCTGAGGGTCATATGAAGCTATATTGAAAATTTGCTAAAATGCCCCCGGGGACCCAGTCCGGCCCCACCGTACCCGGTCCGGCTATACTTTTCCTGAAATTTTGACATGGGCTATTCTAACATATTTTCGTCCAAGGAATCCATTTCTAGACTTAGAATTATCAAATTCAATGTCAATTTACAAATCTACCCTTGGCAGCCCCACTTTAAGGGTTTCAGGGGCGTTTTCGTAATTATGCTTTTTCGGCCTTTTCCGAAAAAGTGACCAACTGTAACCCCACCTAATTTTCGCTCCTGAACTCAATGGAACCATCAAATCATTGAAAATCCATCTCTAACCCCTCCAAATTAGGCTTGGCCGAAATTCTCAATTCCCTGGGAAAAATTGGGGTTTTTCGGTTTCGGCTCCGTAAACGCGTTCCTTTCTACTCCTAACCACTTTATTGACCATTACATTGGGTTAGAACTACCATTTAGTATCAATTTGGGCAGCATAACACCTAGACCAACCTATTTTCCAAATTTACAAACAAAGACAATCCGGTGAAATTTCACCGATTAAATCAACCACAGCAGCCAGAACAATCAAAGATTGAAGTTTCGGAAGTTACCTCAAGCTCCCTCTGGCTTTTACTCAATATGGCTGAACCCTAGCCCCTTTTAAACCATGAAAATTGAGCTTCCAACATCTTAAAGAACATGAAAGAGAAGCTTAGAAGCAAGGTTATACGCGTTAGGAGCTAGATCATCGGAGAAATCGGCTTACCTTGCGAGATTTCTCCTCTTTCTCTCTCTAAGAGCTCTCAACTTTCTCTCACAAGTTTCAGCTGGTTCATCACGACAGAAAATGATAGCTGAAGAAGATGAGAATATATTTAATTCCATGCTGATGTCATCTTTTAATGAGATGATGTCATAATTCCCATTTTCGGATTTTCTGGCAGATTTTCTGCCCAAATTTTGAAAAATCATAACTAATTCTAGAAAAATCGAAATGAGGTGATCCCAAATCCAAATTAAAGGTATTTAAGTCCTCTTTATAGGAAAAATATTGTCCATTACTAAAAATCACCACACAATTCCAGAATTACATAAATTTCATCACTGCCCCAAAACAGAGTCCATTTTCGACCTCAAATTTTGGACAGTCATATCTCCCAGTTCCCAACATGAAATGGCACAAAGTATATGTCCATTTTGAAGCTTGGGATGTGATCTTTAAGACTGGAAATTTTCATAATTTTCTGACATCATTTGCCTAGTAAAAAAGTCCACACGAGAAGACTGCCCAGACAGAATTCATACTGGACAGCATTTCCAATTTTGCAACCAATGTGTCCAATCTAATTTAAATCAATTCCAATGATTAAATATCACAACATGACACCATTTCCATCACAATACCCCATTCAATTCTTCCCTCTATTCTAAGTTAATTTGGATGTTAATCCACAATTGAACTCAAATACAGGGTTTTGGCGTTGCTCATAACACACGCGACTACAATCCACTTTATATTCTCTAAAAGGGTTCATTAATCACTAACCATGTCCACTTTTGTAGTCATTAACCCCTAATCACAATTTGGGATCTTGCTAAACCGGGGCTTAGCAATCCACTAATCTCAGGCTTATTCTCTAACCTCGAGTCTCAAAATTCGGGGTATTACAGTTCTCACTGGATGATGTGAGGAAAAAAGTATTGGCTTACCCCGACATGGCCAATATGGCTAGCCACCAAGCTGGTTGCACCGGTGATTACCCTATGGCAAGAGGCGGTGTATAAAATTTGAGTCTGTGGTACCTTGAGTAATTCTCAAAGGGGCTGACTAAATTGAGTAAAGTAGTGGCCTACACCTCCCAACAGCTAAAGTCTCATGAAATGAACTATCCTACCCATGATCTAGAGCTTGTGGCGATTGTGATTATTTAAAGATATGGCGACATTGCCTATATGGTGTGACTATAGAATTGTATTGTGACCACAAGAGTCTCAAGTATTTGTTGATAAGGAAGAGTCAAATATGAGATAGTGCCAGTGGATAGAGTTGCTAAAAGACTCCAACCTAGAGATTAACTATCATCCAAGTAAAGCTAATGTCATTGCGAATGTGCTTAGTCAAAAGGCATTGCAGGTTGCAGCAGTGATGATAGAAAATGTTTGGGACTCAAACTTATTGAACTAGATCTTATATGGTAAGTATAGTGCTTTTCATGGGGAAAGTATTTGAGGTCTCAGATTGAAAAGTGTTGGAAATTGTGCCCTAAGGGCCAATCATTGTACTTTAAACATTATTATTTTAATAAAATTTCTCCATTCTGTTATCATATTATTTGCATGTTAACTGCGATAATTGTATCCTTGGATAATTCATAAAGATTATCCTAAAATGTCCCTGGTCGGTCATCTATGCGGGAGCAGAGATGAAACAAGACCAGTATGACTTTGATAAGATATGGAGATACGAATCAAAGTCTTAGGCACTTGTAAGAGTACAAGGTGCTGGACCGACCCACTATGAGAAAGCTACATGGATCAAGTCATAAGCTTTTCTCATGTATAACCACGTCACAATGCCCTTAGACCTGAGGTCATCATGGATTCCTACATGAGAGTTGCTAAGCTTTGAACTAGTCAAAAGTCACTTTTGACCGGGTGATGATAAAGGCTACGATCGGGCTTGGTGGTTTTTCATGTAGAGAAATATGAATGATCAAGATGGAATTTTCCCCTCACATTAGTAGAGAGATATTACTGGGCCCCTCGATGAGTGAGTCTGAGAAATGTATGGCCATACTATGATGAAAGGAGTTTCTGTCTCTGTTATCAGGCTACTCAGGAATCGAGAAAGTAATGGTCAGGAACAAGAGGATGACATTTTTCATGCCTTATCCTTGATCGATATATCGTGTGACAAAAGGGACGTGACATGGTTGTATGACAGGTTGCATCGTGATAACGATCCTCATATGAATTGGGTAGTCGTAATGTCTTGCTAGAGGTCGCTTGTGACTTTTGGGTTAGTGTAGTTATTGGCCCACTGCCAACTTCATATGGGCCTACAGGGTCGCACACAAGAATGGCCCAACAGGAGATAATGTTTGATTTAGGGTGGATGAATTTTATATTTATATATATATAATATAAAATTCATTAATAATATTATATAGATATATATATTTTCGAAATATATTATATATATATATGTATATATATTATATAATATTATTATATTGTGTTGGTTTTAAATTTAATTTATTAAGATATATTAAATTTAATAACTAACATGATAGAGATATAGTATCTCATATTTAATTTATGAAGATAAATTAAATCTAATGGCTCTTTATTTAGATTAAATAAATAGGTTAAATTAAAACTGTTGGAAAGATTTAATTTAAACTGAATTTATTTAATTAGCTCATCAAGATAATTAATTGTTAATTAATTTCAAAATTAATGATGATTAATTTTGAAATTTGAAAATAACCCTCATGGGTTATAAACTTGATAGAGCTGATAGACTCAGGGTGCATTAGAATTGAGAGCCACAAGTTAAACCCTTGGAGAAATTAGAGGCGCTATCACGTAGTCTCGGTTGGAGAGCATTCGTGTGGATACCGGTAGAGGGAGCATACCTGACGTGTTGGCTCCTAGAGATCGTGAAAACTCTGAATCATCAAAAAGATATGAATCCTTCCAACTTGGAAGGGAGCGAGACCGCCGTGACCACCTCTGCGTAGCACAATATAATCTGATCATGACATTTATTGCTTTTCATATTGTATGAATTCTTTTTGTGGTTTATTATTTATCCTTGTCTGGGTATGGTGAACAACATGGCTTTAGAATTTTACAAAGGTTGTAATATTTAAATACGGCCTGCGTGCCGTGCCTTTCTCTAAATACTCTCGATGTACATTCTCTTCTCATCTCACTCCCCTCGAATGTTTAAATGAGGTTTCTCTCAATTTATTTATTTTTTTTAAGAGAATTCCTCTCATTGGCTTGGGAGGATTTTAGGTTAGGTAAGCCATGTTGTGTCACGTTTAAATTATGCTTTTGATAAGATCATTGCATGATTACTTTTACGTTTATATGTATTTATCTATATGAGATACGACCACGATCACATCCATATAAACAAAATTAATTAATTAAGCCCTCTAAATTAAATCTTAAGTCATAATGCCGTCAATTAATGAATACTTGTCAAAACCTAGATCGCTCAATTATGGAAACCACCAAAGTGGATGCACTTGAGTTATCTTGATGAGACAAGCTTGAGTAATTGTGCTGCTCATAATATTCATTATTGTTTTGACTTAATTGAGATTAACAAAACGGTTTTGAATCTCAAGGCATTAGATGGGGTTAAACATGCCAGATCATATGATGATTAAATCCCATAAAGATCTAAGAGTTACATGTGATGTAATTGGTAAATAGGTTACCTACCTAAATAACTTGAATTTAAGCGTCTTGCCAAAGCGGACTTAAGTTTAAACCAAATATAGATCTTAGCCCACTAATTATTATATTGAGGGTTGTTAATTTAGTAGGAGATTACTAACTAACTTTGCATATTTTAATTGTAGAATCATGTCGACTAGTAATACTGCTACACTAAAATTGCGATCGGTCCTTGAGAAGGACAAACTCAATGGGACAAACTTTCTTGACTGGTTCAGGAACTTGAGAATTGTTCTCAAGCAGGAAAGAAAGGCTTATGTTCTAGATCAACCCATTCCTGAGGAGCCTGCAGCTAATGCTCCAAGAGCTCAGAGAGATGCTTACACAAAGCATAAGGATGACTCTGTGGATGTAGGTTGCCTGATGCTTGCCACTATGGTTCCAGAGCTCCAAAAAGATCTGGAACTCATGGAGGCTTATGAGATGATAGTACATATCAAGGAAATGTTCCAGCAACAAGCAAGGCAAGAAAGGTATGAGACCACAAAGGCCTTACATTCCTGCAAAATGGCTGAAGGTGCATCAGTTAGTACTCATGTGTTAAAGATGAAAGGCTATATTAATCACCTTGAGAGGCTTGGATTTCCCATGAGCCGGGAGTTAGCTACGGACTTGATCCTCAACTCACTCCTGGAGAATTATGACCAGTTTGTTATGAACTACAATATGAACAACATGGAGAAATCAATTTCTGAGCTGCATGGGATGCTCAAAACTGCTGAGCAAAGCATTAAGAAAAAGCCTAGCATAGTTTTAATGGTTCAGAAAGGAAAGGGTATGAAAAAGAAAGGGAAGGGCAAATGGAAGGGTAATGGCTCAAGTGGTAAGACCAAAGAGTCAAACAAGCCCGAAACCAAGCCTGCACCCAGGAAGGCAATGCCTCCAAAGGAAGGAGTCTGCTACTTCTGCAATGAACCCGGTTATTGGAAGAGGAATTGCAAACTCTACCTGGAAGATCTGAAAAAGGACAAGAAGGATAGCAGGGCTATCGCTTCAGGTATTTATGTTATAGACATTCATTTTTCTACTTCTTCTACATGGGTTTTAGATACTGCATGTGGTTCTCACATTTGTACAAATGTGCAGGGTCTAAAGCACAGTAGAAAGCTGAAGAAGGGCGAGGTGGACCTACGAGTTGGAAACAGAGCAAGAGTTGCTGCTTTAGCTGTAGGCACTTAGGAATTAGTTCTGCCTAGTGGGCTTTTGTTAGTTTTGAACAATTGCTATTATGTTCCTGCTTTGAGTAGTAACATTGTTTCTCTTTCTTATTTGGATAAGGAAGGTTATACTTCCATTACTAGGAATGGTAAATGTTCTATTTATCGTAATGACATTTTCTATGCTGATGGTGATTTGCATGTTGGTCATTATATATTAAATTTGGAACATCCTAATAATGGGAATATCTATGACGTAACTACTAAGAGGATAAAATCAAACGATTTGAATCCGACCTACCTATGGCATTGTCGTTTAGGCCACATAAATGAGAAACGCATTTCTAAACTCCATCAAGATGGATTTCTAAACTCATTTGATTTTGAATCATATGATATATGCAAATCTTGCTTATAAGGAAAGATGACTAAGGCACCTTTCACTGGGCACAGTGAGAGGGCTACTAAATTATTGGGCCTCATACATACAGATATATGTGGACCATTAAATATAGCTGCCAGAGGAGGTTATGTCTACTTCATTACATTTATAGATGACTTTAGTAGATATGGCTATATCTATCTAATGAAACATAAATCTGAATCTTTTGAAATGTTTAAAATATTCCAAAATGAAGTATAAAACCAACTTGGTAAAACAATTAAAGCACTTAGATCTGATCGAGGTGGTGAATATTTGAGCTAAGAATTCACTGACCATCTTAGGAGTTGTGGGATAATCTCACAATTGACTCCTCCAGGAACACCACAATGGAATGGCGTTTCTGAACGGAGGAATTGAACACTATTAGATATGGTTTGATCTATGATGAGTCAAACAGATCTTCCACCGTCCTTTTGGGGACATGCCCTAGAGACAACTGCGTTCACACTAAATCATGTTCCATCTAAGGCAATTGAAAAGACACCATATGAGATATGGACTGGAAAGAAACCAAGTTTATCTCTTCTTAAGATCTGGAGATGTGAGGTATATGTTAAGCAACAAGCCTCTGATAAATTAGTGCCCAGATCCATAAAGTGCCTTTTCATAGGGTATCCTAAAGAAACGAAAGGATACTATGTCTACAATCCCACTGATAACAAAGTGTTTGTTATTCGAAATGGCAAGTTTCTAGAAAGAGAGTTTGTCTCTAAAACAACCAGTGGGAGCGACGTACATCTCAAAGAAATTCGAGATCCACAAGATGGTACAAAACCACATATGGAAATTAGAGAAGACTCACAACAAGTTGCTGAGCCTCCTCAAGTAACACAAGGTCCACGAAGATCTGATAAGACACGGCATCAGCCTCAGAGATATGGATTTCTGATTACTGAAGGCCATAATGTGTTGCTCATATAGCAAAATGAGCCCACCACCTATCAAGAAGCCACAGTGGGACCAAACTCTGAGAAATGGCTAAATGCCATGAAGTTTGAAATACAATCCATGTACGACAATTAGGTATGGACCTTAGTCTATCCACCTGAAGGTGTAAAAACCATTGGGTGCAAATGGGTTTTCAAGGAGAAAACTGACATGGATGGCAATGTAAATGTCTTCAAGGCACGACTGGTTGCAAAATGATTCACTCAAACTCATGGTATAGACTATGATGAAACCTTTTCCCCAGTTGCAATGGCCAAATCAATCAGAATCCTTCTTGCCATTGCAGCATATTATGACTATGAAATATGGCAGATGGATGTCAAAACAGCTTTCCTTAATGGAAAGCTTCTTGAGGATGTGTACATGACACAACCTGAAGGTTTTGTGCGTCCAGAGGACTCTGGTAAAATTTGCAAGCTTCTAAGATCCATTTATGGATTGAAACAAGCATCTCAGAGCTGGAATCATCGTTTTGATGAAGTAGTCAAAGAGTTTGGATTCATTCAAAACATCGATGAACCTTGTGTTTACAAGAAGGTTAGTGGGAGCATAGTTGTATTTCTAGTGCTTTATGTAGATGACATCCTACTCATTGGGAATGATATTCCTACCTTGCAGAGTTTGGATTTATATAATATTATTATATTGTGTTAGTTTTAAATTTAATTTATTAAGATATATTAAATTTAATAACTAACATGATAGAGATATAGTATATCAGATTTAATTTATGAAGATAAATTAAATCTAATGGCTCTTTATTTAGATTAAATAAATAGGTTAAATTAAAACTGTTGGACAGATTTAATTTAAACTGAATTTATTTAATTAGCTCATCAAGATAATTAATTGTTAATTAATTTCGAAATTAATGATGATTAATTTTGAAATTTGAAAATAACCCTCATGGGTTATAAACTTGATAGAGCTGATAGACTCAGGGTACATCAGAATTGAGAGCCGCAAGTTAAACCCGTGGAGACATTAGAGGCGCTAGCACACAGTCTCGGTTGGAGAGCATTCGTGTGGATACCGGTAGAGGGAGCGGACCTGACGTGTTGGCTCCTAGAGATCGTGAAAACTCTGAATCATCAAAAAGGTTTGAATCCTTCCAACTTGGTTTAAATGCCGTTGATAGATCCTCGATTAGGATCTGGAAAATTTTTTTTTTAAAATCCTTCCGCTGTGCTTACCGATCCTAACAAAAAGGCTCAAAGCCGGGATAAACAAGTGCAGCCCATCTGAACCACGATCGAATAATGATAAGACCTCTAGTGTTTGAAGTCAGAGATCATGTGTACTTAAGAGCGTCTCAAGTCAAAGGAATCAGTAAAGTGATCGAGAGAATGAAGCTCAACCACAGTACATTGGTCCTTTTGAGATTCTTGTGAGAATCGGACCTATAGCATCCCAGATAGCCTATCCCCAAACTTGAGCAAGCTCCATGATGTGTTTATGTCTCAAGATGTGTAACAAATTTTGGGGATGAAATTTATTGTACGGGGGGAGAATTATAATGCCCCAAAATGGGTATAAGAGCTCATGACTCCAAAAGGGGATGTAATGAAAGTTAGAGAAACACATTTGGAGAATAAAGTGTGAATTATAACCCGAATTAGTAACAGAAAGTGCCTAAACCCTATATTTAAATTTAATTATATGGAAAACTAATTTAATTTTATGCATCAAAGGAGCATCAAATTAAATAATTCAACATGTGGCAATCTAACCAAAATTGCCATAGTCAGGGGCAAAATAGGAAGAAATAAATTTATCAGCCAATTAGTCTGCTACCAAAGAGGAAATTCACCATCAATTAAAAGAGTAAGGGCTGTGACTAAATGGCTAATAGAAATAGTTAGAGTAACTAGATTGTTACTTGTTTTTAGAGGAGCTATAGGGAGATGACACATAGCACCATTGGACTTTGGCAATTAATGAGATATGGTCAAAATTTCAAACTCTTTTTCTCTCTCTCTTTCAAGTTAGCTAAAAGGGCTTGAGGAGCTAAAAAATCTGATCCATCAACATCTTTTACTCTCTTTCTTTCAAGCTCATAGACGTCCAAATTGGAGGAAGAAAGGGAAAGAAGAATCATGGTGAAGGTGAGATTTTAACCTTGAAGATGACTCCTATTGCTAAAAACCTCTTCTTTAATCTTGATCATCTTGATGAGAGCTTCATTCCTATTGTTTTAGATTTTCAAGAAGAGATGTTTTGTGTACTCAAGAAAAGCTAGAGATTGAGGAATCAAAGGACAAGCTAGAGAAAGTGATAGATGTGAGAAAGAGCAATCTTTTGATATATATATATATATATATATTGTGGCTATAGATTGAGAGCTTTGATTTCTGAATTTTTGCCTTAATTTTCATGTATATAGGATTTTAGTGAGTTCATGGTGTTTTGTTAATGATAATGGTGTCTTGTGTTATGGTTTGGATAACGGAATCGATTTAGGACTTGATTAGAAAGTTTTGAAATTTTAGGATTTGTGTTTAAACTTCTACCCAATTAAAATAGAGCTTGTAAAAGGAATATGAATTTGGTTGTTTTGATATTTCTATTGGATTCTATGCAAAAAAATTGTGTGGGGAGTAGACCCGATAGTGAATTATGACCTTTGGAAACATTTGTTGAAAAAATGGAAATTCTGTCAAGTGAAATTAATGTGTAGGGCAGCTTGCTTGCATGGCCGTTTTGAATAAGTAAATGATGTCTAAAAATTTTGGCACTTTCCATTCTAATAGTGCACATGCCAAATTTTGAAAGTTCAGCAAGAAACAAGGATTTTTTTTGCCGTGGCCTAAAAATTTCTTACCTATTTTTAGCCACTGCCAACACCCTAATTTCAGTATTTTGAACTTTTGAAAAGTGGTTTCTGATCTAGCTCTTCCCAACCCTTTTGGGCTTTTATTTGAACTTATCATAGCCACCTAAAGGACCCAAATGATAACCAACCCTAAGTGTTTTGTAGTTATTTAAGAATGCGAATAGGGAATAACTTGTCATCATTCATTCTAATTGATAAGAGTTGACATCTGGCCTGAACATGAGAAACATGTGCCTGAGCATTAATGGAAAGAACAAGGTAGGACTCTTTCTCTTATATCATGTATAATGCTTGGTATGTTTATGCTTATCATTGAATTGTGACGAATGTGAATACAATAAAAGCTATCGTGAACATGATGATTGTGTATATAGCTATACAAGCTATCTTTTACAACTGTGAAAGTTGTCGTATATAGCTGAGATAGCCATCGTATATAGTTGCATAAGCTATCGTATATCACTATTAAAGCAGTCATAAAGGCTATATGGTGTGATGAATGTTTATACAGCTGTGAGATCTGTCATTATTGTGAATACAGTAAAAGCTGTTGTGAAGGCCACGTGGTGTGACAAATATGTATATAGCTATGAAAGCTATCGATATTGTGAATTCAGCCGTGAGAGCTGTCATTAAAGTGATGAAAATCATGGATGTGAATGCTGCTATGATTGCTGTTGTAGATATTGCTTTGTGATAATTGCTTATAGGCTTTGTTAAATTATATATCATATGAGTGAAAATGTTACTAGTGAGATTCTTATGAATCTCATTCTTTCCAATGACTAACCTACAACCAGGGCAAGCAGAGTAAAGGAGAAGCAGGTATATAAGGGTGGCTTGTGTTTGTGGCTAAGAGATCAGTTTTGTGTTGGCTATCATCTTTTAGATAAATGTATGAGTTATGCATGATGTATATGTAAGATCAATATAGTAGAGGTAGGCGTATCTACCATAGATTTGTAAATGTTCATGTAATCCCTAGTATGGGAACTAAACAGGCAACTATGCCTTGTAGACCTTATTATATTTTAGAATATCACCCTAGGGATTTGTCAGGAAATTTTGTTAAGCACTCTAATATTATAAATGGAATAGAACTTAAAGGGCCAAATAGATTCGAAAAGTAAAAGTGAGACCATATTAAATAGGTTATGAAAATTTTTTGAAACTCACTTTATCATAGGACTGAATCCTGTCTTGAAGTCAAGACCTTTAATAAGTTTTGAATTATCCGTTGGTCTCCATTTTAACTTAATGACACATTTTCAAACCTTATTAATGGCTATCAAGGAAGGGCATTACACAAGTGCCAATTTAGAGTAATAGATAAGGGAATGTCGATGTTGTTGGAATTATTATAAGATATATTTCTCGACATGGAGATTCCCACATCATTCTACATGGCCAAGAAGATTATTAACAGATTGAGCTTAAACTACCAAAAAATTGATGTATGCCCTAAGGATTGTATACTGTATTGGGTTGATAATTCTAGCAGGGTGACTTAAAAGTACTGTCACACCTTGAGGTATAAGACAATTTAGAAGGGGAAAAGTAGAAGAAGAAACTTGTAAAGATTCTAAGATACTTCCCTTTAAAGCCTCGCTTACAAAGATTGTTTATGTCGTCCAAAATAGTGGAGCACATGAGGTGGCATAAAGTAAATAATAATGAAGGTGGTAAATTAAGACATCTATGGAATGCATAAATCTAGAAAGCGTTTGACTCAGACTTGTCCCTTGGATGTGCATGAAACAAAGGTCTTTCATTTTGTCTATGATCATTATAAGTAAAAAGTAAAAAGGCAGCAGGTAATAACATTAATGTATATCTCTAACTGCTTATTGTGGAATTGCTGGACTTGTGAAATGTAGGCATCAATACATGTGACATGTATGATAAGTCACAATTCAACTTATATGCAGCCTTGATGTGGATGATAAGTGGCTTTCCTGATCTTGGAACATTATCTGGGTGGAATGTGCATACTAAGATAGTTTGTCTTGCTTGCACTTTCAACTCCAACTCTGTATGCCTTCCCCACAGTTGAAAGTAGTGCTTTATGGTTATCGGAGGTTTCTCAATAGTAAGCATAAGTTTAGATTGCAACGGAATCGTTTTAATGGTAAAACGGAAAAGAAAGGACCTTATCAGATTTTAACAGGTGCAAATATCTTATAACAGCTTTAAGATGTTGAATTTGAGTTTGGAAAAGGTGACGATGCAGCAAAAGCAGGACAAAAGACTACCATGATTTCTACTTAGATGCATCATTAATGGCAGAAAATAAGCATTTCCTTTACTCTGCCATATTAGGAATACAATTTACTTTGACATAGTCTTGATGTCATGCACATTGAAAAAAATGTATGTGACAATATGCTATACATGCTGCGTAACAAACCCAGTAAGTCAAAAGATTATATTCAAGCAAGGAAAGATTTATGGGCCATGGAAGTTCATGAAGATTCATGGCCAAATGAGCATGACAAATTTTGCCCGACAAAATTCACCCTCACAAAACTAAACAAGGAAGTTTTCCTCTCGACATTGAAGAATATAAAAGTTTTTTATGGGTATTCAAGAAACATTTCATAATGTATTGACATGCAGGCTTAAAAGGTTACTGGGCAGAAGAGTTATGACTTACATGTTCTTATGCAATAGTTACTTCCACTAGCTATAAAGAATACACTACCTCCTGATGTGTCCATCATTTTGGTGGAGCAATGTTCCTTCTTCCGGAAGTTGTGTTTGAAGATTTTAATCGTTAAGGAGCTCGATAAGCTGCAGTATAAATCAATCTTATGCTTTGCCCTTTAGAGATGATCTTTCCTCCATCCTTTTTCACAGTGATGGTTTACCTGATAGTCTACCTGTTAGAAATTGTGCCTAAAGGGCCAATCATTGTACGAAGAACATTATTAATTTAATGAAATTTCTTCATTCTGTTATCATATTATTTGCATGTTAACTGTGATAATTGTATACTTGGATAAATCATAAATATTATCATAAAATGTCCCTGGTTGGTAATCTATACGGGAGCAAAGATAAAACAAGACCAGTATGACTTTGATAAGATATAGAGATACAAATCCAAGTCTTAGGCAGTTGTAAGAGTACAAGGTGCTGGACTGACCCATTATGAGAAAGCTACATGGATCAAGTCATAAGCTTTTCTCATGTATAACCACTTCACAATGCCCTTAGACCTAAGGTCATCATGGATTCCTACATGAGAGTTGATAAGCTTTGAACTAGTCAAAAGTCACTTTTAAGCGGGTGATGATAAAGGCTACGATTGGGCTTGGTGGTTTTTCATGCAGAGGAATATGAATGATCAAGATGGAATTTTCCCCTCACATTAGTAGAGAGATATTACTGGGCCCCTCGATGAGTCAGTCTGAGAAATGTTTGGCTATACTATGATGGAAAGGAGTTTCCATTTCTATTGTCAGGCTAATCAGGAATCGAGAAAGTAATGGTCAGGAACAAGAGGATGACATTATCCATGCCTTATCCTTGACTGATATATCGTCTAACAAAAGGGATGTGACATGGTTGTATGATAGGTTGCATCGTGTTAACGATCCTCATATGAATTTGGTAGTAGTAATGTCTTACTAGGGGCCGCTTGCGACTTTTGACTTAGTACAGTTATTGGCCCATTGCCAACTTGATATGGGCCTATAGGGTCGCACACAAGAATGCCCCAACATGAGACAATGTTTAATTTAGGGTAGTCGAACTTTATATTTATATATATAATATAAAATTCGTTAATAATATTATATAGATATATATTTTCGAAATACATATCTTATATGTGTGTGTGTGTGTGTGTATTATATGATATTATTATATTGTGTTAGTTTTAAATTTAATCTATTAAGATATATTAAATTTAATAACTAACATGATAGAGAAATGGTATCTTAGATTTAATTTATGAAGATAGTTTAAATCTAATGGCTCTTTATTTGGATTAAATAAATAGGTTAAATTAAATTTGTTGGACAGATTTAATTTAAACTGAATTTATTTAATTAGCTCATCAAGATATTTAATTGTTAATTAATTTTGAAATTAATGAAGATTAATTTTGAAATTTGAATATAGCCCACATAGGTTATAAACTTGATAGAGTAGATATACTCATACATACATGAGAATTCAGAGCCGCAAGGGAAACCCTAGGAGACATTTGGAGGCGCTAGTACATAATCTCTATTGGAGAACATTCGTGTGGATACCGGTAGAGGGAGTGGACCTGAGGTGTTGGCTCTTAGAGATCGTGAAAACCCTAAGTTGAAAAAGGTACAAATCTTTCTAACTCGATTTAAACGCCGTTGATAGATCTTCGATTAGGATCGGTAAAAATTTTAAAATTCTTTCACTGTGTTTGCCGATCCTAACACTACCTTGTTCATTAAACAAAGCTTGTTGGCCCAATTCAATATCGATGGATGTATCCTATTGAGAGGTATAAATTTTACATGTGCATCTGCATTACTTTATACATTTACTATTCGCCCTTTTAAGCATACAGTGTCATTCTTCCTTCTTGAATTTATAGGTTTCTTAGGAAATTGAAATCTTACTTAAGGAATAAGGCGTGGCTAGAAGTTTCTATAGCTGAAGGTTATATAAAGGATGAGGTCCTGTATTTCTACTTAAGGTACTATGATGACATTGAGACAGCTTTCAACCGACCATGTCGTGTAGATGATTGTCCTGAACCTGAGCCATCATAAAGAAAGTTGTTAATCCCTCGTGTTGGTAAACAAGTTAGAGGTAGTGAGAACTTAAAACTAATGCAACTGAGAAGTTGCAAGCACATAGACATATCTTGATTAATTGCACTCAATTTGAACCCTTCCTTCTGTAAGAATGGTATACCCATATGTTTTTCTATATCTTTGCAGACATTTTGTATTTACATTTCATGATTGCCTTCTGATGATTAATTACAGGAATTAAGAAGTCATATGAAGCGTCAGCTCAAGATTCATACACAAACATCCTTCGAAGTGAATGAAAAAGTCCACAGAGAATTCCCAAGTTGGTTTGCAAGCAGAATACTAAATGACCACAACCCATACTCACCAGATTTTAGAGCTCTTGCAATCGACCCTCTTGACCATACAAAAGGGTTTATAGTATACATTGTCAATGGTTTCAACTTTTGCATGGTGTCACAAGATCAAGGATTAAAAACTCAAAATTTGAGTGTTTATGGCACCTTGGGACAAGGAGTTATGCGAGGAATAGTGATGGCAACATACAATTTGGAGGCCTCCCTTACTATGGAAAGCTTCTTGATGTCTTCGAACTAAATTACCAAGGCTATTTCACCGTGGCACTGTTCAAGTGTTTGTAAGCAAATATGGCAACTTCCCGGGGACTCACAACTAAAAATTTAGGCATCACATCTATCAATTTCTCCTAGCCAATTCATACTAGTCAATCTGAAGATGATTATCCATATATTGTTACCTCAGAGTCACACTAGGTTTATTATGTCGAGGACGAAATGCATGGGATTGGAATATGGTGGTTCACTTAAAGCCTTGAAACCTTTATGATTTGGGTGATGGTGATAGCATCACCTACGAGAGTAGCCATTCCAGCTTGCCAATTTTGAAAACTTCTTCCATGAAGGTGATGACAATTTACCTATAGTTCGGTGCATTTTTATAAGTTCCATCATTTAAATTTAATTTTTGTACAAAATAATACCATACTAACATTTTCTTTACACAATTTTGGTACAGATGGCAATGAAGAATGATTAAACAAATTATACTTTTATTCTTGTAAACCTTAATGTATAATTTTTTTAAAAAGAATTCAAACCAATATTTGTAGCGGTTTTATAACCACTATAAAATCAACCAAAACTACTACAAAGAACATCACAATAACCACTACAAATATCCACCGCTACAAAACCTGCTACATTAACTGCTATAAGTACTATCATATCCCTATAAATGCTCCCACCACACCTCATTTCAAACACTTCTCCACTTCTTTGAACCCTTATTCTCTTTTGTTTTCTCTCATTTGGAAATTTTTTAAGAGCTGAGGAGCTTAACAAGGTAACCAAATATGGTAAAAAAATGTTAATTCTTTTATTTCAACATTTTTCCCCTCTCATAATATTTATTCTCATTAGTTTTCTTTTTTCCATAAATTGAAAGACATTTCCTCACCGTTTTGAATATACCTTCCCCATAATGATAAACATATAGTTGACAACATAATAAATTCTTATTACCTACATTTCTTCGATAATATTACCTATATAGAGTTTATACCTATCCAACTTAATTTAATCATTTTTTAAATAATGACTACTATTAGCTAAGCTACTTAAATAATAAACTATTTCATCCATTATTATAAAAATGAAGTCAGATAATTGTATACTTTTTTTAAAATTTCACAAAATTTTGTAGCAGTTTCAAATTTAAAAACAAAATGGAATTAAATTTTTGGTGCTACTTTTGAAATTTCATATGATATTAGTAGTGTTTTAACAACCACCACAAATGTTTGGTGCCATTTTTTAAAAATTACTATTTCAATTTAGTAGTGGTTCTGTAATTGCTACAAAAAGGGAGCTAAATTTTCGTTTTCATTTCGCACCAAGTGAAATTGCAGCAGTAATAATTGTAGCGGTTATATAACAACTACAATTTTGACAAATAATGTATTATCAACAATCAGATGTTGTTGCGGTTGGAATGAACTGCTATAAAATACCAATTGTGTTACTTGAGTAGCGATTATGTTAAGCCGATACAAATCCATTTTGCAATAGTGGATTTTGTAGCTGTTTTGGCAACCACTACTGCTGTCGCCTATAGCGGTTAAAACTAGCACAAATATACCTTTTTAACCACTACTAAACCATATTTTTTTGTAGTGCAAGCAAGAAAGTAATGTCATTAATGTAGAATTTGGTGTTGTTAATATAGAGATAGGAGTTGTTATTGGCCCTCCATCTGGTTAATTGCACACTTTTCACTGGACATGTCTTGGACTGTCAAATAGGAAGTTCTCAGGAAATAAAGTCATATCATTAATATAGAATATGGTGTTGTTAATATAGAGAGTGTTGTTATTGGCCCTCTAACTGGTTAATTTCACACTTTTCGCAAGGCATGTCTTAGATTGTCAAATAGAAGTTATTGCACATGAAAGAAATGTCTTTAAAGTATAATGTGGTGTTGTTAAAATAGAGAAAGGTGTTGTTATTAGCCCTCCACTTGGTTAATTTAACACTTTTCTATGGCCATGTCTTGAATTGTCAGATAGGAAGTTGTGAAACAAGAAAGGCAAGTCGTTAAAGTAGAATATGGTCTTGTTAATATAGATATAAGTATTGTTATTGGCCCTCCAACTGGTTAATTTCACACATTTCACATGGCATGTCTTGAATTATCGGATAGTAAGTTATGCAACAAGAAAGTCATGTCATTAAAGTAGAATATGGTCTTGTTAATATAAACATAAGTGCTGTTATTAGTCTTCCAACTAGTTAATTTCACTAATTTCATTGGCATGTCTTGCATTGTCAGATAGGAAGTTATGAAACAAGAAAATCATGTCATTAAAGTAGAATATGGTCTTGTTAATATAGACACAATTGTTGTTATTGGTCCTCCAACTGGCTAATTTGACACTTTTTGCTGGGCATGTCTTAGATTGTCATATAGGAAGTTGTGAAACAAGAAAGCAATGTTGTTTTTTAGAATGTGGTGTTATTAATATAGTAGGCCTTGTTATTGACCCTTTAACTTGTTAATTTCAAACTTTTTGCTGGGCATGTCTTGGACTATCTTATAGGAAGTTGTAAAATAGGAAAGTCATGTCATTAATTTAGAATATAGTCTTTTTAATATAGAGACAAGTGTTGTTATTGGCCCTCCAACTAGTTAAATTCACACTTTTCGCCAAGCATGTCTTGGTTTGTTAGATAAGAAGTTGTCTACAAGAAAGTCATGTCATTAATGTATAATGTGGTGCTATTAATATAGAGACATGAGTTGTTATTTGTAATATCCCAAAAAGTGATTAAGGGCTAATGACTTCAAAAGTGGATGTAATTATTGTTGAATAAACACTTTTGAAGAATGTGTGATGGGAATTTGGATATTTTAATGATTCCAATGGATTCCTTGTGAAAATTTATGTGGGAATGATGTTTGGTATGAAAATGGAACCAATGGAAGCAAAGATGCAAAATCTAAAATTCTGTCCAGTGAAATTCTATTCTGGGCAGTCCGTTTGTGTGAACGTTTTCAATGACCAAATGGTATCTAAAAATTATGAAATTTTCCAGTCTTATAGTTCACATCTCAAGCTTCAAAATGGACATATAATTTGTTCCATTTCGTTTTGTGAACCAGGAGATATAACTGTCCAAAGTTTGGGATGGAAACTGAACTCTGTTTTGGGGCAGTGATGAGTTTTATGTAATTCTGGAATTTTGTGGTGATTTTTATCAATGGCCAACATTTTTCCTATGAAGAGGACTTAAATATCTTTCATTTGGCTTTGGAATCACCTCATTTCGATTTTTCTAGAATTAGTTATGATTTTTCAAAGTTTGGGCAGAAAATCTGCCAGAAAATCCGAAAATGGGAATTATGACATCATCTCATTAAAAGATGATGTCAGCATGGAATTACATATGTTATCATCTTCCTCAGCTCATTTCTGTCGCACACAGCAGCTGAAGCAAGAAAAAAAACGTGGAGAGAGCTTGGAGAAAAGAGAGAAAAAGAGGAAGAAATCTCGCAAGGTAAGCCGATTTCTCCGACGATCTAGCTCCTAACGCGTATAACTCCGACTCTAAGCCACTTCTCTTTATTCTTTAAGGTTGTGAAGCTCAAAACTTGGTGTTTTAAAGAGGCTAGGGTTCAGCCAAATTTGGGAAAAGCTAGTGGGAGCTTGAGGTAACTTCCAAACTTTCGTATATTGCTTATTCTGGCTGCTGTGGGCAATTTAATCGGTGAAATTTCGCCGGATTGCCATTGGTTTTAAAGTTTGGAAATGATGTGGCCTAGGGGTTATGCTGCCCAAATTGGGTCTTAATGTTAGTTGTAACCTAATGTAATGGTTAATAAAGTGGTTAGGAATAGAAAGGAACGCGTTTACGGAGCCGAAATCGTAAAACCCCGATTTTCCCTGGAGAAGACCATTATTTCGGCCAGCCCTAGAAATGGGTCTTAGAGTTGGATTTTCAATGATTTGATGGTTCCATTGAGTTCAGGGGCGAAAATTAGGTGGGGTTACAGTTGGGCATTTTTTCAAAAAAAGGCCGAGAAAGCATAATTACGGAAACACCCCTAAAACCCTAAAAGTAGGGCTGCCAAGGGCAATTTCGTAATTTTACATTGAATTTGATAATTCCGAGTCCGGAAATGGATTCCTTGGGCTGAAATATGTTAGGAAAGCCCATATTAGAATTTCGGGAAAAGTGCAACCGGACCGGGTACGGCGGGCCCGGGCCGGGTCCCCGGGGGTATTTTTGTAAATTTTCATTATAGACTCATATAACCCCAAGTAACACTATGGAAGTGTCTAAATAGTGCATTTGGAATTGTAGGATTCGATATTTGCCGCCCTCGTGAGCCAACTACGCCAGCGAACGTCAGAAAGGAACGAGGTAGTGACTTTTCTTTTGTACCATATATGATGCATTGTATGTGTGTTATATCATTGATTTGTAATGAATTCGTATGCTGCGACATCTGTGGATTTGTGTTAGCACTGTCATTCCAATAGTCCCTGAGTAGCTAACAACGGTTCGGGTTAGGGCGGTGTGCCTTCCCGGCGGAGAAAGGGGATGAGGATGAGGTGTGATATATGTGATTATGTGAGCCGAAAGGCTATTTGTGGAGGCCGACAGGCCATTTGTGAAAGCCGAATAGCTGTATGGGCTATAAGGCTATATGTATGCACTGCCACGCCAATAGTCCCTGAGTAGCTAACAACGGTTCGGGTTAGGCGGTGTGCCTTCCCGGCGGAGAAAGGGGATGAGGGTGGAGTGTGATTTGTGGTGCTGCTGCTGTATGATGATTTGCTTACATGCTGTGTGCTTATGTGTGGTATAAATGTTTTGTTACTACTGGGATTCTCTTGAATCTCATTCTTTCCTTTAACTAACCTTTCAGACAGGGCGAGTGGCTCTAAGGAGAAGCGTACGACCCGGAGCGGTTAGAATCCTGTAGGGACATTTATTTTGGTTATGTTGGTTAAACTTGTTGGACAGGGTGTCTGTATATTATGTTGGTTGTAAAGAATAGTTGAACGTAGTTGTGTAGTCCCCTATATGGAGGTTGTAAACCCTTTTTGTGTATGAATGGAACCTGGGGGTTGCCGGGATTGCTATTAGATATTCTGATATGAATGAATGTGAATTAACTGCACAGGTGATTATATTCGATAATTGAACTTGAGACCGGAATAGGAAAGAAGTTTTGAAAATTTTATAAAGTCCCTACTTCACAGGGAGTTCTAAATGAGTTTTGAACTATTCGACGGTCTCTAAACCAATTTAATTACGTAATATCGAATTATAATTACGCTATTTAAGGCAGGGGGTTACATTATTGGCCTTCTAACTAGTTAATTTCACGGTTTTTACTGTTGTTAATATAGAGATAGGTATTGTTATTGCCCTCCAACTAGTTAATTTCACACTTTTTGCTGGATCTTTCTTGGATTGTCAAGTAGGAAGTTGTTGTAAAAGAAAGTCATGCCATTAAAGTATATGGTGTTGTTAATATAGAGACAGTCCTTATTTTTGGCTTACCAGTTGGTTAATTTCACGCTTTTCACTAGACATGGCTTAGATTGTCGTATAGGAAGTTGTGAAACAGGAAAGTCATGTCATTAATGTAGAATGTGGTACTACTAATATAGAGACATCAGTTGTTATTGGCCCTTCAACTGATTAATTTCATACTTTTTGCTGGGAATGTATTGGATTGTTGGATAGGAAGTTCTGAAAGAAGAAAGTCATGTCCATAAAGTAAAAATGGTGCAGTTAATATATAGATAGGTGCTGTTATTAGCCCTTCAACTGGTTAATTTCAAACTTTTCGTTGGGCATGTTTTGGAATGTTAGATACGATGTTGTCAAACATGGAAGTCATGTCTTTAAAGCAGAATATGGTGCTTTAAAGTTATAGACAAGTGTTGTTATTAACCCTCCACCATGTTAATTTAGCACTTTTCATTGGGCATATCTTGGATTATAGGATAGGAGGTTGGGGAACAAGGAAGTCATGATGTTAAAGTAGAGTATGGCCTTTTTAATATAGACACAAACATTGATATGGGTCCCCTAACTGGGTAATTTCACATTTTTCACTAGGCATGTCTTGGATTGCCATATAAGAAGTTGTGAAATAGGAAAGTCATGTCATTAATGTAGAACATGGCATTTTTAATAGAGTGACAGGTGTCATTATTAGCCTTCCAACCGGTTAATTTCACAATTTTTGCTAGGCATGTCTTAGATTGTCATATAGAAAGTTATGAAATCAAAAAGTCATGTTATTAATGTAGAATATAGTGTACTTACTATAGAGACAAGTATTATTATTAGCCTTCCAATTGGTTAATTCCACACTTTTTGCTGCGCATTTCTTGGGTTGTCATATAGGAAGTTGTGAAATAAGAAAGTTATGTCGTTAAAGTAGAATATGGTCTTGTTGATGTAGATAGAATTATTATTATTGGCCCTCCAACTTGTGAATTTCACACTTTTCATAGGGCATGTCTCGGATTGTTAGGTAGGAAGTTGTGAAACAAGAAAGTCATGTCGTTAAACTATAATATGGTGTTGTTAATATAGACACAAGTGTTGTTAATAGCCCTCCATGAATATAGAGACAAGTAATGTTAATAGCCCTTCATGTGGTTAATTTCATACTTTTCACTGGGCATGTCTTTGATTGTCATATACAAAGTTGTCAAACAAGAAAGTCATGTCTTTAAAGTAGAATATGATGCTATTAAGATTGAGAAAGGAGTTGTTGTTGACCCTCACCTAGTTATTTTTGTTAGATATGATTAGTTTTGATGATGTCAAATATAGATGTGAAATGATAAGAGCAAAAAGTTTATATAATGTCTTTCTTTGACTAACTACTATATTTAATGTTACATATTTTGTAGTTAGTCAAGCAAAGAATGAAGAAGATTGAATTAATGAAAAGAACAATGTAAGAATAACTCATCATCAAAACTAATCCAGACATGGTAAATATAGATGAGTATGTTAAAAGGATTTTCTTTCTAATAGGAGATGAGCTTTCAATATATAAAAACACATGTGAATGTGAAGCTCCCCCTTAATTGATGCATGGTTTTAAAACCTGTCTTAGAAAAACAGTTAATTACTCTCCTGGATTTGAGAAACCATTGGAAACTTTATAGAGAAAATGATTTTGACGGTATGAAGATTTAGAGAGAAATTAAATGGAAATGCTAATCAAAGGTTTTAAGAGATACAACCTAATATCACCTGAGTGGTTACTTGAGTGATTCTACTCAATCATGACTCAATTGTATACTCAAGTAATACAACTCAAGGATTTTGAATTAAGCAAGAATACAATACCTTACTCGAGTAATATCGTAATCACTCAAGTTATAATCCTCTGTAGTCCATTGATGCTTTATGTCCTAGTCAATATTGGATGATGTGACTGGTACTTCGGGATTATGAAGTGTCGTCTTCTGTGAACACTTTAGGATACCAAGATGAGCTCGGAATAAGGCCTTGGGATTCTAGTTGATCAAGTCACAAAGTTGTCTAATCTTGCCATTCACAGAAGTGATGAACTCATCATGTTTGTAGCAAGCTCTGTGTGATTGTTGAAGCTCCTCTCTCAGAAAGCCTTAGACAAATGGACCAAAGAATGAAGGATCAGGGAGACCAACTCTAGCAAAGTGTTGTCTCTCATTTATTCTTGAAGTCTTAGCTCTCATCCTCTATGCCGCTTGTGTTAACTTGGAGTGAGTCTTGTAGAAGTATATATATAGACCTCTTGTTCTCTGACAGACATGATCTTTCCAGTATTTCTCTCCTCCTTGCTTATAATATAGACCATTATGTGGTAATTCTTCTCAATGAAGTAAGTAAAGTTATTGGCCTTGTTCACCATAGCTCTAGTGTAGGTATAGCAGATAATCCAGTGAAGATTAGACATAGAGCTAGGATAGTAGTTAAGAATCCTCATAGGCTCATCAAGCTTGATGATTCTGTGCATCTCAGCATCTTCCTTTGAACATCTCTGTTGGCTCCATATCATAGTGAAAATGTTTGATCACCTTGAAACGATAAGGAAGGTGGGTAGGCAACAAAGATTCATATTGTATAAACTTATTCTTGGCTCTGTGCTGCTTTGAAATAATCTCTACTGGGTCCACTAAGAGATCTTCCTTCTCTTTCTCTGATTGTATCACTAGCTAGTTATTTGCTAGTGATGGGATGTCATTTGAGTAATATCACATATTTTGCTTCAACTCACACTGCAATACTATCAGTCATGCCTTTTCTATTAGCCTCTGACCTTTGTATCCAAAATGAAAGTATCTTGATCAACTCCTGTAAAAGTATAAACATATGCTCTCTGGTACCCATCTTCTTTTGGGTCAGTACAATATTAGACATAGCAACTCTTATGCTCTTATACAATTAAGAATATGATATTTGAGCAAAGAGTACTATAAACCAACAAAGACCAAGATATATTTTTACCCACTTAAATAAATTTAAACCATTAGATCATAAAGAGTAACGAATAAGTGATATCAATGAATAGTGATTTTCAAAGATCAATGACAATTTGTAAATATATTTCATAGAAAATATGTCATTGATATGATTTTTATGCAATCCATGTAAGTTGGATCAAAGAAAGTAGAGAATCTATCCATAATGACCAACTTTTATGAAATGATAAATCATGAATGAAAACAAGTTTTTCAAAAATGATAATAAGATATGTGAATTGTTGCAAAATCTCAGATGTAATTTCAAATCATAAATATGCATTATGACATTAAGATTTTGAATGCATGAAAACTCATTTATGAAGCTTGTTAAATATCAATGCTTATGCCAAAAACAATGGAAGTCAATAGTTATAAAATATATATTAGAAAGCTTCACTAAGGAGTTCAACAAAGATAACATGTTAATTATAAGAGTTAACATGTTGGAGAATTTTCCCAAGAACAAAAGTCATATGAAAAATGAATTAGCCTAAATGGCTTATCTTGGCATATATAAGCATGATGACTTCAGTATTGATCAAGAGATAATCTTGCCTCTTAGTATTGCATCTTAAAATGGATAAATATTTAAGGCAGCAAGACTTAAAGTGCAAGATTCTAGTTACTCAAAAAAATGGATGAAGACAAATGGTAATGCATTTGAGCAACAATATGAGTATAAGAATTTATGGATGATGAAGCACATACTCATTGATCCAAATGACTAGAGTTCTAGAATATTATCCCAGTAAGTTATTCCACAATAATAGTTAATGCATTAAGATTCAATGCACTAATGAACATTTATAATGCTTGGAATAACATGGCCAACTAATGATTTATGCATTAGGCACAAGGCTTTCACATATAGAATTCTTATCAAGGGAATATACTTGACACTCATATAGATAGTTAACTTGTTTAGATGTAAGCTCTAGCATGTTAAGGAATAAAGACTGAAGAGAGTTCAAGTATTGGATAGCACATTTAAGATTAATGTGTCAATGATGGGAAAATACTTTGATAAATGAATTTGAAGCATTCTGACTTTCAGTATAAAAATATTAACTTCCAATTTTGAAACCGATTTGAATGCAAACAAGATATGAATAATTTTCAAATAATGTGTATGTATTTTTATAACAAGATGAATTTGAAATCCAAGTAAATTTATGAAATGTGCATTTCAAATTTCCAATGCATAGAAAAATTATGCATAATTCTATTTCAATACATTTAGCAATATGAAAATATTTTGAAAAACCATAAATCATTGATTGCTAATGGTATATAGTAACGAGCAAGAATTAACCACTCAAAATGAGTTGGAAAGAATGAGTACGATGGTTGAGTTTTGAAATTACTAATACAGTGTACCTGGCTTGAGTGTAACTTGTAGACACCCAAGTTAATTTCCATCTCCTTGAATCTTTGTACTCAAGTCCTCCAAGATCACTTGAGTAATCCATCTTTTGAAGCTAATATATGCATTTGTGTCTATGGCTTTCATGAGTTCTTGTTGCACTTTCAAGTGAGTTCTCTATGCTCTCGAGTGTGCTCACGTCTCACTCGAGTGTGTGACATTATTCTTGATGAACACAAGAGTGTCTGTAGAGTTTCTACATACTTTGTTAACCCCTGTTTTACAAACTAGAAGCAGAGCATAGGATTTAAATCTATACTCGAGTGATCAACTAGTACTCGAGTGTTAACATGCCTTGCACTCGAATGTCATGCTTCTTTTTCAAATTGTTCCTGCAAAAATCATATAACCATTTTTCTTCCTTGGGTATCCAATTCTACTTGGATCCACTTATGGTTAGCTTGAAATAATCATAATTGCCCGAGAGGAAGTCAGAACGTGAAAATATGAACTGCACTCGAGTGAGCCATATTACACTCGAGTGAGGTTCTGACAGAAGCAACGTAGGAGTTCAGAGCCTCACAGCAATCAATCCAAACATGGTTAAATCATTATGTTTTCACTTGTTATTGTTCCTAAACATTAACTAACATATATTTCAATTGTAAAATAGGAGATTAAATATTTGGATTACATCTTCAATAACGGAGGTCACGTACGGCAAATATCATCACTCAACGAACAATCCGAATATGGTTACATGTTATTGAATCATTGTGTTCTCACTTGTTATTGTTTCTAAATGATAGGTAACATATATTTCAAGTGTGAAACAGGATATTAAATGTTCGGATTACAGATTCAAATAAAAGTCAACTACAGTGAACTTCATCATTACACACCGAATGGCGGCTACCAACCACGACAAGTAATTGGCCCACCATAAGAGATTTTTTGAAACACAAAATGCTCCATAACGTGATGTACAGCTCAAAATGAATCTTCTTGCTATTCAACTAGACGCTCCACTTTGTTCCACAACGGACAGTAGCTTGTTTTTCAAATATGCTCAAACGTTCAAATGAAGCAACGAGACTCCAACGAATGAATGCTCACAACGGTCATCATCTTCATCAACTATAAATGAGAAAGCATTCAACATCGATGGGTGACAAAAAAAGATAGAGAAAACAGAGCAACGACACCAACATGCGAATAACATGAATTCTTTGCTTCTACCTAAACACTCTCTGTTTTCCAGTTTCTGTATTACTTATCATTGAGAGAGTGATTATTTGTATTATACTTTAGTGAGATTATATCCACTCTGTGAGAGAGTCTGTAAACACCTTCAACTATATTTCTGAGTTGATCTCAAGGTAGAGGGACCTTGAGAGGGTTGATTTTCTTATGGGGAAGCAGTAGAGAGAATTGCCGTAAGACATTCTGCTCGTAAGACTTACAAGGTGCAAGCAGTAGAGAACGTTGCTGCTCATAAGACTTACAGGGGTGTAAGCAGGAGAGAACGTTGCTGCTCGTAAGACTTGCATGAGTAAGCAGGAGAGGAAGATATTCGGGATTGCTCTACTCGTAAGACTTGCCATAAGGGGGAGTATTTCAGTGAGAGATTTGTAAAAGGTTTCACAAGTACCCGGCTAAACTTGTTGGATTGTAAAGGCTTTTCTTGTGCCTGGATTAAACGTGAAGATAGTAGATTTGAAAATCTCAGGAGGAACCTGGGGACTGGACGTAGGCCATCACAGATTAGACCGAACCAGGATAAATCACAGTTTGCATATTCTCTTCCCTAAACTCTTATATTTCCAGCATATATTATTTAACATAACTATTGATTTATAAACCTTCATACTTACCACCTTCGTTAAGATACGAAAAGATTTCTAAAGTTCTTAAGTTTTAATTATACACCCAATTCACCCCCTCTTGGGTGATAGCCGGTTCTAACAATTTTGTGCTTCTCATTGGGAATATCTTAGATTGTTTCATAAGAAGTTGTGAAACAAGAAAGTCATGTCGTTAGAGTAGAATATGGTCTTGTTAAGATAGACACAAGTGTTATTATTGGCCCTCTAACAAGTTAATTTCATACTTTTCAGTGGCATATCTTTGATTGTTAGATATGAAGTTGTCAAATAAGAAATTTATGTCTTTAAAGTAGAATATATTGCTGTTAAGATAGAGATATGTGTTGTTATTGACCCGCACCTAGTTAATTTAGCACTTTCACAAGGCACATCTTGGATTGTTAGATAGGAAGTTGTGAAATAAGGAAATCATGAAGTTAAAGTAGAATATGGTCTTATTAATATAGACACAAGTGTTGCTATGTGCCGTCCAACTGGTTAATTTCACACTTTTTGATAGGCATGCCTTTGATTGTCAGATAGGAAGTTGTCAAAAAAGAAAGTCATGTCATTTTTATAGACTATGGTGATGTTAATATAGAGGCAGCCTATATTACTGACACTCTAACCGGTTAATTTCACACTTGTCCCTTGGGTTGTCTTGGATTCTCATATAGGAAGTTTTGAAACAAGAAAGTCATGTCGTTAAAATATAATATGGTGTTGTTAATATAGACACAAGTGTTGTTAATAGCCCTCCATGAATATAGAGACAAGTATTGTTAATTGCCCTCCATGTGGTTAATTTCACACTTTCCACTGGGCATGTCTTTGATTGTCATATGCAATGTTGTTAAACAAGAATGTCATGTGTTTAGAGTAGTATATGATACAGTCAAGATCGAGAAAGGAGTTGTTATTGACCCTCACCTAGTTTTTTTTCGCTTCTCGTTGGGCATATCTTAGATTGTTTCAAAGGAAGTTGTGAAACAAGAAAGTCATGTCATTAGAGTAGGATATGGTCTTATTAAGATAGACACAGGTGTTGTTATTGGCCCTCCAACAGGTTAATTTCAAAATTTTCAGTGGCATATCTTTGAATGTCAGGTATGAAGTTGTCAAACAGGAATTTCATGTCTTTAAAGTAGAATATAATGCTATTAAGATAGAGATAGGTGTTGTTATTGACCCGCACCTAGTTAATTTAGCCATTTCACAAGGCATATCTTGGATTGTCAGATAGGAAGTTGTGAAATAAGGAAATCATGACGTTAAAGTAGAATATGGTCTTGTTAATATAGACAAGAGTGTTGCTATGTGCCGTCCAACTAGTTAATTCCACACTTCTCGATAGGCCTGCCTTGGATTGTTAGATAGGAAGTTGTCAAACAAGAAAGTCATGTCATTTTTGTAGAATATGGTTATGTTAATATAGAGGCAAGCCATGTTACTGACACTCCAACCGGTTAATTTCACACTTTTTCGTTGGGTTGTCATGGATTCTCATATAGGAAGTTGTGAAACAAGAAAGTCATGTCATTAATGTAGAATATAGTGTTTTTAATATAGAGACAGGTGTTGTTATCAACCCTCCAACTAGTTAATTTCACCATTTTTGCTGGTTATGTCTTGGATTGTCATATAGGAAGTTGCGAAATAGATAAGTCGTGATGCAGAATAGGTTATTCTTAATATAGAGACATGTGTTGTTATTGGCCTTCCAATTAGTTAATTCCATACTTTTCGCAGAACATTTCTTGGTTTGTCAGATACGAAGTTTTGAAACAAGAAAGTTTTGTCGTTAAAGTAGAATATGGTCTTGTTAATGTTGATAGAATTATTATTATTGGCTCTCCAACTAGTGAATATCACACTTTTCACAGGGCATGTCTTGGATTGTTTGGTAGGAAGTTGTGAAACAAGAAAGTCATGTCGTTAAACTATAATATGGTGTTGTTAATATAGACACAAGTATTGTTAATAGCCCTCCAAGAATATAGAGACAAGTATTGTTAATAGCCCTCCATGTGGTTAATTTCACACTTTTCACTGGGCATGTCCTTGATTGTCATATACAAAGTTGTCAAACAAGAAATTCATGTCTTTAGAGTACAATATAATGCTGTTAAGATCAAGAAAGGGGTTGTTATTGACCCTTACCCAGTTATTTTATGCTTCTCATTGGGCATATCTTAGATTGTTTCATAGGAAGTTATGAAACAAGAAAGTCATGTCGTTATAGTAGAATATGGTCTTGTTAAGATAGACACAAGTGTTGCTATTGGCCCTTGAACAGGTTAATTTCGATACTTTTCAGTGGTATATCTTTGATTATTAGATATGAAGTTTCAAAGAAGAAATTTTTGTCTTTGAGGTAGAAGATAATACTGTTAAGATAGAGATAAGTATTGTTATTAACCCGCACCTAGTTAATTTAGCCTTTTCACTAGGCACATCATGGATTATCAGATTAAAGGTTGTGAAATAAGGAAATTATGACGTTAAAGTATAATATGGTCTTGTTAATATAGACAAACGTGTTGTTTTAGGCCGTCCAACTGGTTAATTTCACACTTTTCTCTAGGCATGCCTTGGATTGTTAGATAGGAAGTTGTCAAACAAGAAAGTCATTCCATTTTTGTAGAATATGGTGATGTTAATATAGAGGCAGGCCATGTGTCTGGCACTCCAACCGATTAATATCACACGTTTCCCTAGGGTTGTCTTGGATTCTCATATAGGAAGTTGTGAAATAGGAAAGTCATGTCATTAATGTAGAATATAGTGTTTTTAATATAGAGACAAGTGTTGTTATCAACCCTCTAACTGGTTAACTTCACAATTTTTGCTAGGTATATCTTGGGTTGCCATATAAGAAATTGTGAAATAGGTAAGTCATGTCATTAATGCAGAATATGTTATCCTTAATATCGAGATAGGTGTTGTTATTGGTCTTCCAATTAGTTAATTCCACACTTTTCGCTGTGTATTTCATGGTTTGTCAGATAGGAAGTTGTGAAATAAGAAAGTTATGTCGGTAAAGTACAATATGATCTTGTTAATATAGATAGAATTATTATTATTAGCCCTCCAACTTGTGAATTTCACACTTTTCACAAGGCATGTCTCGGATTGTTAGGTAGGAAGTTGTGAAATAAGAATGTCATGTCGTTAAACTATAATATAGTGTTGTTAATATAGACACAAGTGTTGTTAATAGCCCTCCATGAATATAGAGACAAGTATTGTTAATAGCCCTCCATGTGGTTAATTTCACACTTTTGACTCGGTATGTCTTTGATTGTCATATACAAAATTGTCAAAGAAGAAAGTCATGTCTTTAAAGTAGAATATGATACTGTTAAGGTTGAGAAAGGAGCTATTATTGACCCTCACCTAGTTATTTTTCGCTTCTCATTGGGCATATCTTAGATTGTTTCATAGGAAGTTGTGAAACAAGAAAGTCATGTCGTTAGAGTAGAATATGGTCATGTTAAGATAGACACAAGTGTTGTTATTAGCCCTCGAACAGGTTAATTTCATTCTTTTCAGTGGCATATCTTTGATTGTCAGATATGAAGTTGTCAAACAAGAAATTTATGTCTTTAAAGTAGAATATAATGCTGTTAAGATAGAGATAGGTGTTGTTTTTGACCCGCACCTAGTTAATTTAGCCCTTTCACTAGGCACATCTTGGATTGTTAGATAGGAAATTGTGAAATAAGGAAATCATGACGTTAAAGTAGAATGTGGTCTTGTTAATATAGACACAAGTGTTGTTATAGGCTGTCCAACTAGTTAATTTCACACTTTTTGCTAAGCAAGCCTTGGATTGTCAGATAGGAAGTTGTCAAACAAGAAAGTCATGTCATTTTTGTAGAATATGGTGATGTTAATATAGAGGTAGGCTATGTTACTGGGACTCCAACCAATTAATTTCACACTTTTCCCTTGGGTTATCTTGGATTCTCATATAGGAAGTTGTGAAATAGGAAAGTCTTGTCATTAATTTAGAATATGTTATTCTTAATATAGAGATAGGTGTTGTTATTAGCCTTCTAATTGGTTAATTTCACACTTTTCGCTGTACATTTCTTGGTTTGTTAGATAGGAAGTTGTGAAACAAGAAAGTGTTGTCTTTAAAGTAGAATATGGTCTTGTTAATATAGATTGAATTATTATTATTGGCCCTCCAACTGGTGAATTTCACACTTTTCACAGAGCATGTCTCAGATTGTTAGGTAGGAAGTTGTGAAACAAGAAAGTCATGTCGTTAAACTATAATATAGTGTTGTTAATAGCCCTCCATAAATATAAAGACAAGTATTGTTAATAGCCCTTCATGTGGTTAATTTCACACTTTTCATTGGGCATGTCTTTGATTGTCTTATACAAAGTTGTCAAACAGGAAAGTCATGTCTACAAAGTAGAATATGATGCTGTTAATATCGAGACAGGTGTTGTTATTGACTATCACCTAATTAATTTAGTGCTTTTTATTGGGCATATCTTGGATTGTTTGATAAGAAGTTTTGAAACAAGCAATTCATGTCGTTAGATTAGAATGGTCTTGTTAATATAGACACAAGTGTTGTTATTGGCCCTCCAATAGGTTAATTTCAAACTTTTAAGAGGCATATCTTTGATTGTCAGATATGAAGTTGTCAAACAAGAAAGTCATGTCTTTAATGTAGAATATAGTACTGTTAAGATAGAGATAGGTATTGTTATTGACCCACACCTAGTTAATTTATCCCTTTCACTAGGCATGTCTTGGACTATTAGATAGGAAGTTGTTAAACAAAGAAATCTTGATGTTAAAGTAGAATATGATCTTTTAAATATAGACACAAGTGATGTTATGGGCCCTCTTACTGGTTAATTTCACACTTTTCGCTAGGCATGCCTTTGATAGTCAGATAGGAAGTTTTCAAACAAGAAAGTTTTGTCATTTTGGAGAATATGGCGATGTTAATATAGAGACAAGCCATGTTATTAGTACTCCAACCGGTTAATTTCACAGTTTTCCCTTGGCTTGTATTGGATTCTCGTATAGGAAGTTGTTAAATAAGAAAGTCATGTCATTAATATAGAATATAGTGTTTTTAATATAGAGACAGGTGTTGTTATTAGCCCTCCAACCGGTTAATTTCACAATTTTCGATGCGCTTGTCTTGGATTGTCATATAGGAAGTTGTGAAATAGGAAAGGCATGTCATTAATATAGAATTGATTGTTCTTAATAGAGACAGGTGTTGTTATTGGCCTTCCAATTGGATAATTTCATACTTTTCACTGGGCATTTCTTGGTTTGTCAGATAGGAAGTTGTGAAACAAGAAAGTTATGTCGTTAAAGTAGAATAGGGTATTGTTAATATAGACATAATTGTTATTATTGGACCTCCAATTGGTGAATTTCACACTTTTCATAGGGCATGTATTGGATTGTTAGGTAGGAAGTTGTGAAACAAGAAAATGATGTTGTTAGAGTAGAATATGGTCTTTTTAATATAGATAGAATTATTATTATTGGCCTTCCAACTGGTGAATTTCACATTTTTCACAATGTATGTCTCGGATTGTTATAGAGGAAGTTGTGAAACAAGAAAGTCATATCGTTAAACTATATATGGTGTTGTTATTATAGAGACAGGTGTTGTTATTAGCACTTCATGTGGTTAATTTTACACTTTTCGCTGGGCATGTCTTTGATTATTAGATACAATGTTGTCAAACAAGACAGTCATGTCTTTAAAGTAGAATATGATGCTATTAAGATTGAGACAAATGTTGTTATTAACTTGCCACCTAGTTAATTTAGCAATTTTCCTAGGCATGTCTTGGATTGTCAGATAAGATGTTGTGAAACAAGGAAGTCATGTCGTTAAACTATATGTGGTATTGTTAATATAGAGACAGGTGTTGTTATTAGCCCTTCATCTAGTTAATTTCACACTTTTCACTGGGCTTGTCTTTGATTGTTAGATACGAAGTTGTCAAACCAGAAAGTCATGTCACTATAGTAGAATATGGTGCTGTTAAGATATAGACAAGAGTTGTTATTGACCCTCACCTAGTTAATTTAGCACTTTTCATTGGGCATGTCTTGGATTGTTGGATATGAAGTTGAGACTCAAGAAAGTCATGTCGTAAAAGTAGAACATAGTCTTGTTAATATAGATACAAGTGTTGTTATGGGCCCTCCAACTTGTTAATTTCACACTTTTCACTGGGCATGTCTTTGATTGTCAAACAAGTCATGTCTTTAAAGCAAAATATAGTGATGTTAAGATAGATATAGGTGTTGTTATTGACCCGTACCTAGTTAATTTAGCACTTTTACTGGGCATGTGATTGTCAGAGAGGAAGTTGTGAAACAAGAAAGTCATGTCATTAAAGTAGAAAATAGTCTTGTTAATATAGACACAAGTGTTGTTATTAGCCCTCCAACTGGTTAATTTCACACTATGCGTGTCTAGGATTGTCGGATTGAAAGTTGTCAAACAAGAAAGTCATGTCGTTAATGTAGAGTATAGTGTTGTTAATATGTTGTTATCGGCTCTTCAATGTGCTTATTTCATACTTCTAGTTAGGCATATCTTGGATTGTTAGATAGGAAGTTTTCACCAAAAAAAGTCCTACCGTTAATGTAGAATATTGTATTGTTAATATACAGACATGTGTTGTTATTAGCCCTTTTCACTGGGCATATTTTGGATAGTCGCATAGGAAGTTGTGAATCAAGAAAGTCATGTCATTAAAATACTATATGGTATTGTTAATATAGACAGAAGTGTTATTATTGGCCCTCAAACTGGTGAATTTCTCACTTTTTGCAAGACAAGTCTTGGATTGTCAGGTAGGAAGTTGACAAATAAGAAAGACATGTCGTTATTCTAGAATATGATGTTGTTAATATAGAGACTGGCCTTGTTATTTGCCCTCTAACTGGTTAATTTCACACTTTTCACTGGGCATGTCTTGGATTGTAAGATACAAAGTTGTGAAACAAGAAAGTCATGTCTTTAATACAGAATATAGTGTTATTAATATAGAGACAAGTGTTGTTATTAGACGTCCAACTAGTTAATTTCACACTTTACGTTGGCCATATCTTGGATTGTCAGATAGGAAGTTGTCAAACAAGAAAGTCATGTTGGTAATATTGAATATGGTATTGTTAATATAGAGACAAGTCTTATTATTGGTCCTCCAACTAGTTAATTTCACACTTTTCGATGGGCATGTCTAAGATTACTGTAATATTGTGAATTTCCAGCCTACAAGCTTTGGAATAAGCCTAAGTTTAGAAGACTACTACACCTAGTCTGGTAAGAGTCCTAAGGATAAAATGAGTTTTATAGGACTATAAGATTCACCCTTTAGGTTGTGAATGAGTATCCATATTATATGAGGCTGAGTACAAATTCGTAGTCGGATAAAAGATGCCAATGTATGGGTACTTTGGCATATATGGTGCCATTTTGGTGACACCTAGAGGCATGTGTGGTGCCACTTGAGACTGACATCTATAAAGAAGCTTTTAAGTTGGTGCAATGAGAAGTGGCTGTGCGTGTATTTGGTCGGGTGAAAGTTATCGGTGTCTATTTATACTACATGAATTATGATGCTATGAGGAAGCACTACTGTAGAAAACACTTTTAACATCCGTTTTTACACCCTTTAGACAACTATTTTTAGGGGGACACTTATATGAGTGTCATTGAAAATTCAATAAAAGACAACTATTGTTAAACAGTCGTAGTAACAGAGTTAAAACAACTGTTTTGCTAAAATAGTCAGTGTTTCTCAGACATAAACAATTACAACGACTATTTTTATTAAAATAGTCATTGAACTATATGTTTTTTTAATATATTTATGTTTAACTCCTTACAATGCATTGGAAAACCACTAACCCAGACAATTATATTTTGAATCTTCAAACTTCTATCATGACATATAGCGCATATTGTTAGGATTGGTAGGCACAGCCGAAGAATTTTAAAATTTTACCAATCCTAATCGAGGATCTATCAATGGCGTTTAAACCAAGTTGGAAGGATTCATACCTTTTATGATTCAGGGTTTTCATGATCACTAAGAGCCAACATGTTAGGTCCGCTCCCTCTACCGCTATCCACACGAATGCTCTCCAATCGAGACTGCGTGCTAGCACCTCTAATGTCTCCTAGGGTTTACTTGTAGCTCTCAATTCTCATGTGTATACCAATATTTTTGCTCTATTAAGTTTATGACCTATGAGGGCTATTTTCAAATTTCAAAATTAATTATCATTAATTTTGAAATTAATTAACTATTAATTATCTTGATGAGCTAATTAAATAAATTCAGTTTAAATTAAAACTATCCTACAGTTTTAATTTAACCTATTTATTTAATCCAAATAAAGAGCCATTAGATTTAATTTATCTTCATAAATTAAATCTGAGATACTATATCTCTATCATGTTAGTTATTAAATTTAATATATCTTAATAAATTAAATTTAAAACTAACACAAAATAATAATATCATATAATATATATACATATATATATAAGATATATATATTTCGAAAATATATATCTATATAATATTATTAATGAATTTTATATTATATATATATATATAATTCGTCCACCCTAAATTAAACATTATCTCGTGTTCGGCTATTCTTGTGTGCGACCTTGTAGGCCCATATAAAGTTGGCAGTGGGCCAATAACTATACTAACCCAAAAGTCGCAAGCGGCCTCTAGCAAGACATTACCAGTACCCAATTCATATGAGGATTGTTATCACGATGCAATCTGTCATACAACCATGTCACGTCCCTTTTGTCACATGATATATTGATCAAGGATAAGGCATGGATATTGTTATCCTCTTGTTCCTGACTATTACTTTATCAATTCCAGAGTAGCCTGATAATAGAGACGGAAACTCCTTTCATCATAGTATGGCAATACATTTCTCAGACTCACTCATCGAGGGCCCCAGTAATATCTCTCTACTAATGTGAGGGACAAATTCCATCTTGATCATTCATATTCCTCTGCATGAAAAACCACCAAGCCCGATCGTAGCGTTTATCATCACCCGGTCAAAAGTGACATTTGATTAGTTCAAAGCTTAGCAACTCTCATTTAGGAATCCATGATGACCTCAGGTCTAAGGGCATTGTGATGTGGTTATACATGAGAAAAGCTTATGACTTGATCCATGTAGCTTTCTCATAGTGGGTCGGTCCTACACCTTGTACTCTTACAAGTGCCTAAGACTTGATTTGTATCTCCATATCTTATCAAAGCACACTGATCTTGTTTCATCTCTGCTCCCTCATAGATGACCGACTAGGGACAATTTAGGACAATCTTTATGAATTATCCAAGGATACAATTATAACAGTTAACATGCAAATAATATGATAATAGAAAGGAGAAATTTCATAATAATGTTCAAAGTATAATGATTGTCCCTTAGGGCACAATTTCCAACATCCTCCCACTTGCCCTAGGTGGAATCATTAATTTGCCTAATTCCCATTGCCCTAACATGATGCTCATACTTTCCCTGTGCAAGTGGCTTAGTAAAAGGATCAGCCACATTATCTTCTCCTACTACTTTGCATATCTTTATATTACCTCTATCATTGATTTATCAAATAAGATGAAATCGCCTGAGTATATGCTTGGTCTTTTGATGTGACTTAGGCTCCTTAGCCTTTGCAATATCACCTCTATTGTCACAGAACAAATCTATTGGATTTGAGATGGTAGGCACCACCCCTAGTTTAGTAATGAACTTTCTGATCCAAACGGCTTCTTTAGCTGCATCTGATGCTGCTATATACTCAGCTTCTGTTGTAGAATCTGCTATAGTGCTCTACTTGGAGCTCTTCCAGCTTACTGCTCCACCATTCAGGAGGAATACATATCCAGATTGTGATTTAAGGTCGTCTTAGTCAGTTTGGAACCTTGCATCTGTGTAACCGATTACGTAGAGCTCATCATCCAATCCACCATAGACAAAAAATAAGTCCTTAGTCCTTCTTAAGTACTTTAGGATATTCTTAACGGCAGTCCAATGACCCTCACCAGGATCTTGTTGGTATCTGCTGATCATACTTTAGGCAAACGAGACATCCGGTCGACTACATAACATGGCATACATGATGGATTTAATGGCTGAGGCATATGGAACCTTACTCATGCGATCTCACTTATCAGGTGTATTAGGACACAGATCCTTGCTAAGATAGATGCCATGAGACATGGGCATGTAACCCCTTTTTAAATCCTGCATACTAAACCTATGCAGTATCTTATCTATGTATGTGCTCTGACTTAGGCCTATTAGTCTTTTCGATCTATCCCTATAGATCCTAATCCCTAGGATATAGGTGGCTTCACCTAAGTCTTTCATTGAAAAGGACTTTCCTAACCAAGACTTAACACTCTGCAAGGTAGGAATATCATTACCAATGAGTAGGATGTCATCTACATAAAGCACTAGAAATACAACTATGCTCCCACTAACCTTCTTGTAAACACAAGGTTCATCAATGTTTTGAATCAATCCAAACTCTTTGACTACTTCATCAAAATGATGATTCCAGCTCCAAGATGCTTGCTTCAATCCATAAATGGATCTTTGAAGCTTGAAAATTTTACCAGACTCCTATGGACACACAAAACCTTCAGGTTGTGTCATGTATACATCCTCAAGCAGCTTTCCATTAAGGAAGGCTGCTTTGACATCCATCTTCCATATTTTATAGTCATAATATACTGCAATGGCAAGAAGGATTCTGATTAATTTGGCCATTACAATTGGGGAAAAGGTTTCATTATAGTCTACACCATGAGTTTGAGTGAATCCTTTTGCAACCAGTCGTGCCTTGAAGACATTTACATTGCCATCTATGTCAGTTTTCTCCTTGAAATCCCATTTGCACCCAATGGTTTTTACACCTTTAGGTGGATCGACTAAGGTCCATACCTGATTGTCATACATGGATTGCATTTTAGACTTCTTGGCATTTAGCCAGTTCTCAGAGTTTGGTCCTACTGTGGCTTCTCGATAGGTGGTGGGCTCATTTTGCTCAATGAGCAACACATCACGGCCTTCAGTAATCAGAAATCCATATCTCTGAGGCTGATGCTGTGTCCTATCAATTCTTCGTGGACCTTGTGTTACTTGAAGAGGCTCAGCAACTTGTTATCAGTCTTTTCTAATTTCCATCTGCGGTTCTATACTATCTTATGGCTCTCGAATTTCTTTGAGATGTATGTCGTTCCCACTGGTTGTTTTAGAAGCAAACTCTCTTTCTAGAAAATTACCATTTCGAATAACAAACACTTTGTTATCAGTGGGATTGTAGACATAGTATCCTTTCATTTTTTTAGGATACCCCACGCAAAGGCACTTTATGGATCTGGGCGCTAATTTATCAGAGGCTTGTTGTTTAACATATACCTCACATCCCCAGATCTTCAGAAACGATAAACTTGGTTTTTTTCCAGTCCATATCTCATATGGTGCCCTTTCAATTGCTTTAGATGGAACATGATTTAGTGTGAATGCAGCTGTCTCTAGGGCATGTCCCTAAAAGGATGGTGGAAGATCTGTTTGACTCATCATAGATCGAACCATATCTAATAGTGTTCGATTCCTCCATTCAGAAATGCCATTCCATTGTGGTGTTCCTGGAGGAGTCAATTGTGAGATTATCCCACAACTCTTAAGATGGTCAATAAATTCTTGGCTCAAATATTCACCACCTCGATCAGATTGAAGTGCTTTAATTGTTTTACCAAGTTGGTTTTGTACTTCATTTTGGAATATTTTGAACATTTCAAAAGATTCATATTTATGTTTCATTAGATAGATATAGCCATATCTACTAAAGTCATCTATAAATGTAACGAAGTAGACATAACCTCCACTGGCAGCTATATTTAATGGTCCACATGCATTTGTATGTATGAGGCCCAATAATTCAGTGGCCCTCTCACTGTGCCCAGTAAAAGGTGCCTTAGTCATCTTTCCTAATAAGCAAGATTTGCATGTATCATATGATTCAAAATCAAATGAGTTTAGAAATCCATCTTGATGGAGTTTAGAAATGCATTTCTCATTTATGTGGCCTAGACGACAATGCCATAGGTAGGTCGGATTCAAATCGTTTGATTTTATCCTCTTAGTAGTTACGTTATAGATATTCCTATTATTAATATGTTCCAAATTTATATATAATGACCAACATACAAATCACCATCAGTATAGAAAATGTCATTACGATAAATAGAACATTTACCATTCCTAGCAATAAAAGTATAACCTTCCTTATCCAAATAAGAAAGAGAAACAATCTTACTACTCAAAGCAGGAACATAATAGCAATTGTTCAAAACTAATAAAAGCCCATTGGGCAGAACTAATTCATAAGTGCCTACGGCTAAAGCAGCAACTCTTGCTCTATTTCCAACTCGTAGGTCCACCTCGCCCTTCTTTAGCTTTCTACTGTCCTTTAGAACCTGCATATTTGTACAAATGTTAGAACCATATGCAGTATCTAATACCCTTGTAGAGGAAGAAGAAAAATGAATGTCTATAACATAAATACCTGAAGCGATAGCCTCGCTATCCTTCATGTTATTTTTCAGATCTTTCAGGTAGAGTTTGCAATTCCTCTTCCAATGACCGGGTTCATTGCTGAAGTAGCAGACTCCTTCCTTTGGAGGCTTTGCCTTCTTGGGTGCAGGCTTGGTTTCGGGCTTGTTTGACTCTTTGGTCTTACCACTTGAGCCATTACCCTTCCATTTGACCTTCCCTTTCTTTTTAATACCCTTTCCTTTCGAACCATCAAAACTGTGCTAGGCTTTTTCTTAATGATTTGCTCAGCAGTTTTGAGCATCCCATGCAACTCAGAAATTGATTTCTCCATATTGTTCATATTGTAGTTCATAACAAGCTGGTCATAACTCTCTGGGAGTGAGTTGAGGATTAAATCCGTAGCTAACTCATAGCTCATGAAAAATACAAGCCTCTCAAGGTGATCAATATAGCCTTTCATCTTTAACACATGAGTACTAACTGATGTACCTTCAGCTATTTTGCAGGAATACAAGGCCTTTGTGGTCTCATACCTTTCTTGCCTTGCCTGTTGCTGGAAATTTCCTTGAGATGTATAATTATCTCATGAGCCTCTATGAGTTCCAGATCTCTTTGGAGCTCTAGAACCATAGTGGCAAGCATCAAGCAACCTACATCCACAGAGTCATCCTTATGCTTTGTGTAAACATCTCTTTGAGCTCTTGGAGCATTGGCTGCATGCTCCTCAGGAATGGGTTGATCTAGCACATAAGCCTTCCTTTCCTGCTTGAGAACAATTCTCAAGTTCTTGAACCAGTCAAGAAAGTTTGTCCCATTGAGTTTTTCCTTCTCAAGGACTGATCGCAATGATAGTGTAGCAGTATTACTAGTTGACATGATTCTACAATTAAAATATGCAAAGTTAGTTAGTAATCTCCCACTAAATTAACAACCCTCACTATAATAATTAGTGGGCTAAGATCCATATTTGGGTTAAACTTAAGTCCTCTTGGACAAGACGCTTAAATTCAAGTTATTTAGGTAAGTAACCTATTTACCAATCACATCACATGTAACTCTTAGATCTTTATGGGATTTAATCATCATATGATCCGGCAGGTTTAACCCCATCTAATGTCTTGAGATTCAAAATCGTTTTGTTAATCTCATATAAGTCAAAACAATAATGAATATTATGAGCAGCACTATTACTCAAGCTTGTCTCATCAAAATAACTCAAGTGCATCCACTGTGGTGGTTTCCACAATTAAGCGATCTAGGTTTTGACAAGTATTCATTAATTGACGGCATTATGACTTAAGATTTGATTCAGAGGGCTTAATTAATTAGTTTTGTTTATATGGATGCAATCATGGTCGTATCTCATACAAATAAATACATATAAACATAAAAGTAATCATGCAATGATCTTATCAAAAGCATAATTTAAATGTTACACAACATGGCTTACCTAACCTAAATTCCTCCCAAGCCAATGAGAGGACTTCTCTAAATAAAAAAAGAAATACATTGAGAGAAACCTTGTTTAAACATTAGAGGGGAGTGAGATGAGAAGAGAATGTACATCGAGAGTATTTAGAGAAAGGCACGGCACGCAGGCCGTATTTAAATATTACAACCCTTTGTAAAATTCTAAAGCCATGTTGTTCACCATACCCAAACAAGTATAAATAATAAACCACAATAAGAATTTATACAATATGAAAAGCAATAAATGTCGTGATCAGTGTAACCCCCTCTGTAATTATATCCGAAATACGTGATTAAAATGAAATAGAGACCAATAATAATCAAATAACATTTACTAACCCATCACATGACGGGGTTTTCACGAATACTTTTTGAAATCATTTATAAACTTGGTCTCATATTCACATTTCGAATACAATTACTACGCAAAGATAAATCACATTCATATAAATATCAAAGTGCACAAATTAATCATCCCGGCAATCCCGGGTACATACATTCGCTAAAGATACATAGGGTACAATTGCCCATTACAATTCTTCAAATGGGGATTACACAATCTCATCTCGAAGGAGTCCTAGCCGCTCCCTCCACGAGCCACTTGCCCTGTCTAGATTGTTGGTAGGGGAGAGTGAAATTCGAGAGAATCTCAGTAGGAAACAGATACCATAATGCATGCATGATAGATGCTATGTGTATGACATATTAGCTTTATCTAGATGCATGCCCCATAATGATATTTCTACATGCTCAATATTTCATGTAACAAAACTATGGCCACAGTAAAATAGAAACAGAGCTTCATTTATTCAAATATGCTCTACACAATTAAGTAAAGCAATCACATACATCACTACACAAGCAAAGATATCAAATACATGCAAATAAGGCAAGTCCCCTACCTCCAGTCTTTTCTCCTCGATTTGCGTGCCAACAACTCGGGGCTTCACATTCGATCCTACAATGTCAAATGTACCATTTAGACACTTCCATAGTGTTTCTGGGGGTTATATGAGGCTATATTGAAAATTTACTAAAAGACCCCCGGGGACCCGGCTCGGCCCGGCCGCACCCGGTCCGGCTGTACTTTTCTTGAAATTTTGACATGGGCTATTCTGACATATTTTTGCCCAAGGAATCCATTTCCGGACTCGGAATTATCAAATTCAATGTCAATTACAAAATTACCCTTGACAGCCCTACTTTAAGGGTTTCAGGGGCGTTTTCGTAATTATGCTTTTTTCGGCCTTTTCTGAAAAAATGCCCAACTGTAACCCCACCTAATTTTTGCTTATGAACTCAATGGAATCATCAAATCATTGAAAATCCAACTCTAAGATCCATTTATAGCCTTGGCTGAAATATACATGTACTCTGGGAAAAATTGGGGTTTTTCAGTTTCGGCTCCGTAAACGCATTCCTTTCTACTCCTAACCACTTTATTGACTATTCCATTAGGTTACAACTACCATTTAGTACCAATTTGGGCAGCATAACAGCCCCACACACCCATTTTCAATTTTTGAAACCAATGACAATCTGGCGAAATTTCACCGATTAAATTGTCCACAGCAGCCAGAATAGTCAATACACAAGAGTTTGGAAGTTACCTCAAGCTCCCACTAGCTTTTTCTTGTTTTGGCTGAAACCCTAGCTGTTTTAACACCAAAAGAGGAGCTTCCAAACCTTAAAGAACATAAAGGAGTAGCTTAGGATCGGAGTTATACACGTTAGGAGCTAGATCGTCGGAGAAATCGGCTTACCTTATGAGATTTCTTCCTCTTTCTCACTCTAGACATCTCAAACGTTCTCTCTCTCATTCAGCTGAATATGGCGTCGGTTTGGAGGAAGGAAGATGAATAAAAAGTGTTTTAACATTAGGATGATGTCATGTTTTATTATGCTGATGTCATAAATCCCATTTTCGGATTTTCTGGCAGATTTTCTGCCCAAACTTTGAAAAATCATAACTAATTCTAGAAAACTCAAAATGAGGTTATTCCAAAGCCAAATAAAAGATATTTAAGTCTTCTTCATAGGAGAAATATTGGCCATTACTAAAAATCACCACACAATTCCAGAATTACATAAATTTCATCACTGCCCCAAAACAGAGTCCATTTTCGACCTCAAACTTTGGACAGTCATATCTCCCAGTTCCCAAAACGAAATGGCACAAATTATATGTCCATTTTGAAGCTTGGGATGTGAAATTTAAGACTGGAAAGTTTCATAATTTTCTAACATCATTTTCCTAGTCAAAACATCCACACGAGAAGACTGGCCATACAGAATTCACACTGGACAGCATTTCCAGTTTTGCAACCAATGTGTCCAATTCAATTTAAATCAATTCCAATGATTAAATACCACAACATGACACCATTTCCATCACAATACCCCATTCAATTCTTCCCTCTATTCTAAGTCAATTTGGATGTTGATCCACAATTGAACTCAAATATAGGGTTTTGGCGTTGCTCATAACACAAGTGACTACAATCCACTTTATATTCTCTAAAAGGGTTCATTAATCACTAACCACGTCCACTTTTGTAGTCATTAACCCCCAATCACAATTTGGGATCTTGCTAAACCGAGGCTTAGCAATCCACTAATCTCAGGCTTATTCTCTAGCCTCGAGTCTCGAAATTCGGGGTATTACAATTAGATTATATTGCACTACGCATAGGTGGTCACGGCAGTCCCGTTAACGTGTATAGATAACGGCCTAGAATGCTTCTGATCCGAATTGTCTACCCCAAAGTTTTAAATCCCTAAATCCGATTAGAGACCCTAACGTGTTTGTACGCCATGTTCTTCACCTATTCGAAACCTAAAAGATGAATTTTACTTCAGATCAAATCTAGAATAGAAATCGCGATGCCAGTGGCGAAATTGAAACTTAAACATATCACATATAATCGAAACAATTTCACCAAATCGCATAAACATACAGCACTATCTGAAAAACGCACATTAACGTTGAACATATTCCTTTTTGATTTAACATATTCGGACATTTTCTTATGAACACACATATATATAACATATATATCACATGTATAAGAACATAAACTCAGTTTAAACGCACAATTGATCTGGCTCTGATACCATTGTTAGGATCGGCAGGCACAGCTGAAGAATTTTAAAATCTTACAAATCCTAATCGAGGATCTATCAATGGCATTTAAACCAAGTTGGAAGGATTCATACCTTTATGATTCAGGGTTTTCACGATCTCTAAGAGCCAACACGTCAGGTCTGCTCTCTCTATCGGTATCCACACGAATGCTCTCCAACCGAGACTGCGTGTTAGTGCCTCTAATGTCTCCTAGGGTTTACTTGCGGCTCTCAATTCTCATATGTATATCAATATCTCTGTTCTATCAAGTTTATAACCTATGAGGGCTATTTTCAAATTTCAAAATTAATCATCATTAATTTTGAAATTAATTAACTATTAATTATATTGATGAGCTAATTAAATAAATTCAGTTTAAATTAAATCTGTCCAACAGTTTTAATTTAACCTATTTATTTAATCCAAATAAAGAGCCATTAGATTTAATTTATCTTCATAAATTAAATATGAGATACTATATCTCTATCATGTTAGTTATTAAATTTAATATATCTTAATCAATTAAATTTAAAACTAACACAATATAATAATATCATATAATATATATATACATATATATATATATATAAGATATATATTTTTTAAAAATATATATCTATATAATATTATTAATGAATTTTATATTATATATATATATAAAATTCGTCCACCCTAAATTAAACATTATCTCTTGTTGGGCCATTCTTATGTGCGACCCTGTAGGCCCATATGAAGTTGGCAGTAGGCCAATAGCTATACTAACCCAAAAGTCGCAAGCGGCCTTTAGCAAGACATTACCAGTACCCAATTCATATGAGGATCATTATCACGCATACAACCATGTCACGTCCCTTTTGTCACATGATATATCGATCAAGGATAAGGTATGGATAATGTCATCCTTTTGTTCCTGACCATTACTTTCTTGATTCCTGAGTAGCCTGATAATAGAGACAGAAGCTCGTTTCATCATAGTATGGCCATACATTTCTCAAACTCACTCATCGAGGGGCCCAGTAATATCTCTCTACTGATGTGAGGGAAAAATTCCATCTTGATCATTCATATTCCTCTGCATGAAAACCCACCAAGCCCGATCGTAGCCTTTATCATCACCCAGTCAAAAGTGACTTTTGACTAGTTCAAAGCTTAGCAACTCTCATTTAGGAATCCATGATGACCTCAGGTCTAAGGACATTGTGACGTGGTTATACATGAGAAAAGCTTATGACTTGATCCATGTAGTTTTCTCATAGTGGGTCGGTCCAGCACCTTGTACTCTTACAAGTGCCTAAGACTTTGATTCATATGTCCATATCTTATCTAAGTCATACTGATATTGTTTCATCTCTGCTCCCACATAGATGACCGACTAGGGACATTTTAGGACAATCTTTATGAATTATCCAAGGATACAATTATCACGGTTAACATGCAAATAATATGATAACATAATAGAGAAATTTCATAATAATGTTCAAAGTACAATGATTGGCCCTTAGGGCACAATTTTCAACATATATATCATCATAACATCATTTTAATGTTCAAACTTCAACTTTCAATGTAAATCATGACAATCATATGGCCAAAGAGATAACATGCTTCCATGAAATACCTATGCTTTATCATCATTTTCTAAAATGTTCTCTATAAAGCATAATGCCTTAACAAATTCAAAGTACTCATAACAAGAAACTATGAAAGTAACAAGAGGAAAAGTATTCGAATATGCAAACTTATATAGCACTATACAAAACCATTGCACTATGTAAAAAGACCTCTACACATCATCACCCATCTATGTGTTGTAGAAGATGTCCTGACAAAAGGTCTTGGATCAAAAGAATGTCTTCGATTGTGTAGGAGTCCTGATTACAAAAAAGCTGTGCCCAAAATGGAGAATATGTTAACATAAATCAATAAATTGAATGAAATAACTAACAATTCAATTACAAGAAAATAAATGAAATTCAGTTGAGAATAAAAAAATGATAACCTATTCAAAATTAGTAGTAAGGCCACTAAAAATGATGTTATAATATATAGTATAACATAGAAGCCACACTCAGTTTTCTCTAATTGCCGAGGGCACTATACATCAAAAGCAAATGGTAAAAAAGAATAAAGGCATATGTAAAGCAATAGTCAATCAAAGAACTTGAATGTAAACAACTTACCTTTGGGTGGAACCACTTTGTCGGACCACTTTTACCTTCACGCTTCCCACCCATTATATGATATGTCTGCAGTGCACTATAATAATTAAAATGATAAAACAAGGCATTAAAACAATTGAGTAAAATAAAAAATCAATGATTGACAAACAAATTAACTTACATGTTAAAAATGGTTTTGATATCTCCATCTAGCTTGCAACCCAATGAGTTAAACCAAAAGATGACATTGATCAAGGGACAAGGAAGACAAAGACTCTAAGGATAATTATAATCACATATATAGATTAAAATGAGGTTAGATAACATGATACTTCTTAGCAAATTGAATGTGTATAAATATATCAAATTAAGTTACTTGCCTTTCAACATTGGTGCTAGATAGCAAGGCGGCTGAGTCTGGCTTATTATATAGCCTACATAGCTCATCTAATCTTCCAAACTATGGTTATTATGCCTTGACAGATTTCTAGGACATAAGAATCCATATGTAGTATTGAGCTCTCGTTCGACACATATTTTATGGAAGTAGCCACTATATAAATGAAATGAGAAATGACTCAGTAAATGTAGAAACCTAAAACTCCTAAATATCAGTGCATTAATTAAAGTTAAAAATTATAAATAAACTTACATGATTGCAAATATGACCCATCCTGTGGCTATCCTCTACAAAGATAGGAACTCTCTATTATCTTTGTTATCAGTTCCAAAATTATACGAGATTACTTGACCTACAATCCTAGAAGGCATATGCAAGTTAACTTTGTTAATTTGTTTATGAATATTTTGTAGTTGTGCAAATAAGGAAAATTTTGTCATTTCTTCTTCATCCTAGTAACACACAAAATAAAGATTATAAGTAGGATGTCAAGGATCAAGTAACAATAAGGTGTTTCCTACTATTGGAGGGGCTAGCATAGTCTAAACAAGATGTTGAGGTCACAAGATGAAAGATCTTATTGCCTGACCTAGTCTAGCAACCTCTTTATCGGGTAACGAGACATCTACACCTTCCTCCCCCAGTCGAACACTTGTGACATTGACCATACATTGATCATCCCAGATTTTGTTATTATGGTAGGTGGTAGCATGCATATATACAACAGCATCAACAATAACACACAGGTACAGGACATCCAAATACAGAGTGCAAGGTTCTCTAGGCTCTAGTTCTGCTTGAATTTCCTCTCAAAGCCTAGCTTCAAAGTCCTTACTCATTTCACCCTGTCCATAAGGTTGTGAACCTCATCCAAAGTATCTTAAGATACCAACTCCCCTTGGCCCCCCTCTAACTTTTCCAGGGTGATCTAGCTTCCCAAGCGCCATTGCTAAGATGTCCATCCTTCCAGTTGAGTAAAGGGACCCTGGCTACTCTGCTCTTCAAGTTCATCCTGTAGCATACAATGAATAAATAAAAAGTAATTACATGCAATCTTGTTAGGCAAATTAAAAATACTTAAATATACTTGTTATTAAATACTCACAATCCTTTTAGCGACATCAGCAACAACTAGATTTATATATTTTTCTCCCTTTATCCTCTCTACTTTCTATTTTTTGTGACATGTGGGAGGAGGGGTGTAATATCCTAACAAGTGATTAAGGGTCAATGACTTCAAAAATGGATGTGATTATAGATAAATAAACACTTTTAGAGAATGCGATGTGAATTATGATTTGAATGTGTTATGAATAGTTCCTAAACCCTGTATTTAAGTTCAAATATTGATTAACATCTAAATTGAATTGAAATAGAGGGAAGGCGCATATTATGGTGAAATAGAAAGTTAGGCAATTTGGTGGTTGTGTTGCATTGTGGTTCAAAACTAAATATGTTTGGATATGATGAGAATTTGGTTGTTTTAGTGATTCCAATGGCTTCCTTATAAAAAAATCGGTTGGGGAGAGTGATTATTGTTAAATTGGAACCATTGGGAATAATTGTGCAAAAGTTGGAAATTCTGTCCATTGAAACTTTGTACATGGCAGTCCATTTTTATAAAAGTTTTGAATGGGTAAATGGTATCTAAAAATTCTAAGCCTTTCTAGTCTTAAGTTCACATGCCAAGCTTCAAAATGGACATATAATTTGTGCATTTCGATTTGTGAGCTAAGAGTTATGATTTTCCAAAGTTTGGGATTGAAACTGGAACTTGTTTTGGAGCAGTATGGACTTTTGTGCAATTCTATAATTTTTATGGTTATGAACTGTAGGGATCCATATTTGTTCAGTAAAGAGGACTTAAATAACTTTCCATTGGCTTTAGGATCATCCAATTTTGATTTTTCTAGAATAAGTTATGATTTTTCAAAATATGGGCGAAAAATCTACTAGAATTTCTGAAAAATCCTAAAATAGGAATTATGACATAAGCATAATGTATTAAAATATATTCCCTCATATTCTTTAGCCATTTCACCTTATTTTTGGCTAAAAATAGAGAGAGAAAGCTTGAGAGAGTTTAGAGAGAGAAAGGGAAGAAAACTTACAAAGTAGGTCGATTTCTTCTGTGAATTCATACCTAACGCATAGAACTCTGCTTCTAAGCTACTCTTATATGTGATTCAAGGTTTTGGTACCTTAAATTCAGTTCTTGGGAAGGTTAGGGTTTTGGCTTAAAAGAGGAAAAGCAAGAAGGAGCTTAAGGTAACTTTCGAAACTTCAATCTTTGATTGTTCTAGCTGCTGTGGACAATTTAATCGGTGAAATTTCATTGGATTGTCTTTGATTTGAAATTTGAAAATTGAATTGGCCTAGGGGTTATGCTATTGAAATTGCGTTCAAATGGTAGTTATAACCTATTGTAATAGTTAATAAAGTGGTTAGAAATATAAAGGAACACGTTTGCAGAGTCAGATTTCGAAAACCCTAATTTTCCCCAAGAATGTGATAATTTTGGCCAGCTCTAGAAATGGGCCTTAGAGTTGGATTTTCAATGATTAGATGGCTCCATTGAGTTTAGGAGCAAAAATTAGGTGGTGTTACAATTGGTCACTTTTTTGGAAAAGGCTAAAAAAGCATAATTACGAAAACGCCCTTAAAAAACTTAAAGTAGGGCTGCCAAAGGTAATTTTGTAATTTGACATTGAATTTGATGATTCTAAGTCAGGAAATGGATTTCTTTGATGGAAATATGATAGGATAGACTAGGTTAGAATTTTAGGAAAAGTGCAGCCGAACTGGGTACTGCTGCGGTCCGGACCAGGTCCCTAGGGGCATTTTTGTAAATTTTCATTATAGACACATAACCCCCAGAAAAAATTTGGAGTGTCTAAATGGAGCATTTGGAATTGTAGGATTTGATATTTACCCTGAATATGAGCAACCTATGCCAGAGCACACTTGGAAAGAACAAGGTAGTGACGCTTTCCCTTATACTATAAATGATGCATTGTATGTATGTTTATCATGCTTTGTGATGATTTCTGATACTGCTGTGAATACAGCTGGGGATAGCTGTCATTATACAGCGGAAGCTGTCCTTATTGTGAATACAGTGCCAGCTGTTGTTATTGTGATTACAGTAAAAGCTATCGAATTATGTATACAGTCATGAGTGCTGTCGTTTGTGGTGAAAGCCATGCATTATTATGTGCCGCTACTGTTGTTGCTGCTGTTGATTTGCTTACATGCTATGTGCTTATATATTGTATAAGTGATTTGTTACTACTAGGATTCTCTTGAATCTCTTTCTTTCCATTGACTACCCTACAGACAGGGCAAGTGGCTCAAAGGATACGCATACAACCAAGGGAAGATAGTTCAGATTTAGGTTGTGGTTGGTTGTCATATTTTTATTAGGGATCACTGCTTATTCAGTAAATACTATTTTTGTTACAGTTATGTAATCCCCTAATTGGGAATATGTAAACCCTTAATTGATATATGAAACCCGAGGGCTGCCAGGATTTTGTTGTACACTCTGATATATAAATGTTATTTAACTGTGCAATGGCATTTAAAACTTGAATATGAGACCAGATGAATTGGATTTTGAAAGCCATTTGAGAAAACCTTATCTCAAGGATTAGATTGTAGAATGAGCTTTGATTATCTTTTGGTCTCTAATCCATTTTAATTATGTATTTCAAATCATAATTACAGAGGGGGTCACAAGGTGGCACCTTCACAACATTACTAGGATCTACTTACGCTACTTCCTCTAATTTTTTGCAATTCAGCCTGCACCATCTTCTTTTACAGCTTTCGATAACCCACATACGACATGGAATGCGGATAATTGTTTCTAGCTCACCTCTCTTTGTTTGATTGACTCAATTCCTATAAAATAAAGAATAAAGAAAACTGAGTTAGTGAGGTCAAGTAAGTTCAAGTAAAATGTTTCACACTAAGATGAACAAAATATATATACCAGAAATTAGGGATCCTGGTGTGATGCCGCAAACAATCTCCAATCATTTGGAGAGAGAAACGAATACTCTTTACAAGGATCCTCATTGCTCTTTGACACTTGAATGTACTTGGTTGTGAGAGTGGACTTGAAATCTTTCCATCGACTCCAAACTTCCCCTATCCAATGATTGTACATCTGCCTCATGTTAGGGACATCATAGGTTTGCTACAAAGCAAAATATATAATAGTTATATATGAATAAATAGAAATAAAGACAGAGATGAATATAGAACTTAATTTATATACCAAAAGTTGTTCCCAAATCATAGCCTTCATGTCCTTTGAAACTTCCCTCCAGCTAGAAATTAGAATGCTAACTTTACTCGGAACCAAAAAGCCAACATAGCTAATGAACATGTCTCCATCTTCACCGAGTGGCTTCAAATCAACATCAAATTCCATGTGAACCCTCTCCTTCTGTTCCTCATGTCGTTTGACCAATGAGCATAACTTTGTGCTTCCTCTAAAATTTTTCTTAATAGGGGAGCCACTTGAGTCACCCGAATCGCCATATTCCTACTAAGAAATGAAGGTAAGATATGATAAGTAAATTGCAATTAAATGAATACTTTAAATAATGCAAAGTCTTACTTTATGCCTTTTTCCCAAATTCCTTCACAATGATCAATTCTAGATGCATATGCATCATCATCTACCAATTCTACTTCAGTTGGTCTAGGTAGATTTGTAGTGAAAGAAGGTGTGTCGTCAACATTCAAACTTGGATCACCATCCTTCTATTTTTTACTTTAGAGTACAATGAAAATTTCTCATTTGCTAGATCAATGACATAAAATACTTGTTTTGCCTGGTTTGCTAGAAAGAATGGCTCATCTTTATAACCAACTCTATCAAGATCAACTAAGGTACATCCAAATTGATCTATTTCAACAACATTATTGTTAACCTACTTGTATTTTAATATATGGACTCTCAACTTAGTGTAGCTTATCTCCCATATGTCTTCAATAACTCTATCACAAACCATAGATGCCAATATAGTGTTCTTGTCTTTCAAACCAAAAAAGTGCATTGCTTTGGCTACCACCATCACCAAACTATTTTGCACAGTACTTCTATTATCTTAGGCTTTTGAGTTGAAAGAATACCTGTTTATATCAAAACCACTCCAAGTTATGACCTCAAAAGAAGGTCCCCAAGCTAACTATTTGATTGTCTTAGACACACTGGTCTAGTGCGATACCTTTTCCTTGAACCACTCTATGAAAGTCTTGTTTTTCTCATTAGCTATCTGTATGTCATTTTTTCTTGGATATACCTCCTTCAAACTCTTTCTGTGTTCATCTAAGTAAGGTTGAACTTCGTCTGTATTATTCAAGATATACAAGTGTGCTTGCAACACCTCTTCATAACACATACTTTTACTTTGAGCCCCTGTGTTCCCTTACTTGTACCCTTTTCATGACGTGATTGGGCCTTCGACCTTAAAGATATTCTTTGCAAAAGTCCATACCTCTTCAACGATATATCTTTTCGATAATTGAGGCTTTAGGTCGATACGGATTTTTTGAACACCCTTTTAAGTTCTTCAAATATTGCTCAAAAGGGTATATCCACCTTAGATAAACTTTGCCACATAGTCTTTTCTCCCTTACCAAATGAACTATTAAATGCACCATTATATCAAAGAATACGGGAGCAAAATGCATCTCTGGTTAGGAAAGAATAGTATAACCCTCATTTTGTACTTCGTCTAACTTTCTAATGTCAACGACTTTGCTATAGATAACATTAAAGAAATTGCACAACCTTGTTATCGTGCTCCACACATCATCTTTCATAAATGCCTCTAATAGCTACTAGTAATAGTTATTGCATTAAGACATGACAATCATGGGATTTCATTCCTACTAACTTGAAATCTTCTATTGACACAAGCATGCTCACATTAGAAGAATACCCTTATGGCACCTTAATGCCATGCAAATACCTACACAAACTTCTTCTCTCGGCTTTTGACAATTATTACGCTGTTGGCTCCATATACGCCCTCTTACCATAATCTCTTAGTTTTAGATGTAGTTGTTCTCTTATTCTCATTTCAACCAAGTATAGCCTCGTACTAATTCCATCTTTAGTCTTACCTGGTATGTGTAAAAGCGTACCAATAAGGCTATCACATACAATTTTCTCCATATGCATCACATCAATACTATGTCTTACATCCAAACTATGCCAATAGAGAAGATCAAAGAAAATTGACCTCTTCTTCCATATGTTCTTCACACCCGTAAACCTCTGATTATTACCAGAAGTGACATTGATTTTTTCCACCCGACTATAAACCTCATCTCCAGTTAATGCCTTCGGAGCCATTCCATTCTCTGGTAAACCATTAAAAGTCTTCTTTATCCTACAATACAGGTGGAACCAAGGAAGAAATCGTCTATGACCAAGTTAGAATATTTTTCTACCATGCTTAAGTTGATGGAAGTGTGTTCTTGCTTCACATATCAGACATGCTTTATGACCATTCACACTATAACCTAACAAGTTCCCGTATGTAGGGAAGTAATTAATCGTGGTGAAAATCATTACACGTAGCTTAAAGGACTATTGGTTATGTTCATCAAACACATATACGCCATCCTCCCATAACTTCTTTAAGTCCTCTATCAAAGATGCCAAGTAGACATCGATATCATTTCCCGGCTATTTTGGTCCCGAAATCATCATAGAAAGCATCATATACTTGCGTTTCATACACAACTAGGGAGGTAAGTTGTAAATCACTACTAGAATTGGCTATGCACTATGTGTACTACTAAAACCACCATAAGGATTGATTCTATCTATGCCAGGCCCAAGCTGAAGGTTTCTTGGTTCGCTGCCAAATCTGGGATTCATTTCATCTATTTTTATCTATTATAAAGAGTAAGTCGGGTGCCGAAGGTATTTTACAACACATATTCTATCATCACAATGCCATCTTAACTTCTTCACTTCTTTCGTATTAGCAAACATTTGTTTAAACTGCAGAAAGATTGGAAGATACCACAAAATCTTTAAAGGTTTCTTTTTACTTGTCTCACCACCACACCCAGCACCATTCTTTACTTTGTATCTGGAAGTTTTACATTTAAGACACTCACTTAATCCTTCAGACTCATTTCTATACAATACGCAATCATTAGGGCAAGCATGTAACTTTTTATACTCCATACCCATCGTAGACAAGATTTTGTTGGTCTCATACATGCAATTTAGAAGTACATTATCCTCTAAAAACATATCACACAACAATTCAAATAAAAATGTGAAACTACTATCGGTCAACCCACAAGTTGCCTCTAAGTTAACCAAGTACAAAATACCTGACAAGCGTGTATACTTAATATACTTAGCATATAAAGGTGCCTCTACTTCACTCCGCATGCTATCATATACAAGCGTTTGTGCAAAACATTCTATCTCAATATCATGAATCATTTTCTCCATTCTATTATGGAACCCAAAAACAAGAAGATAAGAAAACCAAGGTTGCAGCTATAAGAAGTTTCATACATTGTGCCTCTTATAAACTACTATACAATTTAAGTGTCTTAGAATAAGCCTACCTAAGGTTGTAGCTATAATGAATAACTATCAACTATAATAAAAAAAAACAAGAAGATAAGAAAACCATAAAGTGTTAATATAAAACTATAGTGGAATAAAATAAAGGTCTGGCATACATGAGAGCATGTTCAAAACCATCAAGTCTACTGAAGGAATATAATTGTAAAAGACTTTGTAGTAACCACAAAATTAGTTTAGGAACATTTAAGGAAGATTAAATAAACTTCAATTCAACAATCTAGGTGATTATTACTAGTTTTGCAACCATATGTAGTATAAAGACCATAAATAAGTATAGGTGCTAAGTTATATACCTTGAAATTCCATGTAGGCCCTGAATTGTCACACTACCCTTGACAAGGTACGAACACCATAGTCATAAGTAAAAGGATTACTTTGAAAATGCAATGATAAAAAATTTTTGCAAGAATCTTATATCCATTTTGATTTTAATTTGTTACGTCCTTTTAGTGGCTAGCTGACAAATATGTAGAAGGTTTTGAACAGCATTTAAGTGTTCAAATCCTTTTTTTATGTGAATTTGAGTATTGTTCAAATCCTTCTAATATAATAAAAACTATATATTTTTTTCTTAAAAAATCATAAAACTTTTAATGAAGTATGAATGTTTCAATTTCATATCTCCCAATATTTTATGCCTCAATCAATTTGATTCACCTATATGTTAAAGTGGTAAACCAGCATGCATGTGAGTGACTTGTTGGCCAATTCAAAATAATTAGTTTACGAAATTAAGTGATCATGTCTGGTGTCTAACAAAATTACCAAAATGAAAAAACAATGAACCTATATTGGACAACAAAAAATTTATCCCTATAATATTATTGTTATATACTAACTAAGATTTGTAAGGAGGGATTCAGCTTGCACATTTGTTAGAGAAGAGGGGTTTGATAAAAGCAGTGATACATCAATGAATTGAAAAAAAGATCAAATGCAATGATAAAAAAAAATGAAGATTGCTGATAACCTAATACATACTTCCCCTTCTTCAATTTTGTGTGTGAGTTAATAAATTGAAGCATGTTAGGAGTAATAAAAGGGAATTAAATGACAAGCATCTATTTAAAACCAACTTTCTAAAGTCTATTACATACCTAACCAAGCAATTTGATAAACAAAGCAATTAACCTCAGCACAAATACACGTTGTATGCTGTGAAACAAAGGGAAATTAAAATAAATGCAATGTGGCTAACTTGAACCGAAGAGGTAAGACAGGGGAATTGTAAAACCAAGATGAATAAAGGACTAAGAAGAGTACAGCACACCAGAACCGAAGAATGCAAGCAATTTGACAAAACAAGCAATTAACCTAACCACAAATGCACATTGTGTGCAACAAAAAGAAAAGGAAAGTAAAATAAATGCAGTATGGCTAACCTAAACCAAAGAGGTAAGAGAGGGGAGCTGCATAACCAAGATGAACAGAGGACTAAGAAGAGGAGATAGCACACTTGAACCAAAAAGGGAAAACAGGACAGCTACAAAACCCACACTAATGGAGGATGGTGATGACTGTGGCAGCGTGAGAAGGGGAGGGAGAACGATGCACCATAGAGATAAAATAGCTAGCCACCACTTATGACTTACGACTTATGAGGAACAAGTTGTGAGGAAAAGTGAGGGAGGGTAGTCAGAGATTGGGCAGGAGAAGGAGGTGCGAATTGAAGAGCATAAGGGGAAAATGCGAAGCGGAAGGCGCACGGGGGATTTTAGGCTGACTTACAACATCCATTCTCAAAAAACGGTCGTTGTAGAGCTGATTTACAATGACCGTTTTAGAGAACGGTTGTTGTATGTTAGATACAATGACTTATTAGAAACGTTCATTGTAACCTTGCTTCCAACAACTGTTTCCGATAACGGTCATTGTAACATGGCCTTCAACAACCACTTGGATAAAAAGGTCACTGAAAGGTTAGCCGAACTCCTCCCTATACCTTTTTACTTATGTTTTCTAGAAAATAGATGTTAACTACTGACGTTAAATGTACTATATGTGGTAGTGAAGTTAGATTGAATATTATGATCATGATGACTCTCAGTATGCCTGTTGGGTATAATTGAGAAAATCATTTCTTAACTCAGGTGATGTTGAGGTTCTAGATTTAGTAGAGTCAATATTCAATACAATGAATGAACTGTAACCTAAGAATCAATTCAACTAGTTGCTAGTTGCTAAAATCTGTTAAAGATGTGTATCAGAATTTTTTTGAAGGTTGCTAGTTGCTAATCTAGCAAGAGAAATATCTTGATTATGGAATATTCCATTAATAAGATTGATTGAAATTTAATTCCCTGATAGAATAAAGTGATAAAGAGAGAAAAGGGTAGCCATGAGTTATGACCTTATGATTGAGACAGATAATAGAAGTTATACCAGTAATTAGTAATTTACTGAAGAATACCTTAGTGACGCAATTTGAACTTATGATTATGCCTGGAGCTATATCAATATCAAGAGTCTAAACAGAATGATTGATAAATCCGAAATTTTATATATTTTATCCCACCTTATTCATTTATTTTGGGGATTATTTTGGGATAATTTGGATTTATTAGATAATATTTGGATTATTAGCCAATTAAAGGAAATAATATAAATTTGAATTAATTATGATATTATTGGGCTTAAATTGATAATATTTTAATTATTATCTTGTGATTGGATAATATTTTCAAATATATGATAGATCACAATTTTATTTGATTCTTGCAGAGTAAGGAAAAGCATATTGAAAGATCCTACGGTGCAGAATTTTTGTTAGAAGCTAAAAGAATATCTAATGGTTGAATATTATTGGGCTTCCTGAATTTTAATGGGCTCAAGATTGGATGCCAAAAATTCTCCCTACCTTCCATAAATTAACCTAGCCGCCACAGTACCCAGAGACACGAACTGACATTGACGGACTGACACTGGAGAGAGGTAGAGACGCACTCACAGAGAGGGTCATAGTTGCTAGAATTGCTTCGCCAAAGGACATCAACTATACTGAGGGAATTCATCATCAATTCCCAACCTTTTATCCATTCACGAGTCCCACCTCCATTCCATTCACATATACTTAATCTCCAACATCAACCTTATCATTCAAAAAGGATAGACGTGAGTTTCATGAAGGAGTCAGAGGAGAAAAATTCTATGGAGGCTTGAGCTATTTGGGGAGGCAACTTGGGAGGAGTATGGAGGAAGCTAGAGCCTGGGAGCTTACACTTGAAGATTTACAAGGGAGTGTCTTTCTTTTATCTCTTTGATTTAAGACTTAAGATTATTTAGTTTTAAATGATTTTTGAGTTGTAATAATTGAGAACAATCTAGTTTCAGATTATAGACTTATTATTGATTTGGATTGAATTGATATTTTGCATTTGATTTGTTCTTAATTGATTCTTGGGATTTTTGTTTGCAAACCCTTAATTGTCAATTGGATCATTAATCAAGTTTTCATTATTAATTTAATTGTCAATTTAGGTTTAATCTTTTGATTGTTTAATTAGGTGATTAATTGTCAAATTGTTTAATTAGGAAATTGTGAACATAATTTCCAAACCTATCTTAAACAATTGTGGTTGGTTTTTAATGGATTTAATTAACCACCGCTTTTTCCATTATGACTTTTCTAGTGGATTAGGTGTTATTGAGATTGAGGGTTTCCCATGTCTTAATTAGGTGATTAAATTTATTAATTTCAATTTTTCATGAACCTCTCTTTGGTTTAATAAATTGAATGGCTAAGAAAGCTAATTCCATATGAATCCTAAGTTGTCCCCTTCATCATCATAACTGAACTAAATCTTTGTTGTTTGCCTTGCTTTTCACTAGTCTTTTGCTTAGGATTTTAATTCCCCATTCATAAAAAACCCAAAAAATTGCATTCAAATTCATATAGATTAGTCTCATTCTCATATAGTTTTTAGAGTCAATTACATTAGTACATTTAGTTAGTTTAATTGCATTTAGGTAATAGTGTTTCGCATTCTAGTTTAGGTCCATTCCATTGCATCTTTTATAACTTAAAAATCAATCCTAAAGAAAACCCATAGCTTGCTCTTTGGGAGAATGACCTAGGTTGGCCCTAAACTGCATAATAATTTAGGACCTAGTTTAATTGATTGCTTTAGCGATAGAAGCATGCATCAATGACCCAAGATGAGATGGCAAAATTAAATAAGCAGATTGCACCACTGCTAGAAAAAGACTTGCTCCAGTTACAATGGTATTGGCATTGAAAGACGGCTAACTGGAGGGGACTACCTATGGAGGGTTTCAACTGGAGGTGCTAACCAGTTAGTGATTGAGTAAAGTGTCGAGGACGTGCCTTAAAGGAAAGCCACAGGGATGTCGAATAGTAGAGTAGAGCCACCAGGATGTCGATTTTTTAGAGATGGGTTCATTCTAACAAGTCCTACAAAGGATGGATTTCCTTAAAAGAAGGGTTTATATGACCCAATGTATAGTCATAGGGTGCTATAGTACTATTTGTTGAAAGGGAGACGAAAAAGAGACAAAGACAAAAAAGGCTCAAGGAAAGTCAGCAACTCTTTCTCTCATATATTATTTGATTTTACGTATGTATATTATACCATTAGCCTATTTGTGATACAAGCATTCAAAATATGACCGATGAATGCCCATGTAACAATGAGAATGTGAGACTATGGGACCAAGTGTCCTGTGTTGACATTATGCTATTTATGATGGGCGGATACCCATGTGACAATGTTACATTAAGACCGGTATGCAAATTTTCACGGGGAGTTATGAACTTTTTAATTTATGTCATGAAAAATGGATTGAATTATAGCAATGTGCAATACATGACAATTCTGGGAATGTTGTGCATCCAACTGGCTGTGGGTGGTATTTTTTCTCAAAAATATATTAAATATAGGTCACATTGTGTAACCCCCTCCATAATTATATCTGAAATACACAATTAAAATAAAATAGAGACCAATAATAATCAAACCTTATTTACAATCCCATCCTTGAGATAGGGTTTTCTCAAATACGTTTCAAAATCTAATACACCTGGTCTACTATTCATGTTTCGAATACAATTACGTCTCACGGAATATCACATTTATACAAATATCAGAGAGCACACAATAATATCATCCCGACAACTCCTGGGTTCATACCTTTACATTGGATTCATAGGGCACATTCGCCCTTTAGAATTTCTCAAATAGGGATTACACAAAGTCATCTCAAATACATATCCAAATACTCATCCCAAATAACCAAATATACATCTTAAACATGTACATATCCAAATATACTTAATCCCAACCATAATGATAACCAACTACCAAATTGACAACCCACAGGAGTCCTTACGCCCTTGGTTGCATGCTCCATCCTTGATCCACTGCCCCGTCTAAAATGTTGGTAGGGGAGGGTGAGATTCAAGAGAATCTCAGTAGGTAAACATTACCAATATGCATGCAAGATAGATGTTTAATGCATGACATGCTTGCATAACTCATGCTTACATAAAATGACAAATATGTAAGCTCAATGCTTTAAACAACATACATATGGCCATAGCATAAATTGAAACATAGCTTAAAATCATTCATACATGTTTCACATAATCAAGCAAAGCAATAACATGCATCAATACTAACACAAATATCATATACATGCAGGAGAGGTAAGTTCCCTACCCTTATTCTTTCCACGTATGCTCCAGCATCAACTACTCGCGATCCGACTGAATATCCAACCCTATAACCAAATCAAGGACATAGGGTCAATCTCTAATCCAAATCCTTACTTCCATATTACTTAAGGTTGATTATCATTCGCACCTTTTAGTTGGCTATAATTAGCCCAAAAAAAGCCAAAATGATTGGGAAGTACTAGGTTGGAAATCACCTTTCGAAATCATAAAATGCTGAACATGGGGGTTGGCTGCAGTCAAGAATCCTCTGGCTGCAGTCAATACGTTTACAAAAGGTTTTTGGCTGCAGCCAAGAATTTCTGGCTACGGCTAAAACGAACATAGAAACTTTTGCGCTGCAGCCAAGGAAACTTCAAAAATTCATAACTAATTCCAAAAAAATCGAAATGAGGTGATCCCATAGCCCATTAAAAGCTCTTTAAGTCCTCTTTATATGAAAAATATGAGCCATTACCAGAAATCACCACATAATTCCAGAATTACATGAAATTCCCTTACTGTTCTAGATTTGCACCCAGTTTTAACGTCAAACTTTGGAAAACCATAACTCCCAGTTCACAAAACTTTAAGACTGGAAAGTTTTAGAATTTTTAGACACCATTTGGCCATTCAAGACTTTCGCACAAGCAGACTGTCCAGAACAGAGTTTTAAAAGACAGAATTCCATATTTTGCAAACTTGCTTCCAATGGTCCAATTTTCATATCAAACATCATTCTCACACAAAATTTCACAAGGAATCCATTGGAAATACCAAATCAACCAAATTCACATTCCATCGACATGTTTTACCAATAATCACAACATGTCAACATAAGTTACAATTCAAACTCACAATGCAATTCTTTACTTTCCAAAGTTTCAAACCAATTCCAATGAACATATAACATAATAAAACACCGATTGCACCTCAAAACACATGACCATTCATACATTTAGAAATTACCACAAAATGAAGGAAAAATTCACAATTCACAAAACTCATCCACAAATCACAAAACTTAGATAAAAAAGGCGTCAAATACTCACCTCTTCCTCTTTCCCAAACAATTCCTTGATTCTTCATCTTTTTATTTTTTCTCAAGCTCCCAAACACCTCCTTTCACATATCTAAAACAAGCTCTCATCACTATAAACAATATTAAAGAAGGGTATTTGAGCATTAGAGGACATTTACCAAACCAAAACTCACCTTGTTTCTTTCTGTTTCCTTCCTTCACTTGGATGACAATAGAGTCTTGAGAGAGAGAGAGAGTGAAGATGAGCATAAGATCAGTTTTTGGAATGCCCATAGGCCTTTTGGCCGACTTAGAAAAAGAGGGGAAAGAGGAATAAGTTGAATCTTTGACCTAAGATCCATGGCTCACACCTTGCCACTTGTCAACATCTTAATCCATCATCCATGAGCTCACACACACACACACATACACTTGATTCCACCCCTTGATCTCTTGCACAAATCAATCATAACATTGATCTTGAAGTTACCAATGAGTTTCCACTTCGTTAACTGACCAATTGGCCTGTAACTTTACTGTTTTGCCCTTGATTATGGCAATTCCTCTTGCATCACCACACTAACACACCATATCATTCCTTTTCTTCCACAATGCACCCTCCCCTCTATTTTAAGTCAATTTAGATGTTAATCCATAATTGAACTTAAGTACAGGGTTTCGACATTGCTCACAACACATTCCGATTCCAAATCACATCATAGTCTCTAAAAGGGTCCATTTATCACTAATGACATCCACTTTTGGAGTCATTAACCTTTAATCACAAATTGGGATCTTGCTAAACTGGGGCTTAGCAATCCACTAATCTCAGGCTTATTCTCTAGCCTCAAGTCTCAAAATTTGGGTATTACACATTGCCTTTAGTGTAATATCCTGAATTGTGATTAAGGGACTTTGACTCCGAAAGTAAAGGTAATTAATGTTAAACCAACATTTTTGGAGGACATGACAAGAATTATGATCGAAATATATTACAGCCAGAACTCAAACACTGTATTTAAGTTCAATATCGGATTAATATCTAAATTGAATGAAAATAGAGGGGAGGGCGTGTGAATAGTATAAATGAAGGAGAAGAATGTGTTTAGTGGTGATTTGTTAAGTGTTGTGATACTTAGGGGTAAAATGGTAATTTACCGCTTAATTGGTCAGTTACTAAAGAGGAAACTCATTGGTAACTTAAAGATCAATGGTTGAGATTGATTTGTGAAAGAGATCAAGGGGTGGAATCAAGTGTATATGTGTGTTTGTGAACTCATGGGTGATGGATTAAGATCTTGACAAGTGTCACCATGAGAGCCATTGATTGGGTCAAATTGTCAAAAGTTATTTTTCCCTTCTCTCCACTTCTAAATTTTGGCCAAGAGTGTATTAGGAGCCCAAATCTGATGCTTCTTCATTATTCCATCTCTCTCTCTCTCTTCTCTTCCATGGACGTCCGACCTTGAACAAGAAAGAGAAAGGAAAAGCTTGAGTTTTGGGTGAGTATTTATCTCTAAATGCTCAAGTATTCTTCATTAACATTATTCATAGTGTCAAGAGCTTTATTCTTATGGTTTCATATTTTTGATTTGTGGTGTTTGAAAGCTTGGGAAAATTTAGAAGTGGTGGAAATCAAGAACAAGTCTTGGGAAGAAGTTAAGGTGAGTATTTGGAACCTTTTGGTATGTTGATTGTAGTCATTAGCTTGGTCTTGAGATTTTGTGATTTTGCCCTGATTTCTTGTGAATTTCAAATGGTATGCAATGGTTGATATGTGATGCTAAATTTAGTGTTAAATGGTATCTTTGGGCCATTGGGTTGGTTGGGAATTTTGGTTTGGAATGGAGTGCAATGTGGTGACTTGAGTGAGTTTTGGTGTGACATGTTGTGTTTGTGTTGGAACATGTCCAATGTGAATGGAATTTGATTGATTTGGTGTTTCCAATGGTTTCCTTGTGCAAATTTATGTGGAAATGGTATTTGGTGTGAATTTGGGAACTATTGGAATCATTGGTGCAAAACTGAGAAATCTATCCCTTGAAGTTTTGCTCTGGGCAGTCTGGTGTTGTGGACGTTTTGACTGGGCAAATGAAGTTGAAAAATTATGAAACTTTACAATCTTAAAGTTCACCTCCCAAGCTTCCAAATGAGCATATAATTTGTGCCATTTCGTTTTGGGACCTGGGAGTTATAGCTGTCCAAAGTTGGAGGTCGAAAATGGATTCTGTTTTGGGGCAGTGATGAAATGTGTGGAATTCTGTATTTGTGTGGTGATTCCTAGTAAAGGCCAATATTTTTCCTGTGTAGAGAACTTGAATAGCTTTCATTTTTCTTTGGGATCACCTCATTTCGATTTTTGTGGAATTAGTTATGATTTTTGGAAGTTCAGCCAAGAAACTGGATTTTCTTGGCAGCGGCCCAAATGTTTTTGGGCAGTTTTTGGCCGCGGCCAACCCCCAAAAATCAGTATTTTACACTTTTTAAAGGTGGTTTTTGGTATAGCGTTTCCCAACCCTTTAGGCGTATGTCTAGGCTTCTAGTAGCCACTTATAGAGTTTAAATGATAACCAACTTAAAGTATTATAGAATTAAGAACTTGGAAAAGAGATTGATTGGTTGTCCTTGATTTGGGTTTATAGGGATCGACATTTGCCCTACTCGTGAACCAACAGTACCAAAGAACGTCCGGAAAGAACAAGGTAGTGACGCTTCCCTTATACTTTGTGTAAATGTATTGTATGTATGTTGGTCATGTGCTGTGATGCAGTTGTGATGCTGTTGCTTATACAGCTAGTGATAGCTGGTGACTATATTATACAGCAAAAGCTGGTGACTTATGTATACAGCGAAAGCTGGTGACTTGTGTATACAGCGAAAGCTGGTAACTTTATTATACAGCCATGAGTGCTGTCGCTTGTGGTGAAAAGCATGTTCTATTGTTGTTGTTGGTTGTGATTTACTTACCTGCTATATGTTTACATATTGTATGAGTGAATTTGTTACTACTGGGATTCTTTTGAATCTCATTCTTTCCAATGACTAACATTTCAGATAGGGCAAGCGGCTTAAGAGGGAAGCGGCCAACCAAGAGCGGTTAGGGATTTTGGGAAATATGGGATAGTTGGTTATCTACTTGGATTTTGGATTACTGTATATTGTGGGATGTAAATACTATGCTTGATTTTGGTTATGTAATTCCCTAGTTGGGACTTGTAAACCTTTAGTATATGTATGAAACCCGGGGTTTGCCAGGATTTTGTTGAACACTCTGATATATGAATGTGATATAACTGATCAGGTGATTATATTCGATATTTGAGCGTGAGACCAGGATAGAGAAGAAGCTTTGGAAAAAAAAGAAACAATAAACTTGTGAAAAATCCTACCCCAATGTGGGAGATTATCATGAATTCTAAACTATCCATTGGTCTCTAATCCATTTAATCACGTATTATCGAATCATAATTACGTTTAATAAGGCAGGGGGTTACATTTAGAATTACTACAATTTGATTTTTGTACATAATGATATGATTTCAAAGTTGATGAAAAATTCTACCAGATTTGGTCACCTGTGCGAAAATTGAAGATGTAATGGCATAATATAATATGGTTGAACTTTGAGGTTAGAAATTGGTCTTTTAGGTTATTTGCCACTTTAAATCCTTAGTTGACTTGATTAAATGTCCCTAATGATAACTAACTTAAGTGTTTGTATTAAAGAAGAATTGGATTAAATAATCACCTATCGTCCTTAATTCTAATTATAGGATTTAATATCTGCCCTGACCATAAGAAATATGTTCAAAAACAAGACTTAAAAGACTAAGCTTGTGACTATTTCTCTTATATCATGTATAAAGCTTTGTATGTATGTGGTTATTATTGAACTTTGATGAAAGTAGTAAATGTCAAGAAAGTGAATGCTGCTATGATTATTGTTGTGTGATGAATGTCATGAATGTGTATACAGATGTGAAAGTCATCATATACAGCTGTGAAAGCCATCGTATACTACTGTGAGAGCTATCGTATACAGTTGTGAAAGCTGTCGTAAATGTCACGAATTGTGACAAATATGATGAAGGTCACGAATGTGAATGTTGTTGTGTGTGCTGCTGTGAATGCTATTGCAAATGTTGCCTTATGATAATCGCTTACATGCTTTGTTAATTACATATCATATGAGTGAAATGTTACTACTGAGATTCATATGAATCTTACTCTTTCCAATAACTAACCTATAACCAGGGCAAGAAGATCGAAGGAGAACTAGGTAACGAAGGGCGGCTAGTGATCCCAGTTAGGAGACTAGAGTTTTGTATTGGTTATCAGCTTTTTTGGAATGAATGTATATATTGTATATGATGTAAACTTGTGAATTTGTATGTAATCCTCGGTTTGGGAACTAAAACGGGTGATTATTCCCTGTAGACCCTACTAGTTGGAGTATAACTCGAGAGTTCGTCTGGAAATTTTGTTGAGCTCTCTGATATTAATGAATAGAATCGAACTGAGCAAGCCAAATATATTTGGTAAAGCATAAATATGACCACATTAATTATGTTTTGAAAAGTTTTGAAAACCCACTTTATCACAGGACCAAATCCTATCTTGAAGTTGGAACCTTTAATGAGTTTTAAATTATCTTTTAGTCTCCCATTTATTACATAACATGTTTTCGAACCATATTAATGACTTCCAAGGAAGGGGGTTACATTCTTACTATCAGAATTAAAGTTTCTAGAAAGGGTAGGTTTCGCTAGGATAGTTGCAATAGTTGCTTGTCTTAGTGATGGTAGTTAACCTATAATTGTTTGTTGTATACACATAAATGTTCCTGTTATTTGTTGGTATTTGATTTTTATAGAATCTATGTATACATTTAATGTGATATTGATGTGGTGAATCATTGTGGAGTAAAAATAAATAATGGTTCACCTAGAGATTCGACATGTATAACTAGAGGTGGAAGAAATAAACCATAACCCACCTGATCCCATACAACAAATGATGGGTGTATTAATGAAGCATCAGGATATGATTTATGAATTAAAGGATGAACTCTGAGAGGTGAAAGCAAAACAGAAAGAAGACAGAGTCTAATCGACATAAGGAGAGATAAATTATAAGGAAATGGCAAAGGGTCAACTCAACCTCTAAAGTCACCATCGCATACTAAACCAAATCAGGAATCATATAAGGTGCCAACCCGAAAAGAGAGATATCTACAGTTCTGGGTCTCCAAATTCTGAAAGCATCTGCCTCTGATATTTAGGGGATGATTTGATCCCCAAGTAGCTGAAGATTGGCTAGTCTAGTTAGAAATGATGTTTGAAGTGCTAGAATGCCTGACTGAGGTAAGGGAAAGATTGGCCATCTACAAGCTTGAGGGAGACGCTAACAGGTGGTGGCGAAACATATCTTTGACACTATGAACCTGGAATATGCCTTTGACTTGGGAGCTATTCTAGGAAAAATTCAATGAGAAATACTTTTCCAAGTTTGTGAGGCTCGAGAAGGAATAAAATTTCTTGTCAATAAAGGAGGGTGGTGAAGAAACTTTTAATGATTATCTGTCTCGATTTATCCTAATGGTCCATTACTCCTCATACCTGCACTGCATAGATGATGAGGAGTAGAGCTTTGATATGCTGATCAAAGAATTGAGGCTCAAAATTAGAAAAAGGTTAGCCTCCTGGCAGTTTACTGAATTCATAAAGTTGTGGAGGAGTGTCGAATCATAGAGAACAATATGAGGGATCTATACCCAGCTAAGGGTGGTAGTGGTTGCTGTAAGCCTAATAAGAGGAATACTTCCCAGAAATGGAAGGGGTAAGAACCCTCATCTAAGGGTGGCGATAAGAAACCCTACTAACCTAAGGATCATGAGAATCATAAACCCCAACAACATAGTCATGTCCTCATTATGTCAGGGCACACAGTGGTTGCATATGTTCAAGGAACGTGATTTGTTTTAATTGTAGGTAGATAGGACACATGGCCAATGAGTGCAAGCAGCAGTTGGTGAAGCAAAGGCCTAGGAATCAGGGTAGGATGTTTTCTATTACACATGTAGAAGGACAGAAGTCTTCCAACCTGATTCAAGGTAAACTATTCTCAATGGTAGTTTACTGGGAGCTTTATTTGATTCAGGTGCTAGTCATTCATTCATTGCCTATAATTATGTAAAACACCTAAGATTGAATGTTCATAAACTGCCATTTGACTTGGTTGTGTTGATACTAATGGGTGTCAAGGCTATGACTATTGATGTTTGCTTAAGTTGTGTGACAATCATTGAGGAGCATGAGTCCACGGTTGACTTGATTTGTTTACTACTCGATCAATTAGAAGTCATACTAGGTTTCAATTGATTGATGGCGGGGTTTTTATTGATTAACAGTGAATAATGCACCTATTGTATTCATGGATTACATGAATCATGTCTTCTAACAGTATTTGGAGCAATTCGTGGTGGCTTTCATCGACCACATCTTGATATACTTTAAGAGTAATAAAGAGCGCGAGCATCATTTATGAATAGTGCTAGAGATCTTAAGTAAAAAGTAACTATATGCTAAATCGAGCAAGTGCAAGTTTTCGCTTCTGAAAGTAAAACTTTTATACCATGTCATCTAGTAAGAAAGGGTCTTAGTGGATCCGTAAGAAAGTAAAACTTTTATACCATGCCATGATTGGTCAATAGAAAAGTAAGAGCAATTATGAGGGTTAAAAAGAAAATTAACACCCTCCCTCATATTGTTAAAAACGTCCAAAAAGGGTAAAGGAGGCAGAAAGAGGGATTTGGTCAAAATTTCAACTCTTTTTATAAGAAGACTTTGGTCATATTGATCACATATACCTTTAAGTAGGTGGTCAACATTCCTTGTGTTTTTATTAAAACATTTCTGTTAAGACCAACGGAAGGGAAGAGGAATTAAATTAAAGCAAGTCCATACATATTGACCAAGTCAAAAAGAAAGAAAAGAAGGGAAGAAAGTTCAACAATTGTGGCCAGGCTTGAAAGGCAAGCTTTAGCAAAGCAAAATTGGTTAATATTTTCTCTCCATGTTGAAGCAAATTTTATGTGTAAAAGAATAAGAGAAGAGGAAAGATAAAGCTTCATCAAAAGTAAATTAACCATACATCATCAATCAATCACCAACTTGTGCAAGAAGCTAAAATATTGGCCACACATTATTTCTCTTCTTTCTCTTTGCTAATTTTTTTGCCAAGTGATTTCAAGAAGCTAAGGAATGAATATTAAAACATATCTCACTCCCTTACACTCATTAAAAGTTGGCCAAGTTGGGAAAAGAAAGAGGAAAAGATGAAAGAAAAGGACAAGGAAAGAGAAAGGGAGCATTTGAAGAACAAAGAAGAGATGTAGATGTTTTTGGTCACTTTTCACCTTCCAAATCACTTCTATTGCTCTTGAGGTCTTTATGAATGTTGTTCCTCTCCCTAAGAGCTTCTTTTCTATGATTTTAGAATTTCAAGAGGAGGTGTTTTGAGCCATCTTGTACAAGAAAAAATTGAAGAACTAAAGAAAGAACTTAAGGAGAAGCATAAGGTGAGTACTAGCTTTAATTTAAGCTATGGGTTGTGTAGGTTGAATGAGTATTTTGACATGTGTAATTCTGCTTAATTTTGTCCAAGCTAGGGTTTTAAAGAGTCATGGTGATTTGATTATGTTCATGGTTTTTTATGATGCTTAAAGGACATATGAAGCTAGTTAGGGGCTTAAATTGAAAGTATGGTAATTGTTGGAATTTTGGTTGAATTTCTGCCCAAAATAAGTCATGGGGAATGAGTGAGAATTTGTTCATTTTGATATTACGATTTTGTTCTACAAGAAATATAGTGTGGGAATAGCCTCAGGTTGTGAATTTTGGATCATTGAAACTTAAAATGCAAAACTAGATTTTCTGCCAAACAGGATTACAGCGAGTTACCCTAAGTTTGTGGTGTTTTTGGATAAACAAACGATGTTTAATGGAGGTGAAACTTTCCAGAATAAAAGTAGACATACCAAGTTTAAATTTGAAGGTCATTTGCATCATTTCAAATTGTACACTGGGAGTTATGAATTTTTTAATTTAGGTCATATAAACTAGGTTGAATCTAGCAATATGCAATAAATGACAATTCTGGGAATGCTATGCATCCAACTGGCTATAGGTGATATTTTTCCTTAAAATTAGACTAAATAATGGTCACACTTTCTTTGGAATCACTGCAATTCGATTTTTGTACATAAAGATATGATTTTGTAAAGTTGATGAAAAATTCTGGCAGGTTTGGTCACTTGTGCAAAATTGAAGATGTAATGGCATAATGTAATATTGTTGAACTTTGAGCTTAGAAATTGGTCTTTTGGGTTATTGACCATGTTAACTCCTTAGTTGACTTGATAAATGTCCCTAATGATAATTAACTTGAGTGTTTGAATTAAAGAAGAATTGGATTGTCATTCATAATTCTAATTATTGGATTCGATATTTGCCTTGAATGCAAGAAATCTATGCAAGAACAAGACCGAAAAAACTAAGGTAGTGACTCTTTCTCTTATATCATGTATAATGCTTTGTATGTGTGTGCTTATCATTGAATTTTGATGAATATGACGAATATCATGAAAGTGAATGCTGCTATGATTGTTGTCATGATTGTTGCTATATGACAAATGTCACGAATGTGTATATAGCTATGAAAGCTGCCATACATGGCTTTGAAAACTGTCGTATATAGCTATGACAGCCGTCATATATAGCTAGGAAAGCTATCATATATAGATGTGAAAGCTGTCATATATAGTTGTAAAAGCCATCATGAATGTCATAAATTGTGACAAATGTGATTAAAGTCACGATTGTGAATGCTGCTATGTATACTGCTATGAATGCTGCTTTGTGATAATTGCTTACAAGCCTTGTTAATTATATATCATATGAGTGAAATGTTACTATTGAGATTTATATGAATCTTACTCTTTCCAATGACTAACCTACAGTTAGGGTAAGCAGATCAAAGGAGAAGCAAGTAACGAAGGGTGGCTAGTGCTCCCAGCTTGGAGACTAGAGTTTTGTATTGGTTATCAGTTTTTTAGGATGAATGCATGTATTGTATATGATGTAAACTTATGAAGTTGTATGTAATCCTTGTTATGGGAACTAAAACAGGTGATTATTTCCTCTACCCTACTAGTTTGAGTATAACCCGAGAGTTCGTCGAGAAATTTTGTTGAGCATTCAAATATTAATGAATGGAACCGAACTGAGCAAGCCAAATATGTTTGGCAAAGTAGAAACGAGACCATATTGATCATGTTTTAAAAAGTTTTGAAAACCCACTTTATCACAGGACCAAATCTTGTCTTGAAGTCGGAACCTTTAATGAGTTTTAAATTATCCTTTGGTTTCCTGTTTATTCCATAACATGTTTTCGAACCATATTAACGGCTTCCAATGAAGGAGGTTACACATATCATATCAATTAACACTTACTTGTTTTTTTATAAGCAAATTAAATATATATGTTTAATTAAAATATGCCCAACAATTTTAATTTATCCTATTTATTTAATCTGAATAAAGACCCAATGGAAATATATTTAATTTGTCTTTATAAACTAAATCCTATTTATTATATCTTTATCATGTTAGTTATTAAATTTAATTTATCAGATAAAACTCAATTTAAAACTAACATAATATAATAATATTATCATATATAACATATAAACATGAGTAGTCTGACCATTACTTTCTCTTGATCCCTAAATAGTCTGACTATAGAAATGGAAACTCCTTTCTATCATAGTATGACCATACATTTCTTAAACTCACTCATCGAGGGGCCCAATAATATCTCTCTACTAATGTGAGGAACAAATTCCATACTGACTATTCACATTCCTCTACATGAAAACCACAAAACCCGAACATAGCCTTTATTATCACCTGATCAAAGGTAACTTTCAACAAGGTTAAAGCTGAGTGATTCTCATGTTGAAATCCATGATAATCTCAGATAAAGGGCACAGTGACGTGATATACATGAGACAAGCTTATGACTTGATCTATGCAGCTTTCTCATAACGGGTCAATCCAGTACCTATGCTCTTACAAGTGCCTAGGACTTTGATTTGTATCTCCATACCTTCAAAGTCATAGTGGTCTTATTTCATCTTTGCTCCTACATAGATGACTGACCACATATATTTAGGATAATCATTATGATTTATCTAAGGAAGTCAAACAAGAAAGTCATGTTGTTAATATAGAATATGTTGTTGTAAATATAGAGACTGGTGTTGTTATTAGACCTCTAACTGGTTAAGTTAATACTTGTCACTGGGCATGTCTTCGATTGTCAAATAGGAAGTTGTCAGAAAAGAAAGCAAGTCATTGATGTAAAATATGGTGTTGTTAATATAGATATGGGTGTTATTATTGGCCCATCAACTGGTTAATTTCACACTTTTTGCTGAGCATGTCTTGGATTTTAAGATAGCAAGTTGTCAAACAAGGAAATCATGTCGTTAATGTAGAATATATTGGTGTTAAAATAAGATAGGTGGTTTTATTGGCCCAATAACTTGTTAATTTCACACTTTTCATTAGGCATGACTTGAGTTTTCATATAGGAAGTTGTGAAATAAGAAAGTCATATTGTTAATTTAGAAACTTGTGTTGTTATTGGCTAGCAACCTAGTTAATTTAACAAATTTCACTTGCCATGTCTTGGATTATTAGATTGGAAGATGTGAAACAAGAAAGTCATGTCCTTGATATACAATTTGGTGTTGTTAATGGAGAGACAAGTGTTGTTATTGGCCTTCCAACTAGTTAATTTCACCCTTTTCTCTAGACATGTCTTAGATTGTAAGATAGGAAGTTATCAAACAAGCAATTCATGTCGCTAATATAGAATATGTTGTTGTTAATATAGAGATAGGTGTTGTTTTTGAACCTTCAACTGGCTAATTTTATACTTTTCGTGGGCATGTCTTGGAATGTCAGATAGAAAGTTGTTAGAAACAAAACTAATATCACTAATGTAGAATATAGTTCTGTCAATGTTGAGATAGGCGTCATTATTGGCCCTCCAGTTGGTTAATTTCACCCTTTTCGCTGGGTATATTAAATAAGAAAGTCAAGTCGTTAATGTAGAATATGTGGTTGTTAAAATAAAGACAGGTGTTGTTATTAGACCTCCAGCTAGCTAATTTCACACTTTTTGCAGGGCATGTCCTTGATTGTTAGATAGAAAGTTGTCTGAAAAGAAAGTCATGTCATTAATGTAGAATATGGTATTGTTAATATTGAGATAGGTGTCATTATTGGCCCCCCATTAGTTAATTTCACCCTTTTCATTTGGCATGTCGAGTATTGTAAGATAGTAAGTTGTCAATCAAGAAAGTCATATCATTAATATAGAATATGGTGGTGTAATATAGAGACATAGGGTTTTATTGGCTCTCCAACTTGTTAATTTCACACTTTTCATTTGGCATGTCTTGGGATTTTATATAGGAAGTTATGAAAAAGGAAAGTCATGTTGTTGTTGTAGAAAATCATGTTGTTGATATAGAAACAGGTGTTTTTATTAGCCACCAACCTTGTTCATTTATTACGTTTTGTTTGGCATGTCTTGAATTGTTAGATAAGAAGTTGTGAACCAGGAAAGTCATGTCATTTATTTTGAATTTGGTGTTGTTAATATGGAGAGAGATGTTATTATTGGCCATCCAATTGGTTAATTTCACACTTTTTACTAAGCAGGTCTTGGATTGCACAAAGGAAGTTGTCAATCAAGAAAGTCATGCCATTACTGTAGAATATGTTGTTGTTAATTTAAAGACAATTGTTTTTATTGAAACTCCAACAGGTTAATTTCACACTTTTTACTGGGCATGTCATGGATTGCACATAGGAAGTTATCAATCAGGAAATTCTTGCCCTTAATGTAGAATATGTTGTTATTAATTCAGAGGCAGTTGTTGTTATTAGACCTCCAACGGGTTAATTTCACACTATTCATGAGGCATGTCTTGGATTCTCAGATAAAAAGTTGTTAGAAAAGAAAGTCATGTCGTTAATATAGAATATAGTGTTGCTAATATAGAGAAAGTTGTTGTCATTAGCCCTCTAACTGGTTAATATCACCCTTTATGCCGAGCATGTCTTGGATTGTAAGATAGGAAGTTATCAAACAAAAAAGTTGTTGGAAATTGTGCCCTAAGGGCCAATCATTGTACTTTGAACATTATTATTTTAATGAAATTTCCCCATTTTGTTATCATATTATTTGCATGTTAACTGTGATAATTGTGTCATTGGATAATTCATAAAGATTGTCCTAAAATGTCCCTGGTCGGTCATCTATGAGGGAGCAGAGATGAAACAAAACCAGTATGACTTTGGTAAGATATGGAGATACGAATCAAAGTCTTAGGCACTTGTAAGAGTACAAGGTGCTGGACCGACCCACTATGAGAAAGCTACATGGATCAAGTCATAAGCATTTCTCATGTATAACCACGTCACAATGCCCTTAGACCTGAGGTCATCATGGATTCCTACATGAGAGTTGCTAAGCTTTGAACTAGTCAAAAGTCACTTTTGACCGGGTGATGATAAAGGCTACGATCGGGCTTAGTGGGTTTTCACGCAGAGGAATATGAATGATCAAGATGGAATTTGTCCCTCACATTAGTAGAGAGATATTACTGGGCCCCTCGATGAGTGAGTCTGAGAAATGTATGGCCATACTATGATCAAAGGAGTTTTTATCTCTGTTATCAGGCTACTCAAGAATCGAGAAAGTAATGGTTAGGAACAAGAGGATGACATTATCCATGCCTTATCCTTGATCGATATATTGTGTGACAAAATGGACGTAACATGGTTGTATGACAGGTTGCATCGTGATAGCGATCCTCATATGAATTGGGTAGTCGTAATGTCTTGCTAGAGGCCGCTTGCGACTTTTGGGTTAGTATAGTTATTGGCCCACTGCCAACTTTATATGGGCCTACAGGGTTGCACACAAGAATGGCCCAACACGAGATAATGTTTAATTTAGGGTGGATGAATTTTATATTTATATATATATAATATAAAATTCATTAATAATATTATATAGATATATATTTTCGAAATATATATCTTATATATATATGTGTGTAACCCCCTGCCTTTAGCCACGTAATTATAATTCGATATCACATAATTAAATTGGTTTAGAGACCGTCGGATAGCTTAAACTCATTTCAAGTTCCTACACTATAGTAGGGTTTTCACCAAAAACTTTCAAAAACTCTTCTCTATACTAGTCTCAATTTCAAAATTCGAATATAATTACCTATGCAGTTAATTTACATTCACACACATCAGAGTGTATAACCAAATTTCCGACAACTCCCGGGTTCTATACATATACAATCTGAGGGTTTAAAAGTCTCAACTAGGGGATTACATAACCAAAATCAATAGTAATATTTACATCTCCAAAAATAAAAAGTAATCCCAAGTCCAAAATAGTTAACCAACAGCCTAACAACACACTCTACAAGATCCTAGCCGCTCCTGGTGGTTCGCTTCTCCTTGGAGCCACTTGCCCTGTCTGAAATGATAGTCAATAGAAAGAATGAGATTCAAAAGAATCTCTGTAGTAACAAACCACTCATACAGCGTATAAACACATAGCATATATGATCATGTTAAGCAGTATCACAATGTATCATGGCTTTCGCCACAAACAACAGCACTCATGGCTGTAAACTCTAAGCGTCAGCTTTCACTACGATCTAAATGTATTCATAAAGTATTCACTAGGTGTCAGCTTTCGCTGTGATCACAAAGCATCACAATGTCACAATGTCACAATGTATTCTCAATGCAAGACAAACATACATACAATGTTTCACACAAAGTATAAGAGAGGAGTCACTACCTGGTTCTTTCCGAACGTGCTCTGGCACGGGTCGTTCACGAACAGGGAAAATATCGAATCCTACAATTCCAAATGCACCATTTAGACACTTCCATAGTGTTTCTTGAGGTTATATGAGTCTATAATGAAAATTTACAAAAATGCCCTCGGGGACCCGGCCCAGGCCCGCCGTACCCGGTCCGGTTGCACTTTTCTCGAAATTCTAATCTGGGCTATCCTAACATATTTCCGCCCAAGGAATCCATTTTCAGACTCGGAATTATCAAATTCAATGTTAAATTACAAATTTACCCTTGGCAGCCCCACTTTAAAGGTTTTAGGGGCGTTTTCGTAATTATGCTTTTTCGGCCTTTTCCGAAAAAGTGACCAACTGTAACCCCACCTAATTTTCGCCCCTGAACTCAATGTAACCATCAAATCATTGAAAATCCAACTCTAAGACCCATTTCTAGGGCTTGCCAAAATTTATGAGTTCTCCGGGGAAAATCGGGGTTTTACGATTTCAGCTCCTTAAACGCTTTCCTTTCTACTCCTAACCACTTTATTAACCATTACATTAGGTTACAACTAACATTAAGACCCAATTTGGGCAGCATAACCCCTAGGCCACATCATTTCCAAACTTTAAAACCAATGGCAATCCGGCGAAATTTCACCGATTAAATTGCCCACAGCAGCCAGAATAAGCAATATACGAAAGTTTGGAAGTTACCTCAAGCTCCCACAAGCTTTTTCCAAATATGGCTGAACCCTAGCCTATTTGAACAATGAAATTCCTTGCTTCAAAACCTTAATTCACATAGAGGAATAGCTTAGGAGGAGGATTATACACATTAGGTACGAATTCACTGAAGAAATCGACCTACCTTGTGAGATTTCTCCTTCCTTCTCTCTATTTTTCTCCAAGCTCTCTCTCACATTTTTTCCTCTTGCTTCAGCTGGAAATGGCGTGAAATGGCTGAAGAAGATGAGCAATTTGATTAATAATCCATGCTGACATCATCTTTTAATGAGTTGATGTCATAATTCCTTATTTTCCCATTTTCGGATTTTCTGGCAGATTTTCTGCCCAAACTTTGAAAAATCATAACTAATTCTAGAAAAATAGAAATGAGGTGATCCCAAAGCCAAATAAAATTTTTTTAAGTCCTCTTCATAGGAAAAATATGGACCATTATTAGAAATCACCACACAAATACAGAATTACATAAAACTCAACACTGCTCCAAAACAGAGTCCAGTTTTGATCCCAAACTTTGGACAGACATATCTCCAAGTTTCCAAAACGAAATGGTACAAATTATATATCCATTTTGAATCTTGGGATGTGAACTTTAAGACTGGAAAGTTTCATAATTTTTAGACACCATTTGCCTATTTAAAAAGTCCACACAAATCGGCTGCCCTGTACAGAGAATAAATGGACAGAGTTTTCGACTTTTGCACAATTGTTCCCAATGGTTCCAATTTCACAATAAACACCCTCCCCACACGAATTTTCACAAGGAAGCCATTGAAATCATTAAAATATCCAAATTCTCATCACACATTCTCCAAAAGTGTTTATCCAACAATAATTACATCTACTTTTGAATTCATTAGTCCTTAATCACTTTTTGGGATATTACATTTCTCCCCCCGTAAAATAAATTTCGTCCTCGAAATTTGTCACACAACTTGAGCCATAAACTCTGGATAACGTCTTCGCATATCTGCTTCTACTTCCCAAGTTGCTTCCCTCTGAGTCATTCCCTTCCAGATCACCTTCACAAATGGAATGCTTCGGTGTCTGAGCCGTCGTTCTTCTCTATGAATGATCTGTTCTGGCTCTATCGCATATGTGAAGTTGTCTTGTAACTCAACTTCTTCATATTCAACAATATGAGATGGATCCAGTTGATACTTCTTCAGTTGGGAAACATGAAACACATCGTTGAGTCAGCTCAAGTTTGGGGGTAGGGCTACTCGATAAGCAACAGGTCCAATCCTTTCAAGGATTTCAAAAGGACCTATATACCTTGGGCTCAGCTTCTTTCGCTTGATAGCCCTCCCGATGCTAGTGACTGGTGATACTCTCAGAAATATGTGATCACCAACCTCAAATTCTAGAGGCCTTCTCCTTTTGTCAGCGTAACTTTTCTGTCGACTCTGCGCTGCAAGGAGCCTCTTACGAATTATCCGAATCTGTGCTGAGGTTTGATCAACCAAATCTGGCCCATAAAGCTTCCTTTCAGATAATTCATTCCAGCATAAAGGTGATTGACACCGTCTTCTATACAACGCTTCATACGGAGCCATTTGGATGCTCGCATGATAGCTATTGTTGTAAGCGAACTCAGCCAGTGGAAGGAAACGATCCCAACTTCCTTTAAAGTCGAGAACACAAGCTCACAACATATCTTCCAGCGTCTGAATTGTTCTCTCAGATTGTCCATCCGTTTGAGGATGATAAGCCGTACTGAATCTCAGTTGAGTACCTAAGGCTTCATGCAATGCTTTCCAAACTTCGAAGTAAATCGTGGATCTCGATCGGAAATGATGTTTTTCTGAACACCATGAAGTTTGACAATCTCTCGGATATAAATCTCCGCTTGTTTATCAGGAGAATAACCAGCATTGATTGGTATGAAGTGGGCTGACTTCGTTAACCGATCCACAATTACCCAGATCGCATCATAGTTTCTGATCCTGGGTAATCCCATAACCAAATCCATGGTCACGCTTTCCCATTTCCATTTTGGAATCTCAGGACTCTGAAGTAAACCAGGCGGTCTCTGGTGCTCGATTTTCACTTTCTGATAAGTGAGACACCTTGCAACATATTTGGTCACGTCACTCTTCAAACCCAGCCACCAATACACCGATTTCAGATTTTGATACATCTTGGTCATACCAGGATGAAGAGTATATCGGCTCTTGTGTGCCTCATCCAGAATCTTCTGCCTCAACTCTGCCTTAAGTGGAACGCAGACTCTTTTCTGGTAACGAACCAATCCACGAGGTGATATGTCGTAGCCTGAAACTTCTCCCTGTTCGATTCGAGTCAGATTGCGCTGTATCCAGTCATCTTGACTCTAAGCTTCTTCAATTTCCGCCCTTAGATCACTCTCCTCTTGAGAAACAGTGTAATTGGCACAGATGATCTAGTTTGTCAAATTTAAATCACGGAAATCTTCAATCAATTTCCTTTCTTGTATCATCATAGCTGCAACGAGCACAGTCTTTTGGCTAAGAGCATCAGCGACTACATTTGCCTTACCCGGATGATATTTTATTTCCAGGTCGTAGTCCTTAAGCAATTCCATCCAGCGGCGCTGTCTCATATTCAGTTCTTTTTGATCATACAGATATTTGAGACTCTTGTAGTCGCAGTACAATTCCACAGTCACACCATACAGGTAATGATGCCAAATCTTCAAAGCAAATACAATGGCCGTAAGCTCCAGATCATGAGTGGGATAGTTCAATTCATGAGGTCTGAGCTGTCGAGAGGCGTAGGCCACCACACGTCCCTGCTGCATAAGGACGCACCCTAATCCCTGCCCACTGGCATCAGAATGCACAACATATGTCAAACTGGGATCGGGTAAAATCAACACAGGTGCCGTAGTCAACCTCTCCTTCAGCTCCACAAAACAGTTTTCACATTTCTCATCCCACACAAACGGCTGATCCTTTCTCGTGAGCTTGGTCATCGGCAATGCCATACGGGAGAAATTCTGGATGAATCTCCTATAATAACCAGCAAGACCCAGAAAACTACGTACTTCCGCCACAGATTCTGGTCTCTTCCAGTCCAGTACTGCTTCTACTTTACTGTGATCCACAGAGACCCCTTCTCGCGAGATAACATGGCCTAGGAATTTTACTTCAGATAGCCAGAAGTCGCACTTACTTAATTTGGCATATAGTTGCTTCTCACGCAAGGTATTCAATACAACTCTGAAATGATGCTCATGCTTCTCCATACTCTTGGAATATATCAGAATGTCATCGATAAACACAACAACAAACTGATCCAGATATTGTCGAAAGATACGGTTCATGTAATCCATGAAAACCGCAGGCGCATTGGTTAGCCCAAATGGCATCACCAAGAACTCATAGTGACCGTACCTGGTCCGAAAAGCAGTCTTCGGAACATCTTCTGCTTTCACTGGTAGCTGATGATACCCTGACCTTAGATCAATCTTCGAAAATACACACGAACTGGATAGTTGATCTAAAAGGTCATCGATTCGGGGAAGAGGGTACTTGTTCTTAATAGTAACCTTGTTCAATTCTCTATAATCGATACACAATCGAAGGCTTCCATCTTTCTTCTTTACAAACAACACTGGAGCTCCCCAAGGCGACACATTGGGTCTAATAAACCCTTTTTCAAGCAAGTCTTCTATTTGTTTCTTTAACTCCACCATTTCATTTGGGGCCATACGGTATGGGGCCTTAGATATAGAACCAGCTCCAGGCACAATGTCAATGGGAAATTGAACTTCCCTTTCTGGAGGTAATCCACTAAGATCATCCGGAAATACCTCAGGGAATTCATTTACCACGGGTATACTACTCACAGGTTCACTAATCTCCCCTTGCACAGAGAAGAATACCTATACCCCTGGCAACCCTTTTCAAGATATTTTTCAGCTTTAGCCATAGAAAGGAAATTCATACTACTATTTACAACTTCGACCCTCTGAGAAGCAGGATATACTATCCTCCTGTTCCCACAATCAAGCATCACATTATTCGCCGTTAACCAATCAAAACCCAAAATGACTTCCAATTGGTAAAGCGGCAGACAAATCAAATCCACAGTAGATTGGTGCCCTTCTACAGTTATGATACAATTTACACAAGCTTCTGTAGTCAAGGCCTTAACACCCATCAGAGTTGACACTATCAGATCAAATGGTAATTTATGCACATGCAATCCCAGGCGCTTCACGCAATCATAGGCAATGAAGGAGTGACTTACACCTGAGTCAAACAGAACTTGCAATAAATAGCCACTAAGAAGAATTTTACCTTGTATCAACTTAGGAGATTTATGGGCCTCCTCGTAGGTCATAGCGAATACTCGGCCCTGAGTTTTTAGCCTCTGGTCTGGTCGTGGCTCTTTGCATTCAACAGCAGTATGCCCCACACGTTTACAATTAAAGCATATTATTCGACCCTCACAAGTCTTACTATGATGTGACTGATTACAACGAGGACAGATCCAAGGTGTAAAAGGAGTTCTCTGTTGATCACGGCTCCCAGACTGGTAGGGCTTTTTACCACTCCCAGATGAAGGTCCCTGTCCCTTTCGCTTCTGTGAAGTACCACTCTTACTGGGTTCACTGCGGTGCCCAGTAGCTGTAGTAGGATATACTTCTCTTAAGTTGTTCTTTGTAATCCTGCAATGTTCCACCGCTTTGTTGATCTTGGTGAACTGGTGAGTGACCAACCGTTTCCTCAACTCTCGCCTCAGGCCACGAATGAGCATATCTGAACTCCATTCTTCGTCATCCTTGTATCAGAGATAAGAGGAATATCGGGACAAACGGATGAAACGGGATAAATAATCATCAAAGCTCTCAGTGTCCCCTTGTCTAATGTTAAGGAATTTTGTCTCCTTCTCGAGCCGTACTAATTTGGGAAAGTATTTCTCATTGAATTCTTGCTGGAACAATTCCCAAGTCAATGGCACGTTTTTGCTGCGCAGTGTGAGAGAGATATTTCTCCACCAACGGTCCGCATCACCCTCGAGCTTGTAGACTGCCAAGCGTGCCTTTACCTCATCCGGACATCCAAGGACCTCAAATATCTTCTCGATACAGTTCAACCAATCTTCCGCCACTTGTGGATCAAACCTCCCTTTAAACACTGGAGGCAGATGTTTGCAAAATCTGGTAACCCAAAACTGAAGATCCTTACCCTCACTTACAGGTACTCCATAAGACTCTTGGTTTGGAATAGTGTGAGGTGGGGACTCCAGCGGTCGTGCTAACCCTTCAGCAGTGTCCTCATGTCGAGTTTCTTCTTGAGTTTCCTCTGGAGTGGACTAAACTGGACCTTCCTTGTTCTTCGCTTTCTCTGCTCTGAGCTCTTTTCTCAGCTCAGTTATCATATCTCTTTGATCCCGGATTAGACCCATCAGCTCTTGCATAAGATCTGGTGGATTATCATTGACAACCTCCACCTCTGGGTCTACACGCGGAATATTGGGGCGTCCTCTAGTTTTCTTCATTCTACAAACAACTTGCCCCATTAATTTAGCAGAGATAGTATGCACATATAGTCACAAAACTCATATATATATCCATGTCAATAAAACATACATGTGCATATACAACAATCATTCACAGATATCCCTACTACTATCTAAGGGATCTATCCTAGCTACCTCTACCCTTGCCAGGAACTACAGCTCTGATAGCAAAATGTAACCCCCTGCCTTTAGCCACGTAATTATAATTCGATATCACATAATTAAATTGGTTTAGAGACCGTCAGATAGCTTAAACTCATTTCAAGTTCCTACACTATAGTAGGGTTTTCACCAAAAACTTTCAAAAACTTTTCTCTATCCTTGTCTCAATTTCAAAATTCGAATATAATTACCTGTGCAGTTAATTTACATTCACACACATCAGAGTGTATAACCAAATTCCCGACAACTCTCGGGTTCTATACATATATAATCTGAGGGTTTAAAAGTCTCCACTAGGGAATTACATAACCAAAATCAACAGTAATATTTACATCTCCAAAAATAAACAGTAATCCCAAGTCCAAAATAGTTAACCAACAGCCTAACAACACACTCTACAAGATCCTAGCCGCTCTTAATGGTTCGCTTCTCCTTGGAGCCACTTGCCCTGTCTGAAATGATAGTCAATAGAAAGAATGAGATTCAAAAGAATCTCTATAGTAACAAACCACTCATACAGTGTATAAACACATAGCATATATGATCATGTTAAGCAGCATCACAATGTATCATGGCTTTCGCCACAAACAACAACACTCATGGCTGTAAACTCTAAGCATCAGCTTTCGCTGCGATCTCAATGTATTCACAAAGTATTCACTAGGCGTCAGCTTTCGCTGTGATCACAAAGCATCACAATGTCACAATGTCACAATGTATTCTCAATGCAAGACAAACATACATACAATGTTTCACACAAAGTATAAGAGAGGAGTCACTACCTGGTTCTTTCCGAACGTGCTCTGGCACGGGTCGTTCACGAATAGGGCAAATATCAAATCCTACAATTCCAAATGCACCATTTAGACACTTCCTTAGTGTTTCTTGAGGTTATATGAGTCTATAATGAAAATTTACAAAAATGCCCCCGGAAACCCCCCAGGCCCGCCGTACCCGGTCCGGTTGCACTTTTCCCGAAATTCTAATCTGGGCTATCCTAACATATTTCCACCCAAGGAATCCATTTTCGGACTCAAAATTATCAAATTCAATGTTAAATTACAAATTTACCCTTGGCAGCCCCACTTTAAGGGCCCGTTTGGTACGCTGGGATTGGGCTGTTGGAAATGGAAATGGAATTTAATTCCATGTCTTAAGTGCGTTTGGTACAATTGAAATGGTCATGGAAATCATTTCCATGTGGAATCCAAAACCCATCAATTCCACCAGATTGAATTCCATGAAAAAAGCAAAGATTTGTAATTCCACATGACAAATTCCTTCTTGCCCTTGAAAAAAACAAAGATGGTTTTGGCTCTGGATGATATTTTTAAAAAAAAAAAATTGTAGGACATTTTGGTCTTTTCACCTAAAAATCATATCTCATTTCCATGACATACCAAACATACTTTTAAACCTCATTTCCATTTCCATTTCCATATCCATTTCCATATCCATATCCATTTCCATTTCCATCAAAATTAATTCCATCGTACCAAACGGGCCCTTAGGGTTTTAGGGGCGTTTTCGTAATTATGCTTTTTCGGCCTTTTCCGAAAAAGAGGCCAACTATAACCCCACCTAATTTTCGCCCCTGAACTCAATGGAACCATCAAATCATTGAAAATCCAACTCTAAGACCCATTTCTAGGGCTTGCCAAAATTTATGAGTTCTCCGGGGAAAATCGGGGTTTTACGATTTCAGCTCCGTAAACGCGTTCCTTTCTACTCCTAACCACTTTATTAACCATTACATTAGGTTACAACTAACATTAAGACCCAATTTGGGCAGCATAACCCCTAGGCCACATCATTTCCAAACTTTAAAACCAATGGCAATCCGGCGAAATTTCACCGATTAAATTGCCCACAGCAGCCAGAATAAGCAATATACGAAAGTTTGGAAGTTACCTCAAGCTCCCACAAGCTTTTTCCAAATATGGCTGAACCCTAGCCTATTTGAACAATGAAATTCCTTGCTTCAAAACCTTAATTCACATAGAGGAATAGCTTAGGAGGAGGATTATACACATTAGGTACGAATTCACTGAAGAAATCGACCTACCTTGTGAGATTTCTCCTTCCTTCTCTCTATTTTTCTCCAAGCTCTCTCTCACGTTTTTTCCTCTTGCTTCAGCTGGAAATGGCGTGAAATGGCTGAAGAAGATGAGCAATTTGATTAATAATCCATGCTGACATCATCTTTTAATGAGTTGATGTCATAATTCCTTATTTTCCCATTTTCGGATTTTCTGGCAGATTTTCTGCCCAAACTTTGGAAAGTCATAACTAATTCTAGAAAAATAGAAATGAGGTGATCCCAAAGCCAAATAAAATTTTTTTATGTCCTCTTCATAGGAAAAATATGGACCATTATTAGAAATCACCACACAAATACAGAATTACATAAAACTCAACACTGCTCCAAAACAGAGTCCAGTTTTGATCCCAAACTTTGGACAGACATATCTCCAATTTCCCAAAACGAAATGGTACAAATTATATGTCCATTTTGAATCTTGGGATGTGAACTTTAAGACTGGAAAGTTTCATAATTTTTAGACACCATTTGCCTATTTAAAACGTCCACACAAATCGGCTGCCCTGTACAGAGAATAAATGGACAGAGTTTTCAACTTTTGCACAATTGTTCCCAATGGTTCCAATTTCACAATAAACACCCTCCCCACACGAATTTTCACAAGGAAGCCATTGGAATCATTAAAATATCCAAATTCTCATCACACATTCTCCAAAAGTGTTTATTCAACAATAATTACATCTACTTTTGAATTCATTAGTCCTTAATCACTTTTTGGGATAGTACAATGTGTATATATGTTATATGATATTATTATATTTAATAATATTATATAGATATATATAATTTCGAAATATATATCTTATATATATATATATGTATATATATTATATGATATTATTATATTGTGTTAGTTTTAAATTTAATTTATTAAGATATATTAGATTTAATAACTAACATGATAGAGATATAGTATCTCAGATTTAATTTATGAAGATAAATTAAATCTAATGGCTCTTTATTTGGATTAAATAAATAGGTTAAATTAAAACTGTTGGACAGATTTAATTTAAATTGAATTTATTTAATTAGCTCATCAAGATAATTAATTGTTAAATAATTTTGAAATTAATGATGATTAATTTTGAAATTTGAAAATAGCCCTCATAGGTTATAAACTTGATAGAGCAGATATATTGATACACACATGAGAATTGAGAGCCGCAAATGAAACCCTAAGAGACACTAGAGGCGCTAGCACGCAGTCTCGGTTGGAGAGCATTCATGTGGATACCGGTAGAGGGAACGGACCTGATGTGTTGGCTCCTAGAGATCGTGAAAACTCTGAATCATCAAAAAGGTATGAATCCTTCCAACTTGGTATAAACGCCGTTGATAGATCCTCGATTAGGATCAGTGAAAATTTTTAAAATTCTTCCGCTGTGCCTACTGATCCTAACAAAAGTCATATTGTTAATGTATGTTAATGTTAATATAGAGACAGGTGTTGTTTTGAACCTCCAACTGGTTAATTTTACACTTTTCGTAGGGCATGTCTTGGATTGTTAAATAGGAACTTGTCAGAAAAGGAAGTCATGTCGTTATTGTAGAATATGGTGTTGTTAATATCGAAATATGTTTTGTTAGTGTGCCTCTAATAGGCTAATTTTTAACTTTTTATGTGTATGTCTTGGATTGTAAGATAGGAAGTTATCTAACAAGAAAGTCACGTCGTTATATTAGAATATGGTGGTGTTAATAGAGAAACATGTCGTTTTATTGACCCTTTAACTTGTGAATTCCACACTTTTAGTAGGGCATATATTGGATTTTTATATAGGAAGTTGTGAAACATGAAAGTCATATCATTAATGTAGAAAATGAATTTAATGTAGAGACAGGTGTTGTTATGGCCCCTCAACCTAGTTAATTTAACACTTTTCACATGGTATGTCTTGTCAGATGGGAAGTTGTTAAACAAGAAAGTCATGTAGTTAATATTGAATTTGGTATTGTTAACATAGAGACTGGTGTGTTGTTATTGGGACTCCAACTGGTTAATTTCATACTTTTCACTAGGCATATATTGGATTGTCAGAAAGGAACTTGTCAAAACAAAAGTCATGTCGTTAATGTACAATATTGTGTTGTTAATTTAGAGACAGTTGTTGTTATTTGCCCTCAAATTGGTAATTTCACCATTTTCGCATCTGAAGTTGTGAAACAAGAAAGTCATATTGTTAATATAGAATATGGTGTTGGTATTTGCAACTTTTTGGTGGGCATGTCTTGGATTGTTAAATAGGAAGTTGTCATACAAGAATGTCATGTTGTTTATGTAGAATATGAGATTGTTAATATAGAGATAGGATGTTATTGGCCCTCCCATTAGTTAATTTCACACTTTTTGTAAGGCATGTCTTGGATTGTCAGATAGGAAGTTGTCAAAATAGAAGGTTATGTCATTAACGTAAAAGTTGGTATTGTTAATATAGAGACATGTCTTGTTATTGGTAATCCAAGTGGTTAATTTCATACTTTTCGTAGGGCATGTCTTGGATTATAGGATAGGAACTTCTAAAACAAGAAAGTTATGTTGTTAATGTAGAATATGGTGCGGTTAACATGGACACAGGTGTTGTTATTTTGCCTCAACCTTGTTAATTTACCACATTTCACTTGGCAAGCCTTTGATTGTTGGATAGGAAGTTGTGAAACAAGAAAGTCTTGTCATTAATGTAGAATATGGTGATAGGTGTTGTTATTGGCCCTCCAACTGGTTAATTTCATACTTTGTATTGTGCATATCTAAGATTGACGCATAGGAAGTTGTCAAACAAGAAAGTCATGTCATTCACGTAGAATATGTTGTTGTTAGTATAGAGACAAGTGTTGTTGTTGGACCACCAACTGGTTAATTTCACACCTTTCGCTATACATGTCTTGGATTGTCAGATAGGATGCTGTCAGAAATGAAAGTCATGTCATTAATGTAGAATATGGTGCTATTAATATATAGAGATAAGTGTTGTTATTGTCCCTCCAATAGGTTAGTTTCACCCATTTCACTGGGCATGTCTTGGATTCTATGATAGGAGATTGTCAGATAAGAAAGTCATGTTGTTAATGTAGAATATAGTGGTGTTAATATAAAGACAGGTGGTTTTATTGACATTCAAACTTTGTTAATTTCACACTTTTCATTGGGCATGTCTTAGATTTTCATATAGGAAGTTCTAAAATAGGAAAGTCATGCCGTTAATGTAGAAAATGGTGTTTTAATGGCCCTCAGCCTGGTTCATTTAACACTTTTTGCAGGGCATCTCTTGGATTGTCTAATAAGAAGTTGTCAAAAAAGAAAGTCATGGTATTGATGTACAACATGGAGTTGTTAAGATAGAGACAAGTCTTTTTATTTGCCATCCAGATGGTTAGTTTCACACTTTTTGCTGGGCATGGCTTGGATTGTCAAATACGAAGCTGTCAAACAAGAAAGTCATGTCGTTAAAGTATAATATAAAGCTTTTAACATGGACATAGGTGTTGTTATTTGCCCTCAATATAGATCATATAACTCATTTCACTTGGCATGCCTTTAATTCTCGGATAGGAAGTTGTGAAACAAGAAAGTCATGTAGTTAATGTAGAATATGGTTTTGTTAATATAGAGATAGGTGTTGTTATTGGCCTCTGAGCTAGTTAATTACACATTTTGCATTGGGCATATATGGGAATGTCATATAGGAAGTTGTCAAACAAGAAAGTCATGTCTTTAATGTAGAATATGTGGTTATTAAAATAGAGACAGGTGTTGTTGTTGGACCTCAAACTAGTTAATTTCACACCTTTTGCTAGGCATATGTTGAATTTTTAGATAGGAAGTTGTCAGAAAAGCAAGAATGTCGTTAATGTAGAATATGTTGTTGTTAATATAGAGATAGGTGTTCTTGTTAGCCCTCAAGCGATTTAATTTCACCCTTTTTGCTGAGCATATATGGGATTGTTACATAGGAAGTTGTGAAACAAGAAAGTCATATTGTTCATGTAGAAGATGGTGTTGCTAATATAGAGACTGGTGTTGTTCTTAGACCTCCAACTGGTTAATTTCACACTTTTCATTAGGTGTGTCTTTGATTGTCAGATAGGAAGTTGTCAAAATAAAAAGTCACGTCGTTAACATAGAATTTGGTGTTGTTAATAGAGAGACAGGTCTTGTTATTGGCCCTCCAACTAGTTAATTTCAAACTTTTTGTAGTGCATGTCTGGGATTGTCGAATAGAAGTTGTCCAATAAGAAAGTCATGTTGTTAATGTAGAATCTGGTGTTGTTAATATAGATACTAGTCTTGTTATTTACCCTCCAACTGGTTAATTTCACAATTTTTATTAGGCTTGTCTTAGATTGTTAGAAAGGAAGTTGTTAATCAAGAAAGTCATCACGTTAAAGTATAATATAGTGCCTATTAAGATAGACACAAGTGTTGTTATTAGTCCTCGATCAACCCTATTAATATAACACATTTCACTTGGCATGCCTTTGATTGTCAGATAGGAAGTTGTGACACAAGAAAGTCATGATGTTAATGTAGAATATGGTGTTTTTAATAAAGAGACAGATGTTGTTATTGGCCCTCCAACTAATTAATTTCACACCTTTCGCTAGGCATATCTGGGATTGTTACAAAAGAAGTTGTCAAAAAAGAAATTCATATTGTTAATGTGGAATATGTCATTGTTATAATACAGAAAAGTGTTGTTATTGGACCTCCAATAGGTTAATTTCACACATTTCACTAGGCATATGTTGAATTGTCAAATAGAAAGTTGTCAGAAAAGAGAGTTATGTCGGTAATGTGGAATATGTTGTTGTTAATATAGAGATAGGTGTTCTTGTTAGCTCTCAAATGGGTTAATTTCACCCTTTTCGCTAGGCATATCTTGGATTGTTACATAAGATGTTGTGAATGAAGAAAGTTATGTTGTTAATGTAGAATATGGTATTGCTGATATAAAGACTGGTATTGTTTTTAGACTTCCAACTAACTAAATTCTCAGTTTATGTTGGACGTGTCTTGGATTATCTGATAGGGAGTTGCCAAACATGAATGTCATGGTGTTAATATAGAATATAAATTGTTAATAGAGAGAAAGTGTTGTTATTGGCCCTTCAACTAGTTAATTTCTCACTATTTGTCGGGCATGTCTTGGATTGTCAATATGAAGTTGTCAAAATAAAAAGTCATGTTGTTAACTTCGAATTTTGTGTTGTTAATAAAGAGATAGGCCTTGTTATTGGGCCCCCTAACTAGCTAATTTCACACTTTTCACAGGGAATGTCATGGATTGTCAGATAGAAAGTTGTTTAACAAGAAAGTCATCTTGTTAATGTACAGTATGGTGTTGTTAATATAGACACAGTTATTGTTATCCGCCCTCCAACTGGTTAATTTCACAATTTTCATTGGGCATGCCTTAGATTGTCATATAGGATGTTGTCAATCAAGAAAGCCATCTCATTCAAGTATAATATGGTGCTGTTAGAATAGACATTAGTGTTATTATTGGACCTTAACCTGGTTAATTTAACACATTTCACTTGGCATGCCTTTGATTGTCAAATAAAACGTTGTCAAACAAGAAAGTCATGTTGTTATTGTAGAATGTGGTGTTTTTAATAGAGAGACATGTATTGTTATTGGCCTTCTAATTGGTTAATTTCACACTTTTTTGCTTGGCATATCTGGGATTGTCACATAGGAAGTTATTAAATTAGAAAGTCATGTCGTTAATGTAGAATATGTTATTGTTAATATAGAGATAGGTGTTGTTATTAGACCTCCAACTAGTTAATTTCACACTTTGGACTGGGCATATTTGGGATTGTCACATAGGAAGTTGTCAAACAAGAAAGTCATGTCGTTAATGTAGACTATGTTGTTGTTAAAATAGAAACACGTGTTGTTATTGGACCTCCAACTAGTTACTTTCACACTTTTTGCTATGCATATGTTGAATTGTCAGATAGAAAGTTGTTGGAAAAGAAAGCCATGTCATTAATGTAGAATATGTTGTTGTTGATATAAAGATAGGTGTTCTTATTAGCCTTCAAACGGGTTAATTTCACCCTTTTCACTGGGCATATATGGAATTTTTAGTGTAAAGTATGTTGTTGTTAATATAGACACAGGTCATATGATTCACCCTCCAACTAGTGTATTCCACAATTTTCATTGGGCATGGCTTCGATTGTCAGATAGGAAGTTATCAATCAAGAAAGTCATTCCGTTAAAGTATAATATGTTATTATTAACATAGACACTGATGTTGTTATTGGCCCACAACCTAGTTAATTTAACACATTTCACTTGGCATGCATTTGATTGCCGAATAGAAAGTTGTGAGACAAGAAAGTCATGTTGTTATTGTAGAATATGATGTTTTTAAAAGAGAGACAGATATTGTTATTAGCCCTCTAACTGTTAATTTTCACACTTTTTGTTGGGCATATCTGGGATTGTCACATAGGAAGTTGTTAAACGAGAAAGTCATATCGTACATGTAGAATATATTGTTGTTAATATATAGACAGGTGTTGTTATTAGACCTCCAACTAGTTAATTTCACACTTTAGGCTAGGCATATATAGGATTCTCATATAGGAAGTTGTCAAACAAGAAAGTCATGTCGTTAATGTAGAATATGCTGTTGTTAAAATACAAACATGTGTTTTTTATTAGACCTCCAACTAGTTAATTTCATACTTTTAGCTATGCATATGTTGAATTGTCAAATAGAAAGTTGTTGGAAAAGAAAGTCATGTCATTAATGTAGAATATGTTGTTGTTAATATAGAGATAGGTGTTCTTATTAGCCCTCAAATGGGTTAATTTCACCCTTTTCAATGGCATATCTGGGATTGTTGCATAGGAAGTTGTGAGACAAGAAAGTCGTGTGATTAATGTAGAATATGGTGTTATTGGTATAGAGACTGGTCTTGTTATTGGAACTCCAACTGCTTAATTTCACACTTTTTGTTGGATGTGTCTTGGATTGTCTAATAGGGAGTTGCCAAACAAGAATTTCATGTTGTTAATGTAGAATATGAGATTGTTAATAGATAGACAGTGTTGTTATTAGCCCTCAAACTAGTTAATTTCATTCTATTCACTGGGTATGTCTTGGATTGTCATATAGGAAGTTGTTGAAATAAAAAGTCATGTTGTTAACATCAAATTTGTCATTGTTAATAGAGAGACATGTCTTGTTATTGGCTCCCCAACTGGCTAATTTCACACTTTTCACAGGGCATGTCATGGATTGTCGGATAGAAAGTTGTCCAATAATAAAGTCATCTTGTTAATGTACAGTATAGATATAGGTCTTGTTATTCACCCTCCGACTAGTTATTTTAACAATTTTTGAAGGGCATGTCTTAGATTGTCATATAGGATGTTGTCCATAAAGAAAGTCATCTCATTAAAGTATAATATGGTGCTGTTAACATAGACACTGGTGTTGTTATTGGCCCTTAACGAGGTTAATTTAACACATTTCACTTGGCATGCCTTTGATCGTCAGAAAGGAAGTTGTGAAACAAGAAAGTCATATTGTTAATGTGGAATATGGTGTTTTTAAAAGAGAGACAGGTGTTGTTTTTGGCCCTCCAACTGGTAATTTAACACTTTTTGTTGGGCATATCTAGGATTGTCATATAGGAAGTTGTCAAACAAGAAAGTCATGTGTTTAATATAGAATAAGTAGTTGTTAAAATATAGATAGGTGTTGTTATTGGACCTCCAACTAGTTAATTTCACAATTTTTACTGGGCATATATAAATTGTTAGATAGAAATTTGTTAGAAAAGAAAGTCATGTCGTTAATGTAGAATATGTTATTGTTAATATAAAGACAGTTGTTCTTATTGGCCCTCAAACGGGTTAATTTCACCATTTTTCGCTGGGCATATCTGGGATTGTTATGTAGGAAGTTGTGAAACAAGAATGTAATGTTGTTCATGCAGAATATGGTGTTGTTGATATTGAGACTAGTGTTGTTATTGGACCTCTAACCGATTAATTTCACACTTTTCATTGGACATGTCTTGGATTGTCTGATAGGGAGTTGTCAAACAAAAATGTCATGTTTTAATGTTGAATATGGGGTTGTTAACAAATAGATAGTGTTGTTATTGGCCCTCCAATTGGTTAATTTCACACAATTCACTGGGCATTTCTTGGATTGTAGATAGGAAGTTGTCAAAATAAAAAGTCATGTCGTTAACTTGGAATTTGGTGTTGTTAATAGAGAGATAGGTTTTGTTATTGGTCCCCCCAACTGGCGAGTTTCACACTTTTCATAGGGCATGTCATGGACACAGGTCTTGTTATTCACCCTCTAACTACGTTCTTTCATAATTTTTGTTGGGCATGTCTTAGATTGTTACATAGGAAGTTATCAATCAGTAAAGTCATCCTATTAAAGTATAATATGGTGATGTTAACATAGACACTGGTGTTGTTATTGGTCCCCTAGTTAATTTAAAACATTTCACTTGGCTCGCCTTTGATTGTGTGATAGCAAGTTGTGAAACAAGAAAGTCATATTTTTAAAGTAGAATTTGGTGTTTTTAATATAGAGACAAGTATTGTTATTGGCCTTCTAACTGGTTAATTTCACACTTTTCGCTTGGCATATCTGGGATTGTCACATAGAAAGTTGTTAAACAAGAAAGTCATGTCATTAATGGAGAATATGTTGTTCTTAATATAGAGATCAGTGTTGTTATTATACCTCTAACTAGTTAATTTCACACATTGCGCTGGGCATATATGGGATTGTCACATAGGAAGTTGTCAAACAAGAAAGCCATGGCGTTAATGTAGAATATGTTGTTAAAATAAAGACAGGTGTTGTTATTAGACCTCCAACTAACTAATTTCATAATATTTGCTATGCATATGTTGAATTGTCAGATAGAAAGTTGGTAGAAAAGAAAGTCATGTCATTAGTGTAGAATATGCTGTTATTAATATAGGGATAAGTGTTCTTATTGGCCCTTAAATGGGTTAATTTCACCCTTTTTGCTTGGCATATATGGGATTGTTTCATAGGAAGTTGTGACAAAAGAAAGTCATGTCATTCATGTAGAATATAGTGTTATTGATATAGAGACTGGTGTTATTATTAGAACTCCAACTGATTAATTTCACATATTTAATTGAAATTTCTTAAATTGTCTTATAGGCTGTTGTCAAACAAGAATGTCATGTTGTTAATGTTGAATATGTGATTGTTCATAGAGCGACAGTATTGTTATTGGCCCTCAAACTGGTTAATTTCACACTATTCGCTAAGCATGTATTGGATTGTCAGATAGGAAGTTGTGAAAATAATAAGTCATGTCGTTAACATCTAATTTAGTGTTGTTAATAGAGAGATAGGTCTTATTATTGGCCCCCCAACTGGTTAATTTCACACTTTTTGTTGGGCATATATTGAATTGTTTGATAGAAAGTTGTTAGAGAAGAAAGTAACATCGTTAACGTAGAATATGTTTTTGTTAATTTAGAGACAGTTATTCTTATTGGCCCTCAAACAGGTTAATTTCATCCTTTTTACTGGGCATAACTGGGATTGTTACATAAGAAGTTGTGAAACAAGAAAGTCGTGTTGTTCTTATAGAATATGGTGTTGTGGATATTGAGACTGGTGTTGTTATTGGACCTCCAACGGTTTAATTTCACACTTTTCATTAGACGTGTCTTGAATTGTCTGTTAGGAATTTGTCAAACAAGAATGTCATGTTGTTAATGTAGAATATGGGATTGTTAATAGATATACAATGTTGTTATTGGCCTTGCAACTAGTTAATTTCACACTATTAGCTGGGATGTCCTGGATTTTCATATAGGAAGTTGTCAAAATTAAAAGTTATGTCGTTAACATCGAATTTGTTGTTGTTAATAGAGAGACAAATCTTGTTATTGGCCCTCCAACTAGCCAATTTCACACTTTTCACAGGGCATGTCATAGATTGTCAAATAGAAAGCTATCCAACAAGAAAGTCATGCTTTTTATGCAGACTATGGTGTTGTTAATATAGACACTAGTCTTGTTATTCGCCCTCCAACAGGTTTATTTCATAATTTTTGTTGGGTATCTCTCATATTGTCTGATAGGAAGTTATGAATCAAGAAAGTTATCCCATTAAAATATACTATGGAGCTATTAACGTAGACACAGGTGTTGTTTTTGGCTATCTACCTTCTTAATTTAACACATTTCACTTGGCATGCCTTTCATTGTCGAATAAGGAATTTTGACCAAGGAAGTCATGTCGTTAATGTAGAATAAGGTGTTTTTAATAGAGAAACAGGTATTGTTATTATCCCTTCAACTAGTTAATTTCACACTTTTCGCTAGGCATATTGGGGAATGTCACATAGGAAGTTGTCAAACATAAAAGTAATGTCATAAATGTAGAATATGTTGTTGTTAATATAGAGACAGGTTTTTTTATTAGAACTCCGACTAGTTAATTTCACAAATTGCACTGGGCATATATAGAATTGTCACATAAGAAGTTGTGAAATAAGAAAGTCATATTGTTAATATAGAATATAGTGCTACTAATATAAAGATAAGTGTTCTTATTGGCCCTCAAACTAGTGAATTTTACAATTTTAGCTTTGCATTTATGGGATTGCAACATAAGAAATTGTTAAACAAGAAAGTCATGTTGTTCACGTAGAATATGGAGTAGTTAATATATGGAACTATGTTGTTATTAGACCTCCAACTACTTAATTTCACAATTTTCATTAGGTTGTTCTTAGATTTTCAGATCTGAAGTTGACGATAAAGAAAGTCATCTCGTTAAAGTATAATATAGTGCTGTTAACATAGAGATAGGTGTTGTTATTAGACCTCCATCTAGTGCATTTCACACTTCTCACTGGGCACATGTTGAAATGTCTGATAGGAAGTTATCAGAACAAAAAATAATGTCACTAATGTAGAATATGATGTTGTTAATATAGAGATAGGTGTTCTTATTGGACCTCAAATAGATGAATTTCACTCTTTTCGCTGGGCATATCTGGGATTGCCGCATAGAAAGTTGTGAAACAAGTAAGTCATGTCGTTCATGTAAAATATAGTGTTGTTAATATAGTGAATTGTGTTGTTATTGGACCTTCAATTAGTTAATTTCACACTCTTCATAGGGCATATATTGATTTTCCTGATAGGAAGTTGTCAGAAAGGAAAGTCATGTTGTTAATGTAGATTATGGTATTGTTACTATAGAAACTAGTGTTGTTTTTGTCCCCCTAACTAGTTAATTTCACACTCTTTGTTAGGTGTGTCTTGGATTGTTTGATAGGAAGTTGTCAAATAAGAATGTCATGTTGTTAATGTAGAATATAGGATTGTTAATATAAAGACAATGTTGTTTTTGGCGATCCAACTTCTTAATTTCACACTTTTTGCTGGGCATGTCTTGGAATGTCATATAGCAAGTTGTCAGAATAAAAAGTCATGTCGTTAACGTAGAATTTGGTGTTGTTAATAAAGAAATAGGTCTTGTTATTAGCCTTCTAACTGGTTAATTTTGCACTTTTCGTAGGGCATGTCATGGATTGTCTGATAGGAAATTGTCTGACAAGAAAGTCATTTTGTTAATGTCGAATATGGTGTTGCTAATATAGACACTAGAGTCGGTAAAACGGATCCAACCCGCAGGCCCGCGGGTTGGGACAGGGTTAGGGTTGGCAAAATGCCAACCCGCGAAAGTGCGGGCCGCATGGGCCCAACCCTATTTTGATACTTCCCAATTCAAAGAGAAAAAATCTTAGCATCTTCCCTTCTTTTTTAAACAAAATTATTATATTTTGGTTGTTTGAGGATGAGTTTATATTTTGCTTATAAACTCTAAAAAATTTAATAATTTTATCTCTTAAATTGTGAATTATGTTTTTAAATTTTTATAAGAGAAATGATTGATGCTAGAAAAATAAATTTAATAATTCATATATGTGTGTCTCGTATTTTCAACTACCTTTAAAAAATAGGATCTTTTTTTTAAAAAAAAATATGCGGGCCGGAGGGCTGGCCTGCAACCCACATACTGCGGGCTGGCTCGTTTTGCTAGCTCTAATAGACACTGGTCTTGTTATTCGCCTTCCAACTGGTTAATTTCACAAGTTTCATTTGGCATTTCTAGGATTGTCAGATTGGAAGTTGTCGATCAAGAAAGTCATCTCATTAAAGTACAATATGATGCTGTTAACGTAGACATAGGTGTTGTTATTGGCCCTCAACCTGGTTAATTTAACACATTTCACTTGGCATGGTATAGAAGCTATGAAACAAGAAAATCATGTTGTTAATGTAGAATATGGTGTTGTTAAATAAAGGCAAGTGTTCTTATTGGCCCTCAAACAGGTGAATTTCACCCTTTTTATTGGGCATATATGGGATTGCCATATAGGAAGTTGTGAAACAAGAAAGTCATGTTGTTTATGTAGAATATGGTGTTGTTAGTATATAGACTTGTGTTGTTATTGGACCTCCAAAAGGCTAATTTCACAATTTTCATTGGGCATGTCTTAGATTGTCAGATAGGAAGTTGTCAATTAAGAAAGTTATATCATTAGAGTATAATATAGTGCTACTAACATAAATACAGTTGTTATTATGGGTCCTCCAATTATTAATTTCACACTTTTTGCTACGTATATGTTGAATTATCAGATTGGAAGTTGTCAGAAAAGAAAGTCATGTTGATAATGTAGAATATGGTGTTGTTAATATAGAGACATATTGTTATTGGCCCTCTAACTAGTTAATTTCACACTTTGCACTGGGCATATCTAGTATTGTCATATAGGAAGTTGTCGAACAAGAAAGTCACGTCGTTAATGCAGAATATGTTATTGCTAAAATACAGACATGTGTTCTTATTGGATCTCCAATAGGTTAATTTCACACCTTTAGCTGGGCATATGTTGAATTGTCAGATGGAATTTGTCAACATAAAAAGTCATGTCTTTAATATAGAATTTGGTGTTGTTAAGAGAGAAACATGTCTTGTTATTGGCCCTTCAATTGGTTAAGTTCACACTTTTCACTCAGCATATCTTGGATTGTCAGATAGGAAGTTGTCCAACAAAAAAGTCATGTTGTGAATGTAGAATATGGTGTTGTTAATATAAGTACTGGTCTTGTTATTCACCCTTTAAATGGTTAACTTCACAATTTTCATTGGGCATGTCTTACATTGTCAGATAGGAAGTTGTCAATCAATAAAGTCACATCTTAGATAGGAAGTTATCAATCAGGAAAGTTATGTCATTAAAGTATAATATAGTATTGCTAAAATAGAGACATGTATTGTTATTAGACCTAAAACTAGTTAATTTCACGTATTTTGATTGGCATATATTGATTTGTCTGATAAGAAGTTGTCAGAAAAGAAAGGCATGCTATTAATGTAGATTATGGTATTGTTACTATAGAGACTGGTGTTGTTACTGGCCCTCTAACTAGTTAATTTTACACTTTGCACTAGGCATATCTTAGATTGTCACATCAAAAGTTGTCGAACTAAAAAGTCATGTCGTTAATATATAATATGATGTTGTTAATATAAAGAGAGGTGTTCTTACTGGCCTACAAATGGGTTAATTTCACCCTTTTAGCTGGGCATATCTTGTATTGTTACATAGGGAGTTCTGAAACAGGAAAGTAACGTCGTTGATGTAGATTATGGTGTTGTTAATATAGAGATTTGTGTTGTTATTGGAACTCTAACTGGTTAATTCACACTCTTCGTTGGGTATTTCTTGGATTGTCTGATAGGAAGTTGTCAAACAGGAATGTCATGTTGTTAATGTAGAATATTGGACTGTTAATATAGAGACAATTTTGTTTTTGGACCTCCAACTGGTTAATTTCACACATTTTGCTGGGCATGTCTTGGATTGTCAGATAGGAAGTTGTTAAAATAAAAATTCATGTCATTAACGTAAAGTTTGGTGTTGTTAATAGAGAGACAGACCTTATAAGTGGCCCTCCAACTGTTTAATTTCACACTTTTCACAGGGCATGTTTGGATTTTCAGATATGAAGTTGTCCAACAAGAAAAGCATGTTGTTAATGTTGAATATGGTGTTGTTAAGATAGACACTGGTCTTGTTATTCACCCTCTAACTAGTTAATTTCACAATTTTCATTAGTCATGTCTTAGATTGTCAGATAGGAAGTTGTCGATCAAGAAAGTCATCTCTTTAAAGTGTAATATGGTGCAGTTAACATAGACACAGGTGTTGTTATTGGCCCCCAACTTTGTTAATTTATCACATTTCACTTGGCAAGCCTTTGATTGTCAGATAGGAAGTTGTGAAATAAGAATGTCATGTTGTTATTGTAAAATATGGTTGTAATAGCCCAAAATGTAGTCAAGGGCTAAATGTACAGAATAGAGGGTGGGATTAATGACAAAGTTACCTGAAAAATTTTGTTAAGACTTTAGTTCCGATTAAATTATGATAACAACTTAGTCTTTTCGCCTAAAGTCAAAAATGACTAAAGGACTAATTTAAACATAAGAAGAAGGAGAAACTGGTATATGGAAGAGAAATATGAGGAAAATATTTATTTGGCCATAATATGAGACACATGGAAGCATTTTTGGCCAAGTAAAAAAGGATGACGACTTTAGTCAAGTTTCTCATGCAAAAATTGGCAATTAAATACTATATTGCAAGTTGATATCTTATAAGATCATCATCTACTTCAAAGGGCCATGAATGATGTATGACAAGAGGAAAAAGCAAGAGAAAATACATATTGGCTATTAAATAAGACATACGGAAGGAATTTGACCAAGTTATAAAAAGATGAAGACTTGATCAACAATCTCATGCTAATTAGTGAATTAATTTTATTATTCAAGGTGATATTACAAAAGATCATCATCTCTTTTCCTAGGCTCCATTTTCATATAACATGAGGCAAGAAAGAGAAACAATTATATGACCAATTAAAAGGTGAAGATCTGGTCAACAATTTCAACTAAAAAGTAACATATGTGATTAGGTAAACTAAAATAGTTGAAGAAGGCTTCCTTTAGCCCCTTTTGGTAATTTTTTTTGTCAACAATTGAAGGCCAAATAAAAGATGATAACTTGAATGAAAAGGGCTATATATTCATATGGAATCAAGAAAGAAAGTAAAAAGATAATGTAAAGGTTTATTGGCACATGTCTCTCTAAGAGCATCATTCCTATGATTTTTATTTCTTGAAAGGAGGAGTTTTGAGCCATCTTGTAAGAGAAAAAATTGAAGAACTAAAGAAAGAACCTAAGGAGAAGCAAGAGGTGAGTATTAGCTTCAATTTAAGCTAAGGGTTGTGTAGGTTGAATGAGTATTTTGAAATATGTAATTCTGACCTTATTTTGTCCAAGTAAGGGTTTAGAGAAGTCATGGTGTTTTGGTTATGTATTTGGTGTTTTGTGATCATTAGAAACCATATGACACAAGTTTGATGCTCAATCTGGGAGTTTGGTAATTTCTATAATTTTGTTGATTTTTCTGCCAAACATGATGTAGGGAATAAGTGAGAATTTGTTCATTTTGATATTACCATTATGTTCTAAATGAAAAATTGTGTAGATATTGTTAGTGCAAGCTTTTTACCCAAGAGGGGGGTGAATTAGGTGATAATAAAAATTTATGGTAAGACAAATAAAACTGAACACCAATAAGGAGAAGATTAAAGTGTTAGGAAAATTTCACGGAGGTATACGCCAAGAGTTATACTGGTTCGGTCTAATTCACAATGACCTACGTCTAGTTCATAGACACAATCTGTGCCTTCACTATACTTTCCAAGATTCGATGGGTTCTTGGCACCTCGTACACAGTGATCTATTCCTCACTTTGAATAATCGCTCCCCCTTACACCACGTAAATTGATGCCCAACTTAAGGTCCCACAATCTTAAGATATCCCTCAAACAAGTGTATTAAATCAATGAATGTTCTCTCTTATAGAGTTGGTAATGTAAACACTGAAGCGTATTAAAACAAAAGAGTAAGAGCTCAGAAAATGAATATTCGTCAGTTCGGTAGTTCAGCATCTTAACTCTTGATTTGAATGCTTTTGCTATTTGTAGTTGGAGATATTTTAATGACTGTTGGAGGCATTCTGTTTTCCTGTTACTCACTGAGCATTACTTGGAACATTCTTTATGTTATTTGGATATAGCCGTTGAGGTCAATGCGTTGTTAGAGACTCAGAGTGCATTTAATGTCTCTGACATAATATATCTGCTTTTCTTGGAATTAAGATATCTAAAGTGTTAAACTCCTTAAAAAACTTGCTTTGAGAACGTTAATCATGAGAGAAAATGATAATGAACAAGATTAATGAAAATACACAATGATCTTGAGAAATTGTAGACTTAGATTAGATACTCTGTTTTATATGAAGAATAAGTATTCGAATACTATCATAATTATCAGGATAATTTGACTCTTTTCAGATAACACATTATTCGAATACCTTCTTCTTTATTCGGATAATATTTGAAATTTTACACTAAGACTATTCGAATAGTTGAAATACCTATTCGAATAGTGATCTCTTGAATATAAGAAGGATTATCCTGATGCTTTAGCGATTATTCTGATAATGATTATACTATTCGAATAGTTATACTATTATCCGGATAATGCATTTGAAACTCACTTTGGGAAATATAAGCATTAATTTTATAACGTGCAAGCTATTCGAATACTTTTAGTTTAGAAAAACTTTCAACTGTTATATTAGTTCACACTATTCGAATGGTCAAGGACTATTTGAATAATACAACTATTTATCAGTGTATCATTATTCGAATAGCGTATGCATTATCATGATAACTATCTATCTATCCGAATAGTCTAAAAGTTATCAGAATATCAGCTAATGAAATACTGAGTAACAGTATTCGAATAGTAAGTATACTATTCGAATACTTTCTTAGCAAAAACTTGTGAATGAAAATGCAGAGACAAATTAAACTAAACTTAGGTTTGTTATCATCAAAACTCTGAATCTAACATTCTCCCCCTTTTTGATAATGACAAAACTAAGTGATATAAATCAGAATGCAAATGACTGGCAAGAATAGATATATATATATATATTAAAGTAAAGGTCTCAGGTTCAATAAACTAGACAACATAAGTGAAGATAAACAATCTAAACACACTAAATATTTAGGAAACTAAATATCTCAAAAGCTCTAATAAAATTTGATGGATGAAACAATAAGCTTGAGAAGGTTATTGTGTCTGACCATGTTGTTGATTCTCCATGTTGTCTGGTGACTGGTGAGTTATGAAGAGGGTGATGGCTGAGAACTATTCTCCCCCTTTTTGTCATTATCAGAAAGGTTGGGGGGAAGAGGGATCGAAAAGTCAAAAGGAGGAGGAACATATCTGGTAGAAGCAGGAGAGGGAGTGGAGGTGGAGGGCAAGATGTGTTCAGAGGAAGTATGAAATTGGTCTGAGGAAGGAATAATGGTAAGTGAGGGGGAAGTAGGAAGAATATCAGTAGGTGTGATAGCAGAGACTGATGGAGAAGAAATGGGGCAAGGTTAGTTGGATGATTCAGGTTGGGGAGTGTTTTCAGGATTAGACACTTCCTGAGTCTCACTATAGGAGCTAGAGAGAGGTTGAGGTGTTGGTTGAGGAGAGGAAGCAGGCTGGATCACTGGCTCTACAGTGATATGATAGGGGTAGAGGTGGAGGTTTCCTGGATAGTATAGAGAACATTGGAAGGTTCAGGAGGTGGAGGAGAGGTGGTTGGAGGAGGTTGAGATAAAGGAGCAGAAGGTATATCAGTGTATGGAGGGATGATAAGAGTAGGAGCCCTGGGAAGAGGAGAGCTAGTCATACTGGTCTCTAAACAGTTAAGTTTATGCCTGATGTCACAAAGTTGTTGAAGATAATTGGCCTGAAGATTGTAGAGAGACTTTAAGTTCTCATTGACTGCCCCGATAATGCCTTGAATTTGATTCTGAAGATCTTCTTTTAATTGTTGATTGGACCTCATGAGTTGCTCAACCATAGGTTTGAGAGCTTCCTAAATGTGAAGTTGAATTGAGGTACCAAGGAAAGAGGGAGATGGAGAAGCTGCTCTAGAGGAATGATCTTCATCTGCCTTAGAAGTCTCAGCCTCCACTCTCTGTCTTTTGGATTGGGGTTCCTCAGGGACTTCCAATAGCAAGGGAATTTTCATCTTTCTAATTTGAGTCTTGCCAAATCTGACCATTCTCTCTTGTTCTCCATCTAGGTACTAGATGTTATTCATTTTGAGGAATAAGGAGACAAGTTGAGGAAAAGGAGCAGGAGTAGTTTTATTGGATCCCATTTTGTATCTCTCAATTTCTTGGTATATGAAATGCCCAACATTTAGCTTTACTTTAGACAATAGGCAAGCCAAAAAGTGGAAGTCTCTGTATGAGAAGAAGTTGAAATTCTGGAATTTGTTGATGATAGCTCTTGTATAGATGTACCACAGAATTCTTTGTTCATTATTGAGACACATTGAAGAGAACTTCTTTGCTTGTCTTATTGGCTTAATAATCTGATGAATCTCTTCACTAAAGTACTCAGGAATTTCATCAAACTCATCTTCATCATATCCCAGGTAAGTGTTGATGATAGAGGGAGATAATTGCATTTTCTGACCTCTCACTGTAGATTCCAATCTCTCCTCAACTAGTTCCTTTTTATTTCCTTTGATTTTGACAGAGTACAAATTAGAATAAAAGGCCCTTACCACAGAGGGACTATAGGATAAATCAATCTAAAACTACCTCTAGTAATGTTCTAAGTACTCATGCAAGTTGAAACCAAGGTTGTCTCTTAAATAGGAAAGGTCTACATGAATAATAGGGCACATAGGATGGGAAGAGAATAGATCTCTGTACCTTTTTTTCTCTCCAGGTTGAAGAAGAGCTCCATTATTGAAATCTGCAGGGGGTCCAGCTCTTTCTTCCTCTATTAAACTTCGAGATCCTTCAGGCATACTTATCTGAGATTGTACTTGAGGAGTCTTGCTAGGCCCAGCTTCAACATTTTGCATAATGTTTTTGACAACATTCCTCACTGTTTGATCCAGGGTGTCACTCTCGGTTGAAGAATCATTGGAAGATGCACTTGCAGTGTCTTTGTCCTTAGTGGTTACAGTAGCTTTAGATACAGACCTAGTCTCCATTGGCTTTCTGATAACAACTCCTTTAGCTTGAGAAGGCTTCTTGAATGAAGTATCAGCTACCTTGGGTTTGAATTTCTTTGGAGTTTTCTGAGTTGAAGTCTTCTTCGAGGATGATTTTGGAGGAGGAGTAACTTCTCCTTTCTCAACATTAGCTCTCTCTATTCTCATTGTGGGTTTACTGAGGTATGTCAAAGGTTTGGGTTTTCTGGTAAACTATGAATTTTTGGAGATTTGGAGGAGGAAATGGTGAGATTTTTAGAGGGTTTTGATCGCAAGAGAGAGTCGAAGAAGATTGGAAGAGTTTGTATGTGGAGAGAAATGGAGTGGTAATTGAATAATGATCAGAGACTGAGCTTAATTCCCTTATATTTAGGTCTATTTTTATTCGGATAATTACATGTGTATTCGAATAAAGGGGGTACTATTCGAATACTCAAGAAATCATTCGAATACTAAGAGAGTAAATGAGCATACCTGTATTCGGATAGTTCTGGTGGTATTTGAATATTCCTGTCTCTGAAGATTATAACTATTCGAATGTTGTCCAAGTATTCGAATAGTCTCTGTTGTCCTGTAACTTCTGATTAACTGAATAGTAAGAGTAGTATTCGGATAATTCTTCTTTGGTCAGATATTCATGTGTTTTATTCAAATAGTTTACCAGCTATTCGAATAATCCTCTGTTCCTTGCTTCTAGTTGTATTCGAATAATGACTTTGGTATTCGGATATGCTATATACCTGTGAAATATGAAAAGTGCAATCTATTCGACTACAAGTTGTCACTATTCGAATAATCAGTTGTTATTCAAAATCAATTTTATTCGAATAGAGCTTTGGTTAATCGAATACAAAAGAAATAATGATACTATTCGAAAAGTTCTGTTGAAATTCTCACCTTTTGTATTCGGATAGCAGTAAGAGTATTTGAATAATGGTTTATATGTTCTAAAGTTGTATTGTTATTCGAATATCATCTCTTTTATTCGAATAGTTCTTTTTGACAAAAGTGCTTTATTATTCAAATAGCTCTTGCTATATTCGAATAGTTTTCACAAAACTTTGCAGTATTCGAATAGTAATTTATGTATTCGAATACTATCCTTTTGAAACCTTGATTGAGTATTCGGATACCATAATCATTATTCGAATACTTCCTCTTTTACTCAGATTTCTCCTTTAGAATTTATCCTGCAAAATACATAACTAAAAACTCTGATGCTTAAGTCAATAATGTTTATCATCAAAACTTAATTAAATAAGTGAATAAAATACAGAATTTCTTACAATTCATTTGGATTTACCATTCCCAATTCCTTCCTTATGCAAAGAAACTGATCTTTTGCCAGAGGTTTGGTGAAAATATCAGCTAACTACAGATGTGTTGGAATAAATACAACTTTGACATCTTTCTTTTGGACGTGATCTCTGATAAAATGATGCCTCACATAAATATGTTTGGTTCTTGAATGCTGTACTGGATTTTTGACCAAGCTGATGGTACTCGTATTGTCACAGCATATGGGAATTTCCTTCAGATAGATACCAAGATCTTGCAATTGCTGTTTTAACCATAGTACTTGAGCACAACAACTTGAGGCAGCTATATATTCAGCTTCTGTTAAGGATAATGATACAGTGTTCTGTTTCTTGCTAGCCCAAAAGACCACTGCTCCTCCCAAGAATTGGCATTATCCACTTGTACTTTTTCTATCTATCTTATAGCTACCATGATCTAAATATGAGTAAGCTACAAGATATTCACTTCCTCTCTTAGGGTACCATATTCCCAAATCTACAGTGTCAGTGAGATATCTGAAAATTCTTTTTACTGTTTCAGCAAGAGATTCCTTGGGGCATGATTGGTATCTGGCACATATACCCACGCTGAACTGAATATCTGGTCTATTGGCTGTGAGGTAGAGTAATGACCCTATCATTCCTCGGTATTTTGTTATATTGAATTCAAGTCCTTTTACATCTGCATCAAGTAAGGTTGTTGAACTCATGGGTGTGTCAACTCCATTAGCTTGATCCATTCCATATTTCTTGAGAAGTTCTTTGAGATATTTGGACTGAGATATGAATATTCCATTCTTTATTTGTTTGATTTGTAAACCCAGAAAGAATGTTAATTCTCCCATCATTGACATCTCAAATTCTCCTTTCATAGTGTCAGAAAACTCCTTGCACAGAGAATCATTAGTAGCTCCAAAAATAATGTCATCAACATATATTTGAACAACTAACATATCATTTTTCTTTCATTTTATAAACAAGGTTGTGTCCACTCTTCCTCTGACAAATCCGTGATCGATGAGAAAGTTGCTTAGTCTTTCATACCAAGCTCTTGAAGCTTGTTTAAGAACATAAAGTTCTTTTCTTAGTCTATAGACACCTTCTGGATTATAAACATCTTCAAAACCAGGGGGTTGTTCAACATAGACTTCTTATGAAATATAACCATTAAGAAAAACACTTTTTACATCCATTTGATAAAGTTTGAATCCTTTAATACACACAAAGGCTAAGAGTACACGTATGGCTTCCAATCTAGCCACTGGAGCATACGTTTCCTTATAATCAATTCCTTCTTCTTGATTATAACCTTTGGCTACCAATCTTGTCTTGTTTCTGACAATTATTGCGGATTCATCAAGTTTGTTCTTAAATACCCATTTAGTGCCAATGACCGGATGATCTTTAGGCCGAGGTACTAAGTCCCATACTTGATTTCTTTTAAACTGATTGAGTTCCTCCTGCATTGCTAAAACCCAATCATTGTCTGTTAGGGCTTCATCAATGCTTGAGGGTTCTAGTTCTGAAATAAAAGCTGAAAAACTAACTTCATTGAGAATACTATTTCTGGTTTTTACTCCTTCTTCAACATTACCTATTACCTGGTCTATAGGATGATTTCTATTAAATCTCCTGGCTTTGGGTTGATCAGAAGAAGGAGGCTAACTCTCTTTTTCTTCAAAGTTAAAACACTCATTTGAGGATTTTGAAATCATTTGATTTGTTCTAGAACTAATCAACTCTGACTCATCAACAACAGATTTGGCAGGGGAATCTATTTTATCAAACACAACATGAACAGATTCTTCAACAACACAAGTTCGTTTATTAAATATTCTATAAGCTTTACTTCTATTAGAGTAACCTAAGAAAATACCTTTATCAGCTCTAGAATCAAATTTTCCTAGATTATCCTTACCATTATTATGAATAAAGCACTTACATTCGAATATGCGCAGATGACTGAGGTTTGGCTTTCTTCCCTTATAAAGTTCATATGGTGTTTTTCCTAGCTTTGATCGGATATAACCTCTGTTAGAGATGTAGCAGGTAGTACTCATTGCATCATCCCAGAATACTTGTGAGATTTCCTTCTCATTGAGCATTGCACTTGCCATCTCCGTGAGAACTTTATTCTTCCTCTCTACAACACCATTCTGCTGTGGAGTTCTTGGTGCTGAGAAGTTGTGCTCAATTCCGTTCGTGTTGCAGTAATCTCCAAATGCTTGGCTTTCAAATTCACCTCCGTTATCTGTTCTAATTGCTGTAATTGACATACCTTTCTCATTTTGAACCTTCTTAGCAAAAATAATGAATTCACTAAAAGTTTCATCTTTTGAGGATAAAAAGATAGACCATGTAAATCTTGAGAAATCATCAATAATGACCAAGGTATATAAGTTTCCCCCAAGGTTTTTCACCCTTGCTGGTCCAACTAGATCCATGTAGAGTAGTTGTAATGGTCTTTTTGTTGATATTTCTTTTATGGTTTTGAAAGAAGATTTAGTTTGTTTTCCTTTTTTAACAGGAATTCCAAACTGAATCATTTTTAAATTTCAGTTTAGGTAAACCTATCACCAAGTCCTCTTTGATGAGTTTATCTAACTGATGCATATTTACATGGGCCAATCTTTTATACCATAGCCAGCATCCATCATCATTACTAAGAAAGCAATTTTCAGAAGTATGATTATCAATATTAATAGTGTAGCAATTACCTTCTCTTTTGGCTTTGACTTTTACCTTAATTTCATCTTTCTTGATGGATAAGTCTTTCTTGCTGACTATAAGGCATTCCTCAGAGTCAAATATGATCCAGTTGCCCTTGTCATCACTCTGACTCACACTCACAAGATTGTGCATCAGCCCTTCTAAATAGAAGACATCTTTGATTTGAATTTTGTTCTTGATTCCAACTTCTCCTATACCAACAATCTTTCTTGATTGATTTCCCCTAAACTTGACTGTGCCTCCTTCCTTTAGAATTATAGAAGTAAATCTTTCTCTATCACCAGTCATATGACTTGAGCATCCACTATCTATGAACCACTTGCTTCCTTTGGATGCTTTAAAACATGTCTATAAAGACAAAGAATTAGGTGTTAGGTACCCATACTTTCTTGGGTCCTTTGTGGTTAGTTTGAAAATATGTGTCTTTTGGTATCCATTTGTAGATTCCCATAGTTTTTCCCTTTTTATGATAACATGACGAAGTGTAGTGTCCCTTTTTGTTACAAAAATTGCAATGAGCAAAAGGGTTAAAAACATGCACAAATTTTTGAAAATGATTCAAATAAGATTGGTTTCCCAACGTTTTCTTTCCTTTTGACTTATCTGTTTTTGGGTCATATCCAATTCCAAATTTGTCATTGGTAAATTTTTGGCTTTTTAAAATTACCTTGAGTATTTCACTTCCTCTAGTGAACTTCTCAAGAGTTTTGATAGGATCATCATTTTTCTTTTCTAAACTTTGATAGGAGTTACAAGAAACTAGTTTTGGTTCCTTGAGCTGTTCCTCAAGTAACTTCAGCCGTTTCTTGTGACTCATAAGTTCTTTGACATTTCTAATAAATTGTGTATGTAAGGCATTATATTCATCATGCAATTCATCATAAGAAGGATTTTCAGTTACTTCGTCTTCTTCTTCTTATTGTTCTTGAGCTACCAGACAAAGGTTGGCCGTTTCTTTATTATCACTTTCTTCGTCTGAGGACCTGTCTCCCCAGATGGCTGAGACAAAGGCCCTTTTTCTTGCAAACTTGTTCTTCTTCTTCTCTTTGTTCTTTAGATATTCAGGGCATTTGGATTTGATGTGTCTAGGCTTCCCATATTCGTAGCAAATGATTTGATCCTTAGTCTTGTTGCCACTTCCTCCTTTGTTGAAGTTTTTAAATCCTTATCCCCTTTTATAAAACTTTTTAGATCTTCTTATAATCATTCCCATCTCATCATCTTCAACCTCTTCTTCTGATTTCAGTTGTGTTTCCTCCTTGATGACATTTAATGCTACTCCTTTCTTCTTCTTGTCATCAATTTCATCTAGTTCACATTTGAACTTCAATTTTCTTTTATATTCCGATAGGCTGCCAAATAGAGAAGCTACTGATTGCATAGATTCTCCTTTGGCTTCTTCTATTGCTGTGACTTTGGCCTCCCATTCTTTGGAAAGAATGTTTAGTATTTTTTTCACTTGGGTGTTTTGATCATAGTACTTACCAAGTGCCCCAAGTTGGTTCACAAGGTGAGTGTATCTGAGTTCAAACTCAGCTATTGATTCTCCAGTTTTCATACGTAGTAGGTCATACTCAGTGACAAGAGTATTGATCCAATTCTCCTTAATGCCTGAAGTTCCTTCATGTGCTATTTCTAATGCTTGCCGCATCTCCTTGGCAGTTGGAAGAGTGTAAATTCTAAAGTACTCCTTCTAACTCAAAGCACTTTGAATCATGAGGATTGCTTTGCTATTGAGAGTCACGAGCTTTTTATCATTATCATCATATTCAGCCGGTACTTTTGGAACAGCACGCCCTTCTACCGTCTTTTTGGGAACGTAATTCCCTTCTTCAATGACCTCCCAGAGTCCATATTCTGTTGCCATGACGAACACTCTGAATTTAGCTTTCCAGAATGAGAAATGTTCTCCATTAAAGCTTGGAGGTCTGGTGATTGAGGCTCCGTCTAGAAGTATTCCCTCACCCATGCTTGCCATAGGATCCTTCTTAGGATATTAAACTTGACAAACAAGATCAGTCTCTGATACCAAATGTTAGTGCAAGCTTTACACACAAGAGGGGGTGAATTGGGTGATAATAAAAATTTATGGTAAGACAAATAAAACTGAACACCAATAAGGAGAAGATTAAAGTGTTAGGAAAATTTCACGGAGGTATACGCCAGGAGTTATACTGGTTCGGTCTAATTCACAATGACCTACATCCAGTTTACAAACAGAATCTGTGCCATCACTATACTTTCCAAGATTCAATGGGTTCTTGGCACCTCATATATAGCGATTTATTCCTCACTTTGAATACTCGCTCCCCCTTACACCACGAAATTGATGCCCAAGTTAAGGTCCCACAACCTTAAGATATCCCTCAAACAAGTGTATTAAATCAATGAATGTTCTCTCTTATAGAGTTGGTAATGTAAACACTGAAGTGTATTAAAACAAAAGAGTAAGAGCTCAGAAAATGAATATTCGTTAGTTCGATAGTTCAGCGTCTTAACTCCTGATTTGAATGGTTTTGCTATTTGTAGTTGGACAGATTTTAATGACCCTTGGAGGCATTCTATTTTCCCGTTACTCACTGAGCATTACTTGGAACATTCTTTATGTTATTTGGATATAGCCGTTGAGGTCAAGAGAATGCATTAGTAGAGACTCAGAGTGCATTTAATGTCTCTGACACAGTATATCTGCTTTTCTTGGAATTAAGATATCTAAAGTGTTAAACTCCTTAAACTTGCTTTGAGAACATTAATCATGAGAGAAAATGATAATGAACAAGATTAATGAAAGTACACAATGATCTTGTAAAATTGTATACTTAGATTAGATGCTCTGTTTTATATGAAGAACAAGTATTCGAATACTATCATAATTATCAGGATAATTTGACTAACACATTATTCGAATACCTTCTTCTTTTTTCAGATAATATTTGAAATTTTACACTAAGACTATTCGAATAGTTGAAATACCTATTCGAATAGTGATCTCTTGAATATAAGAAGGATTATCCTGATACTTTAGCGATTATTCGAATACTTGCTTCTAATTTGATTAAGAAATAATTTCCTTTTAGCTTTCTATATTATTCGAATAGTTTTATTGCTATTCGAATAATTTTTCATCTTAATCTCATAGTCTTAGTTTTGAAATGCTATTCGAATATTAATAACACTATTCGAATAGTGTCTTTACTATTTGAACAGTTTTCATGTTATTCGAATAAAAAAATGCAAAAAACCTTTGAACGTACAAAGTAATATTCTGATAATGATTATACTATTCGAATAGTTATACTATTATCCGGATAATGCATTTGAAACTCACTTTGGGAAATATAAGCACTAATCGAATAACGTGCAAGCTATTCGAATACTTTTAGTTCAGAAAAAATTTCATCTGTTTTATTAGTTCACACTATTTGAGTTGTCAAGGACTATTCGAATAATACAACTATTTATCAGTGTATCATTATTCGAATAGCGTATGCATTATCATGATAACTATCTGTCTATCCTAATAGTCTAAGGGTTATCAGAATATAAGCTAATGAAAAACTGAGTAACAGTATTCGAATAGTAAGTATACTATTCGAATACTTTCTTAGCAATAACTTGTGAATGAAAATATAGAGACAAATTAAACTAAACATAGGTTTGTTATCATCAAAACTCTGAATCTAATAGATATAGCCTCGGGTTGTAAAGTTTTTGGTCCTTGAAACTCAAAATGCAAAACTGGATTTTCTACTAAACAGGATTCCATCGAGGTACCCTGATTTTGTGGTATTTTTGAATTACCAAATGATATCAAAAAATTTTGAAACTTTTCACTTTTGTAGTAGACATTGCAAGCTTTAAATTGATATATATGGGTGTTATTTTGATGTGTGTGATGGTAGTTATGCATTTCCAAAGTTCATGGTTGAAACTTAGATCAATAGCAAGGAGATGTGTTGAATTCTATATTTTTGTGGTTATAGATGGCAGTGATTTATATTTTCCCTATAAAGAGGACTTAAAAATCTTCAAGAAGGAGTTGGAGTCACTCTATTTTTATTTTTGTAGAATTAGTTATGATTTTTTAAAGTCTGGAGAAATTTCTGGCAGATTTGGTTGAAGTGTGCGAAAATTCAGAGGTAATAACACATGGTAATAACTATGAACTCTAAGATTAGAAAATTGGTCTTTTGGGTTAATTGACCACTTTAACTCCTTAGTTGAGTTGATTAAATGACTATAGTCATAACCAACCCAAATATTATGAGTGTTAAAGAATTAAAATAGGTAATAACTCATCGTCTTTATTATGATTTATAGGATTTGATATTTACCCGGCTATAAGAAATCAGTGTCCGAGTAGGAACAGAAATAACAAGGTAGTGACTCTTTCTCTTATGTTATGTATAACACATTCTATGCATGTCTTATCATTGAATTATGATGAACCGGAATGCCACCATTTATGCCATGTGAATATAAGAAAGTTGTTGTAAGAATGATGTTGTAAATACAATGAAAGTTGTCATGCCGTTATTACGGCAAAGCTGTTATGAAAATGATGAAAGTTAAGCATATCACTGCCATTGTGAATTCCATTTGTTGTACTGTCGTTGTGAATGTTGTTGTTGTACTACCTTCATGAATGCCGTTGTTGTGTTGTTGTTTGTGATTTGCTTTCATGCTTGGTGAATGTACAGGTTATAAGTGAACCGTTACTATTGGGATTCTTTTGAATCTCATTCTTTCTATTAACTAACCTACAGTCAGGGAAAGCGGTTCGAAGGAGAAACAAGTGACAAAGGGTGGCTAGAGCTCTTAGTTAGGAATGTTAGCTTTGGCAGTTGGTTGTCATATTTTTGTGATTATTGTACATGTTGTAAATATTGAATCATGTTATGTAATCCCTTGTATGGGAAACTGCAAATAGGCAAATATGCCTTGTAATCCCTTCAATGAATGAATAAAACGTGAATATTGTTGAGGATTTTTGTTACACTCTCATATATTGAATAAAACCAAACTGCATAGACCAAATATATTCAAATTTTAAATAAGAGATCGCTTCAAATAGGTTTTGGAAAAGTTTTTGAAAACGCACTTTATTACAAGACCGTATTTTGTCTTAGATTTAGGACTTTAAATAAGTTTTAAATTATCGGTTGGTCTCTAATTTAACATAATGGTGCATTTTTGAACTATAATTATGGCTTTTAAGGTAGGGGGTTACATTTTTTATATCAGAGCATTAGTTCCTAGCAAGGGTAGGTTTCGCTAGGATAGTTGCCATAGTTCTTTAGCTTAGTAATAGAAGATGACCCATGATTGCTTGTTGTATACACATGAATGTTCCTGTTGTTTATTAAAAGATGAGTTTTAAGGAATATTTGTATAAATTTACTGTGATATTGATGTAGTGAATCATTTGTAGAGTTAAATGACATAATGGTTCACCCGAAAGTTAGACATGAAGAACAAGAGGTGGAAGAAATACATGACAACCCACCTAATCCCATATAAGTGATGGTGGGTATGTTATTGGAACAGCAAGATATGATTAATGAGCTAAGGGAGGAAAAAGAAAAAGGTAACAAAGACCGGGTCCAGTTTACTCAAGAAGCAGACACATCATGAAGAGACAGCGAAAGGGTTGATTTGAGCTCAGGAGTCCCCATCTTATACTACACCGAACCAAGAGTCACATGGGTTACTGGCCTGAGATGAAAGTGATCTACAGTGTTAGGTCTCTATATTCTTTAAAAATCTACCTCCAATGTTTAGGGGAAGGTTTGAACCCAAACAGTTAAAGACTGGTTGAACTGCTTAAAGAAGATCATTGAAGTACTAGATTGCCTAATTGAGGTGAAGGCACAATTAGCTGTGTACAAACTAGATGGGGATCTGACTGGTGGTGGCGGAATATTGCCCTGACATTACGAAACAGGAATATGCCATTGACTTTGGAGCTGTTCTAAGAAAAATTCAACCATAAATACTTTCCCAAGTCAATAAAACTCGAGAAGGAATCATAATTCCTATCAATCAAGTAGTGTGATGTGGAGACTTTTAATGATTACTTGTCATGCTTCATTCAACTAGCTAGATACTCCTCTTATCTGCATCGTATAGATGATAAGGATTGGAGTTCTAACATGCTGATTTGAGGGTTAAGACATGAACTGAGGAAATGATTAGCTACCCATCAGTTTTCTGAATTCAACAAAGCGGTAGAGGAGTGCATAATCACTTAAAGCAATCAAAGGGATCTGTACCTGGCTAAGGGTGGTAATAGCCACATTGAGCCTAGTAAAGGGAATACTTCCCAAAAGCAGAAGGGCCAGGGATTCTAATCCAAAGGTGGCAACAAGAAGCCCTACCAATATGATGATCTTGATAATCAAAAACCCCCAACAGTAATTACATGCACTCATTGTGGGAGGGAATATCCTAGAAAAATCTGTACGAGGTAAGTAGTTTGTTATAATTGCAAATAGCCAGGACATATTGCTAACGAATCAGATGGCCACCAATAGAGCAAAGGCCTAGGTATCACGGTAGGATGTTTGTAATGACACATGAGAAAGCTCAGAAGTCCGCCGACCTGATTTAAGGTAAAATCCTTCTCAATGGTAATTTACTGCAAGCTTTATTCGATTCGAGTGCAAGTCATTCCTTCATTTCCTATGACTACGTAAAGCGCCTGGCATTGCATGTTCATAAATTGCCATTTGATTTGGTTGTGTCGACGCAATGGGTGTCAAGGCTATAACGGCTTAGGCTTGTTTAAACCGTGTGATAACCGTTGAGGGGCATGAGTCTACTGTTGATTTGATTTGCTAGCTATTCCACCAATTAGAAGTCTTATTGGGTTTTGATTGCTTGACAGTGAATAATGTGCTACTTGATTGTAGAAATAAGAAAATAGTTTATCCTACTACACAGAGGGAGGATGATGTGAATACTAATTTGAATTTCCTCTCAATGGCTAAAGCTAAGAAATATCTCAAGAAGGGGTACCAGGGGTATATGATATTCTTTTCTATTAAGGGAGCGATAGAAGGAACTCTGGAAAGTATACCTATAGTAAGAGAGTTCCCTAAAGTATTTTCGGACGATCTTAGCGGATTGCCTCCAGAAAAGGGAGTGCAGTTTCTAATAGAAATTGTGCCTAGGGCTGGTTCTATATCATATGCCCTGTACCAAATGGCCCTAAATGAAATGGCAGAGCTAAAGAAGAAAATCAAAGACTTACTTGAAAAAGGGTTCATTCAACCCAGTGTTTTCCCATGGGGAGCTCTAGTATTGTTTGTCAAGAAGAAAGACGGGAGTCTGAGATTGTGTGTATATTACAAAGAATTGAACAAGATAACCTTCATGAACAATATCCTCTCCCAAGAATCAATGACTTTCTAGATCAATTGTCTTGTTCTTATGTATTTTTGAAAATTGATCTAAGGTTGTGTAATCATCAGTTGCGGGTGAGAGTAGATGATGTACTGAAGACTACCTTCAGAATGAGGTATGAGCACTATGAGTTTCTGGTGATGCTCTTCGGGTTGACTAATGTACCTGTGGTATTTATGGATTACATGAATAAGGTCTTTCAACAGTTTCTAGATTAACTTGTAGTAGTGTTTATCGACGACATTCTAGTATACCCTAAGAATAGAGAGGAGAATGAACGTCATTTGAGAATAGTACTGAAGATATTTCACGAAAAGAAACTCTATGCCAAATTAAGTAAGTGGGTGTTCTGGCTTTCGAAAGTAAAGTTCCTAGGCCATGTTATTTCATGAGAAGGGGTCTCAGTAGATCTTAGTAAAGTGGAAGCAATGCTGCACTAGAAGAGGCCAGTAACTATTTCTGAGATACGTAGTATTTCGGGTCTTACTGGTTACTACAAGAGATTTATTCAGATTTTCTCTCAGATTGCCTTGCCGATGACCAAGCTCACTTAAAAAGATCAACCATTTAAGTGGGATGAACATTGTGAAAATAATTTTGTTGAGTTGAAGGAGAGGTTGACCACGACACCAGTATTAATTATACCCGATCCTAGATGTACTTATGTTGTGTACAGTGATGCTAGTAAGTAGGGGTTCTAGTATGTCCTTATACAGTAGGGATGAGTGGTGGCCTACACCTCCTGATGCTAAAGACTCATGAAATGAACTATCCCACTCATGATCTGGAGCTTGTGGCTATTGTGTTTGTATTGAAAATATGGCCACATTATCTATATGGTGTGACGGTATAACTGTACTGCAACCACAAGAGTCTCAAGTATTTGCACGATCAGAAAGAGTTGAATATGAGATAGCACCATGGATGGAGTTGCTAAAAGATTACAACCTAGAGATCAAATATCATTTGGGTAAAGCTAATGTCATGGCAAATGCTCTTAGTCGAAAGATGGTACTAGTAGCAGCAATGATGATCCAGGAGGGAAAATTGATAGAAACTTTTCAGGATTTGAATTTATCAAACCGGATCTTATGTGATAATTACAATATTTTCTAAGGTGAAAGTAATCTGAGAGCTGAGATTAAAGAGGCTCAGAGGCAAGATGATTAGGTGCAGCCTATTTGGACGATGATTGAGTGAGGAGAAACTTGGGATTATGATTTATCACCTAGTGAATTGGTTTGATACAAAAAGAGAATTTGTGTTCCACTAAAGGTTGAGCTAAGGTAGAAAATTCTGGATGAGGAACACAAGAGTTGGTATACTCTTCACCCCAAAATTACCAAAATGTACCATGGTTTGAACTCTATGTATTAGTGGCTAAGACTGAAGAGTGATGTGACAAAGTATATGGCATAGTGTCTTACTTATCAGAAAGTGAAGAATGAATACCAGAGGCCGCTGGGATTGCTGTAAAGTCATAATATTCAAGAATAGAAGTAGGAAAGTGTAACTATGGATCTTGTTATAGGATTGCCTAAGATTAGAAACTATGATGCGATCTAAGTAATTGTTGACCGACTCATGAAGTCAGCGTATTTTATACCAATCAATTCTAGCTACTTTCCAGACAAAATGGCAGAAATCTATATTTAGGAGATAATGAGACTTTATGGCACACCGAAGAGTATCATTTCAAATAAAGATCCTCATTCCACTTCGAGATTTTAGAGGGCTCTACATGAAGCTCTGGGGACAAAATTGAGGTTTGGCACGACCTATCATCCACAGACAAACGGACATTCAGAAAGGACTATTCATATGCTAGAAGACATGCTGAGAGCATGTGTCCTAGACTTTAAAGGGAATTGGGATGACTTTCTTCCACTTGCTGAATTTGCCTACAATAATAGCTATCATACAAGCATCCAGATGGCTCCTTATGAAGTGTAATATGGGAGGAATGCCAATCACCTTTATACTAGATAGAGTTGTCTGAGAGAAGGTTGTATGGGTTGGATCTTGTTAATCAAACAACATAGCATATTAGAATCATCAGAAAAAAGCTCCTAGCAGCGCAGAGTCGACTAAACAGCTACGCTGATAAAAGGAGAAGACCTTTGGAGTTCAAAGTCAGAGATAACGTGTTCTTAAGAGTGTCTCCAGTCATGGGAATTGGTAAAGTAATCAAGAGAAAGAAGATGAGCCTGTGGTACATTGGTCCATTTGAGATTCTTGTGAGATCGAACCTATACCATACCGGATAGCCCTACCGTGAAACTTGAGTAGACTCCATGACGTGTTTCATGTCTCAAAATTGAAGAAGTACCAACTAGACCATACGCATATTATCGAGTATGAAGATGTCGCCATGCAAGATGATTTTAGTTATACGGTGCAGCCGGAATGAATCATTGAAAGATAAGAAAGATGGCTCAGACACCGAAGTATACTATTTGTGAATGTGGTCTGGAAAGGGCTATCTCCGAGGGAAGCAACTTAGGAAGCAGAAGTAAACTTGAGGAAACATTATCCAGAGTTCATGTCTTAACAGGTGTAACAAACTTTGAGGTTGAAATTTATTGTACGGGGTAAGAATTATAATACCTTAAAATGTACTCAAGGGCTAAATGTATAGAATAAATGGTGGGATTAATGACAGAATTACCCCAAAAAATTTGTTATGACTTTAGTTTTTATTAAATTGAGATAACTACTTAGTCTTTTCGCCTAAAGTCAATGTAAAAATTTTTGGGCTTACCTAGAATTCAATAGACTTGCTAATGTACCCGCACGAAACCAGAGCACCAATGATGACCCCAATTACGTTACACAACAAATACACCAAAAAGAGGAAGAGAAGAGAACATTCTTTTGAGAAAATTTTTTAGAAGGAGAATTGTGTATTATATCATCATTAGCCTTCTCCCTTAATCTTACACCTTATATATATAGTATACATATGGTTACATAGGAATATATGCAACTCTTAAACGTATGGTTACATAGGAATATATGTAACCTTTAAAACACAAAGGGTCTCACTCTTTATAACCTGTGGCTCTCTATGAAGCCCTTCTTGAATTGGGCTTAGACCCTGATCCACCAAGGGTGGACTAGTATATTCCAACATCTCCTACTCATATTTGGTAGATTAGATGTTATGGGTCAAGTTTCTTTCTCTTAATTCTTTCATACTAGGTGTTTTGTCGTGACCGTGTGGGCATGATGTCTCCATTTGGGTGCTTTGTGCTATAAATCCCTTTTTATAGAGATCAGCATAAGACAACCCTGTAGTGCATCTCAATATTGATATAATGCCCAAATGTCCTAGATTTACCAATATACACTTTACTCATGGTCAATCTGATCCCTCTTAAGTCAGTATAAAACTCAGATTGCATTTCTCATATGCATAGTGTCTACACTTATGAAACCACAAAATAATATCATAAGGGACTAGTCTCAGACACCAGCAAAAGTGTGTATATTTTAGGTAATAATCTTTCTTTTGCCCATATATCACTTTGATGTGTATCAACCGCTTTCCTAACATAATGCCTTTAGCTCGCATCAATCATGATCTTAGGACAAAATGCTAAAGTAGCAAATGTTAAAACATATTTCCATGATAATGTCAATGTTAAAGGACATCATTGAAGGGTTAACCTTTCTGGAATTCACACAGCAATGAAGCAGGGATCTATTCACTTGCTTCTATTTGCAGTTCTTTAGCACATGTGGTATAAATCACATGCTATAGTGTTACTCTTATACTTTAAAAGCGTATGTCATTTTGATTATATTATTAACACCCTACAGACTTAAATCTAGACACTCTCAGTATCAAAACGCAAATTCCTCAACTCCACTCACATTACATGACGTTAATTTCAAAGAATTTGTTATCTGGCAATAGGTATCATGGACATGGGTTTCCATGATTCGATCCATATTTATAATCAAGGATCTCATCTAGACTTACTGCACTTTAAGTCGAGGTGACATAGTTTGTGTTTCTTCTCTGCCATATCAATACTCCTCCTGAATGTCAAAGGCGATCACTTGTGTAAGAAAGCCGATCTCACCAACCTGTATGACATACTACACATTATATACTTACACACACGTTAAAAGCCAAAATGAAGTATCATTACTTCATTCCATATGTATGTGAAAGGACTAAACATGTTTCTCATACATGTCCTTGTTCATTAGGCTCAATTAGGGGACTTTACATATGAATACGTTGTTCGACAACAAACTTATATGCTATAGCATCTCTCATTTAGCTATACATTTGCATTTAGTCTATCTATTATGCTTAAGGTCTTTTATTTTGGCAATGGCTACATGTACTCATAATACTTTGACACTAGATTTGAATTCTCATTTTCAAAATCTCTCATGTTCTGTGAACATTACCAACCATATAGCCTTTTGTACTACCACAACACATACTTTGAGCATGCATAATCAAGATACTTTACAAGTATATTAGGACCCTTCTATGAAACCATCTAATGTCCTCACAATGGTTAGACTAGTACCAAATTACAAGTCATATTATGAGCATATATATAGTCTTGTACATATCATTGAATACATCACACTACTAACAATATTTATATGGATATTCTTTTTCATTATCTTTTTGGTTGGTTCAGTCAGAGAAATTTATCAAGACATAAACTCAGTCTTAAAGTCACTGGGATATCCATGAGATTGCATTTACTTAATTTAAACCACTTAAGAATCTTCTTAATGTAATTATCTTGTAAAAGAGATTATACATCTTAAGCTGTCTCTTTAAACTATGTATGGCCAATAGTATATCTTCCACTTAAAGGAATAATATCACAAATCATTTATCAATGGTTTTCTTCAACCATTCAAAAACCACATTGGTTTACCGCTCTTTAAAAGCATTAAACATCACTATTTGGATTATTGCATCAATTCATAAATGGGCTTCTACAAAAACACATGAAGTCACCACGATGTGAAACTTCAAATATTGCTTTTAGTGAAATCTAATAGTCACTGCATATAGATTTCTTCACCTAAATCATCACTCAAAGTGTAGGTTTTACATACACATGATGTATATTTAAATCCAAATAGTTAATTATCACCATATTAAAACAAATTTAATTCACAACAAGTGAGAAAAATGCCTTCCTTTTATGCATACCCCTCTGTATCAAGTTTTGTGCATGTCAATTGTTTAACCCACTTTTCACCTAAACCTATTGAACTCACTAGTTCTTAATATCCCTTTAGACTTGGTACTATATCAACTTGATTCTTTCTCAAAGAATTCACTTCCTTTTCCATTGCTTTCTTCCATTCTCCCTTGACATGGCCTCTTATACAAAATGTGACTCATCATCCTCCTTTAGAATAATCATGAACATTTTTCTCAGTTGTCCCTTTTGTCATGAGCATTTTGCATTTCATATTTATTTTATTTGGTCTCTTTATTAACCATTCTAAGCTCCCACTCTTAAAAACAATTGAGGATTATTGGCATGTTCTGTACTGCCTTGTCCTTATGTCTTACAAAGAGATGCAATGTGATTAGTTTCACCCTAATTGAAAACTAATTCACAAAAAATGTGGTATCTTTCAATTCCTTTTGGTCATAATTCTATCATTATTTCACTCTTAAAAGTGTAACCCTTCTGAGCTCCCACTTACAACCATTAAGGGAATTTGCAACAGACCATTATGGTCTATGAAAATTCAAATTTGACTTTTATTTAGTCGAACATTAATAGGGTATGATATTGACTACTTTAAAGGGTATATGGTTAAGGTCAAGTCCACATAACTTGACGAAACCAAGGATGTGTCATATGTACTAATCCACCAAAAGTGGACTAGATAATATTCTCCCACTCATATTTGGTGGGTTAGCATGAGCCATAATATGTTTAATGATGTCTAATAGCATTCCATTATGCCTTTATAAACTCCTTTTTGGTGATGGAGTTCTTTAGATAGTTATCGATTTATTTATCCCTTTATTTTCGCAGAGGTAACTGAAATTGGTCAAATAGATGCTCACTTTTTTGAATAGTTCATAGAACCTTTAAAATTCCTATCCAATTGGTTTTCGGACTTCATTCATATATTTTCTAAAGCAACAATCTTCAGACTTGTGTGAAATTAAGAATAACAAGAGAAATCATTAATAAAGGTAATAATTTACCCAGCTTTGTGTCTTACCCTCAAACTTAAAGAACTATATCAAACAAAATAGAATAATAGCAATATAAACTCAGTTCTAATATCTTACTAATAAAAAATTTTCATTACGCTATTTCTAGAACCAAATTCTATGTCTTTGACTAGTAAGACATATTTAAGTCAATACTTAAATTAGAAGAAATGGCAATGCAATTATGTACAAAGAACTTAACAACCAAAGAAAGATTGAATCACAACTGCATAATTTTATAGGCCAATTCATACTATCTTGTTTCCATTATCAAGCCATTTATGTCTAGTAATCTTTTCTATACTAAGATGACATTTCAACTTTAATATTACCATGACCGTTTGTTAATGGCTTGACAACGAATTATTTTTATAAATACCAGATATTTTGATTGTCCCTATTCAGCTTACAAATTATGTTCTTGGTAGCCTTTCTTGGCTTAGCCACTCAAATTATCCTACTCACAGGGTTATTTATAATTTATTTAATCCAATAAATTATTAATAATTTAACACATTGAAGTATACTGCATCATATACTTGTATTATTCTTGACTAGAAAAGTAAAAATGTTATTGGGTCTATGATCAGGAGAATACGTTTGTATCTCCCATCACACAGATCCAACTATGCCATTATTGTCTATCAAGAATTTCATACAAGTACCTTAAATAACATACTCAATTATTACACTTAAAAAACTCGTTCTCTAAGAGCACCCACTTAGATAGAGTATATGACGCTCTTGAAAGACGTATTTTCCAAGAGCTTTTACTCATGAAGATTATTTTGACTCTTACTTCTTTAGGCTTTCATCACATTATATTCATAATATCTTGTTAACCTCTTATATGGGGGTTGGGAAAAATTAATAGTTTTTTTAAGTTTTCTATATATTTCATTTATGCACATTTTAATTTCTAGTGAAAAATACTTCCTCTAAAAGGTTAAGTCTCCATGCTTCTCAAACATAGTTTGACAGGTTCTCAACTATTATTTTTCTAAAGTTGCAAGAATTTTGTGTCTCCTATTATTTCAACAATATTTCAAATTTTTGAAAAGAAATATCCCATATATCTTATTCAAATTATACTTGTTTCCTAATAGAAGCATTTTGTATTTCTTTTGGAAGGATTTAGACTGGGCTTTAGACTCTATTCTTCTCTTAAGATGGGCCTTCACTTACTTAAAGAGTGATATTTCCATGAACTCCACCATGATTCAAAGGTTGGACTTATTGGGAAATCGCTATATTTTGAGATTTTTCAAAAAAAAAATCAACTTCATTTTAGGAATCATATACTCAGTTCTCTTCTGGTTGTTTCTCTCATTCCATTTTAGGATCAATTATAACCATAGTTTGGATTTTTTTCATCTTGATCATATATCAAGATATTCTAATTTCATATTCAAATGGGCAAATCCCTATCTTATTCATTACTCAAAAATTCATATTCCTCTAAATTATTTATGTTTGGATCATTGTTCAAAGGCTTTAAGTGAGAAAGTTCTTTCTATTTCAAAGCCATCAAGTTCATGTTTAGATATATGTTTGTCAACAAAAAAAAATTTATTCAAAAGAAAAAAATAAATTTTATTTCAGTGCTTTTTTTAAAAATAACAAAATCTCTTAATTCATATTTATTTAAACAAATGATATAAATCATTGTAAATATTGGAAATATTTTAAACACAATAAAAATATATAAAATAGCACTAAAATAATTTAAAACAAATCCAAACATATTGCCAAAATAAACAAATTATATGTCAAAATGTATATCATGAATTTAGTGATTTTTAGAAATAAACCATGTATCAATTTGAGTTCAAATGCCTCCTCACGTGCTCCTAGAAGAAGGAGGAATTGAAAAATTCTAAAAAAATTGAAATAAAAGATTGAAGCCCATATCTTTTTTTTATCAACCCAGAAAAACACCTTTTGAGCCCAGAAGCTATTTTTTCGGATATGGTAACTAACAACCAACCAACCTCATCTCACTCATTTTTTTAATGTGAAACCAATCCACTCCAGCCCAAGTCCAAATTTTTTTTAATGCACTAAAGCCTAAGAAAAATGTTGTCTAGCCCAGACTCGTTTTCTTAAAATATAACAACCTAATGGCCTAACAGTAATAAGCAAAGAATGTTTTTTTTCCGGTCCAAAGTCTACTAAGCCCAACACTAATTTTTTTTACTTTAAATGAAATGGTGTTGTTTAAGGCTGGAGGATGTCTTCTTCAACCTACAGCCAGGTCGCCTCTGACCCAACTGGAGTATGGGTCAGGTCTATCGGACCCGACTATTCGCTCCTCCATAATTGGCGTTTTCAACATTGGTCTTTCATGTTCTTGGTGTCTATCTTTTCGTTTTCTCAAGTATGCCCAACTAAACTAATTTCATAAACTAAAAATGCTTTTTTCTTGTGACCCAATTTTATAAAGAGAACTTCCTGGATTTTTGTTACCCGAAGCTTCCTGTGGGGATTCTTTATAGTTTTGGGTTAATCTTCTTTATTTTTTTTTAATATTATCCTATCTTAAAGATCAAACTTCCTCAGTATTCCGTGCTCTTCCACTAACTTTCATTTATTATGGGATTCTATAAATATATTCTATGTCTATAAATGCATATACAGTAAGATGAGAAACATATATCATGAACAGGATCACGACATACATGGGTGGACAAAAGAAAAACAAGTTTATTCAAAAGTTAAAGCACGTTATCTCAATGCAAGTAGGAGAGACACAACTCATATGAACCCAGAATTAAATTTTATCAATTACTAAATCAAACACAGTAACTCATACGTAGTGAAAACAAAAATACAAGATTATCTTACTCCTCTTACATATTCATTCGTGAAGCAAAAAACTCATCTTTTGGAGAATGAAAGTATTGAGATCATAACATCATAATATTATAATATTGCCATTAAATATCATACTATGATAATATAAAGACCATAATTAAATAAACAAATGTTTTGCATATTCATATGGGAATAAAAATTTGCCTTGGAAAATCATGACCAATTGGGACAATTATTTTAGTAATATATAGTGCATGTATACATAAGCACATGGGGAGATAAGACTGGGCAAAAACATACTTAACCATACAAACATCCATATTCTAAAAGCAAACTCCACCATAAATCCCTCAAGAAAAGCTAACCTAGCTCTAATACCATGTAAGAATTTTTGGGCATACCTGGAATCTGATAGACTCACTGAAGTACCCATATGATACCAGAGTACCAATACGAACCCCGATTACATTACACAGCAAATACACCAAAGAGAGGAAGAGAAGAGAACATTCTTATTAGAAAATCTTTTAGAGGGAGAATTGTGTATTATATCATCATTAGCCTTCTCCCTTAATCTTACACCGTATATATATAGTATATGTATAGTTACATAGGAATAGAAGCAACCATTAAATGTACAGCTACATAGGAATATATGTAACCTTTAAAACATAAAGGGTATCACCCTTTATAACTCGTGTCTCTCCATAAAGCCCTTCTTCAATTAGGCTTGGGCCCTAATCCAACAAGGGTGGACTAGTATATTCCAACAATAAAAAATGACCAAAGAACTAATTTGAACATGAGAAGAAGGGGAAAATGGCTTATAGAAGATAAAAATGAGGAAAATATTTATTTGGCCATAATATAAGACCCATGGAAGCATTTTTTGCTAAGTAAAAAAGGATGATGACTTTAGCCAAGTTTCACGTGCAAAAATTATTGGAAATTGTGCCCTAAGGGCCAATCATTGTACTTTGAACATTATTATTTTAATGAAATTTCTCCATTTTATTATCAAATTATTTGCATGTTAACTGTGATAATTGTATCCTTGGATAATTCATAAAGATTGTCCTAAAATGTCCCTGGTCGGTCATCTATGCGGGAGCAGATACGAAACAAGATCAGTATGAATTTGATATGATATGGAGATACGAATCAAAGTCTTAGGCACTTGTAAGAGTATAAGGTGCTGGACCGACCAACTATGAGAAAGCTACATGGATCAAGTCATAAGCTTTTCTCATGTATAACCACATCACAATGCCCTTAGACCTGAGGTCATCATGGATTCCTACATGAGAGTTGCTAAGCTTTGAACTAGTCAAAAGTCACTTTTGATCGGGTGATGATAAAGGCTACGATCGGGCTTGGCGGTTTTTCATGCAGAAGAATATGAATGATCAAGATAGAATTTGTCCCTCACATTAGTAGAGAGATATTACTGGGCCCCTCGATGAGTGAGTCTAAGAAATGTATGGCCATACTATGATGGAAAGGAGTTTCCGTCTCTATTATCAAGCTACTGAGAGATCGAGAAAGTAATGGTCAGGAACAAGAGGATGACGTTATCCATGCCTTATCCTTGATCGATACATCGTGTGACAAAAGGGACGTGACATGGTTGTATGACAGGTTGCATCGTGATATCGATCCTCATATGAATTGGGTAGTCGTAATGTCTTGCTAGAGGCCGCTTGTGACTTTTGGGTTAGTATAGTTATTGGCCAATTGCCAACTTCATATGGGCCTAAAGGGTCGCACACAAGAATGGCCCAACACGAGATAATGTTTAATTTAGGGTGGATGAATTTTATATTTATATATATAATATAAAATTCATTAATAATATTATATAGATATATATTTTCGAAATAAATATATCTTATATATATATATATTATATGATATTATTATATGTGTTAGTTATAAATTTAATTTATTAAGATATATTAAATTTAATAACTAACATGGTAGAGATACAGTATCTCAGATTTAATTTATGAAGATAAATTAAATCTAATGGCTCTTTATTTGAATTAAATAAATAGGTTAAATTAAAACTGTTGGACAGATTTAAGTTAAACTGAATTTATTTAATTAGCTCATCAAGATAATTAATAGTTAATTAATTTTAAAATTAATGATGATTAATTTTGAAATTTGAAAATAGCCCTCACAAGTTATAAACTTGATAGAGCAGATATATAGATATGCACATGAGAATTGAGAGCCGTAAGGGAAACCCTAGGAGACATTAGAGGCGCTAGCATGCAGTCTTGGTTGGAGAGCATTCGTGTGGATACTAGTAGAGGGAGCGGACATGACGTGTTGGCTCCTAGAGATCGTGAAAACCCTGAATCATAAAAGGTATGAATCATTCCAACTTGGTTTAAACGCCGTTAATAGATCGTCATTAGGATTGGTAAAATTTTAAAATTCTTCCGCTGTGTCTGCCGATCCTAATAGTGGCATCAGAGCCTGATCAATTGTGCGTTTAAACTAAGTTTATGTTCTTATACATGTGATATATATGGGATATATATATGTGTTCATAAGAAAATGTCCAAATATGTTAAATCGAAAAGGAATATGTTCAACGTTAGTGTGCATTTTTCAGATAGTGCTGTATGTTTATGCAATTTGGTTAAATTGTTTCGATTATATGCGATATGTTTAAGTTTCAATTTTGCCACTGGCATCACGATTTCTATTCTGTATTTGATCCGAAGTAGAATTCATTGTTTAGGTTTCGAATAGGTGAAGAATATGGCATACAAATACGTTAGGGTCTCTAATCGGATTTAGGGATTCGAAACTTTGGGGTCGACAATCCAGATCAGAAGTGTTCTGGGTCGTTGTTTTTGAAATTGGGTCCGCAATTTTAAAATTTTAAAAATTTCAAATATTTCTTTTAAAAGAAATGTGCCTTTTTCAAAAGCTCCAAGGGCGCTGCCCCTTGCAACCCTGTGACCACCTCTATGTAGCACAATATAATCTGATCACGACATTTATTGCTTTTCATATTGTATGAATTCTTGTTGTGGTTTATTATTTATACTTGTCTGGGTATGGTGAACAACATGGCTTTAGAATTTTACAAAGGGGTGTAATATTTAAATACAGCCTGCGTACTGTGCCTTTCTCTAAATACTCTCAATGTATATTCTCTTCTCATCTCACTCCCCTCGAATGTTTAAACGAGGTTTCTCTCAATGTATTTCTTTTTTGTTATTTAGAGAAGTCCTCTCATTGGCTTGGGAAGATTTTAGGTTAGGTAAGCAATGTTATGTCATGTTTAAATTATGCTTTTGATAAGATCATTGCATCATTACTTTTACGTTTATAAGTATTTATCTGTATGAGATATGACCACGATTGCATCCATATAAACAAAACTAATTAATTAATCCCTCTAAATCAAATCTTAAGTCATAATGCCATCAATTAATGAATACTTGTCAAAACCTAGATCGCTCAATTATGGAAACCACCAAAGTAGATGCACTTGAGTTATCTTGATGAGACAAGCTTGAGTAATGGTGCTGTTCATAATATTCATTATTGTTTTGACTTAATTGAGATTAACAAAATGGTTTTGAATCTCAAGGCATTAGATGGGGTTAAACATGCCAGATCATATGATGATTAAATCCCATAAAGATCTAAGAGTTACATGTGATGTAATTGGTAAATAGGTTACCTACCTAAATAACTTGGATTTAAGCGCCTTGCCAAAGCGGTCTTAAGTTTAAGCCAAATATGGATCTTAGCCCACTAATTATTATATTGAGGGTTGTTAATTTAGTGGGAGATTACTAACTAACTTTGTAAATTTTAATTGTAGAATCATGTCGACTAGTAATACTGCTACACTATTGTTGCGATCGGTCCTTGAGAAGGACAAACTCAATGGGACAAACTTTCTTGACTGGTTCAGGAACTTGAGAATTGTTCTCAAGCAGGAAAGAAAGGCTTATGTCCTAGATCAACCTATTCCTGAGGAGCCTGTGGCCAATGCTCCAAGAGCTTAGAGAAATGCTTACACAAAGCATAAGGACGTCTCTGTGGATGTAGGTTGCCTGATGCTTGCCACTATGGTTCCAGAGCTCCAAAGAGATCTAGAACTCATAGAGGCTTATGAGATGATTGTACATCTCAAGGAAATGTTCCAGCAACAGGCAAGGCAAGAAAGGTATGAGACCACAAAGGCCTTACATTCCTGTAAAATGGCTGAAGGTGCATCAGTTAGTACTCATGTGTTAAAGATAAAAGGCTATATTGATCACCTTGAGAGGCTTGGATTTCCCATGAGCCAGGAGTTAGCTACGGATTTGATCCTCAACTCACTCCCAGAGAGTTATGACCAGTTTGTTATGAACTACAACATGAATAACATGGAGAAATCAATTTTTGAGATGCATGGGATGCTCAAAACAGTTGAGCAAAGCATTAAGAAAAAGCCTAGCACAATTTTGATGGTTCAGAAAGGAAAGGGTATGAAAAAGAAAGGGAAGGGCAAATGGAAGGGTAATGGCTCAGGTGGTAAGACCAAAGATTCAAACAAGCCCGAAACCAAGCCTGCACCCAAGAAGGCAAAGCCTCCAAAGGAAGGTGTCTGCTACTTCTGCAATGAACTCGATCATTGGAAGAGGAATTGCAAACTCTACCTGGAAGATCTAAAAAAGAACAAGAAGGATAGCAGGGCTATCGCTTCAGGTATTTATGTTATAGACATTCATTTTTCTACTTCCTCTACATGGGTATTAGATACTGGATGTGGTTCTCACATTTGTACAAATGTGCAGGGTCTAAAGGACAGTAGAAAGTTGAAGAAGGGCGAGGTGGACCTACTAGTTGGAAACAGAGCAAGAGTTGCTGCTTTAGCCGTAGGCACTTATGAATTAGTTCTACCCAGTGGGTTTTTATTAGTTTTGAATAATTGCTATTATGTTCCTGCTTTAAGTAGTAACATTGTTTCTCTTTCTTATTTGGATAAGGAAGGTTATACTTCCATTACTAGGAATGGTAAATATTCTATTTATCGTAATGACATTTTCTATGCTGATGGTGATTTACATGTTGGTCATTATATATTAAATTTGGAACATCCTAATAATGGGAATATCTATAACGTAACTACTAAGAGGATAAAATCAAATGATTTGAATCTGACCTACCTATGGCATTGTTGTCTAGGCCACATAAATAAGAAACGCATTTCTAAACTCTATCAAGAAGGATTTCTAAACTCATTTGATTTTGAATCATATGATACATGCAAATCTTGCTTATTAGGAAAGATGACTAAGGCACCTTTTACTGGGCACAGTGAGAGGGCCACTGAATTATTAGGCCTCATACATACAGATGTATGTGAACCATTAAATATAGCTGCCAAAGGAGGTTATGTCTACTTCATTACATTTATAGATGGCTTCAGCAGATATGGCTATATCTATCTAATAAAACATAACTCTGAATCTTTTGAAATGTTCAAAATATTCCAAAATGAAGTACAAATCCAACTTGGTAAAACAATTAAAGCACTTCGATCTGATCGAGGTGGTGAATATTTGAGCCAAGAATTCATTGACCATCTTAGGAGTTGTGGGATAATGTCACAATTGACTCCTCCAGGAACACCACAATAGAATGGAGTTTCTGAACGGAGGAATCGAACACTATTAGATATGGTTCAATCTATGATGAGTCAAACAGATCTTCCACTATCCTTTTAGGGAAATGCCCTAGAGACAACTGCGTTTACACTAAATCATGTTCCATCTAAGGCAATTGAAAAGACACCATATGAGTTATGGATTGGAAAGAAACCAAGTTTATCTTTTCTCAAGATCTGGGGATGTGAGATATATGTTAAGCAACAAGCCTCTAATAAATTAGCCCCCAGATCCACAAAGTGCCTTTTCGTGGGGTATCCTAAAGAAATGAAAGGATACTATGTCTACAATCCCACCGATAACAAAGTGTTTATGGTAAGTTTCTAGAAAGAGAGTTTGTCTCTAAACCAACCAGTGGGAGCAACGTACATCTTGAAGAAATTCGAAAGCCACAAGATAGTACAGAACCACAGATAGAAATTAGAGAACACTTACAACAAGTTGCTGAGCCTCCTCAAGTAACACAAGGTCCATGAAGATCTGATAGGACACAAAATCAGCCTTAGAGATATGGATTTTTGATTAATGAAGGCAGTGATGTGTTGTTCATTGAGAAAAATGATACCACCACCAATCGAGAAGCCACAGTGGGACCAAACTCTGAGAAATGGCTAAATGCCATGAAGTCTGAAATGCAATCCATGTACGACAATCAGGTATGGACCTTAGTTGATCTACCTGAAGGTGTAAAAACCATTGGGTGCAAATGGGTTTTCAAGGAGAAAACTGAGATGGATGATAATGTAAATGTCTTTAAGGCTCGACTGGTTGTAAAAGGATTCACTCAAACTCATGGTGTAGACTATGATGAAACCTTTTGCCCAGTTTCAATAGCCAAATCAATCAAAATCCTTCTTGCCATTGCAGCATATTATGACTATGAAATATGGCAGATGGATGTCAAAACATCCTTCCTTAATGGAAAGTTGCTTGAGGATGTGTACTTGACACAACTTGAAGGTTTTGTGCGTCCAGAGGACTCTGGTAAAATTTGCAAGCTTCAAAGATCCATTTATGGATTGAAGCAAGCATCTCGAAGCTAGAATCATCGTTGTGATGAAGTAGTCAAAGAGTTTGGATTCATTCAAAACATCGATGAACCTTGTGTTTACAAGAAGGTTAGTAGGAGCATAATTGTATTTCTAGTGCTTTATGTAGATGACATCCTACTCATTGGGAATGATATTCCTACCCTGCAGAGTGTCAAGTCTTGGCTAGGAAAGTCCTTTTCAATAAAAGACTTAGGTGAAGCCACCTATATCCTAGGGATTAGGATCTATAGGGATAGATCCAAAAGACTAATAGGCCTAAGTCAGAGCACATACATAGACAAGATACTGCATAGGTCAGTATGTAGGATTCAAAAAGGGGTTACATGCCCATGTCTCATGGCATCCATCTTAGCAAGGATCTGTATCCTAGTACACCTGAGCAGCGAGATCGCATGAGTAAGGTTCCATATGCCTCAGCCATTGGATCCATCATGTATGCCATGTTATGTACTTGATCGGATGTCTCGTTTGCCTTAAGTATGACCAGCAGATACCAACAAGAACCTAGTGAGGGTTATTGGACTGCCGTCAAGAATATCCTAAAGTACTTAAGAAGGACTAAGGACTTATTTTTTGTCTATGGTGGATTGGATGATGAGCACTACGTAACCAGTTACACAGATGCAAGTTTCCAAACTGACCAAGACGACCTTAAATCGTAATCTGGATATGTATTCCTCCTGAATAGCAGAGCAGTAAGCTGGAAGAGCTCCAAGCAGAGCACTATAGCAGATTCTGTAACAGAAGCTGAGTATATAGCAGCATCAGATACAGCTAAAGAAGCCGTTTGGATCAGAAAGTTCATTACTGAACTAGGGGTGGTGCCTACCATCTCAAATCCAATAGATTTGTTCTATGACAATAGCGGTGCTATTGCACAGGCCAAGGAGCCTAGGTCACATCAAAGGACTAAACACATACTCAGGCGATTTCATCTTTTTAGAGAAATCAATGATAGAGGTGATATAAAGATATGCAAAGTAGCAGGAGAAGATAATATTGTTGAACCTCTTACTAAGCCACTTGTACAGGAAAAGTATGAGCGTCATGTTAGGGTAATGGGAATTAGGCAAATTAATGATTGCACCTAAGGTAAGTGGGAGGATGTTGGAAATTGTGCCCTAAGGGCCAATCATTGTACTTTGAACATTATTATTTTAATGAAATTTCTCCATTATGTTATCATATTATTTTCATGTTAACTGTGATAATTGTATCCTTGGATAATTCATAAAGATTGTCCTAAAATGTCCCTGGTCGGTCATCTATGCGGGAGTAGATTTGAAACAAGATCAGTATGAATTTGATATGATATGGAGATACGAATCAAAGTCTTAGGCACTTGTAAGAGTATAAGGTGCTGGATCGACCTACTATGAGAAAGCTACATGGATCAAGTCATAAGCTTTTCTCATGTATAACCATGTCACAATGCCCTTAGATCTGAGGTCATCATGGATTCCTACATGAGAGTTGCTAAGCTTTGAACTAGTCAAAAGTCACTTTTGATCGGGTGATGATAAAGGCTATGATCGGGCTTGGCAGTTTTTCATGCAGAAGAATATGAATGATCAAGATGGAATTTGTCCCTCACATTAGTAGAGAGATATTACTGCGCCCTCGATGAGTGAGTCTAAGAAATGTATGGCCATACTATGATGGAAAGGAGTTTCCGTCTCTATTATCAAGCTACTGAGAGATCGAGAAAGTAATGGTCAGGAACAAGAGGATGACGTTATCCATGCCTTATCCTTGATCAATATATCGTGTGACAAAAAGGACGTGACATGGTTGTATGACAGGTTGTATCGTGATAACGATCCTCATATGAATTGGATAGTCGTAATGTCTTGCTAGAGGCCGCTTACGACTTTTGTCTTAGTATAGTTATTAGCCCACTGCCAACTTCATATGGGCCTAAAGGGTCGCACTCAAGAATGGCCCAACACGAGATAATGTTTAATTTAGGGTAGACGAATTTTATATTTATATATATATATATATATAATATAAAATTCATTAATAATATTATATAGATATATATTTTTGAAATATATATATCTTATATATGTATATATGTATATATATTATATGATATTATTATATTGTGTTAGTTTTAAATTTAATTTATTAAGATATATTAAATTTAATAACTAACATGATAGAGACATAGTATCTCAGATTTAATTTATGAAGATAAATTAAATCTAATGGCTTTTTATTTGGATTAAATAAATAGGTTAAATTAAAACTGTTGGACAGATTTAATTTAAACTAAATTTATTGAATTAGTTCATCAAGATAATTAATAGTTAATTAATTTTGAAATTAATGATGATTAATTTTGAAATTTGAAAATAGTCCTCACAGGTTTTAAACTTGATAGAGCAGATATATTGATATGCACATGAGAATTGAGAGCCACAAGGGAAACCCTAGGAGACATTAGAGGCGCTAGCACGCAGTCTTGGTTAAAGAGCATTCGTGTAGATACCGGTAAAGGGAGCGGACCTGACGTGTTGGCTTCTAGAGATCATGAAAACCCTGAATCATAAAAGGTATGAATCCTTCCAACTTGGTTTAAACGCCGTTGATAGATCCTCGATTAGGATTGGTAAAGTTTTAAAATTCTTCCGCTGTGTCTGCCGATCCTAACAAAAATGGGTGATTAAATACTATATTGCAAGATGATATTTTAAAAGATCATAATCTCCTTCAAAGGGCCATGAATGGCGTATGACAAGAGGAAAAAACAAGAGAAAATACATATTGGCTATTAAATATGACATTTGACCAAGTTATAAAAAGATGAAGACTTGGTCAGCAATCTCATACTAATTGGTGAATTAATGTTATTATTCAAGGAGATACTACAAAAGATCTTCATCTCTTTTACCAGGCTCCATTTTTGTATAACATGAGGCAAGAAAGAGAAACAATTATATGAGCAATTAAAAGGTGAAGACTTCGTCAACAATTTCAACTAAAAATTAACTTATGTGAGGAGGTAAATTAAGATAATTGAAGAAGGGTTCTTTTAGCTCCTTTTGGTTAGCATTTTCAGTCAACAATTATAGGCCAAATAAAAGATGATAACTTGAATGAAAAGGGCCACATATTCATATGGCTTTAAGAAAGAAAGAGAAAAGATGAAGTAAAGGTTTATTGGCACATGTTTCTTGCAATTAAAGTGCTCTCTCTCTCTCTCACACGTACTCAAACCGACTTATGTTCTACATGAATGCTTGGCTATTTAATTAAAAACATTCTCTTATCTTATTCATTCATTTCAAGTTGGCCAAGTGCAAAAGAAAAGGAGATAGAAAGAGCTAGACTAAAAGTTGAAAGCCAAGGGGAACAAGAAGGAATGGTAAGCATTTATACCTTCAAGATCCCATTTCTAGCTCCAAATGCCTTCATAAACCTTGTTCCTCTTTCTAAGAGCATCATTCATATGGCTTTTATTTCTTGAAAGGAGGAATTTTGAGCCATCTTATAAGAGCAAAAATTGAAGAATTAAAGAACCTAAGGAGAAGTAAGATGTAAGTATTAGCTTCAATTTAAGCTATGGGTTGTGTAGGTTGAATGAGTTTTTTAACATATGTAATTCTATCCTGATGTTGTCCAAGTTAGGGTTTAGAGAAGTTATGGTGTTTTGGTTATGTATTTGGTGTTTTATAATGATTAGAAATCATATTAAACAAGTTTGATGCTCAATTTGGGAGTTTGGTGATTTCTGGGATTTTGTTGATTTTCTAACAAAATGTGATATGGGGAATGAGTGAGAACTTGTTCATTTTGATGTTACCATTATTTTCTACACAAAAAATTGTGTCAATATAGCCCCAGGTTGTGAATTTTGGGTCATTGAAACTCAAAATGCAAAACTGGATTTTCTACCAAACAGGATTCCAGCTAGGTACCCTGATTGTGTGGTATTTTTTGATAAAAAATGATGTCAAAAATTTTTGAAACTTTCCAATTTTGTAGTAGACATTGCAAGCTTTAAATTAATAAATTATAGGTGTCATTTTGATGTGTGTACTGGGAGTTATGCATTTACAAAATATGATGTTGAAACTTGGATCAACAGCAAGGAGATATGTTCAATTCTTTATTTTTATGGTTATAGATGGCAGTGATTCATATTTTCCTATAAAGATGACTTAAAAAGCTTCAAGTAGGACTTGGAGTCACTCTACATCAATTTTTGTAGAATTAGTTATGATTTTTCAAAGTCTACAGAAAATTCTAGCAGATTTGGTTCAAGTGTGTGAAAATTCAAAGGTAATAACACATGGTAATAACTATGAACTCTAAGGTTATAAAATTGGTCTTTTGGGTTAATTGACCACTTTAGATCCTTAGTTGACTTGATTAAATGACCATAGTGATAACCAACCCAAGTATTATGAGTTATTAAAGAATTGGGATAGGTGATAACTCATCATCCTTATTATGATTTATAAGATTTGACATTTGCCCTGCGCAAAAGAAACTAGTGTCCGAGTAGGAATGGAAAGAACAAGGTAGTGACTCTTTCTCTTATATTATGTATAGCACATTGTATGCATATCTTATCATTGAATTGTGATGAATGGGAATGCTGTTGTTTATGCCATGTGAATATAAGAAAGTTGTTGTAAGAATGTCATTGTGAATACAATAAAAGATGTCATTCCATGATTAAGGCACATGCTGTTGTTAATGTGATGAAAGTCACGCTTGTCACTACCTTTGTGAATGTTGTTGTTATACTACCGTCGTGAATGTTGTTGTTGTATTGTTGTTTGTGATTTGCTTACATGCTTTCTGATTGTACATGTTATGAGTGAATTGTTACTACTGGGATTTTTTTAAATCTCATTCTTTCCATTGACTAACCTACAACCAGGCAAGCGGTTTGAAGGAGAAATAAGTGATGAAGGGCGGCTAGAGCTTCTAGCTAGGAGTGTTAGCTTTGGTAGTTGGTTGTCATATTGTTGGGATTATTGTATATGTTGTAAATATTGAATAGTGTTATGTAATCCCCTATATAGGAAATTGAGAATAGGCAAATATGCCCTGTAAACCCTTCAATGAATGAATGAAACTCGAGTGTTATCTGGGTTTTTTTACACTATAATATATATGAATGAATCCGATCTACACATGCTAAATATATTAGGAATGTAAATAAGAGACCGTTTCAAATAGGTTTTGGAAAAGTTTTTGAAAACCCACTTTATTGCAGATCACATCCTATCTTGGAGTTGAGACTTTCAATAAGTTTTAAATTATCAATTGGTCTCTAATTTAACATAATGAATTTTCAAACTATAATTACGGCTATTAAGGTAGGGGTTACAATGGTGTTGTTAATAGAGAAACAGGTGTTGTTATTGGCCCTAAAACTAATTAATTTCACAATTTTCGCTAGGCATATATGGGGTTGTCACATAGGAGGTTGTCAAACAACAAAGTCATGTCGATAATGTAGAATATTTTGTTGTTAATATAGAGATAGGTGTTGTTATTAGACCTCCAACTAGTTAATTTCACACTTTTCGCTGGGTTTATGTTGAATTGTCTAATATGAAGTTGTCAGAATAGCAAGACATGTTACTAATGTATAATATGGTATTTTTAATATAGAGACAAGTGTTCTTATTAGCCCTCATACGGGTGAATTTCACCCTTTCCACTCGACATATCTGGGATTACCATATATGAAGTTGTGAAATAAGAAAGTCATGTCATTCATGGAGAATATAGTGTTGTTAATATGTAAACTTGTGTTGTTATTGGACCTCCAACTAGTTAATTTCACAGTTTTCATTGGGCATGTCATAGATTGTCAGATAGGAAGTTGTCAATCAAGAAAGTCATCTCGTTAAAGTATAATATGGTGCTGCTAATATAGAGACAGGTGTTGTTATTGGACCTCCAACTAGTTAATTTCACACTTTTTGTTGGGCATATGTTGATTTGTTAGATAGGAAGTTGTTAGGAAAGAAAGTTATGTCGTTAATGTAGAATATGGTGTTGTTAATATAGAGATGGGTATGGTTATTGGCCTTCTAACTAGTTAATTTCACACTTTGCGTTGGGCATATATGGGATTGTCATATAGAAAGTTGTCAAACAAGGAAGTCATATCGTTAATGTAGAATATGTTGTTCTTAAAAAATGGATAGGTGTTGTTATTGGACCTTCAACTAGTTAATTTCACCCTTTTCGCTAGGCATATATTGAATTGTCAGATAGGAAGTTGTCAGACCAGAAAGTCATGTCGTTAATATAGAATATGGTGTTGTTAATATAAAGATAGGTGTTCTTATTGGCCTTCAACTGGGTTAATTCACCCTTTTTACTGGCATATCTAGGATTGTTACATAACAAGCTTTTAAACAAGAAAGTCACGTCCTTCATGTAGAATATGTTGTTGTGAATATATACTTGTGTTGTTATTAGACCTCCAACTAGTTAATTTCACACTCTTAGTTGGGCATGTCTTGGATTGTCTGATAGGAAGTTGTCAACTAAGAATGTCATGTTGTTAATGTAGATTATGGAATTGTTAAAATTGAGACAATGTTGTTATTGGCTATCCAATTGGTTAATTTCATACCTTTTACTGGGCATGTCTTGGATTGTCAGATAGGAACTTATCAAAATAAGAAGTCATGTTGCTAATGTAGAATTTGGTATTGTTAATAGAGAGATAGGTCTTGTTAATGGCCTTCCAACTGGTTAATTTCACACTTTTAGCAAGGCATGTCTTGGATTGTTGGATAGAAAGTTGTTGGAAATTGTGCCCAAATGGCCAATCATTATACTATGAATATTATTAATTTAATGAAATTTCTCCATTTTGTTATCATACTATTTGCATGTTAACTATCATAATTGTATTCTTGGATAATTCATAAAGATTTTCCTAAAATGTCTCTGGTCAGTTATCTATGAGGGAGCAGAGATGAAATAAGACAGTATGACTTTGATAAAATATAGATATACGAATCAAAGTCTTAGGTACTTGTAAGAGTACAAGGTGTTGGACTGACCCACTATGAGAAAGCTACATGGATCAAGTCATAAGCTTTTCTCATGTATAACCACGTCATAGTTCCCTTTGACCTGAGGTCATCATGGATTCCTACATGAGAGTTGCTAAGCTTTAAACTAGTCAAAAGTCACTTTTGACTAGGTGATGATAAAGGCTACAGTCGGGCTTGGTGGTTTTTCATGCAGAGGAATATGAATGATAAAGATGGAATTTGTCCCTTACATTAGTAGTGAGATATTACTAGGCCCCTCGATAAGTGAGTCTAAGAAATGTATGGCCATACTACGATGGAAAGGAGTTTCCATTTCTATTGTCAGACTACATAGGATTCGAGAAAGAAATGGTCAAGAACAAGAGGATGACATTATCTATACCTCATCCTTAACCGATATATCGTGTGAAAAAAGGGACGTGACATGGTTGTATGACAGATTGCATTGTATTAACGATCCTTATATTAATTGGGTAGTCATAATGTCTGGCTAGAGGCCGCTTACGTCTTTTAGGTTAGTATAGTTATTGGCCCACTGCCAACTTTGTATGGGTCTACGGGTCACACATAAGAATGACCTAACACGAGATAATATTTAATCTAGGGTGGAAGAATTTTATATTATATATATATAATATAAAAATTCATTAATAATATGATATATATATATATATATGTGTATTTTCAAAATACATATTATATGTTTATATATTATGATATTATTATATTGTACTAGTTTTAAATTTAATTTTATTAAGATAAATTAGATTTAATAACTAACATGATAGAGATATAATATCTCATATTTAATTTATGAAGATAAATTAAATCTAATGGCTCTTTATTTGGATTAAATAAATAGGTTAAATTAAAACTGTTAGACAGATTTAATTTAAACTGAATTTATTTAATTAGCTCATCAAGATAGTTAATTGTCAATTAATTTCAAAATTAATAAAGATTAATTTTAAAATTCAAATATAGTCCTCATAGGTTATAAAATTGATAGAGTATATAGACTCAGACACAAATGAGAATTCAGAGTGGCAAGGGAAACCCTAGGAGACATTGGAGGTGTTATCAATCAGTCTCTATTGGACAGCATTCATGTGGATACCAGTAGAGGGAGTAGACCTAACATGTTGGCTCCTAGAGATCAAAAACCCTGAATTCGAAAAGGTACAAATCTTTCTAACTTGGTTTAAATGCTGTTGATAAATCCTTGATTAGGGTCGGCAAAATTTTTTAAAATTCTTCCATTATGCCTCCCGATCCTAACAGTAGCATCAAAGCCAGGTTAATTGTGAGTCTATAATGAGAATTTACAAAAATACCCCCGGGGACCCGGCCCGGCCCCGCCGTACCCGGTCCGGTTGTACTTTTCTTGAAATTTTGACATGGGCTATTCTGACATATTTTCGCCCAAGGAATCCATTTCCGGACTTGAAATTATCAAATTCAATGTCAAATTATGAAATTGCCCTTGGCAGCCCTACTTTTAGGGTTTTAGGGGCGTTTCCGTAATTATGCTTTCTCGGCCTTTTCCGAAAAAGTGCCCAACTGTAACCCCACCTAATTTTCCCTCCTGAACTCAATGGAATCATCAAATCATTGAAAATCCAACTCTAAGACCCATTTATAGCCCAGACCGAAATATATGGGTTTTCTAGGGAAAATCAGGGTTTTTCGGTTTCGGCTCCGTAAACACGTTTCTTTCCACTCCTAACCACTTTATTGACTATTCCATTAGGTTACAACTACCCTTAGTTGAGAACCCTTGTCCCTTCCGCTTTTGGGAAGTATTCCCCTTACTAGGCTCACTGCGGTTGTTGGTAGCTTTGGTAGGGTACAAATCTCTCAGATTGTTTTCTGTGATTCTGCATTCTTCAACCGCTCTATAGACTCATATAACCCCAAGTAACACTGTGGAAGTGTCTAAATGGTGCATTTGGAATTGTAGGATTCGATAATTGCCGCCCTCGTGAGCCAACTGCGCTGAAGGACGTCAGGAAAGGACAAGGTAGTGACTCTCTCTCTCTTATACTGTGTGTAATGCTTTGTATGTGTGTGTTATCATGGTTCTGTGATGATTTCTTTAATGCTGCTGCGGTTACAGCTGGTGATAGCTGTCGTTTACAGCGCAAGCTGTCGTTTACAGCGCAATAATGAGAATTTACAAAAATACCCCCGGGGACCCGGCCCGGGCCCGCCGTACCCGGTCCGGTTGTACTTTTCCCGAAATTCTAATCTGGGCTATCCTAACATATTTCCGCCCAAGGAATCCATTTCTGTACCCAGAATTATCAAATTCAATGTTAAATTACGAAATTGCCCTTGGCAGCCCTACTTTTAGGGTTTTAGGGGTGTTTCCGTAAATGAGACTCGCACACAGTTGAGTAAGTGCGAGTTTTGGCTTCCAGAAGTAAAATTCTTGGGCCATGTTATCTCGCAAGAAGGGGTCTCGGTGGATCCCAGTAAAGTGGAAGCAGTACTTGACTGGAAGAGGCCAGAAACTGTTGCTGAGATACGCAGTTTTCTGGGTCTTGCTGGTTACTACCGGAGATTTATTCAAAATTTCTCCCGGATTTCCTTGCCGATGACCAAGCTCACGCGAAAAGATCAGCCGTTTAAGTGGGATGAACGTTGTGAAAACAGTTTTGTTGAGCTGAAGGAGAGGTTGACCACGGCACCGGTGTTGATTATACCCGATCCTAGCTTGACTTATGTTGTGTATAGTGATGCGAGTAAGCAAGGGTTGGGGTGTGTCCTTATGCAGCAGGGACGAGCGTTTAAATTGAGTTTATGTTCTTATACATGTGATACATATGGGATATATATATGTATGCTTATAAGAAGATGATCGAATATGTATCTAATTTATGTTTCGGTTTTGAGAAAGTCTAACCTATATCATTTGGTGCTATATGTTTATGCGATCTGGTGAAATTGTTTCAATTATATGCGTTATGTTTACATTTCAATTCCACCATTGGCATCACGATTCCTGTTCTGAATTTGATCTAAAGTAGAATTCATCATTTAGGTTTGAATAGGTTGAAGATCACGATGTACGGACACGTTAAGGTCTCTAATCGGAGTTAGGGATCCGAAATCTTGGAGAAGAACTGGGTCTAAGTTAGGATCTCTATTCGAGTTGTAGGGATTTGAAACTTTGGGGAAGACAATTCGAATCAAAAGCATTCTGGGCCGTTTTCAGAAACTGGGTCGAAATCTTATGAATTGGATTGAAACAAATATTTTAAAAATTGGGCCAAAAATTATAAATATTTTAAATTTTCAAATATTTCTTTTAAAAGGGCACTGCCCCTTGACCTCGCCCTCTAACCAGCTAGCAGGACTGCATGACTACCTGTTCATAGCGCGATATAACCTAATCACGACATTTATTGCTTTTCATATTGTATGAATTCTTGTTGTGGTTTATTCTTCATACTTGTTTGGGTATGGTGAACAACATGACTTTAGATTTCTTACAAAGGGTTGTAATATTTAAATATAGCATGCGTGATGTGCCTTCCTCTAAATACTCTCAATGTACATTATCTTCTCATCTCAGTCCCCTCGAATGTTTAAACGAGGTTTCTCTCAATGTATTTCTTTTCTTATTTAGAGAAGTCATCTCATTGGCTTGGGAGGATTTTAGGTTAGGTAAGCCATGTTGTGTCACGTTTAAATTATGCTTTTGATTGGATCATTGCAAGAATACTTTTGCTTTTATATGTATTTATCTGTATGAAATACAACCACAATTGCATTCATATAAACAAAACTAATTAATTGAGCCCTCTGAATCAAATCTTAAGTTATAATGCTGTCAATTAATGAATAATTGTCAAAACCAAGATTGCTCAATTGTGGAAACCACCAAAGTAGATGTGCTTAAGTTATCTTGATGAGACAAGTATGAGCATGGTGCTGCTCATAATATCGTTATTGTTTTGACTTAATTGAGATTAACAAAATGGTTTTGAATCTCAAGGCATTATATGAGATTAAACATGCCTGATCATATGATGATTGAATCCCATAAACATTTAAGAGTTACATGTGATGTAATTGGTAAATAGGTTACCTACCTAAATAAATTGAATTTAAGCATCTTGCCAAAGCGAACTTAAGTTTAAGCCAAATATGGATGTTAGCCCCCTAAATATTATATTGACGGATGTTAATTGCTGAGTTAAGGTATTGGGGATACTATACAGGGCTTTAGGGAGCTTTTAATTTTGAATTCTATGTGTTTATTATGTAATGAATTATTCCTTATGCAATTTGTTTGCAATTTGTTTCTTTATGCCAGTGAAGTTATATTGCATTGTGGGACTAATGAGTTTTCGATTGTATATGCAAGGTGAACAAGTAAATAAGAACAAAAACTTTGAAAAGATCTTTACTAAGCTATTTCAAAAGAGTTTTTCAAGTTTAAATTGAACAAAAGATTTCATATGAAAAGTATTTAAGAAGCATATGTTTGAAAACTCAATTTCAAAAACTTTGTTTAAAATCACCAAGTTTTGTCATTATAAAAACGGGGGAGAATGTTAGATCCCATATGTTTTGATGATAACAAAGAGTGGACTAATGATAAAAGAGGATATGATAACAAATGAATTTGAAAAAAGTAAATAAATGGCAGACAAATCTTGACTTCAAGTAAGCACTGGAGTAATGAAGAAGATTTGAGAGACAGAACACAGGAAAAACATCACTGGCAGTTTTTGTCTATGTTTACTCGAGTGAGCACTCGAATAATGGAACACTGCTACTGGTGTGAGCACTTGAGTAATGTTGAAGAAAATGTTTCAGAAAGGCACTACCAAAATTTAGAAGAAGTTACTTGAGGGGTCACTTGAGTAATCTGCAAAGTTATATGAAACATTACTCGAGTAACCACTCAAGTAACACATGAGAAAAGGCATTACTCTAGTAGCCACTCTAGTAACCAGGGAGAAAATCTTCCAGTAGCTCTCGCCGAAGAAATACAATAATTTACTCGAGTAGCCACTTGAGTAACTAGGTAAGAAAAAGGCATTACTTGAGGGAGCACTCGAATAGATTATGGAGTTATTTGAAGAATTACTCGAGGGGTCACTTGAGTAATCAGGTAAGTAAACTCTTGGCCAAGATTTGAATTACATTACTCAAGGGACCACTCGAGTAATGTGAAAATGTATTTGATAACTTACTCGAGGTACTACTCGAGTAACTTGTGAAGAAAAGACATGGCCACTCGAGTAGCCACTTGAATAATCAGGTATTTCTAAGGATTGTGATGTATCTTACTCTATGTCTTACCGGAGTAATATTTTATGAAATATATTGAATTACTTTCTGCCATGTTTTTGATTGGATTACTCGAGGGACTACTCGAGTAATGAGCATAATCATTCAAGTAGCCACTCGAGTAATAAAGTCCAGAAAACATATCTTTAATTCAATGTTTATTGAATTGTTTTCTATATAATTAATCATTCATTATATTAGTATCCTAAGTATATTTGTACAGAAACAATAAAGAGATCATGCCAGAAGTGAAAAGTCAAATAAAAGGTACGAACACTTACTTACCGCTTGTAACTCCCTGCCTTTAACCACGTAATTATAATTCGATATCACATAATTAAATTGGTTTAAAGACCGTCGGATAGCTTAAACTCATTTCAAGTTCCTACACTATAGTAGGGTTTTCACCAAAAACTTTCAAAAACTCTTCTCTATCCTGGTCTCAATTTCAAAATTCGAATATAATTACCTGTGCTGTTAATTTACATTCACACACATCAGAGTGTATAACCAAATCCCCGACAACTCCCGGGTTCTATACATATATAATCTGAGGGTTTAAAAGTCTCCACTAAGGGATTACATAACCAAAATCAACAGTAATATTTACATCTCCAAAAATAAACAGTAATCCCAAGTCCAAAATAGTTAACCAACAGCCTAACAACACACTCCACAAGATCCTAACCGCTCCTGGTGGTTCGCTTCTCCTTGGAGCCACTTGCCCTGTGTAAAATGTTAGTCAATGGAAAGAATGAGATTCAAAAGAATCTTTGTAGTAACAAACCACTCATACAGTGTATAAACACATAGCATATATGATCATGTTAAGCAGCATCACAATGTATCATGGCTTTCGCCACAAACAACAGCACTCATGGCTGTTAATTCTAAGCGTCAGCTTTCACTGCGATCTCAAAGTATTCACAAAGTATTCACTAGGCGTCAGCTTTCGCTGCGATCACAAAGCATCACAATGTCACAATGTCACAATGTATTCTCAATGCAAGACAAACATACATACAATGTTTCACACAAAGTATAAGAGAGGAGTCACTACTTGGTTCTTTCCGAACGTGCTCTGGCACGGGTCGTTCACGAACAGGGCAAATATTGAATCCTACAATTCCAAATGCACCATTTAGACACTTCCATAGTGTTTCTTGAGGTTATATGAGTCTATAATGAAAATTTACAAAAATGCCCCCGGGGACCCAGCCCGGGCCCGCCGTACCCGGTCCGGTTGCACTTTTCCCAAAATTCTAATATGGGCTATCCTAACATATTTACGTGCAAGGAATCCATTTCCGGACTCAGAATTATCAAATTCAATGTAAAATTACAAATTTACCCATGGCAGCCCCACTTTAAGGGTTTTAGGGGCGTTTTCGTAATTATGCTTTTTCGGCCTTTTCCGAAAAAGTGAACAACTGTAACCCCACCTAATTTTCGTCCCTGAACTCAATGGAACCATCAAATCATTGAAAATCCAACTCTAAGACCTATTTCTAGGGCTGGCCGAAATTTATGAGTTCTCCGGGGTAAATCGGGGTTTTACGATTTCGGCTCCGTAAACGCATTCGTTTCTACTCCTAACCACTTTATTAACCATTACATTAGGTTACAACTAACATTAAGACCCAATTTGGGCAGCATAACCCCTAGGCCACATCATTTCCAAACTTTAAAACCAATGGCAATCCGGCGAAATTTCACTTATTAAATTGCCCACAGCAGCCAGAATAAGCAATATACGAAAGTTTGGAAGTTACCTCAAGCTCCCACAAGCTTTTCCCAAATATGGCTGAACCCTAGCCTATTTAAACAATGAAATTCCTTGCTTCAAAACCTTAATTCACATAGAGGAATAGCTTAGGAGGAGGATTATACACATTAGGTATGAATTCACTGAAGAAATTGACCTACCTTGTGAGATTTCTCCTTCCTTCTCTCTATTTTTCTCCAAGCTCTCTCTCACGTTTTTTCCTCTGCGTGAAATGGCTGAAGAAGATGAGCAATTTGATTAATAATCCATGCTGACATCATCTTTTAATGAGTTGATGTCATAATTCCTTATTTTCCCATTTTCGGATTTGTTGGCAGATTTTCTGACCGAACTTTGATAAATCATAACTAATTCTAGAAAAATCTAATTGGAGTGATTCCAAAGCCTAATAAAAGGTATTTAAGTCCTATTCATAGGAAAAATATGAACCATTATTATAAATCACCACACAAATACAGAATTACACAAAACTCAACACTGCTCCAAAACAGAGTCCAGTTTTGATCCCAAACTTTGGACAGACATATCTCCAAGTTCCCAAAACGAAATGGTACAAATTATATGTCCATTTTGAATCTTGGGATGTGAGCTTTAAGACTGGAAATTTTCATAATTTATAGACACCATTTGCCTATTTAAAACGTCCACACAAATTGGCTGCCCTGTACAGAGAATAAATGGACAGAGTTTTCAACTTTTGCACAATTGTTCCCAATAGTTCCAATTTCACAATAAACACTCTCCCCACACGAATTTTCACAAGGAAGCCATTGGAATCATTAAAATATCCAAATTCTCATCACACATTCTCCAAAAGTGTTTATTCAACAATAATTACATCTACTTTTGAAATCATTAGCCCTTAATCACTTTTTGGGATATTACACCGCTACCTACCGCAAACGGATAGTTTTCAAATTTGAAGAATGGTCAACCATTGCGTGCGACTCTAATGGACATGTTTGAATTGCTTCTAACGGACACTACAATTCAAAGAGCAAAGTACAACAACAACTGAGAACACACAAACATGCACTGATCAACACACTCTTAATGCTCTATTTTCTTATACTCATTCATTATACTTTAGTGATTATATATTTGCTCTTTGAGAGAGTTTTTCATTACAAACTCAATATTTGTTATTGAGACAACTTAAGGTTGTGGAACCTTGAGTTGGGGATTTGATTACAATGTGTAAGGGGGAGCGAGTATCCAGGTGAAGGAACTTGCTGTGTACTGAGGTGCCAAGTACCCACTAAATCTTTGATAATATAGTGAAACTCTAAGAGACGCTCTGAGGACTGGATGTGGGTCAAAGTGGTTGTGGCTGAACCAGTATAACTCATGATGTACACTTCGGTGATATTTCTCTTTGCTCTCAACTGTTTTAAACATTCTGTTAATTTTCTTATACGCAACGAAATTTCTGGTATCACCCAATTCACTCCCCCTATTGGGTGAAACGCTTGCACTAACATTTGGTATCAGAGCGTAGGTCTTCTTGTTAAGGTTTAACAGCCTAAAAAGGATCCAATGGCAAGCATGGGTGATGGTATTCTGCCTGATGGAGCTTCTATTACAAGACTTCCATGTTTCAATGGTGAATACTTCTCGTTCTGGAAAGTGAAGTTCAGAGTCTTCATAATGGCTACTGAATATGGGCTGTGGGATATGATTGAGAGTGGAAACTACAAACCTAAAAAGATTGTAGATTCACAAAGAGTTCCCAAGACACCTGCAAAATATGATGAGAATAACAAAAAACCCATCACACTCAACAGCAAGGAAATTCTGATGATTCAAAGTACCTTGAGTCAAAATGAGTACTTCAGAATCTTCATACTCCCAACAGCTAAAGAAATGTGGGAAGCCTTGGAAATAGCTCACGAAAGAACTTCGGGAATAAAAGAAAACTGGATCAATACTATGGTTACTGAGTTTGATTTACTTCGAATGTAATCAAGTGAGTTGATAGCTGAATTTGAACTTAGATATACTCACCTTGTTAATCAACTTGCAGCACTTGGAAAAGTCTATGATCAACATACCCAAGTACGAAAGATTCTGAATATTCTTTCTAAAGACTGGGAGGCAATAGTTACTGCAATTGAGGAAGTAAAAGGTGAATCAATGCGATTGGTTGCTTCTATATTCAGAAGCCTTTCTGAATATGAAAGTAAATTAAAGTACAAATGAGAACTAGATGATATTGATGACAAGAAGAAAACAGGTCTAGCACTAAAAGTAAATGAAGAAGAACAAGATAAAGATGAAGAGCTTGATGATGATGAAATGGGCTTAATCATAAAACAATTCAGAAAGTTTTACGAGAAAGGCAAAGGATTCAAAAACTTTCAGAAATGAGGAACAAGCAATAAAGAACACATCATCTGCTATGAATGTGGAAAGCCAGGACATTTCAAATTAGAATGTCGAGAACTGATTCAGAAGAATAAGGAAAAGAGAAAAGGCAAATTCTATAACAGGAAGAAAGCTTTTATATCTGCCATATGGGGAGATAGCTCTTCTGACAAAGAAAGCGATGAACAGGAAGTAGCCAATATCTGTCTAGTTGCTCAAGAAGAAACAAAAGAAGAGTTAATTGATTCTGATCCTACTTATGATGAATTACTTTCCGAATATAATGCTTTACATTCTGAATTCATCAAAGTAGTTAAAGAACTAGTTGTTTTCAAAAAGGAAAACAAAGTTCTTGAAATAGAACTTAAAGAGAATTTTGAAAAAGATTGTGAAAATTGTACCTCTTTGAAAAAGAAAAGCACTGATCTTACTAATACTTTTGAAAAATTCACTAAAGGAAGTAAGATGAGAAATGTAATTTTAAAAGCTTAACGATTTATGAATGACTGATCTAGAATTGGATATGATCCAAAATCAAATAGAAGGAAAGGAAGAAAGAAAGCTGAAGGTAAATCATACTTGAACTATTTTCAGTATTCTGTGCATACATCAAATCCTTTTGCATACTGTAATTATTGTAATAGAAAGGGTCATTATACTACATCATGCATTCATAAGAAGTAAGGAAAGATAGGAACCTATAAATGGGTACCTAAAGGTTCATATGTTCCAAAAATATTTTGTACTAACCCAAAAGGACCCAAAAATATATGGGTACCTAAGACTTAATCGTATTTGATTGCAGATATGTCTTAAAGCAACCAAAAACAAAAAATGGTACATAGACAGTGGATGCTCTAGACATATGACCAGTGATTTTGAAAGTTTTACCACATTGTAACCTAAGGAAGGTGGAAAGGTAAAATTTAGAGGAAATCAATTCGAAAAGATAGTAGGAATTGGTGAAATGAAAAATGACAAAAGAATACAAGTCAAAGATGTATATTATGTTGAAGGCTTGTGTCATAATTTGCTGAGCGTGAGTCAAAGTGTAGATAAAGACAACGGGATCATGTTTGATTTAGAGGAATGTCTAATTCTCAACAAGAAAGACTTACAACTTGATAAGAAAAATATCAAGGCAAATCTCAGAGTAAAAAGGGAAGGTAACTGCTATACACTTGATATCAATAGAAGTGATTCAGAAAATTGTTTTCTGAGTAATGCCGATGAAAGTTGGTTATGGCATAAGAGACTAGCTCATGTCAACATGCACCAACTAGGCAAACTACTCAAAAAGGATTTAGTTCTTGGATTACCCAAAATAAGTTTTAAAAACTATTTGATTTGTGATGCATTTCAAAAGGGTAAACAAACTAAATCATATTTCAAATCGAAAAATGAAATTATAACAAATCAACCACTTCAATTTACATATGGATTTAGTTGGTCCAACAAGAGTTAAAAGCCTTGGTGGCAACTTATATTCATTGGTCATTGTTGATGATTTCTCTAGATTTACATGGACTATTTTTCTGTCATCAAAGGATGAAACCTTTGCAGAATTTATTGTTTTTGCTAAGAAAGTACAAAATGAGAAAGGTATGTCCATTACAGGTATTAGGACAGATCATGGTGGAGAATTTGAAAATCAAGCTTTCGAAGAATATTGTGATACTAATGGCAAGATCACAATTTCTCTACTCTAAGGACACCTTAACAAAATGGAGTCGTGGAATGTAAGAATAGAGTGCTCACTAAAATGGCTAGAATAATGTTGAATGAAAAGAGTGTGTCTCAAGTTTCCTAGGCCGATGCAATGAGCACAATATGCTATATTTCAAATAGAGCCTACATTAGACTAAAACTTGGAAAGACACCATACGAGCTATACAAAGGAAGGAAGCCAAACCTTGCTCATTTACACATCTTCGGTTACAAGCGTTTCATTCATAAAAATGGTAAAGATAACTTAGGAAAATTTGATTCTAAAATAGATGAAGGAATTTTCCTAGGCTATTCTAACCGAAGTAAAGCATATAGAGGTTTCAATAAAAGAACATGTGTTGTTGAAGAATCAATTCATATTGTATTTGATGAATTTGAATCCTCTAACAAAACCATTGATGATGAGTAGGAAGTTGTTTTAAATCAAGAAAATGGTCAATCTATTTATAAATCTCTTATTCCAGATGTTGATGAAACCAAGGAAAAAGATCAGTTACTAGGACAGCCAAGAGCCTGGAAATACAATAAAAGTCATCCCCTAGATCAAGTCATAGGAGATGTACATGAAGGAGTCAAAACTAGAAATAACATTTTCAATGAAGTTAGTTTTTCTGCTTTTATTTCTGAGGTTGAACCTTCTTACATTAATGAAGCCCTATCAGACAATGATTGGGTTATAGTAATGTAAGAAGAACTAAACCAATTTAAAAGAAATCAAGTTTGGGAGTTGGTACCCTGTCCTAAGGATCATCCGATCATTGGCACTAAATGGGTATTCGAAAACAAACTTGATGAATCTACAATCATTGTCAGAAACAAGGCAAGATTGGTGGCCAAAGGCTATACTCATGAAGAAGGAATTCATTATGAGGAAACGTAAGCTCCAGTGGCTAGATTGGAAGCTATATGAGTACTCTTAGCCTTTGCATACATCAAAGGATTCAAACTCTATTAAATGGATGTAAAGAGTGCATTTCTAATTGGCTACATCATGGAAGAAGTATATGTAGATCAACCTCCAATTTCGAAGATGTAACCAAACCTGACCATGTTTTCAAACTCAAAAAGGCTTTATATGGTTTAAAACAAGCTCTTAGAGCATGGTACGAAAGGCTCAGTAAATTTCTCATTGATCAAGTTTTTGTACGAGGAAAAGTTGATACAATACTTTTTACAAAATGAAAATGAGATGATATTTTAATTGTGCAAATATATGTTGATGATACAGTTTTCGGTACTACTAACGAAACCTTGTGTAAGGAATTTTCCAAGACAATGCAAGGGGAGTTTTAGATGTCAATGATAGGAGAATTGAATTTCTTTCTTGGTTTGTAAATCAAATAAAGAAATAATGGAATTTTCATATCTTAAATGAAGTATTTGGAAGAGCTATTGAAGAAGTATGGAATGGATGAGGCAAATAGAATGGATACACCCATGAGCTCAACCACATCCTTGATGCAGATGTCAAAGGAAAAGAATACAATATCAAAAAATATAGAGGAATGATTGGATCATTACTCTATCTCACTGCAAGTAGACCTGACATTCAATTTTGTGTGGGTATGTGTGTAAGATATCAATCAGCACCAGAGGAGTCACACGGCGAAACCGTCAAATGTATCTTCTGATAGCTTGCTGACACGGCAGAATTAGGTCTCTAGTATCCCAATGGAAGAAGTGAATATCTAGTTGCATACTTAGAATTTGATCATGGAGGATGCAAGACAGACAGAAAGATTACTAGTGGACAAAGTCAGTTTCTTGGAGGCTCTCTAATATCATGGTTTAGCAAGCAGCAAAATATAGTGTCTCTTTCATTAACGGAAGCTGAGTATGTTGCAGCTTTAAGTTGTTGTGCACAAGTATTATGGCTAAAGCAACAACTCCAGGATCTTGGTATTTATTTAAAAGAGACAACAATATACTATGACAACACTAGCATGATAAGCTTGGCAAAGAATCTTGTTTAACATTCTAGAACCAAGCATATTGATGTTAGACATCACTTCATTAGAGATTATGTCCAAAAGAAAGACGTCAAAGTGATATTCATTCCAACTCATCTTAAACTAGTTGATATATTCACAAAACCTCTTGCAAAAGATCAATTTTTGTATATTAGAAGAGAATTGGGAATGGTAAATCCCAATGAATTGTAAGTTATTTAGTGTTTACAAAATGTTAGATAATGTTATTTATTGATATTTTGATGATCACTAACTTAAGCATCGAAGTTTCTAGCAATTTGTTTTGTAGGATCATGATATTCTGTTTTGGAGTAAGAAAAGCTGAGGTTAACAGAGGACAACATTACTAGAGGGACAACTTCATGTAACCACAATTACTAGAGTGACACCTTAAAGTAATTGAATGGATTACTCAAGTAGCCACTTGAGTAATGATCTGAAAATTGTGACAGTGAAGCATTAATTCAAAATGAATTCAAAAGAAATGGCACAACGGTTGGAAATGAACAGTTAGAAGGTGAAGAAACAGATTACTCAAGGGAGGCCTTGAGTAAACTTCAAACTTTACTCTAGTAAGGCCTCGAGTGAACCTGGGTGCAGATCACAAATTTGTTGAGTTTCAGCTCAAATTTGTCCTAAAGAGCCATCATATGATTGAGGGAAATACATGGATAATTACAATATTATTCATGCCAGATACGCACTTAAGAGCCATCATAAAGACACTCCCACTTTTTTTCCAAAACCTTTGAAAAAGCCCAAGATTGATGAGAAGATTACCAAAGTCATAGTAGGCATGCTTGAAGAAGCTTTTTAGTCTAAGAAAGCAAAGAAAGGGCAATCTTCAAAGCAACCAGATGAAAGGGATGAAGAAATCACATTCCCTCCTTAAGGATTCAATGTGAGCAAACTTGAGGAATCTCAAAAATACCTGATTCACTTTGCAAGACGAAATGTGTGCAAGATGCACTATATTGACTACAAGGTTCTTTAAGAGGTATTGAAATTCGACTTGAGTCCCTATCTTGATTCCTATATGCCCTGGCTGTCTGTTAAACTCCTATTTTGCACCAAAATTGTGAGGCATTTTTACTGTAACCTTGAACCTATAAATGATCCTATCAGGAAGTCTGTGGAAGAAGAAATGACTTCTGAGGTTAGAGGACAGAGAATCATAATCTCACCTTCCAAAATCAATACCTGGTTAGGAATAGAGGACCCTCCTGATGATGATTACCCTAATCTTGACTCAAACCAGATATTCTCTATCTTAAGACCTGGTGAGATAGTGGGACCTTTAAATTTCAATCCAAGTGATATGAGTGATTTTCATCAAGTCCTATGGTATATCTATTCTAGAGCCATAGTGAACAAATCCAACAACTACACACATTTCATTAAGAGGGATTTCAAAAAATTTGCCTCATTGATTCTCAAAGAACAAAAGGACTTAGGAGAATATATCTTTGCTGAGATCAAGAAATATAGGTATGAAGGAAAACCTACTATGTAACCCCCTCACCGTAATTACACCCGGATTACGAAATTTAAGTGAAATAGAGACCGATTGGATGAAATCACAATTTATAATCCCACATCCAAGAGATGGGGTATTTCAAGATCTTTTCAAAACATACATATATTCATGGTCTCCCATTCACGTGCGGGTATAATTATCAGAGAAATCAGAGTACATAATAAATATCAAAGTACGGAAACCAAAATCCCGGCAAACCCTGGATTACTTACATATATAACTTGGGTTCAAAGTTTCCCAACAAGGGGATTACATCACCAAAACATTCATTTACATTAGATGTACAACTTGCAATCCCAAATCCAAAACTATAATAACCAACTACCACTTAGATCTAGGAGTAAGTCTAACTACTCCTGGTTGTCCGCTTCCCTTTCGAACCACTCGCCCTGTCTGAAAAGATTAATCATTTGGGAGGGTGAGATTCTAAAGAATCCCCGTAGTAACAACTATTTCATACCACATGCAATCATATAATATGCAAACACATCATCTCATATCAGCAGCAACACAAACTCACTCCACCCTCATCCCCTTTTACCGCCGGGAAGGCATACGACCTTCACCCGAACCGTTGTTAGCGACTCAGGGACTGTTGGCGTGGCAGTGCATACAAATAGCCACACGGCTCACATATAGCCTTTCGGCTTTCACAATGGCCCGTCGGCCTTCACAAATATCACACCCTAACCTCATCCCCTTTTACCGCCGGGAAGGCATACGACCTTCACCCGAACCGTTGCTAGCGACTCAGGGACTATTGGTTTAGCGATGCTACCACAATATCACATAACGCATATATGACACCCTAACCTCATCCCCTTTTACCGCCGGGAAGGCATACGACCTTCACCCGAACCGTTGTTAGAGACTCAGGGACTATTGGTTTAGCGGTGTTTCCACACAAAGTTTTCACAAAACTTGCAGCATACAAAATCCATTTAATCACAATGATATAGCACACATATCATACATCACATAAGGTATAAAGATAGAGTCACTACCTGTATCTTTCCTGATTGGCTCCGGCACCGTGGCCTCACGAGGGCGACAAATGTCAAATCCTATATCAATTAGGGACAACCAATCAATCTCTTTTCCATGTGTATATTTCAATAATACTCTAAGTTGGTTATCATTTAGGACTCTTTAGGTGACTAAAATAGGCCTAAACATATGCCTAAAGGGTTGGAAGAAACTACCCAAAAGACTCCTTACTCGAAGGCAAAACACTCATTTTTGGTCATCTCACTCGAGCACAAAATGCTCTCACTCGAGCACAAGTACGGACATCACTCGAGCACAATAGCGAGTGAGACTGCGAGTGAGCACCCGAGAGCATAAGGAAACCCTCGATCACTGGCTCACTCAAGCACGCTGACCCCCACTCGAGCACAAGGCCAAATGCCTCACTCGAGCACCCGCGAGAGAAGTCCAGGAGGTGAGGACCCCGAGAGCACCCAAAGCTCTCCAAGCACGGGATCACTCGAGCACAGCCATATGTGCTCGAGCACACACCTCACACCCGCGAGTGAGAAGGCTCACTCGAGCACCTTACTCGCGAGTGAGAACCCGAAAGCACAACTCCCACCTGAAGCACACTCTCACTCGATCATGACCCCCAGTGCTTGGGTGAAACGGCTATGCCCGTGAGTGACAGAGCTCACTCTTGGCATCAGCCCACGAGTGAAGACCCGAAAGCACACCCTTCACTCTGGAGTTACACCCTCACTCGAGCAGACCAAGCTCACTCGAGCAGGTTCCTCGCTCACTCGAGCACAAAGCGATGTGCTCGAGCAGCACTCGCAAAAAACCCAGGTGACTCGAAGCACAAAGGGAAAAACTTGCGCATCACTCGAGCACGTTCTTCCTCTGCTCGAGTGATGTGTATCAGAGACCAGAAACGCAGCCAAAAACCAGAAACACCAGATGGTCAAATTCTCCCCCAAAGGTTCCCAAACTCTTCCCAATGCTCATACACTCTAAGCACTAACAAGGGAACACAATGGCAACTCCAAAAACACTCCAAAACCCAATTTGACCACAATCAAACACTAAGGTCTCAATGACACATCATATCCAAATTCCCTTAACACCTTTTTAACATTCCAAATTACATCAAATGATCATATATCTCCAACTACATCATTTCCAATCATCAATCATAACAAACTTGACATTTCCCAAAAATAGGCATATTTAGGGCAAAATTCCAGATTTTACCATACTTAGCAAAATATCACACATTATACTTCAAAATGCTCTAAATGCCTACCTCTTCACTTTGCTCAATCCAGAATCCTGATCCCTCAACTTTCAATTTCGCCCAAATCACAAATCACCACTTCTCAAGATTCTACAATCATCACAACGTAGCTCTCATTGATATGAACAATATTAGAGAAGAGGATTGGAGCAAAGGAGAATCATTTCCTTACCAAAGATCAAGCTTTTTCTTCTTCCTCTTCTTGCCTCAAGGTCGCCGGAATCAATGGAAGAGAGAGAGATGAGAAGGTAGAATGATGATGAAGAAGCACATCATCCCCCCTTGCCCATGCCTCCAACCGAATAGGAGAGAGAGAAGAGAGGAAAAAGTGACTTTTGTCTTCTAGTGCCCTATCCAATGGCCACCATCAAGCCACTTGTCAACATCTACACAATTCTCTCCATGAGCTCACCAAGTCACCTCACATAGGATTCCGACCCATATGAAATACATCTCAACCCTTGATCTTAAATACCACTTGTATTTATTCTCAAAATTATCATTACATTAATCCCAAATATATTCAATCAAGATAATTACAATAATTATCGGAGCCATTAGCCCTAATCACAAATCGGGATGTTACATACTACTCCAATGCCTTACCCTCAACTTATTTCTTTGTTTCTCAAGAAGAATAATGTTTAGTACTTGGAGAGTAAGGAGCCAATTGAGAGGATAACACCAATTGGGAGAAATCAAATTGGGAAGTAAGTTGAACATTGAGATTCCTTTGAAGACTTCCCTAGAAGCAAGTCCCAAGAAAAAGAAGAAGACTGACACTGCAACTAGTTAAATGGATAACACACAGTCTTCTGCTTTAGCCAACACATTTTCTCCTTCTTTCTTTGGTGCCGCAATGCAAACATTCATGGAGAACATTCTGAAGGGTTTCCATATCGACATTGTTAATACAAATGTGGAGTTGGTAACCCATATGAATATGAAAATGGGACAACTTGTGGAAAGAATGTATAAGAGGCATGAAGAGTTGTTAGCTGAACAATGTGCCCAGGGTGAGCTTCTGAGATCCATTGTTGCCAGACTTGATGCTATGGCAACTGGCTCCCCTATTCCTGGTCCTTCTGTTATTCCTGAGCTAGTACCTGTCTCTAAACTTGGACCTTCTATACCTACTGAGCATAGACCCTCTGAGATTGGACCAGTAATCTCTTGTTCTCTATGCCTGACCCTGACATATCTGAGCCAATCCATATCACTATTGATGATCCAGCTCAGCCTGTTCAGGCAGAGCCCATATCTACTCTCATTACCTCACTTGCATGCACTGAGGATATGCTTGTATCTTCACCTGTTGCTATAGAGGAAGTAGAAATTACTTATCAGGTTCCTTACCAATCATCTCTAGTGAATCCTCCAAAGGATCTTCAGCACCCTCAATGAACCTTCCTAACCTTGAACCATCATCTTAAGATTCTTCCAATTCAGATAGTTCACATGAATCTTTGGCATTTCTCGTCACTCCTATCTCAGCAGCCAAGCCATCTACTCCTTCTTATGATTGCTTTTACCTTTATGATGAAGACAAAAAGGGGGAGCAGAGCTTGAGTGATTTTATAATTAATAATTGAGTTAATGTATTGGGGATATGGGTGTACAGGGCTTTAGGGAGCTTTTAATTTTGAATTCTAAGTGTAATGAAATATTCCTTATGCAATTTGTTTGCAATTTGTTTCTTTATCCTATTGATGTTATATTGCATTGTGGGACTAATGAGCTTTTGATTGTGTATGCAAGGTGAACAAGTAAATAAGAATAACAAATTTGGAAAGATCTTTACTAAGCTATTGCAAAAGAGTTTTTCAAGTTTAAATTGAACAAAAGATTCCATATGAAAAGTATTTAAGAAGCATATATTTGAAAACTCAATTACAAAAACTTTGTTCAAAATCACCAAGTTTTGTCATTATAAAAACGGGGAGAATGTTAGATCCCATATGTTTTGATGATAACAAAGATTGGACTAATGATAAAAGAGGATATGATAACAAATGAATTTGAACAAAGTAAATAAATGGCATAAAAATCTTGACTTCAAGTAAGCACTGGAGTAATGAAGAAGATTTGAGAGACAGAGCATAGGAAAAACCTCACTGGCAGTTTTTCTCTGTTTACTCAAATGAGCACTCGAGTAAAGGAACACTATTACTTGAGTGAGCACTCGAGTAATGTTGAAGAAAATGTTTCAGAAAGGCACTGCTAAAATTTGGAAGAAGTTACTCTAGGGGTCGCTCGAGTAATCTGCAAAGTTATATGAAACATTACTCGAGTAACCACTCAAGTAACACATGAGAAAAGGCATTACTCAAGTAACCAGGACGAAAATCTTCCAGTAGCTCTCGGCCAAGAAATGCAACAATTTACTTGAGTAGCAACTCGAGTAACTAGGTGAGAAAAAGGCATTACTCAAGGGAGCACTCGAGTAATCTGCAGAGTTATTTAAAGAATTACTCGAGGGGTCACTCGAGTAATCAGGTAAGAAAACTCTCAGCCAAGATTTAAATGATGTTATCGAGGGACCACTCGAGTAATCTGCAAACTTATTTGATAGCTTACTTGCGGCAGCACTCGAGCAACTTGTGAAGAAAAGACATGGCCACTCGAGTAGCCACTCGAGTAATAAGGTATTTCCAAGGTTTGTGATGTATTTTACTCTATGTCTTACCTGAGTAATATTTTATGAAATATATTGAATTACTTTTTGCCATGTTTTTGATTGGATTACTCGAGGGACTACTTGAGTAATGAGCTTAATCACTTAAGTAGCTACTTGAGTAATGAAGTCTAGACAACATATCTTTAATCCAATGTTTATTGAATTATTTTCTATATGATTAACCATTCATTGTATTAGTATCTTAAGTACATTTGCATACAAACAATGAAGAGATCATGGCAGAAGTGAAAAGTCAAATAAAAGGTACGACTGCTCACCTACCGCTATCTACCTCAAACGGATAGTTTTCAAATTTGAAGAATGGTCAACTGTTGTTGCGAGACTCTAACAGACATGTTTGAATTGCTTCCAACGGACACCACAAATCATCTATATATATGGAGCATTCAAAGAATAGAGTATAATAACAACTGAGAACACACAAACATACACTGATCAACACATTCTTAGTGCTCTGTTTTCTTATACTCATTCATTGTACTTCACTTATTATATATTTGCTCTGTGAGAGAGTTTTTCATTACAAACTCAATACTTGTTATTGAGACAACTTAAGGTTGTGCAACCTTGAGTTGGGGATTTGATTACAATGTGTAAAGGGGAGCGAGTGTCTAGTTGAAGGAACTTGCTGTGTACTAAGGTGCCAAGAACCCACTGAATCTTGGAGAATATAGTGAAACTCTTAGAGACGCTCTAAGGACTGAATGTAGGTCAAAGTGGTTATGGCCGAACTATTATAACTCCTGGTCTACACTTCGCTGATATTTCTCTTTGCTCTCAACTACTTTAAATATTCTGTTAATTTTCTTATACGCAATAAAATTTCTGGTATCACCAAATTCACCCCCCTTTTAGGTAAAACGCTTGTACTAACAATATGAAATGCAATCTATGTACGACAATCAAGTATAGACCTTAGTTGATCTACCTGAAGGTGTAAAAACCATCAGGTGAAAATGGGATTTCAAAGAGAAAACTGACATGGATGGCAATATAAATGTCTTCAAGGCATGACTGGTTGTAAAAGGATTCACTCAAACTCATGGTATAGACTATGATGAAACCTTTTCCCTAGCTGCAATGGCTAAATCAATCAGAATCTTTCTTGCCATTGAAGCATATTATGATTATAAAATATAGCATATGGACATCAAAATAGCCTTCCTTAATGGAAAGCTCCTTAACAATGTGTACATAACACAACCTGAAGGTTTTGTGCATCCAAAGGACTTTGGTATAGTTTGCAAGCTTTAAAGATCTATTATAGATTGGAGCAAGCATCTCAGAGCTTGAATTATCATTTTGATGTAGTCAAAGAGTTTGGATTCATTCAAAATATTGATAAACCTTGTGTTTACAAGAAGGTTAGTGGGAGCACAATTGTATTTCTAGTGCTTTTGTAGATGACATCCTACTCATTGGGAACAACATTCCTATCTTGTAGAGTGTCAAGTCTTGGTTAGGAAAGTCTTTTTCAATAAAGACTTAGGAGAAGCCACGTACATCCTAAGGATTAGGATCTATAGAAATAGATTCAAAAGACTAATAGGCCTAAGTCAGAGCATATAAATAGACAAGATACTGAATGTCCCTAGTTGGTCATGTATGCGGGAGCAGAGATGAAATTAGACCAGTATGACTTTGTTAAGATATGGAGATACAAATCAAAGTCTTAGGCACTTGTAAGAGTACAGGGTGCTAGACCGACCCACTATGAGAAAGCTACACGGATCAAGTCATAAGCTTTTCTTATGTATAACCACGTCACAATGCCCTTTTATCTGAGGTCATCATGGATTCCTATATGAGAGCTGCTAAGCTTTACTTTTGATTGGGTGATGATAAAGGCTACAGTCGGGCTTGGTGGTTTTTCATGTAGAGGAATATGAATGATCAAGATGGAATTTGTCTCACATTATTAGAGAGATATTAATGGGCCCCTGGATGAGTGAGTCTGAGAAATGTATGGCTATACTATGATGGAAAAGAGTTTCCATTTCTATTGTCAGACTACTCAAGATTTGAGAAAGTAATGGTCAAGATCAAGAGGATGAAATTATCCATGCCCCATCCTTGACTGATATATCATGTGACAAAAGGGACGTGACATGGTTGTATGACAGGTTGCATCGTATTAACGATCCCCATATGAATTGGGTAGTCGTAATGTCTTGCTAGAGGCCACTTGTGACTTATAGGTTAGTATAGTTATTAGCCCACTGCGAACTTTGTATGGGCCTACAGGGTCGCACACAAGAATGGCCCAACATGAAATAATGTTTAATATAGCGTGGATGAATTTAATATTTATATATATATAAATCTGCTAATCCTGGGTCATCAGAGGAGGGAAGAATATGATGTAAAGAAAAGTAAGAAAACTGCATATTTTATTTAAGACATAAAACTTACAAGTAAAAGGGGAAGAAGAAGGCTAACTCGCTGGAGGGAAGAGAGGCTGGAGACTCGTCGGACCTCAGAGCTTCTCTCTCTAAGTGCCTAATCGAACCTACCTCAAAATGAAACTAAATATGCTTTAAATAGATGAGTGAGGTTATAGTCTAATGGTGACTGGTAACCAGTTGGTGACCTGTACTATTTTTACAATTCTGGTGAATAATTGACCTTTAACTTGTAACTTTTTAAACAGTTCTGGTTGGTACTATTTGCACAATACTGCCGACACTACAGTGATACTGTTTGACACATGTGTTATAGTACTATATAGTGAAAGCTACTATGGTATATAGTGCTACAGTGCTTTCGTATGTTTACATCAAAAACCTAAAAATAATTCTATGTCTTCGAGAGTTTAATCTTCATCTAAATTACAACAAATTCTTCTTCATCATCCTCTTGATTGTCTGAGGTTGCTGAAGAGACAAGTTGGCTAATCGAAGCCATTTGGTCTTGTTGTTGTATAATTTGTAACATAGAGCTAAGTTGATTGATAAGATTAGCCTTATCTGTGGTTCCTGCTAGGATAGAGGTAATCCTTGATTTTCTATTTAGGAATTTGCTTTGTTCCATCACATAAAGATATTGAGGATTTTCCTTGAACCATTTATCAACAGCTCTACTGTCAATTCTGCCAATGTCAAAGTTAGCCCACCATCTTACTGAAGGAAGTCTTTGTAGAGTTGGTAAGAGAGTAGACCCTTGGTTTGTTGGAGAAAATCTATAATTTTAGCCAAATACCCAGGATACAGATAATTTTGAAAAATAGTGAAGATCAATTGGAGATCTTCACCAATATTGAATTTTTGTTTAAATAATTCAAAGGCTTGTACAACTTTTGGGGGTAATATTTCTATTACTGGACCAAAGAATCCCCACCAATATACGAACCATTGAGGAAAATCATACTCAGTTTTTATTTTAAAGTAGATAAGCCAAGTATGTGAAAAAAGTTAATTTTGATCCCAAAAGACATTGGACCATGCATCAACATAATTCTAATAAGTATATCCTTTGGCCTCATATTTAAGTTCCCAAAATTTTGGTTTGAATAAATTTTGTCCCCACTAGGAAGGGGTAAGAACTTTCAAATTTTGAAGAGAAGAATGAGTAATCATTGGTCCAGTCCTTTTGTCCGTTTTTCTTTTAACATGAATGGACCCAGAATAAACCAGTATTGGCTCATACCATTCTCTAGTTTTCCTTAAATCAGAAGGCCTGAAATGAAATCCTGGAGGAAAGACATTTAAAGCTACATGATTTGGATTTTGGTGAAAACACTCTGGTTCCACATGTAGAATGTGTTTTGCATAAACCTCTTTATGGGAAAAAAGGGTATGCGTACTAGCTTGTGTTTGGGTTTGACTAACAATTGCTTTGGATGAAGAAGCTGCAGTTGTCAGTTGTTTTTAAGGAAAAGTAGAAGGTCTTGGCCAAACCTATAAACTTTGGGGTGCTTGGTTTAACCTATCATACTCTTGTTTAGTCATTTGGGAAAAAGGTACAAGGGCTGTGTTTTTCCCTTTTTTTATTACCTGTTCCCATGTTTGGTTCGGAAGCTGTAATCCCCTTTGTAATTATATCCGAAATACGCGATTAAAATGAAATAGAGACCAATAATAATCAAATAACATTTACTAACCCATCACATGACGGGGTTTTCACAAATACCATTCAAAATCATTTATAAACTTGGTCTCATATTCACATTTCAAATACAATTATTACGCGAAGATAAATCACATTCATATAAATATCAGAGTGCACAACATAATCCTCCTGGCAATCCCAGGTACATACCTTCGCTAAAGATACATAGGGCACAATTGCCCATTACAATTCTTCAAATGGGGATTACACAATCTCATCTCAAATTCATAACCCTATATTCAACCAAATCATATACAGTCTTCATGACTCATTGATAACCAACTACCAACTCTTATCTCGAAAAAGTCCCAGCTGCTCCCTCCACGAGCCACTTGCCCTATCTAAATTGTTGGTAGGGGAGGGTAAGACTTGAGAGAATCTCAGTAGGGAAACATTATCAATATGCAGGCAAGATAAGTGTTTAATGCATGACATGCTTGCATCACATAACTTATGCACACATACAATGACAAATCTATAAGCTCAATGCTTCGAACGATACACATTTGGCCATAGAATATATTGAAACATAGCTTCAAATCATTCATACATGTTTCACATAATCAAGCAAAGCAATAACATGCATCAACACATTAATACATTTATCAGATCATGCAGGAGAGATAAGTTCCCTACCTTAACCCTTTTATGACTCGAAACATGTGCCTCAATCTACGTGCAAACAGGTCGGGGCTTCATATTCTATCCTACAATGTCAAATGTACTATTTAGACACTTCCATAGTGTTTCTGGGGGTTATATGAGGCTATATTGAAAATTTACTAAAATGCCCCTGGGGACCCGACCCAGCCCCACCATACCCGATCCGGCTGTACTTTTCCTGAAAATTTGACATGAGCATTTTAACATATTTTTGCCTAAGGAATCCATTTCCAAACTTGAAATTATCAAATTCAATGTCAATTACAAAATTACCCGTGGCAGCCCAATTTAAGGGTTTAAGGGGCATTTTCGTAATTATGCTTTTAGGCTTTTTCCGAAAAGGTGTTCAACTGTAACCCTACCTAATTTTCACTCCTGAACTCAATGGAATCATCAAATCATTGAAAATCCAACTCTAAGACCCATTTCTAGAGCTGGCCAAAATTCTCAAGTATTTCGGGGAAAATTGGGGCTTTTCGGTTTCGGCTCCGTAAACACGTTCCTTTATACTCCTAACCAATTTATTGACTGTTCCATTAGGTTACAACTACCATTTAGTACCAATTTGGGCAGCATAATAGCCCCATACACCACTTTCCATTTTTGAAACCAATGACAATCCGACAAAATTTTACCGATTAAATTGTCCATAACAGCCAGAATAGTCAATACACAAGAGTTTAGAAGTTACCTCAAGCTCCCACTAGCTTTTCTCAAGAGTGGCTGAAACCCTAGCCCTTTTTAACCATGAAAATTGAGCTTCCAACACGTTAAAGAACATGAAAGAGAAGCTTAGGAGCAAGGTTATACGCGTTAGGAGCTAGATAGTTGGAGAAATCAGCTTACCTTGTGAGATTTCTCCTCTTTCTCTCTCAAGAGCTCTCAAATTTCTCTCACTAGTTTCAGCTGGTTTAGTACGTCAGAAATGAGAGCTGAAGATGATGAGAAAATATTTAATTCCATGCTGATGTCATAATTCCCATTTTCAGATTTTCTGGCAGATTTTCTACCCAACCTTTGAAAAATCATAACTAATTCTGACAAAATTGAAATGAGGTGCTTCCAAAGTCAAATGAAAGGTACTTAAGTCCTATTTATAGGAAAAATATGGGCCATTGCCCAAAATTACCACAAAAATTTCAGAATTACATAAAACTCATCACTGCCCCAAAATAGAGTTCAGTTTCCATCCCAAACATTGGACAGTCATATCTCCTAGCTCACAAAACGAAATGGCCCAAATTATATATCCATTTTCAAGCTTGGGATGTGAACTTGCAGACTAAAAATTTTCAGAATTTTTAGACACCATTTGGTCATACAAAACGTTCACACAAACTAACTTCCCAGAATAGAGTTTCACTGGACAGAATTTCAGATTTTGCATCTTTGCTTCCAATAGTCCTATTTTCATACTAAACATCATTCCCACATAAATTTTCACAAGGAATTCATTGGAAACACCAAATCAATCAAATTCACATCACATTGACATGTTTTCACAACAATCTCAACATGTCAACACAATTCACATTTCAAAACCTAACATTGCAACTTTTCCATTCGAAAGTTCCCAACCAATTTCAATGACATCAAAACACACTATGACACCATTTCCAACACAATACCCCATTCAATTCTTCCCTTTATTCTAATTCAATTTGGATGTTAATCCACAATTGAACTCAAATACAGGTTTCGACGCTGCTCACAACACACACGAATCACATTTGAGTGCTAAATCACATCATATTCTCCAAAAGGGTTATTCATCACTAACCACATCCACTTTTAAGAGTACAATTTGGGATCTTACTAAACTGGGGATTAGCAATCCACTAATCTTAGGCTTATTCTTTAACCTCAAGTCTCAAAAGTTGGGGTATTACAGAAGCTGCTTTTGGGCGTATGCCTGTTTATAAGTTCTAAAATATCTTTTGTAGAAGATGCTTTTGTTTGAGGTTTCTAAATTGATGACCCAGATGGAGTGGATAACTCCGTTTAAGATTGCTTCTACTGTCAGGATCTTAGTGTTTGGGATCTATATTGTTGTAGAAGTTGTTGCATGATCACCTTTAGACTCGTACTAGAGATTGTTTGGTTTTAGGCATCTTGCATGACACCCTGGAGTTTATCACTCTTTTGTTTATTATCAGGTTTTTTCTTTTTTGAGGGCATTTTGTTGGTTCACTCACACTACTTACCCTGAAGAAACTCACGGGCAAGAAAATTTGGTAAGGAGTTTGAAGTGCCTTTGATAAATTCAATGTCAAAATAAAAAAACACTTAGAATGGCTTGCCATCAGGCAAAAATTTGTTTAGATGTAAGGTTTTTAACATCCTTTTGTAAAACATCTTTTTCTGATTTACAATCAATGCATACTAAAAACCTTTGGTTTAAAAGATCAGATTGATATTTGGAAATACATAAAACAATTGCCAAAATTTCTTTTTTAATTGTAGAAAAATTCTGCTGTGCAATATTCCTATGTTTAGACATAAAGGATCCAATTTTTTCTTTGTCGTCTATATGCTGTTTAAGAATGCCACCATAACCAATGTCAGAGGCATCATTTTCAACAATTTTGTAAGTAGAGGGATCAAGATGGCTAAGAGAAGGAAGTTCCTTAACCTAGAGTTTAATCTGCTTAACAATGTTTGAATGAACATCCATCCAAGGAGGATGATTTGTTTTAAGACACTGGTGAAGCAGTTTAATGAAATTGTTAAGATCAGGAATAAATTCAACAAAATAGTTTAAACATCCCAAAAATTGTTGAAGTTGAGTTTTATCAATGATTTGATGGGGAAATTTATCGGCAAATTAAATTGCATGTTCAATTGGTGTTATGGATCCCTAGTAAATCCAATGACCAAGAAACCTAACCTTAGTTTGAAAGAGACTAATTTTGGATTTAGAAACTACTAAATCATTTGTTTCTGCAATTTTAATAAAATGACTAACATGTTTAAAATGTTGTTCTATCAAATGAGAATAGATAAAAACATCATCAATGTATACAATGATGAATTGGCTATAATCGTTAAAGATTTTGTTCATGATTCTCTGGAATTCAGAAGGAGCATTTTTTAAACCAAAAGGCATAACATTCCACTCATATTGACCAAAAGGCACAGTAAAAGCAGTTTTATACCAATCTTTTTCAGAAATTTGAATCCACCAAAATCCAGATTTCATGTCGAATTTTGAGAAGATTTTTGCAGAACACAAATCCATTGTAATGCTTGGTTTAAAGGTTTGTAATTGATTAGAAGTCTAGGAGCTCCACGCTCAATTTCTGCATTTTTATTTACTTAAAAAGCAACACAAGACCAAGGACTTCTAGATTTGCGAATCAATTTCTTGTTTAGAAGTTCTTGAATTTCCTTTTCACAGGCTTCAAGAAGTTCTACAGTCATTTGAATTGGTTGTGCCTTTGTTGGTATTTGTTTTTCAAAAAAACTTGTTTCATAAGGCAAGTCAACAACATCTTTTTGTGATTCCAAAATGCATTTGGTAAATACAATCAAATTGTTTAATGGATTTTTGCAAGACAAGTTTGAATTTGTTGTTTAGTTTGTGCTTGACATTGCTGAGTTTCTAGATGTTTAAAAGAGATATCTTTCATCAAAAAATTAACTTCTTGTTGTTTTGAAGAAAGAAGATTTAATTCTTTATCTATGGGCTTTTGAGTAAAAGGAAATAAGATTGTTTTACCCAGATGTTCTTTTGAAATTCCATTTGCATCGGTCATATATGGGAATAATAACCTTGCAAATGGCACCCCAAGAATAACCTGGGTTCCCATATCTTTGACTAATATAAATGGGGTTTGAATCTTTAAACCTTCATTTTCAATAACGTGTGAAACTTTGTATTTGACATCTAGATGTGAGCCATTAATGCCATGAAACCTTTTGGTTGTTTTTTCAAAATACTTTGTAGGAATGATCCCTTCTTTAAAACAATTAGAATCAGCTCATATGTCAAACAAAACAGTTTGTTCCAAGACAAAATCACCATTAATAATAATTTTGGCATGGACATAAAACTTTTGAATAGAATTTTAGAAATCAAGTTTAAGAATGGTTCAGAAAGATTATTGTCTTCTTGATCGGATGGTGTTTTTAGTTGCCCTTCAGTTTAAGTTGCAAGTTGAATATCCTGTATTTGGGATATAGCAGTTGCATGGGTGTCTTGTTGAAGTTTAATAAGACTGATTTCAGTTTTGAGGTTATTTATCTCGTACTGAAGGTATTGGAGAGTTGTTGGTTTTAACAGAATGTTTGAACTTGTTTAAAACATCTATTAGATCATATTTGGGATATAGCAGTTGCATGGGTGTCTTGTTGAAGTTTAATAAGACTGATTTCAGTTTTGAGGTTATTTATCTCGTACTGAAGGTATTAGAGAGTTGTTGGTTTTAACAGAATGTTTGAACTTGTTAAAAACATCTATTAGATCATATTTGTTGAAAAATATAGAAGGTTTGGAGTTTGAAGGGAGTTTGATTTTGAATTTCTCTTAGTTTGAACAAATATTCTCCTTTATCAGAATTTGGAATTTTGTTAATGATATCTAGAAGTAAATCTTGTTCCTTCGTGATAACATTAATTTCTGAAGAAGAGTTTTCTAGAAGATCTTCATTTTGAATTTGGTTAAGATCCTCAGAAGAACTGCTTTCAGATTAAGATTTAGAAGTTTCAATCAAAAGATTGTTTATTTGCTCAAGAAGATGCTCTTCAATATTCTTAATCTTTTTCAATTTTTGAGTCAAATGACAATATTTGGGAATATGACTTGGTTAACTACATTTAAAACAAGTAACTTTTGTTTGTTTAGGAAAATCAACTTTTGGTTTAGAGCAAAATTCCTTTTCAAGTCACAGAGTGGTGTATTCGATTTATACTTTTGGTAGACATGTTTTTAATTTTGTGGTATGATTTACAGTGAGGTTTGGTTTGTTTACATGGAGGAAAACCAAATTGTTCACAAAAGGTCCTAAATATTTTCTTCTTCTGGCCTTTTCTTTTGCATATTGACATTGGATTTTGCCATCCTAACAAATCTTAAGAGCAGTTCTTTGGACATAAGAGACCAATTGACCATATCTCAAATGCTCATAAGGGATGTTGCCATCATTTTGGTTTCTAAATTTTTCTCTAACTTTATAACCTAAAGATTTAGGTAATCCAGCTAGGAATTTTTCTTTCCAAAATGGTTGATGAGTATCATCTCTAGTGAGTGCTCTAGTAAAAAAAGTATCTCTATACCATCTGAAATCAGATAAGGTTCTGCATTTAAGATTTGAAAGAAGTTCAGCCGATCTATCTTTCCAAATAGATGGATCTCCAACAAAATGTTTAATAATTGTAAATATGAGAGTGTTTACAGAATCAGGGATAGGATCGCCATTGTTGGTAATGGGTGTTCCATCAGATTTAGTTTTTACAGATGTAAAAATGATATTGTTACCTTCAGAAGAAAGATAATTATCCCACCAACCTTTAAGTAGTCCAGTAAAACTAGAAACTAAAAGATTAGTGATCATTTCATCCGTAAAATCATTTTTCGTTTGGTAGGTTGTACTTACCATGGTCATTTGTTAAAGAATTTGGAGGATGTTTGACTAACTCTGACCATCTATGTTCCATTTATAGATATTGTCAACGTTAAAAGATTTAAAGTTTTGGTTTATTCTTTCTTCAACTAGAATATCTGAAGGGATGGCTCTATGGTAATAGAGTTTTGAGGGCTTTTTCCAGTATTAATGGTTGATTTGGAGTTGTGACTCAGAATGGTTAGAGTCTGTGTCTTCAATTTGGGAATCTTTTTCAAAAGTCATAACATCTTTTGATTTGGTTGATGATGTTTGAGGTGTCTCTGGGACAGTTGTAGATTGAAGTTGGCTAATTTCTTGATTAATTTTTGTAATAAATCAGATCATTTAGTTTGAAAATCTAACTTAATTTTTGGGTTGATTTGAAATGGTTTAAAAAGTGGTGTTTCAATTCTAGTTTCGACCTTTCTTGAAGAAACTGGTGTTTGAACAAAATAATCACCTAGTACCTGAAGGTACTGATTTGTGTAATTGTTTTGTTCAACAATGTTCTTAATATCCCTTAAGTCAACAGTTTTTTTCAATATTTTTAAATTTGAAAGGTACAACCATAATAGGTTGACGTTTATCATTTACCAATTGTAGTATTTGTACTTGTTTGGAAGAGGAAACTCAGAAGAAATAGTTTCACCTTCAGAAGTTTTCCATTGTTTTTTTGTCATATTAATGGTTTGCAAGAAAGGATATTCCAAATTTTAATCTTCTGCATAAGCATTAAATCAATCAAAAAATGGAATATTTTCTTGTATCTTTTCAAGAAATTTGTAGAATTTTTCTTGAATTTCTTTTCTAGCAGATTTTTTGAAATTTCATAGAAACCATTCTCTCTGAAGGGTATATTTCTCAAAGTAAAATTCCTTTTGCAAAGTTTGTTTGTCTATTTGGAAAACACTTTCTAAAATGTTTATAACAAAAGGTTCCCCTGGTTCCTCTAGAGATGAATAGGTTGGAGACTCGATTGATTTCAAGTCATCATCCTTTTCATAACTTGTTTGAGGGATATTTAAAGAATTGTCAACTCCTTGAATTGAAATATTTTTGGTTGTTTGTGGGATTACCGTAGGTGGTGTTAGTGCATAAATGACCTATGATACCTTGGGTAAGGTTTGTTTGGGGGTTGATGTGTTGGAGGCTAACATTTAGATGACAGATGGTGGTTTAGGTCAAGAAGAACAATAATTTCTTGAAGATTCAGATTTAACAGACCTACAGTCTTCATATAATGAAGGCTTAGTTCTGGTAGCTTGACTACAACATCTTTTTAAACTATCGAAAGATAGTTTGACAGTTTCATCTGATGTTTGAATGATTTTGCTTACATAAGATATTGGTTTAAGAATAGGTTTTGTGGCCTTATCCATTGTCCAATCATCTGGTAATTCAACATCATCCCACTTAATTGTTTTTGGAACAGTCAAGTTTGCGTTTTGTTCATCCAATAAAAAGACTATTGTTTGGCCATTATCATGAGGTATTAGGACTAAGGAATTCGATGAGTTTAAGACCTTATACTGTATCCTATATATTAGGGTAGTAGGCATAGATCTTGGTTTCATTTTCAAACCATTTAACTGAAGTTTAAGTTTAAGGACTTCAACAATATGTTCATCCTTTAAATGTATCATCCTATTTGGATAACAGTTAAAGTATATAGGACCATTATGAAGGCCAAATTTTGCTTCTTCAAGCAGAGAATCCAAAAATTCATAATGTCTAGCATCCATGAGGCATACTATTCCTAATACGTTTAATCCATTTCTTATCAATGGTTTAGTGGCAACTTCAACACTTCCGATGTGCAAAAAGTTGTAATCTTTCTTATGTTTGTCAATTGATTTTTGAGAAAGAAGGTAAAATTCTTCCTTTTCTGGTTTGATAGGAATTCATTCTTCAACTATTTTGATTATGTAATCAGATTTGGATAACCACTTCTTATCTCGGTTTTGCATTTGATAAAGCGCGTTTAAAGCAATTCAAGGTAAAACCCAATCGACTACATTCTGGTTTATATTTTCAAAAGAAATTTCTTCTTTGAAAATTTTTTTAGAAGTTGAAGACTTTGATTCCTCATCATTTAGTATAGAGTTGTTTAATGGAGTAAAAGAAGAGCTACTACAACCACGTTTAGAAGAAAAGGAACAAAGAAAAAAAGACATAATTTAAATTGCAAAATTTAAATTGACAGAATTTAAATGGCTGAAAGGAAAAGACATAAATGAAAAGAGTACAAGAAATAAAGAGTAGAATATAAAGGCTGAAAAGAAGTAAAGTTGAAATTAAGGCTGAGGAAAGCATAAAGAAAATAAAATACCAATAATATTAATTCTCCCTTGCCTAAGTATCATTACCTTCTGGATCCATAGTGGTATAATAATTAAAAATATATCAGTTTTAATGGATTAAAATGTTTTGTCAAGAAATTAGTAAGATTTCTTAGATCTAACTCTAGCCAAACTTATAATACATAAAATTTCTATTTATCATACACTACTACGTAGGGCACAAACGCCGCCTCAACACATAGGACTAATGGCAACCTCAACCCATGGATGGTCTCATGTATGATAAAAAAGAATTATAACAAAGTGCTATCAAGTATAGATCTTTAAATCATACTAATCCACTAACAAAAATATTAATGCCATAAAAACATATCCAGATCTAAGTATTACTTCCTTACTTCACCTTCAGGATCTGATACCAAGATGTGAGATCTAAGTATTACACCACGGGGTCCCTCCCCCGTCTTGGTAGTTACTAGTCAAATGAAAGCTACTATACATCCCTTCTCTCTCTAGTTAGATCCACCTTCGGGCCCCCTCCCCTGTCTCCACCCTTTCTTTAGTTAGATACACCTTCAGTAACTTGTTACCATTTAAATTCTGTCAATTTAAATTTTACAATTTAAATTATGTCTTTTCTTCTTCGTTCCTTTTCTTCTAAATGTGCTAGTAGTAGCTCTTCTTCAACCTCATTAACAACTCTACGCTAAACGATGAGGAATCACAGTCTTCAACTTCTAAACAAATTTTCAAAGAAGAAATTTCTTTTGAAAATATAAACCAAAACGTAGACGATTGGGTTTTACCTCTAATTGCTTTAAACGTGCTTTATCAAAGCAAAACCAAGATAAGAAGTGGTTCTCCAAATCTGATTACATAATCAAAAAATTTGTAGAATCAATTCCTATCAAACGAGAAAAGGAAGAATTTTACCTTCTTTCTCAAAAATCAATTGACAAACATAAGAAAGATTACAACTTTTTGCACATCGGAAGTATTCAAGTTGCCATTAAACCATTGATAAGAAAAGGCTTAAATGTATCATGACTAGTATGCCGCATGGATGCTTGACATTACGAATTTTTGGATTCTCTGCTTGCAGCAGCAGAATCTGGCCTTCATAATGGTCCTGTCTACTTTAACTGTTATCCAGATAGGATGGCAGATTTAAAGGATGAACATGTTCTTGAAGTCCTTAAACTTAAACTTCAGTTAAATGTTTTGAAAATGAAGCTAGGATCTATACTTGCTACCCTAACATATAGGATACATTATAAGGTCTTAAACTCATCAAATTCCTTAGTCCTAATACCTCCTGTTAATGACCAAACAATAGTCTTTTTATCAGATAAACAAAATGCAAACTTGACTTTTCCAAAAACAATTATGTGGGATGATGTAGAATTACCAGATGATTAGACAATGGATAAGGCCACAAAACCTATTCCTAAACCAATATCTCAGGTAAGAAAAATCATTCAAACATCATATGGAACTGTCAAACTATCGTTCGATAGACCAAGAAGATCTTGCAGGCGGCTACAAGAACCGAGCCTTCATTATATGAAGATTGTAGCTCTATTAAATCTGAATCTTCAAGAAATTATTGTTCTTCTTTAACTAAACCACTATCTGTCATCTACATGTCTGCCCACAACACATCAACCCCCTAACAAACCTTACCAAAGGTACCATCAGTCATTTATGCACCAACACCACCTACGGTAATCCCACAAACAACAAAAAATGTTTTAATTCAATGAGTTGACAATTCTTTAAATATCCTACAAACAAGTTATGAAAATGATGATGACTTGAAATAAATCGAGTCTCCAACCTATTCGTCTCTTGGGGAACCAGGGGAACCTTTTGTCATAAACATTTTAGAGAATGTTTTCCAAATAGAAAAACAAACTTTGCAAAAGGAATTTTACTCTGAGAAATATACCCTTCAGAGAGAATGGTTTCTATGAAATTTCAAAAAATTTGCTAGAAAACAAATTCAAGAAAAATTCTACAGATTTCATGAAAAGATACAAGAAAATGTTCCATGTTTTCATTGGTTTAATGCTTATGCAGAAGATCAAATTTTGGAATATCCTTTCTTGCAAACCATTAATATGACAAAAAAATAATGGAAAACTTCTGAAGGTGAAACTATTTCTTCTGAGTTTCCTCCTCCAAAACCAGTACAAATACCACAATTGGCAGATGATAAATGTCAACCTATTATGGCTGTACCTTTCAAATTTAAAAATATTGAAAAACCCATTTACTTAAGGGATATTAAGAACATTGTTGAACAAAACAATTACACAAATCAGTACCTTCAGGTACTAGGTCATTATTTTGTTTAAACACCAGCTTCTTCAAGAATGGTAGAAATTAGAATTGAAATACCACTTTTTAAACCATTTCAAATCAACCCAAAAATTAAGTCAGATTTTCAAAGTAAAAGATCTAATTTATTACTAAAAGTTAATCAAGAAATTAGCCAACTTCAAACTACAACTGTCCCAGAGACACCTAAAATATCATCAAGCAAATCAAAAGATGTTATGACTTTTGAAAAAGATTCCCAAATTGAAGACACAGACTCTAACCATTCTGAGTCACAACTCCAAATCAACCATCAACACTGGAAAAGCCGTCAAAACTCTTTTACCATAGAACCAACCCTTTAGATATTCAGGTTGAAGAAAGAATAAACCAAAACTTCAAATCTTTTAACTTTGAGAATATCTATGAATGGAACATAGATGGTCAGAGTTAGTCAAACATCCTCCAAATTCTTTAACAAATGACCATGGTAAGTACAGCTTACCAAACCATAAATGATTTTACTGATGAAATGATCACTAATCTTTTAGTTTCTGGTTTTACTGGACAACTTAAAGGTTGGTAGGATAATTATCTTTCTTTTGAAGATAAAACTATCACTTTTACATCTGTAAAAACTGAATCTGATGGAACACCCATTACCAATACTGGCGATCCTATCCCTGATTCTGTAAACACTCTCATCTTTACAATTATTAAAAATTTTGTTGGAGATCCATCTATTTAGAAAGATAGATCGGCTGAACTTCATTCACATCTTAAATGCAAAAGCTTATCTGATTTCAGATGGTATAAAGATACTTTTTTAACTAGAGTACTCACTAGAGATGATGTTCATCAACCATTTTGTAAAGAAAAATTCCTAGTTGGATTACCTAAATCTTTAGGTGATAAAGTTAGAGAAAAATTTAGAAACCAAAATGATGGCAACATCCCTTATGAGCATTTGAGATATGGTCAATTGATCTCTTAGGTCCAAAGAACTGCTCTTAAGATTTGTCAGGATGACAAAATCCAACATCAACTTGCAAAAGAAAAGTCCACAAACAGAAAAGAGTTAGGCACGTTTTGTGAACAATTTGGTTTTCCTCCATGTAAAGAAACCAAACCTCAATGTAAATCATGCCACAAAAAGAAAAAATATGTCTACCAAAAGTATACCCAGTACACCTCCCCGTAGACTTGAAAATGAATTTCGCTCTTAACCAAAAGTTGATTTTCCTAAACGAACAAAAGTTACGTATTTTAAATGTGGTAAACTGGGTTATATTCTCAAATATTGTCATTTGACTCAAAAATTGAAGAAGATTAAGAGTATTGAAGAGCCTCTTCTTGAGAAAATAAACAATCTTTTGATTGAAACTTCTGAATCTGAATCTGAAAGCATTTTTTCTGAGGATCTTAACCAAATTCAAAATTAAGATCTTCTAGAAAACTCTTCTTCAAAAATTAATGTTATCATAAAGGAACAAGATTTACTTATTGATATCATTAACAAACTTCCAGATTCTAATAAAGGAAAATATTTGTTCAAACTAAGAGAAATTATAAATCAAACTCTGAGTTCTTTAAAATCTAAACCGTCTGTATTTTTGAACAAATATGATCTAACAGATGTTTTAAACAAGTTCAAACATTCTGTTAAACCAACAACTCTCTAAGACCTTCGGTACGAGGTGAATAACCTCAAAACTGAAATCAATCTTATTAAACTTCAACAAGACAACCATGCAAATGCTATATCCTAAATATAGGATATTCAACATGCAAATCAAAATGAAGGGAAACTAAAAGCACCATCAGATCAAGAAGACAAAGATTTTTATGAACCATTTTTAAACTTGATTTCTAAAATATCTATTCAAAACCTTTATGTCCATGCGAAAATTATTATTAATGGTTATTTTGTCTTGGAACAAACTGTTTTGTTTAACACAGGAGCTGATTCTAATTGTTTTAAAGAAGGGATCATTCCAATAAAGTATTTTGAAAAAACAACCAAAAGGTTTAATGGCCTTAATGGCTCACGTCTAAACGTCAAATATAAAGTTTCAAATGTTGTTATTGAAAATGAAGGTCTAAAGATTCAAACCCCATTTATATTAGTTAAAGATATAGGAACCCAGGTTATTCTTGGGGCACCATTTGCAAGGTTATTATTCCCATATATGACTAATGAAAATGAAATTTCAAAAGACCATCTGGGTAAAATAATCTTATTTCCTTTTACTCAAAAACCCAGAGTTAAAGAATTAAATCTTCATTCTTCAAAAGAACAAGTTAAATTTTTGAAGGAAGATATCTCTTTTAAACATATAGAAACTCAGTTATGTCAAGCACAAATTAAACAACAAATTCAAACTTGTCTTGCAAAAATCCATCAAACAATTTGTTTGGATTTACCAAATGCATTTTGGAATTGCAAAACACATGTTGACTTGCCTTATGAAACAAGTTTTTCTGATAAACAAATACCAACAAAGGCACGACCAATTCAAATGACTGTAGAACTTCTTGAAACCTGTAAAAAGGAAATTCAAGAACTTCTGAACAAGAAATTGATTCACAAATCTAAAAGCCCTTAGTCTTGTGCTGCTTTTTATGTAAATAAAAATGCAGAAATCGAGCGTGGAGCTCAAAAACTTGTAATAAATTACAAACCTTTAAACGAAGCATTATAATGGATTAGGTATCCAATTCCAAATAAATCTGATCTACTTAAACATTTGTATTCTGCAAAAATCTTTTCAAAATTCGACGTGAAATCTGGATTTTGGTGGATTCAAATTTCTGAAAAAGATAGGTATAAAACTGCTTTTACTGTGCCTTTTGGTCAGTATAAGTGGAATGTTATGCCTTTTGGTTTAAAATAAGCTCCTTCTGAATTCCAGAGAATCATGAAAGAAATCTTTAATGATTAAAGCCAATTCATCATTGTATACATTGATTATGTTTTGATCTATTCTTATTCGATAGAACAACATTTTAAACATGTTAATTATTTTATTAAAATTGCAGAAACAAATGGTTTAGTAGTTTCTAAACCCAAAATTAGTCTCTTTCAAACTAATGTTAGGTTTCTTGGTTATTGGATTTACTAGGGATCCATAACGCCAATTGAACGTGCAATTCAATTTGCCGATAAATTTCCCAATCAAATAATTGATAAAACTTAACTTCAACAATTTTTGGGATGTTTAAACTATGTTGCTGAATTTATTCCTCATCTTAATAATTTCATTAAACCACTTCACAAGTGTTTTAAAACAAATCCTCCTCCTTGGATAGATGTTCATTCAAATATTGTTAATCAGATTAAACTCTAGGTTAAGGAACTTCCTTGTCTTAGCCTTCCTGATCCCTTTGCTTACAAAATTATTGAAATTGATGCCTCTAACATTGGTTATGGTGGCATTCTTAAATAGCGTATAGACGACAAAGAAAAAATTGTGTCCTTTACGTCTAAACATTGGAATACCACATAACAGAATTATTCTACAAATAAAAAAGAAATTTTGGCAATTGTTTTATGCATTTCCAAATTTCAATATGATCTTTTAAACCAAAGGATTTTAGTACGCATTGATTGTAAATCAGCAAAAGATGTTTTACAAAAGGTTGTTAAAAACCTTGCATCTAAACAAATTTTTGGCTAGATGGCAAGCCATTCTAAGTGTTTTTTATTTTGACATTAAATTTATCAAAGGCACTTCAAACTCCTTACCAGATTTTCTTGCCCGTGAGTTTCTTCAGGGTAGGTAGTGTGAATGAACCAACAAAATGCCCAGAAAAAAGAAAGAACCTGATGATAATCAGAAGAGTAATAAACTCCAGAGTGTCATGCAAGATGCCCAAAACAAAATAGTCTCTAGTACGAGTTTGGAGGAGATCATGCAACAACTTTTACAACAATATAGATCCCAAACACAAGAGATTTTAGAATCTTATAAACAGGCATACACCCAGAAGTAGCTTCCGAACCAAACATGGGAACAGGTAATAAAAAAAGGGAAAAACACAGCCCTTGTACCATTTTCCCAAATAACTAAACAAGAGTATGATAGGTTAAACCATGCACCCCAAAGTCTACAGGTTTGGCGAATACCTTCTACTCCTCCTTAAAACCAACTGACAACTACAGCTTCTTCATCCAAAGCAATTGGCAGTCAAAGCCAAACACAAGCTAGTACGCATACTCCTTATTCCCATGAAGAGGCTTGTGCAAAACACATTCTACAGGTGGAACCAGAGTTTTTTCACCAAAATCCAAATCTAGTAGTATTAAATGTCTTTCCTTCGGGATTTCATTTCAGGCCTTCTGATTTGAGGAAAACTAGAGAATGGTATAAGCTAATACTGGTTTATTCTAAGTCTATTCTTGTTAAAAGAAAAAAGGATAAAAGGATAGGACCAATAATTACTCATTCTTCTCTACAAATTTTGAAAGTTCTTACCACTTCCTAGTGGGGACAAGATTTATTCAAACCAAAATTTTGGGAACTTAAATATGAGCCCAAAGGATATACATATTAGGACTATGTTGATGCATGGTCCAATGTCTTTTGGTATCAAAATGAACATTTTTCACATACTTGGTTTATCTACTTTAAAACAAAAATTGAGTATGATTTTCCTCAATGGTTAGTATATTGGTGGGGATTATTTGGTCCAGTAATAGAAATATTACCCCCAAAAGTTGTATAAGCCTTTGAATTATTTAAACAAAAATTCAACATTGGTTAAGATCCCTTTCTAATTGATCTTCACTATTTTTCAAAATTATCTGTATCCTAGGTATTTTCCTAGAATTATAGATTTTCTCGAACAAACCAAGGGTCAATCTCTTACCAACTCTACAAAGATTTCCAACGGTAAGATGGTGGGCAAAATTTGACATTAACAGAATTGACAGTAGAGCAGCTGATAAATGGTTCAAGGAAAATCCTCAACATCTTTGTGTGATGGAACAAAGCGAATTCCAGAATCAAATAAGGCAGGAACCACCAATAAGGCTAATCTTATCAGTCAACTCAGGTCTATGTTACAAATTCTACAACAACAAGACCAAACGACTTCGACTAGTTAACCTGTCTCTTCAATAGCCTTAAGTAATCAAGAGGATGATAAAGAAGAATTTGTTATAGATTTAGATGAAGATTAAACTCTCGAAGACTTAGAATTATTTTTAGGTTTTTGATGTAAACATATGAAAGCACTGTAGCACTATAAACCATAGTAGCTTTCACTATATTGTACTATAACACACGTGTCAAACAGTATCCTCGTAGTGTCGATAATACTGTGCAAATTGTTAGTGCAAGCGTTTCACCCAAGATGGGGGGTGAATTGGGTGATACCAGAATTTTGTTGTGTATAAGAAATTTAACAGAATATTTAAAGTAGTTGAGAGCAAGGATAAATATCACCGAAGTGTACACCGAGAGTTATACTAGTTTGACCACAACCACTTTGACCTACGTCCTATCCTCAGAGCATTTATGAGAGTTTCACTATATTTTTCAAGATTCAGTGCGTTCTTGGCACCTCAGTACAGAAAGTTCCTTCATCTGGATACTCGCTCCCCCTTACAAGTTGTAATCAAATCCCCAATTTAAGGTTCTACTACCTTAAGTTGTCTCAATAAGAAATATTAAGTTTGTAATGAAAAACTCTCTCACAGAGCAAATATATAATCACTAAAGTACAATGAATGAGTATAAGAAAACAAAGCACTAAGAGTGTGTTGATGTTCGTGTGTTCTCAGTTCTTGTGTCTTATTTTCTTTTCTTTGAATGCTCCATATATATAGATGATTTGTAATGTCCATTGGAAGCAATTCAAACATGTCCGTTAGAGTCGTGTAGCAACGGTTGACTGTTCTTTGAATTTGAAAACTATCTGTTTATGGTAGGTAGCGATAGGTAAACGTTCGAACACTTTATTTAACTTTGTTCTTCTTGCATGATCTCTTCATTGTTTCTCTACAAATATACTTAGAGTTCTAATGCAATGAAGAGTTAATCATATAGATAACAAATCAATAAACATTCAATTAAAAATATAATTTATGGACTACCTTACTCGAGTGGCTACTCGAGTAATCAAGTTTGTTACTCCAGTAGTCCCTGGAGTAAACCTATCAAAAATATGGCAGCGCGTAATTCAACATTTTTCATAAGATATTACTTGCGTAAGACATGGAGTGAGATATATTACAAACCTTGGAAATACCTGATTACTTGAGTGGCCATGTCTTTACTTTCACACATTACTCGGGTGTTGACTCTGGTAATCTGGTTACTCGAGTAGCCTTTGCTTTTCTTCACACCTTACTCGAGTGGTCCCTCAAGTAGATTTCAAATAACCCGACAGATTACTCGATTACTCCCTCGAGTAATTGCATCAAATTCTTGGCTGAGAGTTTGCTTTTTGATTACTGGAGTTGCTACTTGAGTAATGCTTCAAATAACTCTGCCGATTACTCGGATGGTCCCTCGAGTAATGCCTTTTTCTCACATGGTTACTCAAGTAAATTGTTGCATTTCTTGGCCGAGAGCTACTGAAAGATTTTTACCTTGGTTACTCGAGTGATGCCTCTGTAAATCATGTTACTCGAGTGGCTACTCGTGTAATGGTCTATATAACTTTATAGATTACTCGAGTGGTCCCTTGAGTAACTTCATCTAAATTTTGGCAGTGCTTCACTGGATGAAATTATCTATGATTACTCGAGTGGCTACTCGAGTAATGGCTTCCCTTACTCAAGTGGCTACTCAAGTAAGCCTTCACAGAATTGGTTCATTACTCCAGTGCTTACTCCAAGTAATGCTTTGCCACTTTGTTCAAATTTATTTGTTTATTATCAAATTCTTTTATATCATTCATCCAATATTTATTATCATCAAAACATATCGGTTCTAACATTCTCCCTTTTTTTAATGACGACAAAAGTTGGTGATTTTGAACAATTTTTTTGAAATTGAGTTTTGAAGCATATGCTTCTTAAATTCTTTTCATATGAAATTTTTTGTTGAATTTAAACTTCAAAACTCTTTTGAAATAACTTATTAAAGATCTTTTCAAAGTTTTTTGTTCTTATATTTACTTGTTTACCTTGCATACACAATCGAAAACACATTAGTCCCAAAATGCAATATAGTTTTAATGAAATGTCATAAAGGAACAAATTGCATAATGAAGAATTTAATACATAATCAAAGGTAGAAAGCAAAAAGCACCTTAAAACCCCATACACCAAAATCCCAATCAACTCAACCATTCATCACAAAATCACTCAGGCTCTTCTCCCCCTTTTTATCTTTATCATAACGGTAGAATCAATCATGAGGAGGAGTAGATGGCTTGGCTGATGAGATAAGAGTGACAGGAAATGCCAATGACTCATAAGAACCATTTGAACTTGAAGGATCTGAAGATGATGGTTCAGGGTCAGGAAGGTTTACTGGCGGTGTTTGAAGATACTCTAGAGGATTTACCAGAGATGAAGGGTAAGGAACCAGAGAAGAAATTTCTAATTCCTCTGTAGCAACCGGTGAAGACACAAGCACCTCCTCAATGTGTGTTGGTGATGTAATGGGAGTAGGTATGGGCTCTGGCTGAACAGACTGAGGTAGATCATCAGTGGTGATATGGATAGACTCGGATGTGTCAGGGTTAGGCATAGAGAATAGGCTCGGATGTTTCAGGGTTTATGCTTAGCGGGTATAGAGGGTCTAGGTTCAGGGACAGGTATGGTCTCAAGAATACTATAAGGACCAGGAGTAAAGGATCCAAATGCCATAGCATCAAGTCTAGCAACAATGGATCTCAGAAGCTCACCCTGGGAACGTTGTCCAGCTAGCAACTCTTCGTGCCTCTTATCCATCTTATCCACAATTTGTCACATCTTCTCATTCATATGGGTCACCAATTCCGCATTGGTATTGGCAATATCAATATGGAAACTCCTCAGGATATTCTCCATAAACGTTTGCATTATGGCACCAAAGAAGGATAGAGAAGATGTGTTGGCTGGAGCAGAAGACTGTGTGTCATCCATTCGGCTTGTTACCGTGTCAGTCTTCTTCTTTTTCTTGGGACTTGCTTCTAGAGGTGTCTTTAGAGGAATCTCAATATTCAACTTTCCAATTTGATTCCTTCCCACTGGTGCTAACCTCTCAACCGGCTCCATACTCTCCAAGTGACAAATCTTATTCTTCTTGAGAAACAAATAAATAAGTTGAGGATAAGGCATTGGAGTAGTAGGTTTTCCTTCATATCTATACCTCTTGATCTCATTGAAGACATACTCTCCCAAGTCCTTTTGCACTTTGAGGATCAATGAGGCGAATTTCCTGAAGTCTCTCTCAATGAAATGAGTAAAGTTATTAGACTTGTTCACCATGGCTATAGAGTAGATATACCATAGGACTCTATGAAAATCACTCATATCACTCGGATTGAAGTTGAGAGGTCCTACTATTTCACCAGGTCTGAGGATAGAGAATATATGGTTTTAATCAAGGTTAAGGTAATCATCATCAGGAGAATTTTCTATTCCTAACCAGGTATTGATCCTGGAAGGTGAGATTAGAATTCTTTGTCCTCTAACCTTAGAAGTCATTTCTTCTTCCACAGACTTCCTAACGGGATCATTAATAGGCTCGAGGTTACAATAAAAATGTCTCACTACTTTGGTGCAAAATGGGAGTTTGACAGATAGCCAGGGCATATAGGAATCAAGATAGGGACTCAGATCGTATTTCAATGTAGTGCATCTTGCATACATTTCTTCTTGCAAAATAACTCAGGTACTTCTGAGATTCTTCAAGCTTGCTCATGTTGAATCCCTTTTTGGAAATGTGATTTCTTCATCCCTCTCTTCTGTTTACCTTGAGGATTGCCCTTCCTTTGCTTCCTTAGATTGGAAAACTTCCTCAAGCATGCCTACCATGACTTTGGTAAGCTTCTCATCAACCTTAGGCTTTTTCAGAGGCTTATGAGAAAAGGAAGGTGTGTCGGATGAATCAGAGGAAGGAGGAGATGGTTTTTTTGTTGTTTTGCCTTTTCCAAGGGGTGAACTCTTCTTAGATTGAGCTCTTATGGCAATGGGCTCCTTAATCACAACCCCTTTCACCCTAGGCTTAGCTCACGGCTTGGTCTTGGATTTTGATTTGGGAGAAATTTTCCTTTTCTTGGTAGGAAGAGAGGAATGTAAGTCAGAGGGTTGATATGGCTCAGAAGACTTAAAAGGAGTACTAAGATTGGGAGATTTTGTCCTCACCATTATGATTTGAGAAAAAAGAATATTTCAAAAAAAAAGAGACGAGTGTCGCGAGCTTATGGTAGATGGTTCAGTGCAATCTGAGAAGATTTTGAAGGTGTAAATCATTGGGTTTTGACGGTTATGGGAAGACAAAAAGATTTTAAAAAGTTTTTATGAGAAATGACCGAGTATCGAGTTGAAATAACCTAGAGCTCGACATCACTCAAGGCCTTACTCGAGTGATCATTAGTATCACTCGGGTAGCTAATCGAGTGATCATACAAAAAATTTTAAAATACAGTAAATTTGAGAGCATACCTGGCAAGAATAATATTGTAATTATCCATGTATATTACCTCGATTATTTGATGACCTTTTAGAACAGATTTGAACTGAAACTCAGTTGATTTGAAATTTGGACCCAGGTTCACTCGAGGCCTTACTTGAGTAATATTGAAGTTCACTCGAGGCCTCCCTCGGGTAAGCTGTCTCTTCAACTTCTGACTATTCATTTCCAACCGTTGTGCCATTTCATTTGAAATTAATGTTTCACTGGCACATTTCCAAGTTCATTACACGAGTGGCTACTTGAGTAATGCATCCATTACTTTAAGGTGTCAGTCCAGTAATACTCATTACTTGAAGTTCTCACTGTAGTAATGCTCATTACTTGAAGTTGTCCCTCTAGTACTGTTGTCATCTATTAACCTCTGCTATTCAAGCTCCAAAACATATTATTATGATCCTGCAAAACAAATTGCTAGAAACTCTGAAGCTTAAGTTAGTAATAATCAAAACATCAATAAATAACATCATCTAACATTTTGTAAATACTAAATAACTTACAATTCATTGGGATTTACCATTACCAATTCTCATCTAATATATAAAAATTGATCTTTTGCAAGAGGCTTTGTGAAGATATCAGCTAGTTGAAGATGAGTTGGAATAAATATTACTTTAACATCTTTCTTTTGGACATGATCTCTGATGAAGTGATGTCTAACATCAATTGCTTGGTTCTGGAATGTTGAACAGGATTCTTTGCCAAGCTTATCGTGCTAGTGTTGTCACAGTATATTGGTGTTTCTTTCAAATAAATACCAAGATCCTGGAGTTGTTACTTTAGCCATATTACTTGTGCGCAACAACTTGATACAGCAATATACTCAACTTATGGCGACAAAAGAGATATTGTAGTTTGTTTCTTGCTAAACCATGATACAAGTGAGCCTCCAAGAAACTGGCCTTGTCCACTTGTACTCTTTCTGTCCGTCTTGTATCCTCCACAATTAAAGTCTGAGTATGCAACTAGATATTCACTTCTTCCTTTGGGATACCAGAGACCCAATTCTGGCATGTCAACAAGATATCAGAAAATTTGTTTGACGGTTTCAGCATGTGACTCTTTTGGGCTGATTGATATCTTGCACACATACCCACACTAAATTGAATGTCAGGCCTGCTTGCAGTGAGATAGAGTAATGATCCAATCATTCCTTTATATTTTGTGATTTGTAATCTTTTCCCTTAACATCCACATCAAGCAATGTGGTTGAGCTCATGGGTGTCTCCATTCCATTTGCTTCATCCAATCCATACTTCTTCAATAGCTCTTTCAAATATTTTGTATGAGATATGAAAATTCCATTCTTTATTTGTTTGATTTGCAAACCGAGAAACAAATTTAATTCTCCCATCATTGACATCTCAAACTCCCCCTGCATTATCTCAAAAAATTCTTTGCACATAGTTTCCTTAGTAGCACCAAAAACTATATCATCAACATATATTTGCACAATTAATATATCATCACATTTTCATTTTTGTAAAAAGTATTGTATCAACTTTTCCTCGTACAAAACCTTGATCAATAAGAAATTTACTAAGCCTTTCGTACCATGCTCTAGAAGCTTGTTTAAACCATATAAAGCCTTTTTGAGTTTGAAAACATGGTCAGGTTGGGTTACATCTTCAAAACCTGGAGGTTGCTCTACATATACTTCTTCTATGATGTAGCCATTTAGAAATGCACTTTTTACATCCATTTGATAGAGTTTGAATCCTTTGATGCATGCAAAGGCTAAGAGTACTCGTATAGCTTCCAATCTAGCCACTGAAGCATACGTTTCCTCATAATCAATTCCTTTTTCCTAATTATAGCCTTTGGCCACCAATCTTGCCTTATTTCTGACAATAATTGTGGATTCATCAAGTTTGTTCTTGAATACCCATTTAGTGCATATGATCGGATGATCCTTAGGTTGGGGTACCAAATCCCAAACTTGATTTCTTTCAAATTAGTTTAGTTCTTCTTGCTTTGCTATAACCCAATCATTGTATGATAGAGCTTCGTCAATGTTAGAAGGTTCAATCTTATAAATGAATGCAAAAAAACTTACTTCATTGAAAATTTTATTTCTAGTTTTGATTCCTTTATTCACATCTCCTATGACTTGATCTAGGGGATGGCTCTTATTGTATTTCCAGGCTTTAGGTTCTCCTAGTGACTAATCTTCTTCCTTGGTTTGATCAACTTCTAGAATAAGAGATTTAGAAATAGATTGACCATTTTCTTAATTTAAAACAACTTCCTGCTCATCATCAATGGTTTTGTCAGAGGATTCAAATTCATCAAATACAACGTCAATTGATTCTTCAACAACACATGTTCGTTTATTAAAAATTCTATATGCTTTACTTCGGTTAAAATATCCTAGGAAAATTCCTTTATCTGTTCTAGAATCAAATTTTTCTAAGTTATCTTTACCATTATTGTGAATGAAACACTTACAACCAAAGATGTGTAAATGAGCAAGATTCGGCTTCCTTCCTTTGTATAGCTCGTATGGTATCTTTCCAAGTTTTGTTCTAATGTAGGCTCTATTTGAAATATAGTATGCTGTGCTCATTGCATCGGCCTAAAAAACTTGAGACACATTCTTTTCATTAAGCACTGCTCTAGCCATTTCAGTGAGCACTCTATTCTTACGTTCCATGACTCCATTTTGTTGTGGTGTCCTTGGAGCAGAGAAATTGTGATCAATGCCATTAGTATCACAATATTCTTCAAAGGCTTGATTTTCAAATTATCCACTGTGATCTGTCCTGATACCTGCAATGGACATTTCTCATTTTGCACTTTCTTGGCAAAACCAATGAATTTTGCAAAGGTTTCATTCTTTAATGACAGAAAAATAGTCCATGTAAATCTAGAGAAATTATCAACAATGACCAATGAATATAAGTTGCCAGCGCTTTTAACTCTCACTTGACCAGCTAAATCCATATGTATCAATTGAAGTAGTCGATTTGTTGTAATCTCATTTTTTGAATTGAAAGTTGATTTAGTTTGTTTACCCTTTTGACATGTGTCACAAATCAAATCATTTTTAAAACTTATTTTAGGTAAACCAAGAACTAAATCCTTTTTGAGTAGTTTGCCTAGTTGGTGCATGTTGACATGAGCTAGTCTCTTATGCCATAACCAACTTTCATAGGCATTGATTAGGAAACAATTTTTAGAATTATTTCTATTTATATCAAGTGTATAGCAATTAACTTCCCTTTTTGCTCTGAGCTTTGCCTTGATATTTTTCTTATCAAGTTGTAAGTCTTTCTTGTTGACAATCAGACATTCCTCTGAATCAAATATTATCCAGTTGTCTTTATCTACACTTTGACTTATGCTCAGCAAATTATGACACAAGCCTTTGACGTAATATACATCTTCGACTTGTATTCCTTTGTCATTTTTAATTTCACCAATTCCTGCTATTTTTCTGGATTGATTTCCTCTAAATTTTACCTTTCCACCTTCCTTAAGTTGAATGTGGTAAAATGTTCGAAATCACCAGTCATATGTCTAGAGAATCCACTGTCTATGTACCACTTGTTGTTTTTGGATGCTTTAAGACATATCTGCAATCAAATACGATTAAGTCTTGGTACCCAGATCTTTTTGGGTCCTTTTGGGTTAGTACAAAAATTTTTCGGAACATATAAACCTTTAGGTACCCATCTGTAGGTTCCTTTATTTCCTTTCTTCCTATGAATGCATGATGAAGTATAATGACCTTTTCTATTACAATAATTACAATGTGCAAAAGGATTTATGTACGCACAGAATGCTGAAAATAATTCAAGTATGATTTACCTCCAGATTTCTTTCTTCCTTTCCTTCTGTCTGATTTTGGATCATATCCAATTCTAGACCGATCATTCACAAATCGTAGAGCTTTTAAAATCACATTTAGCATTTCACTTCTTTTAGTGAATTTTTCAAGAGATTTAGTAAGATCAGTGTTTTTCTTTTTCAAAGAAGTGTAATTTTCACAATCCTTTTCAAAATTCTCTTTAAGCTCTACTTCAAAAGCTTTGTTTTTCTTTTTGAAAACAACTAGTTCTTTAACTACTTTGATGAATTCAGAATGTAAAGCATTATATTCAGAAAGTAATTCATCATAGGTAGGATCAGAATCAGTTACCTCTTCTTCTATTTCCTCTTAAGCAACTAAACAGATATTGGCTACTTCCTCTTCATCACTTTCTTCGTTAGAAGAACTATCTCCCTATATGGCAGATACAAAGGCTTTCTTCTTGTTGTAGAATTTGCCTTTTCTCTTCTCTTTATTCTTCTGAATCAGTTCTTGACATTCTGATTTGAAATGTCCTGGCTTTCCACATTCATAACAGATGATGTGTTCTTTATTGCTTGTTCCTCCTTTCTAAAAGTTTTTGAATCCTTGGCCTTTCTTATAAAACTTTCTGAATTGTTTTATGATTAGGCCCATTTTGTCATCATCAAGCTCTTCATCTTCATCTTGTTCTTCTTCTTTTGCTTTCAGTGCTAGACCTCTTTTCTTCTTGTCACCAATATCATCTAGTTCTCGTTTGAACTTTAATTTGCTTTCATATTTAGAAAGGCTTCCGAATTAAGAAGTAACCAATCACATTGATTCACCTTTTGCTTCCTCAATTGCAGTAACCTTTGCCTCCCAGTCTTTAGAAAGAATATTTAAAATCTTTCATACTTGGGTATGTTGATCATAGACTTTTCCAACTACTACAAGTTGATTAACAAGGTGAGTATATCTAAGTTCAAATTCAGCTATCAACTCACCTGATTTCATTCGAAGTAAATCAAACTCAGTAACCAGAGCATTGATCCAGTTTTCTTTTATTCTTGAAGTTCTTTCATGAGCTATTTCCAAGGCTTCCCACATTTCTTTAGCTGTTGGGAGTGTGCAGATTCTAAAGTACTCATTTTGACTCAAGGCACTTTGAATCATTATAATTGCTTTGCTGATGAATGTAATGAGTTTCTTGTCATTTTCATCATATTCTGCTGGTGTCTTGGGAACTCTTTGTGAATCTACAATCTTTTTAGGTTTGTAGTTTCCACTCTCAAACACATTCCATAGCCCATATTCAGTAGCCATTACAAAGACTCTGAACTTTGCTTTCTAGAATGAGAAGTGTTCACCATTGAACTCTGAACTCGGGTGTTGACTCTGGTAATCTGGTTACTCGAGTGGCCTTCGTTTTTCTTCACACTTTACTTCAGTCGCCCTCGAGTAGATTTCAAATAACTCAGAAGATTACTCGATTACTCTCTTGAGTAATTGCATCAAATTCTTGGCCGAGAGTTTATTTTTTGATTACTCGAGTTGCTACTCGAGTAATGCTTCAAAAACTCTGCAGATTACTCGGTTGGTCCCTTGAGTAATGCCTTTTTCTCATATGGTTACTCGAGTGGCACTTGAGTAAATTGTTGTATTTCTTGCCCGAGAGCTATTGAAAGATTTTAACCTTGGTTACTCAAGTAGTTACTCGAGTGATGCCTTTACAAATCATGTTACTCGAGTGGCAACTCGAGTAATGGTCTATATAACTTTGCAGATTACTCGAGTGGTCCCTCGAGTAACTTCGTCCAAATTTTGGCAGTTATTCACTGGATGAAATTCTCTATGATTACTCGAGTGGCTACTCGAGTAAGCCTTCACAGAATTGGTTCATCACTCCAGTGCTTACTCCAAGTAATGCTTTGCCACTTTGTTCAAATTTATTTGTTTGTTATCAAATTCTTTTATATCATTGATCCAATCTTTGTTATCATTAAAACATATGGGATCTAACACAAATAGTACCAACTGAAAATGTTTAAACAGTAACAAGTTAATGATCAATTGTTCACCGGAACTGTGCAAACAGTGCAGGTTACCAGAACTGTGCATGTTCTAATCCCTTGATTCTATCTCTTTATTGCTTTCAATTTGACATGAAGCCATAGGCTTCTGTGAAACATCCATAACTCATGTGAATTGCTACTTTTTCAACCTTTAAGGATTATCAATATAGCTTTTTTATCCTTGTAGAAACCATTTGACCTCCTCTAGGTCAAGTTTACCTCACAAGTTTCTTGGCCTTAGGCTTAGAGGATGAATCCTCCCACTCTTTAGCTAAGTTCATCTTACTGATGGATCTTAGATCCTTTAGTCTTTCACACTTAATTTCAATATGGCGAATCATATTTCTGAAGGTCACAATATGCATATCAGGAGCCGTACTTGCTTTCGTATACGCCCACTTACTGGAAGACGTGCCTTACTTCCTGTAATATCCCAATTTTTGATTATGGGTTAATCATGATTATTATGGATAATTATGAATTTAATTGGAATTATTATGTTTTTTATGGCAATATTAAATTAATATGTCATAATTATTGAAAAAAAATTGGAATAATGGAAATACTGGCCATAAGTGGTAATTAATGGAGAAATTAATTACTAACTAAGAGAAAATGGGATGTGTGATTAAAATGGCTAATGGAGAGATTAAAGTAGCTAATTGGTGACTTAATTGGTGTAGGCCAATAGCAAGTTGACATGTGGCAAAAGTGTGAATGGTGAGTGATGAGGAGAAAAGTCAAATGGAGAGTATTTTAATCATTTCTCTCTCTCTTCCTCTCCTCTCTTTTTTTGCTAAAGTCATGGAGGGAGTATCATTATTTTCTTCTTCACTCCTCCTCCCTCTCATCTCTCATGTCCTCTCTCTCCATCTCACCATCTCTCTCTCATTCTTGCTCTCTCTCTCTCGTCAACCATAGAAGGGGAAAGGGAAGGGAAGAAAGCTTGAAAAAGGTAAGGAAAATGATCCCTATTGCTCAAACTCCCTTCATTAAAGTTGATCCTTGAGTTAAGAGCAATGTTTCTATGTTTGTAGTTTGTCCATTGGTTGTGGTTTGTGGCCACACGAAATTTTGGGAGGTGGTGAATCAAGAACTCCCTTTGAGAAAGTTGATAAGGTGAGTGAGACCTATCTATCTATCTATGTTTTATGCCAAATGGATTAACTTGGATTTTCTAGAATTTTGGGCTCATTTTCAAAAATGAGGGCCATTGAGAGTTTGGTATGTGTTTGGTATGGAATTTGTATGTTTGGAATGCATTTTGGATAGATGGAATTGTTTGGGTTGGAAATTGTTAAGTTTGGAGAATTTGAGATTTTAGTGTTTAATGTTAACCAAAACCAAAGCATGATAATGGAATAGGATTTTGGTGATTTTGACATTCCCATTGGATTCCTTGAGTGATTTTGTGTGGGAATGAGCTTGGTTATTGATTTTGGGTTCATTTGAATCACTTGGGAAAAGTTGGAAAGTTGTCTGGTTTGAGCTCTGTTTTGTGCAGTCCGTTTGCACGAGCGTTTTGAATGACCATATAGTATTGGAAAATTTTGAAACTTTCTAGTCTTAAATTTCACATCCCAAGATTCAAAATGGACATATATTTTATGTCATTTCGTTTAGTATTCTGTGAGATATGGTTGTCCAAAATTTGGGATTGAAACAGAACTCTGTTTTGGAGTAGTGTTTAGTTTTTGGTGATTCTGTATTTTTGTAGTGATTTCCAGTGATGGGCTATATTTTTCCTTGAAATAGGACTTATATATCTTTCATTTGGCTTTGGAATCACCTTGTTTCGATTTTTCTACACTTAGTTATGGTTTTTTGAAGTTCAGCCAAGAGTCAGAAAATTTCTTGGTCGCGGCCCATGAGTGGCTGGCCGCGGCCCACGGCCTTCTGACCATATTTTGGCCGCGGCCCAAGGAAGGGCTGGTCGTGGCCAACCCCTGTGTTTCGGCACTTTAAGTTTTCGAAAGGAGATCTCTAACCTATTGTTTCCCAATCTTTTAGGGCTTTTATTAAAGGCATTTGTGGCCTCTTAAGGGTCAATTATGATAACCAAAATTAAGTGTTTCAAGTTAATTAAGTCTTGGAATAGAATGTAACTCTTCGTCCCTAATCATGATTCTAGGATACGACATTTGCCCTAGGCGGGAGAGGCCGGCGCCAGAGTACGCCCGGAAGGATCAAGGTAGTGACTCTTCTCTCATATTATGTATGATGTTTTGGCATGCATAACTTATCGTTGAATTTGTGAAATGTGTGCCATGGTCCATTACGGCGTGAGCAGGTCAGCGCGAGCCTTGTAGGGATTGACGGTGGTAATCTCTAGGTCGGCCATTGAACCATCGTCATAATCGACATGGATATTGTGAATTCGACCCATGGGGCGGTGTTTGTGAATCCAGCCGTGGGCTGTGTGTATCTTGCCTGTATGGCTTGTGTATGAAATGCATTATATGAATTCCAGCTATGGTGAAATGTATTGTGTGGATTTCTGTGATGCAATGCAACGTGAGCAATTGAGCGTGAGCAATTTAGCGTGAGCAATCATAAGGGATGACATGTGTCATACTAACCATTGCCGTTGTAACTGCCGTTGTAGTTGCTTGTTGTGGTTAATGATTTGCTTACATGCATTATTATTGTACATTATATGATTGATTTGTTACTACGGGGATTCCTTAGAATCTCACTCTCCCAAAAACCATGTTTTAGACAGGGCAGAAGGATCAAAGGGAAAGCAGGCGACGAAGAGCGGACAGAGCTCTGATTTAGATGTATATTTTAGGTTATTGGTTATCATGTATATCTTTTGGATATTTTTGGGAAACAATTGTGTATATTAGGATTGGTAGTGTAGATTTGTGTAATCCCCAAGTTAAGGGTAATGAATTGTGGGCTTTGTGCCTTTGTAAAACCCTTATTAATGAATGGAACCCGAGTATGTCGGGAATTTGCCTTACACTCTGATATTTGTGAATGAAATCAACTTGTATAGGCCATTTAGTATTGAAATGTGAATATGAGACCGTCATGAACAGATTTTGTAAAAGTTTTTGTAAGCCATGATTTTGGGAAGTTTGATTTTGCTTAAGTCCCAAAATCATTTATGGTCTCTAATTCTATATCAATTATGTGTTTATGAACTAAATATCGGCCTTAATCGTGAAGGGGGTTACACTTCCACTCACTGGGCGACATAGCTTACTCCCACTCATTGGAAGACGTCTGGTCACAACATATACTTGTTGTTTGTTAGAATGAACTTGGCATTTAGTTTGTCTCAACTTCTTAGTTTGACATTTACCTCAAGTATTGTCTAAACGACATGTTAGGACTTAATACACTATGTTAAAAATTAAATTAGTTTTAACTTTTTGGAAGAAGATAATCTATTTCACTATCTTCCAATACTATCCACACAGCTTGGATAAGGTTACATTGCTAGTACCAACATAAGTTTGAGCAATGTTGTTCTTTCTATGCTTTATAACATAAACCTTTTGGATCATTCAATTACTTCAGCCTCTAAATACTAAAGACTAGTTGGTAGGATGTCTCTGACATCTCATTCTTCCTGAATGAAAAGAGATTTGAGAGTTTCTAACTCCATAGACATCTCTATTGAGCTTGTCTTCATAAGCTCGGTCAAATAGACTTGGTCATAATTGGTCACTTAGACGATTATGGTATGCAAATCATATTTGTTCAGGAGACAACTATATTGACTCCCATCCCAATCATACTAGTTAGCTCATCACCCTTTTAACCATAGTCTTCCTTGAACACATTCCCCTTTTGGATTTCTAGATGTATTCCAGAAACCCCCACCCAATCAAAGATAGTTATTCAAAGAAGATAATACAATATCATCTAATCAACATGAATGTTCATGAAAACTAGAATGAATATGCTTAATTCAATTCTAAAGAGAGAGAATTTAATCATAAATTCAATGATAAAGAACATTCAAAAACTTTTTTTTTGCCTTGTTTTGTTGTCTCTTAACTAGGTTCTCCCTCTTATAGGCCCTCCTGACCATATGAACTCATGTAGCATCTTAGCTACAATGTCTAACTCCTCTTTGCCATGTTTACATCCACTTACTTGGATGTAATTGCAGCATACCTCCCACTTGATGAGATGATTCTCACATCTTTATCTGTCTTGTCCTTTGTCACAACATTTGTGATAAAGGGTTGACTTTTAAAAGTCATTGCTTTAATCCTAATTGATTCAACGTGGTTAGAAGCATGGGAAGGCTTGTTATTATTCAATAATTTCAAGTTGCTGCAATTTTTCAGGTTTTATCTCTAAAAGTTTGAGTCAACATTGGATAAGATTTTATATTTAAAAAACTCATCTGAATAATTACTCACTTTAAAGAATCTTTTAGCATTAATCTTATGTTGCAGTTGAAAAATACTCTCAATAAGTAAGCCAACCTATCCTAAAAACAATAGAATCATCATTGACGCAATTTCAATGTTTTTAGGAATCCCTAAAGTTCATATAAGTACCTTTTTGACTCAAAACACATCCAAAACGTGCTTCAACTATATACAAATTATATATCAAATTGAATCTCTCGAATTTAGGGATTTTTATGAATAAACCACATCTCAATCAGAGGTCCCACATGCCCACACATGCCCCTAGAAGGTGTCTGGATTGAGAAATCCTAAAAAATTAGAAAATTCCAATGTTGGCTACTCTCTATGGTGGCGCGTGACCTCTACGCGCCGCCTTATGGCTGTCCGCCTGCGACACACCCTGGCTTAAAAGACTCCACGTGTCATCCTCTCTCTGACTGTATTTGCCACGGGTCAAACCCTTATGGGCCCCACGCGCCATATGTCAATTTCCTTCTTTTTATTTTAACGGTCATTGCTTGACCGAGACCTACTGACGTGGCTCTTGACATAGCGTGCTCTTATTCTCACCACACGGCTTGGGTTGTCCGATGACGTGGCATTGACTGCCACGTCATCATCTTAAACCTCCAGCCGGGTCAACCCGACCTGGTTGGAGCTCCGGCAGGTCATCGCGATCCGCCAACTTCAGGAAGCCATATCTCCCTCGTTTTAGCTTTATTTTTCGCGTTCTTGGTGTTGTTGGAATCGTAGTTCATTGAACTACAAATCCATGGCCTTTATTCGATCTTAAAACCTCTGTTTCATTTATCAAATTGCAAGTAAAGTGGCAGTGATGACAAACGACCCGCCAACTTCTTTCCTTCATTTCTCCCTCATCCAAACTCTGTTTGACGGGTTCTAAGCATCTTTAGAATCGTCTATTTGAGATCTACACATGCATAGCGTTACTTTGGGAAAAAACACTCAGTTTCAAACACCCAATTTTCGCTCGGCATTGACAGTACTGCATAATGCGATCTAGATGTATGTCCTCTACGTTTCAAAAGTTTTCTTACCTTTTGAGGGTTAAAGTCTCTTGTTTTTGGTTTCATATAGGTCTCAAAGACTCACCTTTAATCAGATTGAAGATATGAGGAAGCATAAATATGTATATATGAAAAATGAATAGAGGAGCAAACATATTCGACCAATAATCATGAACCCAGTATTATTTGTGTGCATATGGAGCTCAAGTCGAATGGCAAATCTGGTAAGAAGAATAGAAGCACACAGAACATAGACGCATGTATTGTTCAATATATACATTTATGTCACAATTTCATATTCATGTGGAGGCAGAGACAGAAGCATCGAAGAGATGTGTGGTAATATAAACTAAAGTTATTTGCAGGTTCCCTAACCAATTCAATTAACGCATATGTCTCCAAAAACAAATGCTCACAGTAATGCCGGATAGCACATTCATATATATATGATTACCTAGCGGAAATTCATCTCATATTGACACCCAAAAAATCATACCCAGAATTATGATTTAGCGCAGTGGAAAATAATAAGCATGATAAAACATATAAATAATTATATTACAAAATTATTCACATAGAATAATCACAGCCACAGGATCAACAAGCTCTGATGCCAATGTAGGAAAAAATAAAAGGGAAGGGAGAACTAGCATACCGGGGCGAATCCATGTTTGGATCTGGGTCAAAGCTCCAATGCTCCATAATTGTGCCCACACAAATATTAGACTACTAAACCCTAATTGTGATTTACATAGCAGATCACCAGAAACAGAAAGATGGTAGGAGAGAAGAAATTGTCAGAAAACTCAATGGCGAGGTGAATTGCAATTGAGGAGGCACACCCTATTTATAATGGTTTATGGAGGCCACTAATTAGGAAACGTGTGCACTCCTTCTTGCCCTCCAAGACAACAATTAAATTAATTGATTCTTAATTAATTTTCCTAATTATGGTGATTTGTTCCTCAATTAACAATCCCATAATTAATACTGACTTATTCCCCAATCTGCAATTAATGCTGATTTTATTCTTATTTTGATTAGGCTAATTATGTCCTAATCAAATAGTTTGGCCTATCAAGGGCGAACTTGGACCCAAAGTCCAATATTAACTGTTGATTTATGATTCATTACTTTCATATTTATTACTTCCTCTAAGATGCAAAAAGATTTTCAAAGTTCTTAAGATTTTTATCTTATACCCAATTCATCCCCCTCTTGGTGGTTAGCTGGTTCTAACATTTGGTATCAGAGCTGGACTCTTGTTTAAAGGACTTAACCGTCTCAAGAGCTTATAATGGTTGATTTTGGGTGTTATATGCTTTTTGAAGGTCTTGACTATATAATTTCACTTATATTGAAAGTATTGATTTTTTGTTTTGGAAAGCTAGAATGACTAATTTTATAAAAGCATATGATTTTGATATGGGGAATGTTTTTACAAATGCCTTTGATTTCAAATTGAGAAAGGACTGGACAGAAAGAGAAAATAAAATGTTTTTATTGAACATTAGAGCAATGAAAGTTCTATATAATGCTTTAACCAAAAATGATTTTGAGAAAATTAGATTTTGCTCTACTGCTAGAGATATTTGGGATACTCTTGATTCTATATATACTTCTAACAAGTGTGTTGAAGTTGAAAGTGTTGGCAGTTTATGTGAAACTACAAGCTGTGCATCTACGATGCATGAACAATTGGAAGTTGATAATGAAGAAGGAGAAATCATAAGACACTTCCATACAGTCAACATGGATAGACAAGAGGAAGAGGATTTCCGAAAAGAGCTCATTGTAGACGAACATGAAAAATCACTCTCCAGATCTTAAGAAGAACTTATGGTGAAAAGTCGCAATTCTTCTCGTGATTCTCGTAAAACTGATTTCAGAATCTATATAAGATTGTTTTTCAACCAATTGTTGATTCTATTGAGAAAAGAAAAAATGTTTTCAAATATGCTGGAAAGTTTGTTGGAAAGAAAGAATGTTCAAATAAAATCTATTTGAGTTTGAACTCTAATGACCTTCTCAATACTTGCATAAAATCTCATAATGCATATCATTCTATCATTTGCAACTATTACGGTAAATCAAGTCATATTTCCCACACATGCTATATTAGAAGAAATTCTAATGTGAGAAATAAATTTGTTTGGATTCCTAAAACACAAGTAAGTTCAAATGCTAACGTTTAAGGACCTAAAGCAAAGTGGGTACCAAAATGTCCATATGGTGTTTCATGTGTGCATATTGATCCTAGAAAAAATGGACAAAAGGATACTGAGAAAATAAAGAAGATTCCAAGAGTTCTTAATACACCTAAATGGAGATTCACATCAATTAAGAGAACTCTTGATCACCCATTGCTGGAACTGTAAATTTTAATCACAAAGCAAGGCAATGGAGAAAAGAAGTACGTTCCACCTCAAGAATGGACTACCATAGAGTACCGTTCAACTATCTTGAGGAAAACAAGAAAAAGAGGATCTCTCAAGTATCAAATAAAAGACTCCTGGAGTCTATGTATTTTGAGAGAAGATTGCTAGCACCCAAAGCAAGATATTCAAAGTATCAACATCATATAAAGATGCAATGGGTAAGCAAAAGCAATCCTCCAAGTATCTAAGGCAAAGATATACAATGATAAAACCTACTATACTATTGTCTGTAATATTTATTGAGGTTTTATATTTGGGAACCTTAGGAATAAGCATTGCAAATTATTTTGAAATTATGTTTCTGCAGCCCTTCAAAATACATTTAATAGATTTATTTATAAAGGGATTGCAATGCTCAACAAGTTAGTTCTTTATGCATATATAATGATTTGAAAAGAGAATATTTCTTTTATGCATAAAGACATGTTTAATTCATTATGCTCAATTGCCTTGAATTGATTATATTCTTAGAGTATATGAATTTTACCTTGTTTCCTATAAGTTAACAAGAAATGGATCCAAGCAAGGTTGGATACCATGAAGAAAAAGAAATTTATACAGTTTTGTAGGATAAGAAAAAGCTTCTCAAGACTATAGCCACACGAAAACAAATTCATATCTTGATGATACTGAATTATGAAGTTTGGATTTTGGTGCTGTGTGTGCAAAGGAGGAAAATCAATATTATTCCACCAAAACCAAGCAAGCTGTTACAACCGACTGACACCCAAGAGGGGGGGTGAATTGGGTATAAGATAAAAACTTAAGAACTTTGAAAATCTTTTCGCATCTTAGTAAAAGCAATAAGTATGAAGGTAATGAATCATAAATCAAAAGTTAGATTAAATAATATATGATGGAAATATAAGAGCTTAGGGAAGAGAATATGCAAACTGTGATTTATCCTAGTTTGGTCCAATCTGTGATGGCCTACGTCCAGTCCCCAGACTCCTCCTGAGATTTTCAAATCCACTATCTTGTTGTTTAATCCGGTCACAAGAAAAGACTTCACAATTCCACAAGTTTAACTTGGTACTTGTGAAACCTATTACAAATCTCTCACTAAAATACTCCCCCTTACGGCAAGTCTTACGAGCAGAGCAATCCCGAAGATCTTCCTCTCCTTCTTACTCATGCAAGTCTTACAAGCAGCAACATTCTCTCTTGCTTACACCCCTGTAAGTCTTATGAGCAGCAACGTTCTCTACTGCTTGCACCTTGTAAGTCTTACAAGCAGAATGTCTTACTAGCAATTCTCTCTACAGCTTCTCCCGTAAGGAAATCAACCTTCTTAAGGTCCCTCTACCTTGAGATCAACTCAGAAATATATTTGAAGGTGTTTACAGACTCTCTCATAGAGTGGGTATAATACTCACTGAAGTACAATACAAATAATCACTCTCTCAATGATAAGTAATACAGAAACTGGAAAATAGAGAGTGTTTGGGTAGAAGCAGAGGATTCAAATTTCTATCATTTTTCATGTAGTTGCTTGCTGTCTCTGTTACCTATCGACGTTGAATGCTCTCTCATTTATAGTTGATGAAGATGATGACCGTTGTGAGCATTCGTCCGTTGGAGTCATTTTGACCGTTGAGCATATTTGAAAAACAAGCTACTATGAAATGTCCATTGTAGAGTGGAGTGTCTCGTTGAACAGCAGGAAGATTCATTTTGAGCTGTACGTCACGTTGTGGAGTGTTTTGTGTTTCAGACATTTATTCATGGTGGGTCAATCTTTTGTCGTGGTAGGTAGCCGATACTCAGTGTGTAATGATGTCGCCCGCCACAATTGACTCTTTCATTTGAATCTATAAGCTCATCGTTAAATTTCCTGTTTCATACTGTAAAATGCTTAATGACTAATATGATGAAGTATTAGTCATGGGTATGTTGGATCATTGGTCAAAAGCTGAATTTCTGGCTTCTGAGACTCATCACATGAGTGAAGACTTTGCCCATACATGACCTCCATTCTTGAAGATACAATCCAAATATTTAATCTCCTGTTTTACACTTGAAATATATGTTAGTTAATGTTTAGGAACAATAACAAGTGAAAACATAATGATTGTATAACATTTAACCACGTTTGGATTGATTGCTGTGAGGCTCTGTTTCGTTTCTGGAATTTACCAAGTTCTCACTCGAGTGCAGTATGGCTCACTCGAGTGCATTTGATATTTTCACTTTCTAGCTTCCTCTCGGGCAAACACTTTCTGTCCAACACTCGCATCTACTCGAGTGAATTCTAGACATCACTCGAGCACAACACGTCCTGCTCAAGTGCACCTCTTGTTTTCACGTACATGCTTCTTCTTGGGTTAACACTCTCATGTCAAAACTTGCATGTGCTCGAGTGAAAAATAGTCTAATGCTCAAGTATGGATCCTAGTGCTCGAGTATTGTAAATTTTTTTACGATTCAGCTGCTTCTGGACATCACTCGCACAACTTTTTTCAAGAGTTCATTTTTGCACTCCCGAGTGATGTGGGGCCACTTTAGAAAAAAATTATTTATTTGATTCTAATGATGTATCATAAGAAAGCTCTTGCCATATGCATTCCAATGCAAAAAGAATCAGCTCCAAACTCCTTGTATTCTACAAGTTATGATCGAAATAATGTCTTTCGCACTAGACTGCACAAGCATCACCTTCCAGAAGGCATAGCTCCTAGAATATACGTTCAAATTAAGCAAATTACCTATATATGGAAAAATATTTGAGTCTAGTTTCATTTGGAACTGGTCTTGTCTCAATCGGATGTGTGGTTTGTGAGTTATGCTCAAAATACCGAACCTGTGTTGAAAAGTGACGGTGATTTCACTGTCATCTTCCACGGATCATATCTCCTTCATTTGAGCTTCTTTCAATGTGATCGTGCTGCACATTTTACGTGTTGTGAGTCTTCGTTCATATGCCACCAGTTTTGGGTCAATCTGATGTGTGGTTTGAGAGATATGATCAAAATATCGAACCTCTGTCAGGCTAAATGTAAAATAGAGTAGAACAGAGTGTTCACCCCGTGCTCAAGTGAGTTCATCCCGTGCTCGAGTGAAACACCTCTGGCACTCGAGTATTGAGCTCTCACTCGAGTAAAACTCCCCTAGAAGTGCCATAACTCACATATAAGTCATTTTAGCTTCGTATTAACCTATTCCAACCATCATTTGATCTTAAAAGCCTCCATTATCATCATAGAAACCTCCAGTATCACTTCTAACAACTTGAATCTTGATCTTCTTGATAGATCTTCTAAGTTCTTTATTCTTCAATATCTTTCTTTTTGATTTTCCTCTTGATAATCATTCTTCATAATCCAAGTAAGCATCTCCTTGACTATCTTCAATTTCTTTTCTTCTTCTTCCTCTTGTTCATTTTCATTAATTCAATCTTCTTCATTCTTTGCTTGACTAATCTACAAAATATGGAACATTAAATATAGTAGTTAGTCAAAGAAATACATTATATAAACTTTTTGCTCTTATCATTTCACATCTATATTTGACATCATCAAAACTAATCATATCTAACACAAGCTATCACAAGGACAAGAAGAATTATGGTGATATCTAATCCTTACTCTATATCTTTTCATATCTTTTGCTTATATGAACTAAATTGGGTTATGAATACTTGCTCATTATTGCATACCATTAGCAATCAATCATTTATGGTTTTTAAATTATTTTTAGATTACTAAATGAACTGAAAGTGAAATTGTACATAATCATTTGATGTATTTCAAAATGCACATTTCAAAAATGATTCCAATTCATCTTGTTTTATAAAAATGCATACACATTATTTGAAAATTTTTCATATTTTGTTTGCATTCAAATCGGTTTCAAAATTGGAAGTTAATATTTTTGTATACTGAAAGTCAGAAATGCTTCAAATCCATCTACTAGAGTTTTCCCCATCATTCACATATTATTTCTTGATCTTAAACTTGTTACTACTTGAAATCCTCAACCTTTATTTTCTAACAAGTTAGACCTTATGTCTAACAAGTTAACTATCTATATGAGTTTCAAGTGTATTCCCTAAAAAAGAATTCTATGTGTGAAAGCCTTATGCCTAATGCATAAATCATTAGTCGGCTATGTTATTCCAAGCATTATGAATGTTCATTAGTGCATTGTGTAACCCCCTGCCTTGATCAGTGTAATTATGATTCGACAACGCATAGTTAAAATGGTTTAGAGACCGTCGGATAATTCTAAACACGTTTTAATCTCTGTCTGATAATAGGGTTTCAACAAAAAATTTCAAAACTTTTCCTTATCATGTTCTCAATTTCAAATTTTGAATATAGTCACTGTGCAGTTAACCAAATTCCCGGCAATTCCCGGGATTTACACATATATAAACCAAGGGTTTATAAGTCTCAACTAAGGGATTACATGACCAAAACCAAATGTAGCATTTTCAACCTCAAATTTACAGTAATCCTAATTCAAAAATAGATAACCAACATCCCCAAATTAAATATTCCCCCAGAGGGGCCCTAATCGCTCCTGGTTTCCCGCTTATCTTTAGAGCCACTTGCCCTATCTGAAATGTTAGTTATTAGAAAGAATGAGATTCAAGAGATTCTCAGTAGTAACAAATCAGTCACACAGTGTATAAACACATAGCATATAAGGTCATGTTAGCAACATCACAATGTATCATGGCTCACATCACATGCGACAACACTCATGGCTGTAAACTCTATTTGTCAGCTTTCGCTATGATTTCTATGTATCATAAATTATCACATGCATCAGCTTTCGCTGCGAACTCAAAGCATCACAATGTATCATAAAAGTATTCACAATACATGACAGACGTACATACAATGTTTCACACAGAGTATAAGAGAACGAGTGACTATCTTGTTCTTTATTGACATTCCTCGGCACAGTAGGCTCACGTGGTGGCAAATGTCAAATCCTATAAACCAAATTAGGGACACCCGTCAATTTCTTTTCCAAGTCCTTAATTATGTAGTACTTTAAGTTGATTATCATTTAAAATCTTTAGGTGGCTATTATAGGCCTAAATATATGCCTAAAGGATTAGGAGAAACTAGCCCCAAAGATCCCATTTTCAAAAGAAGAACACTAATTTTGGGCTGACTCACTCAAGTGAAGAAGGCCTCACTCGAGTGTTGCCCGCAATCGCACTCGAGTCCCAGCGAGTGAGACACAGAAAGTGTGTACCTGAGAGCACCAACACCTCTCAGATTGGCCAGTGCACTCGATCATTCACTTGGGCACTCGAGTGATGACACCTAGTCACCCGAGTCCCAATGAGTGAGGTGCAGGAAGTGACAACCCAAGAGCAACAAAGGCTCTAAGGCCACAAGTACACTCGAGTACTAGCCCTAGCACTCGAGTGACTTCCCAATGCTCGTGAGTGCCCACATGTACTCTTGACAATTTACTTGTGAGTGTTAACCCGAGACATACGCCTATAGTGCTACATGCACATGCACTCGAGTGATACCCTATACACTCGAGTGATAACGTACGACACTCACTCTCATTGCCTGAAAACTTAACCAAAACACTAAAAATATCATACTCACTCGAGTGAGACCCTACCTCACTCGAGTAAGGCTTATCAAAAGCCAAATTGTAGCAACTGATATAACTTTCCAGATTTACCAAAACTAGCTCCAATGGTTCCAAAAATTATACCAAAACCTATTTCCATCTAAAATTCCCTAAGGAATCTATTGGTAAACTCAAAACACCTAAATTCCTTCCCAATCAACACATACCCTGTTTTTACCCAAAATGCAATCTAAAACCACTAATAACCAATCTCACTCCCACAATTTCCCAATCACTTCTAATGGCCCAAGGTCATATTTTGGTACCAATTCTACCATAACACTTTATGAAATTCTTACATTCTAAATTAACACTATATTTAGGGCAAACTTTCAGAATTCACAAAACTTAACCAAAAATTACCATAAATATACCAAAATGCATCAAATGCTTACCTCTTTCTTTCTCCAATGTGGTTCCTTGATTCCACAACTTCCAAGTTTTCACCAATTCTCAAACACCACTAATCAAAAATCTGAAACCATAGGAATGAAGCTCTTGATACTATGAACAAAATTAATAAAGAGCACTTGAGCATATGAGGACATTTGCTTACCAAAACTCAAGCTTTTCTCTTTCTTCCTTGGTTCCGCCAGAAATAGAGAATGGTGAGAGAATGAGATGAGGATAATGATGATATGATTTTCCCCCTTTTTCCCATGCTTTAACCAACTTGGAGGGAGAGAGGAAAGAGAAAAATGAGCTTTGAAAATTGACTTGATCCAAAGGTCCAGGTTTTGCCACTTGTTATGATCTAGCTCTTTCTATCTTGGATTCACATAAGCTCATTGCACATGATTCCACCCACTTAACCTCTCAACATTAAATCCTAACCATTGATCTCAAGTTACCTATGAGTTTCCTCTTCAATAACTGATCAATTGGTTGGTAATTTACCATTTTGCCCCTAATTATCACAATGTTTATTAAACCATCTTCAAACATATCTATAGCATAATGCACATCATATTCTTCAAAAGTGTTTATTCATTAATAATTACATCACTCTTGAAGTCATTAGCCCTTAATTACAATTCAGGATTTTACACATTGAATCTTAATACATTAACCATTATAGTGGAATAACTTACTAGGATGATATTCTAGTACTCTAGTCATTTGGACTAATGAGTATATGCTTAATCATTCATAAATTATTATACTCATTTTGTTTCTCAAATATATGAACCATTGATATTATATATCTCTGTGTAACTAGTGTCTTGAATTCAAATGTTTAAGACATAAGAGTCAATATTATCTCTTGGTCAATAGCAAAGTCATGATGCATATATATATCTATCAAGCTAATCCTCTTGGTTATCCATATGACTCTTGCTTTTTGGAAAATTCACCAACATGTTAACTCTGATGATTAACATATTATCTTAGCTAAACTTTAAAAGAGAAGTTTTCTGCTATATGTATATTTAAACTGTTGACTTCCACCATTTTCAACATGAACATTGATTATAAACATATTTCAAAGATAAGTTTTGCATATATTCAAATTTTGAATTTTACAATGCATTGTTATGATTTGAAATTACATCTGAGATTTGAAACAATTTGTATATCTCATTATCATTTTTGGAAAACTTGATTTCATTCATAATTTATCCTTTCATAAAAATTGGTCATCATGGATAGATTCTCTATTCTTTTGATCCTGAATTGCATGAAAATCTTATCATTGACATATTTTTTAAAGTGTATTTACAAATTGTCATTAATCTTTGAAATCATCATTCTTGATATTATTTTTACCCTTTATGATTCAATTGCTTGAATTTATTTAATTGGGTAAAATTATATTCTAGTCTTTGTTGATTATTATACTCTTTACTCAAATATCATATAATTCAATTGTATAAGAGTATAAGAGTTATAATGTCTAATACTGTATGGACCCAAGAGAAAGTTGGGTACTAAAGACCATTTATTTATACTTTTACAGGAATTGATCAAAATGCTCTACTTTCAAATTCAAATATCGGAGACTAACAGAAGAGGCATAACTGGAAGCATTGCAAATGTGAGCAGAAACAAAATCTGTGGTATCACTCAAGTGACACCACATCACTAGCAAGTAACTAGCTAGTGATACAGCCAGAGAAAGAGAAAGAAGAGGAAAATTTCTTAAATGAACCTAGATTCATATCAAAGCAGCTCAAGGCCAAGAATAAGCCGAGCTAATATGAATCTTTGTTGCCTACCCACCTTCCTTATCGTTCCAAAGTCAGACATTTTCACTGTCATATGGAGCCGATAGAGATGTTCAGAGGAAGATGTTGAGATGCACAGAATCATCAAGCTTGATGAGCCTATGAGGATTCTCAACTACCATCTTAGCTCTATGTCTAATCTTCACTCACTTTATTGAGAAGAATTATCATACAATGACCTAATTATTAGCAAGAAGGAAAGGAACACTTGAGAGATCATGTCTTTCAGAGAACAAGAGGTATATATATACTTCTATAGGACTTACTCCAAGTAAGTTGAAATTACTTCAAGTAATCTGCAATTACTTCAAGTAGATCTTCAAGTAATCGGCAATTACTTCAAGTAGTCCTTCAAGTAATCTGCAATTACTTTAAGTAGGCCTTCAAGTAATTTGCAATTACTCCAAGTAAGTCTGAATCTCACTTCAAGTTAACACAAGAGGCATAAAGGATGAGAGATGAGACTTTAAGAATAAATGAGAGACAACACTTTACTAGAGCTGGTCTCCCTGGTCCTTCATTCTTTGGACCATCTGTCCAAGGCTATCTAAGGGAGGAGCTCAACAATCACACAAAGCTTGCCACAAACAATATTGAGTTCATCACTTCTGTGAATCGTAATATTAGAAACTCTGTGATATGATCAACCAGAACTTCAAGGCCTTATTCTGAGCTCATCTTAGTATCATAAAGTGCTTACAGAAAACTACACTTCAGAATCTCTCAGTACTGATCACATCATCATATAGTAAGTATCCAACAATGCACCAATGGACTTCAAAGGATTATGGCTCGAGTGATTACGATATTACTCGAGTGAGGTATTGTATTCTTAATTAAAATTCTCTGAGTTACATCACTCAAGTGATGGTTGAGTGGAATTACTCGAGTAACTACTCGAGGGATATAGGGTTACAAGCTTAAAACCCTTACTAGCATCATCATGTTCAAAACTTGATTTCTCTCTAATCTTCATATTTTCATACTCATCCTTGCTACAAATATTTTAATGGTTTTACAAATCTAGGAGAATTATCAACTATATTTCTCATAATGCTTTTCTTTTAAGCCATGCATTCATTAAGGGGGAGCTTCACATTCATACGTGTTTTATATGTTAAAAAGCTCATCTCCTTTATTTGCAGATAATCACTATAACATACTCATATGCATTCACTCTCAATTGATTAGTTTTGATGATGAGTTACTTTTATATTTTCCTTTCATGATCATAATTTCTAACATACCATATAGAAAGGATACCTTTGATTTGTACAATAAACTTAATACTTGATTGCACTAACCATTCTCCTTGCAAGAATGCTTTTACTTAAAGCAGGAGAATTTGATCTATACAAGATCATTCCTCAACACACTAAAAGGAGAATATATCAACTTTAAGGAAAGATAATTTAACACTGGTTGTAACACTCAAAACAACAAAAGGCTCAAATCAGGATGATTTTGTAGCATTCTAAGGAAGGCTATTCCTGAGCTTCCTATTGAGCACACTTTAGAGTCTACCACTAAGCCAGCTATAGGTCACTCCTATGAACTTGATCCATCAAAGTTGCACATGGAAAGTATGGTGAATACAACATCATGGATCCAACACGAAAAAGAAGAGAAGGAAATAGACTTCATATTTCTAAACCCTCTATTTATATTTCGGGAATACTTTTCATATCTTTAATTTCAATTTGCTTTTATTATAAAATTTTTCTTGAAAACATCTCCAAATTGTTTCAAATTTGTTTTCATGAAAACCATTTTTCATTAGCATCAAGTTACCTTCAAAATAGGGGAGAGAAAACTACTTTCTTGACATTTTTATTTTTCTTGTCAAAGAGAAAGGTATTTCTAATTCGGTTTTATATTTGCTTATGTAAGAGCTTTTCCTATTTATACTTCAAACTTTTTGCTGATGTCAAATAAGGGGAGAGAAAGGCAAGAAAAATATGTTGCTCTTACTTTGCTTTTATAAATCATACATATTTTTTCTTAAAGGATTTTCCATCATCAAAAAGGGGGACAAATGTTAGATATGATTAGTTTTGATGATGTCAAATATAGATATGAAATATTAAGAGCAAAAAGTTTGCATAATATACTTATCTTCTACATTCACTAACTACTATATTTAATGTTGTATATCTTGTAGACTAGTCATAAACCTAACGGTGGGTTGATATTATAATGCCTCATATTGTTAGGATCGGTAAGCACAGCGGAAGAATTTAAAAAAAATTTCACCGATCCTAATCGAGGATCTATCAACGGTGTTTAAACCAAGTTGGAAGGATTCATACCTTTTTGATGATTAAGAGTTTTCACGATCTCTAGGAGCCAACACGTCAGGTCTGCTCCCTCTACCGGTATCCACACGAATGCTCTCCAACCAAGACTGCGTGCTAGCGCCTCTAATGTCTCTAAGGGTTTAACTTGCGGCTCTCAATTATGATGTACACTGAGTTTATCAGCTCTATCAAGTTTATAACCCATAAGGGTTATTTTCAAATTTCAAAATTAATCATCATTAATTTTGAAATTAATTAACAATTAATTATCTTGATGAGCTAATTAAATAAATTCAGTTTAAATTAAATCTGTCCAACAGTTTTAATTTAACCTATTTATTTAATCTAAATAAAGAGCCATTAGATTTAATTTATCTTCATAAATTAAATCTGAGATACTATATCTCTATCATGTTAGTTATTAAATTTAAAATATCTTAATAAATTAAATTTAAAACCAACACAATATAATAATATCATATAATATATATATACATATATATATATATATATAATATTTCGAAAATATATATATCTATATAATATTATTAAATATAATAATATAATATTATATATATATATATAAGATATATATTTCGAAAATATATATATATCTATATAATATTATTGATGAATTTTATATTATATATATATAAAAATATAAAATTCATCCACCCTAAATCAAACATTATCTCATGATGGGCCATTCTTGTGTGCGACCCTGTAGGCCCATATGAAGTTGGCAGTGGGCCAATAACTACACTAACCCAAAAGTCGCAAGCGGCCTCTAGCAAGACATTACGACTACCCAATTCATATGAGGATCATTATCACGATGCAACCTATCATACAACCATGTCACGTCCCTTTTGTCACACGATATATCAATCAAGGATAAGGCATGGAAAATGTCATCCTCTTGTTCCTGACCATTACTTTCTCGATTCCTATGTAGCCTAATAACAGAGACAGGAACTCCTTTCATCATAGTATGGCCATACATTTCTCAGACTCACTCATCGAGGGGCCCAGTAATATCTCTCTACTAATGTGAGGGACAAATTCCATCTTGATCATTCATATTCCTCTACATGAAAAACCACCAAGCCCGATCGTAGCCTTTATCATCACCCCGGCCAAAAGTGACTTTTGACTAGTTCAAAGCTTAGCAACTCTCATGTAGGAATCCATGATGACCTCAGGTCTAAGGGCATTGTGACGTGGTTATACATGAGAAAAGCTTATGACTTGATCCATGAAGCTTTCTCATAGTGGGTCGGTCCAGCACCTTGTACTCTTACAAGTGCCTAAGAGTTTGATTCGTATCTCCATATCTTAACAAAGTCATACTGGTCTTGTTTCATCTCTGCTCCCGCATAGATGACCGACCAGGGACATTTTAGGACAATCTTTATAAATTATCGAAGGATACAATTATCACAGTTAACATGCAAATAATATGATAACAGAATGGAGAAATTTCATTAAAATAATAATGTTTAAAGTACAATGACTGGCCCTTAGGGCATAATTTCCAACATCCTCCCACTTGCCCTAGGTGCAATCATTAATTTGCCTAATTCCCATTGCCCTAACATGACGCTCATGCTTTGCCTGTGCAAGTGGCTTAGTAAGAGGATCAACAACATTCTCTTCTCCTGCTACTTTTCATATCTTTATATCACCTCTATCATTGATTTCTCTAATAAGATGAAATCGCCTGAGTATGTGTTTGGTCCTTTGATGTGACCTAGGCTCCTTGGCCTGTGCAATAGCACCGCTATTGTCACAGAACAAATCTATTGGATTTGAGATAGTAGGAACCACCCCTAGTTCAGTAATGAACTTTCTGATCCAAACGGCTTCTTTAGCTACATCTGATGCTGCTATATACTCAGCTTCTGTTGCAGAATCTGCTATAGTGCTTTGCTTGGAGCTCTTCCAGCTTACTACTCCACCATTCAGGAGGAATACATATCCAGATTGTGATTTAAGGTCGTCTTGGTCAGTTTGGAAACTTGCATCTGTGTAACCGGTTACACAGAGCTCATCATCCAATCCACCATAGACCAAAAATAAATCCTTAGTCCTTCTTAAGTACTTTAGGATATTCTTAACGGCAGTCCAATGACCCTCACCAGGATCTTGTTGGTATCTGCTGGTCATACTTAAGGCAAACGAGACATCCGGTCGAGTACATAACATGGCATACATGATGGATCCAATGGCTGAGGCATATGGAACCTTACTCATGCGATCTCGCTGATCAGGTGTACTAGGACACAGATCCTTGCTAAGATGGATGCCATGAGACATAGGCATGTAACCCCTGTTTGAATCATGCATATTGAACCTATGCAGTATCTTATCTATGTATGTGCTCTGACTTAGGCCTATTAGTCTTTTGGATCTATCCCTATAGACCTAATCCTTAGGATATAGGTGGCTTCACCTAAGTCTTTCATTAAAAAGGACTTTCCTAACCAAGACTTGACACTCTGCAAGGTAGGAATATCATTCCCAATGAGTAGGATGTCATCTACATAAAGCACTAGAAATACAACTATGCTCCCACTCACCTTCTTGTAAACACAAGGTTCATCGATGTTTTGAATGAATCCAAACTCTTTGACTAATTCATCAAAACGATGATTCCAGCTCCGAGATGCTTGCTTCAATCCATAGATGGATCTTTGAAGCTTGCAAATTTTACTAGAGTCCTCTGGACGCACAAAACCTTCAAGTTGTGTCATGTACACATCCTCAAGCAGCTTTCCATTAAGGAAGGCTGTTTTGACATCCATCTGCCATATTTCATAGTCATAATATGCTACAATGACAAGAAGGATTCTGATTGATTTGGCCATTGCAACTAGGGAAAAGGTTTCATCATAGTCTACACCATGAGTTTGAGTGAATCCTTTTGCAACCAGTCGTGCCTTGAAGACATTTACATTGCCATCCATATCAGTTTTCTCCTTGAAAACCCATTTGCACCCAATGGTTTTTACACCTTCAAGTGGATCGACTAAGGTCCATACCTGATTGTCGTACATGGATTGCATTTCAGACTTCATGGCATTTAGCCATTTCTCAGAGTTTGGTCCTACTATGGCTTCTCGATAGGTGGTGGGCTCATTTTGCTCAATGAGAAACACATCACGGCCTTCAGTAATCAGAAATCCATATCTCTGAGGCTGATGCCATGTCCCATCAAATCTTCATGAACCTTGTGTTACTTGAGGAGGCTAGCAACTTGTTGTGAGTCTTCTCTAATTTCCATCTGTGGTTCTGTACCATCTTGTGGATCTCGAATTTCTTCGAGTTGTACGTCACTCCCACTGGTTGTTTTAGAGACAAACTCTCTTTCTAGAAACTTGCCATTTTGAATAACAAACACTTTGTTATCGGTGGGATTGTAGACATAGTATCCTTTCGTTTCTTTAGGATACCCTACGAAAAGGCACTTTATGGATCTGGGCACTAATTTATCAAAGGCTTGTTGCTTAACATATACCTCACATCCCCAGATCTTAAGAAAAGATAAACTTGGTTTCTTTCCAGTCCATATCTCATATGGTGTCGTTTCAATTGCCTTAGATGGAACACGATTTAGTGTGAACGCAGCTGTCTCTAGGGCATGTACCCAAAAGGACGGTGGAAGATCTGTTTGACTCATCATAGATCGAACCATATTTAATAGTGTTTGATTCCTCCGATCAGAAACGCCATTCTATTGTGGTGTTCCTGGAGGAGTCAATTGTGAGATTATCCCACAACTCCTAAGATGGTCAGTGAATTCTTGGTTCAAAAATTCACCACCTCGATCAGATCTAAGTGCTTTAATTGTTTTACCAAGTTGGTTTTGTACTTCATTTTGGAATATTTTGAACATTTCAAAAGATTCAGATTTATGTTTCATTAGATAGATATAGCCATATCTACTAAAGTCATCTATAAATGTAATGAAGTAGACATAACCTACTCTGGCAACTATATTTAATGGTCCACATACATCTGTATGTATGAGGCCCAATAATTCAGTAGCCCTCTCACTGTGCCCAGTGAAAGGTGCCTTAGTCATCTTTCCTAATAAGCAAGATTTGCATGTATCATATGATTCAAAATCAAATGAGTTTAGAAATCCATCTTGATAGAGTTTAGAAATACGTTTCTCATTTATGTGGCCTAGATGACAATGCCATAGGTAGGTCAGATTCAAATCGTTTGATTTTATCCTCTTAGTAGTTACGTTATAGATATTCCCATTATTAGGATGTTCCAAATTTAATATATAATGACCAACATGCAAATCACCATCAGCATAGAAAATGTCATTACGATAAATAGAACATTTACCATTCCTAGTAATGGAAGTGTAACCTTCCTTATCCAAATAAGAAAGAGAAACAATGTTACTACTCAAAGCAGGAACATAATAGCAATTGTTCAAAACTAACAAAAGCCCACTGGGCACAACTAATTCATAAGTGCCTACAGTAAAAGCAGCAACTCTTGCTCTGTTTCCAACTCGTAGGTCCACCTCACCCTTCTTCAGCTTTCTATTGTCCTTTAGACCCTGCACATTTGTACAAATGTGAGAACCACATGCAGTATCTAATACCCATGTAGAGGAAGTAGAAAAATGAATGTCTATAACATAAATACCTGAAGCGATAGCCCCGCTATCCTTCTTGTCCTTTTTCAAATCTTCCAGGTAGAGTTTGTAATTCCTCTTCCAATGACCGGGTTCACTACAGAAGTAGCAGACTCCTTCCTTTGGAGGCTTTGCCTTCCTGGGTGCAGGCTTGGTTTCGGGCTTGTTTGACTCTTTGGTCTTACACCTGAGCCATTACCCTTCCATTTTCCCTTCCCTTTCTTTTTCATTCCCTTTCCTTTCTGAACCATTAAAACTGTCCTAGGCTTTTTCTTAATGCTTTACTCAGCAGTTTTGAGCATCCCATGCAGCTCAGAAATTGATTTCTCCATGTTGTTCATGTTGTAGTTCATAACAAACTGGTCATAACTCTCCGGGAGTGAGTTGAGGATCACGTCTGTAGCTAACTCCTGGCTCATGGGAAATCCAAGCCTCTCAAGGTGATCAATATAGCCTTTCATCTTTAACACATGAGTACTAACTGATGCACCTTCAGCCATTTTGTAGGAATGTAAGGCCTTTGTGGTCTCATACCTTTCTTGCCTTGCCTGTTGCTGGAACTTTTCCTTGAGATGTACTATCATCTCATGAGCCTCCATGAGTTCCAGATCTTTTTGGAGCTCTGGAACCATAGTGGCAAGCATCAGGCAACCTACATCCACAGAGTCATCCTTATGCTTTGTGTAAGCATCTCTCTGAGCTCTTGGAGCATTAGCTGCTGGCTCCTCAGGAATGGGTTGATCTAGGACATAAGCCTTTCTTTCCTGCTTGAGAACAATTCTCAAGTTCCTGAACCAGTCAGGAAAGTTTGTCCCATTGAGTTTGTCCTTCTCAAGGACCGATCGCAATGATAGTGTAGCAGTATTACTAGTCGACATGATTCTACAGTTAAAATATGCAAAGTTAGTTAGTAATCTCCCACTAAATTAACAACCCTCAATATAATAATTAGTGGGCTAATTTCCATATTTGGCTTAAACTTAAGTCCGCTTTGGCAAGACGCTTAAATTCAAGTTATTTAGGTAGGTAACCTATTTACCAATTACATCACATGTAACTCTTAGATCTTTATGGGATTTAATCATCATATGATCCAGCATGTTTAACCCCATCTAATGCCTTGAGATTCAAAACCATTTTGTTAATCTCAATTAAGTCAAAACAATAATGAATATTATGAGCAGCATAATTACTCAAGCTTGTCTCATCAAGATAACTCAAGTGCATCCACTTTGGTGGTTTCCACAATTGAGCGATCTAGGTTTTGATAGGTATACATTAATTGACGGCATTATGACTTAAGATTTAATTTAGAGGGCTTAATTAATTAGTTTTGTTTATATGGATGCAATCGTGGTCGTATCTCATACAGATAAATACATATAAACGTAAAAGTAATCATACAATGATCTTATCAAAAGCATAATTTAAACGTGACACAACATGGCTTACCTAACCTAAAATCCTCCCAAGCCAATGAGAGGACTACTCTAAAAAAAAGAGAGATACATTGAGAGAAACCTCGTTTAAACATTCGAGGGGAGTGAGATGAGAAGAGAATGTACATCGAGAGTATTTAAAGAAAGGCACGGCACGCAGGCCGTATTTAAATATTACAACCTTTGTAAAATTCTAAAGCCATGTTGTTCACCATACCCAAACAAGGATAAATAATAAACCACAACAAGAATTCATACAATATGAAAAGAACGAAAATTTGATTCCCCATAGTTCGGATCCCTATTACCCAAATAGATATCCAAACCTAGACCCAATTTGATTACCGCCAACTACGATCCCAGGTACCGTACCCAATTTCAAGCTTGTTCAAAACGAAAATCACATACATGTTTCAAGATATACATGTTCGGAATCGATTTCACGCTTGTTTCAAAACGAGAATCACATACATATTCGAGTGTTTCTTATAAACATACGTACACATCCCATATATATCACATGTATAAGAATCATAAACTCAATTTAAACGCACAATTGATCTGGCTCTGATACCACTGTTAGGATCGGTAAGCACAGCGGAAGAATTTAAAAAAAATTTCACCGATCCTAATCGAGGATCTATCAACGGCGTTTAAACCAAGTTGGAAGGATTCATACCTTTTATGATTTAGGGTTTTCACAATCTCTAAGAGCCAACACGTCATGTATGCTCCCTCTATCGGTATCCACACGAATGCTTTCCAACCGAGACTACGTGCTAGCGTCTCTAATGTCACCTAGGGTTTCCCTTGCGGCTCTCAATTCTAATGTGTATCTCAGTATACCTGCTCTATCAAGTTTATAACCTATTAGGGCTATTTTCAAATTTCAAAATTAATCATCATTAATTTCAAAATTAATTAACTATTAATTATCTTGATGAGCTAATTAAATAAATTCAGTTTAAATTAAATCTGTCCAACAGTTTTAATTTAATCTAAATAAAGAGCCATTAGATTTAATTTATCTTCATAAATTAAATCTGAGATACTATATCTCTATCATGTTAGTTATTAAATTTAATATATCTTAATAAATTAAATTTAAAACCAACACAATATAATAATATCATATAATATATATACATATATATATATATAATATTTCAAAAATATATATATCTATATAATATTATTAAATATAATAATATAATATATATATATAAGATATATATTTTGAAAATATATATATATCTATATAATATTATTAATGAATTTTATATTATATATATATATAAATATAAAATTCATCCACCCTAAATCAGACATTATCTCATGTTGGGCCATTCTTGTGTGCAACCCTGTAGGCCCATATGAAGTTGGCAGTGGGCCAATAACTACACTAACCCAAAAGTCGTAAGCGGCCTCTAGCAAGACATTACGACTACCCAATTCATATGAGGATCGTTATCATGATGCAACCTGTCATACAACCATGTCACGTCCCTTTTGTCACACGATATATCGATCAAGGATAAGGCATGGAAAATGTCATCCTCTTGTTCCTGACCATTACTTTCTCGATTCCTAAGTAGCCTGATAACAGAGACAGAAACTCCTTTCATCATAGTATGGCCATACATTTCTCAGACTCACTCATCGAGGGGCCCAGTAATATCTCTCTACTAATGTGAGGGACAAATTCCATCTTGATCATTCATATTCCTCTACATGAAAAACCACCAAGCCCGATCATAGCCTTTATCATCACCCCGGTCAAAAGTGACTTTTGACTAGTTCAAAGCTTAGCAACTCTCATATAGGAATCTATGATGACCTTAGGTCTAAGGGCATTGTGACGTGGTTATACATGAGAAAAGCATATGACTTGATCCATGTAGCTTTCTCATAGTGGGTCGGTCCAGCACCTTGTACTCTTACAAATGCTTAAGATTTGATTCGTATCTCCATATCTTATCAAAGTCATACTGGTCTTGTTTCATCTCTGCTCCCGCATAGATGACCGACCAGGGACATTTTAGGACAATCTTTATGAATTATCCAAGGATATGTAATACCCCAAATTTTGAGACTTGAGGCTAGAGAATAAGCCTGAGATTAGTGGATTGCTAAGACCCAGTTTAGCAAGATCCCAAATAGTGGTTAGGGGTTAATGGTATAACCCCCAGAAACACTATGGAAGTGTCTAAATGGTACATTTGACATTGTAGGATCGAATGTGAAGCCCCGAGTTGCTGACAAGCAAATCAAGGAGAAAAGACTGGAGGTAGGGGACTTACCTTGCTTGCATGTATTCGATATCTTTGCTTCTGTAGTGATGTATGTGATTGCTTTACTTGATTGTGTAGAGTATATTTGAATAAATGAAGCTCTGTTTCTGTTTTCGCTGTGGCCATAGTCTTGTTGTATGGAACATTGAGCATGCAAAAATATCATTATGAGGTATGCATCTAGATAAAGCTAACCTGTCATACACCTAGCATCTATCATGAATGCATTATGGTATCTGTTTCCTACTGAGATTCTCTCGAATCTCACTCTCCCCTACCAACAATTTAGACAGGGCAAGTGGCTCGTGGAGGGAGCGGCTAGGACTCCTTCTATATGAGATTGTGTAATCCCCATTTGAAGAACTGTAATGGGCAATTGTACCCTGTGTATCTTTAGCGAAGGTATGTACCCGGGATTACCGGGATGATTAAGTTGTGCACTCTGATATTTATATGAATGTGATTTATCTTCGCGTAGTAATTGTATTCGAAATGTGAATATGAGACCAAGTTTATAAATGATTTCAAAAAGTATTCGTGAAAACCCCGTCATATAATGGGTTAGTAAATGTTATTTGATTATTATTGGTCTCTATTTCATTTTAATCTCGTATTTCGGATATAATTACGGAGGGGGTTACAGGATACAATTATCACAGTTAACATGCAAATAATATGATAACATATTGGAAAAATTTCATTAAAATAATACTGTTTAAAGTACAATGATTGGTCCTTAGGGCACAATTTCCAACACATATGTGGAGAATGATCATCAAGAAGAAAATCAAAAGGTAAGGTAATGGATTGAAGAAAGAAGGTATTGCAAGAACTAATGGGAATATCAAGCAAAGAATGAAGAAGATTGAAGATATTCAAGAAGACATCTAATTGGGCTATGAATAATGATCATCAATTCAAGAAGATATCTAGTTGGATGATAAAGAATGATCATCCAGAGGAAAAACAAGAAGAAAGAGATTGAAGAAATAAGAACTTGCAAGATCAAAAAAGAATATGCAGATTTAAGCTCTTAGAAGTGATACCGGAGGTTGGAATGGGTCAATACGAAGTTAAAATGACATATACGGAAGTTATGTCACCTCAATAGATGATCACTCAATTAATATGGCACTGCCTTATTTTAGAGATGATTACTCGAGGGCTTACTCGAGTAATCTGCAAAGTTACTTGAAAGATTACTCAAGGCTCCCTAGAGTAATGCCACTCTGTTTTCATGTGGTAGAATAGAGGTTCAGTATTTTGGTGATATCTCTCTAACCACATGTTGGACTGAGCTGAAACTAGTGGCATATGAAACTAGACTCCCAACATGAACTATGGACATCAAGATCACATTAAAAGGAGTTCATGTGAGAGAGCTATGATCTGTTGAATTTGACACATGAATCAGTGTCTTTTACTAGAACAAGCTTCGGTATTTTACACATAACTCTCAAACTACACATCGGATTGTGATGAAATTGGTGCCATAAGAAAATAAAATTAAAGATATTTCCATGAATATATAATTTGTCACATTTCAAGTTATATACTAAGATTTATGCCTTCTAGAAGTTGCTGCTCATGATTTTAGACATTGTCTAAGTACAGTAGACATTTGTTGGATCATGACTTTCTGCATACAACAAGTTTGGAGGTGATTCTTGTTTCATTAGAATGTAGACGATGAAAGCTTTCTGATCATATACAATTTTCTATGTTTTGAATCAAAAATCAAGAATTCACTTGAAGGGCTCACTCTAGTAATATGCAAAGTTATTTAAAATTTACTTGAGGGACTACTCGAGTAATGTGTGAGAATTTGTTCCTGTAAGCTCTCTGTCAAGAATTGAGTAGGATTACTCGAAGGGATCAATCAAGTAATCTACAGAGTTATTTGAGACTTTACTTAAGGGGCCACTTGAGTAATCAGAGAAGAAATCATCCAGTAGCTCTCGGCCAAGATTTGCGTGACATTTCTCGAGGAATCACTCGAGTAACCAGTAAAGAAAAAGCATGCTTACTCGAGGGAGCACTCGAGTAACCAAGCATTTAAAGGTTTTGTGAAGTAAGTTACTCCATGTCTTAATTGAGTAATGTGGTGAGAAAATATTGATTTACTCTCTACCAGAATTTTAATGAGATTAATCGAGGGATTACTCAAGTAATGAGCATGATCACTCTGTAGACACTCGAGTAATAAAGTGCAGAAAGCATGATTTTAATCCAACATTCATTGGTTTATTATCTACATGATTAACCTTTCATTGTATTAGTTTCCTGAGTATACTTGCAGAAAAACAATGAAGGAATTATGCAATAAGAGAGAAGTCAAATATATCGTCCACAACATCCGAAACGCCTACCAACCACTATGGCTAGTTTTCAAAATCGAAGAACGGTCAAACAAAGCTACACCACTTTAACAGACAGGTTGAAATGCTTCCAATGGCTAAGACAACTCATCTATAAATATGAAAACATTCAATAAAGAACAAAAACAACAAGAACACAACGACACAAACATGCTCATATCATAAGCTATCCATCTCGACCCAAACACTCTCTGTTCTTATCTGTTTTCTATATTATGTTTATTTAAGAGAGTGGTTGATTGTATTATGCTTTAGTATTCATCTATTCACTTCTGCGAGAAAAGATTGATTGTAATCTTTCATCATCAAGGTTGTATCCTTACGAGGTGTGTAAGGAAGAGTAACCGGTTGTAACCTTAAGGTGTGTAAGAGCGAGTAACTCAGTGAGAGATTTGTAAAAGGCTTCGCAAGTGCTTGGCTAAACTTGTGGGTTGTAAAGGCTTTTCTTGCGCCTGGATTAAACAAGAAGATAGTGGATTTGAAAATCTCAGGAGGAGCCTGGGGACTAGAGTATGACTTTACAGACTTTAGACGTCCCTATTTGAATTAGGGACATCTAAAGTAAAAAAAAATACTTTAGACGTCCCCGTATACATTAGGGACGTCTAAAGCTTTAAAATTTTTCTTTTTTTTAAATGAGGGATGCCAAAGGGTGTCTTTCATTTTAAAAAAATTTTAAAGCTTTAGACGTCCCCAATATATATAGGGACGTCTAAAGTAAAAAAAATTTAAAAAAAAATAACTGAATAATTTTAGACATCCCTAAATTAAATCGGGGACTTAAAAAACAATTCAAATTTTTTCTGATAGTCTTTATTTGTCAGTTTTATATTACTTTTATACTCATCTTTCCCTTCCCATCGCCGCAAACACAATAAAAGACACTACCACCACGCCTTGAGCTCTTGCTTTTTCTTCTTTATATGCTCCTTTTACTCTTGCTTCTTCCTTTCTCTCTCTTTTTTTCACCTCCAAATCTGTAATGCTTTCTTACCTTTTTTTATTATTTTATCCACTTTCTCTTTTTTCTTTGGGTTTTCCTTTTATTTTATCTTCTAACTTGTGTTGTTATGGTTTGTAGATCAGGATTCTGAAACATGCTTCATGGCTACGTTCCCGCTAAGAAAACGAGGTTCATCTATCCCTGTCGCTCTTCTCTATTCATTATTATGAGAAAATGAATTTCAATAATAGAAGGAGATAAGTTTTTTGCAACTAATTCCTCTTATTGTTTTCATCTTCTTCCTATGAGATTTCAGCTTTGGAGTTATTATTGTGTAGATTTGGATTGTAGATACTAGATCTGTAGTTTTATTGACGATGATCTGTAATTTCTGGGTTTAAATACTGTTTAGTTCAGATCTGTAATATAAATGATTTTTTTTAAAAAAAGCACTTTAGATGTCCCTATTTTAAATTGGGGACGTCTAAAGTGGTACAGTGACACTTTAGACGTCCCCATTTTAAAATGGGGATGTCTAAAGTCCCCACTTTAGATGTCCCCATTTTAAAATGGGGACGTTTAAAGTGTTAGTGTAGCACTTTAGACATCCCTTTTTAAAATAGGGATGTATAAAGTCCAGACTTTAGACGTCCTTTTATCTACGGACGTTATTGTCATTTTTTACTATGTCTCTCACACAGACGTCCCCTTATTTTCAGACGTTAAATGGCCTAAAAAAGGGACGTTAAAAAGGTTTTTTGTAGTAGTGTATCTTCCTTGAACTCTTATATTTTTAGCATATATTAACTGTTGATTTATGATTCATTAATTTCATATTTATTGCTTCATCTAAGATGCAAAAAGATTTTCAAAGTTCTTAAGATTTTTATCTTACACCCAATTCACCCTCCTCTTGGGTGTCAGCCGGTTCTAAAACTATACAGTAAAATTTGCTATAGTGTATAGTACTACAGTGCTTTCGTATGTTTACATCAAAAACCTAAAAATAATTCTAAGTCTTCAAGAGTTTAATCTTCATCTAAATCTACAAACAAATTCTTCTTCATCATCCTCTTGATTGTCTGAACCTGCTCAAGAGATAGGTTGACTAATCGAAGCCGTTTGGTCTTGTTGTTGTAGAATTTGTAACATAGAGCTGAGTTGACTAATAAGATTAGCCTTATCTGTGGTTCCTGCTAGGATAGATGCAATCCTTGATTTTTGATTCTAGAATTTGCTTTGTTCAGTCACACAAAGATGTTGAGGATTTTCCTTGAACCATTTATCAACTACTCTACTGTTAATTCTGCTAATGTCAAATTTGGCCTAACATCTTACCGTAGGAAGTCTTTGTAGAGTTGGTAAGAGAGTAGACCCTTCATTTGTTCGAGAAAATCTATAATTCCAGGAAAATACCCAGGATACAGATAATTTTAACAAATAGTGAAGATCAATTGGAAAGGGATCTTCACCAATGTTGAATTTTTGTTTAAATAATTCAAAGACTTGTACAACTTTTGAGGGGTAATATTTCTAGTACTGAACCAAAGAATCCCCACCAATGTACGAACCATTGAGGAACATCATACTTAGTTTTTGTTTTAAAGTAGATAAACCAAGTATGTGAAAAAAGTTCATTTTGATACCAAAAGACATTAGATCATGCATCAACTAATCCCAATAAGTATATCCTTTTGGTTCATATTTAAGTTCACAAAATTTTGGTTTGAATAAATCTTTTCCCCACTGGGAAAGGGTGAGAACTCTCAAAATTTATAGCGAAGAATGAGTAATCATTGGTCCATTCTTTTGTCTATTTTTCTTTTAACAAGAATAGACCTAGAATAAACTAGTATTAGCTCATACCATTCTCTAGTTTTCCTCAAATCAGAAGGCCTGAAATGAAATCCCTGAGGAAAGACATTTAAAGCTACCTAATTTGGATTTTGGTGAAAAAACTCTAATTCCACCTATAGAATGTGTTTTGTATAAGCCTCCTTATAGGAATAAGAGGTATGCGTACTAGCTTTTGTTTGTGTTTTACTAACAATTGCTTTGGATGAAGAAGCTGCAGTTGTCAGCTTTTGGGGTGGTTGGTTTAACCTGTCATACTCTTGTTTAGTCATTTGGGAAAAATTGTACAAGGGCTGTGTTTTTCCCTTTTTTTTTATTACCTGTTCCTATGTTTGGTCCAGAAGCTGCTTTTGGGCATATGCCTGTTCATAAGATTCTAAAATCTCTTTTGTAGAAGTTGCTTCTATTTGAGGTTTCTAAATCGATGTTCTAGATGGAGTGGATGACTCTGTTTGAGATTGCTTCTGCTATTAGGATCCTTGTGTTTGGGATCCATATTGTTGCAGAAGTTGTTGCATGATTGCCTCCAAACTCATACTAGAGACTGCTTGATTTTCGGCATCTTGTATGACACCCTGGAGTTTATCACTCTTCTGTTTATCATCAGGTTTTTTCTGTTTTCTGATGCTAATCTTATCAGTCAACTCAGCTCACTGTTACAAATTCTACAACAACAAAACTAAATGGCTTCGACTAGTCAACCTGTCTCTTCAACAACCTCAAGCAATCAAGAGGATGATGAAGAAGAGTTTGTTGTAGATTTAGATGAAGAATAAACTCTCGAAGACTTAGAATTACTTTTAGGTTTTCGATGTGAACATACGAAAGCACTGTAGCACTATACACCATAGTAGCTTTCATTGAATAGTACTATAACACACGTGTCAAACAGTATCGTTGTAATGTCATCTACACTGTCTCAAAATGACCCAAACTTTATATCAATGGAAAGCTTGCAATATGAACTACAAAACTAGAAAGTTTCAAAACATTTAAATACTATTTGCTATTTGAAATCATAATGCAAAGTTGGTCCCTTGCATAGCATTTTACACTTAAAATTTTTTCATGAATTTCCGGTATTCAAAATGTCCAATTTGACCACATTGTAACACAAAACCACAACATGATGTCATAACATTACCAAACTTCCCATTAAATGTTCCATACCAATTCCATTGTTCAAATAACACAACAACACACTCTTTCCATCATAAAACACCATGCAATTCATGCAATCCCATGCCACATGAAAATCAGGGCAAAATCCAAAAATTCCAAAGCTGAACCAATAGTCACAACATATATGTCATAAGGAAGCTTTCACTCACCTCTTTTACTTTCCCAAACTTATTCCTTGATTCTTCAACCTTCAAATTTTCTCAAGCAGAAAAACACCTCCTCTTGAAAATCTAAAACCATAGATATGAAGCTCTCATCAAGGTGGTCATTATTAATGAAAAGGATTTAAGCATTCATAGCCATTCACAAGGTCAAAATACAATAAAATACCTAGTATTCTTCTTTCTCTTTCCTCCTCCTTCAATGGTGAAATGAGAGCTTGAGAGAGAGAAAATATAAGATAATGAAGCAGATTTTCAGCGCCTTCCTCACCACTTAACTGACTTGAGAGAAAAAAGGAAGAGAAAAGTGAGATTTGAATATTTGACTTTATTCCATGGCTCATGTTATGCCATGTGTCAACATCTTGGAGCTCCTTCTATGAGCATGCAACTATGGGATTATGCTCCCTTATTTATCTTGACAATTAGACACTCTACTCACTCTTTAAGTGATTAGTGAATTCCCTCTTCGTTTGCTGACTAATTAGTCAGTAACTTTTCTTTTTGACCATTTTGCCCCAAACTATAACAATTTCCTTTTGAATCACCACTTAGCTCATTTTCTCATTCCATTACACCATTCATGCGCCCTCTGTAACCCCCTGCCGTAATTATATCCGAAATACGCAATTAAAGTGAAATAGAGACCAATAATAAACAAATAACAAATTGCAAACCCATCTACCAGACGGGGTTTTCATAAATGCCTTTCAAAATCATTGATAACTTGGTCTCACAGTCACATTCCGAATACAATTACTACGCGGAATATCACATTCATGGGAAATCAGAGTACACAATATAATCCCGGCAATCCCGGGTTCCATACATTAACTTAAAGCCTTATAGGGCATATTCGCCCCTACAAGCCCTCATATGGGGATTACACAAATTCTCATATCAAATACATACTCGAATATACATTCCAACCTACACAATTATATATCCAAATATACTTAATCCCAATCATGCATTAATAACCACCTATCACAAGATTACAACCCGAACGAGGCCTGTCGCCTTTGATTGATTACTCCATCCTCGATCCACCTACCCTGTCTAAATTGTTGGTAGGGGAGGGTGAGATTCGAGAGAATCTCAGTAGGGAAATATTATCAATATGCAGGCAAGATAAGTGTTTAATGCATGACATGCTTGCATCACATAACTCATGCACACATACAATGACAAATCTATAAGCTCAATGCTTCGAACGATACACATATGGCCATAGCATATATTGAAACATAGCTTCAAATCATTCATACATGTTCCACATAATCAAGCAAATCAACAACATGCATCAACACATTAATACAGTTATCAGAGCATGCAGGAGAGATAAGTTCCCTACCTTAACCCTTTTCCGCCTCGAAACGCGTGCCTCGATCTACGTGCAAACAACTTGGGGCTCCATATTCGATCCTACAATGTCAAATGTACTATTTAGACACTTCCATAGTGTTTCTGGGGGTTATATGATTCTATCTTGAAAATTTACCAAAATGCCCCCGGGACCCCGGCCCGGCCCCGCCGTACCCGGTCTGGCTGTACTTTTCCCGAAATTTTGACATGGGCTATTCTGACATATTTTCGCCCAAGGAATCCATTTCTGGACTCGGAATTATCAAATTCAATGTCATATTACGAAATTGCCCTTGGCAGCCCTACTTTTAGGGTTTTAGGGGCGTTTCCGTAATTATGCTTTCTCGGCCTTTTCCGAAAAAGTGCTCAACTGTAACCCCACCTAATTTTCCCTCCTGAACTCAATGGAATCATCAAATCATTGAAAATCCAACTCTAAGACCCATTTATAGCCCAGACCGAAATATATGGGTTTTCTAGGGAAAATCAGGGTTTTTCGGTTTCGGCTCCGTAAACACGTTCCTTTCTACTCCTAACCACTTTATTGACTATTCCATTAGGTTACAACTACCATTTAGTATCAATTTGGGCAGCATAACCCCTAGGGAAACCCATTTTCCATTTTTACAACCAATGGCAATCCGGCGAAATTTCACCGATTAAATTGCCCACAGCAGCCAGAATAGTCAATATACAAGAGTTTGGAAGTTACCTCAAGCTCCCAATAGCTTTTACTCAATATGGCTGAACCCTAGCCCCTTTTAAACCATGAAAATTGAGCTTCCAACACCTTAAAGAACATGAAAGAGAAGCTTAGAAGCAAGGTTATACGCGTTAGGAGCTAGATCGTCGGAGAAATCGACTTACCTTGCGAGATTTCTCCTCTTTCTCTCTCTAAGAGCTCTCAACTTTCTCTCACTAGTTTCAGCTGGAAATGGCGTGAAATGGCTGAAGAAGATGAGCAATTTGATTAATAATCCATGCTGACATCACCTTTTAATGAGATGATGTCATAATTCCCATTTTCGGATTTTCTGGCAGATTTTCTGCCCAAATTTTGAAAAATCATAACTAATTCTAGAAAAATCGAAATGAGGTGATCACAAAGCCAAATGAAAGGTATTTAAGTTCTCTTCATTGGAAAAATATGATCCATTACTAGAAATCACCACACAATTCCAGAATTACACAAATTTCATCACTGCCCCAAAACAGAGTCCATTTTCGACCTCAAACTTTGGACAGTAATATCTCCCAGTTCCCAAAAGGAAATGGCACAAATTATATGTCCATTTTGAAGCTTGGGATGTGAACTTCAAGACTGGAAAGTTTCATAATTTTCTGACATAATTTGCCTTGTCAAAACATCCACACGAGAAGACTGCCCAGACAGAATTCACACTGGACAACATTTCTAGTTTTGCAACCAATGTGTCCAATCCAATTTAAATCAATTCCAATGATTAAATACCACAACATGACACCATTTCCATCACAATACCTCATTCAATTATTCCCTCTATTCTAAGTCAATTTGGATATTAATCCACAATTGAACTCAAATATAGGGTTTTGGCGTTGATCATAACACAAGCGACTACAATCCACTTTATATTCTCTAAAAGGATTCATTAATCACTAACCACGTCCACTTTTGTAGTCATTAACCCCTAATCACAATTTGGGTTCTTGCTAAACCGGGGCTTAGCAATCCACTAATCTCAGGCTTATTCTCTAGCCTCAAGTCTCGAAATTCGGGGTGTTACACCCTCCCCTTATTTTTATTCAATTTAGATTTAAATACCACAATTGAGGTCAAAGATAAGGTTTGGGCACTGATCGCTGCACATTCAGATAATAATCCACACTGTATTTCTCTAAAATTGTTCGTAGACATTAATTACATTCACTTTCAAAATCATTAGCCCTTAATCATATTTTCGGGGCATTATAATTCTCCCCAATAAAATAAAATTTGCCCTCAAAATTTGTCACATAACTTGAGCCATAAACTGCTAATAATGTCTTTTTATGTCCACTTTTACTTCCCATGTTGTTTTATTTTATGACATTCCCTTCTAGACCACTTTCACAAACAGAATGCTGCGATGTCTGAGCCTTCTTTCTTCTCGATCAATTATCTATTCTGGCTCTACCACATAGGTGAAGTTGTCTTATAAATTGACATCTTCATACTCAATAATATATGTTGGATCCGGTTGGGAAATATGGAACACATCATGGAGCCTGCTCAAGTTTGGGGGTAGGGCTACTCTATAAGCTATAAGCCCAATGCTCGCAACAATCTCAAATGGACATATATACCTCAGGCTCAATTTCTTTCACTTGATCGCTCTCTTGATGCTAGTGACTGGAGATATTCTTAAAAACACGTGGTCTCCCACTTCAAACTCTAGTGGTCTTCTCCTCTTATCAGCATAGCTTATTTGTCAACTCTGTGTTGCAAGGAGCCTATTTCAAATGATTGTAATCTGTTGTGGTTTGATCAACAAGATCTGGTCCACACAACCATCTCTCAGTAACTCTGTCCAGTACAAAGATGATTGGTTTTTTCTCCTATATAATGCTACATATGAAGCTATCTGAATGCTTGCATGATAGCTATTGTTGTAGGTGAACTCAGTTAGTAGAAGAAAGTCATCCCAATTCCCTTTAAAATCAAGGACACATGTTCATAACATATTTTCTAGCTTCTAAATAGTCCTTTTTGACTGTCCATCAGTCTAAGGATGATAGGCCGTACTAAATCTCAACTGCGTACCCACGTACCCAAAGCTTCATGTAAAGCCTTCCGAATCTCAAAGTAAACCAGGGATCTTTGTTAGAAATGAAGTTCTTTGGTATGCCATGAAGCCTCACAATCTCCTATATATAAATTTCTGCCAATCTGTCCAGAGAGTAACTAGCATTGATTGGTATGAAGTATGCCGTCTTCATTAACTGGCCAACAATAACCCAGAGAGCATCATAGCTCGTGATCCTGGGCAATCCTACAACAAGGTCTATGGTCACACTTTGCCATTTCCATCTGGAATCTCAAAACTCTACAATAATTCTAGTACCCTTTAGTGGTCAATTTTCACCTTCTGGCAAGTAAGGCACCACACCACATATTTCATCACATCACTCTTCAATCCTGGCCACCAATACATAGACTTGAAACCTAGGTACATTTTAGTCATTCCGGGGTGAAGAGTATACCAGCTTTTCTATGCCTCATCCAGAATCTTCTTCCTCAAGTCTGCCTTTAGTGGAACACATATTCTCTTTTGTAGCTAACCAACCTACTAGGTGACAAATCATAGTCCCAGGCTCCTCTAGGCTTAATCATAGCTCGAATAGACTGCAGCTGATCATCTTACTTATGAGCTTCTTCTATTTCAACCCTCAAATCAATTTCCCCTTGGAAAAAATTATAATTAACATAGATGAACTGGTTTGACAAATTCAAATTTCACAAAACTTCTATCAATTCCCCCTCTTGTATCATCATTACTGCCATAAGCATTGTCTTTCGACTAAGACCATTAGCAATGACATTTGCTTTACCCGGATGGTATTCAATCTCCATGTTATAATCTTTCACAACTCCATCCACCAGCCCTGTCTCATGTTCAATTCTTTCTAATCGTACAGATATTTGAGATTCTTGTGGTCATAGTACAGTTCTACCGTCACACCATACAAATAATATTGCCATATTTTCAATGCAAACACAATTGCTGCAAACTCTAGATCGTGAGTGGGATAATTCATTTCATGTATTTTTAGCTGTTAGTAGGCATAGGCCACCATATGTCCCTATTGTATAAGGAAACACCCCAATCCCTGCTTACTTGCATCACTACACACAACATAAGTCAAGCTGGGATCAGGTATAATCAATACTGACGCCATAGTCAACCTGTTCTTCAGCTTAACAAAACTATTTTTACAATGCTTATCCCACTTAAACAGTTGATCCTTTCTTATGAACTTGGTCATCGGCAGGGCGATAAAGGAGAAATTTTGGATGAATCTCTAGTAGTAACCAGCAAGACCCCGAGAAACTATGTATCTTAACAAAAGTTTCTGGCCTCTTCCAGTCTAGTACTACTTCCACTTTACTGGGATCCATCAAGACCCCTTCTTGTGAGATAACATGGCCTAAGAATTTTACTTCTAAAAGCCAAAACTCGCACTTACTCAATTTGGCATAGAGTTGTTTTTCACTCAATATTTCTAACACAATTCTCAAATGACACTCATGTTCTTCACTACTCTTGGAGTATATCAAAATGTTGTTGATAAACGCTACTACAATTTGATACAAGTACTATCAAAAGATGCGATTCATGTAATCCATAAATATCATAGGTGCATTGGTCAGTAGAGAGGGCATCACCAGAAGCTCATGGTACTTATGTTTCATTCTGAAAGCAGTCTTTGGTACATCTTCTACTTTCACACGCAGCTGATGATAACCTGACCTTAGATCAATCTTCAAGAATACACAAAAACCAAACAATTGATCTAAAAGGTCGTCGATTCTCAGGAGAGGATATTTATTCTTGACGGTTATTTTGTTCAATTCTCTATAATCAACACGCAATCAGAGACTCCCGTTGTTCTTCATGAAAAAAAATACTGGAGCTCCCAATGGTGAAACACTGGGTCTAATAAACCCGTTTTCAAGTAAGACTTCAATTTGCTTCTTTAAATATGCTATTTTATTTAGGGCCATTCTGTATGGGGCCATTGATATAGAACTAGCTCTAGGCACAATTTCAATTAGACACTCCACTCACTCTTTAAGTGATTAGTGAATTCCCTCTTCGTTTGCTGACTAATTAGTCAGTAACTTTTCTTTTTGACCATTTTGCCACAAACTATAACAATTTCCTTTTGAATCACCACTTAGCTCATTTTCTCATTCCATTACACCATTCATGCGCCCTCTCCTTATTTTTGTTCAATTTAGGTTTGAATACCCCAATTGAGGTCCAATACAAGGTTTAGGCACTAATTAATGCATATTCATCAAAATCCATATTGTATTCTCCAAAAGTGTTCATTTACACTAAATACATTCACTTTTGAAATCATTATCCCTCAATCATATTTTTAGGGCATTACACCAAAGCTCTCGAAAAATCATTATTCACACACCTTCTCACTTCTTTCTATTTTGTCTCTATTTTTCTCCATGATTTTCTCTATTTTTTTCCTTGGCTGACATCTTAAAGAAGAATAAAGGGTTGGGATTCAATCTTGAATTTTGATAGCCTACTTGTGTGCCAAGTGTCAAAGGATTAAAGCACAAGATGACATGAGTCAATAAAGCATCTTGTCTTGTCTTTGTCTCTCTCTTGATCATCCTTTTTCTGTCAGAGAAAAGAAAAGGGTTGACAATTTCCCCAGACTCTAAGGTTCAATGTTTCGAAAGTCAAGTACACGACCGGACCAATGACTGATGGATTACTTAGACTCAGGGGCTGGGTATCACCTTTTCTAAGTGCCACCTCAATAGGTAAATATTCAAGACAATTGTCACTCTCTTTTAAGGCCAACCAAAAAGGCACTTGGTATGTAACCCCCTACCTTAACAGCCATAATTATAACTCAAAAATGCGTCATTATGTTAAATTAGAGACCAACGGCTAATTCAAAACTTCTTAAAAGTCTCAGCTTTAGGACAGGGTTTAGCCCTATGATAAAGTAAGTTTTCAAAAACCTGTGCAGTTTGGTTCCATTTAGGAATTTCAGAATGTATAACAAAGTTGCTGATGACTCTCGGGTTTTATCTATTTACCATAAGGGATTATAGGGCGTATTCACCCGTATCTATTTCCCATATTGGGGATTACATCACACTAACCAAATTTGCCACATTTATAATATGTACAATCTTCCCAAAAATACAATAACCAACAAACAAAACACAAATCTCCTAGCTGGGAACTCTAGCCTCCCTTAGTCACTTATTTATCCTTCGATCCACTAGCCCTGGTTGTAGGTTAGTCATTAGAAAGAGTAAGTTTCTAAAGGATCTTAGTAGTAACAGTTTATTCATATGATAAATAATAACAAAGCATGTAAGTAATTATCACAATGCAGCAGTACAACAACATTCACAGTAATGGTACAATAATGGCATTCATGACAGCGGTACAACAACGGTATTCACAACAATGATACAGCAATGACATTTTCAATCACATTACAACAATGGCATTCACTTTTACAGAAATTCAATAATAAGCACAAGCATACAATGCAATATATATGATATAAGAGAAACGGTCACTACCTTGTTATTTCTGCCCATTCTCTGGCACCAGTTTATCACGCACAGGGTAAATGTCAGATCCTATACATCATAATCAAGGATGATGAATTATTTCCTATTCCAATCCTTAACTCTAAAACAATTAGGGTTGGTTATCATTTGAAACCTCTAGGTGGCTACTAGAAGCCTAAACAGATGCCTAAATGGTTGGGAACAACTAGACCAAAGACTATCTTTCAAAATTTCAAAATGCAATTTTTGAGAGGTTGGCTGTGGCCAAGCCATTCTCTGGCCGCAGTAAAGAGATGGTCAGAAAGATTTGGGCTGCGGCCATGATCCTCTAACCATGGTAAAAATCATGTCAAAAACTTTTGGACTGCAGCCAAGATCCATTGGCCACAGACAAGAAGAGGTTAGAGAGTTTTAGACTGCGGCCAAGAACTAGTTAGATGCTTTTGGGTTGCAGCCAAAACTCTTAGCCGCAGACAACAACTAGCCTATTTCCTAGCTATATTCAAATGACCATAACTTTGTGCACACTTATCAACATGACACAAACTTTATATCATTGGAAAGCTGCAATGTCTTCTACAAAAACGAAAAATTTTACAAAATTTTAACACCATTTACAATTTTAAAACACCATGCAAAATCAGTGCCCTGCACAGAATTTTCCAGAATTTCTATTTTTTGCATAAATGTTTCCAAAGGTTCAAAATGCACAACCAACGCTACTCCTACACAATTTTTCACAAGGAATCCAATAGAAACAATAAAACACCCAAATTCACACTACTTTCTAATGTTCTATTTTGACCACAAATTCAACACAAAACTCAATTCCACCAAACCTCATATTCAAGATTCCAAACAATTTTGTCCAAAAGACACAACAAGACACCATTTTCATCAACAAAACATTATGACACTCCACAACCCAAATATACAAGAAAATTAGGTCAAAAGGTAGCTTTTGCTCATCACTTCTACTATCTCTAGCTTGTTCTTTGATTCTCCACCCTTCAACTTTCTTGAACTCACAAAACACCTCCTCTTGAAAATCTTCACTTGATTCCACTTTCTCTTTCCTCCAACCACTATGGATGATCAAAGAGCTTGAGAGAGAGAATTGAAGATGATGATGAAGTCAGATATTTAATTCCCTACCAAGCTTTGGCTGACCTAAAGAGAGAGAGGGAAGAGAGTTAAGTTGAAATTTTAGACTTTGATCAATGGACCATGTGTTGACAAGTGTTATGATCTTACAACTCCTTCCATGTGCATACTACCATATGATTATTGTCTCTTATTCACTTGGCAATTAATCACCCCACTTAATCTTTAAGTTATTAGTGGATTCCTTCTTCGGTTGCTAACTAATTGGCAAATAAATTTCTTTCTTCCCATTTTACCCATGGCTATATCAATTCCTACTGAATCACCATTAAACACATTATATAATTCCATTTCTTTATGTCATATACCTTCCCTTTTCTTTTAATTCAATTTAGGTTTTAATATCACAATTGAGACTAAATACAAGGTTAGGGCACTGAGTATTACTAATTCAGATCATAATTCTCATTGTATTCTCAAAAAGTGTTTGTTTAACATTAATTGCAATCACTTTTAGAGTCATTAGCCCTTAATCATACATTACTTCCTTTATTAAAGCTACTTTCTCGTTGCTTACCCATGTTAGGATCGGCAGGCACAGCGGAAGAATTTTAAAAATTTTCACCGATCCTAATCAAGGATCTATCAACGGCATTTAAACCAAGTTGGAAGGATTCATACCTTTTATGATTTAGGGTTTTCACAATCTCTAGGAGCCAACATGTAACACCCTGCTTTTAAACACGTGATTATAACTCGATATTAGGTAATTAAATTAGATTAGAGACCGTCGTATGGTTTAAAACTCATTTAAACTTCCCTCTAGTAGTAGGGACTGTACAAAATTTTCAAAACTTCATTCCTCTTCCAGTCTCAAGTTCAATTTATCGAATATAATCACCTGCGCAGTTTATATACATTTACGAATAACAGAGTGTATAACCAAACTCCCGGCAACCCCCGGGTTCACTACATACCTAGAATTCCAAATCCTGTTTAGGGATTACAACCAAGTATTTCAAACTATATACATCTCCAAAACATAATACAGTAATCCCTATCCAAAACGAATAAACCAACAAAACTATACTAATGTCCCTAAGAAACTCTAACCACTTCGGGTCACGCGCTTCTCCTTGGAGCCAGTCGCCCTGACTGAAAGGTTAGTTTAAAGGAAAGAATGAGATTCTAAAGAATCCCAGTAGTAACTAAGCATTTATACCACACATAAGTACATAGCATGTAAGTAAATCATCATACAGCAGCAACACATATCACACTCCAGCCTCCTCCCCTTTCTCCGCCGGGAAGGCACACTGCCTAACCCGAACCGTTGTTAGCTACTCAGGGACTATTGGCGTGGCAGTGCATACATATAGCCTTATAGCACATAGCTATCCGGCTTCACAAACGGCTCGTCAGCCTCACAAATAGCCTTTCGGCACATAACCGACCTTTCGGCCCACAATCAGCCTCTCGGCTTTCATGTCACATAATCACACCTCATCCTCATCCCCTTTCTCCGCCGGAAAGACACACAGTCTTTATCCGAACCGTTGTTAGCTACTCAGGGACTATTGGACTGACGGTGCTCACATATATCCACATAAGTCGCAGCATACGAACTTATCACAAATTAATGATAATACACACATACAATGCATCACATATGGTACGAAAGAAAAGTCACTACCTGATCCTTTCCTGATGTCTCTGGGCACAGTAGGCTCACGAGGGTAGCAGATGTCAAATCCTATAATCAAAATAGGGACATTTGGTTAATTTCCTTTTCCAAGTTCTTACTTCAATAACACTCTAAGTTGGTATTCATTTGGACTCTTTAGATAGCCATAATATGCCTAAACATATGCCTAAAGGGTTGGGATAACTATCCCCAAAGATCCCTCTTTAGAAAGCTAAGATCTGATTTTTGGACCCCTCACTCGCACCCCTCACTCGAGCACAGAAGGCCGTGCTCGAGCACAACTCCCCCTCACTCGCGAGTGAGACGCAGGAAGTGCTTGCCCGAGAGCAACTCCCGCGACCAACCTACACTCTCACTCGAGCACACATGCGAGTGACCTCCCGCGAGTGCTTGCCCGAGAGCAACCTCCTCTACAAATCCACACTCTCACTCGAGCACAAGAGGCTGTGCTCGAGCAGAGACCCCGAGCACACTCGAGCATCACAAGAGTGAGGCCTGCGAGTGACAACCCGAGAGCACCTCTCAACCTCTTCTTTCACCTTCACTCGAGCACAAACACTTGTGCTCGAGCACTGACCCTTAGTGCTCGCGAGCACAAGGCAGCGAGTGCCTACCCGAGAGCACCCCAACTCCCAGGCAACAGACTCACTCGAGCACAACCCCAGTGCTCGCGAGTGATCCCTCAATGCTCGCGAGTGCCAGGCGCACTCTTGGCAATCACTCACGAGTGATATCCTGAGACACTCACCCGCAGCACCAGAAAGGCACCCTCACTCGAGCACAAACATGCTCACTCGAGCACGTTCATCCTGTGCTCGAGTGAGTTCTTCTCTCACTCGAGAATTCACACCAGAAACCCAAAATGCGGAAACTGACATGGTTTACCAGAATTCACCAAATGAATTCCAATGGTTCCCTAACTCATACCATTACTCATTCTCTCATATATCATCACAAGGAACCCATTGACAACCATAAACAACCCAAATTTCCACTCAACAACAAGATCTCATCTCTAAACCATAAATCCACCAAAACCACAACTTAACACATTTCCCTTATTCAACTTCAAATCAATTTCTAATCACTCCCAAGTGTCAAAACTGACCAAATGAACAGTGACACTCTCATCAAAGACTACCCTTCATTTTACATCATAATTAGGTCTAATTTCCAGATTTCTCATTGGTTAAGCAAACATCTTGACATATATATCAAAATGCATTACAAACCTACCTCTTCAACTTGCTGAAATCAACACTTTGATTCCACCACTTTTCAGATTTACCAAACAATCAACCACCACCAATGGAAATTCTGAAATCATAGAAGTAATGCTCTCAACTTCTTGATCAACATTAATGAAAGGTATATAAGCATATAGAGACCTTTACTTACCAAGACTTAAGCTTTTCTCTTTCTCTTTCCTTAGCTTGCACCACCGAAAATGGAAGAAATGGAGAGAGAAGGTGAGATGTTGGTGATGATCATTCTTTCCTTTTTCCCATGCCAAAAACCGACTAAGAGGGAGAGAGAAGAGTGTTTGAAAACTTTGACTCATCCAATGGTCCAAAGCTTGCCACTTGGCATCATCTTACTCTTCCCACAATGCTTTCACCTAAGCTTGCTTGCATCAAATTCCACCCCTTGGTCTTTCAATCTCAACCATTGATTTTGATTACTAAGGGGTTTTTCTTATCATTAGCTAACCAGACAGTTGGTAAATTTACCGTTTTACCCCTGATTGGTTCTTGACTCATGAAATCATCACTAATCATCCTTATATCATAACACACAACATATACTTCAAATATGCTTAATTAACATTAATTACATCATTTGAAGCTACTAATCCTTGATTACAAATCAGGATATTACAATTCTCCCCCCGAAAATTTAATTTCGTCCTCGAAATTGTTACATTACTTGAGTCATAAACTCCGGATATCTTCTCTGCAGATCTTCCTCCGCTTCCCAAGTTGCCTCGCTCGGAGTCATTCCCTTCCAGACCACCTTCACATATGGAATGCTTCGGTGTCTGAGCCGTCGCTCCTCCCGGTCAATGATCTGCTCTGGCTCCACCGCATATGTGAAGTTGTCTTGAAGCTCAACATTCTCATACTCAACTATGTGGGATGGGTCTGGTTGGTACTTCTTCAGTTGGGAAACGTGAAACACGTCATGAAGTCTGCTCAAACTTGGGGGTAGCGCTACTCGGTATGCGACAGGCCCAATCCTCTCAAGGATCTCAAAAGGACCTATATACCTTGGGCTTAGCTTCTTCCTCTTGATAGCTCGCCCAACGCCCGTAACTGGTGATACTCTCAAGAACACATGATCCCCAGCCTCAAACTCTAGAGGTCGTCTCCTTTTGTCGGCATAGCTTTTCTGTCGACTCTGCGCTGCAAGTAACCTCCTTCGAATAATCTGAATCTGTGCTGAGGTCTGATCAACCAAATCTGGTCCGTATAACTTCCTTTCGGATAGCTCGTTCCAACACAAAGGCGATTGACACCGTCTTCCATACAATGCTTCATACGGAGCCATCTGAATGCTCGCATGATAGCTATTGTTGTAGGCAAATTCCGCTAGTGGAAGAAAGCGATCCCAACTTCCTTTAAAGTCGAGAACACAGGCTCGCAACATGTCTTCCAGCGTCTGGATTGTCCTTTCTGACTGTCCATCCGTCTGTGGATGATAAGCCGTACTGAATCTCAATTGAGTTCCCAAGGCTTTATGCAACGCTTTCCAGAACCTCGAAGTAAATCGTGGGTCTCGATCAGAAATGATATTCTTAGGAACACCATGGAGTTTCACGATCTCACGAACATAAATCTCTGCTAGTTTGTCAGGAGAATAACCAGCATTGATTGGTATGAAGTGCGCCGACTTCGTTAACCGATCCACAATTACCCAGATCGCATCGTAATTTCTGATCTTGGGCAATCCCGTCACAAGGTCCATAGTCACACTTTCCCATTTCCATTCGGGAATCTCAGGACTCTGGAGCAAACCAGGTGGTCTTTGGTGCTCGATCTTTACTTTCTGACAAGTGAGGCATCTCGCCACATACTTGGTCACATCACTCTTCAAACCCGGCCACCAATACACAGATTTCAGATTATGGTACATCTTGGTCATACCAGGATGAAGAGTGTACTGGCTCTTATGCGCCTCATCTAGAATCTTTTGTCGCAACTCCGCCTTGAGTGGAACGCAGACTCTATTCTGATAGCGAATCAATCCTCTAGGCGACAAATCATAACCCGGGACTTCTCCCCGTTCAATCCGAATCAGATTTCGCTGTATCCAGTCATCTTGCCTCTGAGCTTCTTCAATCTCAGCTTTTAGATCACTTTCCTCCTGGGAAACAGTGTAATTGGCACAGATGATTTGGTTCGTCAAATTCAAATCACGAAAATCTTCAATCAATTTCTCCTCTCGTATCATCATAGCTGCAACGAGCACAGTCTTTCGACTCAGAGCATCAGCGACTACATTGGCTTTACCCGGATGATATTTAATCTCCAGATCGTAGTCCTTAAGCAATTCCATCCAACGGCGCTGTCTCATATTCAGTTCTTTCTGATCATAAAGATACTTGAGACTCTTGTGGTCGCAGTACAGTTCCACAGTCACACCATACAGGTAATGACGCCAGATTTTCAAAGCAAACACAATGGCCGCAAGCTCCAGATCATGAGTGGGATAATTCAATTCATGAGGTCTGAGCTGTCGAGAGGCGTAGGCCACCACACGTCCCTGCTGCATAAGGACACACCCTAATCCCTGCCCACTGGCATCAGAGTACACAACATATGTCACACTGGGATCGGGCAAAATCAACACAGGTGCCGACGTCAACCTCTCCTTCAGCTCCACAAAACAATTTTCGCATTTATCATCCCACACAAACGGCTGATCCTTTCTCGTGAGCTTGGTCATCGGCAACGCAATACGGGAGAAATTCTGAATGAATCTCCGATAGTACCCGGCAAGACCCAGAAAACTGCGTACTTCTGCCACAGATTCTGGCCTCTTCCAATCTAGTACTGCTTCCACTTTACTGGGATCCACAGAGACCCCTTCTTGCGAGATAACATGGCCTAGGAATCTCACTTCCGATAGCCAAAATTCGCATTTACTCAACTTCGCGTATAGTTTCTTCTCATACAAGATGTTCAATACAATTCTCAAATGATGCTCATGCTCTTCCTTGCTTTTTGAATATATCAGAATGTCATCGATAAACACCACAACAAACTGATCCAGATATTTCCGAAAGATACGGTTCATGTAATCCATGAAAACCGCAGGCGCATTGGTTAGCCCAAATGGCATCACCAAAAACTCATAATGACCATACCGGGTCCTGAAAGCAGTTTTCGGAATATCTTCCGCTTTTACTCGCAGCTGATGATACCCTGACCTTAGATCAATCTTTGAGAATACACACGATCTAGAGAGTTGATCCAACAAGTCATCGATCCGGGGAAGTGGGTACTTGTTCTTAATAGTAACCTTGTTCAATTCCCTGTAATCGATACACAACCGAAGGCTTCCATCTTTCTTCTTTACGAATAACACTGGAGCTCCCCAAGGCGATACACTGGGTCTAATGAATCCTTTCTCAAGCAAATCTTCTATTTGTTTCTTTAGTTCCGCCATCTCGTTTGGGGCCATACGATATGGGGCTTTCGAAATAGAACCAGCTCCAGGTACAATGTCAATCGGGAACTGAACTTCCCTCTCAGGAGGCAATCCGCTAAGGTCATCCGGAAACACCTCAGGGAATTCATTTACCACGGGTATATTACTCAAGGTTTCACCAGTTTCCCCCTGAATAGAGAAGAATACCATATACCCCTGACAACCCTTTTCAATATATCTCTCAGCTTTAGCTGTAGAAAGAAAATTCATACAAGCACCTACAACTTCAGCCCTTTGAGAAACAGGATATACTATCCTCTTATTCCCGCAATCAAGTAATACGTTATTTGCCGTTAACCAATCAAAACCCAAAATGACTTCCAACTGGTAAAGCGGCAAACAAATCAAATCTACAACAGACTGACGCCCTTCCACAGTTATAACACAATTCAGACAAACTTCTGTGGTTAAGGCCTTAACACCCATCGGAGTCGATACTACCAAATCAAATGGTAACTTATGCACATGCATACCCAGGCGTTTTACACAATCATACGCAATAAAGGAATGACTGGCACCCGAGTCGAACAATGCTTGTAATAGATAGCCATTTAGGGAGATTTTACCTTGTATCAACTCAGGAGATCTACGAGCCTCCTCATGGGTCATTGCAAACACTCGACCCTGTGTCTTCGGCCTTTGCTCCGCTCGTGGTTGTTGACAATCTCTGGAAAGATGTCCTGGCCGCTTGCAGTTAAAACAAATCATCTCTCCCTGACAATTCTGGCCGTAATGTGATTTGTTACAGCGACGACATTTCCACTCTGTTGCAAATCTCTGAGGTTCACGACCTCCAGGCTGATAGGGCTTCTTATCACCACCCTTGACTGAAGATGATCCTTGGCCTTTACGCTTCTGAGGAACATTACCCTTACTAGGCTCACTGCGGTGGCCAATAGCTTTGTTAGGATACACCTCTCTCAAGTTGTTTTCCGTGATTCGACATTGCTCCACAGCCTTATTGAATTTCTTAAATCGGTGAGTAACCAATCGCTTCCTCAACTCTCGTCTCAGACCACGAATAAGCATATCTGAGCTCCATTCTCCGTCATCCTTGTACCGAAGATAGGAGGAATACCGGGACAGGCGGATGAATCGGGACAAGTAGTCATCAAAACTCTCCGTGTCCCCTTGCCTGATATTAAGGAATTCTGTCTCCTTTTCAAGCTGGACTGACTTCGGGAAATACTTCTCGTTGAATTCTTGTAAGAACAACTCCCAAGTCAGTGGTGTTTCATTGCTCTTCAATGTTGAGGCGATATTCCGCCACCAACGATCTGCATCCCCTTCGAGCTTGTAGACGGCCAACCGTGGCTTCACTTCATCCGGACATCCGAGAACCTCAAATATCTTTTCCAGACGATTCAGCCAATCTTCTGCCACTTGAGGATCAAACCTCCCTCTGAACGCCGGAGGCAAATGCTTACAGAATCGGGTGACCCAATACTGAAGGTCTTTTTCCTCCCTGGGTGGCATCCCATATGATTCCGGATTCAAGGTAGCACGAGGTGGGGATTCTAGAGGTCGTGCTGATCCTTCTGCAGTGTCCTCATAACGGGTCTCCTCTTGAGTTTCTTCCGGAATAGACTGAACCGGAACTTCCTTATTCTTTGCCTTCTCTGCTCTGAGCTCGTCCCTTAACTCAGTGATCATGTCCCGCTGATCCTTGATTAGACTCATCAACTCATGCATAGGATCTGGTGGGTTTTCATTATCAACCTCCACCACGGGGTCTACACGCGGAATTTTGGGGCGTCCTCTGGTTTTCTTCATTCTACAAGCAACTTACCCCATTAATTCAGCAGAGACAGTATGCACATATGGTCACAAAACTTATATATATCCAAATCATTTAAACATATATGTGCACACATAACAATCATTCACAAACAAGCTTTTATCCCTAAACCAACTAAGGGATCTATCCTAGCAAACTCTACCCTTGCCAGGAACTACAGCTCTGATACCAAAATGTAACACCCTGCTTTTAAACACGTGATTATAACTCGATATTAGGTAATTAAATTAGATTAGAGACCGTCGTATGGTTTAAAACTCATTTAAACTTCCCTCTAGTAGTAGGGACTGTACAAAATTTTCAAAACTTCATTCCTCTTCCAGTCTCAAGTTCAATTTATCGAATATAATCACCTGCGCAGTTTATATACATTTACGAATAACAGAGTGTATAACCAAACTCCCGGCAACCCCCGGGTTCACTACATACCTAGAATTCCAAATCCTGTTTAGGGATTACAACCAAGTATTTCAAACTATATACATCTCCAAAACATAATACAGTAATCCCTATCCAAAACGAATAAACCAACAAAACTATACTAATGTCCCTAAGAAACTCTAACCACTTCGGGTCACGCGCTTCTCCTTGGAGCCAGTCGCCCTGACTGAAAGGTTAGTTTAAAGGAAAGAATGAGATTCTAAAGAATCCCAGTAGTAACTAAGCATTTATACCACACATAAGTACATAGCATGTAAGTAAATCATCATACAGCAGCAACACATATCACACTCCAGCCTCCTCCCCTTTCTCCGCCGGGAAGGCACACTGCCTAACCCGAACCGTTGTTAGCTACTCAGGGACTATTGGCGTGGCAGTGCATACATATAGCCTTATAGCACATAGCTATCCGGCTTCACAAACGGCTCGTCAGCCTCACAAATAGCCTTTCGGCACATAACCGACCTTTCGGCCCACAATCAGCCTCTCGGCTTTCATGTCACATAATCACACCTCATCCTCATCCCCTTTCTCCGCCGGAAAGACACACAGTCTTTATCCGAACCGTTGTTAGCTACTCAGGGACTATTGGACTGACGGTGCTCACATATATCCACATAAGTCGCAGCATACGAACTTATCACAAATTAATGATAATACACACATACAATGCATCACATATGGTACGAAAGAAAAGTCACTACCTGATCCTTTCCTGATGTCTCTGGGCACAGTAGGCTCACGAGGGTAGCAGATGTCAAATCCTATAATCAAAATAGGGACATTTGGTTAATTTCCTTTTCCAAGTTCTTACTTCAATAACACTCTAAGTTGGTATTCATTTGGACTCTTTAGATAGCCATAATATGCCTAAACATATGCCTAAAGGGTTGGGATAACTATCCCCAAAGATCCCTCTTTAGAAAGCTAAGATCTGATTTTTGGACCCCTCACTCGCACCCCTCACTCGAGCACAGAAGGCCGTGCTCGAGCACAACTCCCCCTCACTCGCGAGTGAGACGCAGGAAGTGCTTGCCCGAGAGCAACTCCCGCGACCAACCTACACTCTCACTCGAGCACACATGCGAGTGACCTCCCGCGAGTGCTTGCCCGAGAGCAACCTCCTCTACAAATCCACACTCTCACTCGAGCACAAGAGGCTGTGCTCGAGCAGAGACCCCGAGCACACTCGAGCATCACAAGAGTGAGGCCTGCGAGTGACAACCCGAGAGCACCTCTCAACCTCTTCTTTCACCTTCACTCGAGCACAAACACTTGTGCTCGAGCACTGACCCTTAGTGCTCGCGAGCACAAGGCAGCGAGTGCCTACCCGAGAGCACCCCAACTCCCAGGCAACAGACTCACTCGAGCACAACCCCAGTGCTCGCGAGTGATCCCTCAATGCTCGCGAGTGCCAGGCGCACTCTTGGCAATCACTCACGAGTGATATCCTGAGACACTCACCCGCAGCACCAGAAAGGCACCCTCACTCGAGCACAAACATGCTCACTCGAGCACGTTCATCCTGTGCTCGAGTGAGTTCTTCTCTCACTCGAGAATTCACACCAGAAACCCAAAATGCGGAAACTGACATGGTTTACCAGAATTCACCAAATGAATTCCAATGGTTCCCTAACTCATACCATTACTCATTCTCTCATATATCATCACAAGGAACCCATTGACAACCATAAACAACCCAAATTTCCACTCAACAACAAGATCTCATCTCTAAACCATAAATCCACCAAAACCACAACTTAACACATTTCCCTTATTCAACTTCAAATCAATTTCTAATCACTCCCAAGTGTCAAAACTGACCAAATGAACAGTGACACTCTCATCAAAGACTACCCTTCATTTTACATCATAATTAGGTCTAATTTCCAGATTTCTCATTGGTTAAGCAAACATCTTGACATATATATCAAAATGCATTACAAACCTACCTCTTCAACTTGCTGAAATCAACACTTTGATTCCACCACTTTTCAGATTTACCAAACAATCAACCACCACCAATGGAAATTCTGAAATCATAGAAGTAATGCTCTCAACTTCTTGATCAACATTAATGAAAGGTATATAAGCATATAGAGACCTTTACTTACCAAGACTTAAGCTTTTCTCTTTCTCTTTCCTTAGCTTGCACCACCGAAAATGGAAGAAATGGAGAGAGAAGGTGAGATGTTGGTGATGATCATTCTTTCCTTTTTCCCATGCCAAAAACCGACTAAGAGGGAGAGAGAAGAGTGTTTGAAAACTTTGACTCATCCAATGGTCCAAAGCTTGCCACTTGGCATCATCTTACTCTTCCCACAATGCTTTCACCTAAGCTTGCTTGCATCAAATTCCACCCCTTGGTCTTTCAATCTCAACCATTGATTTTGATTACTAAGGGGTTTTTCTTATCATTAGCTAACCAGACAGTTGGTAAATTTACCGTTTTACCCCTGATTGGTTCTTGACTCATGAAATCATCACTAATCATCCTTATATCATAACACACAACATATACTTCAAATATGCTTAATTAACATTAATTACATCATTTGAAGCTACTAATCCTTGATTACAAATCAGGATATTACACAACACGTCATGTCTGCTCCCTCTACCGGTATCCACACGAATGCTTTCCAACCGAGACTACGTGCTAGCGCCTCTAATGTCACCTAGGGTTTCCCTTGCGGCTCTCAATTCTAATGTGTATCTCAGTATACCTGCTCTATCAAGTTTATAACCTATGAGGGCTATTTTCAAATTTCAAAATTAATTATCATTAATTTCAAAATTAATTAACTATTAATTATCTTGATGAGCTAATTAAATAAATTCAGTTTAAATTAAATCTGTCCAACAATTTTAATTTAACCTATTTATTTAATCCAAATAAAGAGCCATTTGATTTCAGTTATCTTCATAAACTAAATCTGAGATACCATATCTCTATCATGTTAGTTATTAGATTTAATTTATCTTAATAAATTAAATTTAAAACTAACACAATATAAAAATATCATATAATATATATATACATACATATATATATATATATAATATGTATTTCAAAAATACATATATATATATAATATTATTAATGAATTTTTATATTACATATATACATATATATATATATAAATATAAAATTCGTCCACCCTAATTAAACATTATCTCATGTTGGGCCATTCTTGTGTGCGACCTTGTAGGCTCATATGAAGTTGGCAGTGGGCCAATAACTGCATAAACCCACAAGTTGCAAGCGGCCTCTAGCAAGACATCACGACTACCCAATTCATATGAGGATCGTTAACACAATGCAACCTGTCATACAACCATGTCACATCCCTTTTGTCACACGATATATCGGTCAAGGATGAGGCATGGATAATGTCATCCTCTTATTCCTGACCAGTACTTTCTCGAGTCCTGAGTAGTCTGACACTAAAAATGGAAACTCCTTTCCATTGTAGTATGGCCATATATTTCTCAGACTTACTCATCGAGGGGCCCAGTAATATCTCTCTACTAATGTGAGGGACAAATTCCATCTTGATCATTCATATTCCTCTGCATGAAAAACCACCAAGCCCGATTATAGCCTTTATCATCACCTGGTTAAATGTGACTTTTGACTAGTTCAAAGCTTAGCAACTCTCATGTAGGAATCCATGATGACCTCAGGTTAAAGGGCATTGTGACGTGGTTATACATGAGAAAAGCTTATGACTTGATCCTTGTAGCTTTCTTATAGTGGGTCGGTCCAGTACCTTGTACTCTTACAAGTACCTAAGACTTTGAATCATATCTCCATATCTTATCAAAGTCATACTGCTCTTGTTTCATCTCTGCTCCCACATAGATGACTGACCAGAGACATTTTAGGGCAATCTTTATGAATTATCTAAGGATACAATTATCACAGTTAACATGCAAAGAGTATGATAACATAATGGAGAAATTTCATTAAAATAATAATATTCAAAGTACAATGATTGGCCCTTAGGGCATAATTTCCAACAATAAGAAGTTGTGAAACAAGAAAGTCATGTCATTAAGATAGAATATGGTGTTGTTAATATAGAGACAGGTGTTATTATTGGCCCATCCAACCGATTAATTTCACACTTTTCGCTGGGCATATCTTGGTTTGAAAGATAGGATGTTGTCAAACAAGAAAGGCATGTTGTTAATATAATATCCCAAAATACATCTAAGGGCTAAATGTAATAGACAATAACATAAAAGGATTTAATGGCACCTTAATTAATTTTGTCATGATCAAGAGTTAATTGCTACTTGATCTTGAGGATAGATTTGGGAAATAAAATGAAAGGCCAAGATTTGCTCTTATACAGTAGAAGTAATAATAAAGACAACTAAAGCAATTTCCTTATCTTTTCCTCATATTTGGACACAAGGCACATGCAAGACCAAGTTAACACACGCACTTCCCTTTTTCTACAAGAAAATCATCCCCTCCTTGCTCTATTTTCATACAAGAATAAAATAATATATATGCTTGCCTTTACTCTAACATTCCGTCCAAGCATCAAAGAGAAAATGAGAGGAAGAGTTTAATGAATATATTCCTTCCTTATCTAGTCAACAAAATCAGCCAAGACCAAGAAGAAAGAAAGAGAATTGAATCAGATAAATTCCTTACCCTTTTGCTCAATCAAGTTGACCAGCATGTAATATTGTAAGAAGGGAATACGCCAAAAAAAGTTGGTTCATTTTGGAGGAGAATTTCGGTTACCATAAAAAGAAAAAGGAAAGAGAAAACTTGTAGCAATTACACTTAGTTAAGTTATGATAAATGTGTGACCAAAGGAGTAATATTTTTTAGAACAGGCTGACACCCAAGAGGGGGTGAATTGGGTGTATTATAAATACTTAACAACTTTGAAATTATTTTCGCATCTTATGAAATCAATAAGTATGTAAGTAATGAAATATAAAACCATAATCAGTTATTGAAATCATATATGCTGGAAATATAAGAGTTTTAGGAAGAGAAGATGCAAACTATGATTTATCATGGTTCAGTCCAATTCACGATGACCTATGTCCAGTTTCCAAGCTCCTCCTGATATTTCAAGCTACTATCTCCCTCAAGTTTTATAGGGTACTTGAGAACCACTACAATCCCACAAGTTTAATTCGGGTACTTGTGAAGCCTTTACAATTCTTGTACTGAGACAGGACTCCCCCTTACACACTGTAAGGATGTAATCTATTTCCCACTCAAGATTCCTCAATCTTGAGTAACTCTGACAAATATAGAATGATTACAATGAAAGATTACTTCTCTCTATATGAAGTAGATAATGATTAACACTGAAGTACATGGTGGGAGTATTATTACAGAGCTTCGTTCAAGATTAAGAGTAATAGCATATCAACATGTAGGCATGTGCTCTCTTCTTTGTTCATTTTGAATGACTCTCCTTTTATAGTTGATGAAGAGCATTTGACCATTTGAGCTTTTCTTCTTCCCGTTGAGGCTTAAAATATTACTGTTGAACTAGCCATTAAAAGCTTTTGACACAAAAGTGTTTTCTCCATCATGTTTGTTAATCCTTGTTTGATCACCTGGAAAATGCTTAATCAGTAATATAATGAAGTGTTAGAGTGATTAGAATCAATAAGAACATGTCACACAAAATTTCAATGATTTTCAGAAGTTTCAAGGTAATACTGTGTTTTCTGGAAAATCAGTTATTCGGATAACATTTGTTGTATTCGAATAGCCTTCTTTGATAATAAGTAATCCTTATTCAAATAATTTATCCTCTATTCAAATAAACTTTTAGAACTTGAAGTGTATTCAAATAATGAATACCTTATTTGAATAGCTCCATTGTAAAACAAATGATCTTATTCAAATAGTGCCATTGTATTCGAATAATATTCTCTCATAATGAACTTTCATATTCAAATAGACCGACCCTTATTCAAATAGTCTCTTACACAAAATATATGATATTATTTGAATAGTACTTGCTCTATTCCAATAGTGCACCTTTGATAATGAATCTTCACAAACAAATACTACAACCTCTATATTTGAATAAACTTCTAAGGGTGAACTTTTTGGATATAAATTCATCGCAAATGAATTATCCCTATAAAAGTATTTTAAGTCTTCTTTGCACAGCAACTGGAATCAATCACAAATACTTTATATTTCAAAAGTTATGATTCAATGTGTATCAATTGGTCTGGAACATAATAGAGCTAGAATTCAATCACCAACTTCTAGAAGGCATATTTCTTTGAAGATAACTCTAAATATGACCCATGACCTATCCATGAAAACATCTTTAAGTCTAGTTTCATATGGCACCTATTTCAACTCAATCCGATGTGTAGTTTGAGAGTTATGTCCAAAATACTGAACCTGTTCTGAAATATGATAGTGATTTGAATGTCATATTCCATAATTCATATCTTGTTCATATCAGCTCCTTTTAACTAGATTTTTTTGTTAACAATGATGCATTGGGAGTCTAGTTTCATATGCCACTGGTTTCACCTCAATCCGAGTTGTGGTTTGGGAGATATGACCAAATTACTAAACATTGCTGATGCTGAAAGAAACAAAGTTTGCTGCTGCTATTCGAATAGCACTTCTTCTATTCGAATAAAATCACCCTTTTCGATTATAGACTATTTGAAGAGTCACTTCACTATTCAAATAGTATTTTATCATTTTGCACTGAGACTATTTTGATAGTTCCATTACTATCCTGATAGTCTTGTAGTATTCGAATAGTATTTGATAATTTGCACTGAGACTATTCTGATAGTTCCATTACTATTCAGATAGTCATCTTTGAAATATGTCAAATACTATCCTGATATTCTCCTTACTATCCTGATAGTAATCTTACTATCTTGATAGTCTTGTAGTATTGGATGTTGAAATTCATAAAAAGCTTATTCGTATAATCATTACACTATTCGAATAGTGCCCTTACTATTCGAATAGTTATCCTACTATCCGAATAACATATTTAGAAATAGAGTTTGAAATCACAATGACTATTCGGATAGTGCCTTGATTATTCGAATACTTTTTCACTTGAATTATTTTCAGATAAATTTGTTACGCATGCTATTCGAATACTAATGTTCTTATCCGAATACTTTCAACTATTAACAGTTCTCCTCTATTCGAATAGCATATTCATTATTCGAATAATACTTTGTTTACTAGGATAAATTGAGAGTTATTCGAATAGATCTTAACCAAAAACAAGTTTTACTATTTGAATAACAATTTGACTATTCGAAAAATCCGCAATATTAAATCACATGAATCTTTTCAACCTAACTTGATATCTTATTTCTTTGCTTGACTGATCTACAAGATATTTCACATTAAGCATAGTAGTTAGCCAATGTAGAAGATAAATACATTATGTAAAATTTTTGTTCTCAATATTTAACATCTATATTGACATCATCAAAACTAATCATATCTAACATTCTCCCCCTTTTTGATGATGGCAAATCCTTTACAAAAAATATGTATGAGTATGAAAACATATTAGAAGCAACATGTTTTTCATGCAGTATCTCTCCCCCTATTTGACATCAGCAAAAAGTTTGAACAATATAGAAGAAGTGCTTGAGGGGAGGCAAATATGAGAACAAAGAAGAAATGCATGTGAAAGGTGTTCAAGAAAACAAACCCCCTTTTTTTAATCAAAAGAAATGTGTCAAGAAAAATAATTTTCTCTCCCCCTATTTGAAAGTATTTTCATTTTGATCCAAATAAAAGTAATGAAAATAAATTTGAAACAATTTGAAGAGGTTTTCAAGAAAATTTTCATGATCAAAGTATATTCAAGATATTCTCAAAATATAAAGTGGAAGGGTTTAGAAATGCTCATACGAATTCGACGAGCTGATGATAGGTCCATGAAGTTCAGTTCACCATGCTTTTGCTATGCAACCATGATGTATATTCATGTTGTCTCCAGGATGTTCTTTTTGAGTTGAGCTTCTGCTCCATATAATGTTCCTTTGTATTGGCATAGGTATTTGTTGCTTTGAATGTTGCAGCCAATATATTTCCCTTGATTGCACATTAAAGCATATGTCCTCAAAGTTGCTATATCCTCCTTTTAGTGTGTTGAGGAATGATCTTGCATAGAGCAATTCTCCTACTATAAGAAAAACCATTCTTGCAAGGAGAGTGGTTAGTGCGATCAAGTATCAAAAGTTTCTTTTCTAAAAAATATATGCAAATTAAGATCATGAAAAGAAGATATATAAGTAACTCATCATCAAAACATATCAATTAAGAGTGAACACAGATGAGTATGTTGTAATGATTTCCTTTAAATAAAGGAAATAAGCTTTTTAAGATATAAAACACATGTGAATGTGAAGCTCCCCCTTAATGAGTGCATTACTTTTTAAAAAAAATATTATAAGGAATAGAGTTAAAAACTCTCATGGATCTGAAAAACCATTGGAAAACCTTTGTAGAGAAATTGAGTATAAAAGTCAGAAGATTTAGTGGGAAATCAAGTTTTGAAAATGATGATGCTATCCAGAGGTTTTAACAACTATACACCAATATCACTAGAGTCATTGCTCCAGTGTTCGAACACATATGAGTATGTTGTAATGATTTCCTTTAAATAAAGGAGATAAGCTTTTTAAGATATAAAACACATGTGAATGTGAAGCTCCCTCTTAATGAGTGCATTGCTTTTAAAAAAATATTATAAGGAATAGAGTTAAAAACTCTCATGGATCTGAAAAACCATTGGAAAACCTTTGTAGAGCAATTGAGTATAAAAGTCAGAAGATTTAGTGAGAAATCAAGTTTTGATAGTGACGATGCTATCCAGAGGTTTTAATAACTATACACCAATATCACTCGAGTCATCACTCTAGTGTTCATTTAGAGTGATGCAACACGGATAATTTGAATTAATAAAGAATACAATACCTCAAACGAGTCATAGTCCTCTGTAGTCAATTGATGCATCGTTAGCTAGTCACTATTAAATGATGTGATTGGTACTGAGGGATTCTGAAGCTAATCTCTGTGGACACTTAAGGATACCAAGATGAGCTTGAAATAAGGCCTCATGTGCATTCATCAACTTAGTGTATACCCCTTTACTTATCAACCAACCATAGCACATAAATTTCTCATACTGCTAGCTTGCTTCTGTAGCATCCTATTCTGAGCTTCTTGCTATTCAAATAAGGCCTTGAAGTTCTGATCAAGCCACAGAGTAATATAATCTTGCCATTTACAGAAGTGATAAACTCAGTCTTATTTGTTCAAGCTCAATATGTCATTGTTGAAGCTCCTATTTTTTTCATCAGGTTGTTGCAAAGGTTTTGTGTTGAACTCAGGGAGTGGTCCTGCAACTTCTTCTATCAAAGTCCTTGATTGATCTTGTTGGCTTCCTTATGATTCACTTTGCTAGGTCCAGCTTCAAAATTTTTGGCAATCTCTTTTACAACGTTACTAATTATTCTATCAACATCCTCACTCTCAGTGGATGGATCATAAGATGATGTGTTTGTTGATCCCTTGTCTTTTTCCTTGATCTCCTCAACTATTTGAATAGTAGATAGAGTATTTGAATAGTCTCTGTTGATTTGTAACTCTTGTTATATGAATAAAAGGAGTAGTATTCGGATAGTTTCTTTAGATCCATTCACCCATTTGTTTTATTCGAATAGTATACCACTATTCATATAGTCTTATATCTTTGGCTTCTTGGTATATTCGGATAGAAACTTCAGTATTCTGATACACTTCCTTCCCTGTGAATACTTATAGTTTATTCTATTTGAATAAGGAGTTTATTATTCGAATAGTTAGTTTGGAAATTTAACAGAGATTATTCAAATGGAAGATTCATTAATCAAATACATTTTTAAGAAACAACATTATTTGAATAGTTCTCAGAGTATTCGAATAGTTTATCAAAATATAAATTGTCTCTATCCGAATAGCTTTAGTATTCAAATAGATCCCTAAAGTAATATTTGAAGATAGTCTTCTGCTATTCGATTAATAAGTACACTATTTGAATACCTTCACTGTAAAACTTATTTTTGTATTCGGATAGTGACTCTGTTATTCGAATTGGTTTTGTATGCATTGTAAAAATCATCCTACTATTCGAATACAAAAATCATCCTACTTCTATTCATTATTCAAATAGTCTCTTTGTAAAATTTATTTTTGTATTCGAATAGAGAATAAGTTATTCAAATAGTTTTCTGAAAACTTTATACTATTCAAATAGTTTGCTATTTATTCAAATAAAGCTGTTGCAAAACCTTTCTTTTGTATTCAAATAGTTACTCCACTATTCGAATAGTTGTCAACAAACAGGTTGAGATAGTAATATTTATATTCAAATAAATAGCTTGTATTTGAATAAAATCCTTTTAAAAACTTCTTTGGGTATTCAAATACAGTGGTTAGTATTTGAATAACACTTCTTTTCTCAGAGCATCCTTCTTATGGACAATCTTACAAAAATATAAATATATATTCTTTGCACCTAACTTTTCTTGGGTCCACTCAATATTAGACATAACAGCTATCTTGCTCTTAAATGGAAAATATGTCAATAAAAATATTCTCATGCAATCCATGAAAATTGGATAAATGAGAGTAGAGAATCCATCCATAATGACCAACATGTGTGAAATGATAAACCATTAATTGAATCAAGTTTGCAAATTGTTTCAAATTTCAAATGCTATTTTAAATCATGATAATGCATTGTAAAATTGAGATTTTGAATATATGCAAAAATTATTTTTGAACCATGCTTAAGATCGATGTTCAAGTTAAAAATAGTAGAAGTCAAACACTTTAAAAATATATCAGAATTCTTCACTTGGAGAACAATTAAGATAACATGTTAAACATTAGAGTTAACATATATGAAAGATTTCCTAAGAGCAAAAGTCATATGGAAAAAGAATTAGCCAAGAAGGATTAGCTTGATAGACATATATAGCACAATGACTTTGCTATTGACTAAGAGATAAGTTGACTCTTAGAGTTTTGTCTTGAAGAATCAGAACATTCAACTCGAAAATTCAAATACATGGCACTGGTTATTCAAAGATAGATCATATCAATAATTAATATGTTTGAGCAATAAAATGAGTACAAGGATTTATGAATTATGAAGTACAAACTCAGTCCAAATGACCAGAATTCCAAAATATTATCCTAGTAAGTTATTCTACTATAATGGTTAATACAGTAATGAATATTCATGATGCTTGGAATAACTCCACTAATAAAAATTTATGTATTAGGAACAAGGCTTTTTATCAATTGAATTCTTTTCTTGGAGATAGGCTTGACACTCATATAGATGATCAACTTGTTAGACATGTGGTCTAACTCATTAGAGAATAAAGACTAAGGAGTGCAAGCATTAGATAGCACATTTATGATCAATGATGGGAAAAACCTAGTGGTCATATTTGAAGCATTTCTGACACAAAATATTAACTTCCAAGTTTGAAACCAATTTGAATGTAAACAAAATATGAAAATTTTTTATACCATGTGTATGCACTTTTATAAACAGGATGAATTGAAACCAAAATACAATTTTGTACTGTGTACTTAAAAACATGAACCGATAGAAAAACTATGCACAGTTTCACTTTTGGTTTACTTAGCAGTCTATAAATAATTTAATGATCATCAATGATTGATTTCTAAAGGAATGCAATAACGGACAAATATTCATTACCTAAATTAAATCATTCATATAAGCATAGTATAGGGTAAGGATTAGATATCACCGCAATTCCTCTTGCCCTTGCAATAGCTTGCCTGATTTTTGTAAAGTAATATTGATTTTTCTCCTTTGTATACCCAACACCAAAATCCAAACTCCACAATTTAGCATCATCAAGATATGAATTTATTTTCATGTAGCCATAGCCTTGAGAAGCTTTTTCTTATCCTATGAACTGTATAAATTTCTTTTTGTTCTTGGTATCCAACCTTGCTTGGATCCATTTCTTGTTAGCTTGTAAGAATCAATATAAAATTCACATGTTCAAAGGATAATTAAATCAAACCAATTTGAGCACAATGAATCAATCAATGAATTTATGCATAACAAGGGATATTTTTGAAATATGCATATATGCATAAGAACTAAAATTTTGAACATTGGAATTCCTTCATAAATAAATTTACAAAATAAGTTTTCTAAGGGATGCGAAAACCATATTTCCAAGAGTGCAGGAGGTTTTACCGTTGTATACCTTACTTTAGGTACTTGGAGGGTTGCATTTTCTTACCCAGTGCATATTTTTGTTACGTTTGATTTTTGAATTCCTAGCTTTGGGTGCATGCAATACTCTCTCATATGCTAGGTTTACTATTCGAATAGATCTTAACCAAAAACAAGTTTTACTATTCGAATAATCCACAATATTAAATCACTTGAATCTTTTCATCCCAACTTGATATCTCCTTTCTTTTCTTAACTAATCTAGAAGATATTTCACATTAAGCACAGTAGTTAGCCAATATAGAAGATAAATACATTATGTAAGCTTTTTGCTCTCAGTATTTAACATCTATATTTGACATCATCAAAACTAATCATATCTAACAATATTAGCCAAAACTTTTACCTTCTTTTAGACTATATTTTTTACTGGACTTTAAGAGATAAGAGGGACCAAAAATCTGATCATTAAATCACACATTTACTCTCTTCTCAAGTCGGGTTGCAGCTGCCATATGAAGAGCTTGAAGAATCAAGTTTAGGTAAGCTCTTTGATCTTGATTTTCACTTTCTTAACCTCATCTTTGGCTCAAGTGTCCTTCATAAACATTGTTCTTCTTGATATGCTTCATTTCTATGGTTTTAGAATTTCAAGAGGAGGCATTTTTAGTTATCTTCTAAGAGCAAAAGTTGTAGAATTAAAGAAAGAATTTAAAGCAAGAGGTAAGTATTGGCTTCAATTTGAGCCATTGGTTATATTGGTTAAATGAGTATTTTGGCAAGTATATATCTACCCAAATTTTGTCCAAGTTAGGGTTTGAGAAGTCATGGTGTTTTTGTTATGTATTTGGTGTTTTATTATGATTAGAAACCATATGACACAAGTTTGATGCTCAAGTTGGCAGTTTGGTAATTTCTGGAATTTTGTTGATCTTTTTGCCAAACAGGATGTGGGAAATGAGTAAGAATTTGTTCATTTTGATGTTACCATTGTGTTCTACACAAAAAATGTGTGGGTATAGCCTCGGGTTGTGATTTTGGGTTATTGAAACTCAAAATGCAAAACTGGATTTTCTATCGAATAGGATTCCAGTGAGGTACCCTGATTGTGTGGTGGTTTTGGATAACCAAATAATGTTAAAAAAATCTAAATCTTTCCATTTTATGGTAGACATTACAAGCTTTAAATTGATATATTATGGGTGTCATTTTTATGTGTATGCTGGGAGTTATGGATTTCCAAACTTTGAGGTTGAAACTAGGATCAATTATAGAACAACAAGGAGATTTGTTGAATTATGTATTTTTGTGGCTATAGATGGTTGTGATTTGTATTTTTCCTATAAAGAGGACTTAAAAATATTCAACTAAGACTTGGATTCACTCCATTTTGATTTTTGTAGAATTAGTTATAATTTTTCAAAGACTGGAGAAAATTCTAGCAGATTTGGTTCAAGTGTATGAAAATTCAAAGGTAATGACACATGGTAATAACTATGAACTCTAAGGATAGAAAATTGGTCTTTCGGTTAATTGACCACTTTAGCTCCTTATAATTTACTTGATTAAATGTCCCTAATGATAACCAACTTGAGTGTTTTAATTAAAGAAGAATTGGATTAAGTAATAACCTGTCATCCATAATTTTAATTATAGGATTCGATATCTACCCTGAGCGCAAGAAATCTGTACAAGAACAAGACTAGAAAGACCAAGGTAGTGACTTTTTCTCTTATATCATGTATAATGCATTATATGTTTATACTTATCATTGAATTATGTCAAACGGGGATGCTGCTGTGAATACAGCTATGATAGCTGTTGTTATTGTGACTACAGTGAAGATGTCATTATTGTGAATATGGTGAAAGCTGTCATTATATGATTACAGCGAAAACTGTCGTTATTGTGTTTACATATATACAGCCATGAGAGCTGTTGTTTATGTGGTAAAAGTCACTAATATGATTAATGTTGTAGATGCTAGTGTGATACTGCTTTATGATTTGCTTACATCCTTTGTTATTATATATCTTATAAGTGAATTGTTACTACTAAGATTCATATGAATCTCACTCTTTCCAACGACTAACCTACAGCCAGGGCAAATAGATTCAAGGAGAAGCAGGTAACCAAGGGTTGCTAGTGCTTATGGCTAGGAGTTTAGAGCCTTATATTGGTTATCAATTTTGTGATGAATGTATATATTAAATATAATGTAAACTTGTTAAGTTGTATGTAATCCCCGATATGGGAACTGAAAAGGGAAAACATGCCCTATAGACCCTATTAGTGAATAAATGAAACTTGAGAGTCATCAAAAATTTTGTTACACACTCTAATATTCTTGAATGGAATAGTACCAAACAAGCTAAATAGATTTGAAAATGAAAGTGAGATCGTATTTAACAGATTTTGGAAGTTTTTAAAAACCCACATTATCACAGGACTAAACCCCATCTTGAAGTTAGGACCTTTAATAACTTTTGCATTTACCGCTAGTCTCCAATTTAATTTAATGACATGTTTTCGAACCAAATTAATGGCTTTTAAGGTCGTGGGTTACAATTAACATAGAATATGGTATTTTTAGTATAAAGACAGGTCTTGTTAATGGCCCTCCAACTGGTTAATTTCATACTTTTCGTTGAGCGTGTCTAGGATTGTTAGAAAGGAAGTTGTCAAACAAGAAAGTCATGTTGTTAATGTAGAATATGGTATTGTTAATATAGAGACAGGTCTTGTAATTGGCATTCTAACTGGTTAATTTCACACTTTTGCTGGGCATGTCTTGGATTGTCAGATAGGAAGTTGTCAAACAAGAAAGTCATGTCATTCATGCAAAATATGGTCTTGTTAAAATAGACACAATTGTTGTTATTGGCCCTCCAACTTTTTAATTTCACACTTTTCACAGGGCACGCCTTGGTTTGTAAAATATGAAGTTCTCAAAAGAGAAAGTTATGTTGTTAATGTAGGATATGGTATTATTAATATAAGGGCAGTTGTTGTTATTGGCCCTCTAATTGGTTAATTTCATATTTTTCGTTGGTCGTGTCTTGGATTGTCACATAAGAAGTTGTCAAACAAGAAAGTCATTTCGTTAATATAGAATATGGTATTGTTAATTTAGTAACAAGTCTTGTTATTGGCCTTCCAGCATGTAAATTCTACACTTTTTATTGGGCATGTCTTAGATTGAAAGATAGGAAGTTGACATATAAGAAAGTCATATCGTTAAAGTAGAATATGGTGCTGTTAACATGGAGAAAGGTGTTGTTATTAGCCCTTAGCCTCATGAATTTAACACATTGCACTTGGCATATCATAGATTGTCAGATAGGAAGATGTGAAATAAGAAAGCCATGTCATTAATGTAGAATATGGTGTTGTTATTTACCCTTCAACAGGTTCATTTCACACTTTTTGCTAGGCATGTCTGGGGTTGTCACACAGGAAGTTGTCAAACATGAAAGTCAAGTCGTTAATGTAAAATATGGTGTTGTGAATATAGAAATAGGTGTTGCTAGTGGCCCTTTATTGGAAATTGTGCTCTAGGGGCCAATCGTTGTACTTTGAACATTATTAACTTAACAAATTTTCTCAATTATGTTATCATATTATTTGCATGTTCATTGTGATGATTGTATCCTTGGATAAATTATAAAGATTGTCCTAAATGTCCCTAGTCGGTCATCTATGAAAGAGCAAAGATGAAACATGACCAGTATGACTTTAATAAGATATGGAGATACGAATCAAAGTCTTAAACTCTTATAAGAGTAAAAGGTGCTGGACTGACCCACTATGAGAAAACTGCATGGATCAAGTCATAAGCTTATCTCATATATAACCATGTCACAATGCCCTTCGACCTGAGGTTATCATGGATTCTTACATGGAAGTTTTTAAACTTTGAATTAGTCAAAAGTCATCTTTGATAGGGAGATGATAAAGGCTATGATCAGGCTTGGTGGTTTTTCATGCAGAGGAATATGAATGGTCAAGATGGAATTTATCCCTCAGATTAGTAGAGAGATATTGCTAGGCTCCTTGATGAGTGAGTCTAAGAAATGTATGGCCATACTACGATAGAAAAGGGTTTCCATTTCTATTGTCAGGCTACTTAGGAATTGGGCAAGTAATGATCTGGAACAAGAGGATGACATCATCCATGCCTCATCCTTGACCGAAATATCATATGACAAAGGGACATGACATGGTTGTATGACAGGTTGCATCATGTTAACGATCCTCATATGAATTGGGTAGTCGTAATGTCTTGCTAGAGGTCGCTTGCGACTTGTGGGTTGGCATGGTTATTGGCGTACTACCAACTTCGTATGGGCCTACAGGATCACACACAAGAATGGCCCAATGTGAGACAATGTTTAATCTAAGGTGGATGATTTTATATTTATATATATAATATAAAATTCGTGAAAATAAAATTAATAATATTATATATATATATATATATGTGTGTGTGTGTGTGTGTGTATTTTTGAAATACATATTGATATATATATATATGATAATATTATTATGTTATGTTAGTTTTGAATTTAATTTTATTAGATAAATTAAATTTAATAACTAACATGATACAAATATAATATCTCAGATTTAATTTATAAGGATAAATTAAATCTATTGGCTCTTTATTCGGATTAAATGAATAGGTTAAATTAAAAATGTATGACATATTTAATTAAACTAAATTTATTTAATTTAGGGTTATTTAATTAACGATTAATTAATTTCAAAATTGAAAGAGGCAAGCTTCACCCAAAAGGGGGGTGAATTGGGTGATGCGATAAATTTTTCGTTTGATACGATAATATGATAGTAGTTGTAAATAGAGTAGAGTTGAGAGGATTAGTACACAGAGAGTTATACTGGTTCGGCCTAAAAACCAGGCCTACGTTTAGTCCTAAGAGATTAAGACCTACTGAGATTTTCACTATGCTTCCAAGATTCAATGGGCTCTCAGAATGCCATAAAACACAAATCGTCCTCGAATGGACTACAAGCAGAAATATTCTAACACTAAGAAATTTCTCTCCCCCTTATGACAACTCTTACATGCAAAATAAACAACCTATGACCTTTCTCACTTGCTTACATATACAAGTCTAATGAGTAGCAACATTCTCTCCTGCTTACACCACTATAAGTCTTACGAGCAGCAACGTTCTCTACTGCTTGTATCTTGTAAGTTTTTTGAGTGGAAAGTTTTACCAGGAATTCTCTCAACTGCTTCTCTCGTAAGTATATCTACCCTCTCAAGGTCCTAATACCTTGAGATCAAATAAAAATATAATTTGAAGTGTATATAGACTCTCTTACAAAGCAAGTATGATAAATACTGATGAACGATATGAATACAAAGAAAATATAAATAATAGAGACTCGTGAATTTGCTTATGTGAATTCTTGTGCTTCGTTGTTGTTGATGATCTCTGTAACTCTGTATTTATAGACATTCGATTTTGCCCATTTGAATAATATCATTGTGGAGCGGGGCATGTTACAGCGGAACAGCATGCATACATTTGAAATCTTTGAACGCGGTAGGTACGTGCTTGGATGGTCGTAATGATGCTGTCTGCCATTGTTTAACTTCCTCTGCGTCTATTTATTTCAAACATTCAAACTCCTGTATCACACTTATAATACATTCAAAATGATATTAAATAATAATAATAAGTGACAATAAGCTAAATAAATATCATTAAACCATATTTGGATTGAACGCTATAAGACTGGTGCATTTTGTCTTCTGGCAGAGTATCACTCGAACACTGAGGGGGCTCACTCGAGTGAACAAACATATTTTCTCCTTTTGCTTCAGTTTTAAACTTACACTTCCACATGATTTGAGAGAGTGCATTTTCTCACTTGCGAGTGATGTGGGTCCTCACTCGAGCACTACTCCTCCTTCTCGAGTGTCCTTGTAATTTACACTAAGAGTTGTGTCTCTGGATAACACTCGCATACCATTTTAGCAAGAGTGTGCTTTTGTACTCTCAGGTTATGTGGGCCCTCACTCGAGCATACATAATCCTACTCGAGTGAGAAGAATATTCTCCTATAATATACTCTTGTCATCAGCACTTGCATCAAAATTGAGAGAGTTAGATTTCTCACTCGTGAGTGCTGATGTATCACTTGGGCATATGAACTCTCACTCGGGCATACTAGTGCTTCTCTGTTCTTCATGACTCTAGACCAAACACTTGCAGTCCCTCACTCGCTAGTGCTCAAGTGCAAACCAGCTTCATGCTCGATTGTTTGTTATAATGCTCCAGTGCATCAGTAAGATTGACAGTAATTGCTCTCGGCCAAACACTTGTCCAACACTTGCATGTGCTCGAGTGAGAAAGAGCCTGATGCTCGAGTGCTATCTCTAGTGCTTGAGTACATCAGTAAGATTGACAGTAATTTGCTCTCAGGAAAACACTTTCTGTCCAACACTCACATCTGCTCGAGCAAAAGAGCTTTATGCTCGAGTACTAGCTCTGTTGCTCGAGTGCTTCAGTTAAATCTAATAGCAGACATTACAACACTTTGCCATATGCATTTGGTAACTTTGTAATCATTCTTTATACTTGTAAAACCATACTTTGCATACAATTACCTTTTGTTATCATCGAAACTTGGGATCTAACAAAAATTAATCAAGATTAATTTTAAAATTTGAATATAGACTTCATGGGTTTTAAAAATATGGTGGAGCAGAAAAATTCATGTACGGATGAGAATTTAGAGTCACGAGAAAAATCCTAGACACATTGGAAGTGTTAGGACGTAGTTCGTGTTGGAGTAACATTCGTATAGATATCGATAGAGGGAGTTGATCAACATGTTTGCTCCTGAAGATCAAAAACCAAGAATGCACAAAAAGACAGGCACAATTCTTCCTAACTCTGTTTAAACACCATTAATAGATCCTCGATTGGTATTGGCGAATTTTTTTTTAAAATTCTTCCATTATGCCAGCCAATTCCAACAATGGCATTAGAGCCAAGTCAATTGTGAGTTTAAATTGAGTTTAAGTTCTTATACATGTGCTATATATAGAATAATATGTGTTTATAAGAAAACATCCGAATATCTATCTAATATGGTTAATACAAAAAGGAATTGTTTCAAAATATTTGATCTTGAAATCATTTTTTTGATTTTCATTTTCAAAGGAATATGTTTTACGTCAATTATTCATTTTAGGACAATGCTGTATATATATGCAATTTGATGGAATTTTTTCAATTATACGTGATATATTTACATTTCAATTCCGCCGTTGGTGTCACAATTTCTACTTTGGATTAAATCCAAAATTGGAATTCATTATTGTTGGTTTTAAATTAGTTAAAGCTCACGGCTAGTGAAAATGATTCAGACCAAAAGTGTTCTGGGCCATTTTTTAAACTGGGCCTAAATCCTTTGAAGTATACTGAAATAAATATTTTAAAACTGGGCTAAAAATTTTTAAATATTTTTAAATTTTCAAATATTCCTTCTAAAAGGAATGTGTCCTTTTTCGAAAGCTCCAGGAGCGCTGCCCCCTGCACCCCCACAAGGTCGCTGCCCCCACCCACTAACCAGTTGGTGGGAGCTCCATGTCTTGTTAGTGCAAGCATTTCACCCAAGAGGGGGTGAATTGGATTATTACAGAAAAATTGTTTCATATATAAAAATTGACTAGGAATTTAAATCTGTTAAGAGCTAGGAGAAATATCTCCGAAGTATACACCAGGAGTTATACTGGTTCGGCCATAACCACTTTGACCTATGTCTAGTCCTCAGAGTTTCTCTGAGAGTTTTATTATATCTTCTAAGATTCAGTGGGTTTTTGACACCTCAATACATAGCAAATTCCTTTACCGGACACTCGCTCCCCCTTACACGTTGTAATCATTTCAACAACTCAAGATTCTAACCACTTAACTTGTCTCAATAACAAATATTGAGTTTGTAATGAAAATCTCTCTCACAGAGCAAATATATAATCACTGAAGTACAAAGAGTGAATGTAAGAAAAATAGAGCAATAAGAATATGATGATTGGTGTATGTTCGTGTGATCTTAGTTGTTGTGTTTGTTCTTAATTGAATGTTCCCATATTTATAGTTGAATTTGTAATAGCTATTAAAACCATTTCAACTTGTTTATTGGAGTTGCGCAGCTTTGTTCCACTATTCTTCAAATTTGAAAACTAGTCGTTTGCAGTAGGTGAGCGTTTCAAACATTGTGAATGATATATTTGACATTCCTCTCAAACCATGATCTCTTCATTGTTTCAATGCAAATACATTTAGGAAACTGATACAATGAAATATTAATCATATGGATAACAAATTAATGAACAATAGATTAAGATCATATTCTCTATATTGCATTACTCAAGCGGCTACTCGAGTGATCATGGTCCATTACTCGAGTGGCTACTCAAGTAGGCCATTGAAAAACTTGGTAGATAGTTAAGTCAAGGACTTTGACCTAATAACTAGAGTGGCTACTCAAGTGATTCAGAGGCATCACTCGAGTTTCTACTCAAGTGATCCTATCAAAATATTAGATGACACTTTATTGCCTCAAAACTTTCCTGGTCACTCGAGGGGTCCCTCGAGTAATCACTTGTCATTACTCGAGTGACAGTATTAAAAACTTGGCAGAAACTTCTCTAGATAATTATTGTACAAATTACTCGAGTGGTTACTCAAGTAAGGATAGTTCATCACTCAAGTGGTTACTTGAGTGATACTTTTAGAAATCTGCTAGTGAAGCTTTCTCCTATTTAGCAATTGTTTGTTCTTCTTCATCACTTGAGTAGCTAGTCGAGTGATAGCTTTCCCTGCTACCAAGTACTTAGTTGATTTATTCAAATCTCTTTTGTTTATAATCAAAACCTTCTATAGAATCAATCCATTCTTTGTCATTATCAAAACATGTAGATCTAACATTCTCCCCCTTTTTTATGATGACAAAACTTGGTGATTTTTGAACAAGATGTTTGAAAGCATGTGAGATTTTTCTTTAAGATAAAATTCTTGACCACTTTTCAAATATTATTTGAAGAGTATTACAAAAAGCTTCTTTTAATTCAAATGACTCAGAATTAATCTAAAAATACTTTTAAGTTCTAATCTATGTTTTTGAACCTTTTGTTTGAAATTATTTTGAAATCAACAACTTTAAGATTCCTATAACTCAGGTCCAAGTTCAGAAGTTGGTACTGACTCAGGCTTAGAAGTTAATACTAACTCGGGTGCAATAGTAGGCATAGATGGACCAAGAGTAGATAAGCCACATCAAGTCTAGCATGAAGTGATCTTAGGAGGTTACCTTAGGCTCGTTGTTATGTCAATATCTCCTCATGCCTCTTATCCATAATCTCTACAAGCTCTCCCATCTTGTTGGTCATGTGAGTGATAAGTTCCGCATTGGTGTTGCCTATATCTACATGAAATCCTTTCAGAATATTTTCCATAAATGTCTACAATGTGGTTCCACATAAAGAAGGAGGAGCAGTAGTAGAAGTAGAAGCAAAGGATTAAGTATCATCCAACCTACTGGATCCAGCCTCGATCTTTTTCTTCTTGGGGCTAGACTCAAGTGGCTTCTTCAAGGGAATGTCAATGTTCAATTTCATTATTTGATTTTGTCCCACTTGAGTTGGCCCCTCAATTGGTTCATGTTAGAAATTGTGCCCTAAGGGCCAATCATTGTACTTTGAACATTATTATTTTAATGAAATTTCTCCATTCTGTTATCATATTATTTGCATGTTAACTATGATAATTGTATCCTTGGATAATTCATAAATATTGTCCTAAAATGTCCTTGGTCGGTCATCTATGCGGGAGCAGAGATGAAACAAGACCAGTATGACTTTGATAAGATATGGAGATACGAATCAAAGTCTTAGGCACTTGTAAGAGTACAAGGTGATGGACCGACCCACTATGAGAAAGCTACATGGATCAAGTCATAAGCTTTTCTCATGTATAACCACGTCACAATGCCCTTAGACCTGAGGTCATCATGGATTCCTACATGAGAGTTGCTAAGCTTTGAACTAGTCAAAAGTCACTTTTGACCGAGTAATGATAAAGGCTACGATCGGGCTTGGTGGTTTTTCATGCAGAGGAATATGAATGATCAAGATGGAATTTGTCTCTCACATTAATAGAGAGATATTACTGGGCCCCTCGATGAGTGAGTCTGAGAAATGTATGGCCATACTTTGATGAAAGGAGTTTCTGTCTCTGTTATCAGGCTACTCAAGAATCAAGAAAGTAATAGTTTGGAACAAGAGGATGACATTATCCATGCCTTATCCTTGATCGATATATCGTGTGACAAAATGGCATGACATGGTTGTATGACAGGTTGAATCGTGATAACGATCCTCATATGAATTGGGTAGTCGTAATGTCTTGCTAGAGGCCGCTTGCGACTTTTGGGTTAGTATAGTTATTGGCCCACTGCCAACTTCATATGGGCCTACAGAGTCGCACACAAGAATGGCCCAACACGAGATAATGTTTAATTTAGGGTGGATGAATTTTATATTTATATATATAATATAAAATTCATTAATAATATTATATAGATATATATATTTTCAAAATATATATCTTATATATATGTGTGTGTGTATATATTATATGATATTATTATATTGTGTTAGTTTTAAATTTAATTTATTAAGATATATTAAATTTAATAACTAACATGATAGAGATATAGTATCTCAGATTTAATTTTTGAAGATAAATTAAATCTAATGCCTCTTTATTTGGATTAAATAAATAGGTTAAATTAAAATTGTTGGACAGATTTAATTTAAACTGAATTTGTAATTAGCTCATCAAGATAATTAATTGTTAATTAATTTCAAAATTAATGATGTTTAATTTTGAAAATAGCCCTCATAGGTTATAAACTTAATAGAGCAGATATATTCATATGCACATGATAATTGAGAGCCGCAAGTGAAACCCTAGGAGACAATAAAGGCGCTAGCACACAGTCTCGGTTGGAGAGCATTCGTGTGGATAGCAGTAGAGGGAGCGGACCTGATGTGTTGGCTCCTAGAGATCGTGAAAACTCTGAATCATCAAAAGGTATGAATCCTTCCAACTTAGTTTAAATGCCATTGATAGATCCTCGATTAGGATAGGTGAAAAGTTTTAAATTTCTTCCGCTGTGCCTACCGATCCTAACAGTTCATTCTTCTCCAAGTACCAAATTTTATTCTTTCTCACAAATAAAGATATAAGCTAAAGATATCTATTCGGGTAATAGGGATCCGAACTATGGGGAAGACAATCTAGATCAGAAGCGTTCTGGGCCTTTGTTGTTTTTGTTTTGAAAAATTGGATCCGAAATTTAAAAATTTAAAATTTTCAAATACTCCTTTTAAAAGGAATATGCCATTTTCAAGGAACTAGCGGGACCGCCATAACCACCTCTGCGTAGCGTAATATAATCTGATCACGACATTTATTACTTTTCATATTGTATGAATTATTGTTGTGGTTTATTATTTATCCTTGTTTGGGTATGGTGAACAACATGGCTTTAGAATTTTACAAATGTTGTAATATTTAAATACGGCCTGCATGCCGTGCCTTTCTCTAAATACTCTCGATGTACATTCTCTTCTCATCTTACTCCCCTCGAATGTTTAAACGAGGTTTCTCTCAATGTATTTCCTTTTATTTAGAGAAGTCTTCTCATTGGCTTGGGAGGATTTTAGGTTAGGTAAGCCATGTTGTGTCACGTTTAAATTATGCTTTTGATAAGATCATTGCATGATTACTTTTACGTTTATATGTATTTATCTGTATGAGATACGACTACGATTGCATCCATATAAACAAAACTAATTAATTAAGCCCTCTGAATCAAATCTTAAGTCATAATGCCGTCAATTAATGTATACCTATCAAAACCTAGATCGCTCAATTGTGGAAACCACCAAAGTGGATGCACTTGAGTTATCTTGATGAGACAAGCTTGAGTAATGGTGCTATTCATAATATTCATTATTGTTTTGACTTAATTGAGATTAACAAAATGGTTTTGAATCTCAAGGCATTAGATGGGGTTAAACATGCCAGATCATATGATGATTAAATCCCATAAAGATCTAAGAGTTACATGTGATGTAATTGGTAAATAGGTTACCTACCTAAATAACTTGAATTTAAGTGTCTTGCCAAAGCGAACTTAAGTTTAAGCCAAATATGGATCTTAGCCCACTAATTATTATATTGAGGGTTGTTAATTTAGTGGGAGATTACTAACTAACTTTGCATATTTTAATTGTACGATCATGTCGACTAGTAATACTCCTACACTATCATTGCAATCGGTCCTTGAAAAGGACAAACTCAATGGGACAAACTTTCCTAACTGGTTCAGGAACTTGAGAATTGTTCTCAAGCAGGAAAGAAAGGCTTATGTCCTAGATCAACCCATTCCTGAGGAGCCTGTAGCCAATGCTCCAAGAGCTCAGAGAGATGCTTACACAATGCATAAGGATGACTCTGTGGATGTAGGTTGCCTGATGCTTGCCACTATGGTTCCAGAGCTCCCAAGAGATCTGGAACTCATAGAGGCTCATGAGATGATTGTACATCTCAAGGAAATGTTCCAATAACAGGCAAGGCAAGAAAGGTATGAGACCACAAAGGCCTTACATTCCTATAAAATGGCTGAAGGTGCATCAGTTAATACTCATGTGTTAAAGATGAAAGGCTATATTAATCACCTTGAGAGGCTTGGATTTCCCATGAGCAAGGAGTTAGCTACGGATTTGATCCTCAACTCACTCCCGGAGAGTTATGACCAGTTTGTTATGAACTACAACATGAACAACATGGAGAAATCAATTTCTGAGCTGCATGGGTTGCTCAAAATTGCTAAGCAAAGCATTAAGAAAAAGCCTAGCACAGTTTTGATGGTTCAGAAAGGAAAGGGTATGAAAAAGAAAGGGAAGGGCAAATGAAAGGGTAATGGCTCAGGTGGTAAGACCAAAGAGTCAAACAAGCCTGAAACCAAGCTTGTACCCAAGAAGGCAAAGCCTCTAAAGGAAGGAGTCTGCTACTTCTGCAATGAACCCGGTCATTGGAAGAGGAATTGTAAACACTACCTGGAAGATCTGAAAAAGAACAAGAAGGATAGTGAGGCTATCGCTTCAGGTAATTATGTTATAGACATTCATTTTTCTACTTCCTTTATATGGGTATTAGATACTGTATGTGGTTCTCACATTTGTACAAATTTGCAGGGTCTAAACTCTAAAGGATAGTAGAAAGCTAATGGGAATATCTATAACGTAACTACTAAGAGGATAAAATCAAACGATTTGAATCCGACCTATCTATGGCATTGTCTTCTAGGCCACATAAATGAGAAACACATTTCTAAACTCCATCAAGATGGATTTCTAGACTCATTTGATTTTGAATCATATGATACATGCAAATCTTGCTTATTAGGAAAGATGACTAAGGCACCTTTTACTGGGCACAGTGAGAGGGCTACTGAATTATTGGGCCTCATACATACAAATGTATGTGGACCATTAAATATACCTGCCAGAGGAGGTTATGTCTACTTCATTACATTTATAGATGACTTTAGTAGATATGGCTATATCTATCTAACGAAACATAAATCTGAATCTTTTGAAATGTTCTAAATATTCCAAAATGAAGTACAAAACCAACTTGGTAAAACAATTAAAGCACTTCAATCTGATTGAGGTGGTGAATATTTGAGCCAAGAATTCATTGACCATCTTAGGAGTTGTGGGATTATCTCACAATTGACTCCTCCAGGAACACCACAATGGAATGGCATTTCTAAACGGAGGAATCGAACACTATTAGATATGGTTTGATCTATGATGAGTCAAACAGATCTTCCACCGTCCTTTTGGGGACATGCCTTAGAGACAGCTGTGTTCACACTAAATTGTGTTCCATCTAAGGCAATTAAAAAGACACCATATGAGATATGGACTGGAAAGAAACCAAGTTTATCTTTTCTCAACATCTAGGGATGTGAGGTATATGTTAAGCAACAAGCCTTTGATAAATTAGCACCTAGATCAATAAAGTGCCTTTTCGTGGGGTATCCTAAAGAAACGAAAGGATATTATGTCTACAATCCCACCTATAATAAAGTATTTGTTATTTGAAATAGCAAGTTTCTAGAAAGAGAGTTTGTCTCTAAAACAACCAGTGGGAGCGACGTGCATCTCGAAGGAATTTGAGAGCCACAAGATGGTACAGAACCACAGATGGAAATTAGAGAAGACTCATAACAAGTTACTGAGCCTCCTCAAGTAACACAAGGTCCACGAAGATCTGATAGGACACAGCATCAACCTCAGAGATATGGATTTCTGATTACTGAAGGCTATGATGTGATGCTCATTGAGCAAAATGAGCCCACCACCTATCGAGAAGCCACAGTGGGACCAAACTCTGAGAAATGGCTAAATGCAATCTATGTACGACAATCAGGTATGGACCTTAGTCAATCCACCTGAAGGTGTAAAAACTATTGAAGCAAACATCTCGGAGCTGGAATCATCGTTTTGATGAAGTAGTCAAAGAGTTTGGATTCATTCAAAACATCGATGAACCTTGTGTTTACAAGAAGGTCAGTGGGAGCATAGTTGTATTTCTAGTGCTTTATGTAGATGACATCCTACTCATTGGGAATGATATTCCTACCTTGCAGAGTGTCAAGTCTTGGTTAGGAAAGTCCTTTTCAATAAAAGACTTAGGTAAAGCCACCTATATCCTAGGAATTAGGATCTATAGGGATAGATCCAAAAGACTTATAGGCCTAAGTCAGAGCACATACACAGACAAGATACTGCATAGGTTCAGTATGCAGGATTCAAAAAGGGGTTACATGCCCATATCTCATGGCATCCATCTTAATAAGGATCTATGTCCTAGTACACCTGATCAGCGAGATTGCATGAGTAAGGTTCCATATGCCTCGGCCATTTGATCCATCATGTATGCAATATTATGTACTCGACTGGATGTCTCATTTGCCTTAAGTATGACCAGCAGATACCAACAAGATCCTGGTGAGGGTCATTGGACTGCCGTTAAGAATATCCTAAAGTACTTAAGAAGGACTAAGGACTTATTTTTTGACTATGGTGGATTGGATTATGAGCTCTGCGTAACCGGTTACACAGATGCAAGTTTCCAAACTGACCAAGACGACCTTAAATCGCAATCTCGATATGTATTCCTCCTGAATGGTGGAGCAGTAAGCTGGAAGGGCTCCAAGCAGAGCACTATAGTAGATTCTGTAACAGAAGCTGAGTATATGCTGCATTAGATGCAGCTAAAGAAGCAGTTTGGATCAGAAAGTTCATTACTAAACTAGGGATGGTGCCTACCATCTCAAATCCAATAGATTTGATCTGTGACAATAGCGGTGCTATTGCACAGGCTAAGGAGCCTTGGTCACATCAAAGGACCAAGCATATACTCAGGTGATTTCATCTTATTAGAGAAATCAATGATAGAGGTGATATAAAGATATGCAAAGTAGCAAGAAAAGATAATGTTGCTGATCCTCTTACTAAGCCACTTGCACAGTCAATGCATGAGTTTCATGTTAGGGCAATGGGAATTAGGCAAATTAATGATTGCACCTAGGGCAAGTGGGAGGATGTTGGAAAATGAGCCCTAAGGGCCAATCATTGTATTTTGAACATTATTATTTTAATGAAATTTCTCCATTCTGTTATCATATTATTTGCATGTTAACTGTGATAATTGTATCATTGGATAATTCATAAAGATTGTCCTAAAATGTTCCTGGTCGGTCATCTATGCGGGAGCAGAGATGAAACAAGACCAGTATGAATTTGATAAGATATGGAGATACGAATCAAAGTCTTAGGCACTTGTAAGAGTACAAGGTGCTGGACCGACCCACTATGAGAAAGCTACATGGATCAAGTCATAAGCTTTTCTCATGTATAACCACGTCACAATGCCCTTAGACCTGAGGTCATCATGGATTCCTACATGAGAGTTGCTAATCTTTGAACTAGTCAAAAGTCACTTTTGACCAGGTGATGATAAAGTCTACGATCGAGCTTAGTGGTTTTTCATGCAGAGGAATATCAATGATCAAGATGGAATTTGTCCCTCACATTAGTAGAGAGATATTACTAGGCCCCTCGATGAGTGAGTCTAAGAAATGTATGGCCATACTTTGATGAAAGGAGTTTCTGTCTCTGTTATCAGGCTACTCAAGAATCGAGAAAGTAATGGTCAGGAACAAGAGGATGACATTATACATGCCTTATCCTTGATGGATATATCATGTGACAAAAGGGACGTGACATGGTTGTATGACAGGTTGAATCGTGATAATGATCCTCAAATGAATTGGGTAGTCGTAATGTCTTACTAGAGGCCGCTTGCGACTTTTGGGTTAGTATAGTTATTGGCCCACTGTCAACTTCATATGGGCCTACAGGGTCGCACACAAGAATGGCCCAACACAAGATAATGTTTAATTTAGGGTGGATGAATTTTATATTTATATATATATATATATAATATAAAATTCATTAATAATATTATATAGATATATATATTTTTGAAATATATATCTTATATATTTATATATATGTATATATTATATGATATTATTATATTGTGTTAGTTTTAAATTTAATTTATTAAGATATATTAAATTTAATAACTAACATGATAGAGATATAGTATCTCAGATTTAATTTTTGAAGATAAATTAAATCTAATGCCTCTTTATTTGGATTAAATAAATAGGTTAAATTAAAACTGTTGGACAGATTTAATTTAAACTGAATTTATTTAATTAGCTCATCAAGATAATTAATTGTTAATTAATTTCAAAATTAATGATGTTTAATTTTGAAATTTGAATATAGCCCTCATAGGTTATAAACTTGATAGAGCAGATATATTCATATGCACATGATAATTAAGAGCCGCAAGTGAAACCTTAGGAGACATTAGAGGCACTAGCACACAGTCTCGGTTGGAGAGCATTCGTGTAGATACCAGTAGAGGGAGCAGACCTGACGTGTTGGCTCCTAGAGATCGTGAAAACTCTGAATCATCAAAAGGTATGAATCCTTCCAACTTGGTTTAAACGCCATTGATAGATCCTCGATTAGGATCGGTGAAAAATTTTAAATTTCTTCCGCTGTGCCTACCGATCCTAACAGTTCATTCTTCTCCAAGTACCAAATTTTATTCTTTCTCACAAATAAAGATATAAGCTGAGGATAAGGTATTAGAGTGGTTATTTTTCCTTCAAACCTATATCTCTTAATCTCTTACCCAAGTCCTTTTTCTCCTAGCGAAGAATGGAGGCAAATTTTCTAAAATCCTTTTCATTGAAATGAGTGAAAGTGTTGGATTTATTTACGATGGCTCCAAAATAGACATACCATAGAACTCGATGAAGATCACACTTATCACTCGAGTTAAAACTAAGGGGTCGCACTATCTCACCGAGCCTTAGAATTAAAAATAGCTGGCTTAAGTCAAGGGTAGGATAAATATCTCCAGGGGGTCCTCTATCCCTAACCAAGCGTTTATTTTGGAGGGTGAAATTAGGATTTCTTTTCCCCTAACCTAGACCATTTCTTCTTTAAGAGAATCTCTAAGGGCATCATTGACAGGTTCTAGATTGCAATAGAATTGCCTAACTATTTTAATGCAAAAAGGAAGTTTAACTGATGACAGGGCATATAAAACTTTAGATAAGGATTAAGGTCGAATTTCAATACCTCTTAAAGAAGCTTGCAATCAATGAAGTGCATCTTGCACACTTTTCTCCTTGAAAAGTGATCTATGAATTTCTATGACTCCTCAATCTTCTTTATATTGAACTCTTTTGGAGGAAATGTGATTTCTTCTTCCCTCTCTTCTAGTTCCTTTGAAGATTGACCTTGCTTCCCAACTTGAGACTTGGAAGCTCATCTAGTATACTTGCCATGACTTGAGCAAGTTTTATGTCATACTTGGCTCCTTTAGAAGGTTTCCTAGACTAAACAGAAGTGTCAGACAAATCTAACAAAGGAGGAGATGGTGCTTTATTTCCCTTAACTCTGCTAGAAGAAATGGCCTGCTTTGTTTAAGCCCTTGTGGTAATGGGTTCTTTGATCACAACTCCTTTTACTTTGGGTTTGGTTTGAGGCTTTAGTTTAGCTTTAAGTTTGGGAGATAACTTTTGTTTCTTGGTTGGAGGAGATGAAGGAGACTCATAGGGTTGTTGAGATTTAGAAGACTCCAAAGGAGTGTTAGGATTAGGAGATTTGATTCTAACCATAGTGATTAAGAGAAGAAGTGAATTTATGGGAAAAGAGTGCCGACAATGGTGAGTTTAGGCCAATAGATTTTGAGAAATCTGAGAGTTTTCTGAAGGCACAAATCAATGGGTTTTGATGAATATGAGGTTAGAAAGTGTTTTTGAAAAATTTTTAGAAGAGCACTAGAGAATCACACAGAGATTTTGAGAAAAAAGACTAAGTTGCAATAGATAAAGCCTTAGCGCCTGACATCTCTCAAGGGGCTACTCGAGTGATCTTGAGGCATCACTCGAGTAGCTACTCGAGTGATCATACCAAAAATTCAAAAATAAAGAAAATTAAAATGTGTACCTTGCATGAGTAATATTGTAATTACCCATTTATATTCCTTTAGTGATTTGATGATACTTTAAGGCATATTTAAGTTGAAACAAGGTTGATTTGTGATCTACAATCATGATTACTCAAGGGCTTACTCGAGTAACCCTAAGACATTACTCAAGTGATTATTCTTTTCACTATTTGACTGTTCATTTTCAACCCTTAGGGGTTTCCCTTTGAATTCATGCTTCACTGCCTTATTTTCAAGGTCTTCACTCGAGTGAAGCTTATCATCACTTCTAGTTATCACTTGGGTAATGTAGGTTACGTGAAGTTGTCCCTTAAGTGATATAGTACTCTGTTAACCTCTGCTTTTCATACCCTAAAATAGAATTTCAAATTCCTACACAACAAATTACTAGAAACTCTAATACTTAAGTTAGTAATCACCAAAAGATCACTAAATAACATCATCTAACATTTTGTAAATACTAGATAACTTAAGTTCATTGTGATTTACCATTCCTAATTCTATTCTAATGAATAAGAATTTATCTTTACAAGGGGTTTTGTAAAAATTTTAGTTAGTTGAAGATGAGTTGGAATGAATATCACTTTAACATCTTTCTTTTGAACATGATATCTGATAAGGTGATGTCTAACATTGATATGCTTAGTTCTTGAATGTTGAACTGGATTCTTTACCAAGCTTATCGTATTAGTGTTGTCACAATTGATAGGTATCTCCTTCGAGAATATACTAAGGTCTTGTAGTGTTGTTTCAGCCATAACACTTGTGCAAAACAACTTGACGTTGCAACATACTCAACTTCTATTGACGAGAGTGATACTGTGTTTTGTTTCTTGCTAAACCAAGATACAAGTGAGCCTCCTAGATACTAGCATTGCCTACTAGTACTCTTTCGATCAGTTTGGTATCCTCTATGATTAGAGTCTAAGTGTGAAACAAGATATTCATTTCTTCCTTAGGATACCAGAGACCTAATTCTATTGTGTCGGCAATATATCTAAAGATATGTTTAACAGTTTTAGCATGTGACTCCTTTGGTGCTGATTGATATCTTGCATACATGCCAACATTGAATTAGATAATAGGTCTGCTTACTGTGAGATAGAGTAATGATCCAATCATTCCTCTATATTTTATGATGTCATAATCTTTACCCTTGACATCGGCATCAATGTAGACTATGATGAATTTTGAAAAAGGATTGAAAATTTCATTAATAACCTTTTGAAATTATGAGGGTGCGTTTTTCAAATCGAAAGGCATAACATTCCATTCATATTGCCCAAATGGGACTGTGAATGCAGTCTTATACCTATCTTTTTTTGAAATTTGGATTTTCCAAAAACTATATTTCATATCAAATTTTGAAAATATTTTGGCCTGATGAAGGCAATTTAGGAGATCTTTTTTATTAGGTATTGGATACCTAATCCATTGAAGGCTTGGTTTAGGGGCTTGTAATTAATTACAAGTCTCAAAGTTCCTCATTCAAGTTCAGCATTCTTATTGACATAGAAAGCTGCACAAGACCAAGGACTTTGGCTCTTACGAATTAAACCTGTAGCAAGTAAACCCATTATTTCTTTTTGACAATGTTCCAAGAGTTCTTGGTTCATTAAAATCCTTTTCATAAGGCAAATCAATTATATGTCTTTTTCTTTCCCAAAAAGCATTTGGAAAATCAGAATAAATTGTGTCTGAAATATTTTTCAAAACATTTTGAATTTTCTATTTTAGAAAAGGTTTCTCCAATTGAATTTCAATTGCTTTGTAAGAAACTTCCTCTTTTAGAAAATTAATTTGATTTTCCTTATACTCAATTTGATTGATAAACTTTGTATAAGGTAGATTAGCAAATTTGAAGAAAATCCTTTTACCCAAAGCATCAGTTTTAATGCCTTCATCAATTGTTAAAAAAGGTTTTAATTTGCTGATGAAAGGAGCACCAAGAATTATATCTTGAGATAAAACTTTTGCTAGAATAAAAAGATTTTTAATTTCAATACCATTGTTTTCAACTATTGCATTTGAAAGTTTATAGCCTAAATCCAGTGGTGATTTATTTGGTCCACAAAGATTTTCTGTGTTTTTTCAAAAACTTTTGTTGGTATTAGACCTTCTCTGATACAGCTTAGAGCTGCACCAGTATCAAATAATGCTATTGTTTCTAATACGAAGGTATTAGCAACAATAATTTTTATTGGCACATGCCATTGTTGGATTGAAATTCTTGATATAAGATTTAGGAAATTCTCAGAAGTTTTTCATTATTGGTTGATGGATTGTTAACTTCCTCACCTTTCTTTTCTTTATCAAGATTTTCTTCCTGAATTTGATTTAAAATAAGAGAATGGAAATCTTGAGTATTTTTCAGGTTCCTTATCTCTTCTTTTAAATTGTTTATTTCAAGGTCAGAAATTTTAACAGGTTTTGGATTGGTCTGAAATTTTTTGATTATCTCAGAGAAATCATATTTTGTTTGCAAATTCTTTTGCAAATATTTTTTGTTTGGTTTTGAAGAAGAAGAAGCTGTGCTTTCTCTTAGTTTATTGAAAAACTTAACCTTTTCTTCATTAGTTGGAAGAGAGTTAATGATTTCAAAAACCAAATATTCTTCAATAACATTTATTTGTAAATTTTCTATCTTGGAATCAGTTAACACCGATTCCTTGATTGGATCATCAAGTACATGATTCCCTAGACTCTCAGCAAACTTGTCAAGACAATTTATTTAGAAATCATCTTCTTCTGATGAAGATAAAATCTTATCAAACTGAAGTTCATTAACTTCTTCAGAGGATGATACTTCACATTCTTCTTCAGAAGAGGTCTCACGCATGTCAGAATTTCTGACATGACTTTAGGCATCCCAAATCCCATTTGGGAGGTCTAAAGTCCCTACTTTAGGCGTCCCAAATCCAAATTTGGGACGTCTAAGGGTTTTCCTATGTACACATAATTACGAAAATGCCACCGCCTTCCTTTTTAACCACTCAATTTTAAAATTGAGACGTCTATTGGGGTGGTTATATCATAATTCTGTAGTAGTGTCACTATCTTCATGAATGGCGTGGGGGTACTCTAAAGTAATCCCTTATGCCTACCCTCCTCCAACTCCCCTGACATAGCCGGGATACTCGTGTTTTCCTGTAGCGTTGGTTAGGATATCATTCCTTCCATCCAACCTAAATGATCCTTATCTCGTTTTCTTTAAAGCTTCTCCTGTAAGACATAGATGACAAACATAAGTAATGAAATTTGTTTACTAAATAATTAATAACAATAACAATACTTACAAATTTTTCACCAACTAAACGAAATTGTTCACTCATATAAGACCCGCTCCTCTTTTGGTAAGCGAACTTCCACATTTCTTTATGACATATTAGAGATGGAGAAGAAAGAAGAACAGAAGGATCGAATTGAGGTACTTTTTCCAATCTCTTCTGTTTGGCAGCCAACAAGTCTTTTTAAACCTTCACATAACCCCCACGAGACATTGTATGGGGGCAACCATTCTTTCTACCAATCTCTTGTGCTTTTTGCCTTTTTGCCTGTGAATAAGAAATCAAAACTAAGGTTGTAATCAATAAAGACAATTCATAAGTAAATAAAATGAAAAATAAGTCAACTCCAAAAGCTTTTGGAGTAGTCAAAAACCGTCTAAATTCTTGCCAAGTGTGTTCATCAATATAAGAATACTTGTTGCACGGATTAGGAGGAGGCTCACCATCTTTCACCTAGATATGAACATAATTGTTGGCTAGACTTATCTTAAACTTCCTCCAATGTTCATCACAATATGTCATTGTCTTCTTATACAAGATGTCGCTCTGAGGAACGTCGTAAGTGAGCTATAATGCATGCATTGGATAGTTAGTGACAAATTTGATAATTCAACCATACAAATTTGATAGTTGGTGAGGGTAATCATTTTATACCTAGATAGTTTCCCAAATATGTTGCTTTACATGTTCATCCACATTTATCCACTTCTCTATTAAGATGCTAGGCTTGTTGTGTGCTAGGAGACCAACAAAACTCCTATACCGGCTTGTATTAGGCCCGATTAGTTTCCAATATCTATCAAACTCAATCAAAATATTTTCCCCGATATTCCAATTAAGGGGAATGTCTCTTAATTGGGTGCCTCGTCTACCCCTTCTTCCTATGGATTGGTTATAGGGCTCACTTTATTCTGGCTTGGAGCATTACTAAGCTCACTCTGATTAACACTAGTTTGTGGCTCTGGAGTATCCTCACTAGGATGCCTCATTATCCTCACTTGAAATTGAATGAGCTAATTTATATTACTCTATAGTCATGACACTTTAAATTTCAACCTCCAATTTTCATTTCAAGCACTATATTAACATTCTAGACTTTGTTATATCCTTGTTGGCACTTAAGTATCAAACATAGAATCAAAATACCTAATTCTAAATAAATTTCCAACTTTTTATAATTCTTTCAATTACTCCAAACAATTCCTCTTTAAAATCTAGAATTTTCAAGCAACTGCATATAATTTAATTGTCTCTAACTTTGCTCTTGCAACTTTCATTTTAACTTAGTTGGAATATGGTGTAGTTAATATAGAGACAGGTGTTGTTATTGGACCTTAAACTAGTTAATTTCACACTTTTTGCTAGCCGTGTCTTGGATTTTCATATAGAAAGTTGTCAAAAAAAGAAAGTCATGTCGTTAATGTAGAATAAAGTGTTGTTAATATAGATACGGATGTTGTTATTTTAACTCAAACTGCTTAATTTCAAACTTTTTGCTGGGCGTGTCTTGGATTGTCAAATAGAAAGTTGTCAAACAAAAATGTCCCGTCATTAATGTAGAATATGGTGTTGTTAATATAGAGATAGGTGTTGTTATTGGCCCTCCAACTTGTTAATTTCACACTTTTCTTTGGGCATGTCATGGATTATCATATAGTAAGTTGTTAAACAAGAAAGTCATGTCGTTAATATAGAATATGGTGTTGTTAATATAGAGATATGTGTTGTTAATAGCCCTCCAACTTGTTAATTTCACACATTTCACTGTGCATGTCTTGGATTGTCAAATTGGAAGTTGTCAAACAAGAAAATCATATCGTTAATGTAGAATATGATATTGTTAATGTAAAGAGATCCATTGTTATTGGCCTTCCCTAAGTTGTTAATTTCATACTTTTCCCTACGAAGTTTTTAATCAAGAAATTCAAGTCATTAATATTAAAGATGGTGTTGTTAATACATAAAGAGTTGTTGTTATGACCTCCCCCAACTTCTTAATATCACGTTTTTCCTTACGAAGTTGTTAAAGAAAAAATTCAAGTTATTAATGTAGAAGATGGTGTTGTTACTATAGAGGGGGTTGTTGTTATTGGCATCCCCTGTAACCCCCTTTATAATTAAGATTCGAAATACATATTTTAAAATGAAATAGAGACCAATAATAATCAAACTCATTTACAATCCCTTCCTTACGGAAGGGTTGTCACAAATATTTTTAAAATTTTTGCCTTACCCTGGTCTAAAATTCCACAACTCGAATATAATTGCCCTGTGCAGTTACATCTCATTTACATATCAGAGTGTACAAAAAAATCCCGACAACCCTCGACTTTCATACATAAACTAAAGGTTTATAAATTCCTATTAGGGGATTACACCACTATCTCCAAAACAACATTTATAAGATATACAGTGATCTCCCAACAAAACATTATAACCAACACCAAAATATAAATCTCCTTAAGGAGCCCTATCAGCCCTTGGTCGTCTCCTTTCCCTTGGAGCCACTTACCCTATCTAAAGGTTAATCAATAGAAAGAATGAGATTCAAAAGAATTCCAGTAGTAACAAATCACTCATACCACATGTAATCACAAAGCATGCAAGATAATAATCAAGCAGCATCACAGCATAAAGCACAGCATGCAGGCTGCCACATATACACATAATCACATAATCTCATCCCCCATATTCCACCACCCCGAAGGCACGGTCCTCCCATCGTCAACACCGATGGGCCGCGGGTGAAGGTTTCACAAATAGCCATTCGGCTTTCACATATAGCCTTACGGCTTTCACAGAGTCTCATCCCCTAGATTCCACCCCCTGAAGGTACAATCCTCCCACCATCAACACCGATGGGCCGCAGGTGATAGACTCATAAACAATGATCAAACAAACATACCATGTATCACATATAGTATAAGGGAAAAGAATCACTACCTTATTCTTTCCGATTGTGCTCTAGCGAAGGTGAATTACGAACAGACAAATATCGAATCCTATAATTCCAAATGCAGCATTTAGACACTTCTATAGTATTTCTTGGGGTTATATGAGTCTATAATGAAAATTTACAAAAATGCCCCCGGGGACCGACCCGGGCCCGCCATACCCAGTCCGGTTGCACTTTTCCCGAAATTCTAATATGGGCTATCCTAACATATTTCCACCCAAGGAATCCATTTTCAGACTTAGAATTATCAAATTCAATGTCAAATTACAAATTTACCCTTGGCCGCCCTACTTTAAGGGTTTCAAGGGTGTTTTCGTAATTATGCTTTTCGGCCTTTTCTGAAAAAGTAACCAACTGTAACCCCACCTAATTTTTGCTCCTGAACTCAATGGAACCATCAAATAATTGAAAATCCAACTCTAACCCCTCCAAACTAGCCTTGGCCGAAATTCTCAGGTCCCCGAGAAAAATTGGGGTTTTTCGGTTTCGGCTTCGCAAACGTGTTTCTTTCTACTCCTAATCACTTTATTAACCATTACATTAGGTTACAACTAACATTAAGACCCAATTTGGGCAGCATAACCCCTAGGCCATATCATTACCAAACTTTAAAACCAATGTCAATCTGGCGAAATTTCACCGATTAAATTGCCCACAGTAGCCAGAATGAGCAATATACGAAAGTTTGGAAGTTACCTCAAGCTCCCACTAGCTTTTTCTCAAGTTGGCTAAAAAACCTAGCCTTAGAACACCCAAATTTGTGCTCTACAACCCTTGAAGAACATAGAAGAATAGCTTAGGAGCGGAGTTATAAGTGTTAGGTAAGGATTTACCGAAGAAATCGACTTACCGTACAAATTCTCTTCTCCTTCTCTCTCTAGAATTTCTCACACCTTCTCTCTCTTGTTGCACCTGAATGGCACGGTTTTGGGCTGATGGAGGAGGTGGATGATGATTTAATATGATATAATATTATTTTCTAATTATTTACTAAATTTCCATCAATTTCGGATTTTTACAAAATTCTGGCAGATTTCTGCCCAAACTTTGAAAAATCATAACTAATTCTAGAAATATCAAAATGGGGTGATCCCAAAGCCAATGGAAATCTATTTAAGTCCTATTTATTGGAAAAATATGGATCACTGCAGCTCATAACGTCAAAAATACAGAATTGTACAAAAGTCCATACTGCTCCAAAACAGATTCTAGTTTCCATCCCAAAATTTGGAAAATCATAACTCTTAGCTCACAAATTGAAATGACTAAAATTATATGTCCATTTCGAAGCTTGGCATGTGAAATTTAAGACTGAAAAATTTCAGAATTTTTAGACACTACTTACCTATTTAAAACATCCATACAAATTGACTGCCCTGTACAGAGTTTCAATGAACAGAATTTCCAACTTTTACACAATTGTTCCCAATGGTTCCAATTTCACAATAAACACTCTCCCCACACAAATTTTCACAAGAAAGCCATTAGAATCATTAAAACAACCAAATTCCCATCACACATTCTCCAAAAGTATTTATTCAACAATAATTACATACACTTTTGAAGTCATTAGCCCTTAATCGCTTTTTGGGATATTACATCCCCCAACTTGTTAATTTCACACTTTTCTCTATGAAGTTGTTAAAAAAGTCAAGTTGTTGAAGTAGAAGATAGTGCTGTTAATATAGAGAAAGCTGTTGTTATTGGCCTCCCCCAAGTTGTTAATTTCATACTTTTCCCTACACTTGTGAATGTCTAAAGTAAAATAAGAAACATGCGCCACCTACATGAATATTAAACTGCCGCTAACTGTAACACCATATTTTACAAATAGTTGAATGAGTTTCAAACATATAATGAATTCAAACATGAGACAGAGTTATTTTATAAACTGTAAAGGTTCTAACTTAAATACTGGGTTCAAACCTACACTTAAGTGGCTTTTCAAAAACTTTTTAATTTACTTAACGTGTGGTCTCAATCTGGTTTGCAGATTCATTATAACTTACCATTTCTTAATCCTTTTATTTTAAATCAGAGCGTTCTTCTGGCAAAAGCCCGCATATTAGTGATTAACCTATAGGCGTTGAGTGTTTAGTCACCTCGATCTAACTTACTTAGCGCATTCAAATTACAGCATGTGCATTGATATACTAATCTATAACTTACAGCTATCGCGGTTAGTATTATTGCTAATTCTACTGCTACAGATATTCCTACTTAGTTACATTTACAATTTATACAGTTATCCAAAATGAAAGATAACCAAAGGATTTTGACAATACGACATGCACTTCACCTATCCATGGCTGCCTTCTTGCTCTTGGAGGTACTCACCTTTACTATAGAGTATTGGTTAGAAAGAGTGAGATTTAAAAGAATCCCAGTAGTAGCACAAACCACTCATATGATATGCAATATACTAAGTATGTAAAGAAAATCATCAAACAAAACACTTACAGTTAAACAAAGGGCCTAACCGGTCCCTTATCATAGAACCACAGCTCTTGGTGACATGAAATGGCAGCCCAAGGCCTCTGACCCATACAAGATATGCAGTCTAGGGTAACCCCCTATGGTGCAGCCTAAGTTAACTCCTTATGCAACTTGTACTTACAGGTCTTACTCCCTAGGGACTAACTGTCCCACACATAAGCAGATGATAGGGAAATCATACAAAGCAACACATATGATATAAGGGATAAGTACTACCTAGTAGCCTTTCCAAGTCTGGTTCTTGTTCCCAGTCTCTTGGGCTTCTCAGACAAATGTCAAATCCTATAAGTTAGAATTCACAGACAATGAATTATTACTTGTCCCAATTCTTGATATCTCATAACACTTATGTTAGTTATCTTTAAGTATAGTACATTATATAACATAGTTAGTCAATGGGTCAACACTAGCTTTATGTGCTTGATTCTACCCTTGGAAGTTAACTTTATTACCAATTGCTCTAAATAGTTCATTTTTGCCTAATAGCCTATTCTGCCATAATTTTCAACAAACTTTGAAAATTCATATCTTTTTCTAGGAATGTCTAATTGTAGTGGTTCAAAGTTCTATGTGACACTTATTAAATCTATTTTAAAGAAAAAATATATCCCTCGGCTAGTTACACACAAAGAATTCCAAAACCATAAATCAATTCACACTGCCACAACATTCATTCCAGTTTCAATACTTAAGTTTAATAAATCATAACTCTATTTATACAAATCCAAATGGTACAAATGATATTCCAAAGACATGCTACATTCCAACTGTCTCACAAGAAACTTAAACTAGCAGCTTTGTGTTAAATTCTAGTTTTTAGAATTTCATTCCAATCACCCAGAATTTATAGTCAAAGGCAATTCCTACACAGTTTTACATGTAGAATCTATTAGTGAACTTAAATTTTTCAAATTATCACCCCTTCTACATACCTTGTTTTGATCGAAAATGGCAACACAATCCAACAATCACCAAGTTTCCAATTTAATCACCAAACAAGTTTCGTATGTTCTTTAAACATCATATGACATCATGTATATAATCAAAACAACATGGAACCCTAAATTGACATATCAACTAAATTTTAGGGAAGCCAAAAAAATTCCATAATACCCAACCAATCACAAAATATATAGTTTAAACTAAAGCTCTAACTCACCTCTATCACTTTCCCAAGCTAGTTCTTTGATTCTCCAACTTTGGCTCCTCTTTGACAATCCAAAAAACCTCCTCTTGAAAAACAAAAGCCATAGAATTTAGAGAGGAGAACAATGTTAAAGAAGAGACTTTGAGATCGAGAGGTGATCATCAAGGTGAAAATCAAGCTAGAAAGCTCACCTTTCCTCTTGAACTTCAAGTTTGCTCTTTCTCTTTCCTTTTCCTTTTTCTCTTCTTTTCTCTCTCTTTCTTTTGTTTGGCTAAATTTTTAAGAGTGGAAGAGAGAGTGTATGGTTTAATATTCATTTATTGGCTTCGTGAAATTGCTTGGCTAAAATTTGCCTATAGGAACAAGAAAAATCCATGTGCCATAATTGTGTTGCTTCTTGTAAAGTGACTTGGTTAATTAACCAAGTGTAGGTTGTCTTAGTTGAGTTAAGCTTTCTGTTTTCTTGTCTCAATTTAACTTGGCCAAAAATCACAATGAGAGAGGAAGGGAATTTCTTGACCAATTCCTTCTTGAAATGCTATGTTTGTGGTTAAACTTTCAACTTGATCAAAATAAAGACCATTTAACGTTTCCTTCTTCTTTTCTCTTCTTGCTTTTTTTAGCTTAGGCAAAGGATGTAAGATTGCTTCAATTACATGTTCTCTTTCTCTTTTCCTTGGGGCTTGACCAAAATTGAAAAAGCAAAAAAGGAGAAAATGTGTTTACCATTTGACCTCATATGTGTGTGATCACATTTGACCTTGGTCTTCTTGAGAAAGGTTGACACTTTGACCAATTTTCCTCTTCCCTTTTTGCCCTCACTTAACCCAATTTTAACCCTTATGGAAAGGGAGTTAAATTGTTTTTTTGAACTCATGATTACACTTGCTTTTCATGAGCCAATCCTAGCCCATCATTTTGTCTTCCAATTTTAACCTCAATATCAAGTGGCAATTGTCTCTTTTGCCCTTAATCATGGTAATATTAATTGTTTTTCCATTAGCTCTTTTATTTCCCCTTAGTCACTCTTGCTAGATGCCATTTCCTCTTCTTTTTAAGTTCAATTTAGGCTCTACATCATTTCTAGCTTTTGGTAAAGGCATTAGGTACTTTCCTTTAGTCAATTAGAACTAAGTTCCTTATAAAATTCCCAAAGTGGTTTCTAACATTATTTAAACTTGCTTTTAGGACATTTAGCCCTTAAGTACATTTTGGGATATTACACTAACTGTAGAACAAAATTAGCAATAAAAGGCACAACATGTGATAAAAGTATGATGATATTGACAATTACAAATTAACATAACCCATTACAAAAAGGTGTGCAACATGTTGCGAGACAAGTGGACACAAAGCCTATAAACTACTATGTTGATCATTGACATTTGCTCCTTTGGTCTAACACAAGACTGAGAGCATCAAAGTTTGATGAACTTCAAGGGTGATTTACCAGCCATCACAACATATCCTGCCTATATTGTTTAACTTGATCTTGTAGACATGGCAAACATCAACTTCAGTAGATTGTACAACCAAAAGAAAACAAAAATTGACATAAGTTTAAAGAGAATTAGTTACATTTGTGTAAGCAATTGTCACATTTGGACTCCATTGAAACAACCATATCAAAATGGGGACATTACAGTATTTCCTACAACTACAAACAACAATCACTTCCTTTATAACACAAGGAAAACCCATCCATGTCTTGTACACAAAATATTAGTTAAGTCTTACAAATTATTTTGTTGAGGTATGGGAGGTCAAATTATATCACTCTTTGGCTTCTTCCTATGCTGATTGTGAGTAAAAAATTGAACTATATCATGAAACTAGTCCTAGTGCACACACAAAAATACATTTAGGTTAGTAGAATTGTGAACAAAAATAATTCAATTAAAGTTAATGGTCAATGATAAACACCGTACATGTCTCGACTTTGAATAATTAGGGATTTTCTAAGATGCTATTTTTCTTAGTCTCTTTGTCGGGTCAACTGTGGGTTTCATAGAGTTCAAAATATAGAAATTAATGGTTTTTGGCTCTAAGGCTAAACAAAACCAATGTTCCCGCACAAGTACAGGTTCAACTATCAAATCACAATATGCTATATTGCAGCCTATTTGATTTGGCACTAATTGACCCTTGCAATATGAAGCTCTTCAATTTTTTCCTTTTCCAACAATGTGCAACCACAAAATATTACTTATCAGTACCAATAAAGCAATAAATATATGTTGCTATCATTATTGTTAGCTGACCATAAAGTTGGCATAAAAAATATGCCTCGTAATTACTCCTGGCTCTTTTATATCTGCCATCAATGCCTTGCAAACAAGTGACACTACTTGTAATTCACAAGGATATGATCAAACCATTGCCATTTACTCAATAAGATACAGCCTACTCAAGCCTTCAAAATATTGACCCAATTGTTAACCTTATGAATTTCACCTAGAGAATATAGCCCTTCTCGAGTGACATATTCACCATACATCGTGACCATTTCCCTATAATAGTATTTTATATAAGTCTAAAATGAAATAGACTTTAGACCAAGATTATTGAAATGTACTAAAATACAAGTCCAAAATAACACTCACTTATCTCCACCTATGCTTGGGGGGAACTGGGAAATTATATTAAAAAAACCTTTCCTTTTCATCAAGTTCCTTCTTTTTTCGCTTAATATCCTTAGGGATTTTTCTAACCCTACATGATCTATGTAACACATGACCCATGTCAACATCTTCCTCCTCAACAATATCCCCTCCTTTCTTTCACTATCAGATACATCAATAGGAGAGGTGGGTATAATGTATGAGATGCACTATTGCCTCATTACCCTTTACTATCTAACTCCTTTCCACTTGCATCTAATTCACCCTTAGATTTTTCATCACTTTTTCTCCTACTGTAGTAAGCACTTTATCATCATCATCTCCATGATCCTCTATTTTATTTGTATGAATTGTCTGTCCTTCCATATTCTATTATCCCCCTCTCTTCACTTAGACCATTATCAACTTCTATACAATCATGCTCATCAACCGTTTATACATGTCCTACAAGTCCTGCTCACGAACAATGAAATTTTCACACACAACACTTACTAATGCACAGAAATAGTAAGAAAGAAACATATACCTGGTCTAGATGATCAATTCCAATGTTTTCCTTTGCATCACATCCGCTTGAAATGCCCTTCCTATAAATAATATGCCCATGTTATTGTCCCTCTCTTATTTAAACATTTCTTTTAATCTCTACTTAGTCTAGTACTTAACAATATCGGCATATTCATGTTTTTAAGTTGTCATCATTGCAAAGTGCATACTGAAATATATCAGTCAAACTAATAGCATGACATGAAGTCAAACACTTGCCAATTAAATCATACAAAAACAAAATTAATTATAAATACATACCAACAATAAGTACATGCATCCACCGACATTGGAGTTGTCAATCTTCTTCTTCGAATATCACTTAAATAGTCTTCCATCACTTTCCACAAGTCTTTTATGATGAAGGTCACCCAATAAAATTTCGTAAATCCCTCCATGGTCGACCTTATGACCTTTAGTAACTTATCACTAACCTTTAGCTTGTAGTGGGAGATAGAAAAGTTCCAAGTGTGTACAATATAAATTAAAACTCAAAATTATCATTCTCTACCCCCTCTACAATAGCCTCAAAGATCTTGCTAAATAATCATTTTGAATAATCATTCTTCAATTTTGTGTACACTAGTTCATCATCATCCATATTAGCACTAACCACTTCCCCACAGTGGGGGACCCAAGTAATTGCTTCATATCTACCACTAAAATTTCCTGTGTCTTACCCCTAATTCAAAATTATCGAGTTGGTGGATCATATAAACGAAGTATTGAAACAATAAGATATTTTAGGAGTATCTTGCAACCTCTAACCTCAAGCAACTTATTGAATCCTAATCTCTTACCCTATCCTTCAAACTTTTGTGTTTGTTTATAAAGTCAACCAATTGCTTGAATTAGTGAATTGAGCTACACATGATAAAAGCTGCTTTTCTCTTTCTACTCTTCTTTTTTGGTCTTGATTTTTTTGCATTCTCAGTATTTTTAGCCTTCTCGCAATATTCCTTCCTCTCTTAGTCACTTAATGCTCTCCATGCTTTTAGCATATCATCGTTATGCACAACATATTTGTTATGTCAACACCCATTTACATTGTGATATTTGTAGAGTAATAAAGGTACAATTCCACAGGTATACAAAAAAGTACAAATATACTGATACAGTTATTTGTTTACATATAGTAAATCATCCCCCGCAGGGTTTGATGTAATTTACAGAATTTTCCAAAAGTAATCAAAGACTAATTATATAACCATCGGATCAGCTCTTATAACCCGTACACCTTAGTTAGCAGGCTCTATTGCCTTGCCTTTGGATGTGCTAGTTCCCGCTGGCACATTTTTCATTTATAAAAAAGGATGAGATTCCAAGGAATCTCAATAGCAATATATAATCAATCATATAAAATGTGAGAATTGAAATATGCAATGCACTATATAATGTAAAATGAAAATTCATATCATAATGTGTGTGTACAAAATGCTCAAAGCCAAATGACTATTTAGGTCCCCTTTGTGTACCTTAGCTAGGCACCTAACCACAACTAGATAATGTACCCCAGGTGTACCTCAACTGGGTACTTAACCACAGCTAGGTAACATACCTCAGTCACTGTGTTCATATCACAAAATACAGCAACATCTAGTATATCAATAATCACATAGTGTATGAAAGATAATAATTACTACCTTAAGTCTTTTTCTTCATGCAACTTGTTCCTCAATTTGCGTGCCAATGACGGGCTCTAAACTTGATCTTTGAATGTCAAATGCACAAGAATTGGTTAAAACCCATTCATGTACTATTTTAGGCACTTTCATAGTGTTTTTAGTGGTTAATTCTTCTGTTATGCCTGTCGATCCCAACACAAGGGCGATTGACACTTCCTCCTATACAGTGCCTCATATTAAGCCATCTAAATGCTCGAATGATAATTGTTATTGTAGGAAACTCTGCTAATAGAAGGAATTTGTCCCAGCTACCTTTGAAATCAAGCATGTATACCCTCAACATATCCTCAAGTGTCTGTATAGTTTACTCCGTCTACCCATCTATCTAAGGATCATTTGTCATGCTGAAGTGAGCTTAGTACCAAAGCTTTATGGATCACCTTCCAAAATTTGGAAGTAAACTGAGGATCTTGATCTGAGATAATGTTCATCGGAGTACCATGTAACCTCACACAATCTCTTTAATATAGATTTTTACAAATTTGACAGGAGAATAGTGGACACTGATATGCAGGAAGTAGGCTATTTTTGTGAATCTGTCAACATTAGCCATAATACATCATGGTTCCTAACCTTGGGTAACCTTAACATGAAATCCATAGTAACGTTTTCCCACTTCTACTCAAGAATCTCATGGTTTTGCAGAAGCCTTAATGGTCTCTTATGTTCAACTTTCATTTTTTGGCATGTTAGACAACGAGCGTCAAACTTAGTCACCTCTCTTTTCATCCCTTGCCACTAGTATTAGGACCTCAAGTCATGGTACATCTTCGTAACCCCTAGATGCAAAGTATATTTTCTAAGCAAATACAATACCACCAACTCAAGCTCATGAGTGGGATAGTTCAATTCATGAGGTTTCAGCTGACAAGATACGTATGCCACTACTTGACCATACTGTATCAACACATATCGTAATCCATGCCCACTGGCATCTGAATACACAATGTACTTAAACTATGGACCAAGTATTGTCAGCACTGGTGCTGTTGTTAACCTCTACTTCAACTCCATGAAGCTCTTCTCACAATTCTCATCCTACACAAAATGTTATGTTTTCTATATGAATCTTCTGTAATACCTGGAAAACTGTGCACTTCAAATACAGTCTACGGGTTCTTCTAGCTCAATACTGCTTCCTCCTTGTCATGATCAATAAGACCCTTTGCTGTGTAACTACATGGCCCAAAAACTTTACCTTTAAAAGCCAGAATTCATACTTAGCTTGGCATAGTGTTGTTTATTCCTCGTATATTCAACATAGTTCTCATATGCTACTCGTGTTTGACTTTACTTCTCAAGTATACCGGTATATCATCAATAAAGACTACCACGAACTAGTCCAAATACAGATGAAAGATTTGATTCATGTAGTCCAGAACATTATAGTTGCATCGGTTAGCCCAAATAGCATCACCAGAAACTCGTAGTGGCCATATCTAGTCGTGAATGCAGTTTTCAACACATCCTCTGCTTTAAGTTTCAACTGGTGGTATCCCGAGAATACATAGGAACCAGATAACTGATTGAGTAAATTTTTGAATCTAGGGAGTTGATACTTGTTCTTGACAGTTACCTTATTCAATTCTTGGTAGTCAATACAGAAACACAGCCTTCAGTCTTTTTCCAAACAAAAAGAACTGGAGCACCCTAGGGTAAGACACTGAGTCGTATAAACCCTTTCTCAAGTAGCTCCATAATCTGCTTCTTTAGCTCTGCCATTTCGCTTAGAGCTAATCGATTTGGGGCTTTGGATATTGGACCTACTCTAGGCCTAAGGTCAATCAAGAACTCCACTTCCCTATCTGGAGGTAATCCACCGATCTCATCTAAAAACATATCAGGAAACTCTTTTTCTACAGGGATACTTTCTAAGGCTACACTGGCCTCTAACTGCATAGAGAAAGCACTATGTACCCCTTAACAAAATTTTCGTAAGTATTTATCAGCCTCAGCTGTAGAGAGAAGATTCAAATTAATTTTCGTACCTGTATGCCATTGTGAATCAAGATATATAAACTTCTTCTCTTCGCAATCCAGTAATACACCATTGGCAGTCAAAAGTCAATCCCCATAATCACCTTTAACCCTTGCAATGGCAAGTAGAGTATATCTACAATTGATTCATGCAACTCAACATTCACCACACAATTCAAACAAATGTCGGCCATAACAATTTTAGTACCCATGGTCATAGATACAACCAAGTCATACTATGCACAGTTAAGTTCAACTACCTCACGTAGTCGTATGCAATGAATGAATGGCTGGTGCCCGAATCATACATGATATGTATTAGATTACCGTTAAGAGAAATCATACCTTGTATTAATTTTGGAGAATTTCTAGCCTCATCTTGTGTCAAGGTACAGACCCTACCTGGTACCCTAAGCTTAGTCTCCGCCGGCTGACATTTCGTGGGGTAATCTCTATACATATGCCTTGGTTTTCCATATATGAATCAAATAGGTTGTCCACTAGGATCCTTTCTCAATAGAGTACCATTAAAGCTTTATCAAGGTGGAATGACTTGTGACAATGCCAACAAGTTCTGCTTCTAGAGAAACCCTAGCCTCCCCGGCCCTCAGTCTGATTCAGTCTTTATTATCCACCTTGGTCCTTTCATTTCTTTGATAAACCACTAATTCTAGATGCATCCTTACTATTATCTCTGGCGGCCATACTTAGTAAATTTCTTTCAACAACTTAACATTCTTTAACATCTTTGTTAAATTCAATATAGCGCCTTGAAACCAGTCTTTCTTTAATTTATGGCTTTAACTGTTCAATCATCATGTCTGCGCTCCACTCTTCGTCATCCCAATACCTGAGGTATGCTAAATACTGAGACAAACGAATATATCATGCCAGATAATCATCGGAACTTTCTTTCTTCTATTTTTAGATGCTGAGAAATTCTTGGTCTTTTACTCTTCTAACAGAAGGGGAAAATATTTCTCAATGAACTTCTCCTCAAATAATACTCATGTGATTGGAATATTCCTTCCCCTTAGAATGAGCTCTGTGTTTTTCCACCACCTGTCTGCATCACCCTCCAGCTTGTAAATAGCCAACAAAACTTTGATTTCTTTCAGGCACTGCAGAATACTGAAGATCTTTTCTAGGCATGACAACCAATCATTAGATGTTTGTGGATCAAACTTCCCCCAAAAAATAGGAGGTAGTTGGTTGCTTAACCTTCCTACCCAAGTTTGTATATTAGCTTCTGGCTCAGGTATAACATCTTTTGGTAGAGGTTCCTCGAATGGAATATCATTGTTATTCCCCTCACAAATTCCTCTAGGTGATCTTGCCTAACTTGTACTTCCACAAATCTCCTCTAATTTCATTCATTGTAGTTTTCTGCTACATAAGCATATCCAGAATTTGCTATTGGAATGGATCTGGTCTATCCTCCTAATCAACATTATCACCTCTCCCCTAACCTCTTCCTCAGCCACGACCTCTTGGCCTATCTCGTATTATCTCTATAATTCACTGTATATGAAATAGAGAAAAGTTAAATTTCCTATATAAAATAAGGGCATTTTCATCATTTCATAATAATTTAGGAACACAGATAAGTTAAACATAATTTACATCAAATATTTATAGTAGTTAAGGAAAGCTAGGAACATCATATAACCTATAAACTACTGTATATTACAAACTTGTCCTTTTATATTTACATTACATACAGCTTCCAAGGGGCTCACCCATCCTAGGATTTCCCTGAGTCGATCATGTTTAACTTTTCTATGTACCTTCTTGAAACACCAATTCTGGCTCTATATTTTTCTATCGGTCGGTTCCACATGACTGCCCTCGTCTTGAAATATGTATCGGTCAGCTCCGACCACTAAAAATATACCACCTGGGTCCCATATCAGTCTATGTACATAAATCTCTATACAAGATCAGCCATATGCTCTAGAAACGCAAAGATGTTTCTGTTCAGACCCCGCTCCACAATGTTGATCTTCTACCAATTCCATAAAGCAGAGTTTGGGAAGAAGTTCATTGTCGTATACACCAAGAACTTGTTAAAAAGCTCAACATCTAGCTGTGCCTGAATCTTGTACAGGAACTCAGTTAGGAACGCGAGTTAATGATCTACAAAAGTTGTCTGAGTTCCGAACGCCCTGCAGTATCTACGTAAATGTAGTCCTATAGCTCCATGTTTGGCTATAGGTCATACTCTACCTCTACTGGCTTAGCTTGGGACTTACAATCACTCGATTGTCCTTCGGGATCTCTTCCAGATCGTCCTCCTCTAGGTCATAATCTAAATCATCCGACGGTGGCTATCTGTACTCCCCTGCCAATGACCCTATCGGCGATACTAGTCTCATAGGGTACCTCCCTGTGCAAGAGCTGTACATCCGAAATGCGTTGCTCTAGAGAAAGCTAGTTTACCGATGCCTCTGACCCCTCACGTGACTCGCTAGAGCTGCTCATGATATCTTATCTTCATGCAAACAATACCATATTAGTATACCATTCTGATATTACCAAAACCACTTTAAAACTCTTGTACCAAAAATTTCAACACTTATTTATGTTTCAATATTTATAGAGTAATAAGGGCATAGTTTAACAGGCATATAGAAAAGTACAAATATACTGATACAGTTATTTGTTTACATAGAGGAAATCATCCCTCGCAGGGTTTGATGTAATTTACAAAATAGTCCAAAAGTAATCAAAGACTAATTATATAACCACCGGATCAGCTCTTGTTGCCCGTATGCCTTAATTGGTAGGTTCTGTTGCCTTGCCTTTAGATATGCTAGTTCCTGTTGGTACATTTATCATTTATGAGGATGAGATTCCAAGAAATCCCAATAGCAACATTTAATCAATCATATAAAATGCAAGAATTTAAATATGCAATGCAATGCACCATATAATGTAAAACAAAAATTCATATTATAACGTGTGTGTACACAAAGCTAAGGGCCAAATGACTGTTTAGGTCCCCTACGTGTACCTTAGCCGGGCACCTAACCACAACTAAGTAATGTACCTCAGGTGTACCTCAGCTGGGTACCTAATCACAACTAGGCAACATATGTCAGCACCATGTTCATATCACATAATACAGCAACATCTAGTAGATCAATAATCACATAGTGTATGAGAGATAATAGTTACTAACCTAAGTCTTTTTCTTCATGAAACTTGTGCCTCAATTTGCGTGCCAACAACAGGGCTCTCAACTTGGTCTTAAAATTTCAAATGTACAAGAATTAGGTTAAAATCCATTCATGTACTATTTTAGGCACTTCTATAGTGATTATAGTGATTATGAGTCTATACTTAAAAATTACTAAAATGCCCCTGGGAACCCAGCTTGGCCCAGCCCGCCTTACCTAGTCCGACCGCGCTTTTCCCAAAATTTTAACCTGAGCTATTCTAACATATTTTTGGCCAAGGAATCCATTTTCATTCACAGAAATACCAAATTTTTTTCTAAAAGATCGGAATGCCCTTAGCAGCCCCTAATTCAGAGTTTCATGAGTGTTTTGGTAATTATGCTTTTTAGGGCTTTTATGAAAAAGTGTTCAACTGCAACCCCACCTAATTTTCCCTTCTAAACAGAATTGAATCATTAGATTATCAAAAATCTATCCCTAACCCCTTGCTATTGACCTGCCCAAAACTTATAGGTTCTTCAGGAAAAGTTGGGTTTTTGAATTCCAACTCGTAGACTTACTTCTTGCTATCCCTAACCACTTTCTTAACTGTTATAACTACCATTTAGACTCAAATTGGACAACGTAATGTTTAGGACACAACTTTTAAAAAATTTAAAATCAGAGCAAATCCAGCAGAAATTCACCGATTAAATTACTCACAACAGCCAAAACAACTAATATTCAAAGTTTCAAAGTTACCTTAAGCTCCTTCTTGCTTTTCCTTCCTATGGCCAAAACCCTAACCCTTGAAACACTAAAATTTCTACCTTAAACTCCTTCAATAAGATAGAAGATAAGATTAGGAGAAGGATTATACACATTAGAAACAAATTCACTGAAGGAATCGACCTACCTTGAGAGATTTTCCTCCTTCTCTCTCTAGAATTCTCTCAAACTTTCTCTCTCCATTTTGCTACACTTCGACATCGGAAATAGGCATGGGAGGAAGAGGATGACGATTTAGCATTATATCCCATAATTTACCAAATTGTTAAATTTCCAAAATTCTAAAATTTGAAATTTTTGTGTACATAAACTTTATGTACATGTAATGAATCATAAAGCCTAATTGTAATTCAACTAACTCTTCCTGCTTCTTGTTACATGTAGGAAACGCCTAGGGGTCCTTCTCTTTGGTCTCAATTGGCCTAAAAACTTGTTCCAGTTACGTGTACACTTTAAGTCACAATTTTGGTCAAATTTATACTTTTGCTCCAAATTTCCATAAATTCATATTATTTGACCAAAATACTCCAAATATATATTTTTTCTTTATTTTCCTTAATTAATTGAAATTAACTTCAATTAATTGAAAAATATTTAATTTTGTGCTAAAATGGAAAAATTATGAAATTGTCATTACCTTTTTAATTTAATTCTTTTTCTCCTTTTTATTTGGCCAATTTGTATTTATTATTGGACCAAATATTTTCTTCTATTATTTCCCCATTTTTGGGCCTTAATATTGAGCTTTTTAAATTACTCAAATTAATTCCATAATTATTTTTTCCTAATTTGCATGAAGGTCAAAATTTATAAAATCTATAAATTCCAAATTCATGAATATTCACCATTTTATTGAATTTCTCAAATAATTACTTTACATTTGGTGAATAAAAATTAAGGGTGTTACATGTTAGATTTCTCCAACTTAAATTTCTTGAAAAAGTCAATTCTAAACAACAGCAACCCATTATTCAACACTTTAAATCTATCCCCTTTTTGCACTGCCTTGTTCTCTTCTTCGTCTAAGTTATGCCATTCTTCCAAGACCTTATGCCCTTCTTGAACCATCTTATGCTCCTCTTCACCAATGTTGTTGTAATATCCCTAATTTTGGGATTAGAAGCTTGAAAATAAGTTTGAATCAAGCAGCTTGCTAAGCCCTTGTTTAGTAAGAGTTCCAAGAATGTCTAAGAGCCATAATAACTTTTAGAGACAAATTTGGAATTAAGTATGGGATTTAGTTCTGATTAGACAAAGGAAAACACACAATTCCTTTATCTAAAGTCAAATAGGATATAAAGCCTAACTTGGATCCAAAAAGAAGAAGAAATGGTGCCTTGCAAGAGGAAATAAAATGGAATAAAAGAACTAATGGCAACTTAGTTAATGTTGCCATAATCAAAGGCAAAAAAAACATTTGCCATCTTATCTTGAGGATAGAATTAGAAATCAAGATGAAGGGCTAAGATTTGCCCATGAAAAGCAAGAGTAATCATGAGTTTGAAAAAAATTAACTCCCTCCCTTCATGATATAAAAAACATCTAAGAGGGCAAAATGGGAGAAGGAAAGAGTTTGCTCAAAGTTTCAAAGCACTTTGCAAAAGGACTTTGGTCAACTTGAACTTATATGCCAATAGGCATTTCATCAACATTTCTCCTTCCTTTTTGATGAAACATTTCGGTCAAGATACTCAAAGGGAAAGAAAGAGAAAATAGTTAAAGCAAATCCATGTCCATTGACCAAGCCAAAAAGAAAGGAAAGAAAAAAGGAAGAAAAGTCAACAAGTCTTGCATTATGATTCTACTTGGAAGGTTGACCAAAAATCAACACTTCAAGAATAAAATTGGTCAACAAATCCTCCTCCTTTTTGAATGATAATTTCGGTCAAGACAAGCCAAAAAGGGACAGAGAAAATATTAACTCACTTAACCAAACCAACCTTAGTTAGTTAGCTAGTCTACTTTTCAAGACACCATAACTTGGTAACACCTCATCCTTTCCTCCTAATATTCTCAAAATTTTGGCCAAACAATTTAAATGGATGGGGATTAATGAAACCAATAACACTCTCTAATTTAACTCATCTGGATGGTGAAAAAGGAGAAAAAAGAAGAGAAAAAGAGACAGGAAACAAAAAAGGAACAAGTAGCAAGGTAAGTGTGTAGCTTGATTTTCGATTGCTGGCTCACCTTCTAGCTCTTAAGGTCTTCATAAACATTGTTTTCCTTCCTAAGAGCTTCCTTTCTATGTTTTTTGTTTGTCAAAAGGAGGGGTTTCGAGCTGCCACAAAAGTACTAAAGTTGGAGAAAACAAGCCCTAAAAAGTGAAAGAAGAGAGCTTTAGCTTTAATTTGAATTATATATTGTGTTGTTTGGTTGAATATTTTTCATTTTCTTGTCTTCCTTAATTTCAGTTAAGATGAGGCCTTTAGGGTTCATGTTGCTATGACCATGTATATGATGGTATGTAATGCTTAATGATGATATGTGTAACCCCCTCACGGTAATTATATCCGGATTATGAAATTTAAATGAAATAGAGACCAATAAGACAAAAATCACATTTATAATCACTCATCTCCAAGAGAAGGGTGTCCAACAAAATGTTTAAAATAGGTTTCATCTGGTCTCACATTCACTTTCGAATACAATTACCTATGCAATTATATCACATAATAAATATCAGAGTGCGTAACCAAAATCCCGGCAACCCCGGGTTACTTATATATATATATAATGGTTTAAAGGTTTCCCAAGATAGGGATTACATATCCAAAATTGCTATATACATCTCATATACATACAGTAATCCCAAAAGTCAACTAGATAACCAATATCCGAAATACAAAATGTCCCTAAAGCCCTAACCACTCCGGTTGGCCGCTTCCCTTTCGAGCCACATGCCCTGTCTTAAATGTTAGTCATTTGGAAAGAGTGAGATTCTAAAGAATCCCAGTAGTAACAAATCACTCATATAATATATAAACACAAGCCATGTAATGTATCATGTTCACCAGCATCATCAGCAACACAATGATCCATGGCTTGCGCCATAGACGACAGCACTCACGACTGTATCACAAAGCACTATGCCCGCTTTCGTGATAATCACAATACAGATTTCGCTGCAAACACTATGTCCGCTTACGCGGTAATCACTATGCAGTAGCATCACAAAGCACAAAGTATCCCAAAGCACAATGTAACACAAGGCATAGTGCTCCATAAAGTATAAAGCTCCACAATGTATCTCAATGCATCTCAAAGCAGCCGCAGCACACACAATGCATGAGAGGCAAACATACAATACATTTACACAAAGTAAAAGAGAGAAGTCACTACCTGTATCTTTTCTGATGTTCTTTGGCATAGTGGGCTCACACGTCTGACAAATATCAAATCCTATACCAATTTAGGGACAATTGATTAATCTCTTTTCCAAATGCATATTTCCATAATACTCTAAGTTGGTAATCATTTAGGACTCTTTAGGTAGCTAATAGAGGCCTTAACATATACCTAAAGGGTTGGAAGAACTACCTTGAGACCCCTTTTCTGAAAGGCAAAACCGTGATTTTTGGCTGGCTCACTCGAGTGATGAAAGACTCATGCCCGAGTGAGAACGTCTCTCACTCGCGAGTGTTTGACAATGAGCAGTTACTTCGGCCAGAAAAGTGCTCACATCACTCAAGCAGAAGGCTTTGCACTCGGGCGATGACTCTAACTCTACTAGAGTTCTCGAAAGTGCAACACAAAGAGTGACAACCTGAGAGCACATGCAACATCAGAGGGACAAGCTCACTCGAGCATACCCCCCAGTGCTCGCGTGAGAAGTTTTCATTTGTGAGTGTCAGAGAACACTCTTGGACATCAACCAGTGAGTGACAATCTGAGAGCAACCCTAATCAAGAACTCACACCATCACTCGAGCAATCTCATGCTCACTCGAGTGATCACCAACATCACTCGCAGTGAAGGAAGTATACTCAAGCCCTCATCATGAGAACCCAGGCAAAACACTACGCCAAAAGGATAACACATGTAGCACTCAAGTGAGTTCCTCCCTCAGTCAAGTGAGGCTATCAGATTGCCAGATCCAGCAACTGACAGAAAATTCCCAGATTTACCAAACTTAAACCAATGGTTCTCAAACTCCACACAAAGCTTATTACTACTCAAAATCACTTAGGGAACCCATTGGTAACCTCTAAAACACCCAAATACCATTTTAACCACAATTTATGCCTTTGGGTCTCTATGACACACACAACTCCCAAATTCATTCAAATCACTTCCAAACTTCAAAACTATATCAAATACTCAAAGAACTTCACAATACACTAATTCCAACATCAATCACAATGAATTTCATTCATTCCAAAATGATCATAAATCAGGGAAAATTTCTAGAATTTCTCAAACTTATCCAAACTCATAACATATACATCAAAAAGTATCAAATGCTCACCTTTTCACTTTGCCAATCCAAAATCTTGATTCTCCTACTTTCAATTTTGTCCAACACCCAAATCACCACCTTTCAAGATTATGAAATCACCACAATGAAGCCCTTAACACTATCAACAAAATTAGTGAAGATAATTTGAGCATAAGAGGATCATTACTCACCCAAAATCAAATCTTTCTCTTTCTCTTTCCACCTTTAAGGTCATCGAAAATGGGAGAAGGAAGAGAGAGAATATGAGAGATGGAGATGATGATGATGATGAGTATTTCTCATCTCTTACCCATGCTTCCCCACAGAATAGAAGAGAGAAGAAAGAGAAAAAGTAGACTTTTGTCCTTTATGCCACATCTAATGGTCCACACAATGCCACATGCCACCATCTTGTCATTTCCTCAATGAGCTTACACAAGCTTAATGCAAAAAATTCTGACCCATATACGACAGATCTCAACCATTGATCTCTAATCACCAAATACACCTATATCAAATTTAGATCACATTTATACAAAAGTATTTAATTATACTAATTACAATCAATATCAGAGTCATTAGCCCTTAATCCCAAATTGGGTCATTACAATATGAGGCTAGTTTAGTGATAAAATTGCAAACTTAAGGATTGGATTGTTGGTTTGGGGCAATGGGTTTTGCCAAAATAGGGCATGAAGAAGGAGTATGATTTTAGTGAATTTAAGGTCACCAATGGATTCAACATGAAAAATTGAGTGGGGTTAGCCTAGCCTTATGCTTTTGGATGAATTGGATAGGAAATGTCAAAATTGGAATTTGATATTGTTTAGGTTTAATGCTGCCAGATTCAAGGCAGGATGTTTGTTACATGTTTTAATTGAACAAGTGTTATCAATGACCATGAACTTTTTAGAATAATAGTAGACATGATAAGCTTTAAAATGATATATAATATATGGCATTTGGATTAGTATATTGGGAGTTATGACCTATTAAAGTTAGACAATAAATCTGGAATGACATTTATGGCAGTGAGGATTGATTAGAGTTTCTGGAACAATTTGCATGCAATTGGTAGTAAGGGGTATTTTTTCCTTAAAAAAGACTTAAAGAGTGCCACATAGGATTTTGAATCAACCTAATTGGAGGTTCCTAGACAAAGTTATGGATTTTTAAAGTTAGGTGAAAATTTTGGCGGCATAGGCTTGTCATGTAAATTTGAGATACTTAGAGTGAATGGCAATAATAGTGACTTACAAGGGTAGAGTAATGTCCTAGAGGCTAGTGTAGCCACATAGGATATTCATTTGTCATGGCTCTAATGATGTGGATATATATATCTAGGACCATGAGATGTCAAAGAAGAAAAATGGAAGGTTTTTCAAACAACTTTGGTAGTTGGTAGAAAAGGAAATAAAAGGAGGACTCATAGACAAAAAGTAGTAAAACTTAACTAATTTCCATGTAAATGATAAGTATGCTTATTCACTGATATAAGTGATTGCTTTGCTGAATTGTGTGAAGCATATTTGAATGATTAAGCTCTATTTCTATTTATGCTATGGCCATGAGTATGTTGTATAAAGCATTGAGCATGCATATATGTCATTATGTTGGCATGAATTTATGTAAGGCAAGCATATCATGCATTAAGCATTTATCTTGCATGCTAACTGGTACTGTTTGCTATTAAAATTCCCCTGAATCTCACCCTCCCTCAACCAACCATATAGGCACGTGAGCATAGAAGAGGGATGCAAACGATGTGCTAGAAGAAGAAGTTGCAGTGAAGAGTGAGGATTTATACGCGCTAATCTATTATGTAAATATTAACATTTTAAAGTGTTATGGTTAAATGTATAGCCTGCATGACAGATAAATTGACTTCTTAAGTGCAATAATTGAACTAAAAATAGGTAATCATATAGTACTAGCCCATTAGAGTTAAGTAAGTAGAGCAATTTAACAAGCAGAGAAATACTCTGGTAATTATAAAAGGAATTAAGAAATGATGAGTCACTAAGAAGTTAAGAACCACATTACGATGGTTTTTAAAATTTTTAAATTATTCAAAAAAACCCACTCAACTACAGGTTCGAATCTTGTTTTAAGGTTGGGAATTGGCAGAACTTTACAAAGGAATATCGCTTAGTGGTTCAAATTTGTTGGTAAAACTCATTAGATCAATTATGGAAATAAGGTGTTATAGTTCTGTCCTTCTTTAGCCCCTTCCTACCCTTCTTCAACCACCATCTTCTTTCATAAAACAAATGTAGAAGCAAAATTTGTTGTCAAAAATATCTTGACACTTATTGAAGTGTTCAAAACTAGCACCTGGACATAGACTCTATTAAAGGACCTACTAGTATGCATAGTTCATTAAGAGCCATTCCATGACATTAACTATATTAATCTCCCAAAAGGTCCGGCAAAACTGCTAGCCAAAGCACTTTACAAGTTAAAGTTGTAATGACCCAAAATGAGATTAAGGGCTAATAACTTCAAAGTGATGTAATTATTGTTAATCAAATACTTTTGAAGAATATGATGCGAAATTCAATCTGAATGTGTTGTGATCAGTGCCCAAACCCTGTATTTAAGCTTCATTGTGTGACAAAGCTTAAAATGAACCCTAAAGGCAAGGGAGGGCGTATGAATGAAGAATGTAATGATATAAATGTGCTTAGTATTGATTCAAGTGGAATTGACATAAACAAAGGCAAAATAGAAAAACGAAAAGTTATCGACCGATTGGTCAGTTACCGAAGAAGAAACTCCTTGGTAATTCAAAGATCAATGGTTGAGATTTATTATCAAGAGAACAAAATCATGTGTGTGTGAACTTATGTGTGCCATGGAAGGAGAAACAAGATTATGCCACTCGTCAACATGAGAGCCATGGATCAAGTAAGAAGTTCAAACCACTTATTCCTCTCTTCTCTCTCCCTCCAAGTCAGTTAGTGACCTTAGGAACAAGGGAAAAACTAAACCTCATCAGCATCATCTTATTTCTCTCTGTCCAACTCCATTTTCGCCAAGCTCAAGAGGAAAGAGAAGGAAGAAAGTTTAAGGTGAGTGTCTCATTTGACCTTGAATGATGAAATCCTCTTCACTAATATTGATCATGGTGATGAAAGCTACATCTTCATGGTTTTAGATTTTTTAAAGGTGGTGTTTGACTATTTGAAGCAAAGTAGGAAGTTGAGGAATCAAGGAACCAACCTTAGGAAGAGTTAGAGGTGAGTATTTGAAGCATTTTGATATGTTCATTATGATTATTAGTTAAGTTTCAGAAATTTATCATTTTGCCCTAATTTTGGTGTCTTTTGAAATAGATAATTCGGATAGTGTTCTATGTTAGATTTGGTTTGGTATGGTATCTTTGTATCATTAGAATTTGTTTGGAACATTGGAAGGAAAATTTGTGCATTTGGGTAATGTGTAGTAATGTGATGACCAAATCCAAAACTTGTTAGAATGAGAATTTGGTTGCTTTAGGGTTTCCATTGGGTTCCTTGGGCAAAATTATGTGGGAGGGATATTGGAAAAGCACTTTGGGACCCTTGGAAGCATATTGGTTAAGTTTAGAAAATTCTGTCACTTACTGCGTTTTGGCTTCTAATAAGCCTCACTCGAGTGCATAGGGGTGTCACTCGAGTACAGCATCATGTCCTCTCTTTTCCTTCAGTTTTCAGTCACACTTCCATGCCATAATGCAAGAGTGCACGTTTACACTTGCGAGTGATAGGGGTTATCACTCGAGTGAACTTGGTGTCACTCGAGTGCAAGGGTATTTTGCATTTTCAGGCTATATCTCAGATTGTCACTCACTGGCCATTTTTCAAGAATGTGTGCTAGCACCCGTAAGTGTTGAACCATCACTTGAGTGCTAGAGCTAGTGTTCAAGTGCACTCTTCATTCTAGGGTTTATGATACTCTCGGGTAGTCACTTCCTGTGCCTCACTCGGTTGGACTCGGGTGAGCATGAGTGTATCACTCGAGTATTGGGTCCAAAACTCGGGTGCTGTGATCATGGGGATAAGAGTGGGGTATGATGTGTATTGCTGCTACTGCTTGGTGATTTACTTGCATGCTATGTGATTATATGTGGTATGAGTGATTTGTTACTACCGAGATTCTTTCGAATCTCATTCTTTCCTTTGACTAACCTTTAGACAAGGCAAGCGGCTCCAAGGGGAAGGAGACAACCAAGGGCGGATAGGACTCCTTAGGGAGATTTTACTGTGGTTGTTGGTTATCCATTTTGGATATTTTGGATTGGGGATCACTGTATGTTCTGTACATATTATTTTAGAAACAATTGTGTAATCCCCTAAATAGGAAATTGTAAACCCTTAGTACATATGTATGAAACCCAGGGGTTGTCGGGATTTTTATTGTGCACTCTGATATATTAATGTGATTTAACTGTGTACGGTAATTATATTTGAATTGTGAAATTTGAGACCAGAGTAAGGAAGAAATTTTGAAAGAATTTGTGAAAACCCTACTATAAGGAAGGGATTGGAAATGATCTTTAATTATCTGTGGTCTGTAATCCATTATAATTATGCCTTTTTGAATCATAATTATTGTTTATAAGTCAGGAGATCACAAAAGTTGTCTCATAGTAGACTGTCAACCATCCTACTATACTTCATTGTTTGACAAAATTAACTCCTAATGCACTTGAAAACTAGCTACAACAAACTGAAAATTAACTCCTAATGCACAACAAAAGGTACAATCATGAAAATTCTTTTAATAAAACATTATAGATTCAAAATAATAAGCTAAAAAAGTTATGTTACAGTAAGAAGGTCAACCTCAAACACTAAATACTAAAAACAGAGCAACAAAATTAGTATAAATGATAATATTTCAAGATGCATAAAAAAGCCTTCTTAGGTGGACCTTTGACCTGATCAAGACTATTACTTTTTTAACTACCAATTCATAGTAGGAGGTGTAACACCTTATTTCTGTAATCGATCTGATGATTTTTATGCAATGAATTTGAACCACGAAGTGATATTCATCGATAAAGTTCTTTCAATTCCCAACCTTAGAAAGGATTTGAACATGTAGTCGAGTAGGTCTTTCGTAAAGTGGTTTGTAACTTTTTTGTAACTCATCGTTTCTTAATTCTCTTTAATTTCTTAATTAGATAATTCTTTGCTTATTTTTATGTGCGGAAGGTTTCTTAACTAATGGGCTCTTACCGTGTGATTACACATTTCTAATTCAATTATCGCACTTAGATAATTAATTCATTCATCATACAGGTTATACAGTTAACCATTGCAAATTTATTAATTTACATAATAGGCTAGTGTGGAATAATTCTTCTCTTCTTCATTTCAACTTATTTCCTAGTACAACGTCCTGCACTCCTCTTCGGTGCTCAGCTGCCTATATGGTTGGGTGAGGGAGAGTGAGATTCTCTCAAATATCAGTAGCAAACATTACAGACAATACATGTAACATGAATGCTAGTGCATGATATGCTTACCTTATATAGGCTCATGTTCACATAAAGATATTCTGCATGATCAATGTTTCGCGCAAGATACTTATAGCCACAGCAAAAATAGAAACAGAGCTTGATTAATTCATACATGGTTTACATAATCAAGTAAAGCAATATAGCAATTCAATACACAATATAAATATCACAAACATGCAAGTAAGTTCACTACCTTTTGTCTTAGAGTCCCCTTTTTGGTACCTTTTCTTCCAACCATTGAAGTTGCTTCTTCTTTGTCACCTCATGGCCCTAGATACATAGCCACGTTATTAGAGCTATGACAATTGAGTATCTAATGGGCTACTTTAGCCTATAGGACTTGACTCTATTATTTAGACCCATACTTGGCTCAAATTACCTTAAATGCCATAATTTCGTGGGTCCACCTAATTGCCATATTTTTCACTCAAATTTGAAAAATCATAACTCAATCTAGAAAATCCAATTGTAGTGGTTCAAAGTCCTATATAACCCTCATTAAGTCTACTTTAATGGAAAAATATTAACCACTATCAATCATAGGGCTAAATTTCCTAGAATCATCGAACAACACAAGTGGTCCAAAAAACGTTCCAGATTCAATGCCGAACTTTAAAAATTCATATCTCTCAATCCACAATCTTAAATGACACATATCATATATTAAATTAAAGATTATGATGTCTACTTCAAATCTAGAAATTTTCATCGACATTGGTCATTCAAAAACTCATCACAAAATGTTTGCCTCCAGAAAAAGAAATCTAGCAGCACTTAAACATAACTTCCAAAATCATCATGAATCATCTTTTAACCATAATCACATGATTAAACCATGATTAAACCTCAAAAATATCCCTTGGCTGAAATATGAACAGTACCCCACCCCCATGAAAACTCATCCAAACAACAAAACAATCAGTTCAAAATGAAGGCTACGCTTACTTCTACACGTGTCCATAACTAGTTCTTGATTCCGGCAGCACCTCTCCTAAGTAGAAGGCACTAAACACCTCCAAATGAAAATTTGAAACCATAGAAATATTGCTCTCACAGAGAGAACAACATTACAGAAGACTCCGTGAGCTAGAAATGCCGAATCAAAGGTGAAATCGGCTCGGAACTCCAGGATTTTCACTATTCATCTACCTTCTCTCCTCTTCCATTTTTCTCCTCATTTTCTTATTTTCCCTTATTTTTTAGGGGCTGGACAAAATTAATAGAGTGGAGAGAAAGAGTGTTGATGCCATTTAAAGACATGTGTCATATGCTAAAATATCCCAGAGTGCCCGATGTTCCTTCTCAAAAATATGACTGGCAAACCTATATGGAAATTCACCTGACCTGCCCGAGGAATGTCAGGGAATAGGACATATGTCCAAATACAATTATTCTGTTTCCTCTCTCTTCTAGGCATCCTTGATTGGTGGGGGAAAGGAAAGGCCTGACAATTTCTCTGGACTCCTATGTTCGGTGTTTAGGAAGTCAAGTACATAATCAGGTAGAGCACCGGTTGATTCCCCAGACTCGGGAAGTAGAGGATCCCAGGGATGCCAACATAAAAGGTAAAAAGTGAGGATCATCATGAGGGATACTTGTCATCTTCTCATTCATCCAACACAAAAGTGCTCTTGTACTTAGTCATGATTAGGGGACATTTGTCACCTCCTTACTCTTCCAACACAAAAATTATGCCATCATGAGCCATCATTGCTTACTTTATTAAAGTTACTTTAATAAAATTAGTTTATCGGTGTATATTCGAGAGTCTACTTAGGACTTACTTAGGATTACTTCACATATACTGAGGCCCGCCAAATGATGCCAAGTCAGGGTGTATGTGTGTAAGCCCCATACGGCACCATAAACCAGTGTCTACTTCAAAAACGTAAGGTACATATGTCAGCCCTAAAAACGCCATGTGCATACCTATACCGGCATATTTCGCTCAACCAATCAGTCCCATACCTCATGACATAGCTGGGTGGTGTCCTTCTACCAACCCAATGGCACCATATATATGTCCTGTGCACATATGCATCAACACTTTGATCTTACTGCCTACACATACTGGGCCTGCTGCCTGATAGTGTCAGATCATGTAGTCCCTTAAGTCTTTCTATCTCTCGACATTCTTGGGACTCTTCCCAAACTAGGCTTAGTAGTCTGCCTGATATAGGCTTATCCTCAAAGTCTTAGGCCTAAAATTCAGGTTATTACAAGAGGCTTTCATAGCTACAAATCAAATCACCTTTTCAATTCAGAAAAATTTACAAGAAGGAATACTGTTTGTCAGGCTTCCAGTAAAAGTTGGCTCAAAAGCAGGGGAAATAAAGATGAAAAATAAGCAAAATCCTTCATGCTTATGTATGACACTGCAATCTTCCAATATTTATATAAAGCAAGAAAAGGAAAACTCAGGAACATATCGGTGCCAATCGTCTCTCCACACACCGACCACTGTCAACCACCTTCCAACTCCACAGCACGCCGCCGAAGCTCAGCGAAGGAACCGTCGTTCCCTTCCTCTTCTTTGCTAGGCTAGCAACCATCCACCACCATCAACCACCTTCTAACTCTAAACATCGTCGAAGCCCCTCTTCTTCACTCAGACAAGAAATTGGCATTCCCCCTTTGATAAGCTAAGAACCTGTAGCTGCCTTCCTCTTCTTCACTGGCCTAGGCTATCCTTCCTTTCTAATTCTTCTTTACACTAACTAGCCCTTTGCCCCTTTTTTGTAATGACCCAATTTAAGATTAGGGGCTAATAACTTCAAAATTGATTATAATTAGGTAATTAAACACTTTTGGATAAATGTGATGCAAATTTGATATAAATATTCATGATGATGATTTAATAATCATAGTGAAAATCAGGGGTGAAATGTAAAATTGGAAATTTACTGACCAATTGGTCAATTACCAAAGAGGAAACTTATTGGTGACTAAAGATCAATGGTTGAGATTCATTGTATATGGGTCAGAATCATATGCTATGCACCTATGTGAGATCATAGAGGAAGTGAGTAAGATTATGCCAAGTGGCATTATATGGGCTAAAGGATAATACAATTGTCAACCACTCACTTTTCTCTCTCTTCTCTCTCCCATTCGGTTTTGAGCTTTGGGAAGGGCGAAAAATATGCTTGCTTCATTATCATCATCACCATATCTCATCATCTCTCTCCTCATTTTCCAGTTCTGGTGACTTTGAGAAGTAAAGAGAAAGAAAAAGCTTGCTTTTTAGGTGAGTAATGGTCTTCCAATGCTCAAACACTCTTCACTAATCTTATTCATAGTGTTAAGAGCTTCATCTTAATGGTTTCAGAATTTTGAAAGGTGGTAGTTTGGGTATTGGAGCAGATTTGAAAGTTGGAGAATCAAGGTTTTGGCTTTAGCAAAGTGAAGAGGTGAGCAATTAGATCATTTTGGTATATTTATTGTGATTTTTGGTTAAGTTTGATAAATTCTGGAATTTTCCTTGGTTTTATGCCAATTTTTGAATGCATGAATTACATGATGAATGATGTTGGGATTGGTTTGTTGTGAAGTTATTTGAGTGTTGGATATAGTTTTGAATTTTGGAAGTGGGTTGAATGGATTTGGGTATTGTGTGTGTTATAGAGACCCAAGAGTATAAATTGTTGTTAGGATGGGTTTTTGAGTGTTTTGGAGGTTACCAATGGGTTCCTTATGAAATTTTAAGTGGGAATAAGCTTTGTGTTGAGTTTGGGAACCATTGGGATCAGTTTTGGCAAATCTGGGAATTTCTATATTTTGCTGCGATATGGCAATCTGATAAACCTTACTCAAGTGAGGATGAGTCTCACTCGAGTGTTGTGCATATTTTCGCCTAAGTTTTTTTAGTTCTTGTTGTACTTCCATGCTAAAAGTGAGAGTGCACTTCTTAACCCGTGAGTGATATTGGTGATCACTCGAGTAAGCATGGGTTCACTCGAGTGAAGGTGTGAGTTCATGTTGTAGGGCTGCATCTTGGGTTGTCACTCGCTGGCCAATTTTCAAGAGTGTGTTCTAACACTCGTAGGTTTAGTCTTCTCACCCGAGTGCCAAGGGTTGTACTCGAGTAAGCCTTTTCCTCTGAAGTTGTACGTGCTCTCGAGTAAGAACTTTATGTGTTGCACTTTCGGAGACTTGAGTGAATTTGGAGCTATCACTCGAGTGTGATCCCTCATGCTCAAGTGCTGTGAGCACTTTCTGGCCGTAGTTGCTGCTTGCTATCAAACACTTGCGAGTGAGAGCCATTCTCACTCAAGTGCAAGTGTCTCTTCACTCGAGTGAGTTAACCCACAAAAATCAATGTTTTGCTTCCGAAAAAGGGGTTTTTAGAGTAGTTTCTTTGAACCCTTTTAACATGTGTTTAGGCCTCTAATGGTCATCCTAAAGAGTTCGAATGATAACCAACATAGAGTATTATAGAAATAAGCATTCGGAAAAGAGATTGATCGGTTGTCCTTAATTTGGTTATAGGATTTGACATTTTCCAGACTCGTGAGCCCACTGTGCCAAGGAACGTCAGAAAAGAACAAGGTAGTGACTCTTCTCTTATACTTTGTGTAAATGTATTGTATGTATGTTGTCATGCATTGTGTTGTTGCTGCTGCTTTGTGACACCTTGTGGATCTTTGTGATGCTTTATGCCTTGTGATGCTACTGCATAGTGTTTACCATGAAAGCGGGTATAGTGATTACAGCAAAAGCTGGCATAGTGTTTACTGCGAAAGCGGGTATTGAGATTACTGCAAAAGCTGTCACATTGTGATTACAGCTGTCAGTGATGTCGTTCATGGCGTGAGTCATGAATCATTGAGATGCTGCTAAACATAATCTTATATGCTATGTGTTTATACATTGTATGAGTGATTTGTTACTACTGGGATTCTTTTGAATCTTATTCTTTCTAAGGACTAACATTTCAGACAGGGCAAGTGGTTCAAAAGGAAAGCGGATAACCCAGAGCGGTTAGGATCTCTTAGAGATATTTTATTTGGTTATTGGTTATCTGTTTTGGATTTGGGATTACGGTATATATTTTGGGTTGTAAATATTATTTTGGAGATGTAATCCCCTATTTTGGGAAACTATACACCCATTTTATATATACATATAACCTGGGTTTGTAGAGATTTTAGTTGTGCATTATGATATTTATGAATGTGATGTAATTGCACAGACAATTGTATTCGAATGTGAATGTGAGACTAGATTAGTTAGATTTTTGAACTGTTTTATGGACACCTCATCTTGAAGATGAGGGATTTTAAACGTTGTTTTTGTTTTATTGGTCTCCATTTCACTTAAATTTCATAATTCAGATATAATTACGGGTAGGGGGTTACACTTTCCACTCTTATATTTTTCATCCCTTCTTAGTTACTCTTCCTTCAACCAACCAACCCTTCAAAACACGACACAATTTTAGCCATCCCTTTTTTTTTGTTTTTGATTTAACTCAGGACATTTTTGTCTTTTGGCCACAATTTCAAATCACAGATTCCTACTAACGTTCTAATTTAGGATTTTAGCAATTCATAGCATCATTTCGTCCTTTCCCATTTTTATTTGTATTTTAATGGGATTTTCCCAAAACAAAATTGTACAAGATCTAATCAAATAAGATCTAACAAAATTGAACATGCACAAAAGAAGGGAAAGGGGAGGAAAGAATAGAATGAGCCTCAAGCGTATCAAATAAGATGAAAACAAAATTGGACAAAGATGTTATGTTATTGCGTAGACCAAAAGATACTATTCTCTCTTGTCCTTAATATAAGAGTTAGAGTTAAGGTGCTCAAATAACCTTCAACTTTTATAACAAGTGTAAAAGTAATCATAAACTATTTTTTTGAGCAAAAGTAACCATAAACTTTCAAAATTTGAGCAAAAACGTTAAACCTAACTAACTTCCATCTATTACAATGAGGAAAATTAATCTCGTGGCCCTCAAAGTTTTGACTGACTTATAACTCAATTCTTGAACATTTGACTCACTTGTAACTCGGTCTCTAAATGTTTGAGTCATTCTATATGGCAAAAAATTGTTAAATACTATTAGAAATTGCTTAGGTGAATTTTACATTAAAAAAATAAAAAACAGTGTCCCGGCTGTTTCTCATAGTTGTAACAATAATGCTTGTAATGTTTTATGGCCTATATTTACAGCTATGTTTTTGCTTCTGAACAAATGTTGAGCCCACCCAAACAACTCCTCTTTCTCAAACACTAGCACTCAAAACATTAAGGTGTCTGATTTGTTAGAAATTGGAAGTGCATCAATCTGTTGTTTCTTAGAAGAATTCAATAAAGTATGGGAATATAATATCTCATTTTCATTATTTATAAGTATTGGAAGAATTTATTTATTTATTTTTAGGATATAGATGTTTAGAACATTTCTTAAGCAACATATTCAATCTCTATTGGGATTATAGGGGGTCTTATTGAAACGTTTTACTCTGCATTCTTTCAAATAAGAAAGTGTTTTCTTTACTGCATTTTGGCCAAGTTTGAGGGCAAAATATAGTTTACTACTTTGGGGTATGTTCCATTTCACTAAAACTGAAAACTATATTCCCATACTTTCTCTCTATTTGGATAGAGAGAAAATTAGACCAGAAAGAATGTTATAAAATGATTAGTACACATTATTTTTAAACTTAAAACTATATTAGAATAAATCTTGTTTACTAATTTACCCCTCTGTATGCTGAATCCCTAATTTAACCTTTAATACTAAATTTATTAATTAATGATCAATTTGATGTTTTTACTAAATTTAGAAAGAAAAAAAATTTAGTCAATGCTCATTGCATTTATTACTCTTTTGTTAGATGGCCGACTTATCTGCTTTAGAAACAAGAACAAATTTTGAAGAGTATAAAAGACTTATACATCAACTACTAAAGATTATACAAGTGATTATAGGAGAGGAATTATTGAAAAAATTATACAACACTATCCTTATAATACTTCTTTTTCTGATATAAAGGAAAACGTATTTCTCGTCTTCCTCAGACCAAAAGAAACTAGGTCTCCCTACTCTCCAAAGCCTATTACAAATTAAAATAGTTTACTTCAGACTTCGAAGAGTTTCCAGAAAATGATACCTATTTAGAAAAATCAAATCCTGAAACTGAAACAGTGAAACCCATTTAGAAAATTCAAATAAAGTACCTAGCAAAGTGAAGCAACTCACTCAAGTGAGAGACGAGGATGAGACCGAGCTCTGCTTCCAACTTTAACTTTAGAGGAGAGGTAGATCGTAGTCATAGATGGTAAATAAGGCTGAGTGAGAGTGAGAGGTGAGTATCGACGTTGTCCAATCAAGTTCTGTCCGAGTGAGACAAGACGTGCAGCGCTAGCGACAATGGCCGATAGGTGATGACTCCATGAGAGTTGAGTTTAGAGCATGCCTGAGTGAGAGATGGGGTTCGGCTATTAAGTGTGTCAAGATTTTAGTCCTTTTCATTGGGCGCCTTTATTCTTTTATCCAGTAACACTGTTTGGCTCGAGAAGGAAGGGGAAGGTAGATATAGAGGGCATGAGAGAGAAGGGGAGGTAAATGAGAGTTTTTATTGATCCTTTGTTATCCTTTGTTTAGATTGATTTGAGAGAAGGGGATGGGTAGAAATTTGATAATACCTTATTTGGCTTATGAGGATAAGGGACGGGAGCTAATAAGAAATTGGTTATTTTATACCTATAAAATTTAAATGGATTTTTCTCTCTTTTCTTTTTATGAGTATATAGATATGTTTGATAAAATTTATCAACTTTGACATGCTATAGTAGAAGTTATATTTGATATCTTGTTTAAAGAAACTTGTACAAAATACAAACTTGATGTCAATTTGTGCTTTCTAGCATGTTTTTAGAATTTTGATATGTAAAAAAGAGCATTCCTACAAATTTTACTAAACAAACCCCATGAGTAGAAGAAAATACAAAAGCTTCTCATAATTTATTTTCTAATTTGAATCAAATGTTTTGCAGCATAATATTAGGATGAAAGAGTCGTGAAAGTACCACTTTAGGTGTAAATTGCGACTCCAATAAAGTTCCTTTATCTTATTTTTAGTCAGAATTCTAATCATTTTCACAGTTATTACTCTATGCTTGTGAATACAATTGTGTGCATTGGAAACAAACTTGTTTTTGATAAAAATCTAAGAAAAATCCACAGTACATTCATGTGTATAAAGGATAAAAAATAATTTGAATAATTCTATAAGGCTAATTATATAATAAAACATTTTCTCTCTCGTCTCCCTTCCAAAAGAAAAAACCCCCCCATTTTTTAGGGAAAGCTAAAAGGGTCACCCCTTCCTTCTTTAAAATTTGTGTTATCCAAATGAAGGAAGGGGATCAACACCCCCTCCTCTCTTAACAAATTTTCAAGCCAAACGAGGGAAGGGGAGTAACCGCCCTCCGCTTCCCTCCCATTCCCCTAACAAAAGTCCGTACCTAACATAGCATAATAAACTATTTTGCATGTACTTGTATTTTTTTACTTATTTTAAATTTTCAATAGGGAGGTGTTGGTGATGGTTGCTAAGGATTTGCTGGAGATTAACCCATTCCATTTCCTTCATTTTTTTCTCAAACTACTCATTTCAACTTTAAGATTAAAATTTTGAACATTTCAAATTTAATGTTTTTTAAAATTACTAATAAAATATCAAATTTAAATTTTGGTCATGATAATTTCAAACTGCAAGAAAAAATATGAAACAACATAGGATTTAAATCTTGCTCATGATAATTTTAAAAAATATTTTTAGAAAACATAAAAACCAAACTGCTTAAAAATCTCAAAAGTTTTAATCAAAAGGTTAAGATGAGTAGTGGTAGAAGCGGAGGGGAAGATTATGGTAAGAGTAGATGAGGAAAGCCTAGTCCAGGTGAACACTGAGCATAAAAAATTATCTTTTTTTGTTTGTAATGGTATATTTGTCCTTTTATTTTTATTTGTATTAGTTAAATATAGATAATAGATTTAAGGGAGAATTACATTCATTTCCCAAGAAAAAAAAGAAATGAAAAAATGATCTCTAAAGATTGCAAAATGAAAAAATGTTTCATGAAGTTGTTAATAGAGGCTCTTGGAGTTGTTAACAAGTTGTTAGTACAACCTCCCGGAGTTATTAATGAAACAATTTTTTTATTTTACAATCTTTAAGAACCATTTTCTTATTTTTTTTGAGACCAAAACGTAATTTCCCCTAGATTGAATTATATCATCCTTGTTGTACCCTGAATTTCACTATTTGGCCCATGCGTTGGACTTGGACGCGGTTACTCTTCTACTCTTCGTTCTCCTCAACCTCAAATCTTTAAAAAAATCAGGAGACATTATACAACCGGCGGGTGGAGACTCCGATTTCTTTCACGTCGGAGTGATCGATGACGCTTCGCACCAACGCTCCACGCGCCTCCGCAGCAATCTGTGTTTTCCTGATTTTCCTCGTCAACGTCGCTGAGTGCGCCGATCAATCCTGGGTAAGGCTTCCATCCCACACAGATTTTCCAGAAAATGCTGCTTTACCGCTCAATTTCTCTTTCTCTCTTTGATTTTTCTGGATTACATATTCCCAATTTTCTACGGTTTTATCGACAATCTTGACCCAGTCTCCATCATCGCTCCTCCAATTCTCGCTTTCTATTTTGTTAGGGTTAAGATGGAAATTTAATAACAGCTTATGATATAATTATGTTTTGAAAAGGGTAAAGATAACAACCAACAATAAAAAATGATGTAAATTTATCAAAGAGCTAACGGTAACTGTGTTAAATTATAAATTATAAGGGAAGAAAATATCTAATATTGTTAGATGAAATTTAACGGTTTTTGTTAAATTTGTATCTTTATTGTTATTTTTACCCTTCTAAAATATAATTGTATCGTTGTTATTAAATTTAAGCATGTATGATGTAACCCTTCTTTCTATTTGTATTATCTTTTTTATTCTTAAAATTTTTTCGCTTATTTTGGAGCAGAGCAAATGCAGTAGGACATGTATGGCACAGCAATGCGATAGTAAGACATATCTTCCGCTCTAATTACTGCTTGTTCTGTGTTTCTCCATTGATTGGATATAAATCTCGTTGGCTTTTGTAACTTAGCTATTGGAATCAAGTACGGGAAATATTGTGGATTGGGTCATACGGGTTGCCCTGGCGAGAAACCATGCGATGACGTCGATGCTTGTTGTATGAAGCATGATGACTGCGTTGGAAAATACGGTATTTCTCTTTGCCATCATCATTCTTTTATTATTTCTTGGAGCCATTTTATCATTATGAAACTATATATAAGAGTAATAGACGCTATCCGTAGTTTTGATGTTAAAGAGCTTTTCTAGCCATACAGATCATATCTACCAACACATTTTTTCGAGTGAAAATTGTAGATATTCAACTAATATGTACAAATGTTACAAAACGCTACCATATAAGCATTAGTGACCAACAATTGAAGGAGAACACTAGCCTTAGTGGTGTGAGTTACAAGTGTTCAAACCGACATGAGAACAGCATCAGAGGACAAAGACTCATGTATGAAAATACATTTATGTATGTGGGGAGACTAATTTCTTCTTTACTGATTGGATGGAGATCTAAGAATAGTTTATTAGGATGATTTTGGTCTCGAACATTCGGTATGTGATGGATTCTTTGAGATTTTCTTGAGTAATACTTTTCACTTTCTGTGTTTCAAATCTGCAATAACAGACACCGTAGGGAGCAGTGATACTGAATTTCAATATGTAATCATGTAATAAAGATAAATACATATTTGTATGTCGGATGCTTGAAAGATTTTTGGTGCTTTCTGCTATCAGAAATGTGTTCTTTGTCGGACTGCATTATTAGGCATTTTTTTTAGGTACTCCCTCTAATTATAAATGCAGGAGTTTGATGTGTTTATTTTCCTAAAAGTACTCTTTTAATAATTTGCATTAAAACTCCTCTCATTGATGAAAAGCCCCTTTTGATAATTTGAGGAAAAAATTATAAATTTTGAATACAAAGTAAATAAATTGGGGTTTATATTTATAACTAAAACAAACTCGTCAGCTAGATCCTACATTAAGACTAGAGGGTGTACTATTTATATCCCTATATATTTTTCAATATATTAAAATGTCATTGATATTTTTATCTAGTTTAGTCATTTATTGTTGCTTAATTGTGCTTTGTTTTACTCTATAAGATGGATCCTGAAACAAATATACCCACAATATCCATAACAAAGAATTTCTTTGAAAAGAAAGTTAAACCAAAAAGGTTGTTCCATTAAAAATATCTGCAACCTTGTCATGAAAATTTACAATAAACCCATAATCCAAAAGGCAGGAAATAAAGGAAAAAAAAGTTCTGTCAGATGTCCCGTGCATGCAAATACATCATGCAAAATCAATAGATATTTGTTTGTGCATGGGATGCTTGAAAGATTATTGGTGCAGTTTGCTATCAGAAATGTGTTCTTTTGCTATCTACATCATTAGGCCTTTGTGGGGGAAAAGGGTGCTATTTGTATCCCCATATATTTTTTGCTGTATTATTTTATCTAGTTTAATCATTTATTGGTGCTCTGCTTTGTTTTAATCTATAAGATGGATGCTTTCTTACCACCTAATGGGTACAAACAGATGTTAGCCAATGTTGTTTACCAGGATATCTCTGATCTTGTATCCAGATTTATTTTCAAGCAAGTTTATTTCTCGTTAGTTATTGGTGGCATGAATCTTAGTTTCTTCTGGAATTGCCACACTTTCGGCTGAAATGTAATGCATTTTACTGATGTACTCATTTTTCATTTACATACATTTGACTTTCATTCAAAAAAAATCTATAAGATGGATACCGAAACAAATATACTTCCTTGAGATGAGGTAGAAGAACCATTAGCTAGTTCATATGTATTCGAAGATGCCACTATCATAACTATTTCCCCTCATCATCCTCTATGACTTTCTGGATTATTAGGTGTATAGTTTGAGAAATGCCATGTCATGGAAAATTAGTCTGATTTACCTCGTCACAAAATTGCGGACTAATAAGAAGTGGTTTTACAGGTATGACTCGTGTGAAGTGCCATGAGAAATTTAAGAATTGTCTAAGAAAAGTACTGAAATCTGGGAAAGCTGGATTCTCGAAGGAGTGTCCCTATAGTATAGCTGCGCCTACTATGATAAGAGGCATGGATGTGGCCATCACGCTGAGCCAAATGGGTCAAAGCACCATTGATTTGTAACAGAACTTGAATACCTCATATATGCTCCACTTGCAACTTCAATTTATCCTGAGAAGGCATTTAATTATTGATCCTAATGAACTTCATTATTTATCACTTGGTCTAACAAATCCTAGGTGTATTTTTTTTCTTTATGGGATCTTTTTTATTTTAAATATAGAGAGACCTCTTGCATAAGCTTCGTTCTGGGTAGCTGAAAGTGAATATTGTTTTCTTCATTTCGTTTTTGTGTAATATATTGAGATAGGATGGACGATGGGGGATGAAGCATTTGGGACAGATTTTTTTTTCTTACTTGATCTCTTATTTACGGAAGTTGATCTTTCTCTGCCTCATAACTCGGTGAGCTTATATGATTGAGATAGAGCAATATTCATATATTACGCAGATGTTTCGCTGTTGACCTGGTGTACTGGTCACATGCGGGACAAGTAAACTTAATGGGAGGTGATTCATTGGTGCTAATTTATCGTTAATTATTTCCTAGTAACTAGAAGCCGGAAACAACCAATGCAATTCGTTTTTTAAAAACGGTACTGGTAGTTGAATTTGAAACTACTGGGGAAACACTGATGATAACAGAGTTGTTGCAATTAGGGGTTGTTTGAAAAAACAAAAACAAACAATAAAACCTATTTGATAAACTTTTTTAAAAAAGTTGTTTTTAAAAATAAAAAAACAAAAAGTTGTTTTCAAAAACTAAAAAACAAAAACAGTTTTTAGTTATTTTCTTGTTTTTATTTTCTTAATTTTTATTTTTTAAGGTCACCATTTATTCACTATTGACATTACACTACTAATGACGATCATTATCACATCACCACTGATGACCATATCGTCACATTACTTTAAAAATAGATTTTTCAAAACAATCTATCCAAATAGAATTTTTTTTTTTGTTTCAAAATTTGATTTCAAAAAATGTTTCATAAAATTGTTTGAGAACAAAAAACAGAAAACATATAATCAAACAAGCCCTAGAACTCTCTCCTGTCCTGAAACTTAGTCTATGCACGTATATTTGTTTTAAATATAGAAATTTAACTTGCTATGTCTCCTCCATTAACTTTTTCTATATTATCCTTTGTGCAGTTTTTCTCACACTTTTTTATTGGTATCATTTAATAATCTTTGTCTAAGTGAAATAATTAGACAATGAAGTATATTTTTTACATGGCTATCTGACGAGATCATGTTCAAGCATTATTGAACCCAATTAAAGATAATTCTCTTAAAAGATGCTTTCTACATTTACACGAATTTGAACCTGAAACTATTTTAATTCACTAAGCCCAAAATCTATTGATACTATAGAATATTTTAGGTAAAATCATGCATTTCTTAATAATTATTGCAAGTAACAAGCATAACCAACTTTATCAATATCTATGAATTCATTACATGGGTCATATATTTAGGATTGAAATGAGCAATTTATAAGTGAGAAATTAATCCAAAAATGATTTAAAAAAACATGAGAATCTCATAGGATTTAAATTTCAGGCCAAACAAATCATTTGGTATCAGTAAACTACGGAAAACATACGGTATAGAATCTTAAGTTGAGCATTAAATCCTCTTTGAAAGGAGGAGGGCCGACCAAATGCTCTTTGATTTCCCAGCCTTGAACTGATTGCATGTTCCCAAATCATTGATTGCGGCCTATTTTTTTATTTCTTTCTTTCCCTGTTTTGAAAACAATTTTTTATTTAAAAAGGAAAAAAAACTTGTTTGATGATTAATTTTCAATTAAATATTTGTAATTAAAATTAAAAAAAACTCAACAAATTTTACATGATTTCAATTTTTTGTTTTGTTATTTCTCCTGATTTCTCCTTTCACTCGATGCCTTTGTCTCTCAGCCATCCAACTCTTCGTCCGTCACTGCTTTGACTTCTTTCAGTCCTCTAAGTTGATTTTAAAAACAATTGTTCCAAACAAATTTAATGTCGTTTTGATTTCAAATATAATTTTTTAAAACAACCATCCAAACAGATTCCTTTACCCTTTTTTTTCCTTCCCAAAATTTGTTTTAAAAAACAGGTTTATAAAATTATATTAAAAATATAAAAACAGAATCACGCAAGGCCAGCCTATTCCTCTTTTCTAAATACATGGATTAAGTGGTCGGCAGAGGGGGGCGCTGTCGATTGACAGTATAGCATGCTTCATTCCCATAGAAATCCAAAAAAAAAAAAATTATAAGGGCGACAAAAAAGCAAGTAAACTTGTTATGAGAATATACATATATACAAATGAAATATGGAGTGATCATGATCATGACCGTGACCACGACAAAGATCTGTTCAAAGCATTCACTCCCCCAAAAAGTAAACAAGTAGGAGAAAAACAGAGCTATATACAAAGCATATAGATGTTTAAATATCATTCTGACATCCTGAAGCACTATTTCATAGTTGAAACAACAATACATAGAAGAGAAGAATGCTATTTGTGAACAATCATCTAGTTTCTTCCAACGTTTTCCGCTTTGCTTTGCCAAGCCATTCGCTGAAAACTTTTCAACAAACTTAACTAAAATTGTGTCCATGTCCAAAATTGTCTATGGCCACATAGAGTTGCAATAAATATTTTATGTCTTTCCCTTATACAAATGTACACACTAAACTAGTTGGCATCAGAGACCCAAGTATCCTTAATTCCTTCTTTCCATATACCTAATCTCCACCTAACTCTAGAACAATAGCTTCTGCACCTAGACATGAGATTGCTAGCAAGCAGAGTATCAACATCATGATGAATAAGCAGAGAAACATTTGATAACTTTGTACAATTGTCCAGGACAGGGAAAATAAATGCAAGAGTAGATTCAATTACGTGGACCATTATATACGCAACAAGTTCTTTATTTCAAACCTCCCATACAGAAAGAAGTCTCCATGTCATGCCAAGCTCCGGGCCTAAATCTAGATAGCTTAACAATGGGAAAGACTCGAATAACGTTTCAAAGCCAAGGTTGTGGTCACTTTATTGTGTTCAGATTTGCTCGCTAAATCCACCTTGAGCCTCTTAACTGTTTTGCAGCTTCGAAACAAGCTAGAGAGACAAGTGAGATTAGGAGATTCAAACTGAAGGTATTCTATAATGTGACAATTTATCAACTTGAACTCATCTGTATCCTGAAGAGAGAAATCAAAAGTGGAAAGTGATTTTAAAAGGGTTTAAACATAATTTTGTTGGAAACTCATCTATGATATATAGTTGTCTTGAGTGCATTTTTTAAGAGGAAAACATATAAGCTAAGTCACTGTCCTTAGTCATGTACCCATCATGTTATCCATCTCTTCTAATTGACTTCACTATATTAATCTGTTTGCCAGATTAAATTACCCACTTCTACTTTATATTCTCTAAAAGTGTCAAATGATACTACTTGATTACAAAGCAAAAGATGTTCAGGTATTTGAAGAGTCAACTAAATCAGGATGAATTATTTTATCTATTAGAACAAAACTAATGGCAAGTGTATATCCACTACTACCTCCAATCAAGCCACTAATCATAGATAGATTAAACTTGATGTGTTTATTACTTTATGGCTTTAGGGTTGGTAGCTTGAAAGCTTTCATTTAAAATCTCATGCTTTTCAAAAAAGGAGCAAAACTTATATATGTACATTTACAATGAATACTTAACATCCATGCATGTATTCACGAAAAGGAGTAATAAATCATGAGATAATAAACAGAAGATCTATTCCACCAAGATCAATGGAGACATCTTATCTTGTGATGGAAAATCACTTAATAGTCAACAAAACAATGCAATAACATTTATGAGGATTTCTAAACATGTCCCTCAGCTTATCAACAACCATTGACTTTGTTCTATTCTTTATGTACTTATGATAACCAGATTTTAACTGAGATTACTTTATTGAGACAATAATGTTATCACATTTCTCATGCTAGTATTATAAATAATAGAACTTTTCTTAATGTCAATTTTATCCTAATGGTAGGAGTTCTCCTTATAGGCTTAATTGTGTCTAATAAATTATATCAAACTGAATAATTGAACAGATAACAATCATGCTACAAAGTCAAAATTAAATCATGCTTACAAAAATACTATAAGGGGCAAGCAACCATCACATATAGGCGTATGTTTGTTGGAAATTGTGTCCTAAGGGCCAATCATTATACTTTGAACATTATTTTAATGAAATTTCTCCATTCTGTTATCATATTATTTGCATGTTAACTGTGATAATTGTATCTTTGGATAATTCATAAAGATTGTCCTAAAATGTCCCTGGTCGGTCATCTATGCGGGAGCAGAGATGAAACAAGATCAGTATGACTTTGATAAGATATGGAGATACGAATCAAAGTCTTAGGCACTTGTAAGAGTACAAGGTGTTGGACCGACCCACTATGAGAAAGCTACATGGATCAAGTCATAAGCTTTTCTCATGTATAACCACGTCACAATGCCCTTGACCTGAGGTCATCATGGATTCGTACATGAGAGTTGCTAAGCTTTGAACTAGTCAAAAGTCACTTTTGACCGGGTGATGATAAAGGCTACGATCGGGCTTGGTAGAGGGAGCGGACCTAACGTGTTGGCTCCTAGAGATCGTGAAAACCCTGAATTATAAAAGGTATGAATCCTTCCAACCTGGTTTAAAGGCCGTTGATAGATCCTCGATTAGGATTGGTAAAATTTTAAAATTCTTTCGCTGTGCCTGCCTATCCTAACAGTGGCATCAGAGCCAGATCAATTGTGCGTTTAAACTGAGTTTATGTTCTTATACATGTGATATATATGGGATATATATGTGTGTTCATAAGAAAACGTCCGAATATGTTAAATCGAAAAGGAATATGTTCAATGTTAATGTGCGTTTTTCAGATAGTGCTGTATGTTTATGCGATTTGGTGAAATTGTTTCTATTATATGCGATATGTTTAAGTTTCAATTTCACCACTAGCATCGTGATTTCTATTCTAGATTTGATCCGAAGTAGAATTCATCGTTTAGGTTTTGAATAGGTGAAGAACATGGCGTACAGACACATTAGGGTCTCTAATCGGATTTAGGGATTCAAAACTTTGGGGTAGACAATCCAGATCAGAAGCGTTTTGGGTCGTTGTTTTTGAAATTGGGCCAAAATCCCTTAAGAAATGGACTAAACAAATTTTTTTGAAAAAAAATTGGGTCCGAATGTTTAAACGAATGTTTACAATCCCAAGGCATTAGATGGGGTTAAACATGCCAAATCATCTCACTCCCCTCGAATGTTTAAACGAGGTTTTTCTCAATGTATTTCTTTTTTTTATTATTTAGAGAAGTCCTCTCATTGGCTTGGGAGGATTTTAGGTTAGGTAAGCCATGTTGTGTCACATTTAAATTATGCTTTTGATAAGATCATTGCATGATTACTTTTACATTTATATGTGTTTATTTGTATGAGATACGACCACGATTGTATCCATATAAACAAAATTAATTAATTAAGCCCTCTGAATCAAATCTTAAGTCATAATACCGTCAATTAATGAATACTTGTCAAAACCTATATCGCTCAATTGTGTAAACCACCAAAGTGGATGCACTTGAGTTATCTTGATGAGACAAGCTTGAGTAATGGTGCTGCTCATAATATTCATTATTGTTTTGACTTAATTGAGATTAACAAAACGGTTTTGAATCTCAAGGCATTAGATGGGGTTAAACATGCCGAATCATATGATGATTAAATCCTATAAAGATCTAAGAGTTACATGTGATGTAATTGGTAAATAGGTTACCTACCTAAATAAATTGAATTTAAGCGTCTTGCCAAAGTGGACTTAAGTTTAAGCCAAATATGGATCTTAGCCCACTAATTATTATATTGAGGGTTGTTAATTTAGTGGAAGATTACTAACTAACTTTGCATATTTTAATTGTAGAATCATGTCGACTAATAATACTGCTATACTATCGTTGCGATCGGTCCTTGAGAAGGACAAACTCAATGGGACAAACTTTCTTGACTAGTTCAGGAACTTGAGAATTGTTCTCAAGCAGGAAAGAAAGGCTTATGTCCTAGATCAACCCATTCCTGAGGAGCCTACAGCCAATGCTCCAAGAGCTCAGAGAGATGCTTACACAAAGCATAAGGATGACTATGTGGATGTAGGTTGCCTGTGCTTGCCACTATGGTTCTAGAGCTCCAAAGAGATCTGGAACTCATGGAGGCTCATGAGATGATTGTACATCTCAAGGAAATGTTCCAGCAACAGGCAAGGCAAGAAAGGTATGAGACCACAAAGGCCTTACATTCCTGCAAAATGGCTGAAGGTGCATCATTTAGTACTCATGTGTTAAAGATGAAAGTCTATATTGATCACCTTGAGAGGCTTGGATTTCCCATAAGCTAGGAGTTAGCTACGGATTTGATCCTCAACTCACTCCCGGAGAGTTATGACCAGTTTGTTATGAACTACAACATGAACAACATGGAGAAATCACTTTCTGAGCTGCATGGGATGCTCAAAACTGCTGAGCAAAGCATTAAGAAAAAGCCTAGCACAGTTTTGATGGTTCAGAAAGGAAAGGGTATGAAAAAGAAAGGGAAAGGCAAATGGAAGGGTAATGGCTCAGGTGGTAAGACCAAAGAGTCAAACAAGCCCGAAACCAAGCCTGCACCCAAGGTAAAGCCTCCAAAGGAAGGAGCCTGCTACTTCTGCAATGAACCCGGTCATTGGAAGAGGAATTGCAAACTCTACCTGGAAGATCTGAAAAAGAACAAGAAGGATAGTGGGGCTATCGCTTCAGGTATTTATCTTATAGACATTCATTTTTCTACTTCCTCTACATAGGTATTAGATGTTGGAAATTGTGCCCTAAGGGCCAATCATTGTACTTTGAACATTATTATTTTAATGAAATTTCTCCATTCTGTTATCATATTATTTGCATGTTAACTGTGATAATTGTATCCTTGGATAATTCATAAAGATTGTCCTAAAATGTCCCTAGTCGGTCATCTATGCGGGAGCAGAGATGAAACAAGACCAGTATGACTTTGATAAGATATGGAGATATGAATCAAAGTCTTAGGCACTTGTAAGAATACAAGGTGCTGGATCGACCCACTATGAGAAAGATACATGGATCAAGTCATAAGCTTTTCTCATGTATAACCACGTCACAATGCCCTTGACCTGAGGTCATCATGGATTCGTACATGAGAGTTGCTAAGCTTTGAACTAGTCAAAAGTCACTTTTGACCGGGTGATGATAAAGGCTACGATCGGACTTGGTGGTTTTTCATGTAGAGGAATATGAATGATCAAGATGGAATTTGTCCCTCACATTAGTAGAGAGATATTACTGGGCCCCTCGATGTGTGAGTCTGAGAAATGTATGGCCATACTATGATGAAAGGAGTTTCTGTCTCTGTTATCAGGCTACTCAGGAATCAAGAAAGTAATGGTAAGGAACAAGAGGATAACATTGTCCATGCCTTATCCTTGATCGATATATCTGTGACAAAAGGGACGTGACATGGTTGTATGATAGGTTGCATCGTGATAACGATCCTCATATGAATTGGGTAGTCGTAATGTCTTGCTAGAGGCTGCTTGCTACTTTTGGGTTAGTATAGTTATTGGCCCACTGCCAACTTCATATGGGCCTACAGGGTCGCACACAAGAATGGCCCAACACGAGATAATGTTTAATTTAGGGTGGATGAATTTTATATATATATATATAATATAAAATTCATTAATAATATTATATAGATATTTTTTTTTTGAAATATATATCTTATATATATATATGTATATATATATATATTATATGATATTATTATATTTAATAATATTATATAGATATATATATTTTTGAAATATATATCTTATATATATATATGTATATATATTATATGATATTATTATATTCTGTTAGTTTTAAATTTAATTTATTAAGATATATTAAATTTAATAACTAACATGATAGAGATATAGTATCTCAGATTTAATTTATGAAGATAAATTAAATCTAATGGCTCTTTATTTGGATTAAATAAATAGGTTAAATTAAAACTGTTGGACAGATTTAATTTAAACTGAATTTATTTAATTAGCTCATCAAGATAATTAATTGTTAATTAATTTCAAAATTAATGATGATTAATTTTGAAATTTGAAAATAGCCCTCATAGGTTATAAACTTGATAGAGCAGATATATTCATACACACATGAGAATTGAGAGTCGCAAGTGAAACCCTAGGAGACATTAGAGGCGCTAGTATGCAGTCTCAGTTGGAGATCATTCGTGTGGATACCGGTAGAGGGAGCGTACCTGACGTGTTGGCTCCTAGAGATCATGAAAACTCTGAATCATCAAAAGGTATGAATCCTTCCAACTTGGTTTAAACGCCGTTGACAGATCCTCGATTAGGATCGGTGAAAATTTTTAAAATTCTTCCGCTGTGCCTACCGATCCTAACACTAGATACTACATGTGGTTCTCACATTTGTACAAATGTGCAGGGTCTAAAGGACAGTAGAAAGCTGAAGAAGGGCGAGGTAGACCTACGAGTTGGAAACAGAGCAAGAGTTGCTGCTTTAGCCGTAGGCACTTATGATTTAGTTCTGGCTAGTGGGTTTTTGTTAGTTTTGAACAATTGCTATTATGTTCCTACTTTGAGTAGTAACATTGTTTCTCTTTCTTATTTGGATAAGGAAGGTTATACTTCCATTACTAGGAATGGTAAATGTTCTATTTATCGTAATGACATTTTCTATGCTGATGGTGATTTGCATGTTGGTCATTATATATTAAATTTGGAACATCCTAATAATGGGAATATCTATAACATAACTACTAAGAGGATAAAATCAAACGATTTGAATCTGACCTACTTATGGCATTGTCATCTAGGCCACATAAATGAGAAACGCATTTCTAAACTCCATCAAGATAGATTTCTAAACTCATTTGATTTTGAATCATATGATATATGTAAATCTTGCTTATTAGGAAAGATGACTAAGGCACCTTTTACTGGGCACAGTGAGAGGGCCACTAAATTATTGGGCCTCATACATACAGATGTATGTGGACTATTAAATATAGCTGCCAGAGGAGGTTATGTCTACTTCATTACATTTATAGATGACTTTAGTAGATATGGCTATATCTATCTAATGAAACACAAATCTGAATCTTTTGAAATGTTCAAAATATATCAAAATGAAGTACAAAACCAACTTGGTAAAACAATTAAAGCACTTCGATCTGATCGAGGTGGTGAATATTTGAGCCAAGAATTCATTGACTATCTTAGGAGTTATGGGATAATCTCACAATTGACTCCTCCAGGAACCCCACAATAGAACGGCGTTTCTGAACGAAGGAATTGAACACTATTAGATATGGTTCGATCTATGATGAGTCAAACAGATCTTCTACCATCCTTTTGGGGACATGCCCTAGAGACAGCTGCGTTCACACTAAATCGTGTTCCATCCAAGGCAATTGAAAAGACACCATATGAGATATGGACTGGAAAGAAACCAAGTTTATCTTTTCTCAAGATCTGGGGATGTGAGGTATATGTTAAGCAACAAGCCTCTGATAAATTATCGCCCAGATCCATAAAGTGCCTTTTCGTGGGGTATCCTAAAGAAATGAAAGGATACTATGTCTACAATCCAACCGATAATAAATTGTTTGTTGTTCGAAATGGTAAGTTTCTAGAAAGAGAGTTTGTCTCTAAAACAACCAGTGGGAGTGACGTACATCTCGAAGAAATTCGAGAGCCACAAGATAGTATAGAACCACAGATGGAAATTAGAGAAAACTCACAACAAGTTGCTGAGCCTCCTCAAGTAACACAAGGTCCACAAAGATCTGATAGGATATGGCATCAGCCTCAGAGATATGGATTTCTGATTACTGAAGGTCGTGATGTGTTGCTCATTGAGCAAAATGAGCCCACCACCTATCGAGAAGCCACAGTGGGACCAAACTCTGAGAAATGGCTAAATGCCATGAAGTCTGAAATGCAATCCATGTACGACAATCAAGTATGGACCTTAGTTGACCCACCTAAAGGTGTAAAAACCATTGGGTGCAAATGGGTTTTCAAGGAGAAAACTGACATGGATGGCAATGTAAATGTCTTCAAGGCACGACTGGTTGCAAAAGGATTCACTCAAGCTCATGGTGTAGACTATGATGAAACCTTTTCCCCAGTTGTAATGGCCAAATCAATCAGAATCCTTCTTGCCATTGCAGCATATTATGACTATGAAATATGACATATGGATGTCAAAACAGCCTTCTTTAATGGAAAGCTGCTTGAGGATGTGTACATGATACAACCTGAAAGTTTTATGCGTCCAGAAGACTCTGGTAAAATTTTCAAGCTTCAAAGATCCATTTATGGATTGAAACAAGCATCTCGGAGCTGGAATCATCATTTTGATGAAGTAGTCAAAGAGTTTGGATTCATTCAAAACATCGATGAACCTTGTGTTTACAAGAAAGTTAGTAGGAGCATAGTTGTATTTCTAGTGCTTTATGTAGATGACATCCTACTCATTGGGAATGATATTCCTACCTTACAGAGTGTCAAGTTTTGGTTAGGAATGTCCTTTTCAATGAAAGACTTAGGTGAAGCCACCTATATCCTAGGGATTAGGATCTATAGGGATAGATCCAAAAGACTGATAGGCCTAAGTCAGAGCACATACATAGACAAGAAACTGCATAGGTTCAGTATGTAGGATTCAAAAAGGGGTTACATGTATGCAGGATTCAAAAAGGGGTTACATGCCTATGTCTCATGGCATCCATCTTAGCAAGGATCTATGTCCTAATACACATTATTAGTGAGATCGCATGAGTAAGGTTCTATATACCTCGGCCATTGGATCTATCATGTATGCCATGTTATGTACTCGACTGGATGTCTCGTTTGCCTTAAGTATGACCAGTAGATACCAATAAGATCCTGGTGAGGATCATTAGAATACCGTCAATAATATCCTAAAGTACTTAAGAAAGACTAAGGACTTACTTTTGGTCTATGGTGGATTGGATGATGACCTCTGCGTAACCGGTTACACAGTTACAAGTTTCAAAACTGACCAAGATGACCTTAAATCACAATCTGGATATGTATTCCTCTTGAATGGTGGAGCAGTAAGCTGGAAGAGCTCCAAGCAGAGCACTATAGCAGATTCTGTAATAGAAGCTGAGTATATAGCAGCATCAGATGCAGCTAAAGAAGCCGTTTGGATTAGAAAATTCATTACTGAACTAGGGGTGGTGCCTACCATCTCAAATCCAATAGATTTGTTCTGTGACAATAGCGGTGCTATTGCACAAGCCAAGGAGCCTAGGTCACATCAAAGGACCAAGCATATACTCAGGTAATTTCATCTTATTAAAGAAATCAATGATAGAGGTGATATAAAGATATGCAAAGTAGCAGGAGAAGATAATGTTGCTGATCCTCTTACTAAGCCAGTTGCGCAGGCAAAGCATGAGCGTCATGTTAGGGCAATGGGAATTAGGCAAATTAATGATTGCACCTAGGGTAAGTGGGAGGATGTTGGAAATTGTGTCCTAAGGGCCAATCATTGTACTTTGAACATTATTTTAATGAAATTTCTCTATTCTGTTATATATTATTTGCATGTTAACTATGATAATTGTATCCTTGGATAATTTATAAAGATTGTTCTAAAATGTCCCTAGTCGGTCATCTATGTGGGAGCAAAGATAAAACAAGATCAGTATGACTTTGATAAGATATGGAGATACGAATCAAACTCTTAGGCACTTGTAAGAGTACAAGGTGCTGGACCGACCCACTATGAGAAAGCTTCATGGATCAAGTCATAAGCTTTTCTCATGTATAACCACGTCACAATGCCCTTAGACCTGAGGTCATCATGGATTCCTACATGAGAGTTGCTAAGCTTTGAACTAGTCAAAAGTCACTTTTGACCGGGTGATGATAAAGGCTTCGATGTGTGAGTCTTAGAAATGTATGGCCATACTATGATGGAAAGGAGTTTCCGTCTCTATTATCAGGCTACTCAGGAATCGAAAGTAATGGTCAGGAACAAGAGGATGACATAATCCATGCCTTATCCTTGATCGATATATCGTGTGACAAAAGGGACGTGACATGATTGTATGATAGGTTGCATCGTGATAACGATCCTCATATGAATTGGGTAGTCTAATGTCTTGCTAGAGGCCGCTTGCGACTTTTGGGTTAGTATAGTTACTGGCCCACTGCCAACTTCATATGGGCCTACAGGGTCGCACACAAGAATGGCCCAACATGAGATAATGTTTAATTCAGGGTGGACGAATTATATATATATATATATATAAATATAAAATTCATTAATAATATTATATAGATATATATTTTTGAAATATATATATCTTATTTATATATATGTATATATATATATTATGTGATCTTATTATATTGTGTTAGTTTTAAATTTAATTAATTAAGATAAATTAAATTTAATAACTGACATGATAGAGATATAGTATCTCAGATTTAATTTATGAAGATAAATTAAATCTAATGGCTCTTTATTTGGATTAAATAATTAGGTTAAATTAAAACTATTGGACAGATTTAATTTAAACTGAATTGATTTAATTAGCTCATCAAGATAATTAATTGTTCATTAATTTTGAAATTAATGATGATTAATTTTGAAATTTGACAATAGCCCTCATAGTTTATAAACTTGATAGAGTAGATATATTTGTAAGAGGATCTGATGGTGAAAATTCCATCTGAAGACCATCTCCATACTGGAAAATCCTCCCCATTCAACCGATTGATATTAATATGTGCAATAGCTATACATATTTGGCTTGGAAGTAGGTGATTAAACTTGGTCATATCCCACTGTCCGGATGAAGTGATATGTAATACCCCAAATTTTGAGACTTGAACTTAGAGAATAAGCCTAAGATTTGTGGACTGCTATGCCCGAGTTAGTAGGATCCCAAATTTGGATTAAGAAATATGAAAATGAGTTTGATGGTCATTCCAAGGGAATGACCATAATTAGGGGCAAAATGGTAAAGTTATTGACCAGTTGATCGGTTGCCGAAGAGGAAACTCATTGGTAACTCAAAGATCAATGGTTGAGATTGAATTGTGCAATAGATCAAGGGGCGGAATCCTATGTGCTTGTGTGTATGTGAGCTCATGGGAGATGTGGGGAGATAATGACAAGTAGCAACATTTGAGCCCTTGGATTTTGGTCAAACTTTCAAACCATTCCCTCTCTCTTCTCTTCTCTCCAAGTCGGTGGTATGTGTGTGTGGGGAGCCAAAATCTGATTCATCTTCATCATCCACTCATCTCTCTCTCAACTCTATTTTTGTTGAGCTTGAAGGAGGAAAGAGAAAGTGAAAAGATAAGATTTGGTTAGCTTCTTGTCCTCTTTAGCTTAAATCATCTTCTTTAAAGTTGTTCATAGTAATGAGAGCTTCATTGCTATAGTTTTAGATTTGGGAAAGAAGGTGTTTTAGGAGCTTGAGGAATCTTGGAAGATAAAGAATCAAGGATTAGCTTTAAGAAAGAGGAAGAGGTGAGTGATATCTCCCTTTTGATCTATATATTGTGATTATTTGATGAGATTTGTGATTTGTAGTTTTTGCCCTAATTTAGTATAATAGTGGAATGGTGGTGTATTGTGGTTAAAATGATGCCATAGTGTGTTTTGGTGTCATTGGAATTGATTTAGAGCATTGGGAGTAAAGTAGTAAAATTTGGGTAATGTGTGTGATAATTGTGACCGAAAGGGGAAAATGTTATTATGATGTGATTTTGGATGTTTTGAGGTTTCCAATGTGTTCCTTGAGTGAAATTATGTGAAAATAGCCTTGTGTTAGAGTTTGGGAACCATTGGAGACATATTGGTTAAGTTTGGGATAATTTTGGTTTTCTGCATTTTTCTGGGTTCTGATAAGCATCACTACTGTGAACATGGGTCTCACTTGAGTGCAGCATGATGTTTTCCCTTTTCCCTTCGGTTTTGGTTGTACTTGTTCATGAAGAAGCAAGAGTGCACTTCCTCACCTGCGAGTGATGTAGGTCTTCACTCGAGTGCACCATGGCTCACTTGAGTAAATATGTGTTATGTGGTAAGAGGTTGCTCTTGGGTTGTCACTCACAGTTGGTTTGTCAAGAGTGTGAGCTAGTACTCACAAGTATTAAGCTATCACTCGAGTGAGGGTAGTTGTGCTCGAGTGCACTTTTGACTCTGGGATTTCTGTGCTCTTGGGTAAGCACTTTTGGAGCTTCACTCGGTAGGACTTGGGTGCTTGAGGAGGTATCACTCAAGTGTTGAGGTTATCACTCGAGTGCTACGTCAAAAAGGGGATTTTGAGGATTCAAAAGATGGTCTTTGGTCAAGTATTTCCCAACCCTTTAGGCATGTGTTTAGGCTTTGAGTAGCCACCTAAAGGTCGTGAATGATAACCAACTTAAGTGTCTAAAAGTTAAGGAATTGGAAAAGGGATTAACCCTGTGTCCTTGTTTTAGTTATAGGGTTTGGTGTTCGCCCTGATCGTGAGCAGCCGGAGCTGGAGCTTACGTGGAAAGAGTGTAGGGAACATATCTCTCCTGTATGTATTTGATATCTGTGTTGGTGTGTTGGTGCATGTCTTAGCTTTGCATGATTATGTGTAATTTGAAGCTATGTTTCAATTTATGCTATGGTCATCAGTATATTATTCGAAGCATTGAGCTTACAAATTTGACATTGAGTTTGCATGAGTTATGTGATGCAAGCATGTCATGTATTAAACATATATCGTACATGCATATTGATATTGTTGTCCTACTGAGATTCTCTTGAATCTCACCCTCCCCTACTAACCTTTCAGACAAGGTAGTGGATCGAGGATGGAGTAAGTAATCAAGGGCGGCAAGGACTTCCTTCGGGTTGAAGATTCGGTAATTGGTTATCATAGTTGGGAGTATATGGATTTGGATTTGTATATATGTATGTGGATGAGGATTTGTTATGTACTTGAGAAGGATTTGTGTAATCCCCATATGAGGGCTTTTAATGGGCGAATGTGCCCTATAAAGCTTGAGTTAATAAATGGAACCCAGGATTGGCCAGGAATTATTTTGCGTACTCTGATATTTATATAAATGTGATTTATCTTCGTGTAGTAATTGTATTCAGAATGTGAATGTGAGACCAATTTATAAATGATTTCGAAATGTATTTATGGAAACCCCATCATGTAATGGGTTAGTAAAATGTTATTTGATTGTTATTGGTCTCCATTTCACTTTAATTGCGTATTCCGAATATTAATTACGAGAGGGGGTTACATGATACAATCAGCTACTCTCCAATCAGTAACATCTCTAGGCAGTTCTCTGATTACCAAACTCTGAAGCTTGTCAAAATGCGATACCCATATGTCATTCCAGAAAGAAGTGTTCTGTCTATTAGTAACTCTACATGTTAAACTATCTTTGATCCTGTCCCAACAGTTACAAATACCCCTCCATGTAGGGGTGTTCGGGATCGGGAAATGCCATTCCCGATCCCGATCCCGAGAAGGGTTCGGGAATGATTTTTATTCCCGATCCCGAAAATCGGGAAATTTCAGGATCGGGATCAGGAATTTTCCGATCCCGAATTTGCTTCTTCTTTTTTTAAAAATCTTTATATTGAATTTTTTGTTGTGTTTCCTTTAGTCTAATATAAATATATAATTTGTCTAATATCATATTGTACCCAATAAGTCTAATATAAATATATAATTAGTCCAATACATGTTTAAAGTTGTCGATTCAGCTGTAAAAAGAACAAAGACAAGAACAAAAAATTAGAATTATTTAATAAATAATAAATGAAATTAACTAACTAAACTAAAAGAATAGATATTACCTTAAGGGTGTTAGGGATTTTCACATTTTATTTTACATTTGGTCTTATTTTCTTAAATATTTTTAAAAAATATACATGTGTATATATATATTTTCGAGATCGGGAAGTCCCATTCCTGATCCCGAAATCACATTCCCGATCTCGAAATTTTCGGGACGGGATTTTCCCGTCCCGATTTGCTCGGGATCGGGACGGGAAGGTCGGGACGGGAAATTATTGAACACCCCTACCTCTATGTACTAGACTCTGACAGGCGCTTCTCAACTTTAGGGTAGTGGATCGTTGCCGGCTTTATATTTTTCTCACAAAAACCTGACCCAGAGCGAATATCTTCTATTAATCATACTCCATCCAAGCTTCATCATGAAAGCCTGGTTTTGGTAACCAGCCAACCTAAGACCTAGGCCTCCATCCTCCTTACATGCACACACGAGGTCCCAGGAGACTAGATGAGGTTTTCTGTTGGCTGAGCTACTACCCCAGAGGAAGTTACGACATTGTTTGTCAATATCATCACAAATCCCCAAAGGAAGAGGCACTATCTACATAGCATAAGTTGGCATAGCTGACATAACAGACGACACAAGAGTATGCCTGGTAGCCATCATAACATGTTAAACTTACAATTGGCCAGGCGAGCATCCATCTTTTTCAGGAGAAAACTATACATTGCCTTTGAACTCCGTTAATGTAAAATAGGCATTCCCAGATATTTCCCCAGATTCGACGTCGGAGTAAAATTCAAAAACTCGTTGATTTCTTTGCATTTGATATAATTCACGTTCTTTGAGAAGTAAACTCTTGATTTTCCAGCATTTACTTTCTGGTCCGAAATGTCACAGAAGTCATCCAGGATAGCCTTAATAACCCCTGTGTTATCTAGATATGCTTCTGCAAACAAAATGAGATCATCAGCAAAAAAATATATGAAAGACAGGAGTACCTCATTTAAAGAGCCTAAACAGTTGCCAAACACCCTCTTCTATTGTCGTTTGGATAAGATGCCCCAATCTTTCCATCACGATAACAAAAAGATACGACGATATTGGGTCACCTTGTCTAACCCCTCTAGAAGGGCAAAACATATTAGTAGCCTCTTCATTCTAAAGCAATTGCAAATGAGATGTCGGCATACAAGCTTGAATAACTTTAAAAAGATATTCAGGAATGTTGAGTTCTTTTAGGTAGTCGTAGACAAAATTCCATCTCACACGATCACAAGTCTTCTCTAAATCAATCTTAATGGCCATGAAACCCTTTTTCCTTTTTAAGGACTTCATAGAGTGAATGATCTCCTGCACAAGTATAACATTAGCTGAGCTTTGACGCCCTTTAACAAAACTGTACTGATTCGGGGCTATCACCAATGGCATGATTGCCTTGAGTTTGTTTGATATAACTTTCATAACAATCTTGTATACAACATTGCAAAAACTTATAGGATGAAAATCATGAAACTTTGGTATGAGTACAATCTGAGTCCCAATGATTTGTCGTATCCACATCGGATCATTGAAAACTCTTTTCACTAATTCAATCACTAACGATCCTAGAGTTTCCCATTGGCTTTGGTAAAATAATGGATTGAATCCGTCTGGCCCTGGTGCTTTCAACGGCCCTATATCAAACAAAGCTCTTTTAATCTCTTGATCTTCAACCGATCTCCCCAGAATATGTAAATTTACATCATCAATTTCAGGATAAGTGCATCTGAATACCAAAGATCCATTATAATTATGGGTTTCTGTATACAAATTTTCAAAGAATTTTCTTTTTGATCTCATAATTTCCGCTGCATTATATGTCCATTCCCCAAATTCAAGCTTTAATGCTTTAATTTTATTCCTTCTTCGTCTGCCATTAACCACTGAGTGGAAGTATTTAGTATTACGATCTTTATCAACATACCAATTAGCCCGAGAGTATTGAAGCTACATGACTTCTTCCTGTGCTAAAAGCTCCTCAAGCTCTCCCCATAGCACCTAGGTCAATAGGGTTGGAGGCTTCTAGACGAATAGCAGGGGAATTGGAATCTATTTTCATAACATTCTTCTTTCTTCCTGACCCCACTTCCCCACTTAAATTACAAGACATTCCAGCTTCTCGTGTTTTCTCCGTACTCAATATTTCTTGGGAAGGTCCCTCCTCAACCAACACTATTCACAGCATCACAGTTAATCTTCTTTTTCCTTATATTTGAAATATCCAATCCATTATTACCCTTGCTCCCTTTATTTAATACAGGTAGATGACCAGCTTTCCCTTTAGTTTCACGCGACCTATCTTCTGGCTTTAAACTAACACGAATCTTCCCCTGATATGTGTTATCACCAGAACCGCCATCAATAATTGTCATGTCTTCAACATTTAGAGCCTCAAAGCGAGATCCTCCTCCCATATTTCGAGAATGTAAATCACGCCTAGGCTCACAACTATAATTGCTGTTCCTTGCATTCGAGATCTATTGCCCCCTTTTCCGACGTGGCCCCACCATCCACTCCCCATACGTTCTAGCAGTTATTTCGGAGGATGTGAGTGATGGTGTTGTAGCTGTAGAAGCCGACATGTTAGCCGTGCATGATGACTTTGACGTATTTGTTACTTGATTATTTAGTCAATGTTCAGTATCATGGCCATACCGCCCACATGAGAAGCAAATCAAATACAAACCCTCATAAACAATCTTCTTTTCTTTCCCATTAATCATCAAAGATGGAAGCAAAAGAGCATTCAAATCAACCTCAACACATATACAGGCAAAACGCCCTTTGGTTTGCCTAAGAGTATTAGTGTCCACTTTTAGAACCCTTCCAATTTGGTTACCCACCACATATAAAATACCCTTATCATAAAAATCAACTGGGAGTTTAGGAATTCTTACCCATGCTACAATTTTGGAAACCTCACCAGAATCGGGATCAAACTCTGACTTCCATAGTTGCATTGCTAGGTAATATCCATGTATAACCAAAGGCCTCTTGTTAATGCAAAATCATAGTCCTCCTCATTGCTCTTACGAACCAGAAAATACCTGGAGCTTATCTCAATAGTTTCAACCTACCCTCTACATCCCCATAATTGTTGCATTTTCCGACCTAATTGATCCTCCTGCACCATCCTGCCAAGTAGTCTAATGAATAACGACGTTGACCATTTCCATGCTAGCTTCATTCTAAACTCTGGAGACATAATGATATTTGGACCCTTCTTCATTATCTCCACCTCAATTATGGACTTCTATCCATCCCCTCTCCACCATTCTTCTTCTTCATCTGAACATTCCTCCCTTGTCTGATCTTCAACACATGCATCCTTGTATGACCTTTTTGGTGATTTAGGTATAATGGTTTCCTCTTCAATATCCTCGTCACTCATCCAGTCCTCAACCTGTGGGGCTAAGGATTGCTTACCTGTGAACTCTTCATTATCATCTCGAATTTTCTTTGTATTACTTTCCAAGGCATCACTCTTCTTCATCATCGGCTTCGAAACCATTCTCTCAGGACTACGTTCTCCCTGATGTTCAATCATGTCTAGCAGCTCCAAAGCCGTCCAGACGATGAAAATGTTCAATCATGCACAGACTTAAAAAAAACTTCTTATTCTCAGCTCTCCCTCACCGACGGTCCAGCAACCAGCAACAGTGTAGGATGGCGGCAAAGATGAACTAGGTGGTGCTTGGGAGTTCACGGTGACGCTCTTGCAGATGTGCGAGTGCGACTTCCAGACAAAGAAACGCTCACGGTGACTGTAGGTTTAAGGCCACTGTATTTATACACAATGCCAATGGGAATCTTAATTTAATTAATTTAATCAACTAAATCATTGATGTGAATTAAATAATATTTACTCACCTTCAAAAGATTGATATTATAAAATCCATATGTGATTATTTATGCATGTTGTAAGAGGGCGCTATAGCTACCACTCTAGCATGCAACTTAATTATAAATATCAATCATGCGCACTTAAATTCTGTATATGCATAGCTTTATGGAAAACTTAACCAATTAATTTAATCAGCATAAGTGACTAAATACCAAGGTATTAAAACCCAGACTGGGTACTGAACTAGTCGGGGTACTAGGTTAAGGGTCAGTGGGTCAAATAGAAGCAAAACTAGAGCCAAACCAGGGCAAAATAGGTGAGAAATTGAACATTTTAGATTTATTAATATGAAATTCTAAGGAATTTTTTTTAAACAGTGACCTGGACCGAACCTTGAACCAGACAGTTTTTCGGTTGGTTCACTAGTTTCAGGGCCAAACTGACCAGTCTGGTCTGGGTTCATTAACATTGCTAAATACAATCCTCCTACTTTGATTAAATTAATATTACCCATTACATAGAGTTGATATTTTAGAATACATAAATGATTATATACACATACAACAGAGGATGTTGTAGCTAATCCTTAAGGTGCATGTTAATCACAAATACCAACATTGTGCATTCAAATTACAAATATGCGCAAATCCTTAATGATAATTTATTTAATAGATTAATTTAATCAACAACATGTGACTAAATAATAAAAAAAAAAATTCTACCACTATTTTGTTCATCCAAATTCTGTATATTCACAGCTTCATGAAGGACTTAATAAATTAATTTAATCAATATAAGTGACTAAATACAATCCTCCCACTTTGATTAAATTAATATTACCCATTACATAAAGTTGATATTTTATTATGCATAAATGATTATATATACATAGAACAGAGGATATCGTGGCTAATACTCAAGGTTCATGTTAATCACAAATACCAACGTTGTGCATTTAAATTACAAATATGCACAAATCTTTAATGAGAATCTATTTAATAGATCAATTTAATCAACAAAATGTGACTAAATAATAAAAATAAATAAATTCTACCACTATTTTGTGCATCCAAATTAAATCTAATATGTGCACTTATTGATGAAGGGATTAATTAATTAATTTGATCAACAAGGTCCCTAGATAATTAATTAGAAACCCTCCCACTGTTTTATGTATCCAAAAAAATTGTTTAAAGAATTAATTTTGACATATTTCAATTTAATTAAGCTTTGCAAAATTCGAATAGTTAGATAATTGCCTAAAGTTAATTTTTCCAAATGTTTAGACAATTAAATAACTCAAAATAATTTCGTAAATTTTTCAGTATGTGAAAATTGTCAAAATTAATCCTTTTCATTAATTTAAACAATTTAATGTGATATAATAAAAAAATGTACATAAAACAGAAGTCAATGTGAGCAAAATGTTTATTTATCCAAAAACATCTTTTCTGGAAATTCAAAATCATAGCTTAGGAAAATCTAAACATGATAGGGCCCTGAAGGTTCATATAATTAACAATTCTGTTTAGGAAATTCAAAAACCCAAACTTGGAGGCCCACTTCAGAAATATTTCTAAACTTTCAGAAAAGAAATAGTTGCATATGTACAGCCCCAAAACTGTTTAAACAACCCCTAAATACACCACAAAAGGTCTCGGCCCAGTTTGCTACAATGTTAAAGTCGAAATCAGCTTCAAACCCAATTTGCTTCGCCCTAGAACCAGGGGGGGAAAACTTCGCGAGCCCAGAAAGGCCTTAGCCCAGATGTGCAGCAGTCCATGTCCCTGTATAAGTGAAATGGTGAGTTTTCACTTTGATCGCAGCGACGTCGTTTTGCGTAATGGAGGGACACAGCGTCCATAGTGCAAAATGACGTGTCGTTTTGCTTGTCTTCCTCTTCCTCCCCAGCCGAATCCCTACCCAACCCGACATCCACCGTGACCCGAAAACCCAGCCGCTGGAGAGAGAAAACTTCAGAAGGAGATTGCTAGCTATCCTTATGCCATTTTTTGTCACTCTTCATGGCGATGAACTCGAAAAATCGAGCACAGACATCATATGGGCATTAATCTTGCATTTAGTCAAAAATCAAGAACGAAACAAGGCGAAACTAAACGGATTTGAATCTTGATTCTGACGACAATCGAGAGCTCGAAGACAAGCAATAATCATGGAAACAAACTCACATGATTTAACTAAACCGTATACAAATCAAAACAAATGGCATGGATTAAATTGGAAAGGAAAAAAACATTCTGCACTTTCGGACCCATCGATTTCCGATGATGACGGGACGGAGATCTTTGAAGAACATATCAAGTTCTTCTCTTCATTCCTTATATCCGATGGAACTCAAACACACTCAAAAAGGAAATTTCGGAAGCCAGATTCACAGAACGATTAAGCACAGGTTAAGTTTATCAATGCATTGATGAACAGGAGCATTAATCGTATCAGACAAAGTGAATACATATATTAAATAGTCAAGAAACGAAAACAAGACAAGAACTAGAAAACCCAGATCAAAATGACCAATGACCAACATGAAATCGGATCCCATGGCGATGACTCGTTGGAAAAGTTTATCCCCTTGTTCCAAGCACAGATGAATTAACTCACAATAATAATATAATTCATCTAATTGAAGAATTCAAATTCCAACCCAAGCTATGGAACTCGAAGTTAATTTAATTTCATGTTTAGATCATCCCTTCAAAGTGTAGAAAGGCAGAGGATCAGAGAGTATGATTTTGATACCACATAAAACTTATGTATATATAAATAAATTATAAATCAGAGTATTTGAATTTTCCTATATCAATAGCGGAAGACTTCTGAGAATTATCTCTCGACATTACTAAGCTTTAATAGGATTGAGAACTCACAAATCCTGATGAAAAAGAACTGCAAAAAGAATTAGAGACATAAGATAATTGTTAGGTTTCTTTGTGACTGGCTGTAGGGCACAGCGATAGCAATTGAGTTAAGAGCTATCGTCAATCAGAGAACCTTAAAGAGCAGCTAGGTTTTCTAGCGCTCGTCTCATTTAGCCGTAAACTAAATTATGTGTTTTTTATAATATTATCTGATATTCTGTTCGGGGTTAATGGCTATCTCTTCTAACACGTGTCTTTTTTTTTTTTTTAACTCATACTCGAAACTAAGAGAGATATAACAGGGCCTTATGAACTTGGCTTCTCTCGATACTCTACCCCTTCCCATTCTTTTCCCTCCTTCTCCTTTTTCCATTGTTAGATTAAGATCTCAATGATCTAAATTTATTATATTATCAAAATATTATTACAATTTTACCTTAAAAATACAACAATAATTTTAACAGTTCAAATTTGTTTTGCATCTGGTTTAAAAAAATTATTTTTATATCTTTAAGTAAAATTATAATAATATTTTTATAATATGATAAATCTGAACCGTGATGATCTTAATCTAATGTTGGAAAAAGGAAAAAGGAGGGAAATGGATGGGAACAGGTAGATGAGAGAAACCAAATCCAAACCTTTTACATCATTAGTTCAACTCTATATTGATAAAATTATTTATCATGATATAACCAAGAAAAAAGAAAAAATCTTATAATACGGTTGAATTATTCAAATTCTAATTTAGGTTGTTGAATTTAATAAATTTTAAATAAGGTCACATGACCTGAAATAAGGTTTTAAAATTTGATAATTTTTAACTTACTATCCCCTTTAAATTGAGTATCCATATATGTTATTTTAATCCTTTTTTACATTGACCACAAAAAATATTTTTTACAAAAAAATAGAGACTCATACATTATACTCTTTCCTCTGCTACAATTTTTTTTTTCCGAAAAGCTCTCCTCCTTTCCACGTCCTTGGTTTTCGTCTCTCTCCCCACTTCCCCAACTCTCACTCTTCATTAAAGCTAACGTGGTGATATTGAAAGAAAAATCAAAACAATTCCCATAAAGAGTTCCAGAAAAGTCAATGCTCCTTCTAAAATTAGAACCGGAAATATGTCCAAGAACAGAGCTTTGATCCACCACACTTGCTGACTTCACATCTGTAGTATCCGTCGCAAGCTTCGCTGCAACCAAGCTCGAATTGTGCTCCTCCCTCATCAACCACCCAACTTCATTCCTTTATATTGCTGCATCACACATCATGACCAAATATTACAACTACATCGAGATTTAACTAGTCAAATAAGATTAGACGTTAACTATATACTGACAAGCATCATTCTTAGAACTCTTGTGGTGAGATTTTCCCCCATGTTACTGAAAAAGTAATGTTGTATCGAATATGTATGCATCCACAGGCCACAACATAAATACTAGCGCCGATGTATATGAAAACAAACTCTTGTCTTTTTCTCCGTGGATGTGTAATTCCTATAGTAAAATACCTCATTCATATTGCTCATCAGCGAAATGTACGTCCAACCATAAACCGGTCTAGTGATTCTTGCACAATACTTCCAGCACTAGTAGCTTCATCGAAAAATGGTGCAGCAGAGGTGGAGAGAGGGAGAGCTCTTTTGAAAAAAGGAAAATTGTTGCTGAGGAGAGAGATGGGTTAATGATTAGATTTTTTCTTTTTTTGTAGAAGAGATTAAAATAACATATACTCAACTTAATAATAAGAGTAGTAAAGTAAAATTATTGAATTCTAAAATCTTATTTTAGGTCATAAGAGATAGTAGAGCTTTATACCGTTAGTTCAATTCTATATTAATAAAATTATTTATCATGATATAACCAAAAAAGAAGGAAAAATCCTATAAAACAGTTGAATTATTCAAATTCTAATTTGGGTTGTTGAATTTAATAAATTTTGAGTAAGTTCATTTGACCTAAAATAAGGTTTTAAAATTTGGTGATTTTTACCTTCCTATCCCTCATTAAAATTGAGTATCCATATATGTTATTTTAATCTGTTTTTTTTACTTTGACCACAAAAAATCGGTTTTACAAAAAAATAGAGACTCATTCATTATACTCTCTCCTCTGCAACAATTTTCTGTTTTCGTAAAGCTCTCCTCCTTTCCACGTCCTTGGATTCCATCTCACTGCCCACTTCCCCACCTCTCACTCTTCATTAAAGCTAACGTGATGATATATTGAAAGGAAAATGAAACCAATTACCATAAGGAGTTCCAACAAAGTCAATGCTCCTTCTAAAATTAGAACCGGAAATATGTTCACGAACAGAGCTTTGATCCACCACACTTGCTGACTTCACATCTGTAGTATCCGTCGCAAGCTTCGCTGCAACCAAGCTCGAATTGTGATCCTCCTCATCAACCACCCAACTTCATTCCTTTATATTGCTGCATCACACATCATGACCAAATATTACAACTACATCGAGATTTAACTAGTCAAATAAGATTAAACGTTAAACTATATACGGACAAGCATCATTCTTCGAACTCTTGTGGTGAGATTTTCCCCCTTGTTACTGAAAAAGTAATGTTGTATCGAATATGTATGCTTCCACAGGCCACAACATAAATACTAGCGCCGATGTATATGAAAACAAAGTCTATTGTCTTTTTCTCTATGGATGTGTAATTCCAATGGTAAAATACCTCGATCATATTGCCCATCATCGCCATTGTAAAAAAGATTCAAATAACATATACTCAACTTATTAATCAAGGGTAGTAAGGTAAAATTAACTAATTCTAAAATCCTATTTTAGGTCATATGACCTGATTTAGAATTTGTTAAATTTAACAACTCAAATATGAATTTAAATAATTCAAATGTCTTTTATAAGGATTTTCCCAAAGAAGAAATAGTTGGAAAAAAACTAGGAAAGAAATAATTTTGAAGATGTTGTGTTCTCGACAAACTTGATGCTATTGGCCACAAGTTTAGTTTTTTTTTTTTAATTTTAAAAATTTTGGTTTTAGCTTATTTAATGTGAACTCTTTCTTTTGTCTAGGGGTGAGCATAGTGCCTAGATGATTGATATGCCCACCCAAACCCAGTTAAAAGTTATCTAATTTTGGGCATCTTGTTTTTTTTGTTCTTAGGTCATACCCACTTAGCCTTTGCACTTGAATGAGCTTTTAATATGTGTAATCGTTTTGTTTTTTTTAATGAAGTTTAATCTTTTATAAAAAATAAAATTAGAACTTTTCAATAGTGGAATTTATATGTGTAATTGCTTTATATATATAGACAAATATGCTTTTCAAGTACATTATATTATAAATGATTCTAATTCACATAAACATGGTTGAAAAGTTTCAAACAAGTACAAAAGAGTTTTTGGGAAAAAAAATAACATAAGAATGTTTAGAAAGGAATAAATTATCTAACAATTCAACACAACGATAAAATTGCTTGAAAGGACTGAACTCAACAGTGTCCACAACTTACATATGCGTATATATAGACATTTAAGTTGAATACCATAAAGGATATCTCTAGGGAGAATGATGTAGAGAGACTAATACTATTCATAATATAAATTACAAATGAAATAAAAATGAAATTTAAGAGTCTTATATTTACAATAATTGTCTTGTATAATCAAATTAAGAAGTAGGTAATAATAGTATAATTACACACAATTCACATGTATAAGGAAAACTTACTTGATATTCTTTAACTGATAGTTAATTACTAAAGAGTTACTTTAAAACTCTCAAGGCCCATTTGGTACGTAGAATGGATGGGGTGGAAATGGAAATGAGCCTTATTTCCATGTGGAGGTTTGTGTGGTACGATTCCATATCCACCAAAATGACTGAAATTCATTTCCATCATCATCCCCTAAGATTTATGATTCCATGTGGGTGGATTTTATACTTCCCTTTTTTTTTCATGCTTCAGGTTAGCCGCTTCCCTCACCCACTATGACTTCATCAGAAAGCTTCTCACCCTTGCTGCTAGCAAGGAAGAAGACGACGAGGGTGTGAGGTGTGCCGGCACCGGTGACTCATCTCCTCCTTCTCCATTGTCTATGTTCATGGCACTCTTTTTTTCGAAATCTTTGTCTTATGCACTAGATTTGATGGTTGACGTCGGTCAAGGAAGACGATGAAGGATGAAGCTCGATCAACGGCAACCCACAACACACCTGGCTGAAGCTCAACGTTAAATGCGAGGTGGCTTTATCTTTGTGTAATTCAACTAAGCCCCACTAGTAAGCTTGGATGATTTCATATCTTCGATGCTTTAAATCTAAAAAAGTGGTGACCTTCATTTTTGGATTTGGGTTGCAAGGGGTTGTCAAAGCTTCAGTTTAATTGCTAGTGGGTCAATGGAGGACGTCATTGCTTCTAAAGTAGTACACTGAAGAAGATTCTAGCAAAAGTGTAACCAATCCAGTGATGATGCATTGTGAGGGAGAATATGAGATTTTTTATTTTTTAATTAGAAGGGTATTTTGGTATTTTTTTATATGAAAATTAGGTCTCATTTCCAAGGTATAACAAACATACTTTTAAATCTCATCTCCATATCTATTTTCATATCCATATTCATCAAAACCAATTCCACGTATCAAATGAGGCATCAATAAGAGTCATGTGGTTCTAAGGCAAGATGTGGCGGCCAAAAGCGTGTGTGAGTGAAGAAAATGATATCTTTAGGGAGAATGATGTAGGGCTTTCCACAAGTGGATTATTAAAAAAATCTATATTTTATTTATATTTTAGTTATTTTTATGAAAATAAAATTAAAATACTTTTATTTAAAAGTCATTCACATATTAAAATTTGATTAGATATAGACAATATCAAAATTGCTCAATCTTTTATAACACGTTAACAATTTTTTAGCTATTATTTATCTCCAATACTATTACTTAATCCACTTGTAAACAATAGTGATAATAACATACATATATTTACACACAATCACATATATAAAACAATTAATTTAGGATTTAAGGGTGGTATATGTCGTTTAATATCGAGTACAATTTTCTAATACCTTATTAATGTGTAGAATAATTTAAAAGATAGTATTTCTCATAAATTATTATATACTCTAGGGCCTAGGCCATAATTGACTTAGCCCAAAAAAAAAAAAACAAAAGATGTTACATTTAGCGATAACTGCAATTTTGGAAATTCATTTGTTTTTTAATTGCAAATTAATAAAGATTATGGTCATTTTCATGGCATTGCAGTAATTAGAGGTCTTTAATTGTAGTAATTCAACTTTGGAAGGAGAAAAAAGTTGGGGTGAAAAACAATGCGAAGAAAGAAAATAAAGAGAAGAGAAAACATGAGAGATGATGAGCCGGGTTGATTTTCTGTTTTAAAATAGTTTTTTTTTGTTTTGAAAAAAAATATAAAAAAGTATGTTTGACAATGTGGTTTATGTTGTGTTTTGAGGGACAAAAAAGTTAAAATTTGTTCTCAGAGACAAAAAGAAAAGGATAAAGGAGCAAAAATACTTGTTATCTTTTTCAAAAAGAGCTGTTAGTGCTACAATCAAATTTTGGGTGCAAAACTACACACAAAATTTTCAAAATAGAGCAAAATTCCACCTCCCGTTAACTTTGTTAAACATCCGTTTCTTTTTCAAAACATCTTTTTGTAAATGTGCAAAAATACCTACAATCTTTTTCAAAAAGTTCTCATGCCACCATAATCGAACCCTATGTGCAAAAGTGCCTATATCATATTAATCATGCATGTCACCTTCTCTCTCATATATATAATTACATCACTTTTAATTAATTTTAATATTATTCAAAAAGAATTTATCTTTCTCTTCTCTTGATCTTCTTTGCCTCCTTTGATGAGTTCTCTATTGTCTTCATCAAGCCTATCTCCATCATCATCATGTTCCATATTATTTGAACTCTGACCTATCAAAACACAACACCTCACTTAATTTTAATGCTACTTGTGACGAGGAATAGGAGGGTGGTGACGATGAAGGCAAGCTGTTAGGAAGAGTGCAACAGATATAAAATCTTCCAAATGAAAAGGATTGTATAGAGTCAACAAAAGTAGAAAATAAAAAGAGCAACAAAATAATAAATAGAGATGCAAGAATTTAATGTGGAAAAATCTCTACGTCAATGTGAGTGGAAGCAAACGACCATGGCTCAAAGTGACAAGATTCCACTCTCTTTAAAAGGAATACAATGTTCAATGCTCCAATACAATGCTCAACTATAGGATACAACAAATTCACCTATCCACAAAAACCACCAAAGGATTATATCAATAAAATAGAAGAGTAGATAGAGCAATAAAGTACATATCTCTTGGGCAAAGATACACTCTAAGTGTGCCGAAAATCACCAAACGTAAAAGCTATAGTCACAAAATGTATAACAATGTTCACGCAAAATCTAGAGAAGGTAAAAGATCCAATCCATAAACCCACTGTTCATATCTAAGAACTATACTTCTTGAACACCTCCACCAAATTTCAAGTCAATCGGACTGGAAATGACCATCTGATCGTTGCTTGGATCAAAGTCGCTCAGAAAACTCTACTACAGACATGAATGGAAGTTCACAAACATTCTAGGGAAACTAAAAGACTCTAATCGATGATCTGACCATACAAAATGAAGTTCTATGCATGTAGAACCTCCAAAAAAATAAATTCAGAACAATCCAACAAGAAATCACCTTCTGATCGTCACCTAGATCAAAACTACACTCAAGCTAAAAACTACAGAGAATATTCTCTTCCATAAAGAGCTACCAAGAAACTTCCCCTTTATTTCCCCACACAAAATATGATAGCCTTCCACAACCCTTATTAGGGTTCTCTATTTATTTCTTTCCTTTTTTACTCTTTTCATAAAATAGGAAACACATAAAAAAATGAAACATACAAAATAGGAAATACATAAAATAAGAAATATATAAAACTAGACAGTTAGAAGTTGGGCTTCACTTAGGAGTGATATCTTATGACCCAACAAAGCTCCCCCTCATGACTAGGTGGAGAGGTTCGCCATTCCGACGATCAATCTGTGAGTCTTAAGTTTCCCCCTCCATAATGGTTTTGTCAACATATCAGCACCATTATCATCTGTATGAACTTTCTCAAGATACAATTGCTTAGCTTCCTTATAACACTTGGTTCCCTTACATCAGTAAGTAAAACATACTCATGTACAAAGTATCTAGAAGAAGGTTGACGAGTTCTAGTACTCCTTCTTAACGTGCCCTCAGGAATCTCTGTTTGAGCATTCTCATGTTCTATTCTCACTTTAAGAATAGGAACATCAGTATTAACTTTACATTGTTGACTATTGTGGGTATCATGGGGAACTATATCAAATTCATTTGACGCACAACTATGATGATTTCTCTTCTTCATCAAGGTCTTTCATAAATTGATCCTCCCTAAAGACAACATCTCTACTTCTAACTATCTTTTTACTAGCAGGATCATGCAACCTGTAACCAAACTCATCCATACTATAACCAAGGAGGATACAATTTTTAGTCTTTATATCAAGCTCTGTTCTCTCATCTTTAGGAACATGAATAAAAGCTTTACAACCAAACTCATGTAAGTGATTATAAGAAACATTCTTACAATACCAAATTTTATTCGGCACCTCAAACTTCAAAGCAACACATGGCAAGAGATTAACAATATGAGTTGTAGTACACAAAGCTTCAACCTAAAACAATTTTGGTGATCGTGAATGCATACATCTAATTCTTTCAACAAGTGTTCTATTCATTCTCTCAGCCAAACTATTCAACCGTGATGTTCTTAGGGAACTCTTTTGATGTCTAATTCTATTCTCTCTACAATAAACATCAAATGAATCTAGGTATTCACCACCATTGTCATTATGTATGCACTTCAATTTCTTTCCAGTTTCTCTCTCAACTGAGGCTTGAAATTGTTTGAAAACAGATAACACTAGATCTTTTGATTTCAAGGTGTAGACTCTTACCTTTTCTGGAATGATCATCAATAAAAGTCACAAAATAATAATCTCTTCCTTGAGATATAGTCTTTATAGGACCACAAATGTTAGTGTACTAAATTTAATACTTTAGATTTTCTTTTTTGTGGGTAGCTTTTAAATGACACTCTTTTTTGCTTTCTTGCTAAACAATGATCACACTTATAAAAATTCACATCTTTTAAGCCAGACAACAAATTCCTCTTAGCTAACACTGTAGCTCCTTTCTCACTCTTATGACATAACCTTTTATACCAAACCTCAGCTTTATCATCTAATTCAACTAAATTAACAATCTCTCTATAGATCTTAGCTTAAGTAAGATATAAAGTGGAATGCTTCTTACCTCTATCTTTGACCATTAAACCTTTAGAGAGGTTCCAGTTATCACATGAGAAAAGCTGTCAAAATCATCATCACAAACTTACCTATAAAAAGAAGGTTGAGCTGAATATCTAAGATATGCTTGACATAATTAAGAACTAATTTGGATCCACTGGAAGTTGCAATATCCAAAATGTACTCAAGGGCTAAATGTACTGAATAGATAGTGAAATAATGACAAAATTGTCCCTGAAAATTTTACAATGACTCTAGTCAAGATTAGTAGCAGCAATTACCTAATTTTTTTGCCTAAAGTCAGAAATGACTGAAAACCTAAATTGAACATTTGAAAGAAAGAAAGTGGTGCCATTTATGTGAAGACAAAGGGAAATAAAAGAACTAATCACATACTAACTAATTTTGTCATGATCAAGGGTAAAAGAGTCAATTGCCACTTGATCTTAAGGTTAAAATTGGAAGAAAAAATGAAGGGCCAATATTTGCTCTTTAAAAGTAAGAAGTAATTATGAAATCAAAAAACAAACTAATGCTCCTTATACAAGGGTTAATTTTTTGTCAACAAGGGGCAAAAAAGGAAGAAGTTTGGTCAAAATGTCAACACTTTCTAATAAGACCAAGGTCAAAATGATCACATGCACATGTGGTTAATTGGTGAACAATTTCTTCTCTCTTTTGGGTGTTAATTTTTTTGTCAAGACAATCAAAAAGGGAAGGAAGAGAATTTACATGAAACCATAAGCATTGGTTAGTCAAAAAGCAAAGAAAGAAGAAGAAAAGAAAAGTCAACCAAACTTGTAATTGGAAGTCAACTTGATATGTTGACCAAAAGGTAACCTTGTAAGAGCATGAAGGTCAACATTTCCTCCTTCATTTGGAGGCAATATTTCGGTCGAAAAGAAGAAGAGAAGATGAAAGAGAAAAGTCCAACCAAATTCAATTGCCACACATGGTTAATTAAGCTTGAGCATGTGCAATTTTAGCCATATGTTATTATTCATTTTCTCTCTCTCTTTTTGGGCCAACATTCGGCCAAGTAATAAGAGATAAGGGAAGGTAAATTTCAGAACATATTCCTCTCTCTCTCTCTCTCTCTCTCTCTCTCACTTGTCTCAAAGTTGGCCAACAAGCAAAGGAAAGAGAAAAAAGAAGACACAAGCAAGGTAAGCACTTCTTGCTTGATTTTGACCTTCTAACGAACTTCTATGGCTTAAATACTCTTCATAAACATTGTTTCCCTTGATGAGAACTTCATTTCTATGATTTTAGAATTTCAAAGGGAGGTTTTTTGAGTCATCTAGCAAGAGCCAAAGTTCAAGAACTAAAGAAAGAGCCTAGGAAAGTGAAAGAGGTAAGCAAGAGCTTCATTTTGACATATATGTTGTTTTGATTGGTTGGGGATCTTGGCATGTGAATTTTTGCCCTATTTTTGGTTAAGCTAGGGTTTTGAAGTTTCATGGTTTTTTGATTGTATAAATGGTGTATTGTTGTGTTTAATGAACATGTGAAACTAGTTTAAGGCTTAAATTGGAAGTTTGGTAATTATTGGAAAGTATGTCTAAATTATGCCAAAATAGGACATATAGAAGGGGTTGGAATTTGATAAATTTGATGTCACGATTATGTTTTACATGAAAAATTGTGTGGGAATAGCCCTTGGCTAGGAATTTTGGATCATTGGAACAAAATACCTAAAACTGGATTTGCTGCCCATTTAGGGATTCTGTGTGGCAATCTGAAAGTAATGTGTAATTTGATAAGTGATTGTTGTCCAATAATTATGCAATTTTCCATAATAAAAGTAGACTAATCAATCTCTAATTTGATAGGTCATATAGGTCAATAAGATCTGTAAACTATGAGTTATGCAGTTTTGAAGTGGGTCATATAAAATTGGCATGTTTCTGTAACAGTGTGCAATGAATGGTAATTTTGGAATGTTGTGCGTCCAATTGTTTAAGGAAAATATTTTTCCCTGAAACTAGACTTAGTAAGGGTCACATATCCTTTTGAATCACTACAATTGAACATTTGTACAAAAAGATATGAATTTTCAAAGTTTGATGAAAATTTTGACAATTTTAAGTTAATGTGCAAAAATAAAAAGGTAATAGCGCAATGTAATTACCTTGAACTCCACGGGTAAAATTAATCACATAGGGATAGTTTGACCACATTGGCTCTTTCTTTGACTTAGTGTATTAACCCTAATGATAAAGGTTTTGAAACCCAGACCGGTCACTGGACCGGTTGGGATATTGGGTCAGTGGGTTAGACCGAAGTCAAACTGGAGCTAATCTGAGGTCAAACTAGTGTGAAATTGAATATATTTAGCTCATTAATATGAAATTATAACGAAAAATATAAAAAAATTGATTTTTTTAAAAAAATGAGAAAAAATCCAGGACCAAACTGGTTACTGGCTGATTGGCTAGTTCTAGGTCTGGACCAGCCAGTCCAGTTCGGGTTTAAGAACACTGTTAATGATAACCAACTTAAGTGTTTGAATTATTAAAGAATTGGACTAAGTAATAACTTATCATCCGTAAATTCTAATTATAGGATTCGATATCTATACTGAGCGCTAGAAGTAGGAAAAGTACGAGACCGAAAAAACTAAGGTAGTAACTTTTCCCTCATATTCTATGTATCCCGTTTCATACATACTTTTGCCATTATGAATACTTAAAGTGTGAATATGAATTGGGTAGAATTGTTCGTTCAACATTTAGATAAGAAAGGCTTTGGTCTAGTAGAATACCCAACGCTATGGGAAGGGACAGTGAGTCCTTGAAAAGAATTGTTTGTTGCATAAGCACATCTCTGAATGTTGATGAATATTGAATTGTCAGGTATGCGATGGTTGATATGGCATATTTCTTTATATGCATTTTTTATGAGTGTTAGCTATTACTACTGGAATTGTTTTGAATCTCACCCCTTGCCAATAACTAATCTGCAGCACGGGCAATTAGCTCACTTGGGAAGAAGGTAGCTACGAACAAGTAGAATGGAAAACTAAAATTTTAGTTTTTGTTGGTTATCTAGTTGTTAAAGATCTGTATATGATATGTATAAGTATACTATAACAGTAAAACTAGTACTCGTACTGTAGTGCATCCACTTGTTGTAAACTCAAACACTAGTATATAAACGCAGTAAATGAACTAGAATAAGGTAACCATACAATGTAGACCCTTTAGTTAACAAACTTAACCAGAATATCCATTGAGAACTTTAGTAAGTAATCTGATATTAATAAATGGAAACAAAACCAAATGAGTAAAACATATTTGAAAAACAAAAATGGGACCACAATGAAAGTATTTTGAAATTATTTTTGGAAACTCACTTAAATATAGGATAGAACCCTATATTGAAGTTGTGATCCCAAATGTTGAAAACTATTTTTGGTCTCCGGTTTGAATTTATTTCATGTTTTGAACTGCTTTAAATGCTCTAAAGGTATAGTGTACAGTTTTTGTATAAGAGTAGAAGTTCCTGGCATTAGTTAGGGTTTCCTGGCTATGTAGGTATACTGACCTTGGATAGTGCCTTTGGATAGGAATTATGCCTAGGAAAAGGCAAAGGAGTAGATCACCTCGATCAGTTAACCAACCCTCAGAAGATAAGAGCATACCAGAAGGTAAGCACGTGTTGGTGTATTTTATAAAGGGCGAAACTAGGATGTTGGTTACTGCCAGGAAGACAATCCTTATCCCGATAATGGTTAAGTTAGGGTCTAGTCCTAGTGTAGATTCTTTTATCAGGGATAAAGATGACCAAGTAGTGGATGAAGTGGTGTAGGATACAAACTCTAACACTAACTCCAGGGCTTTAGAGGTCGATTTAGCCTATGATCCACATCCTAACACCGAGTTGTGTGAGCATTTTAGGAGGACATACTTGAGGGCTTATAGTGACTATGCTTTCCCGATGGCACAGTATACAACATTCCTGGCTAAAGTAGAGACGCTATATGAGAGGTAGGATGAGTATAGGTTGTGGATGACCAAGAATGTTTGGATTAAAACTATACTAGTCTTCTTCCCTGATAATACTTTTTGGACCCAAATAAAGAAAGAGATCTTAGAACAGGGTACCTATGAGTTTCTTCCTTCATTATACTTATGTATGAGCATGTGGTGAACCATATAGAATGACTGTAGTATTGGTATGAACTTGTCTGGATAGGATAATATAGTAGTGGCTGCTTTTATTGTAAATATAAAGCCATCTTTATGTAAATATGACAACTTGGGATAATATATGTATATTCCTATTGTGCGTAAATGTTTAAGCTTAAGGAATATATACATATATTAAATATGATATTGATGGTGTAAATCTCTTCCTTAATAGTGAAAAGGAATAATGGTTCGATTGAGAAATAGACCAGTAGAAATGGTGATTGAGGAAGTTATGGCAGAGGAAGAGGTGAATCACAACCCACTTGATCCAATACAGCAGATACTTGGAATGCTGACGGAACAACGGGCCATGATCTATGAACTTTGAGAGGAACTCAGGGAAGTAAAGAAAAATAGAATGAAGATAGAGAAGAAACAAAGAGTATTGAAGTGAATGTGGAGAAAGAACAAATGTAGCCAACAGTTCTCAGTCTCAAATAGAACCAAGTCAGGGCTTTTACAGAGAACCGGCTCAAGACCAAAGAAACTTGCAATATTGGGTTACAAAATTCGGTAAACATAAACCCTTGGTGTTCTAAGGATGATTTGATCCCCAGGTAGTTGAAGATTGGCTGGCAAGATTAGAGAAAATATTTCAAATACTTGAATGCTAACCAAAGTGAAGGCGCAAATGGCCATATATAAGCTTGAAGGGGATGCAGATCGCTGGTGGAAGAATACATAAATGACCCTACAGACCTGAAATATTCTCGTCACTTGAGAATGTTGGAATAAGTGTTTCACCCAAGAGGGGGGTGAATTGGGTGATACCAGAAATTTCGTTACGTAAATAAAAATTGATTGGAAATTTAAAGTAGTTAAGAGCTACGAGAAATATCATTGAAGTGTATACCAGAAGTTATACTGGTTCAGCCACAACCACTTTGACCTACGTCCAGTCCTTAGAGCTTCTCTGAGAGTTTCACTATATCTTCCAAGATTCAGTGGATTCTTGACACCTCAGTAGACAGTAAGTTCCTTCACTAGACACTCGCTCCCCCTTACATGTTGGAATCAAATCCCCAACTCAAGGTTCCATAACCTTAAGTTTTCCCAATAACAAATATTGAGTTTGTAATGAAAAACTCTCTCACAGTGCAAATGTATAATCACTGAAGTAAAAATAATGAATATAAGAAAATAGAGAACAAATAATATATTGATCGATGTGAGTTTTTGTCCTTAGTTGTTGTGTTCTGTTCTTTGAATGTTCCATATATATAGATGATTTGTGATGTCTGTTGGAAGCATTTCAAAACATGTTTGTTAGAGTCATGCAACTTTGTTTGACCATTCTTCGAATTTGAAAACTAGTCATTTGCCGTAGGTAGGTGTTTCAGACGTTGTAGACAATATATTTGCCTTCTCTCTTAATGCATGATCTCTTCATTGTTTCTCTGCAAATCATATAGATAACAAATCAATGAATGTTGGATCAAAATCATGCTTTTTGTACTACATTACTCAAGTGGCTACTCGAGTGATCATGCTTCATTACTCGAGTTATCTCTCGTGTATCTTCATAAAAAATAAGCCAGAGAGTAAGTCAATGTTGTCTGACCATATTACTAGGGTAAACTATCAGTAACACATCTTATAATACTTGGCAGACTTGCTTACTTGAGTGATCCCTCGAGTAATATTTCAAATAAGTTTCCAGATTACTCGAGTAATCCCTTGAGATAATGTCATTAAAATCTTGGCCGAGAGCAACTTCAACTTACTTGAGTGATTACTAGAGTAAGGTAGCTTTTTCACATTAGGTTATTGGATGATTTCTTGGCCGAGAGTTACTGGATGATTTTTTCTCTGGTTACTCAAATAATCCCTCAAGTAAGCTTTTCAAATAACTTTGTAGATTACTCGAGTAATCCCTTCAAGTAATCCTATGGAATTTTTGATAGAGAGTTTCTGGAACAATTTTTCAAACATTACCCGAGTAATCTCACAGTGCTCCTTTCTCCTATACTCTATCTTTCATTTCTTTTTCATTACTTGAGTAGTTACTTCAAGTAATGCTTTTGCCTGCAACCAAGAACTTAGTTACTTTGTTCAAACCTTTGATTTAAAAATTTTATAATATTAATACAATCTTCGTTATTATCAAAACATATGGGATCTAACATTCTCCCCCTTTTTATGATGACAAAACTTGGTGATTTTGAACAATGTTGTTGAAAGCTTTTCATATGCAATCGTTTGTTCCATTTAAACTTAATATGCTTTTGAAATAAATTGATAAAGATCTTTTTGAATTCAAATCTAATGATCTTGAGAAATTTAGCTTTTGAAACCTTTTTGAATCCAATTATAATGAAGTTAAAATCAAAAGCCTATAATTTTGAAGTATGTTCTAATTCTCCATTCATCCATCTTGCATATACAATCAAAAGCTCATTAGTCCACAATGTAATATAACATCAATCAAAATTACAGAAAAGAGTTCATGATATCAACATAATCAAACTTAAAACTAATAAAGTTCCCTTAAACCCTATACACCCATATCCATATGCATAGCCCTATTAAACAAATATCATATAACATCATTTCACAAAATCACCTAAGTTCTTCTCCCCCTTTTTGTCTTCATCATAGGGGTGGGATTAATCAAGAGAAGAAGAAGGACCAGATGGCTTGACTGGAGAGATAGGTTTGACAGGAAGAGATGTGAGGCCAGAGTCATGTGAGTCATCTAAACTTGAAGAAGCTGAAGAGGAGCTAGAAGGTTCAGGGCCAAGAAGTACCAAAGGAGGAGCCACAATAAGATCCTTTAAAGGACTTTGTGTGACTTTGACCTGAGAAGAAATCTTCACTTCCACTGTTCTTTCAAGTGATTGATGATCACTAGAGGAGACAACCACTTCCTCAATGCCAGTTAGGGATGCAATGGGTGTTGGCATAGGCTAAGTTGGCTGAATAGAATCATTGATTGTGATGTCTATGTGCTCAAAGATAGATGATGGGTCAGGCATAGATAATAAAAGATTGCTTAGAGAAGGATGGATGAGGGTCCAGGCTCAGAAGCTGATACTGGCTCAGTAGTAGTAGGCATAAATGTACCAGGAGTGGATGAGCCATATGCCATAGCATCAAGTCTGGCATTGACTAATCTCAGGAGCTCACACTGAGCCTGTTGCTCTGCTAACATCTCTTCATGCCTCTTATCCATTTTCTCTACAAGTTCTCCTATCTTCACATTCATGTTGGTTATCAACTTAGTATTTGTATTTGCAATGTCGATATGAAAACCTCTAAGGATGTTCTCCATTAAAGTTTGCAATGAGGCACCAAAGAAGGAAGGAGGAGATGTGGATGATGGAGAAGAAGACTATGTTTCATCTAAATGGCTTGTTGCAGTCTCAATCTTCTTCTTTTTCTTGGGACTTGTCTCAAGTGGGTTCTTCAGGGGTAATGCAATATGTAGCTTTCCAATTTGATTTCTTCCCACTGGAACCAGCCTCTTAAATGGTTTACCCTTCTCCAAATACCAAATCTTTTTCTTTTTGAGAAACAGGGATATAAGCTGAGGATAAGGCATTGGAGTGGTGGATTTTCCTTTAAATATATATCTTTTGATTTCAATAAAGATATACTCTCCCAAGTCCTTTTTCTCTTTAAGAAGAATTGAGGAAAATTTTCTGTAATCCCTCTCTATGAAATGTGTGTAATTATGTTCTTTGTTTACTATGGCGCTTGAATAGATATACCATAGGACTTTGTGAAGATCACACATATCACTCGGATTGAAACTGTGGGGTCCTACTATCTTACCATATCTTAAAATAGAAAACAGTTAGTTTGAATCAAGATTAGGATAATTGTTCTTAAGTGGGTCTTTTATTCCTAGCTAGATGTCGATTTTGGAGGGTGAGATTAGGATTTCTTGCCCTTTAACCGTGGAAAACATTTCTTGTTCCAGAGAGTCTCTAAGTAGATCATTAACAGGTTCTAAATCACAATAGAAATGTCTCACAATCTTAGAGCAAAATGGAAGTTTAACTAAATGCCAAGGCATATAGAACTCAAGATACAAATTGAGGTTGAATTTTAATACCTCTTGAAGAACATTGAGGTCAATAAAGTGCATCTTACATACTTTTCTCCTTGAAAAGTGATCTCTTAATTTTTGCGATTCCTCAATATTCTTCATGATGAATCCTATTAAAGGGAATGTAATTTCTTCTTCCCTAACATCCAGTTCTTTTGTAGATTGACATTGCTTCCCTATCTAGACTTGTGGGCTTCATCTAGTATACTTGCCATGGCTTTGGCATGTTTTCTATCAAACTTAGCCTTTTTTGATGGCTTCTCAGAGAAAGATGGAGTGTCAGAGGTGTTAGTGCAAGCGTTTCATACTACTACAAAAAGGTTGAAAGGTGGCGCACATTTTGTGACCCTTCTTTAAAGAAGTGCCACAGTTGCCTTTTTTTCCTTTTTTTATATATATAATTTTTTTAAATTTTGGGTACCAGCTATGGCGCCTAGTAGGATAGGCGCCACAGTTGGGATGGCCAAGTGTGGCGCTTGCCTATGCAGGTGCCACACGTGGCGCTACAAACATAGTTGTGGCGCCTAGCGGGGCTAGGCACCATAGCTGCGCTGTGGCCAGGTGTGGCGCTTGCCGCCACAGCTACTGTGGCACCACGTGTGGCGCCTGCCTACACGTGGCCCTGCATTCAAGCAAGTGTGGCACCTGCCAAACTTGCCTATTAATTTAAATAAATTTTTTTTTCAATAAAGGAGGATAGTGTAATCCTCCCAGCCAATAGGAACTCCCCTTGCCCCATCCTTAACTTCTAATTTCAATTCCTGCGTACGTCCTTCCTTATTATTCCTTCTCTTTTGACTACATTATTATTCAACAACTCCCTTTCCCTTTCTATCTTCATCTGTCGCCTCCTCCCTCCATTTCCTATCTTCACACTAAAAAACACACCTACACGCTCGCACGTCTTCATCAGCGAATCTATACTTTGTTTTAATTTGTTCCAACTGCCATCCATCCCCACTCTTGTCCCTTCCCTTGCTAATTTGTACTGTCTTCCATCCACTTTTGGTCCCCACTCCATCCACTTAGTCCCAGCTGCTCAAATTTCCTCCTCCTCCTCACTCAAGATTGCGTCACCAACAGCAACGTGGTCCCCCACTGCACTGCACTGATCAATTAAGCTGTAAGTTCAACGTGCTTCCTTTTTTTTTCAGGTTGTTCTGCTTATTTTTGTTATCACACGCACGTGTGTGTATATAAATATGTTGATTTTATATTAAAATAAAAACTACTAATGTTTAGCTATCCACCACACATCTCTTTAATTTGTTTGATTCAATTCCTATATGGTCCTCTCCGCATTTTTTTGCCAACCTCTCCGCATATACTATACATAATCGTTTGGTTTTATTTTTTCATCTATATCTGCATCTATCTATATATATAGTTATAGGAGCATATAGACAATTATATCTCATGCTAAAGTGGAAAAAAATGTTATTCCTGTCCACTCATGTCTCTAAGTGCTACTGACAGCGTGCTTGCTATAAAAATTGTTGGTGGGCCTATATAAGAGCGCCATACGTGATTATATATATATAGTATATTATTGTCGATTAGTGTTTTCTAATGATTATATATATATATATATAGGAATTCCTATTATTGTCGATTAGTGTTTTCTAATGATTATATATTATTGTCGATTAATGTTTAACTAATCCATAACACGTGATTATATATATAGCATAAACAATTCCTATTTGTTTGATTTAATTAATTAGTTGATCAATCGGTCTTTTTTTATTTTTTGGTGATAATCAATCTATCATTTATAGTCAACAAAACATGATAAATTAATAGCATTTTTTTAATTGAATTTGTAGAAATAACTTTCTTAAACTTCACATTCTATTAATAAATTTACCCGTTAATTAATGACGGTATATCGGATGCATGATTGTCCGGACAAATTTATTTTCATGGGATTATTACCAAATTTTGATAGACAAGAAATTTTTTCTATATAATTTACAGTTCAAAAAGTAGCTGAAATTTAATGGCATATTTATTTATAGAATTTGTTATTGGTTTGTTTATGCTTTCATTGAGGGGTGAGGACCTAAAGGAAAACATATGACTATCTTGCTACTTTAATTTGTTTTACTATTGCTTCTTCTCTATTTAATTTTATTTGTTACTTATGTTTTGGCAAAAAAAAATTTGTTATGTGTTTGGAATAATTCAGAAATACAATTGATGTCTAAATTTATTTTAAATTTTTAACGTACCCTTAATTTAATTAATTAAAGTTCGCTGATTAGTGTCTCTCTCTCTTTTTTTTAAGTAAGCTAGTAAAAAAATAATTTTTTTTATATTCTCAACATTTATATATGCTTTCCTTTTTTTTAATCATATTTTTTGATTTAAGCTAATTAATCATATTTTATTTTATTATATATTGATGTTTTGTACTCATTATTATTAATAAAAAAAAATTTACAACCACTAATATTTTATTGACTTTTTTTATGTGTAATTTGTGTTTGTAATTTCAGCTCATCAGTCTATTGAAGCTTCTATTTAAGGTATGTTTTTGAAATTTTGAGCTTACAAATGTGATTTTAGTTGAATTTAATAATAGTACTAGTTAGTTATAATTTGTAGGTGTTCTAATGATTGTTATGGATTAGTTGCATAAGTAAAATAATTATTTATATCTTTTTAACACTTGAATTTTATTTGTTGACTTGTAATGTTTTCTAATTTACCTATGATATGTTGTGGCAAATATGGTTTCTTTCGTTATGTTGAAGATTTCATGTTGGAAATTTATTTTAAAATTGGTAAGAGAATATAAAAGCAATTAGTTAATGCAATAGTCATACAACTAACCACGTACTTTTTTTAAAAATAGATTAAAGGCATAGATGGATCGTAAATGGATGTCATCTAATCGGTGTTCAAGGGAATATATAGATAGGGTGAAAGATTTTATTACATTTGTAATTGAGCACACAAAAGATCCTGACAAAATCTTGTGTCCTTGCTTATCTTGTTGTTTTGGAAAGCGGATTAGTCCACTTGATTTACTAGATCATTTAGTGTGTTACGGTATTGTTCAAACATATATACGATGGACAAGGCATGGTGAGATGAACGATGCATGTAGTGATCGGGTGCATACCACGAGTGGTGCTTTAGATGAATTTGATCAAAGCATGTTTGATGAAGATGATGGTCTTGAAGAAATGCTAAATGTGGTTGAAGGGGTACATCATAACTGCCCCAACGAATTTGAGAAGTTGAAAGGTGATGCAGAGAAACCATTATATGCCGGTAGTACTAAATACACAAGATTGCTAGCAGTGTTGAAGTTGTACAACTTTAAAGCTCGCTACGGATTGAGTGATTCGGGTTTCACCGCACTACTTGAACTGTTGCAAGATATGCTTCTAGAAGAAAATGTACTTCCTACCAAGACATACAAGGCAAAGCGAATTCTTTACTTTACAACTGGTATGGGATATGAGAAGAGACATGCATGTCCTAACGATTGCGTATTATTTCGAAATCAGTATGCAACATTGGAGAAGTTCCTAAATGCAATGCATCTCGGTATAGGAAGAAGAAAGGAAAGAGTCCTTTGAAGGTCCTATGGTATTTTCCTATTATTCTGAGATTCAAGCGACTATACAGTAATGCAAAGATTGCTAAGCAGTTGACATGGCATACAGATGAAAGGATTAAAGACACAAAGCTTAGGCACCCTACAGATGCTCCTCAATGGAAAAAAATTGATCATGAGTACCCTGACTTTACGGATGAAGCAAGGAACCTTCGCCTTGCACTGTCAACTGATGGAATTAACCCGCACGGTGTTCAAAGTAATACACATAGCACGTGGCTAGTGATATTGATGATTTATAACCTTCCTCCATACTTGATCATGAAACGTAAGTTTATGATGTTGTCCATGTTAATTTCTGGGCCAAGGCAACCTGGGAATGATATAGATGTATACTTGGCTCCTTTAATTGATGACTTGAAGCTGCTTTGGGAAGAAGGCGTCAATGTGTATGATGGGTATAGGGAAGAAAGTTTCACTTTGAAAGCCATGTTGTTTGGCACAATTAATGATTTCCCCGCTTATGGTAATTTATCGGGATACAGCGTCAAAGGATATGGTGTATGCCCTATATGTGAAGATGACACTCCTTCAGTGCGACTTCATCATTGTAAGAAAAATGTTTACATGGGGCATCGAAGATTCTTACCATCACAACATCATTGGAGGAAGTGGAAAAATCCTTTCAATGGTGACTCAGAAGAAGGTAGCCCACCAAAGATGTTGACCAGTGCCCAAGTGTATTCAAAGGTAAAAGACTTGGATAACCATTTTGGCAAGCCTTTTGTAAAACAAATTGAGACAAGTGGTTGGAAGAAAAAGTCTATTTTCTTTGAACTTCCATATTGGAAGTCTTTATATGTGAGACATTTTCTTGATGTGATGCACATAGAAAAAAATATTTGTGATAGTCTAATTGGCACGTTGCTCATCATCCAAGGAAAAAGCAAGGATAGTGTCAATTCGAGGTTGGATTTGGTAAACTTGGGAATTAGAGAAGAGTTGGCACCGATTGATCAAGGGCATCGTACCTACCTACCGCCAGCGGCATACACTCTGTCGAGGAAAGAGAAGAAATTGTTTTTTGAGTTTCTACAAGGAATTAAAGTTCCTGAGGGCTACTCTTCAAATATAAAGAACCTTGTATCAGTGAAAGAGTTGAAGTTAAAGAACCTCAAGTCTCATGATTGTCATGTGCTCATGCAGAATTTCCTACCGGTTCGTATATGATCCATTTTACCCAAAAATTTAAGAAAACTATCACTAAACTTTGCGTGTTTTTCAAGTTGATCTGCAGTAAAGTGGTAGATTTAACTAAGTTACAAGATTTGCAAAAGCTGATTGTATGTACTCTGTGTGAACTTGAAATGTATTTTCCACCTTTTTTTGGACATTATGGTACATCTAACCGTACACTTGGTCTAAGAGATTCAGTTGTGTGGTCCAATGTACTTGAGATGGATGTACCCGAATGAGCGATTCATGAAAATATTAAAAGGGTATGTGAAAAATAGATATCGCCCATATGGTTGTATTGCTGAAAGGTATATGGTTGAAGAAGCAAGTGACTTTTGTGTTGATTTTCTATCAAATGTTGACCCTGTAGGGATCCCCAAGTCCCATTATGATAGGCGAAGATCAGGGAAAGGAACAACTGGAAGGGATGTAATAACGATATCAACGATTGAATGGGAGCAAGCCCACTTGTATGTGCTACATAACACTGATGAGGTCGAACCGTATGTAGAAGAACACAAGGATGCTCTTCAATTGGTACATGGTGATAGGAATGAAAATTTGTTAACAAAAGAATACAATAAACAATTTTCAGGCTGGTTGAAAAATCGCATTAATGATGAGATGGAGCAAATCCTGATTCAGTTTTTGAAAAATTAAAGTAGTTGTCGAAGGGAGTGAGCTTAAATGTATTATCTTACAATGGTTATGCAATCAACGGTTACACATTCTATACACAAGATCATGATACACAGAGCATGATGCAGAATAGTGGGGCAACACTTGTTGCTGATTCTTGGCATAGATCCAGTGCTAAAGACATACACCTTATCTATGCATCAATGTCATACTTTGGTGTCATTGAATGCATATGGAAGTTAGATTACTCTATGTTCAGGGTCCCTGTCTTCAAATGCAAGTGGGTTAACAACAATAGTGGATTGAGGATAGATGACTTAGGCTTTGTTCAAGTGGATCTTTCTAAAGTTTGGTATGAAGATGATCCTTTTATTTTAGCAGCACAAGCAGAACAAGCATTTTTCATTCCGGATCCTGATAGAAAGAGTTGGTCTATTGTACTCCCATCCAACAAGAATCGTCAAGAACAAGTTGATCTTGAAAGTAATGAAAATTTGAACATTAATGATGACGATCCTTCGGTTGAAAATTTGTGGTCAGTAGAGATTGATATAGATGGAGATGCAAATGAAGTTGAAGATGGAGATGAAGATGGACCCGTATACGTGAGACATGATCACGAAGAGGGAACTTGGGTCAAGAGAAACACAATTCTCAATCCAACACGAATTCTGAAGAATAAAATTTTAAATCAAACCAGAAAAAGGAAAAGATAATAAATGCCTTGACTTGTTTACTTGTACGTACTTTTTTTATAAATTTCAAAATAATTTTCTTTCATTGATATGGTTGACATTATACACTGATGTTTTATTTTTGTGTATTTCACTTTCAGGAGTATGGACTCACCACACGATAAAACTGCTTATGATGTTCCTCAGCATATTGGTAGACAAAGATTTAAGGCAAACGTACGATGTGGCAGGACAGTTATGGCGAGATTGATCAAACTGAGAAGTAATGGAATCAATTTACATCTGGAGTGGAATGAAAATGGAAACCCGTTCGGTGAGAACGGTAAGTCATTAAATAACTTGATTGGGACTACAGTTTGAGATAGAGTCCCTATTACAGTTCAAAACTGGAAAATGGTCAAAAAAGATTATGAGGATGACATATGGGGTGAAGTTCAGGTAACATATTAATTATATTATTGTTTGATTTGCTATGTTTCACTTAATTTCAATCTTACATATTATATATATATTTTTTTGTTATAGAGTATTTTTATTATTGATTATGATCGGAAAAACTTCGTGCTAAGAAAAGCCGGAAAACTTATGAGAAAGTTTCAATCTGATCTTGTCAAATACTACTTGAGGGATGATGATGACAATATCATTGATACACCGCCTTATCCATTGTATGAAGGAATCATCACTCAAAAAATGTGGGATGAGTTTATGAAAACACATACAACACAGGAATTTCTGGTAATATAATTTGTTTTACTTTCCCTATTACTTGTAATATACGTATTTGTAATTAACATTTGTACATTGATATGAATCATTTTGATCTAAACAGGAGTTGAGCGAGAAAAATCACGCTAACGCGCTTAATATGCCATACCGATACACACAAGGACTTGTTTCATATGCACAGTTAGAAAGAAAATTAGTATGAACTAATTATTATTTCATTTGTATATAAATTGTTTGAATATCATTTAACTTTAACTAAATTTGCCATGCAGATAGAAGAATCAGGGTCAGGTATTACACAGGTTCCACGACATGATTTGTGGATAGCCGGAGTCACAAATAAGAAAGGTGAAATTTATAGTGAGGAAGCAAGAAGAGTAGCTGAATATTGTGTAAGTATTGGATTATGTGTACAATAAATAATTGGCTTTACTTAAATGAACTTGATTTATAATAACTAATATTGTTGTAATTCTTTTTGTGCTAGCGACAAGTGTCACAGGAGGATCCTGCGTTGGCGAGCTATGTTGGTCGGGACGATTTGTTGAGCAGAGCTATGGGAGTACCCGAGTATGATGTTCATGTTCGGGGTACTGGTTTTGCTGTCACCCCATCAGCATACTTCGGACGTCAGAAGCACCATAGTAGAGGTGACGTTTCCCAGCTGCGTGACAAGATGACTAGTTTCAAGAGTCAAATTCAAGAACTTCAAGAACAAATACGCCATAAGGAACAACGAGAAGAACAATTCTTAGAACAAATGCATTTGTTGCAAGAACAAAATGTGTTGTTAACAACACAAATACAACAGTTTGTGCAATATAGGCCAACACAAAATTTTCCCTTTTTTGATAGTCCAAGTGTCAGAGATAGTTGCACTTCCATGCCTAAAGTCCCTTTTCCTTTGGTAATTAATTTCTTCTATACTTAACTTTATGTTATATTATAAATTATCGAACTATGACATATTAAGTCTATTTTCTATAGGGTGAATTCCAATGTAAGCTATATGTCGAGCAAGCTTCCAAGCACGCAGTTGTAATAGGTGTTGCCTACAACACTGATAAAGACATACTACACAATTCACCGCTGCCTGACAACATACTCCGAGTGAGAGTTGACGTCTACACGAATGAAGACGCCCTCTTACCGATCCCGTCTCAGGATGAGCAAATAATGGTCAAAGGTGTTGTAGGTGCCTATGTTGCTTGGCCAATAGGTCTTATAGAGCCATATGAAAAGGTCGTTCATTTACAATTCCCTTCATTTTTCCTTCGTACTTCCATATAAAACTGTGATTTAATTTTTTTATTTTCGCAGGGCAAGATGTCAAAGTGTTCGACAACACAACCCAAGTCTAAAGCTTCAGCTAGCCAACAGAACAGAAGGAGACCAACCTCATATCGTGATCAATTAGTATCGATTACACCACAATTGATCGGTGCAGGAGGACGGGAAATACGTCTTGAAAGACATATCTACAATATTGGCGGTCTAATTGATTATGTTACTCCTGAGGTCGTGCACGACAAATGTACTCGTGATTGGGTTAGTGCTTCAGTTATCAACTTCTGGATAAGGTACTTGACCATTATCGTTTATCACTGTTATTAAATTTCTTGTTCCATTTCTTTTGTTTTCCATGACATTGTTTGTTTTATACCAAGCATTTATACAATGACTTCTTAATGGATACAAATAGGGTCCAATTCGTATTTGTCAACCCTTATGTCGTTGGCTACCATGGGGGTAAAGTAGATATACATGCGCAGTCTAATGATCTAAAAGATTACTTTAGAAAGAGAGCAACACTGACAACGCTATTTTTAGTGCCATACAATGCACGGTAAGTTATTAGTGGTACAATTTTTCTTTTTATTGTTTAACTTTTATCATACCATAATTGTTGAAACTAATTTTTTAAAATATTTTAGGCGCCATTGGATATTGATAGTTATCAATCCAGTGGAACCTTCAGACCCTCGCATTTACTATGTGGATCCTCTAAAAGATGGTCTTCCACAAAACCGTTATGATATGTTACTATTGTTCAATGGGTAAGCGTACGTGCATATGTGTAAATATTTGCATGTGATTGAATAATCAAAAGTCATCAGTTTCTATTTGTTTTGTTAGTGCTTTAATTGCGTATCGGTCCTCTATCTCGTTAAGCTACTCTAAAGCTGCTGACCCTCACTTTAGCTATCCTTGGAAGAAGATACTAGTATTGATATATGAATTTACTCAAATTTTGTTAGTAAACAATTTTTATTCATAAACAGAGTTAAATATTGCATTATATTTTTGTAGAGCCCTTTCCAAGCCAATGATAATGATTGTGGGTATTATGTCATGAAATTTATGAAGGATGTAATTACGCATGATCAGGTATTCATTCCTCAAAAAGTAAGTTATTTAGTTGCACTCCATATTGAGTTTTAATTAAATTTAATTAGTTCCTGATAATTATGTTTTGCTGATTTTAATTCATTTTAATTTATAGCTGATTGTATATATGTGTAGTATTATGAAGATCAACGTTGTGACACTTTGACTGACCATAAGCTTGATGAAGTGATCGAGGAATGGTGTGAATATGTTTTTAGGCAAATCTCTGGGTAGCTATATTATTTAATTCATCACTAGCTGTTGGCCTTTGTTGTGTTGTTTCTTGGCAATTGTTGTGTCATTCATGCATGTAATCAAGTTGAATTTGTTATATAATTCATTCACGTATAATATATTGTATAATTATTTTATGTTCTACTTTAACTAATTAATCATTTGTTTGTATCATTTTGAAGTTATCTATTATTGTTGTTTGCTTTTCTTCATTCTGCAGTATTATGGATATAGATACAAAATGTTTATTAAATCATGCAGTGTGAAATATTGTACAATTATGGGAGATATGATCGAACAAAAAATAAAAAAAATATGTGGCACTTTTTTAAATAAGGGCCACAGGAAGAGCCCAAAAAAAGAAAAAATGAGAAAAAAAATACCCTCCTGTGGCGCTTGGTGGGGCAAGTGCCACAAGAGGGGGGTCTCCTGCGGTGCTTGGTGGGCCAAGCGCCACAGGAGACCCCCCTCTTGTGGTACTTGCCCTACCAAGCGCCACAGGAGGGTATTTTTTTAAAAAAAATTATAATGCTGTGGCACTTACCAGCACCACAGCTTCTTTTAGTGGTGTCCAGATATGTAGCACTTCTCTAGCGCCATAGTTAATCAATTTATAAGCGCCACAGCTTTGCTTTTTTGTAGTAGTATCACCCAAGAGGGGGGTGAATTTGGTGATACCAGAAATTTCGTTGCGTATATAAAAATTGACTGGAAATTTAAAGCAATTAAGAGCTAAGAGAAATATCACCGAAGTGTACACCGGGAGTTATACTGGTTCGGCCACAACCACTTTGACCTAGTCTAGTCCTCAAAGCTTCTCTGAGAGTTTCACTATATCTTACAAGATTCAGTGGGTTCTTGGTACCTCAGAACACAGCAAGTTTCTTCACTGGACACTCGCTCCTCCTTACACATCGTAATCAAATCCCCAACTTAAGGTTCCATAACCTTAAGTTGTCTCAATAACAAATATTGAGTTTGTAATAAAAAACTCTCTCACAGAGCAAATTTATAATCACTGAAGTACAAAGAATGAATATAAGAAAATAGAGCACAAAGAATATAATGATCGATGTAAGTTTGTGTGTTCTCAATTGTTGTGCTCTATTCTTTGAATGCTCCATATATATAGATAATCTGTGGAGTCCATTGGAAGTATTTCAAACATGTCCGTTAGAGTCACCCAGCTTCGTTTGACCGTTCTTTGAATTTGAAAACTAGCCATTTGTGGTAGGTAGGCATTTTGAACGTTACGGATGATACGTTTGACTTCTCTGTCAATGCATGATCTCTTCTTTGTTTTCCTGCAAATCTACTCAGGAAACTAATACAATAAAAGGTTAATCACATAGATAACAAATCAATAAACATCGAATTAAAATCATGCTTTCTGTACTTAATTACTCGAGTAGCTACTCGAGTGATCATGCTCATTACTCGAGTAGTCCCTCGAGTAACTTCATTAAAATTGAGCTAGAGAGTAAATCAATGTTGTCTGACTGAAGACACCTTGCTTACTCGAGTAATCCCTTAAGTAAGTTTTCCTTTTCTTCTGATTACTCGAGTGGTCCCTCGAGTAATGGTATAAATAACTTTGGAGACTACTTTAATGTTCCCTTGAGTAATGACATGAAAATCTTGGCTAAGAGTAAATTCTATTAGACATACCTGATTACTCGAGTGGTCACTCGAGCAATGTCTTTCAATTCTTAGCTGAGAGCTACTTGATGGTTTCTTCTCTTATTACTCGAGTGATTACTCGAGTAATGTCTCAAATAACTGAATAGATTACTTGAGTGATATCTTGGAGTAATCCCACGCAATGTTTGACAGAGAGCTTACCGGAATAATTTCTCACACATTACTCGAGTGGTCCCCAAGTAATAAGGTCATTAATTACTCAAGTGCTTACTCAAGTAATGTCTTCAAAACTCTCACAGTGTTCCTTTTTCCTGTGCTTTATCTTTCATTTCATCTTCATTACTTGAGTGGCCACTCGAGTAATGCTTTTCCCTGTCACCATAAACTTAGTTACTTTGTTCAAATCATTTTGTTTAATTATCAAATCCTTTTGTTTGATTCATCCAATCTTTGTTATCATCAAAACATATGAGATCTAACATTCTCCCCTATTTGATAATGACAAAACTTGATGATTTTGAACAAAGCTTTTGAAATTGAGTTTTCAATCGTATGCTTCTTATTAACTTTTCATTTGGAATCTTTTGTTAAATTCAAATTTGAGAAGTCTTTTGAAACATCTTTGGGAAGATCATTTTGAATTCAAATTTAATGATTTTGATAAACTTATCATTTGAAACCTTTTTTAATCCAAATTTGATGATGTTAAAATCAAAAACTCATAATTGTGTATATGTTCTAATTTGTTCACCTTGCATACAACCAAAAAACTCATTAGTCCACAATGTAATATAACTTCAATTAAGATTGTAGAAAGAATTCATAATCATTAATAAAGCTCCCTTAAACCCTATACACCCATATTCATATCAATACATCACATCATTAATCACAAAATCACCCCAAGTTCTTCTCCCCCTTTTTGTCTTCATCATAAGGGATAGGGTTGACAGGAAGATGGAGAAGATGGCTTGACTGCAGAGATGGGGTTGATAGGAAGAGGTGTGAAGCCAGAGCTATGTGAGTCATCTGAACTGGAAGAATTTGAAGAGGAGCTAGAAGGTTCAGGGTCAGGAAGTACCAGAGGTGGAACTACAATGAGAGCCTTTGCAGGACTCTGTGAGACTGGTACTTGAGAAGATATCTCCACTTCCATTTTTCTTTCAGGTGATTGATGATTACTAGAAGAGACAACCACTTCTTTAGTGCCGGTTGGGGATACAATAGGTGTGGGCACTGGTTCAGGATGAACTGATTGGTCTGGAGGAACTGAGTCATCCATGGTGATGTGAGTGGGTTTGGATGCTTCTGGGTCTGGATCAGGCATAGAGAATAGGATGTTTGGAGGAGAGATGGATGAGGGTCTATGCTTAGAAAGTCCAGGCTGAGAAGGTCTAGGCTCAGAAGCCAGTGTAGGCATAGATGGACCAGATGAACTAGATGCCATAGCATCAAGTCTAGCATATAGTGATCTTAGAAGTTCTCCCTATGCCCACTGCTTTACCAACATTTCCTTATGCCTCTTATCCATTCTTTCCACAAGCTCTCCCATCTCCACATTCATATAGGTTATCAACACTGTTAGTTCACCTTCTTCAAATACCAAATCTTGTTCTTTTTGAGAAATAGGGATATAAGCTGAGGATAAGGCATAGGAGTGGTGGATTTTCCCTTAAATCTATATCTTTTGATTTTAGCGAAGATATATTCTCCCAAGTCCTTTTTCTCTTTAAGGAGAACTAAGGCAAATTCTCTGAAGTTCCTCTCTATGAAATAAATGAAGTTGTTGGATTTGTTGACTATGGCTTTCGAATAGATATACCATAAAACACGATGAAAATCACACATATCACTTGGGTTGAAATTTAGAGCTTCCACAATCTCTCCAGGTCTTAGAACTGAAAACAACTGGCTTGAGTCTAGGGTAGGATGAATATCTTTAGGAGGATCCTTTATTCCTAGCCAGATGATTATGTTAGAAGGTGAGATAATGACTTTTTGACCACTAACCTTGTAACCATTTCTTCTTCTAAGGCATCTCTAAGAGGATCATTCACAGTCTCAAGATTGCAATAGAAATGCCTCACTATCTTGGTGCAAAAAGGAAGTTTAATTGAGAGCTAAGGAATGTAAGATTCAAGGTAGGGCATGAGATTAAACTTCAATACCTCTTAAAGACGCTTGGAGTCAATATAGTGCATCTTGCACACTCTTCTTCTAGAAAAGTGATCTTTGAATTTCTGAGACTCCTCAATCTTCTTCACATTGAACCCCTTTGGTAGGAATGTGATTTCTTCTTCCTCTGGTTCTTTTGGGGATTGGTTATGCTTCTCTCTTCTAGACTTGTCAACCTCATCCAGTATATTCGCCATGGCTTGAGCAAGGTTTTTGTCAAACTTGGCCTTTTTCGTTGCCTTCTTAGAAAAGGTTGGTGTATCAGAGGAATCAGAAGGAGGTAGAGATAGTGCTTTAGCCTCTTTGCCTCTTCCAATAGGAACATCCTTCTTAGATTGAGATTTTGAGGAAATGGGTTTCTTGATCAATACCCCCTTCACCTTGGGTTTTGCTTGCGATATTGCTTTAGCTTTGAATTGTGGAATGAGCTTCTATCTTTTAGTTGGAGGAGATGGATTAGAATCAAGTGATTGCTGAGGATTAGGAGATTCAGAAGGAGTTATAAGAGTGGTAGTTTTGGTTCTGACCATTTTGAATGAAAGATCAATATTTTCTGAAAATTTCTCTTGTGACTGTCGAAGATTAGGGCGGGCAATTTTGAGAGATTTGAGAGGTTTTTTTTAAGTGAAATTCAATGGGTTTTAACGAAAATGGATTGAGAAAGAATTTGTGAAAATTTTTTAGGAGAGCACTAGGAGATTTTATATGAAAAATGACCGAATAGCGACAGTTAAAGCCCTAGCGCTCGACATCACTCGAGGCCCTACTCGAGTGATCTTAAGCTTTACTCGAGTAGCTACTTGAGTGATCATATGAAAAATTTTAAAATGAAGCAAATTTAAATGCGCACCTGGCATGAATAATATTGTAATTACCCATGTATATTTCCTTGATCATTTGATAGTACTTTAAGGCATAATTGAGTTGAAAACAAGTTGATTTGAGATCCGCCTTCATGTTTACTCGATGGCATACTAGAGTGACTCTGTGGCATCACTCAAGTGATCAATCTTTTGAGCAAATGACTTGTTCACTTTCAACCATTTTGCCATTTTCCTTTGAATTGATGCTTCTCTGCCTCATTTTCAAGGTCATCACTCGAGTGGTTAGTGGTTACTCGAGTAACGTTTACTATCACTTTTAGTTATTACTCAGGTAATATAAATTACTTGAAGTTGTCCCTTGAGTGATATAGTACTTTGTTAACCTCTGCTTTTCATACCCCAAAACAGAATATCAAGATCCTGCAAAACAAATTGCTAGAAACTCCAATGCTTAAGTTAGTAATCATTAAAACATCAATAAATAACATCATTTAACATTTTATAAACACTAAATAACATACAATTCATTAGGATTTACCATTCCCAATTCTCTTCTAATATATAAGAATTGATCTTTTGCTAGAGGTCTTGTGAAGATAACAGCTAGTTGAAGATGATTGGAATGAATATCACTTTGACATCTTTCTTTTAGACATGATCTCTGATGAAGTGATGTCTAACATCAATATGCTTGGTTCTGGAATGTTGAACTGGATTCTTTGCCAAGCTTATCGTGCTAGTGTTGTCACAGTATATTGGTATCTCCTTTAGATAAATACCAATATCTTGTAGTTGTTACTTTAGCCATAACACTTGTGCACAACAACTTGATGCTACAACATACTCAGCTTCTGTTAACGAAAGAGACACTGTATTTTGTTTCTTGCTAAACCAAGACACAAGTGAACCTCCAAGAAACTGGCTTTGTCTACTAGTACTCTTTCTTTGTCTTGCACCCTCCATGATCAGATTATAAGTATGCAACTAGATATTCACTTCTTTCTTTAGGATATAAGAGACATAATTCTACCGTGTCAGCAAGATATTGAAAGATACACTTAACGGTTTCAGCATGTGACTCCTTTGGTGTTGACTGATATCTTGCACATATACCAACACTGAATTGGTTGTCAGGTCTGCTTGTAGTGAGATAGAGTAATGATCTAATCATTCCTCTATATCTTGTGATGTTGTAATCTCTTCTTTTAACATTCGTATCAAGCAATGTAGTCAAGCTCATAGGTGTGTCCATTCCATTTGCTTCATCCGATCCATACTTCTTCAATAGCTCTTTCAAATGCTTCGTTTGAGATATGAAAATTCCTTTCTTTCTTCATTTGATTTTCAAACTGAGAAAGAAATTTAACTCTCCTATCATTGACATCTCAAACTCCCCTTGTATTTTCTCAGAAAATTCCTTACACAAGGTTTCACTAGTTGTATTGAAAACTATATCATCAACATATATTTGCACAATTAAAGTATCATCTCATTTTCATTTTGTAAAAAGTCTTGCATCAACTTTTCCTCGTACAAAAACTTGATCAATGAGAAATTTACTAAGCCTTTCATACCATGCTCTAGGAGCTTGTTTCAAAACCATATAAAGGTTTTCTTAGTTTGAAAACATGGTCAGGTTTGGTTACATCTTCAAAACCTGGGGGTTGATCTACATACACTTCTTCCATGATGTAGCCATTTAGAAATGCACTTTTTACATCCATTTGATAGAGTTTGAATCCCTTGATGCATGCAAAGGCTAAGAGTACTCGTATAGCTTACAATCTAGCCATTGGAGCATACGTTTCCTCATAATCAATTCCTTCTTCCTGATTATAGCCTTTAGCCACCAATCTTCCCTTATTTCTGACAATAATTGCGGATTCATCAAGTTTGTTCTTGAATACCTATTTAGTGCCAATGATCGGATGATCCTTAGGACGGGGTACCAAATCCCAAACTTGATTTCTTTCAAATTGATTTAACTCTTCTTGCATTGCTATTACACAATCATTGTCTGATTGGGCTTCTTCAATGTTAGAAGGTTCAATCTCAGAAAAAAATTAGAAAAACTAACTTCATTGAAAATTCTATTTCTAGTTTTGACTCTTTCATTCACATCTCCTATGACTTGATCTAGGGGATGACTTTTGTTGTATTTCCAGGCTTTAGGATGTCCTAGTGATTGATTTTCTTCCTTGGTTTGGTCAAATTTTGGGATAGAAGATTTAGAAATAGGTTGACCATTTTCTTGATTTAAAACAACTTCTTGCTCATCATCAATAGTTTTGTTAGAGGATTCAAATTCATCAAATACAACATGAATTGATTCTTTAACAACATATGTTCGTTTATTCAAAACTCTGTATGCTTTGCTCCGGTTAGAATAGACTAGGAAAATTCCTTCATCTATTTTAGAATCAAATTTTCCTAAGTTATCTTTTCCATTATTATGAGTGAAACACTTACAACCAAAGATGTGCAGATGAGCAAGGTTTGGCTTCCTTTCTTTGTATAATTTGTATGGCGTCTTTCCAAGTTTTGTTTTGATGTAGGCTCTATTTGAAATGTAGCATGCTATCCTCATTACATCGGCCCTGAAAACTTGAGACACATTCTTTTCATTCAGCATTGTACTAGCCATTTCAATGAGTACTCTGTTCTTTTGTTCCACAACTCCATTTTGTTGAGGTGTCCTTGGAGTGGAGAAATTGTGATCAATGCCATTAGTATCACAATATTATTCAAAAGCTTGATTTTTAAATTCTCTACCATGATCTGTCTTGATACCTACAATAGACATACATTTCTCATTTTTCACTTTCTTGGCAAAAACAATAAATTCTCGAAAGGTTTCATCCTTTGATGATAGAAAATTAGTCCATGTAAATCTAGAGAAATCATCAACAATGACCAATGAATATAAGTTGCCACCAATGTAACCCCCTCCGTAATTATATCCGAAATACGGGATTAAAATGAAATAGAGACCAATAATAATCAAATAACTTTTACTACCCCATCACATGATGGGGTTTTCAAAAATACCTTTCAAAATCATTTATAAACTTGGTCTCGTATTCACATTTCGAATACAATTACTACGCGAAGATAAATCACATTCATATAAATATCAGAGTGCACAACATAATCATCCCAGCAATCTCGGGTACATACCTTCGCTAAAGATATACAGGGCACAATTGCCCATTACAATTCTTCAAATGGGGATTACACAATCTCATCTCGAATGAGTCCTGCCGCTCCCTCCATGAGCCACTTGCCCTGTCTAAATTATAGGTAAGGGAGGGTGAGATTCGAGAGAATCTCAGTAGGAAAACATTATCAATATGCAGGCAAGATAAGTGTTTAATGCATGACATGCTTGCATCACATAACTTATGCACACATACAATGACAAATCTATAAGCTCAATGCTTCGAACGATACACATATGGCCATAGCATATATTGAAACATAGCTTCAAATCTTCATACATGTTCCACATAATCAAGCAAAGCAATAACATGCATCAACACATTAATACAGTTATCAGAGCATGCAGGAGAGATAAGTTCCCTACCTCCAATCTTTTCTCCTCGATTTACATGCCAACAACTCGGGGCTTCACATTCGATCCTACAATGTCAAATATACTATTTAGATACTTCCATAGTGTTTCTGAGGGTCATATGAAGCTATATTGAAAATTTGCTAAAATGCCCCCGGGGACCCGGTCTGGCCCCTCCGTACCCGGTCCGACTGTACTTTTCCTGAAATTTTGACATGGGCTATTCTAACATATTTTTGCCCAAGGAATCCATTTCCGGACTCAGAATTATCAAATTCAATATCAATTACAAAATTACCCTTGACAGCCCCACTTTATGGGTTTCAGGGGCGTTTTCGTAATTATGCTTTTTCGGCCTGTTCCGAAAAAGTGACCAACTGTAACCCCACCTAATTTTCGTTCCTGAACTCAATGGAACCATCAAATCATTGAAAATCCAACTCTAAGACCCATTTATAGCCATAACCGAAATATACAAGTACTCCGGGGAAAATTGGGGTTTTTCGGTTTCGGCTCCGTAAACGCGTTCCTTTCTACTCCTAACCACTTTATTGACTATTCCATTAGGTTAGCACTACCATTTAGTATCAATTTGGGCAGCATAACAGCCCCACAAACCCATTTTTCATTTTTAGAACCAAAGACAATCCGGCGAAATTTCATCGATTAAATTGTCTATAACAGCCAGAATAGTCAATATGCATGAGTTTGGAAGTTACCTCAAGCTCCCACTAGCTTTTCCTTCTTGTGGCTGAAAACCGTAACTTCAAAACACCAAAAGAGGAGCTTCCAAATCTTAAAGAACATAAAGGAGTAGCTTAGTATCGGAGTTATACGCGTTAGGAGCTAGATCGTCGGAGAAATTGACTTACCTTGCGAGATTTCTTCCTCTTTCTCTCTATTTTTCTCTCAACTCCTCTCTCCATATTCAGCTGTGCAGCACGTCGGAAATGAGAGCTGAAGATGATGAGAAGATGTTTTAATTCCATGCTTATGTCATCTTGCCTTTTGATGATGTCATAATTCCCAAAATTGGCATTTTCGGATTTTCTGGCAGATTTTCTGCCCAAACTTTGAAAAATCATAACTAATTCTAGAAAAATCGAAATGAGGTGATTCCAAAGCCAAATGAAAGGTATTTAAGTACGCTTCATTGGAAAAATATAATCCATTACCAGAAATCACCACAAAATTCTAGAATTAAACAAATTTCATCATTGCCCCAAAACAGAGTCCATTTTCGACCTCAAATTTTGGACAGTCATATCTCCCAGTTCCCAACATGAAATGGCACAAAGTATATGTCCATTTTGAAGCTTGGGATGTGATATTTAAGACTGGAAATTTTCATAATTTTCTGACATCAGTTGCCTAGTAGAAACGTCCACACGATAAGACTGCCCAGACAGAATTCATACTGGACAGCATTTCCAATTTTGCAACCAATGTGTCCAATCTAATTTAAATCAATTCCAATGATTAAATATCACAACATGACACCATTTCCATCACAATACCCCATTCAATTCTTCCCTTTATTCTAAGTTAATTTGGATGTTAATCCACAATTGAACTCAAATACAGGGTTTTGGCGTTGCTCATAACACACGCGACTACAATCCACTTTATATTCTCTAAAAGGGTTCATTAATCACTAACCATGTCAACTTTTGTAGTCATTAACCCCTAATCACAATTTGGGATCTTGCTAAACTGGGGCTTAGCAGTCCACTAATCTCAGGCTTATTCTCTAACCTCGAGTCTCAAAATTCGGGGTATTACAACCAAAACTTTTAACTCTTACTGGTCCAACTAAATCCATGTGTAATAATTGAATTGGTCTGTTGGTTGTGATCTTATTTTTCAATTTGAAAGATGATTTAGTTTGTTTATCCTTCTGAGATGCGTCACAAATCGAATGCTTTTGAAATTTACTTTAGCTAATCCAAGTACTAAATCCTTTTTGAGAAGTTTGCTTAGTTTGTGCGTGTTGACATGAGCTAGCCTCTTATGCCATAACCAACTTTCATCGGCATTACTTAGAAAACAATTTTCAGAAACATTTCTACTGATATCAAGAGTATAACAGTTACCTTCCCTCTTTGCTCTGAGCTTTGCCTTGAGATTCTTCTTATCCAATTATAAGTCTTTCTTGTTTACAATTAGACATTCCACTGAGTCAAATATTACCCAGTTGTCTTTATCTATACTTTGACTTACGTTCAGCAAATTATGGCATAATCCTTCAATGTAATATTTGTCTTTGACTTGTATGCCTTTACATTTTTTATTTCACTAATTCCTACTATCTTTTTGGATTGATTTCCTCCAAAAATTTTACCTTCCCACATTCTTTAGGTTATATTGTGGTAAAATTTTTGAAATCATCGGTCATATGTCTTGAGCATTCGTTGTCTATGTACCACTTATTGTTTTTGGATGCTTAAGACATATCTGCAATCAAATACGATTAAGTTTTAGGTACCCATATCTTTTTGGGTTCTTTTGGGTTAGTACATAATATTTTCTAAACATATGAACCGTTAGGTACCCATTTGTAGGTTCCTATTTTTCGTTCCTTTTTATGAATATATGATGAAGTATAATGACCCTTTCTATTATAGTAATTGCAAAATGCAAAAGGATTTGATGTATGAATAGAATGCTGAAAGTAACTCAAGTATGTCATACCTCCTACTTTCTTTCTTCCTTTCCTTCTATCTGATTTTGGATCATATCCAATACCAGATAGGTCATTTACAAATCGTTGAGCTTTTAAAATTACATTTAGCATCTCACTCCCTTTAGTGAATATTTCAAGATTTTTTGAGATCAGTGTTTTTCTTTTTCATAGACAAACAATTTTCACAATCCTTTTCTAAACCATCTTTTTGTTTTTTTAGGATTGTTGTTTTTCTTTTTGAAAACAACTAATTCCTTAACTATTTTGATGAATTTAGAATGTAAAGCATTAAATTCAAAAAGTAATTCATCATATGTAGGATCAGAATTAGTTACCTCTTCTTCTTTTGTCTCTTCTTGAGCGACTAAACATATATTGGCTACTTCCTCATTATCTCTATCTTTGTCAGATGAACTGTCTCCCTAGATAGCTTGAATGTGATCATTGTGTTGCATAGCTTGTAAGCCTAAACATGCTAAAAGGGATGGATTGAGGATAAAATTTAATGAACGGGGGGTTAAATGTAATATCCCAAAGTTTGGGATTTAGAGGCTTGAGAATAAGCCTAAATAAAGTGGACTACTAAGCCCCAGTTTAGCAAGAGTCCGAGGAATGAGGATTTGCTGCTAGTGAAAATTTCCTTAGAGGTAAGGATATTGTTATATGTTTTGGATGATCGAATGATGTCTAAAAATTGTGGAATTTTACAAGTTGAAAGTAGATATCCTAAGGTACAATTTGATAGGTAATGGGTAATTTTTGGAGTTGTATAAAAAACATTATGAATTTTTGAAGTTAGCATATAAAAACTGTCTATTTTCTATAACAATGTCCAAAAACTTAAATTCTGGGAATTTTGTGCTTCCAATTTGCAAAAGACTATATTTTTCCTTGAAACTATACTCAATAAGGGTTTCATATCCTTTAGAATCACTCTAATTTGATGTCTACAAATTAAGTTATGATTTTGCAAAGTTTGGGCAGAAAATCTGCCAGAATTGTTACAAATCAGAAAATGGAAAAATTGGTGATGGAAAATGATGTAATCTTGAGATAAATTCACATCAGGCCAATTTGGCTTCTCACATGGGCATGGGACATGATTATTGATAGACCAAGAGATGAGGAATTAGCTGTATCTTAATGGGCTTTATGCCAACATTACATAGAGATAAAGTTGTGTACATAAAGTCAAGATTTTGGGAATTGGTTAAATAAGGAAATTAAGGGAAAAATTGGGATATTTTATAAAAAAAAATAATTCCTTCTTCTGTTTCCTTCATTTCAACTAAATAAAAAGAGAGAGAGAGAGAGATAGAGAGAGCTTTATACATTTTAGAGAGAAGGAGGAGAAAAAATTCAAGGTAAGGTTGATTCTCCTTGGTGTTTTGGCTTCTAGCTTGTGTAATCCTTCCTCTAAGCTACTCTTCTCCATGATTCAAGGTATCTAGGAAGCAAAATCTTAGGGTTTGTGGAGGTTGAGTTTCGGCAAAGAAAGAGGACAAAGGAGAAATCAAAGGCGACTTCATAAACTTCAATCTTGGTTACTATTGTTGTTGTTGTTGGATTGGTTGGTGGTTGTGTGGTTGATTTATTGTGATTTGTAAATTTTGGATATGTCAAACCCTAGCTGTTATGCTGCCCAAATTTAGTCTAAATCAGGTTTAGAATGTGAATAAGTAGTTAATCAAGTGATTAGGAGTAGAAAGGAACAAGGATTTGAGGTTGAAAATCAAAAACCATAATTTTCCCTTTTATTTCCTAAGTTTTGGCCAAGTGTAAAAGTGGGGCTAGGAGTGGATTTTCATGAAATTAATGGTTTCATTGTGTTCAGGAGGGAAAATTAGGTAGGGTTAGTGTTGAACATTTTTTCAGAAAAGCTCTAAAAAGTGAAATGACCAAAACACCCCCCGAAACTCTAATTTGGGATTGCCAAGGGCAAAACTATCATTTGGAAGTGATTTTATGAAAAATGAAGCCATAAATGGATTCCTTGGGTGAAAATACATAAGAATAGCCTGGGTCAAAATTTTGGAAAAAGTACAGTTGGACTGGGTACAAAAGGGTCGGCGGGTCCCAGGGGCATTTTGGTAATTTTTCAGTTTAGACTAATATAACCAACAAAAATGCTTTGGAAGTGTCTAAAATAGTACATGAATAGTTTTTAACCTAATTCTTGTACATTTGGAATTTTAGGACTGAATTATGAGCTCGAGCCGTTGGCACGAATTTTGATGAACACTTTACGAAAAGAAAAGGGTTTAAGGTATTAACTCTATCATTCATACACTATGTGAATGTTTATATGCTTTGAATATGGCATCTTCTATAATATGTATGATACAGAGTGCCTACGGGTACACTGATATGCCTAGTCGAGGACTGAGGTACGGAATGTGAAAGGGTTGTAATAACGGTTGGCTCTAAACTCATTTTTGATTGAATTGAGTTATGTGTTAGTATAATATTGCAATATCTGGTATTGAATATTTTTATTTATCACATCTTCTATAAATGATTATCTATTACTACTGAGATTTGTTTGAATCTCACCCTTTTTCAAATAAATAAATATTCCAGCAGAAGCTAGTGGCTCCAAGAGCAAAGTAGTAAATACGGGAAATTGAAGGGTACAGATTTCGAGGTCAAAGCTGTTTGGTTATATGTAGTCTATTTTTGAATATTTTGGATATTTTGGGCAAAATTGTATATATATTATCAAACCCTGAGAGGAAAACTTGTAATGTAATCAAGTACCATGCATCAATATATCAGTATATTTATGATATTCCTATGTTGCTCACCGAACTACGCTCAATTACTCTGATTAATATCAATGATAAGTGGTATGTAAGATGGGGTCTTACATCCTACCTCTATCAACTATTTTAACATCACCAAAATCACTTGGTGAATAAGTTGATAAAACTTCTCATGAGCTAAAATACTACTATAAACCATCCAAGTAATTACATGCTGAACAAGATTTGCTGAGTCATGTAATGTCATCCTTCAAAGCCTTTAGATGATTTTAAACAGATAATGACTTCAAACTAGAGACTAGTAATCATTTGTAAATAGTTGAGATCCCAACTCCAATACAGGGTTTGAACCTGTACTTGAGTGGGTTTTTTCAAAAACATTTTAAAATCTTTTTCATGTGCTCTAAAGTTGGTTTGCGATTCCATTATAACTTATCAATTCCTAGTTCTATTTATTAATATCAGAGTGTTCTTTACTGAAAACCTACGGGATGTTCATTAGCTAATAGGCCCTTAGCATACAGTTGCCCAATTCTAATTCATTTATCGTGGTTAAAGTACTAATGTTTAGTGTGACAGTTATCATGTCTATTGCTACTGCTAGTACTGGTCTTACTATAGTTACATACACATCATATACCAATTCCAAAAATAAATAACCAACAGAAACATAAATCTTTGAGTCTTGTTCTTTACTGGTCCATGATCACCTTCTTGCCTTTGGAACTGCTTTCTTGTAGATTAGTTATTAGGACGGGGTGAGATTCAAAAGACTCTTGATAGCAAAAGATATCACTCATATAAAATGTAGATTCATAAAACATGCCAGGTAAACCATTATATTGCAATACATCGCATTCAACATTTAGTTCAATTCACAATATACAACATGACACTACATTAATAAGACATACTAGTCCATTCCCATAGCACTAGGTATTCTATTGGGCCTCTGGCCTTCTCATTCAAAATGCTTAATAGGCTTTACTGCCTAGGGACATACTAGTCTAATAGGCCTTTTTGCCTATCTCCTTCACAACTCAAGGAATCACAATAGTAAAAATATGCATGTAAAAGAATACATAGTATGTGAGAGAAAAATTACTACATGATAGCCTTTCCAATGTACAAGCTTGATTATTAGTCCCTTGTCATCTCGAGTAAATATCGAATCTTATAAGTTGGAATTCATGAGCAAACAAGTTATTATTTGTCCCAATTCTTTGATAACTCAAGACACTTGAGTTGGTTATCTTTAAGATTAGTGCATTATGCCAAATGAATAGTTAATGTTCCTACACTAGCCCCAAGTACTTAACTCTACCCTTGGACTTCAAATTTATTGAGTACAATTTACCTTAAATATCTTAATTTGGCATGTCAAGCCTATGCTGCCAGAATTTTCATATAACTTTGAAATTTCATAACTTTGTCTAGAAATCTCTAATTGGGGTGGTTTAAAGTCCTATGTGACACTCTTTAAGTCTATTTTAAAGGAAAAATACCTCTTACTCCCAATTAGATGCACACAATTCTAGAAACCTCAATCAATCCTGAATTCACAAAAATCATTCTAGATTCAATGCCTAACTTTAATAAATCATATCTCACAATATACTAATCCGAAAGGGATATAGTGGATATCAAATTAAAACTTAAGAAGTATACAATTATTTTGGAAAATATCATGACTATTAGATATGATTTAGCCATTCAAGAATATATCACAAGCAGTCTACCTCCTAGAAACCTTAATTTGGCAGCATGATGCCTAAGTTCCAATTTTTAAGATTTTCATTCCAATAATCCAAAATTCATAACTAGAAGCTATTCCCACATAGTGTGTCTTATGGAGTCTGTTAATGACCTTAAATTCATCAAAATCACACTCCTTCCTATTGCCCTGTGTAATATCCTGAATTTTGGGCATAAAAACTTGAGGATAAGCCTATACTAGGCAAACAACAAAGCCTAGTTTGGGAAGAGTCCCAAGAGTATCGAGAGATAGAAAGCCTCTCGGGGACTGTATGATTTAGCTTTCTGGAAAGAGAATGGTTCTCTTGATGATTTGAGGGCTCAGAGGTTATAGTTAGTCAAAGAAATAGATCGACACATGTACTTAAGTACATGTAGCCTTAAGGGTAGAAGGCCGCTTTGTGCCATTTTGAATGGCAAACATAAGTATTTATGGGCCATGTAGGGCCTTTGACTATGTGATTTGGCTCCTTAGGGTATAGAACAAGTCTCTGATTTATAAAGGGGCCTCAGTGGGTGTAATTAGATGGATAAAATATGTTGGTAGAGGTGTGCACATGACATTTTTAGGGCAGGTACATATACCTTACGTTTTTGAAAAGGAAGAAGAGATATAGGCCATGTGGGTCCTACATGTAGACACTCCGACACATATACTTAGCAATCTCCTAAGGCAGCATATATGGTGCATTCTGGAAGACACAGACTTATGTGGCACGGTCTGACCCCTACACAGATAAAGTAGCTTTACTAAAGTAACTTTATTAAAGTATATTTAATAAAGTAAGTAATGATGAGTAATGGTGGTATTTACTTTCTTGTTAGACAAGTAAGAAGATGACTCTTATCCTTTTATCATAAGGTGTACTAATTAGCTTTTTTGTTGGTTTGATAAGAAAGTGCCAAGTGCCCCCATGATTGCACTTACTTTTTGACTTTTGAGTTGACATCCTAAAAAGGTGCCATATAGTAGAGGAATCCACCGGTCTCTAGCCTAGTCATGTACTCAACTTTCCCTAACACCAATCCTGAGAGTCAAGGGAATTCATTAGGCTTCCCTTCCCCTAACACATAAAGCTTACCTAGGAGAGAGAAAAGAAAGAGATGATGATAAAAAGGGACACTTGTCACTCTATGGTTTAATCATTGGACATATGGCACAATAAGAGGCTATCAAATGCAAGATTAAATCCTAGCCATCCAATTCTCTTTAAGGTTTAGCCAAGTAAGAAGCAAGAGGGAAATAGTAGGAAAAATTCCAAGCAAAATGGAAGAGAAGAGAAAGAAGATGAATAGTTAGAACATAAAGTATTCTTACCCCAATTTGAATCAGTGTTTCCAGCCAGGAAAGCCTTCACCAATGTTGTTCCTCTCAGTGAGAGCAACATTTCTATGGTTCTAGATTTCTAATCATAGGTATTTGGTGCTACCTACAAGGGGGAGGTTCTACTGAAATCAAGAACAAACTATGCCACTGGATAGAGGTAAGATCAAGCTTTGATTTAAGCATGATATCTTATGGTTAAAGTTGCAAAATTAGCTTGTTGGGCCTTAAGATGATTTTTGGTCAGACTTGGATCTTAGGGAAGGATTGTGATTTTGGTGGTTTTGAGGTTAGAAATGGATTCTACACACAAAATTGTGTGGGAATTGGTTGTGATCATAATTTTAGAAGGGTTGGATTGAAAACTGAAAGATTGTGTTAAAGTAGTGTTGCTGCCAGATTGAGTTTTCTGGAAGGAAGTCTTGTCATTTAAAGTCAACAAAATCCTCCAAGCCTAACAGAAGGAGAGAGAGAGTGTGTGTAGCTAATATATTTTCCCACTTTAGACACCTAAAGTTGGTTAAGATCAAGAATAGAAAGAGAGGGGATGTAGTCCAAATCATTCTTCACCTTTTTTCTTATTAAAGTTGACCAAAAAGCATGAAGAGAGAAAGAAGAGAAAAGTCAACATAACCTCCTCTCCTTAAGTCAATTATTTCGGCAAAAAAAAAGTAAAGAGGAAGAGAGTAAATATTGATCAATTAATTCATTACCTTTTGCCAAGGAAAAGTCAGCTAACAAGTAAAGAGAGAAGAGAACTTAGTTAACATACACATTTTCTCCTCTCTATTCACCTTTTTAGTTATTTAATTAAAGAACTCTCTCTCACTACACACAACCGACCAAGACTTTAAGTGCACACTTAGCCATTTAAATAAAACGCTCTCTCACCCTCATCCATTAGCTAAGGTCAGCCAAGGAAAAGGAAAGAGAAAGCATCAGTTTTGGAAGACAAGAAGTGGAGGTAAGAATTCTTGAGCTATTTTCACCCTAAGAACCCATCTCTAGAATAAATGGTTTTCATAAACAATGTTCTCCTCTTTAAGAGCTACAATTGTATGGTATTTGTTTTTTAAAAGGATATTTTTTAGCTACCAATCAAGAGCCAAAGTTGAAGAAATCAAGAACAAGCTTTGGAAAGTGAAAGAGGTGAGTGTGAGCTTCAATTTGAACCTAATATCTTATTGGTTGATTATTGTGAATTTCCTTGGCTACCCTAGGATTCGGTCATATGGGGTTCTTAGGGTTTCATGATGCCATGTCCATATACATGATGTTATAAGATGTTTAAGAAGCATATAAGACTAGCTGAGTGAGAAATTTGCAAACTTTGTTGATTGTTAGCTTGAGTAGTTAATTTCGGTTAGATTCAAGGCATGAAGAAGGAATAGGAATTTGGTAATTTTGATGTCACCAATGGATTCTACTCGAAAAACTATGTAGGAATATCCTCTGGCCATGAATTCTGGATTATTGGAATGAAATACTAAAAATTTGAAATTAAACACAGTGCTACCAGTTTAGGGTTCTTGCAGGACAGTAAGAATGTGGTGTGCTTTTGAATAATCAGATGTTTTCCAATAAATGTGATATTTTCTAGAACAAAGTAGACATGTCAAGCTTTAATTTGATTTGTTATGTTCACCATTTGGATTTATACACTAAGAGGTATGCATTTTGAAGAAAACATTTAAAACTGGAATATTTCTATGACAGTGTGAATTGAATTGTGGTTCTGGAATTCTGTACATGTAACTGGCTGAGGAAGATATTTTTTGCTAAAAATAGACTTGAAAAGGATTACATAGGATTTTGAACCACCTGAATTGGGTATTCCTAGACTAACATATGAATTTTCAAAATTGGTTGAAAATTATGCTAGCTTTTGGCTATTGTGCAAAATTATGAGAATAAGGGTATCATGTAATAAGCTTCAACTTTAAGGGCAAAGTTGAGCATTTTGGGTGTAAACACATTGACTCTTCATTTGACTTAGTGCACTAACCTTAAAGATAACTAACTCAAGTGTTTTGAGTTATTAAAGAATTTGAACAAATAATAACTCATCCGTTCGTGAATTCCAGTTTATAGGATTCAGTAGTTGCTCGAGACAATCAAAAGTCGAAAAAATCCAATTAGAATATTGGAAAGGAAAAGGCAGTCAAGTAGTAACTTTGTTAGGCAAAAGTATTTAGTAATAGAAGGGAAGAAGCCCACAGAATATCCAACACTGTAAGAATGGACCCGTGTGTCCAACTAGAATGTGCTTTTGTGGCATAGAATAATTGAATATTGAATGTGTATTGTTTTATTGAACTGATGGCATGCCTATCATGTGTTATGTATGTATTTTATCTAAGTGGTATCTATTACTACTGAGATTCTTCTGAATATCATCCCTTTCCAATAACCCATTTTGCAGCACAAGCTAGCAGCTCTAAGAGTAATAAGGTAACTGCGAATGAGTAGGGAACAAGATAGATAGAATTTACCTTTTGTTGGTTATTTGATTTTGGAAAACTGTATACTTTGTATATAAAATTGTAGTAAAACTTATACTAGTTATAGCAGTAGAAGTAGTAACTATACCCTGAATAGTGTACTTAAAGGCTATAAATGAACTAGCAACGGGCGATAATACAGTGTGGGCCCATTAATTAACAAATAAACTGTGGGTTTTCAGCAGAGAACACTTTGAGGTACACTCTGGTATTAATAAATGGAATCATACTTTGATGAGTCAAAATGAACCCACAAACCATTTTAAGACTATTTCAAAGTAATTTAAGAAGTTTTTGAAAAACCTACTCAATGGCAAGTTTGAATCTTATGTTGAAGTCAGGACTTTAATAGTTTACAATAGAACACCATCTCAAGTTTGTAATATGTTATGAGTGTAAATGGTCTATTAGAAAGTGCAAGTGTACACTGTCATCAACAAGTAATGTAGAAGTGAGTAGAGTATCGTTCCCTCGAAGATTGATCACTAAGTACATAATTGAGTAATTTTAACTCTATTTAGTCGATCAATTAGTTGGTGATTGAGAGTACAAAATAAAATATAAGTAAATATGAATGCAAATGATATGAAACAACTATTGAGAAAAAGCACTAGGGGTCAGATTTCACTTAACAAATTCCGAATTGAATCATTTATATATTCTAGCCTAATTTATTTCACATGATTGATAGTTGAGTTTCCCTAAATTAATTACTATCCTCTTCCATAGTCAATCAATTCTATAATTAATTGCTAATCCAATATATTCCTATATAAATTTAAGCAATTAATTATGTATTAAATTTATGGAAGTCTATAAGACTACACAACTCATATGAATATATTCCTATTTCATATGCAAGTTATGGTTTTAATTATAGGGTCTACACACATGTATCTCCTTCCAGTCTCAACATATATATTGAAATCATTCATAAGATAGTCAATCAAATGAAAGCATTAAGAATAATAATTAAATCTCAATCATGAAGGAAAAATTAAAACTAGATTTAATAAGTTAAGATTCAATCCGTTATTAGCAAGCTACGTCATCAACCTAGGAAAATGAAACTTTAGCTCATGATAAAATTAAAAACAAAACAAAATTAAGTTGACATTATATAAAACTAAAATGAAATCCTTATAAATACTGCATAAAAATTGAATATTAAATTCTCAAACATAAATATACAACCAAAAGATGCATGAAAAATGGAAAAATCTAGTTGTCCCTTTAAGAGGTAAAACCTTCCATGTAGGTGGTATGCAAAAAGTAATACAATCTTAAGCCTTCCAAGATAGAGGCATGCAAAAAGTAATACAATGCATAAAATTAACTCTAAAATGGTGTATGTGGAAAGGAGAGGAAAGTAGTGGATATGAAATAGTTGTAAGTGAAGAAGAGAGGAGAGTAATGTATATGAATTGGTGTGTCAAATGTGAAGGAGATGGTGGCTATATATAGGGAAGAATGAAGTAGGGTAGATGAAGTGGTAGATAAAATAGTAGATAGAATGTTGTAGATGAAGTAGTAGGTGAAAAGAAAGATGAAGTGGTAGATTAAATGTGGTAGATAGAATGTTGTAGATGAAGTAGTAGGTGAAAAGGAAGATGAAGTGGTAGATGAAATGTGGTAGAAGTAGTAGGTGAAAAGGAAGATGAAATGGTTGGTGGAATGGTAGATGATTCCCGCTCTCAACTTCTAAGCAAAATTTGAAATCCTTGGAGATAGAACTGGATTTTGGTCTCAACATAAAAGTTGTAGAGCTCTTTCTTAGCTTTTTATCCATATAAAGAACATCCCAATCCGACATCTAGAGCTCTAGATATTGCTTGAAAACTTAAAGAGGGTCTAATTTAGTATTTTTCAAGAAATTCTATTTTATGCCAAAATCAATATTTATTTATTAATTACACCCAAATTTATTAAATTGAGTTCAAATATCATCCACAAAATCATCATATAAGGGAAAATTAATATGCAAATATTTTACTTATCATAATCATTACATGTTTTGAACTCATATGTAGGCTTTGAAAATAAGGTTTTACAAGTTCCCTTAGTTTGGTCTGCTACGAGTATTAGCATTCTTCACCCTATTAAGATTCATCAGGTTGCTTTCAGTAATTTGTTATTCTTCCACTGCCTTATTGAACTCAATGAATTACTGAGAAACTAGCTTTTCTTTTAGCTCATGCTTTAACCTTCTTACTAGCATATTCGAACTCCAACCTTCATCATGCTTGAACCACAGATATGAGGAGATTGGGATAGACGGATGAATCTTGAGAGAAACTCATCAAAGGTCTCATGATTCACCTGCTGGATTGCCATAAATTCCACCTCTCTCTTAATTCTAATGGACCTTGGGAAATATTTTATTGTTGAATTTGTCTTGGAATAATTACCAAATAAGGGGAATATTCATAGCCTACAAGATCATCTCTGTTCCTCCACCTCCAATCCACAACCCCTTCCTGCTTGTATATAGCCATTTACGCTTTTACCTCGGTAGGGTATTCCAGTACCCTGAATATTTTCTCTAGCCTGGCCAACCAGTCTATAGTGATCTAGGGATCAAACTTCCTTCTGAATACAGGCGGCTGGTGCTTGCAGAATTTTGAGTCCTAAGTACTGTAGATTCCCACTTTCTAGGGCTAGTACACCAAGAGGTCTTTGGCTCAGTTCTGACTAGAATTCTGCTCTACTTCATTATTCTCTAGTTGTTCCTTATCTTTATTATGTTTAGCTTGCACTTCCTTGAGTTCCTCTTGAAGTTCATGAATCATGGCTTGTTGCTCAGTCAATATGCCTAGGATTTGTTGCATAAGATCAGGTCTTTCCCTATGGTTTGGTTATGGTTATGGTTCTATTTTCTTTTGCTCAGTCGTATTATCGTTCCTTTTCACTATTAAAAAGGAATCATACCATTAACATTGCACTTGACATGTGTATATATATATTCCTTATACTTAAAATCAACACAAAATTCAAATATACATATATTATTCCAAGCAGTCATATTTATATCAAAAGTGGCTTTGTATTTACATCAAAAGAAGCCTTTACTACATTATCATTATAAGACAAGTTCATACTAGTCTTACATCCATCACATATAGTCCAACACATATTCATACATTTGCTCAACAAAAGGAAGAAACCCAAAAGGACCACGTTCTATGATCTCATTCTTCTTTCGAGTCTAGAAAGCGATGTTAGGAAAGAAGTACAGTGTGGTTTTAATCTATATATAATTAGTCATCCACAACCCATATATGTCTTATTTCCTATATAATGTTTCCACCTTACACTAGAACACTAAATACTATACTAGGGTGGAAGCTCGGTCATTATAAGCCTTTAGGTATAGCTCCTTGATACATTCCCATAGCTTGTTTTTAGGATGCAAATCATATGCCAATTCAATGTATGGAGCCCTGGATTTGGAAGTAGTGTATGAGTCTTGCACTACTTCTTCCACATCTAGGTTATTGTTGTCACCTGTGGAAGACTCACCACTGAGGCCAGGTCCTAAGACTATCATAACCAGAGCTTAAACCTTATTCCTTGGAGTAACCATTATCCTCGCTCTACCTCTTATTCTTAACTGAGTATACGCTGTCCTTCTGGTATGCACCTATTCTCTGGAGGCTGATTAACCGAAGGGGCTGATCTACGTCTCTGATTCATTCTACTCCCCATAGTTCCTAAACACAATGCCACTATCTAAGGGTCAGTATCCCTATTTACATAAGAAGAGAACTCAAACCTATTGCCAGAATCTATGCACTGATACCACATATGCAATGTCATCCTTTTCAAAGCCCTTAGATGAGTTTAAATAGATAATTACTTCAAACTAGAGACTAGTAATCATTTGTAAACATTTGAGATTCCAACTTCAATATAGGGTTCGAACCTACACTTGAGTGGGTTTTTCAAAAGCATTTTAAAATATTTTTAGTGTCTCAAATTGGTTTGTAGTTCCATTATAACTCATCTTTTTTTTGTTTCATTTATTAATATTATAGTGTATATCACAACGTTCTCTACTGAAAACCCACGGGATGTTCATTAGCTAGTAGGCCTTATCGTTCGGTCATCCGATTCTAATTAATTTATCACATTTAAAGTACTAATGTTTGGGGTTATGGTTATCGCATCTATTACCACTGCTAGTACTGAACTTACTATGGTTACATACACATCATATGCAAATTCCAAAAATAGATAACCAACGGAAACATAAATCTTCGAGTTTGTGTCTGTGATTACCTCCTTGGCTTTGGAACTACTTGCCCATGCTATAGATTAGTTATTGGAAAGGGGTAAGATTCAAAAGAAGCTCAATAGTAACAGATATCACTCATATAAAATGCAAGTTCACAAAACATGTCAAGTAAACCATCATATCACAAAACATCACACATTCAACATTCAGTTCAATTCACGCTATGCAGCATGACACTACATTCACAGGACATACTAGTCCATTCCCATAGTATTGGGTACTCTACTGGGCCTCTGGCCTTCTTAACCTGAATACTTAATGGGCCTTACTGCCTAAGGACATGCTGGTCCAGTAGGCCTTTTTGCCTATCTTGTGTTCACAACACAATTGTAAAAACATGCATGTAAAGAAATACATAGTATGTGAGAGAAAAGTTACTCCCTAATAACCTTTCTAGTGTTTGAACTTGATTATCAGTCCCTTACTCATCTTGGTCGTCCTAATCAAATATCGAATTCTATAAGTTGGAATTGAATAGTATACAAGTTATTACGTGTCCAATTCTTTGATGGCCAACTTAAGACAGTTGAGTTGGTTATCTTTAAGATTAGTGCATTATGTCAAATAAGTAGCTAATGTGCCTACACTAGCCCCAAGCACTTAACTATACCCTTGGACTTCAAACTTATTACAATTTACCCTAAATATCTTAATTTGGCATGTCAAGCCTGTGCGGTCAGAATTTTCACTTAACTTTGAAAATTCATAACTTTTCTAGGAATCTCCAATTGGGGTGGTTCAAAGTCCTATATGACACTCTTTAAGTCTATTATAAAGGAAAAATACCTCTTACTACCAATTATATGCACACAATTCTAGAAAACCTCAATCAATCCTCATTGTCACAGAAGTCATTCCAGATTCAATACCTAACTTTAATAAATCATATCTCACAATGTACTAATCCAAAAGGCAAATATTACTAGAATCTCTTCTCTAATACCACAATTGTAACACCCTTCATTTATGCCCCTTTAGTATGTATATGGAAGCCCTAAGGTTCTTGTTATGGCTTAGGAAAAACATTAATTAAAACTTCCAGCCAAAAACTTACACAATTATTCTTGGGGCACTATCTACTTGGTAAACATTTTACCTTTCCGAGTTCTTATCTTTACTTTAAAATTTCATAATTGTTACATTTACCAAATATCCAGAATTACTTTTCCTTTCTTATTCACACATGTATATGCCATGGATAACATACTCAATAATCATCATTGAACTTGGCATGTTATACAATAAATCACGTCGCATGATAATTTACATATAACAAATTATCATGCATTAATATTCGATTCTCCATCATATTTCCCTTTGCACATCTTCCTACACTCCTCCTTTGTGATCAACATACCTATATGGTTGGTGAGGGAGGTTGAATTTTAGGAGAATCTTAGTAGCAAACAATACTAATTATGCATGTAAGATAAATGCTCAGTGCATGACATGCTTGCCTTACTTAAATTCATGCTCACATAATGACATATTTTCATGCTCAATGTTTCACACAACTTACTCATGTCCATAGTATAAATAGAAACAGAACTTCAATCATTCATACATGTTTCACATAATCAAGAAAAGCAACATACACATCAATACTTAAGCATACATATCAAGTACATGCAAAGTAGGTAAGTTCACTACCCTTGCCTTTATGTCCTCATCTTGTTCCCTCTTCTTGCAACCATTCAAGATGCTTGAAGAATCTTCTATTGCCTCTTCCTTGACATTTCATGGCCCTAGATACATAACCACATAACTTGTTAGAGCCATGAAAGCAAGTCATTACTCATGACTTGTTTCTCTTACATTATCTTTCAAAACTCATGTGTTATGCCAAATGAGTGTCTAACCTAAGACACATTATGTGTCTCATGACCCTAGTGATTTGGGTTCTTATTGTGGTCAATTGGGTCTAAAACATGTCTCTACTATTTGCACGCACACTGTCACAATTTATCTCAAATGCGACAAATTCGTAGGTCAACCCTAATATGCCCGACTTTATTAGTCAACTTTGAAAATTCATAACTTAATCTACAAAATTCTAAATGGGATGGTTCCAGTTGCTATGTAAATCTATTTAAGACCTATTAAAAGGAAAAATATCTCCTACTGCCAATTATATGTACAAGAGTCCAGAATCCTCAATCAACCCAACTATTCTAGGATTTGTTCCAGATTCAGTGCCTAAGCTTTAACAAATCATAACTTACAATCTACTAATCCAAATGGCACATGCTATATATCAAATTAAAGGTTAAGATGTCCACTATCAATTTGGAAAATATCATTATCTTTAGACAATATTTGATCAGTCAAAATTGTTAGTGCAAGTGTTTCACCCAAGAGGGGGTGAATTGGGTGATTCCAAAAATTTTATTGCGTATAAGGAAATTTAAGGAGTATTAAAAAGGATTAAGAGCAAGGAAAAATATCACCGTAATGTACACCATGATTTATATTGGTTCGGCCACAACCACTTTGACCTACGTCCAGTCCTCAGAGCATCTCTGAGAGCTTCACTATGTTCTCCAAGATTCAGTGGGTTCTTGGCACCTTAGTACATGGCAAGTTCCTACACCTGGACACTCATTCCCCCTTACACGTTGTAATCAAATCCCCAACTCAAGGTTCCACTACCTTAAGTTGTCTCAATAACAAATATTAAGTTTGTAATGAAAAACTCTCTCACAGAGCAAATATATATTCAATGAAGTACAAATGAATGAGTATATGAAAACAAAGCACTAAGTGTATTGATCGATGTGTGATCTCAGTTTATATCTACTTGTTTTCTTCTCTTTGATTGCTCCATATATATAGATGATTTGTAGTGTCCGTTGGAAGCAATTTCAAACTTGTCCGTTAGAGTCACGCAGCAACGGTTGACTATTCTTCGTATTTGAAAACTATCCGTTGGTGGTAGGTAGCGTTAGGTGAACATTCGGACTTTTATTTGAATTCTCAAATCTGTCATACTCTTTTATTGTTTCTCTACAAATGTAATTAGAATACTAATACAATGAAGAGTTAATCATATAGATAACAAATCAAGAGATATTCGATAAAAATATAATTTCTAGACTACCTTACTTGAGTGGCTACTCGAGTTATCAAGTTTGTTACTCGAGTGGTCCCTCGAGTAAACATGTCAAAAATATGGCAGTGAGCAAATCAACATTTTGCATCAAGAATTACTCAGGTCAGACATGGAGTGATATATTACAAACCTTGAAAATACCTGATTACTCGAGTGGCCATGTCTTTACCTTCATTGGTTACTCGGGTGATCACTGTAGTAAACAGCTTACTCGAGTGGCTACTCGAGTGGGCTTCATATTTCTTCACACCTTACTTGAGTGATCCCTCGAGTGTCTTTCACATAACCCGGCAGATTACTCGATTACTCCCTTAGTAATGACATCAAATTCTTGGCCGAGAGTCACTAGAAGATTTTGGACTTAGTTACTCGAGTGGCTACTCGAGTGATGCCTGTGAAAATCTTGTTACTCGAGTGGCTACTTAAGTAATGGTCTATATAACTCTGTAGATTACCCGAGTGGTCCCTCGAGTAACGTCGTTCAAAATTTGGCAGTGCCTTACTGGATGAAATTTTGCTTGCTTGCTCGAGTGGCTACTCTAGTAATGGCTTCTGTTACTCGAGTAGCCACTCGAGTAAGCCTTCTTAAAAATTATTGATCACTTCCAGTGCTGACTCCAAGTGATGTTGATTACTTCCAGTACTGACTCCAAGTGATGCTATGCTACTTTGTTCAAATCCATTTGTTTGTTATAAATCCTTTCATATTATTGAACCAATCTTTGTTATCATCAAAACATATGGGATCTAACATTGTCCCCCTTTTTGATGATAACAAAACTTGGTGATTTTGAACAAAGTTTTTGAAGTTGAGTTTTCAAACATATGCTTCTCAAATTCTTTTCATATGAAATCATTTGTTGAATTTAACCTTGAAAACTGTTTTTGAAATAACTTATTAGAGATTTTTTCAAAATTTTTTTCTTATGATTAATTATTCACCTTGCATACACAATCAAAAACTTATTAGTCCCAAAATGGAATATAATTTCAATGAAATGTCATAAAGGAACACATTGCATAATGAGGAATTCAATACATAATCAAACTTTAAACTTAAAATCATTCAAGAACAAAAAGAAACAAAGCACCCTAAAACCCCATACACCCAAATCCTAATCTATAGACTTAGCCATTCTTCATAAAATTGCTTCAAGTTCTTCTCCCCCTTTTTGTCTTCATCACAAAGGTAGAATCAATTATGAGGAGGAGTATATGGCTTGGCAGCTGAGATGGGATTGACAGGAAAAACCAATGGCTCATATGAACTATCTGAACTAGAAGAATGTGAGGATGATGGTTCAGGGTCAGGTAGGTGCACCGGAGGTGTCTGAAGATCCTCTGAAGGATTTATTGGATGCAGAGAAGTAATTTCTACTTCCTCTATACCAACAGGTAAAGTAACTAGAATCTCCTCAGTGTGAGTAGGTGAGGCAACTGGAGTAGACACTGAGACAGGCTGAGCTGGCTGAACTGGATCATCAAGGGTGACATGAACCAACTGAAGTGTTTCTGGGTCAGGCAAGGAAAACAAAAGGTTCTTAGAGATAGTGATAGGTAATATAGGAGGAGGAATAGAAGAAGGAACAGCCTCAAAAAGCTTAGGCTCAAAAGATATTGGCTGAGAAGGTCCAGGCTGAGTAGTTGAGACAAGCTCAGGAGGTCTTAACTCAGAATGTGGTGCCTCAAATAGTCTGGGTTCAGGAGGTGACATTGGCTCAGGCATGAAAGAAGGTTTAAAGGTACCAGAGGTAGAGGAGCCAAATGCCATAGCATCAAGTCGGGCTACGATAGACCTCAGAAGCTCACCCTTGGCACATTGTTCTGCTAACAACTCTTCGTGCCTCTTGTCCATCCTTTCCACAAGTTCTCCCATCTTATCATTCATATGAGTGATCAACTCGGCATTGGTATTTGCAATGTCGATATGAAAACCCTTTAGTATGTTTTCCATAAAATGTTGTAGCATGGCATTAAGGAATAAAGGTGAGGATGTAGTGCCAGCTGGAGCATAAGACTGTGTGTCATCCATTCTACTTGTCTCAATCTCAGTCTTCTTCTTTCTGGGGCCTGACTCCAGAGGACTTTTGAGAGGTATTTCAATATTTAGTTTCCCAATTTGATTCCTCCCAATAGGAGTTATCCTCTCAATTGGTTCCTTACTCTCCAGATACCAAATCTTGTTTTTCTTCAGAATCAAAGATATGAGATGAGGATATGGCATAGGAGTGGATGGCTTCCCTTCAGTCTTGTATTTTTGCATCTCCGCAAAATTATATTCTCCCAAGTCTTTTTGCTCTTGGAGAATGAAAGAAGCAAACAACCTATAGTCCCTTTCAGTAAAATGTGTATAATTATTGGATTTGTTTACTACGACTTTAGAGTAGATGTACCATAGAACCCAGTGGTGGTCACACATATCACTCGGATTGAAGTTTAGGGGTCCCACTAACTCACCAGGTCTAAGAACAGAGAAGATCTGGTTAGGCTCAAGTTTAGAATAGATATCATGAGGGGGATTTTCTATTCCTAACCAAAGATTAATCCTAGAGGGTGAGATGAGGATTTTCTGACCTCTAACTTGTGTTGTTATTTCTTCCTCTACTGATCTTCTAACAGGGTCATTTAGTATTTCAAGATTGTAGTAGAAATGACTAACTACCTTGGTGCAAAAGGGTAATTTAATAGATAACCAAGGCATAAAGGGTTCAAGGTAGGGACTAAGGTCATACTTCAATACTTCTGAACAACTTGGAGATCGATGCAGTGAGTCTTGCACACCTTCCTCCTATAGAAGTGAGTCAGGAACTTCTGAGACTCCTCAAACTTGCTTACATTGAAACCTTTAGGAGGGAGAGTAATTTCCTCTTCTGGTACTTCTGGCTTCTTAGAGGATTCCCCTTTCTTCGCTCCCTTAGACTGAAAGGCTTGATCAAGCATGCCTATCATGACATTGGTAAGCCTCTCATCAATCTTTTGCTTTTTCAGAGGTTTTTGAGAAAAAGTGGGAGTATCGGTTGAATCAGAAGGAGGAGGAGATGATACTTCTGTGCCTTTGCCTTTTTCAGTTGCGACACTCTTCTTGGATTGAGCTCTTGTGACAATGGGCTCTTTGATCACAACACCTTTTTCTTTCGGCTTAGACTGAGATTTGGCTTTGGATTTCACTGTAAGCTTGCGTTTCTTGGTCGGTGGCTTAGAAGAGAATGGGTCAGATGATTGTTTAGGTTCAGAAGACTCTGAAGGGGTGAGATTTTTGGTTCTAACTATTGTGATTTGGAGAAAATGGGATTTTTAGAAAATAAAAGAGTGACTGGCGAAGGTATAGGGTAGGAAAATCTGAGAAATGTAAGAGGTTTTTGGAGCAATAAGTTGTGGGTTTTGACAGAAATAAAACAAGGAAATGATTGTGAAAAATTTTTGTGAGAGTACTTGGTGAATCACTCGAGGTGATTTTGTGAGAAATGATCAAGTTGCGACTGATAAAGACCTAGGGCCCGACATCACTCGAGGGTTTACTCGAGTGATCATCATCATCACTCGGGTAGCTACTCGAGTGATCATATGAAAGATTTTTAAATACAACAATTTCGAGCGCGTACCTGGCATGAATAATATTCTAATTATCTATGTATATTCCCTTGATCATTTGATGGATCTTTAGAACATATTTGAGTTGAAATTCAGTTGATTTGAAATTTTCTCCCAAGTTCTTTCGAGGCCTTACTCGAGTAATATTGAACTTCACTCGAGGTCTCCCTTGGGTAAGCTGTCTCTTCACCTTCTAACTATTTATTTTCAACCGTTGTACTGTATTATTTGAAATTAATACTTCACTGTCACATTTTCAAGTTCATTACTCGAGTGGCTACTCGAGTAATGCATCCATTACTTCAAGTTGTCACTCCAGTGATACATTTATTACTTTAAGTTGACACTCCAGTAATGTTGTACTCTATTAACCTCTGTTATTCATACCCCAAAACAGAATATTATGATCTTGCAAAAATAAATTGCTAGAATCTCTGATGCTTAAGTTAGTAATCATCAAAACATCAATAAATAATATCATCTAACATTTTGTAAACACTAAATAACTTACAAATCATTGGGATTTACCATTCCCAATTCTTGTCTAATATATAAAAATTGATCTTTAGTAAGAAGTTTTTTGAAGATATCGGCTAGTTGAAGATGAGTTAGAATGAATATCACTTTGACATCTTTCTTTTGGACATGATCTCTGATGAAGTGATGTCTAACATCAATATGCTTGGTTCTAGAATGTTGAACAGAATTCTTTGCCAAGATTATGGTGCTAGTGTTGTCACAGTATATTGGTATTTCTTTCAGATAAATACCAAGATCCTGGAGTTGTTGCTTTAGCCATATTACTTGTGCACAACAACTTGATACCGCAATATACTCAGCTTCCGTTGACAAAAGGGACACTGTAGTTTGTTTCTTACTAAACCAAGATACAAGTGAGCCTCCAAGAAACTGGCCTTGTCCACTTGTACTCTTTCTGTCTGTCTTGTGTCCTCCATGATCAGAGTCTGAGTATGCAACTAGGTATTCACTTCTTCCTTTGGGATACCAAAGTCCCAATTCTTGCGTGTCAGCAAGATATCAAAAGATTCATTTCACGGTTTCAGCATATGACTCTTGGTGCTGATTGATATCTTGCACATATACCCACACTGAATTGAATGTCAGGTCTGCTTGTAGTGAGATAGAGTAATGATCCAATCATTCCCCTATATTTTATGATATTGTAATCTTTTTCCTTGACATCCGTATCAAGCAATGTGGTTAAGCTTATGGGTGTGTCCGTTCCATTTGCTTCATCCAATCCATACTTCTTCAATAGCTCTTTCAAATATTTTGTTTGAAATATGAAGATTCCATTCTTTCTTTGTTTGATTTGCAACCCGAGAAAGAAATTTAATTCTCCCATCATTGACATCTCAAACTCTCCCTGTATTATCTTAGAAAACTCTTTGCACATAGTTTCATTAGTAGCACCGAAAATTATATCATCAACATATATTTACACAATTAATATATCATCACGTTTTCATTTTGTAAAAAGTGTTGTAGCAACTTTTCCTCGTACAAAATCTTGATCAATAAGAAATTTACTGAGCCTCTCGTACCATGCTCTAGGAGCTTGTTTTAAACCATATAAAGGCTTTTTGAGTTTGAAAACATGGTCAGGTTGGGTTACATCTTCAAAACCTGGAGGTTGCTCTACATATACTTCTTCCATGATGTAGCTATTTAGAAATGTACTCTTTACATCCATTTGATAGAGTCTGAATCCTTTGATGAATGCAAAGGCTAAAAGTACTCGTATAGCTTCCAATCTAGCTACTGGAGCATATGTTTCCTCATAATCAATTCCTTCTTCCTGATTATAGCCTTTGGCCACCAATCTTGCCTTGTTTCTGACAATAATTGTGGATTCATCAAGTTTGTTCTTGAATACCCATTTAGTGGCAATGATCGGATGATCCTTAGGTTAGGGTACCAAATCCCAAACTTGATTTCTTTCAAATTGATTTAGTTCTTCTTCCATTGCTATAACCCAATCATTGTCTGATAGGGTTTGTCAATGTTAGAAGGTTCAATCTCAGAAATGAATGCAGAAAAATTGACTTCATTGAAAATTCTATTTCTAGTTTTGACTCCTTCATTCACATCTCCTATGACTTGATCTAGGGGATGACTCCTATTGTATTTCCAGGCTTTAGGTTGACCTAGTGACTGTTCTTCATCCTTGGTTTGATCAACTTCTGGAATAAGAGATTTAGAAATAGATTGACCATTTTCTTGATTTAAAACAACTTCCTGCTCATCATCAATGGTTTTGTTAGAGGATTCAAATTTGTCAAATACAACGTGAATTGATTACTCAACAACACATGTTTGTTTATTGAAAATTCTATATGCTTTACTTCGGTTAGAATATCCTAGGAAAATTCCTTCATCTATTCTTGAATCAAATTTTCCTAAGTTATCTTTACCATTATTATGAATGAAACACTTACAATCGAAGATGTGTAATTGAGCAAGATTTGGCTTCCTTCCTTTGTATAGCTTGTATGGTGTCTTTCCAAGTTTTGTTCTAATATAGGCTCTGTTTGAAACATAGCACGCTGTGCTCATTGCATCGGCCCAGAAAACTTGAGACACGTTCTTTTCATTTAGCATTTCTCTAGCCATTTCAGTGAGCACTCTATTCGTACGTTCCATGACTCCGTTTTGTTGTGGTGTCCTTGGAGCAGAGAAATTGTGATCAATGCCATTAGAATCACAATATTCTCAAAGGCTTGATTTTCAAATTCTCCACTGTGATCTGTCCTGATACCTGCAATGGACATACCTTTCTCATTTTGCACTTTCTTGGCAAAAACAATGAATTCTGCAAAGGTTTCATCCTTTGATGACAGAAAAATAGTCCATGTAAATCTAGAGAAATCATCAACAATGACCAATGAATATAAGTTGCCACCAAGGCTTTTAACTCTCGTTGGACCAACTAAATCTATATGTATTAGTTGAAGTGGTCAATTTATTGTGATCTCATTTTTTGATTTGAAAGATGATTTAATTTGTTTACCCTTTTGACATATGTCACAAATCAAATTGTTTTTAAAACTTACTTTAGGTAAACCAAGAACTAAATCCTTTTTGAGTAGTTTGCCTGGTTGGTGCATGTTGACATGAGCTAATCTCTTATGCCATAACCAACTTTCATCGGCATTACTCAGAAAACAATTTTCAGAATTATTTCTATTTATATCAAGTGTATAACAATTACCTTCCCTTTTTGCTCTGAGCTTTGCCTTGATATTTTTCTTATCAAGTTGTAAGTCTTTCTTGTTGACGATCAGACATTCCTCTGAATCAAATATTATCCAATTGTCTTTATCTGCACTTTGACTTACGCTCAGCAAGTTATGACACAAGCCTTCAATGTAATATACATCTTTGACTTGTATTCCTTTGTCATTTTTGATTTCACCAATTCCTGCTATCTTTCCGGATTGATTTCCTCTAAATTTTACCTTTCCACCTTCCTTAGGTTGCAATGTGGTAAAACTTTCGAAATCTCCAGTCATATGTCTAGAGCATCCACTGTCTATGTACCACTTGTTATTTTTGGATGCTTTGAGACAATATGCAATTAAATACAATTAAGTCTTAGGTACCCACTTCTTTTTGGGTCCTTTTGGGTTAGTACAAGAAATTTTTAAAACATATGAGCCTTTAGGTACCCATTTGTAGGTTCCTATCGTTCATTTCTTCTTATGAATACATGATGAAGTATAATGACCTTTTCTATTACAATAATTACAATAAGCAAAAGGATTTGATGTATGCACAGAATGTCAAAAATAATTTAAGTATGATTTACCTCTTTCTTTCTTCCTTTCTTTCCTTTTGTCTGATTTTAGATCATATCCAATTTCAGATCGATCATTGACAAATCGTTGAGCTTTTAGAATCACATTTAACATTTCACTTCCTTTAGTGAATTTTTCAACAGATTTAGTAGGATCAGTGTTTTTCTTTTTCAAAGAAATGCAATTTTCACAATATTTTTCAAAATTCTCTTTAAGCTCTATTTCAAGAATTTTGTTTTTGTTTTTGAAAACAACTAGTTCTTTAACTACTTTGATGAATTCAGAATGTAAATCATTATATTCAAAAAGTAATTCATCATAAGTAGGATCAGAATCAGTTACCTCTTCTTCTGTTTCCTCTTGAGCAACTAGACATATATTGGCTACTTCCTCTTCATCGCTTTCTTCGTCAGAAGAACTATCTCCCCATGTGGCAGATACAAAAGCTTTCTTCTTGTTATAGAATTTGCCTTTTCTCTTTTCTTTATTGTAACCCCCTCACCATAATTACATCCGGATTACGAAATTTAAGTGATATGGAGACAAATAATACGAAATCAACAATTTATAATCCCACATCCAAGAGATGGGATATTTCAAAAATCAGTTCAAAATCCAATTAATCCTGGTCTCACATTCACGAGTGGATATAACTACTTGAGAAATCAAATCACATAATAAATATCAAAGTGCGGAAACTGAAATCCTGGCAAACCCCGGGTTACTTACATATATAACCTGGGTTTAGAATTCCCAAAATGGGGATTACATGTCCAAAATATTCATTTAAATCTCATATACACTTAGTAATCACAAAACCAAAATAAAGATAACTAACTACCACTAAAGTCTTGGAGTAATCCTAACTACTCCTGGTTGTCCGTTTCCCTTTCGAGCCACTCGCCCTGTCTGAAAAGGTTAGTCATTTGGAAAGAGTGAGATTCTAAAGAATCTTAGTAGTAACAAATTATTCATACCACACGTAATCACATAGCATGTAAACAAATCATCTCATAATAGTAGCAACACAAATCACACTCCACCCTTATCCCTTTTTACAGCTAGGAAGGCACACAGTCCTAACCTGAACTGTTGTGAGCGACTCAGGGACTATTGGTGTGGCCATGCATACGAATAGCCTTACGGCTCATATATAGCCTTTCGGCTTTCACAATTGGCCCGTCAGCCTTCACTAATAGCGTTTCAGCTCACATAATCACATATAACACACCCTAACCTCATCCCCTTTTACTACCGGGAAGGCACACAGCCCTTACCCGAACCATTGTTAGCGACTCAGGGACTATTGGTCTAGCGGTGCTTCCACAACTTCACATAAACACATATATGACACCTTAACCTCATCCCCTTTTACCACCAGGAAGGCACACAGCCCTTACCCGAACCGTTGTTAGCGACTCAGGGACTATTGGTATAGCGGTGCTTCCACAATTTCACATATCTTGCAGCATACGAAATCATTACGTCACAATGATATAGCACACATACAATATATCACATAAGGTATAAAGCAAAAGTTACTACCTGTATCTTTCCTGACTGGCTTTGGTACCGTAGTCTCACGAGGGTGACATATGTCAAATCCTATACCAAATTAGGGACAACCGATTAATCTCTTATCCAAGTTCTTAATTTCATAATACACTAAGTTGGTTATCATTTAGGACTCTTTAAGTGACAACTAGAGGCCTAAACATATGCCTAAAGGGTTGGAAGACACTACCCAAAGACCCCTTTCTTGAAGGCACAACAATGATTTCTGATAGCCTCACTCGAGTAAAGATGACCTCACTTGAGTGATAAGAGACTTGTGCTCGGGTGAGGACAACTCTCACCCATGAGTGCTGGACAGAGAGCAACCTTCACGGCCAGGTAAAGCTCACAACACTCAAGCACCAAGATCTGCACTCGGGTGATGACCCTAAATATGCTCGAGTACCTGAAAGTGCAACACCATGAATGACAACACGAGAGCACAACCAAACCAGAGGCACCAGCTCACTTGAGCATGACACCCTACACTCGGGTGAGAGAACTATGCTTGCAAGTGTTAGAGCACACTCTTGGCATCTACTAGTGAGTGAGGAGCCGAGAGCAACTACAACTCTGAGCTCACACCATCACTCGAGCAAACCCAAGCTCACTCGAGCATGATCTTCCCTCACTCGAGAACAAAGAAGTGCACTCGAGCCTCATTCATAAAACTCAAGCAAAACTCAAAGCAGGAAAGGGAAAAATGTAACAGCACTCGAGCATGATCTTCCTCTGCTCGAGTGTTGTGCATCAGAGACCAGAAACACAGAAAACATTAGAAAATATCAGATGGTCAAATTCATACCCAATGGTTCCCAAACTCTACCAAAAGCTCACACACACTTAGCACTAACTAGGGAACACCTTGGTAACTTCCCAAACATCCCAAATACCTGTTTGACCACAATCATGCACTTAGGGTCTCTATGACACACAATATCCCAATTTCTCTTAAAACACTTCCAACATTCCAAACTAAATCCAATACTCAAATATCTTCACAATGGACCATTTACAACATCAAACACAATGAAACTCATATATTCAATATTTGGTATAACTAGAGTAATTTTCCAAATTTTACCAAGCTTATCCAAAAATCACAAACCATACATCAAAATGCACTAAATGCCTACCTCTTTACTTTGCCAAATCCATAATCTTGATTCTCCAACTTTCAAATTTCAACCAACTCACAAATCACCACTTCTCAAGATTCTACAACGACCACAATGGAGCTCTCAATGAGATACACAACATTAGAAAAGAGGATTTGAGCAAAAGAGGATCATTACTTACCAAAGATCAAAGCTTTTCTTTCTTTCTCCAAGCTTTTTCAGCGAAAATGGGGAAGGAAGAGAGAGAAAATATGAGATGGAAGAGATGATGATGAAGATGCACATTTGGTCCATACTCCCTCCCTTAATCGAACAAGAGAGAAAAGAGAGAGAAAAGTGTTATTTTGTCCTCTTGTGCCTCATCCAATGGCTCACCAAATGCCACATGTCCATATCTTAAGCACTTCTACCATAAGCTCACACAAATGAAAAGCATAGGATTCCGACCCTTGATTAATGAATCTCAACCCTTGATCTTAAATACCACACACATTTATACCAAAATCACATCACATTAATCTCAAAAGTGCTTAATTACACTAATTACAATAATTATAAGAGTCATTAGCCCTAATCACAAATCGGGATATTACAATTCTCCCCCTGTCAAATAAATTTCGCCCTCGAAATTTGCTACACCACTTGAGCCATAAACTCCAGATATCGCCTTCTCATATCTTCCTCTGCTTCCCAAGTTGCTTCCCGCTGGGTCATACCCTTCCGATCACCTTCACATAAAGAATACTCCGGTGTCTGAGCCGGCGTTCCTCTCCATCAATTATCCACTCTGGCTTTACCGCATACGTGAAGTTATCTTGCAACTCCACATTCTCATACTCAACGATATGAGATGGATCCGGTTGGTACTTCTTCAATTAGGAAACATGAAACACATCATGGAGTCTGCCCAAGTTCGGGGGTAGGGCTAATCGATATGTAACAGGTCTAATCCTCTCACGAATCTCAAAAGGACCTATATACCTTGAACTCAACTTCTTTCGCTTGATAGCTCACCCAATACCGGTGACAAGAGATTCTCTCAAAAACACATGGTCACTAACCATAAATTTTATAGGGCTTCTCCTCTTGTCCGCATAACTCTTCTACCGACTCTGAGCTGCAAGAAGCCTCTTATGAATGATTCGAATTTGGGCTGAGGTTTGATCCACAAGATCCGACCCATACAATTTCCTTTCACGTATAGGTAGGTAGCGTTATGTGAACGTTTGGACTTTTATTTGAATTCTCAAATCTGTCATACGCTTTTATTGTTTCTCTGTAAATGTACTTAGAATACTAATACAATAAAGAGTTAATCATATAGATAACAAATCAAGAGATATTCAATGAAAATATAATTTCTAGACTGCCTTACTCGAGTGGCTACTCGAGTTATCAAGTTTGTTACTCAAGTGGTCCCTTGAGTAAACATGTCAAAAATATGGCAGTAAGCAAATCAACATTTTTCATCAAGAATTACTCGGGTAAGACATGGAGTGATATATTACAAACCTTGAAAATACCTGATTACTCGAGTGGCTATGTCTTTACCTTCATTGGTTACTTGGGTGATCACTGTGGTAAACATCTTACTCGAGTGGCTACTTAAGTGGGCTTCATATTTCTTCACACCTTACTTGAGTGATCTCTCGAGTGTCTTTCACATAACCTGGTAGATTACTCGATTACTCCCTTAAGTAATGACAACAAATTCTTGGCCGAGAGTCACTGGAAGATTTTGGACCTGGTTACTGAGTAGCTACTCGAGTGATGCCTGTGAAAATCTTGTTACTCGAGTGGCTACTTAAGTAATGGTCTATATAACTTTACAGATTACCCGAGTGGTCCCTCGAGTAACGTCGTTCAAAATGTGGCAGTGCCTCACTGGATAAAATTCTGTTTGCTTACTCCAGTGGCTACTCAAGTAATTACTTCTGTTACCCGAGTGACCACTCGAGTAAGCCTTCTTAAAAATTATTGATCACTTCCAGTGCTGACTCTAAGTGATGTTGATTACTTCCAGTGCTGACTCCAAGTGATGCTATGCTACTTTGTTCAAATCCATTTGTTTGTTATCAAATCCTTTCATATTATTGATCCAATCTTTGTTATCATCAAAACATATAGGATCTAACAAAAATCACTCCACAAACAATCTATCTCCCAGAAAGCACAATCTGGTAGCCATTATCCTTAAGTTCCAAACTTAGGGTTTTCTACTCAATCCTTCTAAAATCATGTCTACAAGTTATCTCCACATAATTTTGCTCATAGAATCCATTGAGAACCTTAAAAACATCAAAATCATCTTCCTTCCCTATTTTCCAGATCTGGCCAAAACTTGAGGGTTTCCAAGCCAAAATTATGTTTTCTATTCGGTGTTCTTGGAATCGGTTCCTTATCTTTATCCCTCACAGTTTTTCATTCTAAACCCAATGGAAACATCAAAATCATAATTCTTACTAGGGTTCTAGGTCTGGCCAAAATCTTAGTGTAACACCCTTATCTTATTTTCATGTTTTTCAGAGTATTAGAGCGCAGTTCGGTGGGCACATAGGAATAGAAAAAATATACTAATATTACTGAAACAATGTTGCTTGATTATAGTATAGGAGTTCCCCATATGGGTTTATTCATAATAATTATAGACCTTAAAACAATAAAAGTTCTTCAGATAACCAACATCTCCTCTTGTGCTAGTTCGGAACCTTCTGTTGCCGGTAATTACGATTCTACCTTATGAGCCGCTTTCTGTTGCTGAAAAATTTTAAATTTATGGAAAGGGTGAGATTCAATGAGTCTCAATAGTAGCATACAATCAGACATATACGATGTGAAAATAAATATATCATGTACCATGTTACATAAAATGATAGAATACTACATGATAAAATGTTGTGTTCACACTGTCCAAAGCCAAACATCTGTTTACAACCCTAGCTTACTCTACGCCTCTATTACGTCCTAGACCACAACCAGGCTAATATGCGTGTCCCAGACACTATGCTCATGTTACAGAAGATGACATACATAAACATACAATAATCACATAGTGCATGAAAGAAAGAGTTACTACATGGAATTGTCCTTTCCTGCTTTACTTGTCTGTTCAATACCTTTGATCCGGCTCGGGCTATTGCAAATTTCTATAAAATTAAAGTTACAAGTAACTGGTTATTAGTTGAACTATTACTATCTTTAATCACAGTTTGTTGGTTATCTATCACAGTTTCAACAATTTATGCACAGTACAAACTCTACACAGTGCTGTTTCACTGTTTTCCAGAAAATTGGCAGATTTTCAGTCGAATTTGGAAATTTATAATTAATTCTAGGAAAATCCAATTTCATTGATTCCAAAGCCTATATAATGATTTCTAAGTGTATTTGCATGGAAAAATACGCAAGGCTGGTGACTATTATCACATTTTCACTAGAAATTCACCAAACTTCCCCAGTTTCAGATTTTTTCCAAAAACAGGGCACAAATTTGAAAATCCATATATTTTAATGTACTTGTCCAAATGTCATGATCTATCTATTAAATTAAAGCTCTGCATCTCTACTTTAAGCTTGTCAAATTTCATAATATTTGGACTAGGTTTGCCTAATGAAATTCATTGCACAATAACACTGCCTCCAGTGAAACAAATCAAACAGCACCTCCCCTTAACTTCATAAATTTCTAGATTTGCATACCAAAATCTAAAAATCATGAACTCATGTATTATTACACAATTTTCCCTTCTAAACACAATGAGAACATCAAATCAACCAAATTCTAGTCCAAACCCCTATGAACAGTGCCTGGACGAAATTTATAAAATTTAGGAAAATGTGATTTTCACTTTCCATGCAATTAAACATCTTCCTTACACTTCTAATCACATGATTAACCATTTAAACACCTCTTAGACCTGATTAATCAAAATTTGGGCATCATATCATTCTAGGGTTTCATCATCCCATTTTCATAAATCAAGTAAAGCTAGACACCAAACAACCACAACAACAATAATCACCTTGAATCAACCAAGATGACAAGGTTTCATGGCTTAACTCTTGATTCTCTCTCTAAACCACCAAAACTATGGCCTTCGTCCTCCTCTTCCTCTTTAGTTTTGCTTGCTACACAAGATATTCATCATGGCATAGAGATTAGAGGGAGTTATACAAGAACTAGAGAGCTTAAACACTTGAATTTGACACTAACATACCTTGATTCTTGCTTCTTGAACTATCTTGAACCTTTGCTCTTTCTTTTGCCTTCTATGTTCTCAAAGCTCTCTCTCTCTCTCTCTTCTGTCTCAAATATGGAAAAAAATGAGGCCTTGTTTGAGGTTAAATAAACTTTAAAAATATCAACTCCACCTCCTCAATTTATATTATTTAATTGCCTTTTATCACATTCCAATTTATGAAGCTTTATCCCTTTAACTTGTTTATAATTGTCTTCTCTTTCCTCCTTCCAAAAAGTGACATAAACAAGGGCTTTTGGTTGAACCAAATATGCCTATTATATTAGCTTCATCTATCTCTTAAAACTAATATTTAATATGTAATGCTTTTTGACTTTTCGACTATACCTTTTTTGCTTGATTTAAATATTTCAAAATTTCAACTTGGCATTTGGAATTCAATCATTAATTCCCTTTGCTTCTTGACCAAAAGTGATGAAATGAAGGCCCCAAAGTAACCATGTTGGCTTCTTCAATTATCTCTTGGAAGGTTACACACATTAGCCTATAATTGTTGACTTTTCAACTCAACTTTTCACTTGGCCACAATTCCTCCATATTGAAGCATAATATGAACCAAATATTTAAACTCCCTTCTTGCTTCCTCATTTGGACGTCCAAGAGCACATAAGAAAGAGAAAATTATAGGCTTTGGACTAAATCTAGCCAATTGACTATTTTGCCCATACATTTTTTCCATTTTTGCACCTTACTGGAAATCTGATAGAATTTTCATCAAACTTTGAAAATTCATATGTTTATTTATAGAGATCCAATAGGTATAGTTCCAAAGGCTATGTGACTCTTATTAAGTGTATTTTAAGGAAAAATATAGCCTTTAGCTAACTAGAAGCCCATAATTCCCAGAATTTCCATTTTTGGACTCTATCATAGAAAATTGTCAGTTTCACTAGGCTAACTTAAAAAATTCATAACTCTTTGTGTATAGCTCTAAATGACTTATATGACCTATCAAATTAAAGCTTGATAAGTCTACTTTTATTTCAAAAAATATCATAAGCCTTGGACATCATTTTCCAATTGAGAAATGTCACACAACTAGACTGTCACGCAGGAAAAATATACTGGTAGCAAAGTTTACATTCTTAGGACTCTTGTTAAATTAGGGTTTAGCAGTCCACTTGATTTAGGCTTATTTTCAACTCTCTAGTCCTAAAATTTGGGATATTACATTTAGCATCATAACAACCTCAAGAAAACTTAACGAAATCATAGGATATTATACTGAAATTAGAGCCTACACTTACCTCTATCCGATAACATAGTCTGTTTTTGATTTTGTCAGCACCTCAAATTTAGAGACATCACAAAACACCTCTAATAAAGAATCCAAAATCGTAGAATCATAGCCCTCGACGAATAGAAGAAGATTCGTGAAGGCTCTATCGATTAAAGAACACTGATTCGGACTTGAATCGGGCAAGATTACTTTCTCTTTCCTTAAGAACACTCCCCTTCTCTCCACTTTCTTTTTCTTATGATTTTCTCTATTTTTCTCTCTTTTCCCATTCCTGTCCTAATTTAAAGAGCCTTAGGAGTGTTAGATAATTTAGTTATGCCATGCACCCAAGTGTTAAAAATCTCAGGGTGTCAGGCGCTCTTTCTTAAAAACCATCTAACTAACTCACCGAGGAATTCTCTAGCTTGCCTGAGGGTGTCATGGAAAAGGCCATGTGTCTAGGTATAATCCTTCTCTTCTCTCTCCTCTTAGCTGACTTTAATGTCAAGGAAAGGGAGGCCTTGAGTCCTCGGGGAGGCAAAACCCATGTTGTATTTGGGAAAATCCCTAAGTGGGTATAATGGTATCCCGCGAAGGGGGGACAGTACTGGAAGTGGATGGCGGGTGCGGTATCCCGTGCGTCACATTAAAATGGGCGTTTTTATGTAATGGTCCACACACAGTGGCTGGGCGAGGCCCACACAGTAACACAATACCCACCAAGAACTATCCCCTCCTCTTGGGGATTTATTTCGCCTCCCCAACAGATCACACATGCTACCTGAGGATAAGTAGCGCCCTATGACCACCCTAGCAACCTGGAGTGCAATTTTGTACTCTCAACATACCTACACGAATTAGATCACTCGAAATCGAACTATAATACACAACAAATGGCACTGAAGGAAGAAGAGAAAAATCTGTCTGAAAGTTTGTCCCATAGTCTGTTATGTTTTCTGAAGAGAAGATGACTTTAATCACACAACCCATATATATGTTAATTGTTCCTACTAAATGTTATGTAAAAACTGTTCCCACCATTTGTTTCAAATATTTGGAGAATATTGCCAATAAATACCCCCATAATATTATCAACTAATACCCCATAAAATTGGGTATTTCATCTTGGCCCCAAGGGCAATGGGTTTAGGCCTAATCCATCAAGAGTGGATCAAGCCCATTTCCCAACATTTTTTTATTATGCCTTTTATTTTAATATTATGAATAAAACTAGTTTAATTTAAAGCATGTTTCCAAAAAGGAAGTAAAGAATATATGCCAAAAGCAAAATCTTATAAAATAGCAAGGGTAGATGCATTGCATTGCGTATTATTTAGGCGCTATCTATTTGATAAAGTTTCCAAGGATATTATATATACTGATCAAACTGTTTCACTTTGGTGGAGGCTAGGATGGAAGACGCAAGTAAAGATGACGTTTTAGCATCAGTTCACTCCACTGCATTCAAGCAAATAGAAAACCTAGAAGGAAAATCCATCAAAATTGAGGGCTACAACTTCAATCAAGAGTGAGTTATCCACATCTTCACAAGTCTTTTGTCACCACTAGGTTTCAGCTTCCAACCTTGGAGATGCTATACAAGTCATTAATCAAATGGTTTGTTTTGTTATGAAAAGCCCACCTTGACTTTTTTACTCATACCTCTATTTATTTTGCTGTTTTGAGACTGCCCTTTTTGTGGTTGAATAATTCTCACAAATTTTCATTTGCGTCCTTATTAAATTGATTAGAGTGAAACTAGATTGGAGTCTTGCTGATGAGGCCATAATAGAAGATTGCGATGAGGAGGAAAAGGATATGGCTTATAGAAATCTGTTTGATGTAAAGTTTTTCTAGGCTTCAGTTCTAATCTTATCTTGTCTAGTATTAGAGATACAGTTCGATCCTCGTTCAACATCATATGGTAAGTTTCGTTGGTGTGTGTGCATGTAGCAGAGAATTTGGTTCCTCAAGTTTGAATTTTGTATTACAAAAGATTAATGTCTAGCAAGATCAGTTTTAAGAGTGATGTGTTGTCCTATTTTACTTTTCATATTTTGTAGGTTTAGATACTTAACTCTTACTGTGTTTTATCTACTTTTGCAGGTTGATGTAATTGTTAATGTTGGAAAATAGCCTAGTCCACCCTTGGTGGATTGGACCCAAGCCCAATAGGATTGGGGTCAAAGTATAAATAATATAAATGGTTGGGTGGATATATGTAATATTTTCTAAAACATTATAAGTCATGTTGTTTAACCAATAGATTATGACTCTATAAGTGGTATTGTTTCACCGAAATTATGTGTCTCTCAATCAAAAGGATATCTTGTCTCTCTGATTGAAGGACATGTTAGTAAAGAGGAAGGGGTGCATAGAACCCTATAAATAGACATAGGGGATTCAGTTATAAGACACTGGAAATAACATACAGAAACTTTGTCAAACTGACTCCCTATTCCCTCTACTATATTTATCTCTTCTTCTTCCTATCGTGGTGTATTCGCTGTGCGTCATAATCACTTCTACAACTGTGATCCAATTAGCGTGCGTACAAGAGATAAAACGGTTGCACTCCATGTATGCCCAATAATTCTTACATGGTATCAGAGCCAGGTTGTCCTATATATAATATACAGGACAATTCTCTATGGATATAATATACACATCTTTATATATGGTTAGAGAATATTGAAGTTCTTCATTTTCAGTTGAATCTCAATCTATGAGTATTAAGCATGTCTTAAATTCTGTCCTTATTTATTATGTCTTATTATTGGAATATTATTCTAGACATGGAATGAGTATAATGGAAGCCTAGAACCCCAAAACAAAAGAACTTAGAGAGAGAATGCATGAAAAACGATATTGTTTTCAGCATTGGGTCATTTTAAAATCAGAGAATTAGGATTTGAAATTAGTCCCATTACGTAGATCTAGAAAAAACGATAAAAAACGACACCAAGAAAGCCTAAAACCGACGAAGGATGGAGGAGAGAAGGTTCCAGGTTGACGGACCTAACCCACGCCTATAACCGGGTCCGGGTTTACCTGGCAACCTTCAGCCTCCAAAATGACTATGTTTCGGTGATTATTAAAAAAACGTTTTTCATTTTAAAAGGTGTCTGGGCCCAAAAAAAACCTGAGGGTGAGTATTTTTTTTTTCTCTGGCCCAATTTGGTAAGCCCAATAAGCGAGACAAAAAAAATTCTAAACCAGAAACAAAAAGAAAAACAAAAAAAATTGGGCTGAAAAGCCATGGGTGCGTAAGGCCACGTGGCATCTTAGTTTGACACGTGGTAAACACATTCCGATAGTGCTCGGCGTGTGGAGTCTGATGATCCGACGCTTGTCGCTAGATTACCTCTGGAAGGTGGCGCGTGGTGTACACGCGCCACTGTGTGCATGTGTCTTTTCTGTTTTTTTACTTTTCAGTTTTTCTGACTTCTTTTGGCGTGTAGGGTGCTTTCCTGAGCTGAATGAGACCCGATTTGCTCCTAAAAATTTATAAATTCATTATCTTTAATGTAATATGCTATTTGAGTAGTTTAGACACCAATTATTATATGTTTATGATATTCTAAGTGCGTTTATGAATGTTTTAAACCATTTCAAAACTTCTAAAATTCATTTGTTGATTTCAATATTTTTCTGTTATATTTAAATGTGTTATAAACATGTTTTCATATATTATAGAGAGAATATTGTTTTACTTATATTATAATGAAGCATGATTTTGTTGATAATTCATTATATTATTATATGTTTTTTACAAGTGGGAGCTTTTAGGAGTTGTTAGTCCTAAAAGTTAGTGTTGTAAAAGTACATATATATAGTTCTTGACATAATTTTAGTGATGTTGCTAATATTTATGTGATGGGAGATACAAACGTATACTCCTGATCATGAATTTAGCAGTATTACTATTTTTTCTAGTTAAGAATAATATAAGTACATGACATTGTATACTATGTTGTGCTATATATATTGTTGATGATATGTTCAATAGTTTAATTCCCTTAGAGAGACATATTGAATGTGGAATAGATTTGTTTCAGAATTGAAAATGGCAACTAAGAACATCATCGCATTTTAAATAAAGGGGACAAATTAAATGGTGACAATTGGGATATCTGGCATCGAAAAGTCCAATATATTTTGGAGGAACAAGAGGCAATGAGACCTCTAACACATTTGTAGCACAGCCTACTGTTGGGAATACGGTCCGACACAGGAGAGACCAAGAGGTCTATGAGGCTTGGACAAAGGAAAATAACATTGCAACAATTACATTGCTGAGTACAATGGTAGATGACCTCATGTGTGAATATGAGAAAAATGAAACAGTGCAAGCCATTTGGATAGCATTGAAAGACAGGTTTGGTGGTACATCTACCTCTAAGCTTAGACGATTAACTATTAAGTTTGATACGTATAAGCTTAGGCCAAATACTTCTATGAAACAACATATGAGAGAGATGGGAAATATGATTAGAGAATTGAAGGAAGCTGGGCATACTGTGTCTAATGAACAACAAGTTCAGGCAGTGATAAGATCATTGCCATCTAGTTGGGAGCACATGAAGGTTAATCTAACCTATAATGAAGGCATTAAAAATTTTAATGATGTGGCTAAACACTTGGAACTTGAGGATGAGTGATTAGAGGCATACGAGTCCTCTGGCCATGCCTACTACACAAAGGGTGCATGTCCTTCTAATGCAAAACCCGATTCCAAGAAAGGGAATAAATTGCAAAAGAATGGAAATAAGCACAAGAATAAATTTGTAAAAGGCAAAAAGGAATTCAAGAAGAAAGGAAAAAATAGCGGGAAGAAGAAGAAAAATGACTTGAAGAAGGTCAAATATTTTGCCTGCCAAAAGATGGGTCATTTCGCACGGGATTGCACTAAACGAAATGAGAGTGAAAAGGTACTAGTCGATTATGTAAACTCACATATTTTCTATGTTTCTAGCACTGTTTTCCTAACAGAGAATATCTTTTCTTCTTAGATTTTGGACTTAGGTTCAACAGACCACGTGACGAGGGATCAAGGATCCTATGTAGAATACTGTCGATTGACTGAAAAATGTAAGTGGCTTTATGTAGGCAACAATGCAAATATTGAAGTTAAAGGCATTGGAACTTGCAAATTAACTTTGCGTAGTAGAAAGCCTTTAATCCTTCATGATATGCTTCATGCTCCTGACATCCAACGGAATTTAGTTTCTATAAAATGTCTTGTAAACTATGGGTTTAATGTAAACTTTTGTGATAAAGTTACAGACATATTTTATAATTTTGTATTTTATGGTTTAACTTTCCTTTCAAAGAAGTTCTTTGCACAAGGAATCCATTGAAATCATCAAAACAACCCAATTCAACCTCCATTGACATGTTACACAATGACTACCACATGTCTTACCAAGAACTCAATCAAACCACCATATTGCAAACCAATCCAAACCAACATTCCAAATCAATTTCAAATGCTCAAAGACATACTATGACACCAATTTCACACTAAACACTAACCAATTCACACATTTCAAAATTAAGCCAAAATCAAGGCAAAAATCCAAAATCCTCAAAGCTAAACCAATGACCACAATAAATATGTCAAAAGGTTCCAAAGGCATACCTTAACTTCTTCCCAAGACTAATTCTTAATTTCCACCACTTCCAAATTTTCTCAAGCTTCTAATCACTACTAATCAAAAATCTAAAAACATAGGAATAATGCTCTTGATACTATGATCAATATTAATGCAGAACACTTGAGCATTTAGAGACAAATACTCACCCAAAACTCAAGCTCTTCCTTTCTCTTTCCTACTAAGCTCGGGCGGAAATAGAGTGGAGGGGAGAGAGATGAGAGAATGAAGATGGATCAGATTTTTTCCCTTGGGCATGAGGTCTTGGCCGACCTAAGAAAGAGAGAGGGAGAGGAAAATAGTTTAAAATGTTGACCCTAATCCAATGGTCTCACACTTGGACACTTGGCAACATCTTGGCCCCCTTTCCTAACCTCACATAACACATGCACACACACAACTCTTCTCATACTCATGAATCCTAACCATTGATCTCAAGTTACTTATGAGTTTCCTCTTTGATAACTGACCAATCGGTCGGTAGCTTTCTAATTTTACCATTTTGCCCTTGATTATGGCAATTATACTCAAATCACTTCCAACTGATCCTTATTACTCTAATTATCTAATCATGCGCCTTCTCCCTATATTTAACCCAATTTAGATGTTAATCCATCATTGAACTTAAATATAGAGTTTAGACACGATCACAACACGTTTGAATCAAAATTAACATTGTATTCTTCAAAAGTGCTTAATTACAATAATTAAAATCACTTTTGAAGTCATTAGCCCTTAATTGAAATTTGGGGCATTACAATTCTCCCCCCGTTCAATAAATTTCGTCCTCAAAATTTGGTATGTCTCTTAAAACTTTGTACAGGGCAGTTAATGGCGGTGCCCACCCTGCCTACACCCTACCATATTCCTCTACAGGGTCAACCAGTGGCGGTGTGCTTGGCGTGGTCACATACACACATTGCCTTATGGCATTTACATTCACAATGGCACATCAACGGTCAATGGTAGAGATGACCAACGTCAAATCCTACAACGGCTCACGCTGACATGCGTGCGCTATAGCTCACTTTGCCTTATGGTTCACAAGTAGCCTCTCAGCTTCCATTCACACCCTAATTTCTAGCCTAATCTCATAGCCTTCCCGGCTTCCATATAGTCAAACCCCTAAAAAATACCGTCGCAGCAGAATAGTCTTCCACTGGAACCACCGATGGGCCGCAGCTGAGAGTGTAATACCTCGACTTTTGAGACTTGAGCTTAGAGAATAAGCCTAAGATTAGTGGATTGCTAAGCCCCGGTTTAGCAAGATCCCAAATTTTGATTAAGGGTTAATGACTCCAAAAGTGGATGTGGTTAGTGATAAATAACCATGTTGGAGAATATGATGTGATTTGGCACTCGAATGTGATTCATGTTTGTTGTGAACAGTGCTGAAACCCTATATTTGAGTTCAATTGTGGATTAACATTAAAATTAACTTAGAATAGAGGGAAAATTGAATGGGGTTTTGTGTTGGAAATGGTGTCATATTGTGTTTTGATGTCATTGAAATTGGTTTGGAACTTTGGAATAGAAAAGTTGCAATGCTAGGTTTTGAAATGTGAATTGTGTTGACATGTTGAGATTGTTGTGAAAACATGTCAATGTAATGTGAATTTGATTGATTTGGTGTTTCCAATGGATTCCTTGTGAATTTGATCTATGTGGGAATGATGTTTGGTATGAAAATGGGACCATTGGAAGCAAAGATGCAAAATCTGAAATTCTGTCCAATGAAACTCTATTCTGGGCAGCCAGTTTGTGTGAACAGTTTGAATGGCCAAATGGTGTCTAAAAATTATGAAACTTTCTAGTCTTAAATTTCACATCCCAAGCTTCAAAATGGACATATAATTTGTGCCATTTTGTTTTATGAGCTAGGAGATATGACAGTCCACAGTTTGGGATGGAAACTGAACTTTGTTTTGGATCTGTGATGCGTTTTATGTAATTCTGGAATTTTGTGGTGATTTTGGATAATGGCCCATATTTTTCCTATAAATAAGACTTAAATACCTTTCATTTGGCTTTATAACCACCTCATTTTGATTTTTCTAGAATTAGTTATGATTTTTCAAATTTTGGGAAGAAATTTGCCAAAAATCCTAAAATTGAGAATTATGACATCATCATGTTACATTGATAACATAAGCATGGGATATGTTATTAAACGTTTTTTTCTTTCTTCCTCCTCATTTTTGACGCTGAGAAAAGTTGAAAAGAGAGAGAGACGTTTGAGATCTTTAGAAAGAGAAAGAGGAAAAATCTCGCAAGGTAAGCTGATTTCTCTGACGATCTAGCTCCTAACACGTATAACCTTGCTCCTAAGCTTCTCTTTCATGTTCTTTAAGGTGTTGGAAGCTCACTTTTCATGGTTAAGAAGAGCTAGAGTTTCAGCCACTCTTGAGAAAAGCTAGTGGGAGCTTGAGGTAACTTTCAAACTCTTGTATATTGACTATTCTGGCTGTTGTGGACAATTTAATCGGTGAAATTTCGTCGAATTGTCATTGGTTTCAAAAATGGAAAATGGACGTGTAGGGCTGTTATGCTCACTAAATTGGTACTAAATGGTAGTTGTAACCCAATGGAATAGTCAATAAAGTGGTTAGGAGTATAAAAGAATGCGTTTACGAAGCCGAAACCGAAAAACCCAAATTTACCCCAGAATACTTGAGAATTTTGGCCAGCTCTAGAAATGGGCCTTAGAGATGGATTTTCAATCATTTGATGATTCCATTGAGTTCAGGAACGAAAATTAGGTGGGGTTACAGTTGGTCACTTTTTCAGAAAAGGCCGAGAAAGCATAATTACGAAAACGCCCTTGAAACCCTTAAAGTGGGGCTGCAAAGGGTAATTTTGTAATTGACATTGAATTTGATAATTTCAAGTTCGAAAATGGATTCCTTGGGTGGAAATATGTTAGAATAGCCTATGTCAAAATTTCGGAAAAAGTATAGCCGGACCGGGTACAGTGGGGTAGGGCCGAGTCCCCAGGGGCATTTTAGTACATTTTCAATATAGCCTCATATAACCCCCAAAAACACTATGGAAGTGTCTAAGTAATACATTTGACATTGTAGGATCGAATATGAAGCCCCGAGCTATTTGCACGTAGATTGAGGCACACATTTCGAGGTATACAAGGGTTAAGGTAGGGAACTTATCTCTCCTGCATGCTCTGATAATTGTATTAATGTGTGGATGCATGTTATTTCTTTTCTTGATTATATGGAACATGCATGAATGATTTGAAACTATGTTTCAATATATGCTATGGCCATATGTGTATCGTTTGAAGCATTGAGCTTATAGATTTGTCATTGTATATATGCATGAGTTATGTGATGCAAGCATGTCATGCATTAAACACTTATCTTGCCTGTATATTGATAATGTTTCCCTACTGAGATTCTCTTGAATCTCACCCTCCCCTACCAACAATTTAGACAAGGCAAGTAGCTCGTGGAGGAAGCGGCTAGAACTCCTTTGAGATGAGAGTTGGTAGTTGGTTATCCATTCTGTTGGGTTTATGTTTATGTATTTGGATTTAGCATTTGGGTATTTATATATGTATTCAAGTTAGGTTGTGTGATCCCTATTTGAGGAGTTGTATGGGTGAATGTGCCCTATGATTTTTTAGCGAAGGTAATAACCCAGAATTACCAGGAGTTATGTTGTGCATTCTGATATTTATATAAATGAGATTTATCTTCGCTTAGTAATTGTATTCGAAATTTGAATATGAGACCAGGTGTAAGTGATTTAAAAAGGTATTTGTGAAAACCCCATTGTGAAAGTGGGATCTTAAATGAGTTTTGTTTATTATTGGTCTCTATTTCATTTTAATCGCGTATTTTTGATATAATTAAGGTGAGGGGGTTACAGAAAGACTCACAATGCACAAACACCTCAAGCTGGAACCGGGTATATTCATCACTGATGCCATTAAACACTATACCTCTAGTACCATAACTCTTTTCGTCACATCGGGATCTTCCAAGACCCCTTCTCACCACATAATTTGGCCCCTAATTTTTACCTCCCGAGGCCCTATACACACATTGCACCTACTGCCTTGAGCAAATGTTCTTCTTTACTTTACAATTCCACATCACGGTGGCTGTACTCCACTGTTCGTTGTCAAGGTAACTACACACTGAGGTTCGCCGTCACGGTGGCTCCACACTAAGGTTCATCCTCACGGTGGCTCCACACTATTGTTCATCATCACAGTAGCTCCGCACTAGGGTTCATCGTCATGGTGGCTCCACACTACGATACTGTAATCGATACTTTACTCAGTCCACTGACTGGTCAGCCTCCCGTCAGACTCTCCATAGGTAGCTCTTTCCAATCAGATCTCACTGTAGATAGCCCTTTCTGATCAGATCTCACCGTAGGTAGCCCTCTCCGATATGACCTCTCCACAGGTAGCTCTTTCTTATCAGAACTATCTGCATGTAGCCCTTTCTAATCAGTATCATCGATCGTACTCATACACTATATCACAATATCACCAATCAAAACTATCCCTAACTGATCTAACCACGATAGCAGGATGCGATTCATCAAGTTTACATACTTAGTACGTGCATTTCTCACTTTCAACCTATTAGAATCCCATAGGACTTCTAGGTTTCACAATCATCAACATTGCCACAACAAAATCAAATAGCCATTTACACATGTACACAATCTCGGACGCTTCACACAGCCATCATAATGCAAAATTGGATTACACCCGAATCAATCAACATTTTTTTCAATAAACATCATTGAAAAGGAACTTACCTTGAATCAGGTCAGGAGACTTCTGGACCTCCTCATGTGTCATCATGAACACTCAACCCTGATTCATAGGCCTTTGTTCAACCCTCGGCTAGTTGCATTCTCTAGCCATATGTCTAAGTAGTTGGCAATTATAGCAAATCGCTTGCCCCGAGAAAGTTTTGCCAGGATGATAACCTTTGCATTAGGTACACATCATTCTCGCTAGAGGTTTTTGAACGTCACAACCCCCAGGTTGGTAGGGCTTCTTACCACTATCCTCAGACAAGAACCCTTGCCCCTTCCGCTTATGGAAAGTATTTTCCTTACTAGACTCATTGCGGCTGCCACTACCCTTGACCAGGTACAATTCTCTCAAATGCTTCTTCGTAGTTTGGCATTGTTCCACCATCTTATTGAATACGGTGAACTGGTGAGTAGCTAACTGTTTCCTCAGCTCTCGTCACACTTCGGATGAGCATATCTGAACTCCATTCTTCATCATCCTTATATTGGAGATAGGAGGAATATCGAGACAACCAGACGAAATGGGACAAGTAGTCGTCAAAGGTCTCTGTGTCCCCTTGTTTAATGTTAAGGAATTTGGTTTCCTTCTCAAGTCGCACCAATTTGGGAAAGTATTTCTCATTAAACTCTTGCTGAAACAATTCCCAAGTCAAAGGTACATTTATGCTCTGTATAGTAAGGGAGATATTTCTCCACCAACGGTCTGCATCACCTTCTAGCTTGTAAAATGCCAGGCGAGCCTTCACCTTATTCGGACAATCAAGAACCTCAAAGATCTTCTCTAGTTTGTTCAACCAATCTTTGGCTGCCTGAGGATCAAATATACCTATGAACACTAGAGGCAGATGTTTGCAGAATTTAGAGACCCAGAACTGCAAATCCCTTTCATCTTTAGCTGGGACCCCATGCGATTCCTGGTTTGGTCTAGCATAAGGAGGTGACTCAAGTGGTCGTACCGAACCTTCAGCAGTTTCTTCTCTATGAGTCCCCTCCTGGGTCTCCTCTTATGTAGACTGACCCCGGCCTTCTTTATTCTTTCCTCTCTCCAGTCTGAGCTCTTCTCTTAACTCAGTGATCATATCTTGCTAATCTTTAATTAGACCCATTAATTCTTATAAAGGATATAGTGGATTGTCATTGACTACCTCCACCTCCAGGTCTACTTGTGGCACTTTGGAACGACCTTTTGTCTTTTTCATTCTACAAATCATTCATTGCGTCAGTTTCACTGATAATGTATACATATAGTTCACAAGTCTCACATAGATATATATCCACAACCCAAAGCACATATGTGTATACAATACAAACCAATAGAGTTCATCTTCTACCACTATAGCCAAAACTAAGGGAACTATCCTAGCAACTCTACCCTTGCTAGAAACTACAGCTCTGATACCAAAATGTAACCCCTGCCTTGATTAGCATAATTATGAATTGATATCGTATAATTAAATTGGATTAGAGACCGTCGGATAATTTAAACTCAGTTCAACTTCCTACTTTACCGTAGGGTTTTCATGAAATCTTTCAAAAACTTTTCCCTATCCTAGTCTCAATTTCGAATTTCAAATATAATTACCTGTGCTGTTAATTTACATTCATACATATCAGAGCGTATAACTAAATCCTCAGCAACTCCCGGGTTTATACATATATAAACTAAGGGTTTATAGGTCTCAACTAGGGGATTACATGACCAAAATCAAATGTAATATTTACATATCAAAATATACAGTAATTCCAAGTTCAAAAGTAGATAACCAACAACCCACAATCAAATATACCTCAAAGGGGTTCTAATCGCTCTGGGTTGCCCGCTTCGCTTTAGTGCCACTAGCCCTATCTAACATGTTAGTCATTGGAAAGAATGAGATTCAAGAGAATCCCAGTAGTAACAAATCACTCATACAGTGCACAAACACATAGCATATATGATCATGTTAAGCAGCATCACAATGTATCATGGCTCACGCCACAAATGACAGTACTCATGGCTGTAAACTTTATGTGTCAGCTTTCACTGCGATCTCTATTTATTCACAAAGTTCACAATGTATTCTCAATACATGACAAACATACATACAATGTTTCACACACAGATAAGAGAAAGAGTCACTACCTTGTCCTTTCCTGACGTTCTTTGGCACCGTGGTCTCACGAGGGCGGCAAATATCAAATCCATAACCAAATCAGGGACAACCCATCAATCTCTTTTCCAAGTTCTTAATTACATAGTACTTTAAGTTGGTTATCATTTAGACTCTTTAGGTGGCTATTAGAGGCCTAGACATATACCCAAAGGATTGGGAAAGGCTATACCAAAAACCATCTTTCAAAAGTGAAAAATACTGATTTTTAGGGGTTGGCCACGGCCAACAAATCTACTTGCCGAGGTCAAAAAGAGGTCAGAAACATTTGGGCCGTGGCCCACCATTTTCTAGCCGCTGCCAAGAAAATTTTATTTCTTAGGTGAACTTCCAAAAATCATAACTAATTCAAGAAAAATCAAAATGAGGTGATTCTAAGGCCAAATGAAAGATATTTAAGTCCTCTTCCTTGGAAAAATATTGGCCATTACAAGAAATCACCACAAAAGTACAGAATTGCACAAAACTCACCACTGCCCCCACAACAGAGTTCAGTTTCCATCCCAAACTTTGGACAACCATAACTCACAGTGCACAAAATGAAATGATACAAATTATATATCCATTTTGAAGCTAGCGATGTTAAATTTAAAACTGGAAAGTTTCATAATTTTTTGACATCATTTGGGTAGTTAAAATGTTCACCCAACCTGAATGCCCATAATAGACTTTCAATGGAGAACATTTAAATTTTGCACCAATGCTTCCAATGGTTCCCAAATTCATATCAAATACCATTCTCACATAAATTTGCACAAAAAATCCATTGAAATCATCAAAACAACCCAATTCAACCTCCATTGACATGTTACACAATGACCACCACATGTCTTGCCAAGAACTCAATCAAATCACCATATTGCAAACCAATCGAAACCAACATTCCAAATCAATTTCAAATGATCAAAGACACACTATGACACCAATTTCACACTAAAAAATAACCAATTCAAACATTTCGAAATTAAGCCAAAATCAAGGCAAAAATCCAAAATCCTCAAAGCTAAACCAATGACCACAATAAATATGTCAAAAGGTTCCAAAGGCATACCTTAACTTCTTCCCAAGACTAATTCTTAATTTCCACAACTTCCAAATTTTCTCAAGCTTCCAATCACCACTAATCAAAAATCTAAAAACATAGGAATAATGCTCTTGACACTATGATCAATATTAATGCAGAACACTTGAGCATTTAGAGACAAATACTCACCCAAAACTCAAGCTCTTCCTTTCTCTTTCCTACTAAGCTCGGGCGGAAATAGAGTGGAGGGGAGAGAGATGAGAGAATGAAGATGGATCAGATTTTTTTTCCCTTGGGCATGAGGTCTTAGCCGACCTAAGAAAGAGAGAGTGAGAGGAAAAGAGTTTGAAATGTTGACCCTAATCCAATGGTCTCACACTTGGACACTTGGCAACATCTTGGCCCCCTTTCATAACCTCACATAACACATGCACACACACAACTCCTCTCATGCTTATGAATCCTAACCATTGATCTCAAGTTACTTATGAGTTTCCTCTTCGGTAACTAACCAATTGGTCGATAACTTTTCAATTTTACCATTTTGCCCTTGATTATGGCAATTATACTCAAATAACTACCAACTAATCCCTATCACTCTAATTATCTAATCATGTGTCCTTTCCCTATATTTAACCCAATTTAGATGTTAATCCACCATTGAACTTAAATATAGAGTTTAGGCACGATCAGAACACATTTGAATCAAAATTAACATTGTATTCTTCAAAAGTGCTTAATGACAATAATTCCAATTACTTTTGAAGTCATTAGCCCTTAATTGAAATTTAGAGAGTTACAAAAGCGGCCGATGTATATTGAAGTGATATCTAGGTGATAGGAAGATTATTTGAAATATACACAAATATGCTAGTGTCTGAGACATATCCTTTATGGTATTATTTTTTTTATAATTTCATAAGTGTGGATACTATGCATATTAGAAAGGCAATCTGAGTTTTATACTGACTCAAAAGGGATTAGATTAGCCATGTGAAAGTGTATAAAGTGAATCTAGGATATTTAAGGCACAATATTAAAATCAAGCTACACAATAAAGGTTGTCTTGTGCTGGTCTCTGTAAAAGAGATTTCTAGTACATACACCTATATGCTGATATCATGCCTATGCGGTCACGACAAAGCACCTAGTATGAAAGAAGGAAGAAAAAGAGACATATCTAATCCACCAAGTGTGAGTGGGAGATGTTAGAAAATAGCCTAGTCGACCCTTGGTCGATTGGGCCCAAGCCTAATAGGATTGGGGTTAAAGTATAAATAATATAAATGCTTGGGTGGATATATGTAATATTTCCTAAAACATTATGAGTCATGTTGTTTAACTGATAGATTATAATTCTACAAGTGGTATTGTTTCACTGAAACTATATATCTCTCAATCGAAAGGATATCTTGTCTCTCTGATGGAAGGACATGTTAGTAGAAGAGGGAGGGGTGCATAGAATCCTATAAATAGACATAGGGGATTCAGTTATAAGACACTGGAAATAATATACAGAAACTCTGTCAAACTGATTTCCTATTCCCTCTACTATATTTATCTCTTCTTCTTCCTATCGTGGTGTATTTTTTGTGCGTCATAATCACTTCCGCAACTGTGATCACTTCCGCAACTGTGATCCAATTAGTGTGGGTACAAGAGATAAAACGGTCGCACTCTTGGTACGCCCAATAATTCTTACAGTTACAATATTGGGTGGCATAGAGGAAGATCTTATAAAGTGCCTTGCACCAACTTATAAAGGGGATTTTTCTCTACCAGGGGCCCATCTTCGCTCTAAAGGATTAAATCATATTGGTAACTAATTGATCCTTAATGACAACGACTGCAAATTTGAGGATGGGATCATTCTAGTTTTTGATCAAATGTTGAGGGAACAAAATGAGGAGGTATTCTTTTTTATGCCTGAATTTCAATGCATTGTGGAATTTAAATAGTACAGCCTTTTCCTGGATCTAAAGCTCATTCATAGAAATGTTTAATTTTGCTGTTTCTGCTATTATTAGGACTAGGGCATGTGTGGTTTGTACTTTTGAAATCAACTTAAAGGTTGATTTGTTGTCCATTAAATGGTGTCCTTTGTCTAGAAGGCCCCTCCCGCCCAATTGTGCCGTTTGAGTGTATATTTGATCTTTCCTATCTTCTTCACCTTGTCCTATTATGTTTCCAGCATGTAACATGGATGCATCGAAGTTGATTGCTCAGTTAGGAAAAGAAATAAACAATGAGATTATCTTTGCTATAGTTAATGCTATTTTGAGATCATGTTTAGATCTTCTATAGTTAATGCTATTTTCCAGTCCCTTTGCTATTACTTATCTTTTTTGCCTCATTCATTTACATTACATTTTAAACCTTTATGTTAGTGGTGATTTTATTAATTAAACTGCCCCACATGGAACATTGTGAAACCAAGTTAGTTTTTGTCACGATATAATCTTGAGACACTTGCATTGAAATATGAATTCCTGTAACAAAAAATGTGCTCTGGAAAAGAGATAGTACCGATTGGTGAAATTGAAAAATGTAACTAGAGGTGCACTTTGTTTCTTACATTTTATACACTGGTACATTCATGGGCTTCCTGTGTAAAAAGGCCTTTCTTGTTAGCTTTATCCTGACATTTATAGGATGCACATGACGCTAATTTGTTCTTGTTTGGTGTTGTGTCATCTAATTTGCATCAAATTAGTTTTATATGGAACTCTTATGTTCCGACAACGCATCAATGACCTACAAATTTACCGAGCCTTGTAATAAAATCATATCAAACTTCTGTTTGTCAATATTTTGTGTGTTGTGTATTTACAGACTGCAACCTAGCTACTTTGCTATTTTTCTGCGTCATTAAACATTGTTCTAGAATACAACAAATAATACTCCTATCTTTAACTTTTGCTGGATATATTCCAGAACAATATTCCTGTTTTCTGTCCAGACTTGACGGATGGTTCTTTGGGGGACATGTTGTACTTCCATTCCTTTCGAAGCCCTGGTTTGATTGTAGACATAGTGCAAGGTATAGTTTTCATTGTTTCACCTACATGAACGCTTGCCTATGGTATGGTAGTTCAATAATGTAATTAACAATTAGACAAATATCAGGGCCATGAATGGTGAAGCTGTACATGCATGTCCTAGAAAGACAGGCATGATTATTTTTGGAGGGGGTCTTCCTAAGCATCACCTTTGCAATGCCAATATGATGCGCAATGGTACAGATTATGCAGTTTTCATAAACACTCCACAGGAATTTGATGGAAGTGATTCTGGAGCTCGTCCAGATGAGGCTGTTTAAAGGGGACGGATACGAGGATATGCTAAGTCAGTCAAGGAAGTGATTCTGGAGCTCGTCCTGTAATATCCCAAAAAGTGATTAAGGGCTAATGACTTTAAAAGTGGATATAATTATTGTTGAATAAAACACTTTTGGAGAATGTGTGATGGGAATTTGGATATTTTAATGATTCCAATGGCTTCCTTGTGAAAATTCATGTGGGGAGAGTGTTTATTGTGAAATTGGAACCATTGGGAACAATCATGCTAAAGTTGAAAACTCTGTCCATTGAAACTCTGTACAGGGCAGCCAATTTGTATGGACGTTTTAAATAGGCAAATGGTGTCTAAAAATTCTGAAATTTTCCAGTATTAAATTTCACATGTCAAGCTTCAAAATGAACATATAAGTTGTATCATTTTGATTTGTGACCTAAGAGTTTTGGATTTTTGAAGTTTGCCCAGCGAAATTAATTATTTTCTGGAACAGTATGCAAAGATTGAAATTCTGGGAATTTTTTGGTGATTTACAGTAATGGCCAATATTTTTCCTATGAAGAGGACTTAAATATATTTCATTTGGCTTTGGGATCACCTCATTTCAATTTTTCTAGAATTAGTTATGATTTTTCAAAGTTAGGGCAGAAAATCTGCCAGAATTTCTGAGAAATCCGAAAATGGGAAATTAAAAATTATGACATCATCATATTGTATGATGACATCAACATGGAATTAAAACCAATTACACCATCTTCATCAGCCATTCCCGACCCCATTCAGAAAACAAAAAGACGTGAGAGAGAGCTTGGAGAAAAGAGAGAAAAGAGGAAGAAATCTCGCAAGGTAAGCCGATTTCTCCGACGATCTAGCTCCTAACGCGTACAATCCTTCTCCTAAGCTATTCCTCTATGTGAATTAAGGTTTTGAAGCAAAGAATTTGGTGTTTCAAAGAGGCTAGGGTTCAGCCAAATTTGAGAAAAGCTAGAAGGAGCTTGAGGTAACTTCCAAACTTTCGTATATTGCTTATTCTGCCTGTTGTGGGCAATTTAATCGGTGAAATTTCGCCGGATTGCCATTGGTTTTAAAGTTTGGAAATGAGGTGGCCTAGGGGTTTTGCTGCCCAAATTGGGTCTTAATGTTAGTTGTAACCTAATGTAATGGTTAATAAAGTAGTTAGGAGTAGAAAGGAACGCGATTACGGAGCCGAAATCGTAAAACCCCAATTTTTCCCGGAGAACATGTATATTTCGGCCAAGGCTGTAAATGGGTCTTAGAGTTGGATTTTCAATGATTTGATGATTCCATTGGATTCAGTGGGCGAAAATAGGTGGGGTTACAGTTGGGCACTTTTTCAAAAAAGGCCGAGAAAGCATAATTACGGAAACACCCCTAAAACCCTAAAAGTAGGGCTGCCAAGGGCAATTTCATAATTTGATATTGAATTTGATAATTCTGAGTACGGAAATGGATTCCTTGGGCGGAAATATGTTAGGATAGCCCATATTAGAATTTCGAGAAAAGTGCAACCGGTCCGGGTATGGCGGGCCCAGGCCGGGTCCCCGGGGGTATTTTTGTAAATTTTCATTATAGACTCATATAGCCCTAAGTAACACTATGGAAGTGTCTAAATAGTGCATTTGGAATTGTAGGATTCGATATTTGCCGCCCTCGTGAGCCAACTACGCCAGCGAACGTCAGAAAGGAACGAGGTAGTGACTTTTCTTTTGTACCATATATGATGCATTGTATGTGTGTTATATCGTTGATTTGTAATGAATTCGTATGCTGCGACATCTGTGGATTTGTGTTAGCACTGTCATTCCAATAGTCCCTGAGTAGCTAACAACGGTTCGGGTTAGGACGGTGTGCCTTCCTGGTGGAGAAAGGGGATGAGGATGAGGTGTGATATATGTGATTATGTGAGCCGAAAGGCTATTTGTGGAGGCCGACGGGCCATTTGTGAAAGCCGAATAGCTGTATGGGCTATAAGGCTATATGTATGCACTGCCACGCCAATAGTCCCTGAGTAGCTAACAACGGTTCGGGTTAGGCGGTGTGCCTTCCCGGCAGAGAAAGGGGATGAGGGTGGAGTGTGATTTGTGGTGCTGCTGCTGTATGATGATTGGCTTACATGCTGTGTGCTTATGTGTGGTATAAATGTTTTGTTACTACTGGGATTCTCTTGAATCTCATTCTTTCCTTTAACTAACCTTTCAGACAGGGCGAGTGGCTCTAAGGAGAAGCGTACGACCCGGAGCGGTTAGAATCCTGTAGGGACATTTATTTTGGTTATGTTGGTTAAACCTGTTGGACAGGGTGTCTGTATATTATGTTGGTTGTAAAGAATAGTTGAACGTAGTTGTGTAGTTCCCTATATGGAGGTTGTAAACCCTTTTTGTGTATGAATGGAACCCGAGGGTTGCCGGGATTGCTATTAGATATTCTGATATGAATGAATGTGAATTAACTGCACAGGTGATTATATTCGATAATTGAACTTGAGACCGGAATAGGAAAGAAGTTTTTGAAAATTTTATAAAGTCCCTACTTCACAGGGAGTTCTAAATGAGTTTTGAACTATTCGACGGTCTCTAAACCAATTTAATTACGTAATATCGAATTATAATTACGCTATTTAAGGCAGGGGGTTACATTTTGGTATCAGAGCTGTAGTTCCTGGCAAGGGTAGAGGTTGCTAGGATAGCTCCCTTAGTTGGTTTTAGGGATAGAAGATTATCTGTGAACGATTGTTGTGTATGCACATGTATGTTTATTGATGTGGACATATATGGGTTTTATGACTATTGTGCATACTATTTCTGCTGAATTAATGGGGCAAGTTGTTTGTAGAATGAAGAAAACAAGATGACGCCCCAATATTCCGCGTGTAGACCCTGAGGTGGAGGTTGTTAATGAAAACCCACCGGATGCAATGCAATAGCTTATGGGTCTAATTCGGGATCAGAGAGATATGATCACCGAACTGAGGGAAGAGCTCAGAGCTGAGAAGGCGAAGAACCAGAAAGGTCCGGTTCAATCCACTCCGGAGGAGACTCAAGGAGAGACTCGACATGAGGACACTGCAGAAGGATCAGCACGACCTCTGGAATCCCCACCTCGTGCTACCTTGAATCAGGAATCATATGGGATGCCACCCAGGGAGGAAAAAGACCTTCAGTATTGGGTCACCCGATTCTGCAAGCATATGCCTCCGGCGTTCAGAGGAAGGTTTGACCCTCAGGCAGCCGAAGATTGGTTGTACAGACTGGAGAAGATATTTGAGGTTCTGTGTTGCCCAGAGGAGGTGAAGCCACGGTTGGCAGTGTATAAACTCGAGGGGGGCGCGGATCGTTGGTGGCGGAATATCGCCCTGACATTAAAGAGCAATGAAACACCATTGACTTGGGAACTGTTTCAACAAGAGTTCAACGAGAAATACTTGGGAACTGTTTAAAGGGGAAGAATAAGAGGATACGCTAAGTCAATCAAGGGAACTGAAGAAGCGTGTGTTTTTTGCCTTCGTAACCTCTTCAAAATTAAATCAAGGAGTGTAATAAAGGGTGTAAATCCAGATCGTCTCTTAAAAAGACTTTTATTAATTACGAATGATTGATATGAAATGATAAAAAGGGAAAAATTTGATATTTTAAAACTACATTTTGCAATTTAAAATTAACTTATTCAAAACTAATTCTTTTTGAGATTTTTCTTTACAATATGAAATGAAATGAAATGATGATGAGATTAATGAAATGAGAGAAACAAGAAAATTAATAATAAAATGAGCAATCCTTTAAAATAATGGCGCAAATAATCCTCTCTTCAAATAATTATGAGAGATTAATCATTCTAACTTTAAGAGACTCTAAGGACCATTCTTTAAACTAGAGCTAACTTAAATTGATTAATACCAAGCCACCTTGCATATTAATCTCTCTAAATTAAGTTGATTAAGCATTCTAACAATTAAATGAACTTAAAATCATATTTAGCTTTTAACCCAATAACTGACCCGCCTCGCATTATCACTTGATTTTTTTATTAATCTTAATTTAACAATGGCCACAAGTATCAAAAATCAAGATTAATAATCCTAAAACCTAATATTAAGCACGATTAATAAATTCATATTCAATAAATCAATATAAACACAAGACACTATGGATTTATTAACCAAACCACCTTAACATTAGCACAAAATGTTCATAAAATAATCAATTCAATGACTAACTAGAATAACAAAATGCTAAATCAGCTAATTAAACATAATATCAAAAGCATCTAATAAAAACCATGTTTAATTTCAAAATATCTCAAAATAAATCATTCCAACATTTTAAAATTCATCATAACACCTAAGAATCACATACAATAAAAAAAATAGAGGAATGAAAGAGCAAAAATTTACTTATTGAAATCCCAAGTTTATGCCATTGCTTCTTGTTACAAAGGATTAAGGGAATTAGCCATTGCAATTCATAGAATAAGCTTCAAGAAGCTTAGCCTCCCTCGTCAAAAATATCACAGCAGTGGAGAAATACACTTAAATGACAGATTAAATATTAAGATGGAAAAGTGGTGAGCGATAATGAAGAGCTAGGAATATAGAAATTGACAGTAAGGTGATGAAGTAAAGGACGAACTGAGCAGAGAGAGTTTAAAATCGAAGGTGAAGCCCGCTGTAAATCGAGCCTGGAACTCTATTTTTTTTTCTGCTGTTCAGTTCTGTTGGACTTTGGGTCCAGGTCCGCCCTTAATGGGCCAGACTATTTGATTAGGAAATAAGTAGCCTAATCAAATAAGAATAAAATCAGCATAAGATGCAGATTTGGGAATATTTTTAGCAATAATTATGGATTTGTTGAAAGAGGAACAAATCACCATAATTAGGGAATTAATTGAGAGACAATTAATTCCTGTCTTGGAGGGCAAGAAGGAGTGCACACGTTCCCTAATTAGTGGCCTCCATAAACCACTATAAATAGGGTGTGCCTCCTCAATTGCAACTGGCCCCGCCATTGAGTTTTCTGGCAATTCCCTTCTCTCCTACCATCTTTCTGGTTCTAGTGATCTGCTATGCAAATCACAATTAGGCTTTAGTAGTCTAATAATTGTGTGGGCACAAGTATGGAGTATTGGAGCTTTGACCAGGATCCGAACATGGATTCGTCCAGGTACGCCTAATCTCCTTCTTAGTTAAATATATTTTTCCTACATTGGCATCAGAGCCATTTGATCCTTGAGGCTGTAATTTATTCTTTGTGAATAATTAATTGATTCTCCATCATAATTTTTTCCGCTGTGCAATCATATATATGAGATTATATGATGATAAAAATATATGTTGCTTCAATTTTTCCAACAAATGCGTACAACAATATATTTTTTGGGGTGCCAATATGAAATTATTTTCGCTACACAAAATGATACTCCCAGTTCGTTTTTTTGAAAGATTCAGGCATGATATATATTTGTATTGCTGGCTGTTATTAATATATACGTGCACTAGTAGAATGCTGCTTGTTCCTCTGGTTAGTTTACATATATATAATAACTATATATATATACTACGTGATGCATGTTTCCCTCTTCTCTGTCTCATGTTTCATTTCGCATATGTATATATATACTTTGCCTTCCAACTGTTTCAATTTCTCATATATATACATATTCGTTCTCTTCTCTTCTCCTCATCTCTTCGATTTTATTAAAGGTGAGTCTTTTGGAACCTACGTAGATTTAAAAACGAAAAGCCTTAACTCCTCAAAGGTTAGAAGAGCCTTTGAAACCCAGAGGACACACATCCACGTCGGTTTACGCAGTGCCGTCAATGTCGAGAAAAATGGGGTGTTCGAAACTGAGTGTTTTTGCCCCAAAAGAAGCCATGGATGTGTAGATGTCGAAGAGACGATTCCAACGATGCTTAGAACGCGTCAAATGGAGTCTGGATGAGGGAGAAACAAAGGAAAGAAGTTCGTGAGTCGTTAGTCACCGCCGCAACTTCACTCGTGATTTGATCAATGAAACAGAGGTTTTAAGATCAAATAAATGCCATGGATTTGTAGTTCGCCGAACTACGATTCCAATGACACCAAGAACGCAAAAAACGGAGCTAAAACGAGGGAGATATGGCCTCCCGAAGTTGTCGGGTCGCGATGGTCCGTCGGAGCTCCAACCGGGTCTGGTTGACCCGGCTGGAGGTTGAAGACGATGACGTGGCAGTCAACGCCACGTCATCAGTCAACCAGTGACACGTGGCGCCAATGAGTGGTCGCCACGTCAGCATCGGTCAACGCATCCACGTCATCCGTTGACTGCCACGTTAACCGAGACACGTCAGTGGTGACGGGCCACGGTTGGCCAGTCAACGTTGACCGGTCAACGGTTAAACAGTCATCCGTTGACTGTTGACCGCGCAAAAAAAAAAGGAAAGGGGGACACATGGCGTGTGGGGCCCACTGGGGTCTCCGTTTGACACGTGGCAAGCACCGTCGGAGAGAGGACGGCGCGTGGAGTCTTGCGCCACTGGGTGTGTGGGGACACATGGCGTGTAGGGCCCACTGGGGTCACGCGCCACCGGGGAGAGTGGCCAATGCTAGAATTTTCCAATTTTTTCAGGATTTTTGGATTCTGACATTTTCTAGGGGCACGTGGAGCCTCCAATTGAGACGTGGTTGGTTACTAAAAATCCCTAAATTCGAGATCTTCAATTTGATATATAATTTGCATATATTTGAAGCGCGTTTGGATATGATTTGAGTAAAAAAGGTGCTTATGTGCACTTAGAGATTCCCAAAAATGTTAGAATTGAATCAATGTTGGTTCTATTATTTTTTTGGGATAAGTTGACTTATTTTTTAGAGTTTTCTTCAGTTGCAACATAAGGTTGAATGCTGAATGATTCTTTAAAAGTAAGGGATTATTCAAATAAGTTTTTGAATATAAAATCCTATCCAACATTGACTCAAACTCTTAGAGATAAAATCTGAAAAATTGCAGCAACTTAAAATTATTCAATGATTATTGAATAATAATAAGTTTTCCAAAATGTTGAAGCAATGACTTCTAAAAGTCTACCTTTTATCACATGTGTTGTGACAAAGGACAAGAGAGATAGAGATGTGAGAATCATCTCATCAAGTGTGGGTATTCTACAAATACATCCAAATGAGTGGATGTAGACATGGCAAAGAGAAGCTGGACATTATAGCTAGAAGCTACATGAGTTAATATGGTCAGAAGGGCCTATGAGAAGGAGAACCTAGTTAAGAGACAATGATATGAGGCTTAAAATTTTTGAATGTTCTTGTTTTTTCCATTGAATTTAAGATTAAATTCTCTGTTAGTTTATAGAATTGAACTCAGTATATTCTCTTCTTGTTTTCTTGAACATTCATGCCAGTTAGATGATAATGTGTTATTATCTTGTTAATATAACTACTCTTTGATTGAGTGGGAGTTTTCTGGAATACGTCTAGAAATCCAAAGGGGAAAGTGTTCAAATGAAGACTATGGATAAAAGGGTGATGAGCTAACTAGTATGATTGGGATAGGAGTCAACATAGTTGTCTCCTGAACATGAAACTAGTGAACTTATTATCTAATTATCCTTTGTCTTATTTGAACAAATAAGATTTGTATACCATAATCGTCTGAGTGACCAATTATGACCAAGTCTATTTGACTAAGCTTATGAAGACAAGCTCAATAGAGATATCTGTGGAGTTAAAAACTCTCAAATCTCTTTTATTCAAGAGGAATGAGATGTCAGGGACATCCTACCAACTAGTCTTCAGCATTTAGAGGCTGAAGCAACTAAAGGATGCAAGAGGTTTATGCTATCAAGCATAGAAAGACCAATATTGCTTAAACTTATGTTGGTTTGAGCAATGTAACCTTATCCAAGCCGTGTGGATAGTGTTGGAAGATAGTGAAATAAGTGATCTTCTTCCATAAAGTTAAAACTAAGTCAAGTTTTAACACAGTGTGCTAAGTCCTAACATGTTGTTTAGGCAACACTTGAGGCAGATGTCAAACTAAGAAGTTGAGACAAACTAAATGCCAAGTTCTTTCTAACAAACAACAAGTGTATGTTGTGATAAGACATCTCCCAGTGAGTGGGAGGAAGCTATGTCTCCCAGTGAGTGGGAGTGAGCCATGTCTTACATTGAGTGGGCATATACGAAAGTAAAGATTGCCTCTGATATGCATATTGTAACCTTCAGCAATGTGATTCACCACATTGAACTTGAATGTGAAAGACTGAAGGATTCTAGATCCATCAGTCAGACGAACTTAGCTAAAGAGTGGGAGGATTCATCCTCTAAGCCCAAGGGCAAGAAACCTATGAGGTAAACTTGAACTAGAAGAGGTCAATGGTTTCTACAAAGATGAAAAGCTACATTCATAATCCTTAAGGGTTGTAAAAGTAGCAATCCACATGAGTTGTGGATGTTTCACAAAAGCATATGGCTTCATGTCAAAAGCAAAGCAATAAAGAGATAGAATCAAGGGATTGAAACTTGCACGTTAACTCTGCATAGATAAACCACCCTGATTCACTCCATGCAATTGCAACTGACAGAATCACATCTTTGCTATCTCTTTAGTTAAGGATCGATGGGACTATGATTCTCAAATCCTTTGTTGGATTTTGATGTTTCTTTTTTAGGGATAAAAGATTCCATTTCTTGCCACATGTACACCTTGATCAAAGAGAATGATCAAACTAGCAAAAGAGTATTTGCTAAATAACGTGTGCTAAAGGGTTAATACCCTTATGAATAAGTTGAAAACTTATTCTACCTGGCAAGAAAGACAAAGAAACATTTTTTGAGAATATCCACTGCAATTGGCAAATTATGACATTAGTGAACCAATGAACGTGAGGGCAAAACACAGACAGCTTGGTGTTTTATTGACGTTGTGGACGTTTACTTGAAATACAATAATGTTTACTTGATTTTTGGCAAGTCACAGCTGTTAGATAATGGCTGATCTAGTCAGGAATCAGTGAAACTGAAAGGATAAGACCTTTTGAACTAACAAGGGTTAAAGACACCCATGTGCTTAGTTCAAGCTGTTTTGTGTATGAGAAAGGCATTGTTAGGCAACTATCAGTACCTAGAATCCTTCAACATAATAGAATTGTTGAAATAGAGAGTTAAACCTCTCCTTTGATTTGGTTGTGAACATAATGGCGTCAATGAGGCTATCAGCCATATGTTGGTAGGTAGACTCACAGCTCTTATATTCACACTTAACCAAATGCCCTCTATGTCAGTCACGACCTTACCCTATGAATTGTGGATGGGCCTTAAATCAGGGCCAAGCTCGTTAAGACCATAAGAGTCATCAACTTTATATTCACACTTCTTCCTATGAGTAAGGATGATTAGGGCTAAGGTATACAAGGTATCTCTTTGTAAGATGACATGAGAATTTGCAATGACACGTCTTCATTAGTGAAAATGATGGCGGTTCAGTGACTGAGAGAAAACCTTGGGACATAACGTTCATAAAACCCAGATTTCCTAGCAAGAAATGAGCATTAATCATAATAAATCTCTTCAAAGGTTCACAAGTGACAAGGAATAACCAAGTGTTCCTAAGTTCACTGATCCGAGTGGGAGGATTGAGACCATTTTCACAATGAAAGAGGTAAGAGGTAAGTTACGAGAGAATTACCTCACTCATTCATAGGAAAAGAATCCTATGAAATCCACCTCGGAGCAAATTGTCATCTAGCGAATGACTATAAGGGATAAATTCCCTAATGGATTGAATGCTCCTTTCATCATTTAGAAGGTGATGATAAGTACCTATAAGTGTATGAAAGACACTAGATGGACCTGCTAAGATGAATTGCAAAGTGTTATGCAAGAGGATTTGGATTCCTTTGAAGCCAAATACGTGTTTAGGTAATTTGTCACCTAGCCAAGAGGTGATTGGGAACAAGTAAGTTCTCAAATCTGTTGGGGGCATACAGAACCTAAAACACTTAGTGGCTAGGGGGTAATACAATGGAAGGTTGTCCATTGTGTGTTTTAACTCTGAACTTTGGCTATGACAACAAGCTTAGTCTTGAAAATTGCATCAAGATGATGTAAAGACCACCTTCCAATTTGGAATTTTGGAAATTGGATGATGAACTCTACACTGAAGCAGCTTAAGGGCTTCGTAGAAACAATCACCTAAATAGTAGTATATGAGGTTTTCACAAGGTGAAAGCCTCACCAACTTCTAAATAATCGAAGAACACTACATAAGTTCCAAATGGTCTAGTAATGATTCTTTGTGAAGTCATCCTTTGTCAAGTGACAAATGAAACAAGCGTCAAGGGAGTCAAAGGAATAAAGGATCAGAGAATCCTTAAATCTGAGTTGAGAAAGTCATGGGTTGAACAAATATCTTGAATGACAAGATAAACGGGGATTGCACAAGAAAGATACAGTCTTTTCCACCTAAGACATGTACAAGTGTAATCCTTAGACATCTTAGGATGTCAAACTGCAAACCCATAGACACCCTTGAAGTCAAGGGCATAAACCTAAAGAGGTTACATGTCCTATGAGGAATCCAACATAAGAAAGGTGGATAAAGTCCCATGTGAGACTATAGTTGGTAATATGAATGTACACATTGGTGTACATAAGACCAAATGTTTTTGGTCAGACTTGGAAGTTGCTTTTTGGTCCTGCTGTGAAATGGGTTATGAGAATAACCATGGATTAAGTTGTCAAGACAACAACTTTCCTTTTTGAAAGGATACTCCAATGCAGGACCTAGGCAAATGGTGATGGAGTAAGGAAATATACATAGTATTTTTTCCTTTTATCCATGAAAATAGAACACAGGGCATGTTCTGCCATCATTCAAAGTGCCATATGGCTAAAGTAATTCCTATGAGAGATTGGGAATGAATGGTGGATAGAAGGATCCAAACGATAACATCGTATGATGAGGATCCTAAATATCACAGCAAGGCGAAACATACCTTTTTGATACATCTCTATGAGAGATATGCTTTCAAAGAGGGAAAGCGATAGTTCAATGATCTTCTACTGACAGAATGTTGGTAGATCCCCTTATTAAGTCCATAGCTTGATTTTCATTGAGTTAGTGAAAATCTAGGGGCGCAAATAAAATATAAGGTCGTGAACTTCTTTTATATGAAGATAAAAGAAATGGTATGTATGTTATGAGTAAATACATAAAGGTATACAGTTTTGTATGTCGTACAGGTCAAAAAAGGTTGGTTCACTCACACGAACAACCGTCTTCCCATGTTTTTGTGAGGGCATAGGAATGTAAGACGAGCAAATGATCACTATGAAATGGTTGAGAAGAATCTTTGCGTTTGAGTCGCCTCAGTTAGACTGAGATGAGATCTACATGTGTGCATATACACAGAAAATGGATCGAAGCATGAATATAGACCTGTAGCCAGGCAAAGAACCCTTTTTCACAAATAAGAGATATTGTGAAAAAGGAAGTTCTGGTTCGAATGTTGAGTACATTTTGGAACTAATGTCTGTACAGTGAAAGATAAAGAAATCGACGTACACCTCAAACCATTCACTATAGCATGCAACTCATACTGCATGTGCTTGAGAGTTAAACTGCAACACGGGATGTGGGTGAAAGATCCCTAGTTCACCACAGTGTGAGTCCCAGGAAGGAAGAATACTTCCACGATGCCCTTAAGACTTAGGCAGCATCATGAAAGCTTGGTTTGGTGACAGCTACTTTAGCTGAAGCTCCATGATTACACTCGATTCGGTCAGACGAGTAAAAACTAGGAAAGCGACCAAGTCAAGATGGACTGATGTTTAGTCAAAAAAGGAAGATTTACTCCTAGATACATAAGATGTACTAGTATCTGTGGTCGACCCCTTACTAGCTCCATGTGTAGCTAGTAAGTGCAGATACTATGTACGTGGATGGCAATCTGAGTTAATCAACATATTAACTCAAGAGGGATTAGATATGCCATGAGTAATATGTATGGGAGAATCTGGGGCATATGAGGCAATGAACATATAGCTTACGGTTATATATAAAGGGTGTCCTTGGATGTTGGTCCGATATAAAGGATTTCTAGTATCACAAGCACCAAATCTGAAAGATGTTTTTGCCCACGCAGTCACGGCAGACGCCAAGTATGAAACAAGAAAGAGTAACGCATGCAAGATAGGAGGCCCATCAAGTGCGAGTGGGAGATGTTGGACTTTGGGTCCAGGTCCGCCCTTGATGGGCCGGACTATTTGATTAGGAAATAAGTAGCCTAATCAAATAAGAATAAAATCAGCATAAAATGCAGATTTGGGAATATTTTTAGCAATAATTATGGATTTGTTAAAAGAGGAACAAATCACCATAATTAGGGAATTAATTGAGAGACAATTAATTCCTATCTTGGAGGGCAAGAAGGAGTGCACACGTTTCCTAATTAGTGGCCTCCATAAACCATTATAAATAGGGTGTGCCTCCTCAATTGCAACTAGCCCCGCCATTGAGTTTTCTGGCAATTCCCTTCTCTCCTACCATCTTTCTGGTTCTGGTGATCTGCTGTGCAAATCACAATTAGGCTCTAGTAGTCTAATAATTGTGTGGGCACAAGTATGGAGTATTGGAGCTTTGACCTGGATCCGAACATGGATTCGTCCAGGTACGCCTAATCTCCTTCTTAGTTAAATATATTTTTCCTACAAGTTCACTAGTGAAGAGGTAAACAGAAGCGAAGGTGGTGTGCGCAACAGTGAAGTGAAGGTGACGAAGTGGAGAATGATGGTGAAGGAAGACGAAGTTCGCCAAGTCTGGTTGCGGCACCTCTTCTGCTCAGTCTTCCGGCTACTCCGTTTCTGGTGTTGGGGGAAGAAGGCGACGGTGGAAGCTGGGTAGAATTGTTGGAACGTTGGAAAGGTCAGTTTGAAGGTTCTCCCTGTCTGCTTCATTCGCGGCCGTTCTCTGTTGTCTGAAATAGTCTAGCTGTCTGACCTAATCCATTGTTCCAAAATGCTGTAGCTTTGTAGAGGACCAAACTGTCATTTTGTAAATTTATTGGACAAACTGTCATTTCGTACATTCATGGGACTAACTGTCATTTCTGAAATGCAAGCTCTAAACTGCCATTTTTAATTTTAATCCAATTTTTCAAGCACTTTCAATAAAAACAATTAAACCAACATCAAATATTCTTGAAACTCAATGATTATGAGTATTGCAATTATTTTGACAATTTTGCCTTTTATAGTCCTAATTTAATATATTTACTCGTAATCTCAATTAATAATAAAGAAGACATTTTAAGCTCAATTATTATGACAAAATCCCCAAATAAAATATGAAAATATATAATAAAAATATAGATTTGTCAATTCCTCATACTTAAACTTTTGCACTCCTAGGCAAAACACTAATCAATTCAAAATTAAATACAAATGAAAACTTTAAATGCTTGAGATTAGAGTCAATGAATTAATCAATCATAACAAATCAATGTAACACAAGTTTTAGCATGGGATAATGCAAATAGACTAAATTAATGCATAATTAATCAAAGAAATGTACACAAGAGAACACTTAAGGATTCAAATGTTTAACTCATCTCACAAGTATAGGAAATTTTGCCTAACACCACCTATACTAGGTCCTACCATATGCTTGTAGAAATTCTTCTCTCTCCACCACTATGTAGTACCTTGACTTATGAATCAAAGAGACTTTTAAAAGAGTTGTAATGAAGGAAATGGCCTTATGGAAGGTGTTAGTTCAAGCGTTTCACCCAAGAGGGGGGTGAATTGGGTGATACTAGAAATTTCGTTGCGTATAAGAAAATTGACAAAATATTTAAAGCAGTTGAGAGCAAAGAAAAATATCACCGAAGTGTACATCGGGAGTTATACTGGTTCGTCCACAACCACTGTGACCTACGTCCAGCCCTCAGAGCGTCTCTGAGAGTTTCACTATATTCTCCAAGATTCAGTGGGTTCTTGGCACCTCAGTACACAGCAAGTTCCTTCACCTAGACACTCGCTCCCCCTTACACATTGTAATCAAATGCCTAACTCAAGGTTCCATAACCTTAAGTTATCTCAATAACAAATATTGAGTTTGTAATGAAAAACTCTCTCGCAGAGCAAATATATAATCACTGAAGTATAATGAATGAATATAAGAAAAACAAAGCACTAAGAGTGTGTTGATCAATGTATTCTCAGTTCTTTTGTCTTGTTTTCTTTTCTTTGATTGCTTCATATATATAGATGATTTGTAGTGTCTGTTGGAAGCAATTCAAACATGTCCGTTAGAGTCGCGCAGCAACGGTTGACTATTCTTCAAATTTGAAAACTATCCGTTTGCGGTAGGTAGCGGTAGTTGAACGTTCGGACTTTTATTTGACTTTTCACTTCTTGCATGATCTTTTCATTGTTTCTCTGCAAATGTACTTAGGATACTAATGCAATGAAGAGTTAATCATATAGATAACAATTTAATAAACATTTGATGAAAAGCATAATTTCTGGACTGCCTTACTCGAGTGGCTACTCGAGTGATCAAGTTTGTTACTCAAGAAGTCCCTCGAGTAAACCTATCAAAAATAGGGCAGTGCGTAATTCAACATTTTTCATAAGATATTACTCAGGTAAGACATGGAGTGATATATTATAAACCTTGAAAAATACATGATTACTCGAGTGGCCATGTCTTTACCTTCACAATTTACTTGGGTGCTAACTGTGGTAATCTTGTTACTTGAGTGGTTACTCAAGTGGCCTTCATTTTTCTCAATACCTTACTTGAGTGTTCCCTTGAGTAGATTTCAAATAATTCGGCAGATTACTCGATTACTCCCTTAAGTAATTGCATCAAATTCTTGGCCGAGACTTTGCTTTCTGATTACTCGAGTGGCTACTCGAGTGATGCCTTAAATAACTCCGCAGATTACTCGGGTGGTCCCTCGAGTAAATCATTTTTCTCACCTAGTTACTCGAGTGGCGACTCGAGTAAAGTGTTGCATTTCTTGGCTGAGAGCTACTGGAAGAATTTTGACCTTGTTACTCGAGTAGCTACTTGAGTGATGCCTTTGTAATTCATGTTACTCGAGTGGCTACTCGAGTAATGGTCTATATAACTTTACAGATTGATTTCACCTTTATGAGGAAGACAAAAAGGGGGAGAAGAGCCTGAGTGATTTTGTGTGATAAATGGCTGAGTTGATTGGGATTTGGGTGTATGGGGCTTTTGGGTTTTTGGCATTTTTAAGTTTTTAAGCTTTGAATTCTAAGTTATATATTGAATTCTTCTTTATGCAATTTGCTATGCCATTAAAGTTAAACTTTATTGTGAAATTATATTGCATTGTGGGACTAATGTGTTTCAATTATGTATGCAAGGTAAACAAGTAAATATAAGAAAAAAAACTTTGAAAAAATCTTTAACAAGCTATTTCAAGTTTACATCAAACAAAAGATTTCATATGAAAAGTATTTGAGATGCATTTGTTTGAAAACTCAATTTTAAAGAAAAACTTTGTTCAAAATCACCAAGTTTTGTCATCATCAAAAAGGGGGAGAATGTTAGATCCCATATGTTTTGATGATAACAAAGGTTGGATCAATGATATAGAAAGATTTGATAACAAACAAATGAATTTTGAACAAAGTAGCAAAGCATTACTTGGAGTAAGCACTGGAGTGATGAACCAATTCTATAAAGGCTTACTCGAGTAGCCACTGGAGTAACCAAGGAAAATTTCATCCAGTGAAGCACTGCCAAAATTTGGACAGCATTACTCGAGTAGGCTCTAGAGTAGATATACCATAGGACTCTATGAAAATCACTCATATCACTTGGATTAAAGTTGAGAGGTCCCACTATCTCACCAGGTCTAAGGATAGAAAATATCTGGCTTGAATTAAGATTAGGGCAATTATCATCAGAGGATTTTCTATTCCTAACTAGGTATTGATTCTGGAAGGTGAGATTAGAATTCTTTATCCTCTAACCTCAGAAGTCATCTCTTCTTCCATAGACTTCCTAACGGGATCATTAATCGGTTCGAGGTTACAATAAAAGTGTCTCACTATTTTGGTGCAAAAAGGAAGCTTGACAGGAACCAAGGCATATAGGAATCAAGGTAGGGACTTAGATTGAATTTCAATACCTCTTGAAGCACCTTGTAATCAATGTAGTGCATCTTGCACACATTTCTTCTTGCAAAATGACTCTGGCACTTCTGTGATTCCTTAAGCTTTCTTATGTTAAATCCCTTTGGAGGGAATGTAATTTCTTCATCCCTCTCTTCTGTTTGTTTTGAAGTTTTCCCTTTCTTTGCTTCCTTAGATTGGAAAGCTTCCTCAAGCATGCCTACCATGACTTTGGTAAGCTTCTCACTAACCTTAGGCTTTTTCATAGGCTTAGGAGTAAAGGTAGGTGTGTCAGATGAATCAAAGGAAGGAGGAGATGGCTCTTTTGTAGTTTTCCCTTTTCCAAGGGGTGAACTCTTCTTAGATTGAGCTCTTGTAGCAATGGGTTCCTTGATCACAACCCCTTTCACTTTAGGTTTGGCTTGTGGCTTGGTCTTGGATTTTGGTTTGGGAGAAATTTTCCTTTTCTTGGTACGAGGAGAGGAATGTGAATCAGAGGAGTGATATGGTTCAGAAGACTCAGAAGGAGTGCTAAGATTTAGAGATTTTGTCCTCACCATTGTGATTTTAGAAAAACAAAAATCTCAAAACAATAGAGACGAGTGTAGCGAGTAGGGCAGATGATTCAGTGCAGTCTGAGAGGTTTTTGAAGGTGTAAATCACTGGGTTTTGACGGTTATGGGAAGAGAAAGAGATTTTGAAAAGTTTTTGTGAGAGCACTACGAGAATCACTCAATGAGATTTTTTGAGAAATGACCGAGATCGAGTTGAAATAACCTAGAACCCAACATCACTCAAGTGCCTACTCGAGTGATCATCAGCTCTATTTGGGTAGCTACTCGAGTGATCATACTAAAATTTTCAAATACAATGAATTTGAGAGCGTACCTAGCATGAACAATATTGTAATTATCCATGTATATTCCCTTGATCATTTGATGATTCTTTAGAACAGATTTGAGCTTAAAATCAGCAGATTTAAAATCTGTACCTAGGTTTACTCGAGGCCTTACTCGAGTAACAATAAAGTTCGCTCTAGGCCTCCCTCGGGTAAGTTGTCTCTTCACCTTCTGACTATTCATTTCCAACCGTTGTGCCATTTCATTTGAAATTAATGCTTCAATAGCATATTTCCAAGTTCATTACTCAAGTGGCTACTCAAGTAATGCATCCATTACTTCAAGTTGTCACTCCAGTAATGCTTATTACTTGAAGTTGTCACTCTGGTAATGCTCATTACTTGAAGTTGTCACTCTGGTAATGCTTATTACTTGAAGTTGGCACTTAAGTAATGTTGTCCTCTGTTAACCTTTGCTATTCATACTCCAAAACATATTATTATGATCCTGCAAAACAAATTGCTAGAAACTCTGATGCTTAAGTTAGTAATAATCAAAACATCAATTAATAACATCATCTAACATTTTTTAAACACTAAATAACTTACAATTCATTGGGATTTACCATTCCCAATTCTCGTCTAATATATAAAAATTGATCTTTAGCAAGAGGTTTTGTGAAGATATCAGCTAGTTGAAGATGGGTTGGAATGAATATCACTTTGACATCTTTCTTTTGGACATAATCTATGATGAAGTGATGTATAACATCAATATGCTTGATTTTGGAATATTGAACGGGATTCTTTGCCAAGCTTATCGTGCTAGTATTGTCACAATAAATTGGTATCTCTTTCAAATAAATACCAAGATCCTGGAGTTGTTGCTTTAGCCATGTTACTTGTGCATAGCAGCTTGATACTTCAACATACTCAGCTTCTGTTGATGAAAGAGACACTGTAGTTTGCTTCTTGCTAAACCATGTTACAAGTGAGCCTCTAAGAAATTGGCCTTGTCCACTCGTACTCTTTCTGTCAGTCTTGTATCCTCCATGATCTGACTCTGAGTATGCAACCAGATATTCACTTCTTCCTTTGGGATACCAGAGACCCAATTCTTGCGTGTCAGCAAATATCAGAAGATTCGTTTCACGGTTTCAGCATGTGACTCTTTTGGTGCTGATTGATATCTTACATACATACCCACATTAAATTGAATGTCAGGTCTACTTGTAGTGAGATAGAGTAATGATCCAATCATGCCTCTATATTTTGTGATATTGTAATCTTTTCCCTTGACATCCGCATCAAGCAATGTGGTTGAGCTCATGGGTGTGTCTATTCCATTTGCTTAATCCAATCCATACTTCTTCAATAGCTCTTTCAAATATTTCATTTGAGATATGAAAATTCCATTCTTTCTTTGTTTGATTTGCAAACCGAGAAAGAAATTCAATTCTCCCATCATTGACATCTCAAACTCCCCCTGCATTATCTCAGAAAATTCTTTGCACATAGTTTCGTTAATAGCACCGAAAACTATATCATCAATATATATTTGCACAATTAATATATCATCACGTTTTCATTTTGTAAAGAGTGTTGTATCAACTTTTCCTTGTACAAAACCTTGATCAATAAGAAATTTACCGAACCTCTTGTACCATACTCTAGGAGCTTATTTTAAACCATATAAAGGCTTTTTGAGTTTAAAAACATGGTCAGGTTTGGTTACATCTTTGAAACCTGGAGGTTGCTTTACATAAAATTTTTCCATGATATAGCCATTTAGAAATGCACTTTTTACATCCATTTGATAGAGTTTGAATCCTTTAATGCATGCAAAGGCTAAGAGTACTCGTATAGCTTCCAATTTAGCCACTGGAGCATACGTTTCCTCATAATCAATCCCTTATTCATGATTATAGCCTTTGGCCACCAATCTTACCTTGTTTTTGACAATAATTGTATATTCATCAAGTTTGTTCTTGAATACCCATTTAGTGCCAATGATCAGATGATCTTTAGGTCGGGGTACCAAATCCTAAACTTGATTTCTTTCAAATTGGTTTAGTTCTTCGTGCATTGCTATAACCCAATCATTGTCTGATAGGGCTTCGTCAATGTTAGAAGGTTCAATTTCAGAAATAAATGCAGAAAAAATCACTTCATTGAAAATTCTATTTCTAGTTTTGATTCCTTCATTCATATCTCCTATGACTTGATCTAGGGGATGACTCTTATTGAATTTCTAGGCTTTAGGTTGTCCTTGTAACTGATCTTCTTCCTTGGTTTGATCAACTTCTAGAATAAGAGATTTAGAAATAGATTGACCATTTTCTTGACTTAAAACAACTTCCTGCTTGTCATCAATGGTTTTGTTGGAGGATTCAAATTTATCAAATACAACATGAATTGATTCTTTAACAACACATGTTCATTTATTGAAAATTATGTAAGCTTTACTTCAGTTAGAATATCATAGGAAAATTCCTTCATCTGTTCTAGAATCAAATTTTCCTAAGTTATCTTTACCATTATTATGAATGAAACACTTACAACCGAAGATGTGTAAATGAGCAAGATTCGGCTTCCTTCCTTTGTAGAGCTCGTATAGTGTCTTTCCAAGTTTTGTTCTAATGTAGGCTCTATTTGAAATATAGCATGCTGTGCTCATAGCATCGGCCCAGAAAACTTGAGACACGTTCTTTTCATTTAGTTTTGCCCTAGCCATTTCAGTGAGCACTCTATTCTTACATTCCACGACTCCGTTTTGTTGTGGTATCCTTAGAGCAGAGAAATTGTGATCAATGGCATTAGTATCACAATATTCTTCAAAGGCTTGATTTTCAAATTCTCCACCGTGATCTATCTTGATACCTGTAATGGACATACCTTTCTCATTTTGCACTTTCTTGGCAAAAACAATGAATTTTGTAAAGGTTTCATCCTTTGATGACAGAAAAATAGTCCATGTAAATCTAGAGAAATCATCAACATTGATCAATGAATATAAGTTACCACCAAGGCTTTTAACTCTTGCTGGACCAACTAAATCCATATGTATCAATTGAAGTGGTCGATTTGTTGTAATTTCATTTTTCGATTTGAAAGATGATTTAGTTTGTTTACCCTTTGGACATGCATCACAAATCAAATAGTTTTTAAAACTTACTTTAGGTAATCCAAGAACTAAATTCTTTTTAAGTAGTTTGCCTAGTTGGTGCATGTTGACATGAGCGAGTCTCTTATGCCATAACCAACTTTCATTAGCATTACTCAGAAAACAATTTTCAGAGTTATTTCCATTTATATCAAGTGTATAGTAGTTACCTTCCCTTTTAGCTCTGAGCTTAGCCTTGATATTTTTCTTATGAAGTTGTAAGTCTTTCTTGTTGACAATCAGACATTCCTCTGAATCAAATATTATCCAGTTGTCTTTATCTGCACTTTGACTTACGCTCAGCAAATTATGACACAAGCCTTCAACGTAATATACATCTTTGACTTGTATTCCTTTGTCATTTTTGATTTCACCCATTCTTTCTATATTTCAAGATTGATTTCCTTCAAATTTTACCTTTCCACCTTCCTTAGGTTGTAATGTGGTAAAACTTTCGAAATCACCGGTCATATGTCTAGAGCATCCACTGTCTATGTACCACTTATTGTTTTTGGATGCTTTAAGACATATCTGCAATCAAATACAATAAAGTCTTAGGTACCCACATCTTTTTGGGTCCTTTTGGGTTAGTACAAAATTTTTTTGGAACATATGAACCTTTAGGTACCCATTTGTAGGTTCCTATATTTCCTTTCTTCCTATGAATACATGATGAAGTATAATGACCTTTTCTATTACAATAATTACAATGTGCAAAAGGATTTGATGTATGCACAGAATGCTAAAAATAATTCAAGTATGATTTACCTCCAGCTTTCTTTCTTCCTTTCCTTCTATCTGATTTTGGATCATATCCAATTCCAGATTGATCATTCACAAATCGTTAAGCTTTTAAAATTACATTTAGCATTTCACTTCCTTTAGTGAATTTTTCAAGAGATTTAGTAAGATCAATGTTTTTCTTTTTCACAGAAGTATAGTTTTCACAATCCTTTTTAAAATTTTCTTCAAGTTCTACTTCAAGAGCTTTGTTTTTCTTTTTGAAAACAACTAGTTCTTTAACTATTTGATGAATTCAGAATATAAAGCATTATATTCAGAAAGTAATTCATCATAGGTAGGATCAGAATCAATTACCTCTTCTTCTGTTTCTTCTTGAGCAACTAGATAGATATTGGCTACTTCCTCTTCATCGCTTTCTTCGTTAGAAGAACTATCTCCCCATATGGTAGATACAAAGGCTTTCTTCTTATTGTAGAATTTTCCGTTTCTCTTTTCTTTATTCTTCTGAATCAGTTCCTGACATTCTGATTTGAAATGTCCTGGCTTTCTACATTCATAGCAGATGATTTGTTCTTTAGTGCTTGTTCCTCCTTTCTGAAAGTTTTTGAATCCTTGGCCCTCCTTGTAAAAAATTTTCTGAATCGTTTTATGATTAGGCCCATTTCATCATCGTCAAGCTCTTCATCTTCATCTTGTTCTTCTTCTTTTGCTTTTAGTGCTAGACCTCTTTTCTTCTTGTCATCAATATCATCTAGTTCTCATTTGAACTTTAATTTGCTTTCATATTTAGAAAGGCTTCCGAATAGAGAAGCAACCGATCGCATTGATTCACCTTTTTGCTTCCTCAATTGCAGTGACTTTTGCTTCCCAGTCCTTAGAATGAATATTTAAAATCTTTCGTACTTGGGTATGTTGATCATAGACTTTTCCAAGTGCTGCAAGTTGATTAACAAGGTGAGTATATCTAATTTCAAATTCAGCTATCGACTCACCTGATTTCATTTGAAGTAAATCAAACTCAGTAACTAGAGTATTGATCCGGTTTTCTTTTATTCCCAAAGTTCTTTTGTGAGCTATTTCCAAGGCTTCTTACATTCCTTTAGCTATTGGGAGTGTGCTGATTCTGAAGTACTCATTTTGACTCAAGGCACTTTGAATAATTAGAATTGCTTTGCTATTGAGTGTAATGAGTTTTTTGTCATTCTCATCATATTCTGCTGGTGTCTTGGGAACTCTTTATGAATCTACAATCTTTTCAGGTTTGTAGTTTAGACTTTCAAACACATCCCAGAGACCATATTCACTAGCCATTACAAAGACTCTGGACTTTACTTTCTAGAATGAGAAGTGTTCACCATTGAATCCCGGAGGTCTTATAATAGAAGCCTCGTCGGGAAGAATTCCTTCACCCATGCTTGCCATTGGATCCTTCTTAGGCTGTTAAACCTTAACAAGAAGACCTACGCTCTGATACCAAATATTAGTGCAAGCGTTTCACCCAAGAGGGGGGTGAATTGGGTGATACTAGAAATTTCGTTGTGTATAAGAAAATTGACAGAATATTAAAGCAGCTGAGAGCACAGAGAAATATCACCAAAGTGTACATTGGGAGTTATACTGGTTCGTCCACAACCACTTTGACCTACGTCCAACCCTCAGAGCATCTCTAAGAGTTTCACTATATTCTCCAAGATTCAGTGGGTTCTTGGCACCTCAGTACATAGCAAGTTCCTTCACTTGGACACTTGCTCCCCTTTACACGTTGTAATCAAATCCCCAACTCAAGGTTCCACAACCTTAAGTTATCTCAATAACAAATATTGAGTTTGTAATGAAAAACTCTCTTGCAGAGCAAATATATAATCACTGAAGTATAATGAATGAGTATAAGAAAAACAAAGCACTAAGAGTGTGTTGATCAATGTATTCTCAGTTCTTTTGTCTTGTTTTCTTTTCTTTGATTGCTTCATATATATAGATGATTTGTAGTGTCTGTTGGAAGCAATTCAAACATGTCCTTTAGAGTCGTGCAACAACGGTTGACTATTCTTCAAAATGGAAAACTATCTGTTTGCGGTAGGTAGCGGTAGGTGAACGTTCGGACTTTCATTTGACTTTTCACTTCTTGCATGATCTCTTCATTGGTTCTCTACAAATGTACTTAGGATAATAATGCAATGAAGAGTTAATCATATAGATAACAATTTAATAAACATTCGATGAAAAGCATAATTTCTGGACTGCCTTACTCGAGTGGTTACTCGAGTGATCAAGTTTGTTACTCGAGTAGTCCCTCGAGTAAACCTATCAAAATCATGGCAGTGCGTAATTCAACATTTTTCATAAGATATTACTCGAGTAAGACATGGAGTAATATATTACAAACCTTGAAAAATACTTGATTACTCGAGTGGCCATGTCTTTACCTTCACAAGTTACTCGGGTGCTGACTGTGGTAATCTTGTTACTCGAGTGGTTACTCGAGTGGCCTTTATTTTTCTCAATACCTTACTTGAGTGGTCCCTCGAGTAGATTTCAAATAATTCAACAGATTACTCGATTACTCCCTTGAGTAATTGCATCAAATTCTTGGCCAAGACTTTGCTTTCTGATTACTCGAGTGGCTACTCGAGTGATGCCTCAAATAACTCCGCAGATTACTCGGGTGGTCCCTCGAGTAAATCATTTTTCTCACCTGGTTACTCGAGTGGCTACTCAAGTAAAGTGTTTTATTTCTTGGTCGAGAGCTACTGGAAGATTTTTGACCTTGTTACTCGAGTGGCTACTCGAGTGATGCCTTTGTAATTCATGTTACTCGAGTGGCTACTCGAGTATTGGTCTATATAACTTTACAAATTACTCGAGTACTCCCTCGAGTAATGCTGTCCAAATTTTGGTAATGCTTCACTGGATGAAATTTTCCTTGGTTACTCCAGTGGCTACTCAAGTAATTGATTCTCTTACCCGAGTAGCTACTCGAGTAAGCCTTCATAGAATTGGTTCATCACTCCAGTACTTACTCCAAGTAATACTTTGCTACTTTGTTTAAAATTCATTTGTTTGTTATCCGATCTTTCTATATCATTGATCCAACCTTTGTTATCATCAAAACATATGGGATCTAACAGAAGGAATACTGAAACAACAAGTACTATGCATGCACAAATGTGTACAATAACACCTCTTTTTTTTAACTTTAGGCTAAAATAACCATATCTCATTACCAATCAAAACAAATGCCCTATTTTGTTTATTTCTTCTTTTCCTTTTTTTTTGTTCTACTTTTGTTCTAAATTTTTTATGATATTTTTTCTTTCTTTTATCTTTTTCTTCATGCTTTTTGTAACCCCTTTTCTTAACAACCGTTAATATGGTTCGAAAACGGTCATACAATAAACAAGAAACCAACGGTTAATTCCAAACTCATTAGAAGTCCCGACTTCATGACAGGATTCATACTTGTAGTAAAGTAGGTTTTTAAACAATTTTCAAAACAAGATTAATACAGTCTCACTTCTACTTTTTGAATATATTAGGTATATTCGGTTTTGTTCCATTCATAATATCAGAATGCATAATAAAATTTCCCAGCAAACTCTTGGGTTATACTCAAACTAGTATGGTCTATAGGGCAAAGTTGCCCGTTTAGTTTCCACACTGGGAATTACAAGAACATTTACAAATCTGTGATAGATACACCTATGTCTCATTGATCTTACATATACATCATGTACAATTTATACATTTATCCCAAAAGATGATAACCAACACAAAACTAATCTCCTAGCCTCGAACACTAGCTGCCCTTGTATACTTGCTTCTCCTTTGCTCCACTTAGCCTGGCTGTAGGTTAGTTATTGGAAAGAATGAGATTCATAGGAATCTCAGTAGTAACATTTTCACTCATATGACACATAATTTAACAAAAAATGTAAGGAATTATCACAAAGTAGCATCCACAATAGCAATCACAGCAGCATTCACTTTCATCACATTGCTCTCACTGTTGTATCCACAATAACGACAGCTTTAATAGCTGTATACACATTCATCACACCATGTGGCCTTCACGACAGCATTCGCTGTATTCACAATAACAATAGTTCTCACTACTGTATACACATATGTTACACCAGGTGGACTTTACAACCACTTTCACAGTGATATATGACAACTTTCACAGCTGTACACGACAGCTTTCACAGCCATATATGATAGCTTTCACTGTATTCACACTCATCACCTTCACGACAGCTTTCACTGCATTCACATTCGTTATAATTCAATAATAAGCACAAACATACAAAGCATTATACATGATATAAGAAAAGAGTCACTACCTTATTCTTTCCGTTCGTGCTCGGGCACAGGTTTCTCACGCTCATGGAAAATGTCAACTCTTATCAATCATAATTATGGATGACGAGTTATTTCGTATTCTAATTCTTAAATAACTATAAAACACTTGGGGTTGGTTATCATTGGGTCCCTTAGGTGGCTATGATAAGCTCAAATAAAAGCCCAAAAGGGTTGGGAAGAGCTAGATCACAAACCACCTTTCAAAGTTCAAAATGCTAAAATTGGGTGTTGGCCGTGGTCAAAATTCCCTTGGCTGTGGCAAAAAACAAGTTAGAATCTTTTGGGCTATGGCCAAGAAAATTCCTGTTTATTGGCTAAACTTCCAAAAATCATAACTAAATCTACAAAAATTGAAATGGAGTAATTCTAAGTCCTACTTGAATATTCTTAAGTCCTCTATATAGAAAAAATATGAACCACTATCATTTACAACACCAAAAATACATAATCTAATGAATTCCTATACTATTCTAGAATAGCTTCCAGTTTCAACCTCAAACTTTAGAAATACATAACTTCCAGCACATAAATCAGAATGACACCTATTTTATGTCATTTTAAAGCTTGGCATGTGCACTATTATATTAGGAGGTTTCAAAATTTTTAGACATCATTTACTAATTCAAAACTATCATAGAAATAAGCTGCCCTACACAGAATTTTCACTTGACAGAATTCCAGCTTTTCAATAAATGTTTCCAGAGGTCAGAATTCACTACTGGGGCTACTCCCTAGACAATTTTTCACATAGAATCCAATGGAAACATCAAAACAACCAAATTCACATTCTTTTAACAAGGTCTATTTTGGACAGAAGTTTAAACACAAATCCAAAAATTTCCAAACTTTCCAATCAAGTCCCAAATCGATTCAATTATCCAAACCACAACACAAGACACCATTATCATCAACAAAACACCATGAACTCTAATAAGTAAAATATTTTCATATTTATTTTCCCTTATATGATGATTTTATGGACGATATTTGAGTTTAATATAATAAATTTAGGTGTGATTGATAAATAAATAATGTTTTTGGAATAAATAGTATTTAAAAAAATAAAAAAATGAAAGTACTGTATCAACAGGATCATTGTAGCATATGGTTACACTGTAGCGGACGGAAGTTACACTAGCGGATGGAAGCACTGTAGAACCGCCGAATACTGTAGCTATTGCTGATAGTCACAGTAGCAGCCGCCAGATCACTGTAGCAGTCGAGCGGACACTATAGCAATACTATAGTGAAGGTTTTTTCCCATATAAATAGAGATCAAAGCCAAGCTCAAAGGAAGCGGAGAGGAAGAGAAGCAGAGGTTTCTTTCTCCGACAGGGAGAGGTCCTTCTCTGACCGGGAGAGATCTTTCTCTAACATTTCTGAGTTCTTTGTGTTGGTTTTTAGATTTAATTTCATGCATTGTATGCCTCCATCTTGGAAGGCTTAGGATTGTATTACATTTTGCATGCCTCCATCTTAGAAGGCTTAGGATTGTATTACATTTTGCATGCCGTCTACAAGGAGGGTTTTACCTCCTAAATAGACGGCTAGATTTCTTCATTTTTTATGCATCTCTTGGTTGTATATTTATGTTTGAGAATTTAATATTCAAGTTTATGCAGTATTTCTGAGGTTTTCATTCTAGTTTTATATAATGTCAACTTATTTTTATTTTGATTTTAATTTCATCATGTGTTAAACTTTCATTTTCCTAGGGTGATGACATAGCTTACTAATGACGGATTGAATCTAAACTTATTAAATCTAGTTTGGATTTCTCCTTCATGATTGAGTTTTAATTATTATTCTTAATGCTTTTGATTGACTGGCCATCTTTTGAATGATTTCAATATCTATGTTGAGATCAGAAGGAGATAGATGTGTGTAGACCCTATAATTAAAACCATAACTTGCATATGAAATAGGAATATATTCATATGAGTTGTGTAGTCTTACTGAGTTCCATAAATCTTAATGCATGATTAATTGCTTAAATTCATATAGGAATATATTGGATTAGCAATTGATTATAGAATTTCTTGACCTTGGAAGAGGCTAGTAATTAAATTAGGGAAACTCGACTATTAATCATGTGGAATAAATTGGGCTAGAATAGATAGGTGATTCAATCCAGAATTTGTTAAGTGAAATCTAATCCCTAGGGTTTTTTCTCATATTTGCTTTCATATCATCTGCATTCATATTTAGTTGTCTTTCTTTTATTTTGTACTTTCAATCACCAACTAATCGATAGACTAAATAGAGTTAAAATTGCTCATTTTGGTACTTAGTGATCAATCCTCGTGGGAACGATACTCTACTTCTATAATACTTGATTACGATAGTGTACACTTGTACTATTTAATTGATCATCTGCACATGTATCAAACTCTTTAAAACCCTATATACACAAAAATTAGCGCAAAAATTTGGAAATCAAAGTTCTCAACCAATGGCCACAATATATATATATATATATCAAAAGATTGTTCTTTCTCACCTCTACCACTATCTCTAGCTTGTTCTTTGATTCTCAACCACTAACTTTTCTCAAGTACACAAAAAAACTCCTCTTGAAAATCTAAAACCATACAAATGAAGCTTTCATCAAGAGGAACAAAGTTAAAGAAGTGGTTTTGGGCAATAGGAGTCATCTACAAGGTCAAATCTCAAGAAGAAGAGCTTGATTTACCTTGATTCCATTTTCTCTTTCCTCTTCTATGGCTTGGATGACTTGGAGCTTGGAGAGAGATGGAAAAGTGATGAATAATCATATTTTTCAACCTCCCATATGCTCTTAGCCAACTTAAAAGAGAGAGGGAGGAAGAGTTTGAAATTTTTGACCATTTGACAATTTGACTTCATCAAGTAGTGCCAAGTATCAAGATCCAATGGCTCCATTCAAAAGGGCATGTAACCGTGTAGTTACCCTAACTAATTACATTAGCCACTTCGTCACACCTCTTGCTCTTTTAGTTGGTGGTGAATTTCCTCTTCGATAGCTGACTAATTGGCTGATAAATTTTCTTTCTTCCCGTTTTGCCCTTAACTATGGTAATTTCAGCTAGCTTGCCACTTGGGGAATTTTCTACTTTTATTTCCTCCTTCCATACGCCATTCCCTTCACTTTTAATTCAACTTATGCTTTGTCACCATGATTGAGCTTAAATACAAGGTTTGGGCACTTTTTGCTTCTAATTCAGGTCATAATTTGCACTTTATTCTCCAAAAGTATTTGTCTAACATTAATTACATTCACTTTTGGAGTTATGAGCCCTTATACACATTTTAGGGCATTACACTTTTTCTTCTAATTCTTTTTTTTTGTTTCATATATAATGTATGTAAATGGCATTTCTTTATACCTACAATATTAATGGCAATTCAATTATGTTTGGATGTTAATCTCATGCAAATGGGATGCATACATAGTGCCTATTAATAAATGATAGATATTGGAATGTGAAGGGCTCAAAGGGGGTTCACAATAGATTAGTGTATAGGGTTTGTGATTGGGATAAAGGGTGATGAAATAAATGCCTCTATCATGTTCATTAATCTAAATGCAAATTTGATTTTGAAAAAGAATTTAAACAAGTTCTAGAGATACACTAGAATAGGTGGCAAACACATATTAATTAATAGAAATTAGGCTCAAAATCCTTTCAATAAAGGTTTTCTTTTCAAAAGCACATTCACAAAGATTAATCGAACATTAGCCTAATTAAAATACATTAACTCAACTAATTCAAATGCTACTCTAAGAGCAACAATAAATCAATTCATTACAAATCAACCAAGAATGTAACATCCCAAATTTCAGTCACCAAAATTCCTTTACACCTTTGTGGTATTAAAGGGAATAAAATAGTGAATATTGACACACTTAAATTAGCCAAACAGTTCAATTAGTGGTCACACAAATTTTGGGCCACAATAAGACATAAAATTTAATTTATGTCTTCATAAATGACCATTTTTGTAGCCCAAAATGGGATAATGGAATAGCACAATTTTTGATCCCAAATAATAGGGAATTTTGGCCAACAACGAAGGAAAAGAAGAAGGTCCAATTTAATACAAACATGTAAGGGCAAAATGGTCATTTGGCTATAAAGCAAGAAGCTTTTATTTTTCCCTTTAATTAGGGACATTTTTTCAATCAAAAAGAAAACAAAGGGAGGAAAAATATTTATTTGGCTACAAATTATGCCATGTGGAAAGAATATTAGCCAAGTGAAAAAAATGAAGACTAAGGTCAAATTTCACATGTTGATTTGCAATTAAATATTATTAGTCAAGGAGATGGATAATAATATTTCATGAAGCCCTTTTAGTTATTTCAAGGGCCATATTTTGTATAACATGAGAAAGAAAAGAGAAAGTAAATATGTGAACTTAAATGGTGACCTTTGGAAACCATTAGAGTCAAGTGGAAAAAGATGATGGCTTTAGTCAATTTTCACATGCAAAAATTACAATTAAATAATATATTTTAAGGAGGTGGATGATGATATTTTAAAAGCTCTTATCTTCTTTTCAAGAGGCCATTTTTGGCTAAACACCAAGAATAAGAGAGAGAGAGAGAGCTTGAAGAAAGATTAAGAACAAGAGAGAGAAACAAGAGTTCAAGAAGCAATCAAGGTAGGTTTCAAGTGATTTTCACTTGTTACTTTTAGTAAGAAGAAAATCAAAGGAAAGACCAAGAGGAGGGTTAGAGTTTTGAGTCTAGAGAGAAAAAGCAAAGGTAATCACAAATAACCTTCTTTCATGTTGAATTTAAGGTGTATATTGTTGTGGTTGAGATTTGTTTGGTTGATTTTATAATTTGGGAATGCCTTGTCCTAAGGGGAGGTGCTGCCCAAATTTGGATTAATCAAGTAGAAAATGTAATTAAGTGGTTAAACAAGTGATTTAAAGTGAAAAGAAGGTGTAAGGTTGATTGAAATTATAAAACTTCATTTCCCTTAAAATTCTATATTTTCGGCTAGCTATGGTTGATAGAGTTAGAGTTGGAATTTAGTTAATTTGATGGTTACATTGTTTTTAAAATGGAAAATTATATAGGGAACATGTAAAATATGAAGTGTGAAGGCTTTATGGTGTGAAATGACAATTTTACCCCTAAAATCATAACATTGTGGCTGTCAAGGGTATTTCTATAATTTGGGCATGAATTTAACTAATATAAGGCCAAAAATGGATTCTACATGCGAATTACGTAGGAATATCTTGAGTCATAATTTTTGATAAAGTACAGTTAGACCAGGTATAAAATGGCTTAGATCGGGTCTCTAAGGGCATTTTAGTCAATATGTGATTTTGAGTCAAGATAACCAACAATATGAGTTTAGAATAATACATGAATGAGTAATAACTTATTAATTATAAATTTGGGATTTTAGGATCGAATAGTAGCTCGAGGGGCTTAGAAAGTATTGGATCGATAGACAGGCAAGGAAAAGGCAATCCACGTAGAGTCGGTAAAATGGGCTGGCCTATGGGCTAGGCAGTATGGGCCAGTGCGGGCCGCACTTGTAATGACCCAAAAATGGGATTAAGGGCTAATGACTTCAAAAGTGAATGTAATTAATGATAATTAAACACTTTTGAAGAATAAGATGTGAAATTCGCTTTGAATGTGTTGTAATCAGCGCCTAAACTCTATATCTAATTTCGATGGTGGATTAACATCTAAATTGAGTTAAATAAGAGGGAGGGTGCATGGTTGAGTGATATGAACCCTAAAAATGTGTTGGAGGTAATTTGGTAGAGATTGCCTTAATCAGGGGCAAAACCGGTAAAAAGGAAAGTTACCGACCAGTTGGTTAGTTACCAAAGAGGAAACTCATTGGTAATTGGAGATCAATGGTTAGGATTGATTGATCAAGGGGTGGAATCTTGTGTAATTAAGTTCATGTGTGACATGGAAGAGGAGAACAAGATCTTGCCAAGTGTCAAAGCATGAGTTATGGGATCTAAGTCAAACATTCAACTTATTTTCTTTTCCCTCCCATTCTTTTAGGTCGGCAAAATGGGCTTGTAGAGGCCAAAAATCTGATTTCTCATATCTTTGTCATCATCTTCACTAACTCATCTCATCTCTCTCCTCTAGTCCATTTTTGTTGAAGCTAAGCAAGAAAGAAAAAGAAGAAGCTTGGGTTTTAGGAAAGAAAATGACTTTGAATGCTCAAATATTCTTCAGTAATATTGTTCATGGTGTCAAGAGCTCCATTTATATGGATTCAAATTTTTGATTAGTGGAGTTTGAGAATTTGTGGGAATTTGAAAGTGGGAGAATCAAAGAAATAGCTTTGGGAAGAAGTTTAGGTGAGTATTTGATATCTTTTGGTATAATTGTTGTGGTCATTGGTTTGGTTTTGAGAATTTTGAATTTGTGCCATGATTTTTTGTCTAATTTGAATGCTTGAATTGGTTAGTGTGTTGTGTAGAATGTGGTGTCAAATTGTGTATTTGTGCCATTGGAGTTGGTTTGGAATTTTGGAATGGAAGGAATTGTATTGCGGTGGATTGTGCGTATTTTGTGTTGATGTAAACCCCTGCCTTAATAAGCGTAATAAAGATTCAATAATGCATAGTAAAAAGGGGTTAGAGACCGTTAGATAGTTCAAAACTCATTAACACGCCCACTAAATAGTAGGGACTTTATAAAATTTTCAAAACTTCTTTCCTATTCCGGTCTCAAGTTCAATTATCGAATATAATCACCTGTGCAGTTCATTTACATTCATACATATCAGAGTATATAACCAAAAATTCCCGGCAACTCCCGGGTTCCATTCATTCACTAACAGGGCATTCACTAAAAGGGGTTATAATTCCCATAGAGGAGATTACACAACTATATTCAACTAATATTGACAACCCAAAATAATTTACAAAATCTCTATCCAATATGATTAACCAAGATATCCAAAAGAAAATGTCCCTACAGGGTTCTAACCACTCCGAGTCGCGCGCTTCTCCTTGGAGCCACTCGCCCTGTCTGAAAGGTTAGTTTAAGGAAATAGTGAGATTCAAGAGAATCCCAGTAGTAACAAAACATTTATACCATACATAAGCACACAACATGTAAGAAAATCATCATACAACAGCAGCAACATAAATCACACTCCACCCTCATCCCCTTTCCCCGCCGGGAAGGCACACTGTCCTAACCCGAACCGTTGTTAGCTACTCAGGGACTGTTGGCGTGGCCGTGCATACACATAGCCTTATAGCTCATATAGCTATCCGACTTTCACAAATGGCCCGTCGGCCTTCACAAATAGCCTTTCGTCTTTTTACATAATCATAAAGTCACACCTCATCCTCATCCCCTTTCTCCACCGGGAAGGCACACCGTCCTAACCCGAACTGTTGTTAGCTACTCAGGGACTATCAGAATGACGGTGCTTACAAATATTCACAATGTCGCAGCATACGAATTTATCAAAAATCAATGATAATACACACATACAATGCATCACGTATGGTACGAAAGAAAAGTTACTACCTCGTTCCTTCCTGACGTTTGCTGGCTCAGTGGGCTCACGAGGATGGCAGATATCAAATCCTATAACCAAAATAGGGATAATAGATCAATCTCTTTTTTCTAAGTTTCCAAATCTTGTAATACTTTATGTTGGTTATCATTTAGACTCTTTAGGTGACTATAATAGGCCTAAACATATCCCCAAAGGGTTGGAAGAAACTACCCAAAAGGTACATTTTTCGTATGCAAAACACTAATTTTGGGTTGCCTCACCCGAGTGACAACCACATCACTCGAGTGATGCCCACAGTTTTGCTCGAGTCCCAGTGAGTGCAACACAGAAAGTGTTTACCCGAGAGCAAATCCTCAAAATATCTCTCACACTCACTCGAGCACAAGAGACTGCACTCGAGCAATGACCTTTAGTGCACTCGAGCACCAAGAAGTGCAACACCAAGAGTGTTTGCCCGAGAGCACAGACTACTTCCAGGCAAGACCTCACTGGAGCATACCTACGCGTACTCGAGTAGGATCATACCTCACTCGCAAGATAGGAAGTATGCTAGAAGTTTCTGCTTAACGACTTAAACAAAAATTCCCAGAAATTCATATCTTGCTCGAGTGAGATCCTCCCTTACTCGAGTGGTGCCTATGAGATGCCAAATCGCATCAACTGATATGGTTTCCCAGAATTGACCAATTGACTACCAATGGTCCTAAGACTCATGCCACAACTCATTCTCACTTGTTTTACCACAAGGAACCCATTGGTAAACCCAAAACAACCAAATCCCTACTCAAGCAACATATTCTTATCCCTAAACCACAAGATCACCAAAACCATAATCTATCAAACTTCCTCTTTCAAATCTGAACCAAAACCATTGACTTCTATACACCATTTGACATCCCCTTTACCACATTACATTGCTTAATTCATATCTTCTAAAATTACAAGAAATCAGGGCAAAAATCCAAAATTTACCAAACCAAACTAATGGCCAAAACAACTTTACCATAATACATCAAATGTTTACCTCTTAAGCTTGTTGAAATCAAAACCTTGATTCCACCAACTTTCAAATTTGATCAAGTACCAAACACCACCTTTAGAAATTCTGAAAGCATGGCAAGTAAGCCCTCAACACCATGAACAACTTTAGTAAACATAATATAAGCATTTGAAGGCATTAACTTACATAAAACCAAGCTTTTCACTTTCTTTTTCTTGGTTGTCTTCAGCGAAAATGGAGGTGAGAAAAGAGATGAGAGAGTGAGTGGATATTGATGATATTTTTCCCTCACACACACACACAATCGACTTGACAAGGAAAGAAAGAGGGAAAATCATTTGACTTTTTGACTTCTCATCCAATGGCTCTCATTTGACAACATGGGACCATCTCGTTCTTCCTACCATGATTTCATATGAACTTGTATGCATAGGATTCTACCTCTTGTTCTTTCAATCCTAGCCATTGATCTTAATTACTAAAGAGTTTTCTCTCCTATAATTGACCAATCGGTTGGTGAATTTACCATTTCACCCCTGATTGTTACAATACTCATTAAACCATCACTAAGCACCTTTATATCACATTGCACAACATGTTTGCAACAAGATTTACAATAATTACATCATTAAAATCGTAATTAGCCCTAAATCACAAGTCAGGATATTACAATTCTCCCCCCGAAAATTTAATTTTATCCTCGAAATTGTTACACTACTTGAGCCATAAACTCCTGATATCTTCTATGCATATCTTCTTCCACTTCCCAAGTTGCTTCCCTCTGAGTCATTCCCTTCCAGATCACCTTCACATACGGAATGCTCCGATGTTTGAGCTGTCGCTCTTCTCGGTCGATGTTCTGCTCAGCTCCATTCCATATGTGGAGTTGTCTTGTAGCTCAACTTCCTCATACTCAACTATGTGAGATGGATCCGGTTGGTATTTTATTAGTTGGGAAACGTGGAAAACATCATGGAGTCTGCTCAAACTCGGGGGTAGGGCTACTCGGTAAGCAACAGGCCCAATCCTTTCAAGGATTTCAAAAGGACCAATATATCTTGGGCTCAGCTTCTTTCGCTTGATAGCTCGCCCAACACCGGTAATAGGAGATACCCTTAAAAACACATGGTCGCCAACTTTGAACTCTAGAGGTCTTCTTCTCTTGTCAGCATAGCTTTTCTGTCGAATTTGCGCTACAAGCAACCTCTTACGAATAATCCAAATCTGCACTGAAGTTTGATAAACAAGATCCGGCCCATAAAGCTTCCTTTCTGATAACTCGTTCCAACACAAAGGCGATTGGCACCTCCTTCTGTACAACGCCTCATATGGAGCCATCTGAATACTCGCATGATAGCTATTGTTGTAGGCGAACTCTGCAAGTGGAAGAGAGTGATCCCAACTTCCTTTAAAGTCAAGAACACACACCCGCAACATATCTTGCAACGTCTGAATTGTCCTCTCCGACTGTCCATTCGCTTGAGGATGATAAGCCGTGCTAAATCTTAACTGAGTTCCCAATGCCTCATGTAATGCTCTCTAGAATCTCAAAGTGTATCATGGATCTCGATCGGAAATGATATTCTTCGGTGTGCCATGAAGCTTCACAATCTCACTGATGTAAATCTTTGCTAGCTTGTCCGGAGAGTAACTAGCATTGATTGGTATGAAGTGGGTTGATTTCGTTAGCCGATCCACAATGACCCAGATTGCATAATAATTCCTGATCCTGGGCAATCCCACTACAAGGTCCATGGGCACACTTTCCTATTTCCATTCCGGAATCTTAGGACTCTGAAGTAGATTAGGCAGTCTCTGGTGCTCGATCTTTACCTTTTGGCAAGTGAGACACCTTGCTACATATTTGGTTACATCACTTTTCAAACCCGGCCACCAATACACAGATTTCAGATTATGGTACATTTTGGTCATACCAGGATGAAGAGTATATCGACTCTTGTGCGCCTCATCCAAAATCTTCTGCCTCAACTCCGCCTTAAGTGGAACGCAAACTCTTTTCTGATAGTGAACTAATCCATGAGGCGATAGGTCATAGCCTGGAACTTCTCCCCATTCGATCTGAGTCAGATTGCGTTGTATCCAGTCATCTTGCCTCTGAGCTTCTTCAATTTTAGCTCTTAGATCACTTTCCTCTTGGGAAACAGTGTAGTTAGCACAGATGATCTGGTTTGCCAAATTCAAATCACAAAAATCTTCAATCAATTTCTTCTCTTGTATAATCACAGCTGCAACGAGCACGGTCTTTCGACTAAGAGCATCAGTGACTACATTTGCTTTACCCGGATGATATTTAATTTCTAGGTTGTAGTCTTTAAGCAATTCCATCCAACGACGCTATCTCATATTTAATTCTTTATAATCATACAAATACTTGAGACTCTTATGGTCGCAGTACAGTTCTACCGTCACACCATACAAATAATGCCTCCAAATTTTTAAGGCAAACACAATAGCCGCAAGCTCGGATCATGAGTGGCATAGTTCAATTCATGAGGTCTGAGCTGTCGAGAGGCATAGGCCACCACACGTCCCTGCTGCATAAGGACACACCTTAATCCCTGCCCACTGGCATCAAAATACACAACATAAGTCAAACTGGGATCGGGCAAAATCAACACAGGTGCCGTAGTCAACCTCTCCTTCAGCTCCATAAAACAATTTTCACATTTCTCATCCCACACAAACGGCTGATCCTTTCTCGTGAGCTTGGTCATCGGCAACGCAATACGTGAGAAATTCTGAATGAACCTCTGGTAGTAACCAGCAAGACCCATAAAACTGCGTACTTCCGCCATAGATTCAGACCTTTTCCAATCCAGTACTGCTTCCACTTTACTAGGATCTACAAAGACCCTTTCTTGTGAGATAACATGGCCTAGGAATCTTACTTCTGATAGCCAAAACTCACATTTACTCAATTTGGCATAAAGTTTTTTTTCACGTAATATGTTCAATACAATTTTCAAATGATGCTTATGCTCCTCCATACTCTTGGAGTATACCAAAATATCATCGAAAAACACCACAACGAATTGATCCAGATATTGGCGAAAGATACGGTTCATGTAGCCCATGAAAACCGTAGGTGCATTGGTTAGCCCAAATGGCATCACCAAGAACTCATAATGACCATACCTGGTCCGAAAAGCAGTCTTTGGAATATCTTTTGCTTTCACTCACAGCTGATGATAACCTAACCTTAGATCAATTTTTGAAAACACGCATGAACCAGAGAGTTGATCTAAAAGGTCATCGATTCAAGGAAGTGGGTACTTGTTCTTGATAGTAACTTTATTCAACTCTCTGTAGTCAATATACAATCGAATACTCCTATCTTTCTTCTTAACAAATAACACTGGAGCTCTCCAAGGTGACACACTGGGTCTAATAAACCCTTTCTCAAGCAAATCTTCTATTTGTTTCTTTAACTCTGCTATTTCGTTTAGGGCCATACGATATGGGGCCTTAGATATAGAACCGCTCCAAGTACAATGTCGATTGGGAACTGAACTTCCCTTTCAGGAGGTAATCTACTAAGATCATTCGAAAATACCTCAGGGAATTCATTTACCACGGGTATCTTACTCAATATCTCACCGATTTCCCCTTGCACAGAGAAACACACCATATACCCCTGGCAATCCTTTTCAAGATACTTTTCAGCTTTAGCTGTAGAAAGAAAATTCATACTAGCATCCACAACTTCTGCCTTCTGAGAAGCAGGATATACTATTCTTTTATTCACACAATCTAATAATACATTATTTTCTGTTAACCCATGAAAACCTAGAATGAATTCCAATTGGTAAAGTGGCAGACAGATCAAGTCTATAGTAGATTGATGCCCTTCCTCAGTTACGACACAATTCAAACAAGCTTCTGTAGTCAAGGCCTCAACACCCATCGGAGTTGACACTACCAAATCAAATGGTAATTTATGTACGTGCAATCCCATGCGCTTCACACAATCATAAGCAATGAAAGAGTGACTTGCACCCGAGTCGAACAAAACTTGCAACAGATAACCATCAACAGAAATTTTACCTTGTATCAACTCAGGAGATTTGCGGGCCTTCTCGTAAGTCATAGCGAATACTCGACCCTGCGTTTTTGGCCTCTGATCGGCTCGCGGTCATTGACAATCTTTAGAAAGATGTTCTGGTCGCTTACAGTTAAAATAAATCATTTTTCCCTGACAATTTTTACCATAATGAGATTTGTTGCAGCGAAGACATTTCCACTCAGTCACAAATCTCTGAGGTTCACGGTCTCTGGGCTGATAGGGCTTCTTATCACTGCCCCTGAACGAAGAGGATCCTTGGCCCTTCCGCTTCTGGGAAGCATTACCCTTACTGGGTTCGCTGCGGTGGCCAGTAGCTCTGACAGGATACATCTCTCTTAAGTTATTTTCCATAATTCGATATTGCTCCACAGCCTTGTTAAACTTGGTGAATTGATGAGTGGCTAACCGTTTCCTCAACTCTCGTCTCAAACCATGGATGAGCATATCTGAACTCCATTCTTCATCATCCTTATACTGGAGATAGGAGGAATACCAGGACAAACGGATGAATCGAGACAAATAATCATCAAAGCTCTTCGTGTCCCCTTTCCTGATGTTAAGCAATTCTGTCTCCTTCTCAAGCCACACTGATTTAGGAAAGTACTTCTCATTAAATTCTTGGTAAAACAATTCCTAAGTCAGCGGCACATTTCTACTACATAAAGTGAGAGAGATATTTCTCCACCAACGGTCAACATCTCCCTCGAGCTTTTAGACTGCCAAACATGGCTTCACCTCATCCGGGCACCCAAGGACCTCAAATATCTTCTCGAGACGGTTCAACCAATCTTCTGCCACCTGAGGATCAAACCTCCCTTTAAACACTGGAGGGAGATGTTTATAGAATCTGGTAAACCAGAACTGAAGATCCCTATCCTCTCTTACTGGTACTCCATGTGATTCTTGATTCGGAATAGCAGGGGGTGGGGATTCCAGAGGTTGTGCTGATCCTTCAGCAGTGTCCTCATGTCGGGTTTCTTCTTGAGTTTCCTTTGGAGTGGACTGAACCGGGTTCTCCTTGTTTTTTGCTTTCTCTTTGATCCGGATTAGACCTATCAGCTCTTGTATAGGATCAGGTGGATTATCATTGACAACCTCCACCTCTGGGTCTACACGTTGAACATTAGGGTGTCCTCTAGTTTTCTTCATTCTACAAACAACTTACCCTATTAATATAATAGAGATAGTATGCACATATATCCACAAGTTTCACACACATCCATATCAATAAAACTTATATGTTCATACACAACCATGATTCATAGATAATCTTCTATCCGTAAAACCAACTAAGGGATCTATCCTAACAAACTCTACACTTGCCAGGAACTATAGCTCTGATACCAAAATGTAACCCCCTGCCTTAATAAGCGTAATGAAGATTCGATAACGCATAGTAAAAAGGGGTTACAGATCGTCGGATAGTTCAAAACTTATTAACGCGCCAACTAAATAGTAGGGACTTTATAAAATTTTAAAAACTTCTTTCCTATTCCAGTCTTAATTTCAATTATCGAATATAATCACCTCTGCAGTTATTTACATTCATACATATCAGAGTATATAACCAAAAATTCCCGGCAACTCCCGGGATCCATTCATTCACTAACAGGGCATTCACTAAATAGGGTTATAATTCCCATAGAGGAGATTACACAACTATATTCAACTAATATTTACAACCCAAAATAATTTACAAAATCTCTGTCCAATATGGTTAACCAACATATCCAAAAGAAAATGTCCCTACATGGTTCTAACCACTCCGAGTCACGCTCTTCTCCTTGGAGCCACTCGCCGTGTTTGAAAGGTTAATTTAAGGAAATAGTGAGATTCAAGAGAATCCCAGTAGTAACAAAATATTTATACCATACATAAGCACACAGCATGTAAGCAAATCATCATATAGCAGCAACAGCACAAATCACACTCCACCCTCATCCCTTTTCTTCACCGGGAAGGCACACCGTCCTAACCTGAACCATTGTTAGCTACTCAGGGACTGTTGGGGTGGCCGTGCATACACATAGCCTTATAGCTCATATAGCTATCCAACTTTCACAAAATGGCTTATCGGCCTTCACAAATAGCCTTTCGGCTTTTCACATAATCACAATTCACACCTCATCCTCATCCCCTTTCTCCACCGGGAAGGCACACCGTCCTAACCCGAACTGTTGTTAGCTACTCAGGGACTATCGGAATGACGGTGCTTACACATATTCACAATGTCGCAGCATACAAATGTATCACAAATCAATGATAATACACACATACAATGCATCACGTATGGTACAAAAGAAAAGTTACTACCTCATTCCTTCCTGATGTTTGCTGGCTCAGTGGGATCGTGAGGACGGCAGATATCGAATCCTATAACCAAAATAGGGACAATAAGTCAATCTCTTTTTGCTAAGTTTCCAAATCTCATAATACTTTATGTTGGTTATCATTTAGACTCTTTAGGTGGCTATAATAGGCCTAAACATATCCCCAAAGGGTTGGAAGAAACTACCCAAAAGGTACATTTTTTGAATGCAAAACACTAATTTTGGGCTGCCTTACCCGAGTGACAACCACCTCACTCGAGTGATGCCTACAGTTGTGCTCGAGTCCCAGTGAGTGCAACACAGAAAGTGTTTACCCCAGAGCAAATCCTCAAAATATCTCTCACACTCACTCGAGCACAAGAGACTGCACTCAAGCAATGCCCTTTAGTGCACTCAAGCACCAAGAAGTAAAACACCAAGAGTGTTTGCCTGAGAGCACAGACCACTTCCAGGCAAGATCTCACTCGAGCATGCCCATGCGCACTCGAGCAGGATCATACCTCACTCGCAAGACAGGAAGTATGCTCGCGGTTTCTGCCTAAAGACTTAACCAAAATTCCCAGAAATTCATATCATGCTCGAGTGAGATCCTCCCTCACTCGAGTGATGCCTATTAGATGCCATATTACAGCAACTGATATGGTTTTCCAGAATTGACCAATTGACTACCAATGGTCCTAAGACTCATGCCACAACTCATTCTCACTTGTTTTACCACAAGGAACCTATTGGTAAACCCAAAACAACCAAATCCCTACTCAAGCAACATATTCTTATCCCTAGACCACAAGATCACTAAAACCATAATCTATCAAACTTCCTCTTTCAAATCTGAACCAAAACCATTGACTTCTATACACCATTTGACATCCATTTTACCACATTACATTGCTTAATTCATATCTTCTAGAATCACAAGAAATCAGGGCAAAAATCCAGAATTTACCAAACCAAACTAATGGCCAAAACAACTTTACCAAAATACATCAAATGTTTACCTTTTAAGCTTGCTGAAATCAAAACCTTGATTCCACCAACTTTCAAATTTGATCAAGTACCAAACACCTCCTTTAGAAATTCTGAAAGCATGGCAAGTAAGCCCTCAACACCATGAACAACTTTAGTAAACATAATATAAGCATTTGAAGGCATTAACTTACCTAAAACCAAGCTTTTCACTTTCTCTTTCTTGGTTGTCTTTAGCAAAAATGGTGGTGAGAAGAGAGATGAGACAGTGAGTGGATGATGATGATATTTTTCCCTTACACATACACTCAACCGACTTGACAAGGGAAGTGAGAAGGAAAATCATTTGACGTTTTGACTTCTCATCCAATGGCTCTCATTTGACCACAGGCACCATCTCCTTCTTTGTACCATGATTTCATATGAACTTGTATGCATAGGATTCTACCTCTTGTTCTTTTAATCCTAGCCATTGATCTTAATTACTAAAGAGTTTTCTCTCCCATAACTGACCAATCGGTCTGTGAATTTACCATTTTGCCCCTGATTGTCACAATACTCATTAAACCATCACTAAGCACCTTTATATCACATTGCACATGTTTGCAACAAGATTTACAATAATTACATCATGAAAATCATAATTAGCCCTAAATCACAAGTCAAGATATTACAGTTGACATGTTGAGATTTCTGTGGAACATGTCTACGTGGATGGATTTGATTGTTTTGATGGTTTCAATGGATTCCTTGTGCAAAATTGGTGTGGAAATGGTGTTTGTTAAGAATTTTGGACCGTTGGAAGCAATTTGCACAAAATTGAAATTCTGTCTCTTGGAACTCTGTATAGGGCAGTCAAGTTGTCTGGATGTTTTTAATGGGCAAATGGTGTCTAAAAATTCTAAAACTTTCCAATCTTAAAGTTCACATTCCAAGCTTTAAAATGGACAAATAATTCGTGTCATTTCATTTTGTGTGCTTGGAGTAATGACTGTCCAAAATTTAGGATTAAACCTGGAATCTATTTTGGGGTAGTGGTAAATTTTGTGAAATTCGGTAATTTTGTGGTGATTTCTGGTAATGATCTATATCTTTCCTATAAAAAGGACTTAAATATATTTGTGAATCACCTCATTTCAATTTTTCTAGAATTAGTTATGATTTTTGGAAGTTCAGCCAAGAAACAAGATTTTCTTGGCCGCGGCCTAAATGTTTCTGGCTTGTTTTTGGCCACGGCTAGTTGATTCTTGGGCCGCGGCTAACCCCCAAAAATTAGTATTTTTCACTTTTGAAAGGTGGGTTTTAGTATGATCTTTCCCAACATTTTAGGTATATGTTTGGGGCTTTTAATAGCCACATACAGTATCCAAATAATAACCGACTTTAAATGTGATAAAAGTAAGAATTTGGTGTAGAGAATTAATCCGCTGTTCTTGACTTTAATCTATAGGGTTTAACATTCTCCCTAATCATGAATGACCTGTGCTAGAGCACGTTCGGAAAGAATTATGTAGTGACTCTTCCCTTATGCTATGTGTAAATGTATTGTATGTATGTGTATCATTGTTTTGTGATGATTTCTGATGCTGCTACCTATACAGCTGGTGATAGCTATCGTTATCTAATGCAAGCTGGTGTTATACATCGCAAGCTGCTGTGATTATGTATACAGCCGTGAGTGCTGTCATTTGTGATGAAATCCATGTATAATTGTGTTGCTGTTGATGGTTTCTTACATGCTATGTGTTTATATATTATATGAATGATTTGTTACTACTGTGATTCTTTTGAATTTCATTCTTTCCATTGTTAAACCTACAGAGAGGGAAGGTGGTTCTACAGGGAAGCGGACAACCAAGAGCGGTTAGGACTCCTTGGAGATATTTTATTTTGGTTGTTGGTTATCCATTTTGATTTGGGATGTAAATACTATTTTGGATATAGTTGTGTTATCCCCTATACGGGAAACTGTAAACCCTTAATGAATGAATGAAACCCGAGGGTTGCCGGGATTTCGTTATACACTCTGATATATATAAATGTGATTTAACTGCACAGGGTAATTATATTCAAATTTGAGATGGAGACCAGGATAGGGAAATAATTTTTGAAAAAGTATAAGAAATGAGTTTTAGTTATCCATTGGTCTCCAATCCATTTTAATTATGCATTTTTGAATCATAATTATGGTTATCAAGGCAAGGGGTTACAATACTTCTACGGGTTGGGAAATCCCTAACCCTAACCTGCAAGTGCGGGTTCACGAGCCAGCCCGCAACCCGTACTTTTTTTTAGGTTTTGCATTACACAAGTCTGGACAAAAAAAAAGAACCTCTTAAAGTCCAAATCCAAAAAAGAAACCAACAACTTAGAAAAGAACCTCCCAAAGTCCAAATAAAAAAAACCTATCCCCTTAAGCCAAAACCTCAAATATAATAGCCCAACATGGTATCCATGTAAAAAAAAAGTCTAGCCCACCAAAGTCCAAGCAAGGCATCCATGTAAAAAAAATGCGGGCTAGCCCGCATAAACCAGCAGGTTGAGCGGTGTAGGCCTGTACGGCCCACATTTTTATGTGACGAAAAAACCCCAACCTTAACCTTATTCCAACATGCGAACCCACAGGTTGAGCCCTCGAGTTAGGCCCGTTTTACTGGCTCTAAATCTAGGTAGTAACTCTGTCTCTCATAAACTTTACGGTACTATACATGTTGTATGTTGCTATATTATACGATATGAATAATGAACACACTATCTAGTTGTGGTACGGGAAAAACACAAGTACTGTTCCAATGGGTGAAGCACAAGTACCATTCGGCCAAGTGAGGACCCAACTATGATACACAGTGCCTGGGGCACATTACCTAGTTGTGGTCTAAGACTCAGCTGAGGTATACAAACAAGTAAGGGAATTGGCCCAAAGTAGTGTGCACACTTCGATTTATACTGTTGTTATATTTACACTATGTAGTGCATTGCATATCTATTTATCGCATTTTATATGATTGATAACTTGTTACTACTAAGATTCATATGAATCCCACTCTTTCCATAAATGCATAAAGTTTTTAGTAGCAGGCAATGGCTTAAGGGGCAAAAGTGTAATTACTAGCATCTAGAGGTTCCGGGCCAGTATAGGTAGGATAGTTGGTTATCCAAAGGCCTTTCTATTATTTTAAGTTCTGTAAATATTATGAACACACCCTATAGGGGATACCTGTAATATAATCAAGCACTTTGTATCAATATATCAATATATTTATGCTATTCCTGTGTGGCCACTGAATTGCGCATTAGCATTCCGCACAGTGTCAAAATAAAGAAGAGGTTTGACAACCAAGAACATATGCAATTCCCATAAGTATTTAGACAAATTTCTAAAACAAGAAGTGTCAAAATTCAAAAGTGTGGTTTGAACCTAGAATTTTCTGATTTTTTTTGAAAATGACATATTTTTTGTAATTAGGCACAATAAAGCACATAATACCCAAATCCTAACCCCTCCCCCACACTTAAATCTTGTATTGTCGTCAACGAAAAGCCTAAATGCAAAGGAATGACAAAAGCTTAAAGCCTAAGCGGTGGGAGAATAAAAATAAATCTACCTTTTACTACTGAATTATGTCCTTTCACCACACTTATCTTCCTCATACAACAACTAAGCTCAAAGAATCATAAAAATTAGGAAGAAAACATGTGAGGAAAGAGACAACCTTTGTTAGAATTTTTTCAGGCACTTGCAAGAGAAGTTCTCATCCAATATGAGAAACATGGTGGTCTTTATGGTGTACACTTCTCTTTGCTCTTAGGTGGTGGCAGTTTGGGATCAATCGGAAGGTAGGTACCATAAAGGACCCTTCCAATTATATGCATGCAAAGAAGACAATTCAAAAGTAGTACCCATTCCATAGATATAAACATGTAGAGATCTAGAGTATTGTGCAAACATGTTAAGAACAAAACTCTTAATGTAGGAAGTACACCCAAGAAAATCAAGTAGTCATAGTTTCAAAATCTTTTTGTGTTTGCAATAGAAAAAAATGTGGAATCCAACTTAGTGTTGGAGTGCATTATATCACTTTTGCAATCATAAGAGTTGGGAGGTGAAAGAATGGATGAAGAAAGAGAGTTGATCAAAACATTAATAGTACCCCACTCTCTTGAAAACCCATCCAAACAACAAACCGATCGGTTCAAAATGAAGCCCACACTTACATCTACATATTTTCGCAACCGGTTTTAAAATCCAATAGTATTCCGGCAAGCGAAATAGCACCAAACACCTCCAAATGAAAATCCAAAACCATATAAATGAAGCTTTGGATAAGTAGAAGAAGGTTTATGAAGGGTATTTTGGGAAAAAACATAGATTCGATAGTGTTTCATAGATCAAAGTCAGGAAATTTTACTATTCACTCCCTATGTCTCCTTTACCATTTTTCCATGAATTTTCTTATTTTTCTTTGATTTTTTCGGTTGCTGGCCAAAATATATGGCCAAGAGGGAGTCTTGAAAAGTTATGCCACATGTTAGATTCCTATGGTGCCATTTGTCCAATAATCCAATAGTTTGGTGACATGTGTCACTTGCTTCAATAAAGTGGGTCCCTCTTCCTTTCTTAGTCCTTTAGCCATCAAAATTGTCAAGGAAAGTGAGCATATAATGCTTTTCCAAGACTCCCGGGTTCGGTGTTTAGGAAAGTTAGTCGGGTGGATTTCCTCGACTTGGGTTGAGGTGGCACCCTCCGGTGATGACAATTCAAAAAGTAAAGTGACTTTTTCATTATAAGGGGATAAACGTAATCTTTTGGTTTGTCAACCCATAAAGTAAAAAGCAACTTCATCAATAAGAGGACATGTGTCACTTGGAGATTGCATCAACAAAAAAGTAAAAAAGCACCTTGTTGACCTTCCACCATAAGATGGCGCCTTATGTCCACTTTATTAGGGGGAGGAAAAGTCAGGGGATTTCCCTGGGTCAACCTATGAGGTGTCATCTTTCGTGGTCCCCATATAAAGTAAAATTAATTTATTCAATTATTATTTTATGAATTAATAAACAGAATTTTGTCAAATGCCCATTTTATTGGAAAATGGTGTCATACATACATACTTGGCATCAGTGAATTTTCTTCCAACTAATCATATTTACAAGCAATATCGGGTGCTCATATTTTAGTATGCCCCCCACCCCGATACAACAAATTTTTTCTCTGAAATTTGTTACATGTTCTAAAACATAAATTTTGGGTAGCGCTTCTACAAGTTGTCTTTCACTTCTTAGGTTGCCTCTCCAAGTGATAACCCCTTTTAGACCACCTTCAAAAATGTAATACTTCTATGCCTGAGCCATCTTTCGTATCACTCAATGACTTGTTCTGGCTCAACCTTATATGATAGAGCTCAATATTTATATATATATTTTTATTAATTAATCTTAGGCTTTTGTGGGACTTAATTGAATATTTTGGGCATAATCAAGTATTAAAGTGAGATTTAGTCAAAGGATAATTTGGGAATTATATTAGTTAAATTTTTATATTTTGAATTAATATTTGTCATTCCTATTATTCTTTAATTGTGAACAAAAGATATTACCTTTATGAATATAATTTTGTAGGTGATGATGTGGCATAACTTGAGTGATCAAGGTCAAAGATGTTATTTTGGAGCTTAATGAAGGATAAAAGTGGAACATCACAAGTGCAGAATTTATTTTCACATTTTGTCTAAGAGGAGGTTAAATGAGTATGGGCCTTGTTTGGTAGTTGTAATTTTGAACCTAATGCCAAAATAGATTTTTACCTCTTATCCAAACAAGGCACAACTCACTTTTTAACCTAAAGAGAAAAGGAAGGATGAGAAAAGAATTGAGAGTGGCGGCTGTTATGGAGAAGAGAGGATAGCTGGACCTAATTGAAATGGGAAGAGTGGACCGGAATGTGAAAAGGGATAAGATAGAAAGGAATAATTGAAGAAATAGAAGAGAAGCAAGTAGACCGAATTGAATGGAAAGAAAAGAAGAGGTGAGCCATTTTTGTTGACTGAAGTAAGGAGCTGAACCGAAGTGAGCAATTGAAGAATTAAATGAGAGCAACAAGAAGCAATTGAAGCAGCCGTCATTGTGGACCGAAGGAAGAAGGGTTGGACCGATTGAAGGAATTGAGATGAGATGGACCAAGTGAGTTGGCTGTGTGTGAGAGGTGTGTGGCGGTTGTTGAAGGGATTGACCTAATGAAAAGGAAGAATAAAAGGAAAGGGGGGCTGGACGAGAAAAGGGGGCAGGACCGAAATGAAAAAGGAAGCAGCGGCTGTGTGTGAAAGGGGATGAGACACAAAATAGAAGAGTTGAAGCGTGATGAGCAGCTGGACGAAAGGAAATTTGGACGAGTATTGAAGACCTATTCGTGGCTGTTGCAATTTTCTATGGCTCATATGTTCAACATTCATCAAGCTTTATTTTCTTCCTCCTCTTCCATGAGTAGCTAAAGTGTTGGTGATTTCCTTGAGTTGGGTAATGGTTTGAGCTTTTAAACTTCAATGGAATTCCTTAAGCTCTCTTTCTAGTTCATAATTATGTAGCTTGGTTAAGTATGTAATTGTGATTTATATTGTTCTATACCAAGTGAATAAACTTGGTGGTTGAGCTAGGAGTTGATTAATTAAGCTTTGTATGATTCATATTAGGAGTAGGTTGAATTGTTTATTTCAACTTGGTTAAGTGGATTTAAATGATTAAACTAAATATTTTGAATTGTTGTAATGGTAATTACAATTTAGAATTGGAAGTTAATTATTCATCTCCTTGAGTCAATATTAATTGGTGGTATTCGTTTAATTACTTCGGTTGAATGAATTAAATGATTATTGCAAGTATGGAGCTAGTGGTAGCTTAGTTCCATCCTTTTGACTCATATTATGGAATTCATATCATTAGCAAGCAAGGAAGACTAAAACCTCAACTCAAGGGAATCCCATTTTATCATTATATTAGTTAATTGAATTTATCTTATTGTTAGTGTTAATTTCAATTCCTTTTGCTTCTTTGTTTTGAAAACGAAAAAATACAAAAATATTGCTTTAGCTTAAATTACTTCATTAGTTTAAGAATGCATTTCCTCAAAATGATTTCTCACAACCTTAAAGCTTTTTATCACTTTACTACTTAGGGACTTGGAAATTAATCTCCTCACAAGAACGACCTAGGTTGAGCTACTATGCTACATTTTCAAGCCTAGTTTTATTTTGTGAACTGACATGACATGGGTTCATCAGCTCAACCTTATATGTAAGATTATCTTGCATATCCATATCTTCATACTCTACACCATGTTGGGAGTCTGGTTGATACTTTTTCAGCTGTGAAACATGAAAGACTTCATGCAATCTACTCAAGTTCGGAGGTAGAGCGATCCGGTATGCTATCGGCCCAATTCTTAATAGAATCTCAAATGACTTGATGTATCAGGGCTTAGCTTCTTCCTCTTTATTGCTTTGACAATACCGGTGACAGGTTAAACCCTAAAAAATACTTGATTATTGACCTGGAACTCTAGCAGTTTTCTTCACTTGTCGTCATACCTCTTTTGCCTACACTGGCCTGCAAGCAGTCTTTACTTGATGAGTTTGATCTGTTCAGTCATTTAATCTACTATATCTAGCCTATACAACCTTCTTTCTGATAACTCAATCTAGTAGAGAGGGGACTGAAATTTCCTTCCATAAAGTGCTTCATACGGAGCCATCTGAATGCTCGTATTATAGCTATTATTATAGGCTAATTCAGCAAGTAGAAGGTAGTGATCCCAACTTCCCTTGAAGTCCGTCACACATGATCTCAACATATCTTCCAGCATTTGTATGGTTCTCCCTATTTGTCCATCGGTAGGCCGTACTGAATTTCAATTTAGTGCCCAGAGCTTCATGCAGAGATCTCCAAAATCTTGAAGAAAAGCAAGGATCACTATCAGAAATTATACTCTTTAGCATCCCATGAGCAAAGTCAATATATTTGGAAATTTGCTAATTGTGATGACATAAGCAATGACATGGGCATGAGATTATTAAAGAAACATCATCTTCCTCCTACAGCATTTCGACGCCTTTCTGCAACCAAAATAAAGAAAAAGAGTTGAGAGGGTTTTGGGAGAAAAAGAGAAGAGAACTCGCAAGGTAAGCCGATTTCTCCGACGATCTAGCTCCTAACCCATATAACTCTGATCCTAAGCTACTCCTTTATGTTCTTTAAGGTTTGGAAGCTCCTCTTTTGGTGTTAAAACACATAGGGTTTTCATTCAAGTCAAGGAAAAGCTATTGGGACCTTAAGGTAACTTCCAAACTTTTGTATATTGACTATTCTAGCTGCTGTAGACAATTTAATCGGTGAAATTTCATCGGATTGTCTTTGGTTCTAAAAATGGAAAATGGGTTTATGGGGCTGTTATGCTGCCCAAATTGATACTAAATGGTAGTTGTAACCTAATAGAATAGTCAATAAAGTGGTTAGGAGTAGAAAGGAACGTGTTTACGGTCTAGGCTATAAATGGGTCTTAGAGTTGGATTTTCAATTATCTGATGGTTCCATTGAGTTCAGGAGGGAAAATTAGGTAGGGTTATAGTTGGGCACTTTTTCGAAAAAGGCCGAGAAAGCATAATTACGAAAATGCCCCTAAAACACTGAAATAAGGGCTGCCAAGGCCAATTTCATCTTTTGGCAGTGAATTTGATAATTCCAAGTCCAAAAATGGATTCCTTGGGCTAAAATATGTTAGGATAGCCCAGGTTAGAATTTCAAGAAAAGTACAGCCGGACCGGGTACGATGGGGCCGAGTCCCCGGGGGTATTTTAGTAATTTTTCAAGATAGACTCATATAACCCCCAGAAACACTATGGAAGTGTCTAAATAGTACATTTGACATTGTAGGATCGAATATGGAGCCCTGAGCTGTTTGCAAGAAGATCGAGGCACGCGTTTCGAGGCGGAAAAGGGTTAAGGTTGGGGACTTACCTTATTTGCATGTATTTGATATCTTTGCTTGTGTAGTGATGTATGTGATAGCTTTACTTGATTGTGTAGAGCATACATGAATAAATGAAGCTCTGTTTCTATTTTCGTTGTGCCTATAGTTTTGTTACATGAAACATTGAGCATGCAAAAAAATCATTATGGGGCATACATCTAGATAAAGTTAACATGTCATACACATAGCATCAATTATTCATGCATTATGGTATCTGTTTCCTACTGAGATTCTCTCAAATATCACCCTCCTCTACCAACAATTTAGACAGGAGAAGATAGAAGATATGCTGAGAATAATGCAGAGAATCATATGAGGGGATTGCAATGGTGGAACGAAGATGAGAAGATGTCTCCATTTCACTGGGACGGTTTAGATACCCCAGTAGCATTACAAAAAAAAAGGTATTTCGTAGCGGTGCACTTGTAGCGGTTATATTAAACCGCTACAAATTATAGTATTTGTAGCGGTTTTTTCCTAAACCGCTACAAATTTGTAGCGGCAAGAATATTTGTAGTGGTTTCCTACAAAAAACCGCTACAAATTTGGCGCGAAATTCCCGCCAAAACTTGTAGCGGTTATTTTGTAGCGGTTAATGCACATAAACCATTACAAAATACCAAAGGTCAGAATTTTGTAGCGGTTTTTACTGAAAACCGCTACAGAATTTCAAGAGACTCCAAATTTGTAGCGGTTCTGGGCAATAACCGCTACTGAATTTCAAACGTTGTGAAGATTTGTAGCGGTTATTGTAGAACCGCTACAAATTTAATTATTTGTAGCGGTTAGAGTAGCGGTTATTAAATAACCGCTACTATTATCTGGCCTATTTAAACCCCTCGCCTCCTCCATTTCTCATTTTGCTCATTTTGTTTCCTGAGGTTTCTTTGAGTGGTTTATTCGATATTTGAGCGTTCAGACGAGTCTATAGGAGTTTTTGGTCAGTATTTCGCAGTATTTACACTTGAGGTACGTATATAACACGTATTTTTATTTATATTTGTATTTTTATTATATTTTTGTATAATAATGGACTAATTTTTTTTTTAATTTGTACAGTTGATATGGCTTCAGGACAGGATAAGCGGAAGGCCCCTGTGCTCCCCAGACCGACTTTACGGGGTGGCGGCAGCCGGGCAGGGGGCAGAGGGAGGGGTCAGCGCGCAGGCAGGGCTACCGAGGCATCTCAGCCCATCCCTCCACAGGAACCGCAGACGATCCCACAGGCGACGACCGCAGCTGAGGTGCCTGAGGTGGAGGTGCCAGAGATTAGCGTTGAGGACTTCCTCAACGAGGAGGAGTTCGAGATCCCGATTAGTGGGTTCAGGGAGATGGAGCAGTTCCTCGATGAGGAAGAGGCTCGGGAGCAGAACAACCCACGAAGGTCGTCTTCGCGGTCCACTGGGTTTGAGGTGCAGGTCGAAGGTAAATTATTTAATTATTTAATTTTTTAACCTTTTAACTTTGAATTATAATTTATCTAACGTGCGGTCAACTGTGCAGATGAGCAGGGGAACGTTTCGACGAGGAGGCTGGATGTGGCCGGTCTGAACAGCATGGACCGGTCCCTGCGAGTTGTAGTGCCGTGGAACGAGGGCACTGACCAGCCGATCCACAATGGGGGTCACCTGCTCAACCGCTTCCTGAGCGACCTGGGATCGAATTGGATGCGGTTCCCCCTTCACTTCCCGACGTGGAGGCACATTCCGAAGGGGCCGAAGGACCAGGCTTGGGAGGAGGTGGTTCAGGTAATTAAAACTATTTAATTAATATCTTTTGTAATTAATTCTATCTAATTATTTTTTTTAAATTATGATTTTTAGTATTATTGATATTTAAATGTATTTTTTTCAGCTGCGGTTTGCCGTCCGGGCCAACCGGAAGAGGTACGCCCTCGTGAAGATGGGCGACGCCTGGAGGAACAGGAGGAACCGTTTCTTCCACAGTGTGGATGGGGACGGGACGATGCCTCTGGAGCAGCTGCAGGAGAGCGTCCCGGACGGCGTGCCGCCGAACGACTTGGCGCGTTTCGTCCAGTTCAGGAGGAGCCCTCAGGCGCAGGTAATGTATTTATTATATTTTTGATATATAATTTTCTAATTGTTAAATATTAAATTATAATTTCAATTTAATTTGTATTTAATTTCAAATTTTATAATACATTTAATTATTTGTTTTTCCAGGAGCTTTCTCAGAGGAACACCGCGATCCGGGCGCAGCAGACGATCCACCACACAGCATGATCGAAGACCTTTGCTGTGACCTACAGCGAGCTGGTAACTTTTCAAGTGCTTCACTTACTTTTAGCTGATTATTTCATAATACTAATTGTTTTGTAATTGTTTCAGGAGACGAGGGCACAGCAGGAGAACCGTCAGACGGACTATGCGGAGCTGTACGCCATCACACACAGACACCGTGACGGGACTGCCACCTCTTAGCAGGCAGAGGCGGCGATTGTAAGTTATTTTATTATTATATTTTTTATAAAACCAAGTTAATAATGAAAAATGGTAATTATTAATTGTTTCATAAAATGGCAGGAGCAGATGTAGCTGTCGCAGGCTGAGCTGCGACAGACCCAGCCTGAGGAGTCACAGGGGTCAGTGGACCCGACGGCTCCTCTGAAGGCGGGTTTGGCTCAGCCTAAGCACCCCGGACGAGTGCGGGGGATGGGGATAGGCGCCAAACCCAGCATGATCTACGGCAGGAGCGCCGCCTCTGAGGCTGGCAGCTCTAGAGGGGTCAGACGTCGGAGGGACGAGTCGATTGACCAGCTGCGGTCAGATTTGGAGCAGACGCAGCAGCAAATGGCGCAGCAGCAGCAGCAAATGCAGCAGATGCTGCAGGTGCACGCAGATACGATGTACGCTCAGCAGACGCAGTGGCGTGAGATCGCGAACACCATGCTCGAGGGAGCATAGAGTCGCCTGTTCCCGAACGAGTAGCATCCAGCGGTTCCCCCTGTCCCTCACTACGTCGTCCCGAGTACTGCTCCTCCTCCTACTGCTCCTCCTCCTGCTGATGACGATGGTGCGGTTCAGCCTGCGCAGCGGCCTGATCCAGTGGCATCTGAGGGACCCCCACCTGAGGGAGCACCAGAGGATCAGCCCCCAGCTCCTTAGTTTAGGACTTTTTCTTTTCTTTTAAACATTTGTAAATATTTATGAGATTTTATTTCAGAATTTTCTTATTGTGTTTTATATAATTATATTTATATTATTATATTGCATTGAAATAATTTATAAATGATTTAAATCTAAATTTTTTAAAAAAATAAATTATATATATATTTGTAGCGGTTCTAACCTAAAACCGCTACAAATGTAAATATTTCTAGCGGTTTTAAACTAAAACCGCTACAAATGTATAGATTTGTAGCGGTTATTAGTACATAACCGCTACAAATATATAATAATTTTATAAATTAAATATATATATATAATTTATTTTTTTAAATATATTTTTAAAAAAATAAATTATATATACATTTCTAAATAATTTATAAATGTATATTTGTAGCGGTTTTGAACTCATAACCGCTACAAATTTACTTATATATTTGTAGCGGTTTCCCTTCAAAAACCGCTACAAATATATATGTTTGCAGTGGTTACACACTAATAACCGCTACAAACACTCAAATCATTTGAATTTTGAAATTTGCCGCCTTTGTGCACATTTGTAGCGGTTATCTCATGTATAACCGCTACAAATTAGAAAATTATTTTTATATTTAATGTCCAACGGCTTTAATATTAGTAGCGGTTTAATATATTTAACCGCTACTAATTTTTTGAACATTAGTAGCGGTTATATATATAAAACCGCTACAAATACTCAACAAGTACATTTTGAATTTCCCACCAATTAACGGCTTGAATATTAGTAGCGGTTTTATAAATGTAACCGCTACTAAATTATAAACATTGGAATTCCTGTAGCGGTTGGTGTAGCGGTTTAATAACCGCTACAAAGTTATAAACGTTGGATTTTCAAAATATAAGGTTCTAGGCATTCGTCATTATCTTCTCACTCATTCTTCTTCTCTATACTTTCTTCTCTCTCACTTGTAGCTATGGATAAATCATGGATAAGGTTGCTGCGCAATTCTCCTGAATATTTGTACGGATTAAACAGTTTCTTAGATTTCGCATTCACTCACGCCAGCTGTAACGGCAAGATCGTCTGTCCGTGTCGGAAATGCAAGTTCAAGAAGTGGCATCCACGAAATGTTGTGAAGGAACATTTGCTTGTGAAGCCTTTCCCTGAGGACTATACGTTCTGGGCAGTTCATGGTGAGAAGGCCGGCGTTAGATATGATGAGGCTCTTCCTCGAAGTTCTCAAGTAGGCGTTCAAGTAGATGAAGATGATCCTGTGAATGATGCTGTGCGTGATGCATTTGGATTTCAAGGCGACAACTTCAACGAAGAAGTGCACGGCTCTGAGCCGGCTTTTATGGGGAATGAAGCAGCTCGGGATTTTTTCAGCTTGATGGATGAGGCAGATCGTCCTTTATATCAAGGTTGTCGCAAATATTCTAAATTATCTTTCTTGATCAAATTGTATCATATCAAGTGCTTGTGTGGGATCACGGATAAGGGAATGTCGATGTTGCTCGACTTATTACAAGATGCATTACCCGACGCCGAGATTCCCACAACCTTCTACGAGGCCAAGAAGATCATCAGCAGGTTGGGGTTGAATTATCAAAAGATTGATGCGTGCCCAAATGATTGTATGCTGTATTGGGGAGACGATTCCAGCAGGGAGACGTGCAAGAGATGTCACATATCGAGGTACAAGACAATTCGAAAGGGGAAAAAGCAGAAGAAGAAACCCGCAAAGATTCTCAGGTATTTCCCTTTGAAACCTCGTCTACAAAGATTATTTATGTCGTCTAGAACTGCTGAGCACATGAGGTGGCATGCCGTTGATAAAAACGAAGACGGTAAATTAAGACATCCGCGGGATGCAGCTGTTTGGAAAACGTTTGACAACGACTTTCCAGATTTTGCGACTGACCCCAGAAATGTCCAGCTTGCGTTGGCGACCGACGGTTTCAATCCTTTCAGGAATCTTAGCACAAGTTACAGCATTTGGCCTGTAGTCTTAGTTCCCTACAACTTACCCCCTGGATGTGTATGAAACAAAGCTCTTTCATTATGTCTATGATCATTCCAGGCAAAAAGGCATCGGGCAATGACATCGATGTGTATCTCCAACCGTTTATTGCGGAATTGCTTGACCTGTGAAATGTCGGCTTGGAGACGTACGACGCTCACAGCAAGACTTTGTTCAACATGCGTGCAGCCTTGATGTGGACGATCAGTGACTTTCCTGGCCTTGGCACATTATCTGGTTGGAATGTGCACACTGGGTCGGTGTGTCCGGCTTGCAATTTCGACTCTGACGCACTGTGCCATCCCCACAGCCGAAAGTGGTGCTTTATGGGGCATCGGAGGTTTCTCGATGGAACGCATAAGTTCAGATTGCAACGGAATTGCTTCAATGGGAAACCAGAGAAAAGAGGACCACCTCAGACTTTGTCCGGTACAGATATCTTATAGCAGCTTGAGCATGTTGACGTCGAGTTTGGAAAAAGCGATGATTCACCACAAACTCGCCAAAAGACGCGCAGGACTTCGGCGCCTCAGCAGTGGAAGAAGATAAGTATCTTCTTCACGCTTCCGTATTGGAGATCTAATTTACTTCGCCACAGTCTTGATGTAATGCACATTGAAAAGAATGTTTGCGACAATGTGCTGTATACGCTGCTTAACGAACCCGGCAAGACAAAAGATCACCTTCAAGCCAGGAAAGATTTACGCGACATGGGAGTTCGTGAAGACGCTTGGCCAGATGAGCATGACAGATTTACACCGGCAAAGTTTACCCTCACAAAACCGAACAAGGATGTGTTCCTCGCGACGTTGAAGAAAATAAAAGTTCCTAATGGGTATTCAAGCAACATTTCTCGATGTGTCGACTTGCAGGCTCGAAAGGTTGCTGGCCTGAAGAGTCACGACTCACATGTTCTTATGCAGCAGTTACTCCCTCTGGCTATAAAGAATACACTTCCTCCCGATGTTTCCATCGTTTTGGTGGAACTTTGTTCTTTCTTTCGGAAGTTGTGTTCTAAGGTTTTGATCGTTGAGGAGCTCGATCAGCTGCAGTCGAAAATCATTCTTACGCTTTGTCACTTGGAGATGATCTTTCCTCCGTCCTTTTTTACTATGATGGTTCACCTCACAGTCCACCTCGTTCATGAAACAAAGCTCGCTGGACTAGTACAATATCGTTGGATGTATTCGATTGAGAGGTACTCATTTTAAATATGTGCTTTCATTTATTGTCCGTATTTAATGTTTGCTCGTCGTCCTTTTCATCATTTTATATCAATTTTCTCTTATGTACTTCGTAGGTTCCTTGGGAAATTAAAATCTTACGTGAGGAATAAAGCGTGGCCAGAAGGTTCTATAGCTGAAAGCTATATAGGGGATGAGGTGCTATATTTTTGCTCAAGGTACTTTGATGATCTTGAGACGGCTTTCAACCACCCGCCTCGTGTTGACGATTGTCCTGAACCTGCGCCGACATCAGGAGAATTTATCCCTCGTGTTGGTAAACCAGTTGGAGCAACTGAGAACTTCAAACTAACGGCAACTGAGAAGTTTCAAGCACATAGACATGTCTTGATTAATTGCAGTCAAGTTGAGCCTTTCATACGGTAAGAATTGTACACTCACATGTATGTTATTCGATCTATATTTTTTGTAACATTTCTCACTTTCATTTCACTAACGCCTTTCCATTATTAATTGCAGGGAATTCAGAAGTCATGTCAAGCGTCAGCTTAGGATCCGTACACAGACATCCTCGGAAGTTGATAGGAGGGTCCACAGAGAATTCCTAGGCTGGTTTGCTTGCAGAATACTAAATGACCACAACCCACACTCACCGGATTTCAGAGCTCTCGCAATCGGCCCTCTTGATCATGTAAAACGGTTTACAACATACAATGTCAATGGTTTTAAGTTTTGCATGGTTTCACGGGATCAGGGATTGCAAACACAGAATTCGGGTGTTTATGGCACATTTGGGACAAGGAGTTATGCGAGCAGCAGTGACGCCAACATGCAGTTCGGAGGCGTCCCTTACTATGGCAAGCTTTTTGATGTGGTCGAGCTTAATTATCAAGGCCGTTTCACCGTGACGCTGTTCAAGTGTTTGTGGGCAAATACCACGACTTCTCGGGGACTGACAACTGACGACCTAGGGATCACATCAGTCAATTTCTCACGCCCGATTCATACTGGTATTTCTCAAGATGATGAGCCGTATATTCTAGCTTCAGAGGCACATCAGGTTTATTATGTCGAGGACGAGCGGCATAGGGATTGGCACATGGTCGTTCATTTAAAGCCAAGAGACCTTTACGACATGGGTGAAGGCGATAACATCGCCTACGAGAGTGAGCCATTTCAGCCAGCTGATTTTGAAAACTACTTCCCTGAAGGCGATGACAATTTACCTCTATTGCGGTGAGTTTTTTTAAGTCCACGTCATTTCAATTAAATTTTTTAAATTTAATAATACATCAATAACAATAATTTTTCTACAAAATTTCTGTAGGGATGGCGACGATGAGTGATCAAATTCAATTGTGTTAAAATTTTTCTTTACAAAAAATGCAAAAAATTTGTGTTAAAATAAAATGTAAAAAAAAATTTTAAAAAAAAATTAATATAATATTTGTAGCGGTTATTAAACCGCTACAAAAAAATAAATAACCGCTACTAAATAATAACCGCTACATTAACCGCTACAAATAATTAAACCGCTACAAAAATATAAATAACCGCTACTAATTAGTAACCGCTACATTAACCGCTACAAATAATACGTAAATCCCTATAAATACCCTTATCACAACTCATTTCAAACACTCCCCAATTTCTTTTCACCTTACCCTTCTTTCATTTCCTCTCATTTACAACTTCTTTCGTATGAGTAGAGGAGCTGAATAATACGATCAAATATGGTAACAAGATTTTCAATTTCTTTTAGAATACTTCTTTCCTTTCTATAAAATTTATTCTAAACATCTTTTTTTCTAGATATATCTTAACTCTATCTCATTTTCATCTATTTTTCATATACAATTACATTATATTATAAAACATAATAATTCCTTATTACCTAACTATCGTTAATAATATTATTAATATAATTTTATACTAATCATATTCAATTACATTTTTTCTTTTTAATTTATTAATAAGTTAAACTATGAAATAATAAACTAATTGAAATAGATAAAATTATAACACATTAAACCATTTAATATAATATTGAAAAAAAAGAAAAAAATCAACATATATTTTTAAAAAAAATTTTAAATATTTGTAGCGGTTATTAAACCGCTACTAAATAACGCGCCTTTTTAAAGGTAAATTTAAATTTTTTGGCGGCAAATTTGAATTTCATGAAATTAGTAGCGGTTTTAAGAACCGCTACTAATTTCATGAAATTCAAATTTGGTAGCGGTTTCTTAACCGCTACAAATAAAAAAAGTCATTTTTAATAAATTTTCATTTTTATATATTTGTAGCGGTTAAAAAACCGCTACAAAAAAAATTCTTTTTAAAGCTGTAAATAAAATTTTTTATATTTGTAGCGGTTATATAACCGCTACAAAGATCTCTTGATTTTGTAGCGGTTACTATTAACCGCTACAAAGTTTGTAGCGGTTATTTCTGATTGAGTAGCGGTTTTATAGAACCGCTACAAAACCTCTTGCAACGTACGATTTAGTAGCGGTTTTTCTAACCGCTACTAACCTAGTTTGTAGCGGTTAGAACCGCTACGAATACCTATTTTTAACCGCTACTAAATCACATTTTTTTTGTAGTGTAGCCTTGTGTGGCTACATTAATAGTAATGATCATGTACGAACCCCTATAGGGAATTATGTAATCATGCACATATTATCAGTATAGTTATGCTATTCATGTGTTGCCTACCGAACCATATATTGTTTTCCGTAAGTACTCTGAAAAAGGTTGAAATTGAGATAAGGTCGTGACAACCATTGTCTAAGGGTGGTATGGAGTAGCCACCTTATGCATCACACCATACTTGCTAAGCAAGCTCTATAAACTCCTATTGCAAAAATGAGTTCCTTTATCGCTAATGATATCACTAGGAATGCCAAACCTATAAAGAATATGAGACCAAACAAAGGAAACCACTATAGAAAGAGTCATTAGTATGAGTAGGGATTCCCTCAACTTAATTTGACACATAATCCATAGCCAATAGGATGTACAGATAACTAAATAAACTGGGAAAGGGTTCCTGAAATCAATTCCCTAAACATCAAAGACTTCGCATAATAATAAGGGTTATTGGTGTTGGAAATTGTGTCCTAGGGGTCGATCATTATACTTTAAACATTGTTATTTAATGAACTTCTCTATTTTGTTATCATATTATTTGCATATTCACTATGATAACTATCCTTGGCTAAATCATAATGATTGTCCTAAATGTCTGTGGTCGATCATTTATACGAGAGCAAGGATGAAATAAGACCAATATGACTTTGAAGAGGTATGGAGATACAAATCAAAGTCCTAGTCATTTATAAGAGTACAAGGTACTGGACCAACCTGCTATATGAAAGCTGCATGGATCAAGCTTGTCTCATGTATAACCACGTCACTATGCCCCTTTTACCTGAGATCATCATGGATTCCTACATGAGAGTCACTCAGCTTTGACCTAGTCAAAAGTTACTTTTGACCGGGTGATGATAAAAGCTATGTTCGGGCTTGGTGGTTTTCATGCAGAGGAATATGAATGGTTAAGATGGAATTTTTCACTCACATTAGTAGAGAGATATTACTAGGCCCCTCGATGAGTGAGTTTGAGAAATATATGGCCATACTATGATGGAAAGGAGTTTCCATTTCTATAGTCAGACTACTCGGGGATAGAGAAAGTAATGGTCAGGAATAGGAGGATGACATTTGTAACCCCCTGCCTTAAATAGCGTAATTATAATTCGATATTACGTAATTAAATTGGTTTAGAGACCGTCGAATAGTTCAAAACTCATTTAGAACTCCCTGTGAAGTAGGGACTTTATAAAATTTTCAAAACTTCTTTCCTATTCCGGTCTCAAGTTCAATTATCGAATATAATCACCTGTGCAGTTAATTCACATTCATTCATATCAGAATATCTAATAGCAATCCCGGCAACCCCCAGGTTCCATTCATACACAAAAAGGGTTTACAACCTCCATATAGGGGACTACACAACTACGTTCAACTATTCTTTACAACCAACATAATATACAGACACCCTGTCCAACAAGTTTAACCAATATAACCAAAATAAATGTCCCTACAGGATTCTAACCGCTCCGGGTCGTACGCTTCTCCTTAGAGCCACTCGCCCTGTCTGAAAGGTTAGTTAAAGGAAAGAATGAGATTCAAGAGAATCCCAGTAGTAACAAAACATTTATACCACACATAAGCACACAGCATGTAAGCAAATCATCATACAGCAGCAGCACCACAAATCACACTCCACCCTCATCCCCTTTCTCCGCCGGGAAGGCACACCGCCTAACCCGAACCGTTGTTAGCTACTCAGGGACTATTGGCGTGGCAGTACATACATATAGCCTTATAGCCCATACAGCTATTCGGCTTTCACAAATGGCCCGTCGGCCTCCACAAATAGCCTTTCGGCTCACATAATCACATATATCACACCTCATCCTCATCCCCTTTCTCCGCCGGGAAGGCACACCGTCCTAACCCGAACCGTTGTTAGCTACTCAGGGACTATTGGAATGACAGTGCTAACACAAATCCACAGATGTCGCAGCATACGAATTCATTACAAATCAACGATATAACACACATACAATGCATCATATATGGTACAAAAGAAAAGTCACTACCTCGTTCCTTTCTGACGTTCGCTGGCGTAGTTGGCTCACGAGGGCGGCAAATATCGAATCCTACAATTCCAAATGCACTATTTAGACACTTCCATAGTGTTACTTGGGGTTATATGAGTCTATAATGAAAATTTACAAAAATACCCCCGGGGACCCGGCCCGGGCCCGCCGTACCCGGTCCGGTTGCACTTTTCCCGAAATTCTAATATGGGCTTTCCTAACATATTTCAGCCCAAGGAATCCATTTCCGGACTCGGAATTATCAAATTCAATGTAAAATTATGAAATTGCCCTTGGCAGCCCTACTTTTAGGGTTTTAGGGATGTTTCCGTAATTATGCTTTCTCGGCCTTTTTTGAAAAAGTGCCCAACTGTAACCCCACCTAATTTTCGCCCCTGAACTCAATGGAACCATCAAATCATTGAAAATCCAACTCTAAGACCCATTTCTAGGGCTGGCCGAAATTTATGAGTTCTCCAGGGAAAATCGGGGTTTTACGATTTCGGCTCCGTAAACGCGTTCCTTTCTACTCCTAACCACTTTATTAACCATTACATTAGGTTACAACTAACATTAAGACCCAATTTGGGCAGCATAACCCCTAGGCCACATCATTTCCAAACTTTAAAACCAATGGCAATCCGGCGAAATTTCACCGATTAAATTGCCCACAGCAGCCAGAATAAGCAATATACGAAAGTTTGGAAGTTACCTCAAGCTCCCACTAGCTTTTCCCAAATTTGGCTGAACCCTAGCCTCTTTAAAACACCAAGTTTTGAGCTTCACAACCTTAAAGAATAAAGAGAAGTGGCTTAGAGTCGGAGTTATACGCGTTAGGAGCTAGATCGTCGGAGAAATCGGCTTACCTTGCGAGATTTCTTCCTCTTTTTCTCTCTTTTCTCCAAGCTCTCTCCACGTTTCTTTTTCTTGCTTCAGCTGCTGTGTGCGACAGAAATGAGCTGAGGAAGATGATAACATATGTAATTCCATGCTGACATCATCTTTTAATGAGATGATGTCATAATTCCCATTTTCGGATTTTCTGGCAGATTTTCTGCCCAAACTTTGAAAAATCATAACTAATTCTAGAAAAATTGAAATGAGGTGATTCCAAAGCCAAATGAAAGGTATTTAAGTCCTCTTTATAGGAAAAATATGGACCATTACTAAAAATCACCACAAAATTCCAGAATTACATAAAACTCATCACTGCCCCAAAACAGAGTTCAGTTTCCATCCCAAACTTTGGACAGTTATATCTCCTAGTTCACAAAACAAAATGGAACAAATTATATGTCCATTTTGAAGCTTGAGATGTGAACTATAAGACTGGAAAATTTCAGAATTTTTAGATACCATTGGTCATTAAAAACGTTCACACAAACGGACTGCTCAGAATAAAATTTCACTGGACAGAATTTCAGAATTTGCATCTTTGCTTCCATTGGTTCCATTTTCATACCAAACATCATTCCCACATAAATTTTCACAAGGAATCCATTGGAATCATTAAAATATCCAAATTCCCATCACACATTCTTCAAAAGTGTTTATTCAACAATAATTACATCCACTTTTGAAGTCATTAGCCCTTAATCACTTTTTGGGATATTACAACATTCTCCATACCTTATCCTTGACTGAAATATCATGTGACAAAAGGGACATGATATAGTTGTATAACAAGTTGTATCGGTTTACCAATCCTTATATGAATTGGGTAGTTGTAATGTCTTGTTAGAGGCCGCTTACGACTTATGGGTTAGTATAGTCATTGGCCCACTACCAACTTCATATGGGCTTACAGGGTCGCACATAAAAATAGTCTAACACAAGCTATAATGTTCAGACTCATTGAAAATAAGATATGTCTAGATTTAATAAATGCAATAGTTGATCTAGGGTGGACGAATATATTTATATACGAAAAGAAATTTAATAACATTATATATACATATATGTATTTTTTAAAGACATATATATATATATATTATATGATAATATTATTATATTGTTAGTTTTAAATTTAGTTTTAGTTGATAAATTAAATTTAATAACTAACATGATAAGGATAAAATATCTCAGATTTAATTTATAAAAATAAATTAAATATATTTCCATTGGCTCTTTATCTATATTAAATAAATAGATTAAATTAAAACTGTTGAACAAATTTGATTAAACTATATTTATTTAATTTGCTTATCCAAAGACACTTAAGTATTAATTCATATGATATAGATTTCAAAAATAATTAAGATTAATTTTAAAAAATCAATATCCATCATAAAATAGAAAGCCCTGATTAGTTATATAAAAAAAAGTGTGAGCTAGGGTTTTCTAAGGGTGATTAAATAAAGCGAGATAGAGAGCCGTGAGAAAAGAAAACTCTAGAGAGGGATGTTGGTGGCGCTAGCACGCTATTCGTGTTGGATTCCTTTCCATGTGGATACCGGTAGAGGCAGCTGATCTGAGTTGTTAGCTCTTTGAGATCAAAAAGAAAGACTGAACTCATAAGAAAGATACGTTTTCTACTACTTGATTTAAACACCGCTGACAAATCCATAGTTAGGATTGGAAAAAGTTTTTAATTTTACTTTTCCATTGTGCCTACCAATCCCAATAATGGCATCAGAGCCAAGTCAGTTGTGTATATAAGTTGAGTTTGAGTGCTTATTGTATGCTTATATATGTGATATATTGCTTTGGATTTGAATGATAGTGATTAATCGAGAGGATAGGAGACCAAGGAAAACGTGGCCTAGCTTTGGTACTCGTGTTATGGGCTTGTTAGATTCAAAATCTCATGGGCTGCATGTGGAATGGAAACATATGGGGATCTCTTACATGATATGTTAAGGATGAATATATTAAGAAGATTCATAATAGTTCTTGGAGATATGTGATGCCTCTACTACTAGTGTCAAAAAGATTGAAGATCAAGCAAAATATGAGGAAGCTAGTATTATAGAAGAAGTTATTTTTAAATTAAAAATTAGATAAGAGTTAGAGAAAATAAAGTTGAGAGAATATAGAGGAAATTAAAGAACTTTTAAATTTTCTCCTCTAATCATATGGCTAGTTACTAATATGGGGACAAAGCTCAGAGATACCCTTCCCTTGGAATTAGGATCACCTGAACTATCCTCTAAACTACTCCACATCTTCTTCTTTTCCTTCCTCTTTTATTAGAGGAGGACTAAGGAGCATAGGTTTGGTATAGGACTGCCGTGGCTAACTATTCATAGTGCGACATAGTCATAACATTTATTGCTTTTCATATAATATGAATTGTTATTTGTTGTGGTTTTAATTTCTAAAATTGTTTGGGTATGGTAAACAATATGGTTCTAGTTTTATAAGGTTGTAAATTTTTTAAATATGGCTTGCGTGCCTTGCCTTTCTCTACATAGTTTGGATGTACTTTCTCTACATACTTGCAAGCATCATCAAAAACAAAACCCACATCTTTTCACAATAAATGTGACAATGGCAATGCTATCTTACTAAAATCCCAAATAAATCTTCTATAAAATCTAGCATGCCCAAGAAAAGAGCATACATCTTTCGCACAAGTAGGATATGCAAAAGATGAAATAATACCAATCTTAGCTTTTTCAACCTCAATACCATCATGTGAAACAATATTGCCTAAAACAATTCTTTTCTTAACCATAAAATGACCTTTTTCAAAATTCAGCAAAAGATTATATTGAATGCATCTTTCCAAAACCTTGTCCAAACTAGTTAAGCATGGATTAAAAGAATCACCATAAAAAGTGAAATAATCAATATAAACTTCCATGCAATGATCAAGAAAGTCAAGGGATATGAAAACCATGCAACGCAAAAAAGTGCTTGGTGTATTACATAAACCGAATTTCTATATGTAAAGCACTACTATAGATGGAAGATATTACTACCCCAATAGACGTTCCTTTTTAAAAAAAGGAGGTTAAAACATAGAGGCGGTGGCATTTCTGTGAATAAAGTAGTGAAATCACAACATTAGGCTTCTTAAATTTAAATTGGGACACCTAAAGTAGAGTTTAGATGTCCCAAATTTTATTTGGGATGCCTAAAAATGTCCATTGGTGCCAAAAAAAGGAAATTAGAAAAATTTGATTTACTTTTGGCGTTCCAAATCCCATTTGGGATGCCTAAAGTAAGACTTTAGGAGTCCCAAAAAAATTTGGACACCAAAGTCTTACTTTAGGTGTCCCAAAATTTTTTGGGACTCCTAAAGGAATGTCAGAAATTCTGACATGCGTGAGACTTTTCTTCCCTTTTCTTCATTCCCATGTCAGAAACCCATCCCTCATTTTCCATCTTTCTCATCCCCTATGACTTCTCTTCCCTTTTTTCTTTCATTCCCATGACTTCATCTTCTCTACACCATAGGTAAGCTTTTTCATTATTCCCTTTTCTTTATTACACTTCGTCTTCCTCAATCTTCTTCCTCTCTTCCTTTTCTTCATTCCCTTTTCCTCCACCTCCTTCCCCCTCTCCCCTTCTTTCATCAAGTTTGTTTTTTTAAAATATAAATTTACATGAAGAATTAAGTTATACTTGCAATGTGAAATTATTATAATGCTTTCAATTTATTTACATGATTCTAGTTATTGTAGTGTTTTTCCCTTGATTGTTTTTTTTCCAGAATCATAAACTAGTTGTTAGTAGTTATACAATACTAATAATGTTTTTGTTTTATACGTTGGGAGCTTGGAAATCGAGGGAAATACATATGTATATTTATTTTGATGAAATGAATAACATTAGTTTGTAGTTGTGTAGTGACAAACATTTTGACACTTTCTGGTTGTTGTTATACATCTATAATATTAGGTTGTATGAGTTGTTGTTATTGTACATATATATAGTAAAAAGATTGCAGTGCCAGATGTCCTTACCATTTTGTAAGGGACATTTTGTGGTTTATGAATCCATCTTCAATTCTGTTTCTGCAATTTTAATTTGCCGGCTAATGAAGAATATAAATAATCATTTTAAAAAAAATCAAACCTTTTAACATCCCAAATTAAGAATTGGGACAGGGGGACTTTAGACTTCCCAAATTGAGATTTGGGATGTCTAAAGTCTCACTTTAGACATCCCATTTTTTTATGACGTCTTTTCTTAAAACATACTACGCCCCTTACATAGATGTCCCCCAGTTTTTGGACGTTAAAAGTGCCAAAATAGGGACAGTAAATCCCCTTTTTATAGTAGTGAAGGTTTCAAATGGACATCTGAATGTGGTCTTAGTTTGGTATTTAGGCGCAATAGAAATCTAGAAATATCCAGAAAAACCATATAAAAAGCAGTAATGTAATCTACCAACCAGTCTTTCTATCATTTGATCTATAAAGGGAAGGGGGTAGTGATCCTTTCTTGTCATAGAATTCAATTTTCTATAGTCAATACATACTCCCCAACTATTTTGGACTCTAGTTAAAACTAGCTCATCTTTATCATTATGAACAATAGTAATACTAGTTTTCTTAGGCACTACGTGTACTGGACTTTCCTGTTAGATTCCAAGTTTTGATGATAACAAAAGATCATTATGTGTTGTGGTAAGAAATTCATACTTTACAATGGTTAATAATATTACCAAATGTATTTCACAAAGTTTAGAAGTATTTGTGTCATTTTTACTGATGCACTTGAGTGATGGAGCTAGCACTCGAGCATAGATTTATTTTACACTCGAGCACCTGTAAGTGTTGGACAGAAAGTGTTTGACAGAGAGCAATGACAGAGTCAAATATCACATTTTCACTTGAGAATAGGAGCTCTACTCGAGTGATAGTCTCAAGTGCATTCAAGTCCAAGCGAGTGAGGAACAGCAAGTGTTTGCCTGAGAGTCACCAAGTATATGAAGGAGAAAGTATGCTCGCGTGGAGGAATCTACACCTGAGTGATACCTCAGCACCCGCGAGTGAGAAATCTAACTCTCTCCATTCTAATACAAGTGCTGAAGACAAAAAGTATCTTATATAAGAATATTCGGTTCACTCAAGTGATAGTAAGAATGCTCAAGTGAGGGCCCATATCACCTACTAGTACAAAATCACACTCTTGATAAAGTAGGATGCGAGTGTTGTCTAGAGACGTGGCTCATAGTGTAAAATGAAGGTGAACTTGAGTGAGGAGACCTGTGCTCGAGTGAGGACCCACATCACTTGCAAGTGTGAAAATGCACTCTCTCAAAATCACGTGGAAGTGCAAGTTTAAAACTGAAGCAAGAAGAGAAAATATGGTATTGCACTTGAGTGAGCCCTTTCAGCACTCGAGTGATACTTTGCCATAATTCAAAACGCACTAGTCTTATAGCGTTCAATCCGAATATGGTTTAATGTTGTTTATCCATTCTATTTCTACTTATTTTTATTATATAACATCATTTAACATATATTACAAGTGTGATATAGGAGTTTGAACGGTTGAATTAGAAAAGCATAGAGGAAGTCAAACAACGGCAGACAACATCATTACGATCAACCAAGCACGTACCTACCACGTTTAAAGATTTCAAACGTACGCATGCCGTTCCACAGTAAAATGCTCCGCTCCACAACGATTAGTATTCAATGGGCAAAATCAACTAGCTATAAATATAAAGCTTCAGAGACCATCGATAATAACCAAGAACAAGAATTCACATAAGAAAATTCACGAGTCTCTGTTATTCATATTTTCTCTATATTCATATCATTCTTCAGTGTTTATCATATTTGATCTGTAAGAGAGTCTGTATACACTTCAAATTCTATTTTCATTTGATCTCAAGGTATTGGGACCTTGATGGGTAGATATCCTTATGAGAAAAACAGTTGAGAGAATTCCTAGTAGAACTTTTTGCTCATAAGACTTACAAGATACAAGCAGTAGAGAACGTTACTGCTTGTAAGACTTGCAGTGGTGTAAGTCGGAGAGAACGTTGCTGCTCATAAGACTTATATAAGTAAGCAAGAGAGAAAGGTCATAGGTTTGTTTTTCTGCACGTAAGACTTGTCGAAAGGGGGAGAGAAATTTCTGAGTATTAGAATATTTCTGCTCGTAGTACATTCAAGGATGATTGTTGTTTTGCGGCGTTCTGAGAACCCATTAAATCTTGGAAGCATAGAGAAAATATCAGTAGGTCTTGATATCTGAGGATTGGATGTAGGCCTGGTTTTTGGGCCGAACCAGTATAGTTCTCTGTGTACTAATCTTCTCAACTCTACTCTTTCAACAACTATTGTCATATCACCACATCAACTGAAAAATTTATCACATCACCCAATTCGCCCCTCTCTTGGGTGAAGCTTGCCTCTTTCATTACCCACTAGCTATTAGAAATAGGGTGGATTATACCTGCAGAAAGAAGTTTAGAGACCTTTTTCTTTACCATATCAAGGGTCAATGGATTTGAGTAATCTCTATGGTTGTCATGTCAAACCCCTTAATATTTCCATATTTGATAGAGTGATAAGGACATAGTTCCACAGGTATATAGAAAATAACACAAATATACTGATAATTAATACTTGTTACAATATAGGAAATCCCTATAGGGTTTCAAAAATATTTACAAACAGTCCAAAACTATCAAAATAAACTAACTGTAATCTAACTGTGATCTTTATTTGCACCGGAACCCTCAAACATTGATATTTACCATTTTACCTTTAGAGCCACTAGCTTTTGCTGGAACATTTTTAAATATTGAAAAAGGGTGAGATTCAAATGAATCTCAGTAGTAACATACAATCAATCATATAAAATGCGACAAATAAATATGCCAAGCACCTGGTGATACAACAAGATAATAATACTAGAAAACTCATACTCAGAATATGCACATATTCAGGCCAACTACCGTTAGAACCCTTACTTGTCCATACCTCAACTAGGCTCATGACCACAGACTGGGCAATGTACCCTCTTGACACTGTGTCTCTTAACTAGATTGCCTTTGGGCCATTGGGGTACTTGTGCTTTTCCTTCCCCAGTTAGAGAGTGCATTATACATATCACAGAAGATAGCATACACAATGCATATATAAGTTCACATAGTGTATGAAAAATTTACTACCTTAAATCCCTTTTTGACTCACAAATTGTTCTAAACCTTGTACCGGCTTAGGCAAACTATCCGGTCTTAAAATTCCAAGTTTACAAGAATTGAGTTATTACTCATTCATGCATTCTTCTAAATTCACTTTGTTGGTTATCTTAGCTTAAAACTACAAAATGACCAAAATACCCCTAGGCACCTAGTTCAAGTTCCTTTATATCTGGTGCAACTATACTTTTCCAAAAATTATGACATGGGTTAATCCTATACAATTTCACATCTAGAATCCATTTTTGAGCATAGAATTGCCAAATTCACTACCTAAAGATGATTTTGCCCTTGGCAGTCCCTAACTTAGAGTTTTTAGGATAATTTTGTCATTTCACATTTAATGCTTTTCACACTTCATACTTAACATGTACCTTACACAATTTTTCATTCAAAACACAATGGAAGGGTCAAATTAATTAAATTCCAGCCCTAACTCCTTGCTCCAAGTCTGGCCAAAACTTTTCCAAGAAAAGGGAAAATTTTGTTTTCATGATTCAACTTGATCTAACACTTCCTTTCCGCTTGTAATCACATAATTAACCTCTTAAACACTCATTAATCATGACTTGGGAAAATTTGGACAGTATAACCCCTTCGGTTTCATCATCCCACTTTTACAAAATCAACCAAATTAAACAACCAAGCCAATCAATAACCACAACAACATCATAATCAACAAGAGACAACAAGTATTCATGCTCACCTTGTTTCCCTTGATTTTCTCTCTCTAAAACTGTGGCTCACTCTCCTTTTCCTCTTGAGTTTTTGCTTGCTGCACATGTATTTCAAGATGGAATATAGATTAGAGAGGATTTTCCTTGAATTAGTTAGCAAGATCACATGAAATTTCATCAACTCACCTGGATCTTGAACTGGATCTCCTAAGCTCTCTTGTTCTTGCTCTCCTACATCCAACTCTCTCTCTCTCTCTCTTCTAATGCCAACCAAAAGTGAGCTCTTGAATTACCTTAATCAATTACCTTCTTCCATTTCCTTACAATTAATTGCAAGATGACCATTTATTACAAACTCAACCTTTTGACTTTTCAAACTTTCACTTTTTTGCTTGATTTAATTACTTCAACTAGCCAATTGTATTTCCATCATGATTTCCCTTTGCTTCTTGCCCAAAAGTGATGAAATGAAGGCCTTTGAAATACCCAAGTATGCTTCATCAAATATGACTTGCAAGTTATACTTAAATTCCATTTATGACAAGCTTTGCTTTTCACTTTTCAACTTAATTATGCTTGGCCATAATTCATTCCTTTTTTATTTAATTTGAGCCAAGCATTTTATTTTCCCTTTACCTCTTAGTTAATGGATGCCCTACACATAAGAAAAGGGGGAAAATATGGGCTGTGGATTTAATTTTGTCAAATGACTATTTTGCCCATACATTTTTGCCATTGACTTATTAATTTCTCACCTTGCCTAAAAGCTGGCAGAATTTTCATCAATCTTTGAAAATTGATATCTTTATTTATAGATGTCTAATTGCAGTGGTTCTAAAGGGTATATAACCCTTATTAAGTCCATTTTGAAGAAAAAATATTTCCTTTAGCCAAATGGACACACAACATTCCAGAATTACCATTTATTAGACATTGCCACATTAACTTGCCAATTTTACTTAGCTAACTTCAAAAATACGTAACTCTCAGTATATAGGTCCAAAAGACGTATATGTCTTATCAAATTAAAGCTTGATATGTCTACTTTTTCTTATGAAAACTTTCACATTCATTGGACATAATTTGATTATCCAAAAACACATGACAATTATCCCTACACATAGGAAAGCATACTGGCAGCAAATCCTAATTCTTACAATTTGTGTTCCAAACTTAGTAATGTTATGTTGAACCACTAACTGCAATGTTTTTATCATTTTATATGCAACATAATTTACCATTTTATTCCATTAAATGTCTCCATACATATAAGGAATATTGGTGAATAAAATTGGGAAGTTACATGTTGTACAACTTTAGCACCATTTTATAGCAGGATCCAGTGCATGCATATATCTGGGCTAATTCTAGGGATATCAACAAGAGTCCATCCAATAGCTTTCATCCATCACCTCAACACCTTTAGGAGGTGGGTTTCCTTATTATTAGCTATATTACTAGCTACAGTCACAGGCAGTGTCTCACCTTTCCCTAAATAGACATACTTTAATGAGTCAAGAAGCGGCTTTAACTCTAAGGATGGAGCTTGATCAATTGAAGGTATGAGCGGCTTCAAATCAACATCAATCAAACTAGAAACCTACACAACATATTCATAGATAGAAGAGCAAACTTTCCCACCTTAGGGAGTATTAGTAGAAACTGCAAGAGTAGAAGAATCAACAAACATATCACAATCAACAACATTAGTGCCATCAGTAGCACTCATGTAAGAGATAGGATTAGAATAAGAAATCTCCCTATACAAAACATGATCAATGCTAATCAATAACATAGAATCAGGTAGTGAAGATAAATCAACTTTATCCATGCATCAATCACACTAAGTAACTGGAGAAAGTTCATCTAAAACAATAGAAGTAGTACATATATGATCACCAGAATCACTAATGCCATAAATAGGCATGAAGCATCATATCTAGAATGTCTCATTATCTCAATAACATAAGTGAAAGTATCAATATCAGCAACATCAAGATCGACACATGTATCACAATGACCAATTTTAGCATATGAATAAGAGATAGTATCATCTAAACTGGCACTAAGCATGCTATCTCTAGGATCTATAATAGAATCATCCATAATAACATCAATGGCATTAACGTTTATCTTAGCACAAATATCAGGGGGTTGTCTCATAGATTCAAATATGTCAAATCTAATAGTTTTACCAGCAAATTCCAGAGTAAGGCTACCAGCATACACATCTATCACAGCTTTAGCTATTTTAAGAAGGGCCTACCTAAAATCAAAGATGAATGTTCCTTCTATCTAAACCTACCATTATCCATATCAAGAACATAAAAGCCTGCAGGGAATATGAAATCTTTTACATTAACCAAGATGTCCTCCAAGACGGCTTCTGGAACTTTGCAATGTCTATCAGCAAGCGATGCAACAAGATTCGTGGACTTAAGCTCTATCCTCTTAAGTTGATCAAAGACTGATTTTGGCATAACGTTGATAGCTGCCCCCAAATCTACTAAGGCATTTAATAATTCAATGTCATCAATATGTAAGGTATGAGAAAACTCAATTAATAATTTAATAAAAAATCTAAAGGTTTGCAAACAAAAATTCTGGTAATTGTCTTAATACAAATCAATCCAATTCAAAAGAAGTATGTATACAATCTAAAATTAGATTATTCTTAAGTAATACAACTCAAAATTATTTAAAACTAAACAATCTCAAGTCTTGAATTAAAATAATAATTGAAAAGTCACTCGATTTAGGTCTTCATGTGCAAATCATGGCTTCAACTTCCTCCATGCTCCTCCTAGTTGCCTCCCTAAAGAGCTTAAGCCTCTATGAATTTCTCCTCTTCAAACTCCTTCACACAATTCACACGCATATTTGATGAATGATGAGATTGGTGTACTAGATGATGGTGAATTAATGATGGGTGGTGGCACTTATTGGTGAGTTAGTATGTCGAACACCCATAGTACGTGTGTGCAAGGAAAACAATATATACGTGGCGGTGAATTGAGGAAAAAGGAGAGAGAAATTGTTGAGATGAATGGTGCCGAACAGCCTCGTTTCAATGTGAGTGTCACAATAGAGATAAATTGTAGAGTTCCCTCATGTAGTGGTGGTAGGTTGGTTAATTAATGCAGAGAAAGAGAGGACTTTTGGTGTTAAATTTGAGCCCGTTAAAATTTAAGTGGCTCAATAAAATTCATCCATTAAATTCTGTTTTAGCTTTTAAGAAAAAATTCTATACCATATGATCTTCTAATATGTTTTTTCTTACCCTGCAGGAATTAAATAAAATCGTAATCTATCATATTGTTGGAAATATTATTCAATCACAATATAGGCAATCAAAATATTAACAATTTAAGCCCAATAAAATAATAATTAATTCAGATTTATATTTTTTATTAAAATTGGATAACAATTCAAATATTGTCTAATAAATCTAAATTAGCCTAAAATAGTCCCCAATATAAATGAATAAGGTGGGATAAAATATATAAAATTATTGATTTATCAGTTGCCATTAAATTTGGCATAAAAGTCTGTGAAAAATGGTGAAAAGGTTGTCTAAGTCGTCAGAAAAAGGAAATTAAATTTATTGGTCTGGCGGCTGTGAAACGGATGCAAGGCGAGTTGAGAATCGCGTCCTAGGGATCCGAAAGTGTTGAGAAATATGACCATTTTGTGGGAGCTAGACTTTTGTTTTGGGCTTGCACTTTCACCCATTTTGTTCTCCCTCTCATTTTATTTTAATATTTCTATTTTCTGAGCTTTTTAACTGGACTTACCTTCTCGGCCGACAGTTTTGGGCTTATAATTTTCATTATTAAATTTTTGCTCCTTTTTTTTCTTGTCAGTCTATGCCACTGTTTTTTGACCTTTACTTTTTGTTTCTTTGTTTTGTTTTTCCAGAACCTGGGCTTTCTATATTTTCCCATTCATGTTGAATTTAAAAAAAATTATATCTTGCTCAGTGACATTTTGGGCTTTGCTTTCTGGGCTAGTGTTTTGTTTTAGTTGGTTTATTTTTAGACATTGTTGTTGGGCCTTTTTTTCCTTGTTTAAGCCATTTGTTTTATTCTTCTAGAAATTATTAGAGCTAAATAAATGTTTTTTAGCTATTATTACAATTTATTTATTTAGCATTCCATCTGTTTATATAATATCTTGGATGTACCATTTTTAATTGCTCACATTTAGCTATTTTGGCATGGTGAAAATTCGGCATGTTCATTTATGTGAGTTATTGAAATTGTCTAAATATTTATAATGTTGATTTTGAGCAATTATGATTGTTTTTGTGGAATTAATTTTGAGTTGAGATATGCTAAAAATATTTTAAGTAATTCTTTAAGAACATAAAATAGTGAGAGAATTTTAGTTATTTATTCACACTTTTTTATTAAATTAATTTTTTAAATTTTCATTAAGTTTTGTGCATATTTAGAAGTTAAATGAATATAGTTGATATTCGTGATTAACATGCATCTTGAGGTGTAGCCACAGCACCCTCCATATTGCATGCATAAATAATCGCTTATGAATTTTAAAATATCAACTCTACTAAATGAGTAATTAATCTAATCAAACTGTGTATCTTTAGTATAGTCTCTAGCCTTTTCCAATTTGGTACTGCTTCCACTTTGCTAGGATCTACTGATACTCCTTGCTGTGAGACTATATGGCCCAAAAATCTCACTTCTGAAAGCCAAAACTTGCATTTACTCAACTTGGCATAGAGTTACTTTTCCTTCAACGTGTTCAATACTGTTCTCAGATGTTGCTCATTCTTTGTTCTGCTCAGTGAGTATACCAAAATATAATAAAAAAAGACTACACAAATTGGTCCAGCTACGGATGAAAAATTTGATTCACATTGTCCATGAACAAAGCAGGTGCATTTGTCATCACAAATGGCATTACAAGAAATTCGTAATGACTATATCTGGTCATCAAAGTAGTTTTTGGAACATTTTCTGCTCTTACCCTGAGCTGGTGATACCCTGACCTAAGGCAATCTTTGAAAATACACAGGAACTAGATAACTGATTGAGTAAATCATTTATTCTAGGAAGTGGGTATTTGTTCTTGACGATTACCTTATTTAGCTCCCTATAATCAATAGAGAGTCATAGGCTTCCATGTTTCTTTTTGACAAAGAGCACTGGAGCTTCATATGGTGAAACATTGGGTCGAATAAATTCTTTCTCTAAAAGCTTCTCTATCTGCTTTTTTAATTCTGCCATTTCACTTGGAGCCATTCTGTATGGGGCTTTAGATATTGGTCCTACTCTAGGCTTAAGGTAAATGGTAAACTCCAAGTCCTTGTCCGAAGGAAATCTGCTGATATCTTTTGGAAACACATGAAAATTCATTTGCTACAGGGTTACTCCCCAATGCTATTCCAGCTTCTAATTGCATGGAGAAGAACCTATATACCCTTGACAACCTTTATGCAGACATCTCTCAGCCTTAGCTATTGAAAGAAAATTAACGTTGATTTCTGTACTGGTCTGTGGTTGCAGATTAGGATATATAATCCTTTTATCTTTGCAGTTGAGCAACACACTCTTGTACATCAACCAATCAATATCGAGGATTACTTCTAAGCCTTACAATGGTGATAGATTAGATCCACTGTTGACTCGTGCCCCACAGTATTAATCACACAACTTAAACAGACATCAGTCGTGACAACTCTAACTTCAACCAGGTAATATGGGAGTTTGTGTACACTCAGGCCTAACTGTCTCACATAATCATATGCAATCAATGAATGACTAGCGCTCGAATCATACATGACTTGTACTGAGTTTCCCTTAAGGGAAGCCGTACCTTAATTAGTTCAAGAGACTTTCTAGCTTCTTCCTATGTTATAGCATAGATGCTACTTGGAACTCTAGGCAACATCTCCTCTGGCTAGTGCTTCTATGGACAATCTATGGCAAAATTCCCTAGTTTATGGCATACATAACAAGTTGACTATCTAGCTAGATCCTACCTTAATGGAGCTCCATTATAGGCTCTGCCAGGGTGGTATGGCTTGTGACGATGCCAGTAGGTTCTACTTCCTGATGAGCTCTGGCCTCCATGTTCTTCAGCCTAATTTGGCCTTTTATTGTCCCCTCTTGATGGTCCACCCTCATACTTATATTTCTAGGATGAACACTTACTACCAGATACATCTCTACTATGGGTGCTTTTATTAGAATACAAGTTTAACAAGTTATTCTTAGTGATTCGGCACATTTCAACTGCCTTGTTGAACTTGAAAGTGCTTAGAAACCAATTTCTCTCTCATCTCTGGTTTTAGCCCTTATATCATCATGTATGGGCTCTACTCCTTGTCATCCCGATATTTAAGATATACAGAATATCGAGACAACCGGATGGAGCAAGCTAGGTACTTGTCAAAGCTTTCTCTGTCATTCTCCTGTATGTTAATGAACTCTTTCTCCTTTTCTAGCTTGACTGAATGGGGAAAATATTTTTCGTTGAATTTTTCTTAGAATAATTCCCTCGTTATCAAAATATTCCTTCCATAAAAAATCATCTCTGTATTTTTCCACTATCTGTCAGCATCGCCTTCCAGTTTATAAATTGCCAACAGGACCTTAATATCATCGGGGCAAGCCAGGATTTTGAAAATTTTCTCTAGCCGTGATAGCCAATCTTTGACTTGCTAGGATCAAACTTCCCTCTGAAGATAGGAGGTTGTTGTGTACTAAATCTTCCTACCCAAATCTGTAGAATAATATCCTTAGGATCAGGTAAATGATCTTCTGGTTGAGGTCCCTCTAGTGGATTAAGTTCACCATCTCCCCTCACCAGATCTTTTAAGCCATCTTGTCTTTGCTACACTTCTTGCAAATCCTCCCTAATCTTTTTCATTGTGGGCTGTTGCTGTGTCAGCATACCCAGAAGCTATTGTTGTATTAGATTAGGCCTGGGTTCAGGCTCTGCATTATTATGTCCCCTTAATGGTATACCACATATTTGTACCATCTTTGTACTTCACTAAACAAAAATAGAGAAGAAATAAATTCATATGAACACAAGGGAATTTTTGCATTCTCAAAAATCCGAGTACACAAGTATGTCATATATATCAAACATCAGATATTTACAGTAGTCAAGGAAAGCTCTCAACATTATAACCTATGACTACTATACATTTTGACTTTGACCTCTTTTACACATTATGACATAACTACACATTTAGCTTCCTAGGTGATCACCCATCCTGTGATTTTCCTAGGTCGAGCACGCTTACCTTTGTATACCTGTGCTAGTACATAGATATTGGCTCTATTTTCTTCTATATATTGGTAACCTATGGCTGCCTTCACCTTAAAAGTCATGTCGACTACCTTCGGTCACCAAAATACTAGGTATAGACCCTCTACCTACTATCGTACATGTACTTTTCCACGTACGATGTCATGTGATCAATAAACTCGACAAAATAGGTGTTCGGGCCTCGCTCAACAATCTTGTTCTTCTTCAAGGCCCAAAATGCTGTGTCTAGGAACAAGTACATGGTAGTGTAAATCCAAATCTCATCTGGGTAGTCTAGTCTCCATGGAACTTGCTCCCAATAGAGTGTTTCCATATCCTTTAAATATGAGATGTGCTAGCCTATAGGTGTATCATAGTCTTGAAAAGCCTGCAAATATTTGCACCGGGCATATTCCTACAACCTCTGGTATGCCTGTAGTCATATCTCATAGGTACTGGTATGGCTATAGGGATAGTGGAAATACAGAAATCAGACAATGATCCATCAGAGAGTGGCTTCTTGGAATCTCCTACCGATTATCTGGGTACTGGTTCGGGTCTCAGCTGTGGCCAGTATACCTGTTTGACTCAGACCCACTGCCTGGGTATCCTCATCTCTACAGAATATTGCCCCTCAAGAATCCTCTGACCTGGGAAACCTTGGTTCACCAATGATGTTGACCTATCTTGTTGTTATCGCCTTTCTTGCTGTCTGTGTTCCCCACGCATATTTCCTTTCACCATGTAAGCAAACCATATCAGTATACTATTATGAGAATGCCATAACTGCTTTTAACTCTGATACAAAAAATGTCAAACCACTTAACATTTTGATGTTGGCAGAGTAAATAAAGTATAGTTCAATGGGCAAACAGGAATAACATAAACATATTAATATTAGTATTTGTATTACAATACAGGGCATTCCCATAAGGTTTGAAAAATATTTATGACATCCTCAAAAATTAACCAATATTAGGATAACCAATGTAAGCTCTTGAACTTCATTGGGACCCTCAATCGCCAGTGTTGACCTTTTTGCCCTTCAAGCCGCCACCTTTTGTTGGAATATTTTTAAATTTGAAAAAGGATGAGATTTAAATGAATCTCAGTAGTAACATACAATTAGTCATATAAAATGTGATAGATAAATATGCTATACGCCATATAATGCAACATAATAATAACACAAACAATACGACATGTGCACATGAGTCAGGGCTACTCCCTTACTAATCTGTAAACCATGGTTAGGTTCTTGCTCACAACCAGGTAAATGTGCCTCCTCATACAATGCCCTACTTTGCAATACAATGTTCATATTATAAAAGATGGTATACAGAAGCATATAAACATTCACATAGTTTATAAAAGATAGAGTTACTACCTTAAACCCCTTTTGACACTTAACTGGTCCTTAATTTTGATTTGGCTTGGGCATGATTGTCCAGTGCTAAAATTCTAAATTTACAAAAGATGAGTTATTATTCGTTCATGTATTATTCTAAACACATATTATTGGTTATCTTAGCTTAAAATTACAAAATAACTAAAATACCCCTAGGGAACTAGTCCAAGTCCCTTTATATCCAATCCAACAGTACTTTTCCAAAAATATTGACCCAAGCTACTCCTACACAATTTCGATTGTAGAATCCATTTTTTACCTCATATTGGGTGAAATCAATCCCAAATGATGAAAATGCCCCTACATTCTCTAACTTAAGGTTTTAAGGGTATTTTTGACATTTCACATTCTAATGCTTTGCTCACTTCACATTTAACATACACCACCACTTATTATCGATGTTAGTTAGAGTAGCAATTGCGTTGTTTGGTGGAGACACAACAATAGAAAAAAATATACTGATATTATTGAAACAATATTGCTTGATTATATCATAGGAATTCCCCTCAGGGGTTCATACATAATAATTACAAATGTTAAAACAATAAAAGATCTTTAGATAACTAACATCTCCGCTTAGTGCTCATCTGGAACCTTCTATTGTCAGTAATTGCGATTCTGCCCTCTGAGCTATATCTGCTGCTGAAAATTTTATACATTTATGGAAAGGGAGAGATTCAGAGAATCACAGTAGTAATATACAATCAGACATATATGATATGAAAATAAATATATGCACCAGGTTATGTGAAATGATAGAATGCTTTGTGCACACTATCCAAGGCCAAATGACTATTTGCAACTCTGGCTTAACTCTGCACCTCTATTAGGTCCTAGACCTCAACTAAGCTAATATGCGTGTCCAAGACACCATGCTTATGTTATAGAAGATGGCAGACACAAACATTAATCACATAGTGCATGAAAGAAAGAGTTACTACCTGGAATTGCCTTTTCCTGCTCTACTATTTGCTCAATACCTTTGATCTGGCTTGGACTATTACTAATTCCTATAAATTAAAGTTAAGCAGTAACTAGTTATTACTTGAGTTATTACTGCCTTTAATCACAGTTTCAATGATTTTTGCATAGTACAGTTTCACTGTTTCCTAGAAAACTAGTAGATTTTCAGTCAAATTTAAAAAATCATAATTAATTCTAGGGAAATCCAATTTGACTGATTCAAAAGCCTATGTAAATCTTCTTAAATTTATTGTCATGGAAAAATATCCAAGCCTGGTTACTGTTATCACAGTTTTCCCAGAAATTTGCTAAACTTCCCTTGTTCCAGATTGCATTCTAGAAACATGGCACAAATTTGAAAAATCATATCTCTTAATCTACTTATCAAAAAATCATGTTCTACCCCACCAATTAAATATCTACATATCTAATTTAATCCTACAAAATTTCATAATATTTAGAATTGCTTTGGCTAAAGAAATTCATTGCACAATCAGACTGCCTCCAGTGAAACAAATAAAACAGCACCTCCCTTTAACTTCAAAAAATTCTAGATTTGCATACCAACATCCAAAAATCATGAACATATGTATTTTTACAAAATTTTCCCTTCTAAATGCAATGAAATCATCAAAATTACAAATTTCAACTCCTCCCTTATGTTTTGCATCTGGCCGAAACATAGGTTCTTAGGAGAGAAGTTGTGTTTTCTTGATTTCTCTTGGTTAACCACTTCCATTCACTTATAATCACAATATTAACTACTTAAATACTAAACAAACATGATTCAAGTAAATTTTAGCAGCCTAACATCTTAGGGTTTCTTCATCCAAAGTTCACAAAACCAAGCCAAATTCCACAACAATAACCAAAACAACATAGGTTCCTAGGAGAGAAGTTGTGTTTTCTTGATTTCTCTTGGTTAACCACTTCCATTTCACTTATAATCACAATATTAAATACTTAAATACTAAACAAACATGATTCATGGAAATTTTAGCAGCCTAACATCTTAGGGTTTCTTCATCCAAATTTCACAAAACCAAGCTAAATTCCACAACAATAACCACAACAACATCATATAACATAAGAGGATCAAAGTTTTGGAGATTACCTCTTGATTGCTCAATTTCTCTCTCTTAAAAGCCACTGCCCTCTCTCTCTCCTCTCTTGATTTAGATTGCTAACCTGATGTTCATGGCAAATTACCATTTTGCCCTGACATTTTTTTGATTTCTGCTCAAAGCTGGCAGAATTTTCATCAAACTTGGAAAATTCATATCTTTATTTTTAAATGTCTAATTGGTATGGTTCTAAATGTTAGGTGACCCTTATTAAGTGTATTTTGAAGGAAAAGTATAGCCTTTAACCAACTAAATACTCAATAATTCCGGAATACTATTTGTTGAATGCTGTCACAGAAACTTGCAAGTTTTACTTGACTAACTTGAAAAATAAATAACTCTTTGTGTACAGCTCTAAATGACCTATATGATTATCAACTTAAAAAGCTTGATAAGTCTACTTCTATTCTGAAAATTTTCATAGCCATTGGGCACCATTTTCCTATTTAAAAATGTTAAACAACTAGATTACCACATAGGAAAAATACAATGGCAGCAAGGTTTACATTCCTAGGACTCCTACTAAACCAGGGCTTAGCAATCCACTTGATTCAGGCTTATTCTCAAGCCTCTAATCCCAAAATTTAGGATATTATAGTTCTCCCCCCATTCAATACATTTCATCCTCAAAATTTGAATGTTTACAACTCAGGGATTCTTCTAGACATTCAGTCTATCCATTTGTGTTCAAGCTCATAAATTAGGCATCATAAATTATTTGTCTGTCAGAGTTCAAGATTAACTATCTATAAATTTCTACTAACCGTATTATGTATACTATTCAATATAACACAAGATGTTTTTCAGGCCTTACTGCTTTGCGATAGTGCCTTATGTAAACATGCTTATCGGGTCTTATTTCCTTTATCACTATTCGGCATAATTGTGATTGCATAGTAATCTGCTGGCCTGAGGCATACTAGTCCCATAGGTCTTATGATCTCAGGATGCACTATCTGCTAGTTACTCTAGGCCTTGTTGCCTTATTGAGACGTTGCTCGGTGTATTTAGCCTTACGACTTATATCATTCTTTTCTCACAACATTATTATTCCAGTTCTATTTCCCTGTACAAACATGTACATTAGGGTTTATTGCCAATATGTCTGCTTTTACACATAACAATTTGTATCTATGCCTGCCTATTCGGTATCCAGGATTAAATGACTATTTGACCCTTACTTGCTGTATTATGTGTACTATTCACTATGTGCATTGTCCACTAGGTGCACTGCTCACTGAGTGGGTAATTAATTCTATGATTTTACAATGTTAAGAGTGATTCACCGGCATCATTACATCCTACCACACTAGGGCCCATCCCAATCTCTATTTACAAGCATCACCACGAACCACTTTTGTTGTGTGACTATTGACCGCAACGGTCGTATCACCATTCACCATACCGAGTGTATTACTATTGGCCACATCGCCTTAGCATACATGCTTTACTCCCAACCTCTTAACTACAAGCAACCTTTATAGCACAACCCGCCTAACCGTTCAAGGTAAGAATCTCCCGACTGATTAGTCGCATCTTTAACATGCTATGATAGGTTGCCTTGCTACTCAGGGAAAATCACAATATGCCATATAGGCTATGTCACTGTAGGCCACACAGGTCTAATCATGGCTTGGGATGATCAGCACTGGTGCGCATATCAACCTCTCCTATTGCCCTCAAAGATTACACATAAATTTACTATGCTTTCGCTGCCCACTCTGATGTTTATATTCTTATATGAGCTTTAATAATGTCAGGATGATTTAATAGGAGTCTTACAGGAACATCCTATAACTAGGGGTGTTCGGGATCTGGAAATCCCATTCCCGATCTTGATCCTGAGAACGGTTTGGGAATGATTTTCATTCCTGATCTCGGATTTCCTGTTTTTTTTTTTAAAACCCTATATTAAATTTTTTGTTGTGTTTCCTTTAGTCTAGTACAAATATATAATTTATCTAATATCATATTGTACCAAATTAGTCTAATACAAATATATCATTAGTCTAAGACATGCTTAAAGTTGTCAATTCAGCTACAAAAAGCGTAAAGACAAGAACAAAAAATTAGAATTATTTAATAAATAATAAATGAAATTAACTAAAAAAATAAAAGAATAGATATTACCTTGAGGATATTAGGGATTTTCACATTTTATTTTACATTTAGTCTTGGTTTCTAAAATATTTTTAAAAAATGTACATAATATATAAATATGTTCGGGATCGAGAAAAAGTCAGGGTCAGAAAGTCCCATTCCCGACCCTGAAAAAAAATTTTTGATCCTGAATTTTTCCTATCCTGAAATTTTCGGCTTGAGATTGAGACGAGAAGACTGGGATGGGAAAAAGTTGCACACCCTTTCCTATAACACCTGACTGCACCCAACATCTGTGTTCCTCTATGCCAGTTCCTAGCTGGGTTTTTAAATCCCATTCTAAGAAAACTCACAATTCAACAAGATAAGCTCTGAAAGCCAAAGCTTATATGTGATTTCCCAGCACTACTCATAGGTGCTTCTCATGATCTTTCTACTTATACCTTTCAACAGACTATCTATTATCTACCAATTGACTCCTAGTATAATCTTAAGTTAGTGGAATAGTAGGCAGATCAATTTTATGTCTCATTTTATTAAAGAGCTATCACCTCAATCAATCATTTAAGGGACTATTTTATGATTATAATCTTTCCCTATGCTAGACTTAGCAGTTAGCAATCTTTCAAAATCCCTTTTTGTAAGGATTCGTATATATAAGAATCTTACTCCTCTATTCCATGGATCATCACTAGCCTGAACACTCTGATCAGGCACCTCAAGGATATCTTGGGTACTTTAACTAGACCCAAATCCCCTAGATCATTAGGAGTATTATGTCTCTATCCCCCTCCTCAGGTCACTATCAGACACAATTCTGAATACATCTGCCATCCTAAGGACACACTGGTCCATCAGGTCTTAGGGCCTCTAGACATACAAGTCTATTACAACATATTAGTCATGTAACATCTTTTTATCCCAGGGTATCTAACCCAACTTTTAGGTTCATCATGAAATCTAGAACCTCAATATTGCACAGATTGGGAATTATTTTACTCAATTGTACCCAATAGGCATGCGAAAATCATGATTAATAATGTATATTCTAACCTTCACGGTTTATGGGTATTATCCTCAAAACATTACTGAAGGTTCAAATCTATCCACAAGGTTTAAACTTCTATCATGGAATAGAACCATCGTGCAACTACTTCACATTTTGACCTAAGCACTATTTCAGCATAGATCTAATTCAGGCTTATCGTCAACCTTTAGTATTATCAGATCAGATCCTATAGGATGAATATACGGTATGATAACCACTTATCATATAGCACCATATATCATACTACATTCTGTTAACACCAAGGTGTTACTAAGGGTCATCACTTAGCATGGAGAAACCTCAAAACATTCATTATGCCTCGAGTTTCCATAGCCCCATCAAATGAACCTTTCTAGGTAGTACTCACTGCAATAGAAATGTTCTGAATGAAAATGATTACTTACATTGTCCTTAGCTCCATGCTTTTAAGCATTCTTTATATCATCTATGAACTTCTAATCAAAAGTCCAAACCTTTAATCAAAAGGTTCCAAAGTTCCAAGGTACTTCCCAGGGGGTTACCCATCTTAAGATTTCTCTGGGTTGAGCACACTTAATGTTTGTGTGCCCATGCCAAAATACAGATACTAGCTTTATCTGCTCCTGACTACCGATACCCTAAGACTACCCTTGTCTCAAAAACCGTGCGGCCTAACTCCGAGCATCAAAATACTATGTGTGGAATGCATATAAGTGTTGATACATGTACTTGGTCACATACTTTGTTATATGCTTCCTGAAGTCCACCGAGCTGTCATTTGGACTCGTTCCCTTGGTGTCTGTGACATCCTTATACCGCCTTCAAACCTATATTATGATACTAGTTGCCATTCGGGTATTTCACTGTTTCTCCGAGCTTATCTATTCCTTTTAGGGGCTTAACTGTGAACTAGCCAAAGTAATTTCACTTTGTTGTTTCTATCACTGTATAACCAATCATATCAGTATACTATCCTGTTACCAGAACTGCACGTACTATGGCCAGAACCACTGCTTTGATACCAAAAATGTAAGACCCCATCTTCATACCACTTATTATCGATATTAGTCAGAGTAGCAATTGCACAGTTCGGTGGACACATATGAATAGCAAAAAATACTGAAATTATTGAAACAATATTGCTTATTATATTACAAGAGTTCCCTACAGGGGTTTGTATATAATAATTATAAACCTTGAAACAAAGAAAGAACTTCAGATAACCAACATCTCCTCTTAGTGCTCGTTCGAAACCTTTTGTTGTTAGTAATTATGATTCTGCCCTCTGAGCCATTATCTGCTGTTGCAAATTTTTTTACATTTATGGATAGTGTGAGATTCAGAGAATCTCAGCAATAACATACAACCAGACATATATGATGTGAAAATAAATATGCCATGCACCATGTTATGTGAAATGATAGAATGTTTGTGCACACTGTTTAAGGCCAAATGATTGTTTGCAACCCAGGCTCAACTCTGCGCCTCCATTGGGTCCCAGACCACAACTAAGCTAATATGCGTGTCCAAGACACTGTGCTCATGTTATAGAAGATAGCATACACAAACATACAATAATCACATATTGTATGAAAGAAAGAGTTACGATATGGAATTGCCCTTTCCTAATTTACTATCTACTTAATACCTTTGATCCGGCTTTGGCTATTACTGATTCTGATAAATTAAAATTAACAAGTAATTGGTTATTACTTGAACTATTACTGCCTTTAATCACAGTTTATTGGTTATCTATCACAATTTTAGTGATTTATGCATAGTACAATTATGTACAATACATTTTCAATATTTTGAAGAAAACTAGTAGATTTCAATTAACTTTGAAAACTCATTAATTCTGGAGAAATCCAATTTGACTGATTCCAAAGCCTATGTAAATCTTCTTAAATTTATTTTCATGGAAATATATCCAAGGCTAGTCACTATCATCACATTTTTCCCAGAAATTTGCCAAACTTCCCCTGTTCTAGATTCCATTTTAGAAACAGGGCACAAGTTTGAAAAATCATATCTCTTAATCTACTTATCCAAAAAGCATGTTCTACCCACAAAATTAAATCTCTACATATCAACTTTAATCCTATAAAATTTCATAATTTATGGACTTGGTTTGACAAACGAAATTCATTGCACAATCAGACTGCATCCAGTGAAACAAATCAAATAGCACATCCCCTTAACTTCATAAATTTCTAGATTTGCATACCAACATCAAAAAATCATGAACACATGCATTCCTACACAATTTTCCCTTCTAAAATCCAATGGAATAATCAAAACTACAAAATTCCAACTCCTCCCCTATGTTCTGCATCTGGCCTAAACATAGGTTCTTAGGAGGGAAGTTGTGTTTTCTTGATTTCTCTTGATTAACCACTTCCTTTTCACTTATAATCATAAGATTAACTACTTAAATACTAAACAAAAATGATTCACAGAAATTTTGGTAGCATAACATCTTGAGGTTTCTTCATCCAAATTTCATAAAACCAAGCAAAACCAAGCAAAATTCCACAACAACAACCATAACAACATCATATTACACAAGAGGATCAAAGTTTTGGAGATTACCTCTTGATTTCTCCCTTTCTTACTCTAAAATGCCACTACCCTCTCTCTCTTCTCTCTTGATTTTGCTTGCTAACCATAGTATTCATAGAGGAGAAGAGGTTAGAAGTGATCTTGAATGAACTAGAAGACATAGATACCAATTTTTCAACCTACTTACCTTAATCTTCACCCCTTGTGCTCTATCTTATTCTTGCTCTTCAAGTTTTGTTCATCACCTCTCTCTCTCTCTCTAATATGTCCAAAAATGAAGCTTAGAGGAAAGAGAAGCTCTCTTATAATATCTTCATCCACCTCTTTTCTTATTATTATTTTAATGCCAATAAACACATGTTATTTAACTTAAGGTGATCATGTTTTCTCTTTCTCCAATTCACTTGGTTGAAAATTTGTTTTGGAGGGATGAAAATTGGCCTATGAATTATCACAATTATCCTCCTCTACACAAATTAATTAGAGTTGCAATATTTGATGTTCTCATCATAACTTTTTGACTATATATCTAAAAAGTACTCCAAATAAACATTTATTCACCATTTAATTAATGTTCCCTCTTCATCTCTCTTTTTGACCAAAAATGGCCAAATAAATTGGTGAAAATGATTGCCTCTTGCTTTTATGGCATTCCCCTGACATTTTTGTGATTTTCGCGCAAAGCTGGCAGAATTTTCATCAACCTTGAAAATTGTATGTCTTTATTGATAAATGTCTAATTGATGTGGTTCTAAAGGCTATGTAACCCTTATTAAGTCTATTTTTAAGGAAAAATATAGCCTTTAGCCAAATGGACACTCAAAATTCCAGAATCACCATTTATTGAACTCTGTCACAGAAACTTACCAGTTTTACTTGGCTGAATTGAAAAATACGTAACTCTGTTTACAGCTCTCTAAATGACTTATATGACCTATCAACTTAAAACTTGATAACTTTACTTTGATTCTGGAAAATTTCATAGGCATTGGACATCATTTGCCAATTTAAAAATGTCACACAACTAGACTGTCACGCAGGAAAAATACACTGGTAGCAAGGTTTACATTCTTGGAACTCTTGCTAAATTAGGGCTTAGCAATCCACTTGATTAAGGCTTATTCTCAAGCTTCTAATCCCAAAATTTAGGATATTACACCCTACACAATTTTCAATTCTAAACACAAAGGAATTATCAAAAACACAAAATTCTAACCTTAACCCCTTACACCAGGTTTGGCCGAAAGTCATAAAGAAATTAGGAAAATTGTGTTTTCTTTATTGCAACCATCTAATCCTCTTCTTTTCACTTCTAATCACTTATTTAACCACTTAAACACTAATTAAACATGATCAATGGAAAATTGGGCAGCATAACCCCTTAGGGTTTCATCTTCCAAAATCACAAAACAAGGCAAAACAATCCAAACAACCAATCTACAACAACAACAACCATATAACCTTGAATTAACATGAGAACAAGGTTATTTGTGGTTACCTTTTGATTTCTCTTTCTTTCTCTCTCTAACTGTGCACCTCCCTCTCTCCTTCCTCTTGTTTTTGCCTTGTTACAATCCATATTCATGAGGATATAGAGGTTAGAAGTGATCTTGCAAAAACTAGAAGACTTAAACACCAAGATTTGAACCTACTTACCTTGGATTTTCTTCTTGAGCTCTCTCTCCTTCTATGTTCTTGCCTCCTCTTCATCCAACTCTCACTCTTTTTATTTCTCTTGGTTTGGTAAAAAATGAAGGCTTATGGAAAGAGAAAAGCCTTATTAAACAAATATCCTACACCTCCTTTCTTTGTTATATTTTATGGCAATTTAACACATGCCAATTGTTTTAATTATCATCATCTTTTCTCTTAGACTTTTTACTTGGTCGAAATTGAGCTTTAGGAGGGAGTAATAATATATCTTCAATTATCATTTTTATCCTCTTCCACATAAATTTAATTAGAGTTGTAATATTTGACTTTCTAATCATCACTTATTTTATATTTTGACCACATACCAAAAATTGCTCCAAATGAGATATTTATTTTCAATTTATTGTTTTTCCCTGTTCATATCTCTTTTTAGCCGAAATATATCCCAAGAGAAGGGAAATATAATTAGCTTCTTTCTTTATTGGAAAATTACTATTTTCCCTTATATTTTGCGAATTTCGCACAAGCTGACAGAATTTTCATCAAACTTTGAAAATTTTTATCTTTATTTATAGATTTCCAATTGTTGTGGTTCTAAAGGTTATGTGACCCTTATAAAGTTTATTTTTAAGGAAAAATATTTCATTTAGCCAACTAGTCGCACAACATTCCAGAATTATCATTTATTAAGCACTGCTATCGAAACCTACCAGTTTCACTTGGCTAACTTGAAAAATACGTAACTATTAATGTACAGGTTCAAATGACTTATAGGAGCTATCAAATTAAAGCTTGAAATGTCTACTTTTATTATGGAAAATTTCACATTCATTGGACATCCTCTGATTATCCAAAAACACATGACAATCTCACTGCCTCACAAGAAATCACACTAGCAGCACATTCCAATTCACTAAAATTCACCATTTTATTCCAGTTATTGAAATAAATATACACTAGATTTTTGGTATATGAATTTTAGGATATTACAGAGTAGATCAAACACATTATTCGAGACATATAAACATAACATTAAGAAAATAGTAAAAAATGATTGAAAATTGTGAGTAGTATATACATTGGTGCTTGCTTGGTTCACAAAATCAAAGGTAATGCAATGGAATGTAATGCAATGTAATATATTGTAATGCAATGATGATTACATGAATTTGTTTGTTTCGTCATTAGTGAATGATAATGCATATGCATATAAAACATTTAGTTAGATTACAATGAATATGAGAATAATAAAACAAAAGATAAAATTACCCCTGATAAACACATATTTGTATAATGTACGTGTTGGGTTAATGGCAATTTTTTCAATTTGTGTAGTTTACATGTTTGGTTAATAGTAATTTTTTAATATTTAATGGTGGAAATATTATATAGGATACATGTTGTGTTCATGTTAAGTTTTTTAATATTGGGAATATTATTAATTTTTATATTATTAATTAATTTTTAAATATTTAATGGTGGTAATTACTTAATAATTAACATGTTTATGGGTGAGCACTTTGTTTTATTGAATATATGGCTTAATGTTTGATAAGGCTTGGTAGGATTAAATAGAAGTAATCAATGGCAATTAATATTTTTTCACTTGACTACAGGATGTCTGCATCCCCATTCATCAGTCCTAGTATTGTAATCCTTATAACATCAAATAATGTAATTAGGATTAGAAAATGTCATCCTCTTTACATTACATAAGCTTAATCAAACAATGTAATCTGTTTATTGCATCAGGATTACATGTAATTCTCTTCCATGGAATTGAACCAAATATGCTATTAATAATTAGTTGAATTTAAAGGGATTATTTAATGGTTAATAGAAATTTCGTATAATTATCTGAGTATAAAAAAATTATGTTGAATATATTAAATTTTATGGTAATGAAAAATTGTATTTTTAGAATAGAATGGAAAGAACATTTGATATGGCTTGGTAGGATTAAATAGAATTAATCAACCTATTTTATCATCTAAGTGATTTTAATTTTTTATATAGTATAAAGGTTTTATTGGGACAAGTATAAAAATAGTTAATTATTTAATAATGGTGGTTAACTAAGGAAAAAAGGATTAGAGGTTTTTCAATGCCAAAATATGAATTTAAGAGTAATGAGAATTTTAAAAAAACAAAAGAAAGAAAGAAGAAGAAAGGAAATGGGACAAAAAGAATATATTGATAAAAAATCTAAAAGTGGGGCCCATGTCCCCTTTAATATATTCCTCTTCCTCCCCAACTCAACACACTATCTCCGGTCTTTCGTCTTTCTTGTTTGTTCTAGCTCTGCAATCCTCCATTAATGGAGGATGGGGATGCTTTTGAGATTCATTTCGTCCTCATCAAAATCACCAAACTATAATACTTATTTGCCAAATATTTTTCTACAGAACAAGAGCATTTTAGGAAGGTAAATTTTATTGGGAACAATGCAAAGTTTGAGGATTAGGGCTTGAAGCAAGGGTTGAGTTTCATCAATCGGTATAGCCATTACTTGGTGGGCAGTGAATGGCTTTAACATTCTCAGGGCCTTTGGTATCACCCTTCTTTGACCAGGTTAAGGGTCAACTCAAGGGATGCGTGAACCTTTTCCATATTCTAGGGAAAGGGAACCCATGGTCTAATGTGAGTTCTGTAGCTTTTGGCTAGGCTACACCTCGTTATCAATGACCTTGGTACAATCTTATCATACAGAAAACTCCTGTAATGTTGTAGCCCATGGGTTTTGTTAGTAGTTATAAGGGTGGTTGTGGGAGCCCTATGCATACTTAATTACTCCTTAATCTATTATTGTTTATGAAAAATTGTTTATACTTTATTATATATTGATGTTTAGCTTGCTTAAGCATCTTGTAATCATTTTCTAGACACTTGTTAAATTGGATTTGTGGTTATTAGGTCCATGTGACTCACCCCATTGCTTTTAACATTTTTTAGGTAATGTTCAAGGAAGTCTTGGATGTTTTGTTTTGCATTGCGCAATTGTAAACCTGCCTTTTTGGTAATTGTGTGTTGACTATATATATTGCCACCTAGGACTCATTTATGTTTTGATATAATTTATGAAAATGTTTTAAGATTTGCATGATTGGTTTATTTGTATGTACTCAGGTAGAGTGCAAATAGAGGAGGCCTAGGGCCATAGGTTCTAAATTATTACTTTTGATCGTGGATCCACCGTTGTGAAATTTCTGAGAAAGTTATGGCTTTATATGGAAATGTAATTATTCAAGATAGTTATGAATTGTGATAAATGAGAGTTTACTTATGAAAAATGATAATGGGCCTATTAGGGAATTATATTATTGAGCTTCAAAAAGTGCTCAAGGCCCAAATCCTTGTTACCATGATAAACTGTCATCTTTCCTTTTCTATCATGGTTAGTGTTGTTAAAGCGAGTTGTTTTCTTAATAATCATGATAGGTGTTGTGAACTCAAATGAAATCATTTTCTATCATGGTTATCTTATGTTGAACTGGATTTAATTCTCATAATCATGGTAGTCTTTCATACAAAATTGGTTTCACATTTTTCTACCATGGTTAGCTTTTAAATTAAGTTGTGTTTTGTTTTCAAGCTAATGTACCATAATTTCAAATAAGGTTTATTCTCTCTACCTTAATAGTCTGCGCTTTTAAAATGTAGAAGATCTCTTTTGCTACCATAATAGTACTTAATGAATTAATCAATTGTTTTGAAACTATTAAATATATGGTAAATTAGAATATTTGTGACAATTTAGTATAACAAAAATTATTAGGGGCAATTATTGAGCCTAGAAGAAGATAAATGTCACTTCCTCATTCAAATCAAACTTGAAATTAAGAAGGTTCTCGTACATTTTGATACTAGCATGAGTTCGCATTATGATATGTAATTTAATTGTCTCAATGCATTATTATTAATTAAGAGCTAGTTGTCATGGGTATGTAATAGATAGAGCAAAGTCAAGGGTTGTTTATGAGTTGAAGGGAGAACTTAGAAATTCTCATAAATGTTATTGCATTGTGTGTTGACTATAAAACTATTCTTTAAGAATTATAATGGCATGAGATGTCTCATCAGGGATGGATCACATTTAGTGATCTAGATGAGACATTATTAAGTGATAAATTCAAGTTGGAGTTTATTGTTTCAATTTTTGATACCTAAATTATGAGGTATTGCCAAGCATTTTAAGTTGGAACTAAATAAACCTTCAGTTTTGACCTATTAAGTAAGGGTATTGCTTGTGATGTATGAAATCTAATACTCGATCAAAGAGGACTTATCACTATGATTTCTGTATTATTGCTTAAATGAACCTTGCCTTACCAAATGACATTAGGTTGTGGCCAAGTGGGAGAATGCTAGATATTTTATTACATATGATGATAGTATATCTTATTATTTATTCAAATTATATCTAGATTATTCTGGATATTATCTTTTTTTTTGGATAAAATATCTTTTGATTATGGCCTGTATGTGATTTAGATAGAGATTTGATTTAGGGTTATCTTCTTGGCCGGTAAGCTATTACAAGCCTTGATGTGAGGCTAAAAATAATGTAGGCTGAGTATAACATCTCAAATTTTTGTGAATAATGGTTTAATTAAGGAAGAAAATATTTAGCAGTAAATAGAATTTAGTGAATAATAGTTTAATTAAGGAAGATATATCTAAAATAAATTTTTTAAAAAAATTCAATGAAGTCTAATAAAAATATAATTAAGCAATCATTACTATGATTATTGAATTCTTTTAGAAAAGATAAAATAATAAAGTTAATGGAGGTTAAATGAGAGTACTTAATTTTAATTTCAATTTTAATTATGTATGTATAAGTAAATAAATAATAAAATAAAACATTCTAAGAAGTCTCACATCTACTAAATAGGGAGAAGAGGGAGTTCGTAGAGCTTATATATGGGAGTAGTAAGGTGATCCAAAGGGGTAACATTTTGTTTTTTCGTATACAACTGGGACAACCTTGGTAAAATGCCATTTGTGTTTTCATTAACTAATGGATCAGGTTGAAATTTGGTTAGTTCATCCAAGACATCCAATCCGACAATTTTAATGGTTGGATTAGAAATTAGTGTCGCGAGTTACAAGTTACAAACCCCAAAACACGATCAAATATTTGGAACATGGAGAACAAACCCCAGAAGGAAGAATCAATGTTTTAGACTACGTCTATTGTTTGATCATCACCAAATTTTGTGCTATAGCATTATTGATTATGCAATGAACTAGTTCTTTAAAAATTGGAATTAGGTCATAGATTGAAAATTTTCTAAAGAATTGAGTTCTAATAGTCAAAACCTTAAATTGGTGATACATAAGTGTTAGATTAGCTTACTCTAACATTTCATTAATAAAAATTCTCAGTTATAGCATGAATTCCTATTACCGGTAATACTCGTGAGAATTTTTGAGTAACTTCTAAGTTGAAGATTGTGTCTTGATTTAGAATTTGTTCTTATTACTTTGTAGTTTGAGTTCAAGCCTAAAATCAAAGGTTTTCAATGGTGTAACTTAGAGAACTCTAAATAACTTGGTCCTATCTATCTTATTTATTAGTGTTGCTTATTGGTTTTTCTGAAAAATTCCACAAGCCTAGAATGAGTAAAATTAGTATGAACCTTGCTATTTTATGACTAATAATGCATTATGTGTGAATCTTAGGTCTGGATAGATTGATTTGTGGAATCATTAGAGACAATTATAGGTCTGGATACATAAATTGATTCGTTATTGGTATATTTGTGATTCACGCCTCGCTAAACATCCTTCTCACTAAGGCAAGTAGCACTATATGGGCAATAATTGAACTAGTAGTGTAATGTGCTTTTAAGTATAGACTTGATGAATATATATATTATGTGTGTGATGCATTGAGATTATGTACTGTTGATATATTGTTGTTGACTAGATAAAAAATGTATGTCTATGTTGGAACATGTTGATTCAATATTATGAACTATAATGTATGAGCATGAGGATATGAAAACCTTATGACAATATTGTGATATAAATGACGGAGTTAGTGAAAGGGTGGTGAATGATAAAAATTGAATACCATGTGGCAGACTGCTACTTTGATATTATGCACCACTGACTAGCATCTATTTTATAGGGTAGTATTCCATGGTATGACACTCCAAGGGCTTCGAGGCAGTATTCCTGGGGTTCGAGTAGTATTCCTAAAGGCAGTAACCCACTGGAGGAACCCATGATCCATAGTGTGATCTATAGTACTTGACCGGTCTACATTACACTAGTGAAGAGCTTGTAAGAGTAATCTAGTAACATTGAATGTACTTAGCCTATATGTTTAGTCAGAGGAAATAAGGATGGTTAAGGGTTAATGAAAGATAAATATTAATCATTGCATTATGACATTTTGTGATATAGTATAATATGTTTTGAATAAATATCCTATGAGAAATATGAATCGATACTACTATGCTCTTGCTTATTATATTGGCTTAGCTTGCCTTCCTTCTTATATTGGCTTGCCCTCTTTCTAAAGGAGTTTCTTAAATCCATATGATAATCAACCCTCGAAATGAGTTCTTCAAATCCATAATCCAAATTAAGTAAATAAACATCTTAGATCCTCAATTGTCTATCAAAATAGTGCAATTATATATTCTAAGTAAATTCACATGCAGCATGATGTAATAGGCAAAATTCCCTAAATATGCCAATAAAAATGAAATAAGTAGTAACTACTAATTACTCATTAGGGTGGCCACATCATTAAATGTCTTCCCAGTTGCTCTTGCCCTCGAGCTCTCACCTAAAAAATATAAGAAGTAACGAGGATGAGACCACTGTCTCAATAATGCAATCACTACCTACCTTACCTATCAGCAGCACCCATGGGGTGCCAAGTGGGACTAACATACAAACATGTCAAGAATATATATTAGGTAGAAAGGTGCTCATATATAATACCCAAGAAGGCAAGCATATAGACTAAACAAGAGCATGATCATATCTATTCATATTCTTAGAGAATATTTACTAACAACACAACCTACTATTTCACAAAATGTCATTATGCTTGATCAGTCTTTATCTTTTATTAACCCCCAACAATCCTTATATCCTCTTTATTTCGTCCGGCTTAACCCATGGGCTTAGTACATTCCATGTTACTGGTTACTCTCACGAGCTTTCCACAAGTGTGATGTGGACTGGCCAAAGTACTGCAGAGCAAATAAAGGACTATGGGTTCCTCTAGTAGGGTTACTGTCCTCTAGGATACTACCTCGGCCTAAGGAATACTGCTTAGAAGCCCCTGGAGTGTCATATCGGGGAATACTACTGTGTAAAATTGATGCTAGCTAGTGGGGCATAATAATCAAACTAGCAGCTTGCCACGTGGTATTCAGTTTTTATCAATCACAACCCATTCACTAACTCTGCCATTTATATCACATTATTCTTAAGGGGTTTTCATATCTACATGCTCATGCATTCTAGTTCTAATATAAAATCACCATGTTCCAATGTAATATCCCAATTTTTGATTAAGGGATAATCATGATTATTAATGATAATTATGAATTTAATTGGGATTATTATGTATTTTATGACAATATTAGTTAATGTCATAATTAGTGGAAATTGGAAATATTAGTGCATATGTGTGGTATTTAAGATCAATGGTGGTGATTTCCTTGACCGTGGGTCGGAATCCTATGTGTTGAGGTGTGGTGAGCTTTAGTGGGAATAAATGAGATGCTGACATGTGGCATGGTGGTGACCATTGGATGGGCCACATGGGGACAAAAGTTCACTTTTCCCTCTCTCTCTCCATCTCTCCATCTCATCTCTCTCTCTCACGTGCTCTCTCTCTCTTCTCTCTTTCTCCATTGTTGAAGGAAGAAAAGCTTGGATTTTGAGTAGGTAAATGATTTCCATTGCTCAAACTCACTTCCTTAATGTTGATCCTTGAGTAATGGGCTTCATTTGGGTGTGTGTAGTGTGGCCATTTGGTGTGGTTTGTGATCACACGAAAATTGATTGTTGGTGGATCAAGAACTCTCTTTGGAGAAGTTGATAAGGTGAGTAAAACCAATCTATCTATCTATGTTTCATACCATTTGGAATAGTTTCTAAATTCTGGAAATTTGGCTTGAATCCGAAAATTGGATGCCACTGTTCATTTGGTATGTTTTTGGCATGAGAATGGTGTTTTGGAATGAGTATGTGATAGATAGATTGATTAGAAGTTGAGATATGAAGTTTTGTTGAAAGAGGTATCTTGTTGAATTTAATGCCCAAAACCCAAAGCATGATAATGGAATAGGATTTTGATGATTTTGAGTATTCCATTGAGTTTGTTGGGTGTTTTTGTGTGGGAATGGCTTTGGGTTAAGTTTTGAGTCCATAGGAATCAATTGGGCAAAGGTTAAGGAGAGTGCCTCTGCTTTCTGCGTTCTCTGATATCTGAGGCATTCACTCGAGCAGACAGGGGTGTGCTCGAGTGAAGGATGAATATCACCCGAGCACAGGATGATCGTGCTCGAGTGATGCGAGAGTTTTCCCTTTTGTGCTTCGAGTGCACCTGGGTTTTTATGATTGATGCTCGAGTGCATCGCTTTGTGCTCGAGTGAGGGTGTTAGTTCAGAGTGAAGGGTTTCTCTCGGGTTTTCACTCGCTGGTGGATGCCAAGAGTGTGCTCTAACACTCGCAAGCATGCTCGCGAGCACTGGGTGTCTGCTCGAGTGAGCTCGTGCTCGCAGGTTGTCACTCGCGGGTAAGGTGCGCAAGTGCGCCTTCTCACTCGCGAGCAGGGGGCTGTCTGCTTGAGTGAGCCGTGTGTGCTCGAGCACGGTGAGCCATTTGGGCTGATGTGCTTTCTCTTGTGCTCTCGGGTACGTGCTTTCTGTCTTCACTTCCTTGTGCTTGAGGTGAATTCCGTACTTGTGCTCGAGTGAGGATTTTGTGCTCGAGTAATCCGTTTCCTTGGAAGGTGTTGTGCTCTCGGGCAAGTGCTTTCTGCTCTCACTCTCTCTTGTGCCCGAGTGATATCCGTACCTGTGCTCGAGTGAGGCCATCTTCACTCGAGTGTCCGTACATTTGTGCTCGAGCACGGCCATCTGTGCTCGAGTGAGGCAGTGTAAAATCTGAGTTTTTGTGCTTCCAAAAAGGGATCTTTGGGATAGTTTTCCCTACCCTTTAGGAGTTTGGTTAGGGGTGTTTAATGACTCTAAAAGAGCAATAATGATAACCAATTAAGTATTATAAAGTGGATTAAGCCTTGGAATAGAGAATAACTCTTCGTCCCTAATTGTGAAAATAGGATTTGATATTTGCCTTCCTCGGGAGAGACCGGCGCTAGGACACGCCCGGAAGAACTCAGGTAGTGACTTTTCTCTCATATCTTGTATGATGTCTTGGTATGCATATCTTATCATTGAACTTGTGAAATGTGTACCATGGTCCATTACGGCGTGAGCAGGTCAGCGTGAGCCGTATAGGGAGTGACAGTGGTCATCTCTAGTCGGCCGTTGGACTGCCGTCGTAATCGACATGGATCTTTGTGAATCCGACCCGTGGGGGCGGCGTATGTGAAAACCAGCCGTGGGCTGCGTATGTGTATCTTGCCTATGTGGCTTGTGAATATGATATGCTTTATATGGATCCCAGCTGTGGTGAATTATACTGTGTTGATTGTTGTGATGCAATACAACGTGAGCAATTCAGCGTGAGCAATCGTCAGGGATGACATGTGTCATACTAACCATTGCCGCTGCAACTGCCGTTGTAGTTGCTTGTGTGGATGATGATTTGATTACATGCATTATTGTTGTACATTATATGATTGACTTGTTACTACGGGGATTCTTTAGAATCTCACTCTCCCAAAATTAAACCTTTTAGACAGGGCCGAAGGATCGAGAGGCAAGCGGGCGACGAAGAGTAGTTAGAGCTCCTGTTTAGGAGTATATTTTGGAGTTTATGGTTATCATGGTATATTTTGGAATTGTATATAGTAGGTTTTGTGTAATTCCCAAGTAAAAGGGTATGAATTGTAGGCTTTGTGCCTTGTGTAAATCCCTTTTATTATGTATGGAACCCGAGTGAGTCGGGAACTTATTTGCACTCTGATAATTGTAAATGGAATCTACCTGTTCAGGCCATATTGTATTAAAATGTGAATAGGAGACCATTGTAATTGAGTTTATAAAAGTTTTTGCAAATCCAATTTTTGGGCAAAAGATTTCTTTGATAAGTCCCAACTTGAATTATGGTCTCTAATTACAACTTAATTATGGGTTTAAGAACTTAATCTCGGCCTCAGGTGGGAAGGGGGTTACATTTGTGGTATCAGAGCTGTAGTTCCTGGCAAGGTGAGCATTTGCTAGGATAGCTCCTTAGTTGACCTTGATCCTTTGAGTTTAGGGTAACTTAATGATTGATAAGTGCTTGTTGCGTATACACATGGATATCTCTGCTAAGTTGTAGATATATCTAAGTCTTATGGATTATGTGTATACCTTTGCTTTGAAACTGATATGGTGAATCATTGTAGAGTAAAGGACAACATGGTTCGCCCTAGAGGCAGACAAGGGGATCCAGATGTGGAGGAGTTGAATGACAATCCTCCTGACCCAATGCAAGAGATGATGGATCTCGTGCGGGAGGAAAGAGATATGATCCGTGAGCTAAGAGAAGAGCTCCGGGAGGAAAGGGCCAAGCGTAATGAAGAAAGGGCCCAGTCGACTCGTGAGGAGACTCAAGCAGAGACTCATCATGAGGAGACAGCTGAGGGGTCCAATCGGTCCCATGAATCCCTACCTCACACGGTGCCTAACCAAGAGTCTCAAGGGGCACTGGTTCGTGAGGGAAGAGGCTTACAATACTGGGTCTCTGAATTTTGCAAGCATTTACCTCCAGTATTCAGAGGGAGGTTTGAGCCCCAAGTTGCTGAGGACTGGTTGACTCGTCTAGAGAAGATCTTTGAGGTCCTCGAGTGTTCTACGGAGGTTAAGGCGAAACTAGCCGTGTATAAGCTAGAGGGGGATGCCGACCGGTGGTGGCGGAATATCGCCATGACACTTCGAAGCCGGAATGTGCCATTGACTTGGGAGTTGTTCCAAGAGAAGTTTAATGAGAAATACTTCCCCAAGTCGGTGAGGTTAGAGAAAGAGTCTGAGTTCTTGGCTATCAAGCAGGGAGATACAGAGAGTTTTGACGAGTATCTTTCCCGTTTTGTCCGACTATCTCGGTATTCTACGCATCTCCGGGAAAAGGATGATGAGGAGTGGAGCTCTGATATGCTTATCAGGGGCTTGAGGCGTGAATTGAAGAAGAGATTAGCCTCTCACCTATTTACTGACTTCAACAAGGCGGTGGAGCAGTGTAGGATTGTTGAGAACAATCTGAGGGATTGGTACCCAACTAAGGGTAAAGACAGTCGCAGTGAGCCTAGTAAGGCTAACACTTCCCAGAAGCGGAAGGGGCAAGGGTCCTCATATGGGGGTGGTAACAAGAAGCCCTACCAACCTGGGGGTCGTAGTGACCAGAGACCTCCAGCAGGACCGATGTGCAATCAGTGCAGAAAGTATCATCCGGGAAGAACTTGTGCTGGGGAGGTGATTTGCTTCAACTGTAAGCAAGTGGGTCACATCTCTACTAAGTGCCCAAGACCGCCAGCAGAGCAAAGGCCCAGGAATCAGGGTCGAGTGTTCGCCATGACTCATGAGGAGGCCCGGAAGTCGCCTGAATTGATCCAAGGTAAAATTCTTCTCGGTGATAATGAATTAGATACTTTGTTTGATTCGGGTGCAAGTCACTCTTTTATTGCTTATGATTGTGTAAAGCGCCTGGGATTGCATGTGCATAGATTACCATTTGATTTGGTTGTGTCGACGCCGATGGGTGTCAAGGCTGTGACGGCCGAAGCCTGCTTAAATTGTGTAATAGTTGTTGAGGGTTGGGAGTCTACAGTTGATTTGATCTGCTTGCCACTCCAACAACTAGAAGTCATTTTGGGTTTTGATTGGTTAAGAGCAAATGATGTGCTGCTTGATTGTGGCAATAAGAAGATAACCTTCCGTAATGTACGTCGGGAAAACAATGTAAATGCCAGTTTGAACTTACTTTCAACGGCTAAAGCAGAAAGATATCTTGAGAAGGGATGCCAAGGGTATATGGTGTTCTTCTCTGTTCAGGGAGAGTCAAGTGAAGCTCTAGAGAGTATACCAGTGGTAAACGAATTCCCTGAGGTATTTCCAGACGATCTTAATGGATTGCCTCCGGAAAGGGAAGTGGAATTTCCAATTGAGATTGTACCTGGAGCTGGTTCGATATCGAAAGCCCCATATCGTATGGCCTCGAATGAAATGGCAGAGTTGAAGAAGCAAATTGAAGAATTGCTTGAGAAAGGGTTCATCCGACCTAGTGTATCACCGTGGGGAGCTCCGGTGTTATTTGTGAAAAAGAAAGATGGAAGCTTGAGGCTTTGCATCGATTATCGAGAACTTAACAAGGTAACTGTTAAGAATAAGTATCCACTCCCAAGAATTGATGACCTGTTAGATCAATTAGCTGGTTCGTGTGTATTCTCCAAAATTGATCTAAGGTCGGGATACCATCAGCTGCGTGTGAAGGCAGCGGACATTCCGAAGACTGCTTTTAGAACGAGATATGGGCACTATGAGTTCCTTGTGATGCCCTTTGGTTTGACGAATGCACCGGCGGTATTCATGGATTATATGAATCGCATCTTCCGACAGTACCTTGACCAGTTTGTGGTTGTGTTTATCGACGACATCTTGATCTATTCCAAGAGTAGGGAGGATCATGAGCAACACTTGAGAATTGTACTAGGTGTTTTAAGGGAAAAGCAACTCTATGCCAAACTGAGCAAATGTGAGTTTTAGCTTACGGAAGTGAAGTTCCTTGGCCATGTGATCTCTCGAGACGGGGTATCAGTGGATCCCAGTAAGGTGGAAGCAGTACTTGAATGGAAAAGGCCAGAAACTGTTTCTGAGATTCGCAGCTTTCTGGGTCTTGCTGGTTATTACCGGAGGTTCATTCAGAACTTCTCGCGTATTGCCTTGCCGATGACCAAGCTCACGAGGAAGGATCAACCGTTTTTGTGGGATGAACGTTGTGAGCGGAGTTTCACTGAGCTGAAGGAGAGATTGACTACGGCACCAGTATTGATTATACCTGATCCCAGTGAGGCTTATGTCGTGTATAGTGATGCGAGTAAGCAGGGGTTAGGGTGTGTCCTGATGCAGCAGGGACGTGTGGTGGCCTATGCCTCTCGACAGCTGAAACCGCATGAGATGAACTACCCCACTCATGATCTGGAGCTGGCGGCAATTGTGTTTGCATTGAAAATTTGGCGTCATTACCTGTATGGTGTGACAGTGGAACTGTACTGCGACCACAAAAGTCTCAAATACTTGTATGATCAGAAAGAATTGAACATGAGACAACGTCGGTGGATGGAGTTGCTGAAAGACTATAACCTGGAAATCAAATATCATCCGGGTAAGGCTAATGTCGTCGCGGATGCTTTGAGTCGGAAGGTGGTGCTAGTGGCAACAATGATGATCCAGGAATGGAAACTGATATAGGATTTTAGGGATTTGAATCTCTCAAAGGAAATCCTGTGTGCCAGTTATGGTGTGGTCCAAGGGGAGAATGACCTGAGGACTGAGATTGAAAAAGCTCAAATGCATGATGAGCTAGCCCAGTCGATCCGAGCTAAGATTGAGCGAGGAGAGACTCGAGACTATGACTTGTCACCAAGTGGATTGGTGCGTTATCAGAAGAGAACCTATGTACCACTGAAGGCGGAGTTAAGATTGAGAATTCTTGATGAGGCTCATAAGAGTCAATATACTCTTCACCCCGGTATGACCAAGATGTATCACAATTTGAAGTCTATGTATTGGTGGCCAGGGTTGAAGAGTGATGTGACGAAGTACGTGGCGCGGTGTCTCACCTGTCAAAAGGTGAAGATTGAGCACCAGAGACCGCCAGGATTGCTTCAGAGTCCAGAAATTCCAGAATGGAAGTGGGAGAGTGTGACCATGGATCTAGTGATGGGTTTGCCCAAGATCAAGAACTATGATGCGATCTGGGTGATTGTCGACCGACTCACGAAGTCTGCGCACTTCATACCTATCAACGCTGGCTATTCTCCTGATAGACTGGCTGAGATTTATATCAAGGAGATTGTGAGACTCCATGGTACACCGAAGAATATAATCTCCGATAGAGATCCTCGGTTTACTTCGAGATTCTGGAAGGCTCTGCACGAAGCTATGGGTACTCAATTGAGGTTTAGCACGGCTTACCATCCTCAGACAGACGGACAGTCAGAGAGGACTATCCAGACTTTAGAAGATATGCTGAGAGCGTGTGTCCTAGACTTCAAAAGAAAGTGGGACTACTATCTTCCATTGGCTGAGTTTGCGTACAACAATAGTTACCATGCGAGCATTCAAATGGCTCCGTATGAAGCACTGTATGGGAGGAAGTGCCAGTCACCATTGTGCTGGTCAGAGTTGTCTGAGAGGAAGTTGTATGGGCCGGATCTTGTTGACCAAACCGCTGAGCAGATCCGAGTTATCAGGAAGAGGCTCCTTACAGCACAGAGTCGTCAGAAGAGCTACGCTGATAAGAGGAGAAGACCTCTTGAGTTTGAAGTGGGGGATCATGTTTTCTTGAGAGTGTCTCCGGTCACGGGCATCGGGAGAGCAATCAAGCGGAAGAAGCTGAGTCCGAGATACATTGGTCCATTCGAGATTCTGGCAAGGATTGGACCAGTTGCCTATCGGATAGCCCTACCCCCGAGTTTGAGTAGATTACATGATGTGTTTCATGTCTCGCAGCTCAAGAAGTACCAACCAGACCCCGAACATATCATTGAGTATGAAGAAGTGGAATTGCAAGATAACTTTACTTATGCGATAGAGCCAGAGAGAATCATTGATCGAGAAGAGCGGAAGCTCAGGCACCGAAGCTTACCGTTCGTGAAGGTGGTCTGGAAGGGAATGTCTCCAAGGGAAGCCACTTGGGAGGCGGAAGCGGACATGAGGAAACGATTTCCTGAGTTTATGCCCCATGATGTGTAACAAATTTCGAGGGCGAAATTTATTGAACGGGGGGAGAATTGTAATATCCCAATTTTTGATTAAGGGATAATCATGATTATTAATGATAATTATGAATTTAATTGGGATTATTATGTATTTTATGACAATATTAGTTAATGTCATAATTAGTGGAAATTGGAAATATTAGTGCATATGTGTGGTATTTAAGATCAATGGTGGTGATTTCCTTGACCGTGGGTCGGAATCCTATGTGTTGAGGTGTGGTGAGCTTTAGTGGGAATAAATGAGATGCTGACATGTGGCATGGTGGTGACCATTGGATGGGCCACATGGGGACAAAAGTTCACTTTTCCCTCTCTCTCTCCATCTCTCCATCTCATCTCTCTCTCTCACGTGCTCTCTCTCTCTTCTCTCTTTCTCCATTGTTGAAGGAAGAAAAGCTTGGATTTTGAGTAGGTAAATGATTTCCATTGCTCAAACTCACTTCCTTAATGTTGATCCTTGAGTAATGGGCTTCATTTGGGTGTGTGTAGTGTGGCCATTTGGTGTGGTTTGTGATCACACGAAAATTGATTGTTGGTGGATCAAGAACTCTCTTTGGAGAAGTTGATAAGGTGAGTAAAACCAATCTATCTATCTATGTTTCATACCATTTGGAATAGTTTCTAAATTCTGGAAATTTGGCTTGAATCCGAAAATTGGATGCCACTGTTCATTTAGTATGTTTTTGGCATGAGAATGGTGTTTTGGAATGAGTATGTGATAGATAGATTGATTAGAAGTTGAGATATGAAGTTTTGTTGAAAGAGGTATCTTGTTGAATTTAATGCCCAAAACCCAAAGCATGATAATGGAATAGGATTTTGATGATTTTGAGTATTCCATTGAGTTTGTTGGGTGTTTTTGTGTGGGAATGGCTTTGGGTTAAGTTTTGAGTCCATAGGAATCAATTGGGCAAAGGTTAAGGAGAGTGCCTCTGCTTTCTGCGTTCTCTGATATCTGAGGCATTCACTCGAGCAGACAGGGGTGTGCTCGAGTGAAGGATGAATATCACCCGAGCACAGGATGATCGTGCTCGAGTGATGCGAGAGTTTTCCCTTTTGTGCTTCGAGTGCACCTGGGTTTTTATGATTGATGCTCGAGTGCATCGCTTTGTGCTCGAGTGAGGGTGTTAGTTCAGAGTGAAGGGTTTCTCTCGGGTTTTCACTCGCTGGTGGATGCCAAGAGTGTGCTCTGACACTCGCAAGCATGCTCGCGAGCACTGGGTGTCTGCTCGAGTGAGCTCGTGCTCGCAGGTTGTCACTCGCGGGTAAGGTGCGCAAGTGCGCCTTCTCACTCGCGAGCAGGGGGCTGTCTGCTCGAGTGAGCCGTGTGTGCTCGAGCACGGTGAGCCATTTAGGCTGATGTGCTTTCTCTTGTGCTCTCGGGTACGTGCTTTCTGTCTTCACTTCCTTGTGCTTGAGGTGAATTCCGTACTTGTGCTCGAGTAATCCGTTTCCTTGGAAGGTGTTGTGCTCTCGGGCAAGTGCTTTCTGCTCTCACTCTCTCTTGTGCCCGAGTGATATCCGTACCTGTGCTCGAGTGAGGCCATCTTCACTCGAGTGTCCGTACATTTGTGCTCGAGCACGGCCATCTGTGCTCGAGTGAGGCAGTGTAAAATCTGAGTTTTTGTGCTTCCAAAAAGGGATCTTTGGGATAGTTTTTCCTACCCTTTAGGAGTTTGGTTAGGGGTGTTTAATGACTCTAAAAGAGCAATAATGATAACCAATTAAGTATTATAAAGTGGATTAAGCCTTGGAATAGAGAATAACTCTTCGTCCCTAATTGTGAAAATAGGATTTGATATTTGCCTTCCTCGGGAGAGACCGGCGCTAGGACACGCCCGGAAGAACTCAGGTAGTGACTTTTCTCTCATATCTTGTATGATGTCTTGGTATGCATATCTTATCATTGAACTTGTGAAATGTGTACCATGGTCCATTACGGCGTGAGCAGGTCAGCGTGAGCCGTATAGGGAGTGACAGTGGTCATCTCTAGTCGGCCGTTGGACTGCCGTCGTAATCGACATGGATCTTTGTGAATCCGACCCGTGGGGGCGGCGTATGTGAAAACCAGCCGTGGGCTGCGTATGTGTATCTTGCCTATGTGGCTTGTGAATATGATATGCTTTATATGGATCCCAGCTGTGGTGAATTATACTGTGTTGATTGTTGTGATGCAATACAACGTGAGCAATTCAGCGTGAGCAATCGTCAGGGATGACATGTGTCATACTAACCATTGCCGCTGCAACTGCCGTTGTAGTTGCTTGTGTGGATGATGATTTGATTACATGCATTATTGTTGTACATTATATGATTGACTTGTTACTACGGGGATTCTTTAGAATCTCACTCTCCCAAAATTAAACCTTTTAGACAGGGCCGAAGGATCGAGAGGCAAGCGGGCGACGAAGAGTAGTTAGAGCTCCTGTTTAGGAGTATATTTTGGAGTTTATGGTTATCATGGTATATTTTGGAATTGTATATAGTAGGTTTTGTGTAATTCCCAAGTAAAAGGGTATGAATTGTAGGCTTTGTGCCTTGTGTAAATCCCTTTTATTATGTATGGAACCCGAGTGAGTCGGGAACTTATTTGCACTCTGATAATTGTAAATGGAATCTACCTGTTCAGGCCATATTGTATTAAAATGTGAATAGGAGACCATTGTAATTGAGTTTATAAAAGTTTTTGCAAATCCAATTTTTGGGCAAAAGATTTCTTTGATAAGTCCCAACTTGAATTATGGTCTCTAATTACAACTTAATTATGGGTTTAAGAACTTAATCTCGGCCTCAGGTGGGAAGGGGGTTACATCCAACACATGCATATATTCTTTATCCAGTTAATCAACAATATAGGAACAATACAGAATCTCAATGCATCCCATAAATAACACATATATTCATCAAGTCCTTACTTAGAAACAAATAGCACCAGTAGTTCAATTGCCCATATAGGGCCACTCGTGAGGCATGAATCACAATGATACCGAAAATAGTTCAGTTTATACATCTAGACCTATAGTTGTCTCTAATAATTCCATAAACCAATATATCTCATCCTATGATTCACACAAAGGTCCCACAAGGCGTTATTGGTCATAGAATAGCAAGGTTCATACAAGTTCTACTCATTCTAGGCTTGCAAAGTTTTTCAAAACAAACCCATGAGCATTATCGATAAATAGGATAGATAGAAGCATGTTACTTGGTGTTCTTTAAGTTTTAACCAAGGCAAATCCTTATCCTAAGGCTTAAAGTAACAAGAAAATTAATTAATGCAAAGTCTTTTAGTAATACTAGATGTTTAGGAAATGTTGTATTAGAACTATATTAGGTTTGAGAATTGGGAACATTGAAGCATTATACTACACTTGTGTAACATTTCTATGATCTCAATTTAGGATTTTAACCTTTCAAACCTCTAGAAATCTCCTAAATTGACAACATAATTCCTATTTTCAAATAACAAATTTAATGCGTGATAAATTACTCTTACCTTAGGCACCAAATCGAAGATTACACCATTGATTTTACCGAACAAGATGTCTCAAACAAGGTCACAAAATTTCACGATGATCCAACGAATGACTTATTTGGAAATGTTGAATATTTCTTCTAGGGTTTTTTCTCCATGTTCCATAAATTCATTCATCTTTCAAGTGTAACTTGTAGCCAAATTTTAGCCTGATCCAACGGTTAATTGAAAGACAAATAGCAATTTAATGAGGCTACTCTAGTTGTATGCAAAAATACAAAAGTTGCAACTTAAGCCCATCTTACTAATCCTATATATAGGCTCTAAGAACTTTCTCTTTTCCTTATTTAGTTGATGTGGGACTTCTTAGTCTCTTTTATTTAATTATTTATTTAATTATACGCACATAATTTAAATTAAAATTAAATACTCTCATTAACGTCTACTAACTTTATTATTTTATTCTTTCTAAAGAAATTCAATAATAATAATTGCTTAATTACATTTTTATTAGACTTCAATTAACTTTAATGTTTTAATTTATTTTATATCTATCTTCCTTATTTAAACCATTGTTTACTAAATTATATTTACCACTAAATATTTCCTTCACAACATTATCTATGTCTTATGAATGCAAATTTGGGATGTTATAATTCTTCCCACCTTTTTGGAATTTTGTCCCCAAAATTCTAGTCCCTAATCCATATGCCTACCTAACAAGTTTCTCCAATTCACTTGCCATGTTTTTGCTATACTACTCTGATATAACATTTTGTCTAGCTTGTCTATACCTAACTTGATTTAAATGGCTATGATTATTTTGGACAAATTACTTTAGCGATATTACCATTTGTAATACTATCTTGCTCCTATGTAACATATATCTATGGAACTTGATCCTCTCTTCTTTAACTCTTTTGTGTTGTTTTTATGTTATATATGTTGGTGTACTTAACAATTCTAAATCTAAACCTATTCCAATATCATTTAGGCTTATATATTGTAACATTCCAAATTTTGGGCTTAGAAGCTTGAGAATAAACCTAAGTCAAGAAGACTACTAAGCCCAGTTTAGCAAGAGTCCCAAAGATAGAATGAGTTTTATGGGACTATATGATTTAGCCCTTTCTGAGTAGACACTGAGTCTCCTAATTCCATAAGGCTCAATGCGTATAAGTAGTAAGACGTAAGATACCAGTGTGTGGGCACTTGGGCATACTTCACACCATTTTATGGCACCTAGAGGCATATGTGGTGCCACCTGGGTCTTACACCCATAAAGTACCATTTAAGGTGAAGTGATTAGAAGTTACCTTGTGTGTCGGTAGTCGTATAAAAGTTATCGATGTCTATGTACACTTAGTATGCCATAAGACACATAAGTTTACATATGGCTATTTTTGAGGTATGTGGTGTTGGAAATTGTGCCCTAGGGGCTAATTATTGTACTTTGAACATTATTATTATTTAATGAACTTCTCCATTATGTTATCATATTAGTTTCATGTTAACTGTGATAGTTGTATCCTTGGATAAATCATAAAGATTGTCCTAAATGTCCCTGGTCGGTCATCTATGCTAGAACAAAAATGAAGTAAGATGAGTATGACTTTGATAAGATATGGAGATTTAAATCAAAGTCTTAGGCACTTGTAAGAGTAGAAGGTTCTGGACCAACCTACTATGAGAAAGCTACATGGATCAAGTCATAAGCTTATCTCATGTATAACCATGTCACAATGTCCTTTGACTTGAGGTCATCATGGATTCCTACATGAGAGTTGCTGAGCTTTGAACTAGTCAAAAGTTACCTTTGACCAGGTGATGATAAAGACTACGATCAAGCTTAGTGATTTTTCATGTTGAGGAATATGAATGGTCAAGATGGAATTTTTCCCTTACATTAGTGGAGAGATATTACTGGGCTCCTTGATGAGTGAGTCTAAGAAATGTATGGCTATACTACGATGGAAAGGAGTTTCCATTTTTATTGTCAAAATACTCAGGAATCAGCAAAGTAATGGTTAATAACAGGAGGACGACATTATCCATGTCTCATCGTTAACCGAAATATCATTTGACAAAAGGGACGTGACATGGTTGTATGATAAGTTGCATCATGTAAACGATCCTCATATAAATTGGGTAGTCATAATGTCTTGCTAGAGTCCGCTTGCGACATATGTGTTAGTATAGTTATTGGCCCACTGCCAACTTCGTATGAGCCTCAGGGTCGTACACAAGAATAGCCCAACACTAGGTATAACGTCCAGGTTCATTGAATCTACGATCTGTCTAAGATTCAATGAATACAATGTTTAAACTAGGGTGGACGAATTAGATATATTTATATTTATATGATATAAAATTCATGAAAGGAAAATTAATAATATTATATATATACATATGTATTTTTGAAATACATATATATATGTATATGTATATTATATAATATTATTATATTGTGTTAGTTTTAAATTTAATTTTAATAAAATAAATTAAATTTAATAACTAACATGATAGAGATATAGTATCTTAGATTTAATTTACCTTTGATAAATTAAATCTATTGGCTCTTTGTTTGGATTAAATAAACAGGTTAAATTAAATCTGTTGGACAGATTTAATTTCAACTGAATTTATTTAATTAACTCATCAAGATAATTAAGGGTTAATTAATTTCAAAATTAATCAAGTTAATTTTGAAATTTGAATATAGCCCTCATGGGTTATAAGAATGATAAAGCAGAAAAACTCAAACACGGATGAGAAATTGAGGAGCCGCAAGGGAAACCTAGAGAGGTAGGAGACATTGGAAGCACTAGCATGCAGCTAGCGTTGGGGTCATATTTGTGTGAATACCAGTAGAAGGAGCCAATCAGAGGGGTTGGTTTCTAGAGATCGAAAACCCTAAATTAAAAAAGGTACGAATCTTTCTAACTCGGTTTAAACGTCATTGATATATTCGCAATTGGGATTGGCAATTTTTTAAACTTCTGCAGCGCCTACCAATTCTAACATGTGACAATATCTTATGTCATACAGGCACATATATGGCACATTCTTGAAGATGTAAACATATGTGACTAATTAGTCGGATATAATATACTGGTGTGTGAGTGCATATAGCATTTTTCGAGCAGGTGCATGAACCCTGCATTTTTGAAGAGACACCAGCTTGGTGTCAGTTGCTTGGGGCACCCAGGCATGCGTGTGGCAAAATCATAAGGCGCAGGGCACATGTGATGCAAAATCGAGTGACTCTGGTAATGTAGCTTTATTAAAGTATCTTTTGGTGGAATGATTTGGTGATGCTACCTAGCATTCAATTTTGGGTTGGCTCAATCAGAATGTGCCACCTAAGACATAAGAATTACTTGTGTAATTAGCCGGGACAATTTACTGGTCTCCGATCTGGCCACATGGCAGATTTTCCCAAATACCGAACATGAAAGTTAGAGGAAATCATTGGATTACCTTCCTTTATAATGGAAGTCAGTTAAGATGGGAAAGGAAAGAGAAAGATGACATCTTGACACAGCTATTTCCCTGACAGTCCTTAGGTAGGCTAGATGAATTTCCTGGTGAGTTAGTCATCAGATTTTTAAGAAGGAGTACCTGGCACCCTGGAATTTTTGTGCTTGGACATGTGTCATCATAAGACCTTCCAAGACTCTCCTAGATCGTATTAATTTTATGCATCCCCCAAAAAGTAGGAGAAAAATCAGAAAATTCAAGAGAAAAAGAAAGAGGAGAGAAGTTTCGTATTCTTGAGTTCATCAACTGATTTAAAACCTGAGATCATGTTTCCAGGCACCGAAGCTTTCATAAATCTTCTTATACTTATCAAAAGCTATGTTTCTATGGTTTTGGATTTCTGATGAGAGGTGTTTGGTTGGTGGAAGTACTATCAGAATCAAGAACCGATCGAAGAATCGAGAAGAGGTAATCGTAAGCTTCGATTTGAGTATAATGTCTTGATATTTTGATGACTATTTTTGAAGTTATAAACCCCTTAGGGTTTCAACCAAGAAGGTGATTTGAAGCTTTAATGAGTTTTTGATGATAATCATGATGTTAGATAGGGTTTAATATCACATGTTTTGAGGTTGAAATTGGAAAAAGCACAACTTCAGTTACATAGGGGTCAGATTTGGCCAGCTCTAGTTCTTGGGGTTGGATCTGGATTTTGACAAATTTGTGGTTGGAAATGGATTCTTTGGCTAAAATTGTATAGGAATAGCATGGGGATATGATCCTTGGATGATTGGTTAGAAAGCCCTAATTGTGGAATTCAAAGTGTTAATGTTTGATTCTGCCATATTCGAGTCAGATTGCTTGTGAGTTGTTTTTTTAGTGGTCAAACCTTATCAAATGACTATATTATTTTACATGGTGTTACTAGACATCTATGATTTCCAATAATATATAATATGTAACATTTGGCCATGTCAATTGTGAATTATGATAATTGAAGTTGAGGCATAAAAATGAGAATGCATTTTGAGGCAATAATGTTGGTCGAGGATTCTTAAGGCCTTAAACTTGTAATTAGCACTGAGTGATATTTTTCCTTATAAGAGAAATTAAAGAGATTTCCATAGGACCAAGAAAGACCCCATTTCTAATTTTCTAGATTAAATTATGAATTATCAAATGTGAGTGTCAAATATGCCAGATTAGTGTAACCTATGGATTTGAGATACTCAAAGCAATTTGTAGCAAGTTTGACTCTAAGGGATAAAGACATGTACTAGAAGCTAGTGTAGCCCCATTTATTGTCTTTTTGACCTAATGTACTAGACTTAGAAGATGCCTAACCAAGTAATAACACACTCATTATGAATTATAACTTATAGGAGTCGATCTTTTCTCGAGCCGATCAAGAGAATTGATAAACAAGGACAAGTTGTCGAGAAGGCATTCAAGTAGTAACTCTTCCTTTCATATACTATGTAATACTGAAAACTTATTCGGGTTGACGCTTAAAGTAGCTAGCATATGACGGGTGGACACCCATGTATGTAACTAAGCACTGTGGTATTGTGATCTATGTATGTTGTGCTGCATATTAATGTGTTAAATGTTCCTACACTGCTCATTATGTTGTGATGGTTGTGATACATGCTTTGTATAATTACATTTTGTAAAACCTCGACTTACACACGACTTATTGTTGATATTAATCAGAGTAGCAATACGTGGTTTAGCGGATACACAGGAATATCATAGATATACTGATAAAATGTACATGATTATATTTAGGAATTCCCATACAGGGTATTGTACAATAAATTACAGACCTAAAACTTACTAAAAAGTCTTCAGATAATTAATGTCCTTTCTTTAACTTGACCGAAACCTTCAATCGCCGGTAATTATCATTTTGCCCTCAAAGCCATTTTCTGCTGTTGCAAACTTTATACATTTATGGAAAGGGGGAAATTTAAGAGAATATCAGTAGTAACATGCAATCAGTCATATAAAATAAAAGAATTAAATATGTCATACACCATGTAATGCAACACAACATAAACACAAAGAATTCATAGCTGGGTCCCTACTGGGCTGAATGGTACATACATCGTTCCTATCAAGTGGTACATATACACTTCCCATACCACAGCTAGAATACAATATGTGTACATGGGTCAGGGATGGTTCCCCACTAGCCATAAACACTTCAGTTGGTTCTTGCTCACAACTGGGCAGTGTGCCTCTACACACAATTGCCCAACTTGACAAAACAGTGGTCATCAATATATCATAGAAGATGGCATATACAAGCATATGGACAATCACATAGCATGTGAAAGATAGAGTTACTACCTGGAATGTCCTTTCCTTGCCAGTCTGTCGGTCTAAAATACTTGTTCCGGCTCAGGCTACCGGTATATCCTAAAATTCCAAGTTTAGGATAAATGAGTTATTACTCACTCATAATTTATGCTGAACTTATTGTGTTGGTTATCTTAACTCAAAATCACAATTTTAAAAATTTTTGCATAGTACAATTTTGCACAGTACAATTTCACTGTTTCCGAAAAAACTGATAGATTTTCAGCCAACTTTGGAAAATCATAATTAATTATAGGAAATTCCAAATTGACTAGTTCTAAAGCCTATATGAAGCTCTTTAAATGTAATTTTATGGAAAAATACCTAAGTCTAACCATAGTCAACACATTTTCCCCAAAATTTCATAAAAGCTCCCCTGTTCTAGATTTCCTTCTAGAAATAGTGCTCAAATTTGAAAAAACATATCTTTTAATCTACTTGTCCAAAAACTATAATCTACCTATCAAATTAAAGCTCTACATCTCTACTTTAATTCATGAAAGTTTCATAATTTTTGGACCAAGCTTGTCTAACGAATTTTATTGCACTATAACATTGCCTCAAGTGAAACAAATCAAATAGCATTACTTTGAACTTCAATAAATTCTAGATTTACATACAAATTTCCAAAAATCATGAACACCCATATTCCCACACAATTTTCCCTTTTAAGTCCAATGAAACCATCAGAATTACCAAATTCTAGCTCAAATAGGGCGAAATTACCCCTACCCAGATATGGAAAATTAAGGGAAATAATGTTTTCTTGATTTCAATCCATAAACCACCTTCTTTACACCTCTAATCACATGTTTAACCCATTAAACACTAGTTACACATGATTAGAGTGAATTTCTCTAGCACCTCCCATTAGGGTTTGGTCTTCCCAAATTTACAAAATCAACCAAATCAAAACCAAACACAATAACAACAACCACAACAACATCATACTACTCAAGAGGATCAAGTTTTGGAGAATAACTCTTAATTGCTCAACTTTCTCTCTCTAGGATGCCACTTCCCTCTATCTCTCTTCTCTCTTGATTTTTCTTGCTATACATGATATTCATGAAGATATGAAGGTTAAAGGAGGTATTTCAAGCACTAGATGACATAAACTCCAAGTTTTCAACCACTTACCTTGGATTTTTGGCTTGAACCCTAGCTCTTCTTGTTCATGCGCTCTCAACCTTGTTCAACTCTCTTTCTCTCTCTCTCTGTTTAGTTCAGCTGATACGAAAATGAGACTAAGAGAAAGAGGAAAGTGCTTTTAAAATATCCAACTCCACCTCCTTTGAATATTGTATTTTATTACAAAAAATCACATGCTATTTAATTGTTGTCATCTTCTTTTTCTCTCAAAATACTTGACCGAAAGTGAAGTTTGGAAGGGAGAAAAAATTTTCCTTCAATTATCACATTTAACCTCTTCCGCATATTTAGTATGAGTTACAACTTTTGACTATATGACTTTTCTATCATCATTGTTTTTATTGCTTAACTAAAAATGCCTCCAACAAGATATTTATCATCTAATATTTACTTTTCCCTCTTCAGAACCCTTAATGGATGAAAATGGCCTAACAAATTGGGGCAAAAAATTGCCTCTTTCTTTATACAGAAAATAACCATTTTGCCCATACATTTTGTGATTTTCACCTAAAATTAGCACAATTTTCATTAAACTTTGAAAATTCATATCTTTTTTTGTAGACATCCAATTGATGTGTTTCCAAAGGCTAATTGAGGCTTATTGAGTCTAGTTTTAAGAAAAAAATGTAGTCTTTAGCAAACTAAAAGTTCATGATTCCCAAAATTTCCATTTTTAGACACTATCACTGAAACTAGCCAATTTCACTTGGCTAAATTAAAAAATTCATAACTTTTAGTGTATAGGTCCAAATAATTCATATGACCTATCAATTTAAAGCTTGGAATGTCTACTTGCATCTTGTAAAATTTCACATTTTTTTGGACTTCATTTGATAATCCACTACCACATAACAATATTGCTGCATTACAGTAAAACACATTGGCAGCAACTCCAACTTTTACTATTTGTGTTCTAAACATACTCATGTTATGTGTGACCACTAATTGCCTTGTTTTGTCATTTCTTGTGCTCTTTAATTCACCATTTAATTCCCTTTAATACCTCAAAGGTATAAGGAATTTTGGTGACTGAAATTTGGGATATGACATTTCTCCACTTGTTAATAACTGATATAAAGTGCCAACACTCGAGTGACAACCCTAGTGCTCAAGTATTGTTCATATAGTGCTCGAGTGATACAATATTGTGCTCGAGTGATATTCAAACAAATATGATAAAACATGTAAAAGCGTACATGATTTAAATATATCTTGTTATATTTTTCATCTTTGTACTCAAATCCTCCAAGATCATTTGAGTAACCATGCTTTGAATAAGTATTTGTATAAATTTCTTTCTTCTGCTTGAGTTCTCTTACTTCAATTCAGGTAGATTCATACCATGCTCGAGCGAAGTTCTTCCCTCACTCGAGTGAGACCTATCACTCTTGGTATGCTTGAGTGAGTTTCAAGAATTCTTACATACTCTGTTAATCCCTGTTTTACATAGCCTGAAGCAGAGTATATGCTATAGTTCTGGACTGGAGCATTATTGACTGACTCGAGTAAGAATGAACATGGTACTCGAGTGACACATCCAGTGCTTGAGTGACAGACCTGCAAAAACAATTTCTACATACTCCGATGCCTAAGTCAGTATGATATCATCAAAACTCATTAAACATAATAATTTACAAGAAAAACTTACAACTCATTGGAAAACCATTCCCAATTCTCTTCGAATATATAAGAATTGATCTTTAGCTATTGCCTTTATGAATATGTCAGCGAGTTGAAGATGTGTTGGTATGAATTCTAGTTTGACATCCTTCTTTTGCATGTGATCTCGAATGAAATGATGTTGGATATCTATGTGCTAGGTCCTCAAATGTTGCACAGGATTCTTGGCCAAGGTAATAGTGATAGTATTGTCACAATAAATCGGAATCTCCTTTAAGTATATCCCTAAATCCTGAAGTTGTTGCTTCAACCATAGTACTTGAGAACAACAACTTGTTGCAGCTATATATTCAGCTTCAGTAGAAGATAATGACACTGTGTTCTGCTTCTTACTGAACCATGATATCAGACAACCTTTAAGGAATTGACATTGACCACTGATACTTTTTTTGTCAGTTTTATATCCTCCATGATCAGAATTTGAATAGGCCATCAAATAGTTGTTTCCTCTTTTTGGATACCATAGGCCAAGTTCTATAGTGTCTCCTAGATATTTGAAGATTCTTTTTACTGTCTCTACATACATGTGATACCTTAGTAGCATATTGATACCTTACGCACATTCCAACACTGAATTGTATATCTGGCCTGCTTGCTGTAAGATAGAGTAATGAACCAATCATTCCTCTATATTTAGTAATGTTGTAATTAGGACCTTTTTCATCAGCATCCAATAATGTTGTAGAACTCATTGGAGTATCAGCTCCATTAGCATTATCCAATCCATACTCTTCATTAACTCCTTTAAATATTTTGTTTGAGATACAAATATCATATTCTTCCTTTGCTTGATTTGAAGTCTAAGAAAGAAGTTTAATTATCCTATCATGGACATCTCAAAACTCTCCCTACATAATCTTGGAAAATTCTTGACAAAGAGATTCATTAGTAGCACCGAAAATAATATCAACATAAATTTGAACAATTAGAAGATCATTTTTGTTATGTTTGATGAAAAGAGTTGTATCTACTTTTCCTCTAACAAAGTTTTGATCAAGAAGAAACTTTCTTAGTCTTTCATACCAAGCTCTAAGAGCTTGTTTCAATCCATATAAAGCTTTCTTAAGTTTGTAAACATGATTGGGCTTTGTTTCATCTTCAAAACTAGGAGGTTGTTCTACATATACTTCCTCCATAATATAACCATTTAGAAAAGTACTTTTCACATCCATTTGATAAAGTTTAAAACCTTTAATGCAAGCAAAGGCTAAAAGTATTCGCATTGCTTCCAATCTTGCCACTGGAACATATGTTTCCTCATAATCAGTACCTTCTTCTTGATTATAGCTTTTGGCTACCAATCTTGCTTTGTTTCTCACAATGATTACTGATTCATCAAGTTTGTTTTTGAAAACCCATTTGGTTCCTATAACCAAATGATATTTAGGCCAAGGAACCAAATCTCAAACCTGATTTCTTCAAAATTCATTTAATTCTTCTTGCATAGCAATCACCCAATCATTGTCATATAAAGCTTCTTCCATATTAGAAGGTTCAATCTCAAAAATAAAAGTAGAAAAAGTTACCTTATTGAGAATTTTATTTCTAGTTTTGACGCCTTCATGAATATCTCCAATTACTTGATCAATTAGATGATCTTAATATGTCTCCATGCTTTTGGTTCAGCATGATCATCGACATCTTCTATATTTTGAAAATCATTTGTTTCAAGCTTTTAGTTTTGTTTTTCTTTATCAAATCCATTTCTTCTTTATCAAAATGCTTTGTCTGAGAATCAAGTTCATCAAACACCACATGAATGAATTCTTCAACTGTACATGTCCTTTTATCAAAAACTCTATATGCTTTACTTCTATTAGAATATCATAGAAATAAACCTTCATCAGACTTTGAATCAAATTTACCCAATTTTTATTTACCGTTTTTGTGAATGAAGCACTTGCATCTAAAGATGTATAGATGAGCAAGATTTGGCTTTCTCCCTTGTAGAGTTCATACGATGTCTTTCTAAGTGACTTGCGAATATATGCTTGATTTGAAATATAGCATGCGGTACTCATTGCATCTGCCCAGAACACCTGTGACATTTCTTTTTCATTAAGTATTGCTCTTGCCATTTCTGTGAGGACTCTGTTCTTCATTTCTTCTACTCCATTTTGCTGAGGTGTTCTAGGTGTTGAGAAGTTGTGATCTATTCCCTCGTTGTTGTAGAAGTCTTCAAAGAGTTGATTATCAAATTCTCCTCTATGGCCTGTCCTAATAGAAACAATAGAAATAACTTTCTCATTTTGGACCTTCTTAGCAAACATAATGAATTCAACAAATGTTTCATCTTTTGAAGCAATAAATATAGTCCATGTAAATATTATAAAATTATCGACAATTACTAAAGTATATAGATTTTCTCCAAAACTTTTTACTCTTGCTGGACTACCAAATCCATATGAAGTAATTGTAAAGGTTTGGAAGTAGAAATCTCATACTTTTTTTGAATGAAGATTTAGTTTGTTTACCTTTTTGACAAGCTTCACAAATCATGTTATATTTGAATTTTAGTTTAGGAAGACCAACAACTAAATCTTTTCTAATTAGTTTGTGAAGTTGGTTCATATTAACATGAGCCAGACGCTTATGCCATAACCAACTTTCCTCTGATCTGCTAACAAAATAATTTTTAGAAGAATTTGAATTTAAATCAATAGTAGAACAGTTACCATCCCTTTGAGCTCGGATCTTTGCCTTGATGAATTCTTTGTTAAGTGGCAGATCTTTCTTATTTACTATCAAGCATTCTTTTGAATCAAAGATCACCCAGTTATCTCTGTCAGTGCTTTGACATACACTCAAGAGGTTGGGGCATAATCCTTCAACATAATATACATCATTGATTTGAACACCATCGGATTTTCCCACTTCACCAATTCCAATAATACGTCCAAATTGGTTATCTCCAAAAGTTACCTTTCCTCCTTCTCTGGTTTCTAGCATGGTGAACTTATTTTTGTCACCAGTCATGTGTCTCGAGCATCCACTATCAATGTACCACTTGTTTGCTTATGATGCTTTGAGACATACCTAGAGTAAGGGGATCAAGTTTTAGGTACCCACACTTTCTTGGGTCCTTTATGGTTAGTTTGCAATACTTTAGGTACATGTGTCCCTTTTGGAACCCATTTATACGTGCCAATGACTTGTCCTTTTCTAAAATAATATAATGAAGTATAATGTCCTTTTCTATTACAAGAGCTATATGATGCAAATGGATTTGATGTTTGCACGGAATTCTTGAAATATTTGAGATAAGTTCTACTGCTATTTTTCTTATTTCCTATATTTTTATCATGATCAGACTTATATCCAATTCCAGATTTATCAAAGGAAACTCTCTAAAAATTTAGAATAATTTTAAGAGTTTCACTTCCTTTAGTAAATTTTTCAACATTTTTTGTTAAATCTCTTATTTTCTTATCTTTTTCTTCACATACATCACATGATGATATGACAGTATTTCCTAATCTTTTACTTTCTTCTTGTAACTAACCATTTCTTTAGCTACCTTGATGAATTTAGTATGCAATGCATTTTATTCAGATAGTAACTCATCATAAGTAGGTTCAGAGTCACTTACCTCAGAATCTGATTCTTCTTCTTTGGCTACCAAGCTTAGATTTGCAACTTCATCGTTGTCACTTTCTTCATCCGAGAGCTATCACCCCAGATAGATGATATGTATGCTTTCTTCTTCTACTTCTTCTTGTCTTTGTTTCTGAAGCATTCGGATTTGATGTGTCCAGGCTTCCCACATTCATAGCATAGTATCTGTTGCTCCTTGTTTTCTTTCTTGCTTGGTCCACCTTGATAATTTTTAAAGTTCTTTTGGCTTCTTCTATAGAACTTCTTGAATTTTTTCACGATCATTCCCATATCATCATCATCATCATCAGAAACATCATTTTTGGAAGATTCTTCTTCCTTGATAGCTTTAAGTGCAACTTTTCTTTTCTTTTTATCATTGAACTCTTCTAGTTCCTTCTTGAATCTCAACTTCCCTTCATACTCAGAAATACTACCAAAGACAGCAGCTACGGATCTCATTGACTCTCCTTTAGCTTCTTCGATAGCTGTCACCTGTGCTTTCCATTATTTCATAAGAATATTAAGAATCTTTTTTACCTGGGAATTTTGGTCAAATGATTTCCTAAGTGCAGATAGTTGATTAACAAGATGAGTGTATCTGAGTCCGAATTTTGATATTCCTTCTCCAGGTTTCATATGAAATAGATCATACTCTATAATTAGAGTATTGACTCTATTTTCTTTGTTTCCGGATGTGCCTTCGTGAGTGATTTCAAGAGCATCCCACATATCTTTTGCTATTGGTAGAGTGTAAATTCAGAAATATTCCGTTTGACTGAGAGCACTCTGTATCATTAAAATAGCTTTACTATTTAACGTTACTAACCTCTTGTCATCTTCGTCAAATTCCTCTGGGCTCTTTTTAATGAATCTATCTTCAATTTTCTTCATTGGAACATAGTCGTCGTCTTGTATCACATTCCATAGACCATATTTGTTAGCCATCACGAACACTATGAATTTATCTTTCCAGAATGAAAAATGTTCTCCAGCAAAATAAGGAGGTCTAGTGATTAAAGCTCTATCTGGAAGGATGTTCTAACTCATTTTTGCCATTTACCAGATTTTCTCAAGTTGTTAGGCTCTTCAGAGATGACCTTGCTCTGATACTAAATGAAAGAGGCAAGCTTTCACCCAAGAAGGGTGTGAATTGTGTGATGTGATAAATTTTTTGATTGATGTTGTGATATAGCAATAGCTGTAGATAGGGTAGAGTTGAGAAGATAAGCACACAGAGAGTTATACTGGTTTAACCCAAAACCCAGGCTTACGTCCAGTTCTCAGAGATCAAGACCTACTGAGATTTCACTATTCTTCCAAGATTCAGTGGGCTCTTGGATTGCGGCAAAACAACAACCATCCTTGAAAGGACTACGAGCAGAAATATACTAACACTTTAAATTTCTCTCCTCCTTACGACAAGTCTTACGTGCAGAAAAACAAACCTATGACCTTTCTCTCCTGCTTACGTATACAAGTCTTATGAGCAGCAACGTTCTCTACTACTTGTACCTTATAAGTGTTATGAGCAAAAAGTAGGAATCCTCTTAACTGCTTCTCTCATAAGGAAATCTCCCCTCTCAAGGTCCCAGTACCTTGAGATCAAATGAAAATATAATTTGAAGTGTATATAGACTCTTACAGAGCAAATATGATAATTACTGAAGAACGATATGAATACAGAGAAAATATGAATTTATAGCCAGTTGATTTTACACGTTTGAATAATAATCAATGTGGAACAGAGCATTTTACTGTGGAACGACATGCATACGTTTGAAATCTTTGAACGCGGTAGGTATATGCTTGGATGGTCGTAATGATGCTGTCTGTCATTATTTGACTTCCTATGTGCTTTTCTAATTCAAACATTCAAACTCTTGTATCACACTTGTAATATATGTTAAATGATGTTATATAATAATAAGTAGAAATAAAATGAATAAACAACATTAAACCATATTCAGATTAAATATTGTAAGTCTGGTGCCTTTTGCTTCTGGCAGAGCATCACTCGAGTGATAAGAAGGCTTACTCGAGTGCAATACAAATTTTTCTCTTATTACTTCAGTTTTATATTTGCACTTCCATGTGATTTTGAGAGAGTGCATTTTCACACTTGCAAGTGATGTGGGTTCTCACTTGAGTACATATCTCCTCACTCAAGTACACCTTCATTTTACACTATGAGCCACGTCTCTGGACAACACTCGCATTCCACTTTATCAAGAGTGTGATTTTACACTTACAGGTGATGTGGGTTCTCACTCGAGCATACTTACTCTCACTCGAGTAAGCAGAATATTCTTCTATAATATACTCTTTGTCTTTAGCACTTGCATCAGAATTGAGAAAGTTAGATTTCTCACTTGTGGGTGTTGAGGTATCACTCGGGTGCATGTACTCTCAATCAGGCATTCTTATTCTTCTCTGCTTTGTAAGACTTTCAGGCAAACACTCGCAGTCCCTCACTCGCTTGCACTCGAGTACGGCTTAAATTTTGAGTTTACCTTACTCTTGGGTAAGCACTCTCTTTCCATACTTGCCAGGACTTGGGTGCACAATAAGGCCATCACTCGAGTATAGAGACTGTGCTTGAGTGAAGTATTGATATCTTATTTCTGACTTCGCTCTCTGTCAAACACTTTATGTCCAACACTTGCATGTGCTTGAGTGTAAATTAGCTTAATGCTTGAGTGCTAACTCCATCACTCTAGTGCATCAGTAAAACTGACAGCAAACACTTCTAAAATTTGTGAAATACATTTGATAATATTTTAAACCATTACAAAGTATGAATTTCTTACCACAACACACAATGATCTTTTGTTATCATTAAAACTTGGAATCTAACATGATAAGCATTGGTGTCAAGATGTTGGCATTTAGATGATGTATACACTGGGTCTCTCTTTCCTATTTTTGATGATCTTCTATTTATAGTTGATAAGGATTGATGACCGTTTGAGTATTCCAACTTGTCCATTAGAGTCTCGTTGCTTTGTTTGACCGTTCTTCATATTTGAAAAAATAACCTTTACATTCGGTGGATGCTCCATTTTTGTAAAGTCAACTTTTGTCTCTTCACATCATATCTTCATTGTATTTCTGGAGAAATATGTTAAACACTGATATAATGAAGTGCTAGTATGATTAGGAGCAAGAAGAGTGAGTTTCATAATCATTCCTATGATTTTTAAAAACTTCAAAACATTTTTTGTCACATCATTCAAGTAGTCACTCTAGTGAGCCACTTTAAAATGTGGCAGGGACTATCAGAGTCATTTTCCAACTTCATTACTCGAGTGGTCACTCGAGCGATCTTAGGACATCATGTGAGTGATTACTCAAGTAATCTCTTTATTTTGATTCAAAATATGGCAAATGATATATCATTGGAAATCTCTTTTCCATGTATATTCCAATTCATCAAAAATCAGCTTAAAACTCATTTTATTGTGCAAGTTATGATTGAAGAAGTGTATACTATTCTCAATAGTCTTCATAGTTTCTAGTGTCAAATTATAGAAGGTATATCTCTTAGTATATAACTTGAAATATGACAAACTACATATCCAAGGAAAGCTCTTTAAGTCTAGTTCATATGGCACTAGTTTCGTCTTAATCTGATGTGTAGTTTGAGAGTTATGTCCAAAATATTAAACCTATCTTGGAAAATGATGGTGATTTATGTGTCGTCTTCAAAGATTCATATCTCTTTCATATGATCTCCTTTGAATGTGATCTTGGTGTTTATTTTATTGGTGTGTGTTTAGTTTCATATGCCACTAGTTTCAGTTCAATTTGACATGTGGTTTAAGAGATATAGTAAAAATATCAAACCTTTGTTATGCTGGTAAAAAATAGAGCACATCAGAATGCTCATCACTTGAGTGATCATATCTATTACTCGAGTGATGCCTTTGAAAACTTGGCAGAGAGCCAAAACTTAAGGGAACACCTTAGGAATGTTAGTTCATGATAATGTGTTCACCATACTGCTGCTATGCAACTCTCTTGTATATTCATGTTGTTTCGAAGATTCTTCTTGTAGTTTATTGAGGAATGATCTTACATAATGAAAATTCCCTGCCATAAGTTAAAAAAAATTCTTGTAAGGAGAATGGTTAGTGTAGTCAACTATATACAGTTTCCTTTCTATAAGGTATTTTCAAATTAAGATCATGAAAGGAACAATATAAGAGTAACTTATCATTAAAATTAATTAAGACATTTAAATGCATATGAGTATGTTAAGAGGATTTTCTTCAAATAAGGAGATGAGCTTTTTAAGATATAAAAAATATGTGAATGTGAAGATCCCCTTAATGAATACATGGCTTAAAGGAAATTCATTGTGAGTAATACAATTAATAACTCTCCTAAATTTATAGAACCATTAGAAATTTCATAGAGAGAATGAGTATGAAAATCTAAAGATTTAGAGAGAAATCAAGTTTTGAAAATGATGATGCTATTTAAGGTTTTAGGACTGTAACTCTGTATCACTCGAGTGGTAACTAGAGTGATTCTACTCAACTATCACTCGAGTGCTCACTTGAGTGATGCAATTCAGAGAATTTTAATTAAGTAAGAATACAATACCTCACTCAAGTAATGTCATAATTACTGGAGTCATGTCCTTTGAAGTTCATTAACACATCTTTGGTTGCTCATTATCTGTTGATGTGATTAGTACTGAGGGATTCTGAAGTGTAGTCTCTGTGAGCATTTAAGTATACCAAGATGAGCTTGGAATAAGGACTTAAAGTTCTGGTTGATCAAATCACAGAGTTGTCTAATCTTGCCATTAACAGAAGTGATGAACTTAGCATTGTTTGTAGCAGGCTCTATGTAATTGTTGAAGCTCCTCTCTCAAATAGCCTTGAACAGATGGACCAAAGAATGAAGGAGTAAAGGGACTAGCTCTAGCAAATTATTGTATTTTATCTATATCTGAAGTCTCAGCTCCCATCCGTTACGCCTTATGTGTTAACTTGGAGTGAGATTTAGTACTTTTAATAAAGTGGTTGCGAATTACTTAGAGCAATTATCAGATCACTTTGAGTGATCATGAATTACTTGAAGTGATTGCAGATCACTTCGAGTGATTATCAGAATCACTTGGAGGTCTAGTATTAAGTAAACAACATTTTGAAGTTTTGGTACAATACGTAACTTCCTAACTTTACAACCTTAATGGCTTTTCATTGGTAACATCAAATAAAGCTTAGTTTATTTGAATGGTGGATCTAATGAATGAGGCTCTAGGTGATCTAGCTTTAGCTAAGGATTGTGCTTCATCATCTCTAGATGCCTTTAGCTTCTATTCTATGTCTCTCACTGGGACCACACACTTGAGATAAGTGTATCTTTACCATTTGATTGTGAAGCATCTTCAAGCATAGGAATGCTTACAAAAAGGTTCATTTGATTCCAAGTACCAAATCTTTTTTGCTTTTAGGAATAGTGAATTCAATTAAAGATAAAGAATATTAATAGACTTGGTATATCTATATCTTTTGATCTCAGAGAAGATGGTTTCTCTACTGTTCCTCTTCTCCTTGATTATGATAGAGGCCATCATGTGATAATCCTTCTTGATGAAGCCATTGAATTGGCCTTGTTCACCATAGCTCTAATTTAGATGTACTATATAATTTTGTAAAGATTAGACATAGAGCTAGGATTGTGGTTGAGAATCCTTATAGGTTCTTCAAGCTTGATAATTATGTACTACTCATGTTTATCATTTTCTTTGAAAGGTCAAGTGGGGCATTCTTGATCCCTATCCATTCATTGATTCTCCTAGCTGAGATGACCGCCTTTTGATTCTGGTAGTAGTCTTTAAAGTCTCCTTAACCATTGTGCCTTTCTCGGAGCATATTCTAGCTAGCTCCATGTCACAATAAAGTTGTTTGACTCCCTTTGAGCAATAGGGAAGATGGATAGATATCTTTATAAAAAGGTCTCTTGGTATAATCATTATCATTTTTTGTCTTATTCTTGGCTTGAACTTCTTTGAATTGAATCCAGCTGTGTTCACTAAAAGCCCTTTAGCCTCTTTCTCTTTTTCTAACTACATTACTAGCTGGTCACTTGCTAGTACTGGGGTGTCACTTGAGTGATATCTGTAACACCCCGAATTTTGAGACTCGAGGCTAGAGAATAAGCCTGAGATTAGTGGATTGCTAAGCCCCGGTTTAGCAAGATCCTAAATTATTATTAGGGTTTAATGACTACAAAAGTGGACGTGGTTAGTGATTAATGAACCCTTTTAGAGAATATAAAGTGGATTGTAGTCGCTTGTGTTATGAGCAACGCCAAAACCCTGTATTTGAGTTCAATTGTGGATTAACATCCAAATTGACTTAGAATAGAGGGAGGAATTGAATGGGATATTGTGATGGAAATGGTGTCATGTTGTGGTATTTAATCATTGGAATTGATTTAAATTGGATTGGACACATTGGTTGCAAAAAATTGGAAATGCTGTCTAGTGTGAATTCTGTCTGGGCAGTCTTCTCGTGTGGATGTTTTGACTAGGCAAATGATGTCAGAAAATTATGAAACTTTCCAGTCTTGAAGTTCACATCCCAAGCTTCAAAATGGACATATAATTTGTGCCATTTCGTTTTGGTAACTGGGAGATATGACTGTCCAAAGTTTGAGGTCGAAAATGGACTCTGTTTTGGGGCAGTGATGAAATTTGTGTAATTCTGGATTTTTGTGGTGATTTCTAGTATTGGTAAATATTTTTCCTATATAGAGGACTTAAATAGCTTTCATTTGGCTTTGGAATCACCTCATTTCTATTTTTCTAGAATTAGTTATGATTTTTCAAAGATTGGGCAGAAAATCTGCCAGAAAATCCGAAAATGCCAATTTTGGGAATTATGACATCATCAAAAGGCAAGATGACATAAGCATGGAATTAAAACATCTTCTCATCATCTTCAGCTGCTCATTCACGCACAGCACCTGAACATAGTGTGAGAAAGTTGAGAGAGTTTAGAGAGAGAAAGAGAAGAAAAATCACAAGGTAAGCCGATTTCTCCGACGATTTCGCTCCTAGCGCGTATAACTCCGACTCTAAACTACTCCTCTTTATTCTTTAAGGTTTGGAAAGCTCAATTTTGGTGTTTTGAAAGTTAGGGTTTTCAGCCATCTTTGAGAAAAGCTAGAAGGAGCTTGAGGTAACTTCCAAACTCTTGTATATTGACTATTCTAGCTGCTGTGGGCAATTTAATCGGTGAAATTTTGCCGGATTGCCGTTGGTTTTAATTTAGGGAAATGGGTTGTAGGGGCTGTTATGCTGCCCAAATTGATACTAAATGGTAGTTGTAACCTAATGGAATAGTCAATAAAGTGGTTAGGAGTGGAAAGAAACGTGTTTACGGAGTCGAAACCGAAAAACCCTGATTTTCCCTAGAAAACCCATATATTTCGGTCTGGGCTATAAATGGGTCTTAGAGTTGGATTTTCAATGATTTGATGATTCCATTGAGTTCAGGAGGGAAAATTAGGTGGGGTTACAGTTGGGCACTTTTTCGGAAAAGGCCCAGAAAGCATAATTACGGAAACGCCCCTAAAACCCTAAAAGTAGGGCTGCCAAGGGCAATTTCGTAATTTGACATTGAATTTGATAATTCCGAGTCCGGAAATGGATTCCTTGGGAGAAAATATGTCAGAATAGCCCATGTCAAAATTTCAAGAAAAGTACAGCAGGACCGGGTACGGCGGGGCCGCGCCGGGTCCCCGGGGGTGTTTTAGTAAATTTTCAATATAGCCTCATATAACCCCCAGAAACACTATGGAAGTGTCTAAATGGTATATTTGACATTGTAGGATCGAATGTAAAGCCCCGAGTTGCTGGCACGCAAATCGAGGAGAAAAGACTGGAGGTAGGGGACTTACCTTACTTGCATGTATTTGATATCTTTGCTTGTGTAGTGATGTATGTGATTGCTTTACTTGATTGTGTAGAGCATATTTGAATAAATGAAGCTCTGTTTCTGTTTTGCTGTGGCCATAGTTTTGTTACATGAAACATTGAGTATGCAAAAATGTCATTATGGGGCATGCATCTAGATAAAGCTAACATGTCATACACATAGCATCTATCATGCATGCATTATGGTATCTGTTTCCTACTGAGATTCTCTCGAATCTCACTCTCCCCTACCAATAATTTAGACAGGGCAAGTGGCTCGTGGAGGGAGCGGCTAGGACTCCTTCGAGATGAGATTGTGTAATCCCCATTTGAAGAACTGTAATGGGCAATTGTACCCTGTGTATCTTTAGCGAAGGTATGTACCGGGATTACCGGGATGATTAAGTTGTACACTCTGATATTTATATGAATGTGATTTATCTTCGCGTAGTAATTGTATTCGAAATGTGAATATGAGACCAAGTTTATAAATGATTTCGAAAGGTATTTTTTGAAAACCCCATCATGTGATGGGTTAGTAAATTTTATTTGATTATTATTGGTCTCTATTTCATTTTAATCGTGTATTTCGGATATAATTACTGAGGGGGTTACATTTTGGTATCAGAGCTGCCGTTCCTGGCAAGTAAAGGATTTGCTAGGATAATGGTAGTAGTTGCTGCCTTAAGTCATAGAGAATGACTTTGTTTGTTGTGGTATACACATTATGGTCCCTACTATTTATAGATATATGAGTTTAAGGGCCATGTGTATACATTAATTGTGTTGTGGATATGGTGAGTCAGTATGATTCACTCGAGGATTTGAGGTGTAGACCTAGAGGTGGAGGTAATCAAACCCATCATCTGATTAGAGAACTAAGGAAAATGATTTCCTAGATGTGTGATACTGAGGTTCTAGGTTGATCATGGCTCCTACCTAGACGTTGGGTGAGAAACCCTAGGTGGTATGATGTTACATGTAGTGATGTCATACTGAGCTTATGTGTATAAAGGCCTTAAGACCTAGAGGACCAGTGTGCCTTAGGCTGGCAAAGATATTTGTATTTGTTTTGGGGTTGATGATGCTCCGTGGATTTGAGGGAAGTGATTTCCCGGTTCAACTGAGGTTGAAGGTTTGAAAGATGAATTGTGATCCAAGGATCAGACTCAATAGCTGGGCTGATTCATAGGAATTGCATTTGACCTGGATGGTCTGTGGTGCTAGAGCATGGTTCTAGAATTGAATTGAAATATGTATCAGGTACCTGAGATTGCTAGTTGTAAATCTAGCAAAGGGAAAAGTTACCTATGGAGGATTCGGATCGGAGAGTGCTACCTACGGGGAGTTTTGATGGAAGAGGGCTACCTACGGTGAGATCTGATCGGAGAGAGCTACCTACGGTGAGATCTGATTAGAAAGGGCTACCTACGGAGGATGCTGACCGAAGGGGCTGACCAGTCAGGTGACTGAGTGAAGCATCGGGTACAGTACCGTAGTGTGGAGCCACCATGACGATGAACCCTAGAGTGGAGCCACCGTGACGATGAACCCTAGTGTGCAGCCGCCTTGATAACGAACCGTCGAGAGCAATCGCCGTGACGTTAAATGGTAGAATAGAGCTCTGGGAACGTTGGGAGTATGGGATCTCAACGAAGTGCTGGTTATGGCTTTGAATGATTCAAGTTGAATCGGGCCAAGGTCTGACGCAGATGAATATATGTTCTGAATGTTGTCAGTTGTGGTGGGAGATTCTTATGGGACTCCTGTTAAATCAACTTGACATTGTTAAAGCACAGATGAGGAGATTGACCTCAGAGTGTGCAGCGGAAGCGTGATGAATGTGATATGTTTGAGAATTGTGTTGAGCAGAAGCTCGAATTTGCAGAAAGTACAATGCGTTAGTGATGGCTTCGGGAGGTAAAACTTCGGGGTCAAGTTGTATTGTGAAAAAGGGGTCTTGAAGGATCCCAGTACGTGAAAAGAATTCGAGATGTTGAACGTGAAGTTGTTAATATGCCTGGTTCCAGCTTATTACGATTGTGTACTATGAGTCCATCTCCCTGGTTGGGCCGGATCAGGTTGGTCTGGTGGGCTGTGCCTGGTAGGCATAGGCTCAGGATGTGACTGATATTTGTGAGTCTCTCACCTCCGCCCGCATGGGGTGATTCCTATGTCGGAGGACCGTGCCTTCGGGGCGGTGGTTATACGGGGAACAGGCTATTTGTGAAGGCCGACAGGCCATTTGTGAAAGCCAGATAGCTATATGAGCTATAAGGCTATGTGTATGCACTGCCACACCAATAGTCCCTGAGTAGCTAACAATAGTTCGGGTAAAAATTGTGTGTCTTCCCGGCGGAGAAAGGGGATGAGGGTGGAGTGTGATGTGGAAGCCGAAAGGCTAGGTGTGAGCACCGCTACGCCAATAGTCCCTGAGTAGCTAACAACAGTTCGGGTTAGACTGTGTGTCTTCCCGGCGGAGAAAGGGGATGAGGGTAGGGTGTGATTATGGATTTTCTTGTGAGTCCTGGGTGAAATGTGAGTAACCCAGCCACTGTCGCGGGGCATCCCCAACGGGGGTAAAACCGGGGTGGGCACCACCGGCACGGGGCATCCCTAGAGGGGGTAAAACCGGGGTGGGTGTGACAATAATTGAGTAACCCAGCCACCGTCGCGGGGCATCTCCAGTGGGGGGTAAAACCGGGGTGGGCACCACCGGCACGGGGCATCCCTAGAGAGGGTAAAACCGGGGTGGTTGTGACAATAAAATTGTGAGTCCGGTAACCCACGGGTATCCATCGGACGGGTGTGATGTGGGAGCCAGCCACGCAGCGGAAGCATGGGCACCCATTAAGGGGGGTGTGACAATAAAAGGCGCCTGGATAGAAGAGACTGAGACTCTAGGTGGGCCATTACGGTCAGGTACTTTGGATAAAAGAAATTGAGATTCCAAAGTGACCAGATGATGTGATATTGTGTTGATACCCAAAAGTCCCGGTTACCACTAGCGGAGTCACTGGTGGGTGTACGGGTGAGGGCGACACCATGAAAGTTGATACAGATGTGATATTGTGGTTGATACCAAAAGTCCCGGTTACCACTAGTGGAGTTACTGGTGGGTGTACGGGTGAGGGTAAAGCTGTGAAAGTGGATATGGCAGAAGCTGAATGTTTGTGTATACAGCTGAGGCTGTTGTTTGATGTATTGAGGTTGTGATGGTTACTCCCGGAAGGGGTAACCAGATTGAGCTGAGCAGTGTGGTGGCCTATGCTGCCCAACTGCTGAGATTTTATGATATGGCTCATGATTTCGAGCCTCCAGGTATTGTGGATGGTGATCATAGAGTTTTGGTAACAATCGTATGTGGAAACGATTGCATTTGTTTAATAATCGTGAGGTGATTATGTTTGTGCGGCAATCGTGAAATGGGCCGATTGCAATTTGTGGCAACTGAGTTGCATTTATTGTTTGAGATTCTTGCGAGAATCGGATTTGTGGATTATCGGTTGTGTGTGGGTGATCTAGAGGAGACCATCCAATGTGACATGAATTGTGAAACGGAAGCTGTCGTGAAGAAGCATCCGTAGTTTGTGGATTAAGTGGTATGACAAATTTCGAGGACGAAATTTATTGAACGGGGGGAGAAATGTAACACCCCGAATTTTGAGACTCGAGGCTAGAGAATAAGCCTGAGATTAGTGAATTGCTAAGCCCCGGTTTAGCAAGATCCTAAATTGTGATTAGGGTTTAATGACTACAAAAGTGGACGTGGTTAGTGATTAATGAACCCTTTTAGAGAATATAAAGTGGATTGTAGTCGCTTGTGTTATGAGCAACGCCAAAACCCTGTATTTGAGTTCAATTGTGGATTAACATCCAAATTGACTTAGAATAGAGGGAGGAATTGAATGGGATATTGTGATGGAAATGGTGTCATGTTGTGGTATTTAATCATTGGAATTGATTTAAATTGGATTGGACACATTGGTTGCAAAAAATTGGAAATGCTGTCTAGTGTGAATTCTGTCTGGGCAGTCTTCTCGTGTGGATGTTTTGACTAGGCAAATGATGTCAGAAAATTATGAAAATTTCCAGTCTTGAAGTTCACATCCCAAGCTTCAAAATGGACATATAATTTGTGCCATTTCGTTTTGGTAACTGGGAGATATGACTGTCCAAAGTTTGAGGTCGAAAATGGACTCTGTTTTGGGGCAGTGATGAAATTTGTGTAATTCTGGATTTTTGTGGTGATTTCTAGTATTGGTAAATATTTTTCCTATATAGAGGACTTAAATAGCTTTCATTTGGCTTTGGAATCACCTCATTTCTATTTTTCTAGAATTAGTTATGATTTTTCAAAGATTGGGCAGAAAATCTGCCAGAAAATCCGAAAATGCCAATTTTGGGAATTATGACATCATCAAAAGGCAAGATGACATAAGCATGGAATTAAAACATCTTCTCATCATCTTCAGCTGCTCATTCACGCACAGCACCTGAACATAGTGTGAGAAAGTTGAGAGAGTTTAGAGAGAGAAAGAGAAGAAAAATCACAAGGTAAGCCGATTTCTCCGACGATTTCGCTCCTAGCGCGTATAACTCCGACTCTAAACTACTCCTCTTTATTCTTTAAGGTTTGGAAAGCTCAATTTTGGTGTTTTGAAAGTTAGGGTTTTCAGCCATCTTTGAGAAAAGCTAGAAGGAGCTTGAGGTAACTTCCAAACTCTTGTATATTGACTATTCTAGCTGCTGTGGGCAATTTAATCGGTGAAATTTTGCCGGATTGCCGTTGGTTTTAATTTAGGGAAATGGGTTGTAGGGGCTGTTATGCTGCCCAAATTGATACTAAATGGTAGTTGTAACCTAATGGAATAGTCAATAAAGTGGTTAGGAGTGGAAAGAAACGTGTTTACGGAGCCGAAACCGAAAAACCCTGATTTTCCCTAGAAAACCCATATATTTCGGTCTGGGCTATAAATGGGTCTTAGAGTTGGATTTTCAATGATTTGATGATTCCATTGAGTTCAGGAGGGAAAATTAGGTGGGGTTACAGTTGGGCACTTTTTCGGAAAAGGCCCAGAAAGCATAATTACGGAAACGCCCCTAAAACCCTAAAAGTAGGGCTGCCAAGGGCAATTTCGTAATTTGACATTGAATTTGATAATTCCGAGTCCGGAAATGGATTCCTTGGGCGAAAATATGTCAGAATAGCCCATGTCAAAATTTCAAGAAAAGTACAGCAGGACCGGGTACGGCGGGGCCGCGCCGGGTCCCCGGGGGTGTTTTAGTAAATTTTCAATATAGCCTCATATAACCCACAGAAACACTATGGAAGTGTCTAAATGGTATATTTGACATTGTAGGGTCGAATGTAAAGCCCCGAGTTGCTGGCACGCAAATCGAGGAGAAAAGACTGGAGGTAGGGGACTTACCTTACTTGCATGTATTTGATATCTTTGCTTGTGTAGTGATGTATGTGATTGCTTTACTTGATTGTGTAGAGCATATTTGAATAAATGAAGCTCTGTTTCTGTTTTGCTGTGGCCATAGTTTTGTTACATGAAACATTGAGTATGCAAAAATGTCATTATGGGGCATGCATCTAGATAAAGCTAATATGTCATACACATAGCATCTATCATGCATGCATTATGGTATCTGTTTCCTACTGAGATTCTCTCGAATCTCACTCTCCCCTACCAATAATTTAGACAGGGCAAGTGGCTCGTGGAGGGAGCGGCTAGGACTCCTTCGAGATGAGATTGTGTAATCCCCATTTGAAGAACTGTAATGGGCAATTGTACCCTGTGTATCTTTAGCGAAGGTATGTACCGGGATTGCAGGGATGATTAAGTTGTACACTCTGATATTTATATGAATGTGATTTATCTTCGCGTAGTAATTGTATTCGAAATGTGAATATGAGACCAAGTTTATAAATGATTTCGAAAGGTATTTTTTGAAAACCCCATCATGTGATGGGTTAGTAAATTTTATTTGATTATTATTGGTCTCTATTTCATTTTAATCGTGTATTTCGGATATAATTACTGAGGGGGTTACAATATCACATATTCTCTTCCACTCGCACTGTAACACTATCAATCATGCCTTCTCTATTAGCCTCTAATATTTGTATTTGAAAGTAGAGCATTTTGGTCAACTCCTATAAAAGTATAGATATATGCTCTTTGGTACCCAACTTCTGTTATGTCCACATAATATTAGACATAACAACTCTTGTGCTCTCATATAATTAATCCATATGATATTTGAGCAAAGAGTATAATAATAAAAAAAAACCAAGATATAATTTTCCCTAATTAAATAAATTCAAGTCATTGGATCATAAAGGGTAACAAATAAGTGATATCAATGATCAGTGATAGTTGTAAATACATATTATATTGAAAATATGTCATATGTAAGATTTTAATGCAATCCATGTAAGTTGGATCAAAGAGAGTAGAAAATCTATCCATAATGATCAACTTTTATGAAAGGATAATTTATGAATGAAACCAAGTTTTCTAAGAATGAAATATGTAAATTTAAATCTCAAATGTTATTTCAAATCATGACAAGGCATTGTAAAATTGATATTTGAATATATGCAAAACTCATCTTTGAAACATGTTTACAATCGATGATCATGTTAAAAGTGGTAGAAGTCAATAGTTATAAAATATGTATAAAAAATCTTTACTGTAGAGTCCAACTAAGATAATATGTTAATTATCAGAGTTAACATGTTGGAGAATTTTCCCAAGTGCAAAAGTCATATGGATAACCAAAAGAATTAGCTCGATAGACATATATGAGCATCATGACTTTGTTATTGATTTATAGGCTATGTTAACACTTAAAGTTGAGTCTTGAAAGATATGAATATTCAACTCAAGGATTCAAATACATGATACCAGTTACTTAAAAATAGATCATATTAATGGTTAATATGTTTGAGCAACAAAGAAAGTACAAGAATGATGAAGCATATACTTATTAGTCCAAATGACTAGAGTACTAGAATATTATTCTAGTAAGTTATTCCATTATAATGGTTAATTCATTAAGATTTAATGCACTAATGAACATTCATAATGCTTGGAATAACATGGATAACCAAAGATTTATGCATTTGGCATAAGGCTTTCACATATTGAATTCTTTTCTAGGGAATACACTTGGAACTCATATAGATAGTTAAGTTATTAGACATAAGGTCTAACTAGCTAAAGAGTAAAGACTAAGGGGTTGAAGCACAAGATACACTACTACAAAAAGGGGCTATAACGTCCCAAATTTGGCACCTTTAATGTCCCAAAACGGGGGGACGTATATACTGGGGGTGTAGTAAGTTATAAGAAAAGACGTCCCAAATAATAGGGACATCTAAAGTAAGACTTTAGACGTCCCAAATTGTAATTTGGGACGTCTAAAGTCCCACCGGTGGGGACTTTAGACCTCCCAATTCTTAATTTGGGACGTCTAAAGGTTAGATTTTTTTATACCATAATTTACATTCTGTATTACCCAGCGAATTCAAACTGTAGAAACAGAATAGAAGATGGATTCATAAACCACACTATCCATTACAAACTGGTAAGGACATCCAGCACTACAATCTTTACTATATATACATACAATAACCTTTTATACAACCTACTACTATATATATCAACAATAACAACCAGAAAGTGTCAAAACGCTGTCATTACACAACTACAAACTGATATAAAATAAAAATTTTACTGCCCTATATTTTGAAGAAGATGTCCAGCCAAAAGATCTCTGATCAAATCAAGGTCTTCACGTAGGTAGGCATCTTCATTATCAAAAATATGAAAATTAGAAAGTAAGCTTTGATGAAATGAATCTCAAGCAAATGAATTAATTAGCATTTCGATTAGAACACCAAAAATATTATCATTTGAGAATGAAGAAGTGATTACCTTTTCAAAATCGCTAGTAATTCCACTTTGAGTTATGTTATACATATAAAGTATAACATAATATCCGCATTCAGTGTTGCCAGGTTGCCGAGGGCACTTTAAATCAAAGAGATGCAATTGGTTGTTAAAATCAATAAAGGTATATCTAGAAGGACCGTCAATGAAACAAATAGGTAGGATCGAATGTACTTACTATTGGATAAAACCACTTTGGATTTTTAACAACTGTACCCTCGGGTGACCCACCTAGGACTCTATATGTTTGACAAGCACTATCATGAAAAGCAAAATGAACAGAAATTAGAACCATTCATTTGTTTAAGAGTCAATGAAATACAAACAGAATAACTTACGCGTCGAAGACGGATTTTATATCTTTGTCTGGCTTTTTACTCAAGGGATCAAACCAATAGACTACGTTGCGGCGGGGACATGTAACACACAAACTCCAGTGGTAACTTTAACAACATGTACACATTAAAATAAAGTTAGATGAGAAGACAATTATTTATTAAACTTCTTAAATTGACAAAATGTAAATATGAACCGTTAAACAATGGGTGCTAGATAACAACGAAGTTTGGTCTGTCCCATTACGTAGCCGACATAGTGAGTCCTATGCACTACAGTACAAGTATCCCCTATCGTATTCACATGACATAAGAATCCATACCAATCACGTCTTTCCATGTTTGTGTAGAGACTGTGGAAGGTGCTATAATAGAATTAAAATAAGGAATGAATTATTGAATGTATGAAATAAAAAAACCACTAAATGAATTCTATGGGAAAATTGAAAAAGAACTTACATGATTGCAAATTTCACCCAGCCTGCATCTATCTCCTCCAACCTGATAAACTACTTGAGATCTGTATTGTCAATCGTGTAGGGATACTCCAATGTAGGGCCCACAATCCCTAGAGGCATCTTCAGGTCAATCTGTTTAATGCCCTTGTAGATCTGCTGCAGCCGTGCTAAGTAGGGCCATTTCCTCGCAGCTTCGTCATCCTTTTAGAACATCAAAAAACAAATTGTTATTAGGATGCCAATAGATTTTCAGTAATAGTAAGGTAATTCTTACCATTAGAGGTGTTGCGTCTGAACCAATAAGATTGTGAGGCCAAAGGATGAAAGATCCTATCACTTAACCTAACATTCGAACCTCTGGATCAGGAACAGGGATGGCTATACCTTCTTCCCCCTTTCTAACACTCGTCACATTCACTCTATGAAAATCCTCCAGAATTTACTGATTATGGTGGGTGGTAGCATGTGTGTGAACGAGAGCATCAGCAACAACACGCAACAGTGGATCATCTAAATAGAGGGTGCAAGGGTCTCCCGACACTAGAGTGGGAGAAGGGTCACCAAGTGGTTCCTCTAGAGGGTTGTAACTTCCTCTGGTGCTATTGAACGCCAGGGATTCCTGAGTTCTATGCTCGTCCCTTGCCCTTTGCGCTTCGAACATCTTTGCCATTTCAAGTTGAAGCTCTGGCAACAACTCTTGTTGGAGCTTGTCGCGAAGGTTGGCCTCAATCTCTCGTTCGAGCTCCTCTCAAATCTTGGCCACAACGTCCTTACTAGGTCCAGCTTGTGACAAATAACATGGGTCTCATCCAAAATACCTTGCGGTACTAACTCCCCGTGTCTCTCCTCGAACACGACCAAGGTCATTTGCCTTCCCAATAACCGTTGACAAGATGTCCATCCATCTACTTGGATTGAATGAACCTTGGCTACTCTGCTCGTCCAGTTCATCCTGTAGCATACAGTTTATCGTAAATGTATCGAAACCACTCACGATATGTAAAAAATTAGGTACTTATGGTATAACTACTTACAATCCTCGCAGCAACCTCAGCAACAGTCAGATTTATGTACTTCCCAGCCTTAATCCTCCCTGCTTTCCATTTTTTGTGACGTGGAGGAGGTGTCGGGGCCTGGATAACAACGCTAGGATCAGATTCCACTGCTTCCTTCATTTTCTCTAACTCTTCTTGCATCATTTACCGCTCAAGCTTCTGATATCCACCGTGACACATGAAATGTTGATATTTATTTTCTGCTTGCCTCTGTACATTTGCTGCACTTAATTTCTATGAATGAAAAACAATAAAAAATAAATCAACGATATAAAGTATATGAAAATTACAAGTTCTATATCATGATGACAGAAATCTTACCAAAAACTCAGGATCTGCTCGTGATGCAGCAAACAACCTCCAGTCCTCTGGAGACAAATATGTATACTGTACACATAGATCCTTACCCCTAAGGGCCCCTCGAATGTACCGTGCTGTTAGCTTGTTCTTGAAACCTTCCCATTGTACATGAACCTCATCAATCCAGTGCTTATACATCTCCCTGGTGTCTGGGACATCGTATGTTTGCTGCAAGGTAAAACATAAGATTATTATATTTGAAATAATAAGAACAAAGCTACAATGCATTAAAACTTACATACCAAAAGTTGCTGCCAAATCATGTCTTTCATTTTTAGGGGAACCAATCTCCAATTATCGTAGGTAATGTGTACTTTGCTTCGAGCCAAAAACCCTACGTAGCTAATGAAGTGGTCTTCCTCAGGACCAACTGGATTCAGATTGTCATCGAAGTCTATATGTAGCCTCTCCTGTTGATGTTCATGACGTGCAACCAATGCTCCCATCTTTGTACAGCCTCTAACCCTCCTTCTCGCAGGGGGTTCAACTCTAGGCCTTTCATCATTGCTAGAGCTTTTGTCATCTCTACGCCTCTTTTCATCACTAGAGTTGTCCATATTCCTGTTAACACAAAAAGCATCATCAGAAACGTAAATAAATTGCAATAAAACCGAAGAAAACTAAGCGGGAAGTAAAACAGAAAAAACGCACAGTTCTCGTTTATAAATTAAGGTCTTACTCTATATTGTTTCCCATAGTCCGTCACCATGGTCATTTCTTACAGCATATTCATCATCATCTACCAATTATACTTCATTTGTTCGAGGTGGAGTTGTTGTGAAAGGTGGTGTGTCATCAAGGTCGAAGGTCAGATACCATACTTCTGTTTTTAACTTTTAAGGACAATGGACATGTTTTTGCTCGCAGGATCGGTGACATAAAATACTTGTTTCGCCTGGCTTGCTAAAATGAAGGGCTCGTCTCTATAGCCAACTCTTCGAAGATCGACTGAGACAAATCCAAATTGTTTATCTATTACCACGGTATTATTGCTAACCTACTTACATTTGAATAAAGCAACTTTGAACTTGTTGTATGTCATCTCCCATATTTCTTCTATAACTCCATAATAGGCCATAGACGCTAATATGGGGTTTTTATCTCTCGAACTGGAAAAGTGCATAGATTCAGCTTTAACCATGACCCCACTATTTTGTATGGTACTTTTGTCATCTTGCTCTTTCGTATAGAAAGAATAGCCATTTATATCATAACCAGTCCAAGTAATGATCTGAAACGAAGGCCCCCAAGCTAGCCACTCGATTGTCTCAGACACACTGATCTCGTGCAAACCTTTTCCTCAAACCACTGCATGAATGTCTTGTTTTACTCAATAGCAATCTACATGTCATTCTTCCTTGGATTCTTGTTCTTCAAAGTCTTTCTGTGTTCATCTATGTAAGGTTGAACTTCTTCCATATTATTCAGGATATACAAGTGGGCTTGCAACACCTCTTCACGAGGAATATTCTTCACTTTCAGTCCTCGTGGTCCCTTACTTCTCCCTTCTTCATGCCGAGATTGTTCCTTCTTCCCTGACATATAATCTTTGCAAAACTCCATAGCCTCCTCAACTACATATCTTTCTACTATTGAGGCTTCTGGTCGATAAGGATTTTCAGAATACCCTTTTAAGATCTTCATGTATCGCTCGAAAGGGTACATCCACCTTAGGTAAACTGGACCCCATAGCCTTACCTCCCTTACTAAATGAACTACCAAATGCACCATTATATCAAAAAATAAAGGAGGAAAATGCATCTCTAGTTGTTACAAAATAATGTAACCCTCATTTTCTAGTTCATCCAACTTTTCAGTGTCAATGACTTTGTTACAGATAGCATTGAAGAAAACGCACAATCTTGTCACGGTGGTTCGTACTTCATCTTTCATTATGCCTCTAATAGCTACCGGTAATAGTTGTTACATCAACACATGATAATCATGGGACTTCATTCCCACTAACTTCAAATCATCCATTGAGACACATCTTCTCACATTCGAGGAATACCCTTGTGGAATCTTCATTTCATGCAAACACCCACACAAACTTCTTTTCTCTGCTTTTCATAGTGTACGCGCTGCTAGCTCCATGTATGCCCTCCTACCATCATCTCTTAGTTGTGGATGTAACCGTTCTCTTATTCCCATATCGACAAGGTCTAATCTCGCATTAATCCCATCCTTAGTCTTCCCTGGTATGTGCAAAAGCGTACTGATAAGGCTATCACAAACATTCTTTTCCACATGCATCACATCAATACTGTGTCTCACGTCAACCGAATGCCAATATGGAAGATCAAAGAAAATGGATCTCTTCTTCCATATGTTCTTCTTACCCGCAACCCTCTGATTCTTACCAAAAGTGACATTGATACGTTCCACTCGACTGTAGACTTCCTCTCCAGTTAATGACTTTGGAGCCATTCCATGCTCCGGTAAGCCGTTAAACCGCTTTCTTAGCCTAAGATATGGGTGGAACCGATGAAGAAACCTCCTGTGGCCAAGGTAGACAGTTTTTCTTCCATGCTTTAGTTGTTGGCAGTGTGTGTCTACTTTACATATTGGGCATGCTTTGTGACCCTTCACGCTGTACCCTGACAAGTTTCTGTACGCAGGGAAGTCGTTTATCATTGTGAAAATCATTGCACGTAGCTTGAAAGACTCCTTCTTATAAGCATCAAACACATCTACGCCTTCCTCCCATAACTTCTTCAAGTCCTCAATCAAAGGCGCCAAATAGACATCAATATTGTTCCCTGGCTGTTTTGGTCCAGAAATCATCATAGATAGCATCATATACTTACTTTTCATACATAGCCAGGGAGACAAGTTGTATATTACAAGGAGAACCGGCCACGCACTATGTGTGCTAGTAAGAGTTCTATACAGATTGATGCCGTCTGTACAGAGCCCAAGCCGTAGGTTTCTCTGCTCGCTGCCAAATTGAGGGAACATTTCATCTATTTTTTGACATTATGGAGAGTCAGCTGGGTGCCGAAGATATTTCCCATCAGATATTCTCTCATCAGAGTGCCATCTCAACTTCTTCGCTTTTGTTGCAGTCGCAAACAAACGTTTAAAACGTGGTATTATTGGAAGATACCGCATAACCTTTAAAGGTTGCCTTTTACTTGTCACATCACCACAACCACAATCTTTTTTCACTTTGTATCGTGCAGTTTTACACTTAGGACACTCACTAAGACCTCCATACTCATTTCTGTACAGTACGCAGTCATTAGGGCAAACATGTATCTTTTTATACTCCATACCCATCGTAGATAAGATTTTCTTGGCCTCATACATACGATTTGGAAGTACATTATCCTCTGCAAACATATCACATAATAGTTCAAGCAGTAATGTGAAACTACTATCGGTCCACCCACAAGTTGCCTTTAAGTTAACCAAATGTAATGTTCCTGTCAGCCGCGTGTACTTACTATCACTATATAATGGTGTCTCTGCATCACTCCACAGGCTGTCATACTCCTGCGACTACGTAAAAGATTCTGCCTCAACATCGTTAATCATTTTCTCCATTCTATCTTCACCTATGATATCCACATCTTCCTTTTTGTACGACAGACAATCCGTTACTTCCTCACCATGCCATATCCACCTTGTGTATCACAGATTTATTCCATCACAAAGTAGGTGATCCTTTATGACATCAACATCCCGTTGACTCTTATTCAAACAATTGACACAAGGACAAAAATACTTCCCATTTTTTGCAGGAGCATTCTTTTTAGCGAATTCAATAAATTCTTCTACCCCTTTCTCATATTCTTTACTAGTTCTCAAAGCATTCATCCAACTATGATCCATTTTGTTACCACCTAAGGCATTCCTAATAACATTCACACGTTTAGTACAATTGTCAATGACATATGATGGGATTGCCTAATTAAGTTATCAACCCAATTTAGGATTTTAAAATATGGGCTTAATAACTTTATTGCCCCCTCCTAACCTCCTCTCTCCTCTTAAAAGGGTTTCAGTGCTATGTAACTTATTTTTTTTAATAAGTATATGTATATAAAATTAATGTATAATAAAATAAATACAATAAGATTAAATTAAAGAATTTTTTTGCGGTTTGGAAGAATTAAAAAAATGAGTTTCATATTAACAAAACAATTTTAAGTTGAGTTCTTCCAAAAATAAAATTGTTTTATTGAAAATATTTACATAAAAATCATTTAATGAATATTGGGGTTATGGTTTTCTTTTTAGTTTTGGCTTGAATTATTCTTCATAATTCATTTGGAATACAAGAATTTCTTTAATTTAAACAAATCATATTTTATTTTATTATATATACTAATTAATGGTAATATACACAAGTAAATTTATATTTAAACAAGAAAATAAACCATTGCACTGGAGTTCTGGAATACATGCAATTTAAGCAATATAAGCACACCAAACACACCAGGCTAATCTCAACCATCTCAATATAAGCAATATATATGCACAATCACAACCATTTCAAGTAAATTTATATTTCAAAAACAAAATATACCATTCTGTTACAAAAAAAACAAGAAGAAAATAAACCAACCTGATCAGGGGCACCCACTAGTATGCTGGAGAGGTAGAGAAGACGTTGGAGATCCACGGTGGTGTGCACAACAATGGAAGGAAGGAGGTGGAGGAGAGCAAAAATCTACACACTGTGGAGGAGGTGAAGTTGCAGCAGGGTCTGACTGGTTGCGTGCGTTGAAGAAACAAAGAAACAAAGAGGAAGAAGAAGGAATGAGGGAGGAGTTGAAGAAACAAAGAGGAAGAAGAAGGGAGGAGGGAGGAGTTGAAGAAAAACAAAGAGGAAGAGTGCCGACGGTGGGTGGGGGAGGAGGAAGAGTAAAGTTATTGTTGAGAAGACATGTGAGGAGGGGTAATAGATGAGAAGACGCATGTCAGACAAGTGTCTGACATGCGCCTATGGGACGCCTAAAGTCTGGGTTTAGGCATCCTAAAATTATTTTGGGATGTCTAATCCTAGCTCCAGGCGCTAAAAAAAATTTACGAAATTTATATTTCGCGCCTGGAAGCATTTAGACGTCCCAAATTCAAATTTGGGATGCCTAAAGGTTCCCCTACATATATATAATTACAAAAATGCCACCGCATCCCTTTTTAACCACCCAATTTTCAATTTGGGATGTCCTTGGGGGTGGTTATATCTCAATTCTGTAGTAGTGATAACCAATGATCAAGATGTCAATAATGGGGCAAACTCTGGCGGATAAATTTGATGCATTTTCGATATTTAGTACATAAAAATATTAACTTCCAATTTTGAAATCAATTTGAATGAAAAAAAAATATGAATAATTTTCAAATAATGTATATGAATTTTTATAAAAAAGATGAATTGGAATCAAGTACAATTTTGAAATATGCATTTCAAAACTCAAATACATAGAAAGATTATGCACAATTTTACTTTCAATCCATTTAGCAATCTAAAAGAACTTTGAAAACCATAAATGATTGATTGCTAATAGTATGCAATAATAAACAAGTCTTCGTTACCCAAATAAATAATTTATATAAGTACAGTTTAGAGTAATGATTATATATCACCATAATTCCTCCTTTGCATACCTAGCACCAAAATCCAAACTCCACAACTCAGTACCATCAAGATATAAATTTGTTTTCATGTGGCCATAATCTTGAGAAGCTTTTTCTTATCCTACATAACTGTATAAATTTCTTTTTCTTCATGGTATCCAACCTTGCTTGGATAAATCCATTTCTTGTTAGCTTATAGGAATCAAGATAAAATTCACATGCCCTAAGTACATAATCAATTCAAGGCAATTGAGCACAATGAATTAACATGTCTTTATGCATAAAAAAATATGATCTTTTCAAATTATTTTATATGCATAAAGAATTAATCAGTTGAGCATTGCAATCCCTTTATAAATAGATCTATTAAGTGGTTTTTTAAAGGATATGAAAACATAATTTCAAAATAGTTCGTAATACTCATTTCTAAGGTTCCAAAACATAAAACCTCAATAAATATTACAGATAATAGCATAAAAGGTTTTATCATTGTGTACCTTTGCCTTAGATACTTGGAGAATTGTTTTTGCTTACCCACTGCATTTTTCTATGATGTTGATACTTTGAATATCTTGCTTTGGGTGCTGGCAATTTTCTTTTAAAATATATAAACTTCGAGAGTCTGTTACTTGATGCCTGAGACATCCTCATTTTTATATTTTCCTCAAGATAGTTGAACGGTACTCTATGGTAGTCCATTCTTGAGGTGGAATATACTCCTTTTCTCCATTGCCTTCCTTTGTGGTTAAACTTTAGAGTTCCAGCAATGGGTGATCTAAGAGTTCTACTAATTGATGTGAATATCCTTTTAGGTGCATTAAGAACTCTTAGAATCTTCTTTATTTTCTCTGTACCCTTATGTTTATTATTTGTAGAATCAATTTACACTCACGAAGCACCATATAGACATTTTGGTACCCACTTCGCTTTAGGTCCTTAAACATTAGCATTTGAATTTATTTGCCTTTTAGGAACCTAAACAAATTTATTTCTCACATTAGAATTTCTTCTAATATAGCATGTGTGAGAAATGTGACCTAATTTACCACAATAATTGCAAACTATATAATGATATGTGTTATGAGATGTTATGCGAGTATTGTGTCGGTCATGTGAATGAAAACTCAAGTAATTTTCATTTGATTATACTTTGTTCCTAACAAACTTTCTAGCATATTAGAAATTTTTTTTGCTTTTCTTAATAGAATCAACAATTGGTTGAAGAACAATCTTATGTAGACTTTGAAAATTAGATTTACGAAAATCACTAGAAGAATTGGAATTTTTTACCTTAAGTTCATCTTAAGCTCTGGGGAGTGGATTTTCATGTCCTTCTATAATGAGCTTTTTCAGAAATCCTCTTCTTCTTGTCTATCCATGTAGACTGTATGGAAGTGTTCTATGATTTCTCCTTCTTCATCATCAACTTCTAATTGTTCATGCACCATAGATGCATAGCTTGTAGTTTCACATAAACTGTCAACATTTTCAACTTCAACACACTTGTTAGAAGTATACATAGAATTAAGAGTATCCCAAATATCTCTAGCAGTAAAGCAAAATATAATTTCTTAAAATCATTTTCAGTTAAAGCACTATACAGAATTTTCATTGCTCTAATGTTCAACAAAAACATTTTTTTCTCTTTTTGTGCAATCCTTTCTCAGTTTGAAATCAAAGGCATTTGTAAAAACATTCCACATATCAAAATCAGATGCTTTAATAAAACTAGTCATTCTAGCTTTCCAAAACCAAAAATCAATATCTTTCAAAATAGTTGGAATTGTATTGGTAAAAACTTCAAAAGCATATAACACCTAAAACAAGCCATTATAAACTCTTGAGATAGTTAAGTCCATTAAACAAGAGTCCAACTCTGATGACAAATTTTAGAACTGGCTGCCACCCAAGAAGGGGGTGAATTAGGTGTAAGATAAAAACTTAAGAGTTTTAAAAATCTTTTCACATCTTACAGTAGTACAAAAAGGTGTTTTAAATCGGCACATTTAGACCGGTTATAGCAGATAAGGTCTAAAAGAAAAGACCGGTGACATTTTCATAATTACAAACAAATTGGGAGACCGGTTTTTCTATTAACCAATCTAAAAAATATTATTTAGGCTGGTTCTACACTAACCAGTCTAAAAACTTTAAACCTTTTAGACTTGCTTAAATTTTAAACCGGTCTAAAAGGTTCAGCGGGGAAAAAAAATAAAAAATCATTATTTTTTAGATCGGTTACTGAAACAACCGGTCTAAAAAATATTTATTTTAGACCGGTTAATAAAATAAACGGTTTAAAAGAAAACTTTTTAAGACCAGTTATTCTAACAATCAATCAAAGAGATAGACTTTTAAGACCGATTGTTAGAAGAACTAGTCTTAAAAAAGTTTTAAGACCAGTTGTTTTATAACCGGTCTTAAAAGTTTTCCCCAAATTACTTTCGCAGCTAAGCTCCTTGCTTTCTTCCATTCTGAAATCCTTCTAGGCTGAACAGCAAACACTCAAGAACGAACAGCTCCTCCAAATTAGTCATTACAAGAGTGGAATTAGTGTCACCTTGGATTGGTATTGCACTTCTTCCATGAGAATGGGATCTTGCAGCTAGCATCCCCATTGTGCAATGTTAGGGTATGATGGTCCTCTTTATTTTCATTGAGTATCTAAGTGTGACGGCGCTTAACACCCTCTCTTCTCATTTTTATGCATCATCATTCTGCGAAATTTGGATAATAAACTTGTTAAAGCCCTAATTCTCTTCCAGGTATATTTTTTCTTCGTCTATAGTTTTTTTCTTTAAGAATTGAACTATTTTGTCAAGTCCTAGAACTATATTTTTGTGTTATGTCTACCGACGCATAATTCTATTAGTTCTAAAAATTTTTGACAACTTATTCAATTGAATACCTGCTGTGGTGCACTAAATCTCAAACATTTGAATTCATTTGAAACACTTATTCTCTAGAAGTGTTTTGCAGAATTGTACTTTGATCCTGAATTATTGTTGCTGAATATGCTCGCTTGATATGAGATTTCTAAAACTAAAAATATCCACTGAAATAAATTTAAAAAAAACTAGATTCTTGAATTTTGTAACTATATTGAATCATACATCTTTAGACTAACTCTAGAGTTCTTCTTCATATCCATTGAATTGATTAAAAAAACCAGATTCTAGAATTTGTTTCATGCATTTTAGCATACAAAATATTACTTTAGAGTGAATTTACACAACTTATATTAATCTCTTGCTATAAAGTTTAATCTTAATACAGGTAAGAATGGGATGAAGGGTTAGCGAAAATTTAAGATAGGTTGATGACATGATGAATGGGTGACGAGGTGCTTTGCATCCACCTAATCTCATATCAGCCCATGAAAAATCTATGGCTTCCACCTCATACTTGCATTTCTCTCTACTAACAAACATACATAATGGAATGGAACCCATCTCCTTGTTGGCACCATATTGTTTATTTTTCTTGTCTAATATACTTGAAGTGTCAAATAAGTCATGTTTCTTGGTAGTTATTTTCTGTTATATAATTGCAATTATCTATTTTAAATGTTAGTTAGGTAGATGAGCGACATTAGCTATTAGCAGCACTAGCCGTTATAAGAGTGGCTCTAGCCAACCATGGCCTTAACCATATCTAACTAATTGACTTAGGTGCATGGTTTAAACCCCTGCTACCTTCTATATATATGGTAGTCTCCTATTGTAATTCTCTAGCTTTTGATGTCTTAATGAAATATTGGCTGTATTATTCAGAATCATGTGTTTTTCTCTACTTCTTCTCCCTCTAATCCTTTTCTAATTCTTCTTCCTTAACATCTTCTGTCTTCTTCTATCTAATTCCTGAATTTATAAAGATTCATGTTGCATTAGCTATCTGTGGTGTAGAGCAAAATAATTTAAATTTTTTCAGTTTATTAATTTATTGGAAGGGTCTATATATACATGAGGAAGAAGCCCTAGCATTTATGGCTCTTAATAATAATATCTAATCTAGTCTTTGTTGCTGTATATAAGTTTGAACTTTTGATTTGTTAAATTCTTAAGGTCGCTTTGCCCAAAAAAATGAAAATACAAGAATTCTTTTGTCATGATGCCAAGCTTTTGGTGCTAAAGGAAAGAAACACAATAGTATATTAATAACTACTTTATCATGAATTTGGATAAAGTAGTTCTTTCACTATGATTGACATTTGTTTTTTTTGTTGAGAAATCATTTTGCTAAAGGCCAAGACGTTGTGTCACAATCTTGGTACTTGACTCTACTTTTTAAGACACTGGTATAACTAAAATACTGCCATACTCATTTATCCATTGAATCTGGAATTTTTACTGGGGTAGTCATTGCTGAATTTTCATATTTAATTCAATTTCATGCTTTCATGAATCATTGAATTTGTGCTTGCTATTATTGTGTTCTTGTCTGTCTGATACTTTATGACATGTTCGTTTGCACCTGAATTTTTTTATTTCATTTAATAAAGGTATTAATAATACTTTTATAGAGCTTAGAAAGCCAAGGGAATATGAGGGAGACAAAGTGATAGAGTGTGAGAATGCTTTTTCTTTCTTCTCCATGAAATTATAGTTACATGGCTCTTACATTTATGATTATAGGAAATATTTATGAGTGGTAATTGATCCTATGTTTGATAAACTTATGCTCAATTTCTTTGTATCTTATACATGTTTGGCCAATCTCTTATAATGAGCTTGAGTGTTATTGTTCTTGTGTATTAAGAGTTCCTAACATATGTTTAGACCCACCAGTCATAGAACTGTTTCATGAAACATGAACGATCATGAGACATATATGATGATTTCTCTTCAATCAATCATTATTGTCTGTGAATATTGGTTTTATTATTGCTAAAGTTCACCTTTTCTATTATTGTTGTTGAGGCTTATTTTATTGCTTTTGGTTATTGATTTGTAGTTTTCGGTCTTCAAAGCCTTTCTTCTAGTGTGCAATCCACTCCATCATACCAAACTCATCTTTCCTATGTAGTTTTTGGTCTTTAAGGCCTTTGTTCGAGTGATTGACGAGTAATTCAATTAGTCTTTGCCATTAAATAATTGAAATGAGGCCAACCAAAATTGATCTTTGCTATATATATGATATGATATCGTAATTGGAATATTTTGAAAGTTAGTTCGGTTAGTAAATTAGAAGATCAGGATTAACCATTATTGGCACTATTTGTTTAAGAGTAGCATCAACCAAACATGGCCTTAATTGTGTCTAATTGCTAATAGGTCTCTAATTACTAAACCCCTAATGAGACTTGTACTATTTGAATTACTCTTCTTCTATCTCTATCTCTCTACTTTCTTCTACTTGTTCATTATGTAGTAGTTAAACTAGGTATTTGGGTTAATGATTGCATGCTCTCATCATACTCCTACATTTTCTAGGGGAAAAAGTAGAAAACAAAAAAAAGGTGTTGGGATATATGGATTGTAGTTGGATAAAAGCCAAATGGACGAATATTGAATATGATGTTGCAGTGAGGGGATTTTTAGACTTTGCAAAAAGAAATACCGATGATGACAGTGGGATGTTTTATTGCCTTTATTTAAAATGTTTGAGTAAGACATGACTAAGTGCTACAGATATATACACATTTAATTTGTGAAGGGTTTTGTAAGACGTATATAGTATAGGTATGGCATGATGACCAATTAGAAATGCTAAGTGCATCTCAAGAGGGGGGAGTGACTTGTGATGACAATGACACAGATTTGGATGATCGAATAGAGGATATTATTCATGATGTAGGAGAAGAGGCTTTTGAACAATCACATGCATATGGTAATATGTACAGTGATAGTGAGAAGCCGCTGTACACAAGGTGTAAAAAATACCAATTGCTGAAAGCTGTATTGAAATTGGTAAGCTTGAAAGCATGGTATGGATGGAGTGACAAAAAATTTTTAGAAACACTTAAGGCCGTTAAAGACATATTTCCTAATGATAATGTGTTGCCCTATCTATACTATGATGCTAAGAAAATATTGTGTCCACTAGGGATAAAGTATAAAAAGATCCATGCATGCCCTAATAATTACATATTGTATAGAAAAGAGTATGAAGAGAAGGTGCAATGTTCGATATGTGAAACTCTTAGGTATAAATCAAACAAGGCCCCTACAAAAGTATTGTGGTATCTTCCAATCCTACCAAGGTTTAAGCACTTGTTTGCTAATGAAATTAATGCCAAAAATTTGGGATGGCATGCGGATGAGAAGATTTCTAATGGAAAGATTTGACATCCAGCTGATTCTTCTTAATGGTAGAAAATTGATCAATTATTTCCTAGTTTCAGTGAAGAACCTAGGAATCTCAAGCTCAGGCTTATCACAGATATCATGAATCCTTATGGTAGCCTAAGTAGTATATATAGTTTATGGCCTGTTCTGTTGGTAATTTACAACTTATCTCCTTTGTTATGTATGAAAATAAAGTACATTATGTTGTCTATATTGATTTCGGGACCAAAATAACCCAGAAATGACATAGATGTTTACCTATAACCCTTGATCGAAGACTTGAAAGAGTTGTGGGAAGAAGGTTTCGATGTTTTTTATGAGAACAAGAAGGAGATTTTTAATATGTTAGCAAAGACCTTTTGTATTATAAATGACTTCCCTGTATATGGGAACTTGTCAGGATATAACATTAATGGCCATAAAGCATGTCTGATTTGTGAAGAAGGCACATGTTACCATCAAACTTAAACATAGAAGAAAACGATTTACCTTGGTCATAAGAGATTTCATAGATGAAGCCACCCATATCGTAGATTAAAGAAAGCTTTTTTTGGTGGCCAAGAGTTTGAAGATGCTCCAGATACATTGACTGGGGAGAAAATTTATGAAAAGTTGAAAAATATCAATACTATATTTGGTACGTCATCAAAGAGTTGAAATGAGAAAAATATATGGAAAAAATGTCTGTCTTCTTCGATCTTCCATATTAGCGCAATCTTGATATAAGACACTATATTGATTTCATGCATGTGGAGAAAAACATATGTGATAATACTATTGGGATAGTACTTAACATACAAGGAAGTTCTAAGGATGGCGTGTAGGCAAGATTAGATTTGCAAGAAATAGGAATACGAGAAGACTTACATCTGAGGCTATATGGTAAGAGAACGTTTTGTCTTCCAGCTACTCATACTTTATCTAAGGATTAGAAAAGAAGTTTTTGTGAGTGTTTATATGGCACCAAAGTTCCCTCAGGGTATTCTTCAAATTTTAAAAAGCTTGTATCGATGAAAGACTTGATGTTAATAGGGCTAAACTCTCATGATTGTCAAGTCTTAATGCACAACTACTCTCAGTAGCTATTTGAGGCATTGTCGAATATGATTTTCAACACATATTGACTAGACTTTGTTTCTTCTTCAATGCTATTTGTAGTAAAGTCATTGACATGGAAAGATTGGAGGAATTGGAAAATGAAGGATATATGATCTTATGCCAACTTGAGAAGCTTTTTCTTCTTTCTTTTTTTGACATCATGGTACACCTGATTGTTCATCTAATGAGGGAGATAAAGTTGTGTGGCCATATCTATTTCTGGTGGATGTACTCAATAGAAAGAACTAGGAAAATTCTAAAAGGGTATATGAAGAACCCCAACAAGCCTGAAGCATCCATTGTTCAGAAATTTGTTTCTGAAAAAGCTATGGAATTTTGTCAACATTATTTGTTAAATGTAGGACATATTGGACTTCCTAAATGTCATGATCAAGAGGGTGTAGATGTGGGGCAACAGTAAAGAGCATAGATCCTGATGAATTGCAACAAGTCTACTTGTACATCTTGAATAATGTTGACGAAGTTAATATTACATGATTATTGATAAAGAAATTGTATGAAATCAAAATAGTCAAATGACTGAACAAAGGTTAATTAGGGAGTATAACAAAACTTTTGCACATTGGTTCAAACAAAAGGTTGAATGAGAAGAATGTGTTTCTGATACAATAAATTGGTTAGCACATGGTCCTGAAGGTGATGTCATAAGTTGGACTTCATTTGTGATGAATGGTTATACCTTTTCTATGAAGTCCCTAGATGATAAGAGCACCGTCCAGAATAGTGGTATTGTATTAGTGGCTAAATCTGTGCACTTCTCTAGTTCTAAAGATAAGAACCCTAAATTGGCTGACATACCTTATTATGGGGTTATTGAAGAGATTTGGGTGGTTGACTATTTTAAAATTAGATTTCCCATTTTCAAATGCAAGTGGGTTGATGTCAATAATAGTGTGAAGATCAATAAGTTAGGATTTACATTAGTAGATCTAAATAGTAGAAGTTTTGGGAATGAATCTTTCATTATGGTTAATAAGGCGCAACAAGTATTCTATAGTACTAATCAGGTAAATAAAATGTGGTATGTAGCTCTCTAAGGAAAAAGGGTCATTGATATTGATGAGAAAAGTCACTCAAATTATGATCTTTTTGAGACTCCTTCTTTTTCCAAAGGTTTACCAAAACTGAAAGAAGAAGATGAAGTAAATAATGAGCACGACGCAAGAAATGATCATCATGAGGGAATATGGGAGGCTATCTCTTTATGATACTACTTTGAAGTTAACTAACTAAAGTAATTATGATTATAATTTATATCCCAATAATGTATATAGTTTTTTTATAGATATAGTCTTCTCATGTTGTAGCTTAAAGATTTATCTTTCTTTGTTGTCATTACAAGCAAATGATGGATCCCCGGCATCCTAGTGTAGAGGATCAGCCACCTATTGTACCTTAGAGTTAGCCACCTATTGCTCAGCAGAGTCAGCCAGCTAGTGCACCTGAGAGTTAGCCACCTAGTACTCGGCAGAGTTAGCTAATTAGTGCTAATCAAGTCAACTATCTAGTGTTAATTAGAGCCTGCCTAGCAATGCTTGGAGCCAGGATCATAGTGTGCCTAGTAACCAGTCTGTGCAGAGGGGTAGACATGACACACGGTTGATAGACATTTCCATCAAGCGAAGTGTAGGGCAAAAGATATCGATTGAGTTTGATAGATAATAGAAACTAATTGGACTTAATGCAAGCCGATATAGGAGTTTTGTCAGCCTCCTTGCAAGTAACAAGCCTAGCATCTTGATAGAAGAGTGGAGAAATATCGATGAAAAGGTGCAGCAATAAATTTGGGATACTATCCATGTATACAATTCTCTTCTGCATGTAATGATTATCAAATATGTTACAAATTTGTTACTTACTCCTTTAATGCATGCATTCCAGCTCACCTACGATATTCCTCATAGTAAGATCTTGTTACAAATTTGTTATGATCGCTGGAGCAAGTTTAAGACAAATTTGGCCAATAATTACATTTATATCGAGGTAAAAGATAGTCAACCTTGTTCTAATCTGTGCAACAAGTATACATATATTGATAAGCGACTTAGCACACATTTGTTATGCTTCGAACTACTCCAGAATCTTTAGTTAGTTGACTTATTTTTCATTTTATTTACTTATCAATTATCTTAATTAATTATAACCTTTTTCTTTTGTTTAATTTCTTATTTGCAGGAAAAAAGAACAAGAAAGTGGTAGAAAGAATGATTGCCTTCATACAATATCTCATAGGAGTTACGCAAAGGCTGAAAAAGAGTTGTTGGAGGCTAAACAAAAGAGATTGGAAGAAGCATCTCAATCTGATCCTTCTGTTCTTCTTTCTCCACCATCTTCTATTCATCACAAAGAAAAATGGTTGTTTGCTTACTAAAAGAGGAGTAGGTCTTATAAGAGTGAACAATCTCGTATAGTAGGTGAAAAAATTGTAAGTATATTTCATTGCTATTATTAATTACATAAGAAACATATTTAATTACTTATGTTTGTTATTTTGTAATATCTTACAAGAGGAACTAAGAAAAAAAACAAGTTAAGGGATCTTTTAAGTTGGAGGGAAGGAATGATATTCTGATTATTGCTACTGGCAAACATGAGCATCCAAGCCGTGTCAGGGGAGTTGTATGAGGGGTGGGGTTAAGGGATTACTTTGGAGCCCCCGTACCCCATTCCTCAAGCATCGTGACTAGGGAAGAATGAAAGACTATGTTGGCCACAACAGCAACAGAAGCAAGGCCGAGGCTGAAGCATCATTTGATGCACTACTAGAAACTCGGATGAGCAAGGTGAAAGAGGAAATGATAGTGTTTATGAGCTTAAGACAAGATATCATTACTCCCCAGGCATAATCACTTGATGATAATAAGCAAAGCATTAAAGGGAGTTGTTGCAACATTAGGCAGTCATCAGAGGGTCCTGTAGGAGAAGTACTGAGCTTTGTGACATTTTTGTCAAGGATCCTCTGAGACGGTTAGTTGCACCGGATAGTGTGCATAACCTGGGATCAACTATCTACCCCCAACAAATGAAAACTGATCAAGTCAGAGTATCAGTTGAAGAGGTGATCATTAGAGATACACCTGTCCCTATCCCTTCTGATGATTTCAAGATCGTAAGAGATGTTTTGGGTACATTCATCTTGTAGCCAAAGAACCTTGTTTCTTTTTGAGCTGTGGAAACTCTAATTAAAGCCCCAACAAGTCCAGCTCCCTTCACTCAAGAAGTTTCACAGCCTTTATTGAATATCATGCAACAAGTGATTATGATGGCATATGATACATCCTTTAAAATAAGAGATTGGCCTATGGATTCAGTTGTTGGCAAGTTAGGGGTGACATGCTTTCTTGAGAGGGATGATTTGATGTCCCTAGTAGCTCTTAGACAAAATCTTACTATTGGGATTGTCCAACTATTCTTAATATAAGTATCTTCTTCAATTTAAAGTAAATATTTTAAAAATGTCACTGTTTACCTTTGATTTGTGTGCTTGCATTATTGTAGGTACATGCATCGTAGGTCGGTCTCCTCTAGCAAAAGTGATAAATTTGGATTCTTATGCCCAACTCAAATCCAAGAGAAAGGGACCGCTGCTGCTATCAGACATACTTACTTATTAGGGAGGCTTAGTGAAACCGCAACTGAGTGTTTCTTGTCTCCATATGTGCATGGGTAAGAAACAAATTTATATTTTAAAATATATATAATGTTTTATATTTGCTTAATATTCTTCTCTTTTTTTAGTAATCATTGGCAGTTGGTTCTTTTATGCAAGAGGAGTTACACTACCATCCTCTTATACTCCCTCCACTTCAAACCAAGGAATGATTTGAAAAAGACCATGTACTCGTAATTTTTCTTGCAATATTACCTTTATGTGCAAAGTTTATGGAATTTGTGTAAAATAAGTAATCTTTGTGATTTTAATGATGATAGGACTATGCGGACACTCCTGCACATTGCTTGTGGCAAGCATGTTCGTGGCTTAAAGGAACCCATATAGATCATGCCAAAGGTTAGTACATATTGATTTGTTTTAAGAATGTAATAAGCCATGCCTTTATACTCGTTTTAATGATATCATGTTTTTTTTCAGCACCATAGGCAACCAAAGGGTTCCAACTTAGGTGGTTTTTATATTTTGATACATATTTACAATATTATCACTCTAGGCACGACTGCTTTTTATAAAGAAGTAAATTTATATTTCAGAACTTTTGTATTACTTTACTATTTTTAAGTTACTAAGTTAATGTTTTGTCTAGTTTTGGTGTTACAGATGTTTGATCTTGCTGATCTCTTTTTTGAAGAAGATATTGATTTCATTTGCAGATGTTGTGCTGAATTCATCTTTGTGCCATTACAAAAATCATGAGTTTTTGAATCCAACGTTACATTATGCAATGTTCTCATACGTACTACTCCTCTTGTATGAATTTCTAACTTGGTTTATGTATTTGTGTAGGACAATTCTGGGATATGAGTGATACAAGGATGGGATTTGAGGGATTGACCTCTGTACTTTTTATTCCCTTTGTATTCTGTAAAACTGAAGAATTTCTGTTGTTGCTTGTATCAATCCTTGAATTTTATTGCTCCCATTGTCATTCAAAGTTTTGCAACCATTTCTGAGAAAATTCATCTATTTAGAGATTCCTTTATATTGCACATTGAAATTGATTCATATGCTGTGTTTTAGTTTTAGACAGTTGATGAGTGCATTTGTAGTTCCTGGAATATGATTTAAGCTTGTTGCTTAAATTGTCCACTTTTGATCTTGAACCTTGATATCTTGCAACATTTCACCAATTGTTAGCTTTTCATTTGATTTGTGGCTCAAAATTAAGTGTTTTATACTTATCATTTGTTAGAAGTTGATTTTAAGTCACCTAGCCTACACCTTCATTTGTGCTTATTGTTGATTTTGCTGCTGTCATTGCTTCTGTGAAATCTATGTTACGTTGCTTCTGGGAATCTGGGATAGAAATGGCTTGCTGGGTAGGGTATATAAAAGGCACATTTTTTAAAAAAATTAGAACTTTTAAGACCGGTTGTAGCTACAGCAGGTCTTAAAAGTCACACTTTGAGGACCGGTTATAGATACAACCAGTCTTAAATGTCAAACCTTTAAGACCGGTTGTAGCTACAACCAGTCTTAAAAGTTAATTTAAGACTGGTTGTAGAAACAACAGGTCTTAAAAGTCATATCTTTAAGACCGGTGGTGCCTACAACCGGTCTTAAAAGTGTTACTTTGAAGACCGATTGTTCCTACAATGGGTCTTGAAAGTCACACTTTTAAGACCTGTTGCTCCTACAACAGTCTAAAGTCTTTTTTAACCAATCTTAAAAGTCATTTTTCCACTAGTGTTAGTAGAAGCAGTAAATATGAAAGTACTTAATCATAAATCACATTTAGATTTTTAAATGATATATGCTGGAAATATAAGAGCTTAGGGAATAGAATATGCAAACTGTGATTTTCAATTCAGTATCTTCCTCAAGTTTAACTAGGTACTTGAGAACCACTATAATCCCACAAGTTTAGTTACACACTTGTGAAGCCTTTTACAAATCTCTCACTAGGTTACTCCCCCTTACACACCATAAGGTTACAACCTTGATGATGAATGATTACAATCAATCTTCTCTCTCAGAAGTGAATAAAATGAACATTGAAACACAATACAAATAATCTCTCTCTAAAATAGATTAGGTAAAAACTAAGAAACAAAGAGTATATGTGATAAGCATTGATGTCAGGATGTTGGCATTTACATGATGTAGGCATTGGGTCTTTCTTTCCTAATTTGGATTATCTTCTATTTATAGTTGATGAGGATTGATAACCATTTAATCATTTCAACTTGTCTGTTAGAAGCCCATTGCTTCCTTTGACCATTCGTCGTATTTGAAAAACTAGCCATTACGTTTAGTGGATACTCCGCTTCTGTAAAGTTAACTTTTGTCTCTTTACATCATCTCATCATTGTATTCCTGGAGAAATACATTAAACACTAATACAATGAAGCATTAGAATGATTGGAAGCAAAAACAGTGAGTTTCATAATCATACCCATGATTTTCAGAAACTTTAGAACATTGTTTGTCACATCAATCGAGTGGTCACTTAAGTGATACTAGATCAACACTTGAGTATGCCCTTTAAAATGTGACAGAGAGTGTCAGAGTCATTTCCAACTTCACTACTCGAGCCGTCACTCGAGTAATCTTAGGACATCACTCGAGTGATCTCTTCATTTTGATTCCAAACATGGTAAATGATATATCATCGGAAAGCTCTTACTGTTTACATTCCAATTCAACAAAAATCAGCTCCAAACTCATTTTATTGTACAAGTTATGATCTAAGGAGTGTCTACTGTTCCTAACAGTCTTCATAGTTTCTAGCTACAAATTCTAGAAGGCATATCTCTTAGCCTATAACTTTAAATATGACAAACTACCTATCTATGGAAAACTCATTAAGTCTAGTTTAACATGGCACTAGGTTCTTCTCAATTTGATTTGTAGTTTGAGAGTTATGTCCAAAATACTTAAATTAGAAAATTATAGTGATTTGTAGGTCATCTTCAAAGATTCATATCTCTCTCATATGAGCTCCTTTGAATGTGATCTTGGTTTGTATTTTTTTACTATGAGTCTAATTTCATATACCACTTGTTTCAATTCAATCCGACATGTGGTTTGAGAGATATGGCCAAAATATCAAACCTCTGCTATGCTACGCAAAAACAGAGCATGTCAAAATGCTTATTACTTGAGTGATCATGTCCATCACTCAAATGATTACTCAAGTGATGCCTTCAAAAACTTGGCAGAGAGCCAAAACTCAGGGAATACCTTGGGGAAGTTCCATAACTTCTATATAAGTCATTTAGGCTTCATATTGACCCATTCCAACCTCCAGTATCACTTCTAAAAGCTTGAATCTTAATATTTTTATTTGATAATACAAGTTCTTCTTTCTTTAATCTCTTTCTTCATGATTTTCCTCTTGATGATCTTCTTTATAACCCAACTAGATATCTTCTTGAATTGATGATCATTCTTCATAAACCAAGTAGATATCTTCTTGAATATCTTCAATCTTCTTCTTTCTTTGCTTGAGCAATCTACAAGATATACAACATTAAATATAGTAGTTAGTCAATGTAGAAGATAAGTATATTATATAAACTTTTTGCTCTTAATATTTGACATCATCAAAACTAATCATATCTAACATATTGAACTATATGCAAGTACTCTGAAAAAAGTTGAAAATAAGATAGGGGTATTACACATTTTATATGACTGGATGCCTGTTACTATTGGGATTCTGTAAAATCTCATCCTTTTCAAAAATTTATTATATAGCATAGCGGCACGAAATGCAAAGAGGTTAGTACTTATGATTGAAAGAATGAACGAAACATGAAGGAGTTATTTTGTACTGCCTGCATATCTTGTAATATGTTGTAAAAAGATTGAGTAGCTATACATGGCCAGGCACTATGTATGAATATAAATACTTGTAGGTGTAATAGTTAGGATAGTGTAAGACGATATCAAAGCACTTGGCTATTTTCCTAGAATATTTACACATTTTGTAATATTGACCCATATAAAGGTAAGATCAGTATATAAGATAAGAGTATTAGTACTCGAGTATGGTATCTGATTATCATAGAGCAATGGTATCAACTGCTCAACGATGACGATAGTATTAATATTAGTATTTGATTAGTATATACAAGAAAATTAGGTAATAATTTATACGTATAAATTAAATAAAGGTGGGTTTGACAGTTTTGGTATCAGAGCAGAGATTCTAAAACTAGGCTAATGTTCTCCACTACTATGAATAGGTATATTGATGCCATGTTAGTAACCCCATGACTAGAATAGGTAATGGGTAATAGACAAACTCCCAAAGAGATAGATTTTCCCCATCCTTTAACTGGCAGGCTGGTTATAGATTTTCCTTATTGAGAGATTAAGAAGATTACCGATCTTAAACATCATATTGGTTTGGACCTCCTGATGTGATAGCACTGCTTATCCATGACAGTGCACATCTGACCCATCTTTTCATCGATATGAGATATAATCTCAGCATTCATGTCCTCTAGATCTACATGAAATCCCTGAAGCACTTCCTTCAGATACATATGAATAGTAAAACTGAGGAAGGAAGGTGTATTGGATGTGGCTAGAGCTAAGGACTGAGTATCATCCAGTTTTATAGTCTCAAAGTCTAGTGCCTTACTCTTCTTGGGAGTGGTGAGCAACAGATGCCTTAATAGAAGATCAATACCAATCTTCACAATCTAACTTCTTCAAACTGGTAGCAGTTTCTCTATAGGCTCATTTAGCTCCAAGTATCGGATCTTGTTCACTTTATGGATAAGTAAGATTAGTTGAGGATAGGGCATAGGTGTAGTCTTGGTGCCTGAATACCTATTCCTTCTAATCTTATAGAACATCAAGGCCCCCAAATTCCTTTCTTCTTTACTCAGCAATGAGGCCTTAAGTCTATAATCTTTTTTAATGAAGTGGGTAAAGTTGTTGGACTTGTTCATGATGGCCCTCGATTAAATGTACCAAAGCACCCTGTGTAGATCGTACATATCACTTAGGTTGAAAGTCAATGGGCCTATCATTCATCAGGCCTCAGAATGCTAATATTTGATTAGGATTGAGCTTTACTAGAGCATCCTTTTATGGCTTCTTAATCCAAAGACACTTGTTGATCCTTAAGGTTAATATCAGGAATTTCTTGCTTCTAATAGCCATTTCTCATGCTCATTTTCTATTACAGAGACACCATCCAAGTAGTCTTCAACTGGTTCCAAATTGCAGTAGAAATGCCTAACTAGCTTTGGACTGTAAGGAAGGTGTGCAAAGAGCTAAGGCATATAGTGTCCAAGATACTCAGATAAATCTAATTTATTTGCTCCAAACAAAGTACTTAAAGTTCACATAGACATCGTACAAATTTTGTTTATGGCAAAGTGTTCAGTGAATTTCTTGGAATCTACTAGTTTGGTTACTAGGAAGCCAGGAGGTGCTACTATGATGTCTTCTTCCTCTTCTTTATGATTGTCCTTCTTGGCCTCTATGTTCTTGCCTCGGCCTAGTAGGAATTTTAGTGCTCATTGCCTCCTTGAGTATATTTGCCATTATCTTAGATATCTTCACATTGTATCTAGCCTCTTGCTCATTACTTTCGGTCTATGAAGGTGTGCCTGAGTTTGAGTCTAAACCCGATAGACTAGGAAGAACCTTTAATTTTCCCTTTCCCTCCACAGTAATAGCTTTAGTCTCCAACCGGGTGGCTCTAGGTTCTTGAATCACAATGCCATTAGCCTTCGGTTAAGGTTTGTGAGGAGCTTGATCTAAAACCTTTTCCCTAGAGAGCTTCTTCTGTTTAGGCTTTAATGTTGATTATTTCTTTTACCTTTTAGTTAGAGGAGGTGGTAGAGACTCAAATAATTCTTTCTCTTACTGAACAGTAGTCTTGGTTCTTGCCATGATGATTAATCACCCGTGCTTAGAGATCAAAAGTCCAATTGTTGGCATTTCAGAAAGGTTAGGGCAGAGGATTTGAGAGGATTTTAGAGGTTATTGGAGGTGAAATTTAAGGGGTTTTGATCGAAAATGAGTGAGGAATAAAATAAGGAAATTTTGATCAGGGTACTAGTTGTTGCACTCGAATTGATTTGATGAAAAATGACACTTCTATCATAAAAATAGAGATTATTCCCCAACATCACTCTAGTGGTCACTCGAGTGATCTTAGGTTATCACTCAAGTGATCATACCCAAAAGGTTTTAATAAGTTAGAAATTTGATCCCTGTCTCAAATAATCTCCTAATTATTCGAGAATTAGTCCCTTTTTAGATAAATGATGCATTCCAGCCTTTGATTGCTTGTTAGATCATAAATTATTTGGCTTTTCTTTCTACACTAATGATCACTCAAGAAAGCACTCAAGTGACTCTTAGATGATCATTTGAGTGGTCACTCAAGTAATTCCTTATTGTCTCACTCCCCAACTCTTTTAACTTCCACATCTTCACTTTTAACTGTTGGAGTTTTTTTTCAGAGCCATGTCTTTCCACCTCATCACTTGAGTAGTCACTCGAGTGATATACTTCATCATTGGTGGACATCACTCAAGTGACGTCGTGGTGATGAGTTACTCTATTTATCTTTGTTTCTTCTATCCTATAACAAAGCATTTTATACAAATCCTACAAAACAACTTTTTAGATACTCTGATGCTTAAATTAGTTTCTTCATCATCAAAATAGGTATAATAAACTTTTAAAAGATGAACTTACAACTCATTGGGATTTACCATTCCTAATTCTCTTTGTATATATAGGAATTGACCCTTTGCCAGTGGCTTTGTAAAGATGATAGCTATTTGGAGGTATGTAGGGATAAAAACCACTTTGATATACTTCTTTTGGACATGATCTCTAATGAAATGATATCTCATATCAATGTACTTGGTTCTTGAATGTTGAACTGGGTTCTTAGCTAGGCTTATTGTGCTGGTATTGTCACAATAGATTTGAATCCCCTTTAAGTGAATACCTAGATCTTAAAGTTGTTGTTTTATCTATAGAACTTGTGTACAACATCTTGAGGCAGCGATGTATTTAGCTTCAAGAGATTATAAGGACACTATGTTTTGCTTCTTGCTAAACCATGATACAATAGAGCCACCAAGGAATTGACATTGACCACTTGTGCTCTTCCTATCAGTTTTGTACCCTCCATGGTCTAAAGTAGAGTATACAATCAGATACTCATTGCCTCCTTTAGCATACCACATGCTGAGTTTAGCCGTGTCAGCAAGATATCTAAATATCTTCTTTAGTATCTTAGCATGAGATTGTTTAGGTGCAGATTGATTCTTGTACACTCACCCACACTGAATTGAATGTCAAGTAATTATAGTGAGGAAGAGTAGGTAGCCAATAATTCCTCGATACTTGGTATTATTATAGTCTGTTCCCTTGACATCAGTATCTAGCAACATTGTTGAACTCATTAGAGTATTTGCTCCATTTGCTTGATCCATGACAAATTTCTTCAGCAGCTCCTTAAGATATTTGGTTTGGTAAATGAATATTCATTCTTCTTTTGCTTAATTTGTAATCCAAAGAAAAAATTTAGTTCTCCCATCATAGACATTTCAATTTCTCCCTGCATAGTCTTGAAAAATTCTTGACACAAAAAGTTATTAGAGGCACCGAATATAATAACATCAACATAAATTTGAACAATTAGAATGCCATGTTTCTTGTGTTTGATGAATAATGATGTGTCTACTTTACCTTTAATGAAGCCTTGATCAAGGAGAAACTTAATTGTTTATACCAAGCTCTTGAAGCTTGTTTGAGACCATAAAGAGCTTTCTCAAGTTTATAGACATTATCAAGTTTGGTTACATCCTCAAATCTAGGGGTTGCTCAACATAGACTTCTTCCATAATATAACCATTTAGAAAAGGACTTTTAACATCCATTTGAAAAGTTTTAAATCCTTTAATGCATGTTGTAATATCCTGAATTTTTATCCATAAGACTTAGGTAACATTATGAAGGAAATATTTAGTAGTAAATAATAAGTAAATAAATAATAAAATAAAAGGGGAATAGAAAGTCCCACATCGACAAAATAAGGAGAAAAGTGCACTAGTGGAAAAATGACTTTTTAGACCAGTTAAAAAAGACTTTTTAGACCCGTTGTGTATTAGGTCTTGTTACAGTAGGTCTAAAAAGTGTGTTATTTTTTAGACCGGTTGTATGAGCAACAGGTCTTAAAATTTACTTTAAGAATGGTTGTTCCTAAAATTGGTCTTAAAGTTCACACCTTTCAGACCGGTTGTAGTCACAACCGGTCTGAAGGGTGTGACCTTTAAGATCGGTTGTGCCTACAACCGATCTTAAATTAAATTTTGCACTGGTTGTATCTAAACCCGGTCCTAAAGGTTTGACTTTTAGGACTTGTTATAGCTACAACCGGTCTTAAAAGTTCTATATTTTTTAAAAAACGTCCCTTTTATATACCCTAACCAGCAAACCATTTCTATCCCAGATTCCACAGAAGTGTAACATAGATTTCATAGAAGCAATGACAGTAGCAAGATCAACAACAAGCACAAATGAAGGTGTAAGCTTGGTGACTTTAAATCAACTTCCAACAAATGGTACTTAGTGTAGAAAACTTAATTTTGAGCCACAAATCAAATGATTTAGCTAACAATTGGTGAAATGTTGCAAGATATCAAGGTTCAAGATCAAATATGGACTATTCATGCAATAAGCTTAAATCAGATTCCAGGAACTCCAAATGCACTCAACAACTATCTAAAACTAAAACATAGCATATGAATCAATTTTAATGTGCAATATGAAGGAATGTCCAAACAAACGAATTTGCTCAGAAATGGATACAAAACTTTGAATGACAATGGCAGCAATAAAATTCAAGGATTGATAAAAGCAATAGCAGAAATTCCTCAGTTTTACAGAATACAGAGGGAAGAAAAAGTACAAAGGTCAATCCTTCGAATCCCATACCTCTTGTATCACCCAAATCCAAGAAATTGTCCTACACAGATACATAAACCCTGTTAGAAATTCATAGAACAGGAGCAATACATATGAGAACAATGTATAATGTAATGTTGTATTCAAAAGCTCACTATTTTTGTAATAGCTCATAGATGAATTTAGCATAACATCTGTGAATGAAGTCAATATCTTCTTCAAAAAAGGGATCAGAAAGATCAAACATCTCTAACACCAAAACCAGACAAAACATTAACTTAGTAACTTAAAAACAATAAATTAATACAAAATTTTTGAAATATAAATTTACCTTTTTGGAAAAATTTGTCGTGCCTAGAGTGATAATATTGTATATGTGTCTCAAAATATAAAAACCACATAAGTTGGAGCCCTGTGGTTGCCTCTGACTCTGAAAAAACATGATATCATGAAAATGAGTATAAAGGCATGGCTTATTACATTCTTTAAACAAATCAATATGTACTAACCTTTAGCATGATCCATGTAAAGCTCTTTAAATCACGAACATGCTTACCACGAGTAGTATATAGGAATGTCCACATAGCCCTATCATTATCAAAATCACAAAGATGACTGATTTTACACAAATTCCATAAACTTTGAGTTAGTGTAAGAGTTTTACCCAAGAGAGGGGTGAATTGGGTGATAGCAGAAATTTCGTTGTGTATAAGAAAATTAACAGAATATTTAAAGTAGTTTAGAGTAAAGAGAAATATCACTTAAGTGTACACTAAGAGTTATATTCGTTTGGCCACAACCACTTTGACCTATGTCCAGTCATCAGAGCGTCTATGAGAGTTTGACTATATTTTCCAAGATTCAGTGGGTTCTTGGCATAATAGTATACAACAAATTCCTTCACCTGGACACTCGCTTCCCCTTACACGTTGTAATCAAATCCCCAACTCAAGGTTCCACAACCTTAAGTTGTCTCAATAACAAATATTGAGTTTGTAATGAAAAACTCTCTCTCAGAGCAAATATGTAATCACTGAAGTACAATGAATGAGTATAAGAAAAATAGAGCACTAAGAATGTGTTGATCAGTGTATGTTTATGTGTTCTCAGTTGTTGTACACTACTCTTTGAATGCTTCATATATATAGATGATTTGTAGTGTCCATTGGAAGCAATTCAAACATATCCGTTAGAGTCGCACAACAATGGTTGACCATTCTTCAAATTTGAAAACTATCCATTTGCGGTAGGTGAGATCTTAAACGTTTTATTTGACTTTTCACTTATGGCATGATCCCATCATTGTTTCTCTATAAACATACTTAGAATACTAGTACAATGAAGAGTTAATCATATAGATAACAAATCAATAAACATTTGATTAAAAACATGATTTCTGGATTGCCTTACTCAAGTGTCTACTCGAATGATCATGCTCATTACTCGAGTAGTCCCTCGAGTAAACCTATAAAAAACATGGCAGATAGTAATTCAACATTTTTCATAAAATAATACTCTGGTAAGACATAGAGTAAGATACATCATAAACCTTAGAAATACCATATTACTCTAGTGGTTACTTGAGTGACCATGTCTTTTCTTCACAAGTTACTCAAGTGAGACCTTGAGTAAATTTGAAATAAGTTTGCAGATTACTCGATTAATCCCTTGAGTAATAGCATCAAATTCTTGGCCGAGAGTACTTGTTCTTTTCTTACCTGATTACTCGAGTGACCCCTCGAGTAATGCTTTAAATAACTCTATAGATTACTTGAGTACTCCCTCGAGTAATGCCTTTTTCTCACCTTGTTACTGGAGTGGCTACTCGAGTAAATTGTTGCATTTCTTGCCCGGGAGCTACTGGAAGATTTTCCCCCTTGTTACTCGTGTGGCTACTCGAGTAATGCCTTATGCTCATGTTGTTACTTGAGTGGCTACTCAAGTAATAGTTCATATAACTTTCCAGATTACTCAAGTGACCCCTTGAGTAACTGCATCCAAATTCTGGCAATGCTTTTCTAGATGATATTCTTCATGATTACTCGAGTGACCACTTGAGTAACAGTGTTCCTTACTCGAGTGCTCACTCAAGTAAACCTTTAAAGATTCTACCAGTGATGTTTTTCCTTTGCCCTGTTTCTCATATCTTCTTCATTACTCCAATGCTTACTTCAACTAATGCTTTGTCTTCTATTTATTTACTTTGTTCAATTATTTGTTGTCATATCCTCTTTTATCATTAGTCCAATCTTTGTTATCATCAAAACATATGGGTCTAACAATTTCCACACAAAAGGTAATAATGCAAGAAAACTTACGAGTTCATAGTCTTTTTCTAATCATTCCCTGGTTTGAAGTGGAGGGAGCATAAGAGGACGATGTTAGATCTCACATATTTTGATGATAACAAAAAATGGATGTGAAAAAGATTTTACAAACAAATAAGTTTGAACTAAGTAATGACAGAGAAAATTATCACTTGAAGTAAGCACTGGAATAATGAAGAAAGGCCAAGAGAAAACGCTAAGAAACTTCATCACTGGCAAAATTTCTAAAGGGTTACTCGAGTAATAAGACAGAAACTTGAAGTAACCAGAGTCGACCCTCAAGTAACCTGCCAACGTTACTCGAGTAAGTACTCAAGTAACCAAGGAAAAGACTTGCAGTTGCTCTCGGCCTGCTAACGTTACTTGATTAAGTACTCGAGTAACCAGGTAAATTACTTGCAGTTGCTCTCAGCCTGCCAATATTACTCGAGTAGCCACTCGAGTAATCAGGGAAATTACTTCCAATTACTCTCGGCCTTCCAACGTTACTCGAGTCTGTACTCGAGTCCCCTGCTTCAAGAAATATGTTGCTCTCGGCATTCTCAATCCAGCCAATATTACTCGAGGAGCAACACGAGTAAATCACTGTGGTAAGCAAAACTTGAAGGTAATACTCGATTAATTTGAAATGTTGTTATCACTTCACTCGAGGCACCACTCAAGTATGCAGGTATTAAATTATTCTATGTCAAAGACTTGAAGGAGATTACTCGAGTCAGTAATCGAGTAATCTGCAGAATTATTTACAAAGCACTTGAAGTATCTACCCGAGTAAGCTATGCAGAAAATTGATGTTTACTCGAGGCAGTACTCGAGTAACCAGGTAAGAAAACTTGAAGTGCTCTCGGCCTTGTAATCCTGCCAACATTACTGGAGTGAAGCATCGAGTAACCTTAAGTTTATTTGATAGGCTACTCGAGTAGCCACTCGAGTAACCTATGAAGAAAATTGTACTATACTCGAGTAAGTACCCGAGTAAACAGGTATTTCCAAGGTTTGTAAATTTGTTTACTTCAAGCACTACAGGAGTAATGTGATGTTCATTTATTAAATTGCTATCTATCATTACTCTCATGAAGATACTCGAGTAAACTTAATGAATACTCGAGGAACTACTAAAGTATCCAAGTCCAGAAATTCAGAAATCATTCCAATATTCATTGATTTGTTTCCTATGTGATTAACCCTTCATTGTATTAGTATTCTTAGCATATTCATAGATAAACAATGAAGAGATCTTACTAAATAAGGAAAATAAAATGGAACGTTCAAACACTACCTACTGCCACCTACCGCAAATGGATATTTTTCAAATACTGGAAAAGTCAACAGTGGCTACGTACACTCTAACGGGCAAGAAGAAAATGTTCCAAGTGTAATATCCTGGATTGTGACCAAGGATTAGCAACTTCAAAGTAATGTAATTAATATTAATTGAGCACTTTTGAAGCATTTTGAAGCATATATTGTGCATTGTGATAATCAGGGGCAAAACAGTAAATTTATTGACCGACTGGTTAGATACCATTGAGAACACTTCTTAGTAATCAAGATTAATGGCTAAGATTAAAAGACCAAGAGGTGGAATCCTATCCTATGCATGCAAGCTTATATGAAATCATGGTAGGAAGAATAGGATGGTGCCAAGTGGCAAAACAAGGACCCTTGGATTAAAGTCAAGTTTTCAAACCATTTTCTCTTTCTCCTCTCTTCCTAGTCGGTTTATTTGTGTATGTGTGAGGGAAATCATCATCATCAATATCTCATTTTTCTCTCTCATCCTCCTCCATTTTTTTTCGCTGAACAAGCCAAGGAAAGAGAAAGGGAAAAGCTTGAGTTTTTGGTAAGTTAATGCCTTCATATGCTCAAGTGTCTTTCATTAATGTTGTTCATGAGGTTGAGGGCTATATTCCTATGGTTTCAGAATTTTGGTTGGTGAAGTTTGAGAACTTGTGGAAATTTGGAAGTGGGAGAATTGAAGAATTGGCTTTAGGAAGAAGAAGATGTACGAATTAGAAGCATTTTGGTATAGTTGTTGTAATCATTGGTTGAGTATTGGGAATTTATGAATTTCCCCTGATTTTGTGCAATTTTCGAATGGAATGAATTGGTTTATGTGTTGTGTAGAATTTGGTCTTTTGTTGAACATTTTGGTCATTGGGATTGATTTGGGAACTTGGATTGGAAAGTGTGGCAATGTGTGAATTGTGTTGTGACATTATGAGACATGTTGTAGTTGTTGAACAATATGTCAATGGGAGTTGAATTTGGTCATTTTGATGATTTCAATGGTTTTCTTGAGTAAAATTGTGTGAGAATGGTGTTTGGGTTGGAATGGGAATCATTTGGGATCAAATGTGAAAATCTGGAAAATCTGGCCAATGTAAATCTGTTCTGGACACTTAGATAGTGTAGATGTTTTGACTGGGCAAATGATGTTGAAAAATTATGAAACTTTCCATTCTTAAAGTTCACTTCCCAAGCTTCAAAATGGACATAAATTTTGTGTCTTTTCGCTTTTTGAGCTGGGCGTTTGAACTGTCCAAAGTTTGGCATCAAAACTGGACCCTGTTTTGGTACAATGTTAGGTTTTTGGTAAATCTGGACTTTTGTGGTAATTTCCACTAATGGTCAATATTTTTCCTTCAAAGAGGACTTAAATAGCTTTCATTTGGCTTTAGAATCACCCCATTTCGATTTTTTTGGAATTACTTATGATTTTTGGAAGTTTAGCCAAGAAACTTGATTTTCTTGGCCGCGGCCAGCGGATTCTGGGCCGCAGCCCAAATGTTTCTGAGCAGTTTTGGGCCATAGCCAGTGGATTCTGGGCCGCAGCCCAAATGTTTCTGAGCGTTTTTGGGCAGTTTTGGACAGCGGCCAGTGGATTGTGGGCCGCAGCCCACCCCCAAAAATCAGTATTTTACACTTTTTAAAGGTGGTTTTTGGTATAGCCTTTCCCAACCCTTTGGGTATATGTTTAGGCCTCTAATAGCCACCTAAAGAGTCTAAATGATAACCAACTTAAGTACTATGGAATTAAGAACTTGGAAAAGAGATTGATTTATTGTCCCTAATTTGGTTTATAGGATTCGACATTTGCCGTCCTCGTGAGCCCACTGAGCCAGCAAACGTCAGGAAGGAACGAGGTAGTAACTTTTCTTTCGTATGATATATGATGCATTGTATGTGTGTATTATCATTGATTTGTGATAAACTCATATGCTGCGACATTGTGAATATGTGTAAACACCGTCATACCAATAGTCCCTGAGTAGCTAACAACAGATCGGGCAAGGGTTGTATGCCTTCCTGGCGGAGAAAGGGGATGAGGATGAGGTGTGATATATGTGATTATGTGGGCCGAAAGGCTATTTGTGAAGGCTGACGGGCCATTTGTGAAAGCCAGATAGCTATATGAGCTATAAGGCTATGCACTGCCATGCCAATAGATCCTGAGTAGCTAACAACGGTTCGGGTTAGGACAGTGTGCCTTCCCGGCGGAGAAAGGGGATAAGGGTGGAGTGTGATTTATGCTGCTGCTGCTGTATGATGATTTGCTTACATGCTGTGTACTTATGTGTGGTATAAATGTTTTGTTACTACTGGGATTCTCTTGAATCTCATTCTTTCCTTTAACTAACCTTTCAGACAGAGCAAGTGGCTCTAAGGAGAAGCGTACGACCCGGAGTAGTTAGAACCCTATAGGGACTTTTACTTTTGGATGTGTTGGTTAAACCTGTTGGACAGGGATCTTGTAAATTATTTTTGGGCTGTATATAGTAACAGAATATAGTTGTGTAATCCCTTATATGGGAATTTTAAACCTTCTAGTGAATGAACGGAACCCGGGGGTTGCCGGGATTGCTATTAGATATTCTGATATGAATGAATGTAAATTAACTGTACAGGTGATTATATTCGATAATTGAATTTGAGACCGGAATAGGAAAGAAGTTTTGAAAATTTTGTAAAGTCCCTACTATAAAAGGGAGTATAAAATGAGTTTTGAACTATTCGACGGTCTCTAAACTAATTTAATTAAGTGATATCGAACTATAATTACACTAATTAAGGCAGGGGGTTACACCAAGGGCCATTACCAACACATATAGATATATGGGAACATCCAAACAGAGAAAGACAACAAGAACACACATACGAATGCATTATCAAGTTCACGCTCATTACTTTGTTTTTTACATACTTGTAATTCTATACTTCAGTGATTCTTATTCACTCTCTAAGAGAGATATTCATTCAACCTCAATATTTGTTATTGAGGAAACTTAAGGTCATGGAACTTGAGTTGGGATTGGATTACAACTTGTAAGGGGGAGCGAGTGTCCAGGTGAAGGAACTTGCTTGTACCAAGGTGCCAAGAACCCACTGAATCTTCGAAATTATAGTGAAACTCTTAGAGATACTTTGAGGATTGGACGTAGGTCAAAGTGGTTGTGGCTGAACCAGTATAACTCTCGGTGCACACTTCGGTGATATTTCTCCTTATTCTTTACTGCATTATATTCACCGTCATGTTTTTATATTTGCAACGAAATTTTAGTATCACCCAATTTACCCCCCTCTTGGGTGAAAGGCTTGCTCTAACATTTGGTATCAGAGCATAGGTCTTCTTGTTAAGGTATAACAACCTAAGAAGGATCCAATGTAAGCATGGGTGAAGGAATTCTTCCTGACAGAGCATCCATCACTAGACCTCCAGGTTTCAGTGGTGAATACTTTTCTTTCTGGAAAGCAAAGTTTAGAGTATATGTGATGGCTACCGAATATGGGCTATGGGATGTGATTGAGAATGGAAACTATCAACCTATAAAGATTGTAGATTCTCAGAAAATTCCCAAGACGCCAGCGAAATATGATGAGAATGACAAGAAACTTATCACTCTCAACAGCAAGGCAATTCTGATGATACAAAGTGCTTTGAGTCGAAGTGAATATTTCAGAATTTTCACACTTCCAACAGCAAAGCAAATATGGGAAGCTCTGGAAATAGCTCATGAAGGAACTTCGGGAATAAATGAGAATCGGATCAACACCTTGGTCACTGAATTTGATTTACTTGGAATGAAATCAGGTGAATCAATATCTGATTTCGAAATTAGATATACTCATCTTGTTAATCAACTTGCAGCACTTGGGAAAGTTTATGATCAACATACCCAAGTACGAAAGATTTTGAATATTCTTTCTAAAGAGTGGGAGGCCAAAGTCACTGCGATAGAAGAAGGAAAAGGAGAATCAATGAGATCAGTTGCTTCTCTATTTGGAAGTCTTTCTGAATATGAAAGTAAACTAAAGTTCAAAGGGGAACTAGATGACATCGGTGACAAGAAGAAGAGAGGCCTAGCACTAAAAGCGAAAGAAGAAAATCAAGATGAGGATGAGGAGTTTGACGATGATGAAATGGGCCAAATTATAAAATGATTTAGAAAGTTCTACAAGAAAGGTCAAGGATTCAAACACTTTTAGAAAGGAGGAACTAGCAGCAAAGATCATATCATCTGCTACGAATGTGGAAAACCAGGACATATCAAATTAGAATGTCCAGAGCTTAATCAAAAGAGCAGAGAAAAGAGAAAAGGAAAATTTTTCAACAAAAAGAAGGCCTTTGTATCTGCTATATGGGGTGATAGTTCTTCTGACGAAGAAAGTGATAAAGAAGAAGTAGCCAATATATGTCTTGTTGCAAAAGAAGAAACAGAAGAAGAGGTAAATGATTCTGATCCTACCTATGATGAATTACTTTTTGAATATAATGCTTTACACTCTGAATTCATCAAAGTAGTTAAAGAATTAGTTGTTTTCAAAAAGAAAAAATAATCTCTTGAAATTGAACTTAAAGAAAGTTCAGAAAAGGATTGTGAAAATTGTTCTTCTTTGAAAAAGAAAAACACTGATCTCACAAAAACTCTTGAAAAATTTAATAAAGGAAGTGAGATGGTAAATGTAATTTTAAAAGCTCAACAATTTGTAAATGACCGATCTGGTTTAGATATGATCCAAAATTAGACAGAAGGAAAGGAAGAAAGAAAGCAGGAGGTAAGTCATATTTGAATTATTTCCAGCATTCTGTGTATAGATCAAATCCTTTTGCATTTTGTAATTATTGTAATAGAAAAGGTCATTATACCTCTTCATGCATTCATAAGAAGAAAGGAACGATAGGAACCTACAAATGGGTACCTAAAGGATCATATGTTTCAAAAATTTCCTGTACTAACCCAAAATGACCCAAAAAGAAGTAGGTATCTAAGACTTAATCGTATTTAATTGTAGATATGTCTCAAAGCATCCAAAAACAACAAGTAGTACATAGACAGTGGATGCTCTAGACATATGACCAGTGATTTCGACAGTTTTACCAAATTGCAACCTAAAGAAGGTGGAAAGGTAAAATTTGGAGGAAATCAAGCTGGAAGGATAGCAGGAATTGGTGAAATAAAAAATGACAAAGGCATACAAGTCAAAGACGTATACTATGTCGAAGGATTGTGTCATAACTTGCTCGGTGTGAGTCAAAGTGCAGACAAAAACAACTGGGTAATATTTGACTCAGAGGAATGTCTAATTATCAACAAGAATGACTTACTACTTGATAACAAGAATATCAAGGCTAAGCTCAGAGCAAAAAGGGAAGGTAACTGTTATACTCTAGATATTAGTAGAAATGAATCTGAAAACTATTTTCTGAGTAATGCCGATGAAAGTTGGCTATGACATAAGAGATTGGCTCATGTCAATATGCATCAACTAGGTAAACTACTCAAAAAGGATTTAGTTCTTGGATTACCTAAAGTAAATTTCAAAAATTATTTGATTTGTGACGCATGTAGAAGGGCAAACAAACTAAATCATCTTTCAAATTGAAAAATGAGATTTCAACAAATAGACCACTACAATTATTGCATATGGATTTAGTTGGTCCAGTAAGAGTAAAGAGTCTTGGTGGCAACTTATATTCATTGGTCATTGTTGATGACTTCTCCAGATTTACATGGGTTATTTTTCTATCGTTAAAGGATGAAGCCTTTGAAGAATTTATTGTTTTTGCCAAGAAAGTGCAAAATGAAAAAGGTATGTCCATTGCAGGTATTAGGACCGATCATGGTGGAGAATTTGAAAATCAAGCCTTAAAAGAATATTGTGATACTAATGGCATTGATCACAATTTCTCTGCTTCAAGGACACCTTAACAAAATGGAGTCGTTGAACGTAAGAATAGAGTACTCACTGAAATGGCTAGAGCAATGTTGAATGAAAAGAACGTGTCTCAAGTTTTCTGGGCTGATGCTATGAGTACGGCGTGTTATATCTCAAATAGAGCCTATATCAGAACAAAACTTGGAAAGACACCATATGAGCTGTATAAAGGGAGAAAGCCAAGTATTGCTCATCTACACATCTTCGGTTGTAAGTGTTTCATTCATAATAATGGTAAAGATAACTTAGGAAAATTTGATTCTAAAACAGATGAAGGAATTTTTTTAGGATATTCTAACCGAAGTAAAGCATATAGAGTTTACAATAAAAGAACATGTATTATTGAAGAATCAATCCATATTGTATTTGATGAATATGAATCCTCTGACAAAACCATTGATGAAGAACAGGAAATTGTTTTAAATCAAGGAAATGGTCAATCTATTTCTACGTCTCTTATTCCAGAAGTTGATGAAACTAAGGAAGAAGAGCAATCTCTAGGTCAACCTAAAGCCTGGAAATACAATAGAAGTCATCCCTTAGATCAAGTCATAGGAGATGTGAATGAAGGGATCAAAACTAGAAATAGAGTTTTCAATGAAGTAAGTTTTCTTGCATTCATTTCTGAGATTGAACCTTCTAAGATTGATGAAGCCCTATCAGACAATGATTGGGTTATAGCAATGCAAGAAGAACTAAATCAATTTGAAAGAAATTAAGTTTGGGATTTGGTACACCGACCCAAGGATCATTCGATCATTAGCATTAAATGGGTATTCAAGAGAAAACTCGATGAATCGCAATTATTGTCAGAAACAAGGCAAGATTGGTGGCTAAAGGCTATAATCAGGAAGAAAGGATTGATTATGAGGAAACGTATGCTCCAGTAGCTAGATTGGAACCTATACGCGTACTTTTAGCCTTTGCATGCATCAAAGGATTCAAACTCTATCAAACGGATGTAAAGAGTGCATTTCTAAATGGCTATATTATGGAAGAAGTATATGTAGAGCAACCTCCAGGTTTTGAAGATATAACCAAACCAGACCATGTTTTCAAACTCAAAAAGGCTTTATATGGTTTAAAACAAGCTCCTAGAGCATGGTACAAAAGGCTCAGTAAATTTCTTATTGATCAAGGTTTTGTACGAGGAAAAGTTGATACAACACATTTTACAAAACAAAAACATAATGATATTTTAATTGTTCAAATATATGTTGATGATATTGTTTTCGATGCTACTAATGAATCTCTGTGTAAGGAATTTTATGAGATAATGCTGGGAGAGTTTGAGATGTCAATGATAAGAGAATTGAATTTCTTTCTCAGTTTGCAAATCAAAAAAAGAAAGAATGGAATCTTCACATCTCAAACAAAGTACTTGAAAGAGTTATTAAAGAAGTATGGAATGGATTAAGCAAATGGAACAGACACACCTATGAGCTCAACTACGTTGCTTGATACTGATGTCAAAGGGAAAGACTACAACATCACAAAATACAGAGGAATGATTGGATCATTACTCTATCTCACGGCAAGCAGACCGGACATCCAATTCAGTGTTGGCATATGTGCAAGATATCAATCAGCACCAAAGGAATCATATGCCAAAACTGTCAAACAAATCTTTAGATACCTTGCTGACACACCAGAATTAGGTCTGTGGTATCCCAAAGGAAGAAGTGAATATCTAGTTGCATATTCAGATTCTGATCATGGAGGATACAAGACAGATAGAAAGAGTACCAGCGGACAAGGTCAATTTCTTGGAGGATCTCATGTATCATGGTTCAGCAAGAAACAAAATACAATGTCTCTTTCATCAACGGAAGCGGAATATGTTGCAGTCTCAAGTTGTTGTGCACAAGTGATATGGTTAAAACAACAACTACAAGATCTTGGTATTTATCTCAAAGAAATACCAATCCATTGTGACAATACCAGTATGATAAGCTTGGCAAAGAATCTAGTTCAACATTCTAGAACCAAGCATATCGATGTCAGACATCACTTCATCAAAGATCATGTCCAAAAGAAAGATGTAAAAGTGATATTCATTCCAACTCATCTTCAACTAGCTGATATCTTCACGAAACCTCTTGCAAAAGATCAATTTCTATTCATTAGAAGAGAATTGGGAATGGTAAATCCCAATGAATTGTAAGTTATTTCAGTTTCTTATAATGTTAGATAAAGTTATTTGATAATGTTTTGATGATTACTAATTTAAGCATCGGAGTATGTAGAAACTTGTTTTGCAGGAAGATTGAAACTTTGTTTTGAGAAATAAAAACAGAGGTTATCAGAGGACACTATTACTGGAGTGCCAACTTCAACTAATGTTTGATAGTGCAGTATTACCCGAGGGACAACTTGAAGTAAAAGAGCACATTACTCGAGTGAGCACTCGAGTAATGGTCTTCTAAAACTGGCAGTGAAGTCTCAAGTCACTAGGAATTTAAATCAAATGGCTCATTTATGGAAAATGAACAGTCAAAAGTAGAAAAGATAGGTTACCCGAGGGAAGCCTTGAGTAAACTTGAAGTTACTCAAGTAAGGCCTCGAGTGACTGCAGGTCCAGATCACAAATTTGATGAGAATTGACTCAAATCTGTTCTAAAATGGCTATTAAATGATTGAGGGAACATACATGGATAATTACAATATTATTCATGCCAGGTACGCAAATTAAATGAATTATTTTAGAAAGTTTCTATATGATCACTTGAGTAGGGACTCGAGTAAACTTGATACTTACTCGAGTAAGGCCTCAAGTAACGTCGGGTTCTAGGTCTTTATCTGTCGCAAACTCGGTCATTTCCACAAAATCTCCTTGAGTAAATCACCCAGTCCTCTCACAAAAAGTTTTCACAATCTCTTCCATACTTGATTTCCGTCAAAACCCATCAAATCTTAGCTCCAAAAACTTCCTATTTTGTTCAGATTCTCCTTGCCCTAACTCGTGACTTCTCACTCTGTTTTGCTGAGATTTCAAGTTTCTCTAAATCAAAATGGTTAGAACCAACATTCTTACTCCTACAGACTTTTCTGGATCTCCACAACTCTCTGATCCTTTTTCTTCTCCTCCCAGAAAGAGACGAAAACTAACTCCTCCTAGATCAAAAGCCAAAATCCAATTGAAACCTCAACCGAAACCAAAGGATAAAGGTGTTGTGATTAAAGAGCCAGTGGTCGCAAGGGCTCAATCAAAGAAAAGCACCTCAACTGGGAGAGGCAAAAGCACCAAGTCTCCTTCTCCTTTAACTTCTGATTCTTCCACTCCAAAACCCTCCAAAAAGCCAAAGTATAATGTGAATGTGGCTAAAGCAATGGCTGAGATTCTTGATCAACTAGAGAAGGGGCAATCCTCCAAAAAGTCAGAATTACTGAAGAGGAAATCACTAAACCTCCAAAGGGGTTCAATGTCAAAAAATTGGAGGAATCTCAGAAGTATCTCACACAGTTCTCAAGAAGAAAAGTCTGTAAAACTCACAGTGTGGATCTCAAGGTACTTTAGGAGGTATTGAAGTATGACCTAAGTCCCTTCCTTGAACCTTTTATGCCTTGGCTGTCAATTAGACTTCCTTTTTGCACTAAAATAGTCACTTATTTTTACTGCAATGTAGAAATCCTAGATGAACCCAATAGGACTTTTGCAGAGGAAGAAATGACCACAACAGTTAGAGGCTAGAAAATCCTTATCTCACCCTCTAGGATCAATGTTTGGTTAGGAATAGAAAACCCTCCAGATGACATCTATTCCAAGCATGAACCTAACTAGATTTTCACTGTCCTTAGACCTGGTGAGCTAGTGGGTCTTCTTAACTTTGATCCGAGTGACAGGTGTGACCATCACAGGGTTCTTTGGTATATTTACTCTAGATCCCTTGTGAACAAAGCTAATAACTACACCCATTTCTCTGACTGGGACTATAGGTGGTTTGCTTCTCTACTCCTGAAGGAACAAAAAGACTTGGGAGAATACATCTTTTCTGAGATGAAGAGGTGCAGAATAGAAGGGAAAGCTACTACTCCTATGCCATATCCTCAGATTATTTCTCTTATCCTCAAGAAAAACAAGATATGGTACTTGGAGAATAAAGAGCATATTGAGAGGATTACTCCAATTGGAAGAAACTAGATTGGGAGCTTAATTTTACGATTCCTCTCAAGGGTTCCCTGGAGTCAAGTCCCAAGAAGAAGAAGAAGACAGAGACTAAGATGAGTAAAATGGATGATACTCAGTCTTCTGCTCCAACTGCCACTACCTCTTTACCCTCTTTCCTCAATGCCACACTTCAACACTTCATGGAGAACATGCTAAGGGGATTTCACATAGACATCACCAACACTAATGCTGAGTTGATAACTTACATGAATGACAAGATGGCTGAGTTAGTTGAGAGGATGGACAAGAGGCACGAGGAGTTGTTAGCTGAGCAGCATGCCTAGGGTAAGACTCTGAAGTTGATTCTGGCAAGACTGGACTCTAAGGGTCCTGGACCTTCTGTTGGTCCATCATCTCTATCAGAGAACATCTCACCTCCAGAGAACATCCCCTTTGAGCTTCATCATACTGAGGTTGAGCTAACTATCCCTGAGATATCCTTTCCCAAACTTTCAGATTTTAGCCCACTTGAACCAAGACGCTCTGCACTCAAATTCCCCATTATACTTCCTAGAGATATCCTATGCTCAGTGGATGATCCTAAAACCAATGAAACTATCCACATCACTATTGAGGATTCACCACCTAGAGCTCAACCTGAACCCACACCTACACCTATTCCTTCCCCTACTCATACAGAGGAAATTTCTCCCTCATCCTCTAGTCATCATTCTGCAGATGCCATAAAAGAGGTTGAGACCACCACTGTTGTTGTCTATCAACCTCCTCCTGTTGCCCCAAGAGATGACATTCATATCCCTCCACTCAATCTTCCTGAACCAGAATCTTCCAGCTCCACTTCTGATTCTTCTAGTTCAAATGGCTTCTTGGTCCTTCCTGTCAAGTCCATATCTACAGTCAAGCCTTTCGATCCTCCACTTGATTGACGAAGACAAAAAGGGGGAGAAGAGCTTAAGTGATTTTGCTTGAGTGATTTTGTGGTTAACTGAGTTTCTTTCATTTTGGGAATATGGATATACATGGGATTTAGGGAGTTTTTTCATTCTTGTAATGCAATTTTTAAGTTCAATGTAAGCTTCTTTAAGTTTTAATTTCAATTTAAGTCTATTTAAGTTTTTAAGTTATAATACATTATGGAACTAATGAGTTTATTATGTATGCAAGGTGAATATGTTATGTTTTCAAAATTTTCCAAAACACTTTGAATTGACACTTAAAAAGTTATTTCAAAAAGGTTCTCAAAATTACAATTGATTTCAAGAAGTGTTTATTTGAGAACTCAATTTCAAAAACTTTGTTCAAAATCACCAAGTTTTGTCATTATCAAAATGGGGGAGATTGTTAGATCTCACATGTTTTGATGATAACAAAGAATGGTATGAAAAAGATTTGATAAACAAATAAGTTTGAGCAAAGTAATAATAGGGAAAATCATCACTTGAAGTAAGCACTGGAATAATGAAGAAAAGCAAAGAGAACAAGCTGAGAAACTTCATCATTGGTAAAATTTCTAAAGGGTTACTCGAGTAAGTACTCGAGTAATGAGATAGAAACTTGAAGTAACCAGAGTCAACCTTCAAGTAACCTGCCAACGTTACTCGAGTAAGTACTCGAGTAACCAGGTAAAAGACTTACAGTTGCTCTCAACCTACCAATGTTATTCGAGTAGCTACTTGAGTAACTAGGTAAATCACTTGCAGTTGCTCTCGGCCTGCCAATGTTACTTGAGTAACCAGGTAAAAGACTTCCAGTTGCTCTCGGCCTGCCAACATTACTCGAGTCCCCAGCTTCAAGAAATATGTTGCTCTCAGCATTTTCAATCCTGCCAATGTTACTTGAGGAGCTACTCGAGTAATGCACTATGGTAAGCTAAACTTGAAGGTAATACTCGATTAATTTGATATGTTATTATCACTTTACTCGAGGCACTACTCAAGTATGCAGGTATTCAATTATTATTTTTCAAATATTTGAACTAGATTACTTAAGTCATTAATTGAGTAATCTACAGAGTTATTTACACAGCACTTGAAGTATATACCCGAGTAAGCTATGCAGAAAATTGATGTTTACTCGAGTAAGTACTCGAGTAACCAGGTAAGCAAACTTGAAGTGCTCTCAGCCTTGTAATCCTACCAATATTACTGGAGTGAAGCATCGAGTAACCTGAAGTTTATTTGAGAGATTACTCGAGTAGCTACTCGAGTAACTTATGAAGAAAATTGTACCATACTCGAGTAAGTACTTGAGTAAACAGGTATTATCAAGGTTTGTAAATTTGTTTACTTCAAGCACTACTCGAGTTGTGATGTTCATTTATTAACTTGCTTTCATTACTCTCACAATGATACTCGAGTAAGTACTCGAGTAAACTTAATGAATACTCGAGGAACTACTCGAGTATGCAAGTCCAGAAATTCAGAAATCATTCCAACGTTCATTGATTTGTTTCCTATGTGATTAACCCTTCATTGTATTAGTATTCTTAGCATATCCGCAGATAAACATTGAAGAGATCTTACCAAATAAGGAAAGTCAAATGCAACGTTCAAATACTACCTACCGCCACCTACCGTAAACGGATATTTTTCAAATACTGGAAAAGTCAACAGTGGCTGCGCACACTCTAACGAACAAGAAGAAAATGTTCCAACGGTCATTACCAACACATCTATATATATAGGAACATCCAAACAGAGAAGAACAACAAGAACACACACGAACACATTATCAAGTTCACGTTCAATACTCTGTTTTACATATACTTGTAATTCTGTACTTCAGTGATTCCTATTCACTCTGTGAGAGAGATATTTCATTCAAACTCAATATTTGTTATTGAGGTAACTTAAGGTTGTGGAACCTTGAGTTGGGATTGGATTACAACTTGTAAGGGGGAGCGAGTGTCCAGGCGAAGGAACTTGCTTGTACTGAGGTGCCAAGAACCCATTGAATCTTGGAAGTTATAGTGAAACTCTCTGAAATATTCTGAGGACTGGACGTAGGTCAAAGTGGTTGTGGCCGAACTAATATAACTCTCAGTGTATACTTCGGTGATATTTCTCCTTACTCTTTACTGCATTATATTCACCATCAAGTTTTCATATTTGCAACAAAATATTTAGTATCACCCAATTCACCCCCACTCTTAGGTGAAACGCATGATCTAACACATATGTCCATAGACCTCAAATATATATCCACATTAGCAAATAGACATGTGTATCTCATAATCATTCACAAATCATCTTCTATCCTTATAATCATAACTAAGGAAACTATCCTAGCAAACTCTACCCTTACCATGGACTATGGCTCTGATACTAAAAATGTAACCCCCTTTGTAATTATGATTCGAAATACGTATTTAAAATGAAATAGAGACCAATAATAATCAAACTTATTTACAATCCCTTCTTTACGGAAGGGTTTTCACAAGTAGTTTCAAAATTTTTGCCTTACTCTGGTCTCAAATTCACAACTTGAATATAATTACCCTGTTCAGTTACATCACATTTATATATCTGAGTGTACAACAAAATCCTGGCAACCCCCGTGTTTAATACATAAACTAAAGGTTTATAAATTCCCATTAGGGGATTACACTACTGTCTCCAAAACAACATTTATAAAATATACGGTGATCTCCCAACAAAACATGATAACCAACACTAAAATATAAATCTCCCTAAGGAGCCCTATCCACCCTTGGTCGTCTCATTTCCCTTGGAGCCACTTGCCCTGTCTGAAGGTTAGTCAATGGAAAGAATGAGATCCAAAAGAATCCCAGTAGTAACAAATCACTAATACCACATGTAATCACAAAGCATGCAAGAAAATCATCAAGCAGCATCATAACATAAAGCACAGCACGCAAGCTGCCACATATGCACATAATTACATAATCTCATCCCTCGTATTCCACCTCCTCGAAGGCACGATCCTCCCACCATCAATATCGCTGGGCCGCGGGTGAAGGTTTCACAAATAGCCTTTCGGCTTTCACATATAGCCTTACAGCTTTCACATAGTCTGATCCCCCGGATTCCACTGCCCCGAAGGTACGATCCTCCCACCGTCAACACCGATAGGCCACAGGTGATAGACTCACAAATAATGATCAAACAAACATACCATGTATCACATATAGTATAAGGGAAAAGAGTCACTACCTTGTTCTTTCCGATTGTGTTATAGCGTATGTGGATCACAAACAGGGCAAATAATGAATCCTACAATTCCAAATGCACCATTTAGACACTTCCATAGTGTTTCTTGGGGTTATATGAGTCTATAATGAAAATTTACAAAAATGCTCCCAGGGACCCGGCTCGGGCTCGCCGTACCTGGTCCTGTTACACTTTTTCCGAAATTCTAATCTGGGCTATCCTAACATATTTCCACCTAAGGAATCTATTTCCAGACTCAGAATCATCAAATTCAATGTCAAATTACAAATTTACCCCTAGCAGCCCTATTTTAGGGGTTTTAGGGGTGTTTTCGTAATTGTGTTTTTTCGGCCTTTTCCGAAAAAGTGACCAACTGTAACCCCACCTAATTTTTGCTCCTGAACTTGATAGAACCATCAAATCATTGAAAATCCAACTCTAACCCCTCCAAACTAGCCTTACTCAAAATTCTTAGTTCCTTGGGGAAAATTGGGGTTTTTCGATTTCGGCTCCGCAGATGTGTTTCTTTCTACTCCTAATCACTTTATTAACCATTACATTAGGTTACAACTAACATTAAGACCCAATTTGGGCAGCATAACCATTAGGCCATATCATTTCCAAACTTTAAAACCAATGGCAATATGGCGAAATTTCACCGATTAAATTGCCCACAGCAGCCAGAATAAGTAATATACGAAAGTTTGGAAGTTACCTTAAGCTCCAACTAGCTTTTCCTCAAAGTGGCTGAAAACCCTAGCCTTAGAACACCCAAATTTGTGCTCCACAAACCTTTAAGAACATAGAACAATAGGTTAGGAGCGGAGTTATACGCGTTAGGTAAGGATTTACCGAAGAAATCGACTTACCGTACAAGTTCTCTTCTTCTTCTCTCTCTAGAATATCTCACACCTTCTCTCTCTTGTTGCAGCTGAATGTCATGGTTTTGGGCTGATGGAGGAGATGGATGATGATTTAATATGATATAATATTATTTTCTAATTATTTACTAAATTTCCATCAATTCCATATTTTTTCAAAAGTTTGGCAGATTGCTGCCCAAACGTTGAAAAATCATAACTAATTCTAGAAAAATCAAAATGGGGTGATCCCAAAGCCAATGGAAAGCTATTTAAGTCCTCTTTATTGGAAAAATATGGATCTCTGCATTTAATAACCTCAAAAATACAGAATTGCACAAAAGTCCATACTGCTCCAAAACAGATTCCAGTTTCCATCCCAAACCTTGGAAAATCATAAATCTTAGCTCACAAATTGAAATGACACAAATTATATGTCCATTTTGAAGCTTGGCATTTGAAATTTAAGACTAGAAAATTTCATAATTTTTAGACACCATTTGCCTATTTAAAACATCCATACAAATCGATTGCCCTATATAGAGTTTCAATGGATAGAATTTCCAACTTTTGCACAATTGTTCCCAATGGTTCCAATTTCACAATAAACACTCTCCCTACATGAATTTTCACAAGGAAGCAATTGGAATTATTAAAACATCCAAATTCCCTTTACACATTCTCCAAAATTGTTTATTCAACAATAAATACATTCACTTTTGAAGTCATTAGCCCTTAATAACTTTTTGGGATATTACAGCTCGAATATTAAAAGTCTCCTTCTTGTTCGCATAAAAAACATCGACACCTTCATCCGACAACTCTTTCAAGTCTTTGATCAAAGGTTATAGATAAACATCTATGTCATTTCTGGCTTGCTTTGGTCCCTAAATCAATATAGACAACATAATGTACTTTCATTTCATACATAACAAAGGAGATAAGTTGTAAATTACCAACAGAACAGGACATGAACTATGTATACTGCTTAGGCTACCATAAGGATTCATGTCATCTGTACTAAGCACAAGTCTGAGATTCCTTGGTTCTTTACTGAAGCTAGGAAATAATTGATCAATTTTCTGTCATTAAGAAGAATCAGCTGGATGTCGAAGATTTTCGTTAGAAATCCTCTCATCTGCATGACATCTCAAAGTTTTGGCAACAATTTCATTGGAAAACAAGCGCTTGAACTTTGGTATGATTGGAAGATACCACAACACTTTTGTAGGGGCCTTGTTTAATTTATACCTCGGAGTTTCACCTATCAGACATTGTTCCTTCTCTTCATGCTCTTTTCTATACAATACGCACTCATTAGGGCATGCATGGAGGGAATTTTAATAGGCCCAAATTAGTACCCAAAACTCTCCCCTCCCTTCTTAAAAATTACCCTAGCCGTCACAGACGCAGAAGGGAGACGACGCTGAGAAACACGGACTGAACACGCTGAGACGAGGAGAGGCAGGGACAGACTGACGCTGGAAGCTGAGGCGCATACCAGGAAAGCTTGCTTGATTCAATTCCTATTCCTCCCTCATTCTCATGCGGGTCCCACATTCAATTGCTATTGATATACTCTACTCCTCTTCTCCATTAGCACAGCATTACACCACAGCCCCACAATCATCAATTCATTCCTTCAATCTACCTTTCTTCCACTTGCGCACATCCACGCAAGGGTGAGTCCAAGCATATATTCATCAATTCAGCAACTTCTTTGGATGATGGCCGTGACGTGTTTGGGGCTTGGAGGGAGGACAAATATCATGGAAGCTTAAGCTATTTTAGGAGACAACTTGGGAGGAGCATGGAGGAAGCTAGAGCCTAGGAGCTTACACTTGAAGACTACAAGGGAGTGTCTTTCTTTTATCTTTTTGATTCAAGACTTAAGATTATTTAGTTTTAAATGATTTTGGGTTGTGTTAATTGAGAACAATCTAGTTTTAGATTGTAGACTTATTTTTTTATTTGGATTGAATTGATAATTTGGATTTGATTTATTCTCAATCGATTATTGGGATTTTTGTTTGCAAACCTATGATTGTCAATTAAATTATTAATTGAGTTTTCATTATTAATTTAATTGTCAATTTGGGTTTAATCTCTTGATTGTTTAATTAGGTGATTAATTGTCGAATTGTTTAATTAGGCAATTGTAAACATAATTTCCAAAATATCTTAAGCAATTGTGATTGGTTTTTAATGGATTTAATTAACCACCATTTTTTCCATTATGAGTTTTCTAGTGGATTAGGTGTTATTGAGCATGAGGGTTTCCCATGTCTTGATTAGGTGATTAAATTTATTAATTCCAATTTTTCATGAATCTCCCTTTGGTCTAATAAATTAAATGGCTAAGAAAGCTAAATCCATGTGAATCCTAAGTTGTCCCCTTTATCACCATAACTTAATGAAATCCTTGTTGATTGTCTTGCTTTTGATTATTTTCTTTGCTTAGCATCTTAATTCATTTTTCACTAAAAAACCCCAAAGATTGCATTCCAATTTATTTAGGTTAGTTTCATTCTCATATAGATTTTAGAGTCATTTGCATTTAGGTAGTAGAATCTTGCACTTTAGTTTAGGTCCATTCTATTGCATCTTTTGTTACTTAAAAATCAATCCTAAGGAAAACCCATAGCTTGCTCCTTGGGAGAATGACCTAGGTTGACCCTAAACTGCATAATAATTTAGGACCTAGTTTAATTGATTGCTTTAGCTACAGAAGCACGCATCACCTACCAAAACACATATCATTTTCCTTAAATACTTTGAAAAAGGTTAAAATGAGATAAGGGTGTGACAAATGTGCCGGTCTAAAACATCTTTTTTGGTACTAGTGGTGAGACCTTAGAGCCTATATATCGGAGTTGTGAGTTCGATTTAAGGAGCAATAATTTCATTTTGCATATACCTGAGGCAGTTACGATAAAATGTTATTTCCTCCTTTGTTGACCATTGGATCAAGATGAAATTTGGTCAACCCGTTCAAGACATCAAACTCATTATATTCAATGGTTGGATTAGCAACTGGGATTTCTGTTAAAAAGGAACACAATCAGCATTCTGGGATATGAAAAATAAACCCCAGAAAAACTAATTGACATTTACAACGTAGTCCTCCATTAAATCATCATAGAATTTTTACATTAAGGTTTGGGACATCCCTTTCAAAAATGTCAATGGCAAGATCACCAATTAGATACCTAAGTTAAGAAAAATGTATCTCATACTAAATCTTCTATTCAAAAAGTAGGAATTTTGTCAAAATTTTGGGACTTTTTTAGAAATAGGGTTCTAAAGGTTAGAATCTGAAATTGAAATCATGGAAATATCATATAAGGCTATTCTAACAATCTAATGATCTTAATTCTCAAATCTAATATAGTTCTCATATAACATTTTCTACTTAGAAGAAATTCTGAGCAACTGAATGGAAGTAAAATTATGAACATCTAGTGTTACTAAATAATTTTGTTTTAATTAAAGTTCCTATTATTGTATAGTTGAGTTCAAGGTTTAGGATAAGGACTTTTCTTGATTGCAACTTAGAGAATAATATATGTATTTGATATCTATGTTCATGTTTAGATGCATGTATTTGCTTTGCATGAATACGTGTAACATATATGAATGTTTGAAGCTATGTTTCTATGTATGCTATGGCCATAAATATGTTGTTTGAAGCATTGAGCTTGTTGATATGTCATTGTGTTAACATGAGTTATGTAATGCAAGCATGTCATGCATTAAACACTTATTATACATGCATATTCGTATTGTTTTCCTACTGAGATTCTCTCAAATCTTACCCTCCCTTACTAACCTTTCAGACAAGGTAGTGGATTAAGGATGGAGCAAGCAACCAAGGGCGGCGAGGACTTCCTTTTGGTTATTTGAGTTTGGTAGTTGGTTATCTATTCAATTGGACTAATTGTGGATATTTTGATGTATATATGGTTGAATAGGTTGGAATGTATATTCAGATATGTATTTGGAATGCAAATTTGTGTAATACATATGTTTGGAATGGAATTGTGTAAACCCCAAAATGAGAATTTATATGAGTGAATGTGCCCTTTATACTCATTAGCGAAGATATAAACCCGGGATTGTCGAGATGATTATGTTGTGCACTCTGATATTTGTATAATGAATGTGATTTATCTTCACATAGTAATTGTATTCGAAATGTGAATCTGAGACTAGGTTAAATTATTTGTGAAACGTATTTATGAAAAACCTATCGTGAAGATGAGATTTTATGAGTTTTGTTTATTATTGGTATCTATTTCATTTTAAACGCGTATTTCAGATATAATGAGGGTGGGGGTTACATTTGTGGTATCAGAGTTGTAGTTCCTGGCAAACATAGGATTTGCTAGGATAGTGGCGGTAGTTGCTGCCTTAGGTCATAAAGGATGACTTGGTTTGTTTGTGGTATACACATTAGTGTCCCTGCTATTTGTGGATATGTAAATGTTAAGGGTTGTGTGTATACATTATCTGTGATGTAGATGTGGTGAATTAGTATGGTTCGCCTAAGAATCAGAAGAGTAGAACAAGTATTGAAGGCACAACTAACTATGTACAAGCTAGATGGGTACTGATCGTTGATGGCGGAGTATTGCTCTAACGTTATGAAATTGGAATGTGCCATTGACCTGAGAATGGTTCATGATGTAACCATGAATAATTATGAGATGTGGTCTCAAGGTTGAGACAGAAGATGGAATGTGTGAATGGCTTATGAGTTCTCGTTACAATGATTCCTTCATCTTGAGATGACTAACTGGATAGAGCTATTTACAGAGGATTCAGATTGGAAAGGGATACCTGCAGAGAGTTCTGACAGGAAAGGGCTACCACAGAGAGTTCTAATCGAAGAGGGCTACCTATGGGGAAATCTGATCGTAAAGGGCTACCTACGGAGAATTCTGGTATCATAGTGTAGAGCCACCATATTGACAAACCCTAGTATGGAGCTGTCGAGATGACATTCCTAGAGTGCAGCTGCCTTGATGAAGAATTGTGGTGTGCAGCTACCATGGTGAATCGTTGATTAGTGCTATGGAAACATTGGCTCTCAATGATGGTGTATTGTAATGAATCCCATAGTGAATGGGTTTTCTTGAGATAAGAAGTCATTTGGCTCTAAATGATTCAAGTTGAATCGGGCCAAGGTCAGGCACAAATGAATACAGATTGTGAGTATTGTCAATTTGTAGTGGGGGATTCCTATAAGACTTTTATTAAATCAACCTGACATTGTTAAAGCACAAATGAGGAGATAGACCTCAGAGTGTGCAGCGGAAGTGTGGTGTATGTGATGCATTTGAGAACTGCGCTGAGCAGGAGCTTGAGGCAGTATGAGCGATGTGTTGGTATGGCCTTTAGTCCAAATTATCTTGTGAGAAGGGGTTTTAGAGGATCCAAGTTTGGTTAAAAGAATTTGCGATGCTGAAGGTGAAGTTGTTAAGATGCCCGGTTCTAGCTTGTTGTGATTGTGTATTGTGAGCCCGTTGATACGTGTGCAGATGATCAATTAAATAGTGCAAGTGTACACTGTCGTAATCAAGTAATATAGAAGTAAGTAGAGTATCGTTCCCATGAGGATTGATCACTAAGGACCAAAATGAGCAATTTTAACTCCATTTAGTCGATTGATTAGTTGGTGCTTGAGAGTACAAAATAAAATAATGACAATTAAATATGAATGCAGATGATATGAAAGCAAATATGAGAAAAAGCCCTAAGGGTCATATTTCACTTAACAAATTCCGCATTAAATCACTTATCTATTCTAGCCCAATTTATTCCACATGATTGATAGTCGAGTTTCCCTAATTTAATTACTAGCCTCTTCCAAGGACAAGCAATTCTATAATTAATTACTAATCCAATATATTCCTATATGAATTTAAGCAATTAATTATGCATTAAGATTTATGGAACTCAGTAAGACTACACAACTCATATGAATATATTCCTATTTCATATGCAAGTCATGATTTTAATTATAGGGTTTACACACATGTATCTCCTTCCAGTCTCAATATGCATATTGAAATCATTCAAAAGATGGCCAGTTAATCAAAAGCATTAAGAATAATAATTAAACTCAATCATGAAGGAGAAATTCAAACTAGACTTAATAAGTTAAGATTCAATCCGTCATTAGTAAGCTACGTCATCACCCTAGGAAAATGAAAGTTTAGCTCATGATGAAATTAAAAACAAAACAAAAATAAGTTAACATTGCATAAATCTTGAATGAAAGCCTTAGAAATACTGCATAAACTTGAATATTAAATCCTCAAACATAAACATAGAACCAAAAGATGTATGAAAAATGAAGAAATTTAGCCGTCCATTTAAGAGGTAAAACCTTCCATATAGGCGGCATGCACAAAGTAATATAATCCTAAGCCTTCCAAGATGGAGGCATGCAAAAATGTAATACAATCCTAAATCTTCCAAGATGGAGGCATGCAATGCATGAAATTAAATCTAAAAATTAATACAATGAACTCAGAAATGTTAGAGAAAGATTTCTCCTGGTCAGAGAAGGACCTCTCACTGTCAGAGAATGAAACCTCTGCTTCTCTTCTTCTCCTCTCCTTCTAAGCTTGGCCTTGATCTCTATTTATAGGGGAACAAACGTGTGCTACACTACTGCTACAGTGTCCGGAGGCTGCTACAGTGACTGTTGGCAATAGCTATAGTGTCCGGCGGCTACTACAGTCAGCGGCTCTACAGTGCTACCGTCGCTACAGTGACTCCCATCCGCTATAATGTAACTTCCGTTCGCTATAGTCTAATCATTTGCTACAGTGATCTTGTTGCTACAGTACTTTTATTTTTTTTATTTTTATCTTTTATTTTTTTAAATGCTATTTATTCCAAAAACATTATTTATTTATCAATCACACCCAAATTTATTATATTAAATTCAAATATTGTCCATAAAATCATTATATAAGGAAAAATAAATATGCAAATATTTTACTTATCAAATTCCCCCACACTTAACTCTTGGACGTCCTCGGACAAGAAGTAAATAATAAGTTCTTCCAACAAAATCAGAAGTGTCAGGTATAAGTAAGAACACAATTGAAAAATAAAGAGATCATAGTATTAATGAATCAACAAAAATATAAACTGGTAACTTTAATTGAAAATGAATAAACTGAGTTCGTACTTGTAACTCATTCTCTCAATCTCTCAAGTGTTCAAAGGTAAGTGTTTCGCTCAAAAAAAATTGCACTACCATAGGCTTGCTCAATCTCCACCACCTAATTCACATGCATAATTCAAATCAAAATGACTTATTAAGGGTTGTAATGGGGTTAAGGTAAAGGAATATAAAACATGATATGAAAGGCTAAAGAAATAAAGCAATTGAAAAATAGGCTACTTGTAAATTTAACTCATCACAACAACCCACAATTCAAACACTTAACATTTTCTTTTTTTTCATAATTTTTTTCTTTCTTTCTTTTTCTTTTTCTTGTTTTTTACTTTTTCTCTTTTTTTTTTTGTTTATTGAATTGTAACTATAAAGTTGATGATAGATACACTCCCATACTTTGTCAAAAGCCTATTTCACAAAAATTTCAAATGCTCCACTAATCTTCTGAATAAGGTAAAAGCACTTGATATATCATTAAAGCACATGTTAATGGATTGAAAACAAAGAAACAGTCAATTAGGCTCAAAGGGGCTTATCAAGGGTATAATTGCGAGGTTGGCTATTTGGCTCTGGCTAAAAAAAATGAATGCCTTTATCATTTTTTAATGTACATGTGAGATGTAATTTTAACAAGATTTAAAGTAAGTTCTAGAGTGACAACTTAATAGGTGAATATCACACACAAGATAAATAATCATTATAGGCTTAGAAGCTCACGGCTAGGGATTTTTAAACTTAGTTCATTAAATCTCAAAATTCATCACCAATTGCAACAATCAGTTGTTCATTCATGCTATAAAATCTCTAAATTCAATTGATCCATCCTTAAAACTTATATACTTCTTAAGATCATTATAAAGCACTTGAACAAGATGATTTTTTTTTTACTTTTTTTTGAAAAGGATAAAAAAAATCATGCAACTAATAAAATGCGTCTCAGAAGTTAAGAATAACTCCTTACTCTGCCATTTTTTCCACACCCCATGCATCTAATGGTTTTACTAACTAACAAAGGAAAAACAAAAACAAATTTTCTCCTCCCCCAACCTAAATCAGACATTGTCCTCAATGTCTTCTAGAGCTTAGAGGAGGTGTTTTTTTTTAACATAAACACACAATAAAGTAAAACCAAGAGATTAATGAAAGTTACAACCTAAGAGTGGTATTTGGGTTCTGCTTCTGACTGCTATATGAAGATTGCCTACCTATTTGCTTGACGAGTAGATTTGGTTTAGGTTCATGGGTTTGTAGTTGATTGAGCAGCTGATTAGCAGTTGGTGCAGCAATTATGTAGTGGCGAGTCGCTTGGGGTATGATCCTGTTTCCACAGCATGATCAAGCAAAGACAACAAATTATCATAAAAACCATTAACATTTAACAATCCTAATGGCTTTTTGTGATAGTTTAACTTAGTCCAATATGCAATGCTAGAAATGCCATCTAACGTCTCCAAACCACCTTGTAGAGCAATGAAAGCTTGAGTATGGTAGAACATTAGTCCTATCCGTTTAGGCAAGCTCGAAACCTGTAACTCTTGTCCTAAGGAAAAAATGTGATCTTCCAACTCCTTCACCCTTACACTTAAACCCTTGCTTCCATTCATGGATGTAGAAATGGCCACACTTCCCTTTAGGCCCTGGATGCCTCCCCCGTACACAAAGTTGATTTTTCTGGCAACTAATGCAATTCCAAGTTTGTTTGCTGCTATTATAAACTCTCCTTTCTTGCCCAAATCAGTTTCACAAAAAATGCAAATAGATGTAAATCTACATTTTTGTGAGATACCCTTTTTCTCTTTCTTTCTATAGGACCATGTATGCTTGCAAGTAGAAGAGTGCATATTTACAAGTGAAGAGTACAAGCTTACCAGTAAAAGAATAGATATATATATAACACTAAAATAGCGACAATAAAATCACACAAATCACACATTTTTCCAAGAAGTTTGAAAAAATTTCTGACACAGATAACTGGTGGGCCATTACATGAAGAAATTAAACAAAAAGAGGAAAGAAAGTCAAAAGATAAAGTAGAGTAGGCAAAAGCTACCGAAAAGATAAGAAAGATTAAACAAAAGCTACGGAAAAGACAAAACAAATTAAACAAAAGCATGATTATGTACAGTAGTTGTGATTTTGGCTCACATCTTCCTCTGGTTTTACATCCAGTAACGGCTTAAATGATTTATATGAATCGAAGATTTTCTCCCCATCCAGTTTTCTAATAAACTGGCAAACAGGGTCTTTTAACGTCAAATTTCCAAGACAATAGTGCTCTTTTTCTCTATTGAATATGTCCGCTAAATCAAGAAGAATACGATGAACTTCACCACTCGGATGCGTCTCAAGAGTTTGAATGATATCATCCAGTGACTCCTTACTCAGTCTATCCTTTATAAATTTGATTTTATCTTCTCAATTTATAGAAACCATACCTTTACTCCTACAGCGCTGATCACAATTCCACCTTGCACATTTATGGCAGACCTTTATTCTTTTAACTTTTCTCTTTTTGGAGTAAGAACTTCTTCTTATTCCTAGTAAAGGTTTAACAAATGAATTATGAATCTCACCTGCTAAACGTACCTTAGCTTCAATGATCCACCGTACATCCACAGGAAGGCCCAAACGATTGAATATCATCATCCTTTCAAGTCGACTATTATAGATCTTCCTGAGCACATCTTTAGGAAGCATGGGGAACCTGTTCTTAAGCTTTGCAAGAGATTCCTCCATGGTAACTTAAAATGAAAATGATGAAAACTAAAATGCTCAATGCAGTATAGAGTGTTTCTGTGAGTAGGAAAGAAAAATGAGAGAGTAAGAAAGAAATGAGTGAGTAGGAAAGAAAATTGAGAGAGTGGGAAAGAAAATTGAGAGAGTAAGAAAGAAGTTTTGGGTTGCCTCCCAAATAGTCACTCTTCTTTAATGTCTTTAGCTAGACAAAAATTAAACCGAAGTTTTTTTTCTTTTTTTCTTTAAAAAAATTTAAGAAAAAAAAATTACTAGATTGAGGACTTACCTGTTGGTTCCTCAAACATGATGACAGATGTCAAAGTGTTGAGTACACCTTCATTGTATTCTTTGAGCCTTTGCCCATTCACTTTGATTTTTCGATCACCATCTTGAATCTCCGCAGTTCCATATGGCCATACTTGAATCATAGTAAAAGGACCTGACCACCTTGATTTCATCTTTCCTAGAAAGAGCTTTAACCTTGAGTTATATAAAAGCACTTTTTGTCCTGGTGAAAAATCTCTCCTCAAAATTCTTCTGTCATGCCACATTTTTGTCTTCTCCTTGTATAACTTTGCACTTTCATAAGCTCGTAGTCTGAATTCTTCAAGCTCATTAAGTTGGAGAAGCCTTTTCTCACCAGCTACCTTAAGTTAAAATTTAATACTTTTACTGCCCAATATGCTTTGTGCTCCATTTCTATTGGAAGATGGCATGCTTTTCTGTAGAACAATTGCTATAGGGATATACCAATTGGTGTCAAGAAGGCATTTCTATAAGCCTAGAGTGCATCGAATGGAAGGTTCCAATCTAGAGCTATGATAACTGGTACAGAAGTCAAGGCACATTTTAGAGTTTGGAAGGCTGATAAGCACTCCTTATTAAACATAAAGGGAGTGTTTTTCTCCAATAGCATGTAAAGTGGCTTTGTGATTTTTGAGAAGTCCTTAATGAATCTTCTATAAAAGCCAGCATGTCCCAAAAAACTTCGAATACCCTTGATTGAGGAAGGAGGTGGTAGCTTTTCAATTGTTTCAGTCTTAGCTCGATCCACTTCAATGCCTCGATCAAATACCTTATGACCCAGCACGATTCCTTCTTTCACCATGAGATGGAATTTCTACCAATTTAAAACCAAATTTGTCTCCAACAACGTTGAAAGACTTTTGCCAGATTTGAAAGACAATGATCAAATGATACTCCAAAAACTGAAAAATCATCCATGAACACCTCAATGAACCTTTCCACCATGTCTGAGAAGATCTCCATTATACTCCTTTAAAATGTTGCTGGTGTATTACATAGACCAAATGGCATCTTTCTAAAGGCAAAGGTACCATATGGACATATAAAAGTTGTTTTCTCTTGATCCTTCGGTGAAATTGTAATTTGATTATATCCTATGTACCCATCCAAGAAACAACAATAGGCTTTTCCAGCAAGTCTGTCAAGCATCTGATCTATAAATGGCAGAGGAAAGTGATCTCTGTTAGAACTGGCTGACACCCAAGAGGGGGGTGAATTGGGTGTAAGATAAAAATCTTAAGAACTTTGAAAATCTTTTTGTATCTTAGAGGAAGCAATAAATATGAAAGTAATGAATCATAAATCAACAGTTTATATATGTTGGAAATATAAGAGTTTAAGGAAGAGAGTATGCAAATTGTGATTTATCCTGGTTTGGTCCAATCTGCGATGGCCTACGTCCAGTCCCCAGGCTCCTCCTGAGATTTTCGAATCGACTATCTTCTTGTTTAATCCAGGCACAAGAAAAGCCTTTACAACCCACAAGTTTAGCTGGGCACTTGCGAAGCCATTTACAAATCTCTCACCAAGTTACTCCCCCTTACACACCGTAAGGTTACAACCGAGTTACTCTCCTTACACACCCCGTAAGGATACAACTTTGATGATGAAAGATTACAGTCAATCTTCTCTCTCAGAAGTGAATAGATGAATACTGAAGCACAATGAAAATAATCTCTCTCTCAAATATACATGATATATAGAAAATGGATAAGAAGAGAGAGTAGTTGGGTTGGAGTAGATGATTCATGATCTTTGTATGTTTCTCGTTGGTGTTGCTCTTTGTTGAATGTTCCCATATTTATAGATGAGTTGAGATAGCCTTTGGAAGCATTTCAACCAGTCCGTTAGAGTGGCTTAGCTTTGTTTGATTGTTCTTTGATTTTGAAAACTAGCCGTTGTGAACGTTGACGCTCTGCTTCCATAAAGTCAGTTTTTCTCTCTTCACATCATCTCTTAATTGCATTCTAGGAGAAATACATTAAACACTAATACAACGGGGTGTAAGAATGATTGGAAGCAAGAAGAGTGAGTTTCATGATTAATCCTATGATTTTCAAAAGCTTCAAAATGTTGCTGGTATTTATGGGAAGCATGACTCGAGTGGTCACTTGAGTAAGTCTTGGTCATTACTCAAGTAGTGCATGGAGTAAACAAATTTACAAACCTTGGAGATACCGGTTTACTCGAGTACTTACTCGAGTAATGTTGGCATGCCGAGAGCAACTGGAAGTGATTTTCCTGATTACTCGAGTAACGTTGGCAGGCGGAGAGCAACTGGAAGTGATTACCCTAATTACTCGAGTAGTCCCTCGAGTAAATTCCAAATAACTCGGCTGATTACTCGAGTAAGCCCTTCAAGTGAATTCTTGGTCTTGATTTGAAACATGGCAAATTATATATCATTTGAAAGCTCTCATCCTTTACATTCCAACGCAACAAGAATCAGCTCCAAACTCGTTGTCTACAGAAAGTTATGATTCAAAGAGTACCTATTGTTCTTAGACAATCTCTAAAATCACAAGCAGAAATTTCGAGATGGCATAGCTATTAGAATATAACCTCAAATATGTCAAATTACCTATCCATGGAAAGCTCTTTGAGTCATCTTTCATATGGCACCAGTTTCATCTCAATCCGATATGTATTTTGAGAGTTATGTCCAAAATACCGAAGCTGTCTTGGAATATGATGGTGCTTCATGTGTCAACTTAAACAGATCATATCTCCATCACCTGAACTTCTTCTAATGTGATCTTGGTGTCCATAGTTCATGTTGGGAGTCTAGTTTCATATGCCACCAATTTCTGATCAAGCCAATGTGTAGTTAGAAAGATATTCCTAAAATACCGAACCTCTATCCTGACGTGTGAAAAACAGAGCATAATAAAAATGCAGATTACTCGAGTGGTTACTCGAGTGATCATGTCCATTACTCGAGTAACCACTCGAGTAATGTCTTCTAAAACATGGCAAAGAGCGAAAACTCAAAGGAACACCTCGGGGAAGCTCCATAACTTCCATATAAGTTATTTTGGCTTTGAATTGACCCATTCCAACCTCAATATGATCAAAGAAACCTTCGGTATCACTTCTAATAGCTTAGATCTTGATATTCTCATGTGGTCTTGCAAGTTCTTTTTTCTTTAATCTCTTTCTTCTTCTTTGTTCAATCTCTTTCATCTTGTTTTGCCACTTGATGATCATTCTTCATAACCCAACTAGATATCTTCTTGAATTGATTATCGTTCTTCATAAACCAACTAGATATTTTCTTGAATATCTTCAATCTTCTTCTTTCTTTGTTTTGACCAATCTTTCTTCTTGATATTTCATTAGTTCTTGCAATGCCTTCTTTCTTCAATCCCTTGCCTCTTGATTTTCTTCTTGATCATCATTCTCCATATATGAGGCATTATAACATCAACCCACAATCAAGTTGATGACTATTCTACAAGATATACAACATTAAGTATGGTAGTTAGTCAATGTAGAAGATAAGTATATTATACAAAATTTTTGCTCATATTTGATATCTATATTTGACATCATCAAAACTATTCATATCTAACATTCTGCTCCTTTTTGATGATGGCAAATCCTTTAAGAAAAATATGTATAAATTATAAAAGTAAATTAAAAAACAACATATTTTTCTTGCCTTTCTCTCCCCCTATTTGACATTAGCAAACAGTTTGAAGTATAAGGAAGGAATGCTTGTAAAGAAGTAAATACGAAATCAAATAAGAAATGTCATTCTCCCCATTAATCAAAATAAATGTATCAGGAAAACAAGTTTCTCTCCCCCGGTTTGAAAGTAGTTTCATTTATAATTTGATGTAAATGAAAAATGGTTTTCATGAAAACACATTTGAAACAATTTGGAAAGATTTTCAAGAAAAACTTTCATAATCAAGGATAGGCAAAGTAAGCTCAAAATATAAAGAGAGGGTTTAGAAATGCTCATGTAGTTTTTGGAAAATGATGAAGCGCTCCATAAAGGCCGTTGTTCTATTCTTTAGCAATACTAGTTATGTTGTTGTGTTCTCCACACGTCTTGCTATGCAACTTTGATGTATGTTCATGTTGTTGCCAAGATTCTCCAATTAAGTTGAGCTTCTATTCAACATGCTCAATGCTCATTTGTATTGGCATATGTATTTATTACTTTGAATATTGCAGCCAATATATCTCCCTTGATTGATTGTTAAAGCATATGTTATCATATATGCTCCTTTTAGTGTGTTAACGAATGATCTTGCATAGAACAAATTCTCCTGTTATAAATAAAAGAATTCTTGTAAGGAGAATGGTTAGTACAATCAAGTATTAAATTTATTGCACAAATCAAAGCCATCCTTTCTATATGATATGTTAAAAAAAATTAAGATCATGAAAGGAAAATATAAGAGTAATTCATCATCAAAACTAATTAAAATATAGTGAATTCAGTATGTTAAAAGGATTTTCTTTCAATAAATGAGATGAGCTTTTAAGATATAAAACACATGTGGATGTGAAGCTCCCCCTTAATGAATGCATGGCTTAAAAGAAAATCGTTGTGAATAATAAGTTAATAACTCTCCTAGATTTGTAAAATAATTAGAAATTTTGTAGAAAGAATGATTGTGAAAGTATGAAGATTTAGAGAGAAATTAAGTTTTGAAATTAATGATGCTATTCAGGGTTTTAAGGCTGTAAACCGGTATTACTTGAGTCATTACTCAAGTGTTTACTTTGAGTGATGCAACTCAGAGAATTTGAATTAAAGAATACAATACCTCACTCGAGTAATCTCGTAATCACTCGAGCTATAATCCTCTGAAGTCTATTGTGTTGGAAATTGTGCCCCAAGGGCCAATCATTCTACTTTGAACATTATTATTTTAATGAAATTTCTCCATTCTGTTATCATATTATTTGCATGTTAACTATGATAATTGTATCCTTAGATAATTCATAAAGATTGTCCAAAAAACTCCCTGGTCGGTTTTCTATGCGGGAGCAGAGATGAAACAAGACCAGTATGACTTTGATAAGATATAGAGATACGAATCCAAGTCTTAGGCACTTGTAAGAGTACAAGGTGCTGGACCGACCCACTATGAGAAAGCTACATGGATCAAGTCATAAGCTTTTCTCATATATAACCACGTCACAATGCCCTTAGACCTGAGGTCATCATGGATCCCTACATGAGAGTTGCTAAGCTTTGAACTAGTCAAAAGTCATTTTTGACCGAGTGATGATAAAGGCTACGATCAGGCTTAGTGGTTTTTCATACAGAGGAATATGAATGATCAAGATGGAATTTGTCCCTCACATTAGTAGAAAGATATAACTGGGCCCCTCGATGAGTGAGTCTGAGAAATGTATGGCCATACTATGATGAAAGGAGTTTCTGTCTCTGATATCAGGCTACTCAGGAATCGAGAAAGTAATGGTTAGGAACAAGAGGATGACATTATCCATGCCTTATCCTTGATCGATATATCGTGTGACAAAAGGGATGTGACATGGTTGTATGACAGATTGCATTGTGATAACAATCCTCATATGAATTGGGTAGTCGTAATGTCTTGTTAGAGGCCGCTTATGACTTTTGGGTTAGTATAGTTATTGGCCCAGTGCCAACTTCATATGGGCCTACAGGGTCGCACACAAGAATGGCCCAACACGAGATAATATTTAATTTAAGGTGGATGAATTTTATATTTATATATATATATAATATAAAATTCATTAATAATATTATATAGATATATATATATTTTTTTTGAAATATAATATCTTATATATATATATCTATATATATATTATATGATATTATTATATTTAATAATATTATATAGATATATATATTTTCGAAATATATATCTTATATATATATGTATATATATATTATATGATATTATTATATTGTGTTAGTTTTAAATTTAATTTATTAAGATATAATAAATTTAATAACTAACATGATAGAGATATAGTATCTCAGATTTAATTTATGAAAATAAATTAAATCTAATGGCTCTTTATTTGGATTAAATAAATAGGTTAAATTAAAACTGTTGGACAGATTTAATTTAAACTGAATTTATTTAATTAGCTCATCAAGATAATTAATTGTTAATTAATTTCGAAATTAATGATGATTAATTTTGAAATTTGAAAATAGCCCTCATAGGTTATAAACTTGATAGAGCAGATATATTCATATGCACATGAGAATTGAGAGCCGCAAGTGAAACCCTTGGAGACATTAGAGGTGCTAGCACGCAGTCTTGGTTGGAGAGCATTCGTGTGGATACCGGTAGAGGGAGCAGACCTGACGTGTTGGCTCCTAGAGATCGTGAAAACTCTGAATCATCAAAAAGGTATGAATCCTTCTAACTTGGTTGAAACGCTATTAATAGATCCTCGAGTAGGATCGGTGAAAATTTTTAAAATTCTTCCGCTGTGCCTACCGATCCTAACAGTGGCATCATAGCCAGATCAATTGTGCGTTTAAATTGAGTTTATGATTCTTATACATGTGATATATATGGGATGTGTACGTACGTTTACAAGAAACACTCGAATATGCATGTGATTTGGTTAATACGAAACAAAATTATTTAGAAAGATGTGATCTTATAATTTCGTTGATTTTCATTTTCGTTTAAATTGAATCTTGAAATTGTTTCATTTTTGGTTTTGAAACATGTAATCTGATCACGACATTTATTGCTGTTCATATTGTATGAATTCTTGTTGTGGTTTATCATTTATTCTTGTTTGGGTATGGTGAACAACATAGCTTTAGAATTTTACAACGGTTGCAATATTTAAATACGACCTGCATGCCGTGCCTTTCTCTAAATACTCTCTATGTACATTCTCTTCTCATCTCACTCCCCTCGAATGTTTAAACGATGTTTCTCTCAATGTATTTCTTTTTATTTAGAGAAGTCTTCTCATTGGCTTAGGAGGATTTTAAGTTAGGTAACCCATGTTGTGTCACGTTTAAATTATGCTTTTGATAAGATCATTGCATGATTACTTTTACGTTTATATGTATTTATCTGTATGAGATACGACCACGATTGCATCCATATAAACAAAACTAATTAATTAAGCCCTCTGAATCAAATCTTAAGTCATACTACCATCAATTAATGAATACTTGTCAAAACCTAGATCGCTCAATTGTGGAAACCACCAAAGTGGATGCACTTGAGTTATCTTGATGAGACAAGCTTGAGTAATGGTGTTGCTCATAATATTCATTATTGTTTTGACTTAATTGAGGTTAACAAAACGGTTTTGATTCTCAAGGCATTAGATGGGGTTAAACATGCCGGATCATATGATGATTAAATCCCATAAAGATCTAAGAGTTACATGTGATGTAATTGGTAAATAGGTTACCTACCTAAATAACTTGAATTTAAGTGTCTTGCCAAAGCGGACTTAAGTTTAAGCCAAATATGGATCTTAGCCCACTAATTATTATATTGAGGGTTGTTAATTTAGTTGGAGATTACTAACTAACTTTGTATATTTTAATTGTAGAATCATGTCGACTAGTAATACTGCTATACTTTCGTTGCGATCGGTCCTTGAGAAGGACAAACTCAATGGGACAAACTTTCTTGACTGGTTCAAGAACTTGAGAATTGTTCTCAAGCAGGAAAGAAAGGCTTATGTCCTAGATCAACCTATTCCTGAGGAGATTGCAGCCAATGCTCCAAGAGCTCAGAGAGATGCTTACATAAAGCATAAGGATAACTCTGTGGATGTAGGTTGCCTGATGCTTGCCACTATAGTTCTAGAGCTCCAAAGAGATCCGGAACTCATGGAGGCTCATGAGATGAGTGTACATCTCAAGGAAATGTTCTAGCAACAGGCAAGGCAAGAAAGGTATGAGACCACAAAGGCCTTATATTCCTGCAAAATGGCTGAAGGTGCATCAGTTAGTACTCATGTGTTAAAGATGAAAGGCTATATTGATCACCTTGAGAGGCTTGGATTTCCCATGAGCCAAGAGTTAACTACGGATTTGATCCTCAACTCACTCCCGGAGAGTTATGCCTAGTTTGTTATGAACTACAACATGAACAACATGGAGAAATCAATTTCTGAGCTGCATAGGATGCTCAAAACTGCTGAGCAAAGCATTAAGAAAAATCCTAGCACAGTTTTGATGGTTTAGAAAGGAAAGGGTAGGAAAAAAGAAAGGGAAGGCAAATGGAAGGGTAATGGCTCAGGTGGTAAGACCAAATAGTCAAACAAGCCCGAAACCAAGCCTACACCCAAAAAGGCAAAGCCTCCAAAGGAAGGAGTTTGCTACTTCTGCAATGAACCCGGTCATTGGAAAAGGAATTGTAAACTCTACCTGGAAGATCTGAAAAAGAACAAGAAGGATAGCGACGCTATCGCTTCAGGTATTTATCTTATAGACATTCATTTTTCTACTTCCTCTACATGGGTATTAGATACTATATGTGGTTCTCACATTTGTACAAATGTGCAAGGTCTAAAGGACAGTAGAAAGCTGAAGAAGGGCGAGGTGGACCTACGAGTTGGAAACAAAGCAAGAGTTGCTGCTTTAGCCGTAGGCACTTATGAATTAGTTCTACCTAATGGGCTTTTGTTAGTTTTAAACAATTGCTATTATGTTCTTGCTTTGAGTAGTAACATTGTTTCTCTCTCTTATTTGGATAAGGAAGGTTATACTTCCATTACTAGGAATGGTAAATGTTCTATTTATTGTAATGACATTTTCTATGCTGATGGTGATTTGCATGTTGGTCATTATATATTAAATTTGGAACATCCTAATAATAGGAATATCTATAACGTAACTACTAAGAGGATAAAATCAAACGATTTGAATCCGACCTACCTATGGCATTGTCGTCTAAGCCACATAAATGAGAAACGCATTTCTACACTCCATCAAGATGGATTTCTAAACTTATTTGATTTTGAATCATATGACACATGTAAATCTTGCTTATTAGGAAAGATGACTAAGGCACCTTTTACTGGGCACAGTGAGAGGGCTACTGAATTATTGGGCCTCATACATACAGATGTATGTCGACCATTAAATATAGCTGCCAGAGGAGGTTATTTCTACTTCATTACATTTATAGATGACTTTAGTAGATATGGCTATATCTATCTAATGAAACATAAATCTGAATCTTTTGAAATGTTCAAAATATTCCAAAATGAAGTACAAAACCAACTTGTTAAAACAATTAAAGCACTTCGATCTGATCGAGGTGGTGAATATTTGAGCCAATAATTCATTGACCATCTTAGGAGTTGTGGGATAATCTCACAATTGACTCCTCCAGGAACACCATAATGGAATGGCGTTTCTGAACGGAGGAATCGAACACTATTAGATATGGTTCGATCTATGATGAGTCAAATAGATCTTCCACCGTCCTTTTGGGGACATGCCCTAGAGACAGCTGCGTTCACACTAAATCGTGTTCCATCTAAGGCAATTGAAAAGACACCATATGAGATATGGACTGGAAAGAAACCAAGTTTATCTTTTGTCAAGATCTGGGGATGTGAGGTATATGTTAAGCAACAAGCCTCTAATAAATTAGCACCCAGATCCACAAAGTGCCTTATCGTGGGGTATCCTAAAGAAACGAAAGGATACTATGTCTACAATCCTGTCGATAAAAAAGTGTTTGTTATTCGAAATGGCAAGTTTCTAGAAAGAGAGTTTGTCTCTAAAACAACCAGTGGGAGCGACATACATCTCGAAGAAATTCAAGAGCCACAAGATGGTACAGAACCATATATGGAAATTAGAGAAGACTCACAACAAGTTACTGAGCCTCCTTAAGTAACACAAGGTCCATGAAGATATGATAGGACACGGCATCAGCCTCAGAGATATGGATTTCTGATTACTGAAGGTCGTGATGTGTTGCTCATTGAGCAAAATGAGCCCACCACCTATCAAGAAGCCATAGTGGGACAAAACTCTGAGAAATGGCTAAATGCCATGAAGTCTGAAATGCAATCCATATACGACAATCATGTATGGACCTTACTCGATCCACCTGAAGGTGTAAAAACCATTAAGTGCAAATGGGTTTTCAAGGAGAAAACTGACATGGATGGCAATGTAAATGTCTTTAAGGCTCAACTGGTTGCAAAAGGATTCACTCAAACTCATGGTGTAGACTATGATGAAACCTTTTCTCCAGTTGTAATGGCCAAATCAATCAGAATCCTTCTTGCCATTGCAGCATATTATGACTATGAAATATGGCAGATAGATGTCAAAATAGCCTTCCTTAATGGAAAGCTGCTTGAGGACGTGTACATGACACAACCTGAAGGTTGTGCGTCCAGAGGACTCTGGTAAAATTTACAAGCTTCAAAGATCCATTTATGGATTGAGGCAAGCATCTCGGAGCTAGAATTATCGTTTTGATGAAGTAGTCAAAGAGTTTGGATTCATTCAAAACATCGATGAACCTTGTGTTTACAAGAAGGTTAGTGGGAGCATAATTGTATTTCTAGTGCTTTATGTAGATAACATCCTACTTATTGGGAATGATATGTCTACCTTGCAGAGTGTCAAGTCTTGGTTAGGAAAGTCCTTTTCAATGAAAGACTTAGGTGAAACCACCTATATCCTAGGGATTAGGATCTATAGGGATAGATCCAAAAAACTAATAGTCCTAAGTCAGAGCACACACATAGACAAGATATTGTATAGATTCAGTATGCATGATTCAAAAAAGGGTTACATACCCATGTCTCATGGCATCCATCTTAGTAAGGATATGTGTCCTAGTACACCTGATCAGCGAGATCGCATGAGTAAGGTTCCATATGCCTCGCCTATTGGATCCATCATGTATGCCATGTTATGTACTCGACCGGATGTCTCGTTTGCCTTAAGTATGACCAGCAGATACCAACAAGATCCTGGTGAGGGTCATTAGACTGCCGTCAAGAATATCCTAAAGTACTTAAGAAGGATTAAGGACTTATTTTGGGTCTATGGTGGATTGGATGATGAGCTCTACGTAATCAGTTACACAGATGCAAGTTTCCAAACTGACCAAGATGACCTTAAATCACAATCTAGATATGTATTCCTCCTGAATAGTGGAGCAGTAAGCTAGAAGAGCTCCAAGCAGAGCACTGTAGCATATTCTACAACAAAAGCTGAGTATATAGCAGCATCAGATGCAGCTAAAAAAGCCGTTTGGATCAGAAAGTTCATTACTGAACTAGGGGTAGTGCTTACCATCTCAAATCCAATATATTTGTTCTGTGACAATAGCGGTGCTATTGCACAGGCCAAGGAGCCTAGGTCACATCAAAGGACCAAGCATATACTCAGGCGATTTCATCTTATTAGAGAAATTAATGATAGAGGTGATATAAAGATATGCAAAGTAGCAGGAGAAGATAATTTTGTTGATCCTCTTACTAAGCCACTTGCACAGGCAAAGCATGAGCGTCATGTTGGGGCATCGGGAATTACGCAAATTAATGATTGCACCTAGGGCAAGTGGGAGGATGTTGGAAATTGTGCCCTAAGGGCCAATCATTGTACTTTGAAGATTATTATTTTAATGAAATTTCTCCATTTTGTTATCATATTTTTTGCATGTTAACTGTGATAATTGTATCCTTGGATAATTCATAGAGATTGTCCTAAAATGTCCCTGGTCGGTATAGAGATGAAACAAGACCAGTATGACTTTGATAAGATATGGAGATACGAATCAAAGTCTTAGGCACTTGTAAGAGTACAAGGTGATGGACCGACCCACTATGAGAAAGCTATATAGATCAAGTCATAAGCTTTTCTCATGTATAACCACGTTATAATGCCCTTAGACCTGAGGTCATCATGGATTCCTACATGAGAGTTGCTAAGCTTTGAACTAGTCAAAAGTCACTTTTGACCAAGTGATGATAAAGGCTACGATCGGGCTTAGTGGTTTTTCATGCAGAGGAATATGAATGACCAAGATGTTTGACCGAGTGATGATAAAGGCTACGATCGGGCTTAGTGGTTTTTCATGCAAAGGAATATGAATGATCAAGATGGAATTTGTCCCTCACATTAGTAATGTAACCCCTTGACTTTAAACACATAATTATAATTCGATAACACATATTTAAATCGGATTAGAGACCATTGGATGCTTTAACCTCATTTTAAACTTTCTGTCTCACAGTAAAATTTTTTTTACAAAACTTTCAAAACTCTTTTTCCTATCCTGGTCTCAATTTCAATATTCGAATATAATACCTATGCAGTTAATATACATTCAATCATATCAGAGTGTATATCCGCATCCCCGGCAACTCTCGGGTTCTATACATAAAAACCTGAAGGTTTATAAGTATACACTAGGGGATTACACAACCAAAATTGAATGTAGTGTTCCTGATTCAAAATATACAGTAATCCCGAGTTCAAAATACATAACCAACGTTTCCAATTCAACTATATACCCCCAAGGGTCCTAATTGCTCCGGGTTGGCTACTTCTCCTTTGAGCCACACGCCCTGTCTGAAATGTTAGTCATAGGAAAGAATGAGATTCGAGAGAATCTCAGAAGTAACAAACCACTCACACAATGCATAAACACAAAGTATGTACATAAATCACAAACAGCAACAATCTCAAAGATACATGGTTTTCACCACAAACGACAGCACTCACAGCTGTATACACAATACGGCAGCTCCTACTGTAATCAACATCACGACAGCTTATGCTGTAATCACAATAACGACAGCTTACGCTATAAACGACAGCTTGCGATGTAAACAACAACTATCATCAGCTATAACCGCAGCAGCATCAAAGATTCATCACAGAACAGTGATAACACACACATACAGAGCATTACACATAGTATAAGAGAGAGAGTCACTACCTGATCCTTTCTCGACGTTTCTTGGCACAGCGGGCTCACGAGGACGGCAAATATCAAATCCTGTAAACCAAGTTAGGGACAACCCGTCAATCTCTTTCCCAAGTTTTATCTCTATAATACTTAAGTTGATTATCACTATGGTCAATTAATCAAGTCAACTAAGGAGCTAAAGTGGTCAATTAACCTAAAAGGCTAATTTCTAACCTCAAAGTTCCACAATATTACATTATGCCATAAAATCTTCAATTTTGGCATATGTGACCAATCTGCCAGAATTTTCCAACATCTTTGAAAAATCATAACTAATTCTAGAAAAATCAAAATGAGGTGATCCCAAAGCCTATTGAAAGCTCTTGAAGTCCTCTTCATAATAAAAATATGAATCACTACCAGAAATCACCACACAATTCCAGAATTACACAACATTCCACACTTCTCAAGAATCAGGTCCTGTTTCGACATCAAACTTTGGGCAACTAGAAATCCCAGCTCAAAAACCAAAATGACACAAATCATATGTCCATTTTGAAGCTTGAAATGTGAAATTTAAGACTGGAAAGTTTCAGAATTTGTAGACACCAATTGCCCATTCAAAATATCCCTACAAACTGACTGCCCTGCACAAAGTTACACTTGACAGTTTTTCCAATTTTCAACCAATGTGTCCAATGGCTTCAAAATCAACAACCAAACCTATTCCCACATAATTTTTCATGTAGAACACAATGGTAACATCAAAATGAAAAAATTCCCACTCATTCCCCATGTCCTGTTTTGGCAGAATTTTAGGGTATTTCACAACAAACAACCACTTCACTATCTAATCACTAAGCTTAGCTCATTTGCCTCCAAACCAACATATAAGCACATATATAGGATGAAAGCTTCAAGATCCCTAATATAACCTAAAAAAAGAAATTAGGGCTGTCACAATAGCCCACCACAACTCAGCCAATTAAAACATCATATACATCAACATAATGCTCTTACTCACCTCTTGCTTCTTCTTGTGTTCTTTTCTTGATTCCTTAACTTTTGTTCTTGCAAGGTGGCTAAACACTCCTCCTCTTCAAAAACAACAACCATAGAAATGAAGCTAAGGAAGAGAGGAACAAGTTTCATAAAGGTCACTTGAGCCATAGATGAGGTTAAGAAGGTGAAAAATCAAGATTAAGCTCACCTTAAAACCTTGCTTTTCTTCCTCTACGTTTTTACTGTTGTAACCAACTTGAGGAGAGAGGAAATATGTGACTTAATGATCAGATTTTTGGCCCCTTTTATCTCTCAAAGTCCAAATGAAAATATGGTGCAAAAGTAGATAAAAGATGTGGTGAAAATTACTTCACTTGGTTATATACTTATCGTGAATTAACTAAGGGTAATTTGCTTCAAGTTTTCTCTTTCCTTCCTCCTCCCTTTTTGACCGAAATGTTTTCCCCTTTGTATACAAGATATCATCTTATGCTTGGCCTACAATTGTTGACCAAGTCTTCATCTCCTTACTTGGTCTTTCATGTGCTTCTCTTTCTCTCTTTATTGTCACCGAAAATAGCTCTTAAAGAGCAAAAACAAATACTCCTTGATTTATCATAACTTTTGCCTCTTCAAATACATTACTTTAGTTGCAATATTTGACCAATTCAACATATTTTCTTTTCCTCCTCTTGCCGTACGAATTGTAGCCCTTAGAATAGCCAAAAAAGCTTCTTGAATCAATCATAATTCCAACTCTTCAAATATTACTTCTTTATTTGAAATTGTTGACTTAGTCACCATCTTTTACAACTTGGTCAAATTGCCTTCACATGTCATATATTAATAACCTATATTGTCTCCTTATATCTTACGTAAGTCATGGCCCTTTGAAGGAGATGATGATCTTATAAAATATCCACTTGCAATATAATATTCAATTGCCAATTTTTTGCATGTAAAAATTGACTAAAGTCGTAACAAAATTTCTAGAGGTAATTCTGTCATTAATCCCACCATCTATTCTATACATTTAGCCCTTGAGTACATTTTGGGATATTACAAGTAGAGAGATATTACTGGGCCCCTCGATGAGTGAGTCTAAGAAATGTATGGCCATACTATGATGAAAGGAGTTTCTGTCTCTGTTATCAGGCTACTCAGGAATCGAGAAAGTAATAGTCAGGAACAAGAGGATGACATTATCCATGCCTTATCCTTGATCGATATATCATGTGACAAAAGGGACGTGACATGGTTGTATGACAGGTTGCATCGTGATAACGATCCTCATATGAATTGGGTAGTCGTAATGTCTTGCTAGAGGCCGTTTGCGACTTTTGGGTTAGTATAGTTATTGGCCCACTGCCAACTTCATATAAGCCTACAGGGTCATACACAAGAATGGCCCAACATGAGATAATGTTTAATTTAGGGTGGATGAATTATATATATATATATATATAATATATAAAATTCATTAATAATATTATATAGATATATATATATTTTTTCAAAATATATATCTTTTATATATATGTATATATATTATATGATATTATTATATTTAATAATATTATATAGATATATATATTTTCGAAATATATATCTTATATATATATATATGTATATTTATTATATGATATTATTATATTGTGTTAGTTTTAAATTTAATTTATTAAGATATATTAAATTTAATAACTAACATGATAAAGATATAGTATCTCATATTTAATTTATGAAGATAAATTAAATCTAATGGCTCTTTATTTGGATTAAATAAATAGGTTAAATTAAAACTGTTGGACAGATTTAATTTAAACTGAATTTATTTAATTAGCTATCAAGATAATTAATTGTTAATTAATTTCGAAATTAATGATGATTAATTTTGAAATTTGAAAATAGTCCTCAGAAGTTATAAACTTGATAGAGCAGATATATTCATATGCACATGAGAATTGAGAGTCACAAGTGAAACCCTTGGAGACATTAGAAGTGCTAGCACGCAGTCTCGATTGGAGAGCATTCGTGTGGATACTGGTAGAGGGAGCGGACCTGACGTGTTGGCTCCTATAGATCGTGAAAACTCTAAATCATCAAAAAGGTATGAATCCTTCCAACTTGGTTTAAACACCGTTGATAGATCCTCGATTAGGATCGGTGAAAATTTTTAAAATTCTTCCGCTATGCCTACCAATCCTAACATATTGTTGCATCGTTGGATACTCACTATATGATGATGTGATTAGTACTGAGAGATTCTGAAGTGTAGTCTTCTGTAAGTACTTTATGATACCAAGATGAGCTCAGAATAAGGCCTTGAGATTCTAGTTGATCAAGTCACAGAGTTGTCTAATCTCGCCATTCACAGAGGTAATGAACTCAGTATCATTCGTAGTAAGCTCTATGTGATTGTTGAAGCTCTTCCCTCAAATAGCCCTAGACAGATGGACCAAAGAATGAAGGACTAGGGAGACCAGCTCTAGCAAAATGTTGTATCTCATCTATTCTTGAAGTCTCAGCTCTCATCCTCTTTGCCTCTTGTGTTAACTTGTAGTAAATGCGAATTATTTGAAGGTCTACTTGAAGTAACTTCATATTACTTGGAGTTCCAATCTTATGTAAACAATATTTGGAAGTTTTTGATATAGCATATAACTTCCTAACTTCACAACCTTGATGAGCTTTTCATCGGTAACATGAAATAAAACTTAGCATGTTTGAATGGTTAAACTAATGAAAGAGTCTCCAGGTGATCTAGCTCCTTAGCCATAGTAGTCCTCACAAGGGGCTTATTTGGCTCTAGGTACCATATCTTGTTGGCCTTGAGGAAAACAGAAACCAAATGAGGGTATGTCATTGGAATATGCCTTGTAAAAGTATATATGCACCTCTTGTTCTTTGAAAGACATGATCTCTCTGACGTTCCTCTCCTTCTTACTAATAATATAGGCTATTGTGTGATAATCCTTTCATGAAGCGATTGAATTAGCCTTGCTCACCATAGCTCTAGTATAGATATATCATATAATTTTGTGAAAACATAGAGCTAGGATTGTAGTTGAGAATCCTCATAGGCTCACCAAGCTTGATGATTCTATGCATCTCAGCATCTTCCTCTAAACATCTTTTGATCACCTAGAACAATAAAGAAGGTGGGTAGGCAACAAAGATTCATATTGGCTATACTTGTTCTTGGCCTTGAGTTGCTTTGAGATGAATCTCATCTAGGTTTACTTAAGAGATTTTCCTCTTCTTTCTCTTTCTCTGGCTGCATCACTTGCTACTTACTTGTGGAGTCACTTGAACGATACCACAAATTTTGCTTCTGCTCACATTGCAATACTGCCAATCATGCCTTCTCTGTTAGCCTTTGATCTTTGTATCCAAAAGTAGAGCATTTTGATCAACTCCTGTAAAAGTATAAATAAATGTTCTTTGGTACCCAACTTTCTCTTGGGTCCATATAATATTAGACATTATAACTCTTATGCTCTTATATAATTGAGTCATAAGATATTTGAGCAAAGAGTATAATAATCAACAAAGATCAGAATATAATTTTACCCAATTAAATAAATTCAAGCAATTGAATCATAAAGGGCACTGAACAAATAATACCAAGAATGATGATTTCAAATATCAATCACAATTTGTAAATACACTTTAAAAGATATGTCATTGATAAGATTTTCATGCATGGTATGTAAGTGAGATCAAAAGAAAGTAGTAGATATATCCATACAAGTTTTCATCAAGTTTTTCAAGAATGATAATGAAATCTGCAAATTGATTCAAATCTCAGATTTAATTTCAAATCATGACAATGCATTATAAAATTGAGATTTTGAATATATGCAAAACTCATCTTTGAAATATGTTTATAATCAATGTTTATGTTGAAAATGGTGAAAGTCAACAGTTTAAATATCATATACCAGAAAGCTTCCTTTTTAGAGAACAACTAAGATAACATGTTAGACATTGGAGTTTAACATGTTTGAGAATTTTCCCAAGAGCAAAAGTCATATTGAAAATGAATTAGCCAAAAAGGCTTAATTTCAAGGATGTATATAAACACAATGACTTTGCTATTGACCAAGAGATAAACTTGACTCTTAGAGATGTGTCTTGAAGAATAGGATATTCAACTCAAGAATTTGAATAGAAGGATCTAGTAACTCGAAAAATGGATGAAAACAAATGGTAATGCATTTGAGCAACAAGATGAGTATAAGAATTTATGGATAATGAAGCACATACTCATTGATCCAAATGACTAAAGTTCTAGAATATTATCCTAGTAAGTTATTCCACTATAATGTTAATGCATTAAGATTTAATGCACTAATATGAACATTTATAATACTTGGAATAACGTGACCAACCAATGATTTATGCATTAGGCATAAAGCTTTCACATATTGGATTCTTTTATAGGAAATACACTTGAAACTCATATAGATATTAACTTGTTAGACATAAGGTCTAACTTGTTAGAAAATAATGGTTGAGGAGTTCAAGCATTGGATAACACATTTAAGATCAATGATTAATATGTCAATGATGGGGAAATACTCTGATGGATGAATTTGAAGCATTTCTGATTTTCAATATATATAAATATTAACTTCCAATTTTGAAACTGATTTAAATGTAAACAAGTTATGAATAATTTTCAAATAATGTGTATGCATTTTTATAAACAAGATGAATTTGAAATCTAAGTACATTTTTTTAAATGTGCATTTCAAAACTCAAATACATAGAAAGATTATTCACAATTTCACTTTCAGTCCATTTAGCAATCTAAAAAACAATTTGAAACCCATAAATGATTTATTGCTAATGGTATGCAATAATGAGCAAGTTATTCATTACCCAAATAAATAATTTATATAAGCATAATATCGGGTAAGAATAAAGAAGACAATACTGTGCTCAAGTAATCTCGTAATTACTTGAGAAATTATCCTTTGGAGCTCATTTGTGCATAATTCCTTGACTTTTACCTTCCAATCTTCTAGTTGGTGTTATCATTTGAACATTCACTCCCAGTTGTCACGCAGTGATGATGATCACTTGATTGGTTACTTGAGTTATGCTTCATTATGCATCTTTTCTTCCTTCATTGCTAGCTAGGCACTTGAAGTATTGCCTTAAGTAATGCATCCTTTTGTTTACACATTTAAGATGTAGCCTCAAGGTCCAACTTTACCAAGATTTGAGTGAAATCTTATGTAGTCATAGTCTTGAGATGAAGCTCTTCCTTTCTTCTTCCTACAAAACCTTATAGATCTTTTTCTTCCTTCGGTATCCAATCTTACTTGGATCCACTCATGGTTACCTTATAGGAATCATAATTCACATGCTCTAAGAATATAATTAATTTGATACAATTGAACATAATGAATTAAATATGTCTTTATGCATAAGAGAAATATTTTCTTTTCAAATCATTATACATGCATAAAGAATTAACTTGTTGAGCATTACAATGCCTTTATAAATAAATCTATTAAATGGCTTTTTAAGGGATGTAAAAATATAATTTCAAAATCATTTTCAATGCTCATTCCTAAGATTCCAAAATATAAAACCTCAATAAATATTACAGATAATAGTATAGGAGGTTTTATCATTGTGTACCTTTGCCTTAGATATTTGGAGGATTGTTTTTGCTTACCCATTGCATCTTTCTATGATGTTGATACTTTGAATATCTTGCTTTGGGTGTTGGCAATCGTCTATCAAAATACATAGACTCTAGGAGTCTTTTACTTGATACTTAAGAGATCCTCCTTTTCTTGTTCTCCTCAAGATAGTTGAACAGTACTCTATGGTAATCCATTCTTGAGGTGGAACATACTCCTTTTCTCCATTGCCTTTCTTAAGATTAAACTTTGTAATTTCAGTAGTGGGTGATCCGAGAGTTCTCCTAATTGATGTAAATCCCATTTAGGTGCATTAGGAACTCTTGGAATCTTCTTCATTTTCTCAGTACCTATTTATCCATTTTTCTAGGATCAATCTGCACACATAAAACACCATATGGACATTTTGGTACCCACTTTGCTTTGGGTCCTTGAACGTTAGCATTTGAACTCACTTGCGTTTTAGGAATCCAAACAAATTTATTCCTTACATGTTTCTTCGGTACCCAAATATACTTATTTCTCACATGGAAATTTCTTCTAATATAGCATGTGTGAGAAATATGACCGGATTTACCACAATAATTGCAAATTGTATCAAGATAAGCATTATGGGATATCATGCAAGTATTATGTCGATCATGAGAGTAGAAATTCAAATGGATTTTATTTAAACATTCTTTCTTTAGAAACAAACTTTCCAGCATATTTGAAAACATTTTTGCTTTTCTCAATAGAATCAACAATTGGTTTAGAAACAAACTTTTGTAGACTCTGAAAATCAAGTTTATGAAAATCACACAAAGAATTGGAACTTTTTACCTTAAGTTCATCTTGAGCTCCGGAGAGTGATTTTTCATGTTCGTCCATACTGAGCTCTTTTTGAGAATCCTTTTCTTCTTGTTTATCCATGTTGATTGTATGGAATTGTTCTATGATTTTTCCATCTTCATCATCAACTTCCAATTGCTCATGCATAGTAGATGCATAGCGTGTAGTTTCACATGAACTGTCAACACTTTCAACTTCAACACAATTGTTAGAAGCATAAATAGAATCAAGAGTGTCCCAGATATGTTTAGCATTAGAACAAAATCTAATTTTTTCAAAATCATTTTCGGTTAAAGCACTATACAGAATTTTCATTGCTCTAATGTTCAACAAAAATATTTTCTTTTCACTTTCTGTCCAATCCTTTCTTGGTTTGAAATCAAAAGCATTTGTAAAAACATTCCATATATCAAAATCATAAGCTTTTATAAAACTAGTCATTCTAGCTTTCCAAAACCAAAAATCAATATCTTTCAAAAGAGGTGGGATTGTATAATCAAAACCTTCTAAAAGTATTAAACACCCAAAATCAGTCATTGTAACTCTTGAGACAGTTAAGTCCTTTAAACAAGAGCCCAAGCTCTGATACCAAATGTTAGAACCGGCTGACACCTAAGAGGGGGGTAAATTGAGTGTAAGATAAAAATCTTAAGAACTTTGAAAATCTTTTTGCATCTTAGAGGAAGCAATAAATATGAAAGTAATGAATCATAAATTAATAGTTTATATATGCTGGAAATATAAGAGTTTAAGGAAGAGAGTGTGAAAACTGTGATTTATCCTGGATTGGTCCAATCTGCGATGGCCTACGTCCAGTTCCCAGGCTTCTCCTGAGATTTTCAAATCCACTATCTTCTTGTTTAATCTAGGCACAAGAAAAGCCTTTACAACCCATAAGTTTAGCTGGGCACTTGCAAAGCCATTTACAAATCTCTCACCAAGTTACTCCCCCTTACACACCGTAAGGTTACAACCGAGTTACTCTCCTTACACACCCCGTAAGGATACAGCTTTGATGATGAAAGATTACAGTCAATCTTCTCTCTCAGAAGTGAATAGATGAATACTAAAGCACAATGAAAATAATCTCTCTCTCATATATACATGATATAGAAAATGGATAAGAAGAGAGAGTAGTTGGATTGGAGTAGATGATTCATGATCTTTGCATGTTTCTCGTTGGTGTTGCTCTTTGTTGAATGTTCCCATATTTATAGATGAGTTGAGATAGCCGTTGGAAGCATTTCAACCTGTCCGTTAGAGTGGCTTAGCTTCGTTTACTGTTCTTCGATTTTGAAAACTAGCCGTTGTGAACGTTGATGCTCCGCTTCCGTAAAGTCATTTTTTCTCCCTTCACATCATCTCTTCATTGCATTTCTGGAGAAATACATTAAATACTAATACAACGAGGTGTAAGAATGATTGGAAGCAAGAAGAGTGAGTTTCATGATTAATCCCATGATTTTCGAAAGCTTCAGAATATTGCTGGTATTTCTGGGAAGCATTACTCGAGTGGTCTCTCGAGTAAGTCTTGGTCATTACTTGAGTAGTGCATGGAGTAAACAAATTTATAAACCTTGGAAATACCAGTTTACTCGAGTACTCACTCAAGTAACATTGGCAGGCCAAGAGCAACTGGAAGTGATTTCCCTGATTACTCGAGTGCTTACTCGAATAATGTTGGCAGGCCGAGAGTAATTGGAAGTGATTTCCCTGATTACTCGAGTAACATTGGCAAGCCGAGAGCAACTGGAAGTGATTATCCTGGTTACTCGAGTAGTCCCTCGAGTAAATTCCAAATAACTCGGCTGATTACTCGAGTAAGCCCTTCAAGTGAATTCTTGATTTTGATTTGAAACATGGAAAATTATATATCATTGTAAAACTCTTATAGTTTACATTCCAACGCAACAAGAATCAGCTCCAAACTCGTTGTGTACAGAAAGTTATGATCCAAAGAGTATCTATTGTTCTTAGACAATCTCTAAAATCACGAGAAGCAACTTCCAGATGGTATAGCTATTAGAATATAACCTCAAATGTGTCAAATTACCTATCCATGGAAAGCTCTTTTAGTCTTCTTTCATATGGCACTAGTTTCGTCTCAATCCGATATGTATTTTGAGAGTTATGTTCAAAATACCGAAGCTGTCCTGGAATATGACGGTGTTTCATGTGTCAACTTCAACAAATCATATCTCCCTCATCTGAACTTCTTCTAATATGATCTTGGTGTTCATAGTTCGTGTTGGGAGTATAGTTTCATATGCCAGCAATTTCAGATCAAGCCGTTGTATGGTTAGAGAGATATACCTAAAATACCGAACCTCTATCCTGAAGTGTGAAAAATAGAGCATAATAAAAATGCAGATTACTCGAGTGATCATGTCCATTACTCGAGTAACCACTCGAGTAATGCCTTCCAAAACATGGAAAAGAGTGAAAACTCAAAGGAACACCTTGGGGAAGCTCCATAACTTCCATATAAGTTATCTTGGCTTTGAATTGACCCATTCCAACCTCCATATGATCAAAGAAACCTTCGGTATCACTTCTAATAGCTTAGATCTTCATATTCTCATGTGATCTTGCAAGTTCTTCTTTCTTTAATCTCTTTCTTCTTCTTTCTTCAATCTCTTTCATCTTGTTTTACCACTTGATGATCATTCTTTATAACCCAACTAGATATCTTCTTGAATTGATGATCGTTTTTCATAAACCAACTAGATATTTTCTTGAATATCTTCAATCTTCTTCTTTCTTTGTTTTGACCAATCTTTCTTATTGATATTTCATTAGTTCTTGCAATGCCTTCTTTCTTCAATCCCTTGCCTCTTGATTTTCTTCTTGATCATCATTCTCCATATATGAGGCATTATAACATCAACCCACAATCAGGTTGATAACTATTCTACAAGATATACAACATTAAGTATGGCATTTAGTTAATGTAGAAGATAAGTATATTATACAAACTTTTTGCTTATATTTGACATCATCAAAACTATTCATATCTAACAATCTTTTCTGGGGGCTTTATTGACCTTTCTGTAGTCGATGAATACTCTCCATCCAGTCACTGTTCGTTGTGGAATCAATTCATTTTTCTCGTTGGGTACTACTGTCATTCCACCTTTCTTTGGCACAACTTGAACTGGACTTACCCATTTTCTGTCAAAGATTGGGTAGATTATGCCAGCATCCAGCCAGTTTATTACCTTCTTTATCACCACCTCCTTCATGTTTGGATTGAGTCTTTTCTGGTGCTCAACTGTTGGCTTGTAGTTGTCCTCCATCAAGATCTTATCAGATCTCATGTTTTGATAATAACAAAGAATGGTATGAAAACTATTTGATTAATAAATAAGTTTGAACAAAGTAATAACAGGGAAAAGCATCATTTGAAGTAAGCATTGGAGTAATGAAGAAAGGCCAAGAGAAAAAGCTGAGAAACTTGATCAGAAGCAAGTTTTCTAACGCATTACTCGAGTTACCTTCAATAGCTCTTTCATATCTCAAACAAAGTACTTGAAAGAGCTCTTGAAGAAGTATGGAATAGATGAAGCAAATGGCATGGACACACCTATGAGCTCAACTACGTTGCTTGATGCTGATGTCAAAAGGAAAGACTACAACATCATAAAATATAGAGGAATGATTGGATCATTAATCTATCTCATGGCAAGTAGACCAGACATCCAATTTAGTGTTGGCATATGTGCAAGATATCAATCAGCACCAAAGGAATCACATGCTGAAATGGTCAAACGAATCTTTAGATACCTTGCTGACACACCTGAATTGGGTCTGTGGTATCCCAAAGGAAGAAGTGAATATCTTGTTGCATATTCAGATTCAGATCATGGAGGATACAAGACAGACAGAAAAGCACTAGCGGACAAGGACAATTTCATGGAGGATCTCTTGTATCATGGTTTAGCAAGAAACAAAATACAGTGTCTCTTTCGTCAACGGAAGCCGAATATGTTGCAGTCTCAAGTTGTTGTGCACAAGTAATATTGTTAAAACAACAACTACAAGATCTTGGTATTTATCTCAAAGAAATACCAATCTACTGTGACAATACCAGTACGATAAGCTTGACAAAAAATCCAGTTCAACATTCTAGAACCAAGCATATCGATGTCAGACATCACTTCATCAGAGATTATGTCCAAAAGAAAGATGTGAAAGTGATATTCATTCCTACTCATCTTCAACTAGCTGATATCTTCACAAAACCCCTTGCAAAAGATCAATTTCTATACATTAGAAGAGAATTGGGAATGGTAAATCCCAATGAGTTGTAAGATATTTCAGTTTCTCATAATATTAGATGAAGTCATTTGATAATGTTTTGATGATTACTAATTTAAGCAACGGAGTATATAGAAACTTGTTTTGCAGGATGATTGAAGCTCTGTTTTGAGAAACAAAAATAGAGGTTATCAGAGGACACATTTACTGGAGTACCAACTTGAAGTAATGACTGACAGAGAACCATTACCCGAGGAACAACTTGAAGTCAAGAAGCACTTTACTCTAGTAACTTCTTGAGTAATGGTCTTCCAAAACTGAAGTAACGGATCAAGTTACCTGAAATTTAAATCAAACGGTTCAGTTGCTAGGAAATGAACAGTCAGAAGTGGAAAAGGATAGGTTACCCGAGGAGCACCCCGAGTAAACTTGAAGCTTACTCGAGTAAGGACTCGAGTAACTTCAAGTCCAAATAACCAATTTGATGAGAAACGACTCAAATATGTTCTAAATTGGCTACAAAATGATCGAGGGAACATACATGGATGATTACAATATTATTCATGCCAGGTACGCAATTTAAATAAATTATTTTAGAGATTTTCTGTATGATCACTCGAGTAAGGACTCGAGTAACCATGAAGTTTACTCAAGTAAGGCCTCAAGTAATATCGGGTTTTAGGTCTTTATCTGTCGCAAACTCGATCATTTATATAAAATCTCCTCGAGTAAATCACTCTACTCTCTCACAAAAATTTTTCACAATCCCTTCCTTACATCATTTCTGTCAAAACCCAACAAATTTCAACCCCAGAAACCTCCTATTCTGCTCAGATTCTCTGTGCCCTAAACTCGTGACTGTCACTCTGTTTTTCTGAGTTTTTAAAAACCTTCACTGATTCAAAATTGTTAGAACCAAAAACCTCACTCCCACATATTCTTCTAGATCCCCACAACACTTTGACCCTCTTTCTTCTCCTCCCAGGAAGAGAAGAAAACTTACCCCTAGATCAAAAGCCAAAATCCAACCCAAACCTCAACCTCAACCGAAACCAAAAGGGGTTGTTATCAAAGAGCTAGTAGTTACAAGGGCTCCATCCAAGAAGAGCACCTCTACTGGGAGAGGCAAAAGTGCCAAATCTCCTTCTCCTCCACCCTCTAATTCTTCAACTCCCTCATTCACACCAAAACCTTCTAAAAAGCCTAAATATGATGTGAATGTGGCTAAGGCTATGGCTGGTATTTTGGATCAACTTGAGAAGGGGCAGTCTTCAAAGAAATCTAAACTGCCAGAAGAGGAGATCACCAAACCTCCAAAGGGGTTCAATGTCAACAAACTGGAGGAGTCCCCGAAGTATATCACTCAATTCTCCAGGAGAAAAGTGTGCAAGACACACTATGTGGACCTCAAGTTACTTCAGGAGGTATTGAAGCATGATCTTAGTTATTTTTTAGAACCATTTATGCCTTGGCTTTCCATTAGACTTCCTTTTTCTACTAAAGTGGTCACACATTTTTACTGCAACCTTGAGATCCTAGATGAACCAAACAGAACTTCAGCTGAGGAAGAGATGACTACTACTGTGAGAGGCCAAAAGATTCTCATATCACCCTCTAGGATAAATTTGTGGTTAGGGATAGAGAACCCCCCAGATGACATTTACTCCAAACTTGACACAAACCAAATCTTTTCTGTCCTTAAACCTGGTGATTGAACCATATTTTTATATGAATTTTCCATGATTAATTTGGGATTTTAATGTATTTCTTGGAACATTATTGCATTATTAAGCATTAATTTTGGTTAGGGATAATTGTTTTTAATTAATTGTAATTAGGGGTAAAATGTTCACAATTTATTAATTATTTTTATACAATTGTCCCTTGAACTTTTGATGCTACCTTGTGCTTAATTTTGTATTGTAGGTGTTAAAGAAGAAATTAATTATTTTGTGGGTGATTTGGGCCAAGTGGAAGAGGGCTGAAGAAAAGAAAAAAAATGGTGACTTGGGCTACTTTTTGGGCTACTGAAATAATTAAAAAAAACAAGAAATAGGCCCAAGGAGGAGCTGAGGCCCAGAACGATTATCAGCTGGAAAAAAAAACAACAGGGCTGAAGGCCCACAGACCCAATATCCGAAAGCCCAAACCCAACTTGGATGTGGATATGCTATGTGGATATGCAAGGGACCTGAAAAAGAAAACAGAAAGCTGAGAGCATATATTCAGGAAGAGCGCCGCACGAAAAGGGAGATCATCATCATCGAGTCATCTTCATTTGCTTCCTTCCTGCCTCATCTTTGGTCCCCAGTGGCGACCTTCATCTTCTTCACCATAGCCGCCGGCGACCACTTCTCCTAACACCGTGGAGCTTCAGCTTGAGGTCAGAACAGAATAGAGGTTGGAACGAGAGGGAGCTACCGCAGACGCTGTGAGACACCGATTCTCCACCACCGTCACACTGCCACCATTCACCATCGAACACCTCCAGTTTCGTCCCAGCTCGGCAGCCTCCTCCGTTTTCATTATTTTTCAGGTTGTAGCTTCCTCTGCTTTAGAATTCATTATTAGCCGAAGCTACTATGTTATGCTTCTGTGATTAATTTCAGCATCAAGTCAAATTGATTTCATACTCACCAGCCGCAATTATTCCTTGATTCAATATAGATTTGTCATTTTAATCTGTGATTTTATATGGCTGGTGTTTGAATCAAAATGTGATTATGTTTGTTGAAGTTATTCTTATGAGTGGCTAGGCAATTTTGTGCTCTTGGAGATGAATTGAAGATGACTTGAGCTCACATATGCTTCAAAGGGGAGTTTATTTTATCTATAGCTCATCATACTTGTGATTTCTTAGGTTTAAGAATTCATTTATGTAATGAGACTATAATTTTAGTTATGATTTATGTGGATTGAGTTGTTGTGATTTGGAATTTGTAATGAGGATTTGTGCTCATCAATATATATGGTTATATATATGTTTATCTATGATTCTATTGTTTCTTTCTATTTAACATGGTATTATTGGATAGTTTGATTAAATTGGAATTGTAGTTAAACCTAAATGCATTTCTTATTCCATAGTCACTCTCTAAGGGGTTTTAATAATGCTTAAATAAATGGGTTCATGAGTTTAAGCATTAGACTCAATGGTAATTGGGGTTTGATATATTAGAAAACTTAGAGAAACTCATTACACTAAGAGTGCTTAATAGCATTTTCAAGAGTAGGGGTTCCTCTCTTGTGATGCTAGACTCATTGGTTAATGAGGTTTGTTATATTAGAAGCTTAGTGTATTAACTCCCCGAATATCTTTATTGAGCAAGGATAGTCATTAAAAAATCATTTCCAAGAGCATCTTCATCACTTGCATTTCTAACCAATTTCCATTCCATATCAATTTTATTCCAAAAATCCAAAAATATTAGTTTTAAAAGCATTTTAGTTTAATTGCAATTTAGCTGTTAGATAAAAAGCTCAAAGATCATTTTTAACTCATTTCATGTCAATCATTGCACTTAGTTTCTAGGTAATTAATAAAAGGCTCTTCAAGAGACGATCCGGGATTGCCCCTATATTGCAATCCTTGGTTATTTTTGAAGAGGTTACCAAGGCACAAAGCCGACAAAGCCTTAATTCTTCACCTGGTGAGTTAGTTGGCCCTTTAAATTTCAAGCCGAGTGATATGTGTGATCATCACAGGGTTCTATGGTATATCTACTCTAGATCCCTTGTGAACAAGGCCAACAACTATACCCACTTCTCTTATAGGGACTATAGATGGTTTGCTTCCTTATTCCTGAAGGAACAGAAAGACTTAGGGGAGTACATTTTCTCTGAGATGAAAAGATACATAGTGGATAGGAAAGCTACCACACCGATGCCATATCCTCAGATTGTTTCTCTCATTCTGAAGGAGAATAAGATATGGTATTTGGAGAGTAAAGAACACATTGAGAGGATTACTCCGGTTGGGAGAAATCAGATTGGCAAGCTCAACATTGACATTCCTCTCAAGGGCCCTCTTGAGTCTGGGTCGAAGAAGAAGAAGAAGACTGAGACTGAGACTAGCAAGATGGATGACACTCAGTCGTCAGCCCCAGCTGCCACTACATCATCACCCTCTTTCCTCAATGCCACACTCCAGCATTTCATGGAAAATATGCTGAGAGGATTCCATGTGGACATTGCCAACATAAATACTGAGTTGATAACTCACATGAATGGAAAGATGGCGGAGTTGGTAGAGAAAATGGATAAGAGGCACGAGGAGTTGCTAGCTGAGCAACGTGCCCAGGGAGAGATATTGAGATTGATTCTGGCATGACTAGATTCCTTGGGTCTTGGAACTTCTGCCGGTCCATCATCTTCTGCACATGGGACTTCTTCATCTCCAGAGCATATTCCATCCACAGAGCATACACCACCACCTCTTGAGAACATTCCTTCTGATATCCCTCACACTGAGGTTAAGCCAACTATCCCTCCAGTCTCTAGTCCACCTGAGCCACAACCAAAAGATCTCTTATACTCAGTGGATAACCCCGAAACAAATGAGACCATCCACATCATCATTGATGATTCACCACCCAAACCTCAGCCTGAACCCACTCCTAAACCTATTCCATCTCCTACCCATACAGAGGAAATCTCTCCTTCTTCATCCTCTGATCAAATTGCTGAAAATCCTTTGTCCTAACCGTCGACTTGTATGAGAGAAAATTTTAGAAAATCTTGTTCAAAATGGTTTGACCTAAAACCACCCTTCTCGATACTCCTTTTGAATCTTCTAATCCCCAGCAATCGCATAAATCTATTCCATCTACTCCAACCAAAAGACAAAAACTCACTCCCAAATTAAAAGCTAAATCTAAGCTACAAGCCAAACCCAAAGTTAAGGGGGTTGTAATCAAGGAACCCACTATCTCAAGAGCTCAATCTAAGAAGGATATTCCTCCTAGTAGAGGTAAAGAGAGTAAGGCACTATCTCCACCTCCCTCTGATTCCTCTCACACTCTATCTTTCTCTGAGAAGCCATGGAAAAAGGCTAAGTTTGAGAGGAAACTTGCCCAAGCCATGGCAAGTATACTAGATGAAGCCCATAAATCTAGAGAAGAGAAGCAAGGTTAATCTTCAAAGGAACCAAAAGTCAGGGAAGAAGAAATTACATTCCCTTCAAAGGGATTCAATGTGAAGAAGATTGAGGAGTCTCAAAAGTTCAAAGATCACTTTTCAAGGAGAAAAGTTTGCAAGATGCACTTAATTGACCTCAGTGTTCTTCAAGAGGTATTGAAATTCAACCTTAGTCCATATATTGAGTCCTATATGCCTTGGCTTTCCGTTAAACTTCCATTTTGCTATAAGATTGTGAGACATTTCTATTGTAATTTAGAACCGGTCAATGAACTGCTTAGAAACTCTCTCGAAGAAGAAATGTTTTCAAAGGTTAGAGGGCAAGAAATCAAAATCTCACCCTCTAAAATCAACACCTAGCTAGGAATAGAAGACCCATATGAGGATAATTATACTAATCTTGATTCAAACTATCTGTTTTCTATTTTCAAATCTGGTGAGATAATGGGACCCCTCAGTTTCAATCCAAGTGATATGTGTGATCTTCACAGAATCCAATGGTATATCTATTCAAGAGTTATAGTGAACAAAGAACATAATTACATATATTTCATAGAAAGGGATTGTAACCCCTACCTTAATAGCCAAAATTATAATTCGAAAATGCTTTATTAAGTTAAATTAGAGACCAATGGGTAATTCAAAACTTATTGAAAGTCCCAACTTTAAGACAGGGTTCGGTCCTATGACAAAGTGGGTTTTCAAAAACTTTTTCCAAGACCAGCTTAATATGGTATCACATTCAACTTTTGAATATATTTGGACTGTGCTATTCGGTTCCACTAAAAAAGATCATAGTGTATAGCAAACTTCTCAATGACTCTCAGTATTTATCTACTTACTATAAGGGTTTATAGGGCATATTCGCCCATTGCAGTTTCCCATATCGGGGATTACATCACACATCCAAATTTACAACATTTATAATAGCTCAAGAATCCCAAAAATATGATAACCAACTTACCAAAACTAAAACTTCTAGCTAGGGGCTCTACCCGCCCTTCGTCACATACTTCTCCTTTGAACTGCTTGTCCTGGCTATAGGTTAGTTAATAGAAAGAATGAGATTCAAAAGAATACATGTAGTAATAATTCACTTATAACATGTAAAACTACAAAGCATGCAAGCAAATCACACAGCAGCAATACATCAACGACAACTCTACGACAGCTTTCATTGTACTCACAATGGCATGTTTCACAAAAGCATGTTTCTCAACGGCATGTTTCACAACAGCATGTTTCTCAACGGCATGTTTTACAATGAAACTTCAATTCATCATAAATAAATGATAAGCCAAGCATACCATGAATTATGCACAATATAAGAAAAAGGGTCACTACCTTGTTCTTTCTGTTCCTGCTTCAACACCAGTTTCTTATGCACAGGGCAAATGTCGAATCCTATAAATCATAATCAAGGATGACAAGTTATTACCTATTCCAATTCTTTAATAACTCATACTACTTGAGTTGGTTATTACTATGGTCATTTAATCAAGTCAATTAAGGAGCTACAGTAGTCAATCAACCCAAAAAACCAATTTCTAACCTCAAAGTTGAACAATACTACATTATGCCATTACATCTTCAATTTTCGCATAAGCGACCAAATCTGCCAGAATTGTTTCATCAACTTTGGAAAAGCATAACTAAATCTATAAATATTTAAATAGGGTGATTCCAAAGGCTATATGACCCTTATTTAGTCTATTTTTTAGGAAAAATGTCACCCATAGTCAGTTGGATACACAACATTCCCAATATTTTTATTTATTGCACACAATTAGAATTCAACATAGTTTTCATGACCTAAATTCAAAAACTCATAACTCCTAGTGTACAAATTGAAATGACGTAAATGACATATCAACTGAAAGCTTGATATGTCTAATATTTAACTAGAAAGTTTCAAAATTTTTAGATATCATTTGCTTATCCTAAAACACCACACAATCAGGGTACTTCGCTAGAATCCTATTCAGCAAAAAATCCAGTTTTACATTTTGAGTTTCAATGGCCCAAAATTCACAACCCGAGGCTAAACCTACACAATTTTTCATATACAACACAACGGTAACATAAAAATGAATAAATTCTCACTCATTACCCACATCTTGTTTTGGCAAAAAAACAACAAAATTCCAGAAATTACCAAACTCCAAACTTAAGCATCAAGCTTGTGTCATATGGTTTCTAATCATCAAAAAACACCAAATATATAACCAAAACACCATGACTTCTCCAAACCCTAACTTGGATAAAATCAGGGTAGAATTATATATGTCAAAATACTCATTCAACCTACACAACCAATAGCTCAAATTGAAACCAATACTCACCTTTTGGTACTCCTTCGCTCTTTTCTTTGGTTTTTCAGTTTTGTTCTTGGATGATGGCTCAAAACACCTCCTCTTAAAATTCTAAAACCCTAGAAATAAAGCTCTCATCAAGAAGAACAATATTTATAAAGGATGCTTGAGTCATATATGAGGTTAAGGAGGTGAAAAATCAAGATCAAACTCACCTTTCAACCTTACTCTTCTTGCTCAACATTTTTGGCAACCACAACAGACTTAAGGAAAAAGAATAAGAGTGATGAATTATCATAATTTTTTGCTTCCTTTATCCCTTAATATCTGATTAAAATAGTGGCAAAAATAAAAAGAAAAGTTGTGGCTAATATTAATTCTTTAGTCATACATTTATTTGGTAACTTATCTAGGTGTAATTGGTACAAGAAGAGTGAGCTTTTTCCTTTCCTCTTTCCTTCTTTTTGACCGAAAGTGGCTACCCAAATGGAGAGGTATTATTGACCAAAATGCTCTTCAAAATAAAGGAAGAAGGATTTACCAATTGCATAAACTTGCATTGCCATGGGTTACGCAATTTTCTAGTTGCAATTTTTGACTTTTCCAAAGATAAAAGTGAATAAGTATATGAAGTAAATTCTCTTCCTTTTTTCTGTTCTCCTTTAGATGAAATTACTACCCTTTTGGAGAGGAAATGTTGGCCAAAAAGTCTCTTATTACTTCCTTTATGTCTTAGCCACAATTTTTGACCAAATCTTCTTGTAAAATATGTTGACTAATCCTCTTTTTCTCTTAATATAAGTTTTTGGATCATTTTGTGATAGTAAGGGATTAAGATGATATGTTTTTCATTCCCATACATACTTCTTGCTTTTGAAGAGCAAATCCTAGGCCTTCAATTTGTCTTCCAACTTTAACCTCAAGATCAAGTAGCAATTGTCTGTTTTGCCCTTGATTATGGCAATATTATTTCTTGTGCCATTAATTCTTTCAATTCCATTTCCTAATTCTTTTATTTCCCTTAGTCTTCCCCAAATGATGCTACTTCCTTTTTTTTCTTATGTACAAATAATATTTTCTGCCATTTCTGACTATAGGCAAAAACTAGGTAATTACTTCCAGCTAATTGAAACTAAAATAATAGCAAATTTCAAGGGAAATTCTCTCATTAATACCACTATTTATTCTATACATTTCACCCTTGAGTATATCTTGGGATCTTACAATTCTACCCCCGTTCAAAAAATTTCATGCTCAAAATTTGTTACATAACTTATAGTATAAACTCCGGATACTGCCTTTGTATGTCTGCTTCTGCTTTCCAAGTTGCTTCTCTCTCAGATAGTCTCTTCCAGACCACCTTTACAAATGGTATGCTTCGGTGTCTGAGCTACCTTTCTTGCCTATCAATGATTCGTTCTGGCTCCACCACATAAGTAAAGTTCTCTTGCATGTCGACATCTTTATACTTAATGATGTGTGTGGGATCTAGTTGGTACTTCTTCAGTTGCGAGACATGAAACACATAATGGAGTCTGCTCAAGTTTGTGGGTAAGGCTATCTGGTATGTTACAGGTCTGATTCTCGCAAGAATCTCAAATTGACTAATGTACCGCGGGCTTAGCTTCTTTTTAATCTTGATTGCTCCTTCAATGCCTGTGACCAGAGACACTCTAAAAAACACATAATCTCCCACTTCAAATCTAGAGGTATTCTTCTCTTATTAGCATAGCTCTTCTATCGACTCTGCACTGCAAAGAGCCCCTTTCTGATGATTTTAATTTGTTCTGTGGTCTAATCAACAAGATCCGGCCCATACAACTATCTCTTAGATAGTTTTGTCCAGCATAAAGGTTATTGGTGTTAGATATGAATAGTTTTGATGATGTCAAATATAGATGTCAAATAAGAGAAAAAAGTTTGTATAGTATACTTATCTTCTACATTTACTAACTACTATATTTAATGTTGTATATCTTGTAGATTAGTCATAAACCCAATGGTGGGTTATGTTATTTTGCTTATAATCCCTCATAAATGGAGAATGATCATCAAGAAGATATCTAGTTGATAGAAAGTAAAGCAAGGAAAGAAGATTGAAGATATTCAGGAAGATATCTAGTTGGTCTATAAAGAATGATCATCAATTCAAGAAGATATCTAGTTAGGCTATGAAGAATGATCATCAAGAGGAAAAACAAGAAGAAAGATTGAAGAAAGAGGTTAAAGAAAGGAGAACTTGCAAGATCAAATGAGAATATCAAGATCCAGGATATTATAAGTGATACCGGAGGTTTATATGATCATATGGAGGTAGGAATGGATCAATTCAAACCCAAGATAACTTATATGGAAGTTATAGAACTTCCCCAAGGTGTTCCACTGAGTTTGGGCTCTCTGTCATATTTTAAAGGACATTACTTGAGTGGTTACTCCAGTAATGGACATGACTACTCGAGTAATCTGCATTTTTATTGTACTCTGTGTTCGCATGGTAGGACAGAGGTTTGGTATTTTGGCCATATCTCTCTCACCACAGTCGGATTGATCAGAAACTGGTGGCATATGAAACTAGACTCCCAACACGAACTGTAGACACCAAGATAACAATCAAAAGAGTTTATATGAGGGAGATATGATCTGTTGAATTTGACACATGAATCAGCGTCTTTTACTAGAACATTTTTGGTATTTTAGATATAACTCTCAAACAACATATTGGATTGAGACGAAACTAATGCCATATAAAATTAGACTTAAAGAGCTTTCCATAGACGTATAATTTGCTATATTTCAAATTATATGCTAAGAGTTATGCCTTCTAGAAATTGATGCTCGTGATTTCAGACTTTCTCTAAGTGCAGAAGATATTCTTTGGAATATAAATTTTTGTATACAATGAGTTTGGAGCTGATTCTTGTTGCATTGGAATGTAGATGATGAGGGCTTTCCGATGATATATGATTTGCCATGTTTCAAATCAAACTCAAGAATTCACTTGAAGGGCTTACTCGAGTAATATGTAGAATTATTTGAAACCTCGCTCGAGAGACCACTCGAGTAATACAATTGGAAATACTCTCGGCCAAGATTTGAATGACATTACTCGAGGGACCACTCAAGTAATTTGTAAAGTTATTTAAGAGCTTACTCGAGGGATTACTCGAGTAACCAGAGAAGAAATTATCCAGTAGCTCTCGGCTAAGAAATGACAGACTTTACTCGAGGGACAACTCGAGTAACAAGATATGGAAGAGTACATTACTCGAGGGATCACTCTAGTAATCTGTAGAGTTATTTATCCATTACTCAAGGGATCACTCAAGTAATCAGGAAAGCAAAAAAGCAGTTGCTTTCGGCCGGATTTTGAAAGGAGTTACTAGAGGGATCACTCTAGTAATGAAGTTGGAATTACGCTCGACTAATTGAGTAATTGAGTAATCTGCAAACTTATTTGAAATTTACTCGAGGGCTCACTGAGTAACTTGTGAAGAAAAGAAATGCTAACTTGAGTAACCACTTGAGTAATGTGACCAAGAATGCAATGAAGAGATGATGTAAAGAGACAAAAGTTGACTTTACGAAAGTGGAGCATCCAACATTCCAATGGCTAGTTTTTCAAATGTGAAGAACGGCCAAACGAAGCAATGGGACTCAACAGATAGGTTGAAATACTCACAACGGTCATATCCTACTCAACTATAAATACAAGATATTCAAGCAAATGACAACAGCGAAGAAAATACTAAGATTATGAATCATAAACTTCTACGCGAATACTCTCTGTTCTTATCTATTTTCTATATCATGTATATTTGACATAGAGTTATTTGTATTGTACTTCAGTGAGCATTTTATCCACTATGTAAGAGAATTTGTAAACACTTGTATTTCTGAATTGATCTCAAGGTAGAGGGACCTTGAGAGGGTTGATTTTCTTACGAAAGAAGAAGCAGAGAGAAATGTCAGTAAGACTTTCTGATCATAAGACTTACAAGGTGCAAGTAGTAGAGAACGTTGCTACTTATATGACCTACAGGGGTGTAAGCAAGAGATAACGTTGCTGCTCGTAAGACTTGCATAAGTAAGTAGGAGAGGAAGCTCTTCAGGATTGCTTTGCTAGTAAGATTGCTATAAGGGGGAGTATTTCAGTGGGAGAATTGTAAAAGTTTTCACAAGTACCTCGCTAAACTCGTGGGATTGTAAAGGCTTTTCTCGTGCCTGGATTAAACCAGAAAATAGTGGATTTGAAAATCGCAGGTTGGACCGAACCAAGATAAATCACAGTTTGCATACTCTCTTCCTTAAACTTTTATATTTCAAGAATATATTAACTATGATTTATGATTCATTACTTTCATATTTATTTCTTCCATTAAGACACGAAAATATTTTTAAAGTTCTTAAGTGTTTATCTTACACCCAATTCAGCCCCTCTTAGGTGTCAGCCGGTTCTAACAATTAGCACTTCCTCCCATATAACGCTTTATACGGAGCCACATGATAGCTATTGTTGTAGGTGAGCTCAACTAGTGGAAGAAAGTAGTCCCAATTCCCTTTAAAGTATAGGACACACGCCCTCAATATGTCTTCTAACATTTGAATGGTTCTTTCAGACTATCTATCTGTCTGAGGATAGTAGGCTATGCTAAACCTCAGGTTCGTATCCAGAGCTTCATGTAGAGCCCTCCAGAATCTCAAAGTGAAACAAGGATCTCTGTCTGAGATGATACTCTTTGGTGAGCAATGTAGTCTCACTATCTCTTAAATATAGATTTCTGCTAGTTTGTCTGGAGAGTAGCTTGCTTTGATTGGTATAAAAATTTGTTGTCTTCAAGAATCAGTCCACGATTACCTAAATTGCATCATAGCTTCTAATCTTAGGGAATCCCATAACAAGGTCCATAATTACACTTTGCCACATCCATTCTAGAATCTCAAGACTCTACAGCAATCTCGATGGCCTTTGGTGTTTAATCTTCACCTTCAAGCAAGTAAGACACCGTGCCACATATTTTGTCACATCGCTCTTCAATCCCAGCCACCAGTACATAGACTTCAAACCATGGTACATTTTGGTCATTCTAAGGTGAAGAGTATACCGGCTTTTGTGTACCTCATCTAGAATCTTCTGCTTTAAATCTACCTTTACTGGAACATATATTCTCTTTTTGTAGCAAACAAATCCACTAGGCAACAAATCATAGTCTCGAGTTTCCCCTCGATCAATCATAACCCATATACACTGTACCTGATCATCTTGCTTTTGAGATTCTTCACTTTCATCCCTCAGATCACTTTCCCCTTGGGAAACATTATAGTTAGCACAGATGATTTGGTTTGATAAATTCAAGTCCCAAAAATCTTCTTTCAATTTCGCTTCCTGGATCATCATTATTGCCATTAGCACCGTCTTTTGACTAAGTACATCTACGATTGCATTAGCTTTACCTAGATGATATTTAATCTTTAGGTTGTAATCTTTCAGCAATTCTATCCACTGGTGCTGTCTCATATTCAACTCTTTATGATCGTACAAGTACTTGAGACTCTTGTGGTCGCAGTATAGTTCTATTGTCACACCATACATATATGTTGCCATATGTTTAATGCAAACACAATTGCTGTAAGCTCCAGATCATGAGTGGGATAGTTCATTTCATGAGGCTTCAGATATCGGGAGGCGTAGGCCACCACTCGTCCCTACTGCATAAGGACACACCCTAACCCCTACTTACTCACATCACTGTACACAACATAAGTCAAGCTAGGATCGGGTATAATCAATACCGATGCCGTGGTCAACCTCTTATTCAGCTCAACAAAACTATTTTCATAATGTTCATCCCACTTAAACGGCTGATCTTTTTGTGTGAGCTTGGTCATCTACAAGGCAATCAAGGAGAGTTTTGAATAAATTGCTAGTACTAACCAGTAAGACCCATAAAACTACATATCTCAGCAACAGTTTTTGGCCTCTTCTAGTCCAGCATTGCTTCCACTTTACTGGGATCTAGTAGGACTCCTTCTCACAAAAAAACATGGCCTAGGAACTTTACTTTTGAAAGCCAAAACTTGCACTTACTCAACTTGGCATAGAGTTGCTTTTCACTCAATATCTCCAGTACTATCCTCAAATTATGCTCGTGCTCTTCATTGCTCCTGGAGTATATCAGAATGTCATTGATAAACACCACTACAAATTGGTCTAGGTACTGTTGAAAGACTCGATTCCAGTAATCCATAAATACAGCAGGTATATTAGTTAGGCCAAAGGGCATTACCAGAAAATGATAGTGCCCATACCTAGTTCTGAAAGCAATCTTCGGTACATCTTCTATTTTCACTCGCAGCTGATAATAACCTAAGTATAGATAAATCTTCAAAAATACACAAGAACCTGACATTGATATAGAAGGTTATCGATTCTCGGGAGATGATATTTGTTCTTGACAGTTATCTTGTTAAATTCTGTATAATCCATACACAATCTTAGACTCCCATCTTTCTTCTTGACAAACAGTACTGGAGCTCCCCATGGCAAGACACTGGGTCAAATAAACCTTTTTTCAAGCAACTCCTCAATTCGTTTCTTTAGCTTTGCCATTTAGTTTAGGGTTTTCGGTATGGAGCCTTTGATATAGAACAACTCTAGGCATAATTTCAATTAGAAACTGCACTTCCTTATTCAGAGGAAATCCGCTAAGATTGTCCAAAAGCATGACAAGGAACTCTTTTACCATAGGTATATTGTTCAAAGTTCCTTTTGTTTCTCCCTGCATGGAAAAGAATACCATATATCCTTGGCACCCCTTCTCTAGGCATTTATTAGATTTAGCCATTGAGAGGAAGTTCAAGTTATCATCAACATCATCATTCCTTAGTGGAGTAGGATAAACTATTTTCTTTTTTCCATAATCCAGTAATACATTATTCGCCGTCAGCTAATCAAAACCCAATATGACTTCTAATTGGTAGAGTGGCTGACAAATCAAATCTATAGTAAACTCCTGCCCCTCGACGGTTATCACACAATTTAAACAAGCCTTAGCCGTCTTAGCTTTGACACCCATCGGTATTGACACAACTAAATCAAATGGAAGTTTATGAACATGCAATCCCAAGCGCTTCACACAATCATAGGTAATGAATTCATGACTTGCATCTAAGTAAAATAAAGCTTGCAGTAAACTACCATTGAGAAGGATTTTACCTTAGATCAGGTCGAGGGATTGCCATGCTTCTTTGTGCGTCATTGCAAACACCTTACCCTGATTCTTGGGCCTTTGTTCTATTACCGGCCTTCTACATTTAGTAGCAATATGTCTTGGCTATTTGTAGTTATAACAGACTCCTTGCCTCGTACAAGTTCTACCAGGATATGCCCTCCTACAACGAGTGCATATCAATACTATTGTGGGTTTTCGATTATCACGACCCTCAGGCTGATAGGGCTTCTTACCACTGCCTTTATCTGAGAACCCTTATCCCTTTCTTTTCTGGGAAGTATCACCTTGCTAGGTTCACTATGGCTACTGGCACCCTTGGTTGGGTACAGATCCCTTAAATTATTTTTGGTGATTTTGCACTCCTCCACTGCTTTGTTGAATTCAATGAATTGGTGGGTGGCTAGTCTCTTCCTCAGCTCACGTCTCAAGCCCCAGATTAGCATGTCGGAACTCCACTCCTCATCATCCATATAACGTAGATAAGAGGAGTATTTGGCCAGTCATATGAAGCGAGACACGTAGTCATTGAATGTCTCTGCATCTCCCTGCTTGATGGCTAGGAATTCTGATTCTTTCTCTAGGCTCACAGACTTAGAAAAATATTTTTCATTGAACTTTTCTTGAAATAATTCTTAAGTCAGTGGTATATTTCGATTCTCAGTGTAAGAGTGATGTTCCACCACCACCAGTCGGTATTCCCCTCCAACTTATACACGGCTAAGCGTGCCTTCAACTCAGTTGGATAATCATGGACTTCAAAAATTTTCTCTAATCGGTTCAACCAATCCTTGGCTACTTAAAGTTCAAACCTCCCTCTGAACACCGGAGGTAGATGTTTGTAGAATTTTGAGACCCAATACTGCAGATCTCTCTCACCTCTAACTGGTACCCCATGTGTCTCTAGGTTCAGTTTAATGTGAGGAGGTGACTCTGGAGGTCGAATGGATCCTTCAGCGGTTTCTTCAAGATGTGTTTCCCCTTGGGTCTCGTCATATGTAGATTGGACCCGGTCTTTATTACATTTTGCTTTTTCCTCTTTGAGCTCTACCCTTAGCTCATTAATCATGTCCCGTTGTTCCCTTATCAAGTCCATCATCTCTTGCATGAGATCAGGTGGGTTGTCATGAATTTCTTCCACCTCTGGTTCTACTTGTCTAACTCTCGGGCAAACCATTGTATCTTTTAATTCTATAAATGATTAACCATGTCAATATCATAGTCAATGTATACATATAGTCCTTACAACTCATATACCAACATACAACGATTATGTGTATACAACAAACAATTATAGGTCATCTTCTATTACTAAGGCGTTAACAACCATTGCAACTATCCTAGTAAAACTTACCCTTACCAAGAACTACAGCTCTGATACCAAAAATTTAACCCCTACCTTAATAGCCAAAATTATAACTCCAAAACGCTTCATTAATTAAATTAGAGACCAATGGGTAATTCAAAACTTATTAAAAGTCCTAACTTCAAGGTAGGGTTCGATCCTGTGACAAAATGGGTTTTCAAGAACTTTTTCCAAAACCAGTTTAATATGTTCTCATATTCATCTTTTGAATATATTTAGATTGTGCAGTTCAGTTCCATTCAAAATATCAGAGTGTATAGCAATCCCCAACAACTATCAGGATTCATCTACTTACCATAAGGGTTTACAGGGCATATTCGCCCATTTCAGTTTCCCATATCGAGGATTATATCACACTATCCAAATTTACAATATTTATAATATGTACAATTATACCAAAAATATGATAACCAACTATCCAAAACTAAAACTCCTAGCTAGGGGCTCTAGCTGCCCTTCGTCACATGCTTCTCCTTTAAACTGCTTGCCTGGCTGTAGATTAGTTAATAGAAAAAATGAGATTCAAGAGAATCCCAGTAGTAACAATTTACTTACAACAAGTACAACTATAAAGCATGCAAGAAAATCACACAATAGCAATACATCAACGATAATTTTACAACAGCTTTTGCTATACTCACAACGGTGTGTTTCACAACAGCCTATTTCACAACGGCATATTTCACAACAGTACTTCCATTCATAACAAATCAATGATAAGACAAGCATACCATGTATTATACACAATATAAGAGAAAGGGTCACTACCTTGTTCTTTCCATTCCTGCTCAGACACCAGTTTCTTATATATAGGGACAATGTCAAATCCTATAAGACGTAATCAAGGACGATGATTTTTTACCTATTCCAATTCTTTAATAACTCATACTACTTGGCTTGGTTATCACTATGATCATTAAAATGGTCAATTAATCCAAAAGACCAATTTCAAACCTCAAAAGTCAACAATACTACATTATGCCATTACATCTTCAATTTTCGCATAAGGAACCAAATCTGCCAGAATTTTTTAATCAACTTTGAAATATCATAACTAAATCTATAAAAATTGAAATGGGGTGATTCCAAAGGCTATGTGACCCTTATTTAGTCTATTTTAAAGGAAAAATATCACCCATAGCCAGTTGGATACACAACAGTCCCAGTATTTTTATTTATTGCATACTATCAGAACTGTCAGAATTCAACCCAATTTTCATGACCTAAATTCAAAAATTCATAACTCCCCGTGTACACATTGAAATGATGCAAATGACCTATCAAATTGAAGCTTGAGATGTCTACTATTTAAATAGAAAGTTTTAGAATTTTTAGAGATCATTTGTTTATCCTAAAACACCATAAAATCAAGGTACCTCGTTGGAGTCTCTTTTAGTAGAAAATCCAGTTTTGCATTTTGAGTTTCAATGGCCTAAAATTTACAACACGGGGCTATACCCACACAATTTTTCATATAGAACACAATGGTAATATCAAAATGAATAAATTTTCACTTATTTCTCACATCTTGTTTTGGTAGAAAAATCAACAAAATTCATGAAATTACCAAACCCCAACTTAAGCCAAGCTTGTGTCATATGGTTTCTAATCATCAAAAAACACCAAATACATAACCAAAATACCATGACTTCTCCAAACTTCTAGAATTCCAGAAAATGGAATTCCAAAATTCCATTTTCACTTATTTCTCACATCCTGTTTTGGTAGAAAAATCAACAAAATTCCAGAAATTACCAAACCCCAACTTAAGCCAAGCTTGTGTCATATGGTTTCTAATCATCAAAAAACACCAAATACATTACCAAAATACCATGACTTCTCCAAACCCTAGCTTGGACAAAATCAGGGCAGAATTATATATGTCAAAATACTCATTCAACCTTCAAAACTAATAGCTCATATTAAAGCCAATACTCACCTCTTACTTCTCCTTAGCTCCTTTCTTTGGTTTTTTATCTTTTGTTCTTGGATGATGGCTTGAAACTCCTCCACTTGAAATTCTAAAACCATAGAAATGAAGCTCCTATCAAGAGAAAATTTTTTTATGAGGGACACTTGAGTCATAGATGAGGTTAAGGATGTAACCCCCTCCGTCATTATATCCGAAATACACGATTAAAATGAAATGGAGACCAATAATAATCAAATAACATTTACTAACCCATCACATGATGGGGTTTTCAAAAATACCTTTCAAAATCATTTATAAACTTGGTCTCATATTCACATTTCTAATACAATTACTACGCGAAGATAATCACATTCATATAAATATCAGAGTGCACAACATAATCATCCCGGCAATCCCGGGTACATACCTTCGCTAAAGATACACAGGGTACAATTGCCCATTACAATTCTTCAAATGAGGATTACACAATCTCATCTCGGAGGAGTCCTAGCCGCTCCCTCCACGAGCCACTTGCCTTGTCTAAATTATTGGTAGGGGAGGGTGAGATTTGAGAGAATCTTAGTAGGGAAACATTATCAATATGCAGGCAAGATAAGTGTTTAATGCATGACATGCTTGCATCACATAACTCATGCACACATATAATGACAAATCTATAACCTCAATGATTCGAACGATACACATATAGCCATAGCATATATTGAAACATAGCTTTAAATCATTCATACATGTTCCACATAATCAAGCAAAGCAATAACATGCATTAGAACATTAATACAGTTATCAGAGCATGCAGGAGAGATAAGTTCCCTACCTCCAGTCTTTTCTCCTCGATTTACGTGCCAACAACTCAGGGCTTCAGGTTCGATCCTACAATGTCAAATGTACTATTTAGACACTACCATAGTGTTTCTGGGGGTTATATGAAGCTATATTGAAAATTTACTAAAATACCCCCGGGGAGCCGGTCCGGTCCCACCATACCCGGTCCGGCTGTACTTTTCCTGAAATTTTGACATGGGAATTCTAACATATTTTCACCCAAGGAATCCATTTCCAAACTCGGAATTATCAAATTCAATGTCAATTTACAAATTTACCCTCGGCAGCCCCACTTTAAGGGTTTCAGGGGCGTTTTCGTAATTATGCTTTTTCGGCCTTTTCCGAAAAAGTGACCAACTGTAACCCCACCTAATTTTTGCTCCTGAACTCAATGGAACCATCAAATCATTGAAAATTCAACTCTAAGACCCATTTATAGCCATAACCGAAATATACAAGTACTCCGGGGAAAATTGGGGTTTTTCGGTTTCGGCTTCGTAAACATGTTTCTTTCTACTTCTAACCACTTTATTAACCAATACCTTGCGTTAGAACTACCATTTAATATCAATTTGGGCAGCATAACACCTAGGCCAACCCATTTTCCAAATTTACAAATAAAGGCAATCCGGTGAAATTTCACCGATTAAATCAACCACAACAGCCAGAACAATCAAAGATTGAAGTGTCGGAAGTTACCTCAAGCTCCCTCTGGCTTTTACTCAATATGGCTGAACCCTAGCCCCTTTCAAACAGCAAAATTAAGCTTCAAGAACCTTAATCTATGTAGAAGAGAAGCTTAGAGGAAGGATTATACGCGTTAGGTACGGATTCACCGAAGAAATCGACCTACCTCATGAGTTTTTTCCTTCCTTCTCCCTATTTTCTCCTAGGTCTCTCTCACGTTTCTGTATCTGAAATGGCGTCAGGAAATGGCTGATGAAGATGGAGGAATTGCTTTTAATTCCATGCTGACATCATCTTTTATTTTGATGATGTCATAATTCCCATTTTCGGATTTTCTGGCAGCTTTTCTGCCCAAACTTTGAAAATTCATAACTAATTCTAGAAAACTCAAAATGAGGTGATCCCAAAGCCAAATGAAAGATATTTAAGTCCTATTTATAGGAAAAATATGGACCATTACTAGAAATCACCACACAAATACAGAATTACACAAAACTCAACACTGCTCCAAAACAGAGTCTAGTTTTGACCTCAAACTTTGTACAGTCATATCTCCCAGTTCTCAACATGAAATGGCACAAATTATATTTCCATTTTGAAGCTTGGGATGTTAAATTTAAGACTGGAAAGTTTCATAATTTTTTGACATCATTTGCATAGTAAAAACGTCCACACGAGAAGACTGCCCAGACAGAATTCACACTGGACAGCATTTCCAGTTTTACAACCAATGTGTCCAATCCAATTTAAAGCAGTTCCAATGATTAAATACCACAACATGACACCATTTCCATCACAATACCCCATTCAATTCTTCCCTCTATTCTAAGTCAATTTGGATGTTAATCCACAATTGAACTCAAATATAGGGTTTTGGCATTGCTCATAACACAGGCGACTACAATCCACTTTATATTCTCTAAAAGGGTTCATTAATCACTAACCACGTCCACTTTTGTAGTCATTAACCCCTAATCACAATTTGGGATCTTGCTAAACAGGGGCTTAGCAATCCACTAATCTCAAGCTTATTCTCTAGCCTCGAGTCTCAAAATTCGGGGTATTACAAAGGAGGTGAAAAATCAAGATCAAACTCACCTTTCAACCTTACTCTTCTTGCTCAACGTTTTTGGCAGCCACAACCGACTTAAAGAGAGAGAATAAGAGTAATGAATGGCCAAATTTTTTTGCTTCCTTTATCCCTTAATATCTGATTGAAAAGGTGGCTAAAATAAAAATAAAATTTGTAGCTAATATTAATTCTTTGGTCATACATTTGTTTGGTAACTTATCTAGCTGTAATTCGCACAAGAAGAGTGAGCTTTTTCTTTCCACTTTCCTTCTTTTTGACTGAAAGTGGCTACCTAAATTGAGAGGTATTATTGACCAAAATGCTCTTCAAAAAGGAGGAAGAAGGATTGGCTAATTGCATAAACTTGTATTGCCAATTGTTACACAATTTTCTTTTGCAATTTTTAACTTTTCCAAAGACAAAAGTGAATAAGTGTATGAAGAAGTGTATGAAGTAAATTCTCTTCCTTTGTTCTCTTCTCCTTTAGACGGAATTACTACCCATTTGGAAAGGAAATGCTAGCCTAAAAGTCTCTTATTACTTCCTTTATATCTTAGCCACAATTTTTGGCCAAATCTTCTTGTAAAATATGTTGACTAATCCCTCTTTATCTCTTGATATACCTTTTTGGACGTTTTTGTGATCTTAAATGAGTGAGATGATATTTTTTTCATTCCCATACATGTTTCTTGCTTTTGAAGAGCAAATCCTAGGCTCTTCAATTTGTCTTCCAACTTTAACCTTCAGATTAAGTGGCAATTGTTTGTTTTGCCCTTAATTATGGCAATATTATTTCTTGTGCCATTAATTCTTTCAATTCTATTTCCTAATTCTTTTATTTCCCTTACACTAGTGGAAAAATCCCTTTTTAGACCGCCACATTTAGACCGATTTTGGTGAATATGGTCTTAAAATTTTGCGTGGTGGCAGTTCTGTAGTTATATTGAACTTCTAAGACCGGTTCTAAAAAAACTGGCCTTAAAAAAATTATTTAGACCAGTTGTAAATAGAACCGGTCTTAAAATGTTAAAATTTTTAAGAATTTAAAATGTTTTAAAATTTAAGAGCGGTTTATATAAATGCTGGTCTTAAATGTTAAAACATTTTAAATTCTTAAAAATTTTAACATTTAAAATCTATTTGTACAAAAACCGATCTTAAATGTAAAATATTTAAGACTACATTTAAGACCGGTTTTTATAAAAACCGGTCTTAAATTTGAAATTTCACTCTTTTAAGACCGGTTTTTATTGAAAACCTGTCTAAAAGGTAAGATTTTTCACTCATATTTTTACTCCCGCGCCCATATCACGCGCTCTATAAACCCTTTCTTCTCCTTTCTCCATTTCTCTGTGAGCTCTGTCTGTGCTTGTTCTGATCTCGTCCATGGCGTCCCATCCCTCATTTGCTCAACTCTCCTCCGTCATTATCACTGTCATTATTGTGTTCATGTCGCTATTCTTTGGTTATTGTCAGTCTTCTCCGCTGCCACCTCTATTCTCTGTAGTGACCATTCTCCTCTGCCTTGACTTCCCTTTGTCAGTTTCATGAATTTGAGGACTTCATTTTAATCTCAGTCGATGCCACCGTGACTTTAGGTTGAAGCTCACTTCTTGGTCTTCAATCAGGTTAGTGTTCGATGTGTTATTTAGTTGTACGTTGTTCAATAATTAATAATGTTCTATGAAAAAGTGGTTCTTGTAGTTGTTTTTAGCACTTGAACATAATCTGGAAAAAATTAAATCTGCACATTCTTGTTAGATATAGGCTATGACTTTTAATTACATCCCTATGATATTTGGCTTGGAGTAATACCACTCTATGTTCTATTTTAATTTAGTGTGATTATATTTTTTGATTATTGTTAGTGTTATTGTTTGTTAAAATAATACTAGTTTCAAATGGTGCATGTTAATTTCATTGAAATCTCTAAAACTCTATTGTTGTTGTTTTTTTGTCTATCCTTCTTTTATTGTTGGATATAGGGTGCTAGAAGTGTTGAGATATATATGGATCATAGCTGGATAAATGCTAAATGAATAAGTATTGAATATGATAATGGGGTGAGGGGATTTTTAGATTTCGCTAGAAGAAATGCCAATAATGGTAGTGAGGGAAGTCATTTATAGTACAAAAGATTATGGCTCGTATTTTTAAAACCTCCTTCTTGTTCGCGTCAAGAACATCAACACCTTCATTCCTCAATCTTTCAAGTCTTTGATCAAGGGTTCTAGGTAAACATCTATGTCATTTCCGAGTTGTTTTGGTCCTGAAATCAACATAGACAATATGATGTACTTTCGTTTCATGCATAACAAATGAGATAAGTTATGAATTACCAATAGAACAGGCTATGAACTATGTATACTGCTTAGGCTACCAAAAGGATTCATGCCATCCGTGCTAAGCCCAAGCCTAAGGTTCTTAGGCTTTTCACCGAAGGTAGGAAATAATTGATCAATTTTCTTCCATTGAAAAGAATCATCCAGATGTCGAAGCTTTCCATCAGATATCCTTTCATCCATGTGCCATCTCAAATTTCTTACATTGTTTTCATTAGCAAACAAGCTCTTGAACCTTGGTATGATTGGAAGGTACCACAATACTTTTGCAAGAGCGTTATTTGATTTGTAACTTGGGGTTTCACATATCGGATACTATTGTTCCTCTTCATGCTCTTTTCTATACAATATACAATCTTTAGGGGATGCATGGATCTTTTTATACTTCATCCCTAGTGGACACAATATTTTAACATCATAGTATTGAGAAGGCAACACATTATCATATGGAAGCATGTCCTTAAAAGCCACAAGCGTTTCTGAAAAACTCTTGTCACTTTATCCATGTCGTGCTTTCAAGCTTACCAAATTCAATACTACTTTCAACAATTGGTATTTTTTACACCCTAGATACAACGACGTCTCAGCATCACTGTATATATTACCATATGTATGTGATTGCTCAAAAGTCTCTTCTCCTACATCACGAATAATATCCTTTATCTGATCTTTCGTATCTATGTCATTATCATTAAAGTTCACTCCCCCCTATTGAGATGAACTTGGCATTTCTAATTCTTTACTATGCCATACCCATACTGTATAACTCTTACAAAATCCTTCACAAATTAAATGTGTATATATATCTGCAGTACTTAGTCGCTTCTTATTCAAACATACTACATAAGGGTAATAGATTTCATGCATGTGGAGAAAAATGTTTATGATAGTATTGTTGGGACACTGCTTAACATTCAAGGTAGTTCTAAGGTTGGTGTGAAGGCAAGATTAGATTTGCAAGAAATGGGGATACGAGAAGACTTGCATCCAAAGCCATATGGTAAGAGAACTTTTTGTCCTCCAACTACTCATACTTTGTCTAAGGATGAGAAAAGAAGCTTTTAAGTGTTTACATGGCATCAAAGTTCCTTCAGGGTATTCTTTAAATGTTAGGAAGCTTGTGTCGATAAAGGACTTGAAGTTAGTGGGACTAAAGTTTCATGATTGTCATGTCTTAATGTAAAACTTCTCCCAGTAGCTATTCGAGGCTTGCCGAAATATGATCTTCAACATATTTTGACTGGACTTTGTTTCTTCTTCATTGTTATTTGTAGTAAAGTCATTGAGACAGAAAAATTGGATGAACTACAAAAGGGAGGATATCTGATCTTGTGCCAGCTTGAGAAGCTTTTTCTTCCTTCTTTTTTTGACATCATGGTACATCTAATTGTTCATCTATTGAGGGAGATCAAGTTGTATAGCCCTATCTATTTACAATAGATGTAACCAATTGAAAGAACTATGAAAATCCTAAAAGGGTATGTAAAGAACCCTAACCGGCCTGAAGCATCCATTGTTCAGAAATATGTTTCTGAAGAAGCTATGGAGTTTTGTCAAGATTACTTGTCAAATAGAGAACACATTGGACTTCCTGAACGTCATGACGAAGAAGGTGGTAGACGCGAGGCTTCAGTAAAGAGTATGGATCCTGATGAATTGCAACAAGTCCACTTGTACATCTTGAATAATATTGGTGAAGTTCAAGATTATATTAATCTCATAAAGAAATTGTACGGAAAAGAAATAGTCGAATGACTAAACAAAGGTTAATTAGGGAGCATTACAAAACTTTTGCACATTGGTTCAAACAAAAGGTTGACGGTAAAGAATGTGTTTCTGATACAATTAAATGGTTAGCATGTGGTCCTGAGGCTAATGTCATAAGTTAGACTTCATTTGTGATCAATGGTTATACGTTTTACACAAAGTCCCTTGATGAAAGGAGCACCATCCAGAATAGTGGGGTTATCTTAGTGGCTGAATTTATACACTTCTCTAGTTCAAAAGATAAGAATCCTAGATTGGCAGCAATACCTTATTATAGGGTTATTAAAGAGATTTGGGTGGTTGATTATGTTAAAGTTAAACTTCCCATTTTCAAATATAAGTGGGTTAATGTCAACAATGGTGTGATGATTGATCAGTTGGGATTTACATTGGTTGATTTGAAGAGTAGAATTTTTAGAGATGAACCTTTTATTATGGCATATCAAGTGAAACAAGTGTTCTATGTTACTGATCAGGCAAATAAAATATGGTCTGTAGGTCTCCAAGGAAAAATGGTTGTTGATATTAATCAGGAAAGTCATTCAATGAATGATCTTCTTGAGACTCCTTTTTCTAAGGGTTTACCAAAATTGAATGAAGAAGATGAAGCAGACAATAAACATGACACAAGAAACGATCATCATGAAGGGATATAGGAGGATATCCCTTTATAAAACTATATTGAAGGTTAGTTAGCTAAAATAATTATCATGAACTATATTTGAATTATGTATATTGTTATTGGTGTATATATAAAACTACTTTTTTTGTTATCGTCATAGAAAATGAAGGATATGAGGTGTACGTCTTAGTGTAGATTCTCTGAAGCCAGGCCAGCTAGTGATCATTAGCCTGAGAAGAGTATGTATAAAGTATTTTGGCCATAATGAATAACAACATTTGTCACTAATGTAATTTAATCTTTGCCGTATGTATGTAAGTGAAAAGATAAGGAACTTGGTCAAAACAGCATTGTCATGGTTGTATGATTTCCTTGCATTATGATTCTGTCTATGATTGTGAGTTTATTATTCATGGTTGTTTTCCTTGCTTCTGTTTCGGCCAGCATTATTTAAGCACAAGGGAGTTGAGTTTTAATATGTTCCAATGAGTTAAGTATCTCACATGTCATTAAGATGTTAGTTATAATCTGTAAGAGAAGAATTTATTTGTATGTTATTGAACTGGCTGCTGCTTGCTGAGTGAAATGTCTTAATAGGGGAAATGTCTTAACAGGGGAATTGACTTGCTGGATAAATGTTTTAAATGAAAATATAGAAAAAAACTACTTTTAAGATAGGTTCTCTCCAAAACCGGTCTAAAAAGTACATTTAAGGTCGGTTTTGGAGAGAACCGGTCTAAAAGTATTACTTTAAGACCGGTTTTGTAGAAAATCGATCTTAAAATTTCAACTTTTTAGACCGTTTTTTCAGAAAATCGGTCTAAAATTTGAACCTTTTAGACCCATTCCTCTGATAACCGGTCTAAAAATATTTATTTACAGATCAGTTTTGTAACAACTAATCTTAAAATGTTTTTCAAGACCGGTTCCATAACCGGTTTAAAAAGTAGCAGACTTTTAAGACTGGTTGTATCAAGACTGAATCTAGAATCGGTCTAAAATATCTTTTTTAACCGATCTTAAAAGTGATTTTTCTACTAGTGTTAGTCTTCCCCAAATGGTGCTACTGCCTTTCTTTCTTATGATCAAATTATATATTCTATCATTTTTCACTTTAGGCGCAAACTAGGTAATTACTTCCAGCTAATCGAAACTAAAGTCACAATAAATTTCAAGGGCAATTCTGTCATTAATACCACTATCTGTTTTATACATTTAGCCCTTGAGTACATTTTGGGAAATTACAGGGATTAAAGAAAATTTGCCTCAATTCTTCTTAAACAGAAAAAGGACTTGGGAGAATATATCTTTGCTGAAATCAAAAGATATAGATTTAAAGGAAAATCCACCATTCCAATGCCTTATCCTCAGCTTATATCCTTGTTTCTCAAAAAGAACAAGATTTGGTATTTGCAGAAGGGTAAACCAATTGAGAGGCTGGTTAGGAAGATCCCAAATTGGAAAGTTACAAATTGCACTACCCCAGAAGAACCCACTTGAGACAAGTCGAAAGAAGAAGAAGACTGAGACTACAACAAGCCATTTAGATAAGACACAGTCTTCTACTCTAGCATCCACATATGCTTTTTCCTTCTTTGATACCTCATTACTGTTGGAAATTGTGCCCTAAGGGCCAATCATTGTACTTTGAACATTATTATTTTAATGAAATATCTCCATTCTGTTATCATATTATTTGCATGTTAACTGTGATAATTGTATCCTTGGATAATTCATGAAGATTGTCCTAAAATGTCCCTGGTCGGTCATCTCTGCGGGAGCACAGATGAAACAAGATCAGTATGACTTTGATAAGATATGGAGATATGAATCAAAGTCTTAGGCACTTGTAAGAGTACAAGGTGCTGGACCGACCCACTATGAGAAAGCTACATGGATCAAGTCATAAGCTTTTCTCATGTATAACCATGTCACAATGCCCTTAGACCAGAGGATATCATGGATTCTTACATGAGAGTTACTAAGCTTTGAACTAGTCAAAAGTCACTTTTGACCGGGTGATGATAAAGGCTACGATCGGGCATAGTGGTTTTTCATGCAGAGGAATATCAATGATCAAGATGGAATTTGTCCCTCACATTAGTAGAAAGATATTACTGGGCCCCTCGATGAGTAAGTCTGAGAAATGTATGGCCATACTATGATGAAAGGATTTTCTGTCTCTGTTATCAAGCTACTCAGGAATCGAGAAAGTAATGGTAAGGAATAAGAGGATGACATTATCCATGCCTTATCCTTGATTGATATATCATGTGACAAAAGAGACGTGACATGGTTGTATGATAGGTTGCATCATGATAATGATCCTCATATGAATTTGGTAGTCGTAATGTCTTGCTAGAGGCCGCTTGCGACTTTTGGGTTAGATAGTTATTGGCCCACTGCCAACTTCATATGGGCCTACAGGGTCGCACACAAGAATGGCCCAACACGAGATAATGTTTAATTTAGGGTGGACAAATTGTATATATATATAATATAAAATTCATTAATAATATTATATAAATATATATATTTTCGAAATATATATCTTATATATATATATGTATATATATTATATGATATTATTATATTGTGTTAGTTTTAAATTTAATTTATTAAGATATATTAAATTTAATAACTAACATGATAGAGATATAGTATCTCAGATTTAATTTATGAAGATAAATTAAATCTAATGGCTCTTTATTTGGATTAAATAAATAGGTTAAATTAAAACTGTTGGATAGATTTAATTTAAACTGAATTTATTTAATTAGCTCATCAAGATAATTAATTGTTAATTAATTTTGAAATTAATGATGATTAATTTTGAAATTTGAAAATAGCCCTCATAGGTTATAAACTTGATAGAGCAGATATATTTATACACACATGAGAATTGAGAGCTGCAAGGAAACCCCATGAGACATTAGAGGCGCTAGCACGCAGTCTTGGTTAGAGAGCATTCGTGTGGATACCGGTAGAGGGAGCGGACCTGACATGTTGGCTCCTAGATATCGTGAAAACTCTGAATCATCAAAAGGTATGAATCCTTCCAACTTGGTTTAAACGCCGTTGATAGATCCTCAACTAGGATCGGTGAAAATTTTTAAAATTCTTCCGCTGTGCCTACTGATCCTAACAGTAGTATCAGAGCCAAATCAATTATGCATTTAAATTGAGTTTATGATTCTTATACATGTGATATATATGGGATGTGTACGTATGTTTATAAGAAACACTCAAATATGCATGTGATTTGGTTAATACGAAACAAAATTATTTAGAAAGATGTGATCTTGTAGTTTCGTTGATTTTCGTTTTTGGTTAAATTGAATCTTGAAATTGTTTCGTTTTCAGTTTTGAAACATGTAATCTGATCACGACATTTATTGCTTTTCATATTGTGTGAATTCTTGTTGTGGTTTGTTATTTATCCTTGTTTGGGTATGGTGAACAACATGGCTTTAGAATTTTACAAAGGTTGTAATATTTAAATACGGCCTACGTGCCGTGCCTTCCTCTAAATACTCTCGATGTACATTCTCTTCTCATCTCACTCCCCTCGATTGTTTGAACGAGGTTTCTCTCAATGTATTTCTTTTCTATTTAGAGAAGTCCTCTCATTGGCTTGGGAGGATTTTAGGTTAGGTAAGCCATGTTGTGTCACATTTAAATTCTGCTTTTGATAAGATCATTGCATGATTACTTTTACGTTTATATGAATTTATCTGTATGAGATATAACCACGATTGCATCCATATAAACAAAACTAATTAATTAAGCCCTCTGAATCAAATCTTAAGTCATAATTCCGTCAATTAATGAATACTTGTCAAAACCTAGATCGCTCAATTGTGGAAACCACCAAAGTGGATGCACTTGAGTTATCTTGATGAGACAAGCTTGAGTAATGGTGCTGCTCATAATATTTATTATTGTTTTGACTTAATTGAGATTAACAAAACGGTTTTAAATCTCAAGCCATTAGATGGGGTTAAACATGTCGGATCATATGATGATTAAATCCCATAAAGATCTAAGAGTTGCATGTGATGTAATTGGTAAATAGGTTACCTACCTAAATAACTTGAATTTAAGCGTCTTACAAAAGCGGACTTAAGTTTAAGCCAAATATGGATCTTAGCCCACTAATTATTATATTGAGGGTTGTTAATTTAGTGGAAGATTACTAACTAACTTTGCATATTTTAATTATAGAATCATGTCGACTAGTAATACTGCTACACTATCTTTGCGATCAGTCCTTAAGAAGGACAAACTCAATGGGACAAACTTTCTTGTCCTAGATTAACCCATTCCTGAGGAGCCTGCAACCAATGCTCCAAGAGCTCAGAGATATGCTTACACAAAGCATAAGGATGACTTTGTGGATGTAGGTTGCCTAATGCTTGCCACTATGGTTCCAGAGCTCCAAAGAGATCTGGAATTCATGGAGGCTCATGAGATGATTGTACATCTCAAGGAAATGTTCCAGCAACATGCAAGGCAAGAAAGGTATGAGACTATAAAGGCCTTACATTCCTGCAAAATGGCTGAAGGTGCATCAGTTAGTACTCATGTATTAAAGATGAAAGGCTATATTGATCACCTTGAGAGGCTTGGATTTCCCATGAGCCAGGAGTTACCTACGGATTTGATCCTCAAGTCACTCCCAAAGAGTTATGACCAGTTTGTTTTGAACTACAACATGAACAACATGGAGAAATCAATTTCTGAGCTGTATGGGATGCTCAAAACTGCTGAGCAAAGTATTAAGAAAAAGCCTAGCACAGTTTTGATGGTTCAGAAAGGAAAGGGTATGAAAAAGAAAGGGAAGGGCAAATGGAAGGGTAATAGCTCAGGTAGTAAGACCAAAGAGTCAAACAAGCCCGAAACCAAGCCTGCACCCAAGAAGGCAAAGCCTCCAAAGGAAGGAGTTTGCTATTTCTGCAATGAACCCGATCATTGGAAGACGAATTACAAACTCTACCTGGAAGATCTGAAAAAGAACAAGAAGGATAGCGACACTATCGCTTCAAGTATTTATGTTATAGACATTCATTTTTCTACTTCCTCTACATGGGTATTAGATACTGCATGTGGTTCTCACATTAGTACAAATGTGCAGGGTCTAAAGGACAGTAGAAAGCTAAAGAAGGGTGAGGTGGACCTACGAGTTGGAAACAGAGCAAGAGTTGCTGCTTTAGCCGTAGGCACTTATGAATTAGTTTTGCCCAGTGGGCTTTTGTTAGTTTTAAACAATTGCTTTGAGTAGTAACATTGTTTCTCTTTCTTATTTGGATAAGGAAGGTTATACTTCCATTACTAGGAATGGTAAATGTTTTATTTATCGTAATGACATTTTCTATGCTGATGGTGATTTGCATGTTGGTCATTATATATTAAATTTGGAACATCCTAATAATGGGAATATCTATAACTAACTACTAAGAGGATAAAATCAAATGATTTGAATCCGACCTACCTATGGCATTGTCGTCTAGGCCACATAAATGAGAAACGCATTTCTAAACTCCATCAAGATGGATTTCTAAACTCATTTGATTTTGAATCATATGATACATGAAAATCTTGCTTATTAGGAAAGATGACTAAGGCACCTTTTACTGGGCACAGTCAGAGGGCCACTGAATTATTGGGCCTCATACATACAGATGTATGTATGTAGACCATTAAATATAACTGCCAGAGGAGGTTATGTCTACTTCATTACATTTATAGATGACTTTAGTAGATATGGCTATATCTATCTAATGAAACATAAATCTGAATCTTTTGAAATGTTCAAAATATTCCAAAATGAAGTACAAAACCAACTTGGTAAAACAATTAAAGCACTTTGTTCTGATCGAGGTGGTGAATATTTGAGCCAATAATTCATTAACCATCTTAGGAGTTGTGGAATAATCTCATAATTGACTCCTCCAGGAACACCATAATGGAATGGCGTTTCTGAACGGACAAATTGAACACTATTAGATATAGTTTGATCCATGATGAGTCAAAAAGATCTTCCACCATCCTTTTGGGGACATGCCCTAGAAACAGCTGCGTTCACACTAAATCGTGTTCCATCTAAGGCAATTGAAAAGACACCATATGAGATATGGACTGGAAAGAAACCAAGTTTATCTTTTCTCAAGATTTGGGGATGTGAGGTATATGTTAAGCAACAAGCCTCTGATAAATTAACGCCCAAATCCACAAAGTGCCTTTTCGTGGGGTATCCTAAAGAAACGAAAGGATACTATGTCTACAATCCCACCGATAACAAAGTGTTTGTTATTCGAAATGGTAAGTTTCTAGAAAGAGAGTTTGTCTCTAAAACAACCAGTGGGAGCGACGTACATCTCGAAGAAATTCGAGAGCCACAAGATGGTATAGAACTACAAATGGAAATTAGAGAAGACTCACAACAAGTTGCTGAGCCTTCTCAAGAAACACAAGGTCCACGAAGATCTGATAGGGCACAACATCAGCTTCAGAGATATGGATTTCTGATTACTCAAGGCCGTGATGTGTTGCTCATTGAGCAAAATGATCCCACCACCTATCGAGAAGCCACAGTAGGACCAAACTCTGAGAAATGGCTAAATGCCATGAAGTCTGAAATGCAATCCATGTACGACAATTAGGTATGGACCTTAGTCGATCCACCTGAAGGTATAAAAACCATTGGGTGCAAATGGTTTTCAAGGAGAAAATTGACATGGATGGCAATGTAAATGTCTTCAAGGCACGACTGGTTACAAAAGGATTCACTCAAACTCATGGTGTAGACTATGATGAAACCTTTTCCCCAGTTGCAATGGCCAAATCAATCAGAATCCTTCTTGCCATTGCAGCATATTATGACTATGAAATATGGCAGATGGATATCAAAACAGCCTTCCTTAATAGTAAGCTGCTTGAGGATGTGTACATGACACAACCTGAAGGTTTTATGCGTCCAGAGGACTCTGGTAAAATTTGCAAGCTTCAAAGATTCATTTATGGATTGAAGCAAGCATCTTGGAGCTGGAATCATCGTTTTGATGAAGTAGTCAAAGAGTTTGGATTCATTCAAAACATCGATGAACCTTGTGTTTACAAGAAGATTGGTTGGAGCATAGTTGTATTTCTAGTGCTTTATGTAGATGACATCCTACTCATTGGGAATGAAATTCCTACCTTACAAGTGTCAAGTCTTGGTTAGGAAAGTCCTTTTCAATGAAAGACTTAGGGTCCGTTTGGTTCGATTACATTACACCCTGCGGTGCATTGCAATGCGATGCAATGGTAATGTAATGCGATATTAATTACAAGGGTAGTGTTTGGTTTGATTTTTAAGCTATGTGCAATGAGTTAATATTTTAACAATTATTTAAAATTAATATATTACACAAAGTCTATTTTACCCCTTAATATAATCTTTGTAGAAAAAATAGTTACAAGACGGCGATGGCGGGGATGGAAGAGGAGGAGGTAGTGGTGGTGGTAATAATAGGGGTGGCGGTGGGCAGCGGGGGTGGAGGAGGAGGTGGTGGCGGTGGGTGGTGGGCCGGGGGTGGCAGTAGTGGAGGTGGCGGCGGCGGCGGCGGTGGGGCGGTGGAGGAGGTGGTGGTGGGCAATGGGTGGTGGGTCGGTTGAGGTGGTGGGTCGGTGGGGGTGGCAGGGTGCGGGTGGCGGAGGAGGAGGAGGTGGTAGCGGCGGCGGCAATAGGCGGTGGGTGGTAGAGGAGGAGCTGGTAGTGGTAGGCAAGGGTGGTAGCGAAGGAGGTAGTGGTGGTGGTGGTGGTGGGCAGTGGGGGTGGAGGAGGTGGTGGTAGGCGATAGGCGGTTGGTCGGTGGGGGCGGCAGGGGTGAGGGTGGCGGCGGAGGAGGAGGAGGTGGTGGTGGTGGCAATGGGCGGTGGGGGTGGAGGAGGTGGTGGTAGGCGGCGGGCAGAGGGTGGTGGGGGCGGCGGGGGTGAGGGTGGTGGTGGAAGAGGAGGTGGTAGTGGTGGCGGCGATAGAGAAGGAGGTGGTGGTGGTGGCGGTGGGCGGCAAGGGGTGGAAGAGGTAGTGGTGGGTGGTGGGCCGCTGGCGGCGGGAGGCGGGCTGGTGGTGGGGCCGGGGGTGGCGGCGAGTGGAGGTGACAGCGGTGGAGAAGATAGTGGCGGCGGCAGAGAGTAGAGGTGACGGCAGTAGAAGAGGAAGAGGTTGTGGCGGTGGCAGTTGTGACGTAATGCGGCAAGTGAAATGAGATAAGTGAAACAAAGACAAAGGAAACTAAAGGGTAAATTGAACTTTTTAGACCATGCAATGGGATGGTAATGAGGATTCATAGGGGGGGAGGTATGAATGAGGATTACCAATTTTTTGGTAATCTTCATTACCATGGTAAACCCTATTACCATGCTAAAGAGCTACCAAACACTCTTCTCTTGGTAATGCAATCATGATTACCATGCAGGTGTAACCGCCTGCCGTAATTATATGCAGATTACGCGATTAAAGTGAAATAGAGACCAATAATAAACAAATAACATTTACTAACCCATATACCAGACGGGGTTTTCACAAATACCTTTCGAAATCATTTATAACCTTGGTCTCATAATAACTTTCCGAATACAATTACTACGCGGAATATCACATTCATAACAAATCAGAGTACACAACAATAATCCCGGCAATCCCGGGTTCCATACATTAACTCAAAGCCTTATAGGGCATATTCGCCCCTATAAACCCTCATATGGGGATTACACAAATTCTTCTCAAATACACATCCGGATACATACTCAAATATATATCCAAATATACAAATACACATCCTAACTATAATGATAACCAACTACCGAATCTTCAACCCGAAGGAAGTCCTCTTCGCCCTTGGCTACTTACTCCATCATCGATCTGCTACCCTGTCTGAAATGGTTGATAGGGGAGGGTGAGATTCCAAAGAATCTCAGTAGGAAACAAATACCAAAATGCATGTATGATAAGTGTATAATGCATGACATACTTGCAATACATATCATATGCCCATACCATGACACAACTGCATGCTCAATGTTTCAACAACACACTCATGGCCATAGCATAAATAGAAGCAGAGCTTCAAACATCATATATGTTCCACATAATCAAGCAAAGCAATAACATGCATCAACACATTAACACAATATCATATACAGGCAAGGAGGTAAGTTCCCTACCCTCTTTCCACTTATGCTCCAGCTCCGCTTACTTGCGATCAGAACGAATACCAAACCACATCCAGAGTGAATATCAACCCTATAACCAAAGCAAGGACATAGGGTTTTTCTCTATTCCAAAACCTTACTTTCATATCACTTAAAGTTGGTTACCATTCATGACCTTTAGGTGGCTAATCAAAGCCTAAACATATGCCTAAAGGCTTGGGAAACACTTGACCAAAGATCACCTTTAAAAGTGTAAAATAATGATTTTTGGGGGTGGGCCGCGGCCCAAAATCCACGGGCTGCGGCCCAAAACTGCCCAGAAACATTTGGGCTGCGGCCCAGAATCCACGGGCTGCGGCCCAAAAAATCCAGTTTCTTGGCTGAACTTCCAAAAATCATAACTAATTCCAAAAAAATCGAAATGAGGTGATCCCAAAGCCAAATTAAATCTATTCAAGTCCTCTACACAGGAAAAATATTGGCCTATACTTGAAATCACCACACAAATACAGAATTCTCCAAAACTGAAGACTGTCCCAAAACAGGTTCTATTTTCGACCTCAAAGTTTGGACAGCTATAACTCCCAGTTACCAAAACGAAATGGCACAAATTATATGTCCATTTTGAAGCTTTGGATGTGAACTTCAAGTCTGAAAATTTTCAGAATTTTCTAACATCATTTTCCCATTCAAAACGGCAACACAAACAGACTGCCCAGACAGAATTCTCACTGAACAGAATTTCCAGTTTTGCAACCATTGTGTCCAATCCAATTCAAACCAATTCCAATGATTAAATACCACAACATGACACCATTTTCAACACAAAACAACATCCAATCCCACCATTCACATTCCACACGAAAATACCATAAAATCAGGGCAAAATTCACAAATCACAATACTTAACCAAAAGTCACAAAACTTAGATCAAAAGGCTTCAAATACTCACCTCTTCCTCTTTCCCAAATCAACTCCTTGATTCTTCATACTTCCAATTTTCCTCAAGCTATCAAACACCACCAATCAAGAATCTAAAACCATAGAAATGAAGCTCTCATCACTATGAACAATATTAATGAAGAGTGTTTGAACATTAGAGGACAAGAACAAAGCCAAAACATCACCTTTCTCTTTCTCTTTCTCTTTCCTTCCCAAGCTTGGCGAAAATGGAGGTTTTGGAGAGAGAGAGAGATGAGATGAAGAAGAGATCAGATTTTTGGAGAAATAGAGGCCACGTGGATGACCAAATAGAGAGGAGAGGAGGGAGGGAAAGCTTTGACAATTTGACCAAGATCTAAGGGCTCAAATTGTGCCAAGTGTCACACCCTTATCACATCTCTCATGAGTTCATATAAGCACACACACACATGATTCCCCCTCTTGATCTTTTGCACAAATAAATCCTAACCATTGATCTTGAAGTTACCAATGAGTTTCCTCTTCGGTAACTGACCAATTGGTCGGTAACTTTACTGTTTTACTCCTGATTATGGTAATCTCTCTTGAATCACCATCAAATACATTTTCTTATTCATTTTCTTTCACAATGCGCCCTCCCCTCTATTTTAAGTCAATTTAGAGGTTAATCCATAATTAAACTTAAATATAGGGTTTCGGCGCTGCTCACAGCACATACGAATCACATCGGGTGCCAAATCACACCATAATCTCCAAAAGGGTTTATTTATCACTAACCACATCCACTTTTGGAGTCATTATCTCTTAATCACAATTTGGGATCCTGCTAAACCAGGGCTTAACAGTCCACTAATCTCAGGCTTGTTCTCTAGCCTCAAGTCTCAGAATTCGGGGTATTACAGCAGGCATGCAATGAGGTTGAACCAAACGGGCTCTTAGGTAAAGCCACCTATGTCCTAGGGATTAGGATCTATAAGGATAGATCCAAAAGACTAATAGGCCTAAGTCAGAACACATACATAGACAAGATACTGCATAGGTTCAGTATGCATGATTCAAAAAGGGGTTACATGTCCATGTCTTATGGCATCCATCTTAGCAAGGATCTGTGTCCTAGTACACCTGATCAGAGAGATCGCATGAGTAAGGTTCCATATGCCTCGGCCATTGGATCCATCATGTATGGCATGTTATATACTCGACCGGATGTCTCGTTTGCCTTAAGTATAACCAGTAGATACCAATAAGATCCTGGTGAGGGTCATTGGACTATCGTCAAGAATATCCTAAAGTACTTAAGAAGGACTAAGGACTTATTTTTTGTCTATGGTGGATTGGATGATGAGCTCTGTGTAACCAGTTACACAGATGCAAGTTTCCAAACTGACCAAGATGACCTTAAATCGCAATCTGGATATGTATTCCTCCTGAATGGTGGAGCAGTAAGATGGAAGAGCTCCAAGCAGAGCACTATAGTAGATTCTGCAACAGAAGCTGAGTATATAGTAGCATCAGATGCAGCTAAAGAAGCCGTTTGGATCAGAAAGTTCATTATTGAACTAGGGGTGGTGCCTACCATCTCAAATCCAATAGATTTGTTCTACGACAAAAGCAGTGCTATTGTACAGGCCTAGGAGCCTAGGTCACATCAAAGGACCAAGCATATACTCAGGCGATTTCATCTTATTAGATAAATCAATGATAGATGAGATATAAAGATATGCAAAGTAGCAGGAGAAGATAATGTTGTTGATCCTCTTACTAAGCCACTTGCACATGCAAAGCATGAGCGTCATGTTAGGGCAATGGGAATTAAGAAAATTAATGATTGTACCTAGGGCAAGTGGGAGGATGTTGGAAATTGTGCCCTAAGGGCCAATCATTATACTTTGAACATTATTATTTTAATGAAATCTCTCCATTCTGATATCATATTATTTGCATGTTAACTGTGATAATTGTATCCTTGGATAATTTATGAAGATTGTCCTAAAATGTCCCTGGTCGGTCACCTCTGCGGGAGCACGGATGAAACAAGATCAGTATGACTTTAATAAGATATGGAGATATGAATCAAAGTCTTAGGCACTTGTAAGAGTACAAGGTGCTGGACCGACCCACTATGAGAAAGCTACATGGATCAAGTCATAAGCTTTTCTCATGTATAACCACGTCACAATGCCCTTAGACCTGAGGTCATCATGGATTCCTACATGAGAGTTGCTAAGCTTTGAACTTGTCAATAGTCACTTTTGACCGGGTGATGATAAAGGCTACGATCGGGCATAGTGGTTTTTCATGCATAGGAATATGAATGATTAAGATGGAATTTGTCCTTCACATTAGTAGAGAGATATTACTGGGCCCCTCGATGAGTGAGTCTGAGAAATATATGGCCATACTATGATGAAAGGAGTTTCTGTCTCTGTTATCAGGCTACTCAGGAATCAAGAAAGTAATGGTCAGGAATAAGAGGATGACATTATCCATGCCTTATCCTTGATCGATATATCATGTGACAAAAGAGACGTGACATGGTTGTATGACAGGTTGCATTGTGATAACGATCCTCATATGAATTGGGTAGTCGTAATGTCTTTCTAGAGGCCGCTTGCGACTTTTGGGTTAGTATAGTTATTGGCCCACTGCCAACTTCATATGGGCCTACAGGGTCGCACACAAAAATGGCCCAACACGAGATAATGTTTAATTTAGGGTGGATGAATTTTATATTTTTATATATATATATAATATAAAATTCATTAATAATATTATATAAATGTATATATTTTTGAAATATATATCTTATATATATTATATGATATTATTATATTGTGTTTGTTTTAAATTTAATTTATTAAGATATATTAAATTTAATAACTAACATGATAGAGATATAGTATCTCAGATTTAATTTATGAAGATAAATTAAATCTAATGGCTCTTTATTTGGATTAAATAAATAGGTTAAATTAAAACTGTTGGATAGATTTAATTTAAACTGAATTTATTTAATTAGCTCATCAAGATAATTAATTGTTAATTAATTTTGAAATTAATGATGATTAATTTTGAAATTTGAAAATAGCCCTCATAGGTTATAAACTTGATAGAGCAGATATATTTATACACACATGAGAATTGAGAGCTGCAAGGAAACCCCATAAGACATTAGTGGTGCTAGCACGCAGTCTTGGTTGGAGAGCATTCATGTGGATACCGGTAGAGGGAGCGGACCTGACATGTTGGCTCCTAGAGATCGTGAAAACTCTGAATCATCAAAAGGTATGAATCCTTCCAACTTGGTTTAAACGCCATTAATAGATCCTCGACTAGGATCGGTGAAAATTTTTAAAATTCTTCCACTGTGCCTACCAATTCTAACAAATACAGATTTTTATGGAGAATAGCCTTAGAGGTTTTCATATCGACATTACAAATATAAATGATGAGTTGATAACCAACATGAATGTAAAGATGGGAGAGCTTGAAGAGAAAATGGATAAGAGGCATGAGGAGATGTTAGTAGAATAATGGGCTTAGGGCAAGCTCCTGACATCACTCCATGTGAGACTTGATGCTATGGCATCTGGCTCATCTACTCATGGTTCATCTGTGCCTGCTACTACTGAACCAGTACCAGCTTCTGAGCCTGGACCCTCATCCACCCCTCAACCAATCAATATTTTATTCTCTATGCCTGACCCATCATCTATCTTTGAGCACATAGATATCACAATCGATGATCCTTTTTAGTCAATTCATTCTATGCCAACACCCATTGCATCCCCAACCGGCACTGAGGAAGTAGTTGTCTCCTCTAGTGAGCATTAATCACCTGAATGAATAATGGAAGTGGAGAATTCCTCTTAGGTTCTAGCCCTCCAGTCCTTTAAACGATCTTGTTGTGGTTCCTCCTCTGGTACTTCCTGACCCTAAACCTTCTATCTCCTCTTTAGATTCTTCAAGTTCATATAACTCACATGGCTCTGGCTTTACACCTCTTCCTGTCAATCCCATCTCTGCCGTCAAGTCATCTAGTCCCTCTTCTCTTGATTAATCCTACCCTTGTGATGAAGACAAAAAGGAAAGAAGAACTTGCGTGATTTTGTGAAATGATGTGATGTGATATTTTTTTGTATAGGGCTATGCATATGGATATGGGTGTATAGGGTTTAAGTGAACTTTATTTGTTTTAAGTTTGATCATGTTGATATCATGAACTCTTTTTTGCAATTTCAATTGAAGTTATATTACATTATGGACTAATGAGCTTTTAATTATATATGCAAGATGAATGAATGAAGAATTAGAACATACCTTCAAAATTATAGGCTTTTGATTTTAGCTTCATTAGATTTGAATTCAAAAAGATCCTTACCAAGTTATTTCAAAAGCATATTAAGTTCAAATTGAACAAACAATTGCATATGAAAAGTTTTCAAAAAAACATTGTTCAAAATCACCAAGTTTTGTTATCATAAAAAAGGGGGAGAATGTTAGATCCCATATGTTTTGATGATAACAAAGATTGGATTAGTATTCTAAAAGTTTTAAATCAAAGGTTTGAACAAAGTAACTAAGTTCTTCGTTGGAGGCAAAAGCATTACTTGAAGTAACTACTCAAGTAATGAAGAAGAAATGAAAGACAGAGTACAGGAGAAAGGAGCACTTTGAGATTTTTTGAAGGATTACTCGAGGGAGCCTTCGGGTAATGGCCTTCATTACTCGAGGGATCACTTGAGTAGTGTTTGAAAAATTGTTCTAGAAACTCTGTCAAAAATTGCATGAAATTACTCAAAGGGATTACTCGAGTAATCTATGAAGTTATTTTAAAAGCTTACTCAAGGGATCACTCGAGCAACCAGAGCAGAAATCATCCAGTAGCTCTCGGCCAAGAAATGACAGACATTACTTAAGGGAATACTTGAGTAACTAGGTATAAAAAAGTTCCATTACTCGAAGGATCACTCGAGTAATCAGGTAAGCGTAATTAAAGTTGCCCTTGTCCAAGATTTTAATGACATTACTTGAGGGATTACTTGAGTAATCTGCAAAGTTATTTGAAGCATTACTCGAGAGATTACTCGAGTAAGCACGTCTATCAAGTTTTATAAAATGAGTTACTCGATGGTTAGCTGCCTAATATGGTAATATTGACTTACTCTCTAGTTTATTTTTAATGAAGTTACTCGAGTAATGAAGCATGATCACTAGAGTAATGTAGTACAGAAAGCATGATTTTAATCTAATGTTCATTGATTTGTTATCTGTATGATTAACCTTTCATTGTATTAGATTCCTAAGTATATTTACAGAGAAACAATGAAGAGATCATGCATTAAGAGAGAAGTCAAATTTGAAATAGCTAGTTTTCAAATTAGAAGAACGGTCAAATGCCTACCTACCACAAATGTCTAGTTTTCAAATTTGAAAAATGGTCAAACGAAACTACATGACTCTAACGGACATATTTGAAATGCTTCCAACAAACATCACAATTCATTTATATATATGGAGCATTCAAAAAATAGAGCACAACAACTGAGAACACGTAAACTTACATCGATCATTATATTCTTAGGGTTCTGTTTCATATATTCACTCTTTGTACTTTAGTGATTATATATTTACTCTGTGTGAGATTTTTTCATTACAAACTTAATATTTGTTGTTGAGACAACTTAAGGTTGCGGAACCTTGAGTTGGGGATTTGATTACAATGTGTAAGGGGGAATGAGTGTCCAGTTAAGGAACTTGTTGTGTACTGAGGTGCCAGAACCCACTGAATCTTGGAAGATATAGTGAAACTCTCAGAGAATCTCTGAGGACTGAACATAAGTCAAAGTGGTTATGGCTAAACCAGTATAACTCCTGGTGTACACTTCGGTGATATCTCTCCTAGTTCTTAACTGCTTTAAATTTATAGTCAATTTTTATATATGTAACGAATTTTCTGGTATCGCCCAATTTACCCCCTATTAGGTGAAACACTTGTACTAACATCAATACTATGAACTATGTGAAAATTTCTACTCTGTCTCTTTAATTCAATCCTTAACAATGCCTATACCCTTTATTTGCATCCTTTACTCATCGACATTTACCTTTTTACCCTTTGAGCCGTTTGCCTTTGCTGCACGTTAGTTATTGGAAGGGTGAGATTCAGAGAATCTTAGTAGCAACTCAATCAATCATAGAAAATGCATGTCCATAAAGCATGCTAAACAAACCATTATATAATATCAATAAATATATAAAGCATTCAGAGATCAATATGTACATAACATCAAACACTGGACCCCTAGTCCCATACCACATCGCTTTTTTTCTTAGGTCTTACGCCAGGGCCTCTGCCCTATACAAGATGCATAGTGAGACTTGCTATAATCATGGTCTTACATCCCAGGGTCATTGCCCTATGCAACTGCGCACTGGGTCATATTGCCTTTGGCATCCGCCTGTCATATTCTAAATGCTTTTCCAGGCTAAGGATAAGCTGGTCCAATAGGTCTCAGGGCCTCTGGACACATTAGTCCCACAATAATTCCATATATTCATTAAAAAAATACAAGAGATGGTAAAAATAAACATGTAGAACAATGCATAGAATATGAGAGAAAGAGTTACTACATGTCAACCTTTCTGGTATCTTATACAACTTTTACCAATCTCATGGCCAGCTTGGGTAAAGGTCGAACCCTTTACTCGATGCTATAATTAGTTCTTGTTTCTGACCATACCTAAACCTTAGAGGCAACACAAAACTTATCTTTTAAGAATCTAAAATCATAAAATGTTGGTCTTAATGAGAGGAACAAGTTTAGTGAAGACTCTAAGAGCTAAAAACGTGATTTTGGGGGTGAAATCATCTTAAAAACACTCTATTTTATTGTGTTATTCAATTACATCCTCCTTCTCTCTTTTTTCACTGTCTCTCCATTTTCTTCTATTTTCCCCTTATTTTTCTGCCCTAGGATGAAATTTAAAGAGTGTGGGAGGTGTTGGAGTGTCAAGCGCTCTTCTTGAAATCATAGGGTGTTTAATGCTCCAGCGTGCCAGATGGTCCATGTAATACATCCTCCTCCCTCTATCTTTTACATCTTTGGCCGACTTCAATGGCTAGGGAAGAGGTAGTCTGATGATTTTATCCAGCTTTCATGTACGGTGTTCAGGAAGATCGGACACATGGCCGAACTAGAGACTAGTAAGTCATCCTGGCTATTTAAGCATGTGCTATATTTGGGCTAGGTGGCTCCTCATCACTTGTCAAACCCAAAAGTAAAAGTCACTCTATGAAAAAGCTACTTTAATAAAGCTAGTTTAATAAAGTAACATTTGCGGTGTCTTATATAACCCCATAATTATTTTAGCCTTTAGATAAGTTTGAACATATAATGATATAATGCCCTAAATTATGATTATAGGCAAATGACTCCAAAAGTGAATATAATGAATGTTAAACAAATACTTTCAGAGAATACAATGTGAATTATGATCTAAAAGAATAGCAGACAGAGCCCAAACCTTGTATTTAATCTTAATTGTGTTGCTATGGCTTAAAATGAAATCAAAAAGAAGGGAGGACACATGGATAGGGAAATAGAATAAGAAAATATGTTTAGTGGTGAACTAAAAAGAATTCCCATAGTTAGGGCAAAATGGGAAGAAAGAAATTTATCGGCCAATTAGTTAGTTACCGAAGGAGAAATTCATTATTAGCTTAAAGATCAAAAGTTATGACTAATGGCTAAAAGAATTAGGTAGAATAATCTCATAGTTGTATGCATTGGAAGGAGGCACAAGATATTGACATATGGCACCACAGCTACCATTAGATTTGGTTAAAGTGTCAAACTACTTAAACCTTTCTCCCTCTCTCCTTAAGGTCGACCAAAGCTTGTTGTAGGACAAAAATCTATTCCCATCATCATTCTCTCTCTCTCTCTCAAGCTTCCATGAACGTCTAGTGTGGAGGAGGAAAGATAAAGAAGAATTCAAGGTAAGTGAGCTCTATTTAACCTTGTAAATGATCTTAAATGCTTAAACCCTCTTCTTTAATATTGATCACCTTGATGAGGGCTTCATGTGTATGGTTTTAGATTTTTAAAAGGAGGTGATTGACTATATAAAGGAAAACTAGTGGTTGGAAAATTGAGGAACAAGCTTGAGGAATTAATAGAGGTGAGCAAAGGCTACTCTTTCATATGCATAATGTGGTTATTGGTTGAAACCTTGAATTCTAGATTTTTACCCTATTTTTTGTGTCAATAGGGTTTTTGAGTATTCATGGGGTTTGATTGTTGAAATGATGTCTTGAGTTGAGTTTTGGACAATGGAATTGATTGGAGTTTTGATTGTGAAATTATGCAAAATGTGAGATTTTGTGTTGCATTGTGGTCAAAATAGAACATGTGGAAGTAATGGGTGTTAGATCTCATGTTTTGATGATAACAAAAGAATGGTTTGAAAAGGAAATGTTTAATAATCAAGTTTGAACTAAGTAATGATAGGAATAAGCTTTACTTGAGGTAAGCATGGAAGTAGTGAAGATTGGCCAAAAGAAAATGCTGAGGAACTTGATCAGAAGTACAATTTCTAAGGCATTACTCGAGGCTCTACTCGAGTAATGAGCCAAAACTTGAAGTAACCAAGCAAAACTTCCAGTTACCTGCCACCATTACTCGAGGCGCTACTCGAGTAACCAGGTAAAATTTGAAGATTGCTCTCGGCCTGCTAATGTTACTCGAGGAGCTACTCGAGTAACCATGTGAAAACTTCCAGTTGGCTTCAAGTTTTCCCCATGATACTCGAGGAGCTACTCGAGTACCTGTGTTTCCTAAAATATGGACCTCTCGGCATTTTGTACCACTGCTAATGTTACTCGAGGAGCTACTCGAGTAACCAGGTCAGAAACTTCCAGTTCACTTCAAGTTTTTCATGATACTCGAGGAGCTACTCGAGTAACTCTGTTTGTGAAAAGATGTAACTCTCGGCACTTTGTACCACTGCCAATGTTACTCGAGGAGCTACTCGAGTAACAGACTAAGGTAAGTGAAAACTTGAGGTTGGTACCCGAGTGACTTGATCTTTCTTTATTTCATCTTCCTCGAGTACTTACTCTAGTATACAAGTTTTTCATGGTTTATTTTAAGTGGATTCCTCGAGTAAGTACCCCAGTATGCACAAATTTTTCAAAGTAAACTTCAAGTCATTAACAGAGTAAATCATGCTTAAAAGTCTTAGTTACTCGAGGAGCTACCCGAGTAACCTATGCAAAAATGAATGCATTACTCGAGTCCCTACTCGAGTAACAAGGTAATTGCTCTCGGCCTTGAAATCCTACGAACATTATTGGAGTAGAGCATCGAGTAATCAAAAGTTTTTTTTAATGAATTACTCGAGGTGTTACCCGAGTAATCTATGAAGTTGAAAAAGCATTACTGGAGTAGCTACCCGAGTAAATAAGTATTCCCAAAGGTTTGAAATTTAGTTTACTCCATGCACTACCCGAGTAATCTTATATTTATTTATTGACTTGCAGTTAAACAATGATTTCACGATGTTACTCGAGGAGCTACTCGAGTAAACTTCAAGGGTTACTCGAGGAGCTACTCGAGTAAGCAAACCCAGAAAGTTTGAAATCATTCCAACGGTCATTGTTCTGTTTCCTATTTGATTAACTTCTTATTATATTAGTGTACTTAGCATTTCAACAGGCAAATGTTGAAGAGATCTCACCAAATAAGGAAAGTCAAAAGCAATGCTCAAATGTCATCGACCGTCACCTACCATAACGTATGTTTTTTCAAAAAAATTGGAAAAGTCAATAATGGCTGCGCACGCTCCAACGGACATGAAGAAATATGTTCCAGCAATCATTACCAACGTTTCTATATATATGGGAACATCTGAACAGCAAGAAAAACATAAGAACACACTTACAAACGTATCATCAAGTTCATTATTTTGTTTTCCATTGTATTTGAGATTTCTATGCTTCAGTAATTATCATTTACTCTGTAAGAGAGATATTTCATTCAAACTCAATATTTGTTATTGAGAAAACTTAAGGTTGTGGAACCTTGAGTTGGGATTGGATTACAACCTGTAAGGGGGAGCGAGTGTCCAGGTGTAGGAACTTGCTTGTACTGAGGTGCCAAGAACCCACTGAATCTTGGAAGCTATAGTGAAACTCTCAGAGAAGCTCTGAGGACTGGACGTAGGTCAAAGTGGTTGTGACCGAACCAGTATAACTCTCGGTGTACACTTCCGTGATATTTCTCCTTACTCTTTATTGCTTTCATTTCACTGTCAAAGTTTTACATTTCCGAAGAAATTTTAAGATCACCCAATTCACCCCCCTCTTGGGTGAAACACTTGCTCTAACATTTGGTATCAGAGCGTAGGTCTTCTTGTTAAGGTATAACAACCTAAGAAGGATCTAATGGCAAGTATGGGTGAAGGAATTCTTCCCGACGGAGAATCCATCACTAGACCTCCAGGTTTCAGTGGTGAACACTTTTCTTTCTGGAAAGCAAAGTTCAGAGTGTTCATGATGGCTACTGAATATGGGCTATGGGATGTAATTGAGAGTGAAACTATCAACCTACAAAGACTGTAGATTCTCAGAAAATTCCAAAGACGCCAGCGGAATATGATGAGAATGACAAGAAACTTATCACTCTCAACAGCAAGGCAATTATGATGTTACAAAGTTCTTTGAGTCAAAGTGAATATTTCAGAATTTGCACACTCCCAACAGCAAAGGAAATGTGGGAAGCTCTGGAGATAGCTCATGAAGGAACTTCGGGAATCAAGGAGAATCGAATCAACACCTTGATTACTGAATTCGATCTACTTCGAATGAAATCAGGTGAGTCAATTTCTGAATTCGAACTTAGATATACTCATCTTGTTAATCAACTTGCAGCACTTGGTAAAGTCTATGATCAAAATACCCAAGTACGAAAGATTTTGAATATTCTTTCTAAAGAATGGGAGGCCAAAGTCACTGCGATAGAAGAGGCAAAAGGAGAATCAATGAGATCAGTTGCTTCTCTATTTGGAAGTCTTTCTGAATATGAAAGCAAATTAAAGTTCAAACGGGAACTAGACGACATCGGTGACAAAAGAAAGAAAGGTCTAGCACTAAAAGCGAAAGAAGAAAATCAAGAAGAGGATGAGGAGTTTGATGATGATGAAATGGGCTTAATCATTAAACGATTCAGAAAGTTCTACAAGAAAGGTCAAGGATTCAAACACTTTCAGAAAGGAGGAAATAGCAGCAAAGATCATATCATTTGCTATGAATGTGGAAAACCAGGACATATCAAGTCGGAATGTCCAGAGCTGAACCAAAAGAACAAAGACAAGAGAAAAGGCAAGTTCTTCAACAAAAAGAAGGCCTTCGTATCAGCTATATGGGGTGATAGTTCCTCTGAAGAAGAAAGTGATGAGGAAGAAGTAGCTAATATATGTCTCGTCGCTCAAGAAGAGACAGAAGAAGAGGTAAATGATTCTGAACCTACCTATGATGAATTACTTTCCGAATATAATGATTTACATTCTGAATTCATCAAAGTAGTTAAAGAATTTGTTGTTTTCAAAAAGAAGAACAAAACCCTTGAAACTAAACTTAAAGAAAAGGATTGTGAAAATTGTTCATCTTTGAAAAAGAAAAACATTGATCTCACAATAACTCTTGAAAAATTTACACAAGGAAGTGAGATGCTAAATGTTATTTTAAAAGCTCAACGAGTTGTAAATGACCGATCTGAAATTGGATATGATCCAAAATCAGATAGAAGGAAAGGTAAAAAGAAAGAAGGAGGTAAGTTATATTTGAATTATTTTCAGCATTCTGTACATATATCAAATCCTTTTGCATTTTGTAATTACTGTAATAGAAAAGGTCATTATACCTCGTCATCCATTCATAAGAAGAAAGGAAATATAGGAACCTACAAATGGGTACCTAAAGGCTCATATGTTCAGAAAATCATTTGTACTAACCCAAAAGGACCCAAAAAGATGTGGGTACCTAAGACCTAGTCATTTGATTGTAGGTATGTCTCAAAGCATCCAAAAATAGTAAGTAGTACATAGATAGTGGATGCTCTAGACATATGACCGGAGATTTCGAAAGTTTTACCACATTGCAACCTAAAGAAGGTAGAAAGGTAAAATTTGGAGGAAATCAATCCGGAAGGATAGCAGGAATTGGTGAAATCAAGAATGACAAAGGAATACAAGTCAAAGATGTATATTATGTTGAAGGCTTGTGTCATAATTTGCTGAGCGTAAGTCAAAGTGCAGATAAAGACAACTGGGTAATATTTGACTCAGAAGAATGCTTAATTATCAACAAGAATGATTTACAGCTTGATAAGAAGAATATCAAAGCTAAGCTCAGAGCAAAAAGGGAAGGTAATTGCTATACTCTAGATATTAGTAGAAATGAATCTGAAAACTGTTTTCTGAGTAATGCTGATGAAAGTTGGTTATGGCATAAGAGATTGGCTCATGTCAATATGCATCAACTAGGCAAACTACTTAAAAAGGATTTAGTTCTTGGATTACCCAAAGTATCTTTCAAAAATGACTTGATTTGTGATGCATGTCAAAAGGGTAAACAAACTAAATCATCTTTCAAATTGAAAAATGAGATTTCAACAAATAGACCATTACAATTGTTGCATATGGATTTAGTTAGTCCAGCAAGAGTAAAGAGTCTTGGTGGCAATCTATATTCATTGGTCATTGTTGATGACTTCTCTAGATTTACATGGGTTATTTTTCTATCATCAAAGGATGAGACCTTTGAAGAATTTATTGTTTTTGCCAAGAAGGTGCAAAATGAGAAAGGTATGACCATTGCAAGTATTAGGACCGATCATGGTGGAGAAATTGAAAATCAAGCCTTTGAAGAATATTGTGATACTAATGGTATTGATCACAATTTCTCTGCTCCAAGGACGCCTTAACAAAATGGAGTTGTGGAACGCAAGAATAGAGTGCTCACTGAAATGGCTAGAGCAATGTTGAATGAAAAGAACGTGTCTCAAGTATTTTGGGCTGATGCTATGAGTACGGCGTGTTATATCTCAAATAGAGCCTATATCAGAACAAAACTTGGAAAGACACCATATGAGCTGTATAAAGGGAGAAAGCCAAGTATTGCTCATCTACACATCTTCGGTTGTAAGTGTTTCATTCATAATAATGGTAAAGATAACTTAGGAAAATTTGATTCTAAAACAGATGAAGGAATTTTTTTAGGATATTCTAACCGAAGTAAAGCATATAGAGTTTACAATAAAAGAACATGTATTATTGAAGAATCAATCCATATTGTATTTGATGAATATGAATCCTCTGACAAAACCATTGATGAAGAACAGGAAATTGTTTTAAATCAAGGAAATGGTCAATCTATTTCTACGTCTCTTATTCCAGAAGTTGATGAAACTAAGGAAGAAGAGCAATCTCTAGGTCAACCTAAAGCCTGGAAATACAATAGAAGTCATCCCTTAGATCAAGTCATAGGAGATGTGAATGAAGGGATCAAAACTAGAAATAGAGTTTTCAATGAAGTAAGTTTTCTTGCATTCATTTCTGAGATTGAACCTTCTAACATTGATGAAGCCCTGTCAGACAATGATTGGGTCATAGCAATGCAAGAAGAACTAAATCAATTTGAAAGGAATCAAGTTTGGGATTTGGTACCCCGACCCAAAGATCATACGATCATTGGTACTAAATGGGTATTCAAAAACAAACTCGATGAATCTGCAATTATTGTCAGAAACAAGGCAAGATTGGTGGCCAAAGGCTATAATCAGGAAGAAGGAATTGATTATGAGGAAACATATGCTCCAGTGGCTAGATTGGAAGCTATACGTGTACTCTTAGCTTTTGCATGCATCAAAGGATTCAAACTCTATCAAATTGATGTTAAGAGTGCGTTTCTAAATGGTTACATCATGGAAGAAGTGTATGTAGAACAACCTCCAGGTTTTGAAGATGTAACTAAACCGGACCATGTTTTCAAACTTAAAAAGGCTTTGTATGGTTTAAAACAAGCTCCTAGAGCCTGGTATGAAAGACTTAGTAAGTTTCTCATCGATCAAGGTTTTGTACGGGGAAAAGTTGATACAACATTATTTATAAATCGAAAACGTGATGATATTTTAATTGTTCAAATATATGTTGATGATATTGTTTTCGGTGCTATTAATGAATCTCTATGTAAGGAATTTTCTGAGATAATGCAGGGAGAGTTTGAGATGTCAATGATGGGAGAATTGAATTTCTTTCTTGGTTTGCAAATCAAACAAAGAAAGAATGGAATCTTCATATCTCAAACAAAGTATTTAAAAGAGCTATTCAAGAAGTATGGAATGGATGAAGCAAACGGCTCAGACATACCTATGAGCTCAACAACGTTGCTTGATGCTGATGTCAAAGGGAAAGACTACAATATCACAAAAATATAGAGGAATGATTGGATCATTACTCTATCTCACGGCAAGCAGACCAGACATCCAATTTAGTGTTGGAATATGTGCAAGATATCAATCGGCGCCAAAGGAATCACATGCTGAAACGGTCAAACGAATCTTTAGATACCTTGCTGACACACCAGAATTGGGTCTGTGGTATCCTAAAGGAAGAAGTGAATATTTAGTTGCTTATTCAGATTCTGATCATGGAGGATACAAGACAGATAGAAAGAGCACCAGTGGACAAGGACAATTTCTTGGAGGATCTCTTGTATCATGGTTCAGCAAGAAACAAAATACAGTGTCTCTTTCGTCAACAGAAGCCGAATATGTTGCAGTTTCAAGTTGTTGTGCACAAGTGATATGGTTAAAACAACAACTGCAAGACCTTGGTATTTATCTCAAAGAAATACCAATCTATTGTGACAATACCAGTACGATAAGCTTGGCAAAGAATCCAGTTCAACACTCTAGAACCAAGCATATCGATGTCAGACATCACTTCATCAGAGATCATGTCCAAAATAAAGATGTGAAAGTGATATTCATTCCTACTCATCTTCAACTAGCTGATATCTTCACAAAACCCCTTGCAAAAGATCAATTTCTATTCATTAGAAGAGAATTGGGAATGGTAAATCCCAATGAGTTATAAGTATTTTTCAGCATCTCATAATATTAGATGAAGTCATTTGATAATGTTTTGATGATCACTAACTTAAGCATTGGAGTATATAGAAATGTGTTTTGCAGGAAGGTTGAAATTCTGTTTTGAGAAACAAAAACAGAGGTGATCAGAGGACACATTTACTGAGTACCAACTTGAAGTAATGTGTGATAGAAAAGCAATACCCGAGGAGCAACTTGAAGTAAAGAAGCACTTTACTCGAGTATGTACTCGAGTAATGGCCCCCAAAACTGGAAGTAACGGATCAAGTTACTTGATTTTCAAATATAACGGTTCAGATTTCAAGGAAATGAAGAGTCAGAAATTGAGAACCTATTTACTCGAGGCAGGCCTCGAGTAAACTTGAAGCTTACTCGAGGAAGGCCTCGAGTAAAGTCGGAGCTCAGATTCTCAAAATGTTGAATAATGACTCAAAACTGACCCAAATGGATTATGAATGATCGAGGGAACATCCATGGATAATTACTATATTATTCATGCCAGGTACGCAATTTAAATGAATTATTTTTGAATTTTTCTGTATGAACACTCGAGGAAGGCCTCGAGTAAACTTGAAGTTTACTCGAGTAAGGCCTCGAGTAAAGTCGGGATTTAGGTCTCTATCTTGCGCAAACTTGGTCATTTCCACAAAATCTCCTCGAGTAAATCACTATACACCCTTTTAAAAACTTTTCCCAATCGATTCCTTGCCTCATTTCCGTTAAAACCCAACTGATTTCAAGTCCAAAAACTTCCTATTTTGTTCAAAATCCTTCTGCCCTAAACTCGCGACAGTTATCCTGTTTCACTGTGATTCTTGATTTTCTGAGTTTCAAGATGGTTAGAACCAAGAATCTCAACTTCACAGATTCCTCTGATTCACAACAAAACCCTGATCTTCTTTCTCCTTCTCCAATAAAGAGAAGAAAATTAATCCCAAGACCAAAAGCCAAAACTCCTCTTAAACCTCAACCACAACCTAAAGCCAAAGGTGTGGTGATCAAAGAGCCTATTGTGACTAGGGCTCAGTCTAAAAAGAGCACATCTACTGGAAGAAGCAAAGGTGCAAAAACTCCCTCACCTTCTCATTCTGATTCCTCTACACCCTCATTCACTCCAAAGTCTATCAAGAAGCCAAAGTATGACAAAAATGTGGCTAAGGCAATGGCTGGGATCATTGACCAAATGGAGAAGGGTCAATCATCCAAGAAATCCAAGATTCCAGAGGCAGAGATCACTACCCCTCCAAAGGGATTCAATGTGGGGAAACTGGTGGAATCTCCAAAGTACCTGTCTCAATTCTCCAGAAGAAAAGTGTGCAAGACACACTATGTGGATCTCAAGCTACTTCATGAGGTAGAGAAGCATGATCTAAGTCCTTATTTAGAGTCTTTTATGCCTTGGTTATCTATTAGGTTGCCTTTTTGCACAAAGATAATTACCCATTTTTATTGCAACCTAGAAATTATAGATGAGCCTAACCGAACCTCAGTTGAGGAAGAAATGACCACCACTGTGAGAGGCCAAAAGATACTGATATCTCCCTCTAGGATTAATTTGTGGTTGGGAATTGAAAACCCCCCAGATGATATCTGTTCCCAACTTGAGCCAAATGAAATTTTTACAATCCTTAAACCCGGTGAGCTAGTTGGACCTCTGAACTTCAAACCCAGTGACATGTGTGATCACCATAGGGTACTTTGGTACATTTACTCTAGGTCCCTAGTGAACAAAGCCAATAACTATACCCACTTTTCCGATAGGGACTTTAGGTGGTTTGCTTCACTGCTTCTGAAGGAACAGAAGGATATGGGAGAATACATTTTCTCGGAGATGAAAAGGTACAAGGTGGATGGAAAGATTACAACTCCAATGCCATATCCTCAAATTGTGTCTCTAATCCTGAAAGAGAACAAGATATGGTATCTGGATAGTAAGGACCCCATTGAGAGGTTGACTCCGGTGGGAAGGAACCAGATTGGCAAATTGAACATTGAAATCCCTCTCGGAGACCCTATGGAGTCTGGATCCAAGAAGAAAAGGAAGACCCCTGAGGCTGAGACCAGCAAATTGGATGACACTCAGTCATCGGCTCCAGCCGCTACCACATCATCGCCATCCTTCCTCAATGCCACTCTCCAGCACTTCATGGAGAATATGCTCAGAGGTTTTCATGTGGACATCGCCAACACAAACGCAGAACTGATAACCCACATGAACACCAAGATGGGAGAGTTGGTTGAGAGAATGGATAGGAGACATGAGGAGTTACTTGCAGAGCAACGTGCCCAGGGAGAGACCTTGAGACTGATACTGGCACGCTTGGACTCATTGGGTCCCGGACCTTCTGCCGGTCCATCCTCATCTGCACCACAACCTCCTCCAGAGAAACCTCCTACTGATACTCATGTTCCTGAGGCTGAACAATCTACCCCTCTGGTTTCTGATCCACTTGAGCCCCAAGGGAAAGATGTTTTATTCACAGTGGATGATCCTGATACCCACGAGACCACACACATTATCATCGATGATTCACCTCAAAAGCCACAGCCAGAAACCATTTCTAAACCTATTCCCTCTCCTACTCACACTGAGGAAATATCTCCCTCTTCCTCACCTGAAAAACATACACCTGAGGTTGAGATTTCACCTGAGACTCAGACCACCCCGGAAGGAGAAACCTCTACTATGGTTGTCTTCCAACCTTCTCTTCCCGACGATGATATCCATATCCCTCCACTTCATCTGCCTGATCCAGTACCCTCTAGCTCATTTGATTCTTTAGAATAAAATGATTCTATGGTCCTTCCAGCAACACCAATTTCCATGGCCAAGCCTCCTAGCCCTCCACTTGATTGATGAAGCCAAAAAGGGGGAGAAGAGCTTGAGAGTGATTTTGTTGATTTGTCCTAGCTTATCATGGGTATATGGGTGTACATGGGACTTTAGGGAGCTTTTTGATTTCAGTGTGAACTTATTTTGTAATTTGAAATTTTAAGTTCAATGCAAGAGTATTTAAGTTATATGATTTCATTTTAAGTTCTATTATGTTTTGGATTATGATACATGTTTGGACTAATGAAGTTGTTATGTATGCAAGTTATAATAAGAAATAATTAATTAAGAATCCAATTTGAAAAACCATGTTCAAAATCACCAAGTTTTGTCATCATCAAAAAGGGGGAGAATGTTAGATCTCATGTTTTGATGATAACAAAAGAATGGTTTGAAAAGGAAATGTTTAATAATCAAGTTTGAACTAAGTAATGACAGGAATAAGCTTTACTTGAGGTAAGCATGGAAGTAGTGAAGATTGGCCAAAAGAAAATGCTAAGGAACTTGATCAGAAGTACAATTTCTAAGGCATTACTCGAGGCTCTACTCGAGTAATGAGCCAAAACTTGAAGTAACCAAGCAAAACTTCCAGTTACCTGCCACCATTACTCGAGGCGCTACTCGAGTAACCAGGTAAAATTTGAAGATTGCTCTCGGCCTGCTAATGTTACTCGAGGAGCTACTCGAGTAACCATATGAAAACTTCCAGTTGGCTTTAAGTTTTCCCCATGATACTCAAGGAGCTACTCGAGTACCTGTGTTTCCTAAAATATGGACCTCTCGGCATTTTGTACCACTGCTAATGTTACTCGAGGAGCTACTCGAGTAACCAGGTCAGAAACTTCCAGTTCACTTCAAGTTTTTCATGATACTCGAGGAGCTACTCGAGTAACTCTGTTTGTGAAAAGATGTAACTCTCGGCACTTTGTACCACTGCCAATGTTACTCGAGGAGCTACTCGAGTAACAGACTAAGGTAAGTGAAAACTTGAGGTTGGTACCCGAGTGACTTGATCTTTCTTTATTTCATCTTCCTCGAGTACTTACTCTAGTATACAAGTTTTTCATGGTTTATTTTAAGTGGATTCCTCGAGTAAGTACCCTAGTATGCACAAATTTTTCAAAGTAAACTTCAAGTCATTAACAGAGTAAATCATGCTTAAAAGTCTTAGTTACTCGAGGAGCTACCTGAGTAACCTATGCAAAAATGAATGCATTACTCGAGTCCCTACTCGAGTAACAAGGTAATTGCTCTCGGCCTTGAAATCCTGCGAACATTATTGGAGTAGAGCATCGAGTAATCAAAAGTTTTTTTTAATGAATTACTCGAGGTGTTACCCGAGTAATCTATGAAGTTGAAAAAGCATTACTGGAGTAGCTACCCGAGTAAATAAGTATTCCCAAAGGTTTGAAATTTAGTTTACTCCATGCACTACCCGAGTAATCTTATATTTATTTATTGACTTGCAGTTAAACAATGATTTTACGATGTTACTCGAGGAGCTACTCGAGTAAACTTCAAGGGTTACTCAAGGAGCTACTCGAGTAAGCAAACCCAGAAAGTTTGAAATCATTCCAACGGTCATTGTTCTGTTTCCTATTTTATTAACTTCTTATTATATTAGTGTACTTAGCATTTCAACAGGCAAATGTTGAAGAGATCTCACAAAATAAGGAAAGTCAAAAGCAATGCTCAAATGTCATCGACCGTCACCTACCATAACGTATGGTTTTTCAAAAAAACTGGAAAAGTCAATAATGGCTGCGCACGCTCCAACGGACATGAAGAAATATGTTCCAGCAATCATTACCAACATTTCTATATATATGGGAACATCTGAACAGCAAGAAAAACATAAGAACACACTTACAAACGTATCATCAAGTTCATTATTCTGTTTTCCATTGTATTTGAGATTTCTATGCTTCAGTGATTATCATTTACTCTGTAAGAGAGATATTTCATTCAAACTCAATATTTGTTATTGAGAAAACTTAAGGTTATGGAACCTTGAGTTGGGATTGGATTACAACCTGTAAGGGGGAGCGAGTGTCCAGGTGTAGGAACTTGCTTGTACTGAGGTGCCAAGAACCCACTGAATCTTGGAAGCTATAGTGAAGCTCTCAGAGAAGCTCTGAGGACTGGACGTAGGTCAAAGTGGTTGTGACCGAACCAGTATAACTCCCGGTGTACACTTCGGTGATATTTCTCCTTACTCTTTATTGCTTTCATTTCACTGTCAAAGTTTTACATTTCTGAAGAAATTTTAAGATCACCCAATTCACCCCCCTCTTGGGTGAAACACTTGCTCTAACAATGGGAATTTGGGTGTTTTGATATTTCCATTGGATTCCTTGTGGAAAGTTGTGTGGGAGTTGCATTGGGTGTGAATTTTGAACCTTTGGAAACATTTGTACAAAAACTGGAAATTCTGAGAAATTTGTCAAGTTAAAATTCTATGTAGGGGACCAACTTTGCTTAGTGTTTTGAAATAGAAAATGGTGTCAAAATGTTACAAAATTTTCTATTATTGTTGTAGACATTACAAGCTTTCTAATGATATAAAGTTTGTGTCATTTTAAAAAGTATGCAAGAAGTTATGGTCATTTAAAGATAACTAGGAAACATGCTAGTTGTTGGCCATGGCCAGGATTTTTCGGCACTACCCAAAACCTTCTAACTAGTTCTTGGCCGTGTCATAAATGTTATTGACCTGTTCTTAGCCGTAGCCAAAGCAGAGTTGGCCACAAGCCAAAAAGATTCAAACCTAATTTTGGCATAAGCAAGTAGATCTTGGTCAGAGCCCAAATCTTTCTGACCATCTCTTAGCCACGGCCAACCCTTCAAAAACTGCATTTTGAACTTTTGAAAGATAGTCTTTGGCCTAATTTTTCTCAACCCTTTAGGCATATGTTTAGACTTTTAGTAGCCACCTAAAGGTCTCAAATGATAACCAACCTTAAGTGTTTTGGAGTTAAGCATTAGAATAAGGAATAACTCACCGTCCTTGATTATAATGTCTAGGATTTCACATTTGCCATGCACACGATAAACCAGTGCTAGAGCATGAGCCGAAAGAACAAGGTAGTAAGTCTTTCTCTTATGTTATGTATAATACATTGTATGTATGACTTATCATTGATGTGTTGATTACAAATGTTGTGGTCTATATTGCTGTGAAAGCTTTGTGTATACAGTCATGAGTGTGATCATTTGTGACGCAAGTCATGCTTCATGTGGATAAAGCTGTGAGTGTTGTCATTTGTGATGTAAGTTGTAATATCCCAAAAAGCGATTAAGGGCTAATGACTTTAAAAGTGAATGTAATTATTGTTGAATAAACACTTTTGGAGAATGGATGATAGGAATTTGGATGTTTTAATGATTCCAATGGCTTCCTTGTGAAAATTCATGTGGGGAGAGTATTTATTGTGAAATTAGAACCATTGGAAACAATTATACAAAAGTTGGAAACTCTGTCCATTGAATTTATAATTTGTGTCATTTCAATTTGTGAGCTAAGAGTTATGATTTTTCAAAATTTGGGATGGAAACTGGAATATGTTTTGGAGCAGTATGGACTTTTGTGCAATTCTGTATTTTTGAGGTTATTAAATGCAGTGATCCATATTTTTCCAATAAAAAGGACTTAAATAGCTTTCCATTGGCTATAGGATCACCCTATTTTGATTTTTCTAGAATTAGTTATGATTTCTCAAAGTTTGGGTAGAATCTGCCAGAATTTAGTAAATAATTAGAAAATAATATTATATCATATTAAATCATCATCCACCTCTTCCATCAGCCCAAAACAATGACTTCAGCTGCAACAAGATGTAAGAGGCAAGCTTCACCCAAGAGGGGGTGAATTGGGTGATGTTATAAATTTTTCGCTTGATGTGGTGATATGAAAAATATAGTAGATAGAGTAGAGTTAAGAAGATTTGAACACAGAGAGTTATACTGGTTCGGCCTAACAACAAGGCCTACGTCCAGTCCTCAGAGATCAAGACCTACTGAGATTTTCACTATACCTCCAAGATTCAATGGGCTCTCAGAACGCCACAAAACAACAATCATCCTTGAATGGACTACGAGCAGAAATATTCTCTCAACAAGAAACTTCTCTCCCCCTTACGACAAGTCTTACGTGCAGAAAAATAACCTATGACTCTTCTCACTTGCTTATGTATACAAGACTTATGAGCAGCAACGTTCTCTCCTGCTTACACCACCGTAAGTCTTACGAGCAGCAACGTTCTCTTCTGCTTGTATCTTATAAGACTTAAGAGTGGAAGACACAACAAGGAATTCTCTTAACTGCTTCTCTCGTAAGGAAAAACTACCCTCTCAAGGTCCCAATACCTTGAGATCAAATAAACATAGAATTTTGAATTGTATGAGACTCTCTTACAGAGCAAATGAATAAACACTGAAGATCAATGTGTATACAGAGAAAAATGATGAATAGCAGAAACTTGGTATAAGCTTGTGAATTCTTGTGCTACGTTGTTGTATTGATTATCTTTGAATCTCTGTATATATAGTTGCTTCAGTTTTTGCCCGTTTGGAAAATCAACATTTGAGGAGCTGGACTTTTGCAACTGTAGAAGAACACGCGCATGTTTGAATATTCTAAATGTGGTAGGTGCGAACGTGTTTGTAATCATGTTGTCTGCCGTTGTTTGACTTTCTCCGTAACAACTAATTTCAAACGTTCATCTTCCTATATTACACTTATAAATCATTCAAAATAATGTTAGACAATGATAATATGTAATCATGATATGAATAAATATCAATAAACCATATTCGGATTGAACGTTGTGAGACTTGGCATTTTTGGTGTTCTAACAGGGCATCACTCGAGCATAAAAGGCTCACTTCGAGTGATCTCCTATTTTCCTTCATATGCCTCTGTTATCGGGTTGTGCTTGCATAAACTTTCAGAGAGACAAAATCTTCACTCGCGGGTGAAGAGGGGTCTCACTCGAGCACAACTTCCTCTGCTCGAGTGATCTTTCATTTTCAACTGGGAGTGTCTTCTCGGGTCATCACTCGCACACCATTTTGACAAGAGTGAGAATTTGTACTCGCGGGTGATATGGACCCTCACTCGAGCACACATACCTCTGCTCGAGTGAGACGCATATTCTTAGGGAATATGCTCTCAATACCATCACTCGCATCAGGATTTCAGAGGGATAGAATTATCACTCGCGAGTGATATGGGCCCTCACTCGAGCACACAAACTCCTGCTCGAGTGAGAAGAATATTCTTAAGAATTATGCCTTTGAAACAAGTACTCACAACAGACTTAGAGAGGGATAGAATTTTCACTTGCAAGCATTGATGTGTCACTCGAGCATATACGAGTTTGCTCGAGCATACTTGCACTTCTCAGAACTTCATGACTCTTGGCCAGACACTCGCAGTGCCTTGCTCGAGCACAAAATGCCCATGCTCGAGCATTGATGACTCTGCTCGAGTGAATGAAGGAAGCATGCTATTACTTGCTCTCGGCCAAGCACTCGCAAACCCTCACTCGCATGTGCTCTAGTGAGAATGACTTCTCTGCTCGAGTGCACACCTTTGTGCTCAAGTGATCCAGTGAACATAATGGGAGAATGCCTCTCGGGTACACACTTTCTGGCTTTCACTTGCACCTGCTCGAGCACAGAAGAGATCTATGCTCGAGTGCAAAATCCTTGCTCGAGCACTCCAGTGCAATTTCACAGCAGATATCAGAAAACTTCAAATATGCATTTGGTAACTTGGAAACTTTTCTTAACCTTCTAAAAACATGTTTTGCACATAATTAACTTATTGTTATCATCAAAACTTGGGATCTAACACAAGAGAGAGAAGACGTGAGAAATTCTAGAGAGAGAAGGAGCAGAGAACTTGTACAGTAAGTCGATTTCTTCAATAAATCCTTACCTAACGCGTATAACTCCGCTCCTAAGCTATTCTTCTATGTTCTTCAAGGTTTGTGGAGCACAAGTTTGGGTGTTCTAAGGCTAGGGTTTTTAGCCACCTTAAGGAAAAGCTAGTGGGAGCTTAAAGTAAATTCCAAACTTTCGTATATTGCTTATTCTGGATGCTGTAGGCAATTTAATCGGTGAAATTTCGTCGGATTGCCATTGGTTTTAAAGTTTGGAAATGATATGGCCTAGGGGTTATGCTACCTAAATTGGGTCTTAATGTTAGTTGTAACCTAATGTAATGGTTAATAAAGTGATTATGTGTATAAAGAAACATGTCTGCGGAGCCGAAACCGAAAAACCCCAAGTTTTCCTGGGGAACTGAGAATTTTGGCCAAGGCTCGTTTGGAGGGGTTAGAGTTGGATTTTCAATTATTTGATGGTTCCATTGAGTTTAGGAGCAAAAATTAGGTGGGGTTACAGTTGGTCATGTTTACGGAAAAGGTTGAAAAAGCATAATTACGAAAACGCCCCTGAAACCCTTAAAGTAGGGCTGCCAAGGTTAAATTTGTAATTTGAAATTGAACTTGATAATTCTGACTCCAGAAATGGATTCCTTGGGTGAAAATATGTTAGGATAGCCCATATTAGAATTTCGGGAAAAGTGCAATCGGACCGGGTACGACGGGCCCGGGCTGGGTCCCTAAGGGCATTTTTGTAAATTTTTATTATAAACTCATATAACTCCAAGAAACACTATGGAAGTGTCTAAATGGTATATTTGGAATTGTAGGATTTGATATTTTCCCTGTTCGTGATCCACCTACGCTAGAGCACAATCAGAAAGAACAAGGTAGTGACTCTTTTCCCTTATACTATATGTGATACATGGTATGTTTGTTTGATCATTATTTGTGAGTCTATCACCTGCGGCCCATCGGAGATGATGGTGGGAGGATCATACCTTAGGGGTTATGGAATCTGGGGGATGAGACTATGTGAAAGCCGTAAGGCTATATGTGAAAGCCGAAAGGCTATTTGTGAAACCTTCACCCGCGGCCTATCGGTGTTAACGGTGGGAAGACTGTGCCTTTGGGGAGGTGGAATACGGGGGATGAGATAATGTGATTATGTGCATATGTGAAAGCCGGTGTGCTATGCTTTATGCTGTGATGCTGCTTGATGATTTTCTTGCATGCTTTGTGATTACATGTGGTATGAGTGATTTGTTACTACTGGGATTCTTTTAAATCTCATTCTTTCCATTGACAAACCTTCAGACTGGGCAAGTGGCTCCAAGGGAAAGGAGATAACCAAGGGCAGATAGGGCTCCTTAGGGAGATTTATATTTTGGTGTTGGATATCATGTTTTGTTGGGAGATCACCTTATATCCTATAAATGTTGTTTTGGAGACAGTGGTGTAATCCCCTAATGGGAATTTATAAACCTTTAGTTTATGTATAAAACCCCGGGGTTGCCAGGATTTTGTTGTACACTCTAATATGTAAATGTGATGTAACTGCATAGGGTAATTATATTCTAGTTATGGAATTTGAGACTAGGGTAAGGCAGAAACTTTAAAAATATTTGTGAAAACCCTTCCATAAGGAAGGGATTGTAAATGAGTTTGATTATTATTGGTCTCTATTTCATTTTAAAATACGTATTTCGAATCATAATTACGAAGGGGGTTACATAAGTCACACATCATATGGATACAGCCGTGGGTGCTATCATTTGTGACATAATTCACACATCATATGGATACAGCAATAGGTGCTATCGCATGTAATGAAAGTCACGCATCATTGTGATTGTTGCTGCTGTTGCTACTTTGTGATTTGCTTACATGCTATGTTATTATATGTGATATGAGTCAATTGTTACTATTGGGATTCTTTTGAATCTCATTCTTTCCATCTACTAACCTATAACCAGGGAAAGCGGGTTAAAGGAGAAACAAGCAACCAGGGTGGCTAGTACTCCCCACTAGGAGTGTTAGTTTTGTTTGCTGGTTTTCATATTTTAGGATTACTGTATATGCTGTAAATGTTGTAAATTAGGATAATGTTATATAATCCCCAGGATAGGAAATTGAAAAGGGTGGATATGCCATGTAACCCCTTAGTGAATGGATGAAACCCGTATGTTATTGGGAATTTTGCTTATACTCTGATATTATGAATGCAATCGAACTGCACAGGCCATATATATTCAAAAATTGCATATGAGGCAGTATTGAACAGGCTTTGTGAAAAAGGTTTTGAAAATCCACTTTATCACCTGACCAAACCCTATCTTAAAGATGAGATTTTTAATAACATTTGAATTATCCGTTGGTCTCTAATTTATCATAATAACGCATTTCCATAGTATAATCATGATTTTAAGTTAGAGGGTTACATTTTTTGTATCAAAGCTATAGTTCCTGACAAGGGTAGGTTTTGCTAGATTAATTGCCATAGTTCCTTGGCCTAGTGATAATACTTAACCTATGAATGTTTGTGGTATACACATGAATGTTACTGTTATTGTTGGTGCATGAGTTTTAAGGAATATATGTATACATGTATTGTTATATTGATGTGGTGAATCATTTGTAGCGTAAAATGAAATATTGGTTCACCTAAAGGTGCGACTTATATAACTAAAGATGGAAGAGATTCATGAAAAAATTCTAATCCCATGCAAGTGATGATGCGTATGTTCCTGGAGCAGGGGAACATGATCAACGAACTAGGGGAAGAGCTTCGAGAGAAGAAAAAAAAACGCAATGCTAATAGAGTTTAATAGACCTAAGAAGAGATTTAAGAAGAGCAACATCATGAGGAGACAGTAGAAAGGTTGATTTGAGCTCAGGAGTCCTCGGCTCATACAGTACTAAACTAGGAGTCACATGGGGTACTAACCCAAGAGAAGAGAGATCTATAATATTGGGTCTCCAAATTCTACAAATATCTACCTCTAGTATTTAGGGGAAGGTTTGGTCCCCAAGCACTAGAAGATTGGCAAATCCACCTGGAGAAAATTTTTGAAATGCTAGATTGCCCAACTGAGATAAAGGCATGGTTGGCTATCTACAAACTTGAGGGAGATACCGACCGGCGGTGGCAGAATATTGCTATGACTTTATGTAACCGGAATGAGCTTTTGACCTAGAAACTATTTTAGGAACAGTTTAATGACAAGTACTTCCCAAGGTTAGTGAGAATAGAGAAAGAATTAGAATTCTTGTCCATTAAGCAGGGTGATGCAGGGACATTCAATGACTAGCTTTCTCACTTCATCTGGCTAGCCTGATACTCCTGTTATATTTGACGTATGGATGATAAGGAGTAGAGTTTTGATAGAAGGTCAGAGGCTTGCAGTGTGAGCTGAGGAAAAGGTTGGCCACTGCCAGTTTAATATTTCCCATAAAGCTATAGAGGAGTGCTAGATCATAGAAAATAATTTGAGAGATTTGAACCAAACCAAGTGTGGAGGTCGTAGTGAACCTGGTAAGGGTAGTACTCATCAGAATCGGAAAGGCCAGTAATCCTCATCCAAAAGTGATGGCTAGAGGCCTTATCAATAAGAAGATTGTGAGAACCAGAAATCCCCAGCGGTACGGATATGTAATCATTGTGGTAAGTCACATTATGGCAGAAAGTGTTATAGGCAAGTGATCTATTATAACTGCAAATAGCCAAGACACATCACTAGTGATTACAAATGGCTGCCAGTAGAGCAAAGACCCAAGAATCAGGGCAAGGTGTTCACTATGACACAAGAGGAAGCACCAAAGGCCCCCGACCTAATTCAAGGTAAAATCCTTCTTAATGGTAATTTACTGCAAGCATTATTGGATTGGGTTACAAGTTATTCTTTCATTGCTTATGACTATGTAAGGCACTTGGGATTGCATATTCATCAACTACTATTTGATTTGGATGTGTTGACACCGATAGGATTTAAGGCTGTAATGGTTGAGGCTTGTTTAAATTGTGTGATAATCGTTGAGGGCATGAGTCTACTATTGATTTGATTTTTCTGCCGCTCTATTAATTAGAAGAAATATTGGGTTTTGATTGGTTGATGGTGAATAATGTGCTATTAGATTTTGGGAACAAGAGAATAGTATATCCTACTTTGCAAAAAGATGATAATATGAGTTCTAGTTTGAACTTCCTCTCAATGGCCAAAGCTGAGAAATATTTGCAGAAAAGCTGCCAAGGGTATATGGTATTCTTTTCCTTGCAGGGAGAGACAGAAGAAACTCTTAATAATATACCCATGGTAAAAGAGTTCCCTAAGGTGTTTCCAGATGATCTTAGATTTCTTCCAGAAAGGGAAGTAGAATTTCTTATTGAGATTATGCCTATAGCTGGTTCTAAATTGAAGGCCGCATACCGAATGGCCACAAATGAGATGGCAGAACTAAAGAAACAAATTGATGAATTGCTTGAAAAAGGGTTTATTCAACCTAGTGTCTTGCTGTGGGGAGCTCTAGTAGTATTTGTTAAGAAAAAAGATGGGAGTTTAAGAATATGTGTGGATTGCAGAGAATTGAACAAGATAATCGTCAAGAAAAAATACCCTCTCCCGAGAATTAATGACCTTTTAGATCAATTGTTTGGTTCTTGTATGTTTTCAAAAATTGATCTAAGGTCTGGTTATTATCATCTACAAGTTAAAGCAGAAAATGTATCAAAGACTACTTTCAGGATGAGGTATGGCACTATGGGTTTTTGGTAATGCCCTTCAAGCTAACCAATACACCTGTGGTATTCATGGATTACATGAATCGAATCTTTCGACAGTATCTAGATCAATTTGTGGTAGTGTTTATTGACGACGTTATGATTTACTTTAAGAGTAATGAAGAGCATGAGCAACATATGTGAATTACGCTAGAGATATTGCGTGAAAAGAAGCTCTATGCCAAATTGAGCAAGTGTGAATTTTGGCTTTTAGAAGTAAAGTTCTTAGGTGATGTTATTTCTTAGGAGGGGGTCTCAGTGGATCCTAGTAAAGTGGAAGTAGTACTTGATTGGAATAGGCCAGAAACTATTGTTGAGATATGCAGTTTTTTGGGTCTTATCAGTTACTATCAAAGATTCATTCAGAATTTCTCTCATATCGCCTTACCGATGACCAAACTCACACAAAAGGATCAACTATTTAAGTGGGATGAAGTTGTTAAGGTATTTTTGTTAAGTTGAAGGAGATGTTAATTACGGTGCAGTGTTTATTATACCTGATCCTAGCTTGACTTATTTGCATATAGTGATGCGAGTAAGTAAGGGTTGGGGTGTGTCCTTATACAAGAAGGATGTGTAGTGACTTGTGCCTCATGATAGCTAAAACCTTATGAAATGAATTATCCTACTCATGATCTGGAGCTTGCGGCGATTGCGTTTGCATTAAAGATAAAGCGACATTACCTGTATGGTGTGATGGTAGAACTATACTGTGACTACAAGAGTCTCAAGTATTTGTACAACAAGAAAGAGTTGAATATGAGATAGCATTGGGGGATGGAGATGGTAAAAGACTACAACCTGGAGATTAAATATTATTCGGGTAAAGCTAATGTCATTGCAGATGCTCTTAGTCAAAAGACAGTGCTAGTTGCAACAATGATGATACATAAGGGAAAATTGATAGAAGACTTTTGGGACTTGAATTTGTCGAACCAGGTCGTTTGTGCTAAGTACAATGTTTCCTAAGGGCAAAGTGATCTGAGGGCTAAAATTGAAGAGGCATAGAGGCAAGATGATCGGGTGCAGTCTATTAGGACCATGATTGAGCAAAGAGAAACTCAAAATTATAATTGTCACCTAGTGGGTTGGTTTACTACAAAAAAAGAATCGGTCTTCCACTAAAGGCTAACTTGAAGCAGAGAATCCTGGATGAGGGACACAAGAGTCGGTGTACTCTTCACCCCAGAATGACCAAAATGTACCACGATTTGAAGTCTATGTATTGGTGGCCAGAATTGAAGAGTGATGTGACCAATTATGTGGTCTAGTGTCCCACATGTCAGAAAGTAAAGATTGAACACCAGAGGCCGTCAAGATTACTGTAAAGTTGGTGCATTTTATACCGATAAATAATAGTTACTCTCCAGACAAACTAGCAGAGATTTATATACAGGAGATAGTAAGACTTTATGGCACAATAAAGAGCATTATTTCAGACAGAGATTCTCGTTTTACTTTGAGATTTTGGAGGGCTCTACATGAAGCTCCGGGTACAAAAGTAAGGTTTAGCATGGCCTATTTCCCATAGAGAGACGGATGGTCATAAAGGACCATTCAAATATTGAAAAATATGTTAAGGGCGTGTGTCCTAAACTTTAAAGGGAATTGGGATTACTTTCTTCCACTTGTCGAGTTTGACTACAACAATAGCTATCATGCGAGCATTTAGATGGCTCCATATGAAGCGTTGTATGGGAGGAAGTGAAAATCACCTTTTTATTTGACAAAGCTGTCTGATAGAAGGTTGTATAGGCCGGATCTTGTTGATCAAACAATATAGCATATTAAAATCATTCGACAAAGGCTCCTTGCAGTGCAGAGTCAGTAAAAAAGGTACGCTGATAAAAGGAAAATACCTTTAGAGTTTGAAGTTGGTGATAATGCGTTATTGAGGGTGTCTCCAGCCACTGGCATCAGAAGAACAATCAAGCAAAAGAAGTTGTGTCTATAAAACATTAGTCCAGTTGAGATTCTTGCGATAATTGGAACTATAGCATATCGAATAGCCCTATCCCCGAACTAGAGCAAGCTCTATGATGTGTTCCATGTTTCCCAACTGAAGAAGTACTAACTAGATCCTATACACATTATTGAGTATGAAGATGTCGACTTACAAGACAATTGTTAGACTCCAAGTTTTGATGTTAATAAAAGATGATTATGTTATGGTAAGAAACTCATGTTTTGCAAGCTTAAACAGTGATTGAAAATGTTACCAAATGCATCTCAAAAAGTTCAAAGATTATTGCTGTGATTTTAACTAATGCACTCGAGTGTTGGAAGCTTGCACTCGAGCATAATGAGTGTTAGACTGAACGTGTTTAATAGAAGCAATCTTCTAGTTGAAAACAATAGGATAACTCGAGTCATAGACACAACACTTTAGTGATGGTCTGATTTGTACTCAAGCATGAAGGCACACTTGTGGAAGTGTTTGGCAGAGAGATAAGTTAGAGATAAGAATTTGCTCTTCCATTTGAGCACTAAAAGAACACTTGAGTGAGAATCAAAACTGCACCTGAGTCCAACAAGTGAAGCATAGAAAGTGCTTTCCCGAGAGTCAGCCAGAGCATATAAGAGGAAGTGTATCCGAGTAAAGAACTTATGCACTTGAGTAATAATCAAAACTGCACCTTAGTCCAGCAAGTATAGCATAGAAAGTGTTTTCTTGAAAGTCAGCCAGAGCATAAAAGAGGAAGCGCACTCGAGTGAAGAACATTTGCACCTAAGTGATAGCTCAGTACCTGTGAGTGAGAAAGCTCACTTTCTCTAGAGATGATGGAAGTGCTGAAGCAAAAGGGCAACTGATATAGGAATATACTGATTCAATCGAGTGAGGGCCCAGATCACTTGTGAGTACACAATTACACTCTTGAGATTTTTGATGTAAGTGATGTATAGAAGTGAAGTCTGGAGCATGAAAAACACTTATGCACTCAAAGTAAGCATTTGGTACTCTAGTGATGACCTCTATACCCACGAGTGAAGATTCACACTCTTAAAGAAATGATACAAGTGTTATCCAGAGGCCCAAGTCTTGTATACAAAATAGATATGCACTCGAGTGATATATGATCACTTGAGCAAAGGATGAATTTGTGCAAGTGCTAGCTGGAATATGTACTGCACTCGAGTGAGACTTCTTGGCACTCGGGTAATACCCTAACAAAAAACTAAATGCAACAGACTTACAACGATTAATCTGAACTTGGTTCAATATTATTTATTTATTATGGTTTCACTTATTATTATTATTATTATTAAAGTTCATTTAACATCTATTTCATGTGTGAAATAAGAAATTGAAACTTTGAATTTGAGATGCATGCAGTAAGTCAACAACGGTGGACATTATCATTTCATCCAAAATCAAAAGCACGCATGCATTTAACATTTCTTTCAAGTGTTTAATCTAGCGGGACCACCGTGACTACCTATTCGTAGTATGATATAACTTAATCAGGATATTTATTGCTTTTCATATTTCATGAACTCTTACTTTTTGTGGTTTATTCTTCATACTTGTTTGGGTATGGTGAACAACATGGCTTTATATTTTTACAAAGGTTTGTAATATTTGAATACAGCCTACGTGCCGTGCCTTCCTCTAAATACTCTTAATGTACATTATCTTCTCATATCACTCCCCTCGAATGTTTAAACGAGGTTTCTCTCAATATATTTCTTTTCTTATTTTGAGAAGTCCTCTTATTTGCTTGGGAGGATTTTAGGTTAGGTAAGTCATGTTGTGTCACATTTAAATTATGCTTTTGATTAGATCCTTGCATGAATACTTTTGCATTTATTTGTATGTATCAGTATGAGATATAACTACTATTGCATTCATATAAACAAAACTAAGTAATTAAGCCCTCAAAAACAAATCTTAAGTTATAATGCCGTCAATAAATGAATAATTATCAAAACCTAGATCGCTCAATTGTGGGAACCACCAAAGTAGATGCTTTTGACTTATCTTGGTGAGATAAGAGTGAGTAATGGTACTCACAAAATTCATTATTGTTTTGACTTAGTTAAGATTAACAAAATCACTTTGGATATCAAGGCATTAGATGGGATTAAACATGCCGGATCATATGATGATCGAATCCCATAAACATCTAAGAGTTACATGTGATGTAATTGGTGAATAAGTTACCTACCAAAATAACTTGAATTTAAGAATCCTGCCAAAGCGGGCTTAAGTTTAAGCCAAATATAGATCTTAGCCTACTAATTATTATGTTAAGGGTTGTTAATTTAGTGGGAGATTGCTAACTAACTTTGCATATTTTAATTATATAATCATGTCAACTAGTAATACTGCTACACTATCATTGCGATCAGTCCTTGAGATGGACAAACTCAATAAGACAAACTTTCTTGACTGGTTAGGAACTTGAGAATTGTACTCAAGCAGGAAAGAAAGGCTTATGTTCTATATCAACCTATTCCAGAGGAGCCTGCAGCCAATGCTCCAAGAGCTCAAAGAGATGCTTACATAAAGCATAAGGATGACTCTTTGGATGTAGGTTGCCTGATACTTGCCATTATGGTTCCAGAGCTCAAAAGAGATTTAGAACTTATGGAGGCTCATGAGTTGATTGTTCATCTCAAGGAAATGTTCCAGCAACAGGCAAGGCAAGAACGGTATGAGACCATAAAGGCATTACATTTCTGCAAGATGGTTGAAGGTGTATCAGTTAGTGCTCATGTGTTAAAGATGAGAGGCTATATTGATCACCTTGAAAGGCTTGGATTTCCCATGAGCCAGGAGTTAGCTACATATTGGATCCTGAACTTACTCCTAAAGAGTTATGACCAGTTTGTTATGAACTACAACATGAATAACATGGAGAAATCAATTTTTGAGCTTGGGATGCAAAAACTGCTGAGTCGAGCATTAAAAAAAGGCCTAGTACTATTTTAATGGTTCAGAAAAGAAAGCGTATGAAAAGGAAAGGGAAGGGCAAATGGAAGGGTAATAGCTCAGGTGGTAAGACCAAAGAGTCAAATAAGCCTAAAACCAAGCTTACACCCAAGAAGCCAAGGCCTCCAAAGGAAGGAGTCTAATACTTCTACAATGAACTCGATTATTGGAAGAGGAATTGCAGACTCTACCTCAAAATATGAAAAAGAACAAAAAGGATAGAGGGGCTATCACTTTAGGTATTTATGTTATAGACATTCATTTTTCTACTTCCTCTATCTAGATATTAGATACTGTAGGATCGGTAAGCACAGCGGAAGATTTTAAAAAAACTTTCACTGATCCTAATCAAGGATCTATCAACGGCGTTTAAACCAAGTTGGAAGGATTCATAACGTTTTGATGATTCAGAGTTTTCACGATCTCTAGGAGCCAACACGTCAGGTCCGCTCCCTCTACCAGTATCCACACGAATGCTCTCCAACCGAGGCTGCGTGCTAGCTCCTCTAATGTCTCCAAGGGTTTAACTTGTGGCTCTCAATTCTGATGTACCCTGAGTCTATCAGCTCTATCAAGTTTATAACCCATGAGGGTTATTTTCAAATTTCAAAATTAATCATCATTAATTTCGAAATTAATTAACAATTAATTATCTTGATGAGCTAATTAAATAAATTCAGTTTAAATTAAATCTGTCCAACAGTTTTAATTTAACCTATTTATTTAATCTAAATAAAGAGCCATTAGATTTAATTTATCTTCATAAATTAAATCTGAGATACCATATCTCTATCATGTTAGTTATTAAATTTAATATATCTTAATAAATTAAATTTAAAACCAACACAATATAATAATATCATATAATATATATATATAATATATTTCGAAAATATATATATCTATATAATATTATTAAATATAATAATATAATATAATATATATATATAAGATATATATTTCAAAAATATATATATATCTATATAATATTATTAATGAATTTTATATTATATATATATATAAATATAAAATTCATCCACCCTAAATCAAACATTATCTCATGTCGGGCCATTCTTGTGTGCGACCCTGTAGGCCCATATGAAGTTGGCAATGGGCCAATAACTACACTAACCCAAAAGTCACAAGCGGCCTCTAGCAAGACATTACGACTACCCAACTCATATGAGGATCGTTATCACGATGCAACCTGTCATACAACCATGTCACTTCCTTTTTGTCACACGACATATCAGTCAGGGATGAGGCAGAAATAATGTCATCCTCTTGTTCCTGCCGATTACTTGCTCGATTCCTGAGTAGTCTGACAATAGAAATGAAAACTCTTTTCTATCGTAATATGGCCATATATTTCTCAGACTCACTCATCGAGGGCCCAGTAATATCTCTCTACTAATGTGAGGGACAAATTCCATCTTGATCATTCATATTCCTCTACATGAAAAACCACCAAGCCCGATCGTAGCCTTTATCATCACCCGGTCAAAAGTGACTTTTGACTAGTTCAAAGCTTAGCAACTCTCATGTAGGAATCCATGATGACCTCAGGTCTAAGGGCATTGTGATGTGGTTATACATGAGAAAAGCTTATGACTTGATCCATGTAGCTTTCTCATAGTGGGTCGGTCCACCACCTTGTACTCTTACAAGTGCCTAAGACTTTGATTCGTATCTCCATATCTTATCAAAGTTATACTGGTCTTGTTTCATCTCTGCTCCCGCATAGATGACCGACCAGGGACATTTTAGGACAATCTTTATGAATTATCCAAGGATACAATTATCACAGTTAACATGCAAATAATATGATAACAGAATGGAGAAATTTCATTAAAATAATAATGTTTAAAGTACAATGATTGACCCTTAGGGCACAATTTCCAACAGATACTGCATATGGTTCTCACATTTGTACAAATATGTAGGGTCTAAAGGATATTAGAAAGCTGAAGAAGGGTGAGGTGGACCTACGAGTTGGAAACAGAGCAAGAGTTGCTACTTTAGCTATAGGCATTTATGAATTAGTTCTTCCCAATGGGCTTTTGTTAGTTTTGAATAATTGCTATTATGTTCCTACTTTGGGTAGTAACATTGTTTCTCTTTCTTATTTGGATAAGGAAGGTTATACTTTCATTACTGGGAAAGGTAAATATTCTATTTATCATAATGACATTTTTTATGCTGATGGTGATTTGCATGTTGGTTATTATATATTAAATTTGGAACATCTTAGTAATGGAAATATCTAACATAACTACTAAAAGGATAAAATCTTATGATTCGAATCCTACCTGCCTATGGCATTGTTGTCCAGGCTATATAAATGATAAACACATTTCTAAACTCCATCAAGATGGATTTCTTAACTTATTGATTTTGCATCATATGATACATGCAAATCTTGCTTATTAGGAAATATGACAAAGGCACCTTGTACTGGGCATAGTGAGAGGGCCACTGAATTATTGGGCCTCATACATACAAATGTATGTGGACCATTAAATATAGCTACCAAAGGAGGTTATATATACTTCATTACATTTATAGATGACTTTAGTAGATATGGCTATATCTATCTAATATTTATAGACGACTTTAGTAGATATGGTTATATATATCTAATGAAACATAAATCTGAATCTTTTGAAATGTTCAAAATATTCCAAAATAAAGTACAAAACTAACTTAGCAAAAAAATTAAAGAACTTTGATCTGATCGAGGTGGTGAATATTTGAGCAAGAGTTCATTGACCATCTTAAGAGTTGTAGGATAATCTCACAATTAACTCCTCCAGGAACACCACAATGGAATAGTGTTTCTGAACGGAGGAATCGAACACTATTAGATATGGTTCAATCTATGATGAGTCAAATAGCTCTTCTACCATTCTATTGGGGATATGCCCCAGAGAAAATTGATTTATACTAAATCAAGTTCCATTTAAGGCAATTGAAAAGACACCAAATAAGATATGGACCGGAAAGAAACAAAGTTTATCTTTTCTTAAGATATGGGGATGTGAGGTATATATCAAGCAACAAGCATCTGATAAATTAGCACCCAGATCCTCAAAGTGTCTTTTCATGGGTTATCCTAAAGAAACAAAAGGATACTATGTCTACAATCCCTACGATAACAAAGTGTTTTTTATTCAAAATAGTAAGTTTCTAGACAGAGTTTATTTCTAAAACAACCAGTAAGAGTAAGGTACATCTCAAAGAAGTTTGAGATTCACAAGATAGTACAGAACCACAGATGAAAATTAGAGAAGACTCACAACAAGTGAAAATTAGAGATATGAATTTCTGATTACTGGAAGCTATGATGTGTTGTTCATTGAGCAAAATGACCCAACCACCTACCGAGAAGCCATAGTAGGACCAAACTCTGAGAAATGGCAAAATGCCATGAAGTCTGAAATGTAATCCATGTACGAAAAATAGGTATGGACCTTAGTTGATCCACCTGAAGGTGAAAAAACCATCGGGTGTAAATGGGTTTTCAAGGAGAAAACTGACATCGATGGTAATGTAAATGTCTTTAAGGTACGACTGGTTGTAAAACATTTTACCGAAACTCATGGTATAGACTATGATGAAACCTTTTCCCCAGTTGTAATGGCCAAATCAATTAGATTCCTTCTTTCCATTACAGCATATTATGACTATAAAATATGGCAGATGGACGTCAAAATAGCCTTCCTTAATGGAAAGCTCCTTAAAGATGTGTACATGACACAACCTAAAGTTTTGTGTGTCCATAGGACTCTGGTAAAGTTTGCAAGCTTCAAAGATCTATTTATGGATTGAAGCAAGCATCTCAGAGTTGGAATCATCATTTTGATGAAGTAGTCAAAGAGTTTGGATTCATTCAAAACATCGATAAACCTTATGTTTACAAGAAGGTTAGTAGGAGCATAGTTGTATTTCTAGTGCTTTATGCAGATGACATCCTACTCATTAGGAACAACATTCCTACCTTGCAGAGTATCGATACTTGTTTAGGAAAGTCTTTCTCAATGAAAGACTTAGGTGAAGCCACATACATCTTAAGGAGTAGGATCTATAGAGATAGATCCAAAAGACTAGTAGGCCTAAGTCATAGCACATATATAGTAAAGATACTGAATAGGTTTATTATGCAGGATTCAAAAAGGGGTTACATGCCCATGTCTCGTGGCATCCATCTTAGCAAGGACCTGTGTCCAAGTACACTTGTTTAGTAAGACCGCATGTGTAAGGTTCCATATTCCTTGGCCATTGGATCCATCATGTATGCCATGTTATGTACTCGACCGGATATCTCATTTGCCTTAAGTATGACCAGTAGATATCAATAAGATCCTGGTGACGTCAATGGATTGCCATCAAGAATATCCTAAAGTACTTAAGAAGGACTAAGGACATATTTTATGTCTATGGTGGATTGTATGATGAGCTCAGTGTAACCAATTATGCTGATGCAAGATTCCAAACTGACCAAGATGACCTTATATTACAATCTGGATAAGTATTCCTTGTGAATAGTGGAGCAGTAAGCTGGATGAGCTCCAAGTAGATAGTGTAACAGATTTTGCAACCGAAGCTGAGTATATAGCAACATCAGATACAGCTAAGGAAGCCGTTTGGATCAAAAAGTACATTACTGAATTAGAGGTGGTGCCTACCATCTCAAATCGAATAGATTCATTCTGTGACAGTAGCGATGCTATTGCATAGGCCAAGGAGCTAAGGTCACATTAAAGGACTAAGCATATACTTAAGTGATTTCATCTTACCAAGCCGCTTGCACAGCCAAAGCAGTAGGAGAAGATAATGTTGCTAATCCTCTTACCAAGCCTCTTGCACAGGCAAAGCATGAGCATCATGTGGGGATAATGGGAATTAGACAAGTTAATGATTGTACATAGTGAAAGTGGGAGGAAGTTGGAAATTATTCCCTAAGGGCCCATCATTATACTTTAAACATTATTATTTAATGAATTTCTCCATTATGTTATCATATTATTCACATGTCCACTATGATGACTGTATCCTTGGATAAATCATAAAGATTGTCCAAAATGTCCCTGATTGGTCATTTATGCGATAGCAAAGGTGAAGTAAGACTAGTATGACTTTGATAAGATATGGAGATACGAATCAAAGTCTTAGGTACTTGTAAGAGTACATGGTGCTGGACCGACCCACTATGAGAAAGCTACATGGATCAAGTCATAAGCTTATCTCATGTATAACCATGTCATAATGCCCTTTAACCTGAGGTCATCATGGATTCCTACATGAGAGATGCTAAGATTTAAACTAGTCAAAAGTCACTTTTGACTGGGTGATGACAAAGGCAACGATCGGGCTTGGTGATTTTTCATGTAGAGGAATATGAATTGTCAACATGGAATTTGTCCCTTACATTAGTAGAGAGATATTACTAGGCCCCTCGATGAGTGAGTATGAGAAATATATGGCCATATTACGATAGAAAAGAGTTTTCATTTCTATTGTCAGACTACTCAGGAATCGAGCAAGTAATAGGCAGGAACAAGAGGATGACATTATTTCTGCCTCATCCTTGACTGATATGTCGTGTGACAAAAAGGAAGTGACATTGTTGTAAGACAGGTTGTATCATGTTAACGATTTTGATATGAATTTGGTAGTTGTAATGACTTGCTAGAGGCCGATTGTGACTTGTGGGTTAGTACAGTTATTGGCTCGCTGCCAACTTCATATGGGCCTATAGGGTCGTACAGAAGAATGCCCCAACACGAGATAATGTTTAATCTAGGATGGACAACTTTTATATTTATATATATATATATAATATAAAATTCATGTAAATAAAATTAATAATATATATGTATTTTTGAAATACATATATATATATATATATTATATTATATTATTATATTGTGTTAGTTTAAAAATTAATTTTATTAAGATAAATTATATTTAATAACTAACATGATAGAGATATAGTATCTCAAATTTAATTTATAAAGATAAATTAAATCTAATGACTCTTTATTTGGATTAAATAAATAGGTTAAATTAAAACTATTAGACAGATTAAATTCAAACTGAATTTATTTATTTAGATCATCAAGATAATTAAGGGTTAATTAATTTTGAAATTAATAAAGTTAATTTTGAAATTCGATTATAGCCCTCATGGGTTATAAAATTGATAGAGCAGAAAAACTCATATACGGATGAGAATTCAGAGCTGCGAGGGAAACCCTACGAGACATTAGAGGTGCTATTACATAGTCTATGTTGAAGAGTATTCATGTGGATACCGGCAGAGGGAGCAAACCTAAGGTGTTGGATCTTGAGATTGAAAAACCCTAAACTGAAAAGGTACGAATATTTCTAACTCGATTTAAACACCATTGATAGATCCGTAATGGGGATTGGCGAAATTTTAAATTCTTCCATTGTGCCTGTCAATCCCAACACTAGGGATGCTCACTCAAGTAACGAGGCTTATATCAGTCACTGACAGCTTAAACCATCACACTTCCTCGTCTTACTCGTACTCGTCTCCTCACTCAAAAGTCACAACTCTTCACCTCCGACCGTTATCCTTCGATTTGACACCTCCAACCTCTTCAATTAATCGTTACAACTCTTGAATCCACTCCCAAAATGCCTAATCACTTACTATAAATTTTTCACTCTTGCCCTAACCTAGGTACCTCATCCGAAAATCTCTCCAAGTCTTCATAGTTTTCTTACCTCTCATTTTCTCTTAGAATCACTTAAAATGGTAAGAACAAAGATCTCTCAAGTCTTCTAGCAGAGTCTTACTCCTTCTCCATCTCACTCTATCACAAGTGAATCAGAAACACCAATGGCAACTTTGACTCTAACTTTGACTTTGACTCGTGCACCACTCTGAAGTCTAAAACTACTAAGAAGTCAGCTCCAGCCAAGAAAACTTATCCCAAACCTAAGGTGGCTAAGGAAATTCAACCTTTACCAAAGAAGACAAAAGGAGTAGTATTCATAGAGCCAATGGTGACATGGTTAAAGTCACAATCGAAAGTAAAAGGCACAGGAAAGAAGAAGACCACAGAGGAACCATCAGAATCTTCTTCCTCTGATAATTCCTTCAATATGCCATTCCTATAAGCAATGGAGAAATCCAAGAAAATGCCTTAGTTGTCAAGATTTCCTCCCAAGTCAGTACCTCTGCTTCTCACCATATTGGTCAATCTAGTCATATGGTTTCACAATCAGGAGTGTCCTCCAGCTTTCAGGCTCTGGAGGAAGAAGAACAAGACTTGACTCCTCTAAAAGATTTCAACACTCAGATATTGGAACCAACTAATCAGAAGGTATATAATTCTAAGTTTGCAAATAGAAGTTTTTGTCCTATAGTCTATGTGGATTTGGATTATCTGAAGAAAAGTTATAGCCAGGATTTTTAACCTTTACTTGGATACTATGATCCCTAGTTGAATGTGCATCTTCCATATTCCCTATTATTGTGAGAACATTTTATTGTAATATGAAAGTGCATAACATTATTTCTAGGAGTGGTGAGTGATAGAGGAAGGAATATCCACTACGGTTAGAGGCCAACTGATTATGATTTCCCCCTCTATTTTAAATACCATACTTGGCTATGTTACACTACCATGAAATCCACCCACATTAAAAGCCAATAAAGTTTTTCAAGTGTTTAGACCCGATGACCCTGTAGGACCTATCAATTTTAAGCCTATTGCTATGCCTGATTCCATTCATGCCCTTCACAATAGTTACACATGTAGCATCATAAACAAATCCAAAAGTATACCTACTACACTCAGAGAGATTACTACATGCTAGCCTTCTTCTAAGCCAGTCAACGAAGAAATTTAGGGAGCTTATTTTTGGTAAGATGGGAAGGTTTTGATTTTCTTTATCAAGTTCCACTATAATTCTATACCCACAGCTTATATCTCTCATCCTAAAGCAAACAAGGTTTGGTACTTGGAGGGAATAGAGAAAGTGAAAATCCTAAGGTTTGGGTAAACTCAGTTAACACACATGGGGATCACTCATCCAATCAGTAAGACCAAGGCAACATCATAGAGAGAAGCCATACCTTCGAAAGGTGATGACGCTTAATCTTTAGCCCAAGGTTAATCTCCACCTCTATCTTGCTGGAATGCCAATCTTTTGGGCTATATAGCCGTAGTAATAAATCAAGTAATGGTAGGCTTGAAAAAGGAACTGGTAAGTGAGTATGAGAAATTAGTAAACAAGATTGAAACATAAGTCTTAAAGTTGGTGGACAAGGAAACCACCAACTTTGACTTGATGTTCAAGGCACAAGAAGAACAGTCACGAAGAATGACTGAAATGGAGATCTTCTTTCATACTCATCTTTCGATTCCTCACACTGAAGTGCCTCTAGAGTCTACTCCTACCATGGCTTCTTCATCTCAGCCAAAGACACATGTACTCTTCACTTACACCAATTCTGAGACTTCTTCTTCGATTGATATGACTTTTGACCAGCCATCATCATCACAATCTGCAAACTCTACTCCTCAGCTATCATCTCCACCTTTTATGCCTGAGCCATTTGATTTATCCACCGCCATGGTGTTATATACCCCAGTATCGCCATTTGATCTTATCTTTCCTCAACCCTCTTCAGATGCTGACAAAATAGGGGAGAAGGATGTGTAATGGTTTTTGAGCTATTCTAGACTGATATAGGAGTTTTTTGGTTTAAGAAGGAGTATTAGGTAGCTTTCATGTACTTAGGGTAAATTTGATCTTTTACTGATGATTTGGGTGTATTTGGGTTTCATGGGTAGATGTTGTTTGTTATTTAATGTTTGCCAATGTACTTCACAAGTTCATTAATCTATATATGGTTATTTTCATGATTTTTAAGTTTTGTGATCAAATTTTATAGTACTATGATTTCTCTTGGCTTTCAGGGTCCATTGGAAGTATTGTAGGAAGATTATGAGGTTAAGTGCAAAAATCTAAAATATGAGTCAAAACTTTAGTGAATATGCATTTGGAAATCTTGAAAGTATGTTCAAAAATTTTCAATACATTCAAGTCTTTAAATTCATCATAAAGGTTTTGTCATCATCAAAAAGGGGGAGAATGTTAGACTCCAAGTTTTGATGATAACAAAAGATGATTATGTGTTGTGGTATGAAACTCATGTTTAGCAAGTTTAAATAGTGATTGAAAATGTTACCAAATCCATCTTACAAAGTTCAAAGGTTATTACTGCGATTTTAACTGATGCACTTGAGTGTTGGAAGCTTGCACTTGAGTGAGAAGTAGTTTTGCAATCGAGTATAGTGAGTGTTGGATTGAAAGTGTTTAATAGAAGTAGTCTTCTAGCTAAAAATAATAAGACAACTCGAGTCATGGACTTAGCACTCAAGTGATGGTATGATTTGCACTTGAGCATAAAGGCACACTCATGGAAATGTTTGGTAGAGAGACAAGTCAGAGACTAGAATTAGCTCTTGCACTCAAGCACCAAAAGGACATTCGAGTGATAATCAAAACTACACCTGAATCCAGCAAGTGAAGCATCGAAGTGCTTTCCTGAGAGTCAATCAGAGCATGAAAGAGGAAGTGCACCCGAGTGATAATCAAAACTGCACCCAAGTCCAGCAAGTATAGCATAGAAAGTGCTTTAACGAGAGTCATCCAGAGCATGGAAGAGGAAGTGCACCCAATTGAAGAACATTTACACCCAAGTGATAGCTTAGCACCCTTGAGTAAGAAAACTCACTTTCTCCAAAGATGATGCAAGTACTTAAGCAAAAAGGTACTTGATACAAGAATACATTGATTCACTCAAGTGAGGATCAGTACGCTTGAGTGATGGCCCACATCACCTGTGAGTGTAAAATCACACTCTTGACATTTTGAATGCGAGTGATATACAGAAGTGAAGTCTGGAGCATGAAAAGCCCTTATGCACTCAAAGTGAGCATTTGGCATTTGAGTGATGACCTTTACTCCCGTGAATGAAGATTCACACTCTTGAAGAAATGATGCAAGTGTTATCCAGAGGCACAAGTCCAGTATATAAAATAGATATGCACCTGAGTGATATATGATCACTCGAGCAAAGGATGAATTTGTGCAAGAGCTAACTGGAAAATATGCACTACACTTGAGTGAGACTTCTTGGTACTCGTGTGATACTCTGACAAAAGATCAAATGCACATACTTACAACAATCAATCTGAACATGGTTCAATATTATTTATTTATTATGGTTTCACTTATTATTATTATTCAAGTTCATTTAACATCTATTTCAAGTGTGAAATAGGAAATTGAGTTTTTGAATCTAAGATGCTTGCAGTAAGTCAACAACGGAGGACATGATCATTTCATCCAAAATCAAAAGCACGTACATTACAAACCTACTACCATATATTGTCATAGATTTTCAAACGTACACATGCTGCTCCACAACATAACACTCTACTCCACAATGGCTATTACTCAACGAACCAAAACCAATGTGTTTTAAATTCAAAGCTTTAGAGAACATTCTATATAGAGAACATAAAACATGAAATTCATACAAGCAAACACACGAGTAATAGTTTTTCATATTTACTCTGTATACATATTGTACATCAGTTTTTATCATTTCTACCCTGTGAGGAGAGTCAAACACATATTTCAATCATATATCTTGATCTCAAGGTAAAGGGACCTTGAGAAAGTAGATCTCTTACAGGAGAAGTAGTAAAGAATACTAGGAAGGTTATTCTACACATATGACTTGCTATAAGGGGGAAAGAAATTAGAATATTTCTGCTCATAGTCTTTGTTAAGATGATTGTTGTTTTATGGCATTTTGAGAGCTGATTGAATCTTGGATGAATAGTTGAAATCTCAATAGATCTTGATCTCTGAAGACTGGACATAGGCCTGAGTTGTAGGCTGAACTAGTATAACTCTCTGTGGCCAAATTATCTCAACTCTATTCTATCTCTATCGATATTTGAATCACCACAACAAGTGAAACATTTATAACATCACCCAATTCACCTCCCCTCTTAGGAGAAGCTTGCCTCTTTCAACAACTTCACCTATATGGTAGAGCCAGAACAAATCCTGTATCGGGGTAGAAAGATGGCTCAGACACTGAAGCATATAATTTGTGAAGGTGGTCTGGAAGGGAATGTCTTAGAGGGAAGTAACATGAGAAGCAGAGGCGGATATGTAAAGGCGTTATCTGGAATTTTTGGCTCAAGTTGTGTAATAAATTTCAAGGACAAAATATATTGTATGGGGGGAGAATTGTAATGCCCTAAATTATGATTAAGGGCTAATGACTCCAAAAATGAATGTAATTAATGTTGAACAAATACTTTCAGAGAATACAAAGTGAATTACAATCTAAAAGAGTAGTAGACAGTATTTAAACCCCATATTTAAGCTTAATTGTGTTGTTAAGGCTTAAAATGAATTCAAAAAGAAGGGAGGGTGCATGGATGGGCAAATAGAATAAGAAAATGTGTTAAGTGGAGAACTAAAAGGAATTCCTATAGCCAGGGGCAAAATGCGAAGAAAGAAATTTATCAATCAATTAGTTAGTTACCGAAGGGGAAATTCATTATTAGCTTAAAGATCAAGAGTTATGGCTAATGGCTAAAAGAATTAGGTAAAATAATCTCCAAGTTGTACGCATTGGGAGGAGGCATAAGATGTTGACACATGGAACCATGACTATCATTAGATTTGGTTAAAGTGTCAAACCTTCCTCCCTCTCTCCCTAAGGTCGGCCAAAGCTTGTAGGAGGCCAAAAATATGATCTCATCATCATTCTCTTTCTCTCTTAAGCTTCCATGGACGTCTAGTATGGAAGAGGAAAGAGAAAAAAGAATTCAAGGTAAGTGAGCTCCATTTGACCTTATAAATGACCTTAAATGCTCAAACCCTCTTCTTTATTCTTGCTCACCTTGATGAGGGCTTCATGTGTATGGTTTTAGATTTTCAAGAGGAGGTATTTGAGTGTACAAAGGAAGACTTATGGTTGGAGAATTGAAGAACAAGCTTGAAGAAGTGATAGAGGCTAGCAAAGGCTACACTTTGATATGTATAGTGTGGTCATTAGTTGAAATCTTGAATTTTAGACTTTTGCCCTATTTTTTATGTAATTTGGGTTTTAGAGGATTTATGGGGTTTGATTGTTGAAATGATGTCTTCAGTTAAGTTTTAGACAATGGAATTAATTGGAGTTTTGATTATGAAATTGTGCAAAATGTGTGATTTTGTGTTGCATTTGGTCAAAACATAACATGTGGAAGTAATGGGGATTTGGGTGTTTCGATCTTTTCCATTGGATTCCTTTTGGAAAATGTGTTGGAGTAGTGTTGGGTGTGAATTTTGAACCTTTAGAAACATTTGAGCAAAAAATTGAAATTCTGGAAAATTTGTCAAGTTAAAATTCTGTGCAGGGGACCAACTCTGCATAGTATTTTGAAATAGCAAATGGTGTCAAAATGTAATGAAATTTTCTAGTGTTGTAGTAGACATTGCAAGCTTTCCAATAATATAAAGTTTGTGTCATTTTGATAAGTGTGCAAGAAGTTATGGTCATTTGAAAATAGCTAGGAAACAGGCCAGTTGTTGGCCGTGGCTAGGATTTTTTGCCGCAGCCGAAAACCTTTTAACCAGTTCTTAGGCACGGCTAGTGGATCTTAGCCATGGCCTAAATGTTACTAACCTGTTCTTGGTCGTAGCCAAAGGAGAGTTGGCTGCAGCCCAAAAGTTTATGACCAGATTTTGGCCACAGCTTGTAGATCTTGACCACATCGCAAATCTTTTAGAGAATAGCTTGGCCGCGGCCAACCCCTCAAAAACTGTATTATGAACTTTTGAAAGATGGTCTTTGGTCTAGTTTCTTCCAACCCTTTAGGCATTTGTTTGGACTTCTAGTAGCCTTCTAAAGGTCTCAATGGTAACCAACCTTAAGTATTTTGGAGTTATGCATTAGAATATGGAAATCCTTGATTATGATGCATAGGATTTGACATTTGCCCTGCACATGATATAATGGTGCTAGAGCATGAGGGGAAAGCATAAGGTGGTGACTCTTTCTCTTATGTTATGTATAATGCATTATATGTATGTCTTATCATTGAATTGTGTTGATTGCAAATACTATGGTGTATGGTGCTGTGAAAGCCTTATGTATACAACCGTGAGTGCTATCGTTTGTAACATAAGTCACGCATCATGTGGATACAGTCGTGAGTGCTGTCATTTGTGACGCAAGTCACGCATCATGTGGATACAGCCGTGAGTGCTGTCATTTGTGACGCAAGTCACGCATCATGTGGATACAGCCGTGAGTACTGTCATTTATGACGCAAGTCATGCATCATATGGATACAACTGTGACACTGTTGTTTGTGATGCAAGTCACACATCATGTGGATACAACATGGGTGTTGTTGTTTGTGACGAAAGTCACGCATCACTGTGATTGTTATTGCTTTATGATTTGCTTGCATGCTATGTTATTATATGTGATATAAGTGAATTATTAATACTAGGATTGTTTTGAATCTTATTCTTTCTATTGACTAATTGACAACCAAGACAAGCAGGTCCAAGGAGAAACAAGCAACCAAGGGTGACTAGCACTCCCTACTAGGAATATTAATTTTGTTAACTGGTTATTAAATTATGGGATTATTGTATATGTTATAAATGTTGTAAATTAGGATAATGTTATGTAATCCCCAGTATGGGAAATTGAAAAGGGTGAATATTGTTAGTGCAAGCGTTTAACCCAAGAGGGGGTTGAATTAGGTGATACTAGAATTTCGTTGCGTATAAGAAATTTAACAGAATATTTAAAGCAGTTGAAAGCAAAGAGAGATATCAACGAAGTATACATCGAGAGTTATACAGGTTTGGCTACAACTTCTTTGACCTACGTCCAGTCCTCAGAGCATCTTTGAGAGTTTCACTATATTCTCCAAGATTCAGTGGGTTCTTGGTACCTTAGTACACAACAAGTTCCTTCACTTGAACACTCGCTCCCCCTTACACGTTGTAATCAAATCCCCAACTCCAGGTTCCACAACCTTAAGTTGTCTCAATCAAAAATATTGAGTTTTTAATGAAAAACTCTCTCACAGAGCAAAATATAATCACTGAAGTACAATGAATGAGTCTAAGAAAAACGAAGCACTAAGAGTGTGTTGATCAATGTATTCTCAGTTCTTGTGACTTGTTTTCTTTTCTTTGATTGCTTCATATATATAGATGATTTGTAGTGTCCATTAGAAGCAATTCAAACATTTCCGTTAAATTTGCGCAACAACGGTTGACTATTCTTTGGTTGACTATTCTTAGAATTTGAAAACTATCCGTTTGCGGTAGGTAGCGGTAGGTGAATGTTCGGACTTTTATTTGACTTTTCACTTCTTGCATGATCTCTTCATTGTTTCTCTGCAAATGTACTTAGGATACTAATGCAATGAAGAGTTAATCATATAGATAACAATTTAATAAACATTCGATGAAAAGCATAATTTTTGGACTGCCTTACTCAAGTGGCTACTCGAGTGATCAAGTTTGTTACTCGAGTAGTTCCTCGAGTAAACCTATGAAAAATATGGCAGTGCGTAATTCAACATTTTTCATAAGATATTACTCAGGTAAGACATGAAGTGAGATATATTACAAACCTTAGAAATACCTGATTACTCAAGTGGCCATGTCTTTACCTTCACACATTACTCGGATGCTGACTCTGGTAATCTGGTTACTCGAGTGGCCTTCTCTTTTCTTCACACCTTACTCGAGTGGTCCCTTGAGTAGATTTCAAATAACCCAACAGATTACTCGATTACTCCCTCGAGTAATTACATCAAATTCTTAGCCGAGACTTTGCTTTCTGATTACTAGAGTAGCTACTAGAGTAATGCTTCAAATAACTCTGCAGATTACTCGGGTGGTCCCTCGAGTAATGCCTTTTTGTCACCAGTTACTCGAGTGGCTACTCAAGTAAATTGTTGCATTTCTTGGCTGAGAGCTACTGGAAGAATTTTAGCCTGGTTACTCAAGTGATGCCTTTGCAAATCATGTTACTCGAGTGGCTACTCGAGTAATTGTCTATATAACTTTGCAGATTACTCGAGTGGTCCCTTGAGTAACTTCGTCCAAATTATGGAAATGCTTCACTGGATGAAATTCTCTGTGATTACTCGAGTGGCTACCCGAGTAATGGCGTCCCTTACTTGAGTAACTACTCGAGTAAGCCTTCACATAATGGTTCATCACTCCAGTGCCTACTCCAAGTAATGCTTTGCTACTTTGTTCAAATTCATTTGTTTGTTATAAATTCTTTTATATCATTGATCCAAGCTTTGTTATCATCAAAACATATGTGATCTAATATTCTCCCCCTTTTTTATGATGACAAAACTTGGTGATTTTGAGCAGAGTTTTTGAAATTGAGTTTTGAAACATATGCTTCTTAAATTCTTTTCATATGAAATCTTTTGTTGAATTTAAACTTCAAAACTCTTTTGAAATAACTTATTAAAGATCTTTTCAAAGTTTTTTTGTTCTTATATTTACTGTTTTCCTTGCATACACAATCGAAAACACATTAGTTCCAAAATGCAATATAATTTCAATGAAATGTCATAAAGGAACAAATTGCATAATGAAGAATTCAATACATAATCAAAGGTAGAAAGCAAAAAGCACCCTAAAACCCAATACGCCTAAACCACCCTATACACCCAAATCCCAAAATATCAACTCAGTCATTCATCACAAAATCACTCAGGCTCTTCTCCCCCATTTTGTCTTCATCACAAAGGTAGAATCAATCATGAGGAGGAGTAGATGGCTTGGCTGTTGAGATAGGGGTGACTGGAAATGCCAATGACTCATATGAACCATCTAAACTTGAAGGGTCTAAAGATGATGGTTCAGGGTAAGGAAGGTTCACTGGCAGTGTCTAAAGATCCTCTGGAGGATTCACTGGAGATGAAGGGTAAGGAACTAGAGAAGTAATTTCTACTTCCTCTGTAGCAACCGGTGAAGACACAAGCACCTCCTCATTGCGTGTTGGTAATGCAATGGGAGTAGGTATAGGGTCTAGCTGAACAGGCTAAGGTGGATCATCAGTGGTGATGTGGATAAGCTTGGATGTGTCAGGGTCAGGCAAAGAGAACAACACATTACTAGGTTCACTCTCAGAGGTTCTATGCTTAGTGGGTATAGAGGGTTCAGGTTCAAGGACAAGTATGGGTCAGGAATACCAGAAGGACCAGGAGTAGAGGATCCAGATGCCATAGCATCAAGTCTGGCAACAATGGATCTCAGAAGCTCACCCTGGGCATGTTGTTTAGCTAGCAATTCTTCATGCCTCTTATCCATCTTATCCATAAATTGTCCCATCTTCTCATTCATATGGGTTACCAATTCCGTATTGGTATTCACAATATCAATATGGAAACTCCTCAGGATGTTCTCCATGAACGTTTGTATTGTGGCACCAAAGAAGAATAGAGAATATGTTTTTGCTGGAGTAGAAAACTGTGTGTCATCCATTTGGCTTGTTGGTGTGTTAGTCTTCTTTTTCTTGGGACTTACTTCTAGAGTTGTCTTCAGAGGAATCTCAATATTCAACTTTCCAATTTGATTCCTTCCCACTGGTGCTAACCTCTCAACCGGCTCCATACTCTCCAAGTACCAAATCTTATTCTTCTTGAGAAACAAAGAAATAAGTTGAGGATAAGGCATTAGAGTAGTAGGTTTTCTTTCATATCTATACCTCTTGATCTTATTGAAGATATACTCTCCCAAGTCCTTTTGCTCTTTGAGGATCAATAAGGCGAATTTCTTGAAGTCTCTCTCAATGAAATGAGTGAAGTTATTGGACTTGATTACCATGGCTCTAGAGTAGATATACCATAGGACACTATGAAAATAACTCATATAAGTCATATTGGAGTTGAGAGGTCCCACTATCTCACCAGGTCTGAGGATAGAGAATATTTGGTTTGAATCAAGGTTAGGGTAATCATCATCAGGAGGATTTTCTATTCCTAACCAGGTATTGATTATGGAAGGTGAGATTAGAATTCTTTCTCCTCTAACCTTAGAAGTCATTTCTTCTTCTACAGGTTTCCTAACGGGATCATTAATAGGTTCTAGGATACAATAAAAATGTCTCACTACTTTAGTGCAAAATGGGAGTTTGACAGATAGCCAGGGCATATAGGAATCAAGATAAGGACTCAGATCGAATTTCAATACCTCTTGAAGCACCTTGTAGTCAATGTAGTGTATCTTACACATATTTCTTCTTGCGAAATGACTCAGGTACTTCTGAGATTCTTCAAGCTTGCTCACGTTGAATCCCTTAGGTGGAAATGTGATTTTTTCATCACTCTCTTCTGTTTGTCTTGAGGATTGCTCTTTCTTTGCTTCCTTAGATTAGAAAGCTTCCTCAAGCATGCCTACCATGACTTTGGTAAGCTTCTCATCAACCTTAGGCTTTTTCAGAGGCTTAGGAGAAAAGGTAGGTGTGTCGGATGAATCGGAGGAAGGAGGAGATGGTTCTTTTGTTGTTTTTCCTTTTCCAGGGGTGAACTCTTCTTGGATTGAGCTCTTGTGGCAACGGGCTCCTTAATCACAACCCCTTTCTCCTTAGGCTTAGCTTGCAGCTTGGCCTTGGATTTGGTTTGGGAGAAATTTTCCTCTTCTTGGTAGGAGGAGAGGAATGTGAATCAGAGAGTTGATATGGCTCAGAAGACTCAAAAGGAGTGCTAAGATTGGGAGATTTTGTCCTTACCATTGTGATTTAAGAAAATCGAATATTTCAGAAAAATAGAGATGAAAGTTGCGAGCTTAGGGCAGATGATTCAGTGCAATCTGAGAAGTTTTTAAAGGTGTAAATCACTGGGTTTTGACAGTCATAGGAAGAGAAAAAGATTTTGAAAAATTTTTGAGAGCACTAGGAGAATCACTCAAAGAGATTTTGTGAGAAATGACCAAGTATCGAGTTGAAATAACCTAGAGCCCCACACCACTCGAGGCCTTACTCGAGTGATCATCAGTCTCACTCGGTTAGCTAATCGATTGATCATACAAAAAATTTTAAAATACAGCAAATTTGAGAGCGTACCTGACATTAATAATATTGTAATTATCCATGTATATTCCCTCGATCATTTGATGACTCTTTAGAACATATTTGAACTGAAACTCAGCTGATTTGAAATTTGGACCCAGGTTCACTCGAGGCCTTACTCGAGTAATATTGAAGTTCACTCGAGGCCTCCCTCGGGTAAGCTGTCTCTTCACCTTCTGACTATTCATTTCCAACCATTGTGCCATTTCATTTGAAATTAATATTTCACTGGCACATTTCCAAGCTCATTACTTGAGTGGCTACTCGAGTAATGCATCCATTACTTCGAGGTGTCACTCCAGTAATGCTTATTACTTGAAGTTGTCACTCTAGTAATGTTGTCCTCTGTTAACCTCTGCTATTCATACTCCAAAATAGATTATTATGATCCTGCAAAAAAAATTGCTAGAAACTCCGAAGCATAAGTTAGTAATCATCAAAACATCAATAAATAATATCTTCTAACATTTTATAAACACTAAATAACTTACAATCCATTAGGATTTACCATTCCCAATTCTCGTCTAATATATAAAAATTGATCTTTTGCAAGAGGCTTTGTGAAGATATTAGCTAGTTGAAGATGAGTTGGAATAAATATTACTTTAACATCTTTCTTTTGGACATGATCTCTGATGAAGTGATGTCTAACAACAATATGCTTGGTTCTGGAATGTTGAACAGGATTCTTTGCTAAGCTTATCGTGCTAGTGTTGTCACAGTATATTGGTGTTTCTTTCAAATAAATACCAAGATCCTGGAGTTGTTGCTTTAGCCATATTACTTGTGCACAACAACTTGATACAGCAATATACTCAGCTTCCGTTGATGAAAGAGACACTGTAGTTTGTTTCATACTAAACCATGATACAAGTGAGCCTCTAAGAAAATATCCTTGTCCACTTGTACTCTTTCTGTCCATCTTGTATCATCACATTTTCGTTTTGTAAAAAGTGTTGTATCAACTTTTCCTGGTACAAAACCTTGATCAATAAGAAATTTACTGAACCTTTTGTACCATGCTCTAGGAGCTTGTTTCAAACCATATAAAGCCTTTTTGAGTTTGAAAACATGGTTAGGTTGGGTTACATCTTCAAAACCTAGAGGTTGCTTTACATATACTTCTTCCAAGATGTAGCCATTTAGAAATGCACTCTTTACATCCATTTGATAGAGTTTGAATCCTTTGATGCACGCAAAGGCTAAGAGTACTCATATAGCTTCCAATCTAGCCAATGGAGCATACGTTTTGTAACCCCCTGCCTTAATTAGCGTAATTAAGATTTGATAATGCATAATAAAATGGATTAAAGACCATTGGATAATTGAAAATTCATTTAACACTCCCTTTTCATAGTAAGGACTTCACAAAATTTACAAAACTTCTCCATCCTAGTCTCAATGTTCAAATAACGAATATAATTACCGGTGCAGTTATATCACATTTAAACATATCAGAGTTTATAACTTAATCCCCGGCAACCCCTGGGTTTCATCTATATATATCTATAAGGTTCCAGTTCCCAATTAGGGTATTACACCGCCATATGTTCAAAACTATTTACAACTCAAAATGTCGTACAATAATCCCTGTCCAAAATGATTAACCAACATGGCCGAACCAAATGTCCCTATAGGGTTGTTCGCTTCTCCTTAAAGCCACTCGCCCTGTCTGAAAGGTTAGTCAAAGGAAAGAATGAGATTCAAGAGAATCCCAGTAGTAACAAAACATTTATACCACACATAGGCACACAGTATGTAAGCCAATCATCATACAACAACAGCACAAATCATACTCTACCCTCATCCCCTTTTATCACGGGGAAGGCACACTGTCCTAACCCGAACCGTTGTTAGCGACTCAGGGACTGTTGGTGTGGTAATGCATACATATAGCCTTGTAGCTCATATAGCTATCCAGCTTTCACAATTGGCCAGTCGGTCTTCACAAATAGCCTTTCGGCTTTTCACATAATCACATATATCACACCCTATCCTCATCCCCTTTCACGTAATATGTTCAACACAATTCTCAAATGATACTCATGTTCTTCTCTACTCTTAGAGTATATCAGAATGTCATCAATGAACACCATTACGAACTGATCTAGATATTATCGAAAGATACGGTTCATGTAATCCATGAATACTGCAGATGCATTGGTTAGCCCAAATGGCATCACCAAGAACTCATAGTAACCATATCTGGTTCAGAAAGTAGTCTTCGAAACATCTTGTGCTTTGACTCGTAGCTGATGATACCCCGACCTTAGATCAATCTTCGAAAACACACATGAACCAGTCAGTTGATATAATAGGCCATCGATTCTAGGAAGAGGGTACTTATTCTTGATAGTAACCTTATTCAGTTCTCTGTAGTCGATACACAATCAAAGACTCCCATCTTTCTTCTTAACAAACAACACTGGAGCTCCCCGTGGTGACACACTGGGTCTAATAAACCCTTTCTCAACCAAATCTTTTATTTGTTTCTTTAACTCCGCCATTTCATTTGGGGCCATATGATATGGGGCCTTAGATATTGAACCAGCTCCTGGCACAATTTCAATTGGAAACTGAACTTCCCTTTCAGGAGGCAATCTATTAAGGTCATCCGGAAATACCTCAGGGAATTCATTTACTACGGGTATATTACTCAAAGCTTCACTGGTTTCCCCTTGTACATAGAAAAATACCATACCCCTGGCAACCCTTTTAAAGATATCTTTTAGCTTTAGCCTAGAAAGGAAATTCATACTAGCATTTATAACTTCGACCCACTGAGAAGCAGGATATACTATCCTTTTGTTCCCACAATCTAATAGCACATTATTTGCCATTAACCAATCAAAACCCAAGATGACTTCCAATTGGTAAAGCGGCAGACAAATCAAATCTACAATAGATTGGTGTTCTTCCACAGTTATGACACAGTTCAGACAAGCTTCAGCTGTCAAGGCCTTAACGCCCATCAGAGTTGACACTACCAAATCATATGGTAATTTATGAACATGCATACCCAGGCGTTTCACACAATCATACACAATAAAGGAATGACTAGCACCCGAGTCAAAAAATGCTTGCAACAAGTAGCCATTTAGAGAAATTTTACCTTGAATCAACTCAGGGGATTTGCGGGCCTCCTCGTGGGTCATAGTGAATACTCGGCTTTATGTCTTCGGCCTCTGCTTGGCTCGTGGTCACTGACAATCTCTAGAAAGATATCCTGGTTGCTTACAGTTGAAATAGACCATCTTACCCCGACAATATTTACCGTAAAGCGGTTGGTTACAGCGAAGACATTTCCACTCGATCACAAATTTCTTAGGTTCACGGTCTCTGGGCTAGTAGGGCTTCTTATCACTGCCCCTAAACAAAGAGGATCCTTGGCCTTTCTGCTTTTGAGAAACATTACCCTTACTGGGTTCACCGCGGTGGCCAGTAGTTCTGATAGGATATAGCTCTCTTAAGTTGTTTTCTGTGATTCGACATTGCTCCACAGCCTTGTTGAACTTGGTAAATTGATGGGTGGCTAACCGTTTCCTCAACTCTCACCTTAGACTGTGGATAAGCATATCCGAACTCCATTCTTCATCATCCTTATACCGGAGATAAAAGGAATACCGGGACAACTGGACGAAACGGGACAAGTAGTCATCAAAAGTTTCGCATCCCTTTGTTTAATATTCAGAAATTATGTTTCCTTTTTAAGCCACACTGATTTGGGAAAATATTTCTCGTTGAATTCTTGCTGGAACAATTCCCAAGTCAAGGGCACATTTCTACTATGTAGGGTAAGTAAGATATTTCTCTACCAACGGTCCGTATCGCCTTCCAGCTTATAGACTGCCAAGCAAGTCTTCACCTCAGACGGGTATCCTAAGACCTCAAAAATATTCTCTAATCTATTCAATGAATCTTCGGCTGCCTGAGGATCAAACCTCCCTTTGAACACTGGAGGCAGATGTTTAAAGAATCTTGTGACCCAAAAATGAAGGTCCCTATCCTCTTTAGCTGGCACCCCATGTGATTCTTGATTTGGAACAATATGAGGTAGGGACTCCAGGGGTCATGCTGACCATTCAGCAGTGTCCTTACAACGGGTTTCTTATTGAGTTTCCACTGGAGTGGACTAAACCAGGTCCTCTTTCTTCTTTCCTCTTTCTATTTTGAGCTTTTCCTTAGCTCAGTGATCATGTCTAGATGACCTTTTATTAGACCCATTAATTCTCGCATTGGATCGGGAGATTATCATTGACGACCTCCACCTCTTGGTCTACCCGCGGAATATTGGAGCGTCCTCTACTTTTCTTCATTCTACAAACAACTTACCCCATTAATATAATAGAAATAGTATGCACACATATTCACAGGTTACATACAAATCCATATCGATAGAACATACAGGTGCATACATAACATTTATTCACATATGATATTCTATTCCTAACCCCAACAAAGGGATCTATCCTAGCACACTCTACCCTTGCTAGGAACTACAGCTCTAATACCAAAATTTAACCCCCTGTCTTAATTAGCATAATTAAGATTCAATAATGCATAATAAAATGGATTAGAGACCATTGGATAATTCAAAATTCATTTAAGACTCCCTTTTCATAGTAGGGACTTCACAAAATTTTCAAAACTTCTCCATCCTGATATTAATGTTCAAATATCGAATATAATTACCTGTGCAGTTATATCACATTTAAACATATCAGAGTTTATAACTTAATCCCTGGCAACCACCGGGTTTCATCTATATATATCTATAAGGTTCCAGTTCCCAATTAGGGGATTACACCGCCATATGTTCAAAACTATTTACAACTCAAAATGTCGTACAGTAATCCCTATCCAAAATGAATAACCAACATGGCTCAAACCAAATGTCCCTACAGGGTTCTAACCACTCCGGGTTATTCGCTTCTCCTTGGAGCCACTCGCTCTGTCTGAAAGGTTAGTCAAAGGAAATAATGAGATTTAAGAGAATCTCAGTAGTAACAAAACATTTATACCACACATTATGTAAGCAAATCATCATACAACAGCAGCACAAATCACACTCCACCCTCATCCCCTTTTACCGCTGGGAAGGCATACTGTCCTAACCCGAACCATTGTTAGCGACTCAGGGATTGTTGGTGTGGCAGTGCATACACATAGCCTTATAGCTCATATAGCCATCCGGCTTTCACAATTGGCCTGTCAGCCTTCACAAATAGCCTTTCAGCTTTTCACATAATCACACATACAATGGATCACATATGGTATAAAAGAAAAGTCACTACCTTGTTCCTTTCTGACATTCACTGGTCCAGTAGGCTCACAAGGATGGCAGATGTCAAATCCTATAAACCAAAATAGGGACAATAGATCAATCTCTTTTCCAAGTTCTTAATTCCATAATACTTTAAGGTTTTATTCATATGAACTCTTTAAGTGGCTATTAAATGCCTAAACATATGCCGAAAGGATTGGGAGAAACTACCCCGAAGATGGCTTTTTGGAAGCAAAAGCGTTGATTTTTGGTCAGCTCACTCGAGTGATGACCCCCAAATTTACTCGAGCACCCAAAAGTGTCACACCGAAAGTGTTTGCCCGAGAGCAAACCTCGATATATCTTACACCCTCACTCGAGCACAGAAAACGGCACTCGAGTGATAACCTCAATTGCACTCAAGCACCAAGAAGTGAGGCACTGTGAGTGACTACCCGAGAGCAATCATAAACTCTAAAGTCTCAAACTTACTCCCTTACTCGAGTGAATCCAAGATCACTCGAGTGATGACCTATACCACTCGTGGAAACAAAAGTATACTCATGATTTCTGCCTGAAGACTTGACCAAAATACCCAGAATTTCACACTGCACTCGAGTTAGACCCCTCCTCACTCGAGTGAAGCTTATCAGAAGCCAGATCGTAGCAACTGATATGATTTTCCAGATTTACCAATACTGGTTCCAATGGTCCCAACATTTATACCAAAACTCATTCCCCTCTAAAATTCCACAAGGAACCTATTGGTAAACTCAAAACAACCAAAATCTTACCACAATAACACATTTATCACTTCTAACTATATTGCAACCAAAATAACCTAATGACCAAACTTCCTCTTTTCAAATCCAAACCAAAACTATGGACTCCAAAATACAATATGGTATTTATTTCATCACAAAACACTAGCTAATTCATACATTTCATAATTAGGCTAAAATCAGGGCAAATTCCAAAGTTATTAAAATTCAACCAATGATCAAAACAATTATATCAAAATACTATAAATACTTACACCTTCAACTTCCAATGGTTAACTTCTTGATTCTCTAGTTTCTAAACTTGCGCAAACTTCAAAACACCTTCGTTCAAAATTCTGAAACCATAGGTTTAAAGCTCTCAACCTCTTGCACAACATTAATAAAGAATATTTGAGCATTAAGAGGTATCTAACTAGCCAAAACTCACCTTAACACTTTCTCTTTCCTTCCCTTGCTCAACGAAAATGGAGGTTAGATGAGAGAGAAGATGAAGATGATGATAGAGATTTTCTCTCATTCTCATGCACACGAACTGACTTAGAGGAAGAGAGGGAAGAGAAAAAATTAGTTTGAAACTTTGACTAATCCTAGGGCCATCATAATGACACTTGGCAAGATCTCATTCTCCCTTCCATGAGTTCTTATAAAATCATCCACACAAGATTCTACCCCTTGCTCAACACATCCTAGCCATTGATCCCAATATCAAGTTACATACGAGTTCCCTCTTCAGTAACTGGCCAGTCGGTCGGTAGATTTACAATTTTACCCCTGCTTATCATAACATATACTAAACCATCATCAAACACATTTGCATCATAATTCACATTTTTTACTTCAAAAGTGTTTAATTAACATTAATGTTAGGATTGGTAAGCATAGCGGAAGAATTTGAAAAAAAAATTTCACCGATCCTAATCGAGGATCTATCAACAACGTTTAAACCAAGTTGGAAGGATTCATACCTTTTTTATGATTCAGAGTTTTCACGATCTCTAGGAGCCAACACATCAGGTCCGTTCCCTCTACCGGTATCCACACGAATGCTCTCCAACCGAGACTGCATGCTAGCGCCTCTAATGTCTCCAAGAGTTTAACTTGCAGCTCTCAATTCTGATGTACACTGAGTTTATCAGCTCTATCAAGTTTATAACCCATGAGGGTTATTTTCAAATTTCAAAATTAATCATCATTAATTAACAATTAATTATCTTGATGAGCTAATTAAATAAATTCAGTTTAAATTAAATCTGTCCAACAGTTTTAATTTAACCTATTTATTTAATCTAAATAAAGTGCCATTAGATTTAATTTATCTTCATAAATTAAATCTAAGATACTATATCTCTATCATGTTAGTTATTAATTTTAATATATCTTAATAAATTAAATTTAAAACCAACACAATATGATAATATCATATAATATATATATACATATATATATATAATATATTTTAAAAATATATATATCTATATAATATTATTAAATAATATAATATAATATAATATATATATATATAATATTTCGAAAAAATATATATATCTATATAATATTATTAATGAATTTTATATTATATATATATATAAATATAAAATTCATCCACCCTAAATCAAACATTATCTCGTGTTAGGCCATTCTTGTGTGCGACCTTGTAGGCCCATATGAAGTTGGCAATGGGCCAATAACTACACTAACCCAAAAGTCGCAAGCGGCCTCTAGCAAGACATTATGACTACCCAATTCATATGAGGATCGTTATCACGATGCAACCTGTCATACAACCATGTCACGTCCCTTTTGTCACACGATATATCAATCAAGGATAAGGCATGGAAAATGTCATCCTGTTGTTCTTGACCATTACTTTCTCGATTCCTGAGTAGCCTGATAACAGAGACAGAAACTCCTTTCATCATAGTGTGGCCATACATTTCTCAGACTCACTCATCGAGGGGCCCAGTAATATCTCTCAACTAATGTGAGGGACAAATTCCATCTTGATCATTCATATTCCTCTACATGAAAAACCACCAAGCCCGATCGTAGCCTTTATCATCACCCGGTCAAAAGTGACTTTTGACTAGTTCAAAGCTTAGCAACTCTCATGTAGGAATCCATGATGACCTCAGGTCTAAGGGCATTGTGACGTGGTTATACATGAGAAAAGCTTATGACTTGATCCCTGTAGCTTTCTCATAGTGGATCGGTCCAGCACCTTGTACTCTTACAAGGGCCTAAGACTTTGATTCGTATCTTCATATCTTATCAAAGTCATACTGGTCTTGTTTCATCTCTGCTCCCGCATAGATGACCGACTAGGGACATTTTAGGATAATCTTTATGAATTATCCAAGGATACAATTATCACAGTTAACATGCAAATAATATGATAACAGAATGGAGAAATTTCATTAAAATAATAATGTTTAAAGTACAATAATTAGCCCTTAGGGCATAATTTCCAACATTCTCCCACTTGCCCTAGGTGCAATCATTAATTTGCCTAATTCCTATTGCCCTAACATGACGCTCATGCTTTGCCTGTGCAAGTGGCTTAGTAAGGGGATCAGCAACATTATCTTCTCCTGCTACTTTGCATATCTTTATATCACCTCTATCATTGATTTCTCTAAAAAGATGAAATCGCCTGAGTATGTGTTTAGTCCTTTGATGTGACCTAGGTTCCTTGGCCTGTGCAATAGCACCGCTATTGTCACAAAACAAATCTATTGGATTTGAGATGGTAGGCACCACCCCTATTTTAGTAATGAACTTTATGATCCAAACGGCTTCTTTAGCTGCATCTGATGCTGCTATATACTTAGCTTCTGTTGCAGAATCTGCTATAGTGCTTTGCTTGGAGCTCTTCCAGCTTACTGCTCCACCATTCAGGAGGAATACATATACAGATTACGATTTAAGGTTGTCTTGGTCAGTTTGGAAACTTGCATATGTGTAACCGATTACACAGAGCTCATCATCCAATCCACCATAGACAAAAAATAAATCCTTAGTCCTTCTTAAGTACTTTAGGATATTCTTAACGGCAGTCCAATGACCCTCACCAGGATCTTGTTGGTATCTGCTGGTCATACTTAAGGCAAACGAGACATCTGGTCGAGTACATAACATGGCATACATGATGGATCCAATGGCCGAGGCATATGGAACCTTACTCATGCGATCTCGCTGATCAGGTGTACTAGGACACAGATCCTTGCTAAGATGGATGCCATGAGACATAGGCATGTAACCCCTTTTTGAATCATGCATATTGAACCTATGCAGTATCTTATCTATATATGTGCTCTGACTTAGGCCTATTAGTCTTTTGGATCTATCCCTATAGATCCTAATCCCTAGGATATAGGTGGCTTCACCTAAGTCTTTCATTGAAAAGGTCTTTCCTAACCAAGACTTGACACTCTGCAAGGGAGGAATATCATTCCCAATGAGTAGGATGTCATCTACATAAAGCACTAGAAATACAACTATGCTCCCACTAACCTTCTTGTAAACACAAGGTTCATCGATGTTTTGAATGAATCCAAACTCTTTGACTACTTCATCAAAATGATGATTCCAGCTCTGAGATGCTTGCTTCAATCCATAAATGGATCTTTGAAGCTTGCAAATTTTACCAGAGTCCTCTGGATGCACAAAACCTTCAGGTTGTGTCATGTACACATCCTCAAGCAGCTTCCATTAAGGAAGGCTGTTTTGACATCCATCTGCCATATTTCATAGTCATAATATACTGTAATGGCAAGAAGGATTCTGATTGATTTGGCCATTGCAACTGGGGAAAAGGTTTCATCATAGTCTATACCATGAGTTTGAGTGAATCCTTTTGCAACCAGTCATGCCTTGAAGACATTTACATTGCCATCCATGTCAGTTTTCTCCTTGAAAACCCATTTACACCCAATGGTTTTTACACCTTCAGGTGGATCGACTAAGGTCCATACCTGATTGTCGTACATGGATTGCATTTCAGACTTCATGGTATTTAGCCATTTCTCAGAGTTTGGTTCCATTGTGGCTTCTCGATAGGTGGTGGGCTCATTTTGCTCAATGAGCAACACATCACGGCCTTCAATAATCAGAAATCCATATCTCTGAGGCTGATGCTGTGTCCTATCAGATCTTCGTGGACCTTGTGTTACTTGAGGAGGCTCAGCAACTTGTTGTGAGTCTTCTCTAATTTCCATCTGTGGTTCTGTACCATCTTGTGGATCTCGAATTTCTTCAAGATGTAGGTCGATCCCACTGGTTATTTTAGAGACAAACTCTCTTTCTAGAAACTTGCCATTTCGAATAACAAACACTTTGTTATCGGTGGGATTGTAGACATAGTATCCTTTCATTTCTTTAGGATACCCTATGAAAAGGGACTTTATGGATCTGGGCACTAATTTATTAGAGGCTTGTTGCTTAACATATACATCATATCCCCAAATCTTAAGAAAAGATAAACTTGGTTTCTTTCCAGTCCATATCTCATATAGTGTCTTTTTAATTGCCTTAGATGGAACACGATTTAGTGTGAATGCAGCTGTCTCTAGGGCATGTCCCCAAAAGGATGGTGGAAGATCTGTTTGACTCATCATAGATCGAACCATATCTAATAGTGTTCGATTCCTCCGTTCAGAAACGCCATTCCATTGTGGTGTTCCTGGAGAAGTCAATTGTGAGATTATCCCACAACTCCTAAGATGGTCAGTGAATTCTTGGCTCAAATATTCACCACCTCGATCAGATCTAAGTGCTTTAATTGTTTTACCAAGTTGGTTTTATACTTCATTTTGGAATATTTTGAACATTTCAAAAGATTCATATTTATGTTTTCATTAGGTAGATATAGCCATATCTACTAAAGTCATCTATAAATGTAATGAAGTAGACATAACCTCCTCTTGCAGCTATATTTAATGGTCCACATACATCTGTATGTATGAGGCCCAATAATTCAGTAGCCCTCTCACTGTGCCCAGTGAAAGGTGCCTTAGTCATCTTTCCTAATAAGCAAGATTTGCATGTATCATATGATTCAAAATCAAATGAGTTTAGAAATCCATCTTGATAGAGTTTAGAAATGCGTTTCTCATTTATGTGGCCTAGACGACAATGCCATAGGTAGGTCGGATTCAAATCGTTTGATTTTATCCTCTTAGTAGTTACGTTATAGATATTCCCATTATTAGGATGTTCTAAATTTAATATATAATGACCAACATACAAATCACCATCAGTATAGAAAATGTCATTACGATAAATAGAACATTTACCATTCCTAGTAATGGAAGTATAACCTTCCTTATCCAAATAAGAAAGAGAAACAATGTTACTACTCAAAGGAGGAACATAATAGCAATTGTTCAAAACTAACGAAAGCCCACTGGGCAGAACTAATTCCTAAGTGCCTACAGCTAAAGCAGCAACTCTTGCTCTGTTTCCAACTCGTAGGTCCACCTCGCCCTTCTTCAGCTTTCTACTGTCCTTTAGACCCTGCACATTTGTACAAATGTGAGAACCACATGCAGTATCTAATACCCATGTAGAGGAAGTAGAAAAATGAATGTCTATAACATAAATACGTGAAGCGATAGCCCCGCTATCCTTCTTGTCCTTTTTCAGATCTTCCAGGTAGAGTTTGCAATTCCTCTTCTAATGATCGGGTTCATTGCAGAAGTAGCAAAATCCTTCCTTTGGAGGCTTTGCCTTCCTGGGTGCAGGCTTGGTTTCGGGCTTGTTTGACTCTTTGGTCGTACCACCTGAGCCATTACCCTTCCATTTGCCCTTCCCTTTCTTTTTCATACCCTTTCCTTTCTGAACCATTAAAACTGTGCTAGGCTTTTTCTTAACGCTTTGCTCAACAATTTTAAGCATCCCATGCAGCTCAGAAATTGATTTCTTGATGTTGTTCATGTTGTAGTTCATAACAAATTGGTCATAACTCTCCGGGAGTGAGTTGAGGATCAAGTCCGTAGCTAACTCCTGGCTCATGGGAAATCCAAGCCTCTCAAGGTGATCAATATAGCCTTTCATCTTTAACACATGAGTACTAACTGATGCACCTTCAGCCATTTTGCAAGAATGTAAGGCCTTTGTGGTCTCATACCTTTCTTGCCTTGTCTGTTGCTGGAACATTTCCTTGAGATGTACTATCATCTCATGAGCCTCCATGAGTTCCAGATCTTTTTGGAGCTCTGGAACCATAGTGGCAAGCATCAGGCTACCTACATCTACAGAGTCATCCTTATGCTTTGTGTAAGCATCTCTCTGAGATCTTGGAGCATTAGCTGCAGGCTCCTCAGGAATGGGTTGATCTAGGACATAAGCCTTCTCAAGGACCGATCGCAATGATATTGTAGCGGTATTACTAGTCGACATGATTCTACAATTAAAATATGCAAAGTTAGTTAGTAATCTCCCACTAAATTAACAACCCTCAATATAATAATTAGTGGGCTAGGATCCATATTTGGCTTAAACTTAAGTCCGCTTTGGCAAGACGCTTAAATTCAAGTTATTTAGGTGGGTAACCTATTTACCAATTACATCACATGTAATCTTAGATCTTTATGGGATTTAATCATCATATGATCTGGCATGTTTAACCCCATCTAATGCCTTGAGATTCAAAACCATTTTGTTAATCTCAATTAAGTCAAAACAATAATGAATATTATGAGCATCACAATTACTCAAGCTTGTCTCATCAAGATAACTCAAGTGCATCCACTTTGGTGGTTTCCACAATTGAGCGATCTAGGTTTTGACAAGTATTCATTAATTGACGGCATTATGACTTAAGATTTAATTTAGAGGGCTTAATTAATTAGTTTTGTTTATATGGATGCAATCGTGGTCGTATCTCATACAGATAAATACATATAAACGTAAAAGTAATCATGCAATGATCTTATCAAAAGCATAATTTAAACGTGACACAACATGGCTTACCTAACCTAAAATCCTCCTAAACCAATTAGAGGACTTCTCTAAACAAAAGAGAAATACATTGAGAGAAACCTCATTTAAACATTCAAGGGGGAGTGAGATGAGAAGAGAATGTATATCGAGAGTATTTAGAGAAAGGCACGGCACACAGGCCGTATTTAAATATTACAACCTTTGTAAAATTCTAAAGCCATGTTGTTCACCATACCCAAACAAGGATAAATAATAAACCACAACAAGAATTCATACAATAATGATCAGATTATATTGTGCTACGCAGAGGTGGTCACGGCGGTCCCGCTAGCCGGTTAGCGGGCGGGGTCAAGGGGGGCCGCATAGTTCTGATCCAATTTTTCGAACCCAATTTCGAACCCAATTTTTCAAAACAAAAAACAACAATAGCCCAAAACGCTTCTAATCCAATTTGTCTTCCCCATAGTTCAGATCCCTATTACCCGAATAGATATCCGAACCTAGACCCAATTTGATTGTCGCCAACTACGATCTCAGGTACCCTACCCAATTTCATGCTTGTTCAAAACGAAAATCATATACATGTTTCAAGATATACATGTTCGGAATTGATTTCATGCTTGTTCCAAAACGAGAATCATATACATATTCGAGTGTTTCTTATAAACATACGTACACATCCCATATATATCACATGTATAAGAATCATAAAATCAATTTAAACGCACAATTGACCTGGCTCTGATGCCACTGTTAAGATCAGTAAGCACAGCGGAAGAATTTAAAAAAAAAAATTTCACCGATCCTAATCGAGGATCTATCAACGGCGTTTAAACCAAGTTGGAAGGATTCATACCTTTTTGATGATTCAGAGTTTTCACGATCTCTAGGAGCCAACACATCAGGTCCGCTCCCTCTACCGGTATTATACAAATGCTCTCCAACTGAGACTGCGTGCTAGCGCCTCTAATGTCTCCAAGGGTTTAACTTGCGGCTCTCAATTCTGATGTACACTAAGTTTATCAGCTCTATCAAGTTTATAACCTATGAGGGTTATTTTCAAATTTCAAAATTAATCATCATTAATTTCGAAATTAATTAACAATTAATTATCTTGATGAGCTAATTAAATAAATTCAGTTTAAATTAAATCTGTCCAACAGTTTTAATTTAACCTATTTATTTAATCTAAATAAAGAGCCATTAGATTTAATTTATCTTCATAAATTAAATCTAAGATACGATATCTCTATCATGTTAGTTATTAAATTTAATATATCTTAATAAATTAAATTTAAAACCAACACAATATGATAATATCATATAATATATATATATACATATATATATATAATATATTTCGAAAATATATATATATCTATATAATATTATTAAATATAATAATATAATATAATATATATATATAATATATATTTAGAAAATATATATATATATATCTATATAATATTATTAATGAATTTTATATTATATATATATAAATATAAAATTCATCCACCCTAAATCAAACATTATCTCGTGTTGGGCCATTCTTGTGTGCGACCCTGTAGGCCCATATGAAGTTGGCAGTGGGCCAATAACTATACTAACCCAAAAGTCGCAAGCGGCCTCTAGCAAGACATTACGACTACCCAATTCATATGAGGATCATTATCACAATGCAACCTATCATACAACCATATCACGTCCCTTTTGTCACACTATATATCGATCAAGGATAAGGCATGGAAAATGTCATCCTCTTGTTCCTGACCATTACTTTCTCGATTCCTGAGTAGCCTGATAATAGAGACAGAAACTCCTTTCATCATAGTATGGCCATACATTTCTCAGAATCACTCATCGAGGGGCCCAGTAATATCTCTCAACTAATGTAAGGGACAAATTCCATCTTGATCATTCATATTCCTCTACATGAAAAACCACCAAGCCCGATCGTAGCCTTTATCATCACCCGGTCAAAAGTGACTTTTGACTAGTTCAAAGCTTAGCAACTCTCATGTAGGAATCCATGATGACCTCAGGTCTAAGGGCATTGTGACATGGTTATACATGAGAAAAGCTTATTATGACTTGATCCATGTAGCTTTCTCATAGTGGGTCGGTCCAGCACCTTGTACTCTTAGAGTGCCTAAGACTTTGATTCGTATCTCCATATCTTATCAAACCATAGAGTAAATAAAACCATAGAGTAAATAAATATTATCAAAAAGAGACTTCTAGTTGCACATAGTTGAAAGAAAAGCTATGTCGATAAGAGGAGAAGACCTCTAGAACTTGAGGTTGGTGATCATGTATTTTTAAAGGTATCATCTGTTACTGGTATTGACAGAGCAATAAAAAGAAGTTTGAGTATAGAGTAAATTTGTCTTTTTAAGATACTGACTAGAATTGGGATAGTGGCATGTCGAATAGCCCTACCCTAAAATCTAAGTAGACTCCATGATATTTTTCATGTCCCACAACTGAAGAAGTACCAACCAAACCCTGAAGACATTATCAAGTATGAGGATATTAACGTGCAGGATAATTGCACATATGAGGTTGATCCGGAACAAATTATTGATCGACAGAAAGATGACTCAAACATCAAAGAAAACACTATCATGAAGGTGGTATGAAGGGACTGTCCCCTAGAGAGGCAACCTAGGAAGCAGAGGACCACATCAAAAGATGATACCCATAATTTATGCCTTGAGACATGTAAAAAATTTTAGAGATGAAATTTATTTTATGGGGGGAGAATTGTAATATCCTAATATTTATGCAAAGGGTTAAATGTCCCAAAAAGAAAGTGTAAATAGTGTTATAGACTACTTTGGGAGTTAAGTATGGGATTTAGTCCTAATTAATTGAAGGAAAGTACCCAAACCTTTTATCTAAAGCAAATATGGAATAAAGCCTAACATGGATCCAAAATATAGAGGGAATGGCATTTCAAAGAAGGGAATTAAATAAAATAAAAGACCTAATGGCAAATTAATTAATGTTGCCATAAGTAAGGGCAAAAAAGAGATTTATAATTTGATCTCAAGGGTAGGTTGGGAAACAAAAATGAAGGGTCAAGATTGCCATTAAAAGAGTAAAATAATGATAATGATGGTTAAGCAACACACTTCCCTCCCCTTATATAGATCAATTCGGCGAAGGGCAGAAATGGACGAAGGGAAGAGTTGGTTAAAGATTTAAACAAATTTTCAAGAAGACCATGGTCAAACATAAACCCATACTCATATGACTATTTGGTCAACACATTTCCCTCCTCTTTATTTAGGCAATTTGGTTAAGGCAAGAGAGAGAAGCAAAGAGTGAAGGCAATCTATTTGACCAAACAATCCCTTAGTTAATTAATCAACATGTTTTTTGCAAGAAGATGCAAGAAGTTGACACCTTATCTCTCTCTCCACGTACTTTAACTTCGGCCAACAACTTAAGAGGATGAGGATAAATATTTACTCATCATATGTCCTTATTCACATAAACACTAAAGTTAGCCAAAAGAGGAACAAAGGTGGGAAAACAAAAAAGGAAAGTGAAAACCAATTTTGGAGAAGTAAAGAGAAGAGATAAGTGATCTTGATCCATTTTTACCCTCAATATCACCTTTCTTGCTCAAAGTGGCTTCATAAACATTGTTCCTTTCACTAAGAACAACATCTCTATGGTTTTATTTTCTTAATAAAAGATGCTTAGTGCTGTCCAAAAAGTGTTAAGTTAAAGGAACTAATATATGGCCTTAGCAAAGGAAAAAAGGTAAGCTTAAGCTATGATTTGAGCCTAGTATCTTTAGATTTGGTTAGGTTTTTAGGATATTATAGTGCTACCCTGTTTTATTGAAATGGTAACCTTGGGGTTTTGAGATGTTAAGAGTATAAAGATGATGATAAATAAGGTTTAATGATGATATTTTATAAGTCTTGTAGTTGAATTACAAGAAAACAACTTATGGTAATTTAGGGTTATGATTTAGCTAGACCAATAACCTTAGGACAGAATTTGATTTTGGTAAATTTGAGTTTAATTTTGGATTCTCCATGAAAAATTGTATGGGATTAACATCTGGTTATGATTTTGGGGTGCTTAGATAAGAAAACCCTAACTTTGGAACTTCATAATAGTCACTGCCAGATTGTGTTTTCTGAAAAACAAAGTGCTTGTGGTGTGTTTTCAAATGGTTAAAACGTATCCAATAATCATGATATTTTCCAGATTGATAGTGGACATCCTAATCTTTAAATTGATATATAATATATTCTATTTGGGTTCGTAAATTGTAAGATATGATTTCTTAAAGTTAGGCATTGAACCTGGGATAATTTCTATGGCAGTGAGGAGTTAGTCTAGGTTTTGGAATTGTGTGCTTATAATTGACAGTGGAAGATTTTTTTTACAATAAACATAATAAGATTCATATAGGACGTTGAACCTACTTATTTTGAGTTTTCTAGATTAAGTTATGAATTTTCAAAGTGAGGTGACAATTCTAGCATATTAGGCTTGACATGTGAATTTGAGATACTTGGATGTATTCTAATAAGTTTGATTTCCAAGGGCATAGTTAGGTACTAGAGGCTAATATAGACATATTAAATACTCACTTGGCATAATGCACTAGTCCTAAAGATAGGCAACCCAAGTATTTGGAGTTGTCAAAGAATTGCGATAAATAACTGTTAGATCTCATGTTTTGATGATAAAAAAGAATGGCATGAAAAAGATTTGATAAACAAATAAGTTTGAACAAAGGAAAATCATCACTTGAAGTAAGCATTGAAGTAATGAAGAAAGGCAAGATAAAAAGCTGAGAAACTTCATTGTTGGCAAATTTTCTAAAGGGTTACTCGAGTAGGTACTCAAGTAATGAGATAGAAACTTGAAGTGACCAGGTCAACCTTCAAGTAATCTGCTAACGATACTCGAGTAAGTACTCGAGTAATAAGGTAAATAACCCCAAGCTGCTCTCGGCCTGCTAATGTTACTCTAGTAGCTACTCGAGTAACCAGGTAACTCACTGGCAGTTGATCTCAGCCTGCCAATGTTACTCGAGTAAGTACTCAAGTAACCATGTCAAAGACTTCCAGCTGCTCTCGGCATTTTCAACCCTACCAGTGATACTCGAGTATGTACTCGAGTTACTCTGTTTCAGGAAATGTGTTGCTCTTGGCATTCTCAACCCTGCCAATATTACTCGAGGAGCTACTCGAGTAACTCACTGTGGTAGGCAAAACCTAAAGGTAGTACTCGAATAACATGAAATGTTTTTCTCATCCTTCACTTCCTCACTTCAAGTTACTACTCGAGTATGCATAATTACTTAGAAGAAAAACTTCAAGTCACTACTTGAGTATGCAGAGTTAGATGGAAGAGAACTTCAAGTCATTACCCGAGTAAGCTATGCATAAAAATTTATGTTTACCCGAGTAAGGACTCGAGTAACAAGGTAATCAAACTGGAAGTGCTCTCGGCCTTGAAATCCTACCAACATTACTGGAGTGAAGCATCCAGTAACCTAAAGTTTATTTGAAGGTTTACTCGAGTTGCTACTCGAGTAACCTATGAAGAAAAGGGTTCAATACTTGAGTATGTACCCGAGTAAACAGGTATTTCCAAAGGTTTTAAATTTTATTTACTTCATGCACTACCCGAGTAATGTTATGTTTGCTTATTGACTTGCAGTTTGTCAAATTTTTCCCGATGATACTCGAGTATGTACTCGAGTAAACTGTAATGAATACTCAAGTAACTACTCGAGTATGCAAGTTCAGATTTTAAGAATTCATTCCAACATTCATTGATTTGTTTCCTATATGATTAACCTTTCATTGTATTAGTATTCTTAGCATATCCATAGATAAACAATGAAGATATCTTACCAAATAAGGAAAGTCAAAAGCAACGTTCAAATGCCACCTACCGCAAACGTATGTCTTTCAAATACTGGAAAAGTCAACAGTGGTTGCGCACGCTCTAACGGGCATGAAGAAATATGTTACAACAATCATTACCAATGTATCTATATATATAGGAACATCCAAACCGAGAAAGAGAACAAGAACATACACACGAACGTATCATCAAGTTCATTACTCTGTTTTACATTATACTTCTAATTCTATGCTGCAGTGATTCTTGTTCACTCTGTGTGAGAGATATTTCATTCAAACTCAATATTTGATATTGAGATAACTTAAGGTTGTGGAACCTTGAGTTGGGATTGGATTACAACTTGTAAGGGGGAGCGAGTGTCTAGGCGAAGGAACTTGCTTGTACTGAGGTGCCAAGAACCCATTGAATCTTGGAAGTTATAGTGAATCTCTCAGAGAAGCTCTGAGGACTGGACGTAAGTCAAAGTGGTTGTGACCGAACCAATATAACTCCCGGTGTACACTTCGGTGATATTTCTCCTTACTCTTTACTGCATTATATTCACTGTCAAGTTTTCATATTTGCAACAAAATTTAGTATCACCCAATTCACCCGCTCTTGGGTGAAACACTTGCTCTAATAATAACAACTTGTCCACTCATGAATTCTAACATATAGGATTTGATCTTTGCCCGGACAACTAAGAGACTAGTAAATAAAGATAGGATGTTGGAAAGACTGGCAGGTAGTAACTTTTCTCTTATATCATATATATTGCCTTGCATATTCATCCTTATTATCTAGATTTGTATGGGACAGTAAGTCCCAAGGCAATAAGACCTATGAGTGCAAGTTGCATAGGGAGTTACCCTGGGCTGTAAAGAGCTGGGTAAGCTTAAGGCATAAGAGCCATGAGTGCAATTTGTATAGGGCAGAGGCCCTGGGATGTAAGACCAAGATTGACAAGCGTTGTGGTACTGTGGTAATAGACCAATGGATCCTCTATTTGATGCATGTTATAATTGATGCTTATGTGATGATTTGCTTTACATGCTTTGTGATTTACACATCATATGTGTGATATTTTTTACTACTAAGTTTCCCATAAATCTCACCCTTTCTAACAATAAATCTATAGTAAAGGCAAGTAGTTCAAAAGGCAAAAAGGTAATCATGAATGAGTAAAGCAAACAACTGAAAAGACTAAAGTTTCAGTTAGTTATCTATTTTTGAAATTTGTATATATTGTATATAACCATAGTAAGACTAGCCATAGTAGTAGTAGTAGTAGACGGGATAGCCCTAACCTCATATGTTAGTGCTTTTACACAAATGAATTAAAATCAGGCAACCACACGCTAAGAGCCCATTAGCTAACAAACACTACATGGGTTTTTTATTGAGATCGCTTTGATTTTAACTAGAGGAATTAAGAATTTATGAGTTGTAATGAAATTGCAAACCATTTTGTGACCACACGTAATATATTTTCAAAATTTTTTGAGAAACCTACACAAGTATAGGTTTGAACCTTGTATTGAAATTAGGATTTCAACTATTTACCAAAGAATATTTGTCTTAAGTTTGAAGTCATTTGTAACCCTGTAACTTAAAACCACGAGTATAGTCCGAAAATGAGTTATATATTAAATTAGAGACCAACAAATAATTCAAATCTTATTAAAAGTCCCATCTTTAACATAGGGTTTGGTCCTAAGATAAAGTGGGTTTTCAAAAACGTTTTCTTAAAGAATCTTCAATATGGTCTCACATGCAATTTTTGAATATATGTGGCATGTGTAGTTTGATTCCATTCATAATTCAAAGTATGAACAAAATTCCCAACAACAGATGGGTTTCATCCATCCACAAAAGGGTTTATGGGGCATATTTCTTAGATCCCATATATTTTGATGATAACAAAGATTGGATCAATGATATAAAAGAATTTGATAACAAACAAATGAATTTGAACAAAGTGGCAAAGCATTACTTGGAGTAAGAACTGGAGTGATGAATCAATTCTGTCAAGGCTTACTCGAGTAAGGGAAGCCATTACTCAAGTAGCCACTCGAGTAATCACAGAGAATTTCATCCAGTGAAGTACTACCAAAATTTGGATGAAGTTACTCGAGGGACCACTCGAGTAATCTACAAAGTTATATAGATAATTACTCGAGTCGCCACTTGAGTAACATGATTTAAAAAGGCATCACTCGAGTAACATGGTTTGAAAGGGCATCACTCAAGTCACCACTCAAGTAACCAAGGTAAAAATCTTCCAGTAGCTCTCGGCCAAGAAATACAACAATTTACTCAAGTAGCCACAAGAGTAACTGGTGAGAAAAAGGCATTACTCGAGGGACCATTTGAGTAATCTATAGAGTTATTTGAAGCATTACTCGAGTAGCCACTCGAGTAATCAGAAAGCAAAGTCTCAGCCAAGAATTTGATGTAATTACTCGAGGGAGTAATCGAGTAATCTGCTGGGTTATTTGAAATCTACTCGAGGGACCACTCGAGTAAGGTGTAAAGAAAAGAAAAGGCCACTCGAGTAACTAGATTACCAGAGTCAGCGCCTGAGTAACGTGTGAAGGTAAAGATATGGCCACTCGAGTAATCAGGTATTTCCAAGGTTTGTCATATATCTCACTCCATGTCTTACCTGAGTAATATCTTATTAAAAATGTTGAATTACGCACTACCATATTTTTTATAGGTTTACTTGAGGGACTACTCGAGTAACAAACTTTATCACTCGAGTAGCCTCTCGAGTAAGGCAGTCCAAAAATTATGCTTTTCATCAAATGTTCATTAAATTGTTATCTATATAATTAACTCTTCATTACATTAGTATCCTAAGTACATTTACAGAGAAACAATGAAGAGATCATACAAGAAGTGAAAAGTCAAATAAAAGTCTGAATGTTTACCTACCGCTACCTACCGCAAACGGATAGTTTTCAAATTCAAAGAATAGTCAACCGTTGTTGTACGACTTTAACGGGCATGTTTGAATTGCTTCCAACGGACACTACAAATCATCTATATATATGAAGCAATCAAAGAAAAGAAAACAAGACATAAGAACTGAGAATACATTGATTATCTACATATATATTTGCTCTGTGAGAGAGTTTTTCATTAAAAACTCAATATTTTTGATTGAGACAACTTAAGGTTGTTAAACCTTGAGTTGGGGATTTGATTACAACGTGTTAGGGGGAGCGAGTGTCCAGGAGAAGGAACTTGCTGTGTAATGAGGTGCCAAGAACCCACTGAATCTTGGAGAATATAGTGAAACTCTCAGAGATGCTCTGAGGACTAGACGTAGGTCAAAGTGGTTGTGGTCGAACTAGTATAACTCCCAATGTATACTTCGATGATATCTCTCCTTTCTTTCAACTGCTTTAAATATTCTTTTAAATTTCTTATATGCAATGAAATTCTGGTATCACTTAATTCACCCCCTTTTTGCGTGAAACGGTTGCACTAACATTTGGTATCAGAGCGTAGGTCTTCTTGTTAAGGTTTAACAGCCTAAGAAGGATCCAATGGCAAGCTTGGGTGAAGGCATTCTTCCCGAAAGAGCTTTTATCACAAGACCTCTGGGTTTCAATGGTGAACACTTCTCATTCTGGAAAGTGAAGTTCAGAGTCTTCATAATGGCTACTGAATATCGGCTATGGGATGTGTTTGAGAGTGGAAACTATAAACCTTGAAAGATTGTAGATTCATAAAGAGTTCCCAAGACACTAGCATAATATGATGAGAATGACAAGAAACTCATTACACTCAACAGCAAAGCAATTCTAATGATTCACAGTGACTTGAGTCAAAACGAGTACTTCAGAATCTGTATACTCCCACCAGCTAAAAAAATATAGGAAGCTTTGGAAATAGCTCATGAAGGAACTTCAGGAATAAAAGAAAATCGGATCAATACTCTGGTTACTGAGTTTGATTTACTTTGAATGAAATCAGGTGAGTCGATAGCTGAATTTGAACTTAGATATACTCACCTTGTTATTCAACTTGCATCACTTGGAAAAGTCTATGATCAACATACCCAAGTACAAAAGATTTTAAATATTCTTTCTAAAGACTGGGAGGTAAAGGTCACTACAATTGAGGAAGTAAAAGGTGAATCAATGCGATCGGTTGCTTCTCTATTTGGAAGCCTTTCTGAATATGAAAGCAAATTAAAGTTCAAACGAGAACTAGATGATATTGGCAATAAGAAGAAAAGAGGTCTAGCACTGAAAGAAAAAGAAGAAGAACAAGATGAAGATGAAGAGCTTGAGATGACGAAATGGGCCTAATCATAAAATGATTCAAAAAGTTTTATAAGAAAGGCCAAGGATTCAAAATCTTTCAGAAAGGAGGAACAAGCAATAAAGAACACACCATCTGCTATGAATATGGAAAGCTAGGACATTTCAAATCAGAATGTCAAGAGCTGATTCAGAAGAATAAAGAAAAGAGAAAAGGTAAATTCTACAAGAAGAAGAAAGCCTTTGTATCTACCTTATCGAGAGATAGTTCTTCTGACGAAGAAAGTGATGAAGAGGAAGTAGCCAATATCTGTCTAGTTGCTGAACAAGAAATAAAAGAAGAGGTAACTGATTCTGATCCTACCTATGATGAATTACTTTCCGAATATAATGCTTTACATTCTGAATTCATCAAAGTAGCTAAAGAAGTAGTTGTTTTCAAAAAGAAAAACAAAGCTCTTGAAGTTGAACTTAAAGAGAATTTTGAAACAGATTGTGAAAACTGTACTTCTTTGAAAAAGAAAAATACAGATCTTACTAAATCTCTTGAAAAATTCACAAAAGGAAGTGAAATGCTAAATGTAATTTTAAAAGCTCAATGATTTATGAATGATCGATCTGGAATTGGATATGATCCAAAATTAGACAAAAGGAAAGGAAGAAAGAAAGCTGGAGGTAAATCATACTTGAATTATTTTCAGTATTCTGTGAATACATCAAATCCTTTTGTACATTGTAATTATTGTAATAGAAAAGGTCATTATACTTCATTATGCATTAATAGGAAGAAAGGAAATATAGGAACCTACAAACGGGTACCTAAAGGTTCATATGTTTCGAAAAAATTTTGTACTAACCCAAAAGGACCTAAAAAGATGTGGGTACCTAAGAATTAGTTGTATTTGATTGTAGATATGTCTTAAAGCATCCATAAACAACAAGTAGTACATAGACAGTGGATGCTCTAGACATATGACAGGTGATTTCAAAAGTTTTACGACATTGCAACCTATGGAATATATAAAGGTAAAATTTAGAGGAAATCAATCCAGAAAAATAGTAGGAATTGGTGAAATAAAAAATGACAAAGGAATACAAGTCAAAGATGCATATTACGTTGAAGGCTTGTGTTATAATTTGCTGAGCGTAAGTCAAAGTGCAGATAAAGACAACTGGATAATATTTGATTCAGAGGAATGTCTGATTGTCAACAAGAAAGACTTGCATTTTGATAAGAAAAATATCAAGGCAAAGCTCAGAGCAAAAAGGGAAGGTAACAGCTATATACTTGATAACCACACCTTAATCCCACATAGTTTTACATGGAGAATCCATGTTTAACCTCAAATTTACCAAAATCAAATTCTTTCCTAGGGTTCTTGGTAAGGCTTAATCATAACCCTAAATCACCATAAGTTGATTTCTTGCAATTTCAACCATAAGACTTATCAAATATCATCACTAAACCTTATTTATCAGCATCTTAATGCTCTAACAACATCAAAACCCTAAGGTTACCATTTCAATAAAATAGGGCAGCACCACAATATCTTAAAAACTTAACCAAATCTCAAGATACTAGGCACAAATCATAGCTTAACCTTACATCTTTCATTTGCTATGGCCTTATCTTGGTTCCTCTAACTTCAACATTGTCTGGCTAGAACTAAACACCTCTCCTTAAAAAACTAAAACCATAGAAATGTTGCTCTTAGTAAGAGAAACAAGGTTTATGAAAGCACTTTGAGCTAGAAAGGTGATCTTGAGGGTGAAAATGGATCAAGATCACTTACCTCTTCTCTTTGCTTCTCCAAAAATTGTTTTCTTTTCCCTTTTCGTTTTTCCCTTCTTTTTTTCTCTTTTAGCTGACTTTAGTGTGTATGTGGATGAGGAAATATGATGACTGAATATTTATCCTCATACTCATAAGTTGTTGGCCGAAGTTAGAGTAAGTGGAGAGAGAGATGAGGTGTCAACTTCTTGTGGCTTCTTGCAAAAAGCAAGTTGATTAATTAAATAAGGGATTGTTTGTTCAAATGGAATTTCTTCACTCTTTCCTTTTTTCTCTTGCGTTGACCAAATAATCATACGTGTATGGGTTCAAGTTTGACCATAATCTTCTTGGAAAGTTGTTTGAATCTTTGACCAACTCTTACCTTCCCCCATTTATGCCCTTAGCCGAATTGATCTATATAAGGGGAGGAAAGTGTGTTGTGTTAATCATATTTATCACTACTTTACTTTTTTAAGGGCAAATCTTGACCCTTCATTTTTGTTCCCCAACCTACCCTTGAGATTAAATTATAAATCTCATTTTTGCCCTTACTTATGGCAACATTAATTACTTTGCCATTAGGTCATTTCTTTCATTTAATTCGCTTCTTCCAAACATCATTCCCTTTCTTTTTTGGATCCATGTTAGGCTTTATTCCATATTTGACTTTTGATAAATGATTTGGGTACTTTCCTTTTATTAATTAGGGCTAGATCGCATACTTAACTCCCAAAGTAGTCTCTAACACTATTTACACTTTCTTGTTGGGACATTTAACACTTTGCATAAATTTTAGGATATTACATCTTACTCACGTGGTGCCACAAGTGCATGTGATCTTCAAGAACATGCCAAGTGTCTGCACCATGCCATCGAATGGTGCCACATATGCCTATACCTCAGGGGATTGCTGAGTACTTACTGTGTGTCATGAGGCTACAGTTGTTAGTAGTTGCAATGTACTTGTTTGATTCTATTTATTGACATAGTTAGGATCTACAATTTAAATTCATGATTTTGTTGAACTCTAAGTAGTCCTTTATATGGATTTTAGTAGTACATGACCTGAGGCCTGGGATTTTCATAGAAATGCATTATTATAGCCTATGAATTATTATGTGATGGATTTTAGACATACAATTGTTATATCTGGTTGTGTGAGATTTGTTGACCAAGGGCCCCCTAAAGCAATATTTTAAAAGCTGGACTAGATGTCTAGCCAGGAAAGCTAGCAGCTTATGTCTAAAACCCTTGGAAAGCTTATATCTATACCATTCCAAAACTATTCATCTTTCCTATATTTTTTTAATGCAGTTTTCTTTAAACACTCAACAATATTTTACCCTTATATTTGCATAATGCATCTACAATACACTTCCTGACCCCCAATGAATCTTTTTCTTTTCTCCCTTGCTAATTTCTAGTTGTCTCCATCCCTACATATCTTTTGGTTGTCTTCTTTCTCGCTTCCATATTAGCAGGTATAGGAGGTTCCACCATCACTTTCTTGCTCCTAAATTGGCAGAGCATATTTAAAAGATGAAAGATGGTGATGAAATTCATCTTAAGAGCAGATCTTTTACGTCTTCTTTCTTCTTTCCTTCTTCTTTACTTTCCATTAATTTCAAACTAAATGATAGACTTGAGCAGGCTGGTTTTTGAAACACTGCTACTTCTTCTGGGCTAACTCTGGCTTCTTGCTCAATGGCTACCGTGTGGTAGCTGAAAATGACCTAACTGAGGAAGGAGCTGAATCACATAAACCAACCCAGAGAATGTTTTGGTCACTGGTCAAACCAGTTCGACTGTTTGTCTTGGTCCAATTTTCAAATCATTGGCCTGGAGCTCTTATGGATTTTGATATTTGTTATAAGGGCGTGGTAATTATGCCTAATACATGACAATAAATGAAAAGTTTTATTAAAATTCACTCTAAGAGTAGGGAATATAAGATGGGGTATTACACATGAAAGACTAAGAGTACTCATATGACTTCTAATCTGGCTATTGGAGCATATGTTTTGTCATAATCAATTCCTTCTTCTAGATAATGGCTTTTGGCCATAAATCTTGTCTTGTTTTTGACAATGATTGCAGATTGATCAAGTTTTTTTTGTATACCCATTTAAGCCAATGAGCGGATGATCTTTAAGTAGGGTACCAAATCCAAAACTTGATTTCTTTGAAATTGGTTTAATTCTTCTTGCATTGCTATCACTCAATCATTATCTGTTAGGGCTTCCTCCATAGTAGAAGGCTCTATTTCATAAATAAAGGCAAAAAAACTAACTTCATTTAAAACTTTGTTTCTAGTTTTTGCTCATTCATTTACATCACCTATGACTTGGTCTATAGAATGATTTCTAACATATTTACAATCTCTAGGTTGATTTATATTAGAATTTTTATCAACACTTTCTTCGGTTTTATCATCTAGAAGTATGGAGATATTTGGGCTAACTTGGTCTCTTTCTTTATGAACTATTTATAGTTCTTCTTTATTGGGTTTGGCTAAAGGCCCATTTTTATCAAACACAACATGTATAGATTCTTCAACAACACAAATATGGTTATTAAAGAATCTATATATTCTTACTTCTATTATAATACCCAAGAAATAAACCTTCATTAGCTTTAGGAAAGTATTTATCAAAATTATCATTACCATTGTTGTAGACGAAGCATTTGTACCCGAATATGTCTAGATGGGTAAGGTTTCGTTTCCTTCCTTTATAGAGCTCATAGGGAGTCTTTTTAAGTGTTGTTCTTATGTAGGCTCTATTTGACATGTAACTTGTAATATCCCAAATTTTGGGCTTAGTAGCTTAAAATAAAGTCAAGAAGATTATTAAGCCTGTTAGATATGATTAGTTTTTATAATGCCAAATATAGATGAGAAATTATAAGAGCAAAAAGTTTATGTATTTATTTTATACTTTGACTAATTACTGCTTTTAATGTGTAATATCATACAGATTAATTAAGTTGAATTATGGAGGAAGAATGAGAAGACAAAATTATCAAATCTGGGAAAATGAACAAAGAACTGATTGAATTGATGTTATTTTGCTCATAATGTCTCATAAATAGAGAATGATCATCAAAAAGAAAATCAAGAAGCAAGGGATTGAAGAAAGTCATAAACTCAATATTGGGTTGATGTTATTTTGTTATAATACCTCAAGAAAGAAGAAATTGCAAGATCTAATGAGAATATCAAGATTCAAGCTCTTAGAAGTGATACCAAAGGTTTCTATGGTGATACTGGAGGTTTCTTTGATTAAATGATGGTTGGAATGCATTAATTCAAAGCTAAAATGACTTATATATGAGTTATGGTACTTCCAAAGAAGTTGCATTCGAGTGTGAGCTCAACACTTAAGTGCTAGAGGTGTTGTACTCGAGTGTAGGAAGAACATACTCCATTCAGTCTGATAAAAGTCCAATAGTTTGGTCATATCTTACAAACTACACTTTGGATTGAACTAAAAGTAGTATCATATGAAACTAGACTCACCATTGAAAAGATATACACCAAGATCACATTGTAAGAAGCTTAGATGAAAGAGATATGAATTATGGAAGATGACATTGAAATCACCATGACTTTTCAATATAGGTTCAGTATTTCAGACATAACTCACAAATGACACATCGGATTGAGGTAAGACTAGTGCTATATGAAACTAGACTCAAAGTGATTTCCATGGATAGTTAATAGGCTAAATTTGAAGTTATATGCTGAGAGATACACCTTTTGGAATTTGGTGCTTGTACTGTCTAGTGTGATAGACACTCCTTCGATCATAACATATAGAATATAATGAGTTTGGAGTTGATTCTTTTTCCATTGGAATGCATATGATAAGAGCTTTCTTATGATACATCATTTGCCATATTTAAGGTCAAATGAATAAATCAAGTATGACTTGGCACCTCAACACCCACGAGTCCAAAACGCACTCTTGAAAAATATCACATGAGTGTTGCCCAAAAGCTCAAATCCATAGTGCAATATACATGTGCACTCAAGTAAGGCCAATGACACTCTAGTGAAAGCTCAATACACTCACGAGTGAGATATCTTACTCTTACAAATATCATACGAGTGTGTTCTATAAGCAGTTGCGAAGTAGAAGAATTTCAATAACACTCGAGTAAGAGATGTTGCACTCGAGTGATGTCCAGATTTACACTTGAGTCCTGGGATTGTGAAACTGAAAGTGTTTACCAGAGAGAATTCCAGAACCTAAAAATATGAAGTGTACTCAAGTAAGGATCTTACCACTCAAGTATTGACAACTTGCACTTCCTACACTTTCGAGGTGCACTTCTAGCAAAAACTGAGCAATGCATCGTAATTTCTGAAAATCATAGAAATAATTATGTAACTCAATTTTCTTGCCTCCAATCACTCTAGCACTTCATATATCGGTGATTAAGTAATTTTCAAGTGATCAAATAAGGATTGACACAACCTAAAAATGTGTCTGTCATAGAAGCAAACTTCAATATAGAGTCACAATGAACAATCTGAATATGGTTAAATGTTATTGAATCATTGTGTTTTCACTTGTTATCATATCTAAATGTTAACTAACATATATTTCAAGTGTGAAACAGGATATTAAACGTTCGGATTGCAGATTCAAATAAGAAAGTCAATTACGGTGAAAATCATAATTACATACTAAATGACAGCTACCTACCATGACAAGCAACTAACACACAACAAAAGATTGTAGAATATTCAAATGTTTACATCCCGCTCCTCTAAGAGATATGCCGCTCCACAATGTGACGTATAGCTCATAATGAAACATTTTGCTCCTCAATAGAACGCTCTGCTCATCAATAGACATTTCAGATAGCTTTTCAGATGTACTCAATGGTCAAACAAAGCTATCAAACTTCAACAAAGGAATGCTTACAATGGTTATCTTCTACAACTCATCTATAAATATGGTAGCATTCAAAGAAGAGAAGATGACGATAAGAGCAAAATGATGCTACCATGCGAATATCATGAATCCTCTTCTTCAACCCAAATCCTCTCTATTACTTGTTGACTTGTAAAGGCTTTTATTATGCCTGGATTAAACAAGAAGATAGTGGATTTAAAAATCTCAAGAGGAGCCTGGGGATTGGACATAGGTTATCGCAGAATGGACCAAACTAGAATAAATCACAGTTTGCATATTTTTTCCCTAAGCTCTTATATTTCCAGCATACATTATTTAATATAACTTTTGATTTATGATTCATTATTTTCATACTTATTATTTCACTAATTTGTGAAAGGATTTTCAAAGTTCTTAAGTTTTTATCTTACACCCAATTCACCTCCCTCTTGGGTGTCGGCCGATTCTAATGAAGCCTAGTTGGTCATGATCCCAAAGATAGAATGAGTTTCATGGGACTATATGATTCAGCCCTCTAAGTTGAGACTAAGTCTCCTGATTCCATGAGGCTCAATACGTATAAGTAGTCATACATAAGATGCCAGCGTATAGGCATTTAGGCATATTTAGAGCCATTTAGTGGCACCCATTGGCATATGTGCCCCCATCTGGGTCCCAAGTAATATCCCAAAATGTACTCAAGGGCTAAATGTACTAAATAGATACTAAAATTAATGACAGAATTGTCCCTGGAAATTCTATAATGACTTTAGTCCCATTTAGCAATAGGTAATTACCTAGTTTTTTCACCTAAAGTTAGAAATGACTGAAAACCTAATTTGAACACAAGAAGAAGAGAAAGTAGTGACATTAAGGTGGAAACAAAGAGAAATAAAGACCTAATGGCATACTAATTAATTTTTCCATGATCAAGGGTAAAAGAGTCAATTGCCACTTGATCTTGAGGTTAAAATTGGAAGACAAAATGAAGGGCTAAGATTTTCTCTTCAAAAGTAAGAAGTAATTATGAGATCAAAAAGCAAATTAACCTTCCTTACATAAGGGGTAAATTTTGGTCAATGTAATATCCTAAATTTTGAAACCAGGGCTTAAAATTAAGCCTAACTCAAGCCGACTGCTAAGCCCCAAGTTGCAAAAGTCCTAAGAGTGTCCAAGAAACCAAATGCCTCTTAGGGGCCAATTTGGGAAAAATAACGTATGGGATTTGGTTCCAAATAGTTAAAGGAAAATACCTAATTCCTTTATCTAAAGGAAAAAATGATATAAAGCTTAACTTGGATCCAAAAAGAAGAAGAAAATGAGAAGGAATTAAAATGAAAGAAAACCTAATGGAACCTTAAATAAATGTTGCCATGATCAAGGGCCAAAGAGACAATTGTCATTTGATTTTGAGTTTAGAATTGGAAACAAGAATGAAGGGTCAAGATTTGTTCTTGAAAAAGTAAGAGTAATTATGAGGTAATAAAATAGAAGACAAGAGAATTTACTAAGAAAACCAATGGATAGAAGAAAAGAGAGAAGAAGAAAAGTCAAAGTGTCTTCAAATTTTTCCAACTTGGAAAGTTTGACCCAAAAAGCAAGAATCAAGAGGAAATTGGTCAACAATTCTACTCCTTTCTAAGTGGTAATTTTGGTTGGGATACAACCAAGAAGGGAGAGAAAATATCATCTAATTAACTAAACCATCTCTTGGTTAATTAACTCACTTGCTTTTTGTAAAAAGCCACCATCATTTGACACCTCATCACTTTTCTAACTAACCACAATTTTTGGCCACATAAAGGAAAGAGAGTATAAGTGAATAAATAAAAAATTTTCACTCATTTCCAGCACCCAAATTTTGGCCAAACAAGAAGAGGAAAAAGAAAGAAGAAGCTTGAAGAACAAAAAGTAGGTAAGAACTTCTCTCTTGATTTTCACCCTCCTACTCACTTTTTTAGCCAAAAATGTCTTCATAAATATTGTTCCTCTTGATGTAAAATTCATTTCTATTGTTTTAGATTTCAAGAGGAGGTATTTTGAGGCATTTATCAAGACCCAAAGTGATTGAATCAAAGAATAAAGCCAGCAAGAAGTGAGTAAGAGCTTCCATTTGAACTAAGTATTACGTGATTTGGTTGACCTCTGTAGAATGGGTATTTTTAGCCTAAATTTCAGTTATATGGTTATTCTTAGAGTTTAAGGTGGTTTGGTCATATAAATGGTGTTAAATAAGGTTTAGAAATGAGAAATCACAAATTTGGAACTTAAGAGTAGTGTTGCCAAATTTTGTTTTGTTGTGTTTTGAGTGTCCAAACCTGGTCCAAATGCTATGAAACTTTTTAGAATGAAAATAGACATCTTGAGCTTCATTCTGATAGGTAGAATGTAATTTTTGAACTAGTGGATTTAAAGTTATGATTTTTCAAAGTTGGACTCTGTTTCTAGAACCAATTCTGGAACAATTAAGGTTTGATGAATTTCTAAAAAATTGTGTGGTTGTAGTTTCCAAAAAATGATATTTTCATTTGAAATTAAACTTAAATATGTTTATAATGTATTTGGAATCAGTCAATTTGGAGTATTTTAGAATTAATTATGATTTTTGCAAATTGGGCATTGAATCTGGAAGTTGTTCTATGGCATACTAATTTTGACGTAGTTGTGTCTTGCCAAATGAAATCCAATGGCCACAAAATTATTTAGAATTAAGTTGGTCATAATAAGCTTTAAAATGATGTTAATATGTGTCATTTGGACAAGTACATTGGGAGATACAAATTTTTAAAATTTGGTCATGATTCTGGAAGTTGTCTTATGACAGAAGTGACTAATCATGAAATCTGGGCTTTTGTGTTTGTGAACTACAGTAGTAATTATTTTTTATTTAAAATGGACTTAATAAGGTCCACATAGGGCTTTGAAACACCCTAATTGGAGTTCTGTAAAATTAGTTATGATTTTTCAAAGTTAAATGAAAAATTCTACCAACTTTTAAACCATACGAATTTAATAAGCTTTAGGCCAAAAGTAGTAAGTGTGAACTTTAAGGGTGAAGATTAGTACTTGGGCCTAGTGTAACAACATTAACTTCTTAATTAATCCTAAGCACTAACCTAAATGATATCCAACTAAGTGTTTTAAGTAGTGAAATAATTCGGATAAGTAATAACTCATCCATAAATTATAATCTATAGGATTCAACATTCACCCCCAGACAACCAGGAATGATAATCAAAGTCAATGTTTGGAAAAATTGTTAGCTAGTAACATATTCCTGACATACTATGTGTTATGTTATATGTATGTTTATTCCAATGTGAATTTAAGCATTCAGATGAAAAGGTATCACGCCTAGAAGTATACCCAGTGCTGTGGCTAAGGATGGTTGTCCTTGTATTTACCTAACTCTATGCTATTTACATATCTGGTATTACTACATATACGCATATTATGAATTATCTCTGAATGTTTGAATATGCTGCTTGTATAGTAATCTTCATTGACATGACATGTTTCATATATGCATTTTATATGAGGTGATATTTGTTATTACTGGAATTCTTTTCAATCTCACCCTATTTTTCCAAAAACCCAATTTTTAGCTCGGGTAGGTACCTCAAAGGGCAAAAAGGTAATGATGGATGAGTGAAGGACCAGAGTTTAGGAATTTAGGTCTGTTGGTTATCTATCTTTTGGGAATTTACATATAAGGTGTATGTAACTAAGTTTGTTAAGTACTAGCAATAGTAATGATATGTTGATTGTAACCCTGAATATGGCGGATGTATAGTGACAACCAAACCAATAGTGGATAGTCATCTATCTAGGACCCATTAGTAAATGAACTTAAATTAAGTTTTAGTAGAGAACACTTTAAGTAAAACTCTGATATTAAGAAATGAAACGAAAATGAAGGGCTCAAAATCATTCTGCAAACCAGTTTGAGGCGAATATGAAAATATTTCAAAAATTTTTTGAAATTATCATCGTGGGATTAAACCCTACATTGAAGATGGAATCTTAATTGTTTATTATTGGCTTTAGTCTGTGGTTTGGAGTCATTTTCTATTGAAGCCCACTAAACTCATTCCAGAAAGAAGGTGTTCTAGTCAACAAGAGTAAATAAAGAAGAGAATAAGGGAGGAAAAGTCAAAAATTCAACTTGGAAATTTTTTATTAAAATGCAAGAGAATGAAAGTGGACTTGATTAACCAAATTGTCACTTTTTTGGGCATATATTTTAGTCAAAAGAAGAGGGAAGAAGGGATAAAGATTGAATTATCTAACCAAACTAAACTAAGGTTAATTAGCTATGCTTTTTTGCGTGAAGCATTAATAATAGCCACATGTTATTCCCTCATTTTCTTGAAACATTTTTGGCTAGGTATTAAACAACTAAAGGATGAGAAATTTTAAAACATTTCACACTCTCTCTCCCCTTCAAAAATTTGGCCAAGAGAAAGCAAGAAAGAGAAGGGAAGAACAAGAACAAGGTAAGCTCTTCTACCTTGATTTTGACCTTGTAAATCACTTTTATGGCTCACATAATCTTCATAAATATTGTTCCCCCTACTGAGAGCTTTATTTCTATGGTCTTAGAATTTCAAGGGGAGGTGTTTTGAGTCATATAACAAGAGCCAAATTTCAAAAACCAAAGAAAGAGCCTTGGAAAATGATAAAGGTAAGTAAGAGCTCATTTTATGCCATGGATTGTATTGATTGGTTGAGGATTTTGGCATGAGAATTTCTGCCCTATTTTCGGCTAAGTTAAGGTTTTGAAGTTTCATGGTGTTTTAATTGTATAAATGGTGTCTTGTGGTGTTTAATGAACATATGAAACTAATTTGAGGCTTCAATTGGAAGCCTGGTAATTAATGGATTGAATGTCTAAATTCTACCAAAACAAGACATATAAAAGGGATTGGAAGTTGATAAATTTGATGTCACCATTATGTTCTACATGAAAAACTATATGAGAATAGCCCCTGATTAGGAATTCTAGATCATTGGAATAAAAAACTAGATGTGTTTTCAGTTTAAGGTTTCCGTGTGGTAGTCCAAATGTAATGTGTGTTTGGATAAGTGAATGTTGTCTAATAACTATGAGATTTTCCAAAATAAATGTAGACTAATCAAGCTTTAATATGATAGGTCATATAGGTCAATAGGATCTGTACACTATGAGTTATGCATTTTGGAAGTTGGTCATGTAAACTAGCATATTTCTGGAAAAGTGTCCAATTAATGGTAATTCTAGATGATATGCATCCAATTAGCTAAGAGCAATATTTTTTTCTTGGAACTATACTTAGTAAGTGTCACATAGCCTTTGAAATAACTGTAATTGGACATTTGTACAAAAAGATATGAATTTTCAAAGTTGGATGAAAATTCTAGTAGTTTTAAGTTAATGTGTGAAAATAAAAAGGAAATGCCAAAGTAATTTCCTTGAACTCTAAGGGTAAAATTAATTACTTTGGGATATTTTGACCATATTGACTCTTCTTTTGACTTAGTGTATTAACCCTAATGATAACCAACTTTAGTGTTTAAATTATGAAAGAATTGGACTAATAATAACTTGTCATCTGTAAATTCTAATTATCGAATTCGTTATATACCCTGAGTACTAGAACCAGGACAAGTACGAGACTAGAAAGCCTAAGGTAGTAACTTTTCCCTCAAATTTTATGTATCCTACTTCATGCATATTATATTAATTATGAATACTTGGACTGCAAACATGGATTGGGCAAAATTGCCAATTAAGCATTCAAATGTGAAATGCTTTGGCCTAGTAGAACACCCAGCACTGTGGGAAAAGATGGTGAGTCCTTGAATAGAATTGTTTGCTACATAAGCACATCTCTAAATGTTGAATGAATATTGAATTGTCTGGTATGTGATGGTTGATATGATATGTTTCTCTGTATGCATTTTATATGAGTGTTATCTGTTACTACTGGGATTATGTTGAATCTCACCCCTTTCCAATAACCAATCTACAAAGCAGGTAAGTAGCTCACACAGGAAGAAGGTAGCTACAGACAAGTAGAGTGAAAGACTAAGTTTATTTTCTATTGGTTATATAGTTATTAAGGATTTGTATATAATATGTATAAGTACACTGTAACAGTAAGACTAGTACTCATAGTGTAGTATATCTGCTAGCTGTAAACTCGAATACTAGTACGTAAACGAAGTGAATGAACTAGAATAGGGTGACCATACAATGTATACCCTTTAGTTAACAAAATTAACCAAAATATCTGCTGAGAACATCAATAAGTACTATGATATTAACAAATGGAAACAGATCTGAATGAGTTAACAAAATTTTGAAAAATGCAAATGAAACCACAACGAAAATACTTTGAATTTTTTTTCGAAAACCCACTTAAATAAAGGATCTAATCCTGTTTTAAAGTCAGGATCCTAAATGGGCTGAAAATTGTTTCTGGTCTCCAATTTAACTTCATAACATGTTTTGAACTGATTTAAATGCTCTAAATGTATGGTGTTACATCCCATATCCATGAAGTAGCTTTTAAGGTGGCGTAATGAGAAGTTGCATTATGTATCAGTAGTCAAATGAAAGTTATTGATGTCTATGTATACTTAGTGTGCTATAAAGCACACAGGCTCATATGTGATAGTTTTTGAGGTATGTGGCACCATCTTAGGCCACACAAACACATATGTGGCATATTCTTAAAGACATAGACATATGTGACTAATTAGTCGGATAGAATATGCCGGTATGTGAATGCATATGGCATTTTCTTGATAGGTGTATCACCCTACATTTTTGAAGAGACGCTGGCTTGGTATCATTTGTCTTGGACACCTAAGCACGTATGTGGAAAAATCGTGAGGCACAAGGGACATATGGCACAAAACCAAGTGACTCCTATAAAGTAGCTTTATTAAAATATATTAATAAAGTAGCTTTTGGGGTGGAATAATATGGCGTTGCCACCTAGCATTCACTTTTGGGTTGGCCTAATAAGAAGGTACCACGTAGCACATAAGAATCACATATGCAATTAGCCTAGACAACTCACTAGTCCCCGATTCAGCCACGTGTCAGATTTTCCCGAGCACAAAATATGAAAGTCAGAGGAAATTATTTGATTCCCTTCCTTTAGTGTGAAAGTAGTTTAAGAGGGGAAAGGAAAGAAAAAGATGACATTTTAACACATGGCTATTTCCCTAGCACTCCTCAGGCAAGCCAAATGAATTCTTTGATGCGTTAGTTAGTCGGATTTTTAAAGAAGTAGCGCCTAGCACCTTGGGACTTTTGTGATTGGACATGTGTCATCATAAGACCATCTAAGACTCTCCCAACTCTTATTAATTTCATGAATCCTCCAAAAATAAGGGAAAAATCATAAAATTCAAGACAAAAAGAAAGAAGAGAGAAGGTAGGAGTGTTCTTGAGCTCTCGAGCTGATTTACATCTGAATCGGCGTTTCTAGCTCCTGGTGCCTTCATAAACTTATTATACTCATCAAAAGCTATGTTTCTATGGTTCTAGATTTTGGATCATAGATGTTTGATGTCACCTTATTGGTGGACATACTACCAGAATCAAGAACCGATCGGAGAATCGAGTAGAGGTAATCGTAAGCTTGGATTTAAGTATAGTGTCTTGATGTTTTGATAAGTATTTTTGAAGTTATAGACCCCTTAGGGTTTAGAAAAAGAAGGGAATTTGAAGCTTTTATAGGTGTTTGATGATGAACATGATGTTAGATAGGGTTTAATGATGATTAATAACATGTTTTGAGGTTGAAACTGGAAAAACACAACTTGTGTTACATAGGAGTTAGATTCAGCCAGCTCTAGTTCTTAGGTTGGAACTGGATTTTGATGAATTTGAGGTTAGAAATGGATTCTATAGCCAAAATTGCATAGGAATAGCGTGTGGATATGATTTTTTGATAGTTGATTAGGAAACCTTAATTTTGGAATTCAAAGTGTTAATGTGTGATTTTGCCATATTCGAGTCAGACTGGTTGTGAGTGGCCAAACCTTGTCCAATGACTATGAAATTTATAGGCTATTATCAAACATCCTAAGTTTCAAATGATGTATAGAATGTGTCATTTGGCTTTGTCAATTGTAAGTTATGATATGCCAACATTTAGGTGTTAAATCTAGAATAAATCCTAAGGCAGAGTTGTTGTTTGAGGATTTCTAAACTTTTGGGCCTATAATTGGCAGTGGATGATATTTTTCGTGACTTAAATAGATTTTAATAGGATCTAGAATTCCCTCAAATGGATTTTTCTAGATTAATTTATAAATTTTCCAATTTGAGTCACAAATCTGGAAAATTAGGTTAACCTACAGATTTCAAAGTATTTAAGGAAAACTGAGTAAGTTTGATTCTAAAGGGTGAGAATAAATACTAGAAGCTAGTGTAGACCACATTTATTGTCTATTCGATCTAATGTACTAGACTTAGAAGATAATTAACCAAGTAATAATGCATTCATTTGTGCATTCTAACTATAGGATTCGACCTCTACCCGAGCTGACCAAGAGACTGATAAATAAGGACAAGTCATTGGAAAGGCGTACAGGTAGTAACTCTTTCTCTTATACTATGTGATTCCTTGCATGTATATTTTACAATTATGCATGAAGTTCCTTTAGCATTCAGTTGGTGCCGTCTTGTAGCCTGAGGCCATAAAACTAGGTTGTAGCCTGTGGCTATAAGACATATGTGGCCAAGCACTGTAGTAATGTGATCTATGTATATTGTGTAGTATGTTGTTGTGCTGAATGATATTGTGATGCTTAATGGGATATGATGGCTTACTTAACATACTTGGTGAATTTACATTTTATATGATTGAATGACTGTTACTACTGAGATTCTCGTGAATCTCATCCTTTCTAAAAGTATATTATATAGCAAAGGCAAATGGTTTGAGGGGCAAAGAGGTAAGTGCCGACAAGTGAAAGGGCAAAGACGAAGGAACTAAGTTTTTAGAGGTTATCTACAAATGTTTGTATTTTGGTTAAACACAGATATTTTGGTGGCCTCAAGTGACTACTTGTGTTGTGTCATGTATGTATTTGAGTGCATGTAGATACAAGTAGTAATGATAGTGTAAAGCGATATCAGAACAATTGGTTATTTTATCAAAATTTTTAAGAATTTGTTAGTAACGGCACACATAAAGGTAAGATCAGAGCATATTATAATGTTGTTAGTACCCAAAAATGGTATCAGAATTATCATAGAATAGTGGTATTAGACGATACAACCAAACTGCAGTATTAGTAATAGTATATTATTCACATATCCAAATGAATTTCGTAATTATTCATAAGTTTATGATAAAGGAAAGTAGGTGTTACATAACATGCCGTTATCATAGCACTTGCTCAGAAGACCTGAGACACTTCCTTCTCATTAAGTATTACTCTTGTTGTAACCCCCTCACCGTAATTACATCCGAATTACGAAATTTAAGTGAAATAGAGACCAATAAAACAAAATCACAACTTATGATCCCACATCCAAGAGATGGGGTATTTCAAAATCTTTTCAAAACATATATATATTCTTGGTCTCACATTCACGTGCGGATATAACTACTTGAGAAATCAGAGTACATAATAAATATCAAAGTGCGGAACCAAAATCCCGGCAAACCCCGGGTTACTACATATATCATGGGTTTAGTTGTTTTCCCATAAAGGGGATTACACAATCAAAATAATTATTTACATCTATGTACACTTGGCAATCCCAATCCAAAGTAAGGATAACCAACTATCCCAAAGTCCCGAATGTCCCTAAGAGCTCCTAACCACTCCGGGTTGGTCGCTTCTCCTTCGAGCCACTTGCCCTATCTGAAAAGATTAGTCATATGGAGGAATGAGATTCTAAAGAATCCCAGAGCAACAACTCACTCATACAATATATAAACACAAAGCATGTAATGTATCATGTTCACCAACATCATCCGCAACACAATGATCCATAGCTCGCGCCACAGACGACAGCACTCACGGCTGTATCACAATGCACTATGCCCGCTTACGCGGTAATCACAATGACAGCTTTCGCTGCAAACACTATGCCCGCTCGCGCGGTAATCACTATGCACAACGCCCGCTTTCGCGGTGAACACTATGTAGCAGCAACTCAAAGCACAAAGCACCACAAAGCATCTCAAAGCACAATGTATCACTAAGCATCTCCAGACACAATGCATCACAAGGCACAATGCTCCACAGTACACAAAGCTCCACAACGTATCTCAATGCATCTCGAAGCAGCAACAGCACACAATGCATGATAGGCAAACATACAATACATTTACATAAAGTATAAGAGAGAGGTCGCTACCTGAAGCTTTCCTGACAATCTTTGGCAAAGTAGGCTCACGCGTTCGACAGATGTCAAATCCTATTCAAATTAGGGACACTTGATCAATTTCTTTTCCATAATCATATTTCAACAATACTCTAAGTTGGTTATCGTTTAGGACTCTTTAGGTGACTAAAATAGGCCTAAACATATGCCTAAAGGGTTGGAAGAACCTACCCAAAAGACCCCTTACTCGAAGGCAAAAACACAGATTTTTGGTCCTCTCACTCGAGCACAGATGCTCTCACTCGAGCACAAGTACGGACATCACTCGAGCACAAGTGCGAGTGAGACCGCGAGTGAGCACCCGAGAGCACAAAGACACTTGCAGGAACTGGCTCACTCGAGCACGCTGACCCTCACTCGAGCACAAGGCCAAATGCCTCACTCGAGCACACGCGAGAGAAAACCAGGAAGTGAGGACCCGAGAGCACCCAAAGCTCTCCAAGCATAGGATCACTCGAGCACAAAACCACACCCGCGAGCACACTCCCACCCGCGAGCACACTCCCACCAGAAGCACACCTCACACCCGCGAGCACACACCTCTCACCCGCGAGCACCTCACTCGCAAGTGAGAGCCCGAAAGCACAACTCTCACCTGAAGCGCAACCTCACTCTGAACTCCCACTATCACTCGAGCAGACCATGCCTGCTCGAGCATGTTCTTCGCTCACTCGAGCACAAAGCGCTGTGCTCGAGCATAACTCAAAGAAACCCAGACGCACTCGAAGCAGAACAGGGAAAACTCTCCCATCACTCGAGCACGTTCTTCCTCTGCTCGAGTGATGCTCATCCGAAACCCAGAATTGCAGAAAACCAGAAAACACCAGATGGTTAAATCCTCACCCAAAGGTTCCCAAACTCTCCATCATGCACATACACTTCAAACACTAACTAGGGAACACAATGGCAACCTCATAAACACTCCAAAAACCCATTTGACCACAATCATCCACTAAGGTCTCAATGACACATATTCTCCAAATTTCCCTCAACACATTTCTACCATTTCAGATCATTTCCCATAATCAAATAACTTAACATTAACTCATTTCTAACATCAAACACAATGAAACTTCACATTTTCAACATTTGGCATACTTAGGGCAAAATTTCCAGATTTTACCAAGTTAACCAAATATTACAAACAATATACCAAAACGCTCAAAATGCCTACCTCTTCTCTTTGCTCAATTCAGAATCTTGATTCCTCAACTTTCAATTTCGAGCAAATCATTAAGCACCACCTCTCAAGATTCTACAACCACCACAATGTAGCTCTTATTGAGATGAACATTATTAGAGAAGAGATTCTTAGCAAAGGAGGAGCATTTCTTACCAAGATTAGAGCTTTTCCTTTCTCTCTCCAAGCTTGATTCAGCAAAAATGGAGGAATGGAAGAGAGAGAAGATGAGAGATGGTAGGATGATGATGAAGTCAACCCTTCTCCCACACACACACACTCAACCGAATAGGAGAGAGAGAATGAGAGAAAAGTGAGGTTTTGTCTTCTAGTGCATCATCCAACCACTACCCCAATGCCACATGTCATCATCTCAAGCACTCCTTCATAAACACACACAATCGCAAAGCGTAGGATCCCGACCCATTATCAATGAATCACAACCCTTGATCTTAAATACCATACACATAAATTCTCAAAATCACTTTGCATTAATCCCAAAAGTGCTTAATTACACAAATCTCAATGATTATCAGGATTATCAGCCCTAATCACAAATCGGGATATTACAATTCTCCCCCTGTTAATTAAATTTCGTCCTCGAAATTTGTGATATCCCTTGAGCCATAAACTCCGGATATCGCCTTCGCATATCTTCCTCCGTTTCCCACGTTGCTTCCCGCTGAGTCATTCCCTTCCAGATCACTTTCACATAAGGAATACTTCGGTGTCTGAGCCGACGTTCTTCTCGTTCAATAATCCGCTCTGGCTCCACCGCATACGTGAAGTTATCTCGCAACTCCACATTCTCATACTCAACGACATGAGATGGATCCGGTTGGTACTTCTTCAATTGGGAAACATGAAATACATCATGGAGTCTGCTCAGGCTTGGAGGTAGGGCTACTCGATAAGCAACAGGCCCAATCCTATCAAGGATCTCAAAAGGACCTATATACCTCGGGCTCAACTTCTTTCGCTTTATAGCTCGCCCAATACCGGTGACAGGTGATATTCTCATAAATACATGGTCACCAACTTCAAACTCTAGAGGCCTTCTCCTCTTGTCAGCATAGCTCTTCTGCCGACTCTGAGCTGCAAGAAGCCTCTTACGAATGATTCGAATCTGGGCTGAGGTTTGATCCACAAGATCCGGCCCATAGAGTTTCCTCTCGGACAACTCATTCCAACACAATGGCGATTGGCATTTTCTCCCATACAACGCTTCATACGGCGCCATCTGAATGCTCGCATGATAGCTATTGTTATAGGCAAACTCCGCAAGTGGAAGAAAACGGTCCCAACTCCCTTTGAAGTCAAGAACACATGCCCGCAACATATCCTCTAAGGTTTGAATAGTCCTCTCTGACTGACCGTCGGTCTGAGGATGATAGGCTGTACTGAATCTCAACTGAGTACCCAGTGCCTCATGCAATGCCTTCCAGAATCTCGAAGTGAAACGAGGATCTCGATCAGAGATGATATTCCTCGGTATGCCATGGAGCTTCACAATTTCACGAACATAAATCTCTGCTAGCTTGTCCGGAGAGTAACTAGCCTTGATCGGTAGGAAGTGCGCCGACTTCGTTAACCGGTCCACAATGACCCAGATCGCATCATAATTCCTGATCTTGGCAACCCCACAACAAGATCCATGGTCACACTTTCCCATTTCCATTCCGGAATTTCAGGACTCTGCAACAATCCAGGCGGTCTTTGGTGCTCAATCTTTACTTTCTGACATGTGAGACACCTCGCCACGTATTTCGTCACATCACTCTTCATACCCTGCCACCAATACTCAGATTTCAAGTTATGGTACATTTTGGTCATACCAGGATGAAGAGTATATTGGCTCTTATGCGCCTCATCTAAGATCTTCTGTCTCAACTCCGCCTTAAGTGGAATACAAATTCTCTTCTGATAACGAACCAATCCACTAGGCGACACATCATAGCCCTGAGCTTCACCACGCTCTATTCTGGCTAGATTACGCTGAATCCAGTCATCTTGCCTCTGAGCTTCTTCAATCTCAGCTCTCAAATCACTTTCCCCTTGGGAAACATTATAGTTGGCACAGATGATCTGGTTCGACAGATTCATATCACGAAAATCCGCAATCAACTTCCCCTCGTGTATCATCATAGCTGCCACAACCATAGTCTTCCGACTAAGAGCATCAGCGACTACATTTGCCTTACCCGGATGATATTTTATTTCCAGGTTGTAGTCCTTAAGCAATTCCATCCAGCGTCGTTGTCTCATATTCAATTCTTTCTGATCATACAGATATTTGAGACTCTTGTGGTCGCAGTACAGTTCCACAGTCACACCATACAGGTAATGACGCCAAATCTTCAATGCAAACACTATGGCCGCAAGCTCTAGATCATGCGTGGGATAGTTCAATTCATGAGGTTTGAGCTGTCGAGAGGCATAGGCCACCACACGTCCCTGCTGCATAAGGACACACCCTAATCCCTGCCCACTGGCATCAGAATACACAACATATGTCAAACTGGGATCGGGCAAAATCAACACAGGTGCCGTAGTCAACCTCTGTTTCAGCTCCACAAAGCAATTATCACAATGTTCATCCCATACAAATGGCTGATCTTTTCTCGTGAGCTTGGTCATCGGCAACGCAATACGGGAGAAATTCTGAATGAATCTCCGATAATAACCAGCAAGACCCAGAAAACTGCGTATTTCAGCCACGGATTCTGGCCTCTTCCAGTTCAGTACTGCTTCCACTTTACTAGGATCCACAGCGACCCCACCTTGCGAGATAACATGGCCTAGGAATCTCACTTCCGATAGCCAAAACTCGCACTTACTCAATTTAGCATAGAGTTGTTTTTCACGCAATGTATTCAACACAATTCTCAAATGATGCTCATGCTCTTCTCTACTCTTAGAGTATATCAAAATATCGTCGATGAATACCACGACGAACTGATCCAGATATTGACGAAAGATACGGTTCATGTAATCCATGAAAACCGCAGGCGCATTGGTTAACCCAAATGGCATCACTAAGAACTTATAATGACCATATCTGGTCCGGAAAGCAGTCTACGGAACATCTTCCGCTTTCACACGCAGCTGATGATACCCCGACCTTAGATCGATTTTCGAAAACACACATGAACCAGATAGTTGATCTAATAGGTCATCAATTCTCGGGAGAGGGTACTTATTCTTGACGGTAACCTTATTCAACTCTCTATAGTCGATGCACAACCGAAGACTCCCGTCTTTCTTTTTCACAAACAAAACTGGAGCACCCCAAGGCGACACACTGGGTCTAATAAACCCTTTCTCAAGCAAATCCTCAATCTGCTTTTTCAACTCAGCCATTTCATTTGGAGCCATACGATATGGGGCTTTGGATATCGAACCCGCTCCAGGCACAATGTCAATCGGAAATTGAACTTCCCTTTCCGGAGGTAATCCATTTAGATCATCTGGAAAAACCTCAGGGAATCCATCCACTATGGGTATATTACTCAAAGTTTCACTGGTTTCTCCTTGTATAGAAAAGAAAACCATATACCCCTGACAACCCTTTTGCAAATACTTCTCAGCCTTAGCTGTCGAAAGAAAATTCAAACCGGCATTTTCGCCCTCAATGCTCTGAGAAACAGGATACACTATCCTTCTGTTCCCACAATCTAACAACACATTATTCGCTCTCAACCAATCAAAACCCAAGATGACTTCTAACTGGCAGAGCGGTAAACAGATCAAATCTATCACAGACTCATAACCGTCTACGGTTATAACACAATTTAAGCAGGCTTCCGTGGTCACAGCCTTAACACCCATCGGTGTAGACACAATCAAATCGAATGGCAACCTATGCACATTCACTCCCAGACGCTCTACACAAGCATAAGCAATAAAAGAGTGACTTGCACCCGAATCAAATAACGCTTGTAACTCAATGCCATGGATAAGGACTTTACCTTGTATCAGCTCTGGGGATTTCCGGGCTTCCTCATGAGTCATAGCAAATACTCGGCCCTGAGTCCTCTGTCTCTGCTCTGGTCGTGACTGTTTGCACTCAACAGATGTATGCCCCACTTGCTTACAATTGAAGCAAATCACCCGACCATCACACGTCTTGCCATGATGTGGCTGGTTGCAACGAGGACATGTCCATACACTAGGAGTTCTCTGCTGATCACGACTCCAAGATTGATAAGGCTTCTTACTACCCCCTCTAAATGAAGAGGATGATCCTGAGCCCTTCCGCTTCTGAGAAGCACCGCCCTTACTAGACTCACTATGACTACCACCAGCCTTAGCCGGATATAACTCTCTAAGATTGCTCTCAGTGATCCGACATTCTTCAACGGCCTTGTTGAATTTGGAAAACTGATGGGTGGCTAGTCTCTTTCTCATATCACGCCTTAAACCCCGAATTAACATGTCCGAACTCAACTCCTCATCATCCATTTTCTGAAGATAAGAAGAATATCGGGATAGGCGGGTAAACCGGGACAAATATTCATCGAAACACTCCGCGTCCCCTTGCTTGATATTCAGAAATTCAGTTTCTTTCTCAAGCCTCACTGACTTAGGAAAATATTTCTCGTTGAAGTGTTGTTGGAACACCTCCCAGGTCAATGGCTCATTCTTTAAACGCAGTGCCAAGGCAATATTATGCCACCAACGATCGGCATCGCCTTCAAGCTTGTACACCGCCAACTTGGCTTTCACTTCAGAGGGACACACTAAGACTTCGAAAATCTTCTCAAGACGGTGTAGCCAATCTTCAGCCGCCTGAGGATCAAACTTCCCTTTAAATGCCGGAGGTAGTTGTTTGCAGAATTTGGAGACCCAATACTCAAGGTCTCGTTCCTCCCTGACCGACTTTCCATGCGGCCTTGGATCCACTTCCGCATGAGGAGGCGATTCAAGCGATCGTGCCGACCCTTCAGCAGTATCTTCCCGTCTAGTCTCCTCTCGGGTTTCCCCTCGAGTTCCTTCTTGAGTAGACTGGCCTCTACCCTCATTGTTCTTGGCTTTCTCAGCTCTGAGCTCTTCTCTAAGCTCCACAATCATATCCCTCTGATCCTTTATCAAGCCCATTAACTCTTGCATAGGATCCGGTGGATTGTCATTGACCAACTCCACATCGGGATCTTCTTGTTGTACTCTGGGGCGACCTTTTGTTGTTCTTTTCATTCTACAAAGAACTCACCCCATTAATCCAACAATTATGGTATACACATCTCTACAGAGCTCATATATCCACAATTATAACTCAAAGATGTGTAAACGAACAACCATTCACTACCAATCCATTATCACTAAGGACACACTATGGGAGCTATCCTAGCAAACTCTACCCTTGCCAGGAACCACCGCTCTGATACCAAAAATGTAACCCCCTCACCGTAATTACATCCGAATTACGAAATTTAAGTGAAATAGAGACCAATAAAACAAAATCACAACTTATGATCCCACATCCAAGAGATGGGGTATTTCAAAATCTTTTCAAAACATATATATATTCTTGGTCTCACATTCACGTGCGGATATAACTACTTGAGAAATCAGAGTACATAATAAATATCAAAGTGCGGAAACCAAAATCCCGGCAAACCCCGGGTTACTACATATATCATGGGTTTAGTTGTTTTCCCATAAAGGGGATTACACAATCAAAATAATTATTTACATCTATGTACACTTGGCAATCCCAATCCAAAGTAAGGATAACCAACTATCCCAAAGTCCCGAATGTCCCTAAGAGCTCCTAACCACTCCGGGTTGGTCGCTTCTCCTTCGAGCCACTTGCCCTATCTGAAAAGATTAGTCATATGGAGGAATGAGATTCTAAAGAATCCCAGAGCAACAACTCACTCATACAATATATAAACACAAAGCATGTAATGTATCATGTTCACCAACATCATCCGCAACACAATGATCCATAGCTCGCGCCACAGACGACAGCACTCACGGCTGTATCACAATGCACTATGCCCGCTTACGCGGTAATCACAATGACAGCTTTCGCTGCAAACACTATGCCCGCTCGCGCGGTAATCACTATGCACAACGCCCGCTTTCGCGGTGAACACTATGTAGCAGCAACTCAAAGCACAAAGCACCACAAAGCATCTCAAAGCACAATGTATCACTAAGCATCTCCAGACACAATGCATCACAAGGCACAATGCTCCACAGTACACAAAGCTCCACAACGTATCTCAATGCATCTCGAAGCAGCAACAGCACACAATGCATGATAGGCAAACATACAATACATTTACATAAAGTATAAGAGAGAGGTCGCTACCTGAAGCTTTCCTGACAATCTTTGGCAAAGTAGGCTCACGCGTTCGACAGATGTCAAATCCTATTCAAATTAGGGACACTTGATCAATTTCTTTTCCATAATCATATTTCAACAATACTCTAAGTTGGTTATCGTTTAGGACTCTTTAGGTGACTAAAATAGGCCTAAACATATGCCTAAAGGGTTGGAAGAACCTACCCAAAAGACCCCTTACTCGAAGGCAAAAACACAGATTTTTGGTCCTCTCACTCGAGCACAGATGCTCTCACTCGAGCACAAGTACGGACATCACTCGAGCACAAGTGCGAGTGAGACCGCGAGTGAGCACCCGAGAGCACAAAGACACTTGCAGGAACTGGCTCACTCGAGCACGCTGACCCTCACTCGAGCACAAGGCCAAATGCCTCACTCGAGCACACGCGAGAGAAAACCAGGAAGTGAGGACCCGAGAGCACCCAAAGCTCTCCAAGCATAGGATCACTCGAGCACAAAACCACACCCGCGAGCACACTCCCACCCGCGAGCACACTCCCACCAGAAGCACACCTCACACCCGCGAGCACACACCTCTCACCCGCGAGCACCTCACTCGCAAGTGAGAGCCCGAAAGCACAACTCTCACCTGAAGCGCAACCTCACTCTGAACTCCCACTATCACTCGAGCAGACCATGCCTGCTCGAGCATGTTCTTCGCTCACTCGAGCACAAAGCGCTGTGCTCGAGCATAACTCAAAGAAACCCAGACGCACTCGAAGCAGAACAGGGAAAACTCTCCCATCACTCGAGCACGTTCTTCCTCTGCTCGAGTGATGCTCATCCGAAACCCAGAATTGCAGAAAACCAGAAAACACCAGATGGTCAAATCCTCACCCAAAGGTTCCCAAACTCTCCATCATGCACATACACTTCAAACACTAACTAGGGAACACAATGGCAACCTCATAAACACTCCAAAAACCCATTTGACCACAATCATCCACTAAGGTCTCAATGACACATATTCTCCAAATTTCCCTCAACACATTTCTACCATTTCAGATCATTTCCCATAATCAAATAACTTAACATTAACTCATTTCTAACATCAAACACAATGAAACTTCACATTTTCAACATTTGGCATACTTAGGGCAAAATTTCCAGATTTTACCAAGTTAACCAAATATTACAAACAATATACCAAAACGCTCAAAATGCCTACCTCTTCTCTTTGCTCAATTCAGAATCTTGATTCCTCAACTTTCAATTTCGAGCAAATCATTAAGCACCACCTCTCAAGATTCTACAACCACCACAATGTAGCTCTTATTGAGATGAACATTATTAGAGAAGAGATTCTTAGCAAAGGAGGAGCATTTCTTACCAAGATTAGAGCTTTTCCTTTCTCTCTCCAAGCTTGATTCAGCAAAAATGGAGGAATGGAAGAGAGAGAAGATGAGAGATGGTAGGATGATGATGAAGTCAACCCTTCTCCCACACACACACACTCAACCGAATAGGAGAGAGAGAATGAGAGAAAAGTGAGGTTTTGTCTTCTAGTGCATCATCCAACCACTACCCCAATGCCACATGTCATCATCTCAAGCACTCCTTCATAAACACACACAATCGCAAAGCGTAGGATCCCGACCCATTATCAATGAATCACAACCCTTGATCTTAAATACCATACACATAAATTCTCAAAATCACTTTGCATTAATCCCAAAAGTGCTTAATTACACAAATCTCAATGATTATCAGGATTATCAGCCCTAATCACAAATCGGGATATTACACTTGTCATATCAGTTAGGACTCTATTCTCCTTTTCAACTACACCATTTTGTTGAGGAGTCCTTAAAGCTGAGAAATTGTAATCAATTCTATTGTCTTCACAGAATTCTCCAAATGCTCGATTCTCAAATTCTCCTTCATGATCAGTCCTGATAGACACAATAGGCATACCTTTCTAATTTTGGACCTTATTGGTGAAAATAATAAAATCATCAAAATTTTCAAATTTTGAAGAAACAAATATAGTTCAAGTAAATCTAGAATAGTCATAACTATAACCAAAGTATACAAGTTTCATCAAGACTTTTCACTCTTGCTGGTCCAACTAGGTCCATATGGAGTAGTTGAGTGGTTTATCTATTGAGACTTCCTTCTTAGATTTAAAAAAGAAATTTATTTGTTTCCCCTTTTGACAAGAATCACAAACTAGGTCTTCTTTTAAATGATGTTTAGGTAACATAATGACTAAATCATTCTTTATTAGTTTGCTTAGTTGGTTCATATTAACATAAGCAAGTCTCTTATGTCATAACCAACTCGACATTGCTAAGAAAATAATTTTCAGTATTATTTAGATTAATATCAAGAGTATAGCAGTTACTATCGCTTAAGGCTCTTATCTTAACTTTGAGATCTTCCCTATTGAGTTGTAGATCCTTTTTGCTTACAATAAGACATTACTATAATTCAAAGATGACCTAGTTATCCTTGTCTGTGCTTTAGCTGACACTAAGGAGGTTATGGCAGAGTCCATCCACATAGTAGAAATCCTTTACTTGCACTTCATCTTTCTCGCCAACTTCACCAATTCTAGTGATTTTTCCAAATTGATTTCCTCCAAATCTCACTTTGCCTCCATCTTTTAGCCTCCTTATTATGGCAACTTTTTTTCTATATCCTGTCATGTGTTTAGAGCATCCACTGTCAATATACCATTTGCTTGCTTTTGATGGCTTGAGCATGCCTATAATCAAGGATAATCAAGTTTTAGATACCCACACTTTTTTGATCCTTAGAGGTTAGTAGGGATCACTTTAGATAAATGTGATATGTTGAAATATGTCATTAATACCTAAATCCATTGATTATAGCACCTCATCACATCCCTTTATTATAACTCTTCTAGTTTAAGGAATATTCTAATTTTATGATTGATTGATTGTAATCCTCTCTTTAATTTCCTCTTAATTGCTTACCAATAATTGCTCTCTCTTGAGCCTATAAATTGCAGACACTTCCTCTTATCAAATACATTAATAAGAGTGAATCCTTCCTCTCTATTTCTCATCATAGTATTAGAGTGAAAGCCTTCTATTTGAAGGCAGAGAGGAAGAGGTCCACAATAAACCATGACAAGGAAACATAAGAGAGAGAAAACAGTAAAGGAAGGCGAACTACAAAATATGCCAGAGGAGGGCACATTTAACAACACCACCAGATGGAATCAGAGCTTGCTAATTGCCAAATCCCAGTGAAACGACGGTGAACTAACCAGCGAGTGAAGCCTACGTGCCACTATAGACCCAGTACACCCAAGACCTGTACCGACCTTTTTCTACCCAAAACAACAGATTCTTCCTATTTTCCTTCTCTATTCGGTTTTTGTTCCTTAAAATTCTAGTAAACCTAGAGTCTATCCCACAGTTCTTATGTCAAGTACAAACTCTTAAAATAGCAATTCTTCATATTCTTCTTCATCGTCTAGTACTACAGTACCTTCTAGGATTTTAGAGATGGCACCAGAATTCCTAGAAAACCACTACATGATGGTTATTAATCACAAACATCATAGGAAAAATTACTTCCAATAGTCCTAAAGTGACCTAAGATATTTGCATGGTAAGAGAAAGGAAAATCATATTAACGGAGAATCTCCCTAACCAGACCATAATAAACCAGACTTTGGTACTTGGTTCACTGAGATTAACTAAGTGAAGAGTTGGTTATGTAACTCAATGACTCTAAATATAAGTGAGGGCTACCTCCTTGTAAATATAGTAAAGGAAATTTGGGATGCAGCTAGGAGAACCTACTCTCTCTTGCTAACACTGCCACCTTAATCCATCTCAAGCTCTAACTTAAAATTTCTGACAAGGTAACATGTCAGTAACTAAATATTATAATGCTTCGCTAAAATTGTGCCAGTAGCAAGACCTATTTGGAGATCATCCATGGAAAAATCTCGAAGATACTCAATTGTACAATAAAATTATGGAGGAAGGAAGAATACATGACTTCCTACTAGGCTGACCAATCATGTCAAAGAAATAAAGGGCATAATTATGGGATTGAAATCCCTATTGCATCTATTTGATGTTGTCAACTTTGTACAATTCGAAGAAAGTGAAACAATGCTAAATCAAAGTAGCTTGAGTCAAATTGAGAGCTTAGCACTTGTTGTGAAAATACCACAAGGTGACAGAAGGAATAATAAATGGTACAGCTACTGCAATAGAAAATTTAACTTCTAAAGTCACCTTATCTCAGCTGAACTGAAGGATTAGAGTGATAATCACCTAAGCAAGAAAGAATTACAAATGCTTTATAGGATACTTGACGAGTAGAACAAGTCAAACTCCGTTCCAAGTGTAAATATGGTACAATCAGGTAATTCCATTATTGCTCTCAATGTTGTGATAACCAGTGAAGATAATTGGATTGTTAACTCAGGAACAATAGATCACATAACCGATAACAAAACTTTATTACACAAGCTTAAATTCTATCATAAACACCTCAAAGTAAAAGTATTTAATGGTGTATTCACAAGGGTTGAGGGACTAGGCATGATCACATTATCTGATCATATAGAAATACACAATGCCCTATTTGTGCCTGTACTCACTTGTAATCTAATACCTGTGAGCGAGTTGACCAAGGGTCGATATGCCAAGTACTTTTGATGATGACCTTTATGTTTTCCAGGTTTAAAATAGACGAGGATGATTAGAACTTCTAGAAAATGGGATGGACTATTCTACCTTGAAGGATCAAACTTAAACAGTAAAGATGCATTGCGGGCAAAAAGAGCACTCGTTAGCTTAAATTCTCAAAATAATTATGTATTTTTATGGTATTTTCACTCAGGCCACCCTATTTTTGATTACATGATGTATGTGTTTCCAAGTTTATTCAATAAAATTTTTGTTCCTTTTCATTGTCAAACTTGCCAACTTGCAAAACAAACTAGAGCTTCATACCCCAAACAGCCCTATACACCTTTCACCCTTTCATACTCATTCATAGTGACATTCGGGGTCTAGCACAAAGATGGTTCGTTACTTTTATAGATGATCACATAAGAACCATAAGGGTTTACTTAATGAAAGAAATATAAGAAGTAGCCAAAGTCTTTCAAAACTTCAATACCTTTGTGTGAAACCAATTCAATACTTCCATTAAGATACTACGAAGTGATAATGCCAAGGAATATATTAGCAAAGCCTTTAAATAATTTATTGATAAAAAAGGAATTCATCACTATACTTCCTGCACTTTCACCCCTTAACAAAATGAAGTAACCAAGCGAAAGATGTAACCCCCTTCTAATCAAAGGCCGAGATTAAGTTCATAATATGTGAATATGTGGAATTAGAGACCATAAGATGACTTGGGACTTATTAAAAATTAAACTTCCCAAAATCAAGGTTTTCAAAAAAATTTTCTAAACCTGCTCAACAATAGTCTCATATTCACATTTCAATTACATAATGGCTTGTACAGTACGATTTCATTCATAAATATCAGAGTACAATGTAAATTCTTAACACGCTCAGGTTCTATTAATCAATAAAGGGTTTACAGGGCACAATGCACATACATAGTTTCCCAATCTAGGGGATTACACAATTACTATTCTATAATCCAAAATATCATATCCAATTATCCAAAATGAAAAACAAAATCCAAAATAAACTCCTAACCCGGAGCTCTAACCACCCTTTGTCACCTGCTCCTCTTTAGATCTACTAGCCCTGTCTGAAATTTGTTTTGGGAGAGTGAGATTCTAAGGAATCCCCGTATGTCAAATCATTCATAGTATGCACAACCACAAGGCTTGAAAGCAAATCATTACACAGCACATAACAACTATAATGGCAATTGCAGCTGTAAGGGCAGGTATGACGTGCGTCACCCTTACGTTTGCAAATACTAAAGTGCTCACACTATATTCCACATTCACATGTTCATATCACATATATCACCATAGCTGGGATCCATATAAAATATTTCACATTACATTAAAGCCACACAGGCATATTCTCAAACAGGAATCCACGATTCCATAACGTAGCCTCGACAATTACAACGATATGGGTAGGTGTGATAACCATCACTCAACACGACTGCTCATGCCGAACAACTCATGTTGTCATGTCCTACGGCCGATAACACATTCACAAGATCACAATGGCCTTATGCCAAAGATTTTCACAATAAAATAATGATAAGTCATGCTTACCAATCATCATACATAACATGAGAGAAAAGTCACTACCTTGGTCCTTACGTGCGTGCTCTGGCACTGGTCTCTCCCGAATAAGGCAAATGTCGAATCTTATAAATCATAATTAGGGATGAATTGTTATTCTTTATTCTAATACTTAAATGACTTCACAACACTTAGATTGGTTATCATTAATATCCTTTAGTAAGCTACAAATACCTTTAACAAAAGCTCTAAAGGCTGGAAGAACTATCCCAAAGATCCTCTTTTCGAAGTACCAATACTAGTTTTTCACTATTGAACTTGAGTGAAGAAGACCTCACTCGAGTGATGACGGGCCTGCACTCGAGTCCTAAAAGCAACACTCGAGTGATAGCCTAATGCCCACTCGAGTCCTACGAAGTGAGGCACCAGAAGCGATCACCCAATAGCAGAAAGAAATGACAGAAACTAGAATTAATCGTTGTACTTGAGCATAACTCAATTCATTCGAGTGATAGCCTAATGCTCACCCGAGTCCCACAAAGTGAAGTTCAGGAAGTGCTCACCCGAGAGTACAAGAAACTTCCAAGAGGGAACATCACTCGAGCAGGGACCTTGGCACTCGAGTGATAGCTTAATACTCACGAGTGTTAAGACACACTCTTGAAAATTGACCGCGAGTGACAACTTGAGATGAGAGTTCATAGTGTCAGATACACCCACACTTGAGTGAGACAAGGTTCACTTGAGTGATAACCTGTAACACCCACAAGTGAGACAACATTCTAGGGCTTTGTAATGAAGTGCACCCAAAAACTCAACAAGAAAAGAGAATATGCATGATTTTACTTGAGTGAGACCCATGATCACTCGAGTGATGCATATCAGAAGCCAAAAAAGCAGCAGAGTTGACAACAATTCCCAAATTTAACCTAAGTGATTCCAATGATCCCAAATTCTAAACTAAGGCTACTCCCATATAAATTTGCACAAGGAATCTAATGGAACCATCAAAACTACTAAATTCCTATTCTATTATCATGCTTTAGTTTTTAGCTTCATCCAACACCAAAATCCCAAAATCATTAAACTTAACATTTCAACCTTAAACAATTCTATTTATTTAAAACTCATCTTAAGACACCACATTCATAGCCATATCATAACATACTCTTTAAGACCTTAAATTTCAAAAATAAGGCCTGAAAATCCCAAAAATTCCAAACTTCATCAAATGGCATAAAACATAGATAGAATGGTTTCTTTTACTCACCTTAACAACTTTCTCAAAGGTGCTCCTTCGTTCTCCAACTCTTAGATTTCCTTGAGTGCTCAAATCAACTCCAATGGACAATCTAGAACCATCAAAATGAAGCCCTCAATCCAAGAAACAATATTAAAGAAGAGATTTTTGGCATTTGGAGTCATTTTCTTACCTCAAAAATCAATCTTTTCTTTCTCTCACTTGCACATCTATGGCTGCCGAAATGGAGAGAGAAAATGAGAGAGAGATGAGTGAAGAAGAAGAAGGAATGATGACATTTCTCACCCCCAACCATGCTTGCTTCAGCGAAAAGGAGGGAAGAGGAGAGAGTGAAAATCATTTTTTTATTGAGTTTGACTTCTCCCATGCGCTCTCTCTTAACCTCATCTTGCTAAGTGTCACAATTTCATTGGCTCTCATAAAGTAAATAACCAATTAGTTACTTTAAGCACTCCATTAGCCATTTAGTCACACATCTCATTTCTTCCTAGTTAGCAATTAATCTCGTCATTAATCACTGTTTAGTTAACCAACAACTTCCATTCTCTCTATTTTTCCCATATTTTTGGCACATTTACTGAAATTGACATAAAACACATAATAATTAAATATTTAAATCACAATTAATTCTTAATAATTATCATTAGCCCTTAATCAGAAGTTGGGGCATTACAAAAGAACTGTCACTTATTGGAAGTTACTAGAACCTTGCTAATGGATCAAAATGTTCCTACTACCTTCTGGGGTGATGCTATACTTACAGCAGCTTATCTCATTTACCGTATGCCATCCAAATTTCTCAATTACGTCACTTTTATCCAAAAACTCCTTGAACAATTTCCAAATCTCCCATTATCAATTCATTTCCTCCAAAAATGTTTGGCTATGCTGTATTTGTTCACAAAAATGATGGCCACAAGTTTGCAGCTCGAGCTAACAAATGTATATTCTATGGTTACTTCTCTACTAAAAAAGGGTACAAATGCTACTGCCTTACTTCTATGAAACTTTTCATTTCTCATGATACTATCTTCTTTGATAAAGAAGCTTATTATCCTAAATGACCCATTTAGGGGGAGTATACTAACATTGAATGGCCATTTTGGAAGAATCAAACTCCAAAGTCCCACCAGACACATAATTACCACCGTAACCTAACTTTATAGCCACCCTTGACTCATTTTCCTCCACAAACTAGCCTAGCCCTACCCAACCTATTCCACCTTAGCCTGAACCCATACCCAATAAAATAGAAACAAATGTTAAGATTAACTTAGAGGTGGATGGTAAAACAAGATGAGAAGAAGAGTCTAGGCGACAAGAGGAACCAAACACTGGTAGAAGAGCTCTCCCATTCGAAGGAACGACTATGACTCTAATCCAGGATTAAATCCCAAAGAACTAGGTTGGCCCATTGCATTGAGAAAAGGGTAAGATCTCATACTCAGCATCCAATTAAATGGTTTGTCTCATAAAGTAACTTTTCTGTAAAAATGCAAAGCTTTATTGTAAATAGTGCACAGATGAAAATCCCAAACACATTTTTTAAGCTATGGCTTATCCAAATTTGAAACAAGCTATAGAAGAAAAGTTGAATGCACTGAAGGAAAATAAAATGTGGGAGATTATAACTCTTCCTGAAGGAGAGAAATCAGTAAGATACTGGTGGATTTTTACCCCAAAATTCAATCTAGTTGGTTGTATCAACAAATAAAAGGTGAGACTTGTTGTAAAAGGATATATGTAGACATATGGGATTGATTATCAAAAGACATTTGCTCCAGTAGCCGAGTTTAATACAAATAGAGCCAACTTGGATTGGTCATTACACCAACTAGATGTGAAGAATGCATTTTTGAATGGAGACTATCAAGAAGTATACATAGAGATTCCAAATGGAGTTCTAGCTCCTAACAACTCTATGTGTAAACTCAATAAGTCAATGTATGGACTTAAGCAATCTCCTAGGGTATGGTTTGGTATATTCACCAAAGCAATAAAAGGACTTGGGCAAACTTAAGGACAAGTAGATGACACAGTATTTGTTTATGTAGATGGCATAACTATTATAGGGAACGATGAAAGATCTATTGCCCAACTAAAAAGGGCATCAGCATATCACATAGGAAGTAGACCCAGGACCTACTAGATGAGACAGGAATGTTAGGTGCTCAACCTGAAGGGACATTAATGGAAGAAGAATGTCACCTAAAGATCAAGCCATAAGGTGTTCCAATTAACTCAAATATGTATATAAGATGTAACACCTATTCCTTATGCTCTTTTAATATGCATCAAAATCAATATCATTATTATTATGACTTAGGAGAATCAATAAATAAGCTCCCAGCCAAAAAGTATCACAATTTTTCTTGGAGCACTATTCATTTAGTAAAACTGTAATTATCATATTAACGTATTTAAGGGGTTTCTTTTCACTTTAACTCATCAGTTCTTCCATTCATTACTAACAGAGTTTTCTCTACTTATTAATTCCTCTGTTTACTTAACTAATGGGTTTGTATTGTGTGATTACCCATTTCCTAGTTCAATTATCGCACTTCAAAAACTGTCCATTTGTCATACGGGTTATACCATGAACCATTTCAAATATTAGTTATACATAATAGATTAGCATGTCTTAATTTCATCTCCTCATCGCAACTTCTTCATCTGGCACATTGTCCTATACTCATCTTCTATGCTTACGTGCTTGTATGGTTGGTTGAGGGAAGGGTGAGATTCGGAGGAATCTCAGTAGTAAACAATACTAACAATGCTTATAAGATAAATGCTAGTGCATGATATACTTGCCTTACGTAGGCTCATGTTAACATAATGATATATCTGCATGCTCAATGCTTCATATTTCTTACATATGGCCATATCATCAATAGAAAACATAGCTTCAATCATTCAACTATGCTACATATAGACAAGTAAAGCAATCATGCACATCAACACATAAGCATACATATCAATACACGCAAGTATGGTAAGTTCATTACCTTTTGTCTTCGAGTCCCCTTTTATACCTTTTCTTCCAACCACTGAAGTTGCTTCCATTGTCTCTTCTTTGTCATATCATGGCCCTAGATAAATGGCCATATTAGAGCCATGACAAATAAATGTCCAATGGGCTACATTGGCCTTTAACAACTTTAAGGGCCTAATCCTAGCATCTAGAGTTCCTAAGTATTACATATGTGCCTTTAAGTCTTAAATTAGCATAAGATATAAAGCTGGTAGATTTTTCACTATGCTATGAAAAATCATAACTAATTCTACAAAGCTTCAATTGGGTTGGTTCAAGCCCAATGTGATTCTTATTAAGTCTACTGTAAGGGAAAAATATTTAGCACTACCACTTACACGCACACATTTCCAGAATTCACAATTATTCTCTTTTATCACAAAATCCTACCCAAAATTAATGCACAAGATCCAATAATCATAAATTTTGTGTACTTATCCGATTAGTACAAATTACCCAACAAATAAAATCTTATTGGGTGTACTTTATTTTTGGAAAATTTCATCGATATTGGAATTCATTTGGCCAAACTAAAAGCACGACACCATCAGTCTGTCGCAGATCAACTTCAAGGTTCAATGCCTAATTTTAAAAACTCACAAGTAATTCTAGAAAACTCCATTTTGACTGATTTCAACTACATTATAAACTATTTAAGTTTATTTTCAAATAAAAATATCATTTACAGGAAACTGAAGCCATACAATTTCCATAAACAGGGTCCAACTTTGAAAAATCATAACTTTAAATTGACTAGTCCAAAAATTACATTATACCTATCAAATGAATCTCAAGATGTCTACTTTCATCCTGTAAAATTTCATAGCATTTGGACTAGGTTTGACTGATAAAAAACACTCCACAACATCACTGTCTTCTAGTAAATGAAATCTAACAGCAATACTCTTAAGTTCTAAATTTGTGACTTCTCATTTCTAAACCTTATTTAACACCATTTATGAGACCAAAACCACCATGAACCCTAAGATAACCATACAACTAAAACTTTAGGAAAAAATACCCATTCAATAAAGCTCCATTAAACCACACAATATATGGTTAAAAAGGAAGCCCTTACCTCTTGCTTCTTCTAGGCTTTATTCTTTGATTCAACTACTTTGGGTCTTGATAAATGTCTCAAAATGCCTCCTCTTGAAAAACTAAACCCATAGAAATAAAGCTCAAGCTAAGAGAAACAATGATCATGAAGACATTTTTGGCAAGAAAGGTAAGTAAGAAGGTGAAAATCTAGAGATAAGGTGCTTAACTTTCTTGAGGTCTTGAAATTCCAGATTTGTCTTTCTCTCTCCTTACTCTTTCTTTGGATGACATTTGGGTAGTAAAATGAAGATGATGAGGTGTTTCAAAGTCCCTTATTGTCCCTTATCATGTATTGGCTAAATGGTGGAGGAGAAAGAAAAGAAAATGTGATGATATGTCCTTCCTTAGTTCTCTCTTGTAACTAAATTGGTTAGCTCAACTAATTATAATTTGGTTAAATGTAAGAGAGTATTTTCTTTCTCTTATTGTATTTCCCTTAATTGAACATAATAGGAAGGGGAAGAGGAAATATTTTACCTAATGGCTTATGGCTACTTGTACACAAGGAAGCTTATTATCGTTAGTTACTTGGTTGAATTTTCTTGTCTTTTATTTTTATTTTCTCATAGTTACGCTTACTTTTTCAAGAATAAATCCTAGCCCTTAATCTTGGGTTTCAATTTTAACCTCAAGATCCAATGGTAAATGTCTCTTTTGCCCTTGATTATGGGAACATTTACTAAGTTGTCATTATTTCTTTTATTTCATTTTATTTCTCTACCTTCTTTCATCCAAGTGCCTTTCTTGTTCTTTCTGGATCCAAATTAGGCTTTATAACATTTTTGCCTTTAGATAAAGGAAATGGGTATTTCCTTTAGCTCTTTGGAACCAAATTCCATACTTTGTTCTTCCCAAATTAGTCCCTAAAAGACATTTTATCTCTTGGGCATTATTGGGACTCTTGCAAACTTGGCTTAGCAATCTGCTTGAGTTAGGATTAATTTCAAGCTTCAAGTCCCAAATTAGGTGTATTGCAATTCTTCCCCCGTCAATAAATTTCGTCCTCAAAATTTGCTAGTAGTCCTATTCTTAATAATACCTCAAGATGACCACTATAGCGATGGTTTAATTTCTTTGTTTCTGTCCCTACTAACACCTCAAATTATTGAGGGTTTCTCATTTAATTCTATTTTTGATAGACCTTACTGATCTATCTTGCATCTAAGCTTCTTCAATCTAAGCTCTCAGACTACTTTTCTCTTGACTAGCACTACAGCTAGCATGTAATATCTAACTTAATAAGTTCAGATTTCTAGACCCTTCTATCATTTTTTGTACCGTATCATTATGACCGACAATTGCACCGCTTTTTGAATTTAAAGCATAAGTGATGATAATTGCGTCACTGCTTTTCTTTTTATCTATGTTATCTCATATTCAATTTTCTGCTTTATCAAATATTGGAAATTTCTATGGTTGCAGTGCATTTTTACAATTGTGCCATACAAAGTAGTACTATTTTATTTTAAAGCAAATAATCACTGTCAGCTCAATTCACAAGTGAGGTAATTCATCTAGTGAGATTTCAACTATTGAGAGGCACAACTACCATTCTGTTATGCTTTAGCAAGACATATTCCAATCCTTTCTTTCTTTATCATTATATTACAGACCATACTGGTCACTTCACTGCAAATCATATAGGTTGCAATTCTCTGCAGACCACACATGTTGCCTTATTCATTCTTTACAGACCACACACAGGTTACATTCTTTACAGACCGTACAAGGGTTGCATTCTAGGATTGGGAATAGTTAACACTGGTGTGAGTTGCAACCTATCCTACAGCTCTATGAAATCCTCTTATAGACATCATCCTACTAAAAAACTCTTTCTTTTAATTCTTTGTTTCAATTAAGTAGCAAACTGCTTAAAGAAACATCCTGAATTCATCTGACAAGACCCAACAAACTGAGTATTTTTGCAATAGTTTTTTTCCTCTTTCAATTCTGTACTACTACAACTATCTGGTTCCTTTAAGGATCCCTTCTTTTGAGATAACTTAGTTAAAAAATGACTACTAAAAATTGGTCAAAAATTCTATTCAATAATCCATTGGTTAGTTCAAAATTCAATTTTCACACATACTCATGAACTAGACAATTGTTCTAGAAGGTCATTCATTCCGTATACAATCCAGGCTCTACTCTTGCTACTCAAGCTATTCATACCCATATGTAATGTTCACGAAGAACGAAAAACAAACCATCTATTCTCAAGCATTCATATTCATTCACAGGACACGCAGTCTATTAGGAAATTCTCTGGACACGCAGTCCTTTCTATTCCAGCCTTACGATCATTATTCCAGCCTTTCAGCTATTTTAATTCCAACCTTTCGGCCATTTCAATTCTAGCCTTCCCGCCGTTTCTAGGATACTGCCCATAATTCTCAGGCTTTGCAACCTCTTCAAGACATTGCCTGACAATTCTTAGATTATGACCATGGACTTCTGTCCTTCTAGCTCTAAATGCTTTTTGGCTATAACTGCCTAAACACTCCACAAAATCACTTGACTTGTTCTGTCATGCCTGTTCTTTCTTAAATCGCTTTTTTGTCCTTCTTTCTACAATAGCACTAGAGCAGCCCGTGGTGATTTACCGGGTTACAAACCCTTTTCTATAACAATTCTATATTTTGCCATCTCATTTAGGGTCATTCTGTATGGACTTTCGCTATCAGTCCATTTCCAGGCATAATTCAACTTCCCTTACCTACTAGGGTAATTTACCCAGGTTATATAAGGAATCCGTAAGCTACTTGTATATTATATTCTTTATCTCAACTATGAGACCATAATTCATGACTATTCTCATTCTTTCTATTACTCTGTTCCATCAGGGGAAAAATTTCTCAATCATTTTTTTCTAAGGGAATACTTGTAATCTCAATCTTTCCCTATACTGGAGTAGCAACCAGCAACCCCCAAAAACCTCAATTCATTCAATTCACTATAGTACCTCAATTCATTCAATTTAATTACCTAGAGAATTAATTCAAATATCGTTTGACTTTTAGGTTATAATTCACTGGGGTATATGGTCAAGCATCTATCACATTTTTTTGCCTTAAATTCAATTTGTTGTATAGAGGCTTCTAGATTCTATCATATTCTTTAATCATTCTCTTAATACCTCGAAACACCTTGAGTCATTGTTCAGATTACTAAAACATCATTCTAAGTAAAGAAGCAATATATAACAATCTTGTATTCTTTCATTGCTTCTTAAGATCAAGGTCATGCACAACCATCAATTAAGCATCCATAACTATATTCTATGACTTAAACAACTCTGAGCCATTTTAGTGTTCTTAATAACATAAGGCTCAAAATACATTCTTGGATCACAATCCAGTTCTTAACTTCCTACTGTATCTATAACCTCAAAATTAATTGAGTCCTCAATCTTACCTAATATGCATGCTAAAAATCTTCATAATTTATAACTCTAATTCTATCCTTTACAATATTCAAGTATTAACCTCAAGCTTCATAAAGGTTCAACCTTAATCTTGAGGTTTAAAGTCATATTCTATATGCCTTTAAATATAGTTCGTCTAACTAAGATGATCCGTAGTTGTGGAGAAATCTTAAGACAATTACTTTTCCTCAAGTCTCCATAACCCTACCAACTTAGCCTCCAAGGGGGTCACCCATCCCGAAATTACTCTCGCCTGAGCATGCTTAACTACTCAGTTCCACTGGAATCCAGGTCGTAGGCCGGCTCAACATCAGATTCTCTGGAGCACACACCCTTCTATACTGGGTATACATTACTAGTGCTCTATTTCATTCTCTATGTACACCTCTACCCTTTTCTCTAAATTAGTTTGCTACTTAGTAGTTAGGGAAAATTCTATTTCCTTTGGGGTTGTCCATCAGGCATATTTCATTCTAGTTATGGGATCACTAATAAGGTATTACTATACCTAATCACAGTAACAGAGCATACTAGCCAAGTCCATAATCTTTACACTGATACCACCAAATGTAGCACCCGTTCCTTATGCCCCTTTATTATGCATGGGAAGTGATAGCATTATTATTATGACTCAAGAGAATCAGTAAATAAGCTCCCAGCCAAAAACTTTCATAATGTTCTTGGGGCATTATTTGTTTGGATAAAACCGTATTTACCGGATTAACATATTTGTGGGGTTACTTTTCACTTTAACTCATCAGTTCTTCCATTAATTACTATCAGAATTTTCTCTGCTTATTAATTCCTCTATTTACTTAGCTAATGGGCTCGTACTGTTTGATTACCCATTTCTTAGTTCAATTATCGCACTTCAAAAAACACCTATATGTCATGTGGGTTATACCATTAACCATTTCAAATATTAATTATACATAACAAATTAGTGTGTCTTAATCTTCATCTCCTTATCGTAACTTCTTCATCTAGCACATTGTTCTGTACTCCTTCTGTGCTTACATACCTTTATGGCTGGTTGGGGGAGGGTGAGATTTGAGGGAATCTCAGTAGTAAACAATACAACAATGTATGTAAGATAAATGCTAGTGTATTATATGTTGATATGATTAGTTTTGATGATGTCAAATAAGAGCAAAATGTTTGCATAATATACTTATCTTCTACATTGACTAACTACTATATTTAATATTACATATCTTGTAGATTAGTCAAGCAAAGAAAGAAGACTGAAGATATTCAAGAAGATAACTAGTTGGGTTATGAATAATGGTCATCAATTCAAGAAGATATATAGCTAGATTATAGAGAATGATCATCAAGAGAAAATCAAGAAGAGAGAGAATCAAGAAATAAGAACTTGCAAGATCAATTGAGAATATCAAGATTCAAGCTCTTAGAAGTGATACCAGAGATTGGAATGGATCAATACGAAGCTAAAATGATTTATATGGAGTTATGGAACTTACCCAAGGTGTTCCCTTAAGTTTTGGCTCTCTATCAAGTTTTGGAAAGCATCACTCAAGTGATAAGCATTCTGTTGTGCTTTGTTTTCGTATAGCATGATAGAGGTTCAGTATTTTGGCTATATCTCTCTAACCGCAAGTCAGATTGAGCTGAAACTAGTTTCATATAAAACTAGACTCCCAGTATGAAAAATAGACACCAAGATCACATTCAAAGGATCTCAGATAAAAGAGATATGATATTTGGAAGATGCCATGCAAATCATGGTCTATTCCAAAATAGCTTCAGAATTTTTTATATAACTCTCAAACTACATATCGGATTTAGATGAAACTGGTGCCATATAAAGCTATACTTAAAGACTTTCCAGGGATAGGTGGTTTGTAATATTTGAAGTTATATACTAAGAGTTATGCCTTCTAGAATTTGACACTTGGGATTTCAAAGACTATCTAGTGTAGCTATCATTACTTGGATAATAACTTTCTGAATACAATGAGTTTAAAGCTAATTCTTTTTGCATTGAAATGTACATGACAATATGTTTTTGACAATACATAATTTGCCATGTTTGAATCAAAATAAAGATATCACTCGAGTCATGACCAAGGATTACTCAAGTGACCACTCAAGTGATGAAGTTGAAAAATGACTCTGATGCTCTCTGCCATATTTTGAAGGGGAACACTCGAGTGATCACCCAAGATCACTTGAGTGACCACTTGAGTAATGTGATAGACAATGTAGCATAACTTCAAAAAATCATGGGAATGAATATGAAACTCACTCTTATTGCTTTTAATCACTCTAACACTTTATTATATTAGTGTGTAATGTATTTTTTTAGGAATACAATGAAGAGATGATGTGAAGAGACAAAAGTTGACTTTATGGAAGCAGAGCATCCACCGAATGTAATGACTAGTTTTTAAAATACGAAGAATGGTCAAACGAAGCAATAGGAGTCTAATGGACAAGTTGAAATACTCAAACGATCATCAATCATCATCAACTATAAATAGAAGATCATCTAAACTATAAATAAGAGACCCAGTGCATACATCGTCTAAATGCCAACATCCTAACATCATTATTCATTACATATACTCTCTGTTTCTCAATATTTATCTAATCTATTTTACATAGAGATTATTTGTATTGCACTTTAGTTTTTATCTTATTCACCTTTGAGAGAGAAGATCGATTATAATCCTTCATAATCAAAGTTGTATCCTTACAGTGTGTAAGGGAGAGTAACTCTGTTGTAACCTTACAGTGCGTAAGGAGGAGTACCTCTATGGGAGATTTGTAAATTGCTTCACAAGTACCCAGCTAACCTTATGAGTTATAAAGGCTTTTATTGTGCTTGGATTAAACAAGAAGATAGTGGATTTGAAAATCTTAACAGAAGCTTAGGGACTGGCCGTAGGTCATCACAGATGGACAGAACTAGGATAAATCATAGTTTGCATATTCTCTTCTTTGAGATTTTATAATTCCAGCATATATTATTTAATCTAACTATTGATTTATGATTCATTACTTTCACACTTATTACTTTTACTAAGATGCGAAAATATTTTCAATATTCTTAAGTTTTTATCTTATACCAGTTCACCCCCATCTTGGGTGTCAGCTATTCTAACATTTGGTATCAGAGCTGAACTCTTGTTTAAAGGACTTAATTGTCTCAAGAGTTTATAATGGCAGATTTTGGGTGTTATATGCTTTCCTAAGGTTTTGACTATACAATTCCGCCTCTTTTAAAAGATATTGATTTTTGGTTTTGGAAAGTTATAATGACTAGCTTTATTAAAGTATCATATTTTGATATGTGGAATGTTTTTTCAAATGCTTTTGATTTCAAACCGAGAAAGGATTGGATAGAAAGAGAAAAGAAAATGTTTCTGTTGAATATTAGAGCAATAAAAATTTTGCATAGTGCTTTAACTGAAAATGATTTCGAGAAAATTAGATTGTGTCCTAATGCTAAAGATATCTAGGACACTCTTGATTTTATGTATACTTCTAACATGTATGTTGAAGTTGAAAGTGTTGCCATTTCATGTGAAACTACAAGCTACACATCTACAGCACATGAACAATTGGAAGTTGATGATGAAGAAGGAGAAATCATAGAACACTTTCATACAGTCAACATGGATAGACAAGAAGAAGAGGATTCTTGAAAGGAGCTCATTATAGACAGACATGAAAGATCTCTTTTCGAAGCTCAAGATGAACTTAAGGTAAAAAGTTTCAATTCTTCTTGTAACCCCCTTCGTAATTATGATTCAAAATACGTATTTTAAAATAAAATACAGACCAATAATAATCAAACTCATTTACAATCCCTGCCTTACAGAAGGGTTTTCACAAATATTTTCAAAGTTTCTGCCTTACCCTGGTCTCAAATTCCACAACTCGAATATAATTACCCTATGCAGTTACATCACATTTACATATCAGAGTCTACAACAAAATCCCGGTAACCCCCGGGTTTCATACATAAACTAAAGGTTTATAAATTCCCATTAGGGGATTACACCACTGTCTCCAAAACAACATTTATAAGATATACGGTGATATCCCAACAAAACAAAAATCTGCCTAAGGAGTCCTATCCGCCCTTGGTTGTCTCCTTTCCCTTGGAGCCACTTGCCTTGTCTAAAGGTTTGTCAACGGAAAGAATGAGATTCAAAAGAATCCCAGTAGTAACAAATCACTCATACCATATGTAATCACAAAGCATGTAAGAAAATTATCAAGCAGCATCACAACATAAAGCACAGCACGCAGGCTGCCACATAAGCACATATTCATATAATCTCATCCCCCGTATTCCACCGCCCCGAAGGCACGGTCCTCCCACTGTCAACACTGATGGGCCTCGACTGAAGGTTTCACAAATAGCCTTTCGGCTTTCACATATAGCCTAACAGCTTTCATATAGTCTCATCCCCAAAATTCCACCGCCCCGAAGGTACGATCCTCCCACCGTCAACACCGATGGGCCGCAGGTGATAGACTCACAAACAATGATCAAACAAACATACCATGTATCACATATAGCATAAGGGAAAAGAGTCACTACCTTGTTCTTTCCTGACGTGCGCCGGCACAGGTTGCTTGCGATTAGGACAAATGTCGAACCCTATAAACCAAAGTCAAGGACGACAGGTTATTCTCTATTCCAAATTTCTCACCTTCAGAATACTTAAAGTTGGTTATCACTTGGACTCTTTAGGTGGCTATTAGAAGCCTAGACACATGCCTAAAGGGTTAAGGAGTACTATCTTGAAGACCACCTTTTAATGTGCATCATAAAATGTGCTAACCACTGGGCTCACAACATGGTCCTACAATTCCAAAATACAATTTAGACACTTCCATAGTATTTTCTGGGGGTTATATGAGCATATTATGAAAATTTACAAAAATGCCCCGGGGACCCAGCCCGGCCGTACCCGCTCCGGCTGTACTTTTCCTGAAATTTTGACATAGGCTATTTTGATATATTTTTGCCCAAGGAATCCATTTCCAAACTTGAAATTATCAAATTCAAAGTCAAATTACAACATTACCCTTGGCAGCCCCACTTTATGGGTTTTAGGAGCGTTTTCGTAATTATGCTTTTTTGGCCTTTTCCGAAAACGTGACCAACTGTAACCCCACCTAATTTTCACTCCTGAACTCAATGGAACCATCAAATCATTGGAAATCCAACTCTAACCCTCAGATCTAGCCCTGGCTGAAATCTTGGTATACTTTGGGAAGAATCAGTGTTTTTTGATTTCGGCTCCGTAAACGTGTTCCTTTCTACTCCTAACCACTTTATTAATCATTACATTAGGTTACAACTAACATTAAGACCCAATTTGGGCAGCATAATCCCTAGGCCATATCATTTCCAAACTTTAAAACCAATGGCAATCCGGTGAAATTTCATCGTTCATTAGACCCATGTGTCGCCTTGGGGAGCTCCAGTGTTATTCGTCAAAAAGAAAGATGGAAGTCTACGTTTGTGTATTGATTACAGAGAATTGAATAAGATTACTGTCAAGAACAAGTACCCTCTCCCAAGAATCGATGACCTTTTAGATCAACTGTCTGGTTTGTGTGTGTTTTTAAAGATTGATCTAAGGTCAAGATATCATCAGCTACGTGTGAAAGCAGAAGATGTTCTGAAAACTACTTTTAGAACTAGGTATGGGCATTATGAGTTTCTGGTGATGCCATTTGGGCTAACCAATACACCTGCGGTATTCATAGATTACATGAACCGTGTCTTTCAACAGTATCTAGATCAGTTTGTTGTTGTGTTTATTGATGATATTTTGATATACTCCAAGAGTATGGAGGAGCATGAGCATCATTTGAGGATTGTGTTGAACATCTTGCATGAGAAGCAGCTCTATGCCAAATTGAGTAAATTCGAGTTTTGGTTGCCAGAAGTAAAATTCTTAGGCTATGTTATCTCGCAAGAAGGGGTCTCTGTGGATCCCAGGAAGGTGGAAGCAGTACTGGACTGGAAGAGGACAGAAACTGTTGCTGAGGTACGCAATTTTCTGGGTCTTGCAGGTTACTACCGGAGATTCATTCATAATTTCTCCCGTATTGCTTTACCAATGACCAAGCTCACGAGAAAAGATCAGCCATTTGTGTGGGATGAGAAATGTGAAAATTGCTTTGTGGAGCTGAAGGAGAGATTGACTATGGCACCTGTGTTGATTATACCTAATCCCAGCTTGACTTATGTTGTGTATAGTGATGCGAGTAAGCAGGGATTGGGGTGTGTCCTTATGCAGCAGGGACGTGTGGTGGCCTATGCCTCTCGATAGCTCAAATCTCATGAAATGAACTATCCCACCCATGATCTGGAGCTTGCGGCCATTGTGTTTGCTTTGAAAATTTGGCGGCATTATTTGTATGGTGTGACGGTAGAACTGTATTGCGACCACAAAAGTTTTAAGTATTTGTATGATCAGAAAGAGTTGAATGTGAGACAACGTCGTTGGATGGAGTTGTTTAAGGACTACAACCTGGAAATCAAATATCATCGGGGTAAAGCAAATATAGTCGTGGATGCTCTTAGTTGAAAGACGGTACTTGTGGCAGCAATGATGATACAAGAAGGGAAATTGATAGCGGATTTTCGAGATTTGAACTTGTTGAATCAGATCAACTGTGCCAACTATACTGTTTTCTAAGGGGAAAGTGACTTCAGAGCTGAAATTGAAGAAGCTCAGAAGCAAAATGGCTAGATACAGCTCAACCTAGCTCGGATTGAATGGGGAGAAGCTCAGGGCTATGATCTATCGCCTAGTGGATTGGTTCGCTATCAGAAGAGAATCTGTGTTCCCCTAAAGGCAGAGTTGAGACAGAAGATTCTGGATGAGGCGCATAAGAGCCGATATACTCTTCATCCTGGTATGACCAAAATGTACCATAATCTAAAGTCTATGTATTGGTGGCCGGGCTTGAAGAGTAATGTGACAAAATTGTAGCGAGATTTCTCACTTGCCAGAAGGTAAAAATTGAGCACTAGAGACCACCTGGTTTACTTCAAAGTCCTGAGATTCCGAAATGAAAATGGGAAAGTGTGACCATGGACCTTGTTGTAGGATTGCCCAGAATCAGGAATTATGATGCGATCTGGGTGATTGTGGATTAGTTAACAAAGTCGGAACACTTCTTACCAATCAATGCTGGTTATTCTCCAGACAAATTAGTAGACATTTACATTCTAGAAATTGTGAAGCTCCATAGTGTACCAAAAAACATCATTTCCGATCGAGATCCCCGATTCACTTCAAGATTCTGGAAAGCTTTGCATGGGGCATTGGGTACTCAGCTAAGATTCAGCACAGCTTATCATCCTCAGACGGATGGACAATTAGAGAGGACCATTCAGATATTTGAGGACATGTTGCGAGCTTGTGTCCTCTACTTCAAAGGGAATTGGGATCGCTTTCTTCCACTTGCTGAATTCGCCTACAACAATAGTTATCATGCTAGCATTCAGATGGTGCCGTATGAACCGTTGTATGGGAGGAAGTGTCAATCACCCCTGTGCTGGAATGAGTTATCCGAAAGGAAGCTTTATGGGCCAGATCTTATAGATCAAACCTCAGCACAGATTCAAGTCATTCGAAAGAGGCTCCTTACAGCGCAAAGTCGACAAAAAAGCTATGCTGACAAGAGAAGAAGACCTTTAGAATTTGATGTTGGTGATCATGTATTTCTGAGGGTGTCACCAGTCACTGGCATCAGGAGAGCTATCAAGCGAAAGAAGCTGAGCCCAAGATATATAGGTCCTTCTGAGATTCTTGCAAGAATTGGGCCTGTTGCGTATCGAGTAGCCCTACCCCCAAACTTGAGCAGACTCCATGATGTGTTTCACGTTTCTCAATTGAAGAAGTACCAACCGGATCCATCTCACATTGTTGAGTATGAAGAAGTCGAGTTAAAAGACAACTTCACCTATGCAGTAGAGCCAGAACAGATTATCGATTGAGAAGAACGACAGCTCAGACATCGAAGCATTCCATATGTGAACGTGATCTGGAAGGGAATGACTCAAAGAGAAGCAACTTGGGAAGCAGAAGCGGACATGCATAGGTGATATCCGGGGTTTATGGCTCTAATGGTGTGACAAATTTCGAGGACGAAATTTATTCTACGGGGGGAGAAATGTAATATCCCAAAAAGTGATTAAGGGCTAATGACTTCAAAAGTGAATGTAATTATTGTTGAATAAACACTTTTAGAGAATAGATGATGGGAATTTGGATGTTTTAATGATTCCAATTGCTTCCTTGTGAAAATTCGTGTGGGGAGAGTGTTTATTGTGAAATTGGAACCATTGGGAACAATTGTTCAAAAGTTGGAAACTTGTCCATTGAAACTCTGTACAGGGCAGTCGATTTGTATGGACGTTTTAAATATGCAAATGGTGTCTAAAAATTCTGAACTTTTCCAGTCTCAAAGTTCACATGCCAAGCTACAAAATCAACATATAATTTGTGTCATTTCAATTTGTGAGCTAAGAGTTATGATTTTACAAAGTTTGGGATGGAAACTAGAATCTGTTTTGGAGCAGTATGGACTTTTGTGCAATTCTGTATTTTTGAGGTTATTAAATGCAGTTATCCATATTTTTCCAATAAATAGGACTTAAATATCTTTCCATTGGCTTTAGGATCACCTCATTTTGATTTTTCTAGAATTAGTTATGATTTTTCAAAGTTTGGGCAGAAATCTGCCAGAATTTTGTAAAAATCCAAAATTGATGGAAATTTAGTAAATAATTAGAAAATAATATTATATTATATTAAATCATCATCCACCTCCTCCATCATCCCAAAACCGTGATATTCAGCTGCAACAAGAGAGAGAAGGTTTGAGAAATTCTAGAGAGAGAAGGAGAAGAGAACTTGTACGGTAAGTTGATTTCTTCGGTAAATCCTTACCTAACACGTATAACTCCGCTCCTAAGCTATTCTTCTATGTTCTTCAAGGTTTGTGGAGCACAAATTTGGGTGTTCTAAGGCTAGGGTTTTTAGGTCTAATAAACCCTTTCTCAAGAAAGTCTTCAATCTGCTTCTTTAATTCCACCATTTCATTTGGGGCCATACGATATGGGGCCTTTGAAATAGAACGAGCTCCAGGCACAATCTCGATTGGGAATTAAACTTCCCTTTCTAGAGGCAATCCACTAAGGTCATCAGGAAATACCTCAGGAAATTCATTTACCACGGGTATATTGCTCAAAGTTTCTCCAGTCTCTCCTTGAATAGAAAAGAACACCATATACCCCTGGCAGCCTTTTTCTAAATATTTCTCAGCTTTGGCCGTTGAAAGGAAATTCAAACTACTATTCACATCCTCAACACTTTGAGAAACAGGATAAACTATCCTCTTATTCCCACAATCTAATAGCACATTATTTGCTGTCAACCAATCGAAACCCAAAATGACTTCTAATTGATAGAGCGGTGGACAAATCAAATCAACAATGGATTGGTGCCCCTCTACAGTTATGACACAATTTAGGTAGGCTCCGACATCTATAGCCTTGACACCTATTGGCGTCGACACAACTAAATCAAAGGGCAATTTATGTACATGCATACCCAGGCGCTTCACGCAATCATAAGCAATGAAAGAGTGACTCGCACCCAAATCAAACAACGCTTGTAACACATTACCATCAAGGAGAATTTTACCTTGAATAAGATCAGGGGACTTCCGGGATTCCTCATGAGTCATGGCAAATACTTGACCCTAAGTCCTCGGTCGCTGCTCTGCCTGAGGCCGCCGATAATCTCTAGAAAGATGGCCTGGTTGCTTGCAATTAAAGTAGATGATTTTGCCCTGACAATTTCTACCATAGTATGGCTTGTTGCAATGGCGACATACCCATTCTGTCAAAGATTTCTGGGACTCCCGATCTCTAGCCTGGTAGGGCTTCTTACTAGTACCCCGGGACGAAGAGGATCCCTGGCCCTTCCACTTCTGGGAAGTATTACCCTTACTGGGTTCACTACGATTACCAGGAGCTTTGGCAGGATACAATTCCCTCAAATTATTTTCTGTGATTCTACACTCTTCCACCGCCTTGTTAAAGTTGGTGAACAAGTGTGTAGCTAACCTCTTCCTCAGCTCTTGTCGCAGACCACGAATAAGCATGTCTGCACTCAACTCTTCATTATCCGCCTTCTGAAGATAAGAAGAATACCGAGACAAATGGATAAAACGGGACAGATAGTCATCAAAGGTCTCCATGTCCCCTTGTCTGATGTTCAGAAATTTAGTTTCCTTTCCGAGTCGCACTGATTTGGGAAAGTATTTCTCATTGAATTCTTGTTGAAACAATTCCCAAGTCAACGGTACATTTTTTCTTTTCAACGTTAAGGCAATGTTCCGCCACCAACGATCTGCATCCCCCTTGAGCTTATAAACTGCCAAATGTGGCTTCACCTCGTCTGGGCACCCAAGGACCTCAAATATCTTTTCCAACCTGTTTAACCAATCTTCAGCTGCTTGGGGATCAAACCTCCCTCTGAACGCTGGAGGCAAGTGCTTACAGAATCTTGAAACCCAAAATTGCATATCTCTTTCCTCTTTAATTGGAACTCTATATGATTCCTGGTTTGGCCCAGCATGAGGAGGTGACTCAAGTGGCCGTGTCGACCCTTCTGTAGTTTCTTCCCTATGAGTCCCCTCCTGGGTCTCCTCTTGTGTGGACAGACCCTGACCCTCATTTCTTTTAGCCTTCTCTTCTCTGAGCTCCTCTTTCAGCTCAGCAATCATGTCCCTCTGATCTTTAATCTGACCCATCAATTCTTGCATCAGATCCGATGGATTATCATTGACCACCTCCACCTCAGGGTTTACTTGCTGAGTATTGGAGCGTCCTCTAGTTTTCTTCATTCTACAAATAACTTATCCCATTAATATAGCAGAAATAGTATGCACATATATTCACAAGTCTTGTATATATCCATATCAATAGAACGTACATGTGCATACACAACAATTATTCACAAATGATCTTTTATCCCTAAAGCCAACTAAGGGATCTATCCTAGCAACTCTACCCTTGCCAGGAACTACAACTATGATACCAAAAATGTAACCCCCTTCGTAATTATGATTTGAAATACGTATTTTAAAATGAAATAGAAACCAATAAAAATCAAACTCATTTACAATCCCTGCCTTACAGAAGGGTTTTCACAAATATTTTCAAAGTTTCTGCCTTACCCTGGTCTCAAATTCCACAACTCAAATATAATTACCCTATGCAGTTACGTCACATTTACATATCAGAGTGTACAACAAAATCCCGGCAACCCCCGGGTTTCATACATAAACTAAAGGTTTATAAATTCCTATTAGGGGATTACACTACTGTCTCCAAAACAACATTTATAAGATATACGGTGATATCCCAACAAAACATAAATCTCCCTAAAGAGCCCTATCCGCCCTTGGTTGTCTCCTTTCCCTTGGAGCCACTTGCCTTGTCTGAAGGTTTGTCAATGGAAAGAATGAGATTTACAAGAATCCCAGTAGTAACAAATCACTCATACCACATGTAATTACAAAGCATGTAAGAAAATCATCAAGCAGCATCACATCATAAAGCACAGCACGCAGGCTGCCACATAAGCACATATTTACATAATCTCATCCCCCGTATTCCACCGCTCCGAAGGCACGGTCCTCCCACCGTCAACACCGATGGGCCGCGGGTGAAGGTTTCACAAATAGCCTTTCGGCTTTCACATATAGCCTTACGGCTTTCATATAGTCTCATCCCCCGAATTCCACCGCCCCAAAGGTAAGATCCTCCCACCATCAACATCGATGGGCCGCAGGTGATAGACTCACAAACAATGATCAAACAAACATACCATGTATCACATATAGTATAAGGGAAAAGAGTCACTACCTTGTTCTTTTCTGACGTGCGCCGGCACAGGTTGCTTGCGATTAGGACAAATGTCGAACCCTATAAACCAAAGTCAAGGACGACAGGTTATTCTCTATTCCAAATTTCTCACCTTTAGAACACTTAAAGTTGGTTATCACTTGGACTCTTTAGGTGGCTACTAGAAGCCTAGACATATTCCTAAAGGGTTAAGGAGTACTATCTTAAAGACCACCTTTTAGTGTGCATCGTAAAACATGCTAACCACTGGGCTCACAACATGGTCCTACAATTCCAAAATACAACTTAGACACTTCCATAGTGTTTCTTGGAGTTATATGAGCATATTATGAAAATTTACAAAAATGCTCCCAGGGACCCGGCCCGACTGTACCTGGTCCGGCTGTACTTTTCCTGAAATTTTGACATAGGCTATTTTGACATATTTTTTCCTAAGGAATCCATTTCCAAACTTGAAATTATCAAATTCAATATCAAATTACAACATTACCCTTGGCAACCCTACTTTATGGGTTTTAGGGGCATTTTCGTAATTATGCTTTTTCGGCCTTTTCCGAAAACGTGACCAACTATAAGCTCACCTAATTTGCGCTCTTGAACTCAATGGAACCACAAAATCATTGAAAATCCAACTCTAACCCTCAGATCTAGCCCTGGCCGAAATCTTGGTATACTTTGGGAAGAATCGGTGTTTTTCAGTTTCAGCTCCGTAAACGTGTTCCTTTCTACTCCTAACCACTTTATTAATCATTACATTAGGTTACAACTAACATTAAGACCCAATTTGGGCAGCATAACCCCTAGGCCATATCATTTCTAAACTTTAAAACCAATGGCAATCCGGCGAAATTTCACCGATTAAATTACCCACAGCAGCCAGAATAAGCAATATACGAAAGTTTAGAAGTTACCTCAAGCTCCCACTAGCTTTTCCTCAAGGTGGCTGAAAACCCTAGCCTTAGAACACCCAAATTTGTGCTCCACAAACCTTGAAGAACATAGAAGAATAGCTTAGGAGCGGAGTTATACGCGTAAGGTAAGGATTTACCGAAGAAATCAACTTACTGTACAAGTTCTCTTCTCATTCTCTCTCTAGAATTTCTCACACCTTCTCTCTCTTGTTGCTGCTGAATATCACGGTTTTGGGCTGATGGAGGAGGTGGATGTTGATTTAATGTAATATAATATTATTTACTAAATTTCCATCAATTTCGGATTTTCACAAAATTCTGGTAGATTTCTGCCCAAACTTTGAAAAATCATAACTAATTCTAGAAAAATCAAAATGAGGTGATACCAAATCCAATGGAAAGCTATTTAAGTCCTATTTATTGGAAAAATATGGATCACTGCATTTAATAATCTCAAAAGTATAGAATTGCACAAAAGTCCATACTGCTCCAAAACAGATTCCAGTTTCCATCCCAAACTTTGGAAAATCGTAACTCTTAGCTCACAAATTGAAATGGCACAAATTATATGTTGATTTTGTAGCTTGGCATGTGAACTTTAAGACTGGAAAATTTCAGAATTTTTAGACACCATTTGCGTATTTAAAACGTCCATACAAATCGACTGCCCTGTACAGAGTTTCAATGGACAAGTTTCCAACTTTTGCACAATTGTTCCCAATGGTTCCAATTTCACAATAAACACTCTCCCCACACGAATTTTCACAAGGAAGAAATTGGAATCATTAAAACATCCAAATTCCCATCACCCATTCTCCAAAAGTGTTTATTCAACAATAATTACATTCACTTTTGAAGTCATTAGCCCTTAATCACTTTTTGGGATATCACACTTCTCGTGATTTTTGAAAAATTGATTTTCAAAGTCTACATAAGATTTTTTTTCAAACAATTGTTGATTCTATTGAGAAAAGCAAAAATGTTTTCAAATATGCAAGAAAGTTTGTTGGGAAGAAAGAATGTTCAAATAAAATCCATTTGAGTTTCTACTCTCATGATTGACATAATAATACTTGGATGATATCCCATAATGCATATCTTCATACAATTTGCAATTATTGTGGTAAATCCAGTCATATTTCTCATACATGCTATATTAGAAGAAATTCTAATTTGAGAAATAAATTTGTTTGGGTTCCTAAAAGGCAAATAGGTTCAAAATCTAATGTTTCAGGACCCAAAGCAAAGTGGGTACCTGTAATACCCTGAATTTTGAGACTCGAGGATAGAAAATAAGCCTGAGATTAGTGGATTGCTAAGCCCCGGTTTAGCAAGATCCCAAATTGGGATTAGGGGTTAATGACTACAAAAGTGGACGTGGTTAGTGATTAATGAACCCTTTTAGAGAATATAAAGAGGATTGTAGTCGCCTGTGTTATGAGCAACGCCAAAACCCTGTATTTGAGTTCAATTGTGGATTAACATCCAAATTGACTTAGAATAGAGGGAAGAATTGAATGGTGTATTGTGATGGAAATGGTGTCATGTTGTGGTATTTAATCATTGGAATTGTTTTAAATTGGATTGGACATATTGGTTGCAAAACTGGAAATGTTGTCCAGTGAAACTCTATTTTGGGCTGCCAGTTTGTGTGAATGTTTTGAATGACAAAATGGTGTCTAAAAATTATGAAACTTTACAGTCTTATACTTCATATCTCAAGCTTCAAAATGGACCTATAATTTGTGCCATTTCGTTTTGGGAACTGGGAGATATGACTGGCCAAAGTTTGGGATAGAAACTGAACTCTGTTTTGGGCCAGTGATGAGTTTTATGTAATTCTGGAATTGTGTGGTGATTTTTAGTAATGGTAAATATTTTTCCTATGAATAGGACTTAAATATCTTTGATTTGGCTTTGGAATCAACTCATTTTGAGTTTTCTAGAATTAGTTATGATTTCTCAAAGTTTGGACAGAAAATCTGCCAGAAAATCCGAAAATGGGAATTATGACATCATCTCAGTAAAAGATGACATCATCATGGAATTAAATATCTTCTCATCTTCTTCAGCTCCCATTTTCTATCGTGAGTTTCAGCTGAAATAGAGAGAGAGCATATGGGATCTTTAGAGAGAGAAAGAGGAAGAAATCTCATAAGGTAAGCCGATTTCTCCGACGATCTAGCTCCTAACGCGTATAACTCCGATCCTAAGCTACTCCTTTATGTTCTTTAAGGTTTGGAAGCTCTTCCTTTGGTGTTAAAACTGCTAGGGTTTCAGCCAAGACAAGGAAAAGCTAGTGGGAGCTTGAGGTAACTTCCAAACTCTTGTGTATTGACTATTCTGGCTGCTGTGGATAATTTAATCGGTGAAATTTCGCCGGATTGTCATTGGTTTCAAAAATGGAAAATGGGTGTGTGGGGCTGTTATGCTACCCAAATTGGTACTAAATGGTAGTTGTAACCTAAGGGAATAGTCAATAAAGTGGTTAGGAGTAGAAAGGAACGCGTTTACGGAGCCGAAACTGAAAAACCCCAATTTTTTCTCGGAGTACATGTATATTTTGGCCAAGGCTATAAATGGGTCTTAGAGTTGGATTTTCAATGATTTGATGATTCCATTGAGTTCAGGAGCAAAAATTTGGTGGGGTTACAGTTAGGCACTTTTTCAGAAAAGGCCGAAAAAGCATAATTACGAAAATGCCCCTGAAACCCTTAAAGTGGGGCTGTCGAGGGTAATTTTGTAATTGACATTGAATTTGATAATTCCGAGTTCGGAAATGGATTCCTTGGGCGAAAATATGTTAGAATAGCCCATGTCAAAATTTTAAGAAAAGTACAGCCGGACCGGGTACGGCAGGGCCAGGCCGGGTCCCGGGGGTATTTTAGTAATTTTTCAATATAGCCTCATATAACCCCCAGAAACACTATGGAAGTGTCTAAATAGTACATTTGACATTGTAGGATCGAATGTGAAGCCCCGAACTGCTGGCATGCAAATCGAGGAGAAAAGACTGGAGGTAGGGGACTTACCTTACTTGCATGTATTCGATATCTTTGCTTGTGTAGTGATGTATGTGATTGCTTTACTTGATTGTGTAGAGCATATTTGAATAAATGAAGCTCTGTTTCTATTTTTCGCTGTGCCCATAGTCTTGTTGTATGAAACATTGAGCATGCAGAAATATCATTATGGGGTATGCATCTAGATAAAGCTAACATGTCATACACATAGCATCTATCATGCATGTATTATGGTATCTGTTTCCTACTGAGATTCCCTCGAATCTCACTCTCCCCTACCAAAAATTTAGACAGGGCAAGTGGCTCGTGGAGGTAGTGGCTAGGACTCCTCCGAGATGAGATTGTGTAATCCCCATTTGAAGAATTGTAATGGGCAATTGTACCCTGTGTATCTTTAACGAAGGCATGTGCCCGGGATTGCCGGGATGATTAAGTTGTGCACTCTGATATTTATATGAATGTGATTTATCTTCGCGTAGTAATTGTATTTGAAATGTGAACATGAGACCAATTTTATAAATGATTTCAAAAAGTATTCGCGAAAATCCTGTCATGTGATGGGTTAGTAAATGTTATTTGATTATTATTGGTCTCTATTTCATTTTAATCACGTATTTCGGATATAATTACGGAGGGGGATTATAGTACCAAAATGTCCATTTGGTGTTTCAGGTGTGCGGATTGATTCTAAAAAGGATGGACATAAGGGTATAAAGAAAATGAAGAAGATTCCAAGAGTTCCTAATGCACCTGAAAGGAGATTCATATCAATTAGGAGAACTCTCAAATCACCCATTGCTAGAACTATAAAGTGTAACTACAAAGAAAGGCAATGGAGGAAAGGAGTATGTTTCACCTTAAGAATAGACTACCATAGAGTACTGTTCAACTTTATTGAGGAGAACAAAAAAAGAAGAATCCTCAAGCATTAAGTAAAGGACTCCTTAAGTCTATATATTTTGAGAGAAGGTCGCCAGCACCCAAAGTAAGGGATTCAAAGTATCAGCATCACTGAAAGATGCAGTGGGTAAGCAAAAGCAATCCTTCAAGCACCCAACGTAAAAGTAAACAACACTAAAACCTCCTACATTATCATTTTTAATATTTATTATGGTTTATACTTTGTTACCTTAGGAATGAGTGTTGCACATATGTTTTCAAAATCTTTAGAAAATTCATTCATGAAGAATCACAATGTTCAATAGCTTCACACTTTATGCATATACGCATACTACAAGAAAAAAAATATTTTTATGCATAAAGTCATATTTAATTCATTATGCTTAATTGCCTCGAATTGATTATATTCTTAGAGCATGTGAATTTTATCATGATTCCTGCAAGCTAACAAGAAATTGATCCAAGCAAGATTGTATACCATGAAGAAAAAGAAATTTATACAGTTCTGTAGGATAAGAAAAAGCTTCTCAAAACTTTGGCCGCATGAAAATAAAATTCATATCTTGATGATGCTAAATTGTGGAGTTTGGATTTTGGTGTTGAGTGTGTAAAGGAGGAAAATCAATATTACTCCATCAAAAAACCAAGCAAACTATCGCAAGGATAAGAGGAATTACCATGATATCTAATCCTTACTCTATAATGTGATTATATAAATTATTTATTTGGGTAATGATTAACTTGCTCATTATTGCATACCATTAATAATCAATCATTTATGGTTGTCAAATTGTTTTTAGATTGCTAAATGGACTAAAAGTGAAATTGGACATAACCTTTCTATCTATTTGAGTTTTGAAATACACATTTCAAAAATGTACTTAGATTCCAATTCATCTTGTTATAAAAATGCATACACATTATTTGAAAATTATTCATACTTTTTTTTTCATTCAAATTGGTTTCAAAATTGAAAGTTAATATTTTTGTTTACTAAATATCGAAAATGCTTCAAATTCACCCACCAGATTTTTCCCATCTTTCACATATTGATCATTGATCTTAAATATGCTATCTAATGCTTGAACTCTTTAATCTTTATTCTCTAACATGTTAGACCTTACATCTAACAAGTTAACTCTCTATATGAGTTTTAAGTTTATTTCTTAGAAAAGAGTTCAATATGTGAAAGCCTTGTGCCTAATGCACAAATCCTTGTTGGCCAAGTTATTCCAAGCATTATGAATGTTCATTAATGTATTGAATCTTAATGTATTAACCATTATAGTGGAATAACTTGCTAGGATATTATTCTAAAATGCTAGTCATTTGGATGAAAGAATATATGCTTCATCATTCATAAATTCTTATACTCATTTTATTGCTCAAACACTTTAACCATTGATAACATCTATCTTTAAGTAACTAGTGTCATGTATCTGAATCCTTGTATTCAATATTCATATCTTTCATGACACAACTCTAATTGTCAAGATAGTCTATGAATCAATACCAAACTCATGATGCTCATATATATCTATCGAGCTAATGCTATTGGTTATTCATATGACTTTAGCACCTAGGAAAATTCTCCAACATGTTAACTCTAATGATTAACATTTTATCTTAGTTGAACTATAAAATGAAGCTTTCTAATCTATATTTTATAACTATTGACTTCCACCACTTTCAACATGAGCATCAATTGTAAATATATTTCAAAGATGAGTTTTTCATATATTTAAAATTTCAATTTTACAATTCATTTTCATGATTTGAAATAACATTTGAGATTTAAATTTGCATAATTCACTCTTAGAAAACTTGATTTCATTTATAATTTATTGTTCCATAAAAGTTGGTCATTATGAATAGATTATCTACTCTCTTTTGATCCAACTTACATAGATTGCATGAAAATATTTTCAATGACATATTTTTCTATACAAAGCATATTTGCATAATGTTCTTTTGAAAACATCATTCTTGGTATCAATTGTTTGCTATTCTTTATGTCATGAATTAATTGGATGACATTATAATTTTAATCTTTGGTGATTTAATACACTCTTTGCTCAATAATCATATGGTTTAATTATATAAAAGCTTATGATTTATTATGCCTAATATTGTACGGACCCAAGAGAAGTTGGGTACCGAAGAGCATATATTTATCCATTTACAAGAATTGACCAAGTTGCTTTGCTTTCGGGTACAAAGAATAAAGGCTAATAGTGACTAGCAGTGTTGCAATGTGATCAGAAGTTGAATCTATGGTATCACTCAAGTGATTACTCAAGTGATACCCCATCATTAGCAATTGACTAACTAGTGCTACAATCAGAAAAGGAGAAAGAGTAGGAAGATTTCTTAGTGGCCTTAGCAGAATTCAACTCAAAGAGGCTCAAGTCGAGATCAAGGCCAGGAATGACAATGATTATAACAAGAAGCCCTTTTGTTAAGCTGTCTATCTTGACTTGAAAACATTGAACGATACTCATGAGTTGGATTCATACTTCCAACACTACAAGCCTTTGCTATTCAGTCATCTTTCCTACTTCTAAGGTTGAAAACATCTCTACTGTGACATGAAGGCTGCTGAGTTATGCTCTGAGAAGGAATTGTGATTAAGGAGAAGTTGAAAACAACAATCAGAGATCAAATGGGTCACCATCTTAGCCTCAATAATCAGTAAATAGTTAAGGATCTAGAAGTTTCCTATCAGACTATTCAAAGTATTCAATAAGCTAGAAATATTTAGAATCATCATACCATGAGAACATATGTGGTTTCTCAACTTAATCCTAGCTCTATGTGAAATCTTCGCTGGATTATCTATTATACATACACTAGACCTGGTGAACAAGGCTAATAACCTCACTCACTTTATCAAGAATAGTTATCACACAATGGCCTATACTATCAGCAAGGAGGAGAGGAATACTGGAAAGATCATGTTTGTCAGAGAATAAGAGGTACATATATACTTCTACAACAAATACTTTAATGACATACCCTCACTTGGCATATCTATTCCTCAACACCAACAAGATATGGTACCTAAAGCAAAATGAGACCGTTATGATGACTCTTATAGTTAAGAAGATGCACATCTAAAAGATGAATATACACCTATCACTAGTGGGCGCTACTAGCAAGAGACAGAGTATAGAGCCTAAAGGTATCTAGAGATTATGAAGCACAATCCTTAGTTAAAGCTAGATCATCTAGAGCCTCATTCATTAGATCCACCATTCAAATAAACTAAGCTTTACTTGATGTTACCAATGAAAAGCTCATTAAGGTTGTGAAGTTAAGAAGTTATGTACTGTATCAAAACTTCCAAATGTTGTTTAATTAACATTGGACCTCCAAGTGATTTTGATAATCACGCCAAGTGATCTTCAATCACTTCAAGTGATTTGCAACCACTTTGTTTAAATTGTTGAACCTTACTCCAAGTTAACACAAGAGGTGTAGAGGATGGGAGTTGAGACTTCAAGGATAGATGAGATACAATACTTGCTAGAGCTGGTCTCTTTGGTCCTTCGTTCTTTTGTGAGAGGAGCTTCAACAATCACATAGAACTTGCTATGAACAATGCTGAGTTCATCACTTCTGTCAATGGCAAGATTGGGCAACTCTATGATTTGATTAACCATAACTTCAAGGCCTTATTCCGAGCTCATCTTAGTATACTTAAATGCTCACAGAGACTACACTTTAGAATCCCTCAATATTGATCATATAATTAGACAATGAGTAGCCAATGATGCATTAATGGACTCTAGAGGATTATGACTCAAGTAATTACGATATTATTCGAGTAAGGTATTGTAATTTTACATAATTAAAATTCTCTGAGTTACATTACTCAAGTGATAGTCAAGTAGAATCATTGAGTGACCACTCAAGTGATACAGGGTTATATCCTTAAAACCCTGAATAGCATCGTCATTTTCAAAACTTGATTTCTCTTTAAATCTTCAAATTTTCATACTCATTCTCTCTATGAAATTTCAAATAATTTTACAAGTCCAAGAGAGTTATTAACTGCATTATTAACAGGGAGAGCTTCACATTCACATGTATTTTATATCTTAAAGGCTTATTGTAACCCCCTGCCGTAATTAATATCCGGATTATGCAATTAACGTGAAATAGAGACCAATAAGTCAAAACAACAATTATATACCCATAAACCAGACGGGGTTTTCAAAATCATTTAAAACACGGTCTCATATTTCCACTCCGAATATAATTACTATGCGAAGATAAATTACATTTATACAAATATCAGAGTACGCAAATTAAATTCCCGACAATTACGGGATCATATCTTCGCTCAATAAACATAGGGCACATTAGCCCATACAACTCAAATATCAGGGATTACACAACTTATCCGAATACATTCTCAAATACTGATCCATAAAATCAAATACACAATCCCAATAACGTATTGATAACCAACACTAAGCTCTCACCCAAAACGAGTCCTCTTCGTCCTTGGATGCTTGCTTCATCCTCAATCTTCCCTCCCTGTCTAAAATGTTGATAGGGGAGGGTGAGATTCTGGGGAATCTCAGTAGGAAACACATACCAATATGCACGCAAGATAAGTATTTAATGCATGACATGCTTGCATCACAATAACTCATGTTCACATCATGATATATCCGCATGCTCAATGTTCACACAACATACTCATGGCCATAGTATAATAGAAACAGAGCTACAATCATTCTCATATGTTTCACATAATCATGCAAAGCAATAACATGCATCAATACACAAATACAATTATCAATACATGCAGGAGAGGTAAGTTCCCTACACTCTTTCCACGTAAGCTCCAGATCCGGCTGCTCACGCTCAGGAAATCATCAAATCCTATAACCAAGATCAAGGACATAGGATTAATCCCTTTTCCAATTCCTTAACTTTTAGACATTCAGGTTGGTTATCATTATTGCCCTTTAAGTGCCTTCAAACACCTTAATCCATAGCTCTAAAGGGTTGGAAGACTATCCCCAAAGATCCCCTTTTGAACACTCAAACTTGATATTTTTCACTGTCTCACTCGAGCACAGAAGCTCTCACTCGAGCACAAGTACGGACATCACTCGAGCACAAATGCTCTCACTCGAGCATTGGTACGGACAACACCCGAGCACAAGAGAAAGTGAGACAGAAAGCACATGCCCGAGTGCACAAACCCACTCCAGAAGCACAAGCTCACTCGAAGCACAAGGGGCTCACTCGAGCACGCTGCCCATACCCGCGAGCACAAGAGAAAGTGAGACCGCGAGTGAACACCCGAGAGCACAACTCTCACTTTCAGGAACTGGCTCACTCGAGCACAGATCCTCACCCGAGCACAAGGCCAAAAGCCTCACTCGAGCACCCGCGAGAGAAATCCAGGAAGTGAGAACCCGAGAGCACCCAACGCTCTCCAAGCACTGGATCCCTTCGAGCACACCACTCACACCCGCGAGCACACACCTCTCACCCGCGAGCACACTCGGCTCACTCGAGCAGACCATGCTCTCTCTCGAGCATGTTCTTCCCTCACTCGAGCACAAAGCGATGTGCTCGAGCATTGCACACAAAACCCAGGTGCACTCGAAGCAAAACAAGGGAAAACTCACATATCACTCGAGCAGGTTCTTCCTCACTCGAGCAACATTCATCCCTCACTCGAGCACACCCCTGTCTGCCCGAGTGAATCTATCAGATTCCAGGAAAACGCAGCAAACATACCACATTCCCCTAACTCTTGCCCAATTGATCCAAATGGACCACAAACCTCTACCAAAGCCACTCCCACACAAAATCACTCACTGAATTCAATGGAATCAATGGAATTACCAAAATCCCATTCCATTAACAAGCTTTGGCCTAGGGCAATATAATCATCCATTTTCCAAAATCATTAACCTCACACATTTCAATCCCAAATCCCTTCTATCTATTCAAAACTCATACCAATATACCATTTCCAATGCCATATCATGCCAAACTACCCATTACCCATATTTTCGAAATTAGGGCAATAATTCCAGAAATTCATAACATAATCATTTGGCATGAAACATAGATAGAAGGATTGGTTTCACATACCTTATCCACTTTCTCAAAGACACTCTTTGATTCTCCAAGCTTCATATTTTCGTGATCCTCAAATCACCACCAATGGAGAAGCTACAACCACCACAATGAAGCTCTCAACTCAAGGATTAACATTAGAGAAGAGAGTTTGAGCTAAAGAGGCCATTTGCTTACCTCAATATTCCATTTTTCCTTTCTCTTTCCCAAGCACCTTTAGCGAAAATGGAGGAAGGAAGAGAAGAGAGAGAAAACGAGAGAGAGAGAGAAGAGAGGAGATGGAGATGATGGTGATGTGTCTCTTGTCTCATCCGAGGGCTCACCACATGCCACTTGTCACCATCTCATTCCAACTCTCATGGGCTCACATGCACACACATACACATGATTATGCCCCTTGATCCACTACACAATCAATCCTAGCCATTGATCATTTTAATCACACACCTCATTTTCTCTTAGCTAGTAATTAATTTCTCTATTAATCACTAACTAATTCCCAACAATTTCACTCTTTCAATTTCCAATAATTATGGCTTATTAGCTATTATTGCCATAACCCACATAATTATTCTCAATAATTATCATTAGTCCTTAATCGAAAATCGGGATGTTACATTTCTCCTCCCGTTCAAAAAATTTCGTCCTCGAAATTTGTTCCACCACTAAGGGCATAAACTCCGGACGCTTCTTCACGACAGCTTCCGTTTCACAATTCATTTCACATTGGATGGTCCCTTCTAGACCACCTACACAATGGAGTATCTCAACTTGATTCTGGTAAGAATCTTAAACCATAAATGCAACCCTAGTTGCCGTAAACTGCAATCGGTCCATTTCACGATTGCTATACAACCACAATCGTCGCAAGCCCTCCTCACTCATGAGTGGCTAGCGCATCTCAATATCCGATGACTCTAATTCATGGGCCATATCATAAAATTTTGGCAGTTAGGTGGCATAGGCCACCAACCTGCTTAACTCAATCTAGTTACTCCTTCCGGGAGTAAACACCACCAACTCATTTCAAACAACAGCCTCAGCCGTATACACAAACATTCCGCTTCCGCACAAGTGCTTGTGTATCCACTTTCACCGCATTACCCTCACCCGTACACCCACCAATGATTCCACTAGTGGTAACCGAGACTTTCGGGTATTCGCAACAATCACATTACCGTATCAAATTCCACGGTATTACCCTCACCCATTCGGGACTTTTGGGTCTCAATCACAATGTTCTCGACAAATTCACATTGATGCGTGACGATTGTCACAAGACGACAGCACCCACGGCTGTATACACAATTGTACGTAGCTTTCGCCACTTATACAAATACACATTGCCCTTCCGGCATTCTCATCACAACACATATCACAGATTCAGGTCACTCCAGAGTCTCAATCTCTTCTATCCAAAGTACCTGACTGTAATGGTCCACCTAGAATCTCAATCTCTTCTATCCAGGCGACCGGTTGAGAGTCTCAATCTCCCAACATCACCTTCATGCTCCTTCACCACACGAATCAACTACAACGGCAGTTCAACGGCCGAGCTAGAGATGACCAGCGTCAATCCTGAACGGCACACGCTGACCTGCACACGCTGCATAGCACTTTACCACAATTCACATCGATTAGATGTACAACACACAGCCCACGGCTGGATTCACAACACGCCGCCCCAAGGGCCGGATTCACCAAGATACATGTTGATTACAACGGCAGTCCAACGGCCGAGCTAGAGATGACCAGTGTCAAACCCTAAACGGCTCACGCTGACCTGCACACGCTGCAATTCACATAGCTTTCACCGCAATCCATATCGCAACCTCTAATTTTACGCACTGCCTTTCGGCCTAAGGTTAACACCAGTGCAACCAACGTGGTGGCTAGCCAGGTTGGCCATGCCAGGGTAATTGCCCTCAGAATAGAGAACCCCCGATCATGTAGTCGAATTAGCCATCAGCCGAATTAGCTCTGCTTTACTACACAACTATACCTCAGTCCCAGCTTATTCACAACTGTCATCGATTCACAATCACACTCCACTCTCATCCCCTTTCTCCGCCGAGAAGACACACAGTCTTTACTCGAACCGTTGTTAGCTACTCAGGGACTATTGACGTGGCAGTGCTCACACATAGCCCTACAGCTCATACAGCTATCTGGCTTTCACAATTGGCCCGTCGGCCTTCACAAATAGCCTTTCGGCTTTTCACATAATCACATGTCACATTCCATCCTCATCCCCTTTCTCCGCCAGGAAAACACACAGTCTTAACCTGAACCGTTGTTAGCTACTCAGGGACTATTGGCATGGAACACACGTAGTTACACCCCACCCTCATCCCCTTTTACCGCCGGGAAGACACACAGTCTTCACCCGAACCGTTGTTAGCGACTCAGGGACTATTGGCATGGCAGTGTATATACATAGCCTCGTGGCTCTCAAATAGTCAATCCCCCGTAACTACCGCCCCGAAGGCACGGTCCTCCGCCATAGGAATCACCCCATGCGGCCGCAGGTTAGAGACTCACAATGCATAATTGCAACAAGCTGGAACCAGGCATTTTAATAACTTCACCTTCAACATTGCAAATTCTTTTCACGTATTGGGATCCTTCAAGACCCCTTCTCACAAATTAATCTGGACTTCGAAGTTTTACCTCCCGAAGCTATGATTAACACGTCTTTCTCACAGCAACCTCGAGCCATTGCTCAACACAGTTTTCAAACATATTACATTCCCACGCTTCCGCTGCACACTCTGAGGTCTTTCTCCTCATCTGTGCATTCACAATGTCAAGTTGATTTAACAGGAGTCCCATAGGAATCTCCTACATCACCTAACCACATTCACAATCTGTACCAAATCTTGGCCTGATTCTACTCGAATCATTGAAAGCCACAATCAACACATCGTTAAGAGTCCATACTCCTAACGTCCTCATAGTTCTACTCTACGATTCAACATCACGGCAATTGCTCTCCACGGTTCATTATCAAGGCGGCTGCACTCTAGGGTTCATCGTCACAGTGGCTCCACTCTAGGGTTCATCGTCATGGTGGCTCCACTCTACGCTACTGCACTCGGTGCTTCACTCAGTCCACTGACTGGTCAGCCCCTCCGGTCAGAGTTTTTCGTAGGTAGCCCTTTCCAATCGGATCTCACCGTAGGTAGCCCTTTCCGATCGAATTTCACCGTAGGTAGCCCTCTCCTATCAAAAGTCCCCGTAGATAGCGTTCTCCGATCCGAATCCTCTGTAGATAACTTTTTCCTTGTGCTGGATCAACAACCAATACTCTCAGAATACCTGAGACACATCTCAATTCACTTCTAGTACCATACCCTGGTACCACATACCTTTGAGGCCAAATCCAGTTCCTAAGAATCAACCCAGCTATTGAGTCTAATCCTTAGCTCACATCTCATCTTTCAAACTTTCAACCTCAATTGAACCGGGAAATCACTTCCCTCATTTCCACGGAGCACCATACTCCTATATGCAAGTTCAAACATCTCGGCCAGCCTAAGGCACACCGGTCCCCTAGGTCTTAAGGTCTTTACACATATAAGATCAGTATGACATTACCACATGTAACATCATACCACCTTGGGTTACATACCCAACATCTAGGTTAGTCCTGATACCTAGAACATCCATATCACACGCCTCGGAAACCATTTTTCCTCAGCTTCAAATCAGATGATGGTTTGACTATAACCACCTCTGGGTTTACACCTCAAATTCTCGGACGAATCACCATATCTTTTGATTACACAATGATTCGTCACTCAAGACTAACCAACAATGTATACACACATTCCACAAATCTCTTGTGTCCACAATAACCAATCACACATGTGTATACATAATCACTATCACATAACATCATCTACCACCAAGGTAGAGATCTAAGAGAGCTATCCTAGCAAATTCCCATACTTGCCAGGAATTGTGGCTCTGATACCAAAATGTAACCCCCTGCCGTAATTAATATCCGGATTATGCAATTAACGTGAAATAGAGACCAATAAGTCAAAACAACAATTATATACCCATAAACCAGACGGGGTTTTCAAAATCATTTAAAACACGGTCTCATATTTCCACTCCGAATATAATTACTATGCGAAGATAAATTACATTTATACAAATATCAGAGTACGCAAATTAAATTCCCGACAATTACGGGATCATATCTTCGCTCAATAAACATAGGGCACATTAGCCCATACAACTCAAATATCAGGGATTACACAACTTATCCGAATACATTCTCAAATACTGATCCATAAAATCAAATACACAATCCCAATAACGTATTGATAACCAACACTAAGCTCTCACCCAAAACGAGTCCTCTTCGTCCTTGGATGCTTGCTTCATCCTCAATCTTCCCTCCCTGTCTAAAATGTTGATAGGGGAGGGTGAGATTCTGGGGAATCTCAGTAGGAAACACATACCAATATGCACGCAAGATAAGTATTTAATGCATGACATGCTTGCATCACAATAACTCATGTTCACATCATGATATATCCGCATGCTCAATGTTCACACAACATACTCATGGCCATAGTATAATAGAAACAGAGCTACAATCATTCTCATATGTTTCACATAATCATGCAAAGCAATAACATGCATCAATACACAAATACAATTATCAATACATGCAGGAGAGGTAAGTTCCCTACACTCTTTCCACGTAAGCTCCAGATCCGGCTGCTCACGCTCAGGAAATCATCAAATCCTATAACCAAGATCAAGGACATAGGATTAATCCCTTTTCCAATTCCTTAACTTTTAGACATTCAGGTTGGTTATCATTATTGCCCTTTAAGTGCCTTCAAACACCTTAATCCATAGCTCTAAAGGGTTGGAAGACTATCCCCAAAGATCCCCTTTTGAACACTCAAACTTGATATTTTTCACTGTCTCACTCGAGCACAGAAGCTCTCACTCGAGCACAAGTACGGACATCACTCGAGCACAAATGCTCTCACTCGAGCATTGGTACGGACAACACCCGAGCACAAGAGAAAGTGAGACAGAAAGCACATGCCCGAGTGCACAAACCCACTCCAGAAGCACAAGCTCACTCGAAGCACAAGGGGCTCACTCGAGCACGCTGCCCATACCCGCGAGCACAAGAGAAAGTGAGACCGCGAGTGAACACCCGAGAGCACAACTCTCACTTTCAGGAACTGGCTCACTCGAGCACAGATCCTCACCCGAGCACAAGGCCAAAAGCCTCACTCGAGCACCCGCGAGAGAAATCCAGGAAGTGAGAACCCGAGAGCACCCAACGCTCTCCAAGCACTGGATCCCTTCGAGCACACCACTCACACCCGCGAGCACACACCTCTCACCCGCGAGCACACTCGGCTCACTCGAGCAGACCATGCTCTCTCTCGAGCATGTTCTTCCCTCACTCGAGCACAAAGCGATGTGCTCGAGCATTGCACACAAAACCCAGGTGCACTCGAAGCAAAACAAGGGAAAACTCACATATCACTCGAGCAGGTTCTTCCTCACTCGAGCAACATTCATCCCTCACTCGAGCACACCCCTGTCTGCCCGAGTGAATCTATCAGATTCCAGGAAAACGCAGCAAACATACCACATTCCCCTAACTCTTGCCCAATTGATCCAAATGGACCACAAACCTCTACCAAAGCCACTCCCACACAAAATCACTCACTGAATTCAATGGAATCAATGGAATTACCAAAATCCCATTCCATTAACAAGCTTTGGCCTAGGGCAATATAATCATCCATTTTCCAAAATCATTAACCTCACACATTTCAATCCCAAATCCCTTCTATCTATTCAAAACTCATACCAATATACCATTTCCAATGCCATATCATGCCAAACTACCCATTACCCATATTTTCGAAATTAGGGCAATAATTCCAGAAATTCATAACATAATCATTTGGCATGAAACATAGATAGAAGGATTGGTTTCACATACCTTATCCACTTTCTCAAAGACACTCTTTGATTCTCCAAGCTTCATATTTTCGTGATCCTCAAATCACCACCAATGGAGAAGCTACAACCACCACAATGAAGCTCTCAACTCAAGGATTAACATTAGAGAAGAGAGTTTGAGCTAAAGAGGCCATTTGCTTACCTCAATATTCCATTTTTCCTTTCTCTTTCCCAAGCACCTTCAGCGAAAATGGAGGAAGGAAGAGAAGAGAGAGAAAACGAGAGAGAGAGAGAAGAGAGGAGATGGAGATGATGGTGATGTGTCTCTTGTCTCATCCAAGGGCTCACCACATGCCACTTGTCACCATCTCATTCCAACTCTCATGGGCTCACATGCACACACATACACATGATTATGCCCCTTGATCCACTACACAATCAATCCTAGCCATTGATCATTTTAATCACACACCTCATTTTCTCTTAGCTAGTAATTAATTTCTCTATTAATCACTAACTAATTCCCAACAATTTCACTCTTTCAATTTCCAATAATTATGGCTTATTAGCTATTATTGCCATAACCCACATAATTATTCTCAATAATTATCATTAGTCCTTAATCGAAAATCGGGATGTTACACTTATCTCCTTTATTTGAAGAAAATCATTATAACATATTCATATGCATTTACTCTCAATTGATTAGTTTTAATGATGAGTTACTCATATATCTTTTTTCCATGATCTTAATTTGCATGTATTTTATAGAAAGGATGCTTTTGATACTTGATTTCACTAACTATTCTCCTTACAAGAAAGCTTTTACTTATAGAGGAGAATTTGCTCTAAACAAGATCATTTCTTAACACACTAAAAGGAGAATATATCAACTTTGAGGAAAGATGATTTAATACTGGCTGCAACACTCAAAGAAATAAAAGGCACAAATTAGGATGATTTTTGTAGCATTCTAAGGAAGGCTATTCCTAAGCTTTCTATTGACTATACTTCTGAGTCTACCACTAATCTAACTATTGTTCACTCTTATGAACTTGATCCATCAGAGTTGCCCATCAAAAGTATGGTGAACACAATATCATGGATCTAACTATGACCCCCTCACCATAATTATATCTCGATTATGAAATTTAAGTGAAATAGAGACCAATAAGACAAAAACAACATTTATAATCCCTAATCTTCAAGATAGGGTGTCCAGAAAAGTAGTTCGAAAATATAATTAGTCTGGTCTCACTTTCACATTCAAATACAATTACCTGTGCAGTAAAATCATATTCATAAATATCAGAGTGCCCAACTAAAATCCCGGCACCCCTGGGTTGCATGTATATATATAATGGATGTATATTTTCCCAAAATAGGGGATTACATATCCAAAATAATATTTACATCCCAAAATATATACAATAATCCCAAGTAAAAATAGATAATCAACACTCCAAAATGTAAGACGTCTCTACAAGGTCCTAACCGCTCCTAGTTGCCCACTTCTCCTTAGAGCCATTTGCCCTGTCTGATGGTTAGTCAAAGGAAAGAATGAGATTCAAATGAATCCCAATAGTAACAAATCACTTATACAATGTTTAAACACATAGCATATATGATCAGTTAGGCAGCATCACAATGATATATGGCTCACGCCATATACGACAGTACTCACAGTTGTATTCACAATACGACAGCTTCCGCTGTAATCACTATGTCCACTTTCACAGTAAACACTATGCCAGCTTTGGTTGTAATCACTATGCAGCAACATCACAAGGCACAAAGCATCACATAGCAGCAGCATCATAAGGCACAAAGCATCACAAAGCAGCAGTATCACAAGGCATAAAGCTTCACAAGGCAGCACCATCAACACCATGCATGATAAACATACATACAATGCTTTACACACAGTATAAGAGAAAGAGTCACTACCTTGTTCTTTCCTGACGTTCCTTGGCACAGTGGGCTCACGAGTATTGCAGATGTCAAATCCTATAACCAAATTAGGGACAACTGATCAATCTCTTTTACAAATACATATGTCTATAACATACTAGGTTGGATATCATTCGAACTCTTTAGGTAGTTATTAGAGGCCTACACATACGCTAAAAGGGTTTAGAGAAACTACCCTGAAGACCCCTTTTTTGGAAGCATAACACTGATTTTTTACTGACTCACTCGAGTGATGAGAGACTTGCACTCGAGTGAGAATGGCTTTCACTCACGAGTGTTTGACAGTGAGTAATAACAATAGTCAGAAAGTGCTTATAACACTCCAGCATGAGGTTTTGCACTCGAGCGATGACTCTAAATTCACTTGAGTCCCCGGAAGTGCAACACAGGAAGTGACAACTCAAGAGCACAGCTAACTTTAGAGGAAAAAGCTCACTCGAGCACAACCTTTAGCACTCGGGTGAGAAGACTATAGTTGTGAGTATCAGAACACACTCTTGAGAATTGGCCAGTGAGTGACAATCCGAAACGCAGCCCTATAACATGAACTCACACGTTCACTCAAGTAAACCCATACTCACTCGAGTGATCACCAATATCACTCGTGGGTTAGGAAGTGCACTCTTTCTTTTTATCAAAAAACCAGGTGAAATGTAGAAGGAAAAAGTAAATTATATTGCAGCACTTGAGTGAGACCCCCTCACTCGAGTGATGCTGATCAGATTGCCAGATCACAGCAACTGACAGAAATTACCAGATTTGCCAAAACTGATCCCAATGGTTCCCAAACTCACCACAAATCTCATTCCCACTTAAAATTTCTTAAGAAACCCATTGGTAACCTCAAAACACCTAAAAACCCATTTTTAACAACAATCTCACTCTTGGGTCTCTATAACACACAATACCCAATTTCATTCAATTCACTTCCAAAATTCAAAACCATCTCCAACACTCAAATAACTTCATAATAAACTAGTTTCGTCATCATTCATCATGTAACTCATGCATTCAAAAATTTGCATAAAACCAGGGAAAATTCCAGAATTTATCAAGCTCAACCAAAAATCATGATAAATATACCAAAATAATCCAAATGCTCACCTCTTCAATTTGCTAAAGCCAAAACCTTGATTCTCAACTTCCAAATTTGCTCCAACACTCAAACTACTACCTTTCAAAATTCTAAAATCATCACAATGAAGCTCTCAATGAGGTGCACAACATTAAAAAAGAGATCTAGAGCATTAAAGGTTTACAAAGGTATTAAAATCTCACCTTTCTTTTCCTCTTTCTTCCTTGGTCGCCAGAAATAGAGGTGAGGAGAGAGAGATGATGAGGGATGGTGAAGAAGATAAAGCTTTCCCTTTTTATTATGCTCACTTTCTGATTTGAGGGAGAGAAGAGAGAGAAAGATGAGTTTAACACATTGGCCAAATCCCATGGTCCTCATTAAAGAAGAGGTCTAGAGCATTAGAGGTCAACAAAGGTATCAAAATCTCACCTTTCTTTTCCTCTTTCTTCCTTGGTTGCTGGAAATGGAGGTGAGGAGAGGGAGATGATGAAGGATGAAGAAGAAGATGAAGCTTTCCCTTTTTCTTATGCTCACCTACCGATTTGAGGGAGAGAAGAGAGAGAAAGATGAGTTTGACACATTGGCCAAATCCCATGGTCCTCATTAAGCCACCTGTCAACATCTTGCTCACTCTTGTTAGATATGATTAGCTTTGATGATGTCAAATATAGATGTGAAATGATAAGAGCAAAAATTTTCTATAATGTATTTCTTTGACTAACTACTATATTTAATGTTACATATCTTGTACATTAGTCAAGCAAAGAATGAAGAAGATTGAATTAATGAGAATGAACAAGAGGGAGAAGAAGAAAGAAATTGAAGATAGTCAAGGAGATGCTTACTTGGGTTATGGAGAATTATTATCAAGAGGAAAATCAAGAAGAAAGATATGGAAGAAAAGAAGAAATTATAACATCTAGTGAGAATATCAAGGTTCAAGTTGTTAGAAGTGATACTGGAGGTTTCTATGATGATACCAGAGGCTTCTATGATCAAATGATGGTTGGAATAGGTTAATACAAAGCTAAGATGACTTATATGTGAGTTATGGCACTTCTAGAGGAGTTTTACTCGAGTGTGAGCTCAACACTCGAGTGCCAGAGGTGTTGCACTCGAGCACGGGATGAACACTCTGTTCCACTCTGTTTTACGTTCTGCCTGACAGAGGTCTGGTATTTTGTCCATATCTCTCAAACCACATGTTGGATTGACCCGAAACGTGTGGCATATAAAAGAAAACTCACAACATGTAAAATGTACACCAAGATCATATTTAAAGAAGCTTAAATGAAGGAGATATGATCCATGGAAGATGACACTGAAATCACCGTCACTTTTCAAGACAGGTTCGGTATTTTGCACATAACTCACAAAACACATATCGGATTGAGACGAGACCAGTGCCAAATGAAACTAGACTCAAAGAGCTAACCATGTATTGGTAATTTTCCTAATTTGAACGTATATTCTAGGAGCTATGCCTTCTGAAAGTTGACGCTTGTGCAGTCTAGTGCGATAGACACTCTTTCGATCATAACTTACAGAATACAAGGAGTTTGGAGCTGATTCTTTTTGCATTGGTATGCATATGGCAAGAGTTTTCTTATGATGCATCATTAGAATCAAAAAAAATAAATTTTGTCTAATGTGGCCCTACATCACTCATGAGTGCAAAAACGCACTCTTGAAAAATGTTGTGCGAGTGATGTCCAGAAGCAGCTGAATCATGAAGAAATTTACAACACTCGAGCACTAGGATCCACACTCGATCATCAGACTCTTTTACACTCGAGCACATGCAAGTTTTGACATGAAAGTGTTGACCCAAGAAGAAGCATGTACATGAAAACAAGAGGCGCACTCGAGCAGGACGTGTTACACTCGAGTGATGTCCAGAATTGCACTCGAGCATATGCGAGTGTTTAACAGAAAGTGTTTGCTTGAGAGAAAGCTAGAACGTGAAATTATACATGCACTCGAGTGATGCTTCTTTGCACTCAAGTGAAGTCCTGACAGAAGCAATGCAGAAGTTCAGACTCTCATAGGCATCAATCCAAACGTGGTTAAATGTTATACAGTCATTATATTTTCACTTGTTATTGTTCCTAAACATTAACTAACAAATATTTCAAGTGTAAAACAGGAGATTAAGTATTTGGATTGCATCTTCAAGAATGGAGGTCACATATGGAAAATATCTTCGCTCAACGTGATGAGTCTCATAAGCCATAAATTCATCTTTTAACCAATGATCCAACATACCCATTACTAATACTTCATCATATTAGTGATTAAGCATTTTACAGTGTGAAACAGGAAATTTAATAGTGAGATTATAGATTTAAATGAAAGAGTCAAGTATGGTGGGCGACATCATTACACACCGAATGGCGGCTACCTACCACGACAAGCAACTGACCCACCATGAGAGATTGTCTGGAAACTCAAACATATTCATCCCACTCCACAATGTGATATACAGCTCATAATGAGACATACCGCTTCTCAACGTGACACTCTGCTTTGCAACGGAAATCTCATGGTAGCTCATTTTTCAAATATGTTCAACGGTCAGAATGACTCTAATGGACGAATGCTCACAACGGTCATCATCTTCATCAACTATAAATGAGAGAGCATCCAACATCGATGTGTAACAGAGACTGTAAGCAACTACGAGAAAAATGATAGAAATGTGAATCCTCTGCTTCTACCCGAATACTCTCTATTTTCTAGTTTCTATATTACTTATCATTGAGAGAGTGATTATTTGTATTGTACTTCAGTGAGTATTATATCTACTCTATGAGAGAGTCTGTAAACACTTTCAACTGTATTTCTGAATTGATCTCAAGGTAAAGGGACCTTGAGAGGGTTGATTTCCTTACGGGGAAGCTGTAGAGAGAATTGCCAGTAAGACATTCTGCTCGTATGACTTACAAGGTGCAAGCAGTAGAGAACGTTACTGCTCATAAGACTTACAGGGGTGTAAGCAGGAGAGAATGTTGCTGCTCGTAAGACTTGCATGAGTAAACAGGAGAGGAAGATCTTTGGGATTGCTTTGCTCGTAAGACTTGCCGTAAGGGGGAGTATTTCAGTGAGAGATTTGTAAAAGGTTTCACAAGTACCCAGCTAAACTTGTGGGATTGTAAAGGCTTTTCTTGTGCCCGGATTAAACAAGAAGATAGTGGATTTGAAAATCTTAGGAGGAGCTTGGGGACTGGACGTAGGCCATCACAGATTGGACTGAACTAGGATAAATCACAGTTTGCATATTCTCTTTCCTTCGCTCTTATATTCCCAGCATATATTATTTAATCTAACTGTTGATTTATGATTCATTACCTTTATACTTATTGCTTTTACCAAGATACGAAAAGATTTTCAAAGTTCTTAAGTTTTTATCTTACACCCAATTCACCTCCCCCTCTTAGGTGTCAGCCAGTTCTAACAATTCCTCCATGAGTTCACATAGGTGCATAGCACATGATTCCAACCCATAGAAAATGAATCTCAACCATTGATTCTCAATCACCAATGAGTTTCCTCTTTGGTAACTAACCAATTGGTCTGTAAATTTCCAATTTTTACTATTTTGCCCCTGGTTTTCACTATGATTACTAAATCATCACCACATACATTTATATCAAATTCACATCACATTTCTCCAAAAGTGTTTAATTACACTAATTACAATCAATTTTGAAGTCATTAGCCCTTAATCTCTAATTGGGTCATTATACTAACAGGACAAGAAAAGAAGGAAATAGACTTCATGGATCAATCATCAACTTTATGAATATAAATGAGTATTTCTAAACCCTCTCTTTATACTTTTAGAATACTTTGCATATCCTTGATTATGAATGTTTTTTTGGAAACATCTTCAAGTTGTTCCAGGTTTGAAAAGTGAAAACCATTGTTCATTTGCGTCATATTAAAGATGAAATTACCTTCAAATAGGGGGAGAGAAAATTGTTTTCTTGACACATTTATGTTGATTAATAGGGACAAAGAAATTTCTAATTTGTTTTCATATTTACTTCTCTACAAGCATTTCTTCCTATACTTCAAACTTTTTACTGATGATAATAGGGGGAGAGAAAGGCAAGAAAAATATATTGCTCTTAATTTGCTTTTATAGCTCATACATAGTTTTCTTTAAGGATTTACCATCATCAAAGAGGGGGAGAATGTTAGATATGATTAGTTTTGATAATGTCAACTAAGAGCAAAACGTTTGCATAATATACTTATCTTCTACATTGACTAACTATTATATTTAATGTTGCATATCTTCTAGATTACTCAAGCAAAGAAAGAAGATTGAAGATATTCAAGAAGATATCTAGTTGGATTATGAAGAATAATCATCAATTCAAGAAGATATCTAGTTGGGTTATAAAGAATGATCATCAAGAGGAAAATCAAGAAGAGATTGAAGAAAGAAGACTTGCAAGATCAAATGAGCATATCAAGATTTAAGCTCTTAGAAGTGATATTGGAGCTTGGAATGGGTCAATATGAAGCTAAAATGACTTATATGGAAGTTATGGAACTTCTCTAAGGTGTTCCCTTGAGTTTTGGCTCTCTACCAAGTTTTGGAAGGCATCACTCGAGTGATCACTTGAGTAATGTAGACGGCAAGAGCTTTCTGATAATATATAATTTTCCATGTTTTGAATCTAAATGAAGAGATCACTCAAGTTACGACCAAGGATCACTGGAGTGACCACTCGAGTGATAAAGGTGGAAAATGACTCTGATACTCTCTGCCATATTTTGAAGGGGATCGCTCGAGTGATGACCCAAGATCACTCGAGTGACCACTTGAGTGATGCGACAGACAATGTATCGTAACTTCAAAAAATCATGGGGATGATTATCAAACTCACTCTTATTGCTTCCAATCACTCTTACACTTTATTGTATTAGTGTGTAATGTATTCCTCTAGGAATATAATGAAGAGATGATGTGAAGAGACAAAAGTTGACTTTATGGAAGCAGAGCATCCACCAAACATTGCGTCTAGTTTTTTAAATATGAAGAACGGTCAAATAAAGCAATAAGAGTCTAATGGACAAGTTGAAAGGCTCAAATGGTCATCAATCCTCATCAACTATAAATAGAAGATCATCCAAAAAAGAAATCAGAGACCTAATGCATACATCATCTAAATGCCAATATCCTGACATCAATGCTCATTGCATATACTCTTTGTTTCTCAATATTTATCTAATCTATTTTACAGAGAGATTATTTGTATTGTACTTCAGTGTTCATCTTATTCACTTCTGAGGGAGAAGATCAATTATAATCGTTCATCATCAAAGTTGTATCCTTACGGTGTGTAAGGGGGAGTAACTCCTTGAAATATTTGTAAAATGCTTTACAAGTACCTGGCTAAACTTATGGGTTGTAAAGGCTTTTCTTATGCCTAGATTAAATAAGAAGATAGTGGATTTGAAAATCTCAGGAGGAGCCTGGGGACTTGAACAAGGTCATTATGGATTAGATCGAACAAAGATAAATCACAGTTTGCATATTCTCTTCCCTGAGTTCTTATAATTCCAACATATATTATTTAATCTAACTGTTGATTTATGATTCATTACTTTCATACTTATTACTTTTACTAAGATTCAAAAAGATTTTCAAAGTTCTTAAGTTTTTGTCATACACCCACTTCACCCCCTCTTAGGTGTCAGCTGGTTCTAACATGATATAATTGCCTTATATTGGCTCATGTTAATGTAATTACATATCTGCATGCTCAATGCTTCACATTTCTTACATATTGCCATAGCATCAGTAGAAAATAAAGCTTTAATCATTCAACTATGTTACACATAGACAGGTAAAGCAATCATGCACATATACACACAATCATACATATCAATACATGCAAGTAAGGTAAGTTCACTACCGTTTACCTACGAGTTCCCTTTTGTACCTTTTCTTGCAACTACTGAAGTTGTGTCTATTATCTCTTCTTTGTTATATCATGGCCCTAGATAAATGGCCATATAATTAAAGTTGTCACAAATAAATTTCCAATGGTCTACATGGGCCTTCAACAACTTTAAGGGCCTAATCCTAACCTTTGGAGTTCCTAATTATTATATTTGTGCTATTAAGTCTTATTAAACTCGCATAAGACATGAAGTTGGCAAATTTTTCATCGTACTTTGAAAAATCATAACTAATTCTACAAAGCTCCAATTGGGTTGGTTCAAAACTCAATGTGATCCTTATTAAGTCCACTATATGGGGCAAAATAGTTAGCACTGCCAATTACATGCACATATTTCCAGACTTTTCAATTCCTCACTTCTATCACAAAATCCTGCCTATAATTAATGTTCAAAATCCAAAATTATAACTTTTTGTGTAATTATCCAATTAGTATAAATTACCCATCAAATTAAAGCTTATTAGGTGTATTTTATTTTTGGAAACTTTCATGGATATTGGAATTCATTTGGCCAGACAACTTCAAGGTTTGATACCTAATTTTCAAAAATCATAATTAATTATAGAAAACTCCTTATTGACTGATTCCAAGTACATTATAAACCTCTTTAAGTTTATTTTCAAATAAAAATATCATTTACTGGAAACTGAAGCCACACAATTTCAAGAAATTCATCAAACCTTAATTGTTCCAGAATTTGTTCTAGAAACAGTGTCCAAATTTAAAAAATCATAACTTTAAATTGATTGATCAAAAAATTACATAATACCAATCAAAATGAAGTTCAAGATGTTTACTTTCATCTTGTAAAATTTCATAGCATTTGGACCAGGTTTGGCCTATCAAAAACACGCCATAACATCGCTACCTTCTAGAAAAAAGTAATCTGGTAGCACTACTCTTAAGTTCTAAATTTGTGATTTCTTATTTCTAAACCTTATTTAACACCATTTTCAAGACCAAGCCACCATGAACCCTAAGAATAACCATACAACTGAAAATTAGGGCAAAAATATGTTAGGATTGGCAGGCACAATAGAAAATTAAAATTCAAAATTTACTAATCCCAATTGTGGATCTATCAATGGTGCTTAAATTAAGTAGTAAGAATCATACCTTTTGCATTTTAGGGTTTTCAATTTCTAGGAATTGACAACTCAGATAAGCTCCCTCTACCCGTATCCACATGAATATGATCCCAACACAGACTGCATGCTAGCGCCTCCAATGTCTCCCGTCTCCCTAGGGTTTCTTGTGGCTCCTTATTTTCTCATCCGTACCAGTGTTATACTTCCCATTAGTTTTTATAACTAATAGGGCTATATTATATTTTCAAAATTAATCTTAATTAATTTTGAAATCAATTAACACTCAATTGTTTGGATAAGCTCATTAAATAAATTCGGTTTAATTAAATCTCTTCAACAATTTTAATTAACCTATTTATTTAATCCAAATAAACAACATATGGAATTAGATTTAATTTATCTTTATAAATTAAATTTGAGATATTATTTCTTTACAATGTTATTTTTTAAATTTCATTTATCTAATAAAACTAAATTGAAAACTAACACAATATAATAGTATTATCATATAATATATATATATATATATATATACATATGTGTGTGTGTGTGTGTATTTTGAACATATATACATTAAATAATACTAATTCCTTTTTCATGAATTATATACCATATACATATATATACAAATATAAAATTCGTCCACCCTAGATTAAACATTGTATTCATTGAATCTTAGACACATCTTATATTCAATGAACCTGGACATTATAGCTCGTGTTGGGATATTCATGGGTGCAACCCCATAAGCACATATGTAGTTGGCAGTGGGCCAATAACTATACTTACCTATAAGTTGCAAGCGGCCTCTAGCAAGACATTACGACTACCTAATTCATATGAGGATTGTTAACACGATGCAACCTACCATACAACCATGTCATGTCCCTTTTGTCATATAATATTTTTGCCAAAGATGAGGCATGGATAATGTCAACATCCTATTCCTAACCATTACTTTCCTGATTCCTGAGTAGTCTAACAATAGAAATGGAAATTCCTTTCTATCATAGTATTACCATAAATTTCACAGACTTACTTATCGAGGGGCCTAATAATATATCTCTACTAATGTGAGGGACAAATTCTATCTTGACCATTCACATTCCTCTGCATGAAAACCACCAAGCTCAACAATAGCCTTTATCATCACTTGGTTAAAGGTGACTTATGACTAGGTCAAAACTTAGCAACTCTCATGTAGGAATCCATGATAATCTCAAGTTGGAGGGCATTGTGACGACATGAAATAAGTTTATGACTTGATCCATGCACCTTTCTCATATCGGGTCGATTCAGCACCTTGTACAATTACAAGTGCCTAAGACTTTGAATCATATCTCCATACCTCATCAAAGTCATACTGGTCTCACTTCATCGCTACTCTGACATAGATGACCGACAAGGGACATTTACGATAATCTTTATGATTTATCCAATGATACAGTTATAATAGTTAACATCTGAATAATATGACAACAAAATGGAGAAATTCATTAAATAACAATTTTCAAAGTACAATAATTAGCCCCTAGGGCATAATTTCCAACAAAATACCCATTCCATAAAGGTCCACTAAACCATACAATATATGGTTAATAAGGAAGCCCTTACTCACCTCTTACTTCTTCTAGGCTTTATTCTTTAATTCAACCACTTTGGGTCTTGATAAATGCCTCAAAACACCTCCTCTAGAAAAACTAAAACCATAGAAATGAAGCTTAAACCAAGAGAAACAATATTCATGAAGACATTTTTTGCTAGAAAGGTGAGTAAGAATGTGAAAATCTAGAGAGCATGTGCTTACCTTTTTGGAGCTCATGAAATTCCATATTTGTCTTTCTCTCTCACTACTTTTGCTTTGGATGACTTTTAGGTAGCAAAATGAAGAGGATGCGGTGTTTTAAAGTCACTTATTGTCCCTTGTATAGTGTTGGCCGAATAGGAGAGGAAAGAGAAAAAAATATGATGATATGTCCTTCATTGGTTTCCTCTTGTAACTAAATTGGTAAGTCCAACTGATTGTAATTTGGTTAAGTGTAAGAGAGTATTTTCTCTCCTTTATTGTCTTACATTTAATGGAACTCAGGAGGGTGGGGAAGAGGAGATGTTTTACCCAATGGTTTATGGCTTCTTGTACACAAGGAAGCTTATTAACCATTGCTTACTTGGTTGAATTTCCTTGTCTTCTATTTTTCTTTTCTCATAGTTACTCTTACCTTTTCAATAACAAATCCTAGCCCATATGTAATATCCTCGATTGTAATCAAGGATTAATAACTTTAAAGTGATGTAATTAATATTAATTGAGCACTTTTGAAGTACATGTTGTGCAACATGAAATAAAGATGCTTAGTGATGGTTTAATGAGTATTGAAATAATCAGGGCCAAAATGGTAAATTTACCAACTGTTTGGTCAGTTACTGAAGAGAAAACTCCTTAGTAATCAAGATCAATAGCTAGGATTGAAAGAACAAGAGGTAGAATCGTATGCATGCAAGTTCATATGAAATCATGGTAGGAAGAATGGGATGGTGCCAAGTGGCAAAATATGGATCTTTAGATCAAGGTCAAAGTTTCAAACTCAAATTTCTCTTCCCTCTCTCTTTCTCTCAAGTCGGTGAAGAAGCTTGGGAAGAAGGGAAATATGATCATCATTCTCTTATCTCATTTTCTCTCTCCATTCTCTCTATATCCGGTGAACTAGGCAAGAAAGAGAAAAGGCGGGGTTTGAAATTTGTGAAGGTAAACGACTTCATATGCCTAACCACCCTTCATTGATATTGTTCAAATGGCAAGAGCTTTATTTCCATGTTTTCAGACTATTGATTTGTGGTGTGTGGCAGTTTGAGGGAATTTGAAAGTAGAGAAATCAAAGTTTTGATTCCAGCAAGCTTAAGAGGTGAGTTTTTGATGAAGTTTGATATAAATGTTATGGCTTCTGGTTTAGTTTAGCAAATTCTGGATTTTTGCCCTGATTTCTTGTGATTTCTGAAGTTATGAATTAGGTTATGTAATGTAGTGAAATAGATGCCAAATAGTGTTTGGGTGTTAATGGTTTTGGATGGGATTTGAAAAGAGGAAGTAGACAAAGTGTGGTTTTAGTGATCTTGTGGTTTAGAGATGAGAATGGGTTGTTTGAGTGGAAGTTTAGTTGTTTTAGGTGACCAATGGGTTCTTTGTGTTAAAATAGGTAAGAATGAGTAATGGTAGGAGTGTAGGAACCATTGGAGCTTAATTGGTCAATTATGGAAAACCACATCAATTGCTACGATTTGGCACTTGATAGACATCACTCGAGTGAGGGAGGAACTCACTCGAGCACGGTGTGAAAATATGGGTATTTTGGGAAGGTCTTCAGGCAGAAACTGCGAGCACACTTCCTGACTTACGAGTGAGATATGATCCTGCTCGAGTGAGCATGGGCATGCTCGAGTGAGGGAATCGGTTTAAGACTTGGGAATTTATGGTTGCTCTTAGGTAGTCACTTGCTGGGTCTCACTTCCTAATGCTCGAGTGCACCTAAGGTCATTTCTCGAGTACAACCTCTTGTGCTCGAGTGAGAGTGTATAATATTTTAAGGTTTGATCTCGGGCAAGCACTTTCTGAGGTTGACTCACTGGTGCTCGAGTGCTGATGGGGGTGTCACTCGAGTGAGGCTCCTTTCACTTAAGTGAGCCAGTCCAAAATTCAGAAATTCTTCCAAGAATGAGGGTCTTCAGGGTAGTCTCTCCTAACCCTTTAGGCATATATTTAGACCTAAAATAGACACCCAAAGAGTTCAAATGATAACCAACTTAAAGTATTATTGAAACAAGAACTTGGGAAAGAGATTGATGGGTTGTCCCTAATTTGGTTTACAGGATTTGATATTTGCCGTCCTCGTGAGCCTGCAGTGCCAAGGAACGTCGGGAAAGGATCAGGTAGTGACTCTCTCTCTTGTACTTTATGTAATGCACTGTATGTGTGTTGTATCACTGTTATAGCTGGTGATAGTTTTCGTTTATAGCGTAAGCTATCGTTTACAGCGCAAGCTGTTGTTATTGTGATTACAGCGTAAGCTGTCGTGATGGTGATTATAGCATAAGCTGTCGTGATTGTGATTACAGTGAGAGCTGTCGTATTGTGTATACAGCCGTGGGTGCTGTCGTTTGTGGTGAAAACCATGTATCTTTGAGATTGGTTCTGCTGTTGTTATTTGTGATTTATGTACATGCTTTGTGTTTATGCATTGTGTGAGTGGTTTGCTACTACTGGGATTCTCTCAAATCTCATTCTTTCCTATGACTAACCTTTTAGACAAGGCGTGCGGCTCAAAAGAGAAGAGGCCAACCCGGAGCAATTACGACCTTTAGGGGTGTAGTTGATTTTGGAGATGATGGTTATCCATTTTGAACTTGGGATTACTGTATGTTTTGAAATATGAAAATTTCATTTGATTTTGGTTGTGTAATCCCGTAGTGGATAGTTATAAACCCTCGGGTTACATATGTATAGAACCCGGAAGTTGCTGGGGATTTGGTTATACACTTCTTATTTCATTTTATTTCTCTTCCTTCTTTCTTCCAAGTGCCTTTCTTCTTCTTTTTGGATCTAAATTAGGCTTTATAACATGTTTGCCTTTAGATAAAGGAATTGGGTGTTTCTTTTAACTCTTTGGAACCAAATTCCATACCTTGTTCTTCTTAAATTAGTCCTTAAAATACATTCTGTCTCTTGGGCATTCCTGGGACTCTTGCAAACTGGGGCTTACCGATCTGCTTAAGTTAGGCTTAATCTCAAGCTTCTAGTCCCAAAATTCTAGGTATTACATAAAACTTGTGGGGAAATTGATATACTTAACCAACACATGTCCAGATATCAGCTATGTAGTTGGAATAGTGAATCAGTTTATGCATCAACCATAGGAAGAGTACTAGAGGCTGTACACAAAATTTTGAGCTAATGAAACTTAATCCTGGAAGAGGAATCTTCTTTAAGAAAGGCATAACTAAAAACATTGAAATCTACACTGATGCAAACTATGCAAGGGACAGATAGAGTAGGAGGTCAACCTCATGGTATTACACATATATGTTGGGAAATCTAGTTACATAGAGAAGCAAGAAACAGACTATGGTGCTAAGAAGTAGTGTAGAAGTAAAATTGAAAGTTGTAGTTTATGGAGTAACTGAAGGAATCTGGGTTATCAGGTTACAGAAGGAGTTGGTAATTCCATATGAGCGACAAATGCAGCTTTACTGTGACAATAATTCCAGTATATTGTTAGGATCGACTAGCACAGCAGAAGAATTTAAAAATTTCATCAATCCCAATCGAGGATCTATCAATGACATTTAAACAAAGTTAGGAAGAATTGTACCTTTCTTTTCATGCGTTATTGGTTTTCGATCTTCAGGAGCCAACACGTCGATCAACTCCCTCTACCGGTATCTATATGAATGTTACTCCAACACGAACTATGTGCTAGCGCCTCCAATATGTCCTAGGATTTTTTCATGCGGCTCTTAATTCTCATCCATACATGAGCTTTTCTGCTCCATCATTTTTTATAACCCATGAGGGCTATTTTCGAATTTCAAAATTCATCTTGATTAATTTCAAAATTAATTAACCCTTAATTATCTTGACGAGCTAATTAAATAAATTTAGTTTAATTAAATCTATCATACAGTTTCAATTTAACCTATCATATAACCAAGTCATGTGCCTTTTCTCAAACGATATTTTGGGCAAGGATGAGGCATGGATAATGTCATCCTCCCGTTCCTAACCATTAATTTCCTGATTCTTGAGTAGTCAGACAATAGAAAGGGAAACTCCTTTCCATCATAGTATGGCCATACATTTCTCAGACTCACTCATTGAGGGGCCTAGTAATATCTCTCTACTAATGTGAGGGACAAATTCCATCTTAACCACTCATATTCCTCTGCATGAAAAACCACTAAGCCTTATCATCACCAAATATAAGGTGACGTTTGACTAGTTCAAAGCTTAACAACTCTCATGTAGGAATCCATAATGACCTTAGTTAAAAGGCAATGTGACATAGTTATACATAAGATAAGCTTATGACTAGAATTATGCAGCTTTCTCAAAGCAGGTCGGTCCAGCACATTATACTCTTCAAATGCCTAAGACTTTGATTTGTGTCTCCATATCTTACAAAGTCATACTAGTCTTGTTTCATCTCTTCTCTCGCATAGATGACTGACTAGAGACATTTAGGACAATCTTCATGATTTATATAAGGATACAGTCATCACAGTGAACATGCAAATAATATGATAACATAATGGAGAAAATTCATAATATTTAAAGTAGAATGATTGGCCCTATAGCACAATTTCCAACATATATCATGACAAAACTAAATATTTGGAGATAGACAAACACTTTATTAAAGAAAAGATTGAGGTAGGCATCATGAATCTGACCCATATATGATCTACGGCCAAGATTGCAAACATTATGACAAACCACCACTAGGCAAAGCTAAGCTTGAAGGATTTTGAGGCAATCTAGGAAAGATTGACATCTACTCTCCAGGTTGAGGGGGAGTGTTAGAAATCTGTTATTAATACCTAAATCCCTTGATTATAGCACCTCATCACATCCCTTGATTATAGCTCTTCTAGTTTAGGGAATATTCTAATTTTACTACTATTTTTAAGATATAGATTTTACTTCCCCAAAAAAAATCTGTTTTCCAAAAAGGGAAGTAAAAAATAAAGATTGTGACATGTTTGTAATTATATACGTTAATTTTGCCATCCCTTTAGGAAATAACGAGTGTGATAAATATATTTGACATCTATTTCAAAACAAGGGTCGCTAAAGCCCATGCCTTTAGCATCCCTTTTTCTAGAAGAAAAGCTAAAGTTCAATCTTTTGGCAACCCATTTTCTAAACGGGATGCCAACACATGGCTTTTGGCGTCCCTCCTAAAAGAAGGAGATGCCAAAGAGTTTTTAATACCTAGAGATCAGGCTTACTAATTTTTCTCTAGTGCAATTTTTCCTCAAGGAGCCTTTGTTATAGGGTTTTCCAAATTTCCATCCTCTCAATCACAACTCCCTCCTTTGGATCTTGTTTTGGATTTTGTATTTATTTGAATCATTGCACTTTTTTCTCTCGAAAGTTGTTGGATAAAAAATTGATAGTTCAACTGATGAACTCTAGGAATCTCTATTCGGAGCTTGAAAAGAAACCAGATACTTAGGACATGGTGCCAATAAAGTTAGAGATCAAGGATCTCCTAGAAAAATAGCATAGACTTCTCAACATGCATTGTAGGCCTTCCATGAATTCACAAGAGGTTTGTAATCTGTTAGTTAAGGTTGTTTAGTTAATGGTGCAAGAGCTTTGCAATCCTAATCAACGTCTAGATGACAAAGTATGTTATTAAGGGTCATTCATAGATGTAGTTTAGGATTGAAGAGTGTAAAGAGGTTGATGATCTACTTCTTCTGCTAGCTTATTGAATTGATGTTTAGCTATTTCATAACAACCCTATCAAGGTAAAACTTTAGTTCTCTATTCTCTGTTTGCTTCTTTTTTTATGCTCCTTACTCTGATTTTGATTAATATGAATTATTCTTGTTTTTTTATATGTGTTTTAATGATCGGTTCAATTTCATTGGTGATAGATCATGTGCATTTCTCCTTAAATTCTTCTATGGAGTTTGCTTAATCTCTTTAAGGTTGCATCAATCTAACTTGGTAGTTTTAAGCTTTCTTAATTGAAGCTGAAGTGCTTGATAAATATCATATAAATATAAAACTTGTATCTTTTCTTAATGGAAGTTGAAATAAAACCTCTATTATTGCTTCTTTTGATGCCAACCTGGCATGGGTTTTCAGGCATATATCTTTCTTGCTCCAGTTTTGAAAGATTTCTTTTTCTTTTTATGATTGATCATGTGCTTTTTCCCTCCTTTAATTTTTCTGATCCCTTCAATCCCTTTTAGGTAGAAACAGTTCTTGCTAAAGCCAAGGTTTTTGATAAATGTTCTTTTATATAGAAACATTTCTTCTCTCAGCATAAACTGAACTATAACTTTTTTGTAAACTAGTTTTGGATTTTTTTTGTAGGTTTAGGGTATTTTATCTTCCTTACTCTAGTTTTGAATTATATGAATTGAATCTTGCTTTTCTCATTCTTTTGTAGTCTGTATAATGTTCTATTTAGAATCTATCTTGACCTGCTATTTTTAAACTTGGGTCAATTTTCTCAATCATATGGAAGTCTAAGGTTTCTAGACTTGGAAGTGTAGGATTTTCCTTGTTATTTTGCAGGTTTTGCTTGACTCTGATGTTCTATTTCTTGGCATAAACTATAAATAAGTTTCATTCTCAAGCTTTTATGGGATTAAGGTAATGGAGGATAAGGACAACAATGATCTATGATCTCTCCTTCTCTCTTGATGAATAAGACAATCAAGGGTTTTTGAAAAAGATGATGATAGGGAAGACTGATATAAGTCCAATTCTTTTGAAATTTGGGGTGGCTTTAGCTTTTTCTCTTACTGGATTTCTCTTCTCTCACCAAAGAACAAGAACTGAGTCTTCTACTACACCACCCTCAAAGACACCCTTCATGCTTGTTTTTTCCGCTAAACATCGATATTCTTATAAAGAGGTGGAATTTAGGAATATTTTATATGAATTCAAGATTAATTAAGATGTTGTTAACTGGATCCAACTTATTTTTTTCACATTATAGTCAATAATCGTAAATTCCAAATTGTAAATGGCAGCAATTGTGATGGGAAGATTGATATACCTGTTTTAGATATTCATTCCTTAGTGTATGACACGTGGACGCTACTTCTCCTAAATGTTTAGGTATCAAGGAGTATTCGATATATTATTTCCATAATATTTATCTATTAGATAAGATTGGTTGATGTTAATAATGTAATTATGTAAAATGTGAAACAAATCCATTGTGATTATAGTGATTTTTATTTTCTATCAACATGTAATGAGCTTGTCTTCTTTCATTTTGTGAATTAGCTAGATCCAATATTTTCTTCCTTGTTATATTTTGCTTCTCAGGATCGTGGTTATGAAATCTTTGCTAAGTCAAACTTTTGTGTCTGAGGTGGTAGTTCTTGCATTTGTTTTTATTGCACTAATATTTGTTCTCACTAGTACACAAATGGCGTTTAAGACCGGCGTATTTTGACTGGTTATAGCAGAAAAGGTCTTAAAAAAGTGACCGGTGGCATTTTTGTGATTATGATCAACTTCTAAGACTGGTTATACTAAAAAATGGTCTTAAATTTATTATTAAGACTGGTTTTATAAACAACCGGTCTTAAAAAATTAATCATTAAAAAATATTAACATATGTATGTATTTTCTAGACCGGTTCTAAATGTAGCTGGTCTAATATATTTCTGAAATAAAGAAATTTACAAATTTATTTTTTTAAGATCGGTTCTATAAAATAAATGATCTTAAATTTTGAACTTTTAAGATCGGTTGTTGATAGGAACCGGTCTAAAATATTTTTAAGACAAGTTATAATAAATAACTGGTCTTAAATATAACTTTTAAGGCTGGTTGTTATGTAAAACCGGCCTTAAAACTGCCCTAAAAATACATCGAGCCTAATTTCTACTCTGAAACATTCCAACTCCGTCGCTTCAACCTTCTTACAAACCCCTCCCTCCTTTCCCGACATCTCCTCCTTCCCACGTCGCTCCTCCGTCCTTAACCTTCGTCACCGTCAACGTAGAGGTTTGGTTGAAACATTACCTTAAGTCTAGGCTTTTGTTTCCTGCGATTGTTTTCTTCTTCAAGTGAAGTTTTTGCCTCCCCTGGTTTTTTTTTTAACCTTGTCTTTCCCACGTCTCTCCTACCAACCCTACCGGTTGACCCAGAGCTACGGTGGATATCATTCCCTCATTTCCGTTGCTTGCCTCCCCTGGGTTTGTTCCTCAAGCTCCAACTCTAGGTTTTTATGATGTGAAAAAATTTCCTTTTTCCATTGCTTACTGTAAGGCATTGTTCTGCCTTTTGAATTATCTGAACTTGTGAATATTATATGTGGATGCAAAGCCTATCTTTCCTTTCTTAGAGCTACTTCTATGTCTCTAAGCCTTTATTAATTCTATTTTGTTGAATTATAATGTGAGTTTTTCTATTATGTAACTCTGTATTGTTGTATTATAATGTGAATAATGTCTCTAAACCTTGATTCTGTAACTCTGTATTGTTCAATTATAATGTGTTAGATTTTATTCTAGAACTCTGTAGATCCCAGTAATGTGTTAAACAAAGTTAGATTCTATTCCTTTTTATAGCTCAAATGAGTTTAGGATGTGGAATTATATAGGGAGAGCATGAGAAAGAAATTTTTATAAGTTAGTTGCTAGAAAATTCCAGATTCTAAAGTAGAATTGTATTGTGCATTTTGATGCCCTATACGATACTTAAGTGCCAACAAGGATGTAGCATAGTCTATAATGTTAATATAGTGATTGAAATGAAAATTAGAGGCTAAAATTTAAAGTGTCATGACCATATAGGAATATAAATTAGCACATTTAATTTCAAGTGAGCATAATGAGCCGTCCTACTGAGGGTATTCCAAAGCCAACTAGTGTTAATCAAAGTGAGGGTACTCCTAGCAATGCTCCAAGCTAGAATCAAAGTTACCAACCTAGACGAAGGGGTAGAAGAGGCACCCAATTGAGAGACATTCCCCTTAATTAGAAAATCGGGGAAAAGATTCTAATTGAGTTGATAGATATTGGAAACCAATTGGGCCTAATTCCTAACGGTATAGGAGTTTTGTCAACCTCAGAGCATGCAACAAGCATAGTATCTTGACAGAGCAGTGGAAAAATGTGGATGAAAATGTGAAGCGACATATTTGGGAAACTTTCTAGCTCACTTACGACATTCTTGAGAATGAAGCCCTCTATAACAAGACAATGACATATTGTGATGAACGCTGAAGGAAGTTTAAGATAAGTCTATCCAACAATTACGTGCATATCGAGGTAGAAAAAGGTCAGCCTCGTCCTAATTCGTGCGACCAGTATTCTTTTATTGATGAACACACTTGGCAAGAATTTAGATGGCTTCGGACTACTATAAAAGCATTGGTAAGTTGACTTATTTTTGCAATTGATTTACTTATGAATTGTGAATTGTCTGTATTGATTGTAACCTTAATTTTGATTTCTTATTTGCAGGAAAAAAGGTAAAAGGCCCAAGAGAGTGGTAAAAAGAATGATTGCCCCCATACAATGTCTTGTGGGGGTTATGCGAAGGCCGAAAAAGACTTGTTGGTAGCCAAACGGAAGAAATTGGAAGAAGCTTGCTTAAAAGTTTTCCCTTTTTTTAGTGATCATTGGCAATTGGCTATTTTGTGCAATAAGAGTTATTCTATCATCCTCTTATACTCCCTCCATCTCAACAAGCCAACTAGTGAATTGAAGAAGTCCTTGACCTCGTAAGTTTTCTTGCATTATTAATTACCTTTTGTGTGCAAAATTTATAGAATTTGTGTAAAATAAGTAACCTTTGTGATTTTGATGATATAGGGTTATGCAGACATTTTTACACACTGCTTGTGGTAGGCCTATTCATGAACTAAAAGACCCTACATGGATCTTGCCAAAGGTTAGTTACATATTGGGTTTTTTAAGAATGTATTCAATAATAAGCCATGCTTTAATTTTATACTTATTTTAATGATATTATTGTTGAAAATTGTGCCCTAAGGGCCAATCATTGTACTTTGAACATTATTATTTTAATGAAATTTCTCCATTCTGTTATTATATTATTTGCATGTTAATCGTGATAATTGTATCCTTGGATAATTCATAAAGATTGTCCTAAAATGTTCCTGGTCGGTCATCAATGCGGGAGTAGAGATAAAACAAGAATAGTATGACCTTGATAAGATATGGAAATATGAATCAAAGTCTTAGGCACTTGTAAGAGTACAAGGTGCTAGACCGACCCACTATGAGAAAGCTACATGGATCAAGTCATAAGCTTTTCTCATGTATAACCATGTCTTAATGCCCTTAGACCTGAGGTCATCATGGATTCCTACATGAGAGTTGGTAAGCTTTGAACTAGTCAAAAGTCACTTTTGACTGGGTGATGATAAAGGCTACGATCGGGCTTGGAGGTTTTTCATTCAGAGGAATATGATTGATCAAGATGGAATTTGTCCCTCACATTAGTAGAGAGATATTACTGGGCCCCTAGATGAGTGAGTCTGAGAAATGTATGGCCATACTATGAAGGAAAGGAGTTTTCGTCTCTATTATCAGGCTACTCAGGAATCGAGAAAGTAATGGTCAGGAACAAGAGGATGACATTATCCATACCTTATCCTTGATCGATATATCGTGTGACAAAAGGGATGTGACATGGTTGTATGACAAGTTGCATCGTGATAACGATCCTCATATGAATTGGGTAGTCGTAATGTCTTGCTCGAGGCCGCTTATGACTTTTGGGTTAGTATAGTTATTGGCCTATTGCCAACTTCATATGGGCCTATAGGGTCGCACACAAGAATGGCCCAACTCGAGATAATGTTTAATTTAGGGTGGACGAATTTTATATTTATATATATATAATATAAAATTCATTAATAATATTATATAGATATATATTTTTTTGAAATATATATATCTTATATATATATGTATATATATTATATGATATTATTATATTGTGTTAGTTTTAAATTTAATTTATTAAGATATATTAAATTTAATAACTAACATTATAGAGATATACTATCTCATATTTAATTTCTGAAGATAAATTAAATCTAATGGCTATTTATTTGGATTAAATAAATAGGTTAAATTAAAACTGTTGGACAGATTTAATTTAAACTGAATTTATTTAATCAGCTCATCAAGATAATTAATAGTTAATTAATTTTGAAATTAATGATGATTAATTTTGAAATTTGAAAATAGCCCTCATAGGTTATAAACTTGATAGAGCAGATATATTGATATGCATATGAGAATTAAGAGCCGTAGGGGAAACCCTAGGAGACATTAGAGGCGCTAGCACGCAATCTTGGTTGGAGAGTATTCGTGTGGATACCGGTAGAGGGAGCGGACCTGACGTGTTGGGTCCTAGAGATTGTGAAAACCCTAAATCATAAAAGGTATGAATCCTTCCAACTTGGTTTAAACGCCATTGATAGATCCTCGATTAGGATTGGTAAAATTTTAAAAATTCTTCCGCTATGCCTACCGACCCTAACAATTATATTATTTTTTACACCTGTAGGCAACTACTGGGGTCCAACTTGTGTGGGTTGTATGTTTTGAGGCACATTTATAATATTAGTACCCTAGACACGACAAAAGTTACTCAAGAGGTAAATGTATATATATTTAAAAAATTTTGTATTACCTTTATTTTTTTAAGTGAATAATGTTTTGCCTGGCTTTAGTGTTTTTTCAGATGTTTGATCTTGCAGGCCCCTTTCCAGAAGAAGATATTGATCACATTTGCAATTGTTGTACTGAATTCATTTATGAACTTTTACAACAATGAGTTCTTGTAAAACTGACAAATTTTTTGTATATATTGATGATGAATTGACATGTTGGTTGGTTGCAAAACTTGTTGGTTGCATGATTTGACATGTTTGTTGTTTTTGTGATTATGTTCAACCATGCATTTATGCATGTGAATTTGTTTGAGCCATGTCGTTGGCCTGTATGTGTTTTAAACAATTATGCATATATATATGGTTTTAAACAACACATTACATGAGGATATATGACATGTTATGTTACAAGTTCCCAATAAGAAGGTTAAAGAAAAAGAAAATGGTAAGAGGAAGCAAACTGAACACTTTATGGCACTTCATAAGTATGGCATTTGAAGTAGCAATTCTAGGATGCGTTCTGGTAACTAACCTAATCAAAGACAATAAAAAAATTATGATACTTTTAAGATCGGCTATAAATATAACCGGTCTTAAAAGTTATGTTAAGGCCAGTTTCCCCTGAAACCAGTCTTAAGATTCAAGTTTTAAGACCAGTTTAATGTACAACCGGTCTTAAAGGTAAAACTTTTAAGACCGATTATATGGAAAACCGGTCTTAAAAATGATTCTGTATTGCCTACAAAAGAGGCCTTTTAAGACCGGTGCTCATGACAACTAGTCTTAAAATGGTTAATTTTAAGACCGGTTATCAAAACAACTGGTACTTTTAAGACCGGTTACCAAGCCGGTCTTAAAAGTAATATACTTTTTAGACCAGGTGTATCAAAACTTGATCCAAAACTGGTCTAAAAAGTCAATTTTAACCGGTCTAAAAAGTCATTTTTCCACTAGTGTCTTCATATAGCTTGACCTTTAAAATGATGTCCATTACAGGATTTGATTAGTGAATGTCATATCAATTATAATTGGAGTGAGAAAACCCTATAACTATATGTACTATATATATTGTCATTATATATTTGCTACTGTGATCATGAGTTAACATGTTATCAACTAAATTAGGCATTTCCTAGGCAGCTTCCAAGGTCTTAGTCTAATATGATGTCCAGATCCCTTACTGCCAATATAGTCATTAACATGATTCAATTATTGCATACGCAATTTTCCTAATCATATTATTACTATACTTTTTTAATCTTACACTCATTGGTGGAAAGGGATCTGTTAATGGTGAAAGTGAACAAACTGAGTGTAACGCCCATGTTTTGAAAGCATATAGATGGCATAAGTGTAGTAATATCTTTAAAAAGGAGACCAGTAATCTTTTGTAAACAGCGGAAGTCCCAATTTCAAGCAGAGTGTGGAGTTGTACTTGGATAGGTTTTCAAAAAATTTTTCAAAAATCATTTTCAGATTGGGTCTCATATTATTTTACGATTTATTTTAAGCCATCCGTTTTAGGTTCATTTCTTCATATCAGAGTGTTTATTAATAAGTTATCTGCTGAAACCCAAGCTACTATGTTTAATTAATGGCCCTAGGTGGACGACTGTCCACTATTGGTATGAATGTCATTGCGTGTTCGCTTATATACAGGCGCTTACATACATGTCAGTACGAGACTGACCACACTAAAATACAAATTACATAAAATCTCCAAAATAGATAACTAACAGAAAACTTAATTATAAGTCCTTTACTTCATTAGCCTGTGTTTACCTTCTTTCCTGAGTAACTACTTGCCCGAGCTGAAAATTTGTTTTGGAAAAATAGGGTGAGATTCAATGAATCTTAGTAGTAACAAATATCACTCATATAAAATGCACATATATCATGCCATGTCAACCAAAGTTACAGTACAATCAACATATTCAACATTCAGAGATAAATTCACAATATGCAGAAAGCATAAAGTTACCAATTCAAGGACAACCGTCCCTTGCCACAGCGCTGGGAAATTCTACTAGGCCTGAGCCCTTCTCATCTGAATGCTTAAAATTCACGATGGTAAAAACATGCATATAACATATCACATAGTATGTGAGGGATAAGTTACTACCTGACAATTTTTCCAAATCCTGGTCTTGATTGACGTGCTTTGAACATCTTGGGCAAGTGTCAAATCCTATAAATTATAATTTACGGGCAATGAGTTATTTCTTAGTCCAACTCTTCATAAATTATTCTCTTATGTTGGTTACCATTAGGGTCACTACATTAGGCCCAATATAGCTCAAGCTACTCGAAATGCTTAACTTAACTCTTAAATGTCCAATTTTATTACAAAAACACTTTGCTTTGAATTTTTGCACAATTACCAAAAGCTGGCAGATTTTTCACTGAACTTTGAAAAATCATAACTAATTCTAGAAAAATCGAATTGTGGTGATCCAAAATTCTATATAACCCTTATTAAGTCTATTTTAAGTGAAAAATACTTTCAGTAGCCGAAGGACTGCGCACACTTCCCAGTTTTTCTTTTTTTCCCCGCTGCCAGAAAATCTGACCAGTTTTAATGGTCTACTTCAAACATTCATAACTCCTAGTATACTTATCGAAATCCTTCATAATACCTATTAAATTAAAGGTCTATAAGTGTGCTTTAATTCTGGAAAATCTCATAATCAACAGATGAATTTTGGACAGTGAAATTTTTGCCACAACAAAACTGCCAGACAAAAACGCACATTGGCAACTTTGTTGCACAAGTAAACTTAATTTCCAATTTTTGAATCTTTAAACCAGTCTGTCAAAAATTATAACCAAAGCCTATTCCCACACAATTTTTCGTGTAGAATCCAATGGAAAACTCAAAAATACCAAAATCAAATTATTTCTAGCAGATTTATCCCCCAACCGAAATCTGCCTCCCAAAACAACAAAAATTCCACTTTGGGATTTTAACAACCAACAAGTATAATACTTCTCCAAACATCATATATCACCTTATATATGACTAAAACATCTTCCTTCTTCAAAAACACCCCTTGAATGAAATACATGGGTGGTTCAAGAGCTAAGAAAAACTCAATGAAATCACAAAGTATTCGGTTTAAAAAAAAGCCTACGCTTACCTCTTCGCGTTTCTACAAGTGGTTCGGTATTCCAGCAGCACTCTGGTAGACTAATTGGCACAAAACACCTCAGATGAGAAATCTAAGACCATAGAATTCAAGCTTATAGTGAGTAGAGGAAGTTTCCTGAAGGACTTATCGGACAATAACGGTGATTCAGGGTTGAAATCGGCTTCGGTAGTCAAGAAAACTCACTATTCACTCCTCCTTCTCTCTTCTTGTGTTCTTAAGCTTAAGAAATCTGATTCCTCTTTCTCTTTCCATGCTTGCACGAAATTTTTCCATTTAATTAGGCATGGATGGTTGTGATTTAATCACATAAGATGATCTCATCTCATCTTGCTAAATGTCACAAGTTTAATGCTTAAGAGTGCCATGTGTCATTCAACCATTGGCCTTCCCCTTTTCTCTTTCTTTGGTGGGTCATAAATGGTCAGGGGAAGGGGAGGCCTGACAATTTCCTTGGACTCCTGAGTTCGGTGCTCGACTCGTAAAGTAAGCAACCCGGCCGGAGACCAGTGAATTCCCAGACTCAGACGCTAGATGGCGTACTCCAGAGATGACAACACGAAAGGCTAAAGTGAGTGTAATGATGTGTAATGATGAGGGACACATGTCACCCCCTCATTTGACCAACACAAAAACATGTTTTTACTTTGTAATAATTTCGGGACACTTGTCATTTCCTTATTTGGCCAACATGAAAGATGTGTCATCATGAGTCATAATGAGCTGTCATTACATACTTTACTGAAGTTCTTTTTAATAAAGTTGCTCCATCGGTGCATTACTCGGAATTCCACGTGGGATCGTGGCATGCATATCGAGGCACGTCAAAAAATGCCCGAATTCCTCCGATCTCGCAACTGACACCCCTGAACCCTACAGCCACCGATAAATTTTGCTTTGACTTCTTACACTTGTATTTTTACAATATTGACTTCTCGATTTTCATGAATGACATAATGGACATCTGGGAATTTTGAAAGTAACTCTACCTTTAATTTGTAAATACCAATATTTATTTTATTCTACTATTTCCATATTTACACATTTTTAGTATTACAAAATTTGGTATATTACACTGAGTTCTGCAAAAACACAACTTCCTTACTCCTACTATACACTGCCCTATTGTCAACCAGATCAAATCATTGATAGTGTAGAGAATCTTGGGGAAGTTCTTCATGTTGATCGTATTAGAAACTCTCCCTATGTGGTTTATAGACAAATTGTGACTCTTCTTCTTTTTCTTATTATGTTCAAGGACTTAGAAATTAAAAATAATTTTATGCTTCCAGTTTAAAATGAGAGAACCTCAAATCTGCAATATTCTTTGCCCGAAATAGCCTAAAGGGTTGAAGTCTACTTCAGAAGTTTATGGAAACTCACATCTCTTAATGCTTCAGGTTACACAAAAATAGTATTAGATCAACAGTGGCAAGTTAAAAGAAAGGTTCCTTGCTGGTCTTTTTTCATTGAACCAAAAAAGCAATGTGAGTAAGTTAGGTTCTTCTAAATGAACACAAGTATTACTAGAGTTTTTACTCTCAGGTGTCTCTCTTCACAGACTTGTTCATTAGCACATTTATTTCCCTTGATGCATCTATTGTAACATCCCAAAATTTAGTAAAAGGTTAAAGTTTCCAAAAAAGAAAATTTAAATGGAGTTGAAGATTAATTTTGGGATTTAAAGGCCTAGTTAGATGTCGTAATTTGGCTTCAAAATTTCTGAGAAATTATTTTAAGGCTTTCTGAAGTTAATTAAGGAAGAGAATCCTTAAAAGCTATTAAGGATTAATTTATGGGATTGAGATAATGATTCAATACTGATTTAGAAATTGAGAAAATATTACTCTGACTCGAAAATTTGAATTAGGCTAAAGATAAGCAAAATTATGGAACCTAAGAAATTTAAGGAATCTAAATTAGGCAAAGGGGAAAATTTAGAGCTTGGTGCGTAAGATTAATAGGTTAGAAATATATATATATATATATATATTAAACACACATACCCAGATTGATACAAGACACACATGCACCCACACATGGCATTAGGAAAAAGCAAAATATCAACCTCACCATTTGATGCCACATGGCCAACTTACCACCACACAATCACATTTAAGTAAAAAACACACCCTCACTTTCTCATTTCTCATTTCAAATTCAGCCAAAACACATAGAAAGAAAGAGAAAGAAAGAGAAGAGGGAGAGAGGGGAAGTTTGAGAGATGAAGAGAGAGCTGAAGACAATAGAGGACATAAGAGCTCACCTGAGAAGTGGAAAGAAGTGTTGGAAACCCACAAGTAACGATGAATTCTTGTGTAGGTGAGTCTTCTACACTCCTTTCTAGCTTTTTTCGGTTGATTTGAGCTTGTTGTTCAGTTGTTTTTTGGGGTAGAAGTTGAGTTTTGTTTGAGCAAAAAATTATGTTACTGATAAGCTACAGTCTAGTCTTTATATGTTGATTTTGGGTTCTTTTGGTTTGGTTCTTACTATCAATAAATAGAGCTTGATGTGTATTGTTCCTTGGGTCAAATTTCTAGAGGTTTGGAATCCAAAATCATGGATATGTGTTGGTTTCTTCATCTCTTTCTATTTGTCAGAAATCAAGGCTTTTCTGCTGGATAGTTATAGCATCTTAAACTTAGGCTATAGGTGGATTATTTGTTTGGTTCTTTTTAGTATGAAAATTTTAGAATGGGTAGTTAGTAATAAAATCAATAAAAGCATGATTTGGAGTGAAAATGATTGAGTTTTTGAGTATTGGATGCAAACTATTGGATTTTAGTTTTCCAAGGAGTTAGATTGTTTCAAGCTTAGTTTTGATCAGTCAAACCTTATCCAATGATTATTAAATTTTACATGGAAGTATTACACATCTAAAGCTTTAAAATCAATGCTAGAATGTGTCAATTGGATACCTAGAGAGAAAGTTATGATTTTTGGAACTTATGTCAAGAAACGGGGGAAATTCTAGAAGTCTAGGTTCTAGCAGTGGATAAATATGCGAATTTCATAAGGTTAGTCTTATAATTTGTTCCTATTATTATTTTCCCCTTAAAATAGGTATTTAGATCTTTCTATTGAGTATTATAACTTAGGAATTGGATATGTAATTTCTAAGTTATGAATTTTTAAAGTTCGGGTATAAAATATAGGAAAATGCTAATTCTATTTGTAGGCAGCTAGATTGGTCGATGAATTTAGGAGACTAAGTCTATGAGTTGATATTGAGCAACATTTTTCTTTTGTAGAGGACTTTGAGAGCTTCACATAGAAGCTGGAAATAACTCATTTGGAATTGTATAACATAAGATATGAATTTTCAAAGTTGGATATAGGATGTCTTAAATTAATCAAAAACTCCTGGCTGTAGTCAGAGGGCTCCTTAGCTAGAATACAAAGTTTCTGGGTGTCTCCTAGCTGTGGCCAAGCACTGTAAACTGTCTCATGATTGCAACAAGAGGATTTCTTGGCTGTAGCCTAAAAGTTTTTGGGATGTTTTGGCTACGGCAAAAGGATATGTTAGCTGAGACTAAACCATCTCTTCTTGGTTTTTCATGGTGTATTGACTTATTAAGCCCTTTCCAACTTCTTAGTCATTCATTTGTGCTTATAATGACTACCTAAGTAGCTGAAATGATAATCAACTAATTTAAAATTAAAGGACAAGAATTTGGAATGGGTCAAGAATAACATAATCTTTATTATGTCAATAGATTGGAATATGTAATAACCCATCTATATATGAATTCTAAATTATAGGATTCGATTTTTGCTCGAGCCCAGGGAAGAAGCTTTTTGGTAAAGGTAAATTGCAAGAAAGGTTTACAGGTAGTAACTTTTTCTCTCATATAATATGTATTGTTTTGTATATATGTTTTTACCATTAATTATATTTGTTTCAAGAATATACAGAATTGATGATTGGACCAATACGTCCTGAGGCCGTAAGACCTGTTTTACATTCAGAGTTATATTAGGCAGTAACCCAAGGTTGTAAGTCCCAAAAGTGCATTTTTGCATGGGCCAGTGTCCCTAGGTTGCAAGACCTTATACGCGTTCAATGTGGTAAATAAGCAGTGTCCCAAAGCTGTAAGTCCCGATGTGTAAGGGTAGTGACCCTAGGTTGTAATACCTTATATGCCATCTGAGTTGTATTAGACCAGTATGTCCTATGATTGCTAATTGTGATACATCTTGATTGTTCAATGCTATTCATATGTTGGTTTGTTTAGCCTGCTTCGTGAACTTGCATATGTTATGATTGACTCTTGTTATACTGAGATTCTTATGAATATCACCCTTTCCATTAATAATATAAAGCGAAAGCCATCAACTTAAGGGGCAAGCAGGTAGTTATCTCGGAGAAATAAGAAGGTGGAGAATAAGAAGTAATTTATGTTGGTTATCTGTATATTAATTTTGTTAAGACTTAGGATATTTTGGTAGCCTTATGTGGCTACGTGGGTTGTATATATATGTGTATACATGGATGTAGTCAAGATAATACGTGTAGGAGTAGAGGTAGCATAGCACACATAGTATGGGCCAGACTTAGTTGATTTTATATAGATAATGAGATGGTAATTACATCAAGCATGATAATTAAATCAAGATTGGCCAATTGTATATTAAGGGTCCATAGTTTAACCATCAATATTCTAACAGAAGAGAAGAGAAGCACTCTAATAATAATAAATAGTGCTAAGGATTGATGAGTCATAATAAAGTTGTGAACCACTATATAACTAATTTTGAAGATTTAAATTTTTCAAAAAAAATGATTCATTTAATTGTTTGAACCCTTGGTTGGGTTTGGTTTTTACCTATTTTCAAAGGTATTTTCTTCCAAGAATTGGAACCTGGCTTAGTGGTTCAAATTCATTATGAACAAAGCCTATCTAATTGATTATGTGTTAGATTCCAAGTTTTGATGATAACAAAAGGTTATTGTGTGCAAAGTATGTTTTTACAAGTCTAGACAATAGTTTCAAAGTTACAAAATGCATATGGCAAAGTTTAGAAATGTTTGTTGTAAGTTTTACTGATGCACTCGAGCATTAGAACTCACACTTGAGCATTAAGTTGTTTCGCACTCGAGCATATGAAAGTGTTGGACAGAAAGTGATTGACAGAGAGCAAAGTCAGATACAAGATATCAACACTTTACTTGAGTGATGGCCTTATCGGCACCCGAGTCCTAGTGAGTGAGAGACTGTGAGTGTTTGCCTAAGAGTCATGCAAACCAGAGAAGGATAAGCATGCCCGGGTGAGAGTACATGCACCAGAGTGATACCTTGGCACCCGTGAGTGAGAAATCTAACTCTCTCAATTCTGATCCAAGTACTGAAGACAAAGAGTATATTATAGAAGAATATTCTTCTCACTCGTAAGAGTAAGTATGCTCGAGTGAGGGCCTACATCACTTGCAAGTGCAAAATCACACTCTTGATAAAGTAGGGTGCAAGTGTTGTCCAGAGACGTTGCTGATAGTGTAAAATGAAGAAGTACTCGAGTGAGGGCCCACATCACTCAAAAGTGTGAAAATGCACTCTCTCAAAATCCGTGGAAGTGCAAGTGTAAAACTAAAGCAAAAGGAGAAAATATGGTATTGCACTTGAGTGAGACATCACAGCACTCAAGTGATACTCTGCCAGAAGCCAAAACGCACCAGTCTTACAGCATTCAATCCGAATATGGTTTAATGTTATTTATTCATTCTATTTCCACTTATTTTTTATTATATAGCATCATTTAACATATATTATAAGTGTGATATAGGAGTTTGAATGTTTGAAATAGAAAGACACAGAAGAAGTCAAACAACGGTAGACAGCATCATTACAACCATCCAGAACATACATACTGCGTTCAAAGATTTCAAACGTACGTATGCCGTTTCATAGTAAAATTCCCTGCTCCACAATAATTATTATTCAAACGGGCAAAAACAAATGTCTATAAATACAAAGCTCCAGAGACCATAAAAAACAACGAAGTACAAGAATCCACACAAGCAAATTCACGAGTCTCTGTTATTCACATTTCCTCTGTATTCATATCGTTCTTCAGTGATTATCATATTTGCTTTGTAAGAGAGTCTGTATACACTTCAAATTCTATTTTCATTTTATCTCAAGGTACTGAGACCTTAAGATGGGAGATTTCCTTATGAGAGAAGCAGTGAGAGAATTCCTAGTAGGAATTTCTGCTCATAAGACTTACAAGATACAAGCAGTAGAGAACGTTCATGCTCGTAAGACTTACAGTGGTGTAAGTAGGAGAGAATGTTGCTGCTTATAAGACTTGTATACGTAAGCAAGAGAGAAAGGTCATAGGTTTGTTTTTCTGCATGTAAGACTTGTCGTAAAGGGGAGAGAAATTTTTAGTATTTCTACTCGTAGTCCTTCTAAGGTCGATTGTTGTCTTGCAGCGTTCCGAGAGCCCACTGAATCTTGGAAGAATAGTGAAAATCTCAGTAGGTCTTAATCTCTGAGGACTGGACGTAGGCCTGGGTTTTGGACCAAACCAGTATAATTCACTGTGTGCTTATCTTCTCAACTCTACTATATCTACAGCTATTACTATATCACCTCATCAACCGAAAAATTTATGACATCACCTAATTCACCCCTTCTTAGGTGAAGCTTGCCTCTTTTATTTGGTATAAGAGTGAGGTCTTCTCGGAAGAGCCTAACAGCTTGAGAAGGATCCGATAAATGGCAACAATGGGTGAAAACATTCTCCCAGATGGAGCTTCAATTACTAGACCTCCTGGTTTTGCTGGAGAACATTTTTCATTCTAGAAAGCTAAGTTTAGAGGGTTCATGATGGCTAATGAATACGGTTTATGGCTTGTTATACAAGATGGTGACTATGTTCCAATGAAGAAAATCAAAGATAGAGTCATTAAAAAGAGCCCAGAGAAGTTTGACGAAGATGACATGAGGTTAGTAATGTTAAATAGTAAGCTATTTTAATGATACAGAGTGCTCTCAGTCAAAAGGAACATTTCTGAATCTGCACTCTACCAACAGCCAAAGATATGTGGGATGCTCTTGAAATCGCTCACAAAGGTGCATCCAGAATCAAAGAAAATAGAGTCAATACTCTAATTACAGAGTATGATCTATTTCGTATGAAACCTGGAGAAGGAATATCAGAATTCGAACTCAGGTACACTTATCTTGTTAATCAACTATCTACATTTGGGAAATCATTTGACCAAAATTCCCAGGTAAGAAAGATTCTTAATATTCTTACGAAAGAATGGGAAGCGAAGGTGATAGCTATCGAAGAAGCTAAAGGAGAGTCAATGAGATCCATAGCTACTCTTTTTGGTAGCCTTTCTAAGTATGAAGAGAAGTTGAGATTCAAGAAGGAACTAGAAGAGTACGATGATAAAAAGAAAAGAGGAGTTGCACTTAAAGGTATCAAGGAAGAAGAATCTTCCAAAAATGAAGATGTTCCTGATGATGATGATATGGGAATGATCGTGAGAAAATTCAAAAAGTTCTATAGAAGAGGTCAACAGAATTTCAAAAATTATCAAGGTGGACCAAGCAAGAAAGAAAATAAGGAGCAACAGTAGTATGCTATGAATGTGGGAAGCCTGGACACATCAAATCTGAATGCTTCAGAAACAAAGACAAAAAGAAGCAGAAGAAGAAAGCATACATATCATCTATCTGGGGTGATAGCTCGTTGGATGAAGAAAGCGACGACAACGAAGTGGCCAATCTATGCTTGGTAGCCAAAGAAGAAGAATCGAATTCTGAGGTAAGTAATTCTGAACCTACTTATGATGAGTTATTATCTGAATATAATGCATTGCATACTGAATTCATCAAGGTAGCTAAAGAAATGGTTAGTTACAAGAAGAAAGTAAAGGAATTAGAAAATTCTGTCATATCATCATGTGAAGTATGTGAAGAAAAAGATAAGAAAATAAGAGATTTAACAAAAACTATGGAAAAATTTACTAAAGGAAGTGAAACTCTTAAAGTTATTCTAAATTCTCAGAGATTTTCCTTTGATAAATCTGGAATTAGATATAAGTCTGATCATAATAAAAATAGAGAAAATAAGAAAAATAGCAGTATAACTTATCTCAAATATTTCAAGAATTTTGTGCATACATCAAATCCATTCACATCATGTAGCTATTGTAATAGGAAAGGACATTATACTTCATCATGTTATTTTAGAAAAGGACAAGTCATTGGCACATATAAATGGGTTCCAAAAGGGACACATGTACCAAAAGTATTACATACTAACCACAAAGGACCCAAGAAAGTGTGGGTACCTAAAACTTGATCACTTTACTCTAGGTATGTCTTAAAGCATCATGAGCAAACAAGTGGTATATTGATAGTGGATGATCGAGACACATGACTGGTGACAAAAATAAGTTCACCATACTCGAAACCAGAGAAGGAGGAAAGGTAACATTTGGAGGTAATCAATCTAGACGTATTGCTGGAATTGGTGAAGTGGGAAAATCCGATGGTGTTCAAATCAATGATGTATATTATGTTGAAGGATTATGCCACAACCTCTTGAGTGTAAGTCAAAGCACTGATAGAGATAACTGGGTGATCTTTGATTCAAAAAAATGCTTGATAGTAAACAAGAAAGATCTGCCGCTTAATAAAGAATCCATCAAGGCAAAGATCCAAGCTCAAAGGGACGGTAACTGTTATCTATTGATTTAAATTCAAATTCTTTTGAAAATTGTTTTCTTAGCAGGTCAGAGGAAAGTTGGTTATGGCATAAGCGTTTGGCTCATGTTAATATGAACCAACTTGACAAACTGATTAGAAACAATTTAGTTGTAAGTCTTCCTAAACTAAAATTCAAAGATAACATGATTTGTGAAGCTTGTCAAAAAGGTAAACAAACTAAATCTTCATTCAAATCAAAGTATGAGATTTCTACTTCCAAACCTTTACAATTACTTCGTATGGATTTGGTAGGTCCAACAAGAGTAAAAAGTTTTGGAGGAAATCTATATACTTTAGTAATTGTCGATGATTTTACAAGATTTACATGGACTATATTTATCACTTCAAAGATGAAACATTTGTAGAATTTATTATGTTTGCTAAGAAGGAACAAAATGAGAAAGGTATTTCTATTATTTTATTAGGACAGACCATAGAGGAGAATTTGATAATCAACTCTTTGAAGACTACTGCAACAACGAGGGAATAGATCACAACTTCTCTACACCTAGAATACCCTAACAAAATGGAGTAGTAGAAAGGAAGAACAGAGTCCTCATAGAAATGGCAAGAGCAATACTTAATGAAAAAGAAATGTCACAAGTGTTATGGGCATATGCAATGAGTACTGCATGCTACATTTCAAATCGAGCATATATTCACAAGTCACTTGGTAAGACACCATATGAAATCTACAAAAGAAGAAAGCCAAATCTTGCTCATCTACACATCTTTGGATGTAAGTGCTTCATTCACAACAACGAGAGAAGTAGTGAGAGAATTCCTAATAGGACTTTCTACTCATAAGACTTACAAGATGCAAGCAGTAGAGAACGTTCCTGCTCGTAAGACTTATAGTGGTGTAAGCAGGAGAGAACGTTGCTACTCATAAGACTTGTATACATATGCAAGAGAGAAAGGTCATAGGTTTGTTTTTCTGTATGTAAGACTTGTCGTAAGGGGGAGAGAAATTTTTAGTATTTCTACTCGTAGTCCTTCCAAGGACGGTTGTTGTCTTGCGGCGTTCCGAGAGTCCACTAAATCTTGGAAGAATAGTGAAAATCTCAATAGGTCTTGATCTCTGAGGACTAGACGTAGGCCTGGGTTTTGGGCCGAACCTATATAATTCACTGTGTGCTTATCTTCTCAACTCTAATCTATCTACAGCTATTAATATATCACCGCATCAACAGGAAAATTTATGACATCACCCAATTCACCCCCCTCATGGGTGAAGATTGCCTCTTTCATTATGGAATTAAGGTGTCACAACTATTATGTTGCCAAGCTTTGTGTGTAACACCCCAAATTTTATATTCAATAAATATAATGTAATTATTTAAGAAATTCAATAAAATTGTGAATATTCATGAATTTGGAATTTATGAATTTTATAAATGTTCATTTTCATGAGAAAATGGGCAAAATAATTATGGAATTGATTTGGATAATTTAAACGCCCAAAATTAAGGTCCAAAAATGGACAAAAATTATAGAAAATATTTGGTCCAAAACTTGATGGAAATTAGCCAGATAAAAATAAGAAAGGAAATTGGAATAAAAAGATAATGGCAAAATCGTAATTTTGCTAATTTATCGCAAACTTAATTATTATTTTTAATTGAATTTAAGTTCAATTAATTAAGGAAAATAAAAATGAAAAATGTATTTAGAATATTTTTCATCAATTTAATATGAATTTATGGAAAATTTGAGCAAAAAATGCAATTTTGACCAAAATTTAGACTTTATGTGTATACGTAACTTGGAAAAGTTGTAAAGCCAATTGAGACCATAGGGTGGGAACCCTAGGTGTCTCCTACATGTTGCAAGAAGAAGGAAATATTGGTTGGGCTTAATGAGTATGGTTACATGTACATAAGATTTATATACATAAAACTTGAATTTTGGAATTTTGGAAAATTGTTAAATAATTGAATAAAGCATAAGATATATTAAAAAAAATATCATCTCCTTCCGTCCTCCAGCCTATTTTCATGCCATTTCAGATCTGATCTAGAGAGAGAGTGAAATTCTAGAGAGAGAAAGAGAAGAAAAATTTGCAAAGGTAAGTGATTTCTTCTGTAAATCGGTTCCTAATACGTATAACTCCGACCCTAAGCTACTCTTCTTTGTTCTTTAAGGTTTTGAGGCTTAAAAATCTATTGTTTAAATGTTAGGGTTTCAGCCATATTTGGGGAAAAGCTAGTGGGAGCTTGAGGTAACTTCCAAACTATCGTTTATTAACTATACTAGCTGCTGTGAGCAATTTAATTGGTGAAATTTTGCCGGATTGCCATTGGTTTTAAATTTTAGAAATGTGTGTGCTTAAGGGTTATGCTGCCCAATATTAGTTCAAATGGTAGTTATAACTCAATTAAATGGTTAATAAAGTGGTTAGGAGTAGAAAGGAGCACATTTACGGAACCGAAATCGCAAAACCTCGATTTTTCCCAGAGGATCTCATAATTTTGGTCAGGGCTAGATCTAGGGGTAGTTGTTGGATTTTCGAAGATTTGATGATTCTATTGGGTTTAGAAGGGAAAATTAGGTAGGGGTTATAGCTGCTCACTTTTTCAGAAAAAGCCGAAAAAGCATAATTACGGAAACACCCATAAAACCCTAAAAGTAGGACTGTTAAGCGCAATTTCATAAAATGACATTGAATTTGATAATTTTGAGCCCAGAAATGGATTCCTTGGTGAAAATATATCGTAATAGCCCACATGAAAATTTCAGAAGAAAAGTACAGTCGGGCTAGGCACGGCGGGGCTAGGCGTGGGTCCCAAGGTAATTTTTTGGAAAATTCTCACCATAGGCTAATATAACCACAAGAAACACTATGGTAGTTCCTAAAATGATACATGGATAGGTTATAACTTATTTCTCATTCATTTAAAATTTTAGGACAAAGTTGGAAGCAGGATGTGACACATTTTACGAGGCACACAAAAAAGGTGGTCTTTGATATAGTACTACCTAACCCTTTAGGCATTTGTTTGGGCTTCTAGTAGCCACCTAAGGGTCTTTAATGATAACCAAATCTAAGTTTTTTGAAGTCATTTGAGTATTGGAATAAGTGTTAACGCGTCATCTTAAATTATGACTATAGGATTTGATATTTTCTTGGAACATAGAAGGCCTACGCTTGAACAAGAACAGAAAGAATAAGGTAGTAACACTTTATCCTATATCATGTTTAATGCATTGCTTGTTTGTATTTTTCATTGAATGAGCAAGAGAATGTGGCGGTTAGCCCGGCCTTGAATGATTGAGGGGACGTGGCGATTAGCCCGGCCTTGAATGATTGAGGGGACGTGGCGATTAGCCCGGCCTTGAATGAATATGGGATGTGGTGGTTAGCCCGGCCTTGAATATTGTTATTGCTACATTGTGATATATGCTTACTTGCTTTGTTTAATTATGCATCATATACGTAAACTATTACTAGTAGAATTATTTTGAATCTCACTCTTTCCAAATAACAATTGTAGCCAGGGCAAGTAGATCTTGGGATAAGCAAGTGAGCAAGGACGACTAGGATTGCCAATGGTAGTATTAGTTTCTTTTTTATTTTTGGTTTTCATTTGGATAATTGTATATATTGGATTGACTATAAATTTGTATTTATTATGTAATTCCCAATATGGGAAACTAAGATGGGCAATGATGCCTTGTCAAACTTTGTGGTTAATGATATTATTCCGGGTGAATGTTAGGAAATTTGTTAGCACTCTGATATTGTATATGTGACGAACCAAATAGGCTAACTATTTTTATTTCAAATGAATAGAGATCGTATTGTACAGGTTTTTATAAAAAATTTTTAATTGCCCTCGATCTTCCATTTACTTATAAAACGAGTTTAAACACTAATTACGGCATAGATAATGACGGGGGTTACATTTGTTGAATCAGAGTAGTTTTCCTGGCAAGGGTAGATTTTACTAGGATAGTGGCCTTAGTTCCTTGGTTAAAATGCTTAGATGATTGATAATTGTTGGTTGTATTCACATGCATATTCCTGTTATTGTTGGCTTATAAGAGTTTAAGGAATATGTGTATGCATTTGTGTGATTACTGACTCGGTGAACCCTTTGTAGACTAAAGAGAAATGATGGCTAGCCCTAGAGTCAGGAGAGTTAACCCAGAGGTGGAAGAGCTCAACGACAATCCACCTAACCCTATGTAAGAGAAGAAGGGTCTAATCAGAGAAAAAAAGGAAAATGATTGTGGAGCTGAGGGAAGAACTCAGGGAAGAAAGGGCTAAGCGTAATGAGGAAAGGGTCCAGTCTACATATGAGGAGACCCAAGAGGATACCTGACATAAAGAGACGGCTGAGGGGTCAATCCGATCCCATGACTCCCCACCTCACACTGAGCAGAACCAAGGATCCTATAGGGTGCCAGCTCAAAATGGGAGAGACCTTCAATTCTGGATTTCTAAGTTCTACAAGCACATGCCTCCTGTGTTCAGAGAAAGTTTTGACCTTCAAGCGGTAGAGGATTGGTTAATAAGGTTGGAGAAAATCTTTGAGGTGATCGAGTGTTCATCTGATATATTAGCCATCTTTAAGCTCGAAGGAAATGCAGATTAGTGGTAGAGAAACATTGCCATGAATATGTAGGCCCGGAATGTGCCAGTGACTTGGGAGTCATTTCAAGAGCAGTTCAATGACAAATACTTCCCAAAGTCTTTGAGAAACGAGAAGGGTCAAAATTTCTGGCTACCAAGTAGGGAGACAATGAGACCTTTGATGACTACCTGTCTCGATTCATCCTTCTAGCTAGATACTCCTCCTATCTCAGGCAGATGGATGATGAGGAATGGAGTTCTGATATGTTGATCTGTGGGTTGAGACGGGAGTTGAAGAAGAGGTTGGCCACATGGCAATTCACTCAGTTCAACAAAACAGTTAAGGAGTGCCGCATCACTGAGAACAACCTGAGAGACATCAACCCGAGTAAGGGTGGTGGTCATGACGAATCTAGTAAGGGAAGCTCCTCCCAGAAGCGCAAGAGCTAAGGATTCTCATCCAAGGGCAGTAGTAAGAAGCCATACTAGTCTGAGGATCATGAGAGCCAAAGATCCTCAGTATAGTAGATATGCCCTCGTTGTAATATAGCACATTCTGGTAAGAATTGTGATAGCCAAGTAGAAGGCTTCACCTGTAAATAGCCAGGAAATTTTGCCAGACATTGTAAGGTTTGACCAGCTGAGCCAAGGCCCAAGAATCAAGAGAGAGTATTCGCTATAACTCATGAGGAAGCAAGGAAATCTCCCAACTTGATTCAAGGTAATATTTTTCTAAATGGTAGTTCATTACAAACATTGTTTGATTCGAGTGCTAGCTATTTATTCATATCTTATGACTGTGTAAAGCGCTTAGGGTTACATATCCATAAACTACCATTTGATTTGGTTATGTCAACACTAATGGTTGCTACAACTGTGACTGCGGAAGCTTGCCTGAATTATGTAATTACTGTCGAGGGTTATGAATCTATAATTAATTTTATTTGTTTGCCACTCCATCAATTAAAAGTTATTCTGGATATTGATTCGTTGAAGGTGAACAATGTGATGCTGGAATGTGGAAACAAGAAAATAATTTATCCTACTCTGCAAAGGGATGATAGTGTTAATAGTAGTTTGAATTTCCTCTCGATGGCTTAAGCTGAGGAATGTTTGAAAAAGGGATGCCAAGGGTATATAGTGTTCTTTTCTGTTTAGGGGGAGTCAGATGAAGCTCTAGAGAGTATACCTGTAGTGAGAGACTTCCCTGAGGTGTTTTCGGACGATCTCAGCGGATTGCCTCCGGAAAGGGAAGTAGAATTTCCAATTGAGATAGTGCCTGAAGCTGGGTCCATATCCAAGGCCCCAAAAGAATGACCCCCTAAGAGATGGCGAAATTGAAGAAATAAATTGAAGATTTGCTTGAGAAAGGGTTCATCTAACCCAGTGTGTTGCCATAGGGAGCTCCGGTATTATTTGTTAAAAAGAAAGATGGAAGTTTGAGACTTTGTAAAGATTACAGAGAACTTAACAAAGTAACTGTTAAGAATAAGTATCCACTTGTAAGGATTGATGACGTGTTAGATCAATTGTCTGGCTCATATGTATTCTCCAAGATTGATCCAAGGTTGGGATGTCATCAGTTGCATGTGAAGGCAGTAGATATTCCAAAGCCTGCTTTTTGAATGTGGTACGGGCACTATGAGTTCCTTATAGTGTTTATCGATGACATCTTGATTTACTCTAAGAGTAATGAGAAACATGAACAACATTTGAGAATTGTGTTGAGAATCTTGTGAGAAAAGCAACTCTATTCCAAGCTGAGCAAATGTGAGTTTTGGCATACGGAAGTGAAATTTCTTGGCTATGTCATCTCACAAGAAAGGATCTCAGTAGATCCCATCAAAGTATAAGTAGTACTTGACTGGAGAAGGCCAAAAACTATTTTCGAGATCTACAATTTTCTTGGTCTTGCCGGTTACTATCAGAGGTTCATTCAGAACATTTCCCTTATTGCATTGCTAATAACCAAGCTCGAGAGGAAGGATAAACCATTTTTGTGGGATGAACGTTCTGAATAGAGTTTCACAAAGCTGAAATAGAGGTTGACTAAGGTACCAATATTGATTATACCTGATCCCAGTGAGGCTAACGTCATGTACAGTGATGAGAGTAAGTGGGGTTAGGGTGTGTCCTAATGCAGCAGGGACAAGTGGTGGCCTATGCCTCTCGACAGCTCAAACCGCATGAGATGAATTACCACACTCATGATTTGGAGCTTGCAGCAATAGTATTTGCACTAAAGATTTGGCGTCATTACCTTAATGGTGTGACGGTGGAATTATACTGTGACCATAAGAGTCTTAAATATTTGTATGATCAGAATGAGTTGAACATGAGATAGTATTGGAAGATAGAGCTATTGAAAGACTATAACCTGGAGATCAAATATCATCTAGGTAAGGCTAGGCTAATATCGTCGCTGATGCTCTTAGTCGAAAGGCGGTGCTAGTGGCAATGATGATGATATAGTAAAAGAAATTGATAGAGGAGTTTCGAGACTTGAATCTCTCGAATGATATCCTCTGTGCCAGTTACGGCATTGTCCATGGGAAGAATAACCTAAGGACTGAAATTAAAGAGCCTTAGATGCAAGATGAGCGAGCCCAATCTATCTGAGCTATGATTGAGCAAGGATGGATTCAAGATTATGATTTGTCACCTAGTGGGCTAGTTCTTTATCATAAGAGAATCTATGTTCTATTGAAGGCGAACTTGAGATATAGGATTCTAGATGAGGCTCATAAGAGTCAGTATACTCTTCACCAAGGTATGACTAAGATGTATCACAACTTGAAATCTATGTATTGGTGGCCAGGGTTGAAGAGTGATGTGACTAAGTACGTGGCATGGTGTCTTACCTGTCAAAAGGTGAAGATTGAACACTAGAGACTGCCAGGATTGCTTCAGAGTCTAGAAATTCTAGAATGGAAGTGGGAGAGTGTGACCATAGATCTAGTGGTGGGTCTACCCAGGATCAAGAATTATGATGCGATCTGGGTGATTGTTGATCAACTCATGAAGTCAGTGCACTTTATACCGATTAATGCTAGCTATTCTCCTGATAGGCTAACTGAAATATACATCAAAGAGATAGTGAAACTCCATGGTACACTAGAGAGCATTATCTCTGATAGAGATCCTCAGTTCACTTCGAGATTCTAGAGGGCTCTGCATGAAGTTATGGGTACTCAGTTGTGGTTTAGTACAGCCTACCATCCTCAAACGAACGGACAGTCAGAAAGGACCGTCCAAACATTAGAAGATATGTTGAGAGCGTGTGTCCTAGACTTCAGAGGAAAATGGTACTACTTTCTTCCATTGGCCTAGTTTGCCTACAACAACAGTTATCCTGCAAGCATTCAGATGTCTCCATATGAGGCATTATACAAGAGGAAGTGTCAGTCATCATTATGCTGGAAAGAGTTGTCTAAGAGAAAGTTGTATAGGATGGATATTGTTGATCAAACCTCTAAACATATCAGTATCATCAGGAAGAGACTCCTTAGTACACAGAGTCGACAGAAGAGCTATGCTGATAAGAGGAGAAGACCTCTAGAGTTTGATATGGGGGATTATGTTTTCTTGAGAGTGTCTCTGGTCACAGGCATCTGGAGAGCAATCAAGCGAAGCAAGCTGAGCCTGAGGTACATTAGTCCAATTAAGATTCTGGTGAGAATCGGACCTGTAGCGTACCGGTTAACCCTACCCCCGAATTTGAGTAAACTTTATGATATATTCTATGTCTCGCAGCTTAAGAAGTACCAACCAAACCCTGAGCATATTATTGAGTAGGAGGAGATTGAATTGTAAAATAACTTCACTTATGCGGTAGAGTCCGAATGAATCATTGATCAAGAAGAGTAATGGTTCAAACATCGAAGCTTACCATTTGTGAAGGTGGTCTGAAAGGAAGGGAAGCAATATGGGAATCAAAAGCGGACATTAAAAAGTGATTTCCTGAGTTTATGCCCAATGATATATAACAAATTTCAAGGACAAAATTTATTTAAGTGGGGGAGAACTGTAACACCCCAAATTTTATATTCACTAAATATATTGTAGTTATTTGAGAAATTCAATAAAATTGTGAATATTCATGAATTTGGAATTTATAAATATTATAAATGTTCATTTTCATGAGAAAATGGACAAAATAATTATGGAATAATTTGAGTAATTTAAAAATCCAAATATTAAGGTCCAAAAATGGAGAAAAGTTAGAGAAAATATTTGGTCCGAACATTGATTGAAATTGGCCAAATAAAAATAAGAAAAGAAATTGGAATAAAAAGGTAATAACAAAATTTTATTTTTGCCAATTTATCAAATAATTAAGTATTTTCTGATTAATTGAATTTAATTTCAATTAATTAAGTAAAATAAAAGGAAAAATGTAATTAGAATATTTTGATCAATTTAATATGAATTTATGGAAAATTTGAACAAAAAGTGCAATTTTGACAAAAATTGAAACTTTACGTGTATACATAACTTGGACAAGTTGTGAAACCAATTGAGACCATAGGGAGGGAACACTAGGTGTCTCCTACATGTTGCAAGAGGAAGGAAATATTGATTGGGCTTAATGAGTATGGTTACATGTACATAACGTTTATGTACATAAAATTTGATTTTCGGAATTTTGGAAATTGTTAAATAATTGAATAAAGCATAAGATATATTAAAATAATATCATCTCCTTCCTTCCTCCAGCCTATTTTCATGCCATTTCAGATCTGATCTTGAGAGAGTGAAATTCTAGAGAAAGAAAGAGAAGAAAAACTTGCAAAGGTAAGTGATTTCTTCGGTAAATCGGTTCCTAACGAATATAACTACGACCCTAAGCTAGTCTTCTTTGTTCTTTAAGGTTTTGAGGCTCAAAAATTTGTTGTTTAAAGGTTAGGGTTTTAGCCATATTTGGGGAAAAGCTACTGGGAGCTTGAGGTAACTTACAAACCTTCGAATATTAACTATAATGGCTGCTGTGGGCAATTTAATCGGTGAAATTTTGCCAGATTGCCATTGGTTTTAAAATTTGGAAATGTGTGTGCCTAAGGGTTATGCTGCCCAATTTTAGTTCAAATCGTAGTTATAACTCAATTAGATAGTTAAGAAAGTGGTTAGAAGTATAAAGGAGCCCGTTTATAGAGCTGAAATCGCAAAACTCTGATTTTTCTCGGAGGATCTCATAATTGCGGTCAGGGTTAGATCTAGGGTAGGATTTGGATTTTTAATGATTTGATGATTCCATCAAGTTCATGAGGAAAAATTATGTGGGGTTACAGTTGATCACTTTTTCAAAAAAGGCCAAAAAAGCATAATAACAGAAACACCTCTAAAACCCTAAAAGTAGGGCTGTCAAGGGCAATTTTATAATTTGACATTGAATTTGATAATTTCGAGACTAGAAATGGATTCCTTGAATGAAAATATGCCAGGATAGCCTATATTAAAATTGCAGAAGAAAACTACAGTCGAGCCGGGTAAGGCGGGGCCGGGCCGGGGTCCCGTGGGTATTTTTGGTAAATTATCACCATAGACTAATATAATCACAAGAAACACTATGGTAGTGCCTAAAATGATACATGGATAGGTTATAACCTATTTCTTGTACATTTAATATTTTAGGACTAAGTACAGTCGGAAGCGACATGTTTTACGATGCTCACAAAAAAGGTGGTATTTGATATAGTACTACCCAACACTTTAGGTATTTTTTTGGGCTTCTAGTATCCACATAAGGGTCTTTAATGATAACCAAATCTAAGTGTTTTGAAGTCATTTGAGTATTGGAATAAGTGTTAACGCATCATCCTTAATTATGACTATAGGATTTGATATTTGCCCGGAATGTAGAAGGCCTACGCCTGAAAAAAGAACAAGGTAGTAACACTTTATCCTATATCATGTTTAATGTATTTCTTGTTTGTATTTATCATTGAATGAGTGAGGGGTTGTGGCGGTTAGCCTAGCCTTGAATATTGTTATTGCTGCATTGTGATATATGCTTACTTGCTTTGTTTAATTATGCATCATATACGTAAACTATTGCTATTGGGATTCTTTTGAATCTCACTCTTTCCAAATAACAATTTTAGCCAGGGCAAGTGGATCTTGTGACAAGCAAGTGACCAAGGACGGCTATGATTGCTGGTGGTAGTTTTAGTTTTTTTTGTTTTTGGTTATCATTTGGACAATTGTATATATTGGATTGACCATAGATTTGTAGTTATTGTGTAATCCTAGTATGGGAAACTGAGATAGGCAATGATCCTTTATAAAACTCTTGGGTTAATAATATTATCTCGGGTGAATGTCAAGAATTTTGTTAGCACTCTGATATTGCATATGTGACAAACCGAATAGGCCAACTGTTTTTATTTCAAATGAATGGAGGTCGTATTGTATAGGTTTTTGTGAAAAGTTTTTAATTACTCTTGATCATCCATTTACTTATAAAACGAGTTTAAACACTAATTACTGCCTAGATAATGGCGGGGATTACATTGTGGTTTTGATATAATATGGTGCAGGTTTATGTTCTATGAAAATTTTCTTTCGTATTCAAAATTTCATTTTTAATGGGAGGATTAGAATTTGAAATTAGTCTTTATGTTAGAGATCAATGTTAAAAGGTTGATTAAGGATTCAATATCATTTACATTACATGTATTGTCTAGCATGGTTGCAGACATGAGAAACATTGTAAAGCGAGGTAACTTCTTTAATGAGGTTTAAATTACATATACAAATAGTTGAGGAAAATTAATGTAGAGGTAAATATAATCTTCATGTTTTTGACCTATTAATGTATTTAATTATGTTATCACGGATCTCCCCTTGGAAAATAACATTAGAGAAGAAATTGGTTGGTCAAAAAATGTTAAAGCCGCACAGAATCATATGTTGACTAATATCACTCATGATTGAAAAGCTTTAATATCATAATGCCTTTCATTTTTCTTCTTTTGTGTGTGTGTTCGTTTGTATCTAAGTACTTTCATTAGTAATAATATTCATTCCTTTACCATATTCTTCTTATCTTCTTCTTTTGTGTGTTTTTTATTGTGTATTATTAATGTCAATGGACTATATTTTATAAGGATTTGATGTTTATTTAATGGAACTAAATTTATAGAGGCTTTTCTTGGATTATTGGAGGAGTGACCCTGAAAGGATTTAAGAGAAATGGAGGAGAAAGAAAGCCTAAGAAGTAACGACTAACACGGAGTCATTAGATCATTTAATGCAGATACAGATGTAGAAATTTAAAAGAGAAGAAGGTAGAAAAACTGATATAATATTGAAATATTAGAATGACCTACAAAGCAAAGAACAAAGGCAAAAACATAAAAACTGAAATTTAAAACTGAAAATGAAAAACATACAAGGCTTATCAACATAGAGGAGGAGATGAGAGAGAATTGATTCATGAACACAACTTGGTGTGTTTAGCAACTGAAATGAAATGCCATTTTATAGGCATTCAGTCAGTTTCTATTCACAGTAAATTATTTTCTCCCTTTGGGTAAAATCACTTTACCTCAGAGTAAGAAACAATTTACTCAGGTAAAAGTGATTTTACTTTTTCTTTTACATAAAGTAAAAGACATTACATTATTTTGTCTACAGGAAGTAAAGATTCTTTAAAATTTACATCAAATCTTTACCAAAAGTAGAAATTTATGTCAGCTAGTCTTGGACTTTTGTGTCGATGATTTTTCTTCGGAATCAATCCTTGCCAAGACTGATGATTTCGTCATCCAAATCATGTCCAAAATATTAGGCTGGATCATCATCTAAACCGTCTGATAATTGGGCCGATTTGCTACTTTAGGGCTCTTTTGATTGGGTTTGGAGAAGCCCAAGAATACCATGCAACTGTTTGGTAAGGCTTTCTTTGTTAGTTGCCGAAGACAAACAGGCTTGAATTTGTGCTCTTTAATTGAGGAAGATACTGGACTTGTGATCTCCTACCATCAAGATTTTTGTTGAACCATTTTTTGATGGATGATTCAGCAACATTTTGCATATTTGGAAATTTTGCCCACCATTTTACTAAGGAGGTTCTCTATAACATAGGGAACATTTTTTGGTACTTAGAAACTCTATATTTGAAGCTCCATTTAAATACCCAGGCTGAACCAAATTTTAAAAAATAATGAAGATTTGCTAGGAAGGGATCTTTACTAAGATTGGCACGACTCTTAAAATAGTCAAAGCCAATTTTTGCTGTGGTAGGAAGAATTTCTTGGACTATTCCAAAGAAATATCATTGATTAAACCATAAAGAAAATTGGAATTTTATGCCATAAGTAAATATGAATAGCCAAGTATGGCTAAATTTTGGGTTTTGGTGCCAGAAGGTACAATATCAAACATCCAAGTAATCCGAGTAATTGAAACCAATTGGACTATGCTTGATAGAAAATTCTTTTCTTTTGTTTAAATCTTGACCCCAGTCTCCAGGAGATAAAAATCTTTTAATTCAAAATGTTGAATATCCATGGATACTTTTATCTTCTAGGTTTTCAGGATCTACAAAATGTCTTATTTCTATAGATTTTGTATCTACAAGAATAAGCTCATGAAATTGTTGAGTTTTCTCTAAAGATTTTGGGGCAAAAAAGACCCTTTTGGAAATATTTGTGTTGCCAATGCAACATGATTTTTAACACATAAACTTGGTTCTGTGTGGAAAACATTTATGATATTTTCTTGTTTTGCCACAAATGTGGTTTGTATTGGTTGAGAGTATAAGGCTAATTCTTTTGATGACAAACCAGCTTTAGTGACATCTTGGGATATAGTTTTGATTGATAAGGCAAAGGCCTTAGAATCTTCTTCTTCGGCTATGTCAACCAGCTTTTTGTTGGTAATTTGGCCAATACTTGGTTAGCTTGTAAGGCCAAAAGTGTTTCAATTGGGAATTCATAATGCTTTGGATCCATTATGATTCCTGAAGTTTTTTTATCATGTTCTTTAAAAATGTTAGACCTCAAAGAGGATCCTTTTTGATGGGTTGATGACCCTTAGGTGAATGACCCTTTTTATAATTCAATTGCAGCCCTAAGCTACTTTGCTTCTTCTTTTGCAATCCTTTCTGGATCTTCTTTTGGTTGGGCTTTGCCCTTTCCTTTCTTTTTTGGCTCTTTATTTGACATTTGGTTACCTTATTTCCCCTGCTAGAACTCTATGGTTAGAATGTCTGGGAGAGAATTTGAAGAGCCTTTGACAAATTCAATTTCAAAATTAAAGACACTTAAAATTGCTTGCCAATGGGCAAAAATCTGTTTTAATGCTAAATTTTTAACATCTTTTTGCAAAACATCTTTCGCAGATTTGCAATCAACTTTGACTAAGAATTTTTTATTTAGCAAATCACTTTGAAATTTGTTTATGCTCAAAACGATTCCTAAAATTTCTTTCTTAATTGTGGAATCATTTTGTTGAGCTCTATTCCAATGTTTTGAAGTAAATGCAATACAATGCTCTATACCATCAATTTTTTGTTTAAGAATGACATCGTAACCTATGTCGAGGCATCAATTTCAACAATTTTGAATGCTTGTGGATTTATGAGATGTAAGCATGGAAGATTTTTAACAAGGGACTTGATTTTGATAACCACATTAGTGTGATCATCTATCCAAGGAGGAGGACTTTTCTTAAGACGCTCATAAGAGGCTTAATGCTATTGTTTAGGCCTAGAATGAAATCAACTACGTAATTCAAATAACCTAAAAATCTTTGAAGTTGATTTTTGTCCAAGATTTGATCTGGAAATTTATTGGCAAACTGAATTGCTCGATCAATTCGAACAAGAGTTCCTTAGTATATATGATGACGAAGATACCAAATTTTTGTCTGGAGAAGACTGATTTTGGTTTTGGAAACTACAAGACCATTATGCCTAGCAATATCTATAAAGACCTTAACATGTTTGAAATGTTGGTCAATTGAATCCGAAAATACTAAAACATCATCAATGTAAACAATGACAAATTTAGTATAAGCATTAAAAATTTCATTCATGACCTTTTGACATTCAGAAGATGCATTTTTTAAACCGAAAGGCATAACATTTCATTCATACTATCCAAATGAAATAGTGAATGTAGTCTATCCTTTTCAGAAATTTGGATTTTCCAAAAACCAAATTTCATATCAAATTTTGAAAATATTTTGGCCTGATGAATACGATTTAAAAGATCTTTTTTATTAGGTATTGGATACCTAATCCATTGAAGAGCTTGTTTGAGGGGCTTGTAATTAATTACAAGTCTCGAAGTTCCTAGTTCAAGTTCAGCATTCTTATTTACATAGAAAGCTATACAAGACCAAGGACTTTGGCTTTTATGAATGAGCCTTTTTGAGAGAATATCTTTGATCTCATTTTGACAGTATTCCAGGAGTTCCTAGTTCATCTGAATTGGTCAAGCTTTCATAGGAATAGCTCTTTTATTGAACTCATTCTCATATGGGAGATCAACTACATGTTGTTTTCTATCCCAAAAAGCATTAGGAAGATCAGAACAAATTGTGTCTTGAATGGTTTTCAAAACATTTTGGATTTTTTATTTTAGAAAAGTTTTCTCTAATTGGTTTTCAATAACCTTGTGAGAAACTTCTTCTTTTAGAAAATTAATTTGATTTTCCTTATAATCGATTTGATAAACAAATTTGGTTTAAGGAAGACAAGCAAATTTAAAGAAAACCTTTTTTCCCATTAACTGGGATGCTATTCCTTCATCTATTGTTAGATAAGGAATTAATTGATTGATAAAAGGTGCTCCAAGAATTACATCTTAGGACAAAACTTTTGCCAAAATGAATAAAGTTTTTATTTCAAGACCATTATTTTCAACTACTGCATTTGAAAGGTTGTAGCTAATATCTAATGGTGATTTGTTTGGTCCACAGAGATTTTTTGTGGTTTTTGATAAAATTTTGTTAGAATCAGACCTTCTCTGATGCAACTTAATGCTGCTCCACTATCAAACAAAGCTATTGTTTCTAATACAAGGGTATTAGCAACAACAATTTTGGCTGGAACATGCCATTTTTGGATTGAAATTCTTGATAAAGATTTAAGAAAGAATTTGAAGCTTCTTGAACCTTTTCACTTGGATCACTGACTTCTTTAATTTCTTTCTTTTCTTTATCAAAAGTTTCTTCCTGAATTTGGTTTAAAAAAAGAGAATAGAAATCTTGAGTATCTTTTAGATTTCTTATCTCTTTTAAATTATTTATTTCATTCTAAAGGTTAGAAATTGAAACATGTTTTGGATTATTTTGAAATCTTTTCATTATCTTAGAAAAGTCATATTTTATTTGCAAAATTTTTTGCAAAGGCTTTTGAACTGGTTTTGAAGAAAAGGCTGAACCTTCTCTAAGTTTACTAAAAAATTTGCATTTTTGCTCATTACTTCGAAGAGAGTTAATGATTTCAAAAACAAATCTTCTTCAATAACATTTATTTGAAAAATTCCTTTTTTGGAATCAATTAACACTGACACCTTGAGGCATAGGCTAAGAAGTAACAATATTTGTAGATCATTATCTTTATAAGAACATACAAGGTAATATTTATAATAGCTCCATAAATAACACAGAAACTTCATCTTATCTAGCACAATTCTATGAAACCTGATAGTAATGATATCTGTGTAAGGGAGTAAAGTCTTAATATGTTTAGATCTTTCTCTTTCCACTCCAACTCTTCTCGCTCTTCTTCTACTCCTTCTTCATCTTCAAATTCTAGTATTGCACCAAACAAAAATGTAGGAAAATCTTCCTCACAAAATAATATTTCAATAATGAAATTCATTTGGAAGATATTGATCCAAACTTCAGTGACTGGACTATTCTAGTCATTGACAAAATTGATTTATATAAACCATAAAATAGTAAATTCTTTAAATCTTCTGATTATATAATTAGAACGGTTGAAGAAACTATCCCTCTGGCATCTGGGAAAACTGACATGCCTCTCTTGTTAGAAAAATCAATAATAAAACACCAAAAGAAATATAAATTCATACACATTGGATGTGTCCAAATTGCAATTAAACCCTTAGTCAAAGCAAGTTTAGATGTCTCCACTTTGGTTTGCATCAGAGATGGAAGACATGAAATTTTCTTTGACTCAATTTTTGGAATGGTTGAAGTAGGTCTCCATGATGGACCAATCTGCTTCAATTGTTTCCCAAACATAACGGCTTCTCTTCATGATGATCCCATCATAGAAGTTTTAAAATTAAGCCTCAAATTACATAGGTTTAATATGAAACTTAGAGTTTCACCAATTGCCTTAATTTATAGGGTTCAATATAAAGTCATGAATTCTTGTACCTTAAATGTTAAAATGTTTAACCAAGGTAAAGAAACATGCATGTTCCTAACAGATGCTACTAGAGCAAATGTTACGGTACCAAAAACAATAAAATGGGAAGATACCACTCTTCCTGATGACTGGGATTTAAATAAAATTGTCCCCGTTATATCAAAACCAGTGCCTGATTGTTTCAGGATTAGGCAAAATGAAATTGGAGATGTTAGGATTACTTTTGATCAGAGACGATCATTTAGTGCTTATAAACCTCCTTCAATTCAGGAAAGCTATAAGACTGATCTAGAACAACCTTCTAGACATTCTTGTAGTTCTTCTATCAAAGTACCTCTAATTTCACCTTCAGTTATTTAAGGTCTAAAAGAATCAACCAACGTTGTAAAATATGTCTGCCAAAATCAAGAAGATGAACAAGAAGAAACCCAAACTTGTCAATCTCCAACATATTCTGATATGGTTAACACCATTGATGAACAATTTCAGTTAGATAAGAAACTTTGGTGAAAATATTTCTATTCTAATGAAAATATTGAAAGACGTGAATGGTTTTTCAAAAAATATAAAACTGAAGAATTGCCAAAACCAATTCAATAAAAGTTTTATAAAATGCTTGAAAGATATAAACTTCATATTCTGTTCTTTCTATGGTTTGAAGCCTATGTAGAAGATCAGAATATAATGGATTATCCTTTTAAGCCATTTGAAGGGGTTAACACCTCTTGAATTTTGAAAAATGGAAATAAGACAGAATCTGAATTTCCACCAAAATAATCTTTTGAGATCCATGGACTTAAAATTGGATCAGTTCCAGTAATTGCTTCACCTTTTAAAACCAAAGACCCCAAAATTGATGCAAATTCAATTGATATTCAAAATATCATTAAACAAAATAATTATACAAATTCATATCTTCAAACACTTGGAGAATATAGTTTGAAAGAACCTGTGACTCCTAAGGCTAGTAAAATAGTTTTACTAAGCTCTGAGTTAACCAATTTTTAAACCCCATACTATTCCTATAAATATTGCCAGTAGTGTTAGGAAAGGAAATTTTCAAGCAAGAATTGAAGAAGAATTAAGAAAAATAATTGTTCACGATTCTCCTCCTCCAAAATCCTCTTCTTCAAATTCAAAATTAACAATAAATGTTGTAAAAGATAATCATACTAGTTCTAGTGAAGATTGTCTTCAAATTCAAAAAATTAAAAATAAAAATTGGACAAATTCAACAAAACTATATTATCCGAGAGCTACACCATCGAATATAATGCTTGAAGAAAGAGACTCTACTCTCCAACAATTCAATGTAAATAACATCTATGTTTGGAATATAGGTGGTCAATCTAAAACAAATATTTTGGAAATTTGCCAACAAATGACAATAGTCAGTAATGATTATGCTATATATAACAACTGTTAAGAGGAAGACATTGTTCATTTATTGATCTCTAACTTTACTGGACAACTCAAATCTTGGTGGGATTTCCACCTCACACAACAACAAAAAAATCAAATTATACAAGCAATAAAAACCACACAAGATGGTACTATAATTACAAATGATAGTCAACCAATGTCTGATGTTGTTAAATGTCTTATAGTTAACATTATTCCATAGTTTGTTAGTGATCCATCTATTTGGAGAGATAAATCGGCAGATCTTATACCCAATTTAAAATGCAAAACTCTATCCAATTTTAGATAGTATAGAGATAATTTCTTATTAAGAGTAATGGCCAGAGAAGATGGTAATCATCTAATCTGGAAAGAAAAATTTTTAGCTGGTCTTACTAGATCTCTAGGAGATAAGATCAGAGAAAAAATCAGAAACCAAACTACAGATGGTTAGATCCATTACGAAAATTTAACATTCATTGTTTTCCTTTCAAAGGCATTAAGTGCAACAAATGCAGAGAGGCAAGCAGCTAATAACTATCAACATTGCATGTCTCGTGGTGGTTATTGGAAGCTTGAGTGAAAGATGATGGTAAAAGAGTTGGAGAAATTGAAGGAAGCAGCCACATCAGATCCTACCATTATGGTCTAGCCCCGGCCAACTCCTCCACGTCACAAAAAATGGAAAGTAGGGAGGCTTAAGGGTGGGAAGTACATAAATCCGACTGTTGTTGAGGTTGCCGCAAGAATTGTAAGTAGTTAGAGCATAAGTACAAACTTATTTTTTTATATTGGGAGTGCTTAATTTTCATTTACCATAACTTTTATGCTGCAGGATGAACTGGAAGATCATAGTAGCCAAGGTTTGTTCACTCCAAGTAGACGGATGGGCATCTTGTCAACGGTGATTGGGAAGGCAGATCACCCTGGTCATGTTCGAGGGGAGGCAGTGGGAGTTCGTGTCGCGAAGTATTTTGACCGAGCCTCACATCCTTATTTGTCACAAGCTGAACCCAGTAGGGAGCTTGTGGCCAAGATTTTTCAGGAAGTCTCACAAGAGCTCGAGGCCAACCTTCGCGACAAGCTCTGACAAGAGTTGTTGCCAGAGCTATGTCTTGAGCTGATGCCTGAGCTACGAGCTGACATGATGAAGATGTTTGAATCGTAATGGCAACTACCGAGCTCAGAACCCATTCATCCCCGGCCTTCCACAACACCAAAGGAAGTTACAACCCGGTGGAGGAACCACTTGACAACCCATCTCCCACTCCAGCATAGGGAGAACCTGCCTTCCTCTCTTTAGATGCCCCAGTGCTACGTGTAGTTGCAGATGCTCTCGTTCACACAGAAGCTACTACCCACCATAATCAGCAAATTCCACAGTATTTGTGTAGGGTGACTGTGACGTGTGTTCGAGAGGGGGAAGAAAGTACAGCCATCCCTATTCCTGATGATGAGGCTGTCATGATAGCTTAGGCGAGAGGATCTTTCATCCTTTGGCCTGTACATCTTATTGGCTTGTTACCACCAACACCTCCAACAGTATGGAACTACGTCACTTTTACTTGAGTTGTGTTGACATACTACTAACAATGTATTTTTTTATGTTCTAAAAGAACAAGCAAGAAGCAGAGAAATGGCCTTTCTTAGCATGACTGTAGCATATCTATAAAGGCATTCGCCAGATTGATTTGCATATGCCTACAGGGATTATGGGCCAGGAATTAGAGTATCACTTCACAATTGATAAACAAGATCTGAAACAGTTCATTAAGTTGGAGGAGCTAGATATTGGATGGGGCAAATTTGCAATCCTATAAGTTTTTTATTTCCCACTTTTTCCTTCATTTAGTTAAGTTGATTTTAACTAGCTAATACATTCATCATTTTAATTCTATTATAGCTCCTTCCCTCGTATATGCATTGACTCTCAAAGAGTTGATTTATATGGATTCTTGTCTCCTGTACATACGACAAGGATTGGGAATACATTGAAAAGAAGGACGAACTATGTGGGCTTCACATTGGCAGAGGATGACTATCGTTGTTATCTAGCACTGATTGTTCAAAGGTACGCATTTTAATTTTGTGTATTTGAGATTTTTAATAAATAATTGCCTTGCCATCTAACTTCTTTTTAATCTATATATGTTGTGATAGTTATCACTAGAGTTTGTGTGTTCTCTGTCCTCGGTCCCACGTTGTTTACTGGTTTGATTCCTTACGTAGAAGACCAGACAAAGAAACTAAACACGTAAGTTATTTTTTTGTATTTCATTGCTTCTTGATTCTTAACTTAATGAATTATTCTAATTTAGGTTGATTTTCACTTTAATGATAGGGCATGCACGACGTATCGAGCGTTTGGCGGGCCACCGAACGTAGAGGTGGCAAAGATCCGAGATGGTTGTTTCCAAGGGTACGTAGTTTCAAATCAAGTTCTTTTGATTGACGATCGTTTTAGATATGCCTTTATTGATTTTAACCATTTGCTTTTGATTTATAGTGCCCTCGACAACCTGGCGGCTGGGAATGTAGATACTATGTCTTACTTTATATGTTTAACATCATTCAGAGTGGCATTACAACAGATTTTGAACAAGTAATCGCTTCTTCATTCTCAGAGGATAATATTCTTGGTGTTGTAATTCAATGGCAATTCATTCACTTCATTCATTATTTCATCTAAGCTTATTTTCTAATTTACAGATTTTTGACAATGAAGATGCCTACTTATATGAAGACCTAAATATGATCAGAGACTTTTTGGCTGAACATCTTCTTCAACGTATACCGGAGTAAATTCTTTAGTACTTTGTGTAAGACATACTTTTGTGGTAGTTCTATATATTGTATATATAATTAGTGTTATTGTTGTTGGATATAGATTGGATTTAATCTTGGTTATTGTGCAAATTAGGGACTTGGATATAGTCTTTTTAGTGGAATAACAGACTTGGATATAGATTGTTGTGTAGTTTGTGTGGTTTATTAGTTAATTAGTTTGCTACTCCTTAAAATGATTGCATGTAGTAGAGCCTTGGGTTGATCACTGTGTTTCAAGTTGTTGTTTCCATTCTGCTAAACTGCTGTTGTTTTATTCTGTTGTTGGAATCCTATTTCTGTAGTTTACATTTTCCAGACAGTGCAATATATAAAAAGCCATTTTAAAAAAAACTTTCAACATCCTTAAATAAAAAAGGACATGGTAGAGTGGGAGGCGACACTTTAGACGTCCCCAATTAAAACTGGGGACATCTAAGGTGGCCTTTAGATGTCCCCAGTTGGAACTGGGGACGTCTAAAGGCAACCTTAGACGTCCCTAGTTCCAACTGGGGACATCTAAAGGCCACCTTAGATGTCCCCAGTTCCAGCTGGGGATGTCTAAAGTCCCACTTTAGACGTCCCCAGGTGAAACTGGGGACGTCTAATGTGGACTTTAGACGTCCCCAGTATAACTGGGGACGTCTAAAGTCTGCCTTTACACGTCCCCCATTTACGGATGTTATTAATGTTTTTTTCCACGACCATCAGATAGACGTCCCTCATTTTTCAGACGTTAAAAGGCCAAAAAAAGAGACGTTAAAACCATTTTTTCTAGTAATGTAACCTCACAAACCTTAGATATATTCTTGAATGAAGTTGTTAAGGTTTGTGTTTGGTTTTGGTGATTTTTGTCAAGTTCATAAATTTGGAAAGGCCTAATCCTAAGGGGTCATGCTGCCCAAATTTCTTTGAATCATGGTTAAAAAGTGTTTAAATGAGTTAATAAGGGATTAGAAGTGGAAAAGTACAAGCTTTAGAAGCTTAAACACAAAAAATCCATTTTTCCTTTTTCTTGAGAAACTTTAGGCCAAGGTTAGAACAGGGGGTAGGAGCTGGATTTTCATAAAATAGATTATTCTATTGGATTCAGTGGGCAAAAATAGGTGGAGTTATAGTTGGTCACTTTTTCAGAAAAGGCCGAAAAGGCATAATTATGAAAACGTCCCTAAAATCCCTAAACCGGGGCTGTCAAGGGTATTTTCCTAATTTGACACTAAATTTGGTTATTCTGAGCTCGGAAATAGATTTCTTGGGTGAAAATAAGTTAGGATAGCCCTAATAAAATTTGTAAAAAATGTGCTATCGGGGCGGGTAAGGGGGGGCCGGGCGGCGACCCGGGGGCATTTTGGTAAATTTTCACTATAGACTAATATAACCACAAGAAACACTATCGAAAAGTCTAAAATGATACTTGGATAGGTTATGACTTATTTCTTATACATTTAATATTTTAGAACTGAGTCGAAAGCCGGAAGCAACACATCTTACGAGGCACACTAAAAAGGGATTTTAAGACTTTGAGGTAGGGAACTTACCTCTCCTGCATGTATTTGATATTTGTGCTAGTGTATTGATGCATGTTATTGCTTTTCTTGATTATGTGAAACATATATAAATGATTGAAGCTCTGTTTTTGTTTATTCTATGGCCATAATTATGTTGATTGAAATATTGAGATTTAGATATGTCATTGTGTGAACATGAGTTATGTAATGCAAGCATGTCATGCATTAAGCACTTATCTTGCATGAATATTGGTACTATTTTCCTATTGAGATTCTCTCAAATCTCGCCCTTCCTACCAATAATTTAGACAGGAGAAGTCAGAAGATATGTTGAGAACAATGTAGAGAACTGTATGAAGGGGGATCGCAGTGGTGAAACAAAGATGAGAAGATGTCTCTGTTTTACTAGAATGAGTTTAGACACCCAAGTAGCCCTACCTAGCTACATAAATTCTAATTATCTAGTATGAATTCCTATAAGGAATTTTCGTAATCGTGCATATAATATCAATATATTTATGCTATTAATGTATTTCCTACCAAACTGCATATCATTTTCTGTAAATACTCTGAAATAGGTGAAAATAAGATGAGGGTGTGACAAGTGTTCTGCTAGTTATGTTGCTTTAACACATCACTCAAATGATTTTATACTTAGAAACATTTTTTATTTCAAAAAACTTCCAGGATCACTGTTGTTTTGTGCTAGTGATGCTCTTTGTCTCATCGCTCAAGTGGTCACTCGAGTGATCTCAAGTTATTACTTGAGTGACATTTTCTTTAAAATACTTCATAGCAGCATCATTGGAATAAATCACTTGAGTAATCACTCAAGTGAACTTAGAACATCACTCGAGTGGTTACTTGAGTGATTTTCCCTTTGAAAATTTACAGCACTGATCACTACATGAATCACTATAGTCATTTGTTGGTGATGGATTTTAATACATCACTTTCTTTTTAGAAACTATTTCACCAGAGAGATCACCATGATGATTTATCTAGCCTTTATCACATCACTCGAGTGGTCACTCAAGTGATATGTTTTTCTTGATACTTGAAAAGAACTCTTTATAACTATGAATTTCATGCTTTTGGCCTTAAAAAAATGCTATTTGCATTTCTCACACTTTAATACCCTTAAATAAATACTAATTTAAAATCTTCTCTCATAATTCCACAAAAAAAGATTAAGTTCATAAATAAAATTTTTTAACACATCATAACAAAATCTTGCTTAACTTCTAACTATATTGAGTTTCAAAACTACATGATGATTTCATGATATATGAAAATAAAATATGCTTATAAAGTATAAAACTCATTAAAAGTTAATTGAAAATCAGAAATTTTATCCATAAAAAAATATTTGAAATTCCCAAAAAATAATTAAAATTTATGAGTCACATTTCAAATTTTCAGGGAGACAACTAAAATCCTTAATATTTTATTCATCTCTTCATCTTATTTTAAGAAAAAAAATCATTTGAGGAATAGTTTTTTGTTTTTGGTCTTATATTTTATGCTCAACATCTAATTTGACTCTCTAACATCAACATTCCAACAAGAGTTTCTCTTTCTTACTAATACATTTAATAACGAATTTATTTGCTACCCTTATTAAGCTCACTCTATTTATCAAGTTCTATAATTAGTCTATCTAGTTTGTCTCATGATAAATGAACTAAATATTTATGCATATGATCACATACAATCTACATACCATAGCCTCTAATTGCTATTTTATTCTAATATCAACACTATTAATTTTCTATGCATTTTGATATTTACTTATCTCAATGCCACTACTAATGAAACATAGTTTCCCAAGTCGGTTTCGTTGACCAAACTTATTTTAAAAGCCATCTCTAACTTTCTCCTTATCAAGGAACATATAAACCCTTTTCTTTTAAAAGAAATATATTCTACAATATATTTAAACTAATAGACTAATGTTGCTTGACATATTGTCAACACATGTTTCCATTTCGATAATCACAGCAAAATAGAGACCAAGTTCCACAAGTATACAGAAAAAGTGCAAATATATTGACAAAAGTATTTGTTTATAGACTAGAGTCAACTGTACAGAGTTTGGCAATAATTACAAATATGAATAGAATATTCAAACATATTCCAAAATACAGACTATATATATAACCACGATCCTCATCTCGAAAAACATGGCCGTCAGTTCTCCATATCTATGTTCTTTCCTTTTGAGCGGCTGGCACCCACTAAGACATTTTTGTTTTGAAAAAGGGGTGAGATTCCAAAGAATCTTAGTAGCAACATATGATAGACATATAAAATGTGAGAAATAAATATGCAAAGCCACGTATATGTAAAATGTAAACTCACATCAACCGTGTGTGTACACAAAACTCATGGCCAACTGTTCAGTCTGAACCCCTACATGTAGCTTAACCGAGTCTCCAACTACAACTAGGTAATACCAGTGTACCTTAGCTAGGTCCTAAACCACAGCTAGGTAATGTGCCTCCAGCACGAGTTCAAATCACAAAATACAGTAACATACATCATATAAATAGTCATATAGTATATGTGAGATAGTAGTCCTACCTTAACCCTTTTCTTGTTTCAGATCATCCGCCTCATAAAACACGGCAAGCTTAGGCTTCCAACTTGGTCCTAAAATGTCAAATGTACAAGTTGGTTAAGACTCATTCATGTACCATTTCAGACACTTCCATAATATTTGTGGCTATATTATCATAAGGTAAAATTTTACCAAAGCGCCCCCGAGTACCCAGCCTAACCTCGCCGTACCAAGTCCGACCATACTTTTCCCAAAATTTTGACATGGGCTATTTTGACATACTTTTGCCTAAGGAATCCATTTTCAGACTCATATTTACCAAATTCACTACAAAATGACAAAATTGCCTTTGGTAGATCCGCTTTCCAAGTTTCAGGGGCATTTTCAAATTATGCTTTTACGGGCTTTTTTGGAAAAGTGACAACTATAATCCCACCTAATTTTTCCTCCTGAACTCAATGGAGTTGTCAAATCATTGAAAATCCAACTCTAATTCCCCCAACTAGAGTTGGTCAAAGTCCTCAAGAACTCTAGGGAAAATCGGGTTTTTTCGATTTCAACTCTAATATGTGTTCCTTTCTTCTCCTAACCACTTTACTCATGCAAATATACACACATTTTCTATAATCCTTACACACATTAAACATCCATCATGACACATTTACACACAACCCTGCATAGCATAAATAATAACTTCACATTAATTTCTATTATCTTTCACAACACATTTACCACTTGTCATTATATTATCTATTTTTCTTGTTATACTTTTGACCTTATTCACACTAATATTGTCTATCACTTTTGACTCACTCAAAGTTTACATATTACAAACTACCTGTTATTATATCTCTCCTTTCTCATTCCTAATTTACCCAAGTAATTCATTGTTCAATGTTCTATACTTATTTCCTCTCATTTGTTACCTTTTTAACCTTCTATGATATCCCTATACTAAAATAAAAATTACTTTTAATAAACCGTGGTTCTGATTTATTGTCAAATAAAAAAAAAGGATTTTGGTTATAGTTTTCCTTATGATGGTCCAGGACAAGATGGTACTTGTGATGTTTTGGTTTGGGCACATTTTATTTGATAGTGTTCTAGATGTTAAATAGCATTGGATGGGTTACGTTTTATTGACATCGGAAGGACATGATATTGTAGTAGGGTAACATTTCACCATTTAATGAAACTTCTACCTAATCGATGGGATAGTTAAGAGATTATCTATGATTAAACTCTTCACAACTTATCAATGGATATAACTTTTTTTATGTATAAATAGTTTATCAACCTAGGCATGGATGTTCTTATTTGGACTTCTTTTTTGGGCTACTAGGTTTATGTTCAAACTATTACCTTACTCTTCTACTAAAATTATTGTAATATTTATATCAAAATTTTGAACCCCAATTCCCATTCAACTCACTTTACAATTACTTCCATATCATGACCTAGTAGTCTAAATTTCTCTCTCTCTACTCCTAATAGTTGTAGAAGGCCTATCTTCTACCTCATTTGGTTTCTTTTTAAGAATGAGATCTAAGGACCATCCTTTGTTCGCATTGTATGAATGAGATCTATCTTAAAAGTCTTATTCACATATTATTAGCTTTACTTTGCTCCTAAAGCCACCTATTGTCACACCCTTACTTATTTTAACTTGCAGCGGAATGTTAATGTGTGGTTCGGTGAGCAACACATGAATAGTATAAATATACCGATAATGTGTGCATGATTACAGAAATTCCCCATAGGGGTTTGTACATGATAAATATAATCAATGTAGCCGCAAAGGGCTACTAGGGTGTCAAACATGTGCCAGTGAAATAGAGACCTCTTCCCGTCTTCATTCCACCACTGCAATCCTCCCTTATAGTTCTCTTCTCTGAACTCTGTGTACCTTCTGTCTTCACGAGTCTAAATTGTTGGTAAGGGAGGGTGACATTCATGAGAATCTTAGTAGGAAATAGATACCATAATGTATGCATGATAGATGCTATGTATATGATTTGTTAGCTTTAACTATATGTATGCCTCATAATGACATTTCTGCATGCTCAATGTTTCATGCAACAAAACTATGGCAACAACAACAAAAAATAGAGCTTTATTTATTCAAATATGGTCTACACATTCAAGTAAAGCAATCACATATCACTACACAAGCAGAGATATCAAATACATGTAAATAAGGTTAGTCCCCTACCTTAAACCTTTTTTGCCTTAAAACTCGTGACTCGTAATGCGTGTCAACCCCTCAGGCTCTCAACTCGGTCCTAAAATGTCAAATGTACAAAAATTAGGTTAAAACTCATTCCTAACCATTTTAGGCACTTCCATAGTGTTTGCAGTGGTCATATAAGCCTATTGTGAAAATTTACCAAAAATGCCCTCGGGGACCTGACTCGGCCCAGAACTGCCGTACCTGGTCCGACTGTACTTTTCTTGAAATTTTGACCTAAGCTATTCTAACATATTTTCATCCAAGGAATCTATTTCCAAACTCAGAATTACCAAATTCACTACCAAAAGACCATAATTTCCTTGGCAGCCCTATTTCAGGGTTTCAGGGGTGTTTTCGTAATTATGTTATTTCAGGCTTTTCTGAAAAAATGATCAACTATAACCCCCACCTAATTTTTCCTCCTAAACTCCATGGAATCATCATAACATCAAAAATCCAAATTTAACCCCTTGAATTGGACTTAGCCAAAATCTTAGATTTTCCGTGGAAAATTGGGTTTTCTAATTCTGACTCAGCAGACGTGCTCCTTTCTACTCATAACCACTTTATTAACTATTTAATTGCATTATAACCACTATTTAGACCCAATTTTGGCAGCATAATGCCTAGAACACCTATTTCCCAAATTCATATTCAGAGCAAATTAATCAGAAATCTACCAACTAAACTACTTACAGCAGCCAAAACATCAATATTCGAAGTTTCAGACCTTAAGCTCCTTCTAGCTTATCCTTCTTATGGCTGAACCCTAGCCTCTTTGAATAGCAAAATTGGCGCTTCAAATACCTTAAATAACATAGAAGAGAAGCTTAGGAGAAGGACTATACACATTAGGTACGAGTTCACCGAAAAAATTGACTTACCTTATGAGTGTTCTTCTCCTTCCTTACTAGAACTCAACAAGTTCTTCTCTCTCTCTTGGCTGCTGCAAACCGACAAAAATAGTAGAAGGAAGATGATAAATTATTTTTTATAACATTATGCTTATGTCATATCTTACTATGCTTAGGTCATAATTTCCAAAATCAAACATTTTTGTACATAAACTTTATGCCTAAGCCCAATAGCATGTATATTATTTTTCCCTTCCTTGGTCCTTGATAAATGACATCTAGGGTCCTTCAATCAGCCCAAAATAGCTTATCATAATTTACCCATAATTACAATGTTATCATCACATTTTTCTTCATTTTTCAGATTATTTGGCAATTCTAGCAGATTTTCTACCCAAAATTTGAAAAATCATAACTAAATTTGTAGATATCGAATTGCATTGATTCTAAAGGCTATAGAACCCTTATTGAGTCTAGTTTTAAGAAAAAATACAACCTTTAGCCAATTGGGAGCTCACGACTCCCAAAATTTTATTCTTTGGACATTGTTCTAGAAACTTTCCAGTTTCACTGGGTAAACTTCAAAAATACATACAGTTTTGTATACAACTCCAAAAATTACCCATAACCTATCAAATTAAAGCTTAGGATATCTGCTTTCACCCTGTAAAATTTCATAATTTTTGAACATCATTATTTATTTAAATTCATATGACAATCCCACTGCCTCACAAGAAATCTCACTAGCAGCACTATGCACATTCTCCAAAATTCATCATTCAATTTTATTAAATGCCACAACCACTTACAAGGCATATTAGGGAGTAAAATTTGGGGTGTTACACCTATTATATCAGGCTACTTCTTATCTAGATTGTTGTCCATTTGGCCTTACATCCTAGGCCATTTCTCTTTCTATATTCTCTTTTATGTATTCTTTTATCGAGACATATTTTCATATCCATCATTTGCATAGCATTGCTCAAAACTAGTTCCATCATTTCCTCAAGGTAGCATCCTTATGGTAAGGTGGAGGTGGGTTGCTTGAGTATTGTGTCATATAAGCAATATGCATAAAATACATAACTAAATTACTATGAAAAATCTTAAAACCTTTCTAACAATCTATTCTCTAGCCATGTTGCCTTATATTTAAATCATTCCATTGAGATTCAGAACTATATTTCTTATTAGCTCTAAAGCTGTAACATCTTGGTACAAAAATTGGTACTAATTGATTGAATCTTGTGAGTTAAAACCTTTTCTCCCCTCTTGAGTATATCACCACAAGAATACAAGGAATTAAATATGAAGCTACATGTTACCTTTTTCCTTTAATCACTTAAAAACTAAAACTAAAAAGAGAAGGGCACGCATTATATTTCAATTACCATGACCTCTAATAAGATCAAAACAATCAAACTAGACACGGAAACTTCCTAATTGTTCTTTTGTCAATGTCTACAAGGTCTTACAATTTTTCCCACCTTAGGTGTGTCAAGCTAAAAGTAAACAAAAATAACAAAGTCACATTAATACTCAAGAGACAGTAACTGGGAAGGTAATATTTATTCACACTTATTGCTACAATCTATATGCAATGCAACAATTAGCTATTGGAGATTATACCCTAGGGGCCAATCATTGTACTTTGAATATTATTATTTAATGAATTTCTCCATTCTGTTATCATATTATTTGCATATTACCTGTGATAATTGTATCCTTGGACAAATCATAAAGATTGTCCTAAATATCACTGGTTCGCCATATATGCAGGAGCAGAGATGAAATAAGACTAATATGACTTTGATAAGATACAGAGATACGAATCAAAGTCTTAGGAACTTGTAAGAGTACAAGGTGCTGGACCGACCCACTATGAGAAAGCTGCATGGATCATGTCATAAGCTTATCTCATTTATAATCACGTCACAATGCCCTTTAACCTAAGGTCATCATGGATTCATACATGAGAGTTGCTGAGCTTTGAACTAATCAAAAGTCACTTCGAACCGGGTGATGATAAATGTAACCCCCTGCCTTAATTAGCGTAATTAACATTCGATAATGCATAATAAAATGGATTATAGACCATTGGATAATTCAAAATTCATTTAAAACTCCCTTTTCATAGTAGGGACTTCACAAAATTTTCAAAACTTCTCCATCCTGTTCTCAATGTTCAAATATCGAATATAATTACCTGTGTAGTTATATCACATTTAAACATATCAGAGTTCATAACTTATCCCCGGCAACCCCAGGGTTTCATCTATATATATCTATAGGGTTCCAGTTCCCAATTAAGGGATTACACCGCCATATGTTCAAAACTATTTTCAACTCAAAATGTTGTACAGTAATCCCTATCCAAAATGAATAACCAACACGGCCCGAACCAAATGTCCCGACAGGGTTCTAACCACTCCGAGTTGTTCACTACTCCTTAGAGCCACTCGCCCTGTCTGAAAGGTTAGTCAAAGGAAAGAATGAGATTCAAGAGAATCCTAGTAGTAACAAAACATTTATACCACACATAAGCACACAGTATGTAAGCAAATCATCATACAACAACAGCACAAATCACACTCCACCCTTATCCCCTTTTACCGCCGGGAAGGCACACTATCCTAACCCGAACCGTTGTTAGCGACTCAGAGACTATTGGTGTGGCAGTGCATACACATAGCCTTATAGCTCATATAGACATCTGGCTTTCACAATTGGCCTGTCGGCTTTCATAAATATCCTTTCGGCTTTTCACATAATCACACATATCACACCCTATCCTCATCCCCTTTTACTGCCAGGAAGGCACACCGTGCTAACCCGAACCGTTGTTAGCGAATCAGGGACTATTGGCATGGCGCTACTTACACATATCCACAAATATTGCAGCATACGATTTTATCACAAATAAATGATATAACACACATACAATGCATCACATATGGTACAAAAGAAAAAGTCACTACCTTGTTCCTTTCTAACGTTCGCTAGCATAGTAGGCTCACGAGGACGGCAGATGTCAAATCCTATAAACCAAAATACGGACAATAGATCAATCTCTTTTCCAAGTTCTTAATTCCATAATACTTTAAGTTGGTATTCATATGAACTCTTTAGGTGGCTATTAAATACCTAAACATATGCCAAAAGGGTTGGGAGAAACTACCCTGAAGATGCCTTTTTGGAAGCAACAACATTGATTTTTGGTCAGCTTCCTCGAGTGGAGAAGACCTCACTCGAGTGATGACCCCCAAATTTACTCAAGCACCCAAAAGTGTCACACCGGAAGTGTTTGCCCGTCAGCAAACCTCGGTATATCTTACACCCTCACTCAAGTACTGAAAACCGCACTCGAGTGATAACCTCAAATGCACTCGAGCACCAAGAAGTGACGTACCGTGAGTGACTACCCGAGAGCAATCATAAACTCCAAAGTCTCAAACTTACTCCCTCACTCAAGTGAAACTAAGATCACTCGAGTGATGACCTATATCACTTGCGGAAACAAAAGTGCACTCGTGATTTCTGCTTGAAGACTTAACCAAAATACCCAGAATTTCATACTGTGCTCGAGTGAGACCCCTCCTCACTCGAGTAAAGCTTATCAGAAGCCAGATCGCAGCAACTGATATGATTTTCCAGTTTTACCAAAACTGGTTCCAGTGGTCCCAACATTTATACCAAAACTTATTCCCCTCTAAAATTCCACAAGGAACCTATTGGTAAACTTAAAACAACCAAAATCATACCACAATAACACATCATCACTTCTAACCACATTGCAACCAAAATCACCTAATGACCAAACTTCCTCTTTTCAAATCCAAACCAAAACTCTGGACTCCAAAACACAATGTGGTATTTATTTCATCACAAAACACTAGTTAATTCATACATTTCATAATTAGGCAAAAATCAGGGCAAATACCAAAGTTCTCAAAACTCAACTAATGACCAAAACAATTATATCAAAATACTATAAATACTCACCCCTTCAACTTCCAATTATTAACTTCTTGATCCTCAAGTTTCCAAACTTGTGCAAACTTCAAAACACCTTCTTTCAAAATTCTAAAACCATAGGTTTAAAGCTCTCAACCTCTTGCACAACATTAATAAAGAACATTTGAGCATTAAGAGGCATCTAACTAGCCAAAACTCACCTTAACACTTTCTCCTTCCTTCCCTTGCTCAACGAAAATGGAGGTTAGATGAGAGAGAAGATGAAGATGATGATACAGATTTTCTCCCATTCCTATGCACACAAACTGACTTGGAGGAAGAGAGGGAAGAGAAAAAATGAGTTTAAAACTTTGACTAATCCTAGAGCCATCATAATGACACTTAGCAAGATCTCATTCTCCCTTCCATGAGTTCTTATAAACTCATCCACACAAGATTCTACCCCTTGCTCAACACATCCTAGCCATTGATCCCAATCTCAATTTACCTACGAGTTCCCTCTTCGATAACTGGCCAGTCGATCGGTAGATTTACCATTTAACCCCTGCTTATCATAACAAATATTAAACCATCATCAAACACATTTGCATCATAATTCACATTATTTACTTCAAAAGTGTTTAATTAACATTAATTACATCACTTTGAAGTTATTAGCCCTTAATCACAATTCAGGATATTACAATAAAGGCTACCATTGGCTTTTTGGTTTTTCATGTAGAGGAATATGAATGGTCAAGATGGAATTTTTCCCTCACATTAGTAAAGAGATATTATTGGGCCCCTCAATGAGTGAGCCTAAGAAATATATGACCATACTACAATAGAAAGGAGTTTTCATTTCTATTATCAGACTACTCAAGATTCAAGAAAGTAATGGTCAGGAACAAAAGGATGACATACTCCATGCTCATCCTTAACCGATATATCATGTGACAAAAGGGACATGACATGGTTGTATGACAAGTTGCATTGTGTTAATAATCCTCATATGAATTGGGTAGTCGTAATGTTTTACTAGAGACCGCTTGCAACTTGTGGGTGTTAGTACAGCTATTGGCCCACTACCAACTTCATATAGGCCTATAGGGTCGCATACAAGAATAGCCAAACACTATCTATAATGTCCAAATTCATTGAATCTAAGATGTGTCTAAGATTCAATGAATACAATGTTTAATCTAGGGTGGACGAATTATATATATATATATTTATTTATTTATATGATATAAAATTCATGAAAATAAAATTAATAATATTATAAATATACATAAATATTTTTGAAATACATATTATATATATATATATGTATGTATATTATATGATATTATTATATTGTGTTAGTTTTAAATTTAATAACTAATATGATAGAGATATAGTATCTCAGATTTAATTTATAAAGATAAATTATATCTATTAGCTCTTTATTTGGATTAAATAAATAGGTTAAATTAAAATTGTTGGACAGATTTAATTTAAACTAGATTTATTTAATTATCTCATCAAGATAATTAAGGGTTAATTAATTTCAAAATTATTCAAGTTAATTTTGAAATTTGAATATAGCCCTCATGGGTTAAAGAATGATGGAGCAAAAAAACTCAATACACAGATGAGAATTCAGAACCGCAAGGGAAATCCTAGGAGACATTGGAGGCGCTAGCACGTAGTCTATGTTAGAGAGCATTTGTGTGAATAGTGATAGAGGGAGCAGACCTAAGGTGTTGGCTCCTAGAGATTGAAAAACCCTAAATTGAAATGGTACGAATCTTTCTAACTTGGTTTAAATGTTATTGATAGATCCACAATTGGGATTTTCAAAATTTTAAATTCTTTTGATATGCCTAATGATCCTAACAGTGGCATCAAAGTTAGGTCAATTGTGCATTTAAATTAAGATTATGTTCTCAATCATGTGATATATATGGTTTTCGATAAATCTGTATGATTTTCCTTTTGAAGTAAATTATGAATGTATTCAAAATATGATACACAACATGTGTTTGTTTCCTTTGTCCATTTTTGGATTATGCTAGACTATGTGCAAAAAATGTTTACGTTTAGGTTTTGGATTTCAATTATGTGCGAAACATGATTGTAAGAAAGAGGCAGAAATTGTCAGTTGTCGAGGTCACTGGATCGCCTGAAATCATCACTTGAAGATCATGATGTACGGGTCACGTTCAGGTCTCTAAATGAATTTAGGGATCCAAAAGCTTGGAGAAGAATCGAGTCTAGTTCGGATCTCTATTCGGGTTTTAGGGATCCAAAACTATGGGGAAGACGATTCATATCAGAAGCGTTATAGGCCGTTTTTTGAAACTAGGCTAAAATCCTTTTAAACTGGACTGAAACAAATATTTTAAAAAATGGCTAGAAATTTTTAAGTATTTTAAATTTTCAAATATTTTTTCTAAAAAGAATGTGCCTTTTTCAAAAGCTTCAGGGGCGCTACCCCCTACACCCCCGTAAGGGCGCTGCCCTATGACCCCACCCACTAACTGGCTAGCGGGACCATCGTGAAAACCTATTCATAGCACGATATAACCTAATCATGACATTTATTGCTTTTTATATTGTATGAACTCTTACTTGTTGTGGTTTATTCTTCATACTTGTTTGGGTATGGTGAACAATATGGCTTTAATTTTATAAAAGGTTGTAATATTTGAATATGACCTGCATGCTATGCCTTCCTCTAAATACTCTTAATGTACATTCTCTTCTCATCTCACTCCCCTTGAATATTTAAACCAAGTTTCTCTCAATGTACTTCTTTTCTTATTTAGAGAAGTCCTCTCATTGGCTTGGGAGGATTTTAGGTTTGGTAAGCCATGTTTTGTCAAGTTTAAATTATGCTTTTGATTAGATCATTACATGAAAGCTTTTGCATTTATATGCATATATTGTATGAGATACAACCACGATTGCATTCATATAAACAAAACTAACTAATTGAGCTCTCCAAATCAAATCTTAAGTCATAATACCGTCAATTAATGAATACTTGTCAAAACCTAGATTGCTTAATTATAGGAACCACCAAAGTGGATGCTTTTGAGTTATCTTGGTGACACAAGTGTGAGTAATAGTACTACTCACAAAATTCATTATTATTTTGACTTAATTGAGATTAACAATATAGTTTTGGGTCTCATGCCATTAGTTTGGCTTAAACATGCTAGATCATATGATGACCGAATCCCATAAACATATAAGAGTTACATGTGATGTAATTGGTAATAGGTTGCCTACCTAAATAACTTGAATTTAAACGTCCTGCCAAAGTAGACTTAAGTTTAAGCCAAATGCATATCTTAGCCCACTAATTATTATATTGAGGGTTGTTAATTTAGTAGGAGATTACTAACTAACTTTGCAAATTTAACTATAGAATCATGTCGACTAGTAATACTGCTATACTATCATTGTGATCGGTCATTGAGAAGGGCAAACTCAATGGGACAAACTTTCTTGACTGGTTCAGGAACTTAAGAATTAAAAAAAGCCCAGTATTGTTTTAAAGGTTCAGAAAGGAAAGGGTATTAAAAAGAAAGGGAAAGGAAGATTGAAGGGTAATAGCTCAAGTGGTAAGACTAAAGAGTAAGACAAGCCCAAAACCAAGCCTGCACCCAAGAAGGCAAAGCCTCCAAAGGAAGGAGTCTGCTACTTCTGCAATGAACCCGGTCAATGGAAGAGGAATTGCAGACTTTACCTCAAATATCTGAAAAAGAACAAGAAGGATAGCGGTGCTATTGCTTCAGGTATTTATGTCATAGACATTCATTTTTCTACTTCCTCTACATGGGTATTAGATACTGCATATGGTTTTTACATTTATGCAAATGTGTAGGGTCTAAAGGACAGTAGAAAGCTGAATAAGGGAAAGGTGGACCTACGAGTTGGAAACAGAGCGAGTTGGTGCTTTAGCTGTAGGCACTTATGAATTAGTTCTGCCCAGTAGGCTTTTGTTAGTTTTGAATAATTGCTATTATGTTCCTGATTTGAGTAGTAACATTGTTTCTCTTTCTTATTTGGATAAGGAAGGTTATACTTCTATTACTGGGAATGGTAAATGTTCTATTAATCATAATGACATTTTCTATACTGATGGTGATTTGTATGTTGGTTATTATATATTAAATTTGAAACATTCTAATAGTGAAAATATCTATAACGTAACTACAAAAAGGATTAAGTCAAATGATTTGAATCCAACCTACCTATGGCATTGTTGTCTAGGCCATATAAAAGAGAAATGCATTTCTAAACTTTATTAAGATGGATTTCTAAACACATTTGCTTTTGAATCATGCGATACATGTGAATCTTGCTTATTAGGAAAGATGACAAAGGCATATTTTACTGGGCATAGTGAGAAGGCCTCTGATTTATTGGGCCTCATACATATAGTTATATGTGGACCATTAAATACAGCTGCTAGATGAGGTTATCTATACTTCATTACATTTATAGATGACCTTAATAGATATGGATATATCTATCTAATGAAACACAAATCTAAATCTTTTTGAAATTTTCAAAATATTCCAAACTAAAGTACAAAACCAACTTGCAAAACAATTAAAGTACTTTGATTTGATTGAGGTGGTGAATATTTGACCCAAGATTTTATTGACCATCTTAGGAGTTATGGGATAATCTCACAACTAACTCCTCCAGGAACACCATAATGGAATGGCGTTTCTGAACAGAGGAATCGAACACTATTAGATATGGTTCGATCTATGATGAGTCAAGCAGATCTTCTTCCAACCTTTTAAGGACATGCCCTAAAGACAGCTGCGTTTACACTAAATCGAGTTCCATCTAAGGCAATTGAAAAGACACCATATGAGATATAGACAGAAAAGAAACCAAGTTTATCTTTTCTCAAGATCTAGGGATATGATGTATATGTTAAACAATAAGCCTTAGATTAATTAGCGCTCATATCCTCAAAGTGCCTTTTTGTGGGGTATCATAAGGAAATAAAAGGATATTATATCAACAATACCACTAATAACAAAGTGTTTTTATTTGAAACTGTAACTTTCTAGAAAGAAAGTTTATCTCTAAATGAACCAATGGGAGCAAGGTACATCTCGAAGAAGTTCGAGAGTCACAAAATAGTACAGATTTATAGATAGAAATCAGAGAAGACTCATAACAAGTTCTTGGGCCCCTTCAAGTAACACAAGGTCTACAAAGATCTGATAGACACGCCATCAGCCTCAGAGATATGGATTTTTGATTACTGAATGCCATGATGTGTTGCTTATTGAGCAAAATGAGCTAACCACCTATCGAGAAGCCATTGTGGGACCAAACTCCGAGAAATGGCTAAATGCCATGAAGTCTAAAAAGAAATATATGTATAACAATCAAATATGGACCTTAGTCAATCCACTTGAAGGTGTCAAAACCATCCAATCCAAATGGGTTTTCAATGAGAAAACTGACATGGATGGCAATGTAAATGTCTTCAAGGCACGATTGGTTGCAAAAGGGTTTACTCAAACTCATGGTGTAGACTATAATGAAACCTTTTCCCCGGTTGTAATGGCCAATTCAATCAAAATCCTTTATACCATTACAGCATATTATGACTATAAAATATGGTAAATGGACATCAAAATAGCCTTCCTTAATGGAAAGCTTCTTGAGGATGTGTATATGACACAACTTGAAGGTTTTGTGCATCTAGAAGACTCTGGTAAAGTTTGTAAGCTTCAAAGATCCATTTATGGATTAAAGCAAGCTTCTCAGAGCTGGAATCATCATTTTGATGAAGTAGTCCAAGAGTTTGAATTCATTCAAAACATCGATGAACCTTGTGTTTACAAGAAGGTTAGTAGGAGCACAGTAGTATTTCTAGCGCTTTATGTAGATGACATCCTACTCATTGGGAATGACATTCCTATCTTGTAGAGTGTCAAGTCTTGGTTAGGAAAGTCCTTTTCAATGAAAGACTTAGGTGAAGCCACCTACATCCTAGGGATTAGGATCTATAGAGATAGATCCAAGAGTCTAATAGGCCTAAGTCAGAGCACATACATAGACAAGATACTGCATAGGTTCAGTATGTAGGATTCAAAAAGGGGTTGCACTCCCATGTCTCATGGCAGCTATATTAAGAAGGATCTCTGTCCTAATACACTTGATTAGCGAGATCGCATAAGTAAGGTTCCATATGCCTCGGCCATTGGATCCATCATGTATGACATGTTATGTACTCGAATGGATGTCTCATTTGCCTTAAGTATGACCAGCAGATATCAATAAGATCCTGGTGAGGGTCATTGGACTGCCATCAAGAATATCTTAAAGTACTTAAGAATGACTAAAGACTTATTTTTGGTTTATGGTATATTGGATGATAAGCTTTGTGTAACTGGTTAAACAGATGCAAGTTTCCAAACTGGCCAAGATGACCTTAAATCACAATCTAGGTACATATTCCTCCTAAATAGTGGAGTAATAAGCTGGAAGAGGTCCAAGTAGAGCACTGTAGCAGATTCGATAACAAAAGCTGATTACATAGCAGCATCAAATGCAGCTAAGAAAGCCGTTTAGATCAAAACTTTCATTCAAACTAGGGGTGGTGCTTACCATCTCAAATCCAATAGATTTGTTCTGTGATAATAGTGGTGCTATTGCACAAGCCAAGGAGCCTCACATTAAAGGACCAAGCATATACTCAGGCAATTTCATCTCATTAGAGAAATCATTTAAACCCATTGGACAGATTTAATTTAAACTAAAATTATTTAATTAGCTTATCAAGATAATTGAGGGTTAATTAATTTCATAATTAATCAAGTTAATTTTGAAATTCTAATATAGCCTTCATGGGTTAAAGAATGATGGAGCTGAAAAAATCAATACACGGATGAGAATTTAGAGTCGCAAGGGAAACCCTAGGAGACATTGGATATGCTAGCACATAGTCTGTACTGGAGAGCATCTGTGTAGATACCGGTAAAGGAAGCGGACCTGAGGTGGTCGTTCCTAGAGATCGGAAAACCCTGAATTGAAAAGGTATGAATCTTTCTAACTCAGTTTAAACTCCTTTGATAGATCCGCAATTGCGATTGGTGAAATTTAAAATTCTTCTACTGTGCCAACCGATCCTAATAGTAGCATCCCTGAAAGTGCCAAACCATGCTCTGATACCATGATAACAAAATGTAAAACCATCTCTAATTAACCCTAGGCTTCACGTAATTGTCAAAAATTTCTTCAAAGATTAACTCGATAGGAAAGAATGAACTCAAATGCATATGCATCTAAAGGAATTCCTTAAATCTATATGATAATCAACCCTCGAAATGAGTTCCTCAAATCCACAATCCAAATTAAGTAAATAAACATCTGAGATCCTCGACTGTCTGTCAAAAGAGTGCAATTATATATTCTAAGTAAATTCACATGCAGTATGATGTAATAGGCAAAATGCCCTGAATATGGCAATAAAAATGAAACAAGTAGTAACCGCTAGCTTCTCGTTAAGGTAGACACATTATCATATGCTTTCCTAGTTGTTGCTGCCCTCAAACTCTCACCTAAAAAATGTGAGAAGTAATAGGATATGACTAATGTCTCAGCAACACAATCACCACCCACCTTGCCTACTGGCACCACCTATGGGGTGCCAAGTAGGACTAACATATAAAAATGTCAAGCAAATATATTAGACAAAAAGGCAACCATATAAATATGCAAGGGGGCAAGCAGATATGCTAAACAAGAGCATAATTATATCCATTCATATTCTTATAGAAAATTCACTCACAACACAACATACTATTTCACAAAATGTCATTATGTATGATTAGTATTTATCTTTCATTAACTCTTAATCATCCTTATATCCTCCTTATTTCTTCTGATTAAACCCATAGGCTGAGTACATTCCATGTTACTAGTACTCTCACAAGCTCTCCACAAGTATGATATGGACTAGCTAAAGTACTGTAGAGCACACAAGGGACCATGGGTTCCTCCAATAAGGTTATTACCCTTCAAAATACTGCCATGGCCCTGGGAATACTACCCAAAAGTCCTTGGAGTGTCGTATCAGGGAATGTTGCCCTATAAAATATATGCTAGCTAGTGGTGCACAATAATCAAACTAGCAACCTTCCACAAGGTATTCAGTTTTTATCAATCACAACCCAATCACTAACTTTGCTATTTATATCAAATTATTCTCAAGGGGTTTCCATATTCACATGCTCATGCATTCCAATTCATAACATAGAATCACCAAGTTCCATCATATCATATATTCTTTATCTAGTTAATCCATAATATTGAAACAATACATAATCTCAATGCATTACATAAATAACATATATACTCATCAAGTTCTTACTCAAAAACAAATCGCACTAGTAGTTGAACTGCCCATATAGGGCCACTTGCGAGGCATGAATCACAAAGATACCAAAAGCAATTCAGTTTATGCTTCCATACCTATAGTTGTTTCTAATGATTCCACAAACCAATCTATCCAATCTTATAATTGACTCAAAGGTCCCACAAAGAGTTATTGGTCATAGAATAGTAAGGTTCATACAAGTTTTACACATTCTAGGCTTACGGAGTTTTTCAGAAAAACCCGATATCAAAAAATAAGATAGATAGGACCACGTTACTTGGTATTCTTTAATTTCCAACCTAGGAAAATCCTTATCCTAAAGCTCAGAGTAACGAGAAAGTTAATTAATGCAAAGTCTTTTAGCGATACTAGTTATTTATAATTTCTCCCCCATTGAGTTGCTTAGAATTTCCTAGGAGTAAAAAACATTATATTAGAATTATACTAGATTTGAGAATTGAGATCATCGAAGCATTAGACTAGCCTTTGTTAGATCCCATATGTTTTGATGATAACAAAGATTGGATTAATATTACAAAATTTTTAAATCAAAGGTTTGAACAAAGTAACTAAGGTATTGGTTGCAAGCAAAAGCATTACCCAAGTGGGTACTCAAATAATGAAGATGAAGGAAAAGACAAAGCACAGAAAAAGGAACATTGTGATATTTTTGAAGACATTACTTGAGTGAGCCCTCGGGTAATGACCTTCATTATGCGAGGGACTACCCGAGTAATGTGTGAGAAATTGTTCCAGAAAGCTCTCTATCAAGAATTACGTAGGATTACTCAAAGGGACTACTCAAGTGATCTGCAGAGTTATTTAAGACATTACTCGAGGGACAACTTGAGAATCAGAGCAAAAATCATCCAGTAGCTCTCGGCCAATAAATGAATGACATTACTTGAAGGGATCACTTGAGTAATCTATAAAGTTATTTAAAGCATTACTTGAGGAACCACTCGAGCAATCAAGTAAGCAAAGAAAAAGCTACTCTCGGCCAAGAATTTGATGCCTTTACTTAAGAGACCACTCGAGTATTGAGATAAGAATTGCAAGTATTACTTGAGGGATCACTCAAGCTCTGAGGACTGGACGTAGGTCGAAGTGGTTGTGGTTGAACTAGTATAACTCCCGGTGTATACTTTGGTGATATATCTCCTAGCTCTTAACTGCTTTAAATGTCTAGTCAATTTTCATATAAGCGACAAAATTTCTAGTATCACCCAATTCACCCCCTCTTGGGTGAAACACTTGCAATAACATTTGGTATCAGAGCGTAGGTCTTCTTGTTCAGGTATAACAACCTAAGAAGGATCCAATGGCAAGCATGAGTAAAGGAATTCTTCCCGATGGAGCTTCTATCACTAGACCACCAAGTTTTAGTGGTGAACATTTCTCTTTCTAGAAAGCCAAGTTTAGAGTATTTGTAATAGCTATAGCATACGGGCTATAGGACGTGATTGAGAATGGAAACTACAAGCCTAAGAAAATTGTAGATTCATATAAGGTTCCTAAGACACCAGCAGAATATGATGAGAATGACAAGAAACTCATCACACTTAATAGCAAGGCAATTTCAATGATTCAAAGCAATGAATGAAAAACTGGATCGGACTGGCCGGTCCAACCAGAAAACCGGTGAACTGGTCCTCAGTCCGGTTCGATTTGCTGTTTTAGAGAGGTGGGAGGTCGAACCGGTGGAGACCGGTCAAACCGGTAGGTCACTAGTTCAACCGTTTGCCTTTTTTTTTGAAAAATGAGATATCCGGTTCAAAAAAAAGCTGAAAAAGAAAGAAAACTATAGATTTAGACCGATATACATACAATCTATAATATTTTACTAAATTATAAGAACAAATTTTAATTTCAAGGCTACAAAAATTTAAAAAATAAAAAGAATAAAAGAAAAAATATTATATATTATATACATATAATATATAATATTTTAGTCAATTAATTTTATATGATTCAAGTAATCAAATCTAATATAATCAATTGATTTTATCTATAGAAGTTTAAGAATATATTAATATATATATTGTTACTAATAATTGGTAATATTTTGATATGACCGGTTCGACTACCGGTTTGATCACCGGTTCGACCCCGATTGAACCATTAACCCTTGAACCTGTTCCTTGATCGGTTCATTGACCGGTCCGGTTTTTTGTTCCTTGATTCAAAGTGCCTTGATTCAAAATGAGTACTTTAGGATCTACACACTTCCAATGGCTAAAGAAATGTTCAAAACCCTAGAAATACCTCATAAAGAAATCTCAGGAATAAAAGAAAACTGAATCAATACTCTGGTTACTGAGTTTGATTTACTTGGAATGAAATCATGTGAGCCGATAGCTGAATTTGAACTTAGATATACTCATCTTGTTAATCAACTTACAGCACTTGGGAAGGTCTATGATCAACATACCCATGTACAAAAGATTATGAATATTCTTTCTAAAGACTAGGAAGCCAAAGTCACTGCTATTGAGGAAGCAAAAGGTGAATTAATGCGATCGGTTGCTTCTCTATTTAGAAGTCTGTCTGAATATGAAAGTAAATTAAAGTTCAAACAAGAACTAGAAGATATTGGTGACAAGAAGAAGAGAGGTCTAGCACTAAAAGCAAAAAGAAGAAGATCAAGATGAAGATGAAGAGTTTGATGATGACGAAATGGGCCTAATGACAAAACAATTCAGAAAGTTTTACAAGAAAGGCCAAGGATTCAAAAACTTTCAAAAAGGAGGAACAAGCAGTAAAGAACACATCATCTGCTATGAATGTGGAAAACCAGGACATATCAAATCAGAATGTCAAGAATTGACTCAAAAGAATAAAGAAAAGAGAAAAGGAAAGTTCTACAACAAGAAGAAAGCCTTTGTATATGCCATATGAGGAGATAGTTCATCTGACGAAAATAGCCATGATGAGGAAGTAGCCAATATCTATCTAGTTGCTCAAGAAAAAATGGAAGAAGAGGTAACTAATTCTGATCCTACTTATGATGAATTACTTTTTGAATATAATCCTTTACATTCTGAATTCATCAAAGTAGTTAAAGAACTAGTTTGTTTCAAAAAGAAAAACAGAGTTCTTGAAGTAGAGCTTAAAGAGAATTTAGAAAAGGATTGTGAAAATTGTTCCTCTTTGAAAAAGAAAAACATTGATCTCACAAAAACTCTTGAAAAATTCACCAATGGAAGTAAGATGTTAAATGTGATTTTAAAAGCTCAATGATTTGTAAATGACCGATCTGGTATTGGATATGATCCAAAATCAAATAAAACGAAAGGAAGAAAGAAAATAGGAGGTAAGACATGCTTGAGTTATTTTCAGAATCTATACATACATCAAATCCTTTCGCATATTGCAATTACTGTAATAGAAAGGGTCATTATACATCATCATGCATTCATAAAAAGAAAGGGAAAATAGGAACCTACAAATGTATACCTAAATGTTCACATATTCAGAAAATACTTTGTACTAACCCAAAAGGACCCACAAAGATGTGAGTACCTAAGACTTAATCGTATTTGATTGCAAATATATCTTAAAGCATCCAAAAACAACAAGTGGTACATAGACAGTGGATGCTCCAGACATATAACCGGTGGGAAGGTAAAATTTGGAGGAAATCAATCGGAAAAGATAGCAGGAATTGGTGAAATAAAAAATGATAAAGGCATACAAGTCAAAGATGTATATTACGTTGAATGATTGTGCCATAATTTGCTGAGTGTGAGTCAAAGTACAGATAAAGACAATTGGGTAATATTTGACTCAGAGGAATGTCTAATTGTAAATAATAAAGACTTACAATTAGATAAGAAGAATCTCAAGGCAAAGCTCAGAACGAAAAGGGAAGGTAACTGCTATACTATTGATATCAGTAGAAATGATCCTGAAAATTGTTTTCTAAGTAATGTCGATGAAAGTTGGTTATGGCATAAGAGGCTAGCTCATGTCAACATGCACCAACTAAGCAAACTTCTCAAAAAGGATTTAGACTTGGATTACCCAAAGTAAATTTCAAAATGATTTGATTTGTGATGCATGTTAAAAGGCTAAACAAACTAAATCATCTTTCAAATTGAAAAATGAGATCACAACCAACAGACGACTTAAATTATTACACATGGATTTAGTTGGACCACTAAGAGTTAAAAGTCTTGGTGGCAACTTATTTCATTAGTCATTGTTGATGATTTTATAGATTTATATGGACTATTTTTCTATCATCAAAGGATCAAACCTTTTGAGAATTTATTGTTTTTGCCAAAAAAAGTACAAAATGAGAAAGGTATGTCCATTACATGTATCAGGACAGATCATGGTGGAGAATTTGAAAATCAAGCTTTTGAAGAATATTGTGATACGAATGGCATTCATCACAATTTCTCCGCTCCAAGGACACCTCAACAAAATGGAGTCGTGGAATGAAAGAACAGAGTACTCATTGAAATGACGAGAGCAATGCTGAATAAAAAGAATTTGTCTCAAGTTTTCTGGGCCAATGCAATGAGCATAGCATGCTATATTTCAAACAAAGCCTATATCAGGACAAAACTTGGAAAGACACTATACGAACTATACAAAGGAAGGAAGCCAAACCTTACTCATCTGCACATCTTTAGCTGTAAGTATTTCATTCATAATAATGGTAAAGATAACTTAGGGAAATTTGATTCTAAAATAGAGAAGGAATTTTCCTAGGCTATTCTAACTGAAGCAAAGCATATAGAGTTTTCAATAAATGAACATATGTTGTTGAAGAATCAATTCATGTTGTATTCGATGAATTTGAATCCTCTGACAAAACTATTGACGATGAGCAGGAAGTTGTTTTAAATCAAAAAAATGGTCAACCTAATTCTAAATCTTCTATCCCAGAAGTTGACCAAACCAAGGAAGAAGATTAATCACTAGGACAATCTAGAGCCTGGAAATACAATAAAAATCATCCCCTAGAGCAAGTCATAGGAGATGTGAATGAAGGAGTCAAAACTAGAAATAGAATTTTCAATGAAGTTAGTTTTTCTGCATTTATTTCTGGGATTGAATATTCTAACATTGACGAAGCCCTATCAGACAATGATTGGGTAATAGCAATGTAAGAAGAATTAAACCAATTTGAAACAAATCAAGTTTGGGATTTGGTACCCCGACCTAAAGATCATCCAATCATTGGTACTAAATGAGTATTCAAAAACAAACTTGATGAATCCGCAATCATTGTCAAAAATAAGGCAAGACTGGTGGCCAAAGGCTATCATCAAGAAGAAGGAATTGATTATGAGGAAACGCATGCTCCAATAGCTAGATTGGAAGCTATACGAGTACTCTTAGCCTTTGCATGCATCAAAGGATTCAAACTCTATCAAATGGATGTAAAAAGTGCATTTCTAAATGGCTGCATCATGGAAGAAGTGTATGTAAATCAACCTCCAGGTTTTGAAGATGTAACCAAACCTGACCATGTTTTCAAAATGAGAAAAGCTTTATACGGTTGAAAACAAGCTCCTAGAGCATGGTTGAAAGGCTTAGTAAATTTCTCATTGATTAAGGTTTTAAACGAGGAAAAGTTGATACAACACTTTTTACAAAATGAAAACGAGATGATATCTTAATTGTACAAATATATGTTGATGATATAGTGTTCGGTGCTACTAATGAAACCTCATGCAAGGAATTTTTTGAGATAATACAGGGTGAGTTTGAGATGTAACTGATCGGAGAATTGAATTTCTTTCTCGGCTTGTAAATCAAACAAAGAAAGAATGGAATTTTCATACCTAAAATGAAGTATTTGAAAGAGCTATTGAAGAAGTATGGAATGGATGAAGCAAATGGAATGGACACGCCTATGAGCTCAACTACATTGCTTAATGCGAATGTCAAAGGAAAAGATTACAACATCACAAGATACAGAGGAATGATTAGATCATTACTCTATCTTACTACAAGTAGATCTGACATTTAATTCAGTATTGGTATATGTTCAAGATATCAATTAGCGCCAAAGGAGTCACATGATGAAACCGTCAAACGTATCTTTCAATATCTTGCTAACACGATAGCATTAGGTCTCTGGTATCCTAAAGGAAGAAGTGAATATCTAGTTGAATACTCAGACTCTGATCATGGAGGATACAAGAAAGACAGAAAGAGCACCAGTGGACAAAGTCAGTTTCTTGGAGGTTCACTTGTGTCATGGTTTAGCAAGAAACAAAATACAGTGTCTCTTTCATCAACAAAAGCTGAGTATATTACAGCATCAAGTTGTTGTGCACAAGTGTTATGGCTGAAGCAACAACTATAGGATCTTGGTATTTATTTGAAGGAGATACCAATATACTGTGACAATACTAGCACGATAAGCTTGACAAAGAATCCAGTTTAACATTCTAGAACCAAGCATATTAATGTTAGACATCACTTCATCAGAGATCATGTCCAAAAAAAGATGTCAAAGTGATATTCATTTCAACTCATCTTCAACTAGCTAATATCTTCACAAAACCCCTAGCAAAAGATCAATTTCTATTTATTAGAAGAGAATTGGAAATGGTAAATCCCAATGAATTTTAAGTTATTTAGTGTTTATAAAATGTTAGATGATGTTATTTATTGATGTTTTGATGATTACTAACTTAAACATTGGAGTTTCTAGAAATTTGTTTTGCAGGATCTTGATATTATGTTTTGGGGTATGAAAAGTAAAGGTTAACAGAGTACTATATCACTCAAGGGACAACTTCATGTAATCTGTATTACCCGCATGATAATTGGCAGTGATTATAAACATCACTTGAGTAACCACTTGAGTGATGACCCTGAAAATGAGGCAGAGAAGCATTAATTCAAAAGGAAATGGCAAAATAGTTGAAAGTGAATAAGTCAGCAACTCAAAAGACTGATCACTCGAGTGATACCATAGAGTCACTCAAGTAAGCCATCGAGTGATTATGACAACAGATTACAAATCAACTTGTTTTCAACTCAATTCTACCTTAAAGTGTCATCAAATTATCAAGAGAATATACATGGATAATTACAATTTATTCATGCCAGGTACGCATTTAAATTTGCTTCATTTTTAAATTTTTGATATGATCACTCGAGTAGTTACTCGAGCGATGCCTCAAGATAAGTCAAGTAGGCCCTTAAGTGATGTCAGGTACTAGGGCTTTATCTGTCGCAACTCAGTCATTTTTCATAAAATCGCCTCGAGTGAATCTCCTAGTGCTTTCCTAAAAAATTTCAAAAAAATCTTTTTTAACTCATTTCTGTCAAAACCCAGTAAATTTCTCTTCCAAAACCCTCTCAAATCTCTCAATATCTTGTGCCCTAAACCTTCGACCTTTGAAAGTAAATTTCCAGAAAATCTTGATCAAAATGGTCAGAACCAAAACCACCACTCCCGATAGTCCTTCTGAATCTTCTATTCCTCAGAAATCTCTTAAATCTACTCCATTTCCTCCAGCCAAAAGACAAAAGCTCACTCCTAAATTAAAAGTAAAGTAATAACGCAAGCCAAACCCAAAGTCAAGGGAGTTGTGATCAAGGAACCCACTACCATAAGATCTCAATCTAAGAAAGATATTCCTCCTGGTAGAGGCAAAGAGACTAAGGCACCACTCTACCTCCTTTTGATTCCTTTGACATACCATCTTTCTCTGAGAAGCCATCAAAAAAGACTAAGTTTGACAGAAAACTTGCCCAAGCTATAGGAAGTATACTAGATGAAGCCCACAAATCTAGAGAAGGGAAGCAAGGTCAATCTTCAAAGTAACCAGATGTCAGGGAAGAAGAAATTACATTCCCTCTAAAGGGGTTCAATGTGAAGAAGATTGAGAATTCTTAGAAATTCAAATATCACTTTTCAAGAAGAAGAGTGTGCAAGATGCACTTTATTGACTCCAAGCTTCATCAAGAGGTATTGAAGTTTAATCTAATGCCTTATCTTGAATCCTATATGTCTTGGCTTTCAATTAAACTTCCTTTTTGCACCAAGATAGTAAGGCATTTTTATTGCAATTTAGAGCCTATGAATGATACTTTTCGAGATACCTTATAAGAAGAAATGGTTTCTAAGGTTAGAGGTCAAGAAGTCCTAATCTCACCTTCCAAAATAAACACCTGGCTAGGAATAGAGGTCAAGAAGTCCTAACCAGTTGTTTTTAGTTCTAAGGCCTAGAGAGATTGTAGGACCTCTCAATTTTAACCTAAGCGATATGTGTGATTTTCATCGAGTTCTATGGTATATCTATTCGAGAGCCATAGTCAACAAATCCAACAACTTCACTCATTTCATAGAGAGGGACTTTAGAAAATTTGCCTCAATTTTCCTCAAAGAGAAAAAGGACTTGGGAGAATATATCTTTGCTGAAATCAAAAGATATAGATTTGAAGGAAAATTCACTACTCCTATTCCTTATCCTAGATTATATCCCTGTTTCTCGAAAAGAACAAGATTTGGTATTTGGAGAAGAGTGAACCAATTGAGAGGCTAACTCTAGTAGGAAGGAACCAAATTGGAAAGTTACATATTGATATTCCCCTTAAAACTCCTCTTAAATCTAATCCCAAGAAGAAAAGGACTGAGGCTGAATCCAATAGGTTGGATGATACTCAATCATCTGCTCCTGCTTCTACCTCTGCTCCATCATTCATTAGTTTAGCATTATAGACATTTATGGAGAATATTCTTAAGGGTTTTCATGTTGACATTACAAATACCAATACTAAATTGATAACCCACATGAATTTCGAGATGGGAGAGCTTATGGAGAAAATGGATAAGAGACATGAGGAGATGTTAGTAGAACAGCGGGCCCAAGGTGAGCTTCTGACATCACTTCATGTTAGACTTAATGATTTGGCACCTGGTTCATCCACTCCAAATCCATTTATGCCTATATCATTTCTTGAGCCAGTATCACCTTCTGAGCCTAGACATCTGAGCCTGGACCTTCTTCTTTTCCTCTTCCTAATTTTCCTATCACCATTTCCAGAAACCTTCTATTCTCTATGCCTGACCCAAAAACATCCAAGCCAATTCACATTACCATTGATGATTCAGTTCCTCCAGCCCAACCAATTTAGCCTGAGCCAGTGTCCACACCTATTGCATCCCCAACAGAGACTAAGGAGGTAGTTGTCTCCTCTAGTGATCATCAATCACCTGAAAGAACAATGGAAGTGGAGATTTTTCTCAGGTACCAATCTCAAAAAGTCCTTCAAAGGATCTTGTTGTGGTTCCTCCTCTAGTACTTCTTGACTCTGAACCTTCTAACTCCTCTTCAAACTTTTCCAATTCAGATGACTCACATGGCTCTGGCTTCACACCTCTTCCTGTCAAACCCATCTCTACAGTCAAGCCATCCTCCTCTCTTGATTGGTCCTATCCTTATGATGAAGACAAAAATGGGAAGAATAATTTGGGGTGATTTTGTGTGAAAAATGATGTGATGACGTGATTTTGTAAAAATGCATATAGATATGGGTGTATAGGGTTTAAGGGTGTATAGTTTTTTATTATGCAATGAATTTTTTTTTTTTGGAATTTCAATTGAAGTTATTTATCAATTGTGGGCTAATGAGTGTTTTGATGGTATGCAAGGTAAACTCTTACAAAATTATGAGCTTTTGACATTAAAAACATTAAAATTGGATTCAAAAAGGGTTTTAAAAGCTAAATTTCCCAAGACCATTATATTTGAATTCAAAAATATCTTTACCAAGTTATTTCAAAAACAATTGAGTTTAAATTGAATAAACAATTGGATATGAAAATTTTTCAAAAACATTGTTCAAAATCACCAAGTTTTGTCATCATCAAAAAAGGGGAGAATGTTAGATCCTATATGTTTTGATGATAACAAAGATTGGATTAATATTACAAAAGTTTTAAATCAAAGGTTTGAACAAAGTAACTAAGGTCTTGGTTGCAGGTAAAAGCATTACCGAGTGGGTACTCAAACAATGAAGATGAAGGAAAAGACAGAGCACAGAAAAAGGAACATCATGATATTTTTTAAGACATTACTCGAGTGAACCCTCAAGTAATTACCTTCATTAATCAAAGGACCACTAGAGTAATATGTGAGAAATTGTTCCAGAAAGCTTTCTATCGAGAATTAAGTGGAATTACTTGAAGGGACCACTCGAGTAATCTACAGAGTTATTTAAGATATTACTCGAGGGGCCACTTGAGTAATCAGAGCAGAAATCATCTAATAGTTCTCGGCCAAGAAATGAATGACATTACTCGAAAGGATCACTTGAGTAATCTATAAAGTTATTTGAAGCATTACTCGAGGGATCACTTAAGTAATCAGGTAAGCAAAGAAAAAGCTACTCTCGGCCAAGAATGTGATGCCTTTACTCGAGGGACCACTCGAGTATTAAGATAAGAATTGCAAGCATTACTCGAGGGATCACTCGAGTAATCAAGTCTACCAGGTATTATAAAATGAATTACTCGATGACTTACCCAAGTAATATGGTCAGAAAATGTTGACTTAACTCTCTGCCAAGTTTTTTAAAGGATCACGTGAGTAGCCACTCGAGTAATGAAGTATGATCACTCGAGTAGTGTAGTACATAAAGCATGATTTTAGTCCAACGTTCATTGATTTGTTATCTATATCATTAACCTTTCATTGTATTAGTTTCCTAAGAATATTTGCAGAGAAACAATGAAGAGATCATGCATTGAGAGAGAAGTCAAACATATCATCCGCAACGTCCGAAACACTTACCTACTGCAAACGGCTAGTTTTCAAATTTGAAAATTGGTCAAATGAAGCTACGTGACTCTAACTAACATGTTTTGAAACGCTTCCAATAGACATCACAAATCATCTATATATATAGAGCATTCAACAAAGAACAGAACACAACAACTGAGAACACAAACTCACATCGATCAATATATTCTTTGTCCTCCATTTTCTTATATTCATTATTTGTACTTCAGTGATTATATATTTGCTCTATGAGAGAGTTTTTCATTATAAACTCAATATTTGTTATTGAGACAACTTAAGGTTGTGGAACCTTGAGTTGGGGATTTGATTACAACGTGTAAGGGGAATCGAGTGTCCAGTGAAGGAACTTGCTGTGTACTGAGGTGCCAAGAACCCACTGAATCTTGGAAGATATAGTAAAACTCTCAGAGAAGCTTTGAGGGCTGGATATAGGTCAAAGTGGTTGTGGTCGAACCAGTATAACTCGTAGTATGCACTTCGGTGATATATCTCCTAGCTCTTAACTGCTTTAAATTTCCAGTCAATTTTTATATAAGCGACGAAATTTCTAGTATCACCCAATTCACCACCCTCTTGGGTGAAACGCTTGCACTAGCAGCCTTGTCTAACATTTCTATGATCGCAATTTGGGATTTTAACCTTTAGAACCTCTAAAAAAATTCCTAAATCTATAACATAATTCCTACTGTTCAAATAATAGATTCAATGCATAATAAATTACTTTTAGCTCAGGAAACAAATCAAAGATCTCACCATTGGTTTTTCTAAATAAGATGTCTCAAACAAGCTCACATAATTTCACAACAATCCAGTGGTGTACTTTTTTGGAACGTTGATTCTTTCCTCTGGGATTTGTTCTCCATGTTCTAGAAATTCATTCTTTTTTCAGGCTTTGTAACGCGTAACCCAAGACAATAATTTATAATCCAATCATCAAAATTGATAGATTGGATGTCTTGGATGGGCTTACCAAATTTCATCCCGATCCAACGGTTAACGAAAACACAAATGGCATTTTATCAAGGCTTGCCCCAGTTACATGTGAAAATAGAAAAGTTGCACATTGAGTCTACCTCATTACTCCTATATATAAGCTCTAAGAACTCTACCTTCTCCGTACTTAGTCGATGAAGGACTTCTTAGTCGCTTTTATTTTATTATTTATTACTTATGCACACATAATTAAAATTAAATATTCTCATTTAACCTCTACTAACTTTATTATTTTATCTTTTCTATAAAAATTCAATAATAATAATTGATTAATTATATTTTTATTAGACTTGATTTAACTTTACTGTTTTAATTTTAATTTATTTTAGATCTATCTTCCTTATTTAAACCATTATTCACTAAATTATATTTACCGCTAAATGTTTCCTTTATAAGATTATCTATATCTTATGAATGAAAATTTGGGATGTTACAATAATCTTACATGTACATATACCATTTCTAATTCATATATAAATATATTTCTTGTAAACAAAAATATTAAGCTTTTGTAGAAATTTCTGCAGTCTCCTTTGCATGTTATACTTCCCGAAAGTAATCCAATATCTAGAGAAGATGAGGATCCCACCTATAGAATACGTGGAGCGGCATTAGAACATTACACAGAAGTATATTGCTAAATATTTACGTAAGTCTTCACAACACAGGTAGAAATCAAAAGCTTCTCATCCAGGGCGTCTTCAAAAGTCAACAAGAGGGGCAAGTCTACTTCTACTTTTTGAATGCCAAAACATATTTCTGGTAAATAGCATCCCCACAGTAAAATATTTAAAATATAAATAGATGATAATGATAAACTTGTTAAGCAATAATAGTATAAGGTAACTTGACATTTAAATAACAAAATATCAAATATTCATCTTTGAGATGTTTAAGTGACTAAGAGAGCAAGAAAACAAAGAAATAAGTGAACAAACTACTTAAAATTAAAATAATTTGAAAACAGGTAAAACAATATTGAAATTAATTATTTTTTTTAGGACTTAGACAGAACAATAACAAAAGTGGACACATAGTCCACAAGGGTAAGTAACAAATCTGGCCTAGCTAGAAGCCACGAAAATAGGCACAATCATAAAGCCCACGAAAAACAAGCTTGAGTAATACTCACAAAAATCCTCCCTTCGTACCATGTGTGTTGGCCGTCACACGAGGCTAGCGCCTCCTAATCACCTTGCTAGCTGAGTGTGCCATGGCTCCCCAAGGGCTAACGGAATTGCCGTTGTCAACCAGTTTTTTGCTTTCAATCCCTAGAAAACATTTTTCTGGCATACATAGAAGTAAATTGTCTTGTAATTCAAATCACTTCAATACATAATAAACGAGCATTTTCGTTAAGAAAATCTATCCCTTCCATGTAAGTATAACAGTTTCAAGATAAATAGAAAATTTTGATAAACCAATTTCTTTCTTGCCTCAAATCTTTTCAAAAGCTTTAACATACTCCCTCCGGTCCTAATTATAAGACAAAGTTGACTTTTTTGGAGAAATTAAGGAAGCCAATTAAATAACTTTAGAGTATTTATATTTTTAGGATATTTAGATTTTATATCAGTTTATTAGTCAAATTAATTATTTTGAAGAAAAAAATAAAAATATAAATATTCTAAAGTGATTTAATTGGCTTTCTTAATTTCTCTAAAAAAATCAACTTTATCTTATAATTAGGACTGGAGGGAGTATCATTTATAAAGTGCTAATACTCAAGAAAACCTTGATAGGAAAGTAAAATAGGTTAAGATATTTGATGTAAATTTTGATCAAAAATACTACATCTATAGCCAAGTGGGACGTTATTTACTCACCTGGCAATCCCATTAGCTACAACTATCCGACTTAATCATCTTTAGCATGATTCGAACTTAATTCCCCTGGTATACAAATAACATTACTGTCACTTTAATTGCATATAGTAATCTCATTTAACAAAGTTCCCCTTATTTCCTCGTAAGAACATTTCTTCTCTCTGTACAACATTCAAACACCATCATAAGCTTCATTAGATTTCCCACGTATCAGGGTTGGAATTGAACCCATTTTAAACCAACTAATTTCATTGTCTATACAAGTTTTAAAAGCTCGGGTATTAAATTACTTTGTTTCCTAAATCAATTCTTTATGAAGAATCAATTTAAACTTATTATTTTGATCACAATTAACTATTCATTTAATTTGTAACTTCCCTCAAGCCTTTTAACAAACACATTGTATGCATTCAAAAGAAATAAGTCATCAAACAATTACAATTATTTCATATTACTTGTCAAACAACTTTACATAGCCACTTGTGGTCACAGGATCCTCTATATTACATTTCTTTACAACATTTAACTTATAAATTTAAGAACCCATGTTCTTCCCTAGTAACAAGCCAACAATGAAAATTTTAGTAAAATACCAATTCAAGTAAACTTTCTTCTCCAATCACTACAAAAAAAACGTGATTTAGTATCGGTTAAAAATAGGTATTAATAGCGGTTCTAACCGCTACAAACAAGGTTAGTAGCAGTTACTCAAACCACTACTAAATCGTACGTTGCAAGCAGTTTTGTAGTGGTTATATAAAACTGCTATTCAATCAAAAATAACCGCTACATCCTTTGTAGCGATTCAACTTAACCGCTACAACACCCACGTGGACGAAATTTTTTTCAGAGATATTTGTAGCGGTTATATAACCGCTACAAATATAAAAAAATTGAAATATTGAGAGCTAAAAAAAAGAATTTTTTATTTTGTAGCGATTAACAAACCGCTACAAATATAAAAAATTGAAAATTTGTTGACCAAGAAAAATGACATTTTTTTATTTTGTAGCGGTTAACAAACTGCTACTAATTTTGAATTTCATGAAATTAGTAGCGGTTTTTGAAACCGCTACTAATTTTATGAAATTCAAAATTGGCGCCAAAAAATTTAAATTGAGTTGTAAAAAGGTGCGTTATTTAGTAGCAGTTTAATAACCGCTACAAATATTTAAAAATTTTTTTAAAATATACAATTATTTTTTTTCAGTTTTTTCAATATTAAATTAAATATTTTATTTTGTTATTATTTTATCTATTTCAATTAGTTTATTATTCAATAGTTTAACTTATTAATAAATAAAAAGGAAAAATGTAATTGAATTGGATTAGTATAAAATTTACATTAATAATATTATTAAGGATAGGTAGGTAATAAGGAATTATTATGTTATCTAATATAATGTAATTGCGTATGAAAAATAGATGAAAATGAGATACAGTTATGATATATCTAGAAAAAAAATGGTTAGAATAAATTTTATAGAAAGGAAAGAAGTATTCTAAAAAAAATTAAAAATCTTATTACCATATTTGATCGTATTATTCAGCTCCTCTACTCATACGAAAGAAGTTGTAAATGAGAGAAAATGAAAGAAAGGTAAGGTGAAAAGAAATTGGGGAGTGTTTGAAATGAGTTGTGGTAAGGGTATTTATAGGGATCCACGTACTCTTTGTAGCGGTTAATGTAGCGGTTATTAATTAGTAGCGGTTATTTATATTTTTGTAGCGGTTTAATATTCATAGTGCTATTTGTAGCGGTTAATGTATCCATTTTGTAGTGGTTATTCATTTAGTAGCGGTTAATTTTTTATTTGTAGCGGTTCAATAACCGCTACAAATATTATTTTAATTTTTTTTAAAAAAATTTTTTTTACATTTTATTTTAAAAAATTTTTTGCATTTTTTGTAAAGACAAAAGCATAATTTGAATTTGATCACTCATCGTCACCATCCCTACAGAAATTTTGTAGAAAAATTATTGTTATTGATGTATTATTAAATTTAAAAAATTTAATTCAAATGACGTGGACTTAAAATAACTCACCGCAGTAGAGGTAAATTGTCATCGCCTTCAGGGAAGTAGTTTTCAAAATCAGCTGTTTGAAATGGCTCACTCTCGTAGACGATGTTATCGCCTTCACCCATGTCGTAAAGGTCTCTTGGCTTTAAATGAATGACCATGTGCCAATCCCTATGCCTCTCGTCCTCGACATAATAAACCTGATGTGCCTCTTAAGCTAGAATATACGGCTCATCATCTTGAGAAATACCGGTATGAATTGGTCGTGAGAAATTGACTGATGTGATCCCTAGGTCGTCAGTTGTCAGTCCCCGAGAAGTAGTGGTATTTTCCCACAAACACTTGTACAGCGTCACAGTGAAATGGCCTTGATAATTAAGCTCAACCACATCAAGAAGCTTGCCATAGTAAGGGACGCCTCCGAACTGCATGTTGGCGTCACTGCTGCTCGCATAACTCCTTGTCCCAAATGTGCCATAAACACCCGAATTCTGTGTTTACAATCCTTGATCCTGTGAAACCGTGCAAAACTTAAAACCATTGACATTGTATGCTGTAAACCATTTTGCATGATCAAGAAGGCCGATTGCGAGAGCTCTGAAATCTGGTGAGTGTGGGTTGTGGTCATTTAGTATTCTGCACGCAAACCAGCTCAGGAATTCTCTGTGGACCCTCCTATCAACTTCCGAGGATGTCTGTGTATGGATCCTGAGTTGACGCTTAACATGACTTCTGAATTCCTTGCAATTAATAATGGAAAGGCGTTAGTGAAATGAAAGTGAGAAATGTTACGAAAGATATAGATCGAATAACATGTGAGTGTACAATTCTTACCGTATGAAAAGTTCAAATTGAATGCAATTAATCAAGACATGTCTATGTGCTTGGAACTTCTCAGTTGCCGTTAGTTTGAAGTTCTCAGTTGCTCCAACTGGTTTACCAACACAAGGGATAAATTCTCCTGATGTCGGCACAGGTTCAGGATAATCGTCAACACGAGGTGGGCGGTTGAAAGCCGTCTCAAGATCATCAAAGTACCTTGAGCAAAAATATAGCACCTCATCCCCTATATAGCCTTCAGCTATAGAACCTTCTGGCCACGCCTTATTCCTCACGTAAGATTTTAATTTCCCAAGGAACCTACGAAGTACAGAAGAGAAAATTGATATAAAATAATGAAAAGGATGACTAGCAAACATTAAATACGGACAATAAATGAAATCACATATTTAAAATGAGTACCTCTCAATCGGATACATCCAACGATATTGTACTGGTCCAGCGAGCTTTGTTTCATGAATGAGGTGGACTGTGAGGTGAACCATCACAGTAAAAAAGGACGGAGGAAAGATCATCTCCAAATGACAAAGCGTAAGAATGATTTTCAACTGCAGCTGATCAAGCCCCTCAACGATCAAAGCCTTAGAACACAACTTCCGAAAGAAAGAACAAAGTTCCACTAAAACGATGGAAACATCGGGAGGAAGTGTATTCTTTATAGCCAGAGGGAGTAACTGCTGCATAAGAACATGTGAGTCGTGACTCTTTAGGCCAGCAACCTTTCGAGCCTACAAGTCGACACATCGAGAAATGTTGCTTGAATACCCATCAGGAACTTTTAATTTCTTCAACGTCGCGAGGAACACTTCCTTGTTCGGTTTTGTGAAGGTAAACTTTGCCGGTGTAAATCTGTCATGCTCATCTGGCCAAGCGTCTTCATGAACTCCCATGTCGCGTAAATCTTTCCTCGCTTGAAGGTGATCTTTTGTCTTGCCGGGTTCGTTAAGCAGCGTATACAGTACGTTGTCACAAACATTCTTTTCAATGTGCATTACATCAAGACTGTGGCGAAGTAAATTAGATCTCCAATATGGAAGCGTGAAGAAAATACTTATCTTCTTCCACTGCTGAGGCACCGAAGTCCTGCGCGTCTTTTGGCGAGTTTGTGCTGAATCGTCGCTTTTTCCAAACTCGAAGTCAACATGCCCAAGCTGCTGTAAGATATCTGTACCGGACAAAGTCTGAGGTGGTCCTCTTTTCTCTAGTTTCCCATTGAAGCGATTCCATTGCAATCTGAACTTATGCGTTCCATCGAGAAACCTCCGATACCCCATAAAGCACCACTTTTGGCTGTGGGGAAGGCGCAATGCATCAGAGTCAAAATTGCAAGCTGGATATGCCGACCCAGTATGCACATTCCAACCAGATAATGTGCCAAGGCCAGGAAAGTCACTAATCATCCACATCAAGGCTGCACGCATGTTGAACAAAGTCTTGCTGTAAGCGTCGTACGTCTCCAAGCCGACATTCCACAGGTCAAGCAATTGCTGCACGCATGTTGAACAAAGTCTTGCTGTAAGCGTCGTACGTCTCCAAGCCGACATTCCACAGGTCAAGCAATTCCGCAATAAGCGGTTGGAGATACACATCGATGTCATTGCCCGGTTCCGTTTTGCCTGGAATGATCATAGATATAATGAAAGAACTTTGTTTCATACACATCCAGGGGGTAAGTTGTAGGGAACTAAGACTACCGGCCAAATACTGTAACTTGTGCTAAGATTCCTGAAAGGATTGAAACCGTCGGTCGCCAACGCAAGCCGAACATTTCTAGGGTCAGTCGCAAAATCTGGAAGGTCGTTGTCAAACATTTTCCAAGCAGCTGCATCCCGCGGATGTCTTAATTTACCGTCTTCGTTTTTATCAACGGCATGCCACCTCATGTGCTCAACAGTTTTAGACGACATAAATAATCTTTGTAGACGAGGTTTCAAAGGGAAGTACCTGAGAATCTTTGCAGGTTTCTTCTTCTGCTTTTTCCCCTTCCGAATTGTCTTGTACCTCGATGTGTGACATCTCTTACATGTCTCCCTGCTGGAATCGTCTCCCCAATACAGCATACAATCATTTGGGCATGCATCAATCTTTTAATAATTCAACCCCAACCTGTTGATAATCTTCTTGGCCTCGTAGAACGTTGTGGGAATCTCGGCGTCGGGGAATTCATCTTGTAATAAGTCAAGCAACATCGACATTCCCTTATCTGTGATCCCACATAAGCACTTGATATGATACAATTTGATCAAGAAAGATAATTTAGAATATTTGCGACAACCTTGATATAAAGGACGATCTGCTTCATCCATCAAGCTGAAAAAATCCCGAGCTGCTTCATTCCCCATAAAAGCCAGCTCAGAGTCGTGCACTTCTTCGTTGAAGTTGTCGCCTTGAAATCCAAACGCATCACGCACAACATCATTCACAGGATCATCTTCATATACTTGAACGCCTACTTGAGAACTTCGAGGAAGAGCATCGTCATATCTAATGCCGGCCTTCTCACCATGAACTGCCCAGAACGTATAGTCCTCAGGGAAAGGCTTCACAAGCAAATGTTCCTTCACAACATTTCGTGCATGACACTTCTTGAACTTGCATTTCCGACACGGACAGACGATCTTGCCGTTACAGCTGGCGTGAGTGAATGTGAAATCCAAGAAACTGTTTAATCCGTACAAATATTCAGGAAAATTGCGCGGCAATCTTATCCATGATTTATCCATAGCTACAAGTGAGAGAGAAGAAAGTATAGACAAGAAGATGAGTGAGAAGAGAATGACGAATGCCTAGAACCTTATATTCTGAAATTCCAACGTTTATAATTTTGTAGCGGTTCTTAAACCGCAACATCAACCGCTATAGTTCTAAAATATTAGTAGCAGTTATATATATAAAACCGCTACTAATATTCAAGCCGTTACACATTGGAGGGAAATTCAAAATTTACTTGTTGAGTATTTGTAACAGTTATATATATAAAACCGCTACTAATATTAAAGCCGTTGGACAGCAAATTTAAAAATAATTTTTAATTTGTAGCGGTTATACATAACATAACTGCTACAAATGTGCACAAAGGCGGCAAATTTCAAAATTCAAATGATGAGTATTTATAGCGGTTATTATTTTAACACCACTACTAACATATATATAGTTGTAACGGTTTCATAAGAGAAACCGCTACAACTATATATATACATTTATAGCGGTTATTAGTGTATAACCGCTACTAACATATATATAGTTGTAGCGGTTTCTCTTGAGAAACCGCTACAAGTATATATATACATTTGTAGCGGTTATACACTATAGAACCGCTACAAATATATATATATATATATATATTTGTAGCGGTTTTAAGTTAAAACCGCTACAAATATATATGCTTTATTTTTTAAAAAATTTAGATATAAATAATTCATAAATTAAACAACGCCATCTAATAATATAAATATAATTATATTAAACACAATAAGAAAGTTCTGAAATAAAAACTCATATATATATATATATATTTACAAATGTTTAAACAAAAAAAATGTCCTAAACTAAGTAACTGGGGGCTGATCATCTGGTGCTCCCTCAGGTGGGGCTCCCTCAGGTGCCACTAGATCGGGCTGCTGCGCAGAGTGAACCGCACAATCGTCATCAGCAGGAGCAGGAGCAGGAGGAATAGTACTCGGGATGACGTAGCGAGGGATAGGGGAACCGCTGGATGCTGCTCGTTCGGGAACAGGTGACTCCATGCTCCCTCGAGCATGTTGTTCACGATCTCACGCCACTGCGTCTGCTGAGCGTGCATCATATCAGCATGCAGCTGCAGGTGCTGCAGCTGCTGTACCTGCATCTGCTGCTGCTGTACCTGCATCTGCTGTTGCTTCTGCGCCATCTGCTGCTCCAAATCTGACCACAGCTGGTCAATAAACTCGTCCCTCCGACGTCTGACCCCTCTAGAGCTGCCAGCCACAGAGGCGGCGCTCCTGCCGTAGACCATGCCAGGTCTGGCGCCTATCCCCATCCCCCGTATGCGTCTGGGGTGCTCAGGCTGAGCCAGACCCACCTTCAAAGGAGCCATCGGGTCCACTGACCCCTGTGACTCTTCAAGCTGGGTCTGTCGCAGCTCAACCTGTGACTGCTGCATCTACTCCTACCATTTTATGAAACAATTACTAATTAGCATTTTTCATTATTAACTTGGTTTTATAAAAAATATAATAATAAAATTACTTACAATGGCCGCCTCTGCCTGCTGAGAGGTCGCAGTCCCATCACGGTGTCTATGTGTGATGGCGTACAGCTCCCCATAATCCGTCTGACGATTATCCTGCTGTGCCTTCGTCTCCTGAAACAAATACAAAACAATAATTAGTATTATGAAATAATCAGCTAAAAGTAAGTGATATTTTGAAAAGTTACCAGCTCGCTATAGGTCATAGCAAAGGTCTTCGATCCTGCTGTGTGGTGGATCGTCTGCTGCGCCCGGATCTCGGTATTCCTCTGAGAAAGCTCATGGAAAAAAAATATTAAATGTATTATAATTTAAAATTAAATTGAAATTATAATTTAATATTTAACAATTACAAAATTATATATCAAAAATCTAATAAATACATTACCTGCGCCTCAGGGCTCCTCCTGTACTGGACGAAACGCGCCCAGTCGTTCGGCGGCACGCCGTCTGAGACGCTCTCGATCAGCTGCACCAGAGGCATCATGCCGTCCTTATCCACCCTGTGGAAGAGACGATTCCTCCTATTCCTCCAGGCGTCACCCATCTTCACGAGGGCGTACCTCTTCCGGTTGGCTCGGACGGCAAACCGCAGCTGAAAAAAAATTATTTAAATATCAATAATTATAAAAACCATAATTTAAAAAAATTAATTAAATAGAATTAATTACAAAAAATATTAAATAAATAATTTTAATTACCTGAACCACCTCCTCCCAAACCTGGTCCTTCGGCCCCCTCGAAACGTGCCTCCACGTCGTGAAGTAAAGGGGGAACCGCATCCAATTCGCGCCCAGGTCGTTCAGGAAGTGGTTGAGTAGGTGACCCCCATTATGGATCGGCTGGTTAGTGCCCTCATTCCACGGCACTATAACTCGGAGGCTCCGGTCCAAGCTGTTCACACCGGCCACGTCTAGCCTCCTTGTCGAAACGTTTCCCTGCTCGTCTACACAGTTTACCGCATGTTAGATAAATTGTAATTCAAAGTTAACATTTCTAATTTAAATAAATAATTTACTAAATTAAAAAATTAATTTACCTTCGACCTGCACCTCAAACCCAGTGGACCGCGAAGACGACCCTCGTGGGTTGTTCTGCTCCCGAGCGTCCTCCTCATCGAGGAATTGCTCCGTCTCCCTGAACTCAATCGGGATCTCGAACTCCTCCTCATTGAGGAAGTCCTCAACGCTAATATCTGGCCCCCCAACCTCAGGCACCTCTGGTGTGGTCGTCGCCTGTGGGATCATCTGCAGTGCCTGTGGTAAGGCCAACTCCTGTGGGGGGATGGGCTGAGATGCCGCGGTAGCCCTGCCTCCGCGCTGCCCCCTCCCTCTGCGCCCTGCCCGGCTGTTGCCACCCCGTAAAATCGGTCTAGGGACCTCAGGGGCCTTTCCCTTATCCTGTCCTGAAGCCATATCAACTGTAAAAATTTAAAAAAAATTAGTCACATTATTATGCAAAAGTATAATAAAAATACAAATATAAATAAAATATGTGTTATATACCTACTTCAAGTGCAAATACTGAGAAATACTGAGCAAAAACTCCTATAGAGACGTCTGAACGCTCAAATCTCGAAGAAATCACTCAGAGAAACCTCAGGAAACAAAATAAGCGAAAGGAGAAATGAAGGAGGCGGTGGCTTAAATAGGCCAAATATTTGTAGCGGTTATTCAAATAACCGTTACTGTAACCGCTACAAATAATTAAATTTGTAGCGGTTCTACAATAACCGCTACAAAAGATAACAACGTTTGAAATTCTATAGCGGTTATTGCCCAGAACCGCTATAAATGTCGAGACTCTTGAAATTCTGTAGCGGTTATAGGGGCATAACCGCTACAAACTTCTGACCTTCGGTATTTTGTAGCGGTTCTGTTGCTGTAACCGCTACAAATAACCATTACACTGTTGGCGCGCCAACTGGCGGGAATATTGTAGCGGTTTCTGTGCATTAACCGCTACAAAATCACCGCTACAAGTTTTGGCAGGAATTTCGCGCCAAATTTGTAGCGGTTTTTTGTACGCAACCGCTACAAAAAAACCTTGCCACTACAAATTTGTAGCGGTTTAGGTGAAAACCACTACAAATACTATAATTTGTAGCGGTTTAATATAACCGCTACAATTGCACCGCTATAAAATACCTTTTTTTTGTAGTGAATGCTTTAGCCAAATAAAACACCTAAGCACCAAATGGAATAAATACCATCATTTCTCAAAAATCTTCTTTCTAACTTCATATGTAAAACTTCCAAATTTTTATCTTCAAGCAAAATGCAGATCATAATTAACTAAAATAGAATTTAAATCCTTTACAATCAATAAAAGGATAAACCCCTTCCTCATTTAAACATTTTATCAAACACCTTGTAGGCAATCAAGCCTAACACATAAAAGAGAGACCTCTATTCATAACTATCAACAAATAATGCAATATCCAAACATCATTCTAGTTTCATAAAGTTTCAAAAAGCAACTCCCCAAAAAAATTGATATTAGAATCTTCCTCTTGTCTATAAACTCCTTAATCTAACAATTTTAGTCAGTTAACATTCTAGCTCATTTCTTTTCTCTTAATCAGCAACAACCATAAATATAACAGAGAGAAGATTTGAGCATACCACACTCAAGCGATGCACAGGAGAAGGAAATAGCATCCACCTACCTACCCATAGCAGTGAGGCAAAGAGAGGCAGTGATAGGTTTTGGCGATGAAGGATCAAAAGGCTAAAATTTTCCTATACTAGAAACAAATGATAGATTGACTCTACACCCACATACATAGATACAATAGAGAGGAATTCAAAAGAGTAAACAAACTCAACTCACCCTGTCTCCCACGACACACAAAATAAAAGATGAAGAAGAAGAGAATCCGAAGATTATAGCACAAGCAACGATAGACGGAGAAAGATGCGTAAACTCGCACATCACTAGCAAACATAGAGAAAGGCATAGTAGAGTGATGGAAAGGAGGAAGGGAGATGAGATCAAAAAATTTCATACTCTTGAAGCTTCTTCTAGGCTATGTTTGACTGGAGGTTTTTCTAGGCTAGGTGAGGATAAGGGAGAGTTGAAGATAAAAAAATGTGTGTTTGGTTAGAAGGAGGGGAGGTAAGGGATGGGAGAATTTTTTGTCATTTAGTAGTCACCTCCCTTGCTTTATGAAACCACCTGATTTGGGGTTTTTTCTAGGGGAGAGAAAACTTGTGTCTCATTGTGACTAAATTTCCTATAGAAAGTTTTGAAAATTCCAACACTACCCTTACCACTATAAACCCTTTTTTCTCTGCCATTAGTCTATTTCTCAAAGTACCTATGGATCGCTCATCGTCTCCTTCACACGTTTACTCCTCCAGCGTCGTCTCCGGCTTCTCCTCCAGCCACTGTCGCTACCTGTACCTCCTCCTCAAGCCACTGTCAATTGCTCCTCCAAGCTCACTGCCTCCCTCATTCAGGTAAGCATATTGCCTTCTTGTTTATCCACCTTGTTTCATGTGACTTCCAAAGGTTCATATTTTCTTCTTCTACCTTGCTTGAATTGAAACTTTCATGGCTACGACAATAAAACTCTGTTTTAGTGGTTCATTTTATTTTGAGCATTTTGTTTGGGATGTGTCAAACCCCTTAACATTTTGATATTTGTTAGAGTGATAAAGGCACAATTCCACTGACATACAGAAAATAGTACAAATATACTGATAAAGTGTACTTGTTTACAATACAAGAGTTCCCTGTAGGGTTTGAAAATATATCCAAATTTTGTCCTAAAATATTCTCAAAGTGAACTAACTATAACCAATAGCTCCACCTTCTTGACCTGGACACCTTAATTGCCGATATTTACCGTTTTGCCCCTAGTGCCGCTAGCTTCTGCTGGAAAATTTTAAAAGTTGAAAAAGGCTGGGATTCAAAAGAATATTAGTAGTAACAGACAATCAATCATATAAAATGCAACAAATAACTATGTCAGGTACCATTTAATGCAATAGAATAAATACATTGTAATAATATTCATCGGTATGTGCACATTTTTCAAGGCCAATGACTGTCAGACCTTGAGCCAAGGCCAACTACTATTAGTCCCTGACTTACATACCTCAGCCAGGCTTTCAACCACAGATTGGGTAGTGTACCCTCTTGGTACTGAATTCTAAAAACTGGATAACCTTTTGGGGCCGTTAGGGTATTGGTGCTTCTCCCCCGGACGGTACTTGTGTTTTTCCCACACCAGTTAGAGAGTGCATTATACATATCACAAAAGATGGCATACACAAAACATATATATGTTCACATAGTGTATGAGAGATAGAGTTACTACCTTAGGTTTCCTTTTTCAATTCACAACTGTTTCTGAATTTTATTCTGGCTCAGGGTAATGTTCAGTCCTAAAATTCCAAGTTTTACAAGAATTGAGTTAATACTCATTCATGTACCACTCTAGGCTCTTTCAAACCATTTTGTTGGTTATATTAGTTTAAAACTATAAAATGACCAAAATGCCTCTAGGGACCCAGTCCAAGTCCCTTTACACCCGATCCAACCATATTTTTTCAAAAATTATGAACTGGACTAATCATACACAATTTTACGTGTAGTGTAATACCCTAAAATATACTCAAGGGCTAAATGTACATAATAGATAGTAGGATTAACGACAAAATTACCCTCATAAATTTTGTTAGGACTTTAGATAACTAAGATAGTAGGATTAACGACAAAATGTCCCTTTAACTTAAGATAACTATTTAGTCTTTTCGCCTAAAGTAAAAATGACCAAAGGCCTTATTTGAACATGAGAAGAAGGGGGAAATGGCATATGGAAGAGAAAGAAAGGAAACAAATAAAAACTTAATGGCAATCTAAATAATGTTGCCATAATTAGGGGCTAAAGGGACATTTACCCTTTGATCTTAAGGATAGGAATGGAAACAAAAATGAAGGGCCAAGATTGGTCAATAGAAAAGTAAGCATAATTATAAGGGTCAAAAAGCAAATTAACTTCCACTCTCATATTGTTAAAAACGTCCAAAAATGGTAAAGGAGGAAGAAAGAGGGATTTGGTCAAAATTTCAACTCTTTTACAAGAAGACTTTGGTTATATTGATCACATATACCTTTAAACAAGTGGTCAACATTCTTCCTTATGTTTTTATTGAAACATTTAGGTTAAGACCAAGGGAAGGGAAGAGGAATTCAATTAAAGCAAGTCCATACTTATTGACCAAGTCAAAAAGAAAGAAAAGAAGAAGAGAAGAAAAGTCAACAGTTGTGGCTAGGCTTGAAAGGCAAGCTTTAGGAAAGCAAAATTGGTCAATATTTCCTCTCCATGTTAAAGCAATATTTCAGTGTAAACGAAGAAGATAATAGGAAAGAGAAAGCTTCATCAAAAGTAAATTAACCACACATGGTCAATCAATCACCAACTTGTGCAAGAAGCCAAAATATTGGCCACACATTATTTCTCTTCTTTCTCTTAGCTAATTTTCAGCCAAGTGATTCCAAGAAGCCAAGCAATGAATATTAAAACATATCTCACTCCCTCATACTCATTAAAAGTCTGCTAAGTAAAGAGGAAAAAAAGAAAGAAAAGGAAAAGGAAATAGAAAAGGAGCATTTGAAGAACAAAGAAGAGAGGTAGGTGCTTTTGCTCAATTTTCACCTTCCAAATCACCTCTATTGCTCTTAAGGCCTTCATGAATGTTGCTCCTCTCCCTAAGAGCTTTATTTCTATGGTTTTAGAATTTTAAGATGAGGTGTTTTGAGCCATCTTGTATGAGCAAAAATTGAAGAACTAAAGAAAAAACCTAAGGAGAAGTAAGATGTGAGTACTAGCATTAATTTAAGCTATGGGTTGTGTAGGTTGAATGAGTATTTTGACATGTGTAATTCTGCCCTAATTTTGTCTAAGCTAGGGTTTTGAAGAGTCATGGTGATTTGATTATGTTCATGGTGTTTTATGATGCTTAGAGGACATATGAAGTTAGTTAGGGGCTTAAATTGGAAGTATGGTAATTATTGGAATTTTTGTAGAATTTTTGCCCAAACCAGGACATGGGCAATGAGTAAGAATTTGTTCATTTTGATGTTATCATTGTGTTCTACATGAAAAATTATGTGGGTATAGCCTCGGGTTGTGAGTTTTAGTTCATTCAAACTCAAAATGAAAAATTGGTTTTCCGCTCGAACAGGATTCCAGCAAGGTACCCTGATTTTGTGGTATTTTTGGATAAAAAAATGATATCCAATGGAGGTGAAACTTTCAAAAATAAAAGTATACATATCAAGCTTTAATTTGGTAGGTCATCTGCATAATTTCGATTTGTACACTGGGAGTTATAAATTTTTGAAGTTAGGTCATGAAAATTGGGTTGAATTCTGGCAGTGTACAATAAATGACAATTTTGGGAATGCTATAAGTCTAATTGGCTGTGGGTGTCATTTTTCCTAAAAAAATAGACTAAATAAGGGTCACATAGCCTTTAGAATCACTACAATTCAATTTTTGAACATAAAGATATGATTTTCAAAGTTCATGAAAATTCTGTTTGATTGATCACTTATGCGAAAATTGAAGATGTAATGGCATAATGTAATATTGTTGAACTCTGAGGTTAGAAATTGGTCTTTTAGGTTATTGACCACTTTAAATCCTTAGTTGACTTGATTAAATATCCCTACTGATAACCAACTTGAGTGTTTGAATTAAAGAAGAATTGGATTAAGTAATAACTTGTTGTCTGTAATTCTAATTATGGGATTTGAAATCTGCCCTGAGCACAAGAAATCTATGCAAGAACAAGATTAGAAAGACCAAGGTGGTAACTCTTTCTCTTATATCATATTTAATGCTTTGTATGTTTGTGCTTATCATTGAAATGTCACGAAAGTGAATGCTACTGTGAATGCTACCATGAATGCTACTGTGTGTATGAATGACATGAATGTGTATATAGCTATAAAAGCTGTTGTATACAGTTGTGAAACCTGTCATATATAGCTATAAAAGCTATCGTGAATATGGCGAATGTCATGAATGTGAATGTTGCTATGTATGCTACTGTGAATGTTGTGGTGATTGCAACTTTGTGATAATTACTTATATGCTTTGTTAATTATATACCATATGAGTGAAATGTTGCCACTGAGATTCATATGTATCTCACTCTTTCCAATTACTAACCTATAGCTTAGGCAAGCGGATTGAAGGAAAAGCAGGTAACGAAGGGCAGCTAGTGCTCCCAGCTAGGAGACTAGAGTTTTGTGTTGGTTATCAGTTTTTGGGGATGATGTATATATTGTATATGATGTAAACATTTAAAGTTGTATGTAATCCCCAGTATAAGAACTAAAACCGGCGATTATGCCCTGTAGACCCTACTAAATTGAGTACAACCCGAGAGTTTGTCAGAAAATTTTTGTTGAACACTCTGATATTAATGAATGGAACCGAACCGACCAAGCCAAATATGTTTGGTAAAGCAGAAACAAGACTACATTAATATTGTTTCGAAAAGTTTTGAAAACCCACTTTATCACAAGACCAAATCTTGTCTTGAAGTTGGAACCTTTAATGAGTTTTAAATTATCTTTTAGTCTCCCGTTTATTTCTTATCATATTTTTGAACCATATTAACAGCTTTCAAGGAATGGGGTTATATGTAGAATCCATTTTTAACCTCAAAATTGTCAAATTTACTGCCAAAAGATAGTTTTGCCCTTGGCAACCCCTATTTAGGGTTTTAGGGCTCATTTTGTCATTTCATATTCCAAGACTTTTCACATTTCACATTTAACATATACCCTACACAATTTCCCCTTCTAAACACAATGGAACTATTGCAAAATCCCAGCTCCTTCCCTCAATTTCAGTGCTAGCCAAAACTTGCTTCAATAAAATAGAAAATGTGACTTTCTTGATCTGACATTTTAAACACCTTCCTTTTTACTCCTAATCGCATTATTAACCATTTAAATACCACTTGAACATGATTTGTAGGAATTTAGGCAGCATAACTCCTTATGATCCCAAATGTACAAAATTTACCAAACCAAAACAATCACAAATCAAGCCAATACAACAATAACCACCACAACAACAACATATTAATCAAGAAGATCAAAGTTCTTGAGATTACCTCTTGATTCTCAACTTTCTCTCTCTAGGCGTCCTCCCTCTCTCTCTTCCTTTGAAGCTTTGATTGCTACATATGATTTTGATGATAAAGAAGAGATTACAAGAGGTTTCTATGGATTTTATGAGCTTAATCACTCGAAATCACAAAGCCCTTACCTTGATTTTTGCCTCTTTCTTCTCTCTTGGCTCTTCTTGTTCTTCAAGCTCTTGAGAACTCTCTCTCCCTCTATTTTCTTAGTGTTGGCCAAAATATGGCCCAAGGGAAAGGATAAGAAGTCTTTAAAATATCCTTTTCATCTTTCTTTGAAATATAATATTTTAATGGAATTATCATATGCCCAAAATCTTAAGCTTCATCTTTTTCTAACTAAACCATAATTGCCTTCTCTTCCTCTTGTTGAAGTGACAAACATGAGGCCCTTAAAGTAACCATATGGGCTTCTTCAATTACTTTTATCCATCTCTTGAATTACACATGGCACCATTAGCTACCAAGTTAATATTTTTCCCTCTTATTTTCTTCCCTTGGCCGAAATTCACAAGAGAAAAGGGGAATAATTGCTTCTTGCATTTTCCTAATTCTCTCTCATCAATTAATAAATTAAGTACATATTTACTTTTGACTTTTCAACTTATTTCTACTTGGCCACAATTGCTTTAAAATTACATATTAATCTCCAAATATATATTTTCCCTATTATTTCCTTATTCAACCGACACTGGATTCAAGAAAATGGGAAAATAATTAATTTTGTGTTTTATTAACAAATTACCATTTTTCCCTTACATTTTTGTATTTGACTGTGGTTTCTTCCTTTTCCTTTGCTTCTTGGCCAAATTTCATCTAATGAAAATAGAAAATTACTAACTTCTTGAATTCTCCATTTTGGGCTTAACTAATGGGCCTTTTGGAACGCCCAAAAATTAGTTTTATGACTTGTTTTAGTCCAATTTTCATGTAACTTCAATTAAGATTATTTTTGTCATTCCAAATGCACTTGAATCCACCATTTTATTCTTTTGAATGCAATAAATAATTACAAAGCATATTGGTGAATAAAAATGAGATATCACAAGCTGAATATTGGATTAATTTTTTGCCCCACCCACCAAAAGCGATTCTTTCACCCCATCCTTTGCTAGTTCTTGGATGGTAGAAGTAGCATAGAAAATCATTGATTATAACCATCACGATTTAGTTGATACAAACTGATAAAAATGGCATGAATTGTGATGGTGATCTTTGAGATGGATTTATAGTGATTCTTCATTGGGCTTATGACTTTGACAGTACTGATTAATTTAGTTTGTGAGTTTGATTTGAATGTGAAATTTCGTTATTATTGTTAAAGTTTTGAACTTTGCTGTTGATTGTTATTTACAAGAGTTGATTGTCATTGGGCATATGATTTTGACAGTAATTGTCAAGTTAATGCTTTGGACTTTAGTATTGATTGTCCTGATTCATAATTTTCACGTGTGACACATGAATTTTTCTTGATTCTGGTGAGTTTTGCAAATGTTTGCCGAGTGAAAGTATTCAAAGCTTACTATGGTGAATTCTAGAGAAGTTCTTAGGTTTTTTAAGCTTATATTTTAAGAGAAAATTACACCAACCCTCCTCTCCCTTTGCCTTTGCTTTTTTAATATTCACAAATTTCTCCTGAATCCCTTGATCATCAAAACCAAAACCTACAAGAACGTTCCTTCAACTCTAGAAAGTAGAAACATCGCATTGGTGTCCAATTAATTAACAGAGATATTCTAGCTTGACTCCATACAAATTAAATTAGATATAATGATTTTTAAGTAGACGGTTGGGTTGTGTAAGTTGTGAAAATGGAGTTATTTTGTGTTCTTGTCCTCAATGTATATGGATTTCTCTGGGCATTTTACTTCGATGTGTAAGTATGAACATCTTTGTTGCAGGATCCACTTGTAACCAAGGGACCAAGTCTAGTTCCATTAGTTGGTATAGATGTTTGGGAGCATGCATGCTACTTACAAGTAAAAATTTGGAGTCCTCTGTTAGTTACATAAAAGCCGCTATTACAGGATATTTGAGGGCTTTTTACGTATTTATTCTTGAATTTTGTTAATCACAAGATACTGCAAACTTATCAATTTTTGGATTGTTTGCAGTCTTTAATTCCATCCATGTGACAATTTTATTGTTGCTGATGCTGTAAATAACTCCAATTGAGAGGAGTTGAATCCTCTGTAATTTGTAGGACCTTGAAAAAATTGAGAAAGAAATATATAAATGTATGCTGGGATGCAAGTCTACAAGGCCTAACATTATAGGGTTAATAAAGAAATGTTCTCCAAGCTAGATCTGTATAGGACATTTTGATGCTCTTAAAACCAACTCCACTGTCTCTGAGCACGTGCTCATGCAATGCCTGCTCTCCCCTTCATTGTAAAATTCTTATGAGGGCAACAGTGAGGATGAGAGACTTCGCATTCCTTATGTTTTCCAGTTTGAAGTGTTTCTCCCTACACCATCTGTATCTATGTTATTTTGCTCTCATTTTGAAAGAAACAACAGAGCTTCCTAGATGTACATCATTTTTCAAAAGGCTTACTGAAATATGCTGCTTGTTTTTCTTATTGCAGTACAAGAATGTCAGACGGGACAACTTGAAGAACATATGGAAATTTATTAATTGGAAATATGCCAGTGAAGGTCTAGTTGGAAAGTGCCTGAGATCACATTTTTGTAGCAGCATAATTCAGTGATGGAATAAAATGTACCAACATATGGTACACCTTCATTGTCTCAAATGGTCTAATATTAATTGGATGCATGTTGTAAGAGCGTCTGATGACTTTTACCCGCGCGATCCTGCTTCCCACACTATCCATATATCTTCTGTGGCATACAACACACTATTCGGGATGTTGATCTCGTCACTGAACTGGCTTGGTGTAATGAAGGTGTGAGGAAGCGGGTTGTGGCTTTTGGTGTAATGAGTTGTGAACACGGCAAACAAAACAAAATAAAAGTTGTGAGATGTGATAGCAAGTGTTTAGTGTTTACTATTAGGGAGAATGAAGGGTAGCTGTTTTAGTTACCTATGCAACAGTATAGAGATGTAGCATCGTCATGTTTGTTTCTGTCGAATAAAAGTTCTCATCTGTACTAAATCCTAGTTCTATATATTTCTTTATCTTGAATTATAGAAATCCGTTTCCTGTGTTTCGATCTATTATACAAGTATATTAATTTAAAAGGAAAGGGAACCTTTTTTTCAGGCGATACATAACGTTTGATCTTTTGGATCATTTGGAAAAAAAAAATGTCATTGCCTTGAGGAAAAGTTCCTGGAGCATGTAACTTTCATTTCTACCTATAAAATTTGTTCCACTTCTGTTTTTCATTATAGTTGAGTTAGAATTCTATTAATAATTTAATAAATAATAATTATTAATAATAAATTGTAAAAGAAGAAGGAAAAAATATAGATAAAGAGAAAATGGCATATTTTTTCATTTATAATTAGTTCCCTCACCCAAATAATTAAGAAGCCAAACATCATCTCCCCTCTTCTTAAACCAAACAAAAATCATACCTCCTCTAACTTAATTTTAAAGAACTTCACCTAACCTCACTTTCGTTGAACCAGACATATCCCTAGCTAGCCTCATGAGAAATCAGGAAAAATCTAAAGAAGATTTTCTTTTAATAACTTTTTTTTTAGAAAAAAAAGAATGCCTCTGTTTATTTCAAGTGCAGAAGGGCATTATAGTAATTGCAAGGTGCTAAAATAATAAAATTACTCCCATAGCGTAGCCAAAATTTGACCTTAAAACCCCATGAATACATAGCAACATCAGCTCCCCTAAGCCACCATTTATCTTTTGTTAAATGTCTACAACAATTGATATAATATTAATTAACCAGGTCATCATTTTTTACTTAATATTATTATTTATTTATTTATTTTCAAGGTCATTACATTTTAAATCCATTATTTTTATTGTTGACATATATTAATTTTATATTTTATCATTTTATTCAGGGCCGTTACAAAGGCAAGCACAGGATAAATGCAATAGATTCCTCTTCTTGAAAACCAAACATACATTGACCAGATGCATTCAAATGATGAGAATGACAATCGTTACATGAAGGCAAGGCATTATGAAGTAATTTCTAAACAAACAACAAATATTTGGTCTGAAAAGAAAATAGACCATAAGAACTTTCAAAAATGATCCTTGATTCCGAAGGTGAATTTTCTTGGATGAATTGAGTATCCATCCTTAGCATATATGATCTAGCTTAATTCCCAATGTAAATATTTGATCACGCAACCATATGCTTCACAACCAGACCAATTCCCTACTAAGGAAAAAGCTTTTTACTTAGGGGGGAGAACTAATTAAATTTGGACCGTCCGGATATGATTTTTGATTGTCTAGATCTTATTTTTTTTAAAATGATGTTGTTTTAAATTAAAAATCATTTTTTTTAAAAAATAATAATTAAAATATTATCTTTATTTTATATTTTATACCCATTAAAATAATTTTTTTAAAAATATGGACTTTTAAAAACTTCGATTTGGACTGTCTATATTAGATCGGATGATTCTAGTCTGCTTAACTCTTCCTAAAGGGGAAAAAAAAGCTGAGCAGGGAAACGAATCGCCTAAGGGTCTGTTTGCCAAAGCGGTGAGCTATGACCACCGTGCGTTTTCCTTAAAAAAAGCACTTTGGATAAAAATATACTATTTGGCAAAGCTTTATTATTTACTGTGCTTATATGGTTGCCGTGGCTTTTTTCTAAAGCTACTTTGTGTTGATTTTCCACGGCACATCTAATAATATATATATATATATATATGTAGTATTCAATATTCCCTCCATTCTAATTATAAGATAAAGTTGATTTTTTTGGAGAAATTTAGGAAGCTAATTAAATTACTTTAGAGTATCTATATTTATATATTTTTTTTCAAACTAATTAGTTTGACTAATGAATTAATATATAATCTAAGGATACATAACATATGATATGATTAAGTAATTTATTTAGCTTCCTTAATTTCTCCAAAAAAAAAAATCAACTTTATCTTATAATTAGAACTGGAAATAGTAGCATCCATGCCCTTTCCAGTCATTTTGCATCTAAACGGGCTTTTCAAACTCTAATCCAAACAGATTCAAGGTTAGAAAAAAAGTCACTTCTGCCACTGCTAATCCAAACACAAATCGCATTTACATTTTCACTTTTAATCCTACCTTACCTTTTTAAAAGTCAGATGATAAAAAAAGCTACTTCTCCACCACTAATCCAAACGGGCACTAAGGCTTTACATTACACCAACTCTGAGGATAATAAAAAAGCATCTGTTCATCCTTTTTTTTTTTCAATTTTTGATTATTTCTTAAAAAGGTCGTTCTTATGTCCTAGTCTCCTAGGGGAGTTCCAGATCCTATCCCTATGACATTCTACATGGCACTTATGTTATAAGGGGTGATACGCGTGGCACTAAAATACATAAGGGCTATATGTCACAACTAATTAGTTTATTTTTTGTTTATCATATGTTTTATTTATTTGTAATCTTTTGAATTTGGGGGATTTTTAAAGAAATACTGAGTCATGCACTAAATGTTGTTATCTTGTAAAACCCATTAGATATATTATTTTAAATATATGAAATACTAAATAGAGATTTCAAGGATATTATTTTATAATTTTTTATTATATTGTAATGGATTTAATTTAAATTTCAGAAGATCACATTTTTTCATCTTTAAAAAAATTTAGAATATTTTTAAATTTTTAGATTCATTTTGGGTTAAAAGTTTTGTTTATATAAAGATCAAGTTGTATTCAATTATTTTCAAATTATAAAAATTTAATACAAATATTTACTTATTAATTTGTGTCCTTGATATAATACTCTTAAAAAGTAAGAGTCTGCACATTGGGGTGTTCTTTTTTCTAAGGATCAATTTTTCTATGATCTTAACCAATGAATGAAAAACCGGATCGACCGGCTGGTCCGACTGGAAAACTGGTGAACCGGTCCTCAGTCCGGTCCGATTTGCTGTTTTAGAAAGGTGGGAGGTCGAACCGGTGGAAACCGGTCAAACCGGTGGGTCACTGGTTCAACCGGTTTGCTTTTTTTTTTTTTTGAAAAATGAGATATCCGGTTCAAAAAAAAGTTGAAAAAGAAAGAAAACCATAGATTTAGACCAATATAAATACAATCTATAATATTTTACTAAATTATAAGAAAAAATTTTAATTTCAAGGCTACAAAAATTTAAAAAATAAAAAGAATAAAAGAAAAAATATTATATATTATATACATATAATATATAATATTTTAGTCAATTAATTTTATATGATTCAAGTAATCAAATCTAATATAATCAATTGATTTTATCTATAGAAGTTTAAGAATATATTAATATATATATTATTACTAATAATTGGTAATATTTTAATATGACCGGTTCGACTACCGGTTTGATCACCGGTTCGACCCCGGTTGAACCATTAACCCTTGAACCTATTCTGTGACCGGTTCATTGACCGGTCCAGTTTTTTGTTCCTTGATCTTAATTGATTATATTTTTTTCACTTTTTAAAACTTTATTCTATGTTTCCTAGAATTTTTAAATGAGTTGCTAAACATTTCACATTTAAATTTACCGGGAAAAATTTTCATATTATGTCTTTTTGTAAACGATACTACTGTCAGTATTAACTACTGTTTCCTGTATAAACGGTATATTAAAAGAGTATCCCTGACCACCAAACTCATAAATAATCAATGATATCATATTTCCAAATTTTGGTCAACTTCAAAGTTAAGCATTAAAATATTTGTAAAGCCCATACTTGTACTCACACTAGTATCTTAGTAAATGAATCTATCTCTTTCAACTTTTCACACTACAAAAAAAAAACTGTATTTCATAGCCGTGCATTGTAGCAATTAGTTATAACTATTACAAATATAACTATTTGTAGTGGTTTTAACCTAAACTGCTACAAATTTGTAGCAGTAAGAATTGCGCCAAATAGCACACTGGTAAGCCAACGTTATTTGTAGTGGTTGAAAAAAACAAACCGTTACAAATTTGACACCAATTTCCCGCCATAAGTTGCAGTGGCTAATTTGTAGCAATTATATCATGTTAACCACTACAAATGTGGCGCCAAGTAGCATGAAGCAAGCGTGACAATTATGGCAGTTATTTTTTAGCTGTTATGTGGAGATAAACTACTACGGAATGCAAATGGTCGCCTTCTTGTAGTAGTTCTACAAAACCACTACAACTGTAAACAACATTTTGTAGCAGTTTGTGTTAAGAACTACTACAAAACTCCACGAGTCTTTATATTTATAGTGGTTATCGTTAACTGCTACAAAATGTTCTGTTGCCTGAGGTGGTTTTTAGCGGTTTATGTAGCGGTTTTATCAATAACCGCTTCAAAGTTCAGCGCTATAAATACCAAACGACCCTTCAGTTATCTCATTTGGTCATTTCGTTTTCTGACGTTTCTTTGAGAGTTTTCCTTTAGATCTGAGTGTTCAAACGTCTCTCTGAGAGTTTTGTTGAAGTATTTCACATTTTTATTACTTGAGGTATGAAAGTTACACATTTTCTTTCAATGTTTTATTATTATTTTATTTTTATATATAAATATGACTAAAATTTTTTATTTTTTTAAATTTTTACAGTTGATAGGGCTTCAGGTAGGGATAAGGGGAAGGAGCCCAAGCTTCCTAGACTGATTCTGTGGGGTGCCTGCAGTAGGGGAGGGGGCAGCTTGTGGGAGGGTGACTGCGGCACAACAGATGGCCCCACAGCAGCCACAAGAGTTCGCCCCACCATAGCCATAGCATATGGCCCCACAAGAGGCGACTGCACCATAGGTGCCTTAAACTGTTCTAGGAGAGGGAGTTGAGCTCGGTGTTAGTGACTATAAGGAGAACGGGGAATTTGAGATCCCGATTCCCCTCAGAGAAATGAAGCAGTTCCTGGATAAGGAGGATGCGCAAGACCAGAACAACCCACGACGATCATTTTTCCAGTGGACTCGGTTTAAGGTGCAAGTCCAAGGTAAATATATTTTTTTATTTAGTAAATTAAATATTTAAATTTGACTTGTTAAATGTGAATTTAAATTTATCTAACGTATATGGTAAATTGTGCAAATGAGCAGGGAAACGTGTCCACGAGGATGTTGGACATGACCAATCTGAATAGCCTGGACCAGACACTATGAGTTTTAGTTCTGTGGAGTAAGGCCATGGACCAGCCCATCAAGAATGTAGGTCACCTGTTCAACCGCTTCCGGAATGAGCTGAGCTCGAATTGGATGCGGTTCCACCTTCACTTCAAGAAGTAAATGAGGATGTTGCAGGGGAATGTGTCCACGAGGATGTTGGACGTGACCGATCTGAACAACCTGGACCAGACACTATGAGTTGTAGTTCCATGGAGTGAGGCCATGCACTAGCCCATCAAGAATGTGGGTCACCTGTTCAACCGCTTCCTGAATGAGCTGAGCTCGAATTAGATGCGGTTCCCCCTTCACTTCAGGAAGTAGAGGAACATTCCCAAAGGGCTGAAGGACCTGGCGTGGGACGAGGCAGTGAAGATAATTAATAGTATTTAATTATATTATGTATTTTTTAATTAATTTTATTTAACTAATATTTATTTATTGTATCATTTGTAATTAGTCGTGTTTTTTATATTCAATTGTGTTACAGCTTAGGTTTGCTGTTTGGGACAACCGGAAGAGGTACATTATGATGAAGATGGGCGACGGCTCGAAGAACAAGAGGAATCGTCTCTTCCACGGTATGAATAAGGATGGGACGATTCCTCTGCAGCAGTTAATTGAGAACGTCCCGGACTGTATCACACCCAACGACTGGGCGAGTTTTGTCCAGTTCAGGAGGAGCGCAGTCGAATAAGTAATTTATTTATAATTATAATTTAAATTTAGAATTCATAAATTGTATGTTTTTAATAATTATAATTTTTTTATATTGTTTTAATACTTTTAATCAAGAAGCACCAAGGGCAGCAGACGATCTACCACATGGCAAGATCGAAAACCTTTGCTGTTACGTACAACTAGCTGGTAACATTTTACAATGTCAATTACTTTTAGCTGGTTATTTCATATCATAAATTTAGTTTTTTTTTGTTCATAATATTAATTTAATTTTGTAATTTTTTTAGAAAAGGATGGCACAGCAGGAGAACTGTCAGACAGACTACGGGGAGTTATTCACTATCACCTATAGACACCGTGACGGGACTCTGACCTCTCAGTAGGTAGAGGAGGCCATTGTAAGTTAATTTATTATTGTATAATAATAACTTGTTATATTGTTTAAAAAAAAATTTATTATGAATAATAATAATTAATTATTTCATAAAATGGCAGTAGCGGATACAACAATCACAAGCTGAGTTGTGAGAGACCTAGACCTAGGAGTCACAGGGTTTATGGACCCTATTGCGATATTAAAAGTAGGTCTGGGTCCAATTAGGTACCCTAAACGTATGAGGGGGATGGGGATATGTGCCAGACCTAGTATGGTCTACAGCAGGAGCGGCACCTCTGACACTAGCAACTCTTAAGCACAGATGTCCAGGGTTAGATGTATGAGGGATGAGTCTGTTGAGAAACTCTGTTCAAAGGTTTACAGGACACAGGCCGCGGTGGCCCATCAAATGCAGTAGTAGGCCGATTACTACTACGCTTAGCATACGCAGTGGCATGATATCACAAACTACATGCTAGAGCGGTCATGGAGTCGCCTATTCCCTGACGAGGAGCATCCACAGGTTTCCCCTGTCCCTCGATTCGTCATCTAGCTGGTTCCTCCTACTGATGATGATGGTGCTATTAACTATGCTCAGTGCCTTGATACAGCTGTACCTGAGAGAGCCCCCCTAGGGAGGACCTGATGATCAGCATCATGATCCTTCCCCTCCTAAGGGAGGACCTGATCATCATCCTCCGGGTAGTTAGTTTATGTTTTCAATTAGTTATCTTTATGACAGTTATATTTTTTTTCAAACATCTATAAAAAAAACTTGGATATTTATATTTTCATATCTTTGCTAAATTCTTTTTTCATTTATGACAGTTATATTTATATTTTTAAAACTAACCACAAAACTTAACAAAAAATAAACTAGATGAAATTTGTAGTGGTTCTATAGTAAAACTGCTACAAACTTTGAAAATTTTTGTTTGTAGCAATTTAAGGCTATAACCGCTGCAAAGATTCAACCATTTGAAATTTGAATTTCGCATCCCGTCAACGGTCGTGCAATTTGTAGCAGTTTTATTTAACAACCGCTACAAGATAGAAATAAAATTTTTAAAAAAATTGGCCAACAGTCATGACATTTTGTAGAGGTTTGAATGTCATAACCGCTACAAATTGTCAAACATTGGAAATTTGAATATCCCACCAACATCATGAACATTTGTTGTAGTATATTTAAAAATCGCTACAAAATGAAAATTAAATTTTTTTAAAATGGCCAACGGTATTGAAAATTTGTAGTGATTTTATTAATATAACCGCTATAAACTGATTCTAAGTAGCGATTATGGCAGCAATTTTATAACTGCTACAAAATGTTAAACATTGAAAAAGTTGAATATAAGCTTGCAGGCACCCGTAATTCTCTACTCACTTATCTTTTTTACTAAATTTTTTCACTAGCTATGGATAAATTATGGATCAGGTTGCTACACAATTCTCCAGAATATTTATACAGATTAAACAATTTCTTGGATTTCGCATATTCTCACGCCAGCTATAATGGCAAGATCGCCTGTGCGTGATGCATTTGGTTTTCTAGATGACATCTTCAACGAAGAAGTGCAAGGTTCAGAGACAATGATAATGAGAAATGAAGCAGCTCAAGATTTTTTCAGCTTGATGGATGAAGCAGATGCTCCTTTATATCAAGGTTGTCAAAAATACTCTAAATTATCTTTCTTGATCAAGTTGTATCATATCACTTGCTTGTGTTTCACATATAAGGGAATGTCGATGTTGCTACAATTATTACAAGATGCTTTCTCTGACGCAGAGATTCCCACAATGTTCTATGAGGCCAAGAAGATTATTAACAGACTGGGCTTGAACTACTAAAAAATTGATGCATTGCCCAACAATTGTATGCTGTATTGGGGAGATGATGCTAGTAGGGAGAGTTGTAAGCGATGTCACACATCAAGGTATAAGACAATTCAGAAGTGGAAAAAGTAGAAGAAGAAACCTGCAAAGATTATCAGGTACTTTCCTTTGAAGCCACACCTACAAAGATTGTTTATGTTGTCCAAAACGGCTGAGCACATGAGGTGCTATGACATTGATAAGAATAAAGATGGTAAATTAAGACATCCCCGAGATGCAGAAGCCTGGAAAAAGTTTGATAACGACTTTTCATCTTTCGTGGCTGACCCCAAAAATGTTTGGCTTGTTTTGGCTACCAATGGTTTCAATCCAAGTAGGAATCTTAGCACAAGTTATAGTATTTAGCTGGTAGTCTTAGTTCCCTACAACTTATCCCCTGGGATGTGTATGAAACAAAGCTCCTTCATTATGTCTATGATCATTCTAGGTAAAAAGACACTGGGTAATGACATTGATGTGTATCTTGATTTGTGGAATGTCAGCATCGAGACATATGACACTTATGGGAAGACATTGTTCAACTTGCGGCAGCCTTGATATGGACAATTAGTGACTTTCCTAGCCTTGGGACATTATCCAAGTGGAATGTGCATACTGGGTCGACGTGTCCAACTTACAATTTTGAATCTGACACAATGCACCTTCCCCATAGCTGAAAGTAATGTTTCATAGGGAATCAGAGGTTTCTTGAGGGAAGGCACAAGTTTAGATTGCAACGGAATCGCTTTAATGGAAAACTAGAAAAAAGAGGACCACCTCAGACTTTATCTGGTGTAAATATCTTATAGCAGCTTAAGAATGCTAAATTCGAGTTTGAAAAAAGTGATGATGCAGTAAAAGCAGGATGAAAGATAGTCAGGACTTCTAAGCCTCAGCAATGGAAGAAGATAAGCATTTTCTTCACTCTTCCACATTTGAAATCTAATTTACTTCGCCACAATCTTGATGTCATGCACATTGAAAAAAATGTTTGCGAAAATATGCTGTATATGCTGCTTAATGAACCCGGCAAGTCAAAAGATCATTTTCAAGCGAGGAAAGATTTACGGCCATGGGAGTTCATGAAGATGTGTGGCCGGATGAGCATAACAAATTTCAACCGGCAAAGTCCACCCTCATAAAACCGAGCAAGGAAGTCTTCCGCGTGACGTTGAAGAAAATAAAAGTTCCTGATGGGTATTCAAGCAACATTTCTCAATGTATTGACATGCAAGCTTGAAAGGTTGCTGACCTAAAAAGTCATGACTCACATGTTCTTATACAACAGTTACTCCCGATGGCTATAAAGAACACACTTTCTCTTAATGTGCCTATCATTTTGGTGGAACTTTGTTCTTTCTTTCGGAAGTTGTGTTCCAAGGTTTTGATCGTTGAGGAGCTCAGTCAGATGTAGTCCAAAATCATTCTTACGCTTTGTTATTTGGAGATGATCTTTCCCCTGTCCTTTTTCACTGTGATGGTTCACCTTACAATCCACCTTGTTTATGAAACAAAGCTCGCTGGCCCAATCCAATATCGTTGGATGTATCATATTGAGAGGTACTCATTTTACATATGTGCGTCATTGTTAGTTCCTATATTTGCTAGTCGCCTTTTTTCAGCATTTAGTATGATTTTTTCATTCTTTACTTGGTAGGTTTCTTGGAAAATTGAAATCTTACATAAGAAATAAGCATGGCCAAAAGGTTCTATAGCAGAAGGTTATATAGGGGATGGGTTGTTGTATTTCTGTTCAAGGTAATTTGATGACATTGAGACAGCTTTCAACTGCCTGCCTTATGTAGACTATCATCCTGAACATGCACCAACATCAGGAGAATTTATCCCTTGTGTTGTTAAACCAGTTGGAGGAATTGAGAACTTCAAACTAACGACAACTGAAAAGTTGCAAGCACATAAACATAACTTGATTAATTGCACTCCAGTTGAATCCTTCCTTCAATAAGAATTGTAATCTCATATGTTATTCTATATCTTTCGTAACATTTTTCACTTACATTTCATGATCGCCTTCCTATGATTAATTGCAGGGAATTCAGATGTCATGTTAAGCATTTGCTCAGGATCCATACATAAACATCCTCCAAAGTTGACAAAAAGGTCCACAGAGAATTCCCAAGCTAGTTTGCGTGTAGAATACTAAATGACTACAACTCATACTCACCAGATTTCATAGCTCTCGCAATTAGCCATTTTGACCATGCAAAAAGGTTTACATATATAATGTCAATAGATTCAAGTTTTGCACGGTTTCACAAGATCAAGGATTGCAAACTCAAAATTCAGGTGTTTATGGCACCTTCGGGACAAGGAGTTATGCGAGCAACAATGATGCTAACATGCAGTTCGAAGGCGTCCCTTACTATGCAAAGCTTCTTGATGTCGTCGAACTTAATTACCAAGGTCATTTCACCGTAACGCTGTTCAAGTGTTTGTGGGCAAATACCACTACTTCTCGAGGACTCACAACTGATGACTTAGGTATCACATCAGTAAATTTCTCACGGCTAATTCACACTAGTCATTCTAAAGATAATGAGCCGTATATTCTTGCCTCAGAGGCACACCAGGTGTATTATGTCGAGGATAAGAGGCACAGGGATTGGCACATGGTAGTTCATTTAAAGCCTTGAGACCTTTACGACATGAGTGATGGTGATAACATTGCCTATGAGAGTGAACCATTTTAGCCTGCCAATTTCAAAAACTTCTTCCCTGAAGGCGGTGGCAATTTATCTCTACTTCGGTACATTTTTTTTAAGTTCACATCATTTAAAATTAATTTTTTTACAAAATAATACCATACTAACAATTTTTTTACACAATTTCTATAGGGATAGAGATGATGAATGATTAAACAAATTATGCTTTTGTTTTTTGTAACCCTTGATATATTTTTCAAAAAAAAATTCAGAACACTATTTGTAGCGGTTCCAAAACTACTACAAAATCAACAAAAACCGCTACAAATATAAAACCACTACAAAGAAGGTCACAATAACCGCTACTAAAATGAACCACTACAACACATATCACATTAACCGCTATAAGTGCTATGCAGATCCCTATAAATACCCCCACCACACCTCATTTCAAACACTCCCACATTTCTTTCAACCCTTCCTCTCTTTCATTTTCTCTCATTTACGAATATTTTTCTAAGAGCTGAGAAGCTGAACAAGGTGATCAAATATGGTAAACAACTTTTTTATTCTTTCATTTTAATATTTTTTTTCCTTCGCACAATATTTATTTTCACTATTTTTTCTCAAATATTGAAGGAACTTTTCTCACCATTTCCTATTTTCCTTACATAATGATAACTACATTATAACATACAATATAATAATTTCTTATTACCTACATATTCTCAATAATATTACTAATATATAGTTTATACTATACCAATTTAATTAAATCATTCTTTTTAGATAATAACTACTATCAGCTAAACTACTGAAATAATAAATTATTCAAGCCCATATTATAAAAATGGAGATAGACAATTGTATAATTTTTTTTTTTAAATTTCACAAAATATTTGTAGCAGTTTTAAGAAATACAACCGCTACAAATTTTAAAACAAAAGGGTATAAAAGTTCTGGCGTCAAATTTAAAATTTCATATGATATTAATAGCGGTTTTATAACCGCTAAGAATTTTTAGTGCCTTTTTTAAACTTTCCTTTTCAATTTAGTAGCGATTTTGTAACCGCTACAAACAAGGAGCAAATTTTCATTTTTCATTTCCCGCCATTGGACATTTGTAGCGGTTATAAAATTGCTACAAAGCTTGAAAGAAGATGAGTTATCACTATTGAATATTGTAGCCGTTGGTAGAAACCGCTACAACTTGTGTTACTTGAGTAGTGGTTCATTTTAACCGCTATAAAAATGTTTGTAATAGTGGATTTTATAGCGATTTTGTTAACTGCTACTAATATTGTTAACTACTACAAATACACATTTTTAACCACTACTAAATCACTTTTTTTTTATAGTGCCATAAGCATAAGGGGATTTTCTAATTGCCCAATGACCATTCTCCAAAACATAACTTTGGTAAGCCTTTTTCAAAAAGTTAGATTAGAAACTTATTTCCATCTCTATATTTCACTTGAACATGACCACTTGTTTAAGGAACAAGAATTCTTAACACTCATGTCAGCTTGAGTTGAAAAGGATGGATATTTATACAGTTATAATTTGCCCGGTGGGAAAAAAAAACCCTAGTTTTTTTTGGCTTTATTACTTTTGATTTTTGATCGATTTTTTATATTGCGTTCCCGGGTGACCTCTAAATTAAAGCTCTGTAACCCCCCCCCTTTTTTTGCTTTAGTAGTTTTTTATTTTTGATCCTTTTTTTAGTCCAAATTCATGCTAGTTTCAAACCAAATTAAATGCTGAAATAACGATTTTTCAGTTAAATTCACTGGTCTGATATGGTTGCTTGATAAGTAGCATTTATCAGTTGACCAAAAAAAAAAAAAAGTAGCATTTGTCAATAAATAAAAATTAAAACTAAAAAGGTAACTATTTTAGCTCATTGTTCCGTTTGCAATGAGTAAATGTTCAATGACAATGAGAACATAGCAAAGCAACGCTTCCCAAATTGGTTGGTTGCTCTTTTGAGCAAGAAGACAGACAAAAAACATTGAAAAAAAGTACAAGCACAACAGAAGAAAGCAAGCGAAGCATATGTGGATTCTCTGAATTTTTTTAATAAAATTGATCAAGTTCACTTTTCTTTTCTACGCAGATGTATTCATTGGGCACATCACATAAACATTAATTCACCATGTTATAAGAGGTTAACACATTCCGTTAAAGTCAACCCCATTAGCAAATGATTATATTCGCTAGAGTGAAATGATAACAGCAATCTTAAGTCAGAAGAAAATGAAGACGAGATAAACAAAACGAACTGAAAGCCTAAATTAGATAACAGCTAAACTCCATCTTGCGCTTTACTACATATACCATACAAGCTAGAAAAATTGTACTGAATTTAATTTTTTACTAAGAACTAAGACTGGTGTCACTAGTTTCATAAAATTCCAGCTTCAGAGGCTATTATCTCAGAAAATCTAAATCCAAGTGGATCAGGTCGACTTGTGCTTTTGGGACATCCAAGTTATTTAGGAACGTGCTGAGGTCAAGGTAGTAAAACCCGTACTGAACTGGTTGAGATATTAGGTTGAGGGTCAGTAAGTCAAATCAAGGCCAAACCAATAGGAAATTGAAGATTTTAGACTTATTAATATGAAATTCTAAAGAAAAAATTTTAAAAATTTTTTTTAAATAGTGACCTGGACCAGACCACGAACCAGATCCATTTTCCTGCCGGTTCGCTGGTTTCCGGGCCAAACCGGTCCAGGTTCATTAACATTGGCTGAAGTTTTGGATAGAAAATAGATAAAACCAAGACAGCTATAAATTTCATGGATGAGCAAATCAGACCAGTCTACTTTGGTCAATCTGATTCTTGGGTCTAGATCAGCTTCAGCCACAAGTTTTTCTACCAAGATGTATGTTCATAGGTTTCTCAAGAGTTGAGTATAGTTTCAGACAACATTCTACATTAAAGCATTCTTCGTAGTTTACACATTGCAAAGCAAGAGAAGGCTCAAGCCTTTGGTCGGTCATACAACACCATTATATCATCTATTCGCATGGCATTTGAGCAAGGTTTTGAAACTGGACAGACCACCGAATCGGCCAAAGTCCTAAGTCAAAAGTCAGTGGATCAGATCGGAATCAATCCGGAGCTAACCCAAGACCAAACCAGTGAGAAATTAAAGATTTTAGGATTATTAATATGAAATTCTAAAGAAAAATTAAAAAAAATCTATTTAAAAAAATTATTGAACCAGACCGGTTTCCCGGTTCCCGAACGAGCCGGTCCGGATTTCAAAACACTGCATTTGAGAGAGAGACGTCAGAACAAACAAGCACACGTCAAAATGTCAATACTTTCCTCATCCTGATTCCTTGTGGCTAACGAAGTTCATGGTTTCAAAGACAGGCCATTGTGTTCAATATTCACCGAAATTCTAATGAAGTACATGGTTTGTACATGTAAAGAAAGCCTAGATCACCTGCTGAATGAAATTGGGAGCGTCCTTGAAGGTCCAGAATACTGCAAATCTATATCAGACTAATGATCTGACTCGGAATCGCCTATTGATAACACCATACCTCTTTTCTCACCTCTTGCCTATTAGCACTATGGAGATCATATGGGTATGAGATTTGCCATTATGTCACTAATTTACAGCTCTCCATGGTTCACTTTGGCTTCCCTCAATCATGCATATAATGTAGAGTCAATCTTAAAAAGCAATAGAACCATGAAGAAACCCTTCATGCCTAGTACACAACTAAGCACTCTACATCCTCACAACAGAATTCCATAATCCCAAAATGAAAAACACAATTCTAAACAATCAGATTAATGCTCCAAGTCTCGATCATGTCAACTTCCAAGCGTTTCAAAGATTGTCACATGTCAATTAAGAATATAAGAAAATACGCAAGGAAAGAGAAAACCAAATAAAAATATGACACATTGAAACTAAAACCGAATTTAATATAGCATGTCCAATATTTGATAAAATAAGAATGAAAAGGGTTCACATGAGCAGGACGGTACTAATAATCTATAGTACAACCCAACAAAACTTTAGAAAAACCATCACTGGAGTAATAATTATTTCTCCGATGAGTTAGGTCCTCTCTTCTTGCCGAAACCGACGACGGCCGTGACGAAGCGGCGATTGTACTGCATCCTCTTGTAGGCACGGCCGCGGGGCTTCTTCTTCTTGTCTTGCTTCGCAACTTTAGGAGTTTGGCCTCTCACCTTACCAGCACGAGCCAGAGATCCGTGCACCTTACCTGCAATCACATTCAAAACCACCAAATTGAAGGACAGATCTACAACTCCGAAACCTTTGCATTTCAAAGTATATAAATCTTTAGCTCACCCATAGCGCCGACAAGTTACTCCTGATTTTACACCTGAAAAGAGTAACGATGATGCAGCCGCTAAACAAAACATTTGCTGAAGAACGTGTTAGGGTTTTTGTTCCATATAAATAGAAGTTTCTTGGCTGTCGATTGATTTGGGCTCAAGACTATATGTTTATTAGGCTTCGCCGGATTTTCATGCCCAAATTGCTTTATTTTTTTGGAAAAATTTATTTAAATGACAGCTAAATTTCCTAAATTTTAAATTGGATCATTAAATTTAACAAATTATAAATCAATTTAGATATCCTTAAATAATATTTCAAAATTTGATAATTTTACCTTACTACCCCTCTTTTGATTATTTCTCCTGATTCCTAGCTACTTCTCTTCCAGCATTCACCATTTATTGATTTAGGTAATTTCTTTGCTTTTTTTGAGTTACGCCATGATATTTCGCGAGCAACTCAGGAGATAATTCAGGTTCATAGTAAAGCTTATTTCACCGGCAAAAAAAAAAAAGCTTAATTACACCGGCGCAAGAGATTATTCATGTTCCGTGGGAAAATTTTTATGTTATTTGACTTATTTCTACTGATCCATATTCAAAAGCACGGTACACATGAGAAAATTTTGATGTTATTTTTTTAATAAAAATGAATTGTCCAACCATACAAATAAAAAGAGAGTCAAGAAAGGATTTTAATTATTGACCAAAAAAAGAAAGGATTTTAATTTGTTTTCAACGCGCTGATTTCTACTTACTTTTGAGGTTATGTGCCTTACTTAAGGCAATGTAGGTTTTCTTTTTAATTAAATAAAAAATGCGATCACATTTTCCAGTTTTTCTATCGACTCGCAGACTCAAATCAGGACAAAATTGCTTTTTGTTACTTTTTTATTTATAAAAAATAATTATTTGCCCTATATGTAAGGACCTTTTATTTTTGGCAAGAAATTGTGAATTATGAAGAGAGAGTTAGGGATCAGAAAAGATAATTAAATAAGGGGCGGTAAGATAAAATTATTAAATTCTAAAACGCAATTTTAAGATATATGACTTGATTTAGAAATTTCAAGTCTAGCACGATTTTATCTAAGTTCTATAATTTAATTAGCTTTCTTAAGCATCACCTAATTGAATACAACAATCTAAATGATGGTCAATCACTCAAATGTATTAAGCATGAGATAAAATCAACACATAAATTTAATTAATCAATAAAAAAGAGGAATTGAAAAAATCTTAATCCATCTAATAGTTCAAAACAATCCTAGAACAGGAAATTTGGCGTCGTTGCTAGGAACTAATGCCAAAAGTTTGTGTGGTTAATTATTGCAATTATATGATCAATTGCAATTGAGTTTTAAACTATTATAGATTATTCTTGGTGGACTAATAGGGCAAGTGGTGGATTTGATCATAAAAATAATTATACAAATTCTTATTATGACTCTTATGCATGTAAATCTACATGTGGATACATTTGTTGTAGTTCTTGTGGATATTTCTACTTGAATGAGCAATGTCCCCATGTCTCAACACTAGATTATAGGGAGGATGATTTTGCTAGGGCTCACACTAATTTGCATGATTATACTTTTAGCCTTGGATGGAATCATGAGCAACCATTATCTTGGGATCCTAATTGTTCTTTTCCTTCATATGCATCACATCCTTATATATCATCCAATACTTATGTAGATGAAATTACCTCCATTGATGACGAGGAGCTTATAACAAAGGATTTGCTTCAACATCTTCTAGATAGTCAAAATGAATTCTTGAGAAGTTTTCAGGAAGAGAAAACTAATGATCATGCTCAAGATGTAGCATTGCAAATTGATGAAATGGTTTCTAATCTTGAGTCTTTGAATCAAAAAGAAATTTTCAATGATATATCAAAAAGCTCCCCAATAGATTATGAGTATCAAATGAACAATTGACCATGGGGAGTAAAGAAATATCACTACTAGGTTGTGATAGTACTAGGGGTGATTGTGAGTTAGAAATTAATAAAGGAGAGAACAATACTAAGGCTTTGTTTGGTTGGAGGTTAGGTTAGGTTGGGGTGGGGTTGACTTTGTTTGGTTGGAGGTTAGGTTAGGTTGAGGTTGGTTGGGGGGGTAAAAAAGTGGTGTTTGGTTGGAAGGAGGTTAGGTTAGGTGTTGGATATTTTTTTGTCTTCTAGTGGTAGCCTAACATAGGTTGTGAACCCTCCAAAATTGGGGTTTTTCCTAAGTGAGAGAATATTTGTCTTCAATTGTGACTAAATTGCCCATGGCAATTTTTTAAAATTCCAACACTGCTCTCCCCTTTAAAACTTGACCTCCTGATTCAACGAACTTTTCAAATAATAATAATTTTATAAATAATTATTTATATGCTTACACGAATAATTATTTTATAAATAATAATTTTATATAAATAATTATTATTAATAAATACAATATAAAAGAAGAAGGAAAATATGTAGAAGGGCATTTTAACCTCCTCTAACCTAACTTAACTTAAATAAACCTCACTTAACTTAACCTTCGTTGAACCAAACAACATTATAACCTCTTCTAACCTAACTTAAGTAAACCTCACTTAACCTAACCTTCGTTGAACCAAACAAAGCCAAGTGTCTAGAAGAGGTTTCAGTTGTGGAACCTAATTCATGTGAGTTTGATGATGAGGTAAGTGTGGAGGTCCCAAGAATTGTTACATATGATCCACCTATTGAAATTTTGACTTTTATTGATGAGAGTCAAGTGGATTTTTTTGGGTGTTCTAAATTCTTAGAAGCTTATATATTTGATTGTCAGGATATGCATGTTGTGTCTTCTTTAAATTTAATGAATGTTTGTATCTTGAAATTGGTGATGATTAATGAAGTACATGTAAATAATGTGAATGAGCACCTTTTATGTTTTAAACCTTATTGCATGAAAATGAATAAAGACATGTTGGTCATGATATTTGATACTTATGATTAGGTGATTGTTTTGCAAAGTCAGATTGAAGACTATAAACTTAGCGTTTCTTAGGAGGCAGCCCAAGGTTTTGGTAATTCAATTTTTTTTCTTTTTCTAGATTTGCTTTGTGTTCGTTTTGTAGCCCTTGATGATGTGTTCAACCTTGACAACAATGATAAGTAGAAATTGAGAGTGCAAATCAAGAACAAATGGGGGAGTATTTTTCTACTTTACTCTGAATTATTGTTGAAAGCATGTGTAAAAATAATAATAAAAAAAAGAGTACTAGTTATTGTTGAATTTGCATATTGATCATGATTGTTATTTAGTATGTAGCACCATTGCTGAATTGATGCAAATCTGAACCCTTGGGAACATATATTACCCCTTCACCTAAATATGATTAAACAAGTTTCATTCTTCCTCACTTTTACTATTTCATGTTATATGTTCACATTGAGGATAATGTGAAATTTAAGCGTAGGAGAGGTAACATTAATTTTGCATAACTTGCACAACTTATCCTTAAGTTTTTAATTGTTCTTGAGCATGAATTGATTTTTTTTTAAAACTTGTGAACGACAATTTTTTTTATTCTAGGAAGTTGAGGTTTTACTTGCAAATATTGTTAAGGTGGATTTGATTTAAACTTGAAATAATTGAATTTGATTAGGATTCAATTTTTCTTTTATTCAAAATTAGTAAATATGCAAAGATTTGGCTGAAGTGATTCACTTGAAAGAAATTTTGAGCTTGTATTTTTATTCTTCTATGAGGGAGTACACTTATGGTAATTTAATCTCTAGAAATTGTCTAAAATCTCTATTGAAGCAGAAAAGTCCCTATGTATGCATAAAGAAGATTTAGGCATTCATTTTTTTTAACTCTAGAAGTGTTAAGTGAAAAAAAAAATAGTAGGAGTGAAAAAGAGGGGGGACAGGGAAATGAATAAGAACAACAAAAACAACTCCGCTGACTTTTCTAGACTTGACTTAGTAACTGAGGGTACTTCATCACCAATATTAGCACTCGTGTCAAATGGTTAAGTCAAAAAGGGTCATGAGTTAGACTAAAAACCTCTTGAGATGCCTGTTAGAGTAACTGAGTAACCAGTGTTGCATCACCCATGTGCAGGGTTGTGTCAAAAAAGGACCTCCAACGGCTCAAAATAGAAAAAAGGTTGTTGGAGTAACTAAGTAACCGGTGATACATCACCTATGTGTAGGGTCGCCTTCCAAGGAGACCTCTAATGGGTCAAAAATAAATAAATAAATAAATTTAAAGAACATGTTGATTCCTTATAAAATTTTTCTTCATTATGTCTTTTATTGAAATGTTTGATACTAACTAAAGTTTTATCCATTATCAAGTCCTTTTGATTTATATAACCATTGGGAAAATAAAGTGGATATTGAGATGATAAACAAGCCTATGATAGATGAGTTGCTATAAGTGGAATGAAGTGAAACACAAGCCCTTGATTATAATGGGAAATGAGTGAAAACACGTGCCATGTGAGAAACATTTTATTGCGCTTTATCTTTACCAAATCATTTGCCTTACTACTTTTATTTTTAGAGTGTGGAAAAAATTCAATGAAGGTTTAATTTTTGAGAGTTTGAGTTGATTTCACTTTTGTAATGTTGTTTTAAAAATCTTGCTTCCATTATTTTATTTGGTTGTTTATGAATTAAAATCTTGAGGACAAGATTTGATGCAAGTGTGAGGGTGTGATGACTTTCTATTTTTAGATGATTTTTAGATATATTTTAATATGTTTGGGAGTCATCTAGGATAAATTAAAAGGATTTGAGTGAGATTTTGACAAGATATGAACATGGTGCATGATTTTGGGGATTTCATTATAAATATCAAAGTTTAGGGTAAAAATGATGATTTTGATATGAAGGATAAAATAATGATATTAATAATAAAAATAATAATTTAAGATAAAAAAGGAAAAGATATTTCAGTTGTTTTTACTGTAATCGTCGTCATTATCATCATCATCATCTTTATTTATTATTATTAGTATCTATTTTTTTTCTTTTTGTTTGATTTTATTTTGCTAGACTGACATCGCACTTTATGGAATGAGGATCTAGAAGCCTAACCTATATATAGGGGTTTAGCTTCTTCAGAAAAGGATGAAAACACGTGTTCGGGTACAGACAAAAGAAGAGGTATTTGAGTTCTTGTTAGTTCTCATAATGTTTTGTTGATAGCAAACCTTGATTTATTAGACTTAAGTGACAATTAAATCTTTTGAGAAGAAAAGAGTGGAATCCATGGTGAACTACTTAAGCTTGGATTTGAACTTAGAGTCATCAAAGGGAGATCACTCGAGTGATTTGTTTGAGAACTTGAGTGATGATACTTTATTCTCAGAAAATTCTGAGTCACTCCATGGTGATCAAACTTTGTGAAAGGTTTTCTAAGACAAATCAATCGAGTGAATGGGTAAACACTCGAGTGATGGGATCACTTGTAGGTGACGACCAGAAGGATTAAGAGTTAATGCACTGAGACAACACAATCACTTGAATGATTGGTAAGCACTCGAGTAATGTTTATGATAAGTAAAATATTTGCATATTTGTTTTCCCTTATATGATGATTTTGTAGACAATATTTGAGATTAATGTAATAAATTTAGATGTAATTGATAAATCCAGGATGATTTTGTCATAAATATTTTTATTACTATTATAATATTTACTTGTTTTCTCTTTTGATCTACACAATAAGAGGAGAAAGGAGACAAAAAATTGGGCTGATGGGATTAAAAAAAGTCATTTACTGTAGCATTGGTTACTATTCACTGGGGTAACTATTCATTAGGGAACTTTTCAAGACGGAAGCCCTATAGCGGATGGAAGTACTGTTGCAAATGCGGTTTTCACTGTAGCAACGCACTTTTCACTGTAGCAACTGCGTTTTTGTTACTGTAGCAACACGTTTTTTTCCCTGTAAATAGAGATGAAGGCCAAGCACAAAAAGGAAGAGGGGAGAGAAGTAGAAGTTTCCTTCTCTGATTGGGAGATATCTTTTCTCTTACAGTTCTAAATAAAGTTTGTTATTTCTTAGATTTAATTTCATGCATTGTATTACTTTTTTCATGCCTCTTGCCAAGAAGGCTGAGGATTATATTACTTTTTAAATGCCACCTACATGGAAGGTTTGACCTCCTAAATGGATAGCTTAGGCTTTATTACTTTTTGCATGCCTCCAGCTAGGAAGGCTTAGGATTGTATTACTTTTTGCATGCCACCTACAAAAGGAGAAAGTGTAATATCCCAAAAAGTGATTAAGGGCTCATGACTTCAAAAGTGGATGTAATTATGGTTGAATAAACAATTTTGAAGTATATGATGTGAATTGTGATATAAAATGTGCTTGATGATGATTTAGTAAGTGTTGGGAGAATCAGGGGAAAATTAGGAAATTTATCGATCAATTAGTCAGCCACCGAGGAAGGGGTTTACTAATATAGTTGAAGGTATGGTGAATGTGTAATTACTTAATAAATTATGATAGAGTTATTCCATGTGTGCATGTGTATAGAAAGAGTTGGGAGAAGAAGTAGGATTGTGACAAGTGTCCAATTGTGAACCATAGGATCAATGTCAATTTGTCAAACTCTTTTTCTCTCTTCTCTCTCCCTCCAAGTCGGTTGTTAAGCTTGGGAACAAGGGAAAACTGAACCTCATCATCATCATCTCCATTTTCTCTCTCCAACTCCATTTTCGCCAATCTCAAGAGGAAAGAGAAAGTACAAAGGTAAGATTTTGACTTGCTATATGCCTTCTAATGCTCTAGACCTTTTCTTTAATATTGTTCACCATGATGAGAGCATCATCTTGATAATTGTATAATTTTGGAAGAAGGTGTTTTAGAGTTTGAACAAATTTGAGAGTAGAGGAATCAAGGATTTAGCCTTGGGAAGAAGAAGAGGTGAGCATTTGTGACATTTTGATATATATATATATATATATATATTGTGATTTTTGGTTAGCTTTTGATATTTGTGGAAATTGCCCTGATTTTGGTATAATTTGAAATGCATGAATTTGGATGGTGTTTAGTTTTGGATTTAATGGCATATTGTGCCTTTAAGCCATTGTGATTAGTTTGGAATTGAATTAGGAAATTGGGAGATTTTGGTAGTTGTGGTGCGATATAGGTCAAAACCCAAACTTCTTGTTAGAATGGGAATTGGGTTGTTTAGAGGTTACCAGTAAGTTTCTTGTGGAATTTTGTGTGGGAGTGAACTTTGGTATGAGTTTTGGAACCATTGGAATCAGATTTGGCAAATTTGGAAAATGCTGTCAGTTACTGCGATTTGGCTTCTGATAAGCCCTACTTGAGTGAGGTAGGGGCTTACTCGAGTGCAGCATCATGTTCTTCCTTTTTTTCAGCATTTTGGTCAAGTGTTCAAGTAGGACACAAGAGTGTACTTCCTCACTTAGAAGTGATATGGGGTATCACTCGAGTGTTTAGAGTGTCACTCGAGTGAGTGAGTAATCTGTATTTTAAGGTAGTGTCTCGGGCAAACAATCGTGGCTAAATTGTCAAAAGTGTATTCTGGTACTTGCAAGTGTTGGGTTATCACTCGAATTCCAGAGGTAGTTCTCGAGTTTATGGTTTCTGTTACTCTCGGGTCAACACTTCCTATGCCTCACTCGATGGAACTCAGGTGAGCAAAAGTTTATCACTCGAGTATTGGGGTTAGGCCTAGAGTATTGTTACTATTTTCTGTCTCAGTTAGTGCTCTTGGCCAAACACTCGAACAAGTGATCTTCGGTGCTCGAGTGCAAGTCACTCCATCTCTCGAGTTAGGTAATCTTCACTTGAGTACCTAAGTCAAAAATCAGTGTTAAGCTTCGGAGAAAGGGATCTTTGGTCAAGTGTTCCCAACCCTTTAGGCATGTGTCCAGGCTTCTAATAGGCACCTAAAGAGTTCAAATGATAATCAACATTAAGTGTCATGAAGATAAGAATTTGGAATAGAGAATAACCTATCGTCCTTGCTTTTGGTTTATAGGCTTTGACATTTGCTCTGATCGCGAGCAATTGGTGCCAGTGCACACCAGGAAAGAACAAGGAAGTGACTCTTTCCCTTATACTATATGTGATACATGGTTTGTTTGTTTGATCATTGCTTGTGGGTCTATTACCTACAGTCTATTGGTGTTGACAGTGGGAGGATTGTACCTTGAGGGCGGTGGAATCCGAGGGATGAGACTATGTGATTGTATGTTTATATGGCAGCCTACGTGCTATGTTTTAGCTGTGATATTGCTTGATGATTTACTTACATGCTATGTGATTACATGTTGTATGAGTGATTTGTTACTACTGGGATTCTTTTGAATCTCACTCTTTCCTTTAACTAACCTTGAGACAGGGCAAGTGGCTCCAAGGAGAAGGAGACGACTAAGGGCAGATAGGACTCCTTAAGGAGATTTATATTTCAGTTATTGGTTATCATATTTTGATTGGGGATCACTGTATATTTTGTAAATACTATTTTGGATACATATGTGTAATCCCCTAAACAGGAATTGATATACCCACAGTTTATATATAAAACTCGGGGTTACCAGGATTTTGTTGTACACTCTGATATATTAATGTGATTTATCTGCATAGGATAATTATATTCGAATTATGAAACTTTGAGACCAGGATAAGGCAGAAAATTTTGAAAGAATTTATAAAACCTTACCGTAAGGAAGGAATGTTAAATGAGTTTGATTATTATTGGTCTCTATTCCGTTTTAATCATGTATTCCGAATCATAATTAAGGTTTATCAGGCAGGGGGTTACAGGAAATACAAGAACAGAAGGAGGATGATGTGATACCAGGAAGAATCAGCTTTCCATATGATCCTCCTCTATATGTACTACAAGTTCCATACCCTCAGATACTTGCGAAGTCAAAGCTAGACAAGCAGTTTGCAAAGTTTCTAGAGGTTTTCAAAAAGTTGCACATCAACATTCCTATTGCAGACGCTCTTGCACAAATGCCCAGTTATGCAAAATTCATGAAGGACATTCTTTCAAATAGGCGTAAGCTTGAGGAATTTGAAATAGTTGCACTTATTGAGGAGTGTAGTGCTATTCTCCAAAAGAAATTACCATCAAAGCTGAAAGATCCAGGAAGCTTTTGCATACCTTGCATTATAGGCCAATGTCACTTTCAAAGAGCACTTTGTGACTTTGGAGCAAGTGTAAACCTCATGCCTCTATCTATCTACAACAAACTTGGTCTTGGATAAGTGAAGCTGACCACAGTTTCATTACTTCTGGCTGACTGATCAATAAAACATTTGAGGGTTGTCTTAAAAAATGGTCTGGTGAAGATGGACAAACTCATATTCCCAACCGATTTCATAATACTTGATATGGAAGAAGACCAAGAAATTCCTATTATTCTTGGGAGGCCATTTCTAGCAACTGGGAAAACGTTAATAGATGTGCAACAGGGGAAGTTAACCTGCGAGTTCAAGATAATCAAGTATCTTCCAACATTTTCAAGGCTTTGTCCTTTCCAGATAAAGGTGACACCTGTTACAGAGTAGATACATTGACCAACTGCACAAAAGATGTGGTGAACGAAATCTACATGGATCAACTATTAGCAATAGGAATGGTAGATGCATCAAAATCTACTAATCCAGAAGTCTTGGAGGAGATAAGGTACCTTGATGCAAATTCCCCAATTTTTATCAAGAAACCATTTGAAGAGCTTGGGGAAAGGCCGAGTAAGCTAGTACCATCAATAGAGCAACCACGAGTACTGGATTTGAAAATACTGCCATCCCACTTGAAGTATGTTTATCTGGGAGGAAATTCAACATTACCTGTAATCGTCTTTGCAGCTCTTACTCCGAAGAAGAAGAAAAGTTATTAAGAGTTCTAAGGGAGTATAAAACAGCATTTGGATAGTCAATAACTGATATAAGAGGGATTAGTCCTTCAATTTGTATGCATAAGATATTGATGGAGGACAACTACAAGCCATCAGTCGAGCACCAAAGAAGCCTCAATCCAAACATAAAGGAGGTGGTGAGAAAGGAGGTAATAAAGTGGCTGGATGCTGGTGTAACCCCCTCCGTAATTATATCTAAAATACGCAATTAAAATGAAATAGAGACCAATAATAATCAAATAACATTTACTAACCCATCACATGATGGGGTTTTCAAAAATACCTTTCAAAATCATTTATAAACTTGGTCTCATATTCACATTTCGAATACAATTACTACGCGAAGATAAATCACATTCATATAAATATCAGAGTGCACAACATAATCATCCCGACAATCCCGGGTACATACCTTCACTAAAGATACACAGGGCACAATTGCCCATTACAATTCTTCAAATAGGGATTACACAATCTCATCTCGAAAGAGTCCTAGCCGCTCCCTCCACGAGCCACTTGCCATGTCTAAATTGTTGGTAGGGGAGGGTGAGATTTGAGAGAATCTCAGTAGGAAACAGATACCGTAATGCATGCATGATAGATGCTATGTGTATGACATGTTAGCTTTATCTAGATGCATGCCCCATAATGACATTTCTGCATGCTCAATGTTTCATGTAACAAAACTATGGCCACAACAAAACAGAAACAAAGCTTCATTTATTCAAATATGATCTACACAATCAAGTAAAGCAATCACATACATCACTACACAATCAAAGATATCAAATACATGTAAGTAAGGTAAGTCCCATACCTCCAGTCTTTTCTCCTTGATTTGCGTGCCAGCAACTCGGGGTTTCACATTCGATCCTACAATGTTAAATGTAATATTTAGACACTTTCATAGTGTTTTTGGGGGTTATATGAGGCTATATTGAAAATTTACTAAAATACTCCCAGGGACCCGGCCCGGCCTCGCCAAACCCGGTCCGGCTGTACTTGTTTTTGAAATTTTGACATAGGCTATTTTGATATATTTTCACCCAAGGAATCCATTTCCGGACTTGGAATTATCAAATTCAATGTAAATTTACAAATTTACTCTTGGCAGCCCCACTTTAAGGGTTTCAGGAGCGTTTTCGCAATTATGTTTTTTCGACCTTTTCTGAAAAAGTGACCAACTGTCACCCCACCTAATTTTCGTTCCTGAACTCAATGGAATCATCAAATCATTGAAAATCCATCTCTAACTCCTCCAAACTAGCCTTGGCCGAAATTCTCAATTCCCCGGGAAAAATTGAGGTTTTTCGGTTTCGGCTCCGTAAATGTGTTCCTTTATACTCCTAACTACTTCATTGACTATTCCATTAGGTTACAACTACCATTTAGTATAAATTTTGGCAGCATAACAGCCCCCACAACCCATTTTCCATTTTTACACACAAAGACAATTCGGTGAAATTTCACCGATTAAATTGTCTATAACAGCCTGAATAGTCAATATGCAAGAGTTTGGAAGTTACCTCAAGCTCCCACTAGCTTTTCCTTCTTGTGCCTGAAAACCCTAACTTCGAAACACCAAGATTTGCGCTTCAAACACCTTACATAAGAAAATGGGAGCTCTCAAAATTTCTCTCTCTCTTGGCTGCAGGTTCAGCACGAAAATGGGAGCTGAAGATGATGAGAAAATGTTTTAATTTCCATGCTGATGTCATCTTTTATTTTGATGATGTCATAATTCCCATTTTCGGATTTTCTGGTAGATTTTCTGCCCAAACTTTGAAAAATCATAACTAATTGTAGAAAATTCAAAATGAGGTGATCCCAAAGCTAAATGAAAGCTATTTAAGTCCTATTTATAGGAAAAATATGGATCATTACTAGAAATCACCACACAAATACAGAATTACACAAAAATTAACACTGTTCCAAAATAGAGTCCATTTTTTATCCCAAACTTTGGACAGACATATCTCCCAGTTCCTAAAATGAAATGGTACAAATTACATTTCCATTTTGAATCTTGGGATGTGAACTTTAAGATTAGAAAGTTTCAGAAATTTTAGACACCATTTGGTCATTTAAAACGTTCACACAAACTGATTGCCCAGAATAGAGTTTCACTGGATAGAATTTTAGATTTTGTATCTTTGCTTCTAATGGTCCCATTTGCATACCAAACATTATTCCCACATAAATTTTCACAAGGAATCCATTGGAAACACCAAATCAATCAAATTCACATCTCATTGACATGTTTTCACAATAATCTCAACATGTCAACAGAATTCACATTTCAAAACCTAACATTGCAACTTTTCCATTCCAAAGTTCCAAACCAATTGTAATGATATCAAAACACACTATGACACCATTTCCAACACAATACCCCATTCAATTCTTCCCTATATTCTAAGTCAATTTGGATGTTAATCTACAATTGAACTCAAATACAGGGCTTCAGCGCTGCTCACAACACACACGAATCACATTCTAGTGCCAAGTCACATCATATTCTCCAAAAGGGTTATTTATCACTAACCACATCCACTTTTGAAGTCATTAACCCTTAATCACAATTTGGGATCTTGTTAAACCGGGGCTTAGCAATCCACTAATCTCAGGCTTATTCTCTAAGCTCAAGTCTCAAAAGTCGGGGTATTACAGCTGGCATAATCTACCTAATCTTTGATAGTCAATGGGTAAGTCCAGTTCAAGTTGTGCCAAAGAAAGGTGAAATAACAGTAGTACCCAATGGGAAAAATGAATTGATTCCACAACGAACGTTGACTAGATGGAGAGTGTGCATCGATTACAGAAAGCTCAATAAAGCCACCAGAAAAGATCACTTCCGTCTACCATTTATAGACCAGATGCTTGACAGACTTACTGGAAAAGCTTATTATTGTTTCCTAGATAGGTACACAGGATATAATCATATTACAATTGTACCGGAGGATCAAGAGAAAACAACTTTTACATGTCCTTATGGTACTTTTGCTTTTAGAAAGATGCCATTTGGTCTATATAATGTGTAGGATCGGTAAGCACAGCGGAAGAATTTTAAAAAAAATTTTCACCGATCCTAATCGAGGATCTATCAACGGCGTTTAAACCAAGTTGGAAGGATTCATACCTTTTTTGATGATTCAGAGTTTTCACGATCTCTAGGAGCCAACACGTCAGGTCTGCTCCCTCTACCGATATCCACACGAATGCTCTCCAACCGAGACTGCGTGCTAGCGCCTCTAATGTCTCCAAGGGTTTAACTTGCGGCTCTCAATTCTGATGTACCCTAGTTTATCAGTTCTATCAAGTTTATAACCCATGAGGGTTATTTTCAAATTTCAAAATTAATCATCATTAATTTCGAAATTAATTAACAATTAATTATCTTGATGAGCTAATTAAATAAATTCAGTTTAAATTAAATCTGTCCAACAGTTTTAATTTAACCTATTTATTTAATCTAAATAAAGAGCCATTAGATTTAATTTATCTTCATAAATTAAATCTGAGATACTATATCTCTATCATGTTAGTTATTAAATTTAATATATCTTAATAAATTAAATTTAAAACCAACACAATATAATAATATCATATAATATATATATATAATACATATATATATATATAATATATTTCGAAAATATATATATCTATATAATATTATTAATGAATTTTATATTATATATATATATATAAATATAAAATTCATTCACCCTAAATCAAACATTATCTCGTGTTGGGTCATTCTTATGTGCGACCCTGTAGGCCCATATGAAGTTGGCAGTGGGCCAATAACTACACTAACCCAAAAGTCACAAGCGGCCTCTAGCAAGACATTACGACTACCCAATTCATATGAGGATCGTTATCACGATGCAACCTGTCATACAACCATGTCACGTCCCTTTTGTCACACGATATATCGAACAAGGATAAGGCATGGAAAATGTCATCCTCTTGTTCCTGACCATTACTTTCTCGATTCCTGAGTAGCCTGATAACAGAGACAGAAACTCCTTTCATCATAGTATGGCCATACATTTCTCAGACTCACTCATCGAGGGGCCTAGTAATATCTCTCTACTAATGTGAGGGACAAATTCCATCTTGATCATTCATATTTCTCTACATGAAAAACCACCAAGCCCGATCGTAGCCTTTATCATCACCCAGTCAAAAGTGACTTTTGACTAGTTCAAAGCTTAGCAACTCTCATGTAGGAATCCATGATGACCTCAGGTCTAAGGGCATTGTGACGTGGTTATACATGAGAAAAGCTTATGACTTGATCCATGTAGCTTTCTCATAGTGGGTCGGTCCAGCACCTTGTACTCTTACAAGTGCCTAAGACTTTGATTCGTATCTCCATATCTTATCAAAGTCATACTGGTCTTGTTTCATCTCTGCTCCAGCATAGATGACCGACCAGGGACATTTTAGGACAATCTTTATGAATTATCTAAGGATACAATTATCACAGTTAACATGCAAATAATATGATAACAAAATGGAGAAATTTCATTAAAATAATAATGTTTAAAGTACAATGATTGGCCCTCAGGGCACAATTTCCAACATAATGCACCAGCAACATTTCAAAGGAATATGATGGCAAACTTTTCAGACATGGTAGAAAGGTTCATTGAGGTGTTTATGGATGATTTGTCAGTTTTTGGAGAATCATTTGATTATTGTCTTTCAAATCTGGAAAAAGTCTTACAACATTGTATGGAGACAAACTTGATTCTAAATTGGGAGAAATGTCATTTCATGGTGAAAGAAGGAATTGTGTTAGGTCATAAGGTATCTAATCAAGGCATTAAAGTAGATCAAGCTAAGATTGAAACAATTGAAAAGCTACTACCTCCCTCCTCAATCAAGGGCATTCAGAGTTTTTTAGGACATGCTAGCTTCTGTCGTAGATTCATCAAGGACTTCTCAAAAATCACAAAGCCCCTTTGCATGCTATTAAAGAAAATACTTCCTTTATGTTTAATAAGGAGTGCTTATCAACCTTCCAACCTCTCAAAAGTGCCTTGACTTCTGCACCAGTTATCATAGCTCTAGATTGGAATCTTCCATTCGAGATATGTATGATGCAAGTGATTATGCAGTTGGAGCTTTTTAGGCAAAGAAGAGCCAAGATCTTTCATGCATCTATTATGCTAGCAGAACACTCTCAGAAGCACAGCTGAATTATGTAACAATAGAAAAAAAGCTCCTAGCAGTAGTTGTAATATCCCAATTTTTGATTAAGGGCAAATCATGATTATTGTGGATAATTATGAATTTAATTTGAATTATTATGTGTTTTATGGAAATATTAATTAATATGTCATAATTATTGAAAAATTGGAAGAATGTAATTATTGGCCATGAGTTGGCAATTAATGGAGAAACTAATTACTAACTATGAGAGAAATGAGAAATGTAATTAGAATGGCTAATGGATGGATTAGAGAAGCTAATTGGGGATTTAGTGAGTGAGAGCCAATGAGGAGTGGACACATGGCAAGCTCACAAGTGGGGAGGAATATGAGAAAAGTCAAAGGTATTTTAAAATGTTTTTTCTCTTTCTTCTTCCCTCTTAGGTGCTGAAATGGTATGGGGGAGGGATGGAATTATCACTTTCTCTCTTTCTTCACTCCTCCTCACTCTTATCTCTCTCCATCTCTCACTCTCATCTCTTTTCTCTCTGCTGGACGCCATTTTTGCAGCAAGGGAAGGGAGAAAAGCTTTGAAAATGGATATATATTTTGTGTCATTTCGTTTAGTATTCTGGAAGATATGATTGTCCAAAGTTTGGGATGGAAACAGAACTCTGTTTTGGAGTAGTGTTTAGTTTTTGGTGATTCTGTATTTGTGTGATAATTTGAAGTAATGAGCCATATTTTTCCTAGAAAGAGGACTTAAATACCTTTCTTTTGGCTTTGGAATCACCTCATTTTGATTTTTCTAGGATTAGTTATGAATTTTGGATGTTCAGCCAAGAATCAGGGGATTTCTTGGCTGCAGCCCAAGGTGGCTGGTCGCGGCCCAAGCCTTTCTGGCTTGATTCTGGCCGGGGCCCATAGGTGGCCGACCGCGGCCAGTGGCCTTCTGACTATATTTTGGCCGCGGCCCAAGGAAGGGCTGGCCGCGGCCAACCCCTGTGTTCCAGCACTTTGAGTTTTCGAAAAGAGACCTCTAACCTATTGTTTCCCAACCTTTTAGGGCTTTTATGAGAGGCATTTGTGGCCTCTTAAGGGTCAATTATGATAACCAAATTTAAATGTTTCAAGTTAAATAAGTCTTGGAATAGAATATAACTCTTCATCCCTAATCATGATTCTAGGATACGACATTTGCCCTAGGCGGGAGAGACCGGTGCCAGAGTACGCCCGGAAGGATCAAGGTAGTGACTTTTTTCTCATGTTGTGTATGATGTTTTGGTATGCATAACTTATCATTGAACTGTGAATTGCATGTACTATGGTCCATTACAGCGCGATCAGGTCAGCGTGAGCTGTGTAGGGATTGACGCTGGTCATCTCTAGGTCGGCCGTTGAACTGCCATTATAATCGATATGGAACTTTGTGAATCCAACCCGTAGGGCAGCGCTTGTTAATCCAGCCGTGGGCTATGAGTTTTGAATCTTGCTTGTATGGCTTGTGTGATTAATGCTTTATATGAATCCCAGCTGTGGTGAAATATATTGTGTGGATTGTTGTGATGCAATGCAGCGTGAGCAATCGTAAGGGATGACATGTGTCATACTAATCATTGCTGATATAACTGCCGTTGTAGTTGCTTGTGTGGATAGTGATTTGATTTCATGCCTTATTGTTGTACATACTATGATTGATTTGACACTACGGGGATTCCTTAGAATCTCTTTCTCCCAAAAACCATGTTTTAGACAGGGTAGAAGGATCAAAGGGAAAGCGGGCGACGAAGAGCGGATAGAGCTTCGATTTAGAAGTATATTTTAGGGTTATTGGTTATCATGTATATCAATTGGATGTTTTTGGGAAACAATTGTGTATATTAGGATTGGTGGTATAGTTTTGTGTAATCCCTAAGTTAAGGGTAATGAATTGTGGGCTTTGTGCCTTTGTAAAACCCTTATTAATGAAGGGAACCCGAGTGTGTCGGGAATTTGCTTTATACTCTGATATTTGTGAATGAAATCAACTTGTACAGGCTATTTATTATTGAAATGTGAATATGAGACCATCATAAACATGTTTTGTAAAATTTTTTGTAAGCCATGATTTTGGGAAGTTTGGTTTTGTTTAAGTCCCAAAATCATTTAAGATCTCTAATTCTATATCAATTACGTGTTTATGAACTAAATCTCGGCCTTAATCGTGAAGGGGGTTACAGTAGTGTTTGCATTCGACAAATTTAGAGCATACTTGATCAGGTCAAAGGTCATTTTGTCTTGATGGACCATTCAGCAATCAAATACTTGATTGAGAAGAAAGATGCTAAGCCCAAACTGATCCGATGGGTACTTCTACTACAAGAATTTGACTTGGAGATCAAAGACAAAAAAGGGACCAAAAATCTCATTGTAGATCATCTTTCTTGGTTAGAGCCACCTAAACAAAAGAAAGAATCACCAATCAAAGAGAATTTCCCAGATGAGCAACTTTTTGTCATGCAATCATAACCCACTCCTTGGTATGCTGACTTTGTGAATTATTTGGCAAGCAGAGTAATGCCTTATGAACTTTCTAAAGTACAAAAGAAGAAGTTTTTGGCTGATGTAAGGCATTATTTTTGGGAGGATCCGTTCTTATACAAACAATGCCTAGATCAAATTATAAGGTGATGTGTTCTTGAAGAAGAAATGGTCTTAAATCACTATCGTTTATCCCCATATGGTGGTCATCTTGGAAAAAATAGAACATCTACTAAAGTTCTTCAATCAGGATTTTATTGGCCTACACACTTCAAGGACGCTCACAGAATTGTGGCAACCTGTGACATATGTCAAAGAACGGGAAATATCTCAAGGAGACATGAAGCCCTTTTAACTAACACTTTAGAAGTTGAGCTTTTTGATGTATGAGGGATCAATTTTATAGGTCCTTTTCCATCCTCATTTAGCAATCAGTTCATTTTGGTAGCCGTTGATTATGTCTCCAAGTAGGTTAAAGCAACTGCATTTCCTAGAAATGATTCTTGAGTAGTGTGAAGTTTCTGAGGAAAAATATTTTTACAAGATTTGGAGTGCTTAGAGCTATTATCAGTGATGGAGGAAGGCATTTTTGCAATCAACAGCTCCAATCAATGTTAGCTAAATATGGAGTAACCCATAAGGTTGCAACTCCATATCATCCACAAACTAGTGAGTAAGTGGAAGTCTCAAATAGAGAACTGAAGTGGATCTTAGAGAAGACGGTGAATTCCAACCGAAAGGACTAGGCTCAAAAGTTAGATGATGCACTGTGTGCTTATAGAATTGCCTTCAAGACACCAATTGGTATATCTCCATATCAATTAGTCAACGGAAAAGCATGCCATCTTCTAGTAGAAATGGAGCACAAAGCATATTAGGCAGTAAAAGCCTTAAATTTTGACTTAAAGGCAGCTGGTGAGAAAAGACTTCTCCAACTCAATGAGCTTGAAGAATTCAAACAATAAGCTTATGAAAGTGCCAAGTTATACAAGGAGAAGACAAAAATGTAGCATGACAGAAGAATTTTGAGGAGAGAGTTCACACTGGAACAAAAGGTGCTTTTATACAACTTAAGGTTAAAGCTCTTTCTAGGAAAACTGAGATCAAGGTGGTCAAGACCATTTACTGTGACTCAAGTATGGCCATATAGAACGGTGGAGATTGAAGATGGTGATCTAAAATTCAAAGTGAATGGGCAAAGGCTCAAAGAATACAATGACGGTGCACTCAACCCTTTGAAAATTGTCATCACTTTTGAGGAACCAACAGGTACGCTCTGGTATTAAAAAAATTAAATAAAAAAAATTGTTTTGGTTTGGTCTTTGTCTAGCTAAAGACGTTAAAGAAGGGCGGCTATTTGGGAGGCAACCCAAAACTTCTTTCCTACTCTTTCAAACTTTCATACTCTCTCAGGATCACTTGAAGTGAAATGGCATATCACTTGAGTGATGCAGATTTTTTGAGATTCACTCGCAGGATCACTTGAAGTGATGTGATCTTTATTGAAGATCACTCAAGTGATTCTACAAATCACTTGAGTGAACCGTATTCACTTGCAAGAATTGAGCAAGTGACCTGGAAGTGCTGATAATATTATTTCCTAGGTACTCGGTAATAATTTATCATACTTTTAAAAAATGTCATAAGATCACTCGAGTGATGATTCTAAGCATTAGAGTGATACTTAGTTTTCAAAATCATCACTACCAAGTTCCTTGATAAATTTAAGAGTGCAAGATCACCAAGAACACTCAAGTGATTGGAAATTACTTGAAGTTATTATCTGTCTTACTTGAGTGATGTTATCATAAACCAACAACCATCGCCTCAAAAATCTTAATACACACACTCCACATCTTGATTTGCTTCCTGAACTTCTATATTATTCTTGAATGTTACTAATATCATTTCTAACCAACTTTTAGGTGCTTGAATATAGGATTAACTTCAAAATCTCAAAAAGCAAAAATCTGATAGAAGCCATAAATGTGTAGCAAAGAGAAGTGATGGAAACACTCTCTTTCATCAATGGCTACAATTACTCGACAATGGACAAATTTGAATGCTCACAACGGTCTTTAAACACATTCTACCTATAAAGCGCCATTATGCATTGAATCAAAGAACGTTGTGGAGAATTGGAGGCCATTTGAAGCTAAGAGATTAAATCTTATAAGAGATTTGAGGCTCAATTTTTTGGTTTTATTAATTCTTCTCTTTCCTTGTAGTTAACTCTTAGTTTGCTATGGATTATTATTGCTTTGATTTGGTTTTGGTTATGACTATGAGTAGCTAAATTTCTTATTCTATGATTGCTTTGAACTATTGGACGAATTAAAATCTTTTAAAAATCATATAACTTCCCTAACTCACAATTAATCTCCTACCTATTCTGATTCATGATATACTAATACTTTTTTATTCAGTTTTTCCAAACCACAAATACAAACATAAAATATTAAATTAATAAAATTCTCAAGTCTCTCTTCTCTCTACAATTATAATAACTTGTCACCTAAAAAAATCTTACTCCTATAACTTTGCAGAGGCAATACGTGTAAAATAATAGGAAGGAAGGAAAGACAAGTTTTGCTACTTATTTATCAATCAGAGAAATTCCTTTCTCACCCAACTACATTGATGCACAAGGTGACCACACAAGATAAACAAGTTCAGAATGAGTTCAAATGAATATAACGTATATGAGGATATCATTATTGAATCCCAACTAAATGCTTTTGAGTTAAAGAATATTGAGTCTTGCGGCGATTGTTGTGATGGATAAAGACAGGATGTTTGTATTATTAGTGATGAACCTTCCACTGCACCTTGTTTGTTTTCTTGTAGACTTGACTCTAGTTTTGATTATGGCTCTGAACTACTTGTTTAATTCTTAATGTAAAATATATTTATCTAATTTGAGTATATTAAGGAAGCTAAATAATTTAATTAATTTTAACATACATGACATCATATCTATAAAATATTTATGCGTAATATTAAATTATATATTAGTTTATAAGTTAGGTAAATTAATTTAGAAAAAATAATACATATGCAAGAAAAAATAATGAAAATGTTCTTGCATTTATGATCAAAGTCAACTCTCAAAATAGGTTCTACTTTAAGATGGGAGAAGTAATAGGTGTTGACACAATTTCACTATTTGATTGGTGTGATAAAAATGGTATAGTTAAAAGCCTAAAAAAACATTTTCCTTGTATTTATGGTTGTTGGAACAAATGTGCGGCGTGTTTCATTGTTGTTGAAGTAGATAATTTCTCATGGGGAAAAAAGTAGATAAATTTCTGACACCTGATGATTCCATAGATTCTCTTGGCTGCATTGATTTTTCTGATCTTTCATTGTATACTAGTTCTATTGGTTCATTGCATACAAATTGTTTTGGATGATAAAAGTACTGATGGTTTTAAATGAATAGGGGGGTTAGTTACAAATACAATTTAAAATCCCTCTTTTCCTTTTACTCTTAAAAATTAGTTATGTGATTGGGAAAATTCTAATAAAGAACTTCAAAAATCCTAAAAGATAAAAAGGTATTTTAAATAGGAAAAATCCCTATAAAATACCTTTGAAATAGGGAAATCCCTAATCAGTACTCTGAAATCAAAAAATCCGGATCAGTCTTGCGTCAGTACGAATGAACAGTGCGGGTAGCACCAAAAGTCGATTTTGCCCTTCAGCCCTCATTCTCACCACTTCAAAAATAACAACTCCAGATTCTTGATTAACAACTCCAGTTTCATCTTTTTACTTTCACAATAACAACACTGGTCTTGTTATTAGCAACTCCGGATTCTTGATTAACAACTTCGCTTTATTCTTCCACATATTCGCATCTCAAAAATATAGTGTTGTTAATGTAAAATACGATGTTGTTAATAAAGAAAGAGGTGTTGTTATTGGCCCTGAAACTTAAATTACGAAGTTGTGAAAGAAGAAATTAGAGTTGTTAATGTAGAATATGATATTGTTAATAACAACACCGGTGTTGTTATTGTGAAAGTAAAAAAGATGAAATGGAGTTGTTAATCAAGAATACAGAGTTGTTAATAAAGAATACAAAATTGTTAACTTGAATCTGGAGTTGTTAATTAAGAGAGCGTGTTGTTAATAAAAAAAGAGGTGTTGTTATTGGCCTTGAAACTTAAATGAAGAAGTTGTGAAACAAGAATATGGAGTTGTTAATCAAGAATCCGGAGTTGTTAATTAAGAACCGCGTGTTGTTATTTTTGAAGTGGCGAGAATGAGGGCTGAAGGGCAAAATCGTCTTTTGGCGCCGCCCGCATAGTTCATCCGTACTGACGCGTGACTGATCCGAATTTTTTTATTTCAGAGTACCGATTAGGGATTTCCCTATTTCAAAGATATTTTATAGGGATTTTTCCTTTTAAGTATTCATAATCCTAGAGAGATGTTAGGCTCAATTTATCTTTTTAGAAATTAAAAAGAAATGACCAAATTACCCATACATATATTTTTTTTTAAAAAAAATATTACCCCCATTGGCCACCGTCGCTAGATCTCTAGTGGCAGGCGACCACCTCCTGCCGACCACCGGAGCTCCTAGTGGAATATTCCATTGAGAATTAATATTCCCAAAGTGTTGGGGGTGGGGTTCAAACCATATATATATATATATATGTTAAATTTTGATCTTTAACCCATGCCCTTTCACAAGTTTTGTTAAGGAATTTATAACATTCCATTAGGTTTTAACAACTTTCATTTACTAAGTAAAAAATTCACACCATTAGGTCATTTACAAGTTTTGTTAATGAATTTATTACATTTCATTATGTTTTAATAACTTTGTTTAACAAGTAAAAAATTCACATCGTTAGGTCATTCACAAGTTCTGTTAAGGAATTCATGACATTTCATTAGGTTTTAACAACTTTCGTTTACCAAGTAAACAATTCACACCATTAGGTCATTCACAAGTTTTGTTAAAGAATTTACGACATTTCATTATGTTTTAATAACTTCTATTTACCAAGTAAAAAATTCAAACCATCAAGTCATTCATAAGTTATGTTAAGGAATTCACTAGATTTCATTAGGTTTTAACAACTTATGCACTTTTTTATGGTAAAACGAAAGTTGTTAAAGCCTAATGAAATATTGTGAATTCCTTAATAAATTATGTGAATGATTTAATAGCATGAATTTTTTCTTGGGAAAACGAAAGTTGTTAAAATCTAATGAAATGTTGTAAATTTCTTAACAAAATTTGTAAATGACCTAATGATATGATTTTTTTTTTTTGTGAAAACAAAAGTTGTTAAAACTTGATGAAATGTCGTGAATTCCTTAAAAAACTTGTGAATGACGTAATAATATGATTTTTTTACTTGATAAACGAAAGTTGTTAAAACCTAAAGAAATGTCATAGATTCTTTAACAAAAACTTGTGAATGATTTAATGATGTGAATTTCTTACTTGGTAAACGAAAATTCTTAAAACCTAATGAAATATCATGAATTCTTTAACAAAATTTGTGAAAGGGGTTGGGTTAAAGATCCAAAGTTAATATGTATATATATATATATATATATATTTGTTTGCTTATAATATATTTAAACCAAGTGGTGGGGGTTCAAACCCCATCCCCACCACTTTAGGAACATTAATTCCCGACGGAATATTCCGCTAGGAGCTCCGACGGCCGACCATCCATTAGAGCTCTGATAGCCAGTAGAGGGTGGTCGCCTACTACTGAAGCTCCGGCGGCAGCGGTCGGTAGGGGTAATATTTTTTTTTAGAAAAAAATATATATGTAAGGGCAAGTTTCAAAAAAGATAAATTGAGCCTAACATCTTTCCAGGATTATGATATTCGAAACACAATTTGATATTGCAAGATTTTTAAAGTTCTTTATTAGGTATTTTGCCTATCTAATTTTGTTTAGTTAAAAAAGTTAAACATTATTGTGATATGTGATTTGTATACATTTTTATCCATTAAATATATCTAATTAATTTTTTAAGTATTTACAAATTTTTTCCAATAATAGATTAACTCTATTTTTAATATCATCCCATTATATTTATATGCATAAAGTCATCTTTTTCTGTCATTTTACATTTAAACCTGTTTTTTCCCATTGCTTTCTTTCTCTATCTTTCCATTACTTTACTCGCATTATTTACAACACAAATATATATTTATTGAAGGATTGAAGAAAATGAGGACAAAAGACGCTTACTCTCTCAGAATATCAGAACGAGAACCATGACCGTACCATTGATTAATTGTTCAATTTCTAAACATCCTTCAACCAATAAAGGCTGGTAATATTTTTCAATAGCAATAGAGCCTTTTTTCCGCTTCAATTTCTAACTAAATTAATACATCTTGATTGTTCAGTCATGTCTTCATTGCTTAGGAACATCATGCTTGGTTATAACTAATAATAACTAAATTTACTAGAATATTTGATACCATAACATTTGGCAATGAAACATCATACACCGGTTTAATCTGTCATATTAAAGGATCACAATGTAATACTAATATTGGGATACCAAATGTCTAATACTAAATGCATAATATTGTCTGTTGCAAACAGGCACTCAATTTTGGTAGTATGGTTAGATGCTCAATTTGTACCCCTTTTAGCAAATTACACAATCGATACAACAAAGTGAAACTCATTGAACCATGAAAATTACAGCTCCCCTACCTAAAGAATACGTCATTGAAGTAGCTGCAGGTTTAGGAAACCTAACAATTTACATGATGCAGAGTTACCTTCCCAGCAATCAACTTGATCTCTTCCAGCCTCTCTTGTACTAACTTCTGGAGTTGCTCCTCCTGATTTTTCTGATTGTCATCCATCTGCACAGCACTAGATTCGTTTGCTTCTGATCTGAACATGACAAAAGACATCTCCGGATCATATTCACTTGGTACTTCAATAAGTTGCTTCCCAGAAGTCCCAGAATCTTTCCCTAGTATATCATACTTGACACGGCTTGAAATAATGCTGGAGAAGTCTTCCATGTGTTTCTCAACAGGATGAAGGCCCATGAAGATTAGAACCTCCCAACACTGGAGAAATTGCTTCTTGTTAATCTTCAGGTTTTTCCTGACATCTTCAATAGCACTTGGGGGTGGTAAGAGTCGAAGAGAGTTCAGTTTCTTTGATAATTTTTCTTGCTTTAGATATGAAACAGCAGAAGAAATAGTACGTTGGATTGGGTCAAAGTGAAGCAGGCGAAGTGTGTCTATGCAAGTGCGAACATGTTGGAAGTGATCTAATGGCTCTTCTACAGTTAAGTCAAAAACATCTTCAGATATGGCAACATTATTTAGCACCTCTAGAAGGTACCGACCATAACCCTTGTGTTGGTAAGGAGGCAATACAAGTATCTGCAATCAAAAGGTCTTATGAGAAGAAAGAGAAGAACAATTTGAGAGCACTCTAAAATTTTGAGATGCGCTGTCATGTTACTGATAGTAGAGACGATGTATCAAACCTGACTTAGACGCAATCGAGAACCATCAGGATAGTGGAAAAAACGATAAACAGCAGTAAAACCAATAAGCCTACATTGGGTCTCTCCTTGCTGATCACTTTTCTTCTGAATCAGGAGATACAGTTCCCACCTTGGATCCGTGATGTCAATGGGACTACTACCTGTGAGAGGAATATTAAAAAGGATTCTGTGCTACAATAGCAATTTAACGTAGCATAAATTAGCAAAAGGCAAAGCTTTGAACACCGAAATAGCAAATCAATACCATCAACAAGAAGGAGAACAAGGGGTATTAGGCGACAGTAAAGGTGCCCAGTAGCCATGTTGTCTGAAATCATACGGACAGCCTGGCCAAAAAAAATCCAAAAGAAAAATTCAGAATATACCCTAGTATATGGATGTGCAAATATAAGATATTTAAAGAAAATGAAGCTGAAAGAAACAAATAGAAAACATGTTGCCTTGGAATTTTTATGGTACAAACTTAGTAAAGAGTTACTATTTCATGGGCCTAATCTAGGCATGCCAAAAGGATTGTGGCATTTGTCCTCATAAAATTCCCATGATATGCAGGGTTTTCAGAAGCATCGCAGTGTTAAGGGATAGCAACACCATCAAAACACAATCACATGCAGAATGCTCACCGAACAACTGATTAACTGTTGGATTGAGCTAAAACATAGAAGCAAATCTTATAAAAGAGTTACGTTGTTACTCTGCTTCCAATTTTCCCACTAATTCAATTACAAGATGGCTCAGAAAATACTGGTATTGAGATATTAATGTAGATTTTTCATAAGTTACAGCTTGGCATGCAAGCAATTGAACATTTGCCAGTTATCATACAACGCATAGAGCCAATATATAAACTACCACCTCAGAATCCAAAGCAGCTGCTTCAGCATGACTATTAGAATGACTAACATGCCCATTCAAAGCCTTGTTCTTTAAAACCTCCGCATTTGAGATGGTTGTCCTGCAAAACAACAAAAATCAAGCGAATGTAAAACTTAGGAAAACAAAGACAGATTAATTATTAAATAACATATTAAAAGAAGCTTAAAAGAAAAGAAAAGGAAAAAATTGAAAGGTGAAAAACAGAGAAAGCACCGAACACCTAATAAAATCTTTATCCGCCGAAAATGTTTGCAGAAATTCATCTTTGCTTTCAACAAGAGTCTCAGCAAAAATTCTCTGTTAGACATAACAACATTATTGATAGTAAAAAAATAACTACTCTGAATAGAGGTATAAGGTTTTAAAATAATGATGCCAAATTGGAAGTTGAAGCATACCTGAAGAGCAACGTTCAGATCTGTGATTCCTTTGCCTCTCTTCAACAATTAAAACAGCACATTCAACAGAAGATGTCAAAAACATTAAGCACGAGGAGAAAAAGAAAATGTTATCAAGGTATGAAAAGCGCCAGCACTTACATCAGATGAACTCTGAAACTTAATATCAGCATACGCATGAAAAGTCACGCTGCTAACCCAGATAGTAATCTGTAAGAACAAAACAGACAGATTTTTTTTAAAAAAAAAAAAAATATTGCACTGAAGACTATTCAATAATGATCATGTGTAAATATATGTCAATCTTTTGTCTATAATGATCAATACCTTCAAATCTTCATAACCATAGATCTTCCCATCATCATCAAAAAAGCTGTTCAAGTCCACTGGGTCAATGACAAAGTTCTCTGGAGCGCTATATTCCTCTTTGCTTGAAACTATACAACAATATTATATCCCACAAGAAACATGCAAGTTAAACAAAAGAATTACCTTGACATGCCAACAAGAATAATACAAGGGAGGAAGTTAAAAATGGCCATCAAAGGAAAAGAATGTCACTTCAGTGAACAGATTAGCTAGATCAAATCCTTACTAGACCGAGAGTGGGAAAGGTTACATGCAGGAAAAGTAGCAGAAAATAAAATCCGCAGCTGAAAGATAACAAATAAAAATATGGCCTCCCAAGCAACTCAAACAGAGGAGTATGCAAGACCCAGAAATAACACTATATCCTTGGGCTGGGCATAAACCAGAAATCAGCTTCTCAGATATTTAACTGATTTTTTTCAGTCTAAAGAGCTTCGTAAATGCCATGAAACCGTTCATGTCAAAACATGAGAGTTTCAGATGCTAGATATTATTATGTTCGAACTTTTTCCAGAGAGATGATATCCTTCAACTCTCTTCAACAATATGAGCACAGAACGCAGCTCATGTAAAAGCTTCTAATGTGGTCCGGCCATCCTAGTCACTTATAATACTGACAAAACTAATCTCACCACAGCAAGAAGGGATAAAATTGGGACAGAAATTAAAACATGTATGTCCATGGAAAGAGATTGCGAACGACGACTAATAGCATCTAATATCTGATATATATTAATTTGGTAAAAATGAAGTCGATGAGAGACATAGTCAGAAGCTTCCTAGCAGCATTATAAGGGATAATGATCATGAATAATTATTACTAGGAAGAGTTTTACCACACCTAGAAAGATTTTTATGCACTCTCTTGCTTCAACTCCGGCATCTGCACAGTGCGCAATTGAAAATTTTGTCGTGAGCTTGAAATTTGATCATACAAGCGCAAAACAATGATAATAAAATCTACAAATAGAGCAAGAGTAAAATACTAAAATGTCGAGTAAGAGTTACAAGACCAAAAAAATGAAGAAGAAGAAGAAGAAAAGAAATGAAATAAGAAGTAGCAAGAACGCTGTACCAAGTACACTTACCAACAGCGGAGAAGCCGACTCGCCGCCGCTTCTTCGTTTCATTGCCGGAATTCGAAGTGGATTGCTTCTTCTGTCCCATTCGCTGTGACTCAGCTGGGGAGTTAGGGTTCACAGAGCGGGAAATGAGGCTCAGGCGGGAAATGGCAGTATAGTGTAAGTGTATGAATGAAATGGAAGAACTGAAGAAGCTAGGGCAGCATATTCTCGCGGTTTCGGGGCCCTGAACAAACGGTGTCGTTTCATCGAAAATGTAGCGGTGGTCCCCGACCACGCTTCTCTTTGTATTCCTGATGTATCAAGTTGGTCGGAGAATTTAATTTCCAATACAAATAATTAAATTTTTTTAGATTTGCTACTACGTCAATAAAAATAGCTTCCAAATCAGAGTGCTTTCTTAGAGGGGGGGTGTTTAAAATTTTTTGAAAGAAGCCATTAGATAAATTAATTGCTTCAAACTAGAGTGCTTTCTTGAAGGGGAGGCTTATATCACATAACATTATCCTGGCTTTAGACTTGATGAGCCAAATTCACTATGCTCGTCAAGAAAAGAAAAAATTAGCAACTCTTAAGATCGATTCTTCAAAAGTTTTTGATAAACTTTCTTGGGCTTTCATTCAAGCTATAATGCACTAGATGTAGTTCCTATCTAAATGGATCAATCTCATTCAGTAGTGTATCTTAACAGTGCAATATTATATTTTTTTCAATGGTCAATTATATCAACCAATCATTTCAGCTAGAGGAATTAGACAAGGTGACCCACACTCACCTTATCTTTATATCCTATCTGCTAATGTCCTTTCTTGTATCATCAATTAATTGGAATCTCTTGGATGTTGGAAGTGAAAAGACCTTTTGTCATAAATAAGGTTTTAGCCTAATTAATATGTATTAACAATCCGGCTGCTGGAGTTTCATAAACAATTAACCATAATAGAAAAGGTTCAAATCATATCTTCTAAAACACTATCATGGTTAAAAGCATTTAACCTACAATAAGAAACAAACAATAATAGATTAGCTTATCATTAATTTTAAACATCACTCTCAATCCTCAACATACACCATCAAAACACATTTTTCCAAAAATCCCATAAGATTAACTCAAGGAGGTTTAGGGCACAAAACCCGCCCACAAACCGGCTACAGTAAAGCAAATATAAGACTAAGGGCATAATTAGAATAGGGGTTAGAAACCCAGCCCGCTAGGCTGTATCATAACATATCATTGAACCCTACAACATAAAGGTCTTTAACACAACAGAACAAAATAAGAATGTAGTGGATCCATAAAATCATTGAATGCATAAGTTAAGGCCTTAGGTGTCAAACCCCTCTTTAATTGACATGTACGTATAAGTTATTACTTAATTCACTTATATATATTAATATAATATCGATATCGGTACTATCGTCTAGGTTACACCCTTTGATGCCACTACTCTCTGAAAATTCTAAAACCACACTTGGGTACTGATACCCTATCTTAAGGCCTAATTTTTCTTTTATGGGAGTTATTATTACCAAATATGTAAACATTATGAGAAAATAACTAAGTGTTATGATACCACCTTATACTGTTTTTACCATTACGTCTACGATTATTTACATACATACATAGTATATAGCCATATAAGTTTACTCAACTATCTTACAACGTATTACAAAAATATATATAGATGGTCAGCAAAATAACTTCATGTTTTGCTCCTTCCTTTACTCATCAGCATTTAACTCTTTGCCCTTTTTGTCACTTATCTTTGTTGTGTAATGAATTTCGAAAATGGGTTAGATTTGGAAGAATATTAGTTGTAACAGACATTTAATCATATAAAATACAAGTATACAAAGCATGCATTACAACCATCTCACATAATGAGTATTACAGGAACATCTATCACATCAACATGCAGCACAACATACACAAATTAGATTAACATAGTGCTTGGTTACAAACATAGGCATCCACCCATCTTATACTTAGCTGCTTTGGGCATCCACCTAACATGTTCCGCGTGCTTAGAACACAACACATGGTAAAACACATATGCAAAGTATTACATAGTATAGAAAGAAAGAGTTACTATTTGTATGCCTTTCTGACAACTTGTCCTTGTTTATCAATCTCTTGGTCGGCTTGGGCAAAGATCAGACCCTATAACTTAGAATTCACATTGAATGTGTTATTACTTATTCCAAATTCTTGATCTCTAATATTACTTAGTTAGTTATCTTCTAATTCTCTTACATCATGTTAAGTGGGCATCAAATGGAGTCTATACTAGCTTCTAGTACATGTTTCTACCCTTTGAGATCAAGCTTAGCACAATTTACCTTAGATACCTCAAATCCGTAGGTTAACTCATTTTGGCAGATTTGTCACCCAACTTTAAAAATTCATAACTTAATCTAGAAAAGTCCAAATGAGGTGGTTCCAAGTCATATGGAAATATCTTTAGGTCATTTTTAAAAGAAAAATACTACTCAGTGCTAATTACAGGGGTAAGACCTCAAGAATCCTCAACCAATATTGCTGCCTTAGAATGCATTCCAGTATTTATACCTCAACTTCAACTGATTATAACTCACAATTTACAAAGCCAAATGGCACATTTTATACATCAATTGAAAGCTTAGGATGTATAATATCATCCTATAAAATATCACAATCATTGGATAAGGTTTGACCATTCAAAAACAACCCACAATCAGTCTAACTCGAATCTGACAGAATTGAACATTAACACTTTAGGTTCCAAAATTAAGGTTTTCTAACCAATCATCCAAGATCATATCCACAAGCTATTCCTACATAATTTTGCCGATAGCATCCATTTCTAACCTTAATTTTACCAAAATCCAGCTTTGACCCTCAAATTCAAGGCTAGCTGAAACTTACCCCTAATTATCCAAAAATGAGTTCTTGCAATTTTAACCTCAAGACATGTTATCTATCATAATAAAACCCTATCTAATATCATGTTCATCATCATATGAAGGTCTTTAACACAAGACTAAGGGTACAGTTAGAATAGGGGTTAAAAACCCAACCCACTAGACCATATCATAACATATAACTGAACCCTACAACATAAAGGTCTTTAATGCAACAGAACATAATAATAATATAGTGGATCCATAAAATCGTTGAATACATAAGTTAAGGCCTTAGGCCTAACAAAATCTTCACTGATACCCAAAATTATGTAGAAGACTTTTATGAAAGAAGTTTGGTAGAAGGAAGTAGATTTAAGTAGTTAAATGATCTCTAAAGGTTGAATCTAACCTGAAATGGTGGCGCTGTGCTATACTAGAAGAAGACAAAGTGTTCGCTATTCACTTGGCCCTCGCAATTAAAGTCACGTGCTGGGGGAATAATGGTTTAATACCCCCAACCACATGATAACTTAAAGGGGATGACCCCTTTTTTTTATTTGTCTGGTCTTTTTAATGGGCCTTGGGCCCCCTCTTCTTAATTCATCCCATTCTATTTTAATCCTCTATAATAATAATAATATCTTATTTTTTATCTATTTGTTTGTTTACTATTTTTTTAACATCTTATAATCTCTTTTATTGGTATAAGTCATACTTGAATAAACCCTTTTTATTCCAATAATTACATGATAAATTCCTTTAGTCATGAAATAATTCTTTCTAATATTATTTAATTATTAGTATATAAAAATTATGATGTTACAACTCTCCCTGCCTAAATAGAATTTTATCCCCAAAATTTATGACAACAAGGAACAAAAACACCCAAGACACAAAACACAATCATAGACTCCAATACAACCACAAGTATAACCATAACACAGATACAAACACAACATCATATGAGAATAAGAACAACACAACACCAACATAACTATCAACACTAACAACAATATACAAACATACTTAAGCAAACAAGTCAAGGAAATCATGTCACATTTACTCTTCCAAAAATGGATTGTTCTATTCCGCAATTACTTGTCCTTCACATCCAAAATATTCTAAAGCTCAGGCATTAAGGTCATATTCTCTCTCAACTCGACCTCTCCAACCTCAACCACATTGGAAGGATCCAAATGATACTTCCTAAGCTACAACGAGAGGAACACATTTGGCACATCCAGAAAGATGTGTCAATAAAGCTATCCTATAAGAAATAGGTATAATCCTCTCCAAAATCTCGTAAGGATTGAGATACCTAAGAGTTAGCTTTTTAGCTTTAATCAATCTACCAAGACTTATTATAAGTGAAACCTCAAGAAACACATGGTCAACTACTTCTAATTTCAAAGGTTTGTGCTTCCTATTTGCATAGCTCTTCTATCTGTTCTATGTTGTCAACAACTTCTAGTAGATTGTCTCAATTATCTTCGTGGTCTCATCAACCATCTTCGATCCGATCACCATCCTCTCACTCACCTTTGTCCAACAAATAGGTGATTTACACTTTCTTTCATATAATTCCTCAAAAATTGCCATATAGATGCTTGAGTGATAGATATCCTTATATGCAAACTTTGTAAAGGAAATAGTGATCCCAATTTCTAGGGAGCACAATGACACAAGATCTCAACATTTTGTTTAGGATGTGAATAGTTCTCTCAGTCTAAACATCAGCTTGTAGATAATACGTTGTACTAACTATCAATCTCATGCATAAACCACTCTGTAGAGACTTCCAAAAGTTTAAAGTAAACGACAAATCATGGTCTAATACAATGGCATTCCATATATTTAGACAATCTCATCAATGCATTGTTGAGCAAGTGTTTCTAATGAGCAATTGATCCTGATCGAAAAGAAAAGAGCTACCTTTGGTAACCTATCCATAATGACCCAAACAATGGCATGCTTAACGTTAATCTTTAGCAAACATATAATGAAATTTATGCATTGATGAGATATGCCCTATAATGACATTTCTGCATGCTCGAAGCTTCATATACCATACTCATGGCCATATCATAAACAAAAATAGAGCTTCAATATTCAATATGCTTTACACAATCGAGTAAAGTAATCATATACGTCAATACACAAGTTTAAATATCAAATACATACAAGTAGGGTAAGTTCACTACCTCTTGTCTTTGAGTCCTTCTCTTGTACCTTTACTCCAACCATTGAAGGTGCTTTGTCCTTGTCACCTCATGACCCTAGACATATAACCATATAACTTGTTAGAGTAATGAAAGTGAACCATGTCTTCAATTCCTACATTTCCCTTAAATGTCACAATTTCATAGGTCAAACAAAATCTGCTAGTTTTTACCCTCAACTTTGAAAAATTATAACTTATTCCCTAGGATTCCAAATGAGATTGTTCGAAGTCCTAGGTAAAGATCTTTAAGTCTACTTTAAGGGAAAAATATTAACCACTGCCAATTATAGGGGTTATATTCGCAGAATCCTTGACCAACCTCACTGGTCTAGAATTCATCCCAATTTCTATACTTCAACTTCCACAATTCATAACTTACTTTATAGACATTCAAATCATACAATGTACCCATCATTTTAAAGCTTAGGATGTCTACTATTGTTTTGGAAAGTGTCATGATTTTTGAACAAGGTTTGATCATCCAAAACCTCATTACATAAACCTAACTAGAATATGGCAGTATTAACCTTAGTAACATTGAATTATTTTAGGGTTTTCAATCCAACCCATATAAAAATACAACCATATCATATTCCCACACAATTCTGCCCACAGAATCTATTGGAAACTTCAAAGTTGGTAAAATCATTCTCCTTTTACCTACCCTGCACCTGGCCAAAACTTAGGGAAAATTAGAGAAAATTGTGATTTCATGTTTAATCCCTCAAAACACCTTCCTTTATCTTGTAATCCCATAATTAACCCTTTAAACACTTGTAAATCATGATTAGTGGAAATTTGGGAAGCATAAGGCTTTAGGGTTTGAACATCTCAAATTACAAAATCAACCAAACAAGCCACCAAATAACCACAAGCCATAACAAACAACCTTGAATCAACAAGATAGCAAGGTTTAGTGTGATTACCTTTGGGCTCTCTCTCTAGGGCTCCAAAATCGTGGCCTCTCTCTCCTCATTCTCTTGATTGTGTGCTTGCTACACATGTATTTCAAGATGATAGAGATTAGAGGGAGTTTCTAAGAGATTAAAGACAAGAACAAGTGAATTTACTTGCTAACTCACCTTGATCCTGCTTCTTGAACCTTTGCTCTTTCTCTTGTTCTCCATATGTTCTTGAAACCCCTTTTCTATCTTCTCTTCCTTACTTGGCCGAAATGTGGAGTCATAAAATGGAAAGAGAAGAGCTTAAATATCTTCTTACCCCTCCTTTAACTTAATATATTTTATTGCTAATTTTTTCTATTGGCATTTTTACTTGGCTTGAGATAATTACACATGGCACAATTATAGTCCAAGTAAATAATTTCCCTCTTCTGTTTTTCTGTTGGCCAAAATTCATAAGAGGAAGGGAAATAATTAATGCTTTCTCTTAATTTCCATAATTCCCTTATTCAAATAATTAATTATGTACATATATACTTTTTGACTTTTCAAACTTGATTTACTTGGCCACAATTGCTCCAAATTTAGATATTTATCTCTAAACATTTTGTAACACCCCAAATTTCATTCACCAAATTATTGTAATTATTTGGAATATTCAATAAAATGGTGAATTTTGGAGAATGTGAACAATGCTTCTTGTGAGGTTTCCTATGAGGCAGTGTGTTTGTCATGTGGTTTTGGATGATCAAATGATGAGCAAAAATTATGAGAATTTACAAGATGAAAGTAGATATCCTAAGCTTTAATTTGATAGTAATGGGTAATTTTTGGAACTATGTATAAAAAGTTATGGATTTTTGAAGTTAGCCTAGAAAAACTGTCTATTTTATGGAACAACGTCCAAAGAATTTAATTTTGGGAATTTTTTGCTTCCAATTGTCAAAATGCTATATTTTTTCTTGAAACTAGACTCAATAAGGGTTCTACAAATTTAGTTATGATTTTTCAAAATTTGGCAGAAAATTTTTCAGAAATGTCATAAATCCGAAAATGAAGAAAAAAATGTGATGGTAACATTGTAATTATGAGGCAAATGGGGACATGTTGGGAGGAGGGGCTTGGACGTCTTTGCATGGGCCAAGAAGAGGGAAATATTACGTACATGTAATTGGGTTTGTGACACAATTGCATGTAGAAAAGCTTATGTCATAAAAGTCAACAAATTTGGGAATTTTGGTTAATTAAATAAAAGAGAGATAAAGGCAAAATAATATAAAAAATTTTTTCCCTTCCTCTCCCATGTAAAACTGTTGGCCATTTGAGAAAAGAGGGAGAGAGAGTGAGCATTGATTTCTAGAGAGAAGGAGGAGCCAAAGTTGCCAGGTAAGCTTGATTTCTTCGGTGAATTAGCTCATAACTTGTGTAATTCTTCCTCTAAGCTATTCCTCTATGTGATTTAAGCTATTTGAATCAAGATTTTTAGTGTTCTTGGAGCTAGGGTTTCAGCCAATAAGGGAAAAGCCAGAAAGAAGCTAAGGTGACTTCCTAAACTTCAATCTTTTGTTGTTCTGGCTGTTGTGGTCAGTTTAATCGATGAATTTCTGGTTGATTTGCTATGATTGTAAAAATTGGGAAATGTTGAACCCTAGATGTAATGCTACCAAAATTAGGTCTAAATGGTGTTTATAACATAATTAAGTAGTTAACAAAGTAATTAGGAGTAGAAAGGAGAAGGCTTGTGGAGTCAGAATTGGAAAACCCCAATTTTCAATGGAGAATCTTAAGTTTTGGCCAGTACTGTTTGGTGGGCTTAGAGTTGGATTTTTGATGGTCTAATGATTCCATTACGTTTAAGAGAGAAAATTAGACGGGTTTATAGTTGATCTTTTTTCAGAAAAGTTCTAAAAAGCATAATGACCAAAACGCCCCTGAAACCCTATATTAAGGGTTGTTAAGGGCATTTTGGTCTTTTGACAGTGAATTTGGTAATTCTAGGCTAGAAATGGATTCTTTGAGTAAAAATATGTTAGAAAAGCGTATGTTAAAATTTCGGGAAAAGTACGGTCGAATTGGGTATAGCAGGCCAGGTCGGTCGGGTCCTAGGGCCATTTTGGTAAGTTTTCACTATGGACTCATAACCACAAAAAACACTTTGGAAGTGTCTAAAATAGTACATGAATGGGTTTTAACCTAATTATTGGACATTTTCAATTTTAGGACCAAGTTGAGAGCCTGAGTTGTTGGCACGAACTTCGAGGCATGTTTTACGAGATAAAAAAGGTTTAAGATAGTAACTCTATCATTCATACATCATATCAATGTTTATATGCTTTCTATATGCCATCTTCTATAATATGAATAATACACTAAGCATGACCGAATATAGTTCCTACGAGTATACTAAATGATACACTGAGTATGACCGAACATTGTGCCTATGGGTACTCAAAATGATACACTAAGCATGACTGAACATAGTGCCTACGGGTACACTGAATGATACACTAAGCATGACCAAACTTAGTGCCTATGGGTACACTAAACATGACCGAACATAGTACCTATGGGTACACCGATATGCCTAGTTGGTGGTCACAAGCCAGCTGATGTACAAAATGAGTAGGGGTTGAACAATGGTTGTCTCTGAATGTTCTCAACTAAACTAAATTATATCTTATTATAATATTTCCGTATGTGGTATTTGGCATATTTATTATTGCATTTTCTATGATCAATTGTTTGTTATTGCTAAGATTCGTTTGAATCTCACCCTTTATCATAAATAATAAATATTCTAGTAGGAACCAGTGGCTCCAAGAGTAAAGTGGTATACACAAGCAATTGAGGTGCGGATTCTGAGATAAAGATGGTGGTTATATGTAGTTTATTTTTGGATATTTTAGGGCAAAACCGGTAATGTAATCAAATACATTGTATCAATATTCAATATATTTATGCTATTCCTGTGTTGTTCACTAAACTGCGCACATGCACTCTAAAAAATGTGAAAATAAGATAAGGGCATGACATGTAATACCCCGAATTTTGAAACTCGAGGCTAGAGAATAAGCCTGAGATTAGTGGATTGCTAAGCCCCAGTTTAGCAAGATCCCAAATTGTGATTAAGGGTTAATGACTCCAAAAGTGGATGTGGTTAGTGATAAATAACCTTTTTGGAGAATATGATGTGAGTTGGCACTCAAATATGATTCGTGTGTGTTGTGAGCAGTGCCGAAACCCTGTATTTGAGTTCAATTGTGGATTAACATATAAATTGACTTAGAATAGAGGGAAGAATTGAATGGGGTATTGTGTTGGAAATGGTGTCATAGTGTGTTTTGATGTCATTGAAATTGGTTTGGAACTTTGGAATGGAAATGTTGCAATGTTAGGTTTTGAAATGTGAATTGTATTGACATGTTGAGATTGTTGTGAAAACATGTCAATGAGATGTGAATTTGATTGATTTGGTGTTTCCAATGGATTCCTTGTGAAAATTTATGTGGGAATGATGTTTGGTATGAAAATGGAACCATTGGAAGCAAAGATGTAAAATCTGAAATTCTGTCCAGTGAAACTCTATTCTTGGCAGTCTTCTCGTGTGGATATTTTGACTAGGCAGATGATGTCAGAAAATTATGAAACTTTCCAGTCTTAAATTTCACATCCCAAGCTTCGAAATAGACTTATAATTTGTGCCATTTCGTTTTGGGAACTGGGAGATATGACTGTCCAAAGTTTGAGGTCGAAAATGGACTCTGTTTTGGGGCAGTGATGAAATTTATGTAATTCTGGAATATTTTGGTGATTTCTAGTAATGGCTTATATTATTTCAATGAATAGGACTTAAATACCTTTCATTTGGCTTTGGAATCACCTCATTTCGATTTTTCTAGAATTAGTTATGATTTTTCAAAGTTTGGGCAGAAAATCTGCCAGAAACTCCGAAAATGGGAATTATGACATCATCTCAATAAAAGATGACATCAGCATGGAATTAAATATTTTATCATCTTCTTCAGCTCTCATTTTCTGTCATGCTGAACCAGCTAAAACTAGTGAGAGAAAGTTGAGAGCTCTTAGAGAGAGAAAGAGGAGAAATCTCGCAAGGTAAGCCGATTTCTCCGACGATCTAGCTCCTAACGCGTATAACCTAGCTTCTAAGCTTCTCTTTCATGTTCTTTAAGGTGTTGGAAGCTTAATTTTCATAGTTTAAAAGGGGCTAGGGTTCAGCCATATTGAGTAAAAGCCAGAGGGAGCTTGAGGTAACTTCCGAAACTTCAATCTTTGATTGTTCTGGCTGCTGTGGTTGATTTAATCGGTGAAATTTCACCGGAATGTATTTATTTGTAAATTTGGAAAATGGGTTGGCATAGGTGTTATGCTGCCCAAATTGATACTAAATGGTAGTTCTAACCCAATGTAATGGTCAATAAAAGGGTTAGGAGTAGAAAGGAAGGCGTTTACGGAGCCGAAACCAAAAAACCTCAATTTTTCCCGGGGAATTGAGAATTTTGGCCAAGCCTAGTTTGGAGGGGTTAGAGATGGATTTTCAATGATTTGATAATTCCATTGAGTTCAGGAGCGAAAATTAGATGGGGTTACAGTTGGTCACTTTTTCAGAAAAGGCCGAAAAAGCATAATTATGAAAACACCCCTAAAACCCCTAAAGTGGGGCTGCCAAGGGTAAATTTGTAAATTGACATTGAATTTGATAATTCTGAGTTGGGAAATGGATTTCTTGGGTGAAAATATGTAAGAATAGCCCATGTCAAAGTTTCAAGAAAAGTACAGCCGGACTGAGTACGGCAGGCTGGGCCGGGTCCCCGGGGGTATTTTAGTAAATTTTCAATATAGCCTCATATAACCCCTAGAAACACTATGGAAGTGTCTAAATAGTACATTTGACATTGTAGGATCGAATGTGAAGCCCCGAGTTGCTGGCACGCAAATCGAGGAGAAAAGACTGAAGGTAGGGGACTTACCTTACTAGCATGTATTTGATATCTTTGCTTGTGTAGTGATGTATGTGATTGCTTTACTTGATTGTGTAGAGCATATTTGAATAAATGAAGCTCTGTTTCTGTTTTGTTGTGGCCATAGTTTTGTTACATGAAATATTGAGCATTCAGAAATATCATTATGGAGCATGCATCTAGATAAAGTTAACATGTCATACACATAGCATCTATCATGCATGCATTATGGTATCTGTTTCCTACTGAGATTCTCTCTAATCTCACCCTCCCCTACCAACAATTCAGACAGGGCAAGTGGCTCATGGAGGGAGCGGCTAGGACTCCTTCGAGATGAGAATTGGTAGTTGGTTACCAATGAGTTGTGAAGACAGTATATGATTCGATTGAATATATGGTTATGAATTTGAGATGAGATTGTGTAATCCCCATTTGAAGAATTGTAATGGGCAATTGTGCCTTGTGTATCTTTAGTGAAGGTATGTACTCGGGGTTGCTGGGATGATTATGTTGTACACTCTGATAGTTATATGAATGTGATTTATCTTCGCGTAGTAATTGTATTCGAAATGTGAATATAAGACCAAGTTAATTAGATTTTAAAATGTATTTTTGAAAACCCTATCTCAAGGATGGGATTTTAAATGATTTTTGATTATTATTGATCTCTATTTCATTTTAATCGCGTATTTCGGATATAATTACGGAGGGGGTTACATGACACATTTAGTTTCTCTCTATTTTCTTATTTGACTGAAATTAGTCTCAAGAAATTGAGAAAATAATTAAATTTTTGCTTCATTGGCAAATTACCATTTTGCCCTTACATTTTTGTAATTAAATTGAGCCTTCTTCCCTTTTCCTTGTGTTTAGTCAGAATTTACATTTTATGGAGCCTAAAATTATACCCTTTTATCCATCATTGTTGGGCTTCAGGAACGGGTTTTTATGAAGACAAAATTGAATTCTTATGTCTCATGTTGGCCCAATTTCATGTGGTTACTATTTGTCTATTCAAAGTATGCCAAAATTCACCATTTTATTCCTTAATGCCATAAAGGTGCAAAGGAATTTTGGTGATTGAAATTTGGGATGTTACAGCTCGGGCAGGTCTTAGATTCCAGACAAGTATCAAAACCTATAATGTAGAGATGCCAAAGATAGGGTCATTACTCTGTTTAGAGTTACCAGTATAATATACTATATATCGTTTCTGACCCACACTTAATATTGTCCTTAACTTAGTCATGTTTGTTATCTTTAAGACTCTTGTACTGTACCACACAATGTTCATTTCAAGACACATTATGTGTCTCTTGACTCCTAAGACTTGGGTATCTAAGGTGATCTTATGGTTCCCTAGGTTATCCCTTAACTCTCTATAATCACTATTATCTTAACTTAGACTAAATTCTGCAAATGTGTAAGTTAAGCCTAATCTGCCAGTTTTTGTTAGTCAACTTTGAAAAATCATAATTTAATCTATAAAAATCTAAATGGAGTCTTTCAGAGTCCTAATGGAAGTTTCCTAAGTCCTCTGTCCTGGAAAAATATTAACCACTACTTCCTACAGCCACAAAAGTATAGAATTCCACGCATTGTCACATTATTCCAGAACCAATTCCATTTTCAAACTTCAAACTTTAACAATTAATATCTCCTAATGTACAAACCCAAATTGAGCATATTATATGTCAAATTAAAGCTTATAATGTCTATTATTATTTTGGAAAATATCACAGCCATCAGACTTCATTTGGCAAATCAAATTCGTCTCACAAGTAATTTGGTTCCAAACTGGCAACAATTAACCACAAGTGTTTTAAATCAAAATTTGGTTTTTCATTCCTACCAATTAACATTTATAATCAAGGCCTATTCCTATACAGTTTTTAGTTTAAAACACAATGGAAGGCTCAAAAATACCAAAATCAAATTCCTTCCCTCACTTTCTATTCTGGCCGAAACATGGCCCTAACATCAATCAGTAAAAATGATATTTTAACCATTAAATCAGCCTAATATCATCTTAAACCATCATCTAACAACATATACATGATTAAAGCATCATCAATCTTCTAAGAACCCATTTTGGCTGAAAACCCTAGGCCCTACAAAACTCATGAAAACTCATCAAAACCTCAAAGTAACTAGTTCAAATTAAAGCTTACGCTTACCTCTACATGTTGCTACTACCAATTCTGAAATCTGGTAGTACTTTATCTAGCAAGATGTCACCAAACACCTCCAAACGAAATTCAAAAACCATAGAAATGAATTGTAGGATGAGGAGGAGAAGATTTTGAATGGGTTTTTTAGACAAAAGGCTAATTCGTTAGTGTTTAGGGGATTGAACTCAAGAACAAGTTACTATTCACACTTTCTCTTTCCTTTTCCAATTTTTGGTGAATTTTTGATTTTTTCTTGATTTAAATGAGCTTGGCCAAAATTTTAAGGCCCTTTAGGAGTCTTGAAGTTGGTCTCACACATGTCAAAATCTTGTGGTGCCACTTGTTTAAGTAATCCGATCAAAATGGTGACATGTGTCCTTTATTTTAAAAAGCGGGTCCCCTTCTTCCTTTGGGCCTTTAACTGACCCAAATGTTAGGGAAAGGTGAGGTCATATGATTTTCCCCTGGCTCCCAGCCCAGTGTTCAGAGAAGTTAGTTTGGTAACCAAACTAGAGAGACTGGTAGATTTCCCCAGCTTAACGGCTAGGTGGCGCCCTCTGGGTGTGCCAACACAAAAGCAAAACGTGACTTTATTCATAATGGGACATGTGTCACTCTCCTATTTCACCAACACATAGTTAAAAGCCACTTTTTGCTCTCCCCCTTAAGATGGCGCCATATGTCCCCTTTGTATGGGACTTATGCTCTTCCTCTTTCCTCTACCTAATTGTCCACTTTATTAGAGGAAGGAAAGTCTTGGGATTTCCTTGGGCCTACCTTCGAGGTGTCATCTCTTTGTGGTCCCCATAAAAGCAAGACTACTTTAACTAATTACTACTTTATGATTAACCATTAAAATCATGCCAACTGTCCCTTTTTCCTCCAAAATGGCGTCACAACACATACACACATATGCATTTAGTCACCAATAAATTTTATTCAACTAATTACATTTATAGGCAATACTGACAATCAAAATTTCGGTATGTTCTGGTTGGTAGTCCTTTCTAGACCATTTAACGAACAAGATGCTTTTATGCATAAGTCATATTTCTTGTCGATCGATAATTTATTCTGGCTCAACTCATATGTGAGATTTTATCGGCGTATACCACATCTTCATTCTCTATAATATGCTCAGGGTCTAGTTGGTACTTCTTTAGTTGAGAAACATAGAAGACATCATGCAATCTACTCAGGTTTGGGGGTAGATCTTTTCGGTATGTCGCTGGCCTAACTTTGGACAAAATCTCAAAAGGACCAATGTATCGAGGGCTTAGTTTCCTTTTCTTCAGTGCCTTTCTAATACCTATAACAGGTGAAACTTTTATGAATACGTGATCACGGCCTCAAATTCTAAGGGTCTTCTTTGCATGTCGGTGTAACTCTTTTGCCTACTCTGAGCTACCATTAGTCTCTTCTTAATGTTCTTGATCTTCTTAGTAGTCTGATACACTAGATCTGGCCTATACAACCTTCTCTTCGATAACTCTATCCAACAGAGAGAAGATTGACACTTCCTTCTATAAAGTGCTTTATACAAAGCCATTTGAATTCTCGCATAATATCTATTGTTATAAGCGAACTCTGCAATTGGAAGGTAGTGATCTTGGCTTCCTTTAAAGTCTATTACACATGTTAATATATCTTCTAGTGTCTATATGATCCTCTCTGACTATCCATCATTTTGAGGGTGATAGGTTGTACTAAATTTTAGCTTAGTACCCAAGCTTCATGTAGAGATCTCTTGAATAGCAAAGTAAAGTTGGGGTCCCAATGAGAATTGATACTCTTTGGAGTACCATGAATTCTTACTATCTCTTTGACGTATATCTCTGGCAGTTTGTTAGGAGAATAACTGGCGTTGATTGTTATAAAATGTGTTGATTTCATAAATTAGCCCACAATCACCCAGATCGCATCATAGTTTTTGACTTTGGCAATCCCACCACAAGATCCATGGTCATGCTTTTCCATTTCCATTCTAGAATAGCAGGGCTATGAAGTAGTCTTGGCGCTCTCTGGTGTTCGATCTTTACCTTTTAACAGGTAAGACATCGGCCTACATACTTTGTCATGTCTTTCTTTATTCTAGGCCACCAATACACTTCAAATCATGGTACATTTTTACCATTCTTGGATGAAAGTTATATCAACTCTTGTAAGCCTCATCCAGGATTTTCTGCCTCAAGTCAGCCTTTTGTAGAACATAGATTCTCATCTTGTATTGAACTAATCCATTATATGAAAGATTATAATCTTGAGTTCTTCCTTACTTAATTTTAGCTTTAATGGATCTTGCTCGATCATCTTGTTCATGTGCTTCCTCGATCTCAGCGCTTAGATCACTTTCCCCTTAGGTAACACCAAAGTTAGCACATATATTTTCATTTGAGAGATCATATATAAAAAATCTTCTATTAATTTCCATTCCCATACCATCATAGCTGCCACTTGCATTGCCTTCTGACTAAGAGCATCAGTGACAACATTGTCTTGACCTGAATGATAGTTGATCTCCAGGTTATAATCCTTTAGCAAGTCCATCCACTTGAGCTATCTCATATTCAATTCTTTTTTGCCATACAGATACTTGAAACTCTTATGGTCATAGTATAGTTCTGCAGTCATATCATACAGGTAGTGTCACCATATTTTCAGTGCAAATACGATTACCATAAGCTCCAGATCATGAGTGGGATAATTCATCTCATGAGGCTTGAATTGTCAGGAGGCACAGGCCACCACCTACCTAGTTGCATAAGGACACATCCTAATCTTTACTTCCTAGCATTGCTATATACCATATATGTCAAATTATGATTCGGGATAATCAACATTGGTGCATTTGTCAACCTCTCCTTTAACTCAGTGAAGCTCCTCTCACATTTGTCATCCCATTTAAATGATTGATCCTTTTGTGTGAGCTTGGTCATTGGCAAGGTGATGCAGGAGAGATTCTTAATGAATCTATGATAATAACTAGCAAGACCCAGAAAATTTTTTGTCTCAGCAATAGTTTCTAGCCCCTTCTAGTTCAGTACTACTTCTACCTTACTAGGATCTACTGAGACCCCTTCTTGTTAGATAACATTGCCTAAAAATTTAACTTTCAGAAGCCAAAATTCATACTTGCTCAGTTGGCATAAAATTGATTCTCTCTCAAAATGCCTAGAACTATCCTCAAGTGCTCTTCGTGCTCTTTTTAGCTCGTGGAGTATATCAAAATATTGTTGATGAAGACTACCACAAACTGGTCTAAATATTGGTAGAAGATGCGGTTCATGTAGTCCATAAATATGGCAAGTGCATTAGTTAGATCGAAGGGCATTACCAAAAACTCATAGTGCCCACATCTAGTCTTGAAAGCAGTTTTCAATACATCCTCTACTTTTACTCGTAGTTGATGGTAACCCAACCTTAGATCAATTTTTGAGAATATGTAAGAACCGGACAATTAATCTAAAAGGTTGTCAATTATGAGAAGTGGGTACTTATTCTTGATGGTTACCTTATTTAGCTCTTTGTAGTCTATGCATAGCCTCAGGCTCCGATCGTTCTTAACGAATAACACTGGAGCTCCCTACGGTGAGACACTAGGCTAGATGAACCCTTTCTAATGTAATTCTTTAGTTTGCTTCTTCGGCTCCACTATCTCATTTAGAGCAAGTTTATATGGGGCTTTTGATATGGATATAGCTCCAAGCATAATTTTGATTATGAATTCCACTTCCCTTTCTAGAGGTAACCTACTAAGGTCATCTGAAAACACTTTAGCAAATTCCTTCACCACAGGTACATTTTCAATGGTCACCTCTGTCTCTGCCTGAATGGAAAAGAACACTATATCCCTTGCATCCCCTTTCTAGGCATTTCTTAGCTTTGGCCACTGAGAGGAAGTTCAGATTAGCATTTATGTTGTCACCCTATCATGGAGTGAAATATTCTATCCTTTTGGTTCTACAATCTAGCATCACATTATTTGCTATCAATTAATCAAAACCTAGTATAATCTTGAGTTTATGGAGTGGAAGACAAATTAAATCAACTGTAAACTCATGTCCCTAAACATTTATCATACAATTCAAACAAGCATCAACAGTTATAGTTTTGACACCCATTGGTGATGACACAATTAAATCAAATGGCAGTTTATGAATATGCAGCTCTAGGTACTTAACACAGTCATAAGCAATGAAGAAATGACTAGCACTAGAATTAAACAAAGCTTGCAGTAAACTAATATTGAGAAGGATTTTACCTTGAATCATCTCAGGGTACTTCTGTGCCTCTTTGTGTGTCAAGGCAAATACTCTGCCTTGATTCCTAGGTCTGGGCTAGGCTACTTGTTGGGGACAGTTTACGACCATGTGGCTTGGCTTTCACAGGCGTATTAGATTTTCTGGTTGTTGGGCATATAACAGAGTTGGCCAGGATGCAACTTACCAAACCGAGGGCATATTTGAGGTGTTGGGGGTTTCTGGTGGCCATGATTCTCAGGTCGATAGGGTTTCTTGTTGTCTCCTTTTGGTGAGAATCCTTACCCCTTACATTTCTAGGAGGTATCCCCCTAACCAGATCCACCTTAATTGATAGTATTCTTACTCGTAGCACCCTTAAGAGGTTACCTTCCGTCAGCTAGCAAAATTCTGCTGCCATGTTGAATTTTGTGAATTGCCAAGCAACTAACTTCTCTTCCATTTTGGGCTTTAGCCCCTGAATCAACATATCTGAACTCTATTCCTCATCATCTTTAAACTTCAGATAGAAGGAATAATGGGATAAGTGGATGAACTAAGATAAGTACTCATTAAAGGTTTCATCATTACCCTACTGCATAGCTAGAAATTCTTTTTCCTTCTTGACCCTCATAGACCTTGGGAAATATTTCTCATTAAACTTTTCTTGAAACAACTCCTAGGTCAATGGAATATATCAGCCCCTCAGAACTACTAATGTATTCCTCTACTAGTGATCAACATTTCCCTCTAGTTTATATATGGCCATTAGGGCCATCATTTCTATAGGATACTTTAATACTATAAAAATTTTCTCTTGTAAGACCCACCAGTCCTCCACGGCTTGTGAATTAAATCTTCCTTTAAATGCTGGAGGTTGATATTTACAGAATTTAGACATCTAGTATGAAGACTTTCCTTTTCACGGGCCACCACAACATTAGGAGGCTCTTGGTTTGGTTCAGGTTGCTGTGGTTGCTTATCAAACTGAGGTTGTTCTACTTCTTGACTCACTTTATTGGTTTTAGGTGGTGCCCTATCCTCATTCTACTTTTCCTTTACTTCCTAGAGTTTGTCTTGCAGGTGTTTAATCATAGCTTGTTTTGTGTCAGTATACCGAGAATTTACTGTATAGGGTCGAGTCTCACATTATTCTCAGGTTCTACATTTGGTGGTATGTTCCTTGGTCTAAGTCGCACCATTGTTCCTTTTAACTATTAAAAAGGAAGCACAACATCAATATCGCATTAGATGTATACATATGTTCCTTAAAACTTATACACCAATAAACAACATACACACACACACACACATATTACTATAAATACTCATATTTATAATAAGAGGCTCAATATTTACACCAAAAGAACCCTGTACTACATTATCTTAACCAAATGGTTCATATTCATACTACATCTTTTACATGTATTTCCCTACATAATCAAATATAAGGTCCATGAAAAGAGGAAATCCATAAGGACCCTGCTCTATTATATCATTCTTCTTTCGAATCCAGAAAACTGTATTGGGAAAGTAGGCTAAAGTGGATTTGATCCATACTTCATTGCTTATCTACAACTCGTATATATCCTACTTACTATACATAGTTCTATGTCAAACAAGAACCTATTATACTGTGCTTGGGTGGTACCACACTCCTCATAACTATTGAGATATAACACCTTCATATACCTCCATAATTCATTATTAGGATGTGGATTATAAGCTAGCTTGACCTTAGAGTCAGCAGTAGAATCAATATCTTGCACTACCTTCCCAACTACTAGGTAATCCTTGTCTTCGACATAAGACTCTCTACTCGGACTAGGCCCTACCTTTACAATTACTAGGATAGGGGCCCTTTTTCTAGCAGTACGCATCATTCTCACCCTTCCTTTAGTCCTATATAGCACTGTGCACTCCCCTTCCAGAATACGCCTTCCCCCGACATTGGTTAATCGATGAGAGTGATCGACTCCTAAGTCTTCTCCCACCATCTATGATCCCTAACACAATGTCACTAGTCAAGGGTTAGCAGCTATCAACAAAACTAGGGAACTCTAGCAACAAACAAATATTGCCAGAATCTATGCTCTGATACCAAATTGTAATGACTTATACTTTACAAGCTCTGATAAGTGTAGAAGTGTAGTGAATTGAGCTATTAAACCAGGAATTAGTCTTGAAATAGAAAAACTTTTGAAAACATTTACAAATCCTAACTTCAAACACCAAACGTGAACCCCAAGTTGTATGGGTTTTCAAAAGAAATTAAAACTTTTCAAAACATTTTCACAAATGTTCATCATTGCTTTGCTAAGTCTTATTAGCTCTCAATTCTTCTTTTTAGAATATGTGAGCATTTCTTTGCTTAAGACTCACATTCTATATTTCGCTTAATATTTCCTTATCATTCGAAAACGTAATCTAACTAAGTTACTACTAATTTTTTTCTACTATACTATTGTTAGGTCTATCAAGTTATATACATTAAATACAGATTCAAAATATATTGTGTATATATATATATACAGAACCAAAATAGACAACCAACAGGAAATAAATCTCTCAGCTCATCCTCTAGTTGTTTGGGTTTACCTTCTTGCCCCTTGAGCCGCTAGCCTGTGCTATAGATTGGTTATAGGAAAAGAGTGAGATTTAAGAGAATATCAGTAGTAATAGGCATTCAATTACATATGTATAAGAACACAGAGCATGCCACACAGTCACCATATAACACAGAAATAGCAATCAATATTCAAAACACATTATACAACATATGACATTACCATAGTGCTAGGAATATAAATCATATGGCCCCAAGTGTTCCCCCGCGCAATAGGTCCTTGGATTCTACTCACGCATAACATTAATTTTCATGGCCTAGGCATCCAACCTTGTAATAGGCCCCAGGTAACCACCTCACAAATTGTGAACGCCTCCAACTATAACCCGCTGCCATAAATATATCCAAAATACGTGATTAAAGTGAAATAGAGACCAATAATAATTAAAATTCAATCTCCAACCTATCTACCAGACGGGGTTTTCACAAATAAATTTTGAAATCATTTATAACCTGGTCTCACATTCACATTTCTAATACAATTACCACACGAAGATAAATCACATTCATAACATATCAGAGTACATAATATAATAATCCTGACAATCTTGGGTTCCATTCATTAACTCAAGCTTTATAGGGCATAATCGCCCATATACAATTTTCCAAACAGGGGATCACTTAACAATTATCTTAGATACACATTCTAATAACCAAATACATATTCAAATACTCATCTAAATGTACATAATACTCTTAACTATAATAACCAACCCCTATATCAAATACTGAAGAAGCCCTTGTCGCCCTTGGGTGCTTACTCCTTCCTCGAGCCTCTTGCCCTGTCTATATAGTTAGTAGGGGAGGGTGAGATTTGAGAGAATCTCAGTAGGAAACAAATACCATTATGCATGCAAGATAAGTGTTTAATGCATGACATGCTTGCAATACATTACTTATGCTCACACAATGACATATCTGCGTGCTCATTGTTTCAACAACATACTATGGCAATAGCATAAATAGAAATAGAGCTACAATCATTCATATATGTTTCACATAATCAAGAAAAGAAATACATGTATCAATACACCAATACAAATATCAAATACATGTAGAAGAGGTAAGTTCCCTACCCTTTCCATGTGTGCTCTAACACCGGCTACTCACGAACCCAGCAAATATTGAACCACGATTAGGGCGAACATCAACCCTATAACCAAAGCAAGGACATAAGGTCATTCTATTTTCCAATGTCTTAACCTTTAAACACTTAAGTTGGTTATCATTTCACAGCATTTAGGTGGCTAATCAAAGCCTAAACAAATGCCTAAAGGCTTGGGAAACAACTATATCAAAAACCATCTTTAGAAGTCTAAAATGCCATTTTTGAGGGTCGGCCACTGGCCACAGCTAAAAATAGGTCAGAAACATTTGGGCCGTGGCCTAGAACCTCTGGCCGAGGCCAAGAAAATCCTATTTCTTGGCTAAACTTCCAAAACTCATAACTAATTTCACAAAAATCGAAATGAGGTGATTCCAAAGCCAGATGAAAGGTATTTAGGTCCTCTGTATATGAAAAATATGGAACATTACTGGAAATCACCACAAAAGTCCAAAATAACACAAAACTCATCACTTTCCCAAAACAGAGTTCAGTTTTGACATCAAACTTTGGATAGTCATATCTCCTAGCTCACAAAACAAAATGGCACAAATTATTTGTCCATTTTGAATCTTGGGATGTGAACGTTAAGACGCGAAAGTTTTAGAATTTTTAGACATCATTTTCCCTGTCAAAACGTCCACACAATCAAACTGCCTAGAAGAGAATTCCATTGGATAGCATTTCTAGTTTTGTAACTAATGTGTCTAATCCAATCCAAACCAATTCCATTGACTAAATACCACAACATGACACCATTTTCAACACAAAACACAACCCAATTCATCCATTTCAAAATTACACAAAATCATGGCAAAATTCCACTAATCACAAAACTCAACCAACAATCACAATAGTTAGGTCAAAGAGAAGCTATCACTCACCTCTTCCTCTTTCCTAAACCAATTCTTTGATTCTTCATCTTTCCACTTTTTCTTAAGCAATAAAAAACTTCCTTTCAAGAATCTAAAACCATATAGATGAAGTTCTCATCAACATGATCAAGAGTGGTGAAGAGGTTTTAACCATTAGAGGCTATTACACAAGCCAAAACTCACCTTATTTCTTTCCCTTTCCTGCCCCCTTGCTTGGACGTCCATGGAGTCTTTTAGAGAGAGAAAGATGAGTTGAAGATGAAGATGGGCAGATTTTAGGAGCCTAAAACTGACCTAAAAGAGAGGGAGAAGAAAGAGGGAAGAATTTTGATCATTTAACCCATCCAATGGCTCATATTGTGCCACTTGTCACACACTTGTTTCATCTTCTTGAGCATACATGGGCTCTCACACATGGGATTCAACCCTTTTTAATCACATAAAAATCAATCACAACCATTGATCTTTGAGTTACCAATGAGCTTCCTCTTTGGTAACTGATCAATCGGTTGGTAACTTTATTGTTTTGCCCCTTATTACTGTAATTCACACTTAATCACCACCAAACTCATTTTCTCATTCATTTACACTATACATACACCCTCCCCCTTATTTTCATTCAATTTAGATGTTAACCCATATTTAAACTCAAATACAGGTTTTCCGCGCTGCTCACAACACCTACGAATCACATTCGAGTGCTAAATCACATCATACTCTCCAAAAGGGTTATTTATCACTAACCACATCCACTTTTGGAGTCATTAACCCTTAATCACCATTTGGGATCTTGCTAAACTTGGGCTTAGCAATCCACTTATGTCAGGCTTATTCTCTAGCCTCAAGTCTCAAAATTCGGGGTATTACACCAACACTCATAAAGAAACCACAACATGCAACGTGTCTCATAACATATGAAAGAAAGATTTTCTACTTGGACAAATTTCCTAAGGGGTATCCAATTGTCTTTCTAGGCTTGGGAAGATCTTAGATCCTGGACAACTAATAGGTCCTATAATCAGAATTTACGGACGACGTGTTATTACTTAGTATGATTCTGTCATAAATCATTGTCTTATGTTTGTTATCATTAGGGTCATCATCGTTATTTATCGAAGTCAACCAATGAGTTAAAAAGGTTAAATTATCCTAAGGGACTAATTCCTATCCTTAGAGTTCAAAGAAATTACAATGTGTCATTACATTTTGTAATTTATGCACATTTATCAAAACTGGCAGAATTTGTCAACTAACTTTAAAAATTCATGTATCTTTGCTCAAATGTCTAATTGCAGTGGTTCAAAAGGCTATGTGACTCTTATTAAGTCTAATTTTAGGGAAAAAATATTGCCCTTAGCCAATTGGACGCACAACAATCCATAATTCATTTTATTAGACACTATCTAGAAATATGCCAGTTTTCATATGACCAACTTCAAAAATACACAACTCTTAGTGTATAGCTCCAATTAGCCTATATGACCTATCAAATTAAAGCTTATTAAGTCTACTCTAATTTTGAAAAATATCATAGGCATTAGACATCATTTGCCTATTCAAAAACATCACATAGCCAGATTGCCATGTAGGAAAATCACACTAAGGAAACTGTAAAGTTATAAATTATATTCCAATGACCTATAATTCATAACCTGGGGTTAGTCCCACATATTTTTTTATGTAGAACACAATAGTAACATCAAAATGATCAAATTCTCATTCCTTCAATGTGTCTTGTTTTGGCAGAAATTTAGGGTTTGACACAAGTTACCAATTCACATTTTAACCACCACACTTAGCTCATATGCTTCCAAAACAATATATAATAACATGTATATAAGCAAAGCTTCATGAACCCTAACACACCCTATATAACAAAAATTAGGATAGAAATTTGCACTCCAAAATTCCCAACCAATCAACATAATATATACATCAAAATGAAGCTCTTGTTTACATCTTTCACTTTCCTATGCTCTTTCTTTGATTCCTTAATTTTGGCTCTTGAAAGATAACTCAAAACAGCTCCCTTTGAAAATATAAAACCAAATAAATGAAGCTTTCATCAAGAGGAAGAATGTTTATAAAGATATTTTGAGCTCAAGAGGTGGATTTCAAGGTAAAAATCAAGTTTGAAACTCACCGTTTGTTCTTGTCTTCTTTCTCTTTCCTCTTGCTTCACCTTGGGTGAATTTTGTGTGCTTGAGAGAGAGTGAATATGTGTTTTAATTAATCACTTCAGCTCCTTTATTCTCTTGGCTGAAAATTGCCAAGAAAAAGGGGGAAAAAGAAAGAAAGAAATAATGTGTGGCCATAATTGCTTCTTGTAAAGTTGTAAGTTAAATTGCCAACAATGATTGAGTTTAATTGAGTCAACTTTCTTGCCTTCCCTTTTTCCTATACTTGACCAAAATTCTCATTGAGAGGAAGACGTAATTTTTCTGACCAAGGTCTTATGGCTTCTTGCCAAAAATGTGAGTTGAATTGTTGACCAAAGGTTTATTTAATCTCATGTTACTCTCTTAACTTTTGGCTCTTCTTTAACCAAAATTTAACCCTTATAAGAAGAGGGTTAAGTTGCTTTTTGATGTCATAATTAATTCTTACTTTTGGAGAGAAAATGTTGGCCCTTCATTTTGTCTTCCAATTTTGAGATCAAGATCTCATGGTAAATGTCCATTTCACCCTTGATTATGACAATATTAATTAAATTTCCATTTGGTGTTTTATTCAATTCCCTTTTCCCCTTCCACATGCCATTACCTTTCTTTTTAAGTCCAAATTAGACTTTGTATCATAATTGAATTTAAATAAAGTGTTTGGGCATTTTTTTACAACTAATTCATATCATAATTCACACTTTATTCCCAAAAGTAGTTTCTAACATTATTTACTTTTTCTTTCGGGTCATTGAGCCCTTGGATATATGTTGGGATATTACATATTGGACTACATATGAAGAATATAGCACTAGTATCCACTTGTTTTGTAATGATAATATAGTAAAGGCTTCTTTTGATGTAAATATAAAGCCGGTTTTGATGTAAATATGACTATTTGGAATAATATATGTATATTCTTATTCTATGTTGATGTTTAAGTATATGGAATATATATATACATGTCAAGTGTGATTTTAATGGTATGCTTCCTCTTTTTAATAGTAAAAAAGAAAGATGGTACGACAGAGAGGAAGAAACGTAGAACCAGAACCAGAACCAAACCATGATAAGAGACTCGATCCTATGCAACAAATCCTAGGCATGCTAATTGAGCAGCAAGCCATGATCCACGAACTTTAGAAGGAACTTAGGGAAGTGCATTATGACGAACATGAGCAGCAGACAAAGCCAAATCCAGGATCTTATAGTATACCAGCTCAGGAAGTGTGAAATTTGCAATACTGGGGTTTGAAATCTTGCAAACACCAGCCCCTAGTATTTAGAGGAAGATTTGATCCCTAAGAGATAGGACTGGTTGGTCAGATTAGAAAAGATCTTTGAGCTATTAGAGTGTCCTCCTGAGGGAAAGCACATATGGCAATATACAAGCTGGAAGGAGACATGGACAGATGGTGGAAGAATATAGTAATGATTTTGCTAGCCAGAAACATTCCCATGACTTAGGAATTGTTTCAAGAGATATTCAATGAGAAGTACTTCCTGAGGTCCATTAGAGTCTAGAAGGAGGCAAAATTCCTCTCATTGCAGTAGGACAGTAGTTAAACTTTTAATGAGTACCTATCTCGATTCATCTACTTGTCTCACTACTCCTCTTACTAGCTTTATAGAGATGATGAATAGTGGAGCTCTGATATGTTGATCCAGGGGTTGAACCTAAGATAAATGAAAAGCTAGTCTCCTAGTAGTTTACTGAGTTCAATAAAGCCATGGAGGTATGCCAGATCACAGAAACCAATCTATTGGACTTGAAATCAACTAAGAATAATAATAGCCGTGGTGAGCCAAGTCGTGGAAACTCCTCCCAGAAATGGAAAGGCTAGGGATTCTCACCTAAAGGAAACAATAAAATCCCTCTCCGCTGAGAATCATGGCTACCAAGGATCCTCAACACTTTAACCTTGTCCTCAATACTGTAGGTCTCATGCTAGTAGATCTTGCAATAGGCAAGTAATTTGTGATGCCAATCAGAAGCTAAGCCATTTTATCAAAGATTGTCTCTACCGAGCAGCCAAGATCAATCTTAAGAATCAAGGCAGAGTTTTCGCTATGACCTTTGAGGAGGCACAAAAATCCCTATAAATGATCTATTGTACTATCTTCCTTAATAGTACTACACTACGAGTATTGTTTGATTTAGGTGCTAGTCATTCTTTCATTGTGTATGATTGTTCTAAACACCTAGGACTAAGTACCCATAAACTAACTTATGACTTGGTTGAGTTAACACCTATTGGTGTCAAGACTGTTATCGCCGATGCTTGTTTGAATTGTTTTGTGAATGTTAAAGGGCATGAGTCTATGCTAGATTTAATCTATTTGCCACTTCATAATCTTAAAGTCATATTGGGCTTGAATTGGATTATGACAAACAACATACTATTAGACTACAGTAATAAGGGAATTGTATATCCTTACCTATAGAAGGATGTTAATACAATTGTAGATTTGAATTTTCTCTCAGTGGCTGAAGCTGAGAAATGTCTAAAAAAGGGGTGCTAGGGGTATATTGTGTTATTTTTCATGCAAGCAGAAGTAGAGACTACGCTTGAGAATATACCTATAGTGAATGAATTTCTTGAGGTATTTCTAGAAGATATTAGTTTATTACCTTTAGAAAGGAAAATAGAATTTGTAATTGAGATCATATCGAGAGTCAGATCTATATCCAAAGCCCTATATAGAATGGCACCGAATGAAATGGCAGAGCTAAAGAAGTAACTTAAAGAACTTCTGGAGAAAGGGTTTATACGACCTAATTGAACTATGGGGATCTCCAGTATTGTTTGTTAAAAATAAGGATAGGACCTTAAGGTTAAGTATCGATTATAGAGTTGAACAAGGTAATCGTGAAGAATAAATATCCACCCCTTTGGATTGATGATTTTCTTGATCAACAATATGGTTCTAGTATATTCTTAAAGATTGATCTAAGATTAGGCTACAATCAATTGTGAGTAAGAACTCATGATGCACCTAAAACAACCTTTAGAACTAGATATGTGCATATGAGTTATTGATGATGCCCTTTGGACTGACCAATACACCTGCTTGTTTATGGATTACATAAACTAGAATTTCCATCAATATCTGGATCAATTCGTGGTAATCTTCATCAACGACATCTTGATATAATCTAAGAGTAGAGAATAGCACAAAAAACAATTGAGAATTATACTGAACATTTTAAGAGAAAAGCAACTCTATGCCAAATTAAGCAAGTATGAGTTTTGGCTTACAAAGGTCAGATTTTTAGGCCATATAATCTCATAGGAAGTAGTCTCTATGGATCCTAGCAAGGTAGAAGTAGTACTAAACTAGACGAGGCTAGAAACTGTAATAGAAATACGCAGTTGTCTGCATCTTACTGGTTACTACAGGAGATTTATTCAATGTGTGTGATTAGATGGATAAAATATGTCGGTAGAGGTGTGCACATGGCATTTTTAAGGCAGGTATATACACCCTGCATTTTTTTAAAAGGGAAGAAGAGACATAGGCTATGTGGGTCTCATATATAGACACACTAACATACATACTCGGCAATCCCCTGAGGCAGCACATGTGGCACAATCCCGTGTAAAACCTGAGTAGAGTCTTGAGGAAACACCGATAAAGTAGCTTTATTAATGTAACTTTATTAAAGTAGCTTTAACAAGTAAGTTATAATAAGTAATGATGGATAATGGTGACTTTACTTTATGGTTGGAACCACAAGTAATTAACAAGTGTCCTTTCATCATGACAAAGTATCAATTACCTTTTATGTTGGCTTGTTAAGAAGGTGACAAGTGTACCTAATGATGAGACTAGCTTTTGCCTTTTGAAGTGGCACTTCCTAAAGGTGCCACCTAGCCTCTGAGTTTGGGGAATTTGCTAGTCTTTGACCCGATCATGTACTTGACTTTCTGAATACCAAAGTCGGCAGTCAGGGGAAATTGTTAGGTCACTCCTTCCCCTAACATGAAAGGATGGCCAAGGAGAGAGAAGGAGAGGGATCCACCCTTTTTAAGACAATTGTTACTCTATCACTTAAGTACTTGACACATGTCACACCAAGAGATCTTTAAAGGCAAGATTAAATCTCATCCCTCTAATCTTCTTCATTATTTCAGCCAGCTAAGAGAAAGAAGAGAAAAATAAGAACAAATCAGAAGAAAAAGAAAAAGGAGAGAAGGAGAGTGAATAGTGAAAATTCCAGAGTTTTAGAGTCTATTCCAACCATGAATTGCCGTTATCAACCGGTATGCCCTTTAGGAAAGTTGTTCTACTTACTAAGAGTTTTCTTTCTATGGTCTCAATTTTTCGATTATAGAATCATGAAGAGGTTAGCCTAAGCTTCATTCTGAACTGGTTGTTTTGAGGCTTTGTCGAGTTTTATGAATTTCTTTAGGAACCCTAAGGTTTTAGCTAATAGGGATTTTTTGGTCATCTTGTTGTTTTAATCATGTATAAGAGGATATATGATGATTAATGATGGTGTTAGACATAAAATGGTCAAAATGGAAACTTGGTTGTTATTAGTTTGGGTCTATGGTTCTGCTAGAATCAGAAACTAGGGAAGGAGTGTGATTTTGATGTTTTTAATGGATTCCACACAAAAAATGGTGTGTGATTAGCCCCTTGTTATAATCTTGAATAAGTTGGAATGAAAAACCAAAAGTTGGGATTTTGATAGAAGTGCTACCAAGTTACTTTTTCTAGAGGCAGTTTGCTTGTGAAGAGTTTTTAATTAACGAAATGCTATCCAATAGCCATGAAACTTTCTAGAATTAAAGTAGACATGTCAAGCTTTAATTTGATGTGTACTATGTACTATTTGGGCTAGTACACTAAGAGATATGAATTTTTGAAGTTAGGCAATTAAAACTTGAAAAATTCTATGGCAGTAAGGATAAAATGGGAATTCTTGATCTATTCGTTTCTAGGTGGTAGTGGTAGCAATTTTTCTCATAAAATAGACTTAATAAGAGTCACTTAGGACTTTGAACCACCATATTTAAAGTCCTAAAGATTTAATTATGATTTTTCAAAATTGGGTGAAAAATATGGCAGATTAAGTAGACCCACGAATTTATGGTATTTGAAGTAAATATTGACAAGTATTGGTCCAGAATGTAGAGACATGTCCTAGACCTAGAGGCTAATGTAGCCAGATAGGATAATCATTTATCATGGCCTAATGATGTGGCTATATATTTAGGGCTATGATATGGCAAAGAAAAGGAATGGAAGAATCTTCAAGCATCTTTAATGGTTGGAAGAAAAGGTACAAAAGGAGGATTTAGAGTCAAGAGGTAGTAAAACTTACCTAACTTGCATGTACTTGATATGAATGCTTGTGCATTGATTTATGTGATTTCTTGTTGAATTGTGTAAAGTATATTTGAATGATTGAAGCTTTGTTTCTATTTATGCTACGCCTATGAGTATGTTATATGAAACAATAAGAATGCAGATATATCATTATGTTAGGATGAATTCATGCAAGGCAAGCATGTCATACATTAAGTATTTATCTTGCATGCTAAGTGGTATTGTTTGCTACTGAGATTCCTTCGAATCTCACCCCCATAACTAACCATATAGGCGGCTGAGCACAGAAGGGAAGTACAAGACGCTATGCCAGAAGAAATTGCAAGGAAGAAGAGAAGAATTATTTACGCACTGTACCATTGTGTAGTTGACATTTGAGTGGTTAATTATATATCACTGTATGACGGATGAATTGAATTTCCTAAGTATGGTAATTGAATTAGAAATGGGTAATCGCACGGCACGAGTCCATTAGTTAAGTAAGCAAAATGATTAATAATAAAAAGAATTAAGAAATGATGAGTTATGAAGAAGTTACAAACCACCTTATGATAATTTTTAGAAAAGTTTTAAATTACTTAGAAAAACCCACTCAACTACAGGTTCGAGTACTGTCTTGAGGTTGGAAAATGAAAGAGCTTTACTAAGGAATATCACTTTGTTGAGGTTGGAAATTGAAAGAGCTTTACTAAGGAATAACGCTTAATGGTTTGAATTCACCAAGTAAAACTCATCAGATCTATATTAGATTGAAGGGTGTTACAATTAGACCTACATGGTCTACAGTAATGCTAGTAATCAGGGATTGGGATTTGTCTTTATAAAGTAAGACAGAGTAGTAGTGTATGCCTCTCGACAGCTAAAGCCTCATGTGATGAACTATCCCACCCATGATTTGGAGCTTGAGGCAATTGTGTTTAGATTGAAAATATGACGACACTACCTATATGGTGTAATTATAGAACTATACTGGGACCACCAAAGTCTCAAGTACTTACATGATCAGAAAGAATTGAACCTGAGACAATGTCAATGGATGGAGTTGCTAAAAGATTACAATCTAGTGATTAAATATCATCTAGGAAAAGCAAATGTCATCGCCGATGCTCAGAGTACAAGAACAGAAGTTGTTGGAAGAATTCAGAGATCTAAACTTGTCCAACCAAGTATTACTAAATATGAATGTATCAAATGAAGTGCTCCTTACTAGCTATAGTGTCATCTAGGAGGAAAGTGATTTGAGAACATAAATTGAAGAAGCTCATATACAGGATGGACGAGCAAGGTCTATCTGAGATATGATCACACAAGGTAAAAATCAGGATCTTGATCTTTCACCAAATGGATTAGTCAGATACAAGAAGCAATATATGTCCTACTAAAGGCTGATCTAAGTCAAAAAATCTTGGATGAGGTGCACAAGAGCAAAAATACTCTCCATCTAAGAGAAATCAAGATGTACTACAACATGAAGTCTAAATATTGGTGGCTAAGGCTAAAAGGTAACGTGACCAAGTATCTTGCATGATGTCTTACTTGCCAAAATGTGAAGATTGAGCATCAATGACTACCAAGTTTTCTACAGAGTTATGAAATTCTTGATTGGAAGTAGGAAAGCGTCATCATGGATGTAGTGGTAGGATTATCTTGAATCAGAAACTAGGATGCAATTTGGGTAATTGTCGATTGATTCACCAAGTCGGCATACTTTATCCCCATCAACACTAGTTATTCTCCTAGAGGTTAGCAAAGATATACATAAGGGAGATAATCAGACTCCACGGTATGCCAAAGAGCATTTCTTCTGATCGAGATCCATGATTTACATCAAGATTTTGGAAAGCTATACATGAAGCTTTGGGTACAAAGTTGAAATTTAGTACAGCCTATTATCCTGGAACAGATGGGCAGTTAGAAAGAACCATATATATGCTAGAAGATATGCTAAGGGCATGTGTAATAGACTTTAAAGGAAGCTAAGACCATTTCCTTTCACTAGCTGAGTTGTATACAATAATAGCTATCATGTGAGTATCCAAATGGCTTCCTATGAAGTGCTGTACGGAAGGAAGTGCCAATTACTTCTCCGTTGGATTGAACTGTCCGAACAAAGATTATATGGCCCAGACTTGGTATATCAAACTATGAAGGAAATAAAGACTATTAAAAAGAGGCTCCTTGCTATATAGAGTAGACAGAAAAGCTACGTCAATAAGAGAAGACTTATGGAATTTAAAGTTAGGGGTCATGCATTTTTGAAAGTATCACCTACGACTGGTATATCAGGGCATTAAAAAGAAGAAAGTTGAGCCCTTGGTACATTGGGCCGTTTAAAATACTTACAAGGATTGGACCAGTGGGTTATCAAATAGCCTACCCCTGAACTTGAGAAGACTTCAAGATGTCTTTTATGTCTCACATTTAAAGAAGTATCAACTAGACCCTGAACATGTGATTGAGTATGAAGATATTGATACACAAGAAAATTTTACCTATGAGATTGAGCTAAAATGAATCATTGATCAACAAGAGAAACGATTCAGACATTGAAGCATATCGTTCGTGAAGACGGTCTGGAAGGGGCTGTCTCCAAGGGAGGCAACTTGGGAAGCAAAAGAAGACATGAAGAGACATTACCCAGAATTTATGCCTTAAGAAATAAAAATTTTAGGGGATGAAATTTATTATACGGGGGGAGAATTGTAAATAGTGATAGATTCTTCTTTGGGAATAAAGTATGAGTTATTGTTCAAATTTGTTATAGGAAATGCCCAAACACTTTATCTAAATTCAAATATGATACAAACCCTAACTTGGATAAAAAAAGACAAGAAATGGTGTTTTTGAAGGAGAAATAAAGTGGAATAAAAGAACTAATGGCCATTTAATTAATATTGTCATAATCAAGGGCAAAAGAGACATTTACCACTTAATCTTAAGGTTAGAATTGGAAATTGTAATATACTAAAATTTTGTTACTAGTATTGCTTTGTGTGTATATGATTTAGCCAGATGAAAGAGCCGATGTAAGATATATATTTATGCTTGTGTTTGGGAAAACCTGGTGACTCATTAGAAGCTCCTAAATGATGCCATTATATGAAACTCAGGCATATATGGTGCCATGACCAAGTATGGGTCCCGCATGGATATCCGACTTTTATTATTATATACCGTTACACATACTTGGAGGTTCCCTGAGTTATAGGTGTAGGTAGCAGCATTTTATATTCACCATGGCATTGTTCAGGTAGCCACCCAGACACATGGCAACAAGCATGACACGTGTCGTAAAGCTGAGTAACTTTGTATCAAAAAGTAGCTTTATTAAAGTAACTTTTGACTTCTTTCCCTGATTAGCCAATCATATGATGACATTTAAAGTTAAATATCAGACATATGATGAATAGCCAGTGCAATTCACCAGTCTCCTGTCTGGCTACATACCCGATCTTCTCAAACACCGTACGAGAAGCCGGATGAATTCATCAGACTTCCTCCTCCCTGACTAATAAAGTTGGCTAAGCATGAGAGAGGGGAAGGGGGATGGATCTCAAGAGGTACATCGGATACCTTGCAATTTCAAGAGAGAGCATCTGGCACCCTGGAGTACTATATACCCCGTAATTTCCAAAAAGAGCACCCAACACCCTAAATTTTTATGCACTTGACACATGTAATTAAAGGGTCATCCAACACCCTCAAGGGTTATTAATTTCATGAAGCACCAAAAATTGGGGAAAAAATTAGAAATTCAAGAGAAAAAGAAAGAGGAGAGAAGTTTAGTGTTCTTGAGTTCAATCACCAATTTCAAGCTAGAGATCACGTTTTCAGCTGATAGAGCCTACACAAATCTTCTTTTACTCATCAAGAGATACATTTCTATGGTTCTAGATTTTTGACCAAAGGTGTGTGGTTTCATCTTGTTTGTTGAAGTACTGCCAGAATCAAGAACGATCATAGAATTGAATAAAGGTAATCGTAAGCTTTGATTTGAGCATAGTGTCTTGATGTTGTGATGAATTTTTAAGAACTTATAGACCCCATAGGGTTTCAGCCAAGAGAGTAAGGGCTTTGATGGCATTCAATGATGAACATGATGATAGATATGGTTTTATGACGATATATAACATGTCTTGAAGTTGAAATTGCATGAACACAACTTATGCCAATTAGGTTCAAATTTGACTAGCTTGGTTCATGGGGTTAGAGATGGATTTTGATAAAATTGAGGTTGGAAATGGATTCTGTGGCAAAATTATGTGGGAATAGCTTATGGATATGATATTGGGATGATTGGCTAGAAAACCCTTATTTTGGAACTTAAAGTGTTAAAGTTCAATTCTGCCAGATTTGAGTTAGGTCACTTGTAGGCTATTTTTGAGTGTTCAAAACTTATCCAATGATTGTGATATTTTGTAGGGTGTGAGTAGACATGCTAAGATTTCAATTGATATAAAGAATGCACAATTTGCTCCATAGATTATAAGTTATGATCTGTTAAACTTGAGGCACAAACAGTGGAATACATTTTGTAGCAATAAGGTTAGTCATGGATTATTGAGGATTTAACCTTGTAATTAGCACTGAGTTGTATTTCTCCTTGAAAGAAGATTTAAATATCTTACCATTGAACTTGGAACCACTCCATTTGGAATTTTGTAGGTTAAGTTATGATTTTGTAAAGTTGGGTGACAAAGCTGCCATGATGAGGTAACCTACAGATTTTAGGTATCTAAAGCAAATTTTGATAAGTTTGATCTTAAAGGGTAGAAACATGTACTATAAGCTAGTGTAGATCTCTTTTGATACCTATTCGACATAATGTAAGAGACTTAGAAGATAACCAACCAAGAAATATTAGAGGCCAATAATTTGAAATATGTAATAATACATTCGTTCATGAATTCTAACTTATAGATTCGATATTTACCTGGGCCAACCAAGAGATTGATATCCAAGGATAAGTTATCGAAGAGGCGATTAGGTAATAACTCTTTCTCTCATATACTATGTAATGCTCTACATGTATAATTTACCATGTTTATGTTATGAGCATTCAGAATATGATGGGTAGACACCCGTGTGACAGTAAGATTATGTGACCAAGCATTTTGGTATGGGGCCAAGGGTCCAGTTTTTGACTTTATGCTGTATGTTAATGTGCTAAATGCTCCAGTAATGCTCATTATGTCATGATGGTTATATTGCATGCTTTATGTACGTACATTTTATATGATTGATTGCTTGTACTACTGAGATTCTTCCAAATCTCACCCTTTTCAAAATTCATTATACAGCAAGCACAAGTGGCACAAAGGGCAAAGAGGTAAGTGCTGATGAATAAAGCAAGGACCTAAAGAGATGAATTTATTTTGTTAGTTATCTGTAAATATTAATACTTTGATAACCTTAAATGAGCATACGAGCTTGTATGTAATTGAATGCTTATAGACACAAATAGTAAGGATAGTATAAGATGGTATCAACATACTTAGTTTTTTATCAGAATATTTATATATTTGGTAATATTGATCCATATAAAGGTAAGATCAGGACATAAGATAAGGGTATCAGTACCCGAGTGTGGTATAAGAATTATCAGAGAACAGTGGTATTAGAGTGAACAACCACGACGATAGTATCAGTATCAGTATTTGTTAGTTATCCAAGTAAATTAAGTAATGACCTATACGTATACATTAAAGGAAGGAGGGTTTTACATTTTTCCTATTTGAGCATAGATTCTAGCAATAGGCTAGAGATCTCTACTTTTGTGGATAGGTATATTGACTCTTGGATAGTGATATTGCTTTAGAAACTAAGAGAAATAGAAGGGGTCAAAGAAGTATATGACCCTATTCGGTCAATCAGCTTGTTAAGAAGCAAGAAAGAAGCGTGATTTGACTTAGAGGTGGAGAGATTTGGAGAAACACCATGAGGAAGAGGATCCAACTTCCGGAGACAGTAACTCTTCCCTGAGCTCCGGAGAATGAGGTGCCTAGTGCAGACTCTTCCATAGGAAACAATGAGAGCTGGCAATGGGTGTAGCTAACATAAGACACAGCCTCTAGTTTTGGAATTTCTAATACTGAACTTAAGTATGATCAGATCCCTACCCTATGTTGTGGGAGTACATAGAGGAATTTAATTAGACTATAAATGTTCAACAAGATACCCAACGAGCATGGTACTTAGCAATCTTAGAGAAGGCATCTAGGTTATACAGAGATAGTGATATCTATAGATTGCAGATGGCTGAGAAAATGTGGATCTATACCATCTTGTGTTTTTCCGTAGCACTTCTTTTTAGTCGAGAAAGAAGAATGAGGTTATAAAGCACTGTTCCATTGGTATAACTAGTTTTCTAGAGCATATGAGAGGTTTTGTTAAGGACTATATGTTGTAGAAGATATAGTAAGATAGGTATGTTTTGTAAAGACTCTTGTTTGAGATGAATATGTAATAGATCATATGTGGTGAAAGTTGTACCACTGTAGATCTATTATGGTAATGACAATATAGAAAGAATTGTTGTTGATATATCATGACTTTATGGGTTTGATCATACCAATACTAATGCCCTGGATCCCATTATAATTCTACTGTTAAGCATGCCTGGGTGAGAGTAGTACCAGGATAGGCGACCCCTCTGGGAAGCCCTTATGTTAAGCTCATTGACTTAAGGGTCAGAATGCATAAAGTTATGATGTTCAAAGTTTATAGAATTGAAACCTTATAGTTGAAAATGTATAAGCATTATGTTAAGTATACTTCAAGGAAGTTGAAATTTGCAAATGGTTTACAGTATGATGATCTTATGTCGAGCTAAGAATGAGTTGATCTATTATGTTAGATAAATATATAGTGTATAGAAGCATGGAGATGATGACTTAAGCAATGATCCCTAATATAAAACATTTATATTTTAAGGTTAAGAACTTTAGGATTAGTGAATTTTTTAAGGGTTATCTATGCTCAATTATGATCTTTAGAGTGATTATGGGAATGATGGTTTTTTTTCAATCCAAAAGATGCTAAGGTTTTATACTTAGTTATGAATTTAAAAGTTGGGTAAATGTTCAAAGAGTTATTATGTAACCCCCTCACCGTAATTACATCCGGATTATGAAATTCAAGTGAAATAGAGACTAATAAGACAAAACAACCTTTATAATCCTTCATCTTCTAGATGGGGTGTTTAAAGAAAACAGTTCAAAATATAGTTCATATGGTCTCACATTAACTTTCGAATATAATTACCTGTGTAGTTATATAACATAATAAATATCAGAGTGGGTAACTATAATCCTGGCAACCCCAAGCTACATATATATATACAACGGGTTTAAGGTTTCCCAAAATGGGGATTACATATCCAAAATTATTATTTACATCTCATATACAAACATAATCCCAACCCAAAAACAAATAACCAACCCCTAACAAATATCTCTAAGAGATCCTAACCACTCCTGGTTGTCCGCTTCCCTTTTTAGCCATATGCCTTGTCTGAAATGTTTGTCATTGGAAAGAGTGAGATTTTAAAGAATCCTAGTAGTAATAAATCACTCATACAATATATAAACACAAAGCATGTAAGTTCATCATGTTCAGCAGCAACACTATGAGTCATGGCTCACGCCACAACCGACAGCACTTACGACTGTATCACAATGCTCTATGCCCACTTTCACGGTAAACACTATGCCAGCTTTCGCTGTAATCTCTATGCTAGCTTTTGCTGTAATCACTATATAGTAGTATCACAAAGCACAAGGTATCGCAAAGCTCCACAAAGCAGCAGTATCACAAGGCACAAAGTATCACAAAGCTCCATAAAGTGTCTCAATGTATCATAAAGCAGCAACAACAACACAATGCATGATAGACATACTTATAATACATTTACACAAAGTATAAGAGAGGAGTCACTACTAGTATCTTTCCTAACGTTCTTCGGCACAGTGGGCTCACGAGTCTGAAAAATGTTAAATCCTATAACCAAATTAGGGACAACGATCAATCTCTTTTCCAATATACTTATTCCATAATACTCTAAGTTGGTTATTCCAACATACTCTTGAACATTGACCAGCTGGTGATGACCGAAGAGCAACCCTAACCATGAACTCATACCTTCACTTGAGTGATCCTATGATCACTCGAGAAATCACCAACTTCAGTCGGGGATTAAGAAGTGCACTTGAGTTTCCTTCATGAAAACCCAGGCAAAACACAAAGAAGAAAGGAAAAGACACACGACAGTACTCGAGCGAGATCCCCCCTCACTCTAGTGATGCTATCAAATTGCCCAAATCGCAGCAACTGACAGAAATTCCCAGATTGGTTAAAATTAATCCTAATGGTTCTTAAACCCATACAAAGGTCATTCCCACTTAAAATTGCCTAAGGAACACATGGTAACTTCTAAAACACCCAAAAACAATTTTAAAAATAATCTATCTCTTGGGTCTCTAATTCACACACAATACCCAATTCCAATCAACACATTTCCAAAACTCAAAACCACATCCAACACTTAAATCACTTCCTAATGAACTAATTCCAACATCATCCACTTTGAAATTCATACATCCAAAATTTACACAAAACGAGGGCAAATTCAAGAATTTCTCAAACTTATCCAAAAATCAAAACAAATATATCAAAAAGCATCAAATCCTTACCTCTTCACTTTGCCAAAACTAGAACCTTAATTTTCCAACTTTCAAATTTGCTCCAACTCCCAAATCACCACTATTCAAAATTCCGAAACCACTAAGATGGAGCTCTTAATACTATGAACAAATTTAATGAAGAGGATTAGAGCATATAGGAACTATTACTCACCCAAAATTCAAACTTTCCCTTTCTCTTTTTTTACCTTGATCATCAAAAAATGGAGGAGAAGGAGAGAGAATATGAGAGATGAGGAAGATGATGATGATAAAGCATTTTTTCCCTTTTTCCCATACTCCCCATCGAATAAGAGAGAGAAAAGAAGAGAAAAGTGAATTTTTGACTTTTAGCACAATCCAATGGTCACAATATGACACTAGTCAACATCTTGTTCATTCCTTCCATGAGCTCGCTTACATAAGCTTAAAGTATAGGATTCTGACCTATAGCAATAAATCTCAACCCTCAATCTCTAATCACCAATGAGTTTCCTCTTTGGTAACTGATCAATTTGTCGGTAAATCTCAAATTTTGCCATCTTGCTCTTGGTTTCACTATGATTAATAAATCATCACTATGAACATTTATATCAAATTCACATCACCTTTCTCCAAAAGTGTTTAATTATACTAATTACAATCATTTTCAAAGCCATTAGCCCTTAATCTCAAATTGGGTCATTACAATTCTCCCCCCATAAAATAAATTTTGCCCTCGAAATTTGTCAAACTACTTGAGCCATAACTCTGGATATCGTCTCCGCATATCCTCTTCCGCTTCCCAAGTTGCTTCTCTATGGGTCATTCCCCTTCAGATCACTTTCACATAAGGAATACTTCGGTGTTTGATCCACCATTCTTCACGATTAATAATCTATTTTGGCTCCACTGCATATGTGAAGTTATCTTGCAACTCCACTTCCTCATACTCAATGATATGAGATGGAACCAGTTGGTACTTCTTCAATTGGAAAACATGAAACACATCATGGAGTATGCTCAAGTTCGGGGGTAAGGCTACTCGATATGCAACATGCCCAAATGCTCTCAAGGTCTCAAAAGGACCTATATACCTCAGGCTCAGCTTCTTTCTCTTGATAGCTCTCTCAATGCCAGTAACTGGAAATATCCTTAAAACACATGATCACCAACCTCAAACTCTAGAGGCCTTCTCCTCACGTCAGCGTAGCTTTTCTGCCGACTTTAAGCCGGAAGGAGCCTTTTACGAATAATTCAAATTTGTGTTGAGGTTTGATCAACAAGCTCTGTCTCATAAAGCTTTCTCTCAGACAATTCATTCCAGCATAATGGTGATTGGCATTTTCTTCCATACAACGCTTCATACGGCGCCATCTGGATGCTCGTATGATAGCTATTATTGTAGGCGAATTCAGTAAGTGGAAGAAAACGATCCCAACTCCCTTTGAAGTCAAGGACACATACCCGCAACATATCCTCTAGGGTTTGAATAGTTCTCTCTAACTACCCGTCTGTATGAGGATGATAGGCCGTGCTGAATCTCAACTGAGTTCCCAGGGCCTCATGCAATGCCTTCCATAATCTAGAAGTAAATAGGGGATTACGATCAGAAATGATATTCTTTGGTATGCCATGGAGCTTAACAATCTCACGAATGTAAATCTCTGCTAGCTTGTCCGGAGAGTAACTAGTATTGATTGGTATGAAGTGTTCTGACTTCGTTAACTGGTCCACAACAACCCAGATCGCATCATAATTCCTGATCCTGGGCAATTCCACCACAAGGTCCATGGTCACACTTTCCTATTTCTATTCCAGAATCTCAGAACTTTGCAACAAACCAATTAGTTTCTGGTGCTCGGTCTTTATTCTCTGACAAGTGAGACACCTTGCCACATATTTTGTCACATTACTCTTCAACCTCGGATGCCAATAAACATATTTCAAATTATGGTACATTTTGGTCATGCCAGAATAAAGAGCGTACTAGCTCTTATACGCCTCATCTAAGATCTTCTGTCTCAACTCCGCCTTAAGCAGAACACAGATTCTCTTCTGATAACAAACAAATTCACTAGGTGACAAATCATAGCCCTGAGCTTCTCCCTGTTCGATTCTTGCCAGATTACGATGTATCCAGCCATCTTGCCTCTGAGCCTCTTCAATCGCAGCTCTCAAGTCACTTTCCCCTTAGGAAACAGTATAGTTGGCCTAGAGAATTTGGTTTGACAAATTCAAATCACAAAAATCTGCAATCAATTTCCCTTCCTGTATCATTATAGCTGCCACAAACATCATTTTTTGACTAAGAGCATCAGCGACTACATTTGCTTTACCCGGATAATATTTGATTTCCAGGTTGTAGTCCTTAAGCAACTCTATTTAGCAACATTGTCTCATATTCAATTCTTTTTTATCATACAAATACTTGAAACTTTTGTGGTCTCAGTACAGTTCTACCGTCACACCATACAAATAATGCCGTCAAATATTCAATGCAAACATAATGGCTGCAAGCTCCAGATCATGAGTGGGATAGTTCATTCCATGAGGTTTAAGCTGTCGAGAGGTATAGGCCACCACACGTCCCTGCTGCATAAGGACACACCTTAATCCCTGCCTATTAGTATCACTATACACAACGTATGTCAAACTGGGATTAGGTATAATCAACACAGGTGCCATAGTCAACCTTTATTTCAGCTCCACAAAGCAATTTTCACAATGTTCATCCCACACAAATGGATGATCTTTTCTCATGAGCTTGGTCATCGGCAAGGAAATACGGGAGAAATTATGAATAAATCTCCGGTATCAGCCAGCAAGACCCTATTGGGATCCACAGAGACCCCTTCTTGTGAGATAACATTGCCTAGGAATTTTACTTCTGATAGCCAAAACTGGCACTTACTCAATTTAACATAGATTTGCTTCTCAACACAATTCTTAAATGATGCTCATGCTCTTCTCTACTCTTAGAGTATATCAGAATATCATTAATGAATACCACAACAAATTGATCCAGGTATTGTCAGAAAACACGGTTCATGTAATCCATAAAAACTACAGGTGCATTGGTTAGCCCAAATGGCATCACTAAGAATTCATAATGACCATGCTCCAGGCATATATGGTTTTCTTTTCTGTGCAAGGAGAAACTGGTGAAACTTTAAGTAGTATACCCATAGTGAATGAATTCCCTGAGGTATTTCTGGATGACCTAAGTGGATTACCTCCAGTAAGGGAAGTTTAATTTTCGATTGAAATTGTGCCTGGAGCTGGTTTTATATCCAAAGCCCCATATCATATGGCCTAAATGAAATGGCGAAATTAAAGACATAGATTGAAGATTTGCTTGAAAAAGGGTTCATTAGACCCAGTGTGTCGCCTTGGGGAGCTCCAGTGTTGTTTGTAAAGAAGAAAGATGGAAGCCTTCGGTTGTGTATCTATTATAGAGAATTGAACAAGGTTACTATTAAGAACAAGTTCCCTCTTCCCCGAACGATGACCTTTTAGATCAACTATCCGGTTTATGTGTATTCTTAAAGATTGATCTAAGGTCAGGGTATCATCAGCTGCGAGTGAAAGCAGAAGATGTTCCAAAGACTGCTTTTCGGACCAGGTACAGTCACTATGAGTTCTTGGTGATGCCATTTGGGCTAACCAATGTGCTTGCGGTTTTTATGGATTACATGAACCGTATCTTTTGACAATATCTAGATCAGTTTGTTGTTGTGTTTATCGATGACATTTTGATATATTCCAAGAGTATGCAGGAGCATGAGCATCATTTGAGAGTTGTATTGAATACCTTACGAGAGAAGCAACTATATGCCAAATTAAGTAAGTGCGAGTTCTAGCTATCTGAAGTAAAATTCCTAGGCCATGTTATGTCGCGAGAAGGGGTCTCTACGGATCCCAATAAAGTGGAAGCAGTACTGGACTGGAAGAGGCTAGAATCTGTGGCAGAAGTACGCAGTTTTCTAGGTCTTGCTGGTTATTATTGGAGATTTATCCAGAATTTCTCCCGTATGGCATTGCCGATGACCAAGCTCATGAGAAAGGATCAGCCATTTGTGTGGGATAAGAAATGTGAAAACTGTTTTGTGGAGCGGAAGGAGAGGTTGACTACGGCACTTGTGTTGATTTTACCCGATCCCAGTTTGACATATGTTGTGTATTCTGATGCCAGTGGGTAGGGATTAGGGTGTGTCCTTATGCAGCAGGCACGTGTGGTGGCCTACGCCTCTCGACAGCTCAGATCTCATGAATTGAACTATCCCACTCATGATTTGGAGCTTACGGCTATTGTGTTTGCTTTGAAGATTTGGCGTCACTACCTGTATGTGTGACTGTGGAACTGTACTGCGACCACAAGAGTCTCAAATATCTGTATGATCAAAAAGAATTAAACATGAGACAACGCCGCTAGATGGAATTGCTTAAGGAGTATGACCTAAACATTAAATATCATCCGGGTAAGGTGAATGTAGCCGCTGATGCTCTTAGTCGAAAGACCGTGCTTGTTGCAGCTATGATGATACAAGAAGGGAGATTGATTGAAGACTTTCGTGATTTGAATTTCACAAACCAGATCATCTGTGCCAATTACACTGTTTCTCAAGAGGAGAGTGATCTAAGGGCGGAGATTGAAGAAGCTCAGAGGCAAGGTGACTGGATACAACATAATTAGCTTGAATTGAACAGGGAGAAGTTCCAGGCTATGATTTATTGCCTCGTGGATTAGTTCGCTATCAGAAGAGAGTCTGCATTCCACTTTGAGTGGAGTTGAGGCAGAAAATTCTGGATGAGGCGCACCAGAGCCGATATACTCTTCATCTTGGTATGACCAAGATGTATTATAATCTGAAATCGGTATATTGGTGGCCAGGTTTGAAGAGTGATGTGACCAAATATGTAGCAAGGTGTCTCACTTGCTAGAAGGTAAAGATCGAGCACCAGAGACCTCCTGGTCTACTTCAGAGTCCTGAAATTCCAGAGTGGAAATGGGAAAGTATGACCATGGATTTGGTTGTGGGATTGCCCAGGATCAGGAACTATGATGTGATTTGGGTAATAGTTGATCGGTTAACAAAGTTAGCACATTTAATACCAATCAATGCTGGTTATTCTCTAGATAAACTAGCCGAGATTTATATTCGAGAGATTGTGAAGCTCCATGGTGTACCAAAGAACATCATTTCTGATCGAGATCCCCAGTTCACTTCGAGGTTCTGGAAGGCTTTACATGAAGCCCTGGGTACTCAATTAAGATTCAGTATAGCTTATCATCCTCAAACAGATGGACAGTCAGAAAGGACTATTCAGACGCTGGAGGATATGTTACGGGCATGTGTTCTTGACTTTAAAGGGAGTTGGGATCGCTTTCTTCCACTTGCTGAGTTCGCCTACAACAATAGCTATCATGCGAGCATTCAGATGGCTCCGTATGAAGCGTTGTATGAGAGGAGGTGCCAATCACCTTTGTGTTGGAATGAATTATCAGAAAGGAAGCTTTATGGACCAGATCTTGTTAATCAAACCTCAGCTTAGATTCGAATTATTCGTAAGAGGTTGCTTGCAGCGCAGAGTCGACAGAAAAGCTACGCTGACAAGAGAAGATGACCTCTAGAATTTGAAGTTGGTGACCATATGTTTCTGAGAGTATCTCCTGTCATCGGTGTTGGGCGAGCAATCAAACGAAAGAAATTGAGCCCAAGGTATATAGGTCCTTTTGAGATTCTTGCGAGAATTGGGCCTGTTTCCTATCGAGTAGCCCTACCCCCAAACTTGAGCAGACTCCACAATGTGTTTCACGTTTCCCAACTGAAGAAGTACTAATCGGATCCCTCTCACATCATTGAGTTTGAGAATGTTGTGATACGAGATAACTTCACGTATACAGTAGAGCCAGAGCAGATCATTGATCGAGAGGAGCGACGGCTCAGGCACCGAAGCATCCCGTATGTAAAGGTGATCTGGAAGGGAATGACTCAGAGAGAAGCAACTTGGGAAGCGGAAGAAGATATGCGAAGACGATATCTGGAGTTTATGGCTCAAGTTGTGTAACAATTTCGAGGACGAAATTTAATTTTCGGGGGGAGAATTGTAATATCCTAAATTATAATTAAGGGCTAATAACTTCAAAGTGATGTAAAATGTGCTTGATGAGGGTATCGTATATGTTATGACAATCAGGGGCAAAATGGTAATTCACTGACCAATTGGACAGTTACCAAAGAGGAAACTCATTGGTAATTGATATCAATGGCTAAGATTAAATAAGCAAGGGAGTGGGATTGTGTGTGTGCATGTTCAAGTAAACCAAGGAAGATGCCTCAAGATGTTGACATTTGGCATCATCTCACACCGCTTTGACAAGTCAACAATAGCAACTCATTGTTTTCTCTTCCCTCCCATTCTTTTAGGTCGGCAAATGGGCTAAAGTAGAGACCAAAAATCTGATTATCTTCCCTTCATCTTCATCTTCATCTCATCTCTCCTCTCATCTCCATTTTCATCCAAAGTTTGAAGGAAAGAGAAAGAAGAAGGCTCAAGTTAGGTGAGGATTTGTTCTTGTATGCTCAACTCACCTTTATTAATATTGTTCATGAGGTTGAGGGCTTTATTCCTATGGTTTCAGATTTTTAATTTGTGATGTTTGAGAACTTGTGGAAATTTGGAAGTGAGGGAAACAAGGAACTAGCCTGGGAAGAAGTTAAGGTGAGTATTTGGAACCTTTTGGTATATTCATTGTGGTTATTGGTTTAGTCTTGAGATTTTGTGATTTTACCCTGGTTTTTGGTGAATTTTGAAATGTGTGAATTAGTTAGTGTTTAGTGTGAAATTGGTGTCAGTGCGTCCTTGAGCATTTGAAATTGATTTGGAATGTTGGTTTGGATTGGTTTGCAATATGGTGGTTTGATTGAGTTCTTGGTAAGACATGTGGTGGTCATTGTGTAACATGTCAATGGAGGTTGAATTGGGTTGTTTTGATGATTTTAATGGATTCCTTGTGCAAATTTACATGGGAATGGTATTTGATATGAATTTGGGAACCATTGGAAGCATTGGTGCAAAATTGAAATGTTGTCTATTGAAAGTTTATTCTGGGCAGTCAGGTTGTCTGGATCTTTTCAATAGGCAAATGGTGTCTAAAAATTCTGAAACTTTCCATAATTAAAGTTAACATTCCAAGCTTCAAAATGAACATAAATTTTGTGCCATTTCGTTTTTTGAGCTAAGAGCAATGACTGTCCAAAGTTTGAGATTAAAACTCTAATCTGTTTTGGAGTGGTGGTAAATTTCGTGTAATTAGGTACTTCTGTGGTGATTTCCAGTAATGGCCAATATTTTTTCTAGGAATAGGACTTAAATATCTTTCATTTGGCTCTGAAATCACCTCATTTTGATTTTTCTAGAATTAGTTATGATTTTTCAAAGTTCCCTTGGCTGCAGCCATAAATTCTTGACTGCAGCGCAAAACTTTCTGTGCACGTTTTGGCCGCAGCCAGAGAATTCCTGGCTGTAGCCAAAATACTTCTGTGCTGTTTTTGGCCACAGCTAGAGAATTCATGGCTGCAGCCAAAACCCTATTTTCAGCATTTTGTGACTTTGCAAAGTAATTTCCAACCTAGTACTTTCCAATCCTTTTCGGTTCTCTTTGAGCTTGTTATAACCATTTAGGGGACTCATATGGAACCTATTTTAAGTGTTTGAAAGTAAGAATTGGGGGTAGAAAATTAATCCACCATTCTTGATTTTGTTTATAGGCTTTGACATTTGTCGTACCCATATGGCCACTATGCCAAAGGATGTCAGGAAAGAACAAGGTAGTGACTCTTTCTCTTATATTGTGTGTGAAACATTGTATGTATTTGTGTCATGCATTGAGAACACAAAGTGTTACATTGTGATGCTTTGAGATCGCAGCGAAAGCTGATGCCTAGTGATGCTTTGTGAATACTTTGTAAATATATTGAGATCGCAATAAAAGCTGACACTTAGAGTTTACAGCTAGGAGTGCTGTCGTTTGTGGTGTGAACCATGATACATTATGATGCTGCTAACATGACCTTATATGCTATGTGTTTATGCACTGTGTGAGTGATTTGTTACTACTGGGATTCTCTTGAATCTCATTCTTTCCAATGACTAACATTTCAGATAGTTCGAGTGGCTCTAAGGAGAAGCGAGCAATCCGGAGCGATTAGGCCCTTTGGGGTATATTTGGTTTTGGGATATTGGTTATCCACTTTTGGAATTGGGATTACTGTATATGTTGAGATGTAAATATTATATTTGATTTTGGTAATGTAATCCCCTTGGGAAACCCATAAACCCTTAGTTTATATATGTACAACCCGGGAGTTGCCGGGGTTTTGGTTATACACTCTAATATGTATGAATATAAATTAACTACGTAGGTAATTATATTCAAAAATTCGAAATTGAGACCAGGGGAGGGAAAACTTTTGAATGATTTTGTGAAAACCCTACGGTAAAGTAGGAAGTTGAAAAGAGTTTAAGTTATCTAATGGTCTCTAAACCACTTTAATTATGCGTTATTGAATCATAATTACGCTAATTAAGGCAGGGGGTTACAGCAGCTGTATCATAAGGCACAAAGCTCTACAAAGCTCTACAAAGCATCTCAATGTATTAGAAAGCAGCAGCTGCAGCAACACAATGCATGATAGGTATACATATAATACATTTACACAAAGTATAAGAGAGGAGTCACTACCTGTATCTTTCCTAACGTTTTTCGACACAGTGGGCTCACGAGTCTGACAGATGTCAAATCTTATAACCAAATTAGGGACAACCGATCAATCTCTTTTCCAAATACTTATTCCATAATACTTTAAGTTAGTTATCATTTAGAACTCTTTTTGATGTCCATTAGAGGCCAAAAAACATACTAAAAGGGTTGGAAGATACTACTCTGAAGACCCCTTTTTGGAAGCAAAACATTGATTTTTGGCTGACTCACTCGTGTGACGATGACCTCACTCGAGTGATGAGAGACTTGCACTCGAGTGAGAACGGCTCTCACTCGTGAGTGTTTGACAGTAAGCAACTACCTCAGCCAGAAAGTGCTCACAACACTAGAGTATAAGGCTTTGCACTCGGTTGATGACTCCAAATCCACTAGAGTCCCTAAAAGTGCAACACAAAAAGCGACAACAAGAGAGCACATGCAACTTCAGAGGGAAAAGCTCACTCGAGCACCACCCTTGGCACTCAGGTAAGGAGCCCACACTCGCAAGTGTCAGGACATACTCTTGAACATTGACCAGTGAGTGACAACCCGAGAGCAACCCTAACCATGAACTCACACCATCACTCAAGTGATCCTATGCTTACTCGAGTGATCGCTAACTTCAGTCACGGATTAAGAAGTGCACTTGAGTTTCCTTCATGAAAACCTAGGCAAAACACAAAGAAGAAAGGAAAACACACATGGAATCACTCGAGTGAGATCCCCCCTCACTCAAGTGATACTATTAGATTGCCCAAATCGCAACAATTGACAGAAATTCCCAGATTGGTTAAAATTAATCCCAATGGTTCCTAAACTCCACATAAAGCTCATTCCCACTTAAAATTGCTTAAGGAACACATTGGTAACCTCCAAAACACCCAAAAACCATTTTAACCACAGTCTAACTCTTCGGTTTCTAATTCACACACAATACCCAATTCCAATCAACACACTTCCAAAACTCAAAACCACGTCCAACACTTAAATCACTTCCCAATAAACTAATTCCAACATCATCCACTTTGAAATTCATACATCCAAAATTTACACAAAACGAGGGCAAATTCCAGAATTTCTCAAACTTATCCAAAAATCAAAACAAATATATCAAAAAGCATCAAATCCTTACCTCTTCACTTTGCCAAAACTAGAACCTTAATTTTCCAACTTTCAAATTTGCTCCGACTCCCAAATCACCCTTATTCAAAATTCTGAAACCACCAAGATGGAGCTCTTAACACTATGAACAAATTTAATGAAGAGGATTAGAGCATATGGGAACTATTACTCACCCAAAATTCAAGCTTTCCCTTTCTCTTTCTAGCTTGATCACCGAAAAATGGAGGAGAATGAGAGAGAATATGAGAGATGAGGAAGATGATGATGATGAAGCATTTTTTCCCTTTTTCCCATACTCCCCACCGCATAAGAGAGAGAAAAGAAAAGAAAGTGAATTTTTGACTTTTAGCACAATCCAATGGTCCACAACATGACACTAGTCAACATCTTGTTCACTCCCTCCATGAGCTCGCTCACATAAGCTTAAAGTATAGGATTCTGACCCATAGCCAATAGATCTCAACCCTCGATCTCTAATCACCAATGAGTTTTCTCTTTTGTAACTGATCAATTGGTCGCTAAATCTCAAATTTTACCATCTTCCCTTGGTTTCGCTATGATTAATAAATCATCACTATGAACATTTATATCAAATTCACATCACATTTCTCCAAAAGTGTTTAATTACACTAATTACAATCATTTTCAAAGCCATTAGCCCTTAATCTCAAATTGGGTCATTACATATTACCTAGTCAAATTGTAACATAGGAATCAATTGTTGAGTTTCGATTCTTTAGGGATATTGAAATGACTCAAGAGCCATTTGAGGCACTAGAATATGGCTAACGGGTGGTGCTTAGTTGATAATTGGGGTATAAACAGTCTTTTTTAACCGGTCTAAAAAGTTTTTTTTCACTAGTGACACATTCTTGAATTAACGTTCTCACAAAACAAACATTGTGAGAAATTCTCACAAAAATAAATATGTGAGAATTGTTTATTGAACTATATAAAGTAACACATTTTTCTCACGGAATTACACCTATAAGAATTTCTCACCAATATTAAATCATGATAAAACATTATTCATAAAAACCATCTCATGGGAAATTAAATTCTGTGAAAAATTTATTAGACAACATAAGCTAACATATATAATTTTCCAATAATTTTGAAAACATTGATTTTGTCCAACAAATAAAATTCACATAACTAATTCATAATGAATTATCTCATAAAATTAAATAAATTCTCATTCTCTTAATTTAAAATGTCATATACACTACTATAAAGTAGTACATATATGACAGTTATTATCAGGCATATATGACAGTTTTGAACTATCATATATGAAGAAACTATATATACTTAGTACAAATATATCATGGTTCTGAACCGCAGTGTATTTAAGACATATATAATAGTCCTTTGTTAATAACCATAATGTATTTTCTTTATTTTTTTTATACAGTTACTTTTTAATATTTTCTTTTATTTAGTTTTACTATTAATATTTATTATGCAAGTCAAAATATACTCATTGATAATAATAATAATATTAAATAAAGAATTATATTTATTGTATTCAAAATTTAATTCATTGTAGATAAACATCATACAATTTAAAAGAAATTAATCACTTAAGCACTCTCACAAAAGAACAATATTTTATAATTTTTTTGAATTCTAAAAGAAAATATATTGATTAAAAATTCTACAATATTCTCCAATACCTTTATTGTAGATTCTCCATAGATCAAGTATACTCCCAAAGGTCCCATCACATATCCCTTAATAGCAAAAAGATAATAAAAATAGGAAAATAAGAATATATATATATATATATAGAATAAAAATAAGCAAATATAAAAACTTGAGCAAATCTTGGAATATAAATGTTAAATTCAAAATATATATAGTAAAACTATCAAATATAAAAACTTGAGCAAATCTCGAACCTGATTCAAAAACCTGATTTGGTTGTTAAATTTTCGGAATGTGAGATATTGCTAAAAATTAGGATAAAATTTCTTATTGATTTATGGTCAATATAATTTAGTGCAATTAGAATTATGCTCAGATGAAAAAATTCAACTTTTTGCCTCATCCTCTTTTTCGTGCTCTATTCTTTTCTCCAATGGCTATCATTAGAAATTAGATGTTGTTTTGGGTTTGTGATTATATAATCCTAGCTAGAGACCTTGAACTTGAACTACTGAGCTCGTATAATATAAAAAAATAAAATAAAAGTAAAAATGTTAATTGGAAAAAAATGAAAGCTTGCACAGGAAGAATCATGAGAGGAAGAATTGCAAAGTGAAGAACCATGTGGTAGAGGATGAGACTTGTAGCAGTAGATCAAAACCCATGAAAAAAGAAGTATGAGACCCAAGGGAAGCTAAAAAAATGTTTGAGAAGGGTTAGAAGAGTTTCATCAAATAAACTTTTTTTAGAATCCTGCCCTCTTTTATTTGACATTTTTTAGAATCCCACCTTCTAATATTAAAGAATACAAAACAATTCTTTGTGAAGAACTGTCAAGTATTGTCAAATAAAAGTTTTCAGAATCCTGCCTCTTTATATTTGATATTCTTCATAATCACTCCTTCCTATAGATGACAGTTATAATTTTTAACCATTAAGCATTATTAAAGAATATATAACAGTTCTTTGTGAAGAACTGTCAAGTATTGTCAAATGCATTTTTTTTCAGAATCCCTTCTCCTTGTATTTGATATTTTTGAAAATCACACATTCTTATATATGATGGTTATCATTTTTAATCGTTAAGTATTCTTAAAGACACCACAACAGATTTGGGAATTAATAATACCTAATATATAACTCTTACAACTAATAAATGTCATGAATGTCTTCCTTATTTCCACATATTGAGTTTTAATTGATGAAAGAGAGAGAAAGGAGAGAAATATTGTGCAAGTGGCTACCATGTGACTCTTGGGGTGCTAGTTATCCTCAGCTAGCATGTTTGAGTCTTTATGGAGGCGAATTAAATCCTCTAGAGGAAAGGACAATTCCTGCATAGTTCAAAAGACCTTGGGGAGGCGGGGTGAGTACCGTTACATGGCTCATATCTTCCTTTAGTTTTACGTCCAGTAACAACTTAAACGCTTTCTATGAATCAAGAATTTTCTTCCCATCTAGTTTTCTTATAAACTGGCAAATAAGGTATTTTAATGTTAGATTCCCAATACAGTAGTCCTTTTTTCTTTGTTAAATATGTTCATTAAATCAAGAAGAATACGATGAACATCACTACTAGAATGTGTCTCAAGAGTTTGAATAATATTATCTAATAACTCCTTTCTCAGTCCATCCTTTATGAATTGAATTTTATCATCTTGATTTAAAGAAACCATACCTTTGCTCTTACAGTGCTGATTACATGTCTACCTTGCACATTTATGATAGACCTTCATTTTTTAGCTCTTCTCTTTTTTAGAGTAATAACTTCTTCCCATTTCTAGCATAAGTTCAATAAATGACTTATGAATCTCACCTGCTAAACGTACCTTAGCTTCAATGATCCACCGTACATGCTCAGGAAGGCCCAAACACTTGAATATCTTTGTTCTTTCAAGTTGACAGCTATAGATCTTCTTGAGCACATCTTTAGGAAGAGTGGGGAATCAGTTTTTAAGCTTTACAAGAGATTCCTCCATTTTAACTTGAAATGAAAATGATGAAAACTAAAATTTTTAATGTAGTGTAGTGTGCTTTAGTGAGCAGGGGAGAAAATTTAATGAGTAAGGAAAAGATGTTTTGGGTTGCCTCCTAAATAGCCGCCCTTCTTTAACATCTTAAGCTAGACAAAAACCAAACCAATTAACTTTATTTTTCTTTATTTTTCTTTATATTTTATTTATATTTTTTTGGTGCTAGAAAGATGGCTTATTTGTTGGTTCCTCAAATGAGATGACAGTTTTCAAAGTGTTGAGTGTACTGTCATTATACTCTTTTAGCTTTTGCCCATTCACTTTGAATTTTTGATCACCATCTTGAATTCCATGGTTCCATATGGCCATACTTGAATTACAGTAAAAGGTCCTAACCACCTTGATCTTAGCTTTCCTGGAAAGAGCTTTAACCTTGAGTTATATAAAATCACTTTTTATCCCAGTGTGAACTCTCTCCTCAAGATTCTTTTGTCAAGCCACATTTTTGTCTTCTCCTTGTATAACTTGGCATTTTTATAAGTTTGTTGTCTAAATTCTTCAAGCTCATTGAGTTGGAGAAGTCTCTTCTTACTAGCTCCCTTTAAATCAAAATTTAAGGCTTTTATTGCCCAATATGCTTTGTGCTCCATTTCTACTAGAAGATGGCATGCTTTCCTATAGACCAATTGATATGGATGTACCAATTGGTGTCTTGAAGGCAGTTTTATAAGCTCTAAGTGCATCATCTAATTTTCTTGCCTAGTCCTTCTGATAGGAATTCACTGTCTTCTCTAAGATCCATTTTAGTTATTTGTTTGAGATTTCCACTTGCTAGCTAGTTTGTGGATGATATTGAGTTGCAACCTTATGAGTTACTCCATATTTAGCTAACATTGATTGAAGCTGTTGATTGCAAAAATGCCTTCCTCCATCATTGATAATAGCTCTTAGCACTCAAAATCTTGAAAAAATATTTCTCCTTAGAAACTTCACAACTACTCGAGAATCATTTGTAAGAAGAGCAGCTGCTTCCTATAAAACCCTTATCTTATTTCCATATTTCTCAGAGTGCTTACACGTAGTTCAGTGAGCACACAGGAATGGCATAAAAATACTGATAATAAGTATTCGATTACAGAAATTCTCCATAGGGATTATATGTAATAGTTACAAATATTGTAGCTATACGGGCTACTAGGGTGTCTAAACCCATGATAATGAAATGTCAACATCTTCCCGTCTTCCTTCCACTATTGCATTCCTTTCGTGCAATTCTCTTCCCTACTTTCACCTATCTAAATGGTTGGTAAGGGAGGGTAAGATTTAGGGGAATCTCAGTAGCACAAAATACTAACAGTGCGTGCAAGATGAATACTAGTACAAGATATGCTTGCTTTACATAGGCTCATGTTCACAACATGACATTTCTATATGCTCATTGTTTCATGCAACATATTTATAGCCACAGTATAAACAGAAAATGGCTTCATTTATTCATACATGCTTTACATAATCAAGCAAAGCAATACTGCAAATCAATACACATTAAACATATTAAATATATGTAAGTTAAGTAAATTCACTACCTCTTGTCGTAAGTTCTCCTCTTGTGTAATCCCCCTCACGGTAATTATATCCTGATTATGAAATTTAAGTGAAATAGAGTCCAATAAGACAAAAATCACATTTAGGATCACTCATCTCCAAGAGATGGGTTGTCTAAACAAAATGTTCAAAACAGAGTTCATCTGGTCTCACATTCACTTTCGAATACAATTACCTGTGCTGATAAATCACATAATAAATATCAGAGTACGTAACCAAAATCCCGGCAACCCCGGGTTACTTATATATAGAATGGGTTTAAAGGTTTCCCAAGATGGGGATTACATATCCAAAATTTGCTATATACATCTCATATACTTACAGTAATCCCAAAAGCCTAGATAACCAACATCCAAAGTACAAAATGTCCCTAAAGCCCTAACCACTCCTGGTTGGCCGCTTCCCTTTCGAGCCACATGCCCTATCTGAAATATTGGTCATTTGGAAAGAGTAAGATTCAAAAGAATCTCAGTAGAAATAAATCACTCATACAATATATAAACACAAGGCATGTAATGTATCATGTTCACCAGCATCATCAACAACACAATGATCCATGGCTCGCGCCATAGACGACAACACTCAAGGCTGTATCACAATGCACTATGCCCGCTTTCGTGGTAATCACAATGATAGCTTTTGCTGCAAACACTATGTCCGCTCACACGGTAATCACTATGCCGCAGTATCACAAAGCATAAGGTATTTCAATGCACAACGTATCACAAGTCACAATGCTCCACAATGAATCTCAATGCATCTCATAGCAGTAGCAGCACACAATGCATGATAGGCAAACATACAATACATTTACACAAAGTATAAGAGAGGAGTCACTACCTGAATCTTTCCTGACGTTCTTTGGCACAATGGGATCATACGTCTGACAGATGTCAAATCCTATACCAATTTAGGGACAATTGATTAATCTCTTTTCCAACACTTATTCCATAATACTCTAAGTTGGTTATCATTTAGGACTCTTTAGGTAGCTAATAGAGGCCTAAACATATGCCTAAAGGGTCAAGAGAAACTACCCTGAAAACCCCTTTTCCGAAGGCAAAACACCGATTTTTGGCTGACTCACTCGAGTGAAGATGACCTCACTCGAGTAGTGGAAGCCTCGTGCTTGAGTGAGATTGACTCTCACTCGCAAGTGTTTGACAGTGACCAGCTACTTCGGCCAGAAAGTGCTCATATGACTCGAGCAGAAGGCTTTGCACTTGGGTGATGACTCTAACTCCACTTGAGTCCCCGAAAGTGCAACACAAAGAGTGACAACCTGAGAGCACATGCAACATCAAAGGGACAAGCTTACTCGAGCATACCCCCAGTACTCGGGTGAGAAGGTTTTACTTGTGAGTGTCGGAACACACTCTTGGACATCAACCAGCAAGTGACAACCCGAGAGTAACCCTAACTCTTGAACCCACGCCATCACTCAAGCAATCTCATGCTCACTCGAGTGATCACCAACATCACTCTCGGTGAAGGAAGTGTACTCGAGCCCTCATCATGAGAACCAAGGCAAAACACTACGCAGAAAGGAAAAACACATGCAGCACTCGAGTGAGTTCCTCCCTCACTCAAGTGAGGCTATCAGATTGCCAAATCGCAGCAACTGACAGAAAATTCCCTGATTTACCAAACTTAACTCAATGGTTCCCAAACTCCACACAAAGCTTATTACCACTTAAAATGACTTAGGGAACTCATTGGTAACCTTTAAAACACCCAGATACGATTTTAACCACAATTTATGCTTTTAGGTCTCTATGACACACACAACTCCCAAATTCATTCAAATCACTTCCAAACTTCAAAACTATATCAAATACTCAAAGAACTTCACAATACACTAATTCCAACATCAATCACAATGAATTTCATTCATTCCAAAATGATCATAAATCAGGGCAAATTTCCAGAATTTGTCAAACTTATCCAAAACTCATAACATATACATAAAAAAGCATCAAATGCTTACCTCTTCAACTTGCCAAATCCAGAATCTTAATTCTCCAACTTTCAATTTTGTTCAATACTCAAATCACCACTATGCTAGATTCTGAAATCACGACAATGAAGATCTTAATACTATGAACAAAATTAGTAAAGAGGATTTGAGCATAAGAGGATCATTGCTCACCCAAAATCAAAGCTTTCTCTTTCTCTTCCTTACTTGTGTCTGCCGGAAATGGAAGAAAAAGGAGAGAGAAATGGTGAGGTGATGGAAATGATGATGATGATGTTTCCCTTCCCTTGCCCCATGCTTCCACCGAAAAGAGAGAGAAGGGAGAGAGAAAAGGGGATTTTTGCCACTTAGCTTCATCCCATAGTCCACACAATGCCACATGTCAATATCTTGTCCACTCCCACTATGAGCTCACACAAGCTTAATACATAAGATTCCGACCCATATGCAACAATTCTCCACCCTTGATCTTTAATCTCAAAATATACTCATATCAAATTTACATCATATTTCTCCCAAAAGTTTTTAATTACACTAATTACAATCAATATCAGAGTCATTAGCCCTTAATCCAAAATTGGGTCATTACATCTTGAACCTTTTCCCAACCATTGAAGTTGCGTTTTCTTTGTCACCTCATACCCATAAATATATAATCATATAATTAGAACCATGATAAATGAGTGTCCAATGGGACTACATGCGCCCTTAGGACAAGTCTCTTATATTTGGCCCAATACTTATAGCATATTAACATAATTCTATAAATTTGTAGGTTAACCCCATTTTCCAGTTTTGTTGACCAAACTTTAGAAATTCATAAGTAATTCTATAAAAATACAAATTGGTTGGTTCTAGATTCTATAAAAAGCTCTTTAAGCCCTCTTTTAATGAAAAATATCACAGAGTCCCAATTACAGCCAAACATTTCCTAGAAATTTGTCAAACTCAAACTGTTACAGATTTTGTTCCAGAATCAAGGTCAAACTTTGAAAAATCATAACTTTCAATCCACAAGGCCAAATAGCTTATATTACCTATCAAATTTTGGCTTATATTACCTATCAAATAAAAGCCCATGATATATAATTTAACCTTATAAAATTTCATAGCATTTGAACTAAGTTTGACCGATCAAAAACACATTGCAAGTTTTTTGCCTCTAGAAAATGAATTCAGGTAGATTTAAACACAAACTTCCAAAATCATCATAGATCATCATAAAACCTCTTTTAACATCATAATGATCATCATATGAGTATCAAACCCTAAAAGACTCCCTTTGACCAAAATTTAATGTTTGAGTATCTCAAGAAATACTCAACAAAATCACAGGAAATTTGATTCAAATCGAAGTATATACTTACCAGAACTCGAATATGTGATTTTTTCTTGATTCTGACATCTCCACCTCTAAGTAGATGGAATCAAACACCTCTGATCAAAAGTCCAAAACCACAGAAATATTGCTCTCCAAGAGAGGAATAACGTTAGAGAGGACTCCAGAAATTGGAAATGCTGAATCGGAGGTGAAATAGGTTCTGTAGCTTAAGAGCTTTTACTATTCATCCTTTCTCTTTCCTCTTCCATTTTCTTATGTTTTTTTAATTTTTCTCTCCATTGTGAGTGGCTAAACAAAATTAATAGAGAAAGAGAAGACGTAATCTTCCAATTTCTCAATTTTCCCTTGGTTTGTGTAAAAATTACCAGGTTATTCATTCGGTTATATTTTAACCGTCCAGTTTCTTTTCTCTTTCCTCCACTCTTAATACTTGACCGAATTATGCATTTGGTAAGAGAATAAAGAGCTCTTGAAATATCTCATCTACCTCCTTATTTAATATTATTTTATGGCTAATTAATCACATGTAATTTTGTTAACTTTTCAACTCCTTTTACTTGGCTAGAAATGCTTTATTTTGAACCAAGTATTATTTTTCTCTTTCCCTTTCTCATATTGGACAAAAAAGTTTCCTTTTGTGAAGAGATGATGATCTTCAAAAATATCACTTTACAGATTAACATTTAATTGCCAAATTAACATATGCTAATTTGACTTTTATGTCATTTTTCATATTTGGACAAAAATACCTCCACATGTCACAACTAATGTCCAAATAAATATTTCCCCTCTTGTATTCCTATTTGGACGAAAATTGCATAAAGAAAAGGGAAAATAAAGCTATCTTGCTTATTGGTCAAATGACCATTTTGTCCTTATATTTTTGTAATTAAATTGGGTTCTTCCTTTTGTTTTGTTTGGGCCGAAATTCACAATATATTGGGCCAACAATTGTGTTCTTCCATAGCCAATTTGGGCTCCAAGAATTGGCTTTTGTAAAGACACAAATTAAATTTTATGTATTATTATGGCCCAAAATTCATGTGGCCACCAATTGCACTGTTTGGCTATTTCAAGTGTGCCAATATTCACCAATTCATTCCCTTTAATACCCCAAAGGGGTGATGGAATTTTGGTGACTGAAATTTGGGATGTTACACTTTCACCCAGTTGGAGACATAATCAACAACTACTAAAATAGATTGATTGCTAAATGAGAATGGAAAAGGCCCCATAAAATTGATCCCCATACATCAAAAAGCTCAACTTCTAAGTTGTTAGTTAAAGGGGCTTCATGTCTCTTTGAGATATTTTCAGTTCTTTGACATTTGTCATAGGTTGTCACAATTATGTGGGCATCCTTAAAGAGTGTAAGCTAGTAAACCAGATTGAAGGACTTTAGTAGCTATTCTATTTGCACCAAAATGACTACCATATTAGGATGAATGGTAGTGATTTAAGCACTGGACATTTCTTCTTCAGAAACACATCGCCTTATAATTCGATCTAGACATTGTTTATATATAAAAGGATCTTCCCAAAGGTAATGCCTTACATTAGGTAGAAACTTCTTCTTTGTACTTTAGAAAGTTCATAAGGCATTACTCTGCTTGCCAAGTAATTTACAAAATCAGCATACCAAGGGGGTGGGTTGTGATTACATGACAAAAAGTTGCTTATCTGGAAAATTCTCCTTGATTGGTAATTCTCTCTTTTGTTCAAATGGCTTTAACCAAGAAGGATTATCTGTAATGAAATTCTCAGTCCCTTTTTGCCTTTAATTTCTAAGGCAAATTCTTGTAGAAGAAGCACCCATCTGATCAATCTAGGCTTAGCATCTTTCTTTTCAATCAAGTATTTAATTATTGAGTGGTCTATCTAGACAATGACTTTTGACCAGATCAAGTAGGCTCTGAATTTTTTGAATGCAAACATTACTGCTAAAAGCTCCTTTTCTATTGTTGCATAATTCAGCTGCACGTCTAAGAGTTTCCGCTAGTATAATACATGGCACGAAAAACCTTATCTCTTCTTTAGCATAAAACAGCTCTAAATGCATAATCACTTGTATCACACATCATTTCAAATGGAAGGTTCCAATCTGGAGCTATGATAACTGGTGCAAAAGTCAAGGCACTTTTTAGAGTTTGGAAGCTAATACAGATTCCTCTTTAAACACAAAGGGAGTGTCTTTCCTCAACAACATGCAAAGTAGCTCTGTGATTTTTTAGAAGTCCTTAATGAATCTTCTATAGAAGCCCGTATGTCCTAAAAAACTCCTAATGCCCTTGATTGAGTAAGGAGGCAGTAGCTTTTCAGTTGTTTCAATCTTGGCTCAGTCCACTTCAATGCCTCAATTAGATTCCTTATGACCCAGCGTGATTCACTCTTTCGCCATGAAATGACATTTTTCCACACAATGTTGTAAGAATTTTGCCAGATTTCAAAGACAATGATCATATGATTCTCTAAAAATTGATAAATGATCCATGAACACCTTAATGAACTTTTCTACCATATCTGAAAAGATCGCCATCATACTCCTTTGAAATGTTACTTGTGCATTACATAAACCAAATGGCATCTTTTTGAAGGCAAGGTACCATATGGACATGTAAAAGTTGTTTTCTCTTGATCCTTCGGTGTAATTGTAATTTGATAAAATCCTTTGTATCCTTCCAGAAAACAATAATAGGCTTTCCTTGCTAGTCTATCAAGCATCTAGTCTATAAATGGCAGAGGGCAGTGATCTTTTCTAGTAGCTTTATTGAGCTTTCTACAGTCAATAAACACTCTCTATCCAGTCACCGTTCATTATGGAATCAGTTCATTTTTCTTATTAGGCACCACTATCATTCCACCTTTCTTTGGCATAACTTGAATTGGACTTACCTATTAACTGTCAGAGATTGGGTAGATTATACCAGCATCCAGCTACTTTATTACCTCCTTTCTCACCACCTCCTTTATATTTAGATTGATCTTTCCTGGTGCTCGACTAATAGCTTGTAGTTGTCTTCTATTAGGTCTTATGCATACAAATTGAAGGAAGGATTCCTCTTATATCAGCTATTTTATACTCCCTTAGAACTCTTAATAACGTTTCTTCTTTTTTGAGAGTAAGAGCTATAGAGATGATCACGGTAACGCTGAATTTCCTCCCATATAAGTATACTTTGAGTGGGATGGTAGTGTTTTCAACTCTAGTACTGGTAGTTTCTCTATTAATGGTACCAACTTACTTAGCCTTTCTCCCAAATCGTCAAATGGTTTCTTGACAAAAATTAGGGAATTTGCTTTAAGGTACCTATTCTACTCTAAAACTTTAGGATTAGTAGATTTTGATACACCTACCATTTCTATTGCTAATAGTTGATCCATGCAGATTTAGTTTATCATGTCTTTTGTGCAATCGGTCAATGTATATATTCTGTAATAGGTGTCACCGTCATTTGGAAAGGACAAAGCCTTGAAAATATTGAAAGATACTTGTTTATCTTAAACTCACTAGGTTAACTACCCCTGTGGCATATCTATTAAAGTTCTCCCGGTTGCTAGGAATGGCCCCCCAAGAATGATAGGAATTTCTTGGTCTTCTTCCATATCAAGTATTATGAAATCAGCTAAAAATATGAGTTTGTCCACCTTCACTAGAACATCTTCTAAGACAACCGTCAGATGTTTTATTGATTGGTCAGCTAGAAGTAATAAAACTATGGTAGGCTTCACCTTTCCAAGACCAAGTTTTCTGTAGACAATAAAGGTATAAGATTTACACTTGCTCTTAGTTCACATAGTGTTTTTCAAAGTTACATTGATTTATGGTGCAAGGTATGCAAAAGCTACCTAGATCTTTCAACTTTGGTAGTAATTTCTTTTATAGAATAGCATTGCACTCCTTAGTAAGTGTAACTATCTCAAATTCCTCAAGCTTATGCTTATTTGAGAGAATATCCTTCATGACTTTTGCATAACTAGGCATTTGAGCAAGATCATCTGAGAAAGGGATGTCTTTATGTAACATTTTGAAAACCTTTAGAAACTTTCAAAACTGCTTGTCTAGCTTTGCCTTCACAAGTCTCTGAGGGTATGGAGCTGGTGGTACATATGGAGGAGGGTTATCTGAAAAGCTTATTCTTCCTGGTAGCACATCCTCCTCCTTAGGTTTCTATGCTTCCTCCTTCTGTTGTTCTTCGGTTTCTTTCTTTTCTCCATCATTCTACTTTTTAATTACAAGGTCTTTCAATTCTTTCCCACTCCTTAGTGCAACGGCCTTCGCATGCTCTCTTGGGTTTCTTTCGGTGTCAGTTGGTAGTGTTTTCTAGTTGTCTAGAATTCAGTATATTTGCAATTTGGATATCTAAGTTCTTTATTGAGGCTTTTTGGCTTTTGAATGTTACATCCATCCTAGCCATAAATTGAGATGTATTCATGGTTTGTATAGCCAGTGCATCTTTTGTATTCACTTTCTGTTATGATGGATTTGGTGGCTAAAGAGCTTGTTGCTGGTAGTTCCCTTGTGGCTTGAACACATTTTGATTATTCCTCCAACTGAAGTTTGGATGATTTTGCCAACCTAGCTTGTAAGTGTTTAAGAATAGGTCATTTCTTTAATTTTCGATGTAATGAGCTTGCTTCGGCATTAATGGGTGTCCTTCTTAACATTGCCTGCTCACATGAGGTCCTCCACATAAATCATAGGTTTCAGTAGGAGTGTTGGTTATGTTTGCTTGGTTTGTCAATAAGCTCACTTGCTTGGATATAGATGCAACTTAAGTAGACAAAGTTGTAAGGATATCCAGCTCTTACACTCCAAGTGCTTTCTTTGAAATTTTTTGTTCAAAAGGGCATTGTTATACATTGGCTGCCATCTCCTCAAGTAGATTATAGGCATCATCTAGACTTTTTCCCATTAAAAATCCTCTAGCTGTAGCATCTACAAGAATTCTAGAGGTATGCATCATCCCATTATAGAAAGTTTGCAGTTGACACTAATATGGTAACCCATGATGAGGACATCTCCTTAGCAACTCCTTGTATCTTTTCCATTTCTAGTTCATGTATGGTAAATAAGGTAATTTCATTCCTCAATTTAGCAGTTTTTTCTTAAGGAAAGTATTTTGCCAAAAATTTATGTGCCAAGGCATCCCATGTAGTTATGCTTCCCATTGGTAGCAAATGTAACCAGTTCTTAGCCTTATCACAGAGTGAAAATGGGAAAAGTTTAAGTCTAATGGCATTATCAGGAAGACCATTATGCTTAAATATGTCACATATTTCTAGAAATTGCCTATATGTGTGTTAGGATCTTCTGTTGGTAAACAACTAAACTGATTTACTTGCACCATCTAGATAATTGCAGGCTTGATTTCAAAATTATTGGCTGTTACTGGTGGTTTTCTGATTCCAAAATTTGTCCCCATGACTATTGGTGTTGCATAGTCATGGAGTATTTTGGTATTTGTTGCTTCTTCCCCTGGATTTGCTATCAGATTGCTTAGGATTGAAGTAAATTGCTTTTGAACTCTTCAATTTCTTCGGCAAGTTCTCTCGATCTTAGAATCAAAAGGTTGTAGTTTAGTCTCCTTCGATCTGGTCATGTATTGAGCAAAAGCTAGAAAAGAAACACAAGACACTAAAAAAAGACAAATGTAATATGAAAATTACTTGGTATTGATATTAATAACAACAATCCCCAGCAATGGTGCCAAAAACTTGTTACAAGTGTAAATGATTTATTAAAAAGTGCACAGTACACTATCATAAATAAGTAATACAAAGGTGAGTAGAGTATCGTTCCCATAAGGATTGATCACTGAATACCAAAATTAGTAATCTTAATTTTATTTAGTAGATCAATTAGGTAGTGATTGAGATTACAAAATTTAAAATGATTAAATATGAATGTAATTAATATGAAAACAACTATGAGGAAAAGCTCTAGGGATCATATTTCACTTAACAAATTTTAGATTGAATAACCTATATATTCTAGCGTAATTTATTCTACATGATTGATAGCCAAGTGTTTCTAATTTAATTACTAGCCTCTTCCTAGGTCAATCAATTCTATAATTAATTGTTAATCCAATATATCCTTATATGAATTAAATCAGTTAATCATGCATTAAGATTTATAGAACTCATTAAAACTACACAACCCATATCAATATATTCCTATTTCATATTCAAGTTATGGTTTTAATATAGGATCTACACACATGCATCTCCTTCCGGTGTCAACATACATATTGAAACCACTGGATGCTTATAGTTGTAAATCAAATGCGCAAAAGGTTTGGTACTCTGACTCTATGAGTGGGGTTTCAGACATGAGACCATACATGCAAGAGATTTTCAACCAGTAAGTTATTCATTCATCATCTCTTATAATTCAGTTCATCTTGCAAGTTTTTGCATATATAATTTTGGGCGAAGGTGTAAAAATGCACATATTCTTTTCCTAAAAAAGCATCTGATAGCATAAACAATTTTTTGGGTTCAAACATACCCATCAACTTTTACAAAGGGAGCAAAAATGCCATCTCCATTAAATATCCTAACACCATTACTTTTCATTTATGGGTCTCACCTATAGTGTTCAAGTGTTTATTATATGACAACTCATATCACCCTTGACTAATGGAAAAATGACATAATTGTATAGCTCAGTTTCAGGTATGTTTCAGGTAAAGCTCTGAACTTGCTTGTTCTACCAATGCAACCTTGTTCTCTCTACCTCTTTCAAATACCTTCACAGACTCTTCTTTTATTGATGCTTTAATAAGTCTCTTGTATATGTACCTAACATTTTACCTAATTTCTCTTCTACTCTTGAGGAGCTTGTGTTCTCAAGAACCCATCTCTAGTTGAGCCTTTTAGTAGTATGCTCAAAAACTTCACAAGTCTGAGGAAGTTAGTTTTGTCTAGAAATGGGGTTTATGATGAAATCCCACAAGAAATAAGCCAGTTGATCAATTTAGAATAGATGACTCTATCCAGAAATCACCTTACTGATAAGGTTCCTAGAAGTTTGTCTACATTGAAAAAGCTGAGGATTCTTTACCTCAGTTAAATGGGTTTGAATGGCATGTCCCTGAGTCTCTGGGTGATCTCACAAAGCTTTTTATGTTTGACCTAAGCTTTAAGAGGTTTATTAGTGAAATCCCAAAAAGCTTTACAAAGTATGTGTTGTTTTTCTTTAGGTCAGGGGTTATGTGAGTTGGCATATAACGGACACCTAGACACTATAAGTGGGACACACAAAAAGGAAAGTAACAATGTTAGGGATATTTAACAAAGATGACATTTTTTATTCATTTAGAAAAGTTTATGGGTATTTTTTTGATAACTCTCCATATTTTGTATATTTAAAGGAGATTTTGAAGATAATTGAAGAGTTATTTATGCAATTTTGGGAGATTTTGATGAGATTTTATTATTATAGGATCAAATCAAGGTTGAGACATTATCTTGGCAATTTTATTGTAAAATATTTTAGTTATAAACCAAAATAGAAATAGTTTAGTTTAGAAAAAAATCAATAATAATAAATGTTTACAATTATTTGTTTAAAAAAGTCAGATTAAGTTATTTTACTTTAGTTCAATTAGTTTATTCTTATGTTTCTTTTTCTTTGATCGGGTGATGTTGCATAAGATGGAAAAAAGGATTTGAAGGCAGAAAATAAAATAGCACCATTGGGAGAGCTAGAACTAGATTCTTGGAGACCAAAGGAAAAGGAATTATGAGTTAAGATAGAGAGTGATAGAGAGCACGAGAAAAGGTGGGGTAACCAACATTACAGAGTATGGATCGTCTTCCTCAGGATCGTCTTCAACCTTGGGAAGGAGAGTGAGCTTTAATCCAAAGAAATCTAGATTAGAGAAGAAGGGTGGCTAGCACTGTGGTCTGGACTATCGTCTTCTTGGAGCTGGTTTAGAGAGGGAGCAAAATTGGATCATGAGGAAAATGAAGCAGCCATCAGCGCCTGAGTGATCAGAGAGGCGAGGGAGCTTGTGAAGCAATGAGAGATCTTTGATCATCTCTATGACCATTGCCTTCTTCGATTGAACTAGTTCAGAGAGTTGATAGAGAGATTAGAGGGATGTGGATCATTATTCATGCTTCTTTATTGCTGATCACACTACTACTTGTCTCTTCATTGCTGACATTATTTGAACTAGAGAGCAGATAGACTATAGGTGAGACTTGTGATTCCTTCTTCTTTAGTTCACTAGCGGCTAAACCAAAGGAGAAGTGAGGTACTGATATTTCAGGAAACTATTCATCACCTTCAACATTGAGTAAGTGATAGCAGTGAAGAATCAAAGGAGCTTGTTCATTTTTTCATTTCATTGCTTCAATTTGATTTTAATTTTGGTTTTGAACTCTGAATTTGCTGTTGCTGAATTTCTAGTTTAATGTTGATTAAAGCTATATGTGGCTAGATTTTATTGAACCTAGAATAGCTATGAATTGATTTGATGATTTGAGCATGTGTGAACAATTTAATTGTGCTTAATGTTATTTTTGTTTACTTAGTTTTGTTCTATGTTGTCTACTTACTATTTGATTACCACTAAATAGGAATTTAGGAAATGTAGATTAGCTTTGGGAAAGGGATCTTAATTGGACCTTAAGATTGAGTAATGTGATATTAGAATTTATTCTAATTTGCCAATAAGATAGAAATATATATATTGGACTCATATAATCCTAATAGAGTGAAATTGGACATCTATTGCCCTTTGAATAAATTAGTTAGGAATAACAATTTTAACTTGCGACATGGGTATAAGTGATCGGAAGATACTTTTGTCCAATAATACTCTAGATTAACAAATTAATATTAAGTGCATTTATTTTGGGTGATTACATGCTTTAAGACTTGAAAAAGGAATTACCCACTCTAGGTTGTTTTATCATTTGAAATCTTTTAAACACTAGATTTAGTATTTGGTTTCTAATTAAATTTATCTTAAATCACCCTTATTTGATTTGCTCAACTTAAATAAAAATGGGAAATTTAATGCCAAATCACTAGTTCATTTGATTTTCTGTGGGATGACCTTGGTTTGCTATTATACTATTTTCCTAGCCCGTACACTTGCTTGCTTACTTAAATTTTGGTAGAATCAAGTTTTTGGCCCCCTTGCTGGGGCCTCAAGACAATTAGTGATTAGAATTAGAAATCCTTTATGAGTTGAGCCTGAGCAATTTTTTATATTTTTATTTGTTTCTTTGTGATATGTGATACTCTTAAGATCTATTTTGTTTTTCAAGTACTTTGGTATATGCCCCGTTAATCCAAAGCTACTTAGGCACCATAAAAAACAAGGAACGACCAAGAAATTTTGGAAGTTATGAAACCTCAGACTCATGTAAAGAGAGCTAAAAATTGAGACTAAAGTATGGCAGGGGATGAAAATGATCGTTTGGGTGTCAATAATTTTCTAGCAAGACAATCTTATAGGTATCAATTAGGAATCAGAGTGCTTGAATTTCAAGTAAACAACTTTGAGATCAAGCAAACTATGCTGAAGATGATTGAACTACAGGGTCAATATGCAGGAAATGATTCAGAGGATGCAAATACACACTTGATTCAATTTCTTGATGTTTGCAACACATTCAAGCAAAATAGAGTTCCTAATAATGATGTGATTCGCCTTTGGTTATTTTCTTATTCTCTACAAGGAAAAGCCAAAGAGTGGCTCAACAATTTAAAAGAGGGCAATATAACTTCTTAGGATGAGTTGGAAGAAAAGTTCATATCAAGGGTCTTTCCATATAACAAGATGGTGGATGCAAGAGCTACTCTTACTAATTTTCGCCAACAGTTTGGGGAACATTTATATGAAGCTTGGGAGAGGTTCAAATTGCTTGTTAGGCAAAGTCCTAGCCATTATTTTGAGAAGTGGGTGTTACTTTAAATCTTATGTACCCGGTTCACTGAATCTAGATTAGAATTGAATGTTGTCACTAATAAGGTAATTACAAAGTAGATAGTGAACAATGTTTGGGGATGCTTAGATGATTTATAAGCTAAATTTTTTCAGAACAACAATGAAAGAAGATTAGTGAAATCAATTGAGAAAGTTAATAAGGACACTTTGCCAAAATTGGTGGGAATGTTAAGCTCTCTCAACAAGATGTTTGACCACCAAAAACCTTAAGTACACCGATCGAATAATGAACATATGGGGGTTAATGTTATTTATGCCCCTTGTGATTATTCTGGAGATGGACATGCTACTAGACAATGCCCCATATCTCAACAGATAGAGCTAGTCAACTATGCAGGAACCTACCATGGCAATAATCAGAGTATCCATACTCCAATACCTATAATTCTGGGTGGCATAAATATCCTAATCTCTCTTGGAAACATAGTGCAACTCTTAATAAAGTATAAACTTCTAGTACAAAGCCAGTGGCACCTCCTGGGTTTTATCACTTGGAAAAGGAAGCTAAGCCTATTCAAGACCCTAAGTTTGATCTAGAGACAATTGTAACACCCATCATTATACCCCTTTATTATGCTTTCAAAAGCGTTACTAGGCTAATAGAATCAATAATTAAAGTTTTTCAAACCAAAAATTTCGTATTTAGTTTTGGGGTACTATTAATATGGCAAAAATTGTACTTTAAGTTTATTAAGCAACAAGAGCTAACTCATTAACTTAACCTTATGAGTTTCAATTACAATTTGATAGCTCTTAAATTACTTTCTATTCTTAATTCAATTATCGTGCTAGGGAAAAATATCCATTTGTCACACCAATCATATAAGTAATCATGTCACATGATAATTTACATACAACAAATTATCATATATCATTCTTCCATTTTCCATCACATCTTCCGCTGCACAACTCTGATGCACTCCACTTTTTCGCTCAACATACCTATATGGTTGGATGAGGGAGGGTGAAATTTGGGAGAATCTCAGTAGCAAAGAATACCAATTATGCATGCAAGATAAATGCTTAGTGAGTGACATACTTGCCTTACCTCAATTAATGCTCACATAATGACATATTTGCATGCTCAATGCTTCACATCTCATATATATGGTCATAGCATCAATAGAAATAGAGCTTCATTCATTCATATAAGCTACACATAATCAAGTAAAGCAATTATGCTCATCAATACACAAACGTATACATAAATACACGCAAGTTAGGTAAGTTTACTACCTTGTTGTCTTTATGTCCTCCTCCTCTTGTTCTATTTTCTTCCAACCAATGAAGTTGCTTGAAAAGCCTTTCATTTCCTCTCCGTTGACATCTTATGGCCCAAAATACATAACCACAACATTTTTTTAACTCATTAGAGCCATAGAAGCATATGTAATGGCTTTCTTTCCATTACATAATCTTTAACTCTAACTTTTGGATTCTCAATCCCCATAAATCATTCATGGAAGAAAGTTAGAGTTTTCAGGCCAAAATTCTATTTTTGATTTCGATGCTTCTAAAATTGGTTTCTCACCTTTATCCCACGCAATTTTTCATTCTAAACTGATTGGAAGTATCAAATCATATTCCTTCTTAGTGCCCTACCCTTGGCCGAAATTCAGAATATAGGGAAGACAAAGTGGTTTTGCAAACTTTAACCATACAACTTGTCAAATCTCATTCCTACCATACTTAAACCTCATCAATCATCATATTCATGAATATATGATCATCAAACCCTTATTTTACATCTCTAATGAAATTAGGGCAGCATGACATCTTCATGAAAACTTAACTAAATCTTTAATATATTATACTCCAATCAAAGCTAACGTTTACCTCTATCCGATGCTATAGCTTGTTCTTGATTTTGATAGCATCTACTCTATAGAGGTAGCATGAAACTCCTCTGTTCAAGAATTCAAAATTGTAGGAATGTTGCTTTCATTAAGAGGAACAAGATTCATGAAGGCACCGGGTGCCAAAATGTGATTTTGGTGGTAAAATCACTCAAGAAAACCTTTTCTCTCTTCAAGAACACTTCCCTTCTCTCCTTCATCTTTTTCTTCTTATTTTCTCTCTTGGATGAAATTAATGGAGGTAGGGAGGTATTGGACTTATTTAGTTTCTTAATATGCTAGGCGCTATTTTTCTCCCAGGGTGCCAGACCCTCCTTTTAAAACCTGGGGTACCAGTGCTTTTTTTGAAATGCAACCTCCTCACTGTCTCCTTAATGCTCTTGGATGTCCTCTATGGCCAGGGGAGGAGGTCTGTTGATTTCCTCCATCTTTTATGTTTGGTGTTTAGGAAGTCAGACATGTGGTTGGACTAGGGATCAGTAAGTTGTCCTGACTATTTAAACATGTGTCTGAGGGTTAGGTGGTGCCACACCACTGGACCAAGCCAAAAGCAAAAAGCTGAAGGGGTTGAGGTGTCGACTTTCCACGGTTCCAACCTAAAAGTTACTTTAATAAAACTACTATAATAAAAGCTAATTTATGGGTGTTTTCTTTCAGAATGCACCATATATACTCTTTTTTCCCAAATGGGGCCACAAATGTGTGTATGTGGTACAAGATGGTGCTACTTACCTCAAGGAGTCGCTAAGTGTCTGTATATCCCTACACCAGTACATTGCATCTGACTAACTTCACATACAAGACACCACTGATTGCTAAATGCCGGTATGCCTTATGTAGGACCTACATGGCACCGCACATGTACCTGGGTGTGAACTAATAATACCATATACCAGTGTCTTTTCAAAAAATGTAGGGTATATATGTCTGCTCTGAAAATACCATGTGCACCCTTACACTAGTGAATTTTATCCAACTAATTAGTCACATGTTTCATAAGGGAGTTAAGTGGCCTTTTTTTATAACACCAACGAAAAGCCACTTTATATATTTATATTAAAGTGGTACCAAGTGTTCCTAGGTACCTGTATGCTTCCTCTGACTACTAACACATATGGCAACTTTCCATCACGCTAAATAAAAAGCTACTTTATGTATGTAGGGCCTGTAACACCTTATGTCCATAATCGATTTGACGAGTTTTACACAGTGAATTCAAACTGCTAAGTAATATTCTTTTACAAAACTCTTGCTATTCCCAACCTCTAGATAGGATTCAAACCTGTAGTTGAATAGGTTTCTCTGAAATTTTCAAAATTTTGCAGAAGTATATTCCTATGGTTCACAACTTTGTTATTACTCATCAATTCTTATCTTTTCTTTTAATTCAATCAGAGTGATTCTCTACGTATACTTAGTTCATTCATTTACATACATAAACTATGTAGCTACACAGGGCTACCAAAGTTTCTAAGTCTAATACAAAAATAGTAGACACATTCCTATCTTCATTTCACCATTGTATGTCCCTCTGTAATCTTTCTTTGTCTCAATGTACCTACATGGTTGGGTGAGGAAAAGTGAGATTCGAGAGAATCTCAGTAGCAAACAATGCTAACTATGCATACAAGATAATGCTTAGTGCAAGACATGCTTTCTCACATAAATTCATGTCAACATAATGACATTTGTATGCCTAATGTTTCATGCAATACTCCTATGGCCATGGTATAATAGAAACAGAGCTTCAATCATTCACATATGTTCCATACAATTCATTAAAGCAATAAAACACATCAACACACAAGAATATACATATAAGTCAATAAAGTTTACTACCTTTTATCTATAGGTCTTCCTCTCTTTCCCTTTTCTTTTAACCATTGTAGCTTATTACAAAGCCTTCCATTTTCTCTTCCTTGTCATCTCATGGACCTAGATATATGTCCACATCATTAGATCAAATATCTAAGGTGGCTATACTATCCTCATGTGCTTATCTCTAGCCTTGGAATTCAACTTTGTTACACTTGGCCCTTAATTTCTTAAATAAGCATGTTATCTTAAAGCTGCCAGAATTTTGAATAAACTTTGAAAATTCATATATTTTTCTAGGAATATCTAATTTAGTTGGTTTAAAGTTTTATGTGGCATTCATTAAGTATATTTTTGGGGAAAAATATCTCCCTCAGTCAGTTAAATGCACAGAATTCTTGAACCACAATTAAATTCACCCTGCACAGAATCTTTCCAGTTTTAAATGTCTAACTTCAAAAATTCATAACTCTAATATACAGATCCAAATGGCACAAATGACATATCAAATTCAAGTTTGACATGTCTACTTTTGTTCTAGAAAATATCACATTTATTGGACAACATTTGATTGTTAAAAAACATGCCACATTCCAACTAACTTGCAAGAAACCTAAACTAGCAGTACAGTGTTAACTTCCAGTTTGCAGTGTTTTATTCCATTAATCCAGAATTTAAAGCCAGAGGCTATCCCTACACAATTTTTCATCTAGAATCCAGTGGTGACATCAAATTTACCAAATTCTTACTCCTCCTATATACCCTATTCTGACTGAAAATGCAACACAATCCAACAATCACCAAGGTTCCAATTTAATCATCAAACAAGTTTCATACGCTCTTTAAACATCCTATGACATCATTTATATGATCAAGACAACATGGAACCTTAAATTCCCATATCAACTAAATTTTAGGGCCACCAAAAAAATTCCATAACACTCAACTAATCAACACAATATATAGTTCAAATAGAAGCTCTAACTCGCCTCTATCAATTTCCCAAACTAGTTCTTTGATCCTCTAACTTTGGCTCTTCTTTAACAACTCAAAACACCTCTTCTTGAAAAACCAAAACTATAGGATTAAAACTCTTAGAGAGAAGAACAATGTTAAAGAAGAGAATTTGACCTAAGGAGGTGATTATCTAGGTGAAAATCAAGCAAGAAGACTCACCTTTGCTTCTTAGTTCTTCAAGATGCTCTTTCTCTTTCCTTTTTCTTTTTCCTCTTATTTTTTCTTCATTGAGCATCCAAATGAGTATGAGAGGGAGCAAAATGTTGAAAGAGCTGATGTGTCAAAAAGTTACGGCTTCTTGCAAAAAGTACTTGAGTTACTTTAACTATGTATGAGTTTGGTTAATTAAGACTCTTTCTCTCTTGTCTCTCCATAGCTTGACTGAAATTATCATTAAAAAAGGAGGGTATCATGTTGACCAATTGGCTCTTGAAAGCTTGCCTTTAGGTAAACCTTCCAAGTTGAATCCAATTGTAAGACTTGTTGACTTTTCTTCCCCTTCCTCTCTACTTCTTTTTTGTCTATGTCAATTGGAATGATCTTCTTCTTTTCTCCTTCCCCTTGACCTAAATTGCATAGTAAAAGGGGAAGGAAATGTTGACCAAAGCTTAAAGGTGCAAGTGATCAAAGTTTGACCAAGGTCTTCTTGGAAAAGAGTTGAAACTTTGACCAACCCTTTCTTTCTTCCTCTTTTACCCTCTTGAACATTTTTGATCTATATCAGGGGAGGGAGTTGATTACTTTTTCATCTTAATATTACTCTTTCTTTTTAAGAGCAAATCCTAGCCCTTCATCTTGATTTCCAATTCTATCCTTAAGATCAAATGGCAAATGTCTCTTTTACCCTTGATTATGGCAACATTAACTAAGTTGCTATTAGTTCTTTTATTTCATTTTATTTCCTCTTGCAAGAGGCCATTTCTTCTTCTTTTTGGATCTAAGTTAGGCATTAGATCTTATTTGACTTAGATAAAGGAATTGGGTATTTTCCTTTAACTAATTGGAACTAATCCCATACTTAATTCCAAATTAGTCTCTAAAAGTCATTATAGCAGTTGGATGCTCTTGAGATTTTCCCCAACTGGGATTAGTAGTCTACCTGATATAGGCTTATCCTCAAGTTTCTAAGCCCAAAATTCGGGATATTACATTTCTCCCCCTATTCAAATTTCATCCTCAAAATTTTGAACATCGTATAGTCATAACTATACTGCAGGGATCACTTCCTATTACTCAATCTATCCCTTTAATGTGCAAGCTCATAGAGTGTGCAACACAACTCATCATATAATCAGCAAAGATCCCGATAGCATTCAACAATCAATAGAACACATTCTCTGGACTTACTAGTCCAATAACACAACACTGGCAACAACCATAGCACTAGGCACACAGGTCACTACTTGCGATTCATGATGTTGAAGAAGGGAATATAGTTAAATGCAAGTGATTACTTGAAGCTTCACCTCCTTACAATAATCCATCAAGGTAGTTTGAGCTGTTAGAGGTGGAATTAAGGCAATCTTCTTTAAGGCCTTCATTGGAACAAGCACCAATTCTAGAGCTTAAGCCCTTACCATCAAATCTTGAATATATATACTCAGGCAAATCTGAGACACTTCCTATTATCATCTATTCTTCATTATATGAAGATCAAAGAGAAAGGTTGTTAAAACTTCTTCAGGATCACAAAAGAGCTTTGGGATAGGCAATAGCCAACATCAAAGGTATAAGTCCTTCAATTGTGATGCATAAGATGTCATACCTTTATGTTATTTCCATATTTTTTAAAGTGTTTGCGCACAATTCAGCGGGCACACAAGAATAAAATAAATATACTAATAATAAGTATATGATTATATTATAAGAAATTCCCCATAGTGATTGTACATAATATGTGTAAATATACATGAATGTATAGATAGGGTAGCCCCACAAGACTACCATAATATCTAAGTCTAAAATAAGAGCAATAGACACCTACCTGTCTTCGCTCCACTTCTACATTTTTCTTGTGCAGTCCTCTTTTCTATTCTCAACATACTTCTATGTTCACCTATCTAAATGGTTGGTTAGGGGAGGGTGAGATTCAAAGGAATCTCAACAGTAAATAGTTACCATAATGCATGCATGATAAATGCTAAGTGCATGATATGTTAGCCTTAACTAGATGCATGCCACATAATCACATTTCTACGTGCTCAATGTTTCAGGTAACATACTTATGGCTATGGCATAACTATAAGCAGAGCTTCATCATTCAAATATGCTTTACAAAATCAAGTAAAGCAAATACATGCATCACTACAAAAACATAACAATCAAATACATGCAAGTAATGTAAGTTTACTACCTAGATCGCCCTTCCTTTACCTGTGTATCGATCTAATACTCTATGTCCGACTCAGGCTACTGTCCAATCCTAAAATCCCAAGTTTATAATAATGGGTTATTACTTATTTATGAATTATTCTAAACTTATTTTGTTGGTTATCTTTGCTTAAAACTACAAATTGACGAAAATACCCATGGGGACCTATTCTAAGTCCCTTTGTACCCGGTCTAACTGTACTTTTTCAAAAATTATGACCTGGGCTATTCCTACAAAGTTTTACATGTAGAACCTATTTTTGACCTTAGATTTACCAAACTAAATACCAAAAGACTTAGGGTTTTAGGGGTGGTTTTGTTATTTCACATTCTAAGGCCTTTGTATAATTCACATGCTTTCCCCTTCTAAACTCAAAGGAATCATCAAAAATACCAAAATCTAGTCCAAACATAGTGAAAAGAGCTACTAGGAAAAAATCATAATAAATTAGGAAAATTAGAGTTTCTTGGTTCCATTCCATTAATCACCTCCATTTCACCTTTAATTAATTGTTTAACCTTTTGAACACCAATTGAACATGATTAGTGGAAATTTGGCCAGCACATCCCCTTAGGGTTTGTGCATCCTAATCATCAAAACAAGTCAAGACAAGCCACCAAACCAACAACAACATCAATAATCACCTTGAATCTACACAAATAACAAGGTTCTTGAGATTACCTCTTATTTCTCTCTCTAGACCACTCCAAACAGTGGACTCCTCCTCCTCCTCCTCTTGAGTTTGTGCTTGCTTCAAGTGTGTTTCAAGAAGGAGTAGAGATTAAAGAGAGTTGATAATGAATTAGAAGGCATAAACAAGTCAAAATCACTTGAATCCTACCTTGCTCGGCTCTAAAATACTTAAGCTCTCTTGTTCTCTATATTTTCATTCAGCTCCCTCTCCCTCTATCCTTTGTCTTGTGTTTGACTGAAATATGGCCAAACAAAAGAGAGAAAGAGCTTATAAAAATATCATCATCCACGTCCTAATATATATAATATTTAATTGCCTTTTTGCATATGCTTTTCCTTTATGCTTTATCCCTTTTTTATCTTGATCATAAATACTTTCCTTTCCTCTCTCCACTTGATGTAAATTGCAGCCTTAGAAGGAGTCAAATGAGTTTCTATATTGTTCCATCCATCTCTTTGCAATTAATATGCAATGGCTATTAAACACTTACTTGTTTTATTGACTTTTCAAAAGCACTATTTATCTTCACATATGTATTTCCTCTTTCCTTTCCATGTTGGATGAATATGTGAGGCTTTGGAAGAGATAATTAACTCTTCAGATATCTCCTTCTACCTCCTTGAAATATATTTGTTTATTGCATTTAAACACATATTATTACTTTTGACTTTTTAACTTATTTTACTTGGCTCACATTGCTTTATCTTTTGCTTAATTGAGACCATGTATTTAGTTTCGTCTTGCTTCCCTCTTTTTGGATGTCACATGGCCCCTTAATTTGGAGAAATAATGTGCTTGTTAATTTATTGTCGGTGGCATTTTTGCAATTAAAGAGGGGGATTGTGTATCTTTAGGCATCCCAAACATAAATTGGGACGTCTAAAGTTTTGAATTTTGCCTCCCTTACGCCAAAATATGAAACTTTAGGGGACTCAAGAGGTCCCCAGTCAAACTGGGGAAGTCTAAAGTGGACATTAGATGTCTCCATTCTGACTAGGGATGACTAAAGTAGACATTAGAGGTTGGGGATGCCTAAAGTCCCTCACTTTAGGCCTCCCCAGTCAGCCTGGGGTAGTCTAAAGTAGACTTTAGATGCCCTGAGGCTGACTGGGGACACCTAAAGTCCCTCACTTTAGGTTTCCCCAAGCTAACTGGGGACGTCTAAAGTGGACTTCAAAAGCCTACACCAACGTCCGATCAATCAACTTCACCTTGCTCTAACTTCATTCTTTCTTTTGTTCAATGTGCTTTCTCTTCTTTATCTGTGTTTCCCTCTCTTTTCTTTCTCTTTGTTTCCCTTTGTTCCAATAACGCTCTTCTTGTTTGCCTTGTGGAGCTATAGGCTACCAAGGAAGGGACAAATGAGCTGTTGTTTCTCTCTCCCTCTCACAACCATTGTCTACCTAGTACCATGGTGGGTCGTCTTCTTCTCCATTGTCCACAAGCTTGTCTCTCACTCTCACAACTTTACTTTCTTTAACACAAAAATGCTTGGAATCACTAAAGGTATGCTTTTGGTACAAAAATGCTTGGAATCACCATCACCCTGTACATTGTGATAGCTAGTTTCCTTGACACCATCGGCCATTGGCCCTGTTGTTTTTGTTATTAAGAATTTAAAAATAAAAAATGCCCTTTAGTTATTTAAAAAAAATTGAAGATACAGCCACATTGTTTGCACACTACATAGAGGTCCTGATATGGAAAATTTATAGGAGGTGTTTGTAATAATCTAATAGAGATAACCATGGTGAATTTATAATTGTTTTAATTTAATAGTAACTATGATTTATTAGAGATCTCTGATAAATAAGATTTAATTGGAGTATTATGAAACACCAACAAAATCGTTATTATGAATTCTACTAGACTGGCTTTTAAAATGTAGAAGGATACTTATAAAAGTGTTGGATGTTTCCTTACCATGTAAGGGACATTATGGTTTATTATGAATTATTCATCAATCCTATTTCTACAATTTTAATTTGTTGGGTAGTGAAGAATATAAATAGTCACTTAAAAAAATAAAACTTCAGACATCCACATTTTGGAATGGGGATGTCTAAAGTCAAAATAGGGAAGCCTAAAGTCTAGACTTTAGACATCCCTTTTTTTTACGGACGTTCTTGCCATTTATTTTCTACGTCATTCACACCCCTATTTTTAGACATTACAAGGCCTAAAAAAGGGGTGTTAAAAGCATTTTTTGTAGTAGTGATGTCCAATTGTAGTGGTTTCAAAGGCTATATGACCCTTATTAAGTCTATTTTTAAGGAAAAGTATTGCCTTTAGCAACTAGCCGAACATCATTCCAGAATTACGATTTATTGGACGCTACCACAGAAGCTTGCCAGTTTTACTTGGCTAACTTTAAAAATACAAAACTCTCAATGTATAGGTCCAAATAACTTTTATGAACTATCAAATTAAAGCTTGATATATCTACTTTTATTCTCAAAACTTTCAAAGGAATTAGACATCATTTGTCTTTTTTAAAATATCACACAACCAGATTGTCATGCTGGAAAACACACTAGCAGCTTATCCAAATTTTTACAATTTGTGTTCCAAACATAATCGTGTTGTGTGTAATCATTAATTGCTTTGTTTTGTCATTTCCTATGCTCTTTAATTCACCATTTTATTCCCTTTAATATAAGGAATTTTGGTGAATAAAATTTGGGATGTTACATTTCTCCACCCGTCAATAAAACTTCATCCTCAAAATTTTGGATATAAAATAACGTTGATTATCCATGGGGAATCCTATCTTAATATGCATTTTATCCCTGTTGTATGCATGTTCTTAAAGCATGCATCACAAATGATCTGTTAGGTGTATGTTAAATTTCTATCAGGACTTACACATTCACCCTATTTTGTGCTCATGGAACATACAACCCATTACTACATTGTTTGTCCATTTGGTCTTACTACCTAGGAACACTACCCCATGCAAACATGCATATCAGGTCTTGCTACCTCTGACACTGTTTGGCTTAACTTTGATAACATAGCTATATGCTGGCCTGAAAACATGCTAGTCCAACAAGTATTATGATCTTAAGACACATAGTCCATTAGTAACTCTAGGCCACATTGCCTTGTTGGGACACTGCCTGGTGTATTTAGCCTTACTGCTTATATCATTCTATTCTCACAACACTGAATATTCTAGTCTTACTGCCTTGTACAAATATGTACCTTAGGACTTACTGCTAATATATCTTCATATGTCTATCTGCAGCCATGCCTGTCTGTTTAGTGTTCAGGATCAAATGTCTATTTGATCCTTAATGACCATACTATCTACACTGTTTACTGTGTGTACTATTCACTATGTGTATTGTTACATAAGTGGGTAATTGATTCTATAAGGCTATACTGTTGAGAGGTATTGGCCACCATTATGTCCTACTATACTAGGTCTCATCCCAATTCTTGTTTACATGTGTCACTATAACCCCTAAGGTCATATCACTATACACCATATAGGGTAAATCACTGTATACCACACAAATTATGTCACTATAAATGACATGGGTCTAAATATGATTCAGAATTATCAATATTGGTGTAAATGTTAACCTCTCCTATTTTCCTCAAATGTTACACATAAATTCACTACCCCACTCAAATGATTTATTGTATCATATTCATGTCCTCTGCACCACTCTAGTATTTCATATTGTTAAATACAATATAGGTATGGCAGCATTGTCTGCCTATACTTGTCTTACTACCTTTGTTGGGACCCACTTGGTCTCCGTAGTAACATGTAATCATTCATACAAAATGCAATAATACGTATGCCATGCACCATATAAGTAACAAAATTATAACACCATAAATATGACTGTCTATCGGTGTTTTGATACAAACCTAATTTGTGTGTAACCCCCTGCCTTATTAAACGTAATTATGATTCGATAATACGTGATTAAATGGATTAGAGACCAATGGATAGTTTAGAATTCATGTTAATCTCCCACATTGGGGTAGGATTTTTCACAAGTTTATTGTTTCTTTTTTTTTCCAAAGCTTCTTCTCTATCCTGGTCTCACGCTCAAATATCGAATATAATCACCTGAGCAGTTATATCACATTCATATATCAGAGTGTACAACAAAATACCGGCAAACCCCGGGTTTCATACATATACTAAAGGTTTACAAGTCCCAACTAGGGGATTACATAACCAAAATCAAGCATAGTATTTACATCCCACAATATACAGTAATCCAAAATCCAAGTAGATAACCAACAATCCCATATTTCCCAAAATCCCTAACTGCTCTTGGTTGGCCGCTTCCCTCTTAAGCCACTTGCCCTATCTGAAATATTAGTCATTGGAAAGAATGAGATTCAAAAGAATCCCAGTAGTAACAAATTCACTCATAGATTATGTAAACATATAGCAGGTAAGTAAATCACAACCAACAACAACAATAGAACATGCTTTTCACTACAAGCGACAGCACTCATGGCTGTATAATAAAGTCACCAGCTTTCGCTGTATACACAAGTCACCAGCTTTCGCTGTATAATGATGTCACCAGCTTTTGCTGTATAATGAAGTCACCAGCTTTTGCTGTATACACAAGTCACCAGCTATCATTAGCTGTATAAGCAGCAACATCACAACTTCATCACAACTCATCACAGCACATAACCAACATACATACAATACATTTACACAAAGTATAAGAGAAGTGTCACTACCTTGTTCTTTCCGGACGTTCTCTGGTACCGTTGGTTCACGAGTAGGGCAAATGTCAATCCCTATAAACCAAATCAGGGACAACCTATCAATCTCTTTTCCAAGTTCTTAATTCCATAATACTTTAAGTTGGTTATCATTTGAACTCTTTAGGTAACTATTTTAGGTCTAAACATATGCCTAAAGGGTTGGGAAAAGCTATACCAAAAACCACCTTTCAAAAGTGCAAAACACTGATTTTTAAGGGTTGGCCGCGGCCCACAAATCCACTGACCGCGGCCAAAAACTGCCCAGAAACATTTGGGCCGCGGCCCAGAATCCGCTGGCCGCTGCCAAGAAAATCCAGTTTCTTGGCTGAACTTCCAAAAATCAAAATGAGGTGATCCCAAAGGCAAATGAAAGCTATTCAAGTCTTCTACACAGTAAAAATATTGGCCTTTACTAGGAATCACCACACAAATACAGAATTCCACACATTTCATCACTGCCCCAAAACAGAATCCATTTTCAACCTTAAACTTTGGACAGCTATAACTCCGAGGTCCCAAAACGAAATGGCACAAATTATATGCTCATTTTGAAGCTTGGGAGGTGAAATTAAAGACTGGAAAGTTTCATAATTTTTCAACATCATTTGCCCAGTCAAAACGTCCACAACACCAGACTGCCCAGAGCAAAACTTCAAGGGACAGATTTCTCAGTTTTGCACCAATGATTCCAATGGTTCCCAAATTCACACCAAATACCATTTCCACATAAATTTGCACAAGGAAACCATTGGAAACATCAAATCAATCAAATTCCGTCCATATTGGACATGTTCCAACACAAACACAACATGTCACACCAAAACTCACTCAAGTCACCACATTGCACTCCATTCCAAACCAAAATTCCCAACCAACCCAATGGCCCAAAGACACCATTTAACACTAAATTTAGCATCACATATCATCCATTGCATACCATTCGAAATTCACAAGAAATTAGGGCAAAATCACAAAATCTCAAGACCAAGCTAATGACTACAATCAACATACCAAAAGGTTCCAAATACTCACCTTAACTTCTTCCCAAGACTTGTTCTTGATTTCCACCACTTCTAAATTTTCCCAAGCTTTCAAACACCACAAATCAAAAATCTGAAACCATAGGAATGAAGCTCTTGACACTATGAATAATGTTAATAAAGAACACTTGAGCATTTAGGGACAAATACTCACCCAAAACTCAAGCTTTTCCTTTCTCTTTCTTGTTCAAGGTGGGACATCCATGGAAGAGAAGAAAGAGAGATGGAATAATGAAGAAGCATCAGATTTGGGCTCCTAATACACTCTTGGCCGACATTCAGAAGTGGAGAGAAGGGAAAAATGACTTTTGACAATTTGACCTAATCAATGGCTCTCATGGTGACACTTGTCAAGATCTTAATCCATCACCCATGAGTTCACAAACACACATATACACTTGATTCTACCCTTTGATGTCTTTTACAAATCAATCTCAACCATTGATCTTTAAGTTACCAATGAGTTTCCTCTTCAGTACCTAACCAATTAAGCGATAAATTACCATTTTACACCCAAGTATCACAACACTTATCAAATCACCACTAAACACATTCTTCTCCTTCCTTTATACTATTCATACGCCCTCCCCTCTATTTTCATTCAATTTAGATATTAATCCAATATTGAACTTAAATACAGGGTTTGAGTTCTGGCTGTAACATATTTCGATCATAATTCTTGTCATGTCCTCCAAAAATGTTGGTTTAACATAATTACCTTTACTTTCGGAGTCAAAGTCCCTTAATCACAATTCGGGATATTACATTGTGCCCTTACTGGCTTGGTTGCATACATTATTCATGATCATATGATTGTATGACCCCTACTTGTTGCCCTTACTAGCTACATGCATTATTCAAGATCATATAACTGTATGACCCCTACTTATGCCTTGTTCCTGGATAGATGACTGTCTGCTCAAACTTGCTCACTGTTGGCTATATGCATTATTCAGGCTCATATAACTGTATGACCCTACTTGTTGTCCTCACTAGTTGCATGCATTATTTAGGATCATATGACTATATGACCACTACTGGTGCCTTATTCTGAGGTAGATGGCTGTCTGCCCGAACTTGTCTTACTATCCTTGTGTTCCTAATAGGCCTAATGGTACTTTTGCTTTTCCCACCAGGTGGTACTTTTGCTTTTCCCACACGACAACTAGGCTGTGTGTCTACAACTTATGTCACAAAACATGGCATATAAAGGATATAGATAATCACACAGTGTATGAAAGAGAGTGTCACTACATTGACCTTTCATTGATGATATTGGATTTCTAAGTTGAAATCTTTAAGCAGCTCAATCCATCTACCTATCTACCAGGATTATTTTGCTTGTCCCTTTTTGTGTTCTGTTAACATAGCCAGTATTTGCTGTAATAGGTCAGGTTTAACTTCTTGACCCTACTCAGTACCTGTATCTCTTGGTCTCACCATCTTTGTGTTTCACTATATAGAAACAAGGAAGAGGTAAATGTCATATAGTCACAAGGGTATATTTGTTATTTCATAAAGTTTTAGGTACATAGATACGCCTAAAATAACATATAACATATGTTTACAGTTGTCAGGGAAAGCCTAAAACAGCATACAACCTCTGAACTACTATACAACATGTACTTGCTCATTTTCATAACATGTCACCATATATACATGTGACTTCCCACGGGATCACTATTTGTCGTTTAGCTTCAGCTAGCGTATGGGTCGTAAGTAATAAATTAGTAAGAAAATGAGTGTCTATCCATAAGGACTATGACAAAAGCGAGTTAACTAATGTAACCATGTTCTTAATTAGGTTGAATGGAATCATTTGAATTTGATCAAGTTAATAAAGAATTTTGATAAAAATAACAAAGTAAAATAGTGGAAATTGGGAAATTAGTCTAACTTCAAGAGGTATTAGCTCAGGATTACATCTTCCCTATTGTATTTCATAAAACTATGCAATTAAATTACTTATGCTAGTTAAATGAGTTTTTATGCTAGTCAAAGATCCTAAAATAATCAATCAAGCTCTCTCAAGTTAAGATTGATTTTTAATCTTCTTTAAAAACATTCAATCTCTTATTTATAATTAAAGAAAATCATCTTTCCAAAATAATTCTTCAATAGACTATGTTAGGTTGTTAGATATATCTCTATTCTAACAACAAACCATCCATTTAATCATTAAATTTCAAGTCTAACATGATATTTCTCAAGTTCTACAATTAAAATAACTCTCTCAACCATCTTCAAATTGAACCACTCTAATCATATGGTGATCAAGCACAAGATAGCATTAAGCTCAAAGAAAAATCAACATATATATACTCATTAACCAACAAAAGCAAGATAATCTAGTAGTTTCAATCCATACAATGGGTAAAAGTAATCCTAATTGATAGTTCTAGGTATCATGGTCTGTACATGCCAAAATCTCAGCACAAAACCATAATCCATATAAGCAAAATAGAGAAAAAGGAGAGAAGAATAGGAAAAACCCAAGAATCGAGGCTTCAAATCCTTTCTCAATCCAATCCCAAGCTTCAAGCTCTTCAAAATACGAAGCCCTAGTAGCCAACATGTCTAAGGAGTGCAGAATCCCTAATTCTTGACCCATCCCATGATTTTTACTAGTTTTTCTACTTTAGTTTTCAAAACACACAGTATCAATTTTACGCGTTCGCTGTGGGTTTGCTATGGTGAATGCCATAGCGAACATTCATACAGAACCAGACAGAAATAATGCTTTTTGAGGTGGTTTTGCTATGACTTTGGGTACAATGGATTCTACAGCAAAGCAAGCTTCTCTTCCATAATGTCCTTTTTCATCTTCCTCTTGCATTCTTCCTTTCTTTTCACATCTTCCCATGATCTTTGAGAGATGTTATAATGTGTCATCTTCTACCTACAAGGAGGAATACTTTATGAGCTCTTCTACCTACATGATATATTACAAGAAATTCCCCACATGGATTATACATAATATGTGTAATATATACATGAATATACGACAAGGTAGCCCCACAAGACTACCAGAATGTCTAAGTCTAAAATAAGAACAATAGACACCTCCTTGTCTTCACTCCACCTCTACATTTTCCTCATGTAGTCCTTTTCACTATTTTGAACATACTTCCTGTGCTCACCTGTCTAAATGGTTGGTTAGGGGAGGGTGAGATTTAGGGCAATCTCAATAGTAAATAGTTATCATAATGCATGCAAGATAAATGCTATGTGTATGACATGTCATCCTTAACTAGACGCATGACACATAATTAAATTTATGCGTGTTCAATTTTTCATGCAACATATTCATGGTCATGGCATAAACAGAAGCAAAACTTCTTCTTTCAAATATCCTCTACACAATCAAGTAAAGCAATCACATGTATCACTACACAAGCATAAGTATTAAATACATGCAAGTAGGGTGAGTTCACTACCTGGATCGCCCTTCCCTTGCCTATGTATCGATCCAATACTCTGTGTCCGGCTCGGGCTACTGTCCAATCCTAAAATCCCAAATTTAAAATAAATAAGATATTACTCATTCATAAATTATTCTAAACTTATTGTGTTGGTTATCTTTGCTTAAAACTACAAAATGACCAAAATACCCCTGGGGACCCGGTCTAAGTCCCTTTGTACCTGGTCTAACTGTACTTTCCAAAAATTATGACATGGGCTATTCCTACACAATTTTACATGTAGAACCTATTTTTAACCTTAGATTTATCAAATTCACTGCCAAAAGATGAAAATACCCTTGGTTGCCCTTAACTTAGGGTTTTAGGGGTAGTTTTATCATTTCACATTCTAGGGCCTTTATACTTCATAATTCACATGTAGCCTACACAATTTACCCTTCTAAACTTAATAAAATCATCAAAAACACCAAAATCTAATCCAACATAGTGGAAACAACTGTTGGGCAAAAATCACAATAAATTGAGAAAATTGGAGTTTCTTGATTCCATTCCATTGATCACATTCCTTTCACCTTTAATTACTTGTTTAACCTCTTAAACACCTACTAAAAATGATTAATGGAAATTTTGGAAGTACCTTTGCTTAGGGTTTGTGCATCCCTATCATCAAAACAAGTCAAGACAAGCCACCAAAGCAACAACAACATCAATAATCACCTTGAATAAACCGAGATAACAAGGTTCTTGAGATTACCTCTTGTTTCTCTCTCTAGACCATTCCAAATAGTGGCCTCATCCTCCTATTCCTCTTGAGTTTGTGCTTGCTTCAATTGTATTTCAAGAGGGGATAGAGATTAGAGAGAGTTGTTCATGAATTAGGAGGAATAAACAAGTCAAAATCACTTGAAACCTACCTTGTTTGGCTCTTGAATACTTGAGCTCTCTTGTTCTCTATATTTTTGTTCAGTTTCCTCTCTCTCCTTTGTCTTGTGTTTGGCTGAAATATGGCAAAAGGAAAGAGATAAAAAGCTTATAAAAATATCATTATCAATATCCTTTAAAATATAATATTTAATTCCCTTTTTGCATAAGTTTTTCCTTTATCCTTTATTCTTTTTTTTTATCTTGATCATAAATGGTTTCCTTTCCACTCTCCACTTGATGTAAATTGGAGCCTTGGAAGGAGTCAAATGAGTTTCTATATTGTTCCATCCATCTCTTTGCAATTAATATGCAATGGCTATTTAACACTTACTTGCTTTATTAACTTTTCAAAAGCACCAGTTTTGTTCATATATGTATTTTCTCTTTCGTTTCCATGTTGGACAAATATGTGAGGCTTGAGAAGAGATAATTAACTCTTCAGATATCTCCTTCCACCTCCTTGAAATATATTTGTTTATATTTAAACGCATATTATTACTTTTGACTTTTCAACTTATTTTACTTGGCTCACATTGCTTCATCGTTTTCTTAATTGAGACCAAGTATTTAGTTTCCTCTTGCTTCCCTCTTTTTGGTGTCACATGGCCCCTTAATTTTACAAACTAATGTGCTTGTTAATTTATTGGCCAAATGACAATTTTTCCTATACAATTTTTCCATTTCCTTCTTAATTTCGCACGATGATAAAATGCTTGCAGAATTTTTATCAAACTGTGAAAATTCATAACTTTATTTATAGATGTCTAATTGTAGTTGTTCTAAAGGGTATATGACCCTTATTAAGTCTACTTTTACGGAAAATATAGCCTTTAGCCAATTGGACTCACATCATTCTAGAATTACCATTTATTGGACACTGTGATAGAAGCTTGCCAGTTTTACTTGGCTAACTTCAAAAATACATAACTCTCAGTGTACAGGTCTAAATAACTTATATGAGCTATCAAATTAAAGCTTGATATATCTACTTTTATTTTGAAAAATTTCATAGGCATTTGACATCATTTGCCCATTTATAAACATCACACAACTAGACTGCAATGCAGGAAAACACACTAGTATCGCATCCAAATTTTTGCAATTTGTGTTCTAAATATAATCATGTTGTGTGTAATCACTAATTGCTTTGTTTTGTCATTTTTTGTGCTCTTTAATTCACCAGTTTATTCCCTTTAATATAAGGAGCTTTAGTAAATAAAATTTGGGGTGTTACATAAGATACTTTTGGAAGATGATCACAAGAAGTTTATTTTGAATCAGAAAAGATTAAGTCTTTTGATGAAGGAAGTGATTAATTGTTTTGATGCTAGAATTATTTACCCTATTTCAAATAGCTCTTGGGTTAGTCTAGTACAGTATGTTCCTAAGAAAGGAGGCATGACAATGATTACTAATTAGCATGATAAGCTCATCCCTACTCATACAGTTACTGGTTAGAGAGCATGCATGGATTGCAAAAAGTTAAATGATGAAATATGGAAAGATTATTTCCCACTTCCTTTCATCTACTAGATGTTAGATCAACTAGCTAGCAAGCAATTCTTTTGTTTCCTAGATAGGTATTCAGTGTATAATCAAATTGTTATTGCTCCTAAAGATCAAGAAAAGACAACATTCACTTGTCTTTATGGTACCTTTTCCTTTAGAAGAATGCCATTTAGTTTATGTAATGCCCTGCTACCTTTTAAAGATATATGATAAGCATTTCTCTGATATGATGAAGTAATAGTGGAAGTAGCTGTAGATGACTTCTCAGTCTTTGGTGAATCATTTAAGGAGTATTTGATACATCTAGATAAGGTGTTGACGAGATGTGAAAAGACAAATTTGGTTCTCAATCAGGAAAAGTGTAATTTTATGGTGACTAAGGGATAGTTCTTAGTCATAAGGTTTCTAAAATGAGCTTAGAGGTTGATAGAGCAAAGACTTCGATGATTGAGCAACTTCCTTCTCCTCCTAATCTCAAAGCTGTAAGAAGATTCTTGGGTCATGATAGATTCTATTGCCGATTCATTAAATACATTTCCCAATATTTCAAAGCCTCTTTCTTAACTACTTGAGAAAGATACTCCTTTCTACTTCAATAAGGAGTGCATGAAGGGTTTTGAAGAATTGAAGAGTCAATTGATTTCAGTTCCTATTATTGTGGCTACTTATTGGTCACTGCCTTTTAAGGTGATATGTGATACAAGTGATTATGCTGTTGGAGCTATTGTGGGGTAGAGGTGTGACAAGATTTTCCATCCCATCTACTATAAAGGAAGACAATAGTTGTAGCTCATGTAAATTACTCAACTACAGAAAAAGAAATGTTTGTTGTAGTGTTTGTTTTTGAAAAGTTTAGAGTCTACTTGATAGGTGCTAAGATTTTAGTTCATACTGGTCATGCTGATATCAAATATCTATTAGCGAAGAAAGAGTTTAAGCCTATATTGATTAGATGGGTTTTGTTGTTACAGGAATTTGATGTGTATATAGTTTATAGTAAAGGAACTAAAAATTATGTTGTTGATCATTTGTCTAAGATTGTGAACTCTTGATTGTGTGAATAACTTGTTGGTTAATGAATATTTCCTTGATGAATAGTTGTTTGCTATTAGTAGTTATGGTTTGCCCTGATATGCTGATATTCTGAATTATCTTGTGTGTGATGTGTTACCTCCTGATTTGATTTCTATCACAGAAAGAAATTTTTGCATGATGCTGCTTACTATATATGGGAAGAACCATTTTTTTAAGAGATGTGTTGATTTGATTATTAAAAAATGTGTTCCTAAGGTTGAACAAGAGGCAATTTTGACTGATTGCCATACATTTGCATATAGGGGATATTATGGGGGCAAAGAACTGCATCTAAAGTGCTTGATTCTAGTTTCTATTGGCGTTCTTTTTTTAAAGATGCTTACTAATTTATTTCCAAGTATGATAGATGTCAAAGAACAGGTAACATTTCTAAGAGATATGAGATGCCTTAATTTGGGATCTTAGAACTAGAGTTATTTGATGTGTAGGGGATGTATTTCATAGGTTCTTTCCTATCTTTAAGAGAAGACAAGTACATTCTTGTTGCAATAGAGTATATGAGCAAATGGGCTGAAGCTATTGCTTGTCAAGCTAATTATGCAAATATAGTGATTTAATTCTTGAAGAAATATGTCTTCCCAAGATTTGGCACTCCTAGAGTGATCATTACTAATAAAGGGACTCATTTCATCAATAAGAATTTAAAGGCTCTCTTGGTAAAATATGGAGTGCACCACTGGATGTACTTGTATACCATCCTTAATAATGGCTTATGTAAGTTGACTAATAGGGAGATTAAGAGGATCCTTGAGAAGACTTTGGGTCCTATAAGAAAAGATTAGTCTGACAAGCATGATAATGCTTTGTAGGCTTACAGAATACCTATCCATACTCCAATTGGCATGTCACCCTATTGTATAGTATTTGGCAAAGCATGTCATTTGCTACTTGAGTTAGAGTATAAAGCATGGTAGGCAATCAAGGAGTTGAATATAGACTACAAGGAAGCTAAAGCTAAAAGGTTGTTACAGCTAAATGAGTTAGAAGAATTGTGACTTCAAGCATATGATAGTACAAGCTTATACAAAGAAACGACAAAGAAATGGCATTTCAAGCATATCTTGAAGCGCAATTTTGAGCCCGAGCAATTGGTTCTTGCCTTCAACTCAAATCTCAAGTTGTTTCCTGGGAAGCCTATATCTAAATGGTCAGGTCCTTCTAGAGTGGTTTTTATGTCATCAAAGGGTACAGTTGAAGTTGAAAATGAGAGCACATGAAGCTACTTTAAGGTGAGTGGGTAACGATTGAGGCACTATCATGGTGGTAAAATGGATTAGCAAGCAATGGTTCATCACTTGGCACAACCTCCCTGAGTTTTTGATATAGTCTTGCTGAGTACTATAAATCAAGTGCTTCTTGGGAGGCAACCCAAGGTTTTGGTAGTTCAATTTCTCTTTGATTCTCTTTTGTTGAGTTGTTTTGATGTTTGTTGATTTTGTAGGACTTTTGGTAACCCATGATGATGTATTCCACTTTGGTAGCCACAAGCAAGAGCATTCAAGAGCATAAAACAATGATTGAGAAGGAAGTTTTCTTCTACTTTACCTTGTTTTGTTGTATTGATTGTTTATAACATGTTTTGGTGTTTGTTACTTTACCTTGTTTTGATGTTTGTTGATTTTGTAGGACTTTTGGTAACCCCTGATGATGTACTCCACTTTAGTAGCCACAAGAAAGAGCATTCAAGAGCACCAAACAATGATTGAAAAGGAAGTTTTCTTCTACTTTACCTTGTTTTGTTGTATTGATTGTTTATAACATGTTTTGGGACATGAATGCTGGTTATAGTCTAGATTTGCATGCAATAGATATTTGTTAATGTTTGATTGATGACTCTTATTGGTTTTACTCAATTGGTGAAACTTTGAAATCTTAAAAGCTTTTGCTATCTCTACATTTGATTATGGTTATTTTTTCACTTCTATTACTTAGTATTTCTAGTTCACTTTGAGGACAATATGACATTTAAGTGTGGGGATGAGGGTACCATTGATTTTGTATGACTTGTCCTCAAAATTTCTTTTTGGAAATAGTGGAAACCTTCTTTGGTTTTGCACATAAATAGAAATATTTTGACAAATTTTAAACATAAATTTTGCTTTTCATGGAAGCTTGGATTTTGCTTGTGAACATTGGCAAAGTTGGGATGATTTGAACTTAAAAAGGATTTAGTTTAATGAGAATTCAGTTCTATCTTCTTGAAATGTTAGTAGATAGGCAAAGAATTTAGCTTGGATAATTAACTTTACGATGTTAAAAACCGATGAGAAACTTGAGCCTAAATATTTATTTCTTTCAAGAGGGAATACACTTATTGTGATTTAATCTCTAACACTTATCTTGAATCTCTTTTGAAGCTTAAAATCCTTTTGCATTCACAAAGATGATTTAGGCATTCATTTCATAGCTAGTTTGGCCAAATGTCCATCCTTCTCACATGAAAATCCTTTGTTTTACCCCATTTAAGCTTCAATTTATTTTTAAAAAAGAAAATTGCATAGAGTAAATAGCCCTTTATTTGAGAAATATAATTTTTATATCTTTTCCTTCCCATTTAGTTGTTACTTTAGTAAGTGATAAGTGATGCAATTTTAGAACAAGAGTAAGGGGATTTGAAAGTCAATGTTATGTGAGTTGGTGTGGATAGCCAAAAAAAAAAGATGAAGAGTGCAACAAAAAGAAAAGAAAGATAGAACGAAAGGTGTGCATGAAAAAAAAAATAGAATGAAAAAAAATATTGTTGAGGTTCAATGAATAAGGGTCGTTTATAGTGTAAGTGAGTTTGTTTTCTTTAAGTGGATATTTCTTCAGTCTTCATGAACTTCATTAAGTTGCTTAGCATTAATTAAAGTATTCCTCCATACCATTTGATCACTTTCATTTCATTATCCTACCATATTCATTACAACCTTTAGAAAAGCCCTTTTGATTTGTATGAGTAATGGGATAATGTAGTAGAGATGGAGATGATAAACAAGCTCATGATAGATAGGTTGCAATAAGCGGAAGAGAGTGAAACACAAGCCCTTTAATTATCTTGAGAGAAGAGTGCAAACACTTCACTTATGAGGAACATTTTATTGCTATTTATGTTTGCCAAGTTATTTGCAGTTCAACTTGAAATTTTATTAGAAGGTAGAAACAAATTTCAAGAAACCTTTATTCTTGAAAATTTGAATTAAAACCAATTTTTTAACGCTTGATTTGAAAATATTGCTTCCATGATTTTCTTTGGTTGTTTGATATTTTGAAATCTTGATGACAAGATTTGATACAAATATGGGGGTGTGATAACTCTCCTTATTTTTTACATTTAAAGGAGATTTTGAAGATAATTGGAGAGTAATATATGCAATTATGGAAGATTTCTATAAGATTTTATTATTATAAGATCAAATCTAGGTGTGACATTATCTTGGGGATTTCATTGTAAATATCTTAGTGATAAACCAAAATAGAAATAGTTTAGTTTAGAAAAAAATAAATAATAATAATAATTTTTTATAATTTTAATATTTTTTTTTTAAAAAAAGTCAAATCAGGTGATTTTACTCTGGTTCAATTTGTCTTATTGTATGTGTTTCTTTTTCCTTGATCAAGTGATCTGGGAGTGTTCGGGAACCATAAAATCATGGTTTTAGAGGCCCTTTTTCATAACCCGAGATAAAACTCCTCTCACATTCTTATCTCATAAATCGGAAAAGCTGTTCTTCAAAAGCTAATCCAAACGTGCACTTAAGATGAAAGAAAGGATTTGAAGGCAGAAATTAAAATGTCACCATTGAGAGATTTGGAACAAGATTATTGGAGACCAAAGGGAAAGGAATTGGGACCTAACATAGAGAGCGATAGAGAGCACAAGAAAAGGTAGGGCAACGACATTGCACAATATGGATCACTATAACCCCCTGCCTTATAGACCGTAATTATAATTCAAAAATGTGTAATTAAGATGAATTAGGAACCATCAGACATTAAAATACTAATTTCCAATCCCATCCCCAGGATAGGGTCTCCAAAAATTTATTTCAAAACATGTTTAATTCTGGCTCATACTCATATTTCGAATATAATTAACCTGCGCAGTTCAATTGCATTTATACATATCAGAGTGTACACCAATATTCGCGGCAACCCCCAAGTTTCATATAATAACTTAAGGGTTTATGGGCATTACTGCCCCAACAATTTCCCAACTAGGGGATGACATAACATCATCCAAAAATTTATATCCATAATATGTATAGTAATCCCAACCAAAATTTAACAATCGACTATCAAAATCATATCCCTAAAGGAGTCCTAACCGCCCTTGGTTGTTTGTTTCTCCTTCAAGCTACTTGCCCTATCTATAGGTTAGTCAATGGAAAGAATAAGATTCAAGAGAATCCTAATAGTAACAAATCACTCATACAATATATAATCACATAGCATGTAAGCAAATCATCAATTAGCACAGCCATAATGATCACAGTATACACATTGCCTCAATAGCATACATATAGTCTTCGTAGCATACACATAGCCTTTCGACGTACACATGTCTTCACAACATACACATAGCCTTACGGATTACACATAGCCTTTCGGCTTTCACATAGCCTTACGGCTTTCACATCCATAAGCTTTGCAGCATTCAAAATCATCATAATTCAATGATCTATCAAACATATAATGCATCACATATAGTATAAGAGAAAGCATCAATACCTTGTTCTTTCCGAGTGTGCTCTAGCACAAGTTGCTTACATTCAGGGAAAAATCGAATCCTATCAATCAAAATCAAGGACATAATGTTATTCCCTTTTCTAATTCCTTAACATTAAAACGGTTAAGGTTGGTTGTCATTTGAATTCCTTAGGTGGCTATGATAAGCTCAATGAAAACCTAAAAGGATTGGGATGTACTAGGTTAGAAACCACTTTTTAAAATCACAAAGTGTTGAAAACAGGGGTTGGCTACATCTAAGAAATCTCTGGCTACGGCCAAAAACAGCACAGAGACTTTTTGGCTGCAGCCAAGAACTTTTGGCTGCAGCCAAGGAAAGTTTCTATTTCTTGGCTGAATTTTGAAAAATCATAACTAATTCTATAAAAATTGAAATGGGGTGATTCTAAAGCCAATGGAAAGAAGTCCTATTTAAAGGAAAAATATGAATCAATACTTTTCATAACCACAAAAATGCATAATTACACAAAATCCTATACTGCTCCAGAATAGCTTCCAATTTCAATCCCAAACTTTGGAAAATCATAACTCCCAGCACACACATCGAAATGACATCCATTATATGTCCATTTTGAAACTTGGCATGTGATCTATTAAATTGGAAATTTCAAAATTTTCAGACACAATTTGCTCATTCAAAATGTCCATGTAAACCAACTACCCAGCACAGAGTTTCAATTGACAGAATTTCCAATTTTCAACCAATGTGTCCAATGGCTCCAAAATCAACAACCAAACCTATTCCCCCACAATTATTGAACTTGGGGGAGAATTGTAACACCCCAAATTTCAATTAAGGGCTAAGGATAATTATTGAGGATAATTATTGAATTAAAGTGAAATAATTATGGTTTTATGGCAATTTTAATTATTATGCCATGATTAGTGGAAATTGAAAGAATGAAATTGTTGGGCAATTAGTTAGTGATTTATAGAGAAATTAATTACTAGCTAAGAGAAAAAAATGAGAACGATGATTATATGGCTAATGGAAGGATTAAAATGGCTAATTGGTTGCTTATTTTATGAGAACCAATGAGGTGGAGACATGTGGCAAAAAGAGATGAAGCAACAGAGTGAGAAAAATCGAATGGGAATATTAAAATCATTTCTTCTCTGTCCCTCTTCCTCCTTTTCGGCTACATACGCATTAAGGAATGGGGGTAGCTTGCTTCATCATCATCACTCTCATCTCTTTCTTACTCAACCATTGTTGAAGGAAAGGGGGAAAGAAAAGCTTGCATTTGAGGTATGCTAATGTTCTCCTTTACTCCAACTCTCTTCTATAAAGTTGTTCCTTGAGTTGAGAGCTTAATTTTAGTGGTTATAGATTGGCCATTGGTGTTGATTTGTGACATCAAGAAAATTTATAGTTTAGAGAATCAAGAAGTGTCTTTAGAAAAGTTGAAGAGGTAGGTGAATTAAACCATTCTATCTATATTTCATGCCAGTTGATAAAGTTTGGAATTTTTGGTAATTATAGCCTTAAATTTGGAAATGAGTGTCATTAGTATAGGATCGGTAAACACAGCGGAAGAATTTTAAAAAAAAAATTCACCGATCCGAATCGAGGATCTATCAACGGCGTTTAAACCAAGTTGGAAGGATTCATACGTTTTTAATGATTCAGAGTTTTCACGATCTCTAGGAGCCAACACATCAGGTCCGCTGCCTCTACCGGTATCCACACGAATGCTCTCCAACCGAGACTACGTGCTAGCGCCTCTAATGTCTCCAAGGGTTTGACTTGCGGCTCTCAATTCTGATGTACCCTGAGTCTATCAGTTCTATCAAGTTTATAACCCATGAGGGTTATTTTCAAATTTCAAAATTAATCATCATTAATTTCGAAATTAATTAACAATTAATTATCTTGATGAGTTAATTAAATAAATTCAGTTTAAATTAAATCTGTCCAACAGTTTTAATTTAACCTATTTATTTAATCTAAATAAAGAGCCATTAGATTTAATTTATCTTCATAAATTAAATTTGAGATACTATATCTCTATCATGTTAGTTATTAAATTTAATATATCTTAATAAATTAAATTTAAAACCAACACAATATAATAATATCATATAATATATATATACATATATATATATAATATTTTGAAAAAATATATATCTATACAATATTATTAAATATAATAATATAATATAATATATATATATAAGATATATATTTCAAAAATATATATATATCTATATAATATTATTAATGAATTTTATATTATATATATATATATAAATATAAAATTCATCCACCCTAAATCAAACATTATCTTGTGTTGGGCCATTCTTGTGTGCGACCCTGTAGACCCATATGAAGTTGGCAGTGGGCTAATAACTACACTAACCCAAAAGTCGCAAGCGGCCTCTAGCAAGACATTACGACTACCCAATTCATATGAGGATCGTTATCACGATGCAACCTGTCATACAACCATGTCACGACCCTTTTGTCACACGATATATCGATCAAGGATAAGGCATGGAAAATATCATCCTCTTGTTCCTGACCATTGCTTTCTCGATTCCTGAGTAGCCTGATAACAGAGACAGAAACTCCTTTCATCATAGTATGGCCATACATTTCTCAGACTCACTCATCGAGGGGCCCAGTAATATCTCTCTACTAATGTGAGGGACAAATTCCATCTTGATCATTCATATTCCTCTACATGAAAAACCACCAAGCCCGATCGTAGCCTTTATCATCACCCGGTCAAAAGTGACTTTTGACTAGTTCAAAGCTTAGCAACTCTCATATAGGAATCCATTATGACCTCAGGTCTAAGGGGATTGTGACGTGGTTATACATGAGAAAAGCTTATGACTTGATCCATGTAGCTTTCTCATAATGGGTCGGTCCAGCACCTTGTACTCTTACAAGTGCCTAAGACTTTGATTCGTATCTCCATATCTTATCAAAGTCATACTGGTCTTGTTTCATCTCTGCTCCCGCATAGATGACCGACCAGGGACATTTTAGGACAATCTTTATGAATTATCCAAGGATACAATTATCACAGTTAACATGCAAATAATATGATAACAAAATGGAGAAATTTCATTAAAATAATAATGTTTAAAGTACAATGATTGGCCCTTAGGGTACAATTTCCAACAATTAGGAGTATGGCATGTTATTGGCCTGGAATTGGTATATTTGGATGTATTTATATAGATAGAAAGGGATTTGGGATTGAATGATTAAGTTTGGTAAGTTCGGAATTTTGATGTTTATGTTACCCAAAACCAAAGCATGATAATGGAATAGAAATTTAGTAGTTTTGATGGTTCCCTTGGGTTCCTTGGGTGTTTTTATGTGGGAACAGCTTTGGTTGAGGTTTTAGGTCTATTGTAATCACTTGGGAAAAGTTTGGGAAGTGTTGTCAGTTTTTTACATTTCCTGGGTTCTGATAGCATCACTTGAGTGATCCGAGATTCACTCGAGTGAGGATGGGTTCACTCGAGTGCGATAGTGTATTTTCCCTTTCTGCTTCTAGTTTCATGTTGCACTTCCATGTGTAGAGGCAAGAGTGTTGTCTCAATTGCAAGTATTGTGAGTTCTCACTCGAGTGAGCCTCCTCTCACTCAAGTATAAGTGTATTTGACACCATGAACTCTCGTCTTGGGTTGTCACTCATGGTCAAGACTCAAGAGTGTGCCTTAACACTTGAGAGTGTTAAGCCATCACTCGAGTGTTCTTCTTCCTTGAAAGTTCTTGTGCTCTCCGGTTCTCACTTTTTGTGCTTTACTTCCTAGAACCCGAGTGAGCATTAGGCCATTACTCGAGTGAGGTCTTCTTCACACGAGTGTCCGTACATTATCACTTGAGTGAGGCCATCTTCACTCGAGTGCAACGGTGAAAAATCATGTCCTGTGCTTCCAAAAGGGGACCTTTGGGGTAGTCTTCCAACCCTTTTAGGACTCATGTTAGAGCCATGTGTGAGGGCTTAAGTAATAGTAATGATAACTAACATTAAGTTATATGAAAGTGAGAACTTGGGGTGGAGAATAACCCTTTGTCCTTTACTTGGTTTATAGGGTTTGATATTCTCCCTGATCGTGAGTAGACAATACTGGAGCACATGTGGAAAGAACAAGTGTAGGGAACTTATCTCTCCTGCATGTATTTGATAATTGTGTTGGTGTATTGATGCATGTTATTGCTTTGCCTGATTATGTGAAACATACAGAGTGATTGAAGCTCTGTTTCAACTAATGGTATGGCCATGAGTATATTGTTTGAAGATTGAGCATGGTGATATGTCATTTTGTGAACATAAATTATGTATTGCATGCATGTCATGCATTAAACACTTATCTTGCATGCATATTGGTATTATTTTCCTACTGAGATTCCCTATAATCTCACCCTCCCCTACCAACAATGTAGACAGGGCAAGTGGATCAAGATGGAGTAAGCAACCAAGGGCGGCTAGGTCTCCTTATGGGCAAGTGCATTGGTAGTTGGTTATCATTATAAGTTGGTATAATTAGATATGTTTAGTCGTATATATTCTGATGATAGATTGGAATGTGAATTTGGAATGATTATTGTGCAATGCTCATTTGAGAAATTCTAAAGGGCATTTGTGCCCTATGAATCTTTAATGAAGGTTTGAACCCAGGATTAATATTGTGCACTCTGATATATTATGAATGTGATTTATCTTCATAAAGTAATGGTATTCGAAATGTGTATGTGAGACCAGGTTGTTGGATTTCAAAAAGGTATTTGTGAAAACCTCATCGCATGGTTGGGAATGTAAATGAGTTTTGATTATTATTGGTCTCTATTTCATTTTAATCTCGTATTTCAGATATAATTACGGAAGGGGGGTTACATTTATGTAATCAGAGCTGTAGTTCCTGGCCAGTATAGGAATTTGCTAGGATAGCTCCCTTAGATCTCTGCCTTAGTGGTAGAAGAAGATTTTTGATAGTTGTGTGTATACAAATGTAAGATATGTTATTATAGATATATGAGATTTGTGGACTATATGTATACATTTGCTATGGTACTGGCGCGGTGAATCATTTATAGATTAAGGGACAAAATGGTTCATCTTAAAATAAGGTGTGTAGACCAAAAAGTGGAGGTAATCAGACCCATCATTTGATTAGAGTACGGAGGAAAAGGATTTCCAAGTTATGTGATAGTAAGATTATAGGTGTCATGATAAACCTATATGTTGGGTTGGAGACCCTAAGCTATATGATAATATATGCCAGTGATGTTATAGTAGACTGGTGTATCCAAACGCCATAAGACCTAGGGGACCAGTGCACCTTAGGCTGGCAGAGATATTTGACCTTGTGCTGGAATTAATGATGCTCCGTGGAACTGAGGGAAGTGATTTCCAGTTCAACTAATTTTGGGATCCTAAGAATTAAATTGTAGTCCAATGATTCAATTCAATAGTTAAATTGATTCTTGGGAATCTAATCTAACCTGGATGGTTTGTAGTACCAGAGTATGGTACTAAATGAATCAAAATGTGTATAAGGTATTTTAAGGTTGCTAGTTGTTAACCTAGCACGGGGAAAGAGTCATCTAGAGAGGATGCAGATCGAAAAGAGCTACTTACGGAGAGTTCTGATAGGATAGGGCTATCTATGGAGAGTTCTAATAGGAGAGGGCTACCTATGGTGAGATCTAATATGAGAGGGCTACCTATAGTGAGATCTTATTGGAAAGGGCTACCTACGGAGAGTTCTGACCGTAGGGGCTGCCTAGTCAGTAGACTAAGTGAAGCATCGAGTACAGTACCGTAGTGTGGAGCCACTTTGATTATAAACCCTAGTGTGGAACCACCGTGACGACGAACCCTAGTATAGAGCCACTGTGACAACAAACCCTAGCATGCAGCTACCTTGACGATGAATAGTGGAGTGCAGCCGCCGTGATGTTGAATCGTAGAGTAGAAAAGAGCCAAAGCTCAAGACAATAAGTGCAATATGTGTATATGGCTTTGGAAGGTAAAACTTCAGGGCTGAATTATATTGTGAGAAGGGGTCTTGGAGGATCCCAGTTTGAGGAAAAGAGTTATGGTACTAGAGATATGGTGTTTAAAGGCATCATTGTTGAATATACCTAGTTCTAGCTTGATGTAATTATGTATAGTGAGTCCACCCATTCTCCTATGTGGGGGGAGTTCTGATGCCGTTGGTGGTGGGTGTGACAGAAGGTGCTTATATCATTGTGATTCCTCACCGCGCCAAGCGCAACGGTACTGTCTGAGCCCTCGAGGGGGTATACAGGTGGGGTGAAGGCAAGGTGGACACCGCCATTGGCTGAGTTGGGAAATGTGAGTATTGGTATATGGGTAGGGTGTGCACAAGCTAGGATTGTGGTAAGATTGTGTAACAGAGCAGGTCAGCATGAGCCGTCGTAAAGGGGGCACTGCTCATGATACTTACCTCGGCAGTTGATATGTTGTTGTAAATGTTGTTAGATTCTAATTTTTGATGATAACAAAAGGTTATTATGTGCAAAGTATGTTTTGACAAGTCTAGATAATGGTTACAAAGTTACCAAATGCATATGGTAAAGTTTAGAAATGTCTGCTGTCAGTTTTACTGATGCACTTGAGCAACAAAGTTAACACTCAAGCATGAAGCTATGTTTCACTCGAGAACATGCAAGTGTTGGATAGAAAGTGTTTGACAGAGAGCAATTGCTATCATTTTTACTGATGAACTCGAGCAATAGAAGTCACACGTGAGCATCAAGCTGCTTTGCACTCGAGCACATGAAAGTATTGGACAGAAAGTGTTTGACAGAGAGCAAAGTCAGAAACAAGATATCAACACTTCACTCGAGCACAGTCTCTATACTCGAGTGATGGCCTTAGGTGTACCCGAGTCCTAGCGAGTGAGGAACTGCAAGTGTTTGGCCGAGAGTTATGCAGAACATAGAAGCATAAGCATGCCCAAGTGAGAGTACATGCACCCGAGTAATACATCAGCACCCCCGAGTGAGAAATCTAACTCTCTCAATTCTGATGCAAGTGCTGAAGATAGAGTATATTATAGAAGAATATTCTTCTCACTCAAGTAAGAGTAAGTATGCAAGTGTAAAATCACACTCTTGATAAAGTAGGGTGCAAGTGTTATGCAGAAACGTGGCTCATAGTGTAAAAATGAAGAAGCACTTGAGTGAGGAGACCCGTGCTCGAGTGAGGACCCACATCACTCGCAAGTGTGAAAATGCACTCTCTCAAAATCACGTGGAAGTGTAAGTGTAAAACCAAAGCAAAAGGAGAAAATATGGTATTGTACTCGAGTGAGACATCACAGCACTCGAGTGATACTTTTCCAGAAGCCAAAACACACCAGTCTTACAGCGTTCAATCCGAATATGGTTTAATGTTATTTATTCATTCTATTCCACTTATTATTATATAACATCATTTAACATATATTATGAGTGTGATATAGGAGTTTGAATTAGAAAGACACAGAGGAAGTTAAACAACGGTAGACAATATCATTACGACCATCCAAGCACATACCAACCGCATTCAAAGATGTCAAACATACGCATGTCGTTCCACAGTAAAATGCTCTACTTCACAATGATTATTATTCAAACGGGCAAAAACCACTGGCTATAAATACAAAGCTCCAGAGAACATCAAAAACAACTAAGTGTAAGAATTCACACAAGCAAATTCACGAGTCTCTGTTATTCATATTTCCTCTGTACTCATATCATTCTTCAGTGATTATCATAATTGCTCTGTAAGAGAGTCTGTATACACTTTAAATTCTATTTTCATTTGATCTCAAGGTATTGGGACCTTGAGAGGGGAGATTTCCTTACGAGAGAAGCAGTGAGAGAATTCCTAGTAGGACTTTCTGCTCATAAGACTTACAAGATACAAGCAATAGAGGACGTTGTTGCTCGTAAGACTTACAATGGTGTAAGCAGGAGAGAATGTTGCTGCTCATAAGACTTGTATATATAAGCAAGAGAGAAAGGTCATAGGTTTGTTTTCTGCAAGTAAGACTTGTCATAAGGGGGAGAGAAATTTCTAGTATTTCTACTCGTAGTCCTTCCAAGGACGGTTGTTGTCTTGTAGTGTTCCGAAAGCCCACTGAATCTTGGAAGAATAGTGAAAATCTTAATAGGTCTTGATCTCTGAGGACTGGTCATAGGCCTGGGTTTTAGGCCGAACCAGTATAACTCTCTATGTGCTTATCTTCTCAACTCTACTTTATCTACAGCTATTGCTATATCACCGCATCAACCGAAAATTTATCACATCACCCAATTCACCCTCCTCTTGGGTAAAGCTTGCCTTTTTCATTTGGTATCAGAGCAAGGTCTTCTTTAAAGAGCCTAACAGCTCAAGAAGGATTTGATAAATGGCAACAATAGGTGAAACCATTCTTCCAGACGGAGCTTTAATCACTAGACCTCCTGGTTTTGTTGGAGAAAATTTTATGTTCTGGAAAGCTAAGTTCAGAGTGTTCATGATGGCTAACGAATACGGTTTATGGAATGTGATACAAGATGGTGACTATGTTCCAATGAAGAAAATCGAAGATAGAGTCATTAAAAAGAGCCCAGAGGAGTTTGATGAAGATGACAAGAGGTTAGTAACATTAAATAGTCAAGCTATTTTAATGATACAGAGTGCTCTCAGTCAAAAAGGAATACTTTCGAATCTGTACTCTACCAACAGCCAAAGATATGTGGGATGCTCTTGAAATCTCTCATAAAGGTACATTTGGAATCAAAGAAAATAGAGTTAATACTCTAATTACTGAGTATGATCTATTTCGTGTGAAACCTGGAGAAGGAATATCAGAATTAGAACTCAGGTACACTCATCTTGTTAATCAACTATCTGCACTTGGGAAATCATTTGACCAAAATTGCCAGGTAAGAAAGATTCTTAATATTCTTATGAAAGAATGGGAAGCGAAGGTGACAACTATCAAAGAAGCTAAAGGAGAGTTAATGAGATCCGTAACTGCTCTCTTTGGTAGCCTTTCTGAGTATGAAAGGAAGTTGAGATTCAAGAAGGAACTAGAAGAGTTCGATGATAAAAATAAAAGAGGAGTTGCACTTAAAGCTATCAAGGAAGAAGAATCTTCCGAAAACGAAGATGTTCCTGATGATGATGATGATATGGGAATAATCGTGATAAAATTCAATAAATTCTATAGAAGAGGTCAAAAGAACTTCAAAAATTATCAAGTTGGACCAAGCAAGAAAGAAAACAAGGAGCAACATATAGTATGCTATGAATATAGGAAGCTTGGACACATCAAATCTGAATGCTTCAGAAACAAAGACAAAAAGAAGTAGAAAAAGAAAGTATACATATCATCTATCTGGGGCGATATCTCGTCGGATGAAAAAAGCGACGATGATGAAGTAGAAAATCTATGCTTGGTAGCTAAAGAAGAAGAATCAGATTCTAAGGTAAGTAATTCTGAACCTACTTATGATAAGTTATTATCTGAATATAATGCATTGCATACTGAATTCATCAAGGTAGCTAAAGCAATGGTTAGTTACAAGAAGAAAGTAAAGGAATTAGAAAATACTGTCATATCATCATGTGAAGTATGTGAAGAAAAGGATAAGAAAATAAGAGATTTAACAAAAACTGTGGAAAAATTTACTAAAGGAAGTTAAACTCTTAAAGTTATTCTAAATTCTCAGAGTTTCCTTTGATAAATCTGGAATTGGATATAAGTCTGATCATGATAAAAATAGAGGAAATAAGAAAAATAGCAGTAGAGTTTATCTCAAATATTTTAAGAATTTTGTGCATACATCAAATCCATTTGCATCATGTAGCTATTGTAATAGGAAAGGACATTATACTTCAATATGTTATTTTAGAAAAGGACAAGTCATTGGCACGTATAAATGGGTTCTGAAAGGGACACATGTACCAAAAGTATTGCATACTAACCACAAAGGACCCAAGAAAGTGTGGGTACCTAAAACCTGATCATCTTACTCTAGTTATGTCTCAAAGCATCACGAGCAAACAAGTGGTATATTGATAGTGGATGCTTGAGACACATGATTGGTGACAAAAATAAGTTCACCATGCTAGAAACCAGAGAGGGAGGAAAGGTAACTTTTGGAGGTAACCAATCTGGATGTATTGCTGGAATTGGTGAAGTAGGAAAATCCGATGGTGTTCAAATCAAAGATGTATATTACGTTGAAGGATTATGCCACAACCTCTTGAGTGTAAGTCAAAGTACTGACAGGGATAACTAGGTGATCTTTGATTCAAAAGAATGCTTGATAGTAAACAAGAAAGATCTGCCGCTTAATAAAGAATCCATTAAGGCAAAGATCCGAGCTTAAAGGGATGGTAACTATTATACTATTGATTTAAATTCAAATTCTTCTTAAAATTTTTTTCTTAGCAGATCAGAGGAAAGTTGGTTATGGCATAAGCATCTGGCTTATGTTAATATGAACCAACTTGACAAACTGATTAGAAAAGATTTAGTTGTTGGTTTTCCTAAACTAAAATTCAAAGATAACATGATTTGTGAAGCTTGTCAGAAAGGTAAACAAACTAAATCTTCATTCAAAATAAAGTATGAGATTTCTACTTCCAAACCTTTACAGTTACTTCATATGGATTTGGTAGGTCCAGCAAGAGTAAAATGTTTTGGTGGAAATCTATATACTTTAGTAATTGTTGATGATTTTACAAGATTTACATGGACTATATTTATCGCTTCAAAAGATGAAAAATTTGTAGAATTTATTATGTTTGCTAAGAAGGTCCAAAATGAGAAAGGTATTTCTATTGTTTCTATTAGGATAGACCATGGAGGAGAATTTGATAATCAACTCTTTGAGGACTACTGCAGCAACGAGGGAATAGATCACAACTTCTCTGCACCTAGAACACCCCAGCAAAATGGAGTAGTAGAAAGGAAGAACAGAGTCCTCACAGAAATGGCAAGAGCAATACTTAATGAAAAATAAATGTCATAAGTGTTCTGGGCAGATATAATGAGTACCGCATGCTACATTTCAAATTGAGCATATATTCACAAGTCATTTGGAAAGACACCATATGAACTCTACAAAGGAAGAAAGCCAAATCTTGCTCATCTACACATCTTTGGATGCAAGTGCTTTATTCACAACAACGGTAAAGAAAACTTGGGTAAATTTGATTCAAAGTCTGATGAAGGTTTATTTCTAGGATATTTTAATAGAAGTAAGGCATATAGATTTTTTAATAAAAGAACATGTACAGTTGAAGAATCCATTCATGTTGTGTGTTGATGAACTTGACTCTAAGACAAAGCATTTTGATGAAGAAGAAATGGATTTGATAAAGAAAAACAAAGCTATTTCAAAATAGAATGATCTTGAAACAAATAATTTTCAAAATATAGAAGATGTCGATGATCATGCTCAACCAAAAGCATAGAGACATATTAAAGATCATCCAATTGATCAAGTAATTGGGATATTTACGAAGGTGTCAAAACCAGAAATAGAATTCTCAATGAGGAAACTTTTTCTGCTTTTATTTCTGAAATTGAACCTTATAATATGGAAGAAGCTTTATCTGACAATGATTGGGTGATTGATATGCAAGAAGAATTAAATCAATTCCAAACAAATAAAGTTTGGGATTTGGTTCCTCGACCTAAAGATCATTCGGTTATAGGAACCAAATGGGTTTTCAAAAAAAAACTTGATGAATCAACAATCATTGTGAGAAACAAAGCAAGATTGGTAGCCAAAGGCTATAATCAAGAAGAAGGTATTGATTATAAGGAAACATATGCTCCAGTGGCAAGATTGGAAGCAATACGAGTACTCTTAGCCTTTGCTTACATTAAACATTTTAAACTCTATCAAATGGATGTGAAAAGTGCTTTTCTAAATGGTTATATTATGGAGGAAGTATATGTAGAACAACCTCCTGGTTTTGAAGTTGAAACAAAGCCTTATCATGTTTTCAAACTTAAGAAAGCTTTATATGGTTTGAAACAAGCACCTAGAGCTTGTTATGAAAAACTAAGCAAGTTTCTTCTTGATCAAAACTTTGTCAGAGGAAAAGTGGATACAACTCTTTTCATCAAATATAACAAAGATGATATTCTAATTGTTCAAAATTATGTTGATGATATTATTTTCAGTGCTACTAACAAATCTATGTGTCAAGAATTTTCCAAGATTATGCAGGGAGAGTTTGAGATGTCCATAATGAGAGAATTAAATTTCTTCTTGGACTTCAAATCAAGCAAAGAAAAAATGGGATATTTGTATCTCAAACAAAATATTTGAAGGAGTTGGTGAAGAAGTGTAGATTGGACAATGCTAATGGAGCTGATACTCCAATGAGTTCCATAACATTGTTGGATGCTAATGTAAAAGGTCCTAGTTACAACATCACTAAATATAGAGGAATGATTGGTTTATTACTCTATCTTACAGCAAGTAGGCCGGATATTTAGTTCAGTGTTGGAATGTACGCAAGGTATCAATCTGCTCCTAAGGTATCACATGCAGATACTATGAAAAGAATCTTCAAATACCGAGGAGATACTGCAGAACTTGGTTTATGGTATCCAAAAGGAGGAAATGATTATTTGATGGCCTATTCAGATTCAGATCATGGAGGATATAAAACTGACAAGAAAAGTACTAGTGGTCAATGTCAATTCCTTGGAGGCTCTCTGGTATCATGTTTTAGCAAGAAGCATAACACAGTGTCATTATCTTCTACTGAAGCTGAATATATAGCTGTAGCAAGTTGTTGTTCTCAAGTGTTATGGTTGAAGCAACAACTTCAGGATTTAGAAATATACTAAAAAGAGATTCCAATTTATTGTGACAACACTAGTACCATCAGCATAGCAAAAATCCTGTGCAACATTGAAGGACCAAACACATAGATATCCGACATCATTTCATTCAAGATCACGTGCAAAAAAAGGATGTCAAAGTAGAATTCATACCAACACATCTTCAACTCGTTGACATATTCACAAAGCCAATAGCTAAAGATCAATTCTTATATATTCGAAGAGAATTGGGAATGGTTAATCCCAATGAGTTGTAAGTTTTTCTTGTTAATTATTATGTTTAATGAGTTTTTGATGATAACCATACTAACTTAGGCATTGGAGTATGTAGAAATTGTTTATGCAGGTTTGTCACTTGAGCACTGGAAGTGTCACTCGAGTACTAAGCTCATTCTTACTCGAAGTCAGTTAACAATGCTTGAGTCCAGAACTATACCATATACTTTGCTTCAGACTATGAAAAACAGGGATTAACAGAGTATGTAAGAACTCTTGAAACTTACTTAAGCATACCAAGAGTGATAGGTCTCACTCGAGTGAGGGAAGAACTTCACTCGAGCATGGTATGAATTTACCTGAAGTGAAGCAAGAGAACTCGAGCAGAAGGAAGAAATTTTTGCAAATACTTATTCAAAGCATGGTTACTCAAATGATTTTGGAGGATTTGAGTACAAAGATGAAAAATATAACAAGATATATTTAAATCAGGTACGCTTTTACATGCTTTATCAAATTTGTTTGAATATCACTCGAGCATAATATGATCACACTCGAGCACAATATAAACAACACTCGAGCACTAGGGTTGTCACTTGAGTGTTGGAACTTATATCAGTTGCACGGTATCTCAGACCATCACACTTCCTCCTCTTACTCGAAGTGTCACATCACCCGAAGGGCGTCTCTCTTCACCTCTGACCATTTCCCATCGATTAAATGCCTCAGATGGCTTCTAATCACCGTTACAACTCTTTAATCTTCTCTATAAGGTGAGATTTATCCTTCAAGCTTCTCATTTCGTGCCCTAACCGAAGAACCTCTCTGAAAATCTCTCTCTCGGTCCTTTGCAAATCTATGATTCTCATCTCATTTTTAAATGGCTAGAACTAAGATTCTTGTTGTTTCCCATTTACCTTTACCCACTTATTCAGCTGCTAGTGGTTCAGAGACTCCAGTGGCCATATCCTCATCTCCTATACCTTCTTTGTCTTCTATTCCTACACCTCCTCCTAAACCTAAAACCAAAATGAAAACTCCAGCCAAGAAACCTCACCCTAAGCCTCAAATGGCTAAGAAGGATCAACCTCCGTAAAAGAAACCAAAGGGAGTGGTTTTTAAAGAACCGATTGTTACTCAGTCTCAATCCAAAGAAGTCAAAGGAAGAGGAAAGAAGAAGGACACAGAGCAACCACAACAATCTTCTTCCTCCGATAACTCTTTCAATATGCTACTTCGAGAAGCAATGGAGAAATCAAGGCTTGACGCATTGGTTGGCAAAATTGCCTCACAAGCTGGTGCCTCAAGTTCACATCAAGTTGGCTAGTCTAATGAGGCTGCTTCAGGGGTTCCTTCCACATCACAGGCTCTAGAGGAAAAACAAGTCACAAATCCTCCTGAAGACTTCAATGTTAAGGAACTAAAGGCACTGAAACAGAAGGTATATGATTCTGAGTTTGCACATAGACAAATCTATCCCATAGTTTATGTCGACTTAGATTATCTGATGAAAAGCTGTGGTTTGGATTTTCATCCTTTTCTTAGATTTTATGCTCCTTAGTTGAGTGTTCACATTTCTTATTCACCCTCTGTTGTGAAAACCTTCTATTGCAACATGAAATCCCACAACATAAAATCTAGGACCGGAGAGTTGATAGAGGAAGCAGTATCTACCACTGTTAGAGATCAATTTATTATGATATCTGCTAATATCATTAATGATATACTTGGATATGTTGCACCTCCTTCTGATCCACCCACTCTATCAGCCAATGAAGCCTTCCAGCTTTTAAGACCAAATGACCTAATAGGCCCTCTTAACTTTAAGCCTATTGACATGCCTGATTCTAATCGTGCCCTTTACTACATATATTCTCGTACCATTGTTAATAAATCCAAAAATTATACCCATTTTGCTCAGAGAGATTACTACTTGCTGGCCTCATTCTTAGCCGATCAGTGAAGAAATATGGGGGAGATTATCTTTAGTGAGATGAGAAGATTTCGATTTTCTTCATCAAAATCCGCCACCATTCCATATCCTCAAATTGTGTCTCTCATTCTCAAGAAAAACAAAGTGTGGTATTTGGAGGGAACTGAGAAAGTAACTATTCCTAGGTTTAGCAAGACTCAATTGACACATATGAGTATTAATCTTCCAGTGAGTCAAACAGGGCTACATCTTAGAGAGAAGCCACTCCAACGAGAGGTGATGAGGCTCAATCTTCTGTTTAAGGTTCCATTCCACCTCTATCTTTCCTGAATGCATCACTTTCAACCTATCTGGCTAAAGTGATCAATCAACTTATATTCGGTCTGAAAAAGGAATTGATGAATGAGTATGAGAAATTGGCGAACACGATAGAGTTACAAGTCTTAAAGTTGGTAGATAAGGCGAATACCAACTTTGACTTGATATTCAAGACTCAAGAAGATATGTCGAGAATAATCACTAATATGGAAATCTTCTTGCGCACTCATTTTCTGACTACTTCTTCTGAGTTGCCACCTAAGTTCATAGGGTTGACAGAGAGATTAGAGGGGTGTGGCTCACTATTCATTCTTCTTTATCACTATTTACACTGTTGCTCTGTCTCTTCTTTGCTGATGCCATCCAAATCAGAGAGCAGAGAGATTGCCAATGATATTTGTGATTCAATCTTCCTTGGTTAGCCAACGACTAAACCAAAGGAAACGAAACTACTGCTATTTTGGGAAACTATCTAAGAAAGTGGCAACAGCGAAAAATTGGAGGAAGCTTGTTCATTTTTTTCATTTCACTGCTTCAATTTGATTTTCATTTTGGTTTTGAACTCTGAATTTGCTATTGTTGAATTGCTGGTTTGATATTGATTAAAGCTATGAGTGGCTAGATTTTATAGAACCTAGAGTAGCTATGAATTGTGATTTGAGGATTTAAGCATGTACGAACTATTTAATTGTGCTTAATGCTATTTTTGTTTACTTAATTTTGTTCTGTTTTTTCTACTTAGTATTTGATCACTACTAAGTATAAATTTGGGGAATTTAGGTTAGCTTTGGAAGAGGGATCCTAATTAGACATTAAGATTAAGTAATGTGGGATTAGAATTTATTCTAGTTTGTCAATAGGTTAAGATATACCTATTAGACCCTTATAATCCTAATAGAGTGAAATTGGACATTTATAGCCACTCGAATAAATTAGTTAGGAATAACAATTTTAACTTAAGAGAAGGCTATGAGTGATCGGAAGATAATTTTATTCATTAATACTATAGATTAATAAATTAATATTAAGCACTTTTATTTTGGGTGATTACATGCTGTAAGACTTGAAAAAGAGATTAGCCACTTTAGATTGTTTTATCATTCACTAAATTTAGTATTTTTGGTTTCTAATTAAATTTTTCTTCAATCATCCTTATTTGATTTGCTCAACTTAAATAAAAATGATAAATTTAATGCCTAATCACTAGTTTGATTAAATCTATCTGGGATGATCTTGATTTGCTATTATACTATTTTCACAGCTGGCACACTTGCAGTGCTTACTTAAATTTTGGAGCATCATTTTTAAATCAAAATTTGTTTGTGGTGCCAGATGCTCTTTTGGGAAAAGATCATAGGCATTTTTGCACATTCACCTTATAATTTTATATAGTATCTTCTAAGAGCTATCTATAATTACTGCACTCAAAATGGTCTTGAGTGCAACAAAAAATTTTCTAATGGTTGTGTCCGAAGGTATATATATTATTCACCAATGACTATAATATTAATAAATTGATGAAGCACATGATATAGTTTATATATATAACTGACTGACAAAAGTTTCTCCTCATTTCTTTATAATTCCCAAAGCAACAGACAAGACTAATGATTGTGGGTACTACATGATGCAGTACATAAAGAACAGTGTCACCCACGGTCATGAAAATATTAATACAACGAAAGTATATTATATGCTTAATTCGTTCATATCTACATTTGGTCAACTATATATTACAATATCTGACTTCCATCTTGTTTCCATTTGCACACAATATTTTGACGTCTCTTCCACAATGTTTAGCAACTTACAAATGGAAGAAATTGTTGAAGAGTTGGTGACATTTGTACAATATCACTGGGAGAGTAAATAATACATAGTATGACTGTAAATTTCTAGATACTATTGATTTGTTGGTTTTAAACTTTTGATTTTAATAGTGTATATATTTACATGAATGAATGTAAATATATATTGTGATTCATTCTGTACAAATGTATATGTAGGGGGATATCGAGAGTAGAACCCCCCCCAATTTTTTTTAAAAAATTAGCTTTGAAAAATCACAATTTTTATCTAACAACCGTTATTTATGCCAACTATATATAATGGTTGTTAAAGTAGAGTAGTTATGTATTTCACTAAAATCATGGTTGTTGTCTAACAACCATTATTTATGTCAACTATATATAACGGTTGTTAAAGCAGAACCGTTATGATGCAATCATTACCATATATTATGACGGTTGTTGATGTACGCTGGTTAATTATTATCACAGCAATGGACATATCAAGGCCTCACCAAGCCTCAATACATAACGAGTGTTGTATTATAACCATTATAATAGGACTAGAATAAATAATAGTTCAGAACCGTAATATATCTGCACCGAACTTTTATAGCGCCTGCTTATATGACGGTTCAGAACCGTGATGTATGGCAATTAATAACCATCAAATATTGTGATTTTTTTATAGTAGTGAGAATAAATAATGGTTATTTGTGAAGAACCAGAAAGTACTGTCAAATAAATTTTGTAGAATCCTATCTCCTTATCCTTGAATTTTTCAAAATACCGCATTCTTATATATAATGATTATCATTTGTAACCATTAAGTGTTGTTAAAGAATAAATAACAGTTCTTTGTAAAGAACCATCTAGTATTGTCAAATAATTTTTTTCAGAATCTTGTCTTCTTATATTTTATTTTTTTGAAATCTTGTGTTCTTATATATAACGGTTATCATTTTTAACCATTCAGTATTCTCAAAGAAAAATAACAGCTCTTTGTAAAGAACTGTCAAATATTGTCAAATAAAAATTTTTCAGAATCCCGCCTTCTAGTATATGACGGTTATCATTTTTAACCATTAAGTTTTTAGAAATCATACTTTATGATTACTTGTTATAGTAACTGTTATATTTTTATTTTTTCTTATATAAGGTTGGAAAACAAATCATTTGAAAATCTTGCATGATGATTATTTTGTAAGAACTGTCATTTTTGTTAGTAAATATATGACAATTAATAATTATAACAATTATATTTTTGTTTTCACAAATTCCACCTCTTAATACATGACAATGCACATATTTAACTGTCATGTTTTAGCGTTATATATTCTTACTCGACCTCCGCCAGACATATGATGTTTATTCGTTATAACCGTTATTTATTAAGCATTATATATGTGTGCTTCTATAGTTGTGATAAATATATGATTTATCTTTTTCTCTCAAATGTCACATAAAACAAATTTACTTATAGTATATATGTAAACTAATTTAATTACAATATATATGTATCCTATCATTATTTATGTTTGAAATTTATATGTGAATAATACTCACATCTCATATATTTGAATTTATATAAAAGAAAAACTGGGGAGAGAGATGGAAGACAAAACTAAAATGAAAATGGCAGTTTAGTGCTCAAATTTTAGAAATGAAAGTTTAGTCCCATAAATTTGCAAAAGGACAGTTTGGTATTCGACAAAGCTACAATGTTTTTGGAACAATGGATTAGGTCAGAAAGCTAGACTATTTCAGAGTACAGAGAATGGCCACAAATGAAGCAAAGAGGGAGAACCTTCAAACCTTTGAACCTTATCTTTCCCACATTCCACCAAGTTTCACTGTTGCCGGCAACAGTCTACCTAGCTTCAACTATAATATTCTAAATTTTGGGACTATAGGCTTGAGAATAAGCATGAATAAAGTAGACTACTAACTCTAGTTTAGTAAGAGTCCTAGGGATGTAAAAGAAACAAAATGAATTGTAGAAATCGCGCTCAGAATAGAATATGAATTTCATTGTGAATTTGTCGAAAGAAAATACTCAATTCCTTCAGGGTGTGTCAGAATGACATTGAACCTAATCCAAACCCAAAGGAAAAAGGAAGTAGTGTTTAGAAAGAAGTAAGAAAGAGACTTAAAAGAACTAATGGCAAAAGAAATAATTCACCATAATTAGAGACAAAAGAGACAATTGTCACTAGATCTTGAGGTTAAAATTGGAAGACAAAAGAAAGGGCTAGGATTTGCTCTTGAAAAGCAAGTGTAATGATAGAGATGAAAAAGAAAATTAATTCCCTCCCTCATGCTATTAAAAACGTCCAAAGAGGGCATGGAAGAGAAAAAGACGAGTTTGGTCAACAAGTTCTCACCCTTTGGTCAAATATTGTGACTAGAACATAAGAGCGTTTGGTCAACAAATTTTTTCTTCTAAAGGGCTCTTAAATTTTGGTTGAACCCAAGAAAAGAGAGAGAATTTAATTTGAAACCATCCTATATGTAACATATTGGAATATGAGTGCCCGGTATTGCTTGTAAATATGGTTAGTCGAAAGAAAATTCACTAGTGCCAAGTAAGTGTGTATGAGCCATTTTCCAATAAAAAGGGCATTTGGTAAAATTTTATTTGTTAATTCGTAAAGTAACAATTAAATAAATTAATTTTACTTTATGTAGGGACCATGAAAGATGACACCTCATAGGTAGATCCAAGGAAATCCTCTAACTTTCCTTCCCCTGATAAAGTGGACACATGGCGACGTCTTATGGTGGAAGGGCAAAAAGGTGCTTTTGGCCTATTCTAGGGTGTTCTTTCGTAGCCTTTATATATAGGCCACAAAAGAACACCCTAGAATTGAAAACCTAGTCATAAATGCAATAAATGATGCCTTAATGATGATTGATTTTCTTAGTTGGCACCATTCAAGCCTAAAGGAATTAGGAAATTACTTATTATTCAGGACTAAGTCAGCTACCTAAAAAAATAGGAAACAAAAAAAAAGTCTTTAAGAGCAATCTTTGACCAAAAGGCCTTATTTAATGCAAATTAAAAAAAGGAAACTAATAAAAACGAAATTAAATCATATTTGATGCATAAGGACGCCTTCTAGATGCTTCTTGAGGTGTCTTGGACGTCACTTATGATCCTCCTTCAAGGCACATGCTTGTCACATGGTATTTTAAGTGAATTCTTCAATCTAGACTGCACATGGGCCTTGTTCATGATCTTGTTCGGCTTACTACTTTATGTTACACCAATTTCATGGATCTTCATGCTTTGCCACGTGCTCAAGCTTCTATGTGTTGTAAAATCATGTATATGGGCCTGAATAGGCATGGTTAAGGCCTCATTTGTACCCTCAACTTATATACTAACATTATGAGCCTGTAATGAAGCAAAATCAAGCCTAAATGTTTTCTCCACCCTCTCAAACACTTCACTCTTTTCTGAGCTTTTAGTAATTGGGCTGTCAATGTCATGAAGAGGATCTTGGGCTTGCTTAGAATCTTGTTGGATAATCGAGACAACATCTTGTTCATTGTAGATGCCACCAAAGCTGCCATGTAGTCCTTTGTCGACACTTTGGATACCAACATTGATGCTTTGTTGGACACCACATAAGATGCCCCTTGTACCTCTATCAATTGACATGTCTCTATACAGGATTATTTATGGCAAAGCGTGTCATTTGCAAGTAGAGGTGGAGCACAAGGTATATTGAGCAATAGAAAGGTTCAATCTTGATCTTGCTAGTGCCGGTTGTGAATGAAATTTACAATTGCATGAGCTTGAAGAGTTAAGAAGAAAATCTTATGAGAATACTAGGATTTATAAGGAAAGAACTAAAGTAGTCTATGACACACTCATTTTGAAGAGAGAATTTCAATTGGGTGAAAAAGTTCCGCACTATGTTTCTAAATTGAAACTTATGACTGGAAAGCTCTATTCTGGGAGGGGCCTTTCATTGTCACTATTGTTTTTCCCTATAGATCTATGAAGATCAAAAGGGAGCCAAATGGAAAATACTTCATCATTAAGGGACACTGCTTGAAGCCATTCTATGACAAATTCTCCATTCAAGTAGTAGAGGTTGCTACACTGCATGACACCATGTAGACCCTAGTTGTATTCCTTCTTTCACTCTTATATTTTGCATTCTCATATTACTTATTATCCTAGTACTGAGTTGAGTTATGTTGCATATTACTTGTCTTTATTATCTTCTATGACTATTTTGTATTAAGGACAATGCACTATTTAAGGGGGGGAGAGGGATCAACTATTTTGAATGTGAGAATTGCAAGTTTTAAGTGACTTTAGCATGATGCATTCTTGATTTGAAAAGTGATTGATCATGGTTGAGTTGATAGACTAAGTGGCAATGAATTTGACTTTGGTGGATTTATTCTAGCAATCATATAGACCTGCTAAGATTTTGAGCCTAATGCTTTTTTTAGTGTGTAACCCCTATCTCTTTTCTTAATCTAGAACTTGACTTGAATCTTATTTGAGGCTACATTTTATGCATGTGTATTCATAAAAATGATAAAGACATTCATTTCATTTTAGCCAGATAAGCCAAAAAGCCTATTATTTCCATGCATATATCCTTTGTTTAGCCCCTTTGAGCCTATATTCTTTTTCCATTTTGTCTGCACCTATAGCTGTCAAAATAATCTCTACCCTTTTGAATGTCTTAGGAGTTGATGAGTACTGCATTATATCTGTTTTGGATGGAAGAACATATATAAAATTAGGAATTGGGTCCTTGTGAAAAGTGTGGTAGGTTATCTTGAAAAGGAAGAAAAAAGAGAAGAAAAAGGAAAAAAAAGCAAAAGAAAAAAAGATGTAACAAGATTCCACTCCGCTAGTTTAAGTTATGCTTAGTAACCGAGGGTTTTTATCACCAATGTTGATCTTGTGTCAAATAGCCAGTAAGAACTATGGGCATGCTAGTAGTATCTTGGTGCTGATTGAGTTTTAAATGTTTGAGTAACTGGGCCTTTGTAGCACCAATATAAAGGTTTGTGTCAAAAAGGCATATACATAACAGCCCTAGAAAGAAAAAAGTGGTTATAACCCAATTCAAGTTTAGTTTTATGTCTTTCATCATGTTTTCTCATTTGTATAATCTCTTGATCTTCTAAGATAGTCAACTTTGTTTTCCAAATACTACTTCCTTTCTTTCTCAACCTTAGTCCCATTTCAACCTAACAAAAGTCATTTCAATTTATGCTTGCATTTGCTTTGTTAGTAGTGGAGAACTTAGATTTTTGTCAAGCCTATGGAAAGAGTATTGGATAGGGTGGATTTGAGTGTAAACTCAAGCCCATACACTTTTGAGTGATGGGTGACATACACATTATCCGTGGTGAGGGATTTCTATCTTACGCCCCCTGTATCAAGTAAATTGCCATAAAGTTGTTTTCTTGAGTCATGAGAAAATCACTTGGATAAAAAGAGATGTTGAAATGCTTTTGTTTAATCTTTGCTTATGATTGGAACATTCACTTTTAAAGGTTGTTTTTTTGTTTTGTTATTTTCCGTTGGTCTTGAAGTGCTTTGCCCAGGAGTGCAAACGATAAGTGTGGGGCAGTTGATAAATCAATAATTTTATATATTTTATCCCACCTTATTCATTTATTGTGGGGACTATTTTAGGCTAATTTGGATTTATCAGATAATATTTAGATTGTTAACCAATTTTAGGAAATAATATAAATCTAAATTAATCATTACATTATTGAGCTTAAATTGTTAATATTTTGATTGCCTAACTTTTGATTGAATAATATTTTCAAATATATGATAGATCATGATTTTATTTAATTCTTGTAGAGCAAGGAAAAGCATATTAGAAGATCTTATGGCACAGAATTTTTTCTTGGAAGCTAAAAAAATCTAATTGATAAATTTTATTGGGCTACTTAAATTTTAATGAGCTTAACTTTGACACATAAAGGCCTCTCTTCCTCCCCATTAACTAACCTAGCTACCACCCTTAGATAAGGGAACTCTACAATTTATCTTTATTGTGACACCCATATTGAAACGAGGCTATTCGGCGCTATTCATCTCAACAATTTCTCTCTCCCTTTTCCTCAATTCATTGCCACACATATATTGTTTTCCGTTTACACACACACTGTGTGTTCTACCCACCAACTCACCAACAAGTGCCACCACCCATCATTAATTCATCATCATCTTATATGCCAATCTCATCATTCATGGAGGCTTAAGCTCTTTTAGGAGGTAACTTGGGAGGAGCATGGACAAAGCTAGAGCCTAGGACTTGCACTTGAAGACCTAAAGGGATTGACTTTCCAATTATTATTTTAATTCAAGACTTGAGATTGTTTAATTTTAAATAATTTTGAGTTCTATTGTTTGAGCACAAGCTAATTTTAGATTGTAGACATACTTCTTTTGAATTGGATTGATATTTTGTAATGGTTTGTATTAAGACAATTCCTTGAATTTTTGTTTGCAAACATTTAGATTGTCAATTGAATTCCTAATTGAGTTTTTATTATTAATTTAATTATCAATTTGGTTTATCCTCTCGATTGTTTAATTGGGTTGGTTAATTATCTAGTTGTTCAATTGGATAATTATAAATAAGATTTCCAAAATTATTTTGAAATTAATTGTAATTGCTTTTTAATGGATTTAATTAACTAGCGCTTATTCCATTATGAGTTTTCTAGTAGATTAAGTGTTATTGAACTTGAAGGTTTCCCATTTTCAATCAATTGATTAATTCTATTAATTCCAATCTTGTATCAATCTCCCTTTGGTCTAATAAATTGATGCGGGCTAAGAAAGCTAAATCCATGCAAATCCTTAGTTGTCCCCTCCATCGTCATAACTGAACTTAATCTTTGTTGTTTATCTTGCTTTTGATTAATCACTTTGTTTAGGATTTTAATTCCTCTTTCATAAAATACCCCCAAAAATTGTATTCATGTAGGTAAGTTTTGCTCCCATATAGGTTTCAGAGTCAATTGCATTAGTGCATTTAGTTAGTTTAATTGCATTTAGGTAGTAGTATCATGCATTTTAGTTTAAGTTCATTCCATTGCATTTTTTGTCACTTAAAAAGCAATCCTAAAGAAAACTCATAGCTTGCTCCCTGGGAGAATGACCTAGGTTGACTCTAAACTACATAATTGCATTAGTGGAAAAATGACTTTTTAGACCAGTCAAAAAAGACTTTTTAGACCGGTTGTGGAATAGGTCTTGTTACAGCCGGTCTAAAAAGTCTGTTACTTTTTAAACCCGTTGTAGCTACAATTGGTATAAAAAGTTCTATTTTTTAAAAAAAATGGTCTTCTAACAAATTAATTCTACTCAATAAGCCATTTCAACAACATGTATCCCAGATTGCATAGAAGCAACAACGTCACACAGATTTCACAAAAGCAATAATAGCAGCAAGATCAACAGCAAGCACAAATACAGGTGTAGGTGATAGCAGCAAGAACACTTAATTTTGAGCCACAAATCAAATGATTTAGCTAACAATTGGTGAAATTGTTAGATCTCATGTTTTGATGATAACAAATAATAGTATGAAAAAGATTTGATAAACAAATAAGTTTGAACAAAGTAATAACAGGGCAAAATCATCATTTGAAGTAAGCATTGGAGTAATGAAGAAAGGCCAAGAGGAAAAGCTAAGAAACTTGATCAGTGGCAAGTTTTCTAAAGGGTTACTCGAGTAGGTACTCGAGTAATGGACTGAAACTTGAAGTAACTAGAGTCGACCTTCAAGTAACCTGCCAACGATACTCGAGTAAGTACTTGAGTAATAAGGTAAATAACTTGCAGTTGCTCTCGGCCTACCAACGTTACTCGAGTAACCAGGTAAATCACTTGGAGTTGCTCTCGGCCTGCCAACGTTACTCGAGTAAGTACTCGAGTAACCATGTCAAAGACTTCCAGTTGCTGTCGGCATTTTCAACCCTGCCAATGATACTCAAGTCTGTACTCGAGTTACTCTATTTCAAGAAATGTGTTGCTCTTGGCATTTTCAACCCTGCCAATGTTACTCGAAGAGCTACTCGAGTAACTCACTGTGGTAAGTCAACACTTGAAGGTAATACTCGAATAACATGAAATGCTTTTCTCACACTTCACTTCAAGTCACTACTCGAGTATGTAGAGTTATTTAGAAGAAAAACTTAAAGTCACTACTCGAGTATGCAGAGTTAGTTGGAAGAGAACTTCAAGTCATTACCCGAGTAAGCTATACAGAAAATTTATGTTTACTCGAGTAAGCTCTCGAGTAATAAGGTAATCAAACTTAAAGTGCTCTCGGCCTTGAAATCCTGCCAACATTACTGGAGTAAAGCATCGAGTAACCTAAAGTTTATTTGCAAGTTTACTCGAGTTACTACTCGAGTAACCTATGAAGAAAAATGTGCCATACCCGAGTAAGCACCCAAGTAAACAGGTATTTCCAAAGGTTTGAAATTTTGTTTACTTCATGCACTACCCGAGTAATGTTATGTTTGCTTATTGACTTGTAGTTTATCAAAGTTTTTCTGATGATACTCGAGTATGTACTCGAGTAAACTTAAATGAATACTCGAGTAACTACTCAAGTATGCAAGTCCAGAAATTCAGAATTCATTCAAATATTCATTAATTTGTTTCCTATATGATTAACCCTTCATTGTATCATTATTCTTAGCATATCCACAGATAAACAATGAAGAGATCTTACCAAATAAGGAAAGTCAAATCAACGTTCAAATGCCACCTACCACCACCTACCGCAAACGGATATTTTTCAAATACTGGAAAAGTCAACAGTGGCAGCGTACACTCTAATGGACGAGAAGAAAATGTTCCAACGGTCACTACCAACACACCTATATATATGGGAACATCCAAACAGAGAAAATACAACAAGAACCCACACGAACGTATTATCAAGCTCATTACTCTGTTTTACATTATACTTGTAATTCTATGCTTCAGTGATTCTTATTCACTCTGTGAGATAGATATTTCATTCAAACTCAATATTTGTTATTGAGGTAACTTAAGGTTGTGGAACCTTGAGTTGGGATTGGATTACAACTTGTAAGGGGGAGCGAGTGTCCAGGTGAAGGAACTTGCTTATACTGAGGTGCCAAGAACCCATTGAATCTTAGAAGTTATAGTGAAACTCTCAGAGAAGCTCTGAGGACTGGACGTAGGTCAAAGTGGTTGTGGCCGAACCAGTATAACTCTCGGTGTACACTTCAGTGATATTTCTCCTTACTCTTTATTGCTTTATATTCACCGTCAAGTTTTTATATTTGCAACGAAATTTTAGTATCACCCAATTCACCCCCTCTTGGGTGAAATGCTTGCTCAAACAGAAATATTACAAGATATCAAGGTTTAAGATCAAAATAAACAATATTGAATTTCTATTGGTTAAAATCATATTTTTGCAAATTGCAGCAATATTAATTTATATACGTGAGTTGACAATCAGTTCAATATGAGAAATTCAAGCGACAAGCTTAAATCAAATTCCAGGAACTTGAAAATGCACTCAACAACTGTCTAGACCTAAAACTCAGCTTATGAATCAATTTCAATGTGCAATATGAAGGAACGTCTAAATAGAAGAATTTGCTCAGAAATGAATGCAAAACTTTGAATGACAATGGTAGCAATAAAATTCAAGGACTGATACAAGCAATAGCAGAAAATTCCTCAGATTTATAGAAAAAACAAAGGGAAGAAAAGTACAGAGGTCAATCCCTTAAATCCCATGCCTGTATCACCTATATCCCAGAAATTGTCCTATACAGATACATAAACTCATCTAGAAATTCATACAACAGAAGCAATATGTATAAGAACAATGTACAATATAACATTGAATTCTAAAACTCATTATTTTGTAAAAGCTCATAATGAATTTAGCACAACATCTGCAGATGAAATGAATATATTCTTCAAGAAAGGGATCAGCAAGATCAAACATCTGTAACACTAAAGCCAAACAAGACATTAACTTGGTAACTTAAAAATAATAAAGTAATACAAAAGTTCTAAATATACAGTTACCTCTTTAGTAAAATCAGTCATGCCTAGAGTGATAATATTGTAAATGTGTTTCAAAAATAAAGACCACATAAGTTCGACCTTGGTGGTTGCCTACGGCTCTGAAAAAGAACATGATATCATTAAAACAAGTATAAAAGCATGGCTTATTGAGTACGTTCTTAAAACAAACCAATATATACTAACCTTTGGCATGATTCATGTAGGGTCTTTTAAGTCACGAACATACTTACCACAAGCAGTGTGTAAGAATGTCCGAATAGCCCTACATCAAAATCACAAAGGCTACTTATTTTACACAAATCCCATAAAATTTGCACACAAAAGGTAATAATGCAATAAAGTAATGGTCATTGAACAAAAGAGAAAAATATAAAGCAACATAAAGCATTATATATATATATATTATGAAATATAAATTTGTTTCTTACCCATACACATATGCAGCCAAGAAACACTCAGTTGCGGTTTTACTAAGCCTATCTGATAAGTATGTATGTCTGATAGCAGTAATGGTCCATTTCTCTTGGATTTGAACTGGGTAGAGGAATCTAAATTTATCACTATTGCTATAGGAGACCAACCTACGATTCATGTACCTACAATAATGCAAGTATACAAACAAAGATAAATGATGAAATTTTTAAAATATTTACTTTGAATTGAAGAAGATACTTACATTAAGAATAGTTGGACAATTGTAATCATATGATTTTGTCGAAGAGCTACCAGGGACATTAAATCATCCCTCTCAAGAAAGCATGTCACCCCTAACTTGCCAACAAATGAATCTATAGGCCATTCTCTTGTTTGAAAGGATGTATCATATGCTATCAGAATCACTTGTTGCATGATATTCAATGGAGGCTGTGTACCTTCTGGGTGAAGGGAGCTGGACTTGCTGGGGCTTTGATCAGGGTTTCCTCAGCTCAAATAGAAACAAGGTTCTTTGGTCACAAGATGAAAGTATCTAGGACATCGCTCATAATCTTCAAACCATCAGAAGGAATAGGGATAGGTGCATCTGGAATGATCACCTCTTCAACTGACACTCTGACTTGATCATCTTTCATTTCTTGGTGGTGAACAGTTGATCCCAGGTTATGCACACTCCCCCGTGCAACTAACCATCTCAAAGGATCCTCGACAAAAATATTACAAGGGTCAACAATTTCTCTTGCAGGACCCTTTGATGACTGCCTAATATTACAACAACTATTTTCAATGCCATGCTTATTAAGAGCAAGTGATTATGCCTAGGGAGCACTGGTATCTTGTCTTGAGCTCATAAGCTGTTGGAAATTGTGCCCTTAGGGCCAATCATTATACTTTTAACATTATTGATTTATATGAAATTTCTCCATTCTGTTATCATATTATTTGTATGTTAACTGTGATAATTGTATCCTTGGATAAATCATAAAGATTGTCCTAAAATGTCCCTGGTTGGTCATCTATATGGGAGTATAGATGAAACAAGACCAGTATGACTTTGATAAGATATGGAGATACAAATCAAAGTCTTAGGCACTTATAAGAGTACAAGGTACTGGACTGACCCACTATGAGAGAGCTACATGGATCAAGTCATAAGCTTTTCTTATGTACAACCATGTCACAATACCTTTTGACCTGAGGTCGTCATGGATTCCTACATGAGAGTTGCTAAGCTTTGAACTAGTCAAAAGTCACTTTTGACCGGGTGATGATAAAGGCTACGATCGGGCTTGGTGGTTTTTCATGCAGAGGAATATGAATGATCAAGATGGAATTTGTCCCTCACATTAGTAGAGAGATATTACTAGGACCCTCGATGAGTGAGTCTGAGAAATATATGGCCATACTATGATGGAAAGGAGTTTCCATTTATATTGTCAGACTACTCAGGAATTGAGAAAGTAATGGTCAGGAACAAGAGGATGACATTATCCATGCCTCATCCTTGACCAATATTGTTAGAACCGGCTATCACCCAAGAGGGGGTGAATTAGGTGTATAATAAAAACTTAAGAACTTTAGAAATCTTTTTGTATCTTAACGAAAGCGATAAGTATAAAGGTTTATAAATCAACAGTTAGATTAAATAATATATGCTGGAGATATAAGAGCTTAGGGAAGAGAATATGCAAACTGTGATTTATCCTGGTTCGGTCCAATCTGTGATGGCCTACGTCCAGTCCGCAGGCTCCTCCTGAGATTTTCAAATCCACTATCCTCTTGTTTAATTTGGGCACAAGAAAAGCCTTTACAATCCCACAAGTTTAGCCGGGTACTTGTGAAACCTTTTACAAATCTCTTACTGAAATACACCCCCTTACGGCAAGTCTTATGAGCAGAGCAATCCTGAAGATATTCCTCTCCTGCTTACTCGTGCAAGTCTTACGAGCAGCAACGTTCTCTCCTACTTACACCCCTGTAAGTCTTATGAGCAACAATGTTCTCTACTGCTTGCAGCTTGTAAGTCTTACGAGCAGAATGTCTTACTGGCAATTCTCTCTACAGCTTCCCCCATTAGGAAATCAACCCTCTCAAGGTCCCTCTACCTTGAGATCAATTCAGAAATACAGATAAAAGTGTTTACAGGTTCTCTCACAGAGTATATATAATACTCACTGAAGTACAATACAAATAATCACTCTCTCAATGATAAGTAATATAGAAACTGGAAAATAGAGAGTGTTTGGGTAGAAGCAGAGGATTCATATTTCTATCATTTTTCTCATAGTTGCTCGCTATCTCTGTGTTACTCATTGACATTGAATGTTCTCTCATTTATAGTTGATGAAGATGATGACCGTTGTGAGCATTCGTCCGTTGGAGTCATTTTGACCATTGAGCATATTTGAAAAACAAGCTACCATGAGATTTCCGTTGCAAAGAAGAGCGTCACGTTGAGGAACGGTATGTCTTATTATGAGCTGTATATCACGTTGTGGAGCGGAATGAATAAGTTTGAGTTTCAAGACAATCCCTCATGGTGGGTCAAACTTTTGTCGTGGTAGGTAGCTGATACTCGGTGTGTAATGATGCCGCCCGCCACACTTGACTCTTTCATTTGAATCTGTAATCTCACCGTTAAATTTCCTGTTTCATACTACAAAATGCTTAATCACTAATATGATGAAGTATTAGTCATGGGTATGTTGGATCATTGGTCAAAAGATGAATTTCTGGCTTCTGTGACTCATCACGTTGAGTGAAGATATTTGCCATACGTGACCTCCATTCTTAAAGATGCAATCCAAATATTTAATCTCCTTTTTTACACTTGAAATATATGTTAGTTAATGTTTAGGAACAATAACAAGTGAAAATATAATGATTGTATAACATTTAACCACGTTTAGATTGATGGATATGAGAGTATTGACTTCTGCATTGCTTCTATCAGGACCTCACTCGAGTGTAAAGAAACCTCACTCGAGTGCATGTACAATTTCACATTCTGGCTTCCACTCAGGCAAACACTTTCTGTCCAACACTCGCATCTGCTCGAGTGCAATTCTGGACATCACTAGAGTGCAACCAGTCATGCTTGAGTGTGCTTATTGTTTTCACGTAGATGCTTCTTCTCGGGTTAACACTTTCATGTCAAAACTTGCATGTGCTCGAGTGTAAAATAGTCTGATGCTCGAGTGTGGATCCTAGTGCTTGAGTGTTGTAAATTTCTTCACGATTCAGCTGCTTCTGGACATCACTCGCACGATATTTTTCAAGAGTGCGTTTTTGCCCTCGTGAGTGATGTGGGGCCACATTAGACAAAATTTATTTTTTTGATTATAATGATGTATCATAAGAAAGCTCTTGACATATGCATTCCAATGTAAATGGAATCAGCTCCAATCTCCTTGTATTATGCAAGTTATGATCGAAAGAGTGTCTACCGCATTAGACAGCACAAGCGTCAACTTCTAGAAGGCATAGCTCCTAGAATATAAGTTCAAATTAGGCCAATTACCTATCCATGGAAAGCTCGTTGAGTCTAGTTTCATTTGGCACTAGTCTCGTCTCAATCCAATGTGTGGTTTGTGAGTTATGTGTAAAATACCGAACCTATCTTGGAAAGTGATGGTGATTTCAGTGTCATCTTCCACAGATCATATCTCCTTCATTTGATCTTCTTTAAATATGATCTTGGAGTAAATTTTACATGTTGTGCGTCTTCTTTCATATGCCACCAGTTTCGGGTTAATCCGACATGTGGTTTGTGAGATATGGCGAAGATACCAGACCTCTATCAGGCTGAACGTAAAACAGAGTAGAACAGAGTGTTCATCCCATGCTCAAGTGCAACACCTTTGGCACTCGAGTGTTAAGCTCACACTAGAGTAAAACTCCTATAAAAGTGCCATAACTCACATATAAGTCATCTTAGCTTCATATTAACCTATTCCAACCATCATTTGATCATAAAAGCCTCCGGTATTATCATAGAAACCTCCAGTATCACTTCTAACAACTTGAACCTTGATATTCTCACTAGATCTTATAATTTCTTCTTTCCTTCCATAACTTTCTTCTTGATTTTCCTCTTGATAATAATTCTCCATAACCCAAGTAAGCATCTCCTTGACTATCTTCAATTTCTTTCTTCTTCTCCCTCTTGTTCATTCTCATTAATTCAATCTTCTTCATACTTTGCTTGACTAATCTACAAGATATGTAACATTAAATATAGTAGTTAGTCAAAGAAATACATTATATAAACTTTTTGCTCTTATCATTTCACATCTTTATTTGACATCATCAAAACTAATCATATCTAACAGATATATCGTCTAACAAAAGGGACATGACATGGTTGTATGACAGGTTGCATCATCTTAACGATCCTCATATGAATTGGGTAGTCGTGATGTCTTGCTAGAGGCCACTTATGACTTGTGGGTTAGTACAGTTATTGGCCCACTGCCAACTTCATATGGGCCTACAGGGTTGCACACAAGAATGGCCCAATACAAGATACTGTTTAATTTAGGGTGGACGAATTTTATATTTATATATATACATATAATATATATAAAATTCGTTAATAATATTATATAGTTATGTATTTTTGAAATACATATCTTGTATATATATATGTATATATATTACATGATACTATTATATTGTGTTATTTTAAATTTAATTTATTAAGATATATTAAATTTAATTACTAACATGATAGAGATATAGTATCTCAGATTTAATTTATGAAGATAACTTAAATCTAATGGCTCTTTATTTGGATTAAATAAATAGGTTAAATTAAAACTGTTGGACAGATTTAATTTAAAATGAATTTATTTTATTAGCTCACCAAGAAAATTAATTATTGATTAATTTTGAAATTAATGATGATTAATTTTGAAATTTGAATATAGCCTTTATAGGTTATAAACTTGATAGAGCAGAGATACTCAGGATACATGAGAATTGGGAGCCATAAGGGAAACCATAGGAGACATTGGAGGTACTAGTACGTAGTCCGTGTTGGAGAGCATTCGTGTGGATACGGTAGAGGGAGAGGACCTAAGGTATTGGCTTCTAGAGATTGTGAAAACCCTAAGTTAGAAAAGGTATGAGTTCTTTCTAACTCGATTTAAACGCTGTTGATAAATCCTTGATTAGGATCGGTGAAAATTTTTATAATTCTTCCGCTGTGCCTTCCGATTCTAACATAAACACCATCATTTCCTCTTTCATCTTGCTTAACCAGGTGTCTAATAGTGCATTAAATAATGCTTCTGCCTAGGCCATTATTTTCACTCTTGCAGTGGCCAACATATGCTCCAATTCCTTCCTAGTCACGATGCTTGGGGAATGGCGTGAAGGGGCTCCAAAGTAATCCCTTATGCCTACCCCTCATCTAACTCCCCTAACACAGCTTGGATGCTCATGTTTGCAAGTAGCAACAATTAGGAAATCATTCTTGCCCTCAGACCTAAAATATCCCTCGGCTTGTTTTTTTTCTAAGTTCCTCCTGTAAGATAATACAAAATAACAAACATAAGTAATGAAATATGTTTCTTATGTAATTAATAACAACAATGATATATACTTACAATTTTTTCACCTACTATATGAGATTGTTCACTCATATAAGACCCACTCCTCTTTTTGGTGAACAAACATTCATTTTTCTTCATGACTAATTAGAGTTGGTGGAGAAAGAAGAACAGACGGATTGGATTGAGATGCTTCTTCTAACCTCTTCTGTTTAGCTGCCATAAGTCTTTTTCAGCCTTTGCATAACCCCATGAGATATTGTGTGAGGGTAATCATTCTTTCTATCACTCTCTTGTGATTTTTGACTTTTTTACTGTGAATAAGAAATTAAAAAAAAGGGTTACAATCAATTAGAACTATTGATAAGTAATTAAAATGCAAAATAAGTCAATTCACCAAAGCTTCTAGAGTAGTCGGAAGCCTAAAAAATTCTTGCCAAGTCACTTCATCAATATATGAATACTTGCTGCACGGAGTAGGACGAGGCTCACCATTTTTCACCTTGATATGAATATAATTATTGGCCAAATTTGTGTTAAACTTCCTCTAGCGCTCACAACAATATGTCATTGCCTTATTGTAAAGGATTTCACTCTAAGGAGGGTCGTAAGTGAGCTATAATGCATGCATTGAAGGAGTAAGTGAAAAATTTGTGACAAATTTAATAATCATTACATGCAAAAGAGAACTCTATACTTGGGCGGTGTCTGAAATATGTTGCTTCACCTTTTCATCAACATTTCTCCACTCCTTTATCAAGATGTTAGGCTTGTTGCATGCAAGAAGGCCGACAAAACTCTTACACGGCTTGCATTAGGCCTGATTGGTTTGAAATATCTATCAAACTCAATCGGTATCTTTTGCCTAGCACTCCGAATGAGGGAAATGTCTCTCAATCATGTGCCATGCCTACCCCTCCATACAAGCTAGTTACTGGGCTCACTTTGATTCTTACTTAGAGCATTGCTAAGCTCGCTTTGATTAACACTAGCTAGCTCGCTTTGATTAACACTAGCTAGCTCACTTTGATAAGCACTAGGTGGCTCTAGCTTCTCTATACTAGGACACCTCAGATCCATCATTTACTATTAGAATTCATGTTTTGATGATAACAAAATGTAATTAAGTATTTTAACAAGAAACTCATGTTTTGAAAGTATGAATTGGTTATCAACTACGTTAGATATGATGAGTTTTGATGATGTCAAATATAGATGTCACATAAGAGCAAAAAGTTTGCATAATATACTTATCTTCTACATTGACTAACTAATATATTTAATGTTGCATATCTATAGATTAGTCAAGCAAAGAAAGAAGAACATTGAAGATAATCAAGAAGATACTTGGTTGGTGTAACCCCCTTCCTTAATGGTTGAAATTAATGTTCACAAATACGTAATTATGTTGAATTAGAAACCAAACGATAATTTGAAACTTGTTAAGAATTCCATCCCCAAAACAAGGTTTTCAAAAACATTCCAAAACCCATTCAACACGGTCTCATTCTCACATTTCAAATATATAATTGGCCTATGCAGTTTGATTTCATTCATACATATCAGAGTACGACAAAAATTCCCGACACATATGGGCTTCGTTAAATCATATAAGGGTTTACAGGGCACAATTGCCCATTTTCAGTTTCCTATACAAGGGATTACACAAAAGTATTCAATATCTACAATATGTACAACAAATCCCCAACAAAATATCTAATAGTCAATGGCATGATAACGAATTATCCAAAATTAAAACTCCAAGCTTAGAGCTTTAACCGCTCTTGGTCACCTACTTCTCCCTAGAATCGCTTGCCCTGGCTATGGATTAGTTTATGGAAAGAATGAGATTTAAGAGAATCCCAGTAGTAACCATTCACTTATAACATGTACAATCACAAAGCATTTAAACAAATCACAATACAGCAGCATAACAACGGCATTTACAACAGCAATGGTAGGTGTGACTTGCGTCAAATCCACAACTGGTCACGCTGTCATACACAATGGCATGTTTCACCATGGCATATTTCACAACGGCATAGTTTACAATAGCAAGTTACACAATGGTATGTTTACACAATGGCATAACCACACTAGCATGTTTCTCAATGGCGTGTTTCACAACAGCATGTTTCCTACGGCATATTTCACACAGCATATTCACAACGGTATAACCACACTAGCATGTTTCACACGCCATTTCCATGATAAGACATACATATAATGTGTCATACACAATATAAGGGAAAGGGTTACTACCTTGTTATTTTCACTCATGCTCTAGTACCGGCCTATCGTGTACAGGGCAAATATCAAATCCTATAACCATAATTAAGGATGAAGATTTATTCTCTAATCCACAACTCAAATCCAAAACACTTCAAGTTGGTTATCGTTTGAGGCCTTCAGGTGGCTACCAGAATCCTAAACAGATGCCTAAAGGGTTGGAAAAAACTTAACCAAAGAGCATCTTTCAGAAATAGAAAACACAATTTTTCAAGGGTTGACTGCAACTAAGCAATCCACTGGCCGTGGCCAATGGATGGTCAGAAAGATTTAGGTTGCGGCCAAGACCCATAGGCCACAGCCAAAATTAGGTCAGAAACTTTTGAGCTGTGGCTAATAACTAGTCAGAAGGTTTTGGGTTACGGCCAACATCCACTGGCCGCGGACAACCTTTGGCCTATTTCCTGGCTTATTTTTAAATGACCATAACTTTTTGCACAGACATCAAACCACCCAGACTTTATATCCGTAGAAAGATTGCAATGTGTACTACAAAACTGAAAAGTTGCACAACATTTCAATACCATTTACTATTTAAAATCTCTATGCAAAGTTGGTCCCCTACACAACATTTTACACTTAACATTTTCTAGTATTTTCTAGTTTTGCACCAAATGTTCATAAAGGTTCCAAATTGCACAACAAACACTACCCCCACACAATTTTTCCCAAGGAATCAAATTACAACTTCAAAACACCCAAATTCACATCCCAACTATATGTTATATTTTGACAAAAACAAAACAACCAACCACACTTTGCTAAACTTTATATTCAATGATCCGAACTAATTCTATTATCTAAAAGACACAACAATACATCATTTCCACAACAAAACAACATGCAATTCACGCTATCCAAAATCATGGGAAATCAGGGAAAATTTCCAAAAATTTAAAACTCAACAATCGTCACAACTTATATACCAAAAGGTAGCTAACACTCACCTCTTGCACTTTCCCAAACTTATTTCTTAATCCACCAACCTCCAATTTTTCTCAAGTACCAAAACACCTCTTCTTGAAAATCTAAAACCATAAGATGAAAGTTCTCATCAATATGAATAACATTAAAGAAGTGAGTTTGAGCACTCAAGGTCAAGATCTCACCTAAATCTTGAGCTTTTCCTTTCTCTTTCTTCCTTCAACAATAGTGTAAATAAGAGAGAGAGAGAGAGAGAGCAAGAGAAAGATATGACGATAATTAAATGATCACTCTTTTCCCTTCCCATGCCTATGACAGCAAAATAGAGAAGAGAGAGGGAAGAGAAAAGAATAAAATAATACTTTTGACTTTATCCAACTACTACCTTCCATCCAATGGCGACACTTGTCCCAATCTCATAACTTCTTATCAAGTAATTCTCTAATTGATTACTCTAACTAGCTCCATTAACCATTTAGTTACCTCACTAGCTCTTTTAGTTAGTAATTAATTTCTTCATCAATTACTGACTAATTGGCTGATAAATTTTTTATTCTTTCAAATTTGCCCCTGATTATGGCACATTCACAAGAGTTGCCACATGACACGTACTTAAATTCCTTTTCCCCTCTTTATGCACCATTTCCTTTTATTTTAGCCCAATAATAACTTTGCTACATAATAATACCAAAATACAGGGTTTTGGGCATTTCCAATAGCAAACTCAATCATAACCCATCTTTATTTCACAAATGCATTAATCAAACATTCATTAAAATCTCATTTGAAGTCATTAGCCCTTGATCAGAATTTAGGGCATTATAATTCTCCTCCTATACAAAAACTTTTGTCACTGAAATTTGATACACATCATGGTGCATGAACTCCAAGAACCGCCTCTTCATATCCACTTCCGCTTCCCAGGTGGCTTCCCTTAGAGAAATTCCCTTCCAGACCACTTTCACAAATGGTATGCTCCAGTGTCTAAGCCGTTGCTCTTCACAGTCGATGATTCGTTCTGGCTCTACCGCATAAGTAAAGTTGTCCTGCAAGTCGACATCTTCATACTCAATGATATGCTTAAGGTCTGGTTAGTACTTCTTCAGTTGGAAAACATGGAACACATCATGAAGCATACTCAAGTTTGGGGGTAGGGCTCTCGATATGTCAGAAGTCTAATTCTTGTAAGAATTTTGAATTGACCATTATACTATAGGCTCAGTTTCTTTTGTTTGATGGCTCTTCCAATGCAAGTGATCAGAGACACTCTCAAGAATGCATGATTCCCCACTTCAAACTCTAGAGGTTTTCTCTTCTTATCAGTATAGCTCTTATGTGGGCTTTGCACTGCAATGAGCCTTTTTCGAATGATTTTGATTTGCTCTATGGTTTGATCAATAAGATCCAGCCTATACAACCTTCTCTCAGACAGCTTTGTCCAACACAATGGCTACTGACACTTTCTCCCGTACAATGCTTCATACGGAGCCATATAAATTCTCGTATGATAGCTGTTGTTGTAGGCGAACTTGGCAAGTAGAAGAAAGTAGTCCTAATTTCCTTTAAAGTCTAGGACACATGCTCTCAGTATATCTTCCTATGTCTGAATAATCCTTTTTGACTATCTGTCTATCTGAGGATGGTAGGCCATACTGAATCTCAATTTAGTACCCAGAGCTTTATACAAAGCCCTCTAGAATCTTGAAGTAAAATAGGGATCTCTATATGAAATGATGTTCTTTGGTGTGCCATAAAACCTCACAATCTCCTATTAGGATCGGCAGGCACAGCAGAAGAATTTTAAAATTTTCGCCGATCCTAATCGAGGATATATTGACGGCAATTAAACCCAGTTAGAACGATTCATATCTTTTTCAATTCAAGGTTTTTGATCTCTAGGAGCCAACACATCAGGTCTGCTTCCTTTACCGGTATCCACACAAATGCTCTCCAACATAGACTATGTGCTAGTGCCTCCAATGTCTCCTAGGGTTTCCCTTACGGCTCTAAATTCTTATCCATGTATGAGTATATCTGCTCTATGACATTTATAACCTATGAGGGCTATATTCAAATTTCAAAATTAATCTTTATTAATTTCAAAATTAATTAACAATTAATTATCTTGATGAGCTAATTAAATAAATTCAGTTTAAATTAAATATGTCCAACAGTTTTAATTTAACATATTTATTTAATCCAAATAAAGAGCCATTAGATTTAATTTATCTTCACAAAATTAAATCTGAGATATAGTATCTCTATCATGTTAGTCATTTAATCTAATTTATTATAATAAAATTAAATTTAAAACTAACACAATATAATAATATCATATAATATATATACATATATATAAAATATGTATTTCAAAAATACATATATATAATATTATTAACGAATTTTATATTATATATATATATAAATATAAAATTCGTCCACCCTAGATTAAACACTATCTCATGTAAGGCTATTCTTGTGTGAAATCCTGTAGGCCCATATGAAGTTGGCAGTGGGCCAATAACTCTACTAACCCACAAGTCGCAAGCGGCCTCTAGCAAGACATTATAAGTACCCAATTCATATGAGGATTGTTAACACGATGCAACCTATCATACAACCATGTCAGGTCCCTTTTGTCACATGATATATTAGTCAAGGATGGGGCATGGATAATGTCATCTTCTTGTCCTGGCCATTACTTTCTCGATTTTTGAGTAGTCCGACACTAGAAATGGAAACTCCTTTCTATCGTAGTATGGCTATACATTTCTCAGACTTACGCATCGAATGGCCCAGTAATATCTCTCTACTAATGTGAAGGACAAATTCCATCTTAATCATTCATATTCCTGTGCATGAAAAACCATCAAGCCCAATCATAGCTTTTATCATCACCAGGTCAAAAGTAACTTTTGACTAGTTCAAAACTTAGCAACTTTCATGTAGGAATCCATGATGACCTCAGGTCAAAGGGCATTGTCACGTAGTTATACATGAGAAAAGCATATGACTTGATCCATGTAGCTTTCTTATAGTAGGTCAGTCCAGCACCTTGTACTCTTACAAGTGACTAAGATTTGATTTATATCTCCATATGTTATCAAAGTCATACTGGTCTTGTTTCATCTCTGCTCCCGCATAGATGATCGATCAGGGACATTTTAGGACAATCTTTATGATTTATCCAACGATACAATTATCACAGTTAACTTGCAAACAATATGATAACAAAATGGAGAAATTTCATTAGATTAACAATGTTCAAAGTACAATGATTGGCTCTTTGAGCTCAATTTCCAATATCTCCCGTATATAAATTTCTGCCAGTCTGTCCGGAGAGTAAGTAGCATTAATCGGTATGAAATACAATGACTTCGTTAGCCAGTCAACAATTACCCAGATTGTATCATAGTACCTGATCCTGGGTAATCGCACAACAAGGTCCATGGTCATACTTTCCCATTTCTATTCCGGAATCTCAGAACTCTACAATAATCCTGTCAGCCTCTGATGTTCAATCTTCACTTTCTAGCAAGTAAGACACCACATAAATGAAAGAATGACTTGCACTGGAATCAAATAAAGCTTGCAACAAACTACTATTAAGAAGGATTTTACCTTGGATCAGGTCGGGGGACTTCTGAGCTTCCTCGTGCGTCATCACAAATACCTTACCCTGATTCATGGGCCTTGGCTCTATCGGCGATCATTAGAACTCAACAGAAATATATCCCAGCTGTTTACAATTAAAGCAAATCATTTGCCTCGTACAAGTTTTTCCAGCATGTGATTTCCCACAATGTATGCATATCAATACAGTTGGGGGTTTCTGATTATCATAGCCCCTCGATTGATAGGGCTTCTTACCACTACCTTTCTGCTTCTGGGAAGTATTCCCTTTGTCAGGTTCACTATGGCTGCCACCACCCTTGGTTAGGTACAGATCTCTCAGATTATTTTCAGTGATTCTACACTCCTCCACTACTTTGTTAAACTTGGTAAACTGGTAGGTGGCTAATCTATTCCTTAGCTCATACCTTAAACCCCAGATTAACAAATCAGAACTCTACTCCTCATTATCTATATGATGCAGATAAGAAAAGTACCTGGCCAGCCAGATGAAACAAGATAAGTAATCATCGTAAGTCTCCGTATTACCCTGCTTGATGGCTAGGAATTCTGATTCTTTCTCGACCTACACAAATTTGGGGAAATATTTCTCATTAAACTATTCTTGAAACAATTCCCAAGTCACCAGCACATTTCGGTTCCACATCGTCAAGGCGATATTCCTCCTCCACCAGTCGGCATCCCCCTCCAACTTGTAAATGGTAAATTTTGCCTTCCGTGTACTTCAAAAATTTTCTCCAACCGATTCAACCAACCCTCAACTGCTTGAGGATCAAACCTCCCTCAGAATACTAGAGGTGTTGTTTGCAAAATTTGGAGACCCAATATTATAGATCTCTTGACCCTTGGACTGGTACCCCTTATGACTCCTAGTTAGGCACAATATGAGGTAGGGATTCCTAAGATCAATTTGACCCTTCAGCTGTCTCTTCCTAAAGAGTCTCTTCTTAGGTTTCTTCATGGGTAGACTGAACCCTATCAGTATTGCGCTTTGCCCTTTCTTCCCTGACTCTTCTTTTAACTCATTGATCATATCTCTCTATTCTCTTACCATGCTCATCATTACTTGCATGGGATCAGGTGGATTGTCATGAATTTCCTCCACCTATGGGTTTACTGATCTAATTTTCAAGCAAACTGTTATGTCTCTTAACTCTATAAATGATTCACCATGTCAATATTATAGCAAATATGTATATATATCCCTTAAAACTCATATATGTATATATATATCCACAAATAGCAAGAACATTCATGTGTATACACAATAAGCAATCATGAGTTATCTTCCATCACTAAGGCAAAGAACTATGGGAGCTATCCTAGCAAAACCTACCCTTGCCAAGAACTACAACTCTGATACCATAAATGTACCCCCTTCATTAATAGCCGAAATTAAAGTTCACAAATTCGTAATTATGTTGAATTAGAGACCAAAGGATAATTTAAAGCTTGTTAAAAATTCCATCCCTAAAATAGGGTTTTCAAAAAATTTCCAAAACTTGTTCAACACGGTCTCATATTCACATTTCAAACATATACTTGGCCTGTGCAATTCGATTTAATTCATACATATTAGAGTGTAACAAAACTTCCTGACATACTTGGGTTTCATTAAATCATCTAAGGGTTTACAGGGCACAATTGCCTATTTTTAGTTTCCCAATAGGGGATTGCACAAAACTATTCAATATCTACAATATGTAATATCCAATAGTTAATGGCATGATAGCCAAATATCCAAAATTAAAACTCCTAGATTAGAGCTCTAATTGCCCTTCATCACTTGCTTCTCCTTAGAACTGCTTGCCCTAACTGTAGATTAGTTTATGGAAAGAATGAGATTCAAGAGAATCCCAGTAGTAACAATTCCCTTATAACATGTACAATTAGAAAGCATATAAGCAAATCACAATACAGTAGTACAACAACGGCATTTACAGCAGCAATGGTAGTTATGACTTATGTCACATCCATGATTGCTCATGCTGTAATACACAATGGCATGTTTCACCACGACATATTTCTCAACAGCATAGTTCATAACAGTAAGTTACACAACAACATGTTTCCACAATGGCATAACCACATTAGCATGTTTCTCAACGGCGGGTTTCACAACGGCATGTTTCATGAAAAATATTTCACAGGGCATATTCAAAATGGTATAACCACACTGACATGTTTCTCAACGTTATGTTTCACAATGGCATTTCCATTATAAGACATACATATAATGTATCATACACAATATAAGAGAAAGGGTTACTACTTTGTTCTTTTTGTGCGTGCTCTGGCACCGGCTTATCGTGTGCAGAGAAAATATCAAATCCTACAACCATAATTAAGGACAAAGATTTATTCTTTAATCCACAACCCAGTTCCAAAATACTTGAAGTTGGTTATCACTGTAGGCCTTTAGGTGTCTACTACAAGACTAAACAGATGCCTAAATAGTTGGGAAAAACTTGACCGAAGACCATCTTTCATAAATGAAAAAAAATTTCAAGGGTTGGCCATGGCCAACGAATAGTTAGAAAGATTTGGTCTGCGGCCAAGATCTACTTGCCGCGGCCAAAATCAGGTCAGAAACTTTAAGGCCGCAGCCAACATCCTTGGGCTGCGCTAGAAATAGGTCAGAGAGTTTTAGGCCACGACCAATCATTTGAAGTCATTAGACCTTAATCACAATTTGGGGCATTACAGTTGGATTTTGAAGGATGATCATCAATTTAAGAAGATATCCAGTTAGATTATGAAGAATGATCATCAAGAGGAAGAACAAGAAGATATCTTGTATATTAGTTAAGAAAAGAAAGACGAAGATTGAAGATAGCGAAGAAAGAGATTGAAGAAAGAAGAACTTGTAAGAACTAATGGGAATATCAAGATCCAAACTATTAGAAGTGATACCTGAGGTTTCTATGGTTAAATAGAAGTTAGATTGGGTCAATATGAAGCTAAAATGACTTATACGGAAGTTATGCTACCTCCAGAGGTGATCACTTGAGTAATCACCTAAGTGATATGCCACTACCTCATTTTTTAGGTGATCACCTGAGTGTTGACCCAGAATACTCCAGTGACCATTGGAGTGATGAGAATTCTAATGTGCTCTATTGTCATACAGTATAATAGACGTCCGGTATTTTGCCTATATCTTTCAAACCACAAATTGGATTGAACTAAAACTGATGGAATATGAAACAAGACTCCCAACATAAAAAAGGGACACTAAAATCACATTCAAAGGAGTTCAGATTAAAGGGATATGGTCTTTTGAATTTGACACTAAAATAACCATTACATTACAAGATAGGTTCAATATTTTGGATATAACTCTCAAACTGCATATCGGATTAAGATGAAATTGGTGCCATATGAAATTAGACTTAAAGAGCTTTCCATGGATAGATATTTTGTCATATTTGAAGTTATATACTGAGAGATATGCCTTCTCAAAGTTGACATTGGAAACTATGAAGACAGTCAAGAACAGTAGACACCCCTTCGATCATAACTTTCAGATTAATGGTTAATGTAACCCCCTTCTGTAATAATATCCAAAATACAACATTAGAGTGAAATAGAGACCAATGATAATCAAAATTCATTTACATTCCCATTCTTAAGATAGGGTTTTCACAAATTTCTTTAACAAACACTTTAACCTGGTCTCACACTCCTATTTCGAATACAATTACCTCGTGAAGATAAATCACATTCATATAAATATCAGAGTGCACAATAATAATACCGGCAATCCCGGTTCATACCTTCACTAAAGATACGTAGGGCACATACGCCCTTTACAATTTCTCAAATAGGGATTACACAATACTTAATCCAAGTACACATTCTAATCTATCATCTGAACATATACAATTATCCCAGCATATAACGATAACAAACTACCAAATCTAAATGCCCATAAGGGATTCTCGCTGCCCCTAGTTGCTTGCTCCTTTCTTGAATCACTTGTCTTGTCTAAAATATTGGTAGGGGAGGGTGAGATTCTAGAGAATCCCAGTAGTAAACAGATACCAATATGCATGCAAGATAAATGTTTAATGCATGACATGCTTGCATTACAATAACTCGTGTTCACATAATGATATATCCGCATGCTCAATATTTCAACAACATACTCATGGCCATAGCATAAATAGAAATAGAGCTTCAATCATTCATATATGTTTCACATAATCAAGCAAAGCAATAACATGCATCAATACACAAGCACAAATATCAATACATGCAGGAGAGGTAAGTTCCCTACACTTATTCTTTTACATGTGCTCCAGCATAGCTTACTCAAGATCAGACGAACATCGAACCATGATCAGGGTGAATATCGAACACTATAAACAAAACAAGGACATAGGGTTATTCTCTTTCCCAAATCCTTACTTGAATAACACTTATCGTTGGTTATCATTCATGACCTTTAGGTGGCTAATCAAAGCCTAAACACATGCCTAAAGGCTTGGGAAACACTTCACCAAAGGTCACCTTTTAAAAGTCCAAAATGCTAATTTTTGGGGGTTGGCCGCGGCCAGCCTACCCATGGGCTGCGGCCAATGGATGCACAGAAGGTGTTGGGCCGTGGTTCATAACCTCTGGCCACAGCCAAGAAAATTCTGTTTCCTGGTTGAACTGCCAGAAATCATAACTAATTCTTGAAAAATCAAAATGAGATGATTCCAAAGCAAAATGAAATCTATTTAAGTCCTCTTTATAGGAAAAATATGGACTATTACTCGAAATCACCACAAAATTCTAGAATTACACAAATCTCAACACTGCCCCAAAACAGAGTTCAGTTTTGATCCCAAACTTTGGCAAAGCATAACTCTTAGTTCACAAAAAGAAATGACACAAACTATATGTCCATTTTGAAGCTTGGGATGTGAAATTTAATACTGGAAAGTTTCAGAATTTTCCAACATGATTTAGTCATTTAAAACGTTCATACAAACTGACTGCCCAGACAGAGTTCACACAAGACAGATTTTCCAATTTTCTACCAAAGTGTCAAATGGCTCCAAAATTAACAATCAAGCCTATTCCCACATAAATTTTCACAAGGAACACAATGGTAGCCTCAAAATGACCAAAATCACAACCCAATTACATGCCCTTTTTTTGCCCAATGCACAAAACCAACACAAAGTTCCCAAACTTCACCTTTAAGCTTCAATTCAATTATATTCATTCAAAACACTAAACAAGGCACTAATTCCATGACAAAAACATGCCATACTCCCCCATAACCCTGAATCATGAAAATTTGGGCTAAAATTCCAGAAATTCAAGGCCCAACCAATGGCCACAAAACTCATGAAAATGAAGCTTTCACTTACCTCAACAACTTTCCCAAAGAAGTTCTTCGGTTCTCCAACTTCTAGATTTCCTTGTGTGCTCAAAACACCACCAATGGAAAATCTAAAACCATAGGATGAAAGCTCTTAACAAGAGGAACAACTTTATAGAAGAGCATTTTTCCATTAGAAGCCATTTAGAGGGTCAAATACTCACCTTTTACACAAAGTTCTTCTCTCATCTTGGGTTGCCATGGCTTAACAAAAGAGAGAGAAGGAAGAGAGATAAATGAAAGTGGAGGAGATGAATAAATGATGATAATCATACTCCCTCCCATACTCTTCAGCGAAAAACAATGAGGGAAGAGAGAGAGAAACTATTAAAATATTTCATTTGACTTTTACTCACTCTCTTGCTTCACCTCCTTTTGCCACATGTCAACTTTTCATTGGCTTCAATAAAGCAAGTAAATAATTAGGTACTCTAACCATTCCATTAGCCATTTAGTTATATATCTCATTTCCTCTTAATTAGTAATTAATCTCTTCCATTAATCACTAATTTAGAGCCATTCTTTCAATTTTCCCAACAATTATGGCATATTAATTAATATTGCCACATAATACATAATCACATTCTTTTCCTTCTTTCATGTGCCACTTACCCCTATATTTAGCCCAATAATTATTTCATCACATAATTATGCTAAAATACAAGGTGTTGGGCATTCCCAATACTTAATCCAGATCTTAAATCCACATTAATCCACATAATCATTCACAATAATTGTAATTAGCCCTTAATTGAAATTTGGGGTGTTACATTTTCTTTGAACATTAGGGCCATGCAAATTTTGTATAGTGCTTTAACCAAAAATGATTTTGAGAAAATTAGATTTTGTTCTAATGCTAAAGATATCTTGGACACTCATGATTCTATGTATATTTCTAACAAGTGTGTTGAAATTAAAAGGGTTGGCAGTTCATGTGAAACTACAAGTTGCGTATCTATGATGCAAGAACAATTGGAAGTTGAAGATGAAGAAAGAGAAATTATAGAACACTTCCATAATCTAGTCAACATAAAAGAACAAGAGGAAGACAATTCCCAAGAAGAGCTCAGCATGAACGAACTTGATGAATCCTTATCAGAAGCTTAAGATGAACTTAAGGTGAAAATTTCCAATTCTCCATGTGTATTTAAGAAAAATGATTTTGAAAGATTGGATAAAATTGTTTCTCAACCAATTATTGATTCTATATAGAAAAGCAAAAATGTTTTCAATCATGCTAGAAATTTTATTAGGAAGAAAGAATGTTCAAATAGAAATTATTTGTGTTTTAACTCTCATGACTGACACAATACTTGCTTAGAATGTCATAATGCATGTCATTCTATTATTTGTAATTATTGTGGCAAATCAGGTCATATTTCTCATACATGTTATATTAGAAGAAATTCTAATATGAGAAATAAATATGTTTGAGTTCTGAAAAGACATGCAAAGTCCAATGCTAACAATCAAGGACCTAAGTATATAAGGGTACCAAAATGTTCATCTAATACTTTATGTATACGGATTGAATCTAAGAAGAATGGGCATAAGGGTATGGGGATGATGAAGAAGAAGCCAAGAGTTTCTTATGCACCAAGAAAGAGGTTCATATCATCTATATCAAAAAGGAGAACTATCGAAGCACCCATTACTGGAACTATAAAGTATAATCACAAAGAGAGACAATAGAGAAAAGTAGTACATTCCACCTCAAGAATTGACTATCATAGAGTACTATTCAACTATTTTGAGGAGAGTAAGAATAGGAGGATCTCTCAAGCATCAAGTAAAAGACTCCTTAAGTCTATATACTTTGAGAGAAGGTTACTAGCACCCAAAGCAAGGAATTCATAGTATCAACATCATTGAAAGATGCAGTGGGTAAGCAAAAGCAATCCTCCAAGTATCTAAAGTAAAGGTACATAATGATAAAACCACCTATGCTATTGAATGTAATATTTATTGAGGTTTTATATTTTAGAACCTTAGGAATGAGCATTGCAAACTATTTTTGAAAATATGTTTTTCAAATCTATTAGAAAATTCATTTAATAAATTCATTTATAAAGAGATTGCAATGTTCAATAGTTTAACTATTTATGCATATACGCATATTTCAAAATATTTTTTTCCCATAAAGTCATGTTTAATTCATTATGCTCAATTATCTCAAATTAACTATATTCTTAAAGCATGTGAATTATGATTCCTACAAGCTAACCATGAGTGGATCCAAGTAAAACTGGATACCAAAGGAAGAAAAAGATCTATATGGTTTTGTAGGGAGAAGAAAGGAAGAGCTTCATCTCAAGATTATGACTGCATAGGATTTCACTCAAATCTTGGTGAAGTTGGACTTTAAAGCTACATTTTAAATGTGTAAACAAATGGAAGAATTACTTGAGACATCACTGTGAGTGCCTAGCTAGCAATGAAGGAAGAAAAGATGCACGGTAAAGCATCACTCAAGTAACCAATCGAATGATCACCATCACTGCATGACAACTAGGATTGAATGTTCAAGTGATAAGACCAACTGGAAGATTGGGAGACAAAAGTCAAGGAATAATGCATAAATAAACTTCCTAGGATAATTTCTTGAGTAATTACAAGATTACTTGAGTACGATATTGTCTTCTTTATCCTTACCCAATACTGTGCTTATATGAATTATTTATTTGGGTAATGAATAGCTACTCATTATTTCATACCATTAGCAATCAATCATTTATGGTTTTCAAACTGTTTTTCAAATTGCTAAATAAACTGAAGGTGAAATTGTGCATAATCTTCCTATTTATTTGATTTTTGATCAAAACAACATTTCAAAAAAAAATATGCTTGCATTCCAATCCATCCTGTTTATAGAAGTTCATACATATGTTTTGAAAAATATTTATGTTTTGAATACATTAAAATTGATTTGGAAAACTGGAAGTTAATATCTTGTGAATTTAAAATCAGAAATGCTTCAAATCTATTCACTAGAGCTTTTCCCTATCATTCACATATTATTTCTTGATATTAAGCCTATTACTGCATGAACTCCTCAATTTTTATTTTCTAACAAGTTAGACCTTATGTCTAACAAGTTAACTATCAATATAAGTTTCAAGTGTATTCCCTAGAAAAGAATTCTATATGCGAAAGCCTTGTGCCTAATGCATAAATCATTAGTTGACCAAGTTATTCCAAGCATTATGAATTTTAATTAATGTACTGAATCTTAATACATTAACCTTTATTGTGGAATAACTTACTAGGATAATATTTTAGAACTCTGATAATTTGGATTAACAACTATATGCTTCGTATTTAATAAATCCATATACATGTTCTTGTTCATCGAATATTTTAACCATTGATATCAACTATCTTTGAACAACTAGTGTTATGTATTTGAATCCTTGGTTTGAATATTCTCAACTCTAACTGTCAAGACAATCCATGGATCAATAGCAAAGTCATATTGCTTATATATGTCCATCAAGCTGATCCTTTTGGTTATCCATATGACTCTTTCTCTTTGAAATTCTCCAACATGTTAACTCTAATAATTAACATTTTTTCTTAGTTGAACTCCATAATAAAGCTTTCTGATACATATTTTATAACTATTGGCTTTCACCATTTTTAACATGAACATTGATTATAAACATGCTTCAAAAATGAGTTTTTCATGTATTCAAAATCTCAATTTCACAATGCATTGTCCTGATTTAAAATAAAATTTAAGATTTAATATTTGCATATTTCACTCTTGGAAAACTTGATTTCATTCATGATTTATTATTTCATAAAAGTTGATCATTATGAATTGATTATCTACTCTCTTTTGATCTAACTTACTTGGATTGCATGAAAATATTTTCAATGACAAATTTTTCTATGCAAAGCATATTTGCATAATGTTATTTTGAAAACATCATTCTTGGTATCAATTGTTTGCTATTCTTTATGGCATGAATTAATCCGATGACATTATAATTTTAATCTTTGTTGATTATTACACTCTTTGCTCAAATATCATATGGATTAATTGTATAAGAGCATAAGAGTTGTTATGTCTATTACTATGAGGACTCAAGAGAAGTTAGGTAACAAAAGAGTATGTATTTATACTTTTGTAGAAGTTGATCAAGATGCTCTTCTTTTGGGTACAAAGAATAGAGGCTAACAGAGTAGGCGTGACTGGCAATATTACAATGTAGGTAGTAGCAGAATATATGGTATCACTAAAGTGATATCCTATCACTTGCAAGTGACTAGCTAGTGATGTAATCAAACAAGGAGAAAGAGTAGGAAGATCTCTTAATGGCCACAGCAGAATTCAACTCAAAGAAGCTCAAGCAGAGAGCAAGGCCATAAATGATAGTGAATATACCAAGAGATCTTTTTGTCCAGCTGTCTATCTTGACTTGAAAATATTGAATGATACTTATGAGTTGAATTCATACTTCTAACACTATAAGCCTTCGCCATCCATCCATCTTCCCTATCACTAAAGGGAGTTAAACATCTTTGCTGCATCATAAAGCCTACCGAGTTATGCTTTGAGGAAGACACTAAAATGTATAGAATCATCAAGCTTGGTGAGCCTATGAAGATTCTCAACTACAATCCTAGATCAATGTCTAATCTTCATAAAATTATATGGTACATCTATACTAAACCTATAGTGAAGAAGGCCAATAACATCACTCACTTCATCGAGAAGAATTATTACATAATGGCTTATATCATTGGCAAGAAGGAGAGGAACACTGGAAAGATTATGTCTTTCAAAGAACAAAAGGTACATATATACTTTTACAAGGCATATTCTAACAACATACCCTCTTTTGGTATCTCTATTCCTCAAGGCCAACAATATATGGTAGCTAGAGCCAAATGAACCCCTTGTTAGGATTCCTATGGTTAAGAAACTACATATCTAAAAGATGAATATACGCTTGTCACTAGTAGACAATATTAGCTAGAGACAAGGAGCAGAACCTAAGGTAATCAATGATAATGAAGGACAATCCTTAACTAGAGCTAGGTCAACTGGAGCCTCTTTCATTGGATCCACCATTCAAACAGACTAAGCTTTACTTGATATTACCAATAAAAAGCTCATTAAGGTTGTGAAGTTAGGATGTTATGTGCTGTATCAAAATTCCCAAATGCTGTTTATATAATACTGGACCTCCAAGTAATATGTGATCACTCCAAGTAATTCACAATCACTCCATGTGATTCTGAGGATCACTCCAAGTAATATGCGATCACTCTAAGTGATTCTGAAGATTACTCCAAGTGATCTACAATCACTCTAAGTGATTCACAATCACTTTGTTTAAATTCTGAACCTTACTCCAACTTAACACAAGAGGCATAGATGATGGAAGCTAAGACTTCAAGGATAGATGAGATACAATACTTTGCTAGAGCTAGTCTCTCTGGTCCTTTATTATTTCATCCATATATCTAAGGCTACATAAGAGAAGAGCATTAGCAGTCACAAACTTGCTACAAACAATGCCGAGTTCATCACTTTTATGAATGTCAAGATTAGATAATGTTGTGACTTGATCTACCAAAACTTCAATGCCTTATTCCGAGCTTATCTTCAAAGAGACTGCATCTTTAGAGACCCTTAATACTCATCTCATCATCAGACAGTGAATGGTGCATCAATAGACTACAGAGGATTATGACTCAAGTAATTACGATATTATTTGAGTGAGATATTATATTCTTACTTAATCAAAATTCTCTGAGTTACATCACTCGAGTAAGCACTCGAGTGATGGTTGAGTAGAATCACTTGAGTGATATAGGGTTATAGCCTTAAAACCCTGAATATTATCATTATTTTCAAAACTTGATCTTTAAAATTTCATACTTATTCTCTCTGTGAAATTTCTAATGATTTTACAAATCCAAGAGAGTTATTAACTATATTATTCACAAAGATTTTATTTTAAGCCATGCATTCATTAAGGGGGAGCTTCACATTTATTTGAAGCAAATCATTATAACATACTTATCTGCATTCACTCTCGTTGATTAGTTTTGATGATGGAGTACTTATATATCTTCTTTCCATAATCTTAATTTGTATATATTTTATAGAAAGGACATTTTTTATACTTGATTGCACTAACTATCTCTTTGCAAGAAAAATTTAAATTTGTGATAGGAGAGTCTGTTTTGTGTAAGATCAATCCTCAATATACTACAAGAAGAATAATCAACTTTGAGGACATATGCTTTAACATTTAATTAAGGGAAATATATTGGCTGCAACATTCAAAGTAACAAATACATATGCTAGTACAAATGAGCATTAAGCATATTGTTATAGAAATCTGAAATAAAAGCTCAACTCAATAGGAGATTACTGGAAACAATATATATCAGAGTTTCATAGCGAAAGTGTGGTGAACACGACATCATGGATCTAACACAACAAGAAAAGAAGGTAATGGACTTCATAGATCAATCATCAACTTGCTATATCTAAATAAGCATTTCTAAATCCACTAGTGGAAAATTGACTTTTTAGACTAGTTAAAAAAGACTTTTTAGAACGGTTGTGAATTAGGTTTTGTTATAGTAGGTCTAAAAAGTCTTTTATTTTTTAGACCGGTTGTTGTACTTTTAAGACCAGTTGTTCCTATAACCAGTCTTAAAGGTCACCTCTAAGAACTGTTCTACCTACAACCGGTCTTAAAGGTCTTAAATGAATCATCAATGTGTGTCACAATCGGTCTTAAAGGTTCTATTTTATATATAAAAAATATCCCTTATATATATACACGTAGTGGATGCTCCAATTTTAACAGCAGTACAGAACAATCATAGATTTCAATTTTAATATTCAAAAGCAGTAGTCTATAGCAGCAACAAATTTTCATACAAGCCAGTCACACATTGATGATTCATTTACAGCACTTTAATTACAGTATGGAAAATATGGCAGCACATAATGTAAACTTCATTGGCTCAATTTTAGCATAAATGCACTTGTAGTTTCAGTCCCTAACTCAACAGATTGGGAAAGTGTTTCACAGATTTAATTTACTATGACAGCTTTCCAAAGACTCAATTTTGTTCCAGCAAGGTAAATGAAATGCAAATGCACATTTTCACCAAGTTTCAAACAACATCCACTTCAAACAGAGGCTAGAAATAGGGAAAAACTAGGAATGAGTTCAGACAATGCTAACAGTAGACTAGTGCAATTGAATGTACAACAAAACTCAGATGGAGATAATGCTTGACCTAACCCAACCTATAGAAACAAAAAGTAGACAAGAAATTAATATCAAATGCACAGAAAATGCCAAATAGATTTGCTCAATTTCAGCAAAGGCTTGATAATGATGCAGAAATTTATTTAAATCCCAGACTTCAGGAAACTATGCATGACAACTTAATAAACAACTTTGACAGTAATTCTAGTTACAGTAGACTGCAAGCAAATTTGTCAAGAATTTAGCCAAAGGTAATGACCAACCTTAGTTTAGCATTAAATAACACCAACAGTGCAATTAGACAGTAAGGAGGACTAAATGACAGCAATGAATCTTGAAGTAACAGAGAACTGTTAGGTTCGGAAAGCACAGCAAAAAAATTTAAAAAAAAAAATTTCACCGATCCTAATCGAGGATCTATCAACGGCGTTTAAACCAAGTTGGAAGGATTCATACCTTTTTTATGATTCAGAGTTTTCACGATCTCTAGGAGCCAACACGTTAGGTCTGCTGCCTCTACCGATATCCACACGAATGCTCTCCAACCGAGACTGCGTGCTAGCGCCTCTAATGTCTCCAAGGGTTTAACTTGCGGCTCTCAATTCTGATGTACCCTTAGTCTATCAGCTCTATCAAGTTTATAACCCATGAGGGTTATTTTCAAATTTCAAAATTAATCATCATTGATTTCGAAATTAATTAACAGTTAATTATCTTGATGAGCTAATTAAATAAATTCAGTTTAAATTAAATCTGTCCAATAATTTTAATTTAACCTATTTATTTAATCTAAATAAAGAGCCATTAGATTTAATTTATCTTCATAAATTAAATCTGAGATACTATATCTCTATCATGTTAGTTATTAAATTTAATATATCTTAATAAATTAAATTTAAAACCAACACAATATAATAATATCATATAATATATATTTACATATATATATATATAATATATTTCGAAAAAATATATATCTATATAATATTATTAAATATAATAATATAATATAATATATATATATATAAGATATATATTTCAAAAATATATATATATCTATATAATATTATTAATGAATTTTATATTACATATATATATATACATATAAAATTCATCCACCCTAAATCAAACATTATCTCGTGTTGGGCCATTCTTGTATGCGACCCTGTAGGCCCATATGAAGTTGGCAGTGGGCCAATAACTACACTAACCCAAAAGTCGCAAGCGGCCTCTAGCAAGACATTACGACTACCCAATTCATATGAGGATTGTTATCACGATGCAACTTGTCATACAACCATGTCACGTCCCTTTTGTCACACGATATATCGATCAAGGATAAGGCATGGAAAATGTCATCCTCTTGTTCCTAACCATTACTTTCTTGATTCCAGAGTAGCCTGATAACAGAGACAGAAACTCCTTTCATCATAGTATGGCCATACATTTCTTAGACTCACTCATCGAGGGGCCCAGTAATATCTCTCTACTAATGTGAAGGACAAATTCCATCTTGATCATTCATATTCCTCTACATGAAAAACCACCAAGCTCGATCGTAGCCTTTATCATCACCCGGCCAAAAGTGACTTTTGACTAGTTCAAAGCTTAGGAACTCTCATGTAGGAATCCATGATGACCTCAGGTCTAAGGGCATTGTGACGTGGTTATACATGAGAAAAGCTTATGACTTGATCCATGTAGCTTTCTCATAGTGGGTTGGTCCAGCACCATGTACTCCTACAAGTGCCTAAGACTTTGATTCATATCTCCATATGTTATCAAAGTCATACTGGTCTTGTTTCATCTCTGCTCCCGCATAGATGACCGACCAGGGACATTTTAGGACAATCTTTATGAATTATCCAAGGATACAATTATCACAGTTAACATGAAAATAATATGATAACAGAATGGAGAAATTTCATTAAAATAATAATGTTTAAAGTACAATGATTGGCCCTTAGGGCACAATTTCCAACATCCTCCCACTTGCCCTAGGTGCAATCATTAATTTGCCTAATTCCCATTGCCCTAACATGACGCTCATGCTTTGCCTGTGCAAGTGGCTTAGTAAGAGGATCGCAACATTATCTTCTCCTGCTACTTTGCATATCTTTATATCACCTCTATCATTGATTTCTCTAATAAGATGAAATTGCCTAAGTATGTGTTTGGTCCTTTGATGTGACCTAGGCTCCTTGGCCTGTACAATAGCACCGCTATTGTCACAGAACAAATCTATTGGATTTGAGATGGTAGACACCACCCCTAGTTCAGTAATGAACTTTCTGATCCAAACGGCTTCTTTAGCTGCATCTGATACTGCTATATACTCAGCTTCTGTTGCAGAATCTGCTATAGTGCTTTGCTTGGAGCTCTTCCAACTTACTGCTCCACCATTCAGGAGGAATACATATCCAGATTACGATTTAAGGTCGTCTTGGTCAGTTTGGAAACTTGCATCTTTGTAACCGGTTACACAGAGCTCATCATCTAATCCACCATAGACCAAAACTAAGTCCTTAGTCCTTCTTAAGTACTTTTGGATATTCTTAACGACAGTCTAATGACCCTCACCAGGATCTTGCTGGTATCTGCTGGTCATACTTAAGGCAAACGAGACATCTGGTCGAGTTCATAACATGGCATACATGATGGATCTAATGGTCGAGGCATATGGAACCTTACTCATGCGATCTCGCTGATCAGGTGTACTAGGACACAGATCCTTGCTAAGATGGATGCCATGAGACATAAGCATGTAACCCCTTTTTGAATCATGTATATTGAACCTGTGCAGTATCTTCTCTATGTATGTGCTCTGACTTATGCCTATTAGTCTTTTGGATCTATCCCTATAGATCCTAATCCCTAGGATATAGGTGGCTTCACCTAAGTCTTTCATTGAAAAGGACTTTCCTAACCAAGACTTGACACTCTGCAAGGTAGGAATATCATTCTCAATGAGTAGGATGTCATCTACATAAAGCACTAGAAATACAACTATGCTCCCACTAACCTTCTTGTAAACACAAGGTTCATCGATGTTTTGAATGAATCCAAACTCTTTGACTACTTCATCAAAACGATGATTCCAGTTCTGAGATGCTTGCTTCAATCCATAAATGGATCTTTGAAGCTTGCAAATTTTACCAGAGTCCTCTGGACGCACAAAACCTTCAAGTTGTGTCATGTACACATCCTCAAGCAGGTTTCCATTAAGGAAGGCTATTTTGACATCCATCTGCCATATTTCATAGTCATAATATGTTGCAATAGCAATAAGGATTCTGATTGATTTGGCCATTGCAACTGGGGAAAAGGTTTCATCATAGTCTACACCATGAGTTTGAGTGAATCCTTTTGCAACCAGTCGTGCCTTGAAGACATTTACATTGCCATCCATGTCAGTTTTCTCCTTGAAAACCCATTTGCACCCAATGGTTTTTACACCTTCAGGTGGATCGACTAAGGTCCATACCTGATTGTCGTATATGGATTGCATTTCAGACTTCATGGCATTTAGCCATTTCTCAGAGTTTGGTCCCACTGTGGCTTCTTGATAGGTGGTGGGCTCATTTTGCTCAATGAGCAACACATCACGGCCTTCAGTAATCAGAAATCCATATCTCTGAAGCTGATGCCGTGTCCTATCAGATCTTCGTGGACCTTGTGTTACTTGAGGAGGCTCAGCAACTTGTTGTGAGTCTTCTCTAATTTCCATCTGTGGTTCTGTACCATCTTGTGGATCTTGAATTTCTTCGAGATGTACGTCGCTCCTACTGGTTGTTTTAGAGACAAACTCTCTTTCTAGAAACTTGCCATTTCGAATAACAAACACTTTGTTATCAGTGGGATTGTAGACATAGTATCCTTTCGTTTCTTTAGGATACCCTACGAAAAGGCACTTTATGGATCTGGGCATTAATTTATCAGAGGCTTGTTGCTTAACATATACCTCACATCCCCAGATCTTAAGAAAAGATAAACTTGGTTTCTTTCCAGTCCATATCTCATATGGTGTCTTTTCAATTGCCTTAGATGGAACACGATTTAGTGTAAACGCAGCTGTCTCTAGGGCATGTCCCCAAAAGGATGGTGGAAGATCTGTTTGACTCATAATAGATTGAACCATATCTAATAGTGTTCGATTCCTCCGTTCAGAAACGCCATTCTATTGTGGTGTTCCTGGAGGAGTCAATTGTGAGATTATCTCCTAAGATGGTCAATGAATTCTTGGCTCAAATATTCACCACCTTGATCAGATCTAAGTGCTTTAATTGTTTTACCAAGTTGGTTTTGTACTTCATTTTGGAATATTTTGAACATTTCAAAAGATTCAGATTTATGTTTCATTAGATAGATATAGCCATATCTACTAAAGTCATCTATAAATGTAATGAATTAGACATAACCTCCTCTGGTAGCTATATTTAATGGTCCACATACGTATGTATATATGAGGCCCAATAATTCAGTAGCCCTCTCACTGTGCCCAGTGAAAGGTGCCTTAGTCATCTTTCCTAATAAGCAAGATTTGCATGTATCATATGATTCAAAATCAAATGAGTTTAGAAATCCATCTTGATGGAGTTTAGAAATACGTTTCTCATTTATGTGGCCTAGACAACAATGCCATAGGTAGGTCGGATTCAAATTGTTTGATTTTATCCTCTTAGTATTTACGTTATAGATATTCCCATTATTAGGATGTTCCAAATTTAATATATAATGACCAACATGCAAATCACCATCAGCATAGAAAATGTCATTATGATAAATAAAACATTTACCATTCCTAGTAATGGAAGTATAACCTTCCTTATCCAAATAAGAAAGAGAAACAATGTTACTACTCAAAGGGGGAACATAATAGCAATTGTTCAAAACTAACAAAAGCCCACTGGGCAGAACTAATTCATAAGTGTCTACAGCTAAAGCAGCAACTCTTGCTCTGTTTCCAACTCGTAGGTCCACCTCGCCCTTCTTCAGCTTTCTACTGTCCTTTAGACCCTGCACATTTGTACAAATGTGAGAACCACATGCAGTATCTAATACCCATGTAGAGGAAGTAGAAAAATGAATGTCTATAACATAAATACCTGAAGCGATAGCCCCGCTATCATTCTTGTCCTTTTTCATATCTTCCAGGTAGAGTTTGCAATTCCTCTTCCAATGACCGGGTTCATTACAGAAGTAGCAGACTCCTTCCTTTGGAGGCTTTGCCTTCCTGGGTGCAGGCTTGGTTTTGGGCTTGTTTGACTCTTTGGTCTTACCACCTGAGCCATTACCCTTCCATTTGCCCTTCCCTTTCATTTTCATACCCTTTCCTTTCTGAACCATTAAAACTGTGCTAGGCTTTTTCTTAATGCTTTGCTCAGCAGTTTTGAGCATCCCATGCAGCTCAGAAATTGATTTCTCCATGTTGTTCATGTTGTAGTTCATAACAAACTGGTCATAACTCTCCGGGAGTGAGTTGAGGATCAAGTCCGTAGCTAACTCCTGGCTCATGGGAAATCCAAGCCTCTCAAGGTGATCAATATAGCCTTTCATCTTTAACACATGAGTACTAACTGATGCACCTTCAGCCATTTTGCAGGAATGTAAGGCCTTTGTGGTCTCATACCTTTCTTGCCTTGCTTGTTGCTGGAACATTTCCTTGAGATGTACTATCATCTCATGAGCCTCCATGAGTTCCAGATCTTTTTGGAGCTCTGGAACCATAGTGGCAAGCATCAGGCAACCTACATCCACAGAGTCATCCTTATGCTTTGTGTAAGCATCTCTCTGAGCTCTTGGAGCATTAGCTGCAAGCTCCTCAGGAATGGGTTGATCTAGGACATAATCCTTTCTTTCCTGCTTGAGAACAATTCTCAAGTTCCTGAACCAGTCAAGAAAGTTTGTCCCATTGAGTTTGTCCTTCTCAAGGACTGATCGCAATGATAGTGTAGCAGTATTACTAGTCGACATGATTCTATAATTAAAATATGCAAAGTTAGTTAGTAATCTCCCACTAAATTAACAACCCTTAATATAATAATTAGTGGGCTAAGATCCATATTTGGCTTAAACTTAAGTCCGCTTTGGCAAGATGCTTAAATTCAAGTTATTTAGGTAGGTAACCTATTTACCAATTACATCACATGTAACTCTTAGATATTTATGGGATTTAATCATCATATGATCTGGCATGTTTAACCCCATCTAATGCCTTGAGATTCAAAACCGTTTTGTTAATCTCAATTAAGTCAAAAAAATAATGAATATTATGAGCATCACAATTACTCAAGTTTGTCTCATCAAGATAACTCAAGTGCATCCACTTTGGTGGTTTCCACAATTGAGCGATCTAGGTTTTGACAAGTATTCATTAATTGATGGCATTATGACTTAAGATTTAATTCAGAGGGCTTAATTAATTAGTTTTGTTTATATGGATGCAATCGTGGTCGTATCTCATATGCTTCTGATCCAATTTGTCTTCCCCACAGTTCGGATCCCTATTACCCGAATAGACATCCAAACCTAGACCCAATTTGATTGCCGCCAACTATGATCTCAGGTACCCTACCCAATTTCATGCTTGTTCAAAACGAAAATCATATACATGTTTCAAGATATACATGTTTGGAATTGATTTCATGCTTGTTCAAAATGAAAATCATATACATGTTTCAAGATATATATGTTCGGAATTGATTTCATGCTTGTTCCAAAATGAGAATCATATACATATTCGAGTGTTTCTTATAAACATACGTACACATCCCATATATATCACATGTATAAGAATCATAAACTTAATTTAAACGCACAATTGATCTGGCTCTGATACCACTGTTAGGTTTGGAAAGCACAGCGGAAGAATTTAAAAAAAAAAATTTTCACCGATCCTAATCGAGGATCTATCAACGGCGTTTAAACCAAGTTGGAAGGATTCATACCTTTTTGATGATTCAGAGTTTTCACGATCTCTAGGAGCCAACACGTCAGGTCCGCTCCCTCTATCGGTATCCACACAAATGCTCTCTAACTGAGACTGCGTCCTAGCGCCTCTAATGTCTCCAAGGGGTTTAACTTGCGGCTCTCAATTTTGATGTACCCTGAGTCTATCAGCTCTATCAAGTTTATAACCCATAAGGGTTATTTTCAAATTTCAAAATTAATCATCATTAATTTTGAAATTAATTAACAATTAATTATCTTGATGAGCTAATTAAATAAATTCAGTTTAAATTAAATCTGTCTAACAGTTTTAATTTAACCTATTTATTTAATCTAAATAAAGAGCCATTAGATTTAATTTATCTTCATAAATTAAATCTGAGATACTATATCTCTATCATGTTAGTTATTAAATTTAATATATCTTAATAAATTAAATTTAAAACCAACACAATATAATAATATCATATAATATATATACATATATATAGATATAATATATTTCGAAAATATATATATCTATATAATATTATTAAATATAATAATATGATATAATATATATATATAAGATATATATTTCAAAAATATATATATCTATATAATATTATTAATGAATTTTTTATTATATATATATATAAATATAAAATTCATCCACCCTAAATCAAACATTATCTCGTGTTGGGCCATTCTTGTGTGCGACCCTGTAGGCCCATATGAAGTTGGCAGTGGGCCAATAACTACACTAACCCAAAAGTCGCAAGCGGCCTCTAGCAAGACATTACGACTACCCAATTCATATGAGGATTGTTATCACGATGCAACCTGTCATACAACCATGTCACGTCCCTTTTGTCACACGATATATCGATCAAGGATAAGGCATGGAAAATGTCATCCTCTTGTTCCTGACCATTACTTTCTCGATTCCTGAGTAGCCTGATAACAGAGACAGAAACTCCTTTCATCATAGTATGGCCATACATTTCTCAGACTCACTCATCGAGGGGCCTAGTAATATCTCTCTACTAATGTGAGGGACAAATTCCATCTTGATCATTCATATTCCTCTACATGAAAAACCACCAAGCCCGATCGTAGCCTTTATCATCACCCGGCCAAAAGTGACTTTTGACTAGTTCAAAGCTTAGCAACTCTCATGTAGGAATCCATTTTGACCTCAGGTCTAAGGGCATTATGACGTGGTTATACATGAGAAAAGCTTATGACTTGATCCATGTAGCTTTCTCATAGTGGGTCAGTCCAGCACCTTGTACTCCTACAAGTGCCTAAGACTTTGATTCGTATCTCCATATGTTATCAAAGTCATACTGGTCTTGTTTCATCTCTGCTCCCGCATAGATGACCGACCAGGGACATTTTAGGACAATCTTTTTGAATTATCCAAGGATACAATTATCACAATTAACATGAAAATAATATGGTTACAGAATAGAGAAATTTCATTAAAATAATAATGTTTAAAGTACACTGATTGGCCCTTAGGGCACAATTTCCAACAAGAACAATGTAAAATGCATCGAATGAAATGAAGTGCATGTATTTGTCTACCTATATGCAACTCCCTAAGTATGAAGTGAGTAACAGATTGCACTGATGCAACATAACAAATTTCACAAAAGCAATGACAGCAGCAAGATCAACAACAAGCATAAATAAAGGTGTAAGCCAGGTGACTTTAAATAAACTTCCAACAAATGGTAATTAGTATAGAACAAGGTTCAAGATCAAATGTCACAATTTAAGCAACAAGCTAAAATCATATTCTAGGAACTCCAAATTTACTCCATTTCTTGCAATTTCAATGTGCAACATGAAGTTGTCAAAAAACAAAAACATGAAGGAATGTCCAAATAGACGAACTTACTCAGAAATGGATGCAAAACTTTGAAATGACAATGGCAACAATAAAATTCAAGTATTGATACAAGCAATAGCAGAAATTCCTCAGTTTTACAGAATACAAAGGGAAGAAAAATTACAAAGGTCAATGCCTCAAATCCCATGGCTCCTGTATCACCCATATCACATAAATTGTCCTACACAGATACATAAACCTGGTTAGCAATACATATGAGAACAATGTACAATGTAACGTTGGATTCAAAAACTCACTATTTTTGTAATAGCTCATAGATGAATTCAGCACAACATGTGCGAATGAAATCAATATCTTCTTTAGGAAAAGGATCGCAAGATCAAACATCTGTAACACCAAAACCAGATGAAATATTAACTTAGTAATTTAAAAACAATAAAGTAATACAAACATTCTGAAATATTAATTTACCTCTTGAGTAAAATCAATCGTGCCTAGAGTGATAATATTGTAAATGTGTCTCAAAACATAAAAACCACATAAGTTAGACCCCTATGGTTGCGTACGGCTCTGAGAAAAAACATGATATCATTAAAACAAATATAAACGCACAGCTTATTACATTCTTTAAATAAATCAATATGTACTAACCTTTGGCATGATCCATGTAGGGTCCTTTAAGTCACGAACATGCTTACCACAAGCAGTGTGTAGGAATGTCCGTATAGCCCTATGATAATCACAATCGCAAAGGTTATAGTGTTACAAAAATTCCATAAACTATTTACACAAAAGGTAATAATGCAAGAAAACTAATAAGTTCATGGTCTTTTTTAAATCATTCCCTGGTTTGAAGTGGAAAGAACATAAGAGGATGACAATGTAACTACTCTTGCATAGAAGAACCAACTGCCAAGAGGATGACAGTGTAACTACTCTTTGTGATGAATCGGAGATGGTGGAGAAAGAAGAACAGAAGGATCGGATTGAGATGCTTCTTCCAATCTCTTCTGTTTGGCTGCCAACAAGTCTCTTTTAGCCTTTGCATAACCCCCACAAGACATTGTATGAGGGCAATCATTCTTTCTACCACTCTCTTGTGCGTTTTGCCGTTTTGCCTGCGAATAAGAAATTATACAAAAAGAAAGTATTATAATCAATTAAGATAATTACTAAGTAAATAAAATGAAAAATAAGTCAACTAACTAAAGATTCTGGAGTAGTTCGAAGCCTAACAGATGCTTGCCAAGTCACTTGATCAACAAAAGTATACTTGTCGCAAGGATTAGGACGAGGCTGACCATCTTTCACCTCGATATGAATGTAATTGTTGGCCATATTTATCTTAAACTTGCTCCAGCGCTCATAACAATATGTCATTGTCTTGTTGTACAATATCTCACTCTAAGGAACGTCATAGGTGACCTGGAATGCATGCATTGAAGGAGTAAGTGACAAATTTGTGACATATTTGATAATAATTAATTACATACAGAAGAGAATTGTATACCTGGATAGTGTCCCAAATATGTTGCTTTACCTTTTTATCGACATTTCTCCACTCTTCTATCAAGATCTCAGCTTGTTGCGTGCAAGAAGGCCGACAAAACTCAATGTACTAACCAATTTATAGTATCAGAAACACATTCTTCTCTGTCAGCCTTTTGTTTGAACCAATGTGTGAAAGTTCTGTTATGCTCCCTAATTAACCTTTGTTCAATCATTCGACTATTTTGTTTCTGTACAATTTATTTATAGGCATTCATGTAATATTGAACTTTATCAATATTGTTCAAGATGTACAAGTGGACTTATTGCAATTCATCAGCATCTATGCTCTTTACTGTTACCCCACATCTACCTCCTTGATCATGACGTTTAGGAAGGCCAATATGTTCTACATTTGACAAATAATATTGACAAAATTCCATAGCTTCTTCAGAAACATATTTTTGAACAATAAATACTTCAGGCTGGTTTGGGTTCTTCACATACCCTTTTAGGATTTTCATAGTTCTTTCGATTGGGTACATCCACCAAAAATAGATAGGGCCACACAACTTTATCTCCCTCACTAGATGAACAATCAAGTGTACCATGATGTCAAAAAAAGAAGGAAGAAAAAGCTTCTCAAGCTAGCACAAGATCATATATCCTTTATTTTCTAATTCCTTCAATCTTTCTGTATCAATGACTTTACAACAAATAGCATTGAAGAAGAAACAAAGTCTAGTCAATATTTGTTGAAGATCATATTTGGCAATACCTCGAATAGCTACTGGGAGTAGTTGTTGCATAAGACATGACAATCATAAGACTTTAGCCCTATTAACTTCAAGTCTTTCATCGATACAAACTTTTTAAAATTTGAAGAATACCTTAAGGGAACTTTAGCGCCATGTAAACACTCACAAAAGCTTCTTTTCTCATCCATAGACAAAGTATAAGCAGCTGGAGGACAAAAAGGTCTATTACTATATGGCCTTGGATGTAAATCTTCTCGTATTCCCATTTCTTACAAGTCTAATCTTACCTTCACGCCATCCTTAGAACTTCCTTGTATGTTGAGCAGTGTCCCAACAATACTATCACATACGTTTTTCTCTACATGCATGAAATCAATACAGTGTCTGACGTCAAGATTGTTCCAATATGGAAGATCGAAGAAAACAGACCTTTTTTTCTATATATTTTTCTCATTTCTACACTTTGATGACTTGCCAAATATAGTATTGATATTTTTCACATTTTCATAAATTTTCTCCCCAGTCAAAGCCTCTGGAGCATCTTCAAACTCTTGGCCACCGAAATAAGCTTTTTTTAATCTACGATAAGGGTGGCTTTGTCTAAGAAATCGCTTATGGCCAAGGTAAACAGTCTTTATTCCAAGTTGAAGTTGATAGTATCATGTGCCTTCTTCACATATTGGACATGCTTTATGGCCTTTAACGCTATATCCTTACAAGTTCCTATATGCAGGGAAATCATTTATAGTACAAAAGATCATTGCTCGTATATTAAAAGTCTCATTCTTGTTCGCATAAAAAACATCGACGCCTTTATCCCACAGCTCTTTCAAGTCTTCGATCAAGGGTTCTAGGAAAACATCTATGTCATTTCCAGGTTGCTTTGGTCTCAAAATCAACATAGACAACATAATGTACTTTTGTTTCATACATAACAAAGGAGATAAGTTGTAAATTACCAACAAAATAGGCCATGAACTATGTATACTGCTAGGCTATCATAAGTATTCATGCCATCTGTGCTAAGCCCAAGCCTGAGATTCCTAGGTTCTTCACCGAAGCTAGGAAATAATTGATCGATTTTCTACCATTGAGAAGAATTAGCTGGATGTCGAAGCTTTCCATAAAAAATCCTCTCATCTGCATTCCATCTCAAATTTTTGGCATCAATTTCATTGGCAAACATAAGCTTGAACCTTGGAATGATTGGAAGATACCACAACACTTTTGCAGGGCCCTTATTTGATTTATACCTCAGAGTTTCACATATCAAACATTGCTCCTTCTCTTCATGCTCTTTTCTATACAATATGCAATCATTAGGGCAAGCATGGATCTTTTTATACTTCATCCCTAATAGATATAGTATTTTCTTAGCATCATAGTATTGACAAGGCAACATATTATCATCAAGAAGCATGTCTTTAAAGGCTTCAAGCGTTTCTGAAAAACTCTTGTCGCTCCATCCATGCCATGCTTTCAAGCTTACCAATTTCAATACAGCTTTCAGCAATTGGTATTTCTTACACCTTGGGTACAGTGGCTTCTCAGCATCACTGCACATATTACCATATGCATGTGATTGTTCAAAAGCCTCTTCTCCTACATCACGAATAATATCCTTTATCCGATCATGCAGATCCATGTCATTATCATCACAAGTAACTTCCCCCTATTGAGAAGCACTTGGCATTTCTAATTGTTCACAATGCCATACCCATACTACATACATCTTACAAAACTCTTCACAAATTAAATGTGTATATATATATCTGTAGCACTTAATCGCTTCTCATTCAAACATTTTACAAAAGGGCAATAAAACATCCCACTATCATCATCAGCATTTCCTTTTGCAAAGTCTAAAAAACCCCTCACCCCAACATCATATTCAATACTCACCCGTTTAGCTTGAATCCAACTACTATCCATATATTCCAACACCTTTTTTTTCTACTTTTTCCCCTGGAAAAGGCAGGAGTATGATGAGAGCATGCAATCATTAAACCCAAGTACCTAATTTAACTACTACATAATGATAACGTGGTCTTGCAAGTTAAGTTGAAACTTGTCTTATTATTGAAAGTAATCAAAAGAAAATAAAATCAGAGAGGCAATTTGTAGGTGATGGAGAGGGGTTGGTGTGCCTAATTTCTTGTGTTGGTTGAAAAGGTTCACTAGTTATGATCCATTAAATAATCAAATATAGAGAGAGGTTCTAATTCTTTTTAGGAGAGGTCCTGTAGGTGTTGGGTATGTCCTAACGCACTCATCACACTTAGTTGACAAAGAGGGGCTCTTTTATTTCAATATTCACTGGCATGCATGGATACAACTTGCTTCCAGACATGTAGATCATGATTTATTTTAAATAAGAACTGTAATGACCCAATTTTAGATTAAGGGCTAATGACTCTGATGTTGATTGTAATTAGTGTAAGTAAACACTTTTGAAGAAATGTGATGTGAATTTGATATAAATGTTCATAGTGATGATTTATTAATCATAGTGAAACCAGGGGCAAAATGGTAAAATTGAAAATTTACCAACCAAGTGATTAGTTACCAAAGATGAAACTCATTAGTAATTAGAGATCAAGGGTTGAGATCTATTGGCTATGGGTCGGAATCCTATACTTTAAGCTTATGTGAGCTCACTGAAGAATGAACAAGATGTTTACAAGTGTCAACTTAGAGGACCATAGGATGATGCCAAAATTCAAAACTCACTTTTTCTCCCTTTTCTCTCTCTTATTTGGTGGGGAGTATGGGAAAAAGGGAAAAATGTTTGATCATCAATATCTTCCTTATCTCTCATAATCTCTCTCCTCCTCCTCCATTTTTTTGGTGATCAAGGTAGAAAGAGAAAGGGAAAGCTTGGATTTTGGGTGAGTAATAGTTCCCATATGCGCTAATCCTCTTTATTAAACTTGTTCATAGTGTTAAGAGCTCCATCTTCATGGTTTTAGAATTTTGAAAAGTGGTGATTTAGGTATTGGAGCAAATTTAAAAGTTGGAGATCAAGCATTTGACTTTGGCAAAGTAAAGAGGTGAGTATTTGGTGCTTTTTGGTATATATATTGTGATTTTTGGTTAAGGTTTATAAAATCTAGAATTTTCCCTGGTTTTGTGTAAATTTTGAATGTATGAATTTCATAGTAGATGATGTTGGAATTGGTTCATTGTGAAGCTATTTGGGTTTTAGCTATAGTTTTGAGTTTTGGAAGTGTGTTGATTGGAATTAGGTATTGTGTGTGAATTAGAGATCCAAGAGTTAGATTGTGGTTAAAATGGTTTTTGGGTATTTTAGAGGTACCAATGTGTTCCTTAGGCAATTTTAAGTAGGAATGAGCTTTGTGTGAAGTTTGGGAACCATTGGGATTAATTTTAACCAAATTCAGAATTTATGTCAGTTGCTGCGATCTGGGCAATCTGATAGCATTACTCAAGTGAGGGGGTCTCACTCGAGTGCTGCAGTGTAATTTTCCTTTCTCCTTTGTGTATTGCCTGGGTTTTCATGAAGAAAGCTCGAGTGCACTTCTTAAACCGCGAGTGATATTAGTGATCACTTGAGTAATGGTGTGAGTTTATGGTTAAGATTGCTCTCGGGTCGTCACTCGCTGGTCAATGTTCAAGAGTGTGTTCTGACACTCATAAGTGTAGGCTCCTTACCCTAGTGCCAAGAGAGGTTCTCGAGTGAGCTTTTCCCTCTGATGTTGCATGTATTCTTAGGTCATCACTTTCTGTGTTGCACTTTCGGGACTCCAGTGAATAAGGAATCATCACCCGAGTACAAGGGCTTATGCTTGAGTATTGTGAGGACTTTCTGGCTGAGGCAGTTGCTCACTGTCAAACACTCGTGAGTGAGAGCCGTTCTCACTCGAGTGCAAGTCTCTCATCACTCATATGAGGTCATCATCACTCGAGTGAGTCAGCTAACAATCAGTGTTGAGCTTCTAAGAAGGGGTCTTCAGGGTAGTTTCTCCCAACCCTTTTAGCATGTGTTTAGGCTTCTAATAGACATCCTAAAGAGTTTAAATGATAACCAACATAGAGTATTATGGAAATATGTATTTGGAAAAGAGATTGATCGGTTGTCCTTAATTTGGCTATAGGATTTGATATCTGCCAGACTCATGTGCCCACTGTGCCAAAGAACATCAGGAAGGAACAAGGTAGTGACTCCTCTCTTAAACTTTGGGTAAATGTATTGTATGTATACCAATCATGTATTGTGTTGTTATTGTTGTTTTGTGATATATTGAGACTCTTTGTGGAGCTTTATGGTGCTTTGTGCTTTATGAATCTGCTGCATAGTATTTACCGCGAAAGCGGGCATAGTATTTACAGCTAAACCTGGCATAGTGTTTACCGTGAAAGCGGGCATAAAGCATTGTGATACAGCCGTGAGTGCTATCGGTTGGGGCGCGAGCCATGACTCATAGTGTTACTGCTGAACATGATGAACTTACATGCTTTACGTTTATATATTGTATGAGTGATTTGTTACTACTGGGATTCTTTGGAATCTCATTCTTTCCAATGACTAACATTTCAGACAGGGCAAGTGGCTCAAAAGGGAAGTGGACAACCAGGAGTGGTTAGGATCTCTTAGAAATATTTGGTTGGGGGTTGGTTATCTATTGTTGGTTTGGGATTACCATTTGTATATGAGATGTAAATAACAATTTTGAATAGGTAATCCCCATTTTGGGAAACTTTAAACCCATTGTATAAATATACATGATGCCCGGGGTTGCCGGGATTTTAGTTACCCACTATGATATTTATTATGTGATATAACTACATAGGTAATTATATTCGAAAGTGAATGTGAGACCATATGAACTATATTTTGAACTATTTTTTGGACACCCCATCTTGAAGTGAGGGATTTTAATTGTTATTTTTGTCTTATTGGTCTCTATTTCACTCAAATTTGATAATCCAAATATAATTACAGTGAGGGGGTTACATTTTTGGTATCAGAGCTATAGTTCCTGGCAAGGGTAGAGTTTGCAAGGATAGCTCCCATAGTTTGACATTAGTGATAAAAGATCATCTGTGATGATTATAGTATACACATATGTGTTCTGATTATGTAGATATATGTTCTTTATGGAATTATGTGTATACCATAATTATTGGATTAATGGGGTGAGTTATTTGTAGAATGAAAGGTCGCCCCAGAGTACAACAAGTATGTCCCGAGGTGGAGATGGTAATGATAATCAACCAGACCCGTTGCAAGAAATGATGGGGTAGATTCGGGATCTGCAAGATATGATAGCTGAGCTACGAGAAGAGCTCAGAGTTGAGAGAGCTAGGAACAATGAGGGACGGGGTTAGTCTACTCAAGAGGAGACTCAAGAGGGAACCCATAGAGAAGAAATGGCTGAAGGGTCAGTATGACTACTCGAATCACCTCCTCGTGCTAGACCAAACCCTGAATCATATGGAGTTTCGGCTAGAGAGGAAAGAGATCTTTAGTTTTGGGTATCCAAATTCTGTAAACGCCTACCTCCAACATTTAAAGGAAGATTTGATCCTCAGGTGGCTGAAGATTGTCTAAACCATCTTGAGAAGATTTTTGAGGCCTTGAGTGTCCCTTAGAAGTGAAGGCTCAACTAGAGGTGTATTGTTAGATTCCAAGTTTTGATGATAACAAAAAATAATTGTATGCAAAGTATGGTTTTACAAATCTAAAGAATGATTGCAAAGTTACCAAATGCATATGATAAAGTTTGGAGATGTCTGCTGTCAATTTTACTGATGCACTCGAGCAACAGAGCTAGCACTCGAGCATGAAGCTCCTGTGTGCTCGAGCAGATACGAGTGTTGGACAAAAAGTGTTTACCCGAGAGCAAATTACTATCTGATCTACTGATGTACTCGAGTACTGGAGATAGCACTAGAGCATCAGGCTCTTTCACACTCAAGCACATACAAGTGTTGGACAAGAAGTGTTTGGCTGAGAGCAGTTACTGTCAATCTTACTAATACACTCGAACATTATAACCAACACTTGAGCATGAAGCTGGTTTGCACTCGAGCACTAGTGGTGAGTGACTGCGAGTGTTTGGCCGAGAGTCATGAAGAACAGAGAAGCATAAGCATGCCTAAGTGAGAGTTCATATGCCCGAGTGATACATAAGCACTCGTGAGTGAGAAATCTAACTCTCCCTATTTAGATGCAAGTGTTGAAGACAAGAGTATATTACAGGAGAATATTCTTCTCACTCGAGTATGAGTTTGTATGCTTGAGTGAGGGCCCATATCACCTGCGAGTACAAAATCACACTCTTACTAAAATGGTATGTGAGTGTTGTCCAGAGACGTGACTTTTAGTGTAAAATACAAGGACACTCGAGCAGGAGGAGTTGTGCTCGAGTGAGGACCCACATCACTCGCAAGTGAGAAAATGCACTCTCTCAAATCATGTGGAAGTGCAAGTATAAAACTAAAGCAACAGAAGAAAATATGGTAGGTCACTCGAGTGAGCCCCCTCAGTGCTTGAGTGATACTCTGCTAGAAGACATAATGCACCAGTATTACAGCGTTCAATCTGAATATGGTTTAATGATATTTATTTATCTTATTGTCACTTATTATTATTTAACATCATTTTGAATGTATTATAAGTGTGATACAAAAGTTTGAACATTTGAATTAAACAGATGTAGAGGAAGTCAAACAACGGCAGACAGCATCATTACGACCATACAAGCACGTACCTACTGCGTTCAAAGATTTCAAACGTACGCATGCCATTCCACAGTAACATGCCCCGCTCCACACTGAACATTATTCAAATGGGCAAAATCGAACGTCTATAAATACAGAGTTTCAGAGATCATCAATAACGATGAAGCACAAGAATTCACATAAGCAAATTCATAAGTCTCTGTTATTCATATTTTCTCTTTATTCATATCGTTCTTCAGTGTTTATCATACTTGCTCTGTAAGAGAGTCTATATACACTTCAAATTCTATTTTCATTTGATCTCAAGGTATTGGGAACTTGAGAGGGTAGATATCCTTACGAGAGAAGCAGTTAAGAGAATTCCTAGTAAAACTTTCTACTCATAAGACTTACAAGATACAAGCAGTAGAGAACGTTTCTGCTCGTAAGACTTACAGTAGTGTAAGCAGGAGAGAACGTTGCTGCTCATAAGACTTGTATACGTAAGCAAGTGAGAAAGGTCATAAGTTGTTTTTCTGTGCGTAAGACTTGTTGTAAAGGGGAGAGAAATTTCTCAGTGTTAGAATATTTTTGCTTGTAGTCCATTCGAGGACGATTGTTGTTTTGTGGCATTCTAAGAGCCCATTGAATCTTGGAAGCATAATGAAAATCTCAGTAGGTTTTAATCTCTGAGGACTGGACGTAGGCCTGGTTTTTAGGCCGAACCAATATAACTCTCTGTGTACTAATCCTCTCAACTCCACTCTATCTACAACTATTGTCACATCACCACATCAAACAAAAAATTTATCACATCACCTAATTCACCCCCCCTCTTGGGTGAAGCTTGCCTCTTTTATGTATAAGCTTGAGGGAGATGCAGACCGCTGGTGGAAGAATGTTGCTTTGTCATTACGGAGTAAAAACATACCATTGACCTGGGAGGTGTTCCAACAACACTTTAATGAAAAATATTTTCCTAAGTCAATGAGGCTTGAAAAGGAGACTGAGTTCTTGAATATCAAGCAAGGTGACATAGAGTCTTTTGAAGAGTATTTGTCCTGTTTTGTCCGCTTGTCTCTGTATTCTTCCTATCTTCGGAAGATGGACGACGAGGAGTTGAGGTTGGCCATGCTTGTACGGGGTTTAAGCCGTGATATGTGGAAGAGATTAGCCACCCATCAGTTCACCGAGTTCAACAAGGCGGTTGAGGAATGTCGATCACAGAGAGCAATCTAAGAGAGCTATATCTGGCTAAGGCTATTAGTAGTCATAGTGAGCCCAGTAGGGGTAGTGCCTCTCAAAAGCAAAAAGACCCAGGATTATCATCATATAGGGTCAGTGGTAAGAAGCCCTATCAGTCCGGGAGCCGTGATCAGCAGAGAGCTCCTACTGTATAGACATGTTCTCGTTGTAATAAGCCACATCATGGCAAGACTTACAATGGTCGGGTGATCTGCTTTAATTTCAAACAAGTGAGGCATACATCCATTGAGTATGGACAACCACGACAAAAGTAGAGATCGAGAGCTCAGGGTCGAGTATTTGCTAGGACTCACAAAGAGGCCAAAAAATCCCTAGAGTTGATACAAGGTACAATTCTTCTAATGGATATGTGTTACAAGTATTGTTTGACTCGGGTGCAAGTCACTCTTTTATCACATATGATTGTGTAAGGTGCCTGGGATTGGTTGTGCATAAATTGCCTTTTGATTTAATTGTGTCAACACCGATGGGTGTGAAGGCTATAACCACAGAAGTTTGTTTAAAATGTGTATTAACTATTAAGGGTCATGAGTCTGTAGTAGATTTGATTTGTTTACCACTCTACCAATTGGAAGTTATTTTGGGTTTTGATTGGTTAAGATCAAATAAGGTATTGCTAGATTGTGGGAACACGAGGATAGTGTATCTCGTTTCTTAAAGCAATGAGGATGAGAATGTTGGCCTAAATTTCCTTTCAACAGCTAAGGCTGAGAAATATTTGCAAAAGGGTTGTCAGGCATATATGGTTTTCTTTTTTGTGCAAGGAGAAACCAATGAAACTTTGAGTAGTATACCCATAGTGAATGAATTCCTGGAGGTATTTCCGGATGACCTAAGTGGATTACCTCCTGAAAGGTAAGTTTAATTTCTAATTGAAATTATGCCTGGAGCTGGTTCTATATCCAAAGCCCCATATCGTATGGCCCTAAATGAAATGGCAGAATTAAAGAAATAGATTGAAGATTTGCTTAAAAAGGGGTTTATTAGACCTAGTGTGTCGCCTTGGGGAGCTCTAGTTTTGTTTGTGAAAAAGAAAGACGGGAATCTTCGTTTGTGTATTGATTATCGAGAGTTGAATAAGATTACCGTCAAAACCAAGTAGCCTCTCCCTAGAATCGATGACCTTTTAGATCAATTATCCGGTGCATGTGTGTTTTCAAAGATTAATCTAAGGTTGGGGTATCATCAGCTACGAGTGAAAGCGGAGGATATTCTGAAGACTACTTTCCAGACCAGGTATGGTCATTATGAATTCTTAGTTATGCCATTTGGGTTAACAAATGTACCTGCGGTTTTCATGGATTACATGAACCGTGTTTTTTGACAATACCTGGATCAGTTTGTTGTGGTATTCATTGATAATATTCTGATATACTCTAAGAGTAGAGAAGAGTATAAGCATTATTTGAGAATTGTGTTTAATACATTGCGTGAGAAGCAACTCTATACTAAATTGAGTAAGTACGAGTTTTGGCAATCAGAAGTAAAATTCCTAGGCCATGTTATCTTGCATGAAGGGGTCTCTTTAGATCCCAGTAAAGTGGAAGCAGTATTGGACTGGAAGAGGCCAGAAACTGTTGCTGAGATACGCAGTTTTCTAGGTCTTGCTGGCTACTACTGAAGATTTACCCAAAATTTCTCCCGTATTGCCTTGCCGATGACCAAACTCACGAGAAAAGATCATCCATTTGTGTAAGATAAACATTGTGAAAATTGCTTTACGGAGCTGAAGCAGAGGTTGACTACGGCACCTATATTGATTATACCTGATCCCAGTTTGACATATGTGGTGTATAGTGATACTAGTAGGCAAGGATTAGGGTGTGTCCTTATGTAGCAGGGATATGTGGTGGCATACGCATCTCGACAGCTCAAACCTCATGAAATTAACTAACTCACTCAAGATCTAGAGCTTGCGGCCATTGTGTTTGCTTTGAAAATTTGGCTGCATTATTTGTATGGTGTGACGGTAGCACTGTACTGCGACCACAAGAGTCTCAAGTATTTGTATGATAAAAAAGAATTGAATATGAGACAACGTCACTGGATGGAGTTGGTTAAGGACTATAACTTGGAAATTAAATATCATCCGGGTAAAGCAAATGTAGTCCCTGATGCTCTTAGTCGAAAAATGGTGTTTATGGCAATTATGATGATACAGGAGGGGAAACTGATTGCGGATTTTTGTGATTTGAATCTGTTGAACCAAATCATCTGTGACAACTATACTGTTTCCTAAGGGGAAAGTGACTTGAGAGCCAAGATTGAAGAAGCTCAGAGGTAAGATGGTTGGATACAGCGTAATTTGGCTAAAATCGGACGGGGAGAAGCTCAGGGCTATGATTTTTCGCCTAGTAGACTAGTTCGTTACCAAAAGAGAATTTTTGTTCTACTTAAGGCGGAATTGAGACAGAAGATCTTAGATGAGGCACATAAGAGCCGATACACTCTTCATCCAGGTATGACCAAGATGTACCATAATTTGAAATCTGTCTATTGGTGGCCAGGATTGAAGAGTGATGAGACGAAATATGTGACACGATGTCTCACATACCATAAGGTAAAGATCGAGCACCACCAAAGACTACCTGGTTTATTGTAAAGTCCTGAGATTCCAGAATAGAAATGGGAGAGTATGACCTTGGACCTTATAGTGGGATTGCCCAGGATCAGGAATTATGATACGATCTGGGTTATTGTGGACTGGTTTACGAAGTCAACGCACTTCATACCAATCAATGCTAGTTACTCTACGAACAAGCTAGTAGAGATTTATATTCCGGAGATTGTGAAGCTCTATGGCATACCAAAGAATATCATTTTTTATCATGATCCCCAATTTACTTTGAGATTTTGGAGGGCGTTGCACAAAGCCCTGGGAACTCAGTTGAGATTCAGTATGGCCTATCATCCTCAGACAGACGGACAGTCAGAGAGAACTATTCAGACCCTAGAGGATATGTTGCATTCATCTGTACTTGACTTTAAAGGAAGTTGGGATCATTTTCTTCCACTGGCTGAATTCGCCTACAATAATAGCTATCATGCGAGCATCCAGATGGTGATGGATGAAGCATTGTATGGAAGAAAATGCCAAACACCATTGTGCTGGAATAAATTGTCTGAGAGAAATCTTTAAGGGCCAGAGCTTGTTGATCAAACCTCAGGACAAATTTGAATTATTCGTAAGAGACTCCTTGCGGCTCAGAGTCAGCAAAAAAGTTATGCAAACAAAAGGAGAAGGTCTCTAGAGCTTGAGGTTAGTGATCATGTGTTTCTAAGGATATCACCAGTTACCGGTATCGGGAGAGCTATCAAGAGAAAGAAGCTGAGCTTGAGGTATATAGGTCCTTTTGAGATCCTTAAGAGGATTGGGCCTATTGCGTATCGAATAGCCCTACCCCCCAAAGTTGAGCAAACTCCACGATGTGTTCCATATTTCCCAACTAAAGAAGTACCAACCGGATCCATCTCATATCATTGAGTATGAGCAAGTGGAGTTGCAAGATAACTTCACATATGTGGTACAGCCAGAATAGATTATTGATAAAGAAGAATGGTGGTTTAGACACCGAAGTATTTCTTATGTGAAAGTGATCTGGAAGGGAATGACCCAGAGAGAAGCAACTTGGGAAGCGGAAGAGGATATGTGAAGGCGATATCCGGAGTTTATGGCTCAAGTGTTTTAACAAATTTTAAGGGCGAAATTTAATTTATGGGGGGCGATTGTAATGATCCAATTTTAGATTAAGGGCTAATGACTCAATATTGATTGTAATTAGTGTAAGTAAACACTTTTGAAGAAATGTGATGTGAATTTGATATAAATGTTCATAGTGATGATTTATTAATCATAGTGAAACCAGGGGCAAAATGGTAAAATTGGAAATTTACCAACCAATTGATCAGTTACCAAAGAAGAAACTCATTGATTATTAGAGATCAAGGGTAGAGATCTATTGGCTATGGGTCGGAATCCTATGCTTTAAGCTTATGTGAGCTCATAGAAGAATGAACAAGATGTTGACAAGTGTCAACTTGGGGGACCATAGGATGATGCCAAAAGTCAAACTCACTTTTTCTCCCTTTTCTCTCTCTTATTTGGTAGGGAGTATGGGAAAAAGGGAAAAATGCTTCATCATCATCATCTTCCTCATCTCTCATAATCTCTCTCCTCCTCCTCCATTTTTTCGGTGATCAACGTAGAAAGAGAAAGGGAAAGCTTGAATTTTGGGTGAGTAATAGTTCCCATATGCTCTAATCCTCTTCATTAAACTTATTTAAAGTGTTAAGAGCTCCATCTTGATGGTTTTAGAATTCTGAAAAGTGGTGACTTGAGTGTTGGAGCAAATTTGAAGGTTGAAGAATCAAGTATTTGACTTTAGCAAAGTGAAAAGGTAAACATTTGGTGCTTTTTGGTATATATATTGTGATTTTTGGTTAAGGTTTATAAAATCTAGAATTTTCCCTGGTTATGTGTAAATTTTGAATGTATGAATTTCATAGTGGATGATGTTGGAATTGGTTCATTGTGAAGCTATTTGGGTTTTAGATATAGTTTTGAGTTTTGGAAGTGTGTTGATTGGAATTGGGTATTGTGTGTGAATTAGAGATCCAAGAGTTAGATTGTGGTTAAAATGGTTTTTAGGTGTTTTGGAGGTTACCAATGTGTTACTTATGCAATTTTAAGTGCGAATGAGCTTTGTGTGAAGTTTAGGAACCATTGGGATTAATTTTAACCAATCTGGGAATTTCTATCAGTTGTGCGATCTGGGAAATCTGATAGCATTACTCAAATGAGGGGGTCTCACTCAAGTGCTGCAATGTAATTTTTCTTTCTCCTTTTTGTTTTGCCTAGGTTTTCATGAAGAAAGCTCGAGTGCACTTCTTAAACCGCGAGTGATATTGGTGATCACTCGAGTGATGGTGTGAGTTTATGGTTAGGGTTGTTCTCGGGTTGTCACTCGCTGGTCAATGTTCAAGAGTGTGTTCTGATACTCGCAAGTGTGGGCTCCTTACCCGAGTGCCAAGGGTGGTGCTCGAGTGAGCTTTTCCCTCTGATATTGCATGTGCTCTTGGGTCGTCACTTTATGTGTTGCACTTTCAGGGACTCGAGTGAATTGGGGATCATCACCTGAGTGCTAAGCCTTATGCTCGAGTGTTGTGAGCACTTTTTGGCCAAGGTAGTTGCTCACTGTCAAACACTCGCGAGTGAGAGCCGTTCTCACTCGAGTGCAAGTATCTCATCACTCGAGTGAGGTCATCTTTACTCGAGTGAGTCAACCAAGAATTAGTGTTGTGCTTCTAAGAATGGGTCTTTAGGGTATTTCTCCCAACCCTTTTAGCATGTGTTTTGGCCTCTAATGTACATCCTAAAGAGTTTAAATGATAACGAACATAAAGTATTATGGAAATATATATTTGGAAAAGAGATTGATCGGTTGTCCTTAATTTGGCTATAGGATTTGATATCTGCCAGACTCGTGAGCCTACTGTGCCAAAGAACGTCAGGAAGGAACAAGGTAGTGACTCCTCTCTTATACTTTGTGTACATGTCACTACTACAAAAAGGGGTTTTAACGTCCCTATTTTAGCACTTTTAACGTCCAAAAACTAAGGAACGTCTATGTAGGGGGCGTAGTATGTTTTAAGAAAAGACATCCCAAAAAAGTTGGGACGTCTAAAGTGAGACTTTAGACGTCCCAAATTGAGAATTGGGACGTCTAAAGTCAAGACTTTAGACGTCCCAAATCTCAATTTGGGACGTCTAAAGTCATCCACAAGGGGACTTTAGACATCCCAATTCTTAATTTGGGACATTAAAAAGTTTTTTTTAAAATAATAATTATTTATATTCTTCATTACCCAGCAAATTAAAATTGCAGAAACAGAATTGAAGATGGATTCATAAACCACAAAATGTCCCTTACGAAATGGTAAGGACTTCTAGCACCGCAATCTTTTTACTATATATATATATGTATAATAACAACAACTCATACAACCTAATATCATATATATATAACAACAACTAGAAAGTGTCAAAATATTTGTCACCACACAACTACAAACTAATTGTTGTTCATTTCATCAAAATAAATATACATATGTATTTTCCTCGATTTCCAAGCTCCAAACGTATAAAACAAAAACATTATTAGTATTGCATAACTACTAACAACTAGTTTATGATTCTAGCAAAAAACAAACAATCAAGGGAAAAACACTCCAATAACTAGAATCATGTAAATAACTTGAAAGTATTATAATAATTTCATATTGCAAGTTTAACTTAATTCTTCATGTAAATTTATATTTAAAAAAAACAAACTTGATGAAACCAGGGGAGAGGGCAACCAACGATGTCTATGTGCTTCCAAGGTGGAGAGAAGACATTGGAGGAGTTGTATATACACAGTGGAGAGGAAAGGTACGCCGGAGGCTGAAAGCAACAAAGAGAGTGGGAGGTGTACGTCGGAGGGTGGAGGGGGCAAAAAAGGTGGAGGAGGTGTACGCCGGAGGGTGAGAGCAAAGAAGGTGTTATGAGAATGGAAGGAGGTGGAGGAAAAGGGAATGAAAAAAAGGAAGAGAGGAAGAAGATTGAGGAAGACGAAGTCACGGGAATGAAAGAAAAAAGGAAATGTAGAAAAAAGGGAAGAGAAGTTATGAGGATGGGAAAGATGGAAAAAGAGGTATGGGTTTCTGACATGGGAATGAAGAAAAAGGAAAAAAAGTCTCACGCATGTCAGAATTTCTGACATGACTTTAGGAGTCCCAAATTTTTTTGGGACTCCTAAAGTGTTACTTTAGGCATCCCAAATCCCATTTGGGAGGTCTAAAGTCTTTGGGACGTCTAAACTCAACTTTAGGCATCCCAAATTCAAATTTGGGACGTCTAAGGGCTTTCCTATGTACACATAATTATGAAAATTCCACCGCCTTCCTTTTTAACCACCCAATTTTAAAATTGGGACGTCTATTGGGGTGGTTATATCATAATTCTGTAGTAGTGTGTATTGTATGTATGCCTATCATGGATTATGTTGCTGTTGCTGCTTTGTGATACATTGAGACGTTTTATGGAGCTTTATGGTGCTTTGTGCTTTGTGATGCTGCTACATAGTGTTTATCGCGAAAACGGGCATAGAGCATTGTGATACAGCCGTGAGTGCTGTCGGTTGTGGCGTGAGCCATGACTCATAGTGTTGTTGCTGAACATGATAAACTTACATGCTTTGTGTTTATATATTATATGAGTGATTTCTTACTACTGGGATTCTTTATAATCTCATTCTTTCCAATGACTAACATTTCAGACAGGGCAAGTGGCTTAAAAGGGAAGCGGATAACCAGGAGTGGTTAGGATCTCTTAGAAACATTTGGTTGGGGGTTGGTTATCTATTATTGGTTTGGGATTACCGTTTGTATATGAGATGTAAATAATAATTTTGAATATGTAATCCCCATTTTGGAAAACTTTAAACCCATTGTATAAATATACATGATGCCCGGGGTTGCCAGGATTTTAGTTACCCACTTTGATATTTATTATGTGATATAACTGCACAGGTAATTATATTCGAAAGTGAATGTGAGACCATATAAACTATGTTTTGAACTATTTTCTGGACACCCCATCTTGAAGGTGAGGGATTTTAAATGATATTTTTGTCTTATTAGTCTCTATTTCACTCAAATTTGATAATCCAAATATAATTACAATGAGGGGGTTACAAGAGCAATACATATAAGAGCAATATATAGGGGACCCTCACCCTATTATCTACAAACATAGTTGGATCCAGCTCAAAAGAGAATTCACAATCATTATTATATAGCTTTGCTTGTAAGTCAGGCGGAAATCAAGAAATGGAATAAAATTAATCTTTTGCCCAAGTCTACTTGAAGCAATTTATTAATTTAAAAATTATAAATCAATTTTCCACAGAAAATTACCTACACTATAGCTGGTGAACAAAACCCAACAGAGGAAGGTCCTTTCTTCCTAGCTTGTGATTTCTAGATTCACTCTCTCTCGTACCAATTCCCAGCATCTACCGGCAGAAAGATGAATGAATACCCATTTGGTTAATGTTCCAAGGACACCTGAGGGAGAAAACCAAGCATGTTATTATGTCTTTAACTTCATCCCACTGAACCACACTTTGGAAATCCTAACAAAACAACCAGTTCTTCATTCAAATTAAGGCTTTCAAAGTTCAAACTAAGTTTATTCATGAAAACTAATTCTAAAAATTGAAATCCCAACTAGGGCATAGTTTCAAAATATTCTTTTGAAAGGGCTAAGAAAATGGTACAATTAGTATGTGGAACACATGAAAACCAAGAGTAAAATTCTATAAAATTGAACCTTTCAAGGAAAAAACATTAATTGCTTTGGTATCTAGTTTAGGGAACAAGAAAGTGCAAGTACCAAAACCCCTAATGCCCTCTCACATCCACGAAAGGGCACAACAGAATAAATTGTCCCAACCATTACTGAAGTCTAAAGAAGAAACTCTCCAGCCCAGAGAGAGAGATGGTGGAAAAGAAATAGTTTAAGCAATTTTATCATTTAGCTTACAAAAGTAATTAAACTTGAACGGATTCATATGCAGTCTCTGTTTTTCTTCTCTCGTTTGTGGGAGGTAGAGGCTAGTATTCCAAGAATGGGTAATCTTTTTTCTTCAAGCATAAACAAGAGTGTTGACTTTTTTACTTCTTTGAAATATAAGAAACATTTTGGCCACAAATTTATATGAATTGGGTTGAAAAAATTAGATCTCAACCCCATTCATGCATATTGAATGTGTGATGACAAGAGATGGCAACATTGCTCTTATAATTAATATTTTAATTGATTAATTAAAGGTACGTATGCACTAAACTAATATTAAAGGAACACAAAGTCATGTTGCATTGCCCTTGTATGTATCCCTCCATTATATATATGCTCATATAAAAAGCAATAATGAATAATATAGTACCGGATCATTACCTATATGATATATTCCTATCCTTCCCAATTATTTATGTTCCTATATTTTATTCATCATAATGGGTCCAAAAGTAGTACACAAAAACATAAAACAAGTTTTGTAATAAAACAACTGTAAATGATCCCGCTAGATCCAGTACTTGCAAGCAAATAATTAGATTAATGTAACTAATCATATTGAAGAATTGTGCCTTATGACTTAACCCCTAATGTTTATGAATATAATTATAGAAACTAAACAGAAGTTAATAGTGCAGTGACCACCACGAAGAGATAGCAGTGTTGGTTTATAATTCCCTCATAATAATTATAATTTGACTTGTCTGTTATAATCATTTTCTATCACACTCACACTTCAAGGCTAAAAAATAGTCAAATTAACTGCAAATGTTAAATTTAAGGTAAGGCACTAAAATTGGCATTCAATAAATTCACTAATTACATAGTAGTTTGTAATACGCTAAACCAAATCCTGCCTGAACAACTATTCATTTTTCACCAAAACTTCTGCTCATACAATCAGTTCCAGAACTAAGCAAGATTTTTGTGAGAGGGTTTTAAACACAAAACACACCAGAAAATTTATATTAAGCTACTGTTTAGTTGATCCCTTGCTAGCCTAGGCTGATGACCAAATTTGGAGGTAACAGCTTCTATATAGTAATTGTAAAGGGGGAAAAGTAGAGGATGATGAAGTATACCTCAAAAAAGAGGATGAAGATGAAGACGTCCCAGAAATGCAGTGAATAACAGACAACAACACCCACAATAACAACCACGAGCAGTTGAAGCAATGTATGACAGTGATCGAAAAGCGACGATGGAGTCGATTCAGAATGGGATCAGGTAAGGGACGGGGAGTCGACGACTGAGGAGACAAAAGATTGGGATCCAAGTAACTAGGCTGATTCAAAATGGAAGGGATTTCAGAATAGAAGAGGGTGGGAGCTGTAAGGCGCGGCACGAAAATAATATTAGGGAAGACGTTTTAAACCGGTTAAGAGGATAGCCAGTCTAAAAGAAGGTTTTTAAGACCGGTTTCCTAATAACCGGTCTTAAAAGTCCACTTTTAAGATCGGTTGTTAAGAGAACTGGTCTAAAAAAAGGTTTTTAAGACCGGTTATTAGGAGAACCGGTCTTAAAAACCTTTTCTTTTAGACCGGTTATCCTATTAATCGATAAAAAATAAATATCTTTTAGATCGTTTCTGTCAGTAACTGGTCTAAAAAGTAGAAGGCTTAAGTTTTTTAGACCAGTTAGTGTAGAACCGGCCTAAATAATATTTTTTAGACCGGTTAATATAATAACCAGTCTCCCAACTTGTTTATAGTTATAAAAATACCACCGCACATTTCTTTTAGACCTCATCCACTACAACTAGTCTAAATGTGCCAGTCTAAAACACCTTTTTTTTACTAGTGACCCTCTCTTTATATTTCAAGAATATTTTTCATATCTTTGATTTTAATTTACCTTGATTATGAAAGTTTTCTTGAAAACCTCTCTAAATTATTTCAAACTTGTTTTCATCATTTTTCATTTGCATTTCATTAAAAACAAAAATAGTTTCAAATAGGGGAGAAAAAATAGTTTTTTGACACATTTATTTAATAGGGAGAAAGACATTTCTAATTTGTTTTCATATTTACTTCTCTACAAGCATTTCTTTCTTATACTTCAAACTTTTTGCTGATGTCAAATAAGGGGAGAGAAAGGGAAGAAAAATATGCTGCACTTAAAATGCTTTTATAACTCATACATATTTTTCTTAAAGTATTTGCCATCATAAAAATGGGAAGAATGTTAGATATGATGAGTTTTGATGATGTCACATAAGAGCAAAAAGTTTGCATAATATACCTATCTTCTACATTCACTAACTACTATATTTAATGTTGCATATCTTGTAGATTAGTCAAGCAATGAAAGAAGAATATTAAAGATATTCAAGAAGATATCTAGTTGGATTATGAAGAATGATCATCAATGCAAGAAGATATCCAGTTGGATTATGAAGAATGATTATCAAAAGGAAAAACAAGAAGATATCTTGTACATTAGTCAAGCAAAGAAATAAGAAGATTGAAGATAGTGAAGAAAGAGATTGAAGAAAGAAGAACTTGTAAAAACTAATTGGAATATGAAGATCTGGACTATTAGAAGTGATACCGGAGGTTTCTATGGTCAAATGGAAGTTGGAATATGTCAATATGAAGCTAAAATGACTTACACGGAAGTTATGCTACCTTCAGAGGTGATCACTCAAGTGATATGCCACTACCTCATTTTATAGGTGATCACTTGAGTAATGACCTAGAATTACTCCAGTGACTACTGGAGTGATGAGAATTCTGATGTGCTATGTTTTCGCTAGTATAATAGAGGTCTAGTATTTTGGCCATATCTCTTGAACCATATGTTGGATTGAAATGAAACTAGTGGCATATGAAACTAGACTCCAAAACAAAAAATGGACACCAAATCACATTCAAAGGAGTTCAGGTGAAAGGGATATGATCTTTTGAAGTTGACACTGAAATCACTATCACATTACAAGATAGGTTCAATATTTTGGATATAACTCTCAAATTACATATCAAATTGAGATAAAATGGGTACCATATGAAATTAAACTTAAAGAGATTTCTATATATAAGTAGTTTGTCATTCTTAAGGTTATATACTGAGATATATGCCTTCTGGAAGTTGACATTGGAAACTTTGAAGAATGTCAGGAACAATAAACACTCCTTCGATCATAACTTTCATATTATAATGAGTTTAGAGTTAATTCTTATTGCATTGGAATGTACACAGCAAGAGCTTTCAAATGATATATCATTTAACATGTTTTGAATCAAAATGAAGAGATCACTCGAGTGATGCCCCAAAATCACTCAAGTGATGTAGTTGGAAAATGGCTCTGATGCTCTCTACCATATTTTGAAGGGGCTCACTCGAGTGATTACTCGAGTGATGTGACAAACAACATTTTGAAGTTTCTAAAAATCATGAAAATGATTGTGTAACTCACTCTTCTTGCTTTCAATAACTCTAACACTTCATTGTATTAGTGTTTAATGTATTTCTCCTGGAATACAATGAAGAGATTATGCGAAGTGATAATAGTTGACTTTACGGAAGTGGAGCATCCACTAAACATAACGGCTACTTTTTGAAAAATGAAGAACGGTCAAAAAAAGTATCGAGACTCTAACGGATAAGTTGAAATACTCAAACGGTCTTTAATCTTCATCAACTGAAAAGAGAAGAGCATTCAGAGTTAAAAAACATACAGAACACAACAACGCAAACATGCTTATATCATGAATCATCTACTCCTCCTAACTACTCTCTATTCTTATCTATTTTCTAAGTCACATATATTTGAGAGAGAGATTGTTTGTATTGTATTTCAATGTTAATCTTATTCACTTCTGAGAGAGAAGATTGATTGTAATCTTTCATCATCAAAGTAGTATCCTTATTGTGTGTAAGGGGGAGTAACTCAATGAAAGATTTGTAAAAGGCTTCACAAGTGTCTAGCTAAACTTGTGGGGTTGTAAAGGGTTTTCTTGTGCCTGGATTAAACAAGAAGATAGTGGGTTTGAAAATCTCAGGAGGAGTATGGGGACTGGACATAGGTCATCATGGATTGGACCAAACCAGGATAAATCACAGTTTGCATATTTTCTTCCCTAAACTCTTATATTTCCAACATATATTATTTAATCTAACTATTGATTTATGATTCATTACTTTCACTAAGATGCAAAAAGATTATCAAAGTTCTTAAGTTTTTATCTTACACCCAATTCACCCCTCTTGGGCTTCGGCCGGTTCTAACAAAATGCATTTTACAAGTTAAGAGAAAGTTGCTGATAAATTTGTTGATACACTCGAGTATTGGAGCATCACTCGAGTAAGGAATGATTTTGCACTTGAGTGCAGAAAGTGTAAGCATGAAAGTGTTTTATCGAGAGTGAGGCTGAAACTAAAATTGAGAAATGTACTCAAGTTATAGATGTTGCACTTGAGTGATGAAGGCTAACATACTCGAGTAAGAAGCACACTTTTACAAGTTTTTGTTCAGAATGTAAGTCAAAGTTAGAAAGATATTTGTTGCACTCGAGTACTACCTCAATACTCGAGTATTACCTCAACACTCAATTGTTGAAGAAATGCTCACTTGAGTCCTACAAGTGAAGACCAGAAAGTGTTTGTGAGAGAGTAAGCAAGAACCAAAAACATGAAGTGAACTTGAGTGAGATCTACTACACTCAAGTGAAGTGCCACAAACTTGAAAGTGCAAGATGCAGTTATGAAAATACTGAAGGAAGTATTTATAAGAAAGAACACTAGAATATGACATATTCAGGTGTACTCAAGTGAGTGCATTCACACTTGAGTGAGGTCTCAACACTCGCAAGTGAGAAATCTCACTCTCTCAAATTTGGTGTAAGAGATGAGCATGTATGTATTTTAATCTCAGTTACTATCACTACAATATAGCAATCATTTGGCTTAATAACATTGCAATTATTAAAGTATTAAGAATAAAAAAGAATCCCTCGATGCTTCAACTTGCTACTATATGGTATAAAAAGTGTCAATTCAAATCAGGTTTATAACATAAATCTGTTGCCCATTGTAATAATGGCTTTATTTGATCAACTGCTATGAATTGCATATGCTGAATTATCTTATTACAAGTGAATGAATCCAACATACTTTGCTTTTTTCACCAGGCTAAGTGAAAACTATGATTCACAAATGCCAAATGCCAAAAATGACAAGAATTTATTATTGCAGTCCTAATGCGTGGTAATGACAAGAATTTGTGGTTAAGCTGCAACCACAAAACCTTCCTAGGCAACCCCGAACACAACCAATTAAACATAACATACAAGTCCAGAAATTAATCATAGATTTGATTCTCAATCAAATGATAGACCCGATCAATATACCATAGTCAAATTTTTGAGGTATCAAAGAATAAAACATGGACCAGAGCATTATACCATAGTCAAATTTTTTAGGTATCAAAGAATAAAACACAGACTAGAGCATTATTTAGTAATGTAACATTACCTTCTTTGTAGTGACTATGGAAGAGCGACGAGCGACAGAGGAATAGAGGAGTGATGTTGGCAATGATGAAGGATCTACGTGCAACAGAGGAAGAGAGGAGCTTTACATTCACTGAGAAAGAGGAATGGCGGAGCCGAGAAGAAGACCCACTGAAGCACAGAGTAATCGAGCTTGAAGACTTTCATATACAGAGCTTTAAGCGCAAAGAAGGGGTGGGATTCAGAAGGAATAGGGCTGAAACATATTTAAGACTGGTTATAAAAAATGATCGGTCTTAAATGAATATTTTAGATCGGTTTCTATTGAAAACCGGTCTAAAAAGTTACATTTTTTAGACCGGTGATAAGGGATAACAGGTCTAAAAAGTACTGAACTTTTTTAAAAAAATTACTTTTAATGCTGAAAATTTATTTAGACTGGTTATGTAGAGAACCGGTCTAGAAAATATATCTTGTTAGACCATTTCTTCACAAATATGGTATAAATGATACATTTTAGACCTTATATTAGTTGAACCAATCTCAAATGTTCTTTATAATTACAAAGTTGCCACCGCTCTTACCTTTTAGATCTTATCCCATTATAACCGATCTAAATGTGATAGTCTAAAACATCTACTTTGTACTAGTGTTAATTGGGACCTAGTTTAATTGATTACTTTAGCGACAGATGCGACATATACAAAAATCAAGAACAGGTAATTCTCTAATGATGAATTCATCCAACTATGCCTAAAACTAAAACAAATTCTTTTTAGTTTGAAAGTTGTAAACAACACGATAAAGGTCCCTTTTCCATGAAGTTCTAAACGGCAGTAAGATTGAATCAGCAAGATAAAGTATTTACAATCATTTTCACCAAAGTTTCCAAAATGAAAAATTTTCATTCTTGAATCTGAAAAGTAAATGAAGGGTAATTTTATCAAAACAAAAATCAGTTATTTGAATTAATGCCTATTACTTAAACTACAAAAGCTTTAGTTCTAGTTGTCAGAAACTTCATGATAATCGAGAATATAAATTTAATCTCCTTTCATCCCATTACCTCGAAAAGCAAGAATCATTCCAAAAGAAATAACCAAAGTACTTAAATCAAAAAGCTTGTAACATGAACTAAAAGCATTCCTTCTCTGAAAGAAAATACTAGGCAAAGGTGAGTAAAAAAACCTGCTCTGCTTTGATGCCACATGTTGGAATAACTACAAGTAATAGTGATGCCAAAATACATTGCATAATTCTATAAGAAGGAGTAGCAGCAAAAGACTTGGTGTGAGAAACCTCTAGCCATAGTTAGTAGAAGCAAAGCGTAGCACAATCTGTAACACCCGAAATTTTATATTCACCAAATATATTATAATTATTTGGGAAATTCAATAAAATGGTGAATATTCATGAGAAAGGGAATTAGATTACAAAGATAATAACGAAATTATAATTTTGCCAATTTAGCCCAAGATTAACTATTTTCTCATTTAATTGGAGTTAATTTCAATTAATTAAGGAAAATAAAGAAGAATGTATATTTGGAATAAATCAAGAATTGGGAAATTAGAATGAATTATACATAATTCATTTAATTGAATTGTGGAAATATTGAAAGCAATTTTATTTCCCTTGTCTTCCAAATTTTCGCCTAGCAAGGAAAATGCGAGGGAAAAATTGATTAAGGGGATTAAATGTGCCAAGTGTCGTTATCATATGGAAAAAGGATTAGATTATGATTTATGAAGATAAGCACATGTCTAATTGCATTAAAACAATGCTATATGGATAAAGTGATCATGATTAATGATGGTAAGGGTATACTACTTGAGTGTAAGTTGGATTAGTTGGAGGAAACCAATTTGGTTAGGGTAGACATAAGGGGGACAGTTTTTATCCAACCAAAGGGAGAAGAAAATTAGTTCAATGCTAATGGAAGCCAAATGGAGTAATTATGATATAAATATGAAGGAGGTATGGGTTATGACAAGTGTCGCCATCATATGCCTTGATGAAATCAAATGGTGTAGGGTGAAGGGAGATATTTAATGAAGCACTCTTTCCTTCCTCTTCCCTTTATATTTTTATTCAAAGCAAGAGAAAGAAGAGTGAGAGAGAGCTTAAAGACATTAGGTGCTAGAGAGAAGGAAGAAGAGAAAGCTAAGGTAAGACATTGTTTCTTAAGAATTTTCTTGTTTTTCATGAGAAACCTTCCCTAAACCTTTCTTCTTCATGAAATCCATGATTTTGAGGATACATTTTAAGCTCAAGGAGAGAGAGAGGAGAAACCTAGAGAGAGAAGATTTAAGATCTCAAGAGGTAACCTTACAAACCTTAGATCTATACAAGTATGAAGTTGTTGTTGATGGTTGTTGTTGGTTTTGATGATTTTTGTCAAGTTGTAAATTTGGAAAGCCCTAACCCTAAGGGATTATTCTACCCAAATTTCTTTAAATCATGATTATATTGTGTTTAAATGAGTTAATAAGGGATTAGAAGTGAAAAGGTACAAGCTTTAGAAGCTAAAACACAAGTCCAATTTTCCCTTTTTCTTGAGAAACTTTCAGCCAAGGTCAGAACTAGGGGTAGGAGTTGGATTTTCATAAAATTTATTGTCCCATTGGATTTAGGAGGCAAAAATAGGTGGGGTTACAATTGGTCACTTTTTCGGAAAAAGCTGAAAAAGCATAATTACGAAAACTCCCCTAAAACCCTAAATCGGGGTTATCAAAGGTATTTTTGTAATTTGACAGTGAATTTGGCAATTTTGATACCGAAAATAGATTCCTTGCGGGAAAATACGTCAGGATAGCCCTAGTCAAAATTTCGGGGTTGGGTTGGGGTCTCGGGGGCATTTTGGTAAATTTTCATCATAGACTAATATAACTTCAAGAAACACTATGTAAGTGTCTAAAATGATACTTGGATAGGTTATGACCTATTTCTTGTACATTTAATATTTTAAGACCGAGTCGGAAGCCTAAAGCAACACATTTTACAAGGCACATTAAAAAGGGATTGATAAAACTTTGAGGTAGGGACTACCATCCTTCATACACTATGTGAATAATTGTATGTATGTATTATTGTATTTCGTGATATGATTGAGTGCTAGAGGCACAGTATCTAGTTGTGGTTTGGTGCCCAACAAAAGTATATTGGAAAATCCAAGTTGTGGTTCGGTACCCAACAAAGGTATATCAAAAAATCCTAGCAATGGTTCGGTGCCCAACCAAGGTATATCGAAAATCCTAGCTGTAGTTGGCAACTCAGTTAAGGTAGTTATATGTGAATCGAATTGAACTTTCATTTTTGCCTAATATGGTGCATTGCATATTTAATTTTCACATTTTATATGTCGATCATCATATGTTTCTACAAGGATTCTTTGGAAGCTCACCCTATTTTAAAAAAACAAACATCTCAGCAGGTGCCAGTGGGACGAAAGGTAAAGGTGTAGATGTAAAGAAGTGATTGGCACGTGTCTCGAGCGAAATCCTATAAACATTGAAATTTTCGTTGTATTCTTTATTCTGTCAACGAACGACTTGAGATTGTAAACAAATATTTTTATCAGTATAATTGTACTTTTCTGTATGCCTATGGAATTCCGTCTTTATTACTCTTTGATTACCAAAATGGAAACGGGTGTTGACACAATCTAAAAATAAGAGAAACTATAAATAACAAACAAAGTTAGAAAAAAAAAATTAGGGTCTCTTCTAACCAGCAAGTACATATTTCCTATGTTACTGCTATAAATTCAGCTTACGCTATTTATAACCTCCCATCAAGGCTTGTAATAGCTAAATGGCCAAGTAGGTAACCTTAAACCCAATGTCTATCCAAATCAATTGCCATCCATAATCAAGAAATATTTTATCCAAAAACAATAATAAGGTAATATTCATAATTATCTATATATAATTTAAATAAATAATAAGATATAATATTATCATATTTAATAAAATATATAATACTATTTTCCTGCATACTTATGAAAATGGATTAATTACCTTTTATCACTTTTGGATATTCTTTCACGGACCAACTATACGGAAATTTAATTATTTGACCTAAAAAGCATCATGTTGATCCCTCTTTTATCTTCAAATGTTTTTAGAGTAGGATTATGGTGGATTATTCAAACACCATTGTTCTCATCATAATCAACTACCCCTAATATTTGAGTGTCCAAACAAAAACTATTGGATTGGAAGAAAGTTTTGACAGAATCAAGAGACATTATGAAGTAAGACCTTATGTACCTTTTGCAGTTTTTACTAGCGTTAAAAAAATTTTTATTTTTGAATGCTTACAGAAATTCATCAGCTCCGAAGAGCATTACTGATAAGTCTAAGTAATTACTAACTATTATCAACAACCACCTCCTGCAAAGAAGGTGGTGGATGGTCAAAGAAACAAAAATTCCCAACAAAATCATGAGTTTGGTATTGTTTGATTTACTTGCTCTTCATAGGAGAAAAAGAATCCCAGAAGGATCCTCTCAAGAGAGGCAAGAGCAAAGCGTACTTTAATATCTGGAGACAAAAGTGAGAAATTATAAGCTTAGGCTTTTATGAAGAAGATGCTTTGAGGGAACTCATAAGAAAACACACTCTTATTATTGAAGGAACTTGATAACTTGATAAAACTTTTGCTATTCCCTTCGCAACTGTCAAGGTTTCCTTAACTCTGGAGACTTACTATATGATGAAATATCCTTACTATATGATGAAATATCCCTACACAAAACTTTAACATAAAATTGATATGAAGTAACACTTACAAAATTCTTAAAGATAACATAAATGTGACATAAAGTAAAGTTTACAATATTCTTAAATGTAGGAAAAATATATTTAACTAAGAAGGAGATTAGGCGTACCTGGACGAATCCATGTTCGGATCCGGGTCAAAGCTCCAATACTCCATACTTGTGCCCACACAATTATTAGACTACTAGAGCCTAATTGTGATTTGCACAGCAGATCACCAGAACCAGAAAGATGGTAGGAGAGAAGGGAATTGCCAGAAAACTCAATGGCGGGGCCAGTTGCAATTGAGGAGGCACACCCTATTTATAGTGGTTTATGGAGGCCACTAATTAGGAAACGTGTGCACTCCTTCTTGCCCTCCAAGACAGGAATTAATTGTCTCTCAATTAATTCCCTAATTATGGTGATTTGTTCCTCTTTTAACAAATCCATAATTATTGCTAAAAATATTCCCAAATCTGCATCTTATGCTGATTTTATTCTTATTTGATTAGGCTACTTATTTCCTAATCAAATAGTCCGGCCCATCAAGGGCGGACCTGGACCCAAAGTCCAACATCTCCCACTCGCACTTGATGGGCCTCCCATCGTGCGTGCGTTATTCTTTCTTGTTTCATACTTGGCGTCTGCCGTGACTGCGTGGGCAAAAACATCTTTCAGATTTGGTGCTTGTAATACTAGAAATCCTTTATATCGGACCAGCATCCAAGGACACCCTTTATATATAACCGTAAGTTATATGTTCATTGCCTCATATGCCCCAGATTCTCCCATACATATTGCTCATGGCATATCTAATCCCTCTCGAGTATTTACTCATAACATACATACCATTTCTTTTATCTTCATATAAAAGAAGTTCACGACCTTATATTTTATTTGCGCCCCTAGATTTTCACTAACTCAAAGAAAATCAAGCTATGGACTCATTAAGGGGATCTACCAACATTCTGTCAGTAGAAGGTCATTGAACTATCGCTTTCCCTCTTTGAAAGCATATCTCTCATAGAGATGTATCAAAAAGGTATGTTTCGCCTTGATGTGATATTTAGGATCCTCATCATACGATGTTATCGTTTGGATCCTTCAATCTACCATTCATTCCCATCTCTCATAGGAATTACGTTTGCCATATGGCACTTTGAATGATGGCAGAACACGCCCTGCGTTCTATTTTCATGGATAAAAGGAAAAAATACTATGTATATTTCCTTACTCCATCACCATTTGCCTAGGTCTTGCATTAGAGTATCCTTTCAAAAAGGAAAGTTGTTGTCTTGACAACTTAATCCATGGTTATTCTCATAAACCATTTCACAGCAGGACCAAAAAGCAACTTCCAAGTCTGACTAAAAACATTTGGTCTTATGTACACCAATGTGTACATTCATATTACCAACTATAGTCTCACATGGGACTTTATCCACCTTTCTTATGTTGGATTCCTCATAGGACATGTAACCTCTTTAGGTTTATGCCCTTGACTTCAGGGGTGTCTATGGGTTTGTAGTTTGACATCCTAAGATGTCTAAGGATTACACTTGTACATGTCTTAGGTGGAAAAGACTGTATCTTTCTTGTGCAATCCCCGTTTATCTTGTCATTCAAGATATTTATTCAACCCATGACTTTCTCAACTCAGATTTAAGGATTCTCTGATCCTTTATTCCTTTGACTCCCTTGACGCTTGTTTCATTTGTCACTTGACAAAGGATGACTTCACAAAGAATCATCACTAGACCATTTGGAACTTATGTAGTGTTCTTCGATTATTTAGAAGTTGGTGAGGCTTTCACCTTGTGAAACCCTCATATACTACTATTTAGGTGATTGTTTCTACGAAGCCCTTAAGCTGCTTCAGTGTAGAGTTCATCATCCAATTTCCAAAATTCCAAATTGGAAGGTGGTCTTTACATCATCTTGATGCAATTTTCAAGACTAAGCTTGTTGTCATAGCCAAAGTTCAGAGTTAAAACACACAATGGACAACCTTCCATTGTATTACCCCCTAGCCACTAAGTGTTCTAGGTTCTGTATGCCCCCAACAGATTTGAGAACCTACTTGTTCCCAATCGCCTCTTGGCTAGGTGACAAATTACCTAAACACGTATTTGGCTTCAAAGGAATCCAAATCCTCTTGCATGACACTTTGCAGTTCATCTTAGCAGGTCCTTCTAGTGTCTTTCAGACACTTATAGGTACTTATCATCACCTTCTAAATGATGAAAGGAGCATTCAATCCATTAGGGAATTTATCCCTTATAGTCATTCGCTAGATGACAATTTGCTCCGAGGTGGATTTCATAGGATTCTTTTCCTATGAATGAATGAGGTAATTCTCTCGTAACTTACCTCTTACCTCTTTCATTATGAAAATGGTCTCAATCCTCCCACTCGGATCAGTGAACTTAGGAACACTTGGTTATTCCTTGTCACTTGTGAACCTTTGAAGATATTTATTGTGATTAATGCTCATTTCTTGCTAGGAAATCTGGGTTTTATGAACGTTGTGTCCCAAGGTTTTCTCTCAGTCACTGAACCACCATCATTTTCACTAATGAAGACGTGTCATTGCAAATTCTCATGTCATCTTACAAAGAGATACCTTGTATACCTTAGCCCTAATCTTCCTTACTCATAGGAAGAAGTGTGAATATAAAGTTGATGACTCTTATGGTCTTAACGAGCTTGGCCCTGATTTAAGGCTCATCTACAATTCATAGGGTAAGGTCGTGACTGACATAGAGGGCATTTGGTTAAGTGTGAATATAAGAGCTGTGAGTCTACCTACCAATATATGGCTGATAGCCTCATTGACGCCATTATGTTCACAACCAAATCAAAGGAGAGGTCTAACTCTTTATTTCAACAATTCTATTATGTTGAAGGATTCTAGGTACTGATAGTTGCCTAACAATGCCTTTCTCATACACAAAACAGCTTGAACTAAGCACATGGGTGTCTTTAACCCTTGTTAGTTCAAAAGGTCTTATCCTTTCAGTTTCACTGATTCCTGACTAGATCAGCCATTATCTAACAGCTTCACACTTGCCAAAAATCAAGTAAACATTACTATATTTCGAGTAAACATCCACAACGTCAACGAAACACCAAGCTGTCTGTGTTTTGCCCTCACGTTCATTGGTTCACTAATGTCATAATTTGCCAATTGCAGTGGATATTCTCAAAAAATGTTTCTTTGTCTTTCTTGCCAGGTAGAATAAGTTTTCAACTTATTCATAAGGGTATTAACCCTTTAGCACACGTTATTTAGCAAATACTCTTTTGCTAGTTTGATCATTCTCTTTGATCAAGGTGTACATGTGGCAAGAAATGGAATCTTTTATCCCTAGAAAAGAAACATCAAAATCTAACAAAGGATTTGAGAATCATAGTCCCATCGATCCTTAACTAAAGAGATAGCAAAGATGTGATTCTGTCAGTTGCAATTGCATGGAGTAAATCAGGGTGGTTTATCTATGCAGAGTTAACGTGTAAGTTTCAATCCCTTGATTCTATCTCTTTATTGCTTTGCTTTTGACATGAAGCCATATGCTTTTGTGAAACATCCACAACTCATGTGGATTGCTACTTTTACAACCCTTAAGGATTATGAATGTAGCTTTTCATCTTTGTAGAAACCATTGACCTCTTCTATATCAAGTTTACCTCATAGGTTTCTTGCCCTTGGGCTTAGAGGATGAATCCTCCCACTCTTTAGCTAAGTTCGTCTGACTGATGGATCTCAAATCCTTCAGTCTTTCACATTCAAGTTCAATGTGGTGAATCACATTGCTGAAGGTTACAATATGCATATTAGAGGCAATCTTTACTTTCGTATACGCCCACTCAATGGAAGACATGGCTCACTCCCACTCACTGGGAGACATAGCTTCCTCCCACTCACTGGGAGATGTCTTATCACAACATACACTTGTTTGTTAGAAAGAACTTGGCATTTAGTTTGTCTCAACTTCTTAGTTTGACATCTGCCTCAAGTGTTGCCTAAACAACATGTTAGGACTTAGCACACTGTGTTAAAACTTGACTTAGTTTTAACTTTATGGAAGAAGATCACTTATTTCACTATCTTCCAACACTATCCACACGGCTTGGATAAGGTTACATTGCTCAAACCAACATAAGTTTAAGCAATGTTGTTCTTTCTATGCTTGATAGCATAAACCTTTTGCATCCTTTAGTTGCTTCAGCCTCTAAATGCTAAAGACTAGTTGGTAGGATGTCCCTGACATCTCATTCCTCTTGAATGAAAGAGATTTGAGAGTTTTTAACTCCACAGATATCTCTATTGAGCTTGTCTTCATAAGCTCAGTCAAATAGACTTGGTCATAATTGGTCACTCAGACGATTATGGTATACAAATCTTATTTGTTCAAATAAGACAAAGGATAATTAGATAATAAGTTCACTAGTTTCATGTTCAGGAGACAACTATGTTGACTCCCATCCCAATCATACTAGTTAGCTCATCACCCTTTTATCCACAGTCTTCATTTGAACACTTTCCCCTTTGGATTTCTAGACGTATTCCAGAAAACTCCCACTCAATCAAAGAGTAGTTATATTAACAAGATAATAACACATTATCATCTAACTGGCATGAATGTTCAAGAAAACAAGAAGAGAATATACTGAGTTCAATTCTATAAACTAACAGAGAATTTAATCTTAAATTCAATGGAAAAAACAAGAACATTCAAAAATTTTAAGCCTCATATCATTGTCTCTTAACTAGGTTCTCCTTCTCATAGGCCCTTCTGACCATATTAACTCATGTAGCTTCTAGCCACAATGTCCAGCTTCTCTTTGCCATGTCTACATCCACTCATTTGGATGTATTTGCAGAATACCTCCCACTTGATGAGATGATTCTCACATCTCTATCTCTCTTGTCCTTTGTCACAACACATGTGATAAAAGGTTGACTTTTAGAAGTCATTGCTTAAACATTTGGGAAGACTTATTATTATTCAATAATCATTGAATAATTTTAAGTTGCTGCAATTTTTCAGGTTTTATCTCTAAGAGTTTAAGTCAAGGTTGGATAGGATTTTATATTCAAAAACTCATTTGAATAATCCCTTACTTTTAAAGAATCATTCAGCATTCAACCTTATGTTGCAACTGAAGAATACTCTAAAAAAATAAGCCAACTTATCCCGAAAAAATAATAGAACCAACATTGATTCAATTCTAACATTTTTGGGAATCTCTAAGTGCACATAAGCACCTTTTTGACTCAAATCATATCCAAACGCGCTTCAAATATATGCAAATTATATATCAAATTGAAGATCTCGAATTTAGGGATTTTTAGGAACCAACCACGTCTCAATTGGAGGCTCCACGCGCCCCTAGAAGATGTCAGAATCTAAAAATCCTAAAAAAATTGGAAAATTCCAGCGTTGGCCACGCTCCCCGGTGGCGCGTGACCTCCACGCGCCACCTTACGGCTGTCCGCCGGTGACACACGCCGGCTCCCAAGACTCCACGCTCCGTCCTCTCTCCGACGATGCTTGCCACGTGTCAAACGGAGACCCCAGTGGGCCCCAAGCGCCATGTGTCCCCCTTTCCTTTTTTTTTTGCGCGGTCAACAGTCAACGGATGACTGTTTGACCGTTGACCCGTCAACGTTGACCGTTGACCGTTGACCGGTCAACGTTGACGGGTCAACCGTGACCCGTCACCGCTGACGTGTCAGTGACGTGTCTCGGTCAACGTGGCAGCCAACGGATGACGTGTCTGGCGTTTGACGCTGACGTGGCGACCACTCATTGGCGCCACGTGTCAATGGTTGACTGATGACGTGGCGTTGATTGCCACGTCATCGTCTTCAACCTCCAGCCGGGTCAACCCGACCCGGTTGGAGCTCCGACGGATCATCACGACCCGCCAACTTCGGGAGACCATATCTCCCTTGTTTTAGCTCCGTTTTTTGCGTTCTTGGTGTCGTTGGAATCGTAGTTCGGCGAACTACAAATCCATGGCGTTTATTTGATCTTAAAACCTCTGTTTCATTAATCAAATACAAGTGAAGTTGCGGCGGCGACTAACGACCCGCGAACTTCTTTCCTTTATTTCTCCCTCATCCGGACTCCGTTTGACGCGTTCTAAGCATCGTTGGAATTGTCTCTTCGAGATCTACACATCCATGGCTTCTTTTAGGGCAAAAACACTCAATTTCGAACACCCCATTTTTCTCGACATTGACGGCACTGCGTAAACCGACGTGGATGTGTGTCCTCTGGGTTTCAAAGGCTCTTCTAACCTTTGAGGAGTTAAGGCTTTTCGTTTTTGAATCCACGTAGGTTCCAAAAGACTCACCTTTAATAAAATCAAAGAGATGAGGAGAAGAGAAGAGAACGAATATGTATATATATGAGAAAACAAAACAGTTGGAAGGCAAAGTATATATATACATATGCGAAATGAAACATGAGACAAAGAAGAGGGAAACATGCATCACGTAGTATATATATACAGTTATTATATATATGTAAACTAACCAGAGGAACAAGCAGCATTCTACTAGTGCACGTATATATTAATAACAGCCAACAATACAAATATATATCATGCCTGAATCTTTCAAAAAAACGAACTGGGAGTATCATTTTGTGCAGCGAAAATAATTTCATATTGGCACCCCAAAAAATATATTGTTGTACGCATTTGTTGGAAAAATTGAAGCAACATATATTTTTATCATCATATAATCTCATATATATGATTGCACAGCGGAAAAAATTATGATGGAGAATCAATTAATTATTCACAAAGAATAAATTACAGCCTCAAGGATCAAATGGCTCTGATGCCAATGTAGGAAAAATATATTTAACTAAGAAGGAGATTAGGCGTACCTGGACAAATCTATGTTCGGATCCGGGTCAAAGCTCCAATACTCCATACTTGTGCCCACACAATTATTAGACTACTAGAGCCTAATTGTGATTTGCACAGCAGATCACCAGAACCAGAAAGATGGTAGGAGAGAAGGGAATTGCCAGAAAACTCAATGGCGGGGCCAGTTGCAATTGAGGAGGCACACCCTATTTATAGTGGTTTATGGAGGCCACTAATTAGGAAACGTGTGCACTCCTTCTTGCCCTCCAAGACAGGAATTAATTGTCTCTCAATTAATTCCCTAATTATGGTGATTTGTTCCTCTTTTAACAAATCCATAATTATTGCTAAAAATATTCCCAAATCTGCATCTTATGCTGATTTTATTCTTATTTGATTAGGCTACTTATTTCCTAATCAAATAGTCCGGCCCATCAAGGGCGGACCTAGACCCAAAGTCCAACATTAAAGATGGTCAGCTAGTATTCATCTTTCTAGGGACACAACTAATCACAATTTGCCAATTTCAAGCTATCAAGAATCTGACATCTTCTATAATATCTCCAAAAGGATGACTATTATTGCTTCCTCTTGTTTGCAAATAAGTTTTGTTAAGTCTATTTAGGTAAGACTTCTTTATTTTCTTGGTTCTTGCCCTTCAACACTTCCTTACATATTGCTAGATAACTAGATAGTGTTATTCTTGGAGGTATTAAGTATGTCATGATACAACCTCTTTGATTTGTTTTTGGTCGAACTTCTACCTCTTTGATTTGAACGCATATAAACAAAAACAAAATTAATATGAAGTGTGAAGGAATTGTAGAGTTAATAAAAATATGTTAGAGAGGGTAATAAACATATTGCGTGGACACTAAAACAATATAGTCATGTGAATTGTTTTATAAAAAAGAACAATATCATTTAAGTTCTAAAATTAGTTGTAGCCTTTTTTAATTTTAAATTTAGGAGAAAATATAGGAGGCTTAATTAGGGGCCGCTTAGCCTTTTTAAATTTATAATTTAATATTTTGTCATTCTGAATAATTACAATTCTTTTGATCCTCTTCAATAAATATTATTTTTCCTTGATCTTTTACTCCCCCACACGATGCATGGGACATGCATGTATGTGTATGGGGGTTGATATTCTAATTCTTCAAATGCAAATGACATTGCTTCATAGATATGTGGTTCATTGTAAGGTGTTTGTTTTTTTAATAAATGGTTTGTTATATTTTTTGCCTATCTATTCTCAAAAAATTTCATTACTCCTCCTCCCCTAAAATTCTTCTTTTGGATTTACAAACTTCACTACTCATAAATGATGATAATGAATTGAATTGGCAACAGATCTTAATCATTTAATGGGTTAATGTGAAATGTAAAAAGTATGTTACTTATATGTTACTTATGATTAGCAAATTGTGAAAAGCAATTTCTTATTTGTGTTGGAGTCTCTTCTTAGATCAACCAAGCTCCCAAATGCTTATAGGAAGCCTATCACATCTGTATGAAATTGATGTCTTGGTTAGAATAAAACAGTTTCAATACAAATCATGTTATTAGGAAGGTATACTAACCAATCAACTCTTTTATTTTTGGCTTCTCTACTAGCAATGTCATTTATTAGGACTATGTTGAATGTGTGTAGAGAGATCAGGAAGTCACGTTTTTGAAGAGATATATTAGAATGGAACAAGATCTTCCAACAATGTGCACATGTTTTTTAATAGTCATTATTGTCCAAGACTTGAAAGCTCTCAAACTAGTAGACCTCCCCCTCTTCTAAATCATTATTATATCGTTTGATCTATCTCCTCTGAATAATAGAAGCCTCTATTCGATCACCCTAATTGCATTAAGCAAGATGATCTAAGAACTACACATAAATTTCCTTCAGGGAATGTGGAAACTAAAATGCTTAACTTACATGTTTGTCGGCTAAAATCATACTGACTTTCTAAACCTCAAATGGCGGGGCCTTCTTCACTATCATCCACTGCCTAAGCACCCTAACAATAATGCACCCATTTTCCTTGCTATCTTCGATGTCTTTGAGCACTTCATGAGCAGTGTTTGTCAATGCCTTTGTTGATGCTACTAGGTTCTTCAAGAATAATATTCAGTATGTAAATATAAGTTACTTTTATTGCCTCCAAATGCTAATTATGTGATAATGACTTATGATTCATGAATTAATGTGTAATTTCATTTTAAATTTATTTTATTGCCTATCTTAAAAATCAAAGTCTATGCAAAAGTCTTGCACATGGCTTATATTTAGTTTGATGGGTTATTAATTAGCTAATACAAGATTTCAAATGTAAATTTTTAATATAATTTATTGCATTAATATCCTAGTTATGGAGATCCCTATAATCATGAAAGATGAACCTCTTAGGTATACTTGGACTAATAACCTACTTATTAATATAATTTATTGAGATCCCTACAATCATGGAAGGTCAATTTATTGAGCATAATAGGATCACAATTATATAATTTTTAATATAATTTTATTTACTGATTTAACGTTTAATTTCAAAATTAATTTACTTCCTTCCTTATATTCATATCTAAGTACTTGCGAATAGACAATTTTCATGGTGTGATTATCGGCCCTATCAATTAACTATGAAGTAAACCGTTTAACCCAAATGTGATCACATTAATATAATTTCTAATATAATTTATTGCACTAATAACTTTGTTATGAAGATCCTTATATTCATGGAAGATTATGCTTTTGGGTATGCTTGGACCACATTAATATAATTTTTAATATAATTATGATCCCTTATTTAATATCTAATTTCAAATTCAATTTGCCTCATTTCTTATATACAAACCTATTAATGCATGGATAATTTTGTTGGTGTGATTATCCGACACATTTTGAGGTGAACGGGCTAGTAATCGGATATTACAAGATATTTAATACTCCCTCCGGTCCTAAATATAGGATAAAGTTTATAGTGCAATTTGCACTACAAACTTTGTCCTATATTTAGGACCGGAGGTAGTATAAAGTTAATGATTGATTGATTGATGATTGATAATATTATTACTTCTTTTTTAAATGGCATTTTAATCTTTTCATAAAAAGAATAGAATAATGTATGTAGAAGTTTTACCAAAAATGTACATTTAAAGTAATATCATTTTGTCCATTTAAAAAAAAAGTACATTTAACATATAAAATGTAAGACACTTATTTATTCCGATGTTAACCAAAAGTTCCATGGGCACACAAAAACAGCATGAAAATACTTATAATGAATGCTTGATTACAGGAATACCACATAGAAATTGTACATAATAATTACTAATAATGTAGTCACACAGAGCTACTAAGGTGTCTAAACTCGTTTAATAAAACTCAGACATCTTTCTATCTTCGTTTCACCACAGTATTCCTCTTGTACAGTACTCTTCTTTGTACTCAGCACCTCCTGTTTGCACTTGTCTAAATGGTTGGTTGGAGAGGATGAGATTCCGGGAATCTCAGTAATAAAAAATTACTATAATGCATGCAAGATATATACTATGTGCATGACATGTTAGCTTTAACTAGATACATGCCCCATAATGACATTTCTGTGTGCTCAATGTTTAATGTAACATAATCATGGCTATGGCATAAACAGAAGCAGAGCTTCATCATTCAAATATACTATACACAATTAAGTAAAGCAATCACATTTATCACTACACAAGCATAAATATCAAATAAATACAAATAAGGTAAGTTCACTCACTACCTTTGACTTTATGTCCTCCTCTTATACATTTTTCTCCAATCATTGAAAATGCTCCTTCTTTATCACCTCATGACCCTAGATATATAATCATATCATTAGAGCCATGATAAATGAGTGTCTAATGGGGCTATATAGGTCTTTAGGAAATATCTCTTGTATTTGCCCCAATATTTATGACAATTCAACATAATTGCTATAAATTCGCAGCTTAACCCAATCTGCCAGTTTTGTTCACTAAATTTTGGAAATTCATAATGAATTCTACAAAAATCCAAATGGGTTAGTTCCTGGTTCTATAAAAATACATTTTAGTCCACTTTCAATGAAAAATATTACAGAGTCCCAATTATAACCACACAGTTCCTGAAATTTTGTCAAATCCAGTCTGTCACAGATTTCGTTCCAGATTCAGGGTCAAATTTTGAAAAATCATAACTTTCAATCCACTAGTCCAAATGACTCATATTACCTGTCAAATTAAAGTTCATGATGTTTACTTTTATTCTATAAAATTTCATAGTATTTGGACTAAGTTTGGCGATAAAAAACATGTTGCAAGTTCTTTGCCTCTAGAAAACAAATTCAGGCAGATTTGAACACCAACTTCCAAAATCATCATAAATCATCAGAAAACCTCTTTTAAACTCATAATCACCATCTTAATCATGATTAATCAAGATTTGGGCAACACCTCCCCTTAGGGTTTTACATTCCTAAAATCCCAAAATCATGAAAACAACGCCACAAATCAACAACAACCACCAAGAATCAACAAGAGGAGCAATGTTTATTGGATTACCTCTTGATTTTCCTCTTTCCCTCTTTGAACCTTTGTCTCCTCCTCTCTCTTTCCCCTCTTGATTTTGCTTGCTAAACATGGTTTCCAAGGTGGAGAATAGATTACAAGAAATTTCCATGAGGTTAGTGGGTAAGAATACTTAAAATCAAGCTTACTTACCTTGATTCTTGCTTCTTGCTTCTTGCTTCTTGCTTCTTGCTTCTTGCTTCTTGCTTCTTGCTTCTTGCTTCTTGAACCCTAGCTCCTTTCTTATTCTTGTGTTCTTCAAACTCCTCTCTCTCTCTCTCTCTCTCTTCATTGAGTTGGCGGAAATAATGGAAGGAGGAAAGCGCTAATGAGGAACTCATAATACCAATTTCACTTTTCTATTTCCAGAGGGATTTTTTCAGTCCCGGGTACCTAATAGCTTACACACTAATCCATAGATGCCACGTGGAAATGTCTTCCTCATTGTTCGTCGGCGCCAACTAGAGGCAAAGCAGCTTACCAAACGTTCTCTGGACTCTTTGATCTTTCGTCTCTCTAACTTCTATTTTTCATCCCAAGCCTTGATCTTCCTGGATTTTGTCTATTTCTCCATCTCACTCAAAACCCTAATTGGTCCTGATCATGTTCGCACCTATTGCTTGTTTTCTTGCTTCCTCTGTTTAGATATTCGATTTTCATTGGATTTTTGCTTTCTGTGCAGTATTGATAGTCGAATTAGGTTATTATCTCATCTAATGTCTTTTATGCTTCTTTTTAGTGCAGAAGGCTATCGGAATTTCAATATCCTGTAATGGCAAACGTGTGGAACCGACTTGTGGGTAAACCTAAAAAGGAAACCAATACTGTGACGACTCTGGACAAGTTAAATGAGGTGAGTCAGTTACGATTGTCTAAAGATATGAATTTCCCCTTTCCCTTGGTGGGATATCGTTCGTGAAACGATTTGGTTGTAAATTTATCGTTTGATGAATTGTACTCTACATCGTCAGCGAACATGCAATTCACTTTTGCTGGTAAATTGTTTATGCAAGACTACTGCGATTACTTTTTGATATGAGACTAGCTTTTATTTTACTCTTTCCAGTTTTATGCAGGTTTCACGCTAATTTAGTCCATTGGAATGATATTTTGCTTAACCACCTTAGGGTGATCATCTAATTATTTTTCAAATTAACCACATTATTATTAGAATTTTCTAGCATTTCTTTTCAATTACTATTGAGATAGATGTGTACATAGTGTGTTGTTACATATCAAGCGATGATTTCCTTTCTCAATTCAACTTCTTTATTCTTTGAACGATGTAGACACTTGAAATGCTGGAAAAAAAGGAGAATCTCCTTGTTAAAAAAGTTGCAGGAGAGGTTGAAAAGGCCAAAGAGTATACCAGAGCGAAGAACAAAAGAGGTATGTTGCCAAATACATGGATACTTATTCTAGATTTTTTTTCTTTTTCAATGTTCACTCCCCTCTAATCCCCATCTTTACATACATTCATGTTACCTTGTTGGAACTTGTGCACATATACAATGTTGAACATTTCACTTTCAGTTGGCCTAACAACAATACATCCACTTCAGCTCATTGATAATAGTACCACCAGGGGGAAAAAAAGGGCGTGGATCAGAATTGGTATAGCGTTGCTTTCATCATATGCATTAACATAATTGAATATAGTAGAAACTTTGCATAAAGGGAGACAGCTATTTGTCTCCATGGTCTCAGACTCAAATGCCTTGATCGTACTGTGTGAATTTTTGTGCTGAAAGGGTCTAGAATGTGTAGTTTAAGCTTGCACGCTAATCTGCCGCAATTGGTTTCTTGGGTTAGGCTTGTGAAAATGGTTTTGGATTAAATGTATTAGTGTATAACAATCTGGACTCTGCAATCCATGGTGCCATAGTTTTATCATTTGTATGGATAAGCTTAACACACGCACTACAAACACAAAGCCATATAACCGATTTTTGTTGCCCATTGGTTTTGAGTGTCTGCTTCTTGCAGCGGCAATACAATGTTTGAAGAAGAAGAGGCTGTATGAACAGCAAATAGAGCAGCTCGGAAATTTCCAGTTGCGCATTCATGATCAGGTTTGAATGCAACTTCATAGTTAGTATGAGTTCTGGCCACAATTGAGTTTCTTGAGCTTCTTTTCATATTATGCTGATAAATTATGTTACAGATGATAATGTTGGAGGGTGCTAAGGCCACCACTGAAACAGTAGATGCATTGAGAACTGGAGCATCTGCAATGAAGGCTATGCAAAAAGCAACGTGTGCAGTGCTAATTTTTGCTATGGCATATTTAGTGATTTTGTTTTCAGTTTTAAAGTGTTTTCTGATTTCCATTCGGCTTTGTTTGGCCTGTTTCATAACCTGAAAAGTTCGCTATTGATGTAAATGAGGTAAAAACATCTTATAGGAAGTAAATGAGCCCAAGCATGAGACAACGCCATTGACAAAATTAGTTAAAAGCAGTTTGATATCTAGTTTTTCTCAGAAAAAAGTGTTAACATTATAATAATGCCCTTGATTCATGACTAACCTCTGTCTCTCTTTATTTGTTTGTTAAAATGAAATTATGAATGACATTTATAAAAAACAATCATAAAGGCTTCATTGTTTTTTTTAAAATGTCGTATATTTTGAACATGAAAACCTTCAAACAAATGCCTTATAATTTGAAGTCTAGTAAGCAGGTTATGAACTGATGCCATTGTCTATTCAATATTGTACAGGAATATTGATGATGTTGATAAGACCATGGATGAAATCAATGAACAGACTGAGAACATGAAACAAATTCAAGAAGCCCTGGCAACTCCAATTGGTGCATCTGCTGATTTTGACGAGGTTGTGTTCTATCTTTTGGAACTCGCAAACAAGATATTCATCTTTTGTTATATTGTATTGTTACAGTCTCATCGAAAATCACCATATATAATTTGTGGGCAATTCTGAATTCTTGTGCTTTCAGGACGAATTGGAAGCAGAACTTGAAGAGCTGGAGGGCACTGAGTTGGAAGAACAGCTTCTTCAGCCGGCAACTACCGCTCCTGCAGCCCCAGTGCAGGTCCCAGCAGGGCGGCAGCCTACTCGTCCCGCACCTCCACAGAAGCAAACTGCTGAGGAAGATGAACTGGCTGCTTTGCAGGCTGAGATGGCACTTTAGTCTTTTTAACTTGGATTAGATTAGAATTGCAACTAATGTGGAAGTTGAGAAGGCTTGTGTACAAGCCATCTTATTTCATGTTGAAATCGCTTGTATATCATAGTATAAATAAGATTACTTAATTTGAAAAATGTTGGGATCTTACTACAGGTAGTCGAACTTACTGATGATGCCAGAATTTTGCAGGCATTATTGTGTGATATTATGTTCAGGCAATTGTGGAATATCGCACCTCTCGCCCTACTTTGTGTGAATTTAAGTGAAAAGAGATAGAGGATGTTTTCAAACTTGGCTAAAATTGAACAGAGAAATCTTGTTTAAAGCTTGCAACCTACTTTTTGCCTAAATGAGGTTGTCAACTTGTTATTTGCCAACAGGTTTTCATCTTGTTGAATGTCACTCTCTTTGAAATAAAAATGTTGTTTGTTCATAGGGCAATGATTCAGTACCTTTTTATTGATTGGGGGTCCAATTTTAAAGAAAAAATTGATCATAAATACTTGTTTGGAAAATTAACTGTCCAATGCTCCTTGAACTCTACAGAAGGTATAGAAGGTATGAGCTCCTTTATAGTACTGTATTTTTTGCCTATAAAATTGTATTATGTCGAATTTGCAGAGCGCCTTGGACAATTAATTTATCAAACAAGTATTGATGGATAATTTTTCTGATTTTAAACTATAGGATTGGCGTGTTTAAAGCAATATTTGATTCAAGAATACTAAAAAAGAAACTTCCAATAATGAAAGTGAAATACTAACGCATGGAAAGGAAAAATGTTGAAGACTATACTAAAACTCCCAATTGATCCCTTGATGTGTTGAAAAGTATTGCTCCGTATAATTGATGTATACAACTATACTCATTGTCATTGGATTTGCTTGGGGGGAAAAGGATGGCAGTGGGAACTACTAAACGAAAGGAACAAGAATAAAGCAACATATATTATAATTCCTATAAATTTCTATATGATCACGTAATTAATTATAATTTTTCTATAGTTTGAATATACTTATGATTTGTGAGAATTTTGAATGGGTTTTCTGATTGCCCAAGTAAGGGAGAGCAAGTGCTTGTTTGAAAAGTCTAACATTATTTATAAAAAGTAACGCGTTATACTTGACATTTATATGCGATTTTAAGGGATTTAAGAGAAAACTAGAGAGACTAAGGGGAAATAATATTTATGGTAGATGACGATAAAAATTATAATTATTTAAAGGGACTAAAACTTAAAATATAATTTTACGATTACTAAATTGCCCTGGCAACATAAAAACTGAGATAAAAGAATTAGAAAGCGTCCTCCTTATCAGTCAGTTATTCAAGGACTTCCTCTTTCAGATACAATATTATCAATGGCGGTGAAGTATATGGCTTTCCTTTTTGAAAAAGTTAGAGCGTCCATAACAAGGTTATACATACATATATATATATATATTTACGTTGGCAGTAACTCCTAGATTATCATACAATTCAATGGATCTTTCAAATCCTCTGTAGTGACATGTAGATCTTGTCAGTAGCATCACCTGCAAATCTTGATTCGAGTTATTCTTGGGAGCACTGTCTTTAAGAGCTATTTTACAACTATTAGCAGATAAGAAGTGACACTCCCTAGGATTAAATGAACCCTTCTTACAAAGACAATGTGAGCAGAACTACAGAAGATAATAAAACTTAGTATGGTAAAACACAAGAGGAGGAAAGGGAAGTTACTTGAAAGCTCAAAGCCGGATACTCAAAACTTTATTTTCATGCCCTTTTATAAGCTGTAGATCATCATAACATTAGGCACACTTATTAACTCGTCAGTTAATGTGCCTAAATACAGTTAAATGAGCAGTTACTTAGCCATTAATACACTTAATGATGATAAAAAATGTCAGTTACAAACATTGAAAACCTATAATGATTATCAGAGTGATGGATTAATTAGATGGATATTTCCTATAAAGAGTGCCTAATACCGTGTTTAACTCACACAAGGGAGGGGGAAATTGCCGGATTTCAACTGTGCTTTCAATGGCCAGTTGAAGTGTAAGTAAGCCTATTCCTCCTCTTGGCCCATCTACTAGCCTAAGATCACTTGTTATTACTTGGCCCCAATAATTCCATACAATGTAGGACTCTTTCTTTGATACACCCGCACACATTACTCACAACAATCCCCCACATGTATCGAATGAAGCACCATTAGCTAAGTTTCACACATGAGTATAACCATTGTATCTGGTGGTGTAAAATCATTTCCTTAAAACCCAATTATTCGTACACTTAATTGAATCTTCTAATAATGAACAATACTATGGCGTAAAAGAGAAAATTTAAACCCAAAGGTCTACTATAATAGAAAAGATTACAACTCATTTTGTAAAGAGTTAACCATAGTAGAAAAATAGTTTAAATAATCATTTGGAAACACTACAAAGGTTATAAAGGATTTAAATCACCCCAAATATCTATCCATGATGAAAAAGAACAAATTAGTCATTTAAAATTTATCATGGATAATAAAACTTTTCTCATCGCTTCACAAATTAAACCATAATTAATCAAAACACTTAGGCCTAGGACTTCTCAAAGTTCATAATATATTCATTCGGCCACAAGTCCTATATCAAACTCAATTATCAAGATGCTTAAACATTAATTTTCTCAAATATCCACTTGAGTTACTTATCTATGATAGAAAATAGCATAATCCAAACCATAATTTCACATCAGAGTATGTATCATGAGCCTAGTGAGTAATGTGTTGGATAATTGTATATAAGGTGCTGGATCGGTTATAATTGAATTTGGGTGAGAACTGACATGGATGACAATGTAAATGTCACTTAAGTTTTCATGACTCATTGGGGGTGGTATCCACTCTAAATAATTACCACTATTTTGATAACATCCCTTTTGTAAGAGATGGTAGGCACAATCCACTCTTAGCTAAATTTCACGATCTCTAGGAGCCAATACCTCAGGTCCACTCCCTCTACCAGTATCCACACAAATGCTCTCCAAACAAAACTGCGTGCTAGCGCCTTCAAATGTCTCCTAGGGTTTTCCTTGCGGCTCTCAATTCTCATGCGCGTATGAGTATATATGCTCTATCAAGTTTATAACCTAAGGGCTCTCAATTCTCATGCGCGTATGAGTATATATGCTCTATCAAGTTTATAACCTAAGGGCTATATTCAAATTTCAAAATTAATCATCATTAATTTTGAAATTAATCAACAATTAATTATCTTGATGAGCTAATTAAATAAATTCAATTTAAATTAAATCTGTCCAACAGTTTTAATTTAACCTATTTATTTAATCTAAATAAAGAGCCATTAGATTTAATTTATCTTCATAAATTAAATCTGAGATAATATATCTCTATCATGTTAGTTATTAAATTTAATATATCTTAATAAATTAAATTTAAAACTAACACAATATAATAATATCTATAATGTATATATACATATATAATATATATAAGATATGCATTTCGAAAATATATATCTATATAATATTTTTAACGAATTTTATATTATATATATAAATATAAAATTCGTACACCCTAAATTAAACATTATCTCGTATTGGGCCATTCTTATGTGCGACTCTGTAGGCCCATATGAAGTTGGCAATGGGCCAATAACTGTACTAACCCACAAGTTGCAAGCGGCCTCTAGTAAGACATTATGACTACCCAATTCATATGAGGATCGTTAACACGATGCAACCTATCATACAACCATGTCACGTCCCTTTTGTTACACAATATATTGGTCAAGGATGAGCCATGGATAATGTCATCCTCTTGTCCTGGCCATTACTTTCTCGATTCCTGAGTAGTCTAACAATAGAAATGGAAACTCCTTTCCATTGTAGTATGGCCATATATTTTTCAGATTTACTCATCGAGGGGCCCAGTAATATGTCTCTACTAATGTGAGAGACAAATTACATCTTGATCATTCATATTCCACTGCATGACACACCACCAAGCTTAATCATAGCCTTTATCATCACCCGGTCAAAAGGGACTTTTGACTAGTTCAAAGTTTAGCAACTCTCATGTAGGAATCCATGATGACCTCAGGTCTAAGGGCATTGTGACGTGGTTATATATGAGAAAAGCTTATGACTTGATCCATGTAGCTTTCTCATAGTGGGTCGGTCCAGCACCTTGTACTCTTACAAGTGCCTAAGACTTTGATTCGTATCTCCATATCTTATCAAAGTCATACTGGTCTTGTTTTATCTCTGCTCCCACATAGATGACTGACCAGGGACATTTTAGGACAATCTTTATGAATTATCCAAGGATACAATTATCACAGTTAACATGCAGATAATATGATAACAGAATGGAGAAATTTCATTAAAATAATAATGTTGAAAGTACAATGATTGGCTCTTATGGCACAATTTCCAACATTCTCCCACTGGTTGTTTTAGAGACAAACTCTCTTTCTAGAAACTTACCATTTCGAATAACAAACACTTTGTTATCGGTGGGATTATAGATATAGTATCCTTTCATTTCTTTAGGATACCCCACGAAAAGGCACTTTTGAGGATCTGGGTGCTAATTTATCATAGGCTTGTTGCTTAACATATACCTCACATTCCTAGCTCTTGAGAAAAGATAGACTTGATTTCTTTCCAATCCATATCTCATATGGTGTCTTTTCAATTTCCTTAGATGGAACACGATTTAGTGAGAACGCAGCTGTCTCTAAGGTATGTCCCCAAAAGGATGGTGGAAGATCTGTTTTTACTCATCATAGATCGAACCACATCTAATAGTGTTCAATTCCTCCGTACAGAAAAGCTATTCCATGGTGGTGTTCCTGGAGGAGTTAATTATGACATTATCCTACAAATCCTAAGATGGTCAATGAACTCTTAGCTCAAATATTCATCACCTCAATAAGATCTAAGTGCTTTAATTGTTTTGCCAAGTTGATTTTGTACTTCATTTTGCAATATTTTGAACATTTCAAAATATTTAGATTTATGTTTCAGTAGATAGATATAGCCATATCTACTAAAGTCATCTATAAATGTAATAAAGTAGACATAACCTCCTCTGGCAGTTGTATTTAATGGTCCACATACATCTGTATGTATGAGGCCCAATAATTCAGTGGCCCTCTCACTATGCCTAGTGATAAAGCTTTTCGTTAACCCTACCAAAAATTCTAAGCTAACTATAGTAAAGTGATACCTAGCCTAGGTCATTCTTCTCTAAGGAACCTAACTATTGTAATAATTCTCAACAATTTATGGGCCATAATAAGTAAAGCAAGAATGTAGAGCACTAATTGAATTATATTTACTAAGTACCTAATTCTATTTCCTAATTTTTTGCTTAAAAAGTGACACTGTAATGCAATCGAATTAATTGATGAATTGACACAATGATGAGACAATCCTTCCTAGAAGTTCTACTTCACCTTCATTATCCAATCATGAATGTGAGCTCAACATAAACATTATATCCACAATTACTACTTGTAGTTACTCAACCAGACATATTGCAGGGAGTAAATTGACATGGCATTTTCTTCATCCACAAAGAATTATAGTACAGTGCGTAAATCTGAATGATGGCTACCACTCATCATCACAGAATCAGTCAAGATTGTCTAATTCACTGATGCAACTCAAATCAGTTAATGTGATTAAATCTACCGAATTCAGAGAATACAATCATCAACTGAATTTATACAAAATGATTCAGAACAGTTAATTCCAGGCATGATCCGACACACTACAATAATGAATTTTGAAATCAACTCTGTTCCAACACTACACAACTCGCATAATCTCAAGAAAACAGAATCGATTAAGAATAACAAATGTGAGTGAGCTCCAATTTCAACGCATGGATTCAAGTTCAGTATTGCTCCTAGGAAGAATCATAGAGATTAGCTATTCATGATGATGGAATAGACACCATTAATCCTCCACTGAGCTTCTGTCATGGTAGCTGATAGAAGAAAATTGGAGAATCAGAAAACAAATGGCTATCGGTGGTGATTAGGAGTGGAGATCCAGATCTGAAAGTTCTCCTATTTTTTTCCCTTCCCTTCGGTCCCGATCTACTTTTCTGTTCTTCCTCCTTTCGATCCCTCTCCCAACGTTCACCCTAATTCATTTCCTAGAATTTTTCTTGTTTTCTCTATCTCCCGCCAGTAGACAATTTTGTACTGGAAAAATTGTAGTTTTGCTGGAAAGGTTTTCTCTCTTCTGCACTTTAGTCCTTCTTCCTTTTCACTTGCAAAGTTTCTAAGCTTTATTGTTTAGTCCCTCTTTCTATTTTCTAACTCCTTCTTGCTCCACTTTCCACCAAGCTCCCTACAAGATAATTCAAACCAATGTATTATCATTCTTCCCTTTTCAATACTTAAGAGAAACTACAAAATATATCACTTGAGCTATTCTTAGTCACCCATTTCATAAAATGAATATGAGTAACAATTCTTCATTATAAATGAATTTCAAGCACATTATTATCACTAAAACCTCCCAAAAATATATGAAAATATGTGGTAAAATTAGGACTTATCAATTCCCCTACACTTAGCATTTTGCACTCCTGAGCAAAATCAAGTATTCCATCCTTCTTACTGATTCTGGCAATTCTATCCATATGAATTTTATTCATGCCCTTGGTTATGTATCTCCCTTCACTATCTCAATTTCAATTCCCCATGCAAACAATCCCACCACCCAGTACAAATCCAGCTCTATATATGATTCAGCCATTGCAAAGAGAATTCAAGAGACTCTCGGGGTTAAATGTTTAGCTCTCTCTCTCACTATAGGGTAATGATTTCACTCTTCTCTTCTAGTCTATGCTCTACTATAGGCTTGTCAAAGCTCTATCATTTCTACCATACAAACACAAGTTTCTATGCATCAAGAGGACTTTATTAAGGTTGTAATCTTGGTAAGGCTAAGATGGAATATATGGAATGTCAATCTATACAGCCTAAACAAGTATGCATGATGGGATTGCATTAGCACATGTGTTTATTCATACATACTATTCTTCCTCTTTTTTCTTTTGTTTTTCTTTTCTTGCTCCCTTAATTTGACATCTGAACATTCTTTTAAGAGCATGTTATTTTGTTTTTTTCTTTTCTTTTCATCTCTTTCTCTTTTTTTCAATCATATGCAACTATAAACACAGCATCATGACACTGTTTGCATACTTATTCAAAACTGCATAGAAGGGATGAGAAACGAAAATGCTGGGAACAATTGGGTTAGCAAGGGATAAGAGGTGTAAGTGGCTTGTGTTTAGGTCATATGGGTGTGAAATGAATGCCTAAATCATATACATGTAACCTCATGTGCATATTGGCTTCAGCTAAGAGCTAGGACAAGTTCTAGAGAGTTATAGAACTAGAGAGTATGCACACAAAATTTCATGAATCAAACAAGCTCAAATATTCTTCCATATGGGCTAATTCTCTTGCTTTCACTCATAATGACTATACCATATATATTACTAAATTTAGTACTGTCAGTTTCCCAACTTCACATGGTTTATATCCCTTGAAATAGATTCGTTCAATACATTCCCTTAAACACTCATGTACTCATATGTCTATAATTCCTAGATTTGTTAGAAGGATACAACACACTTAAAGCTACTCAAGCTTCCAAAATACTACTTGCAAGGTAATTAACAAGTCACAAAACATGACATATAGAACCACATATATATCACAGCCCCAACCCCACACTTAAGGATTGCATTGTCCCTGATGCAAAGTCAGGGCAAAAAGTTGAATAGGCATAGCGTAACAGAGAGGTACAACACAACACATGCAAAGTGAAACCACTTGTGTGGAAAGTGTCCAACCAGCAAGCAAAGGAAATCTGTACCCAAATCCAATAATCTTATACAACAAGTACAACATGAGGAATTTTAAAAAAAACAAAAATATACCTATAGCTACTGGTGCGGTCCCTCCCCCACACTTATGTCAAACAAGCAAAATCATAAGGAAATGAAGCAAAACAAAACAGAAAATGTAAGAGGGAAAGGGACTACCAGGGGCTAAGGAGGAGCAGCTGGGCTAGGATAAAGCTTGAGTAGGTGACCGTTCACTTTAAAAGTGTGACTGTTGCTTGGATCAAACAACTCAACCATGCCAAAGTTGTGAACCTTGAGGATTTCATAAGGACCATCCCATCTAGTTTTAAGTTTACCAAGCCCAAATGAATACCTTACCTTGTATTTGAGAACTTGATCACCCACTTGAAAGTGTTTGCGCAAGATATGTTTGTCATGAATTGCCTTAGTACGCTCCTTATACAAACGAGAATTTTCATCGGCCTCCAAACGCAACTCATCAAGTTCTTGGAGCTGTAATAGGTGTTCATCTCCTACTGCAACAATATCCAGATTGCATGCCTTAACAGCCCAATAAGAGCAATGCTCAATTTCAACCGATAAGTGACATCCTTTACCATAGACCATCCTATAGGGAGACATGCCTAAGAGGGTCTTGAAGGCTATACGGTAGGCCCACAAGGCATCATTCAAATGAGTGCTCCAATCCTTGCTATTAGGAGATACAATCTTTTCTAAAATCATCTTAATTTCCCTGTTGCAATTTTCAGCCTGACCATTGGTTTGTGGGTGATAAGGTATAGCCACCTTGTGTTACACGCCATGTTTAGAAAGCAACCCTTCAAGCAACTTGTTGAAAAATAAGTGCCATTATAACTCACAATAGCTCTAGGGGCCCCAAACCGAGAAAAGATATGAGACTTCATGAATCGAGTAACTGTGGAAGCATCATTTTTCTTAGTAGTAATAGACTCCACCCACCATGATAAGTAATCCACAGCAAGCAAAATAAAGATATACCCAGCAGAAGAAGGAAAGGGTCCTATAAAATCAATACCCCATACCTCAAACACTTCACAGAAAAGCATAGGATGCTGAGGCATTTCATGTTTCTTACCTAGACTCCAAAATCTTTGGCAGCGATCATAAGAGCTGCAAAGTGCATGAGAATCCTTGAAGAAAGTAGGCCAATAGAAGCCAGCTTCTAAAATTTTCCTAGCTGTCTTGTTAGGGCTGAAATGACCACCACAAGTAAAAGAATGGCAGCTGGTCAAAATTGCATTGATTTCATCTTGAGGAACACAACGTCGAATCACTTGGTCACTGCATATCTTCCATAGAAGAGGAGGATCCCAGATATAATGTTTAGAATCAACCTTGATTTTATTAGACTGGAATTTAGATAAGGAAGGTGTAATCAACCTCGTGGCTATGTAATTAGCAATGTGGCAATACCAATGATCTAAAATATCAATACTGGAAACAAAACAGTCCCTGAAACTATCACAAATTGTGGTAGAATCAGTGACACCAGTAGTATGTAGAGGCAAATGACTCAAGTGATCAGAACAACATTTTCAACTCCAACCTTATCCTTAATGTCTGTATCAAATTCCTGAATCAGCAGCATCCAGCGTAAGAATCTTAGTTTGGTATGCACTTTCCTAGTCAAGTACTTAATAGCACTGTGGTCAGTAAACATCACCACTTTAAAGTGTAACAAGTAGGGTCTGAATTTATCCAAAGCGAAGACAATGGCATATAATTCCTTCTCAATTGTAGTGTAATTAACTTGTGCCTTGTCCAATGTTTTAGAGGCATAGGCAATAACACAAGACAGCTTGCCATGCCTCTGACCCAAAACAGTACGCACTGCACCATTAGAAGCATCACAACATAACTTAAAAGGTAGATTTTAGCTAGGAGCAACTAGTATGGGTGGTGAGGTCAATCTGGCCTTAATAGCATTAAAAGAGGCTTTACATGCTGTATCAAACTTGAAATCAACATCTTTTTGTAATAACTTTGAAAGTGGCAAAGCAAGAGTGCTGAAATTTTGAATAAACCTCCTATAAAACCCAGCATGTCCTAAAAAGGATCTTAACTCTTTGACGGTAGGTGGAAAAGGTAGAGAAGTAATAATCTCATTTTTGGATTTGTCAACCTCAATGCCCTTATGAGAAATTAAATGACCAAGGATTATACCTTGTGCAACCATAAAGTGGCATTTTTCAAAGTTCAAGACTAATCGCTTCTCAACACATCGTGCTAAAGCACTCTCCAAATTAGTCAAACATTCCTCAAAATTATCACCATAGAGTGTGAAGTCATCCATAAAGACTTCAATGCCATTCTCAAGCAAATCGCTGAATATAGAGAGCATACAAAGTTGAAAAGTGCCTGGAGCATTACATAACCTAAAAGGCATTCTACGGTAGGCAAATGTCCTAAATGGACAAGTAAATGTGGTCTTCTCCTGGTCCTCAGGTGCTATAGGGACTTGGAAATAGCCAGAGAAGCCATCCAAAAAGTAATAGTGAGATTTCCCAGCCAAACGCTCCAACATTTGATCAATGAATGGAAGTGGAAAATGATCTTTCCCAGTAGAGTCATTGAGTCGGCGATAATCGATTCAAACTCGCCATGAATTTTGAATTCTTGTTGTAGTGAGTTCATTCTTCTCATTGTAGATGACTGTAATACCACTTTTCTTAGGAACAACTTGTACTGGGCTAACCCATTCACTATCAGAGATGGGATAAATGATGCCAGCATTGAGTAGTTTGGTAGCTTCCTTTTTAACCACATCTAATATGAGAGGATTTAATCGGCGCTAAGGTTACCAAATAGGTTTGGCATCCTCTTTGAGCAGAATTTTGTGTGTGTAAACAGAGGTATTAAGACCAGGAATGCCTGCCAAAGTCCACCCAAGAGCACTCTTATATTTTTTTAAAACATTCAGCAACTGAAATTCTTGAGTTTCTGTAAATGAGCTGGAGATAATGACAGGTAGTGTGTCACCATCACCAAGAAAAGCATACTTCAAAGTAGTAGGTAAAGGTTTGAGATCTAATTTAGGTAGTTGTATGATAGAGGGAATCAAATCATGGATCTCTAACCCATTTAAAGTAGTAGCATCAGACTTTAGAACTGAGTTAGCACAAACACTGCGTATAGGGGCTGCAGAACATGGAGAAACATTAGAAACTACTGTAAAATCAGAATGCAACAGCAGTGATTTGCTAAGAGGTAGTATGCAGATATTCTGTAACAGCTCTTGTAGTGCTGTAGATGTTTTAACCTCAAGAACAATGATTTCAACAGTTCTGTGAGGTGGAGAAGAATGCAACATTTCATAGATACTGTAGCTGGGATCTGAAAATGAAGGCAGGAGTTGTGAGGCCATAGAACCGGTAGCTGAGTCTTGGGCATAACCATATTGTGAATATGTGTCCATAACATGTAGATCAATAGGTCTATGCTTAGTACAACCCAAATTGATGGATTGATTTGAATCGTGAGCATAGTAATGACAATCTTGATTGAAAATAACATTAGAATTTTGACTATTAGGATTGGGAACACTAGATAAGCTAGAAGAGGTGTCACAACACAAAGTCAGCCAAATATCAATTTCAGAATCAGATAAAAGAAGGCTGCCATGTGAGGATTCATAATCAGAAGTAATAGAAAAAGGCAAGTTAGAAATACCAGAATCTTCAAGGATTTTATCCAGCTCAAAATCAGAAGAAGAAATACAGTTTGGATCAACTGGCAAATCTAACAAATTGACTCCCAAAAGAGAGTAATCTTCATATGGATGCTTAATGACTTCATAGACATTAAACTGAATTTTATGCCCAGCAAATTCCATGGTAATAATAACCTCTTTCTTTGAAATCATTATTTCAGCAGTTCTAAAAAACGGACGTCCTAAAATCAATGTGCTATCACAAAGGACATCACTTGTCATATCCAGAACATAAAAATCTGCAGGGAACACTATATCCTGAACTTGCACCAAAATATCCTCTAAAATTCCTTTAGGTATCCTCACAGATTTATTTGCTAATTGAATTTGCATATTAGTAGGTTTGAGCATATTTATTCCTAAAGCATCATAAACTGAAGTGGCCAAAACATTGATGGCAGCACCTAAATCTAACAAGGCCTTAGCAATAGGAAGCTTGCCAATAGTACAAGGAATTGAGAAAGCACCTGGATCTTAGCATTTGATGGGCAACTCTTGAGCTTTAAACAAGGCTGAAACATTAGCCCCAACTTGCACCACTTCATTGGGTTTAAATTTCCTCTTATGTGTGCAACAATCTTTCAAGTATTTAGCATACTCTGGCATACGTTGCACCCATTCCAAAAGAGGAACATTTACTTCGATTATTATTAAAAAGTTTACTATATCCTGATTTTGGTTCTCTGCTTACCTTTTTGGACCAAGTAAGAAGGCTTTTAGAAATGGTAAATTTCCCATATCAGCTTTAGTAAAGTTCTGGACCAGCAGAGATGTCATCCTGTACTGTTGTATGAATAATCACTTGATCCAGTGTATCATGCTCCTCTAGAAGCTCAGAAGTCATTTCCTCGGGAGTTGCAGAATTTGGACATTCAGATGGAGGGGATATATGGGTCTTGGTAAGTACATTCTCAGTTTTATCAACATTTTTGCTACTGACCTTCTTGTAAACACAAGGTTCATCGATGTTTTGAATGAATCCAAACTCTTTGACTACTTCATCAAAATGATGATTCCAGCTTCGAGATGCTTGCTTCAATTCATAAATGGATCTTTGAAGCTTGCAAACTTTACCAGAGTCCTCTGGACGAACAAAACCTTCAGGTTCTGTCATGTATGCATCCTCAAGCAGCTTTCCATTAAGAAAGGCTGTTTTGACGTCCATTTGCCATATTTCATAGTCATAATATGTTGCAATGGCAAGAAGGATTCTGATTGATTTGGCCTTGCAACTGGGGAAACTGTTTCATCATAGTCTACACTATGAGTTTAAGTGAATCCTTTTACAACCAGTCGTGCCTTGAAGACATTTACATTGCCATCCAAGTCAGTTTTCTCCTTGAAAACCCATTTGCACCCGATGATTTTTCCACCTTCAGGTGATTCGGCTAAGGTATATACCTGATTGTCGTATATGGATTGCATTTCAGACTTCATGGCATTTAGCAATTTCTCAGAGTTTGGTCCCATTGTGACTTCTCGATAGGTGGTTGGCTCATTTTGCTCAATGAGCAACTCATCACGGCCTTCAGTAATCAGAAATCCATATCTATGAGGCTGATGCTGTGTCCTATCAGATCTTCGTGGACCTTGTGTTACTTGAGGAGGCTCAACAACTTGTTGTGAGTCTTCTCTAATGTCCATTTGTGGTTCTGTACTATCTTGTAACTCTCTAACTTCTTTGAGATGTACCTTGCTCCCACTGGTTGTTTTAGAGACAAACTCTCTTTCTAGAAACTTACCATTTCGAATAACAAACACTTTGTTATCGATGGGATTGTAGACATAGTATCCTTTCGTTTCTTTAGGATACCCTACGAAAAGGCATTTTAAGGATTTGGTCGCTAATTTATCAGAGGCTTGTTGCTTAACATATACCTCACATCCCCAAATCTTGAGAAAAGATAAACTTGGTTTTTTTCTGGTCCATATCCCATATGGTGTCTTTTCAATTACCTTAGATGGAACATGATTTAGTGTGAATGTAGCTGTCTCTAGGGCATGTCCCCAAAAGGACGGTGGAAGATCTGTTTGACTCATCTTAGATCGAACCATATCTAATAGTGTTCGATTCCTCCGTTCAGAAATGCTACTCTATTATGGTGTTCCTAGAGGAGTTAATTGTGAGATTATCCCACAACTCCTATGACACTCATGCTTTGCCTATGTGAATGGCTTAGTAAGAGGATCAGCAACATTATCTTCTCCTGCTACTTTACATATCTTTATATCAACTCTATCATAGATTTCTCTAATAAGATGAAATCGCCTGAGTATATGCTTGGTCCTTTGATATGACCTATGCTTCTTGGCCTGTGCTATAGCACTACTATTATCACAGAATAAATCTTTTGGATTTGAGATGGTAGGCACCACTCCTAGTTCAGTAATGAACTTTCTAATCCAAATAACTTCTTTAGCTGCATCCGATATTGCTATATAGTTAGCTTCTGTTACAGAATCTGCTATAGTGCTCTGCTTGGAGCTCTTCCAGCTTACTCCTCCATCATTCAGGAGGAATACGTATCCAGATTGTTATTTAAGGTCATCTTGGTCAGTTTGGAAACTTACATCTGTGTAATCAGTTACATAGAGCTTATCATCTAATCCACTATAGACCAAAAATAAGTCCTTAGTCCTTCTTAAGTATTTTAGGATATTCTTGACCGCAATCCAATGACCCTCACCAGGATCTTATTGATATCTGCTGGTCATACTTAAGGCAAATGAGACACCCGATCGAGTACATAACATGGCATACATGATGGATCCAATGGCCGAGGCACATAGAACCTTACTCATGCGATCTCGCTGATAAGGTGAACTAGGACTCAAATCCTTGCTAGGATGGTGCCATGAGACATGGGCATGTAACCCCTTTTTGAATCCTACATACTGAACCTATGCAGTATCTTGTCTATGTATGTGCTCTTACTTAGGCCTATTAGTCTTTTGGACCTATCCCTATAGATCTTAATCCCTAGGATGTAGGTGGCTTTACCTAAGTCTTTTATTGAAAAAGACTTTCCTAACCAAGACGTGACACTCTGCAAGGTAGGAATGTCATTCCTAATAAGTAGGATGTGATCTACATAAAGCACTAGAAATACAACTATGCTCCCACTAACCTTCTTGTAAACACAAGGTTCATCGATGTTTTGAATGAATCCAAACTCTTTGACTACTTCATCAAAATGATGATTCCAGCTTCGAGATGCTTGCTTCAATTCATAAATGGATCTTTGAAGCTTCCAAACTTTACCAGAGTCCTCTAGATGAATAAAACCTTCAGTTGTGTCATGTACGCATCCTCAAGTAGCTTTCCATTAAGAAAGGCTGTTTTGACGTCCATCTGCCATATTTCATAGTCATAATATGCTGCAATAGAAAGAAGGATTCTGATTGATTTGGCCATTGTAACTGGGGAAACGGTTTCATCATAGTCTACACGATGAGTTTGAGTGAATCCTTTTGCAACCAGTCGTGCCTTGAAGACATTAACATTGCCATCCAAGTAAGTTTTATCCTTGAAACCCCATTTGCACCTGATGATTTTTACACCTTCAGGTGGATCGACTAAGGTCTATATACCTGATTGTCGTATATGGATTGCATTTTAGACTTCATGGCATTTAACCATTTCTTGGAGTTTAGTCCCATTGTGGCTTCCCGATAGGTGGTTGGCTCATTTTGCTCAATGAGCAACACATCACGGCCTTCAGTAATCATAAATCCATATCTCTGAGGCTGATGCCATGTCTTATCAGATCTTCGTGGACCTTATGTTACTTGAGGAGGCTCAACAAGAGTCTTCTCTAATGTCCATCTGTGGTTCTGTACTATCTTGTGACTCTCGAACTTCCTCGAGATTTACCTTGCTCCCACTGGTTGTTTTAGAGACAAACTCTTTTTCTAGAAACTTACCATTTCAAATAACAAATACTTTGTTATCGGTGGTATTATAGACATAGTATCCTTTCGTTTCTTTAGGATACCCCACGAAAAGGCACTTTGAGGATCTGGTCGCTAATTTATCAGAGTCTTATTGCTTAATATATACCTCACATCCCCAGATATTGAGAAAAGATAAACTTGGTTTCTTTCCGTTCCAATCTCATATGGTGTCATTTCAATTGCCTTAGATGGAACATGATTTAGTGTGAACGCAGCTGTCTCTAGGGCATGTCCCCAAAAGGATGGTGGAAGATCTGTTTGACTCATCTTAGATCGAACCATATCTAATAGTGTTCGATTCTCGATTTAGAAACGCTATTCCATTGTGGTGTTCCTGGAGGAGTTAATTGTGAGATTATCCCACAACTCCTAAGATGGTCAATGAACTCTTGGCTCAAATATTCACAACCTCGATCAGATCGAAGTGCTTTAATTATTTTGCCAAATTGAATTTATACTTCATTTTGGAATACATTGAACATTTCAAAAGATTCAGATTTATGTTTCATTAGATAGATATAACCATATCTACTAAAGTCTTCTATAAATGTAATGAAGTAGACATAACCTCCTCTAGCAGCTATATTTAATGATCCACATACATCTGTATGTATGAGGCCCAATAATTCAGTGGCTCTCTCACTATGCCTAGTAAAAGGTGCCTTTGTCATCTTTCCTAATAAGCAAGATTTGCATGTATCATATGATTCAAAACCAAATGAGTTAAGAAATCCATCTTGATGGAGTTTGGAAATGTGTTTCTCATTTATATGGCCTAGACGACAATGTCATAGGTAGGTCGGATTCAAATCGTTTGATTTTATCCTTTTAGTAGTTACGTTACAAATATTCCTATTATTAGGATGTTCCAAATTTAATATATAATGATTAATATGCAAATCACCATAAGCATAGAAAATGTCATTACAATAAATAGAACATTTACCATTCCTAGTAATGGAAGTATAACCTTCCTTGTCCAAATAAGAAAGAGAAACAATGTTACTACTCAAAGCAGGAACATAATAGCAATTTTAAATTCATAAGAGTTGTTGCTTTAGCCGTAGGCACTTATGAATTAGTTCTGCCCAGTGGGCTTTTGTTAGTTTTGAATGCTCTCCAACACGGAATGCGTGCTGACGCCTCCAATGTCTCCAAGGGTGTCCCTTGCGGCTCTGAATTCTAATGTGTGTATGAGTATATCTGCTCTATCAAGTTTATAACCTATGAGGACTATATTCAAATTTCAAAATTAATCATCATTAATTTTGAAATTAACAAACAATTAATTTTCTTGATGAGCTAATTAATTAAATTCATTTTAAATTTAATTTGTCCCACCTATTTATTTAATCTAAATAAAGAGCCATTAGATTTAATTTATCTTTATAAATTAAAATCTGAGATACTATATCTCTATCATGTTAGTTATTAAATTTAATATATCTTAATAAATTAAATTTAAAACTAACACAATATAATAATATCATCTAATATATATATATATAATATAAGATATGTATTATATCTTATCAAAGTCATACTTGTTTTGTTTCATCTCTGCTCCCGCATAGATGACCGACCAAGGATATTTTAGGACAATCTCCATGAATTATCCAAGGATAACCCTTGCGGCTCTGAATTCTCATACGTGTATGAGCATATCTGCTCTATAAAGTTTATAAAGGCTAAAATTGGACTTGGTGGTTTTTCATGTAGAGGAATATGAATGATCAAGATAGAACGTGACATGGTTGTGTGACAGTTTACATCGTGATAATGATCCTCATATGAATTGGGTAGTCGTAATGTCTTGCTAGAGGCCGCTTGCGACTTTTGTATAACCTCAGGTCCCTTTTGTCACACAATAGGATCTATTAGGATAGATCCAGAAGACCATCTTAGCAAGGATCTATGTCTACAATATATGAAGCTTCTGTTGCAAAATCTGCTACAGTGCTCTGCTTGGAGCTCTTCCAGCTTACTGCTCCACCATTCAGGAGGAATGTTTAATCTCAATTTCGAAATACTTATCTTATATATATTATATATATGTATATATATATATATTATATGATATTATTATATTGTGTTAGTTTTAAATTTAATTTATTAAGATATATTAAATTTAATAACTAATATGATAGAGATATAGTATCTCATATTTAATTTATAAAGATAAATTAAATCTAATGGCTCTTTATTTAGATTAAATAAATAGGTTAAATTATAATTGTTGGACAGATTTAATTTAAACTGAATTCATTTAATTAGCTCATCAAGATAATTAATTGTTGATTAATTTTGAAATTAAAGATGATTAACTTTAAAATTTGAATATAGCCCTCATAGGTTATAAACTTGATAGAAAAAATATACTCATACATGCATAAGAATTCAGAGCCGTAAAGGAAACCCTAAAAACATTGGAAGTGCTAGCACGCAGTCTCGGTTGGAGAGCATTCGTGTCAATACCGGTAGAGGGAGTGGACCTAACGTGTTGGCTCCTAGAGATCGTGAAAACCCTAAGTTAAAAAAGGGTATGAGTTCTTTATATCCCGATTTAAACGCCGTTGATAGATTCTCGATTAGGATAGGTAAAATTTTAAAATTCTTCCACTGTGCCTATCGATCCTAACAAATTTCACATCAGAGTATGCAGCATGAGCCCTACAGTGACAATACACAACAATTCATCACATAAATAAAAAGAAGGAGGCTTTACAAAGATTGTCACAATAATCAAGCCTTTAAAGCCTTCCCCAATTGACTAGCAGAATAACTATTACCTTAAAAATGTTAAATCAATGGGGTAAGATGGAAGCCACAATAACTAGTTATCTAATTTATTACACATGCTAATATGTGCTAGTGAGTTGCCAAGTAGAACAATTTATATAACAAATTATTGGAGATATAATTCACAAACTTCCAAATCACAAATTCCATATCACAATTTTCGTATCACCAATTCTATATCACAATTTCTATATAATAATTCTGTATCACAATTTAGATATCACAAATTCCGTATCACAAATTCCATATCATAATTCCCAAGTTGCATCACATCAATCCAACCGAACCGCTTTATTTTTGCTGACTAGACTCATTGGCTAAGTTACTATCCATATCACTGGCCACTCAAAATGCTCTTCGGTCAAGTGATAAGGATTGGCCAAAATCCACAGAGTACATGCCCAGACCATGGGTCTTTTATCCTAACTAGTGGGATATTTCTTAATTGAATGAGTAGGACAGAGAAAAGCCAACCATAATGCACCAATTGAGGGAACACCATGTGGTATAACAAACTACTTTGCCTCATCCCAATCCAATCATTACAGTAATTATCAATAAATAACTCAACATGAATTTCTTAAGATGTTCACATTCATACCATGCTATTCAAATCACTTCCATAAGCATGCCATATATCTCAATTCTCAACTTATGCGTGTGTTTATAAATATCACAATTCAAATCATAAGGTTCCATGAGGCAAATTTTTTATCAAAATATCTTGATAATTTTTCTCAAACTCAATGAACATTTCACAGTACTTATTGAAATATCTAATCAATATCAATACACTATTTTCATTCTCATAATCATTTCACAAAATACTCACAAACAACATACCAACACATATAACAAGTAAAAAGTGGTTACTTCTCGCCAAACAAGGAGAATTTACCAACCAATTAATAAGCATGTGCTTAAGTCACCAAGTACAATCAATCTATGCAATCAAGGCATCACCACACATTAGATTACAAACTAATTAGGTGGTTAACAGGAACAATATAAAGACTTAAAGTCCCTCTACAAGTCCCAACTTTCATCTTTGACCATTCCTATTCAAGCCAACATAACAATTAATGCCACAATAGCTCCAATAACTCAAACAATCCAATTATCAAACCTCATTTCCCATAATCATATTATTAATACCAACTCAAAATATAACTCAAACATCAAGCTCTATTTCAAATCTTTATAGAACCTTCAAATTGTTCACTTTAATATAAATTCCCAAAATTCTCAATTTACTACCCTAACCTAATTTCTCTATCCTGATAATATTTTTATCATTCAATAACTTTATTTTACTCATTAAAATTATTGACAATAGTAATTTCCTCCATTCTTCCTAAAATTCCCAAATGTTTACTCACTTTAAATCCTTAAGAAACATCACATAAATCAACTATCCCTCAAATTGTCATTACAAATCACATTTCCTTTGCCCATAAATTATTTCTCGCTTATTTGAACCACTAAAATATATGATTTCCTCAATTTCTTCAAAATTCCCAAATTTCAGTATTTAAAGTTTCACCCAAAAAGTTTCAATATTCATATATCATTATAAAACTCAAAACCAATCAATTCAATCGTCAATATAAACTCCAAAAAGCTAAACTAAATAATTAATTTCAAATTTGACATACCCCATGTAATAAATCATAATTTTCCTAAACAAACCTAACTTTAGTTCTCTCAAATCAACCATTCAAACAAAAATACAAACCAAACAACTCTTATTCTAATCTCATTGACTCCCTTAAAAGCAAAATAATTAGCTAGAAACCTTAAAATTTCAATATATCTTGAACCTTAGATTTTTCCTCCATAAAAAAAAGAAAAATGAGAAAAGAGGAACTTAATACTAGGAAGTATGACACTTACCCAATACCATAGGAAATACATCAAGCTTCCCCTCTCACTCACTTCCTCTCTTTCTCTCCTAGAATCATAGAAGAAGGAAAAGAAAAAAAAAAATTGAGCCGGAGGTGCGTCATTGAAGCAAGAAGACAGACTGCAATTTTCATTTTAAAATATGAATGGACCATTTTTTTTTTATTTTTTCTCTTGTTTAATAACTGATTGTAATTTTCCCAAAAAATATAAAGGACCAACAGATTGCGTTTCTATGCGTACGTATGAGGTTATCTCCAGCCCCTCGTCTATTAGTGGGTCACGTGCCCACTAATAGATATATATGTATATATATATATATATTCATTTTCCCTTTTCGTTTATTAGTTTTTATAACTCTCTAACTTTTCTCAACACTAATCTAAAATTTAATCGACTTGGGCTAAGTCAATACAATTTCCTCAAATAAAATTTTTATAACTATTAATTAATTATAATATTTTATTTTTCAAAAAATAAAATACTTTGAATACTTTTATTTAGTCCCATCAAATTTTTATAATTTTTCTTTGTCTCAAGATTATGGTTTGGAATTATGTACTTAACATTTAATTCCATTTTGAGTAAATTCCTAATACTTAATAATGACATGGTAAATTCTAATTACCAAGAACAATCCCATTAACATAAATCAATGTCAATAACTATCCACTGTATAAATTTTATATATTTTTTTTGTAAAAAATAGTTATATAATTTATAAAAGTATAATTAGGCTCCATTTATCCGGATAAGGACTTTTCACTTCAATTTTCAAACATAATTCATTCTTTTCCCAATTCTATATTTCAAGATTTAAAACATTATATTTTATTCTTCTTTAGATCTAAAATTAGATGATACATAACATCATAATATTATTTAAATATTAGTAATAAAAAATGGGATGCTACAGGTGATCTTTTAGACTATGAACCAGACCTAGACCGATAGCACATATTACACAGAGATGTTAGTGAAATATGCTTCTATGAACCAACAAATATTGGGTGTGCACTACAGGTATTAAGTGTCAGATTATACCCCAACACTCCCACTATTAATGGCAGTTTTGAACATTAAAACCGCCATGCACATGCCTGGTGCATAACAAATGCTCTAGAGATTTCGCCACAATTTCATAGGAGAGGCCCAATGCAACAACCCAAATTTTATTCATCTAAAATTCCTTATATTAAAGGGAATAAAATAGTGAATTTTAATGCATCTGAAATGACAAGAATACTTTTCATAGAGGATACATGAGAATTAGGCTAAAGTAAGACATAAAGCTAATTTTTGGTTTTTCCAAAAATCCCATTATTAAAGACCAGAGATTGAAGAAATAAAGAGCACAATATTTAGCCCAATATTAAGAGTTAATTTCAGCCATGGAGAGAAGAAAAGGAAGAAGGCACAAATTAAATCAAAAAATGCAAGGGCAAAATGGTAAATTTTCATAAAATAAAAGTTAAAGTATGTTCCCATTTTTGGATAAATAAGAAAAATGAAGAGAAAAATAAATATTGGGGGATAAATATCCCAATTTTGGAGCAATGGTGGCCAAGTAAAATGAAAAGTCAAAAGTAAACATATACTTAATTAATTATTTGATGAAAGAGATTATGGAAAATGGAAGAAGCATTATTTTCCTTCCTCTTTGAATTTTCGTCAAGGGGAGAAAATATGAGGGAAAAATATTTACTTGGAAGCTAGCCATGCCGTGTGTCATTATCTTGAACCAAGTAAAAGATGAAGCAAAAAGTAAAGCATATGGTGAATTAGCCTTAAAATATATTATTTTGGGAAATGGATGAACAATTGAAGAGGCTAATTTGGTTCATTTGGGAGCCTATCTTGGTGTCCTTTAGTCAAGAAGATAGGGAAGGGATTATGTAAGTTAAATAAAGATAAGCCCAAAGCAAAACACATGCGATAATTCCGATAAAATAATATATCTTTAAGGAGGTGGAGTTGGATATTTTAAAAGCTATTATTCTCTTCATTAGCCTCCATATTCGTCCAACACACAAGAAAGAGAGAGAAAGAGCTTGAAGAACATAAAGAGAAAAGAGAGTTCAAAAAGGAAAAATTCAAGGTAAGGTTGTGAAATTCTTGTGTTTAATCCTTCTAATTCATATAGAACCTCTTCTAATCTCTTCTCCTCCATGAATATCATGGTTAGCAAGAAAAAAATCAAAGGGAGAGAAGGGATACCTAGAGAGAGAAATTTGAGAATCAAGAGGTAATCTCAAGAACTTTAATGCTCTTGACTAAATGTTGTTGTTATGGTAGTTATTCTTGTTGTTAGCTTAATTTGTGATTGTTTTAGTGAATTTTGTAAATTTGGGATAATGAAACCCTAGGGGTTATGCTGCCCAAATTTCCACAAATCATGTGTAATAAGTGTTTAAATAGTTAAACATGGGATTAGGAGTGAAAAGGAAGGAGTTTAAGGGGTAAATCAATAAATCACATTTTTCCTTTTCTTGCCCTATGTTTCGACCAGACTTGGATGTAACCCCCTTCCTTGATAGTCATTAATGTAGTTTGAAAATGTTTCATAAAGATCATTTGGAGACTGGAGAATAAATTTTCAACATACTAGCAGTCTCAAATTTAAGACAGGATTTGGTTTTGTGATAAATTGGGTTTTCAAAAATTTTCAAGACATGATTAAGTTGTCTCATTTCCACTTTACCAAACATGTCTGGCTTGCTCAGTTCGGTTCCATTCATAAATATCAGAGTACTTAACAAAATTTTTCAACGTAGTCTCGGGTTATATTCATTAACTAGTAAGGTATAGGGCATAATCGCCCATTTTAGTTCCATATCGGGGATTACACGAACTTTTACAAATCTATGGTAGATACGCCTACCTCTACTATATTGACCTTATATATACATCATGTGCAACTTAGACATTTATCCTAAAAGATTATGACCAACATAAAGCTCTAAACTCCTAGCTGTGAGCACTAGCCGCCCTTGTTTATCTGCTTATCCTTTGATCCACTTGCCCTAGCTTTAGGTTAATCATTGGAAAGTCTGAGATTCATACGAATCTTAGTAGTAATGTTTTCACTTATATGATATATAATTCAACAAAGCATGTAAGCAATTATCATGAAGCATAATCTATAACAGCATTCATAGTAGCATACACAACAACATTAACATTCGTCACATTCACGACAGCATACACAGCAACATTAACATTCGTCACATTCACGACAGCATACACAGCTGTATACGATGGCTTTCTCAACCATATACACATTCGTGGCTTTCACAGCCATATACGAAAGCTTTCGCTATATTCGATGGCTTTAACAACCATATACGATGGCTTTCACAGCCATATACGACAGCTTTCGCTGTATTCACATTAATCACATTCACGAAGCTTTATTCTTCATGTTCACGATAGCTTTCGCTGTATTCAAATTCATCATAATTCAATGATAAACAGAAACATATAAAGCATTATACATGATATAAGAGAAAGAGTCACTACCTTATTCTTTCCATTCATGCTCAGGCACAGGTCTTTCACACTCAGGGCAGATGCCAAATCCTATAATTCAGAATTAAGGATGATGAGTTATTCCCTATTCCAATTCTTAAATAACTACAACATACTTGGGGCTGGTTATCATTTGAGTCCTTTAGGTGGTTGTAAAAAGCTCAAACAAAAGTTTAAAAGGGTTGGGAAGAGCTAGATAAGAAACCACCTTCCCTGTTTCTTAGTTGAACTTCCAAACATCATAACTAATCTACAAAAATCAAAATGGAGTGTTTCCAAGTCCTACTTGAAGCCTTTTAAGTCCTATATACAGGAAAAATATGAACCACTACTATCAACAACCATAAAAATACAAACTTCAACGAATTTACACACTATTCCAGAATAGACTCCAATTTCAACTTCAAAATTTGGAAATACATAACTTCTAGTATATAAATCAGAATGACACCCATTTTATGTCATTTTAAAGCTTGGTATGTGCACTCTTAGATTGGAAAGTTTCAGAATTTTTAGACACCATTTATTCATTCAAAATTTCCATGGAAACAAGCTGCCTTACATAGAATTTTCACTTGACAGAATTTTGAGCTTTCTAACATATGTTTCCAAAGGTTAGAATTCACAATCGGGGCTACTCCCCACACATTCTCCCCACAGAATCCCATGGAAACATCAAAATAACAAAATTTACATTCCTTTCTCATGTTCTATTTTGGGCAGAATTTAACACAATCTCACAATTTTCTAAATTTCACATTCAAGTTCTAAATCAATTCCATTATCCAAAACACAACATAAGGCACTATTACAACAATCAAAATATCATGAATTCTCTGAAACCAGATACAAGAAAATTAGGGTAAAATTTTAGAAATCAAAGCTCTCAACCAATGACCATAATATATATATCAAAAGGTTGCTTTTGCTTACCTCTACCTCTTCTCCTGGTTAGTTCTTTGATTCTCCAACCACTAGTCTTTCTTGAGTACACAAAACACCACTTCTTGAAAATCTAAAACCATACAATTAGAGCTTTCATCGAGAGGGGTAAGATTAAAGAAGAGGTTTTGAGCAATAGAGACCATCTACAAGGTCAAAATGGAAAAGGAAGAGCTCACCTTATCTTTGCTTCTTTCTCTTTCTTCTTCCTTGAGTTTACATGACTTTAGAGCTTGGAGAGAGAGAGAAAATATGAGAAATGATCAAATCTTCAGCCCTCCCTTGCTTATAACCAATTTGGAAAGGAGAGAGGGAAGAGAGTTGAAAGTTTAACTTGCTTAATTATAAGTGCTTGGCTTTTATGGTGACAAGTGTCACCATCCTATGGTTTCATCAAAACAAGTAACCATATGGTTACACTAACTAGTTCCACTAGCCACTTAGTCACACCTCTTGCTCTTTTAGTTGGTGGTGAATTTCCTCTTCAGTAATTGACTAATTGGCCGATAAATTTTCTTTCTTATTGTTTTTCCCCTGACTATGGCAATCTCAATTAGATTGCCACTTGACACATTATTTGATCCCTTTTTCTCCTTCCATGCACCATTCCCATATCTTTTAATTCATTTTAAGCTTTGTCACCATCACTAAGCTTAAATACAAGGTTTTGTCACTTCTTACTGCTAATTCGAGTCATAAATTGCACTTTATTCTCTGAAAGTGTTTGTCCAACATTAATTACATTCACTTTTAGAGTCATGAGCTTTTATACACATGTTGGGGCATTACATTGGAAATAAGGGAAGGAGTTGAAATTTCATCAACTTGATGGTTCGATTGGGTTTAGAAGGGAAAATTGTGTAGGGTATATGTTAAGTGTGAAGTGTGAAAAGCATTAGAATGTGAAATGACAAAATGAGTCCTAAAACCCTAAATAGGGGCTGTTAAGGGTAAATCTATCTTTTGACAGTGAATTTGGCAATTCTGAGGTCAAAAATAGATTCTACACTCAAAACTATGTAAGATTAGCCAAAGTCATAATTTTTGGAAAAGTACAGTTGGATTGGATACAAAGGGACTTGGACCAAGTCCCTAGGGGCATTTTGGTTATTTTCTAGTATTAAGCTAAGATAACCAACAAAATGAGTTTGAAAAAGTCTAGAGCAGTACATGAATGAGTATTAACTCAATTCTTGTAAACTTTGAATATTAGGACCGGACAGTTAGCCTAAGCTGGAACAAAATTTAGAAATAGTCTGTAAGTTGAAAAGTGGCTTAAGATAGTAACTCTATCTTTCATACACTAAGTAAACTTGTATATACTTTGTATATGCCATCTTTTATGATATGTATAATACACTCTCTAACTGGTACAGGAAAAGCACAAGCACCATCCGAGGGAAAAGTACCAATACCCCAACGGCTCATAGGGGATCCAGTAATGAGAATTCAGTACCAAGAGGGTACACTACCCAATTTGTGGTTTTAAGCCTAGCTAAGGAACAAAAAGTCAGGGTCTAACTATAGTTAGTTCTGACTCGGGGTCTAACAATGGTTGGCCCTGAATATGTGCACATACCAATGAATATGATTATAGTGTTATTATTCTTTTACATTATGTGGTACTTGGCATAATTATTTGTTGCATTTTATATGATCGATTGTTTGTTACTACTAAGATTCATTTGAATCTCACCCTTTTTCAATTTTAAAACTTTTCCAGCAGAAGCTAGTTGGTCTAAGGGCAAAACGGTAAATACCAACAACTGAGGTGTCTAGGTTAAGAACGTGGAGCTATTGGTTATCATTAGTTTATTTTGATAGCTTTGAACAAAATTTGTATATATTTTCAAACCCTACGGGGAACTTCTGTATTGTAAACAAGTACACTTTATCAGTATATTTGTACTATTTCTGTATGCCTGTGGAACTGTGCCTTTATTACTCTAGAAAATATCAAAATGTTGAGGGGTTTGACTATGGAAAGGAGTTTCCATTTCTATTGTTAGATTACTCAGGAATCGAGAAAGTAATGGTCGAGAACAAAAGGTTGACATTATTCATGCCTCATTCTTGACCGATATATTGTATGACAAACGGGACGTGACATGGTTGTATGACAGGTTGCATTGTGTTCACGATCCTCATATGAATTGGGTAATCATAATGCCTTGCTAGAGGCCGCTTGGGACTTGTAGGTTAGTAGAGTTATTGGCCCACTGCCAACTTCGTATGGGCCTACAGGGTAGCACACAAGAATTGCCCAACACGAGATAATGTTTAATCTAGGGGGATGAATTCTCTATTTATATATATATAATATAAAATTCATCAAAATAAAATTAATAATATTATATATATACATCAAAATACACATATATATATATATATGTATGTATGTATGTATGTATGTATGTATGTATATATATTATATGATATTATTATATTGTGTTAGTTTTAAATTTAATTTTATTAAGTTGAATTAAATTTAATAACTAACATGATAGAGATATAGTATCTCAGATTTAATTTATGAAGATAAATTAAATCTATTGGTTATTTATTTAGATTAAATAAATAGGTTAAATTAAAATTGTTGAACAGATTTAATTTAAACTGAATTTATTTAATTAGCTCATCAAGATAATTAAGGGCTAATTAATTTTGAAATTAATAAAGATTAATTTTGAAATTCGTATACAGCCCTAATAGGTTATAAAATTGATAGAACAAAAAAACTCATACACGGATGAGAATTCAGAGCTGCTAGGGAAACCCTAGGAGACATTAGAGGCGCTAGCATGTAGTCTGTGTTGGAGAGCATTCGTGTGGATACTGGTAGAGGGTGTAACACCCTGCCTTTAATCACGTAATTATAATTCGATGTTTGGTAATTAAATTAGATTAGAGACCGTTGATTAGTTTAAAACTCATTTGAAATTCCCTTTAATAGTAGGGACGTTATGAAATTTTCAAAACTTCATTCCTCTTTCAGTCTCAAGTTCGATTATCGAATATAACCACCTGTGCAGTTTAACTACATTTACGTATGACAGAGTGTATAACCAAAATCCCGGCAAACCCCGGGTTCAACTACATATATATAGTTCCAAGTTCTGCAAAAGGGATTACAGGTTAAAGTATTTAAACTATTTACAACCCAACAATATACAGTAATCCCTATCCAAACAGTCTAACCAACAAAAGCCATACTAATGTCCCTAGGAAGCTCTACCCGTTCCGGGTCACACGCTTTTCCTTGGAGCCAGTCGCCCTGTCTGAAAGGTTAGTTCAAAGGAAAGAATAAGATTCAAAAGAATCCCAGTAGTAACTAAGCAATTATACCACATACAAGCACATAGCATGTAAGCAATCAATGTACCGCAGCAGCAACACATATCACACTCCACCCTCATCCCCTTTCTCCACCGGGAAGACACACAGTCTTCACCCGAACCGTTGTTAGCTACTCGGGGACTATTGGCGTGGCAGTGCATACATATAGCCTTATAGCTCATAAGCTATCCGGCTTCACAAATGGCCCGTCGGCCTCACAAATAGCCTTTCGGCTCACAAATCAGCCTTTCGGCTCACAAATCCGCCTTTCGGCTCACAAATCACATATATCACACCTCATCCTCATCCCCTTTCTCCGCCGGGAAGACACACAGTCTTCACCCGAACCGTTGTTAGCTACTCAGGGACTATTGGACTGACGGTCCTACCACATATCCGCATCAGTCGAAATATCCGAATTCATCACAAATCACTGATCATACACACATACAATGCATCATAAATGGTACGAAAGAAAAGTCACTACCTGATCCCTTCCTGATGTCTCTGGGCACAGTGGGCTCACGAGGATAGCAGATATCAAATCCTATAATCAAAATAGGGACATTTGGTTAATTTCCTTTTCCAAGTTCTTACTTCAATAACACTCTAAGTTGGTATTCATTTGGACTCTTTAGATGGCCATTAAGTGCCTATTCATATGCCTAAAGGGTTGGGATAACTATCCCTAAAGATCCTTCTTTGGAAAGCTAAACACTAATTTCTGGGTCCCCTCACTCGAGCACAAGGAGCTGTGCTCGAGCATGACTCTCGCTCTCACTCGAGCACACATGCGAGTGACCTCCCGCGAGTGCTTGCCCGAGAGCAAACTTCACTACATTTTCATACTCTCACTCGAGCACAAAAGGCTATGCTCGAGCAGAAACCCCGAGCACACTCGAGCACCACAAAAGTGAGGCCTGCGAGTGACAACCCGAGAGTACCTCTCAACATCTTCTTCCACCTTCACTCGAGCACAAGTGCCTGTGCTCGAGCACTGACCCTCAGTGCTCGCAAGCACAAGGCAGCGAGTGTCTGCCCGAGAGCACCCCAACTCCCAGGCAACAGATTCACTCGAGCACGACCCCAGTGCTCGCGAGTGATCCCCCAATGCTCGCGAGTGCCAGGCGCACTCTTGGCAATCACTCTCGAGTGAACACCTGAAACGCTCACCCCCAGCGCATTTATGCACCCTCACTCGAGCACAAACATGCTCACTCGAGCACGTTCATCCTGTGCTCGAGTGAGTTCTTCTCTCACTCGAGAAATCACACCAGAAACCAGAACGCAGCAACTGGTATACTTTTCCAAACTTCACCAAATGAACTCCAATGGTTCTTAAACTTGTGTCAAGACTCATTCTCACTCATTTCAACACAAGGAACCCATTGGCAACCAAAAACAACCCAAATTCAACTCAATCAACACATTCTCTCTCTAAATCATCAAACCACTCAAAAACCCATTCTAACAAATCCCCTCATTCAACTTCAAATCAATTTCTAATCACTCTCAAATGTCAAAACTGACCAAATGAACAGTGACACTCTCATCAAAACCTACCCCTCATTTAACATCATAATTAGGTCTAATTTCCAGAATTTTCATTGATTAAGCAAACACCATATCATATATACCACAATTCATCAAAAACCTACCTCTTACACTTGCTGAAATCAACACCTTGATCTCACTAACTTTCAGATTTATCCCTCAATCAAACACCACCAATGGAAATTCTGAAATCATAGAAGTCAAGCTCTCAACCTCATGATCAACATTAATGAAGGGTAACTAAACATATAAAGACCTCTACTTACCAAGATTTAAGCTTTTCTCTTTCTCTTTCTTGTTTAACTTCAGCGAAAATGGAGAGAATGGAGAGAGAAGTGAGTAGGTGAAGATGATGATCTTTTCATCTCTTTTCCCCATGCATACCAACGAGTTGAGGAAGAGAGGGAGGAGAGGAATATTTGACTCATCCAATGGCTCCTATTTAGCCACTTGGCATCATCCCATTTCTCCCTCCATGATTTCACATAAACTCTTCCACACTTGATTCCACCCCTTTTTCTTTCAATCTCAATCATTGATTTTGATTACTAAGGGGTTTTCTCATTAATAGCTAACCAGACGGCTGGTAATTTACCGTTTTACCCCTGATTAGTACAATACTCGTTAAATTATCACTAATGCTCTTTATATCATAACATACAACATATACTTCAAATATGCTTAATTAACATTAATTACATCATTTGAAGTTATTATCCCTTAATTAAAATCCAGGATGTTACAGAGGGAGCGGACCTGAGGTGTTGGCTCCTAGAGATCGAAAAACCCTAAATGAAAAGGTACAAATCTTTCTAATTTTGTTTAAATGCCATTGATAGATCCTCAATTTGAATTGGAAAAAATTTAAAATTATTCCTCTACACCTGTCAATTCCAACAATTTCATGAAATGTGCCTATAATGAGCACACCATCCCATAGGACTATGAAATCATTCTGAGCATTCGCACACCATCACGGATCCACAGGTAAACTTTTTTATCTCTGTAGTGCCTGAAATTTGGAAAATATGGAGCCGCCACTAAAATTAAAAAAAAATTGGAAACCTTTTTTTGAAAATAAAAACCAGATAGAGTTCGAGAGTCGATTGTGCATGGGGAATATGTTAGGCACCCTACAACACCCATTCATAAAAATGGTTACTCTAAGGTAATTATTTAAAAATCAATATGGCCTTTAATTTTATCACAATTACCAAAAAAGAGATTAGAAAATCATATTTACAAAAAGAAATAAAGTAAGACTAATAAAAATAAATAAATAACAATAAGGAGGAAATATATTTATTTACAAAGTTGGACTTGACCTAGGATGAAAACCTAGGGCCTACGTAACCTTTAGAGGGATCAAAGCCCACGTAGTTTGGGGGTAGAAATTCGTGTCACTTTGTTGGTGTTTTTTAGAAAAAATGTTTATTTTATTTATTGGAGAAAATGATTTTATTTGGTTTATGTTTTTTATTTATGAAAGCAATTTTTTTATTTTTTCATGAAAGAGAGTTTTTCCATTTTATTTTGATTTATAAAAATGTGCTAAAATATATTTTTCTTTTTTTGAAAGAGAACCTAAGAAAGGGATAAAGAATAAAGAAGAAAAAATAGCACAAGTTAAAAGAAGAGGAAGCTAGAGGTGAAGAGACTTATACATACCTTTTATCCTTGAAAGCTATTCAAACAAACAAGATGAGAAAACCACATGGGTAGATCAACACACCATTCATTGCATTTTCTTTTATCCATTTTATAAATCCCTTCAATTTTGACGAGCATATATTGGAGGCAAGAGATCAAATTTGGTCAAGCATATAAGAGTCACAAAGTGTGAGGACCTATCAAAACAAAAAGGCTTTCTTGCAATATGACGTGTTAGCATTAGAGGAGGGAGCATGCAATCATTTCAACCATTAAAATATCACCATGCAAAAAAAGACTATCAGCGAAGTAATGGGTTCAAATATAGCAATATCAAATGGTTGGGAGCACACTTGAACACTCAATGAAGATAGAAGGAAACCAAAGAAAAACACGCCTAGAGCTTTGTACGTAAGTGCCTCAATCTCATGGATATGTTCATTGGCAAGCATCTAGACATGTCATGAAGAATAGTAGGTTATTCCAACAAAATTCTAATTCTCAAAACCTGAGATAGAATAAGAAGGAGCAATAGAATCAGAAATCAAACTAGCACTCTACCTTCCCTCCTTGCTCTTCCAAAATTCTTGTGTATTTGCTCCCTCCTGGTTTTTTTTTGTATCTTGCTTCAACCCTTGCACTCCTATTTATAGTCTCAAGGTAGAGTTTTCTTCATAAATACTCCTTCTTTTTTGAAATTTCATTTTTGATTTTTTTTGTGTGTTTTATGTTAAAAGCTATCTAACTTGACCCAATCACCATCAATAGATATTTTTTAATTTTTGTTTTTTTATTATTTTATTTTCTATTAATAAAACTTCCTAGCTTGACCTAATCACCATCAATGTAAATTTTTTTTTCATTTGTAATTATCTTTTTTATTTTTCCCACAAGTAATTTTCTAATTTAAACCAAACAACATAAATGAGAGATTTTTTTTTTATTTTTAATTTTCGTGTTTTTTTATTTTTTTGTTATATTTTTCCTACAAGCAATTTCCTAATTTAAACTTATGAATGAGAGATATATTTTTTTTTATAGTTTAATTTCTATTTTTTCCTCCACAATGACTTCACATTAAATTTCCTTATCCGAATATCAAATAACATTGATGAGATGAATTATTTTGAAATTTGTTTCCATTTACTACAAAACCCCAAGTTAAAGACAATTACCATTAATGATGATCATTTTTCAAATTTCAAATAATCCAATCACCGTCAATGTCATTTTCTTATTAATTTAATTGTGTCAAGATTAAGAAAGATTTTTTTTAATTTTTTTATTATTTTTTAGTTGGGCTCGGACAAAATAGGGTGTTTACAACCTTACACAAAATCAGTTGAGATAACTCCATAATTTTTAAGCGCTTCTTAAACAACTTCACTTGCTCCATTGTTTATCTACAATGGCTATTCACTAGTATAAAAAAGGTGTTTTAGACTAGCACATTTAGACCGGGTATAACAGACAAGGTCTAAAAGAAATGATTGGTGGCATTTTCGTAATTATGAACAACTTCTGAGACCAGTTCAAGTAAAATAAGGTCTAAAAACTATTATTTAGATAGGTTTTCTAATTAACCATCTAAAAAGATAAAGCAATTAAATACATATATATGCAATATATTTTTTAGACCATTTGTACCTATAACATTTGTAATATATTTTCTGAAAACAAAGACAATTAAAAAAATAATATGTTTATTACTTTTTAGATCGGTTGTCAAAGATAACGGGTCTAAAATATTACATCTTTTAGACCGGTTTTGATTAGGAACCGGTCTAAAAAGTCCAACAGAAAAAAAGTATAAAAGTCATTGATTTAATTGAAATAACCGGTCTAAAAGAAAATATTTTTAAGACTGGTTATTTATTTTTAAGACCAGTTATTGAAATAACCAATCTAAAAAACTATTTTAAGACCGGTTATTAGAATAACCGGTCTTAAAAATCTCCCATATTTATGCTTTCACGGCCCGAGCGAGCGCCTTATTTCTATTCTCAAATCTTTCTACTATTCCTCTCTCCTTTCATCGAGTGCAAGGTTTGTAATGGCACTTAACACACTATCTTCTCATTTTTATGCATTGTTAATCTGTGAAATTTGGATACGCTACTTGTTAAAGCCCTAATTATCTGGTAGGTATTTTTTTTCTTTGTCTACTGGTTTTTTTTCTACGATTTGTTTGCTATGGCCAACGAAGAAGGTAGTAGGTATGATTTGGGAGATTGGAAATGTGAGGGCACTGTGGTTTTGATATATCATTACGGCATCAGAAATCCTCTCTTTTGTTTCTTTTGCTTTTCCTACAATATTAGTAGGTACTGGGACGGGGATATATCATCCTGGTTTTTATGAGAATGTGGAACTTAATCTTTATGTTAATATGCTATTCTCTTCTTTATTGATTTTATTGAACTCAACCTTATGCTTTCTTTATGTTGCTACTTTAAGATTGTGAAAAAATAGAAGTAGAGGTGATGTTACCCTCTCTTCGAGTAATGTCGTAATTGCTCGAGTATAGTCCTCTAAAGTCTATTAAGGCATTACTGACTGGTCACTATCAGTAATGTGATTAGTATTGAGCCAATCTAAGGGTGTGGTCTCTGTGGGACACTTAAGAGTAGGGATAGCAAGATAAGCTTGAAGTAAAGCTCCATATTCATCCATTCTCTTAGTATGTGCCAATTATTTAGAAAACACATTCTGGAAATTCTGATTCACTATAGCACATTGTTAGTGCAAGCGTTTCACCAAAGAGGGGGGTGAATTGGGTGATACCAGAAATTTTGTTTTGTATAAGAAGATTAATAGAATATTTAAAGCAGTTGAGAGCAAAGAGAAATATCACCGAAGTGTACACCAGGAGTTATACTAGTTCGGCTACAACCACTTTGACCTACGTCCAGTCCTCAGAGGTCTCTGAGAGTTTCATTATATTCTCCAAGATTCAGTGGGTTCTTGGCACGTCAGTACACAGCAAGTTCCTTAACTTGGACACTCACTCCCCCTTACACGTTGCAATCAAATCCCCAACTCAAGGTTCCACAACCTTAAGTTGTCTCAATAACAAATATTGAGTTTTTAATGAAAAACTCTCTCACAGAGCAAATATATAATCACTAAGTACAATGAATGAGTATAAGAAAATAAAGCAAGAAGAGTATGTTGATCGAAGTGTGATTGCTTGTTCTCAGTTGTTGTTGTATGCTCTTTAAATGCTTCATATATATAGATGATTTGTAGTATCCATTGGAAGTAATTCAAACATGTCTGTTAGAGTCGCGCAACAACGGTTGACTATTCTTCAAATTTGAAAAATATTTGTTTGCGGTAGGTAGCGGTAGGTGAACGTTCGAACTTTTATTTGACTTTTTACTTCTGGCTTGATCTCTTCTTTGTTTCTATGTAAATGTACTTAGAATATTAGTGCAATAAAGAGTTAATCATATAGATAATAAATCAATAATCATTCGATTAAAAACATGATTTCTGGAGTTCATTACTTGAGTGACTACTCGAGTGATCATGCTTGTTACTCGAGTAGTCCCTCGAGTAAACCTATCAAAAATATGGCAGTGAGTAATTCAACATTTTTTACAAGATTACTCGGGTAAGACATGGAGTAAGATACATCATAAACCTTGGAAATACTTGATTACTCGAGGGGCCATGTCTTCTCTTTACATATTACTCGGGTGCCTCCTCCAGTAAGCCTATTACTCGAGTGGTTACTCGAGTGGCCATGTCTTTTCTTCATATCTTACTCAGGTGACCCTTCGAGTAAATTCCAAATAACTTTATAGATTACTCGATTACTTACTTGAGTAATTGCATCAAATTCTTGGTCGAGAGTACTTGTTCTTTGTTTACCTGATTACTAGAATGATCCCTCGAGTAATGGATCAAATAAGTCCGCAGATTACTAGAGTGCTCCCTCGAGTAATGCCTTTTCCTAACATATTTACTTGAGTGGCTACTCGAGTAAAGTGTTGCATTTCTTGGCTGAGAGCTACTGGAAGATTTTTGACCTAGTTACTCGAGTGGCTACTCAAGTAATGCCTTTTATCATGTGTTACTCGAGTGGTTACTCGAGTAATGGTCTATATAACTTTACAAATTACTCGAGTAACTTCCTCTAAATTTTGGCAGTACTTTCAAAAACATTTTCTTTTAACATTACTCGAGTGCCTACTTGAGTAACAATGTTCCTTACTCAAGTGGTTACTTGAGTAAACAGAGACAAAAACTGCCACTGAGGTTTTTCCTTTGCTCTTTCTCTTAGATCTTCTTCATTACTCTAGGGCTTACTTCAAGTAATGCTTTGCCATTTATTTACTTTGTTCAAATTCATTTGTTATCATATCCTCTTTTATCATTAGTCCAATCTTTGTTATCATCAAAACATATGGGATCTAACACACATAACTCCCTTAGTCTATCATCTACTATCTTGATGTACTTCTCTTTGGTATTTATAATCTCAAGTGAGAATTCTAAGGCTCAGTCTATCTAAATGGTAGATCCAATGAATGAGAGTCTAAGTGATCTAGCTCTTGGTGAGGATTTGGATTCATCATCTCTATAAGCCTTAACCTCTACTCTATCTCTTGCTAATCAAATATAACTTTAAAGTTTTGATTCACTAAGTCACACAGCTTCCTCATCTTATCTTTCACTGAATGTCAAACTTAACATTGTTTGTAGCAAGCTTAGTGTGAAATTTCTAAAGATCCTCTCTCATATAGCCCTAAATAGATAGACCAAAGAATAAAGGATCATAAGGACTAGCTCTAGAATATTATTTCATCTATCCTTTGTATATGCAGCTTCTCAAATATGGGAATCTTATCTAGCTACTTATTTTTCTCTAAGTTCCATATCTTGTTCATCAAGCTTGATGATTCTATACATCTCAGGCTCATTGACCTCCTGAAAGGTCTAATAAGGGGCTTCTTAATCCTTAACCATTCTTTGATCCTCCTAGATGAGATGACCACTACCTTTTGATCTTTGGTGGTGGTATCTAAAGTCTCCTTAACTATTGTGCCTTTCTCAAAGCTTATTTTGCTAACTTCATTGTTAGATTCCAAGTTTTGATGATAACAAAAGGTTATTATGTGCAAATTATGTTTTTACAAGTCTAGACAATAGATACAAAGTTATCAAATGTATTTCACAAAGTTTAGAAGTGTTTGCTATTAGTTTTATTGATGCACTCGAGTAATGCAATTAGCACTCGAGCATTAAGCTAATTTACACTCGAGCACATGCAAGTATTGGACAAAAAGTGTTTGACAGAGAGAAAATTCAGAAACAAGATCTCAACACTTCACTCGAGAACAGTCTTTGTACTCAAGTGATGGCTTGATATGCATCCAAGTATTGGAGAGTGTGGCACATAAAGTGTTTACCCGAGAGCAAGGTAAACTCAAAATGTAAGCCGTACTCGAGTGCAAGTTAGTGAGGGACAGCGAGTTTTTGCCCAAGAGTCAAGTAGAGCAGAAAAGAATAAGTATGCCTGAGTGAGAGTACATGCACACGAGTGATACCTCAGTACCCGTGAGTGAGAAATCTAACTCTCTCAATTCTAATACAAGTGCTGAAGACAAAGAGTATATTATAGAAGAATATTTTGCTCACTCGAGTGAGAGTAAGTATGCTCGAGTGAGGGCCCACATCACCTGCAAGTGTAAAATCACACTCTTGATAAAATAGGATGCGAGTGTTATCCAGAGATGCGGCTCATAGTGTAAAATGAAGGTGTACTCAGTGAGGAGATTCATACTCGAGTGTGGACCCACATAACTCGCAAGTGTGAAAATGCACTCTCTTAGTATCACATAGAAGTGCAAGTATAAAACTGAAGCAGGAAGAGAAAATATGGTGTTGCACTCAAGTGAGCCATCTTAGCACTCGAGTGATGCTCTGCCAGAAGCTAAAACGCACTAGTCTTACAACGATCAATCTGAATATGGTTTAATATTATTTAATCATCCTACTTTCACTTGTTATTATTTAACATCATTTAACATATATTACAAGTATGATACATAAGTTTGAACGTTTGAATTAGAAAAGCACAGAGGAAATCAAACAATGGCAAACAGCATCATTATGACCATCCAAGCATGTACCTACCACGTTCAAAGATTTCAAACGTACGCATGTCGTTCCACAATAAAATGCTCTGCTCTAAAATGGTTATTATTCAAACGGGTAAAATCAACTGGCTATAACAATAGAGCTCCAGAGACCATAAAAAACAACGAAGTGCAAGAATTCACACAACAAAATCCACGAGTCTCTGTTATTCATATTTTTTCTGTATTCATATCATTCTTCAGTGATTATCATATTTTCTCTATAAGAGAGTCTGTATACATTTCAAATTCTATTTTCATTTGATCTTAATGTACTGGGACCTTGAGAGGGGAGATTTCCTTATGAGAGAAGCAGTTGAAAGGATTCCTAGTAGGACTTTCTGCTCATAGGACTTACAAGGTACAAGTAGTAGAGAATATTGCTGCTTGTAAGACTTACAGTAGTGTAAGCAGGAGAGAATGTTGCTGCTCATAAGACTTGTATGCATAAGCAAGAGAGAAAGGTCATAGATTTGTTTTTCTGCACGTAAGACTTGTCATAAGGGGAGAGAAATTTCTAGTGTTAGAATATTTCAAATCGTAGTCCTTTCAAGGACAGTTGTTGTTTTACGGCATTTCGAGAGCCCACTGAATCTTGGAAGAATAGTGAAAATCTCAGTAGGTCTTGATCTCTGAGGACTGGATGTAGGCCTAGATTTTGGGCCAAACCAGTATAACTCTTTGTGTGCTTATCTTCTCAACTCTACCATATCTACTGCTATTGCTATATCACTGCATCAACCAAAAAATTTTATCACATCACCCAATTCACCCCCTCTTGGGTAAAGCTTGCCTCTTTCATTTGGTATCAGAGCGAGGTCTTCTCTGTAGAGCCTAACAGCTTGAGAAGGATCCGGTAAATGGCAACAATGGGTAAGAACATCCTTCCAGATGAAGCTTCAATCATTAGACCTCCTGGTTTTACTGAAGAATATTTTTCATTCTGGAAAGCAAAATTCAGAGTGTTGTGATGGCTAACGACTATGGTCTATGGAATGTGATACAAGACGGTGACTATATTCCAATAAAGAAAATCGAAGATAGAGTCATTAAAAAGAGCCCAGAGGAATTTGACGAAGATGACAAGAGGTTAGTGATGTTAAATAGTAAAGCTATTTTAATGATACAGAGTGCTCTCAGTCAAAAATAATATTTCTGAATCTGCACTTACTAATGGCCAAAGATATGTTGGATGCTCTTGAAATCTCTCACGAAGGCACATTCGGAATCAAAGAAAATAGAGTCAATACTCTAATTACAAAGTATGATCTATTTCATATGAAACCTAGAGAAAGAATCTTAGAATTCGAACTCAGATATACTCATCTTGTTAATTAACTATCTGCACTTGGGAAGCCATTTGACCAAAATTCCCAGGTAAGAAAAATCCTTAATATTCTTATGAAAGAATGGGAAGCAAAGGTGACAGTTATCGAAGAAGCTAAAGGAGAGTCAATGAGATCCGTAGCTGCTCTCTTTGGTAGCCTTTCTGAGTATGAAGGGAAATTGAGATTCAAGAAGGAACTAAAAGAGTTCGATGATAAAAAAAGAAAAGAGGAGTTGCATTTAAAGCTATCAAGGAAGAAGAATCCTCTAAAACTGAAGATGATCCTGATGATGATGACATGGGAATGATTGTGAGAAAATTCAAGAAGTTCTATAGAAAAGGCCAAAAGAACTTCAAAAATTATCAAGGTAGACCAAGCAAGAAAGAAAACAAGGAACAACAGATAGTATGCTATGAATGTGGGAAGCCAGGACACATCAAATCTGAAAGCTTCAGAAATAAAGACAAGAAAAAACAGAAGAAGAAAGAATATATATCATCTATATGGGGTGATAGCTCTTCAGATGAAGAAAGTGACAATGACGAAGTTGCAAATCTATGCTTGGTAGCCAAAGAAGAAGAATCGGATTTCGAGGTATGTCTTAAAGCAACACAAGCAAACAAGTGGTACATTGATAGTAGATGCTCGAGACACATGACTGGTGACAAAAATAAGTTCACCATGCTAGAAACCAGAGAAGGAGGAAAGGTAACTTTTGGAGGTAACCAATCTAGAAATATTGCTGGAATTAGTGAAATGGGAAAATCCGATAGTGTTCAAATCATTGATATATATTAAGATGAAGGATTATGCCACAACCTTTTGAGTATAAGTCAAAGTATTGATAGAGATAACTAGGTGATCTTTCATTCAAAAGAATGCTTGATAGTAAACAAGAAAGATATGCCGCTTAACAAAGAATCCATCAAGGCAAAGATCCGAGCTCAAAGGGACGGTAACTGTTATACTATTGATTTAAATTCAAATTCTTTTGAAAATTGTTTTCTTAGTAGATCAGAGGAAAGTTGGTTATGGCATAAGCGTCTAGCTTATGTTAATATGAACCAACTTGACAAACGATTAGAAAAGATTTAGTTGTTGGTCTTCCTAAACTAAAATTCAAAGATAACATGATTTGTGAAGCTTGTCAAAAAGGTAAACAAACTAAATCTTAATTCAAAACAAAGTATGAGATTTATACTGCCAAACCTTTACAATTACTTCATATGGATTTGGTAGGTCCAGCAAGAGTAAAAAGTTTTGGAGGAAATCTATATACTTTAGTAATTGTCAATGATTTTTCAAGATTTACATAGACTATACTTATTGCATCAAAAGATGAAACATTTTTCGAATTTATTATGTTTGCTAAGAAGGTCCAAAATGAGAAAGCTATTTCTATTATTTCTATTAGGACAGACCATGGAAGAGAATTTGATAATCAACTCTTTGAAGACTTTTGCAACAACAAGGGAATAAATCACAACTTCTCTGTACCTAGAACACTCTAGCAAAATGGAGTAGTAGAAAGGAAGAACAGAGTCCTCACAGAAATGGCAAGAGTAATACTTAATGAAAAAGAAATGTCACAAGTGCTTTGGGTGGATGCAATGAGTACCGCATGCTATATTTCAAATCAAGCATATATTTGCAAGTCACTTGGAAAGACACCATATGAACTCTATAAAGGGAGAAAGCCAAATCTTGCTCATCTATACATCTTTAGATGCATGTGCTTCATTCACAACAATGGTAACGAAAACTTGGGTAAATTTGATTTAAAGTTTGATGAAGGTTTATTTCTAGGATATTCTAATAGAAGTAAAGCATATAGAGTTTTTAATAAAAGAGCATGTACAGTTGAAGAATCCATTCATATTGTGTTTGATGAACTTGATTCTCAGACAAAGAATTTTGATGAAGAAGAAATGGATTTGATAAAGAAAAATAAAACTATTTCAAAATAGCATGATTTTGAAACAAATGATTTTCTAAATATAGAAGATGTCGATGATCATGCTCAACCAAAAGCAAGGAGACATATTAAAGATCATCCAGTTGATCAAGTAATTAGAGATATTCACGAAGGTGTCAAAATAAGAAATAGAATTCTCAATGAGATAACTTTTTCTACTTTTATTTATGAGATTGAACCTTCTAATATGGAAGAAGCTTTATCTGACAATGATTGGGTGATTGCTATGCAAGAAGAATTAAATCAATTCCGAAGAAATCAAGTTTGGGATTTGGTTCCTCGACCTAAAGATCACTCGATTATAGGAACCAAATGCGTTTTCAAAAACAAACTTGATGGATCAACAATCATTGTGAGAAACAAAGCAAGACTAGTAGCCAAAGGTTATAATCAAGAAGAAGGTATTGATTATAAGGAAACATATGCTCCAGTGGCAAGATTAGAAGCAATACGAGTACTCTTAGCGTTTGCTTGCATTAAAGGTTTTAAACTTTATCAAATGGATGTGAAAAGTGCTTTTCTATATGGTTATATTATGGAGGAAGTATATGTAGAACAACCTCCTGGTTTTGAAGATGAAATAAAGCCCAATCATGTTTACAGACTTAAGAAAGCTTTATATGGGTTGAAACAAGCTCCTAGAGCTTGGTATGAAAGACTAAGCAAGTTTCTTCTTTGTCAAAACTTTGTCAGAGGAAAAGTAGATACAACTCTTTTAATCAAACATGACAAAAATGATCTTCTAATTGATCAAATCTATGTTGATGATATTATTTTCGGTGCTACTAATAAATCTCTTTGTCAAGAATTTTCTAAGATTATGCAGGGAGAGTTTGAGATGTCCATGATAGGAGAATTAAACTTCTTTCTTAGACTTCAAATCAAGCAAAGGAAGAATGGGATATTTGTATCTCAAACAAAATATTTGAAAGAGTTGTTGAAGTATGGATTTGATAATGCTAATGGAGCTGATACTCCAATGAGCTCTACAACATTGTTGGATACTGACGTAAAAGGCCCTAACTACAACATCACTAAATATAGAGGAATGATTGATTCATTACTCTATCTAAAGCAAGCAGGCCGGATATACAATTCAGTGTTATATTGTCCGCAAGGTATCAATCTGCTCCTAAGGTATCACATGCAGAGACAGTGAAAAGAATCTTCAAATATCTAGGAGACACTGCAGAACTTGGCCTATGGTATCCAAAAAGAGGAAACAAATATTTGATGGCCTATTCAGATTCTGATAATGGAGGATATAAAACTGATAGAAAAAGTACCAGTGGTCAATGTCAGTTCCTTATAGGCTCTCTGGTACCATGGTTCAGCAAGAAATAGAACACAGTGTCATTATCTTCCACTGAAGCAGAATTTATAGCTGTAGCATGCTGTTGTTCTCAAGTACTATGGTTGAAGCAACATCTTCAGGATTTGGGGATATACTTAAAGGAGATACCAATTTATTGTGACAACACTAGGACTATTAGCCTAACCAAGAATCCTGTGCAACATTAAAAGACCAAACACATAGATATCCGACATCATTTCATTTGAGATCACGTGCAAAAGAAGGATGTCAAAGTAGAATTCATACCAACACATCTTTAACTCACTGACATGTTCACAAAGCCAATAGCTAAAGATCAATTTGTATATATTCAAAGAGAATTTAGAATGGTTAATCCCAATGAGTTGTAAGTTTTTCTTGTTAATTATTATGTTTAATGAGTTTTGAAGATAATCATACTGACTTAGGCATTCGAGTATGTAGAAATTGTTTTTGCAGGTCTGTCACCCGAGCACTAGATGTATCACTCGAGTGCTAAGTTCATTCTCACTTGAGTCAGACAACAATGCTCAAGTCCAGAACTATAGCATATACTCTACTTCAGGTTATGTAAAATAGGGATTAACAGAGTATGTAAGAACTCTTAAAACTCACTCAAGCATACTAAGAGTGACAGGTCTTACTTGAGTAAGGGAAGAACTACACTCTAGCATGGTATGAATCTACCTGAAGTGAAGCAAGAGAACTTGAGCAGAAGAAAGAAATTTATACAAATACTTATTCAAAGCATGGTTATCAAATGATCATGGAGGATTTAATTACAAAGATGAAAAATATAACAAGATATATTTAAATCAGGTACGCTTTTACATGCTTTATCAGATTTTTTTGAATATCACTCGAGCACAATATTGTCTCACTCGAGCACGGTATGAACAATACTTGAGCACTAGGGTTGTCACTCGAGGGTTGTCACTTATATAAGTTACACGATAGCTCAGACCGTCCTACTTCTTCTTCTTACTCGAAGCGTTGCGTCACTCTAAGGGCGTATCTCTTCACTTCCGACCATTACCCATCAATTAAATGACTCAGATTGCTTCAAATCACTGTTACAACTCTTCAATAATCTTCATAAGGTTAGATTTATCATCTTAGCTTCTCATTTCGGGCCCTAACCGAAGAAATTTTCTGAAAATCCTTCTCCAAGTCCTTAGCAAATATGTGATTCCCATTTCATTTCTAAATGGCTAAAACTAGGATTCCTATTGTTTCCCAAAGATCCAATTCACCTTTACCCACTTATTCAGCCACTAGTGCTTCAGAGACTCCAGTGGCCACATCCTCATCTCCTACACCTTCTCTGTCTTCTACTCCTATACCTCCTCCTAAACCCAAAACCAAAAAAGAGAACTCCAGCCAAGAAACCTCATCCTAAGCCTCAAATGGCTAAGAAGGGTCAACCTCCATAAAAGAAACCAAAGGGAATGGTATTTAAAGAACCGATTGTTACTCGGTCTCAATCCAAAGAAGTCAAAGGAAGAGGAAAGAAGAAGGACACAGAGCAACCACAACAATCTTCTTCCTCTGATAACTCTTTCAATATACAACTCCGGGAAGCAATGGAGAAGTCAAGGCTTGATGCATTGGTTGGCAAAATTGCCTCACAAGCCAGTGCCTCAAGTTCACATCATGGTTGCAAGTCCAGTATAGCTGCTTCAGGGGTTCTTTCTACATCACAGGTTTTAGAGGAAGAACAAGTCACAAATCCTCCTGAAGACTTCATTGTTAAGGAACTGAAGGCACTGAAACAAAAGATATATGATGCTAAGTTTGCTCATAGACAATTATATCCTATAGTTTATTTTTACTTAGATTACCTGGTGAAAAGCTGTGGTTTGGATTTTCATCCTTTTCTTGAATTTTATGATCCCTGGCTGAGTGTTTATATTCCTTATTGACCCTCTGTTGTGAAAACCTTCTATTGCAACATGAAAACCCATAACATAAACTCTAGGACCGGAGAGTTGATAGTGGAAGCAGTATCTACCACTATTAGAGATCAATTTATTATGATATCTGCTACTATCATTAATGACATTCTTGGCTATGTTGCACCACCTTCTGATCCACCCACTATTTTAGCCAATGAAGCCTTTCGGCTTTTAAGACCAAATAACCCAATAGGCCCTCTTAACTTTAAGCCTATTGAAATGCCTAATTCTATTCGTGCCCTTCACTACATTTACTCTAGTAGCATTATTATCAAATCCAAAAATTATACCCATTTTGCTCAAAGAGATTACTACTTGCTGGCCTCTTTCCTAGTGGGTCAGCGAAGAAATGTGGGGGAGCTTATCTTTAGTGAGATGAGAAGATTTTGATTTTCTTCATCAAGATCTGCCACTATACCATATCCACAAATTGTGTCTCTTATTCTCAAGAAAAAAAAAGAGTGGTACTTGGAAGGAATTGAGAGAGCAACCATTCTAAGGTTTGGTAAGACTTAATTGACACATATGAGTATCAATCTTCTAGTGAGTCAAACCAGGGCTATATCTCAAAGAGAAGCCACTCCATCGAGAGGTGATGAGGCTTAATCTTCTGCTCAAGGTTCTATTCCACCTCTATCTTTCCTGAATGCATCACTCTCAACCCATCTGACTGAAGTGATCAACCAAGCTGTGACTATTATGAAAAAGGAATTGATGAGTGAATATGAGAAATTGGTGAACACGATGGAGTTACAAGTCTTAAAGTTGGTTGACAAGGCAAATACCAACTTTGACTTGATGTTCAAGACTCAAGAAGATATGTCGAGAAGAATCACTGATATGGAAATCTTCTTGCTCACTCATTTTCCGACTACTTCTGAGGTGCCACCTGAGTCTGCTCCTGCCACAACTTCACCTCCTCAAACACAGACTCATGTTTTCTTCATAGATCTGGATTCCAATATTGTTGTCACTTATGATCAGTCGCCTTCACCACCACTTGCAGCCTCTGTTCCTCAGCCATCATCAACACTCTTTAAGCTGGAGCCAATTGACCCTTCCACTGCCATGGTGCTCTTCACCCCACCATCTGATCTTACTTTTCCTCAGCCCCCTTCTAATGCTGACAAAATGGGGGAGAAGGATCAGTAATAGTTTCTGAGCTATTATGGTCTGATATAGGGAGTTGGAGTTTAGTTTTGGGTAGCTTTTCTGTATTGGGGTAGGAATATTGTTATTTTCTGATTTATTTTTGCTGACATAGTTGTATATGGGGTTTTATGGGTAGATGTTGATTCAAGCTTAATTTTGTACTTTAAAGTTCACTAATGATCATTTTGAAGTTTGCTAATTTTTCTGTTCAGATTTAATGATTTCTGTGCAAACATAATGGTATTATGACTTATCTTGGCTTTAAGTGTGCATCAGAAGTAGTGCAGTAAACATATGAGGTTAAGTACAAAAATCTGAATGTGAGTCTAAACTTTGGTGAAATATGCATTTGGAAATTTTGAAAATGTTTTTCAAAATTTTCACTCCAATCAAGATTTTTGTTTAAAACTCATCACAAAAGTTTTGTCATCATCAAAAAGGGGGAAATGTTATATTCCAAGTTCTGATGATAACAAAAGGTTATTGTGTGCAAATTATGTTTTTACAAGTCTAGACTATAGATACAAAGTTACTAAATGTATTTCACAAAGTTTAGAAGTGTTTGCTCTTAGTTTTACTGATACACTTGAGTGATAGAGTTAGCACTCGAGCATTAAGCTAATTTGAACTCGAGCACATACAAGTGTTGGATAGAAAGTGTTTGATAGAGAGCAAAGTCAGAAACAAGATATCAACACTTCACTCGAGCACAGTCTCTGTACTCGAGTGATGGCTTTATGTGCACCCGAGTGCTGGCGAGTGTGGCATAGAAAGTGTTTACCCAAGAGTAAGGTAAACTCAAAATGTAAGCTGTACTCGAGTGCAAGTGAGTGAGGGACTACAAGTGTTTGCTCAAGAGTCATGCAGAGTAGAAAAGAATAAGCATGCCTGAGTGAGAGTACATGTACCCGACTGATACCTCATCACCCGCGAGTGAGAAATCTAACTCTCTCAATTCTGATGCAAGTTTTGAAGACAAAGAGTATATTATAGAAGAATATTCTGCTCACTCAAGTGAGAGTGAGTATGCTGAGTGAGGGGCCACATCACCTGCAAGTGTAAAATCACACTCTTGATAAAATGGGATGCGAGTGTTATGGACTCTTAGTGTAAAATGAAGGTACACTCGAGTGAGGTGATCTGTACTCAAGTGAGGACCCACATCACTCACAAGTATGAAAATGCACTCTCTCAATATCATATGGAAGTGCAAGTATAAAAATGAAGCAGGAAGAGAAAATGTGGTGTTGCACTCGAATGAGCCATCTTAGCACTCGAGTAATGCTCTGCCAGAAGCCAAAACGCACCAGTCTTATAACGATCAATCCGAATATGGTTTAATATTATTTAATCATCCTATTTTCACTTGTTATTATTATTTAATATCATTTAACATATATTACAAGTGTGATACAGCAGTTTGAACATTTGAATTAGAAAAGCACAGAGGAAGTCAAATAACGGCAAACAGCATCATTATGATCATCCAAGCATGTACCTACCGCGTTCAAAGATTTCAAACGTACGCATGTTGTTCCCCAGTAAAATGCTCTGCTCCATAATGATTATTATTCAAATAGGGAAAATCAACTGGCTATAAATACAGACCTTTAGAGACCAACAAAAATAATGAAGTGCATGAATTCACACAAGAAAATTCACGAGTCTCTGTTATTCATATTTTCTCTGTATTCATATTGTTCTTCAATGATTATCATATTTGCTCTATAAGAGAGTCTGTATACACTTCAAATGCTACTTTCATTTGATCTCAAAGTACTGGGACCTTGAGAGGGGAGATTTCCTTATGAGAGAAGCAGTTGAGAGAATTCCTAGTAGGACTTTCTACTATAAGACTTACAAGGTATAAGTAGTAGAGAACGTTACTGCTCATAAGACTTTTAGTGGTTTAAGCAGGAGAGAACGTTGCTGCTCATAAAACTTGTATACTTAAGCAAGAGAGAAAGGTCATAGGTTAGAGAAAGGTCACAGTTGTTGCTTTACGGCATTTCGAGAGCCCACTGAATCTTGGAAGAATAGTGAAAATTTTAGTAGGTCTTGATCTCTGAGGACTGGACGTAAGCCTGGGTTTTGGGCCGAACCAGTATAACTCTCTATGTGCTTATCTTCTCAACTCTACCCTATCTACAGCTATTGCTATATCACCACATCAACCAAAAAATTTTATCACATCACCCAATTCACCCCCTCTTGGTTGAAGCTTTCCTCTTTCATTCATGTCACAATAGAATTGTTTGACTTCATTTGAGCAATAGGAAAGATGGATGTATAACGAAGGCTTACAATAGCTATACTAGTTCTTGGCCTTGAGCTTCTTTGAATTGAACTCAGCTGGGGCTACTCAGAAGTCTTCCTCCTCTTTATGACTGCATCACTAGCTAGTCACTTACTAGTGATGGGGTTTCATTCGAGTGATCACTCGAGTGATACCATATATTCTACTTTTTCTCACATTGCAACACTACCAGTTAGGTATAAGCTTTTAGCCTCTATTCTTTGTACCCAAAAGAAAAAATTTTGGTCAACTCCTGCAAAAGTATAAATACATGTTCTTTGGTACTCAATTTCTCTTGGGTCCACATACAATTCTTATACAATTAAACCATATGATATTTAAGCAAATAGTATAATAAACCAACAAAGACAAAAATATAATTTTACCCAATTAAATAAATTCAAGCCATTGAATCCTAAATGGTAATGAAAAAATGATAACAAGAATGATGTTTTTCAATGATCAATGACAATTTTTAAATACACTTTATCTAAAAAATATTTCATTATAAGATTTTCATGCAATCCAAGTAAGTTAGATCAAAGAGAGTAGAGAATCTATCCATAATTACCAACTTTTGTGAAATGAAATTAAGTTTTCAAAGAATGATAATGAAAAATGCAAAATTGTTTCAAATCTCAAATATTATTTCAAATCATGGCAATACATTGTGAAATTGAGATTTTGAATATATGCAAAACTTATTTTTGAAACATGTTTACAATCGATGCTCATACTAAAAAAGAGTGGAAGTCAGTAATTTAAGAATATATACCAGAAAGCTTCTGTTTTAGAGAACAACTAAGATAAGATGTTAGATATTGCAGTTAACATATTTGAGAATTCCCCTAAAAGGAAAAGTTGTATGGAAAATGAATTAGCCAAAAAAGCTTAACTTGATAGACATATATAAACACAATGACTTTGCTATTGACCAAGAGATAATCTTCCCTCTTAGAGTTGTGTCTTGAAATATATGAACATTCAAGGCAAGAATTGTTGGGATTGGTAGGCACAGTGGAAAATTAAAATTTAAAAATTTTCCAATCCCTATTGCAGATCTGTCAATGGCGTTTAAATTGAGTAGTAGAGAAGCGTACCTTGCTTATATATTCAGTCTTTCTTTTCGATCTCAAGGAGCTAACAACTCAGATTACCTCCCTCTACCAGTATCCACACAAATGTGAATCTAACACGAACAGTGTGCTAGTGCCACCAACGTCTCTCTCTAGAGTTTTTTCTCCTCACGGGTTTCTATCTTGCTTTTTCATCATCTGTATAAAACCCTAGCTCACCCTTTTTTTCTTTAAATAACTAGTCAGGGCTTTCTATTTTATGATGGATATTGGATTTTTAAAATTAATCTTAATTAATTCCAAAATCCATATCATATCAATTAACACTTAATTGTCTTTTGATAAGAAAATTAAATAAATATGATTAAATTAAATATGTCCAACAATTTTAATGTAACCTATTTATTTAATCTGAATAAAGAGCCAATAAAAATAGATTTAATTTATCTTTATAAATTAAATAAGAGATATTATATCCTTATCATGTTAATTATTAAATTTAATTTATCAGATAAAACTAAATTTAAAACTAACACAATATAATAATATTATCGTATAATATTATACATATATATGTGTATGTATGTATGTATTTCAAAAATACATATATGTATATATAATATTATTAATTTCCATTTCAAACATATATATATATATTCATCCACCCTAGATTAACTATTACATTCATTAAATCTAGATATATCTTAAATTCAATGAATCTGGACATTATAGCTCGTGTTGGGCTATTTTTGTGTGTGACCCTGTAGGCCCATACGAAGTTAGCAATGGGCCAATGACTATACTAGCCCATAAGTCGTAAGCGACCTCTTGCAAGATATTACGACTACCTAATTCATATGAGGATCAATAAATCGATGCAACCTATCATACAACCATATCAGGTCCCCTTTGTCACATGTTATTTCGGTCAATGATGAGATATGAAGAATGTCATATTCCTATTCTTGACTATTATTTTCTCAATCCGTGAGTAGTCTGACTATAGAAATGGAAACTCCTTTTCATCATAGTATGACTAAACATTTCTCACACTCACTCATCGAGGGGCCCAGTAATATCCCTCTACTAATGCGAGGGACAAATTCCATCTTGACCATTATCATTCCTCTGCATGAAAACCACCAAGCTTGAACATAGCCTTTATCATCACCTAGTCAAAGGTGACTTTTGACTAGGTCAAAGTTGAGCGATTCTCATGTAGGAATCCATGATGATCTCTGGTCAAAGGGTATAGTGACGTGGTTATACATGAGACAAGCTTATGACTTGATCTATGCAGCATTCACATAGTGGGTCGGTCCAGCACCTTATACTCTTACAAGTGCCTAGGAATTTGATTTGTATCTTCATACCTTTTCAAAGTCATACTGGTCTTATTTCATCATTACTCCTATATATAGATGACTTACCATAGACATTTTGGACAATCATTATGATTTATCCAAGGATAGTTATCATAGTGACATGCAAATAATATGATAAAAAAATGGAGAAATTTATTGAATAGCAATGTTTAAAGTACAATGATTGGCCACAGACACAATTTCCAATATCCTCCCACTTGCTCTAGGTATAATCATTAATTTTCCTAATTCCTATTATCGTGATATGATGCTTATGCTTTGCTTGTGCAAGCGGCTTGGTAAGAGGATCAACAACATTGTCTTATCCTACTACTTTATATATTTTTATATCACCTCTATAATTGATTTCTTTAATAAGATGAAATCGCCTGAGTATATACTTGATCTTTTGATATAACCTAGGCTCCTTGGCCTGTGTAATAGCATCGCTGTTGTCACAGAACAAATCTATTAGATTTGAGATGGTAGGCACCACCCCTAGTTCAGTAATAAACTTTTTGATCCAAACGGCTTCCTTAATTGCATCTAATGCTGCTATATACTTAGCTTCTGTTGTAGAATCTGCTACAGTGCTATGCTTAGAGCTCTTCTAGCTTACTGCTCCACCATTCAGGAGGAATATGTATCTAGATTATGATTTAATGTCATCTTGGTGAGTTTGAAAACTTGATATGTGTAACCAATTACACAAAGCTTATCATCCAATCCACCATACACCAAGAATAAGTCCTTAGTCTTTTTTGTGTACTTTAAGATATTCTTAACAGCAGTCCAATGACACTTACTAGGATCTTGTTGATATCTATTGGTCATACTTAAGGGAAATGAGACATCTAGTCTAGTATATAACATGGCATACATGATGGATCTAATGGCTGAGGCATATAGAACCTTGTTCATGCGATCTCACTGATTAGGTGTACTAGGACACAGATCCTTACTAAGATGGATGCCATGAGACATAGGCATGTAACCCCTTTTGAATCCTGCATACTGAACCTATGTAGTATCTTGTCTATGTATGTGCTCTGACTTAGGTCTATTAGTGTCTTGGATCTATCTCTACAGATCTTAATCCCTAGGACTATGTAACATCTCAAATTTTATTGATCAAAATTTCTTCCACCGTTGTGGCATCAAAAGGAACACATGATGAATTTTGGCACATTTGGAATGACCACACAGTACAATAAGTGGTCACACACAATGTGATTATGTTTGGAACACAAATTGTACAAGTTGGAATTTACTACCAGTGTGTTTTCCTTCGTGGTAGTGAGATTGTCATGTGATTTTGGATAATCAAATGATGTCTAATGAACGAGAAATGTTTTACCTTTAAAGTAGGCATATCAAGCTTTAATTTGATAAGTCATATAAGTTATTTGGACCTATATACTAAAAGTTATATATTTTTGAAGTTAGCCAAGTGAAACTGGAAAGTTTCTATGTCAGTGTCCAATAGATGATAATTCTGCAATGTTGTGTGTCTAGTTGGCTAAAGGAAATATTTTTCCTTACAAAAAGACTTAATAAGGGCCTCAAAGCCTTTTAAACCACTACAATTAGACATCTATAAATAAATATATGAATTTTCAAAGTTTGATAAAAATTCTGTTAGCTTTTAGGAAAGTTACAAAATTAAGAAGGCAATGGCAAAAATGTATGGGCAAAATAGGCATTTGGCTAAATTAAATCCACAGCCCATATTTTTCCTTTTTTATTGTGTGTGAGACATCCAAAAAGGAAAATAATAGGGAAAATAAATATTTGGATAGAAATAATGCCATGTGGAAGCAATCTTGGCCAAGTGCAAAAGGATGATGACTTGAATTAAATTGGCATGTGATTATTGCATAAAATAATATATTTTGAGGAGGTGGATGAAGATATTTTAAATTTCATTAATCCTCCCAAAGGCCCTCATATTTTGTCCAACAAGAAAGAGGGAGGGGAAAAACAAAATACTTGGTCAAGAATTAATCAAGGTAAAGCATTTTGGGCCAAGAAAAATAAAGAGTAGAAAAGTCAAAAGTTACATGTGATTAATTACAATTAAAAATTAATATGTTAAGGAGGTGGAAGGAAATATTTTAAAAGCTAATTAAGGTCTTCCAAAGGCCTCATATTTCTGCCAAGTTGAGAAAGAAAGAGAGAAAGAGAGAGCAACTTGAAGAAAGAAAGAGCAAAGGAAGAGAGACAAAGGTTCAAGAGGCAAACTAACAATCACAAAATCAAGAGAAAGGAGAGGAGGTGGCTACGGTTTTGAAGGGCTAGAGAGGGAAAATCAAAGGATCGGATAGTAGCCTGAACCAAACACAAAGTATTGGATTGATAGATGGGCAAGGAAAGGGCGATCCAGATAGGTGGGCACAGGAGGTGTGGTGAAATCAGAGAAGAGGGCTGCACGAGGAAAATACACAAGGTTCTTGTTCAGTCCAAGAGAAGAATTTGGTTATCTATAGCCTTTTATTATATTTTAAGTCTATAAGCATTATGTATAATCCCTGTAGGGGATTCTTATAATATAATCATATACTTTATATCTATATTTTTATGCTATTTCTGTAGGCCCATTGAACTACGCGCAAACACTCTGAAAAATATGGAAATAATATAAGGGTCTTACAATGTAGGGGGCTTCACCTAGGTCTTTCATCAAGAAAGACTTTCCTTATAGTTTTGAAAACCGGACCAGACTGGCTAGTTTAAGAATAAAACCAGCCAACCGATGGTCTGACCAGTCCGGTCCGGTGGTTGACCCCGGTTCGACTAAGTTTTATGTGGTTCGACCGGTTTTTGGGCAGTTGAACTAATTTTTTGTTTTTTAATATTTTATTTAGAATTTCATATAAATAACCCTGAAATCTTCACTTCTTCATTGGTCTAGTCCCCGGTTATCCTTGGCTTAAATCCAATCTAACCCACTGGCTCTTGACCCAATACTGGATCAATTTAGTGATCAGTCTGAGTTTTAAAACCTTGACTTTCCTAACCAAGACTTGACACTTTGCAAGGTAGGAATGTCATTCCTAATGAGTGGGATGTCATCTATATAAAGTATTAGAAATTCAACTGTGCTCCCACTAACCTTCTTGTAAACACAAGGTTCATCAATGTTTTGAATGAATCCAAATTCTTTGACTACCTTATCAAAATGACGATTCCAGCTCTAGAATAGTCACTTCAATCTGTAAATAGATCTTTGAAGGTTGCACACTTTACTAGAGTCCTCTAAATGCATTAAGCCATTAGGTTGTGTCATGTACACATCCTCAAGTAGCTTTCCATTAAGGAAGGCTATTTTGACATCTGTCTGCCATATTTCATAGTCATAATATGCTACAATGGCAAGAAGGATCTTGATTGATTTGGCCTTTTCAACAAGGAAATATGTTTCATCATAGTCTATATCATGAGTTTGAGTGAATCCTTTTATAACTAGTTGTGTCTTTAAGACATTTACATTGCCATCCATGTCTGTTTTCTTCTTGAAAACCCATTTGACTTGATAGTTTTTACACCTTTAAGTGGATCAACTAAGGTCCATACTATATTGTCGAACATGGATTGTATTTCAAACTTCATGGTATTTAGCCATTTCTCAGAGTTTAGTCTCACTATGGCTTCTCGATAGGTGGTTGACTCATTTTTCTCAATAAGCAACACATCACGACTTTCAAAAATCAGAAATCCATATCTTTGAGGCTGATGCCATGTCGTATCAAATTTGTGTGGACCTTATGTTACTTGAGGAGGCTCAACAATTTGTTGTGAGTCTTCTCTGTTTTCCATATGTGGTTATGTGCTATCTTGTAACTCTCGAACTTCTTCAAGATGTACCTTGCTCCCATTAGTTCTTTTAGAGATAAACTCTCTTTCTAGAAACATACTGTTTTGAATAACAAACACTTTATTATAGGTAGGATTATAGATATAGTATCCCTTCGTTTCCTTAGGATACTGCATAAAAAGTCAGTTTGAGGATCTAGGTGCAAATTTATTTGAGGCTTGTTGCTTAACATATGCCTTACATCCCCAAATTTTAAGAAAAGATAAACTAGGTTTCTTTCGAGTCTATATCTCATATGGTGTCGTTTCAATTGCCTTAGATGGAACACGATTTAGTATGAATGCAGCTGTCTCTAGGGCATATAGCCCCAAAAAGATTATGGAAGATCTGTTTAACTCATTATAGATTAAACCACATCTAATAGTGTTCGATTCATCCATTCAAAAATTCTATTCCATTGTGGTGTTCCTAAAGGAGTCAATTGTGAGATTGTCCTACAACTCCTAAAATGGTCAATGAACTCTTGACTCAAATATTCATAACCTCGATTAGATCGAAGTGCTTTAATCATTTTGTCAAGTTGGTTTTATACTTTATTTTAGAATATTTTGATCATTTCAAAAGATTCTAATTTATGTTTCGTTAGATAGACGTATCCATATCTACTAAAGTCGTCTATAAATGTAATAAAGAAAATATAACCTCCTCTGGCAACTGTATTTAGTGGTTTACATACATCTATATGTATGAGGCCCAATAAACTAATGGCCCTCTCACTTTGCCCAGTAAAAGGTACCTTTATCATCTTTCCTAATAGCAAGACTCACATGCATCATGTGGTTCAAAATCAAATAAATTAAGAAATCCATCTCGATGGAGTTTAGAAATGTGTTTCTCGTTTATATGGCCAGACGACAATGCTATAGGTATGTCAGATTCAAATTGTTTGACTTTATCCTTTTGGTAGTTACGTTATAGATATTTCCACAATTAGGATGTTCCAAATTTAACATATAATGACCAACATGCAAATCACCATTAGCATAGAAAATTTCATTACGATAAATAGAACATTTATCATTCCCAATAATGGATGTATAATCTTTCTTATCCAAATAAGAAAGAGAAATAATATTACTACTCAAAGTAGGAACATAATAGCAATTGTTCAAAACTAACAAAATCCTACTGAGCAGAAATTGTTAGGATCGGCAGGCACAACAAAAGAATTTAAAATTTTGCTAATCCCAATTGCAGATCTATTAACGGCATTTAAATTGAGTTAGAAAGATTCATACCTTTTCAATTTAGGCTTTTTTGATCTCTAAAAGCCAGCACCTCAGGTCCGCTCACTCTATCGATATCCACACGAATGCCCTCCAACACAGACTACGTACTAGCGCCTCTAATGTCTTCTAGGGTTTCCCATACGGCTCTGAATTCTCATCCGTGTATGAGTTTTTCTGCTCTATCAATTTTATAACCCATAAGGGCTATATTTGAATTTCAAAATTAATCTTTTTTAGTTTTGGAATTAATTAACCCTTAATTATCTTGATGAGCTAATTAAATGAATTTAGTTTCAATTAAATATGTCAAACAATTTTAATTTAACCTATTTATTTAATCCAAATAAAGAGCCAATAGATTTAATTTATCTTCATAAATTAAATCTGAGATGCTATATCTCTATTATGTTAGGTATTAAATTTAATTTATCTTAATAAAATTAAATTCAAAGCTAACACAATATAATAATATCATATAATACAATATATACATAAATATATAAATATGTATTTCGAAAATACATATATATATATATATAATATTATTAATTTTATTTTCACGAATTTATGTTATATAAAAAAATATAAAATTCGTCCACCCTAAATTAAACATTATCTCTTGTTGGGGCATTCTTGTGTGCGACCTTATAGGCACATGCGAAGTTGGCAGTGGGTCAATAACTGCACTAACCCACAAGTCACAAGCAGCCTCTAACAAGATATTATGACTACCCAATTTATATGAGGATCGTTAACACGATGAAACCTGTCAGACAACCATATCACCTCCCTTTTGTCACATGATATATCAGTCAAGGATGAGGCATGGATAATGTCATCCTCTTATTCCTGACCATTAGTTTCTCGATTCCTGAGTAGTCTGACAATAGAAATCGAAACTCCTTTCCATTATAGTATGGTCATATATTTATCAGTCTCACTTATTGAGGAGCCCGGTAATATCTCTATTAATGTGAGGGATAAATTCCATCTTGACCATTCATATTCCTCTGCATGAAAAACCACTAAGCCCAATCATAGCCTTTATCAACACCAGGTCAAAAGTGACTTTTGACTAGTTCAAAGCTTAGCAACTCCCATGTAGGAATCAATGATGACCTCAGATCAAAGGGCATTGTGACGTGGTTATACATGAGATAAGCTTATGACTTATTCCATGTAGCTTTCTCATAGTGGGTCGGTCCAGCACCTTGTACTCTTACAAGTGCCTAAGACTTTGATTCATATCCCATATCTTGTCAAATCATACTGGTCTTACTTCATCTTTGCTCCCACATAGATGACCAAACAGAGACATTTAGGACAATCTTTATGATTTATCCAAGGATACAGTCATCATAGTGAACATGTGAATAATATGATAGCATAAATGAGAAATTCATTAAATAATAATTTTTAAAGTACAATGATTGGCCCTTAAGACAAAATTTCCAACAGAAATAATTCATATGTGTGTACACTTAAAGCAGAAACTCTTGGTCTGTTCCCATCTCATAGGTCCATTTCACCCTTCTTCAGCTTTCTACTATCCATAAGACCTTGCACATTTATACAAATGAGAGAACCATATTCAGCATCTAATACCCATGTAGAGGAAGTAGAAAGATAAATGTCTATAACATAAATACCTGAAGAGATAGCCTCATTATCCTTCTTGTTCTTTTCAGACCTTCAAGGTAAATTTTGCAATTTCTCTTCCAAAGACCAGGTTCATTGCGGAAGAAGTATACTCCTTCCTTTTGAGGCTTTGCCTACTTGGCTATAGGCTTGGTTTTGTGCTTGTTTGACTGTCTGGTCTTACCACCTGAGCCTTTACCCTTACCGTTGCCCTTGCATTTCCTTTTCATACCTTTTCCTTTTTGAACCATTAAAACAGTGTTAGTCTTTTTCTTAATGTTCTGCTCAGCAATTTTAAGCATCCTATATAGTTCAGAAATTGATTTGTCCATATTGTTCATATTGTAGTTAATAACAAAATGGTCATAACTTTCTAGGAGTGAGTTCAAGATCATATCTGTAGCTAACTCCTGGCTCATTGGAAATCCAAGTCTCTTAAGGTGATTAATATAGCCTTTCATCTTTAACACATGAGTACTAACTGATGCACCTTCAGCCATCTTGCTGGAATGTAACGCCTTTATGGTCTCATACCTTTCTTGCCTTGCCTGGTGCTAGAACATTTCCTTGAGATGCACAATCATCCATGAACCTCCATAAGTTCCAAATCTCTTTGAAGCTCTAGAACCATGGTGGCAAGCATAAAGCAACCTATATCCAAAGAGCCTTCCTTATGCTTTGTGTAAGTATCTTTCTGATCTCTTAGAGCATTGGCTGTATGCTCCTTAGGAATGGGTTGATCTAGGACATATGCTTTTTCTTTCCTACTTGAGAACAATCCTTAAGTTACTGAACCAGTCAAGAAAGTTTGTCCCCTTGAGTTTGTCATTCTTAAGGATGGATTGCAATGATAGTGTAGTAATATTACTAGACGACATGATTCTACAATAAAATATGCAAAGTTGGTTAATAATCTCGCACTAAATTAACAACCCTCAATGTAATAATTAGTGGGCTAAGATCTATATTTCGCTTAAATTTAAGTCTGCATTAGCAGGACACTTAAATCAAGTTATTTAGGTATGTAACCTCTTAATGAATCTTTGTGAGTAACACCATTACTCATGATTGTCTCACCAAGATAAATCAAATGCATCCACTTTGGTGGAACCTACAATTGAGCGATATAGGCTATGACAAGTATCATTAATTGACGGCATTATGACTTAAGATTTCATTCGGAGGGCTTAATTAATTATTTTCTTTATATGAATACATATATCATAGTTGTATCTCATACAAATATACATATATGTAAAAAATGCATGTAATGATCTAATCAAAAGACACATAATTTAAATGTGACACAATATGGCTCACCTAACCTAAATCCTCTCAAGCCAATGAGAGGACCTCTCTAGTAAGAAAAGGAAATACATTGAGAAACCTTATTTAAACATACGAAGGGAATGATATGAGAAGAGAATGTACATCCAGATTATGTAGAGGAAGGCACGACGCGCAGGCCGTATTTAAAAAAATTTACAACCCTTATAAAACTAGAGCCATATTGTTCACCGTACCCAAACAATTTTAAAAATTAAAACCTCAACAAATAACAATTCATAAAATATGAAAGGCAATAAATGTTATGATTATGTCGCCTACGAATAGTTAGCCATGGCGGTCCCGCTACCAAACCTATGCTCCACAGTTATCTTCTAAGAAAAGATGAAGGAAAAGAAGATGATAGGGAGTGGTTTAGAGGATAGTTCAGGTGATCCTAATTCCAAGGGAAGGGTATCTTTGAACTTTTCCCCATGTTATTAACTAACCATATGATTAGAGGAAAACATTGATAAGTTCTATACTTTCCCTTATATTCTCTGAACTTTCTTTTCCCTAACTCCTATCTAATTTTTAATTAAAAAATAACATATATAATACTAGCTTCCTCATATTTTGCTTGATTTTCAAGCTTTTTGACACTAGCAGTAGAGGTACACATGTCTCCAAGAAAAGTTATGAATCTTCTTAATCTATTCATCCTTAACATTTCATGTAAAAGATCCCTACATGTTTCTACTCAATTGGTTGCCCATGAGATTTTGATTATAACAACCCTATAATACAAGAGTACTAAAGCCAGGACAAGTTTTCTGTAACATCCCAAATTTTAGTATATCTTTAAGGTATTAAAGGGAATAAAATGGTGAATATTAGCACATGTGAAATGGCCAAACAAAGCAATTAGTAATTACACACAACATGATTATGCTTGGAACACAAATTGTAAGATGTGAATTTGCTGCCAATGTGTTTTCCTGCGTGGCAGTTTTATTGTGTTATAGTTTTAGATAATTAAATGATGTTCAATGAATGTGAAATTTTTTAGAATAAAAGTAGACTTATCAAGCTTTAATTGATAGGTCATATAAGTTATTTGGAGCTGTACACAAAGAGTTATGTAATTTATCAATAAAGTTAGCAATGTTGAACTATGTTGTCTTTAAAGAAGGGATCCTTAGAGGAACTAGAATAATGGGAGTAGTACAAAACTGAAAGAGGATAGAAACTATTGCAAAAATACTCAGTTTGCTGGGTCTTGCTAGTTGAATTCAGAATTTTTCTTGAATCGCTTTGCCTCTCACTTGAAAGAAAGAATTGCAGAAAGGATTTCTTAAGTGGGATGATGTCTACGAGAGGATTTCAGATAGTTGGGGGAGAGGTTAAAACTCGTACTAGTAATGAATATTCTTGATCCTAGAATGCAATCCGTGTATGGTATGTAAAGAATGAATAAGGCAACCTGTATGGTCTGTAGAGAATTGTGACCTGTACGGTTTGCAGTAAAGCAACCAGTATGGTCTGCAATAGAATGAGAAAGAAAGAAATTATTTGGTGGTGTCTGTAACCAGTATGTCCTAGTGAAACAAAACAGAATGGTGGTGTGTGCCTCTCAATAGTTGAAACCTCACTAGATAAATTACCCTACTTGTGAATTGAGCTGGCAGCAATTATTTGCTTTAAAAATGTAACAACACTATTTTGTAAGGTGCAGTTGCAAAAATGTACTACGACTACAAGAATTTTGAATATTTGAAAATCAGAAAAGTATAATATGAGACAGCATAGATGAATGAAAAAGCAAAGACGTGACTATCATTGAAAGAGGCAAGCTTCACCCAAGAGGGGGTAAATTAGGTGATGTGATAAATTTTTCGGGTTATGCGGTGATATAGCAATAGCTGTAGATAGGGTAGAGTTGAGAAGATAAGCACACAGAGAGTTATACGGTTCGGCCCAAAACCCAGGCCTACATCCGGTCCTCAGAGATAAAGACCTACTGAGATTTTCACACTTCTTCTAAGATTCAGTGGGCTCTCGGAATGCCGCAAAACAACAACCGTCCTTGAAAGGACTAAGAGTAGAAATATTCTAACACTAGAAATTTCTCTCCCCCTTACGATATGTCTTATGTGAAGAAAAACAAACCTATGACCTTTCTCTCTTGCTTACGTATACAAATCTTATGAGTAGCAACATTCTCTCCTGCTTACACCACTGTAAGTCTTATGAGCAGCAAGGTTCTCTACTTCTTGTACCTTGTAAGTCTTATGAGCAGAAAGTCCTACTAGGAATTCTCTCAACTACTTCTCTCGTAATGCAATCTCCCCTCTCATGGTCTTAGTACTTTGAGATCAAATGAAAATAGAATTTGAAGTGTATATAGACTCTCTTTATAGAGAAAATATGATAAACACTTAAGAACGATATGAATACAGAGAAAATATGAATAACAGAGACTCGTGAATTTGCTTGTGTGAATTCTTGTACTTCATTGTTTTTTATGGTCTCTAGAGCTCTGTATTTATAGCCAGTTGATTTTTCCCGTTTGAATAATAATCATTGTGGAGCGGAGCATTTTACTGTGGAACAGCATGTGTACGTTTGAAATTTTTGAACGCGGTAGGTACATGCTTGGATGGTCGTAATGATGCTGTCTGCCATTGTTTGACTTCCTTTGTGCTTTTCTAATTCAAACGTTCAAACTCCTGTATCACACTCATAATATATGTTAAATGATGTTATATAATAATAATAAGTAGAAATAGAATGAATAAATAACATTAAACCATATTCGGATTGAACGTTGTAAGTCTGGTGCATTTTTTTTCTGGCAGAGCATCACTCGAGTGATAAGAAGGCTCACTCGAGTGCAATACTTATTTTTCTCTTCTTGTTTTAGTCTTATACTTATACTTCTATGTGATTTTGAGAGAGTGCATTTTCACACTTGTGAGTGATATGGGTCCTCACTCGAGTGTCATTGTATTTTACACTATGAGTTGTGTCTCTGGATAACACTCGCATCCCATTTTATCAAGAGTGTGATTTTGCACTTGCAGGTGATGTGGGCCCTCACTCAAGCATACTTACTCTCATTTGAGTGAGCAAAATATTCTTCTATAATATCCTCTTTGTCTTCAGCACTTGCATCAGAATGGAGAGAGTTAAATTTCTCACTCACAGGTGCTGAGGTATCACTCGGGTGAATGTACTCTCACTCGGGCATTCTTATTCTTCTCTGCTCTGCAAGACTCTTGGGCAAACACTCACTTGCACTTGAGTGCTGCTTACATTTTGAGTTTACCTTGCTCTTGGGTAAATACTCTCTGTGCCACACTTACTAGGACTCGAGTACACATAAGGCCATCACTCAAGTATAGAGACTGTGCTCGAGTAAAGTGTTGATATCTTGTTTCTGACTTTGCTCTCTATCAAACACTTTTTATCCAATACTTGTATGTGCTTGAGTGCAAAGTAGCCTAATGCTCGAGTGCTAACCCCATCACTCGAGTGCATCAGTAAAACTGACATCAAACACTTCTAAACTTTATGAAATACATTTGGTAATATTTTTAACCATTGCAAAGTATGAATTTCTTACCACAACACAATGATATTATGTTATCATCAAAACTTGGAATATAACAATCGCTGATGCTTTGAATTGAAAATTGGTGCTGTTGATGGTCATGATGATACAGGAATAGAAATTGATAGAAAGGCTTAGAAATCTGAACTTGTAATCTCATATAGTACTTGCTAGCTAAAGTGCTAGATAGGTGAAAAGAAGTTTGAGCTTGAATTGAAGAAGCTCAGACACCGGATAGATAGGTAAGGTTTATTAGAATAGAATAGAAATAGAAATAGAATTGAATGAGAAAACCTCTAGAATTTGAGGCATTGGGAATTTGAGGTGTTAAAAAGGAGAAGAAGTAGAAAAATGAAACCCTCACTACAATGATCCTTTTGAAGTATTATTAAGAATCGAACTAGTAGCAAACTTCGAGGACGAAATTTATAAAATGGGATAGGATTGTAGTATCCCAAATTTTGGGCCTAGGACTTTGAGGATAAGCATATATTAGCCAGACTACTAAGCCTAGCTCGGGAAGAGTCCCAAGAATGTTGAGAGACAGAGAGACTCTAGGGGACTATATGATCTGGCCCTACTGGGTAGATGGCCCAATATACATAGGCAATAGGATCAATGTCAGTATATATGTGCACAGGACACACATACGATGCCATTGGATGGGTAGAAAGATGCCACCCAACTATGTCATAAGGTATAGGACTGATTGGTCGAGTGAAATATTCTGATGTAGGTGTGCACATGGCATTTTCAGGGCAGACATGTCCACACTGCATTTTTGAAAAATACACCGATATGTATTGCCATGTAGGGCCCATATACATACTCTGACCTGGCATCATCTTTTGGGTTTCGATATGCGTGATGCAATCCTGAGTAAGTCCTGAGTGATACTTGAGTAGACACTGATAAAGTAACTTTATTAAAGTAGCTTTAATAAAGTATGTCATGATAGATAATAATGACATAACTTTTGTGTTGGCACCACAAGAAATTGACAAGTGTCTCCTCATCATGATAAAGTATAAGAGCACTTTTGTGTTAGATATATGAGAAGATGACAAGTGTCCCTCATGATGACCCTCAATTTTTGCCTTTTATGTTAGCATCCTTGGGATGCGCCACCTAGCACCTGAGTAAAAAGAATCCACCGGTGCTCGGCCCAGTCATGTACTTGACTTCCTAAATACCAACTACAGAGTCTGAGGAAATTGTTAGGCCTCTCCTTTCCCTAACTAAAGTGACGCCACCTCAGAAAGAGAAAATAAAGAAAAGTTGCTTGGCTGACACTTGGGAAATTTTGAGCTCTCGCACTTTGACACATGGCAAGCCAAGAGAAGATTATGTGATTTAATCCCAACCCTCCATTTTTATTTAAGACCTTAGTTAAGGGAAGAAAAAATAGAGAAAAAATGTGGACAAAATAGAAAGAACATAGAAGGTGTGTGAATAGTGAAACTTCTTGAGCTCCAGAGCCAATTTTGACCCCAGATCGCTGTTTCTGGCTGACGAAGCCTTCATGAATGTTGTTCCTATTGATGAGATCAACATTTCTACTATTTTGGATTCTTGATCAGAGATGTTTAGTGCCATCTCACTGGGTGGAGTATTGCTGAAATTCCAAAACCTGTTGTAGAAACACGAAGAGGTAAGCCTAAGCTTTGTTTTGAACTGATTGATTTGAGGTTTTAATGCATTTTCTTGGACCTTTGGGCTATCATATATGTTGTATAAGCTAGGTTTTTGAGGTCTAATGATGTTTTAATCTTGAATATATAATGATAGATGGTGTTTAAAGATAATATAAAACTAGTTTAAGTGCTGCCGGATTTGAGTTTTGTGAGGCAGTCTGTTTGTGGCGTGTTTTTGTTAGTCAAACTTGGTCCAAATGCTATGAACTTTCCAGAATAAAAGTAGACATCTTGAGCATCATTTTGATAGGTTGATAGACCCATGTCTTGTAAGTTCTCAAAATAAAAGTAGGTTTGAAAATGTAGCGTAGTAGCTCAATCTAGGTCGTTCTTGTAAGGAGATTAATTTCCAAGTTTCTAAATAGTAAAGTGATAAATACCTTAAAGTTGTGAGAAATAATTTTGAGAATTTGATTTTAAAACTAATGAAGTAACATAAGCTAATGCAATATTTTTGGATTTTTTGTTTTTAAAATAAGGAAGCAAATGGAATCCAAAGTAACAATAACAACAAGTAAATTCAATAAACTAGTATAATGATGAAATAAGATTCCCTTGAGTTGAGGTTTTAGTCTTCCTTGCTTGTTAATGATACGAATTCCATAATGAGCCAAGAGGATGGAACCAAGCTACCACTAGCTTTATACTTGCAATAATCCATTAATTCATTCTACCGAAGCAATTAAATGAATACCACCAAATAATTTAGACTCAAGGAGATGAATAATCAACTTCTAATTCTAGTTTGTAATTACCATTACAAAAGTTCAAAGCATTCAGTTTAGTCATTTACAATCCACTTAACCAAGTTGGAATAAACAACTCAACCTACTCCTCATTTGAATCATACAAAGCTTAATTAATCAACTCCTAGCTCAACCACCAAGTTTATTCACTTGGCATAGAACAATATAGATCACAATCACATACTTAACCAAGCCATATAATTATCAAATAGAAAGAGAGCTTAAGGAATTCCATTAAAGTTTAGAAGCTCAAACCATTACCCAACTCAAGGAAATCACCAAAGCTTATCTACTCATAGAGGAGGAGGAGGATGAAGCTTGATGGAAGAAGAAACTAGCCATAGATGCTTGCACACGCCTAGAAGCTTGCATCTCCTCTTTTCAATTATGCATACATCGGTCAAGCATCATTCCTCTCTGCATACTCCTCTCCCATTCACACACGCCTCCTCCTTTCTAATCTCCAATCTTTCTTTTTACATTATTTCAGTCGCAATCTCTCTTTCCTTTTTCACACTATTATCTTACCTCCCCTTCAAGTGGTGACTCCCTTTTCTTTTTTTATGCACAGCCGACAAACCCTTTATTTCATTCAGTGCTGCCCTCCTCACACACGGTCTTGGTCTTGCCTTTTTCATTCCTCAATTCTGTCCATGGTAAGCATCTACTATTTTGTCCAGCTACTCCCTTTCTCTCCATTCTCCCATTTTGGTCCACAATGTTGGCTAGGTTTCTTCTCTATTTCTCTAATTCCTCACTCGGTTTAGATAATATTTCATTCTGTCATCTCCCTTTTTCTTCTCTTCATCAATTCGGTCCACTCCATCCTTGTCTTTTAATTCTCCAACTCGGTCCAACTATTTCTAATTCTTCAACTGCATTCTTCCATTTTTCGATTCATCTTCTCTTCTAAACAAAACTCAGCCACCTCTTGCTTTCTTTCTCTTTACAATTCAAGTGTTTTTAGGTTAAAAGTGAGTTGTGCCCTATTTGGATAAAAGATAAAAATCTGTTTTGACATTAGACACAAAATTGCAATCACCAAACAAGGCCCTTACTCATTTAACCTCCTCTTAGAAAAAAATGTGGAAACAAATTCTGCACTTGTGATATTTCAATTTTTGTCCTTCATTAAGCTCCAAATAACATCTTTGACCTTAATCACTTGATAAAAATTGTGCCACATCATCACCTATAAAATTATATTCACAAAGGTAACATATTTTGCTCACATTTAAATAATAATGGGAATAAAAAATATTAATTAGAAATATAACAATTAAACCACTTTAATTCCCAAATTATTGTTTCACTAAAATCTCACTTTAACACCTGATTGTGCCCAAAATATTTAATTAAGTCCCACAAAAGCCTATGATTAATTAATAAAAATATATAAATATTGAGTTTTATCATAGGTAGAAGATAATCTTTGGACTAATGGATTTAAAGTTATGATTTTTCAAAGTTGAACCCTATTTCTGGAACCAATTCTGGCACAGTTAAAGTTTATTTAATTTCTAGATATTGTGTAGCTGTATTTTATACAAAATGATATTTTTCTTTAAAATTACACTTAAATAAGTTTATGATGTACTTGGAATCAGTCAATTTAGACTTTTCTAGTATTAATTATGATTTTTGAAAATTGGGCATTAAACCTTTAAGTTGTTCTATGGCAGACTGATGTTGCTGTGTTTTTGTCTGGCCAAATGAATTCCAATATCCATGAGATTTTTCAAAAATAAATTGTACCCAACAAGCTTTAATTTTATAGGTAATTTGTACTAATTAGATAAGAACACAAAAAGTAATGACTATTGGAAGTTGGACATTAATTCTGTCCAGGATTTTGTGATAGAAGTGAATAATTGAGAATTCTAGAAATGTGTGCATGAAACTGGCAGTGCTAACAGTTTTTCCCTTAAAGTGGACTTAATAAGGATCACATTGAGCTTTGAACCAACCCAATTGGAGTTTTGTAGAATTATTTATGATTTTTCAAAATACATAGAAAAATTTGCCAGCTTTATGTCTTATGCGAATTTAAGACTTAATAGCACAAATGTAATAATTAGGAACTCCAAGGGTTAGAATTAGGCCCCTAAAGTTGTAGAAGGTCTATGTATCCCATTCAACATTTATTTTTCATGGCACTAACAATATGGCCATTTATTTAGGGTCATGAGATGACAAATAAGAGACAACGGAAGCAAATTCAATAGTTGGAAGAAAAGGTATAAATGGGAACTTGAAGACAAAAGGTAGTGAACTTACCCTATATGCATGTATTGATATGCATGCTTGTGTGTTGATGTGCATGATTGCTTTACATGTATATGAGTAACATAGTTGAATGAGTAAAGGTTTGTTTTCTATTGACATTATGGCTATATGTAAGGAATGTGAAGCAATGAGCATGCAGGTATGTCATTATGTTAACATAAGCCTACGTAAGGCAAGTATATCACGCATTAGGATTTATCTTACATGTATTGTTTGGTATTGTTTTCAATTAAGATTCCCTTGAATCTCAGCCTCCCTCAACTAACCATATACGCACATGAGCATAGAAGAGGAGTCCAAGATGATGTGCCAGGTGAAGAAGTTGTAAAGAAGAATTGAAGTTTATTATTCACTAATTGTCATGTATAAAATAACATTAGAAGTGATTAACTATATAATCTGCAAGACGGATGAATTGTTTCATAAGCACAAAATTGAACTTGGAATAGGTAATCCTATAGTACAAGCCCATTAGTTAAGTAATCTAAGGAATTGATAGACTAAGAAAAACCTTGATAATAATGAATGGTAGAATTGAAAATTTAAAGGGAAGACTTACCCCATGAATAAAGTTAATTAATCTGGTAAATATGGTTTTACAGAATGAACAATGCACCAAGAATAATGGTGTAAGATTTTGGCTTGGAGCTTTATTTATTGATTCTCCTAAGCCGTAATAATAAAGATATCGCTTCCGATGCATAAGAAAAGGGCATAAGGAATGGGTGTTACAATTTATATGGTGATAAGAAATATACGGGGCAAACGCAGACAATGAGAAAGGCGACAATAGCAAGATAGGTCACCATCATCAGTAAACTAGGGTTCCCTGCGTTAAAGGATTCTTAAGGGCAGCACTATGTAGAGACGAGGACATCTAGGAAGCTAGTCTAAGTCAAATCGGTATACAGACATAGCCATGACCTAAGCCAATACCTAGAGAATCGTGGGAGATTCCGAGCAGCCACTCTCTAATGGGTCAGAGTCTAATTTTTGTATTGGCACTCTCTATAGAGCCAGACCAGTACCTATGAGATATGACCTGTGGCTGGACTAGAGGTCATGGGAATATGCCTGGCATAGATTTTTGTAGGCTTTTCAAGACTATCATACACCTGTAGGCTAGTAAATCACATATTTGGAGGATTTGGACATGCTCTACTGGGAGCAAGGTCCATGGAGACTTGATACCCGGACAAGATTTGGATTTACACCACCATGTATCTCTTCCCAGCATAATATTTTAGCCTTGGATGAAGAACAAGATTGTTGAGCATGGCCTGAATGACCATTTTGTCGAGTTTATGGATCATATGACACCATACGTAGTAAAGTACATGTACGATAGTGGGTAGAGGGTCTATACCCAATATTTTGGTGACCAGAGTTAGCCGGCATGACTTTTGAGGCGGGGTCAGTCAAAGGGTACCAATGGATAAAAGAAGATAAAGCCAATATCTATATTTTGGCACTGGTATATAATGTTAAGCATGCTTAACCCAAGGAAATCACGCGATGGGTGACCCCCTTATAAGCTAAATATATAGTTATGTCATAATGTGTAAAAGAGGACAAAGTCACATTGTACAATAGTTATAAATTATGTGATGTCAAGAGCTTTACTTAACTACTGTAAATATCTGATGTATGATATATATGACGTACTTGTGTACCCTACATTTTAAGAAATGACAAAAATGCCCTTATGTTAATATGAATTTATTTCTTCTCTATTTTTATATAGTGAAGTACAAAGATGGTACAAACATGTTGTAGACCATGATGGGGATATCATAATGCAGAGCCCAAACCTAAGCCTAATCAATAGAGCAATAGATTCTGGGTATGTTGACATAATAACAGGCCATAATGAACGAGATTAGGGAGGACTTGTGAGAAGACAGGATCGCTTAGAAGAGCTGGTGATGGGAGATGGTAAACCTAATCTACTATAGGGATCTCAACCAAAAGATAATTTACCTGATCTTGAGGCTTATATTCTACAGATTTGTATAGGAAGATTTAGTAAACATCAACCTCTTATCATCAAAAGGAAGTTTGATCCTCAACAAGCTGAAGACTGGCTATCACGAGTAGAGAAAATTTTCAAAATCCTGGTTTGCCCTAATGATATTAAGGTCCTGTTGGCAATTTATAAGCTAGAAGGCGATACTAATAGATGGTGGAAGAATATCGAGTTCATTCTTTAGGGAAGGAATATTCCGGTAATGTGGAAATTAGTCCAAGAGAAATTCAACAAGAAATATTATCCCTATTTAGTCAAGCTAGAAAAGGAGAAAGAGTTCCTTAATATACAATAGAATAACAGAGAAAGCCATGACTAGTACTTAGCTCGCTACATCTAGTTGTTTCGATATTTTGTATACCTTAAACATTGGGATGACAAGGAGTGGAGCTCAGACAAGATGATACTGGGGCTAAAACCAGAGCTGAGAGAGAAATTGGTCTCTAAGCACTTTACAATATTCAATAAGGCAGCTGAAGAATGTCGAATTACTAAGACTTGTTAAACTTGTATTCTAATAAAAGCAACCTTAATAGAGGTGTATCAGGTAGCAGGGGTTCATCCCTGAAATGTAAGGATCAGGGTAGACCATCCAGAGGGGACAATAAAAGGCCAAATCAGGCTGGCGGCCACGAAGGCTAGAGTTCCTTAAGAAGTAGAACCTGCTGGCATTGTCACAAGTCATACCACCCTGACAAAGCTTGTAATTCTGCTTTATTAAGGCTGGATCTAGATAGTCCACTTGTTATATATGTAATAAACCAGGGCATTTTGCCAGAGATTGTCCACAGAAGCACCAGCCAGAGGACGGGTCCCAAAGCTATGGGTAGGATCAATGCTATAATGCAGGAGGAAGCTAAAAAGTCTCTTGAACTGATACAAGTATGGTTTCCCTTAATGGCAACTCAGTACAAATCATCTATGATTCGGGTGCTAGTCATTCATCCATTACATATGATTATGTGAGATGGCTAGGCATGAGTGTACACAAATTCCTGTATGTCCTAGTTGTATCTATACCCATGGGAGTTAAAGTTGTTATGGCCGATATCTATTTAAGTTGTGTGATTAATTCTGAGGGGCACGAGTCAATAGTGGATCTAATCTATCTACCATTGTAAGGCTTACAAGCAATCCTCAGTAATGATTGGTGGACGATCAATAGTGCTCAAAAGGGATATATATCCTAATTGGCAACCACAGACCAGCACATAAATCAACCTTAATTTTCTTTCAATAGTTGAGGTTGAGAGATGTCTATATAAAGGTTATCAGGGGTACATAGTGTTCTTCTCTATGCAATCAGAAGCAAGAACAGCATTGAAGAGTATCCTTGTAGTAAATACATATCCAGATGTGATTTCAAAGGATATCATCAGATTACCTGCAGACAGGGAAGTAAAGTTTACTATTGACCTTAAGCCTATATCAGGACTAATATCTAAAGTCCCATACAGAATGGCTCCAAGTGAAATGGCAGAATTGAAAAAGTAGATAGAGGAGCTTTTACAGAAAGGTCTTATTTGACCCAGTGTTTCACTATGGGGAGCTCCAGTGCTCTTTGTCAAAAAGAAAGACGGAAGCTTATGACTCTGTATTGATTACAGGGAGCTAAAAAATGGTAACAGCCAAGAACAAATACCCACATCCCAGAATAGATGATTTACTCGATCAATTATTTGGTTCCTGTGTATTTTCAAAGATTGACCTGAGATCAGGGTATCACCAGCTCAAGGTAAAAGTAGAAGATCCACTGAAAACTACTTTTCAGGACTAAATATAGCTATTACAAATTTCTTTTAATGCCATTTTGGCTGATAAATGCACCATCTGTGTTCATGGACTACATGAATCAAATTTTCCATCAGTAACTAGACCAATTTGTGGTAATCTTTGTTGATGATATTTTGGTATACTCAAGGAGTAAAATAGAACAAGAGCAACATCTGAGAACGGTATTGAACACGTTGAGAGAAAATCAACTCTATGCCAAGTTGAGTAATTGTGAGTTTTGGCTTTCAAAAATTAGATTTTTAGGCCATGTAGTCTCACAGCAAGGGGTCTTGGTATATCCTAGGAAAATGGGAGCAATACTGAATTGGAAGAAGCCAAAGGCTGTACTAGAGATACACAATTTTAGGTTTTATTGTTTATTATTAGTGCTTTATACTGAATATCTCCAGTATAGCTTTGCCTTTGACAAAGTTAAAGAAGAAAACTCAACATTTATGTAGATGATAGTTGTGAGAGGAGCTTCATAAAGCTGAAACAAAAATTAACAACAGCCCTAATGTTGACAATCTCAGATCCATAGTTGACCTTTATTATCTATATTGATGCCAGTAGGCATAGATTGGGAAGCATTTTAATGCATTATGGTCATGTAGGGGGTTATGCAATGAGACAGTTGAAGCCTTATAAATGGAATTATTCCACACATTATCTTGAGTTAGCGGCAATTGTGTTTACGTTAAAAATCTGGAGACATTATCTTTATAATGTGACATAGAACTGTACTACGACCATAATAGCTTGAAAAATCAAATAATCAGAAAGAGCTCAATTGAGACAATACAGATAGATGGAACTGCTTAAGGACTACAACCTGAAGATCAAGTACCATCCAGGAAAGGCTATCTATATTGTTAACGCATTGAGCCATAAAATAGTACAGGTAGCTGTTAGATCCTATATCTTTTGATAATAACAAAGACTGAATTAATGACAATAAACAAAAAGGTTTGAACAAAATAACTAGGCTCTCCATGACAGGCAAGATCATTACTTGAGTAAGACGAAATGAATGATAGAGTACAGGAGAAAGGAACGCTGTGAGATTTTTGAGACATTACTCAAGTAAGTCCTCAACTAATGGCCTTCATTACTCTAGGAACCACTCGAGTAATGTGTGAAAAATTATTCCAGAAGCTCTCTGTCAAGAATTACATTGGATTACTCAAAGGGATCACTTGAGTAATCTATATAGTTATTTAAGACATTACTCGAGGGATCACTCGAGTAATCAGAGAAGAAATTATCCAATAGCTCTCGGCAAAGAAATAAGTGACATTACTTGAAGGGATAAGTAGAGTAATTTGCAAAGTTATTTGAAGCATTACTCAAGGGATCACTTAAGTAATCAGGTTAGCAGAAAAGAAGTTACTCTCAACCAAGAATTTGATGCCTTTACTCAAGGGATTACTCGAGTAATGACAGGAGAATTGCAAGCATTACTCGAGGGATCACTCGAGTAATCAGAGATGAAAAGAGCAACTTACTCGAGGGATCACTCGAGTAAACAAGCATGCAATATATTCTTTGTCATAGTCGTTAACTTAACTAACTTGAGGGATCACTCTAGTAGCCACTCTAGCAATCAGGTCATAGTTGTTGACTTAACTCTCTGCCAAGATTTTTAAAGGCTCACTCGAGTAGCCACTCGAGTAATTAAGCATGATCACTCAAGAAGACACTCAAGTAATGCAGTATAGAAAGCATGATTTTAATCCAATGTTCATTGGTTTGTTATCTATATGATTAACCTTTCATTGTATTAGTGTCCTAAGTATATTTGCAAAGAAACAATGAAGAGATCATGCATTGAGAGAGAAGTCAAACATATCGTCCGTAATGTCTAAAACGGTTACCTACCATAAATGGCTAGTTTTCAAATTTGAAGAATGGCCAAATAAAGCTGCGTGACTCTAACAGACATCTTTGAAATGCTTCCAAATGACATCACAGATCATCTATATATATGAAGCATTCAAAGAACATAACATAACAACTAAGAACACAAACTCACATCGATCAATATATTCTTTATACTCTATTTTCTTATATTCATTCTTTATACTTCAGTGATTATATATTTCCTCTGTGAGAGAGTTTTTTATTACAAACACAATGTTTGTTATTGAGACAACTTAAGGGTGTGTAACCTTGAGTTGGGGGTTAGTTTACAACATGTAAGGGGGAGCGAATGTCCAGTGAAGGAACTTATTGTGTACTGAGGTGCCAAGAACCCACTAAATCTTAGAAGATATAGTGAAACTCTCAGGGAAGCTCTGAGGATTGGACGTAGGTCATAGTTGTGGTGAACCAGTATAACTCCCAATGTACACTTTAGTGATATTTCTCCTTACTCTTAACTGCTTTACATTTCTAGTTAATTTTTATATATACAACAATCATTTGGTATCACCCAATTCACCCCCCTCTTGGGTGAAATGCTTGTGTTAACAGTAGCAACCTTAATGATTCACGAGCAAAAAGTGATCAAGGATTTCAGAGATTTCCACCTATCCAATCAGATAATGATTTGTGGTAGTAATATCAGTTAGGATGAGAATGACTTGAGAATAGTAATTGAAGAAGCACAGATGTAGGATAGATGAGCGCAGTTTATCAAAGATATGATTGATCAAGGAAAAGCTTCAGAATATGACTTGTCATCGAGTAGGCTAGTCAGATACAGAAAGCATATATATGTTCCACCACAACCAGAGCTTAAGAAGTAAATCTTGGATGAAGCATATAAGAGTAGGTATACTCTACACCCAGAAGCAACCAAAATGTATCATGACTTGAAGTCCACGTATTGGTGGCCAGGAATGAAGAGAGATGTGACAAGGTTCATTGCTTATTGTCTTACTTGTAAAAGGTGAAAATAAAGCATCAATGAGATTTTAATATTCACAAAAACAACCTATTTCTTACTAATCAGCATTAACTATTCTCCTGATAAGCTGGCAAAGATTTATATCAAAGAGATTATGAGATTGCATGGTACACTAAAGAGCATCATGTTAGATAGAGATTCTAGCTTGTCTTGAAGTCCACATATTAGTAACTGTTAGATCAAACGTTTCACCCAAGAGGGGGGGTGAATTGGGTGATACTGAACTTTCTTTCGAAAATATAAAACTTTGACAAAAGAATTAAAATAGTAATGAGTGAAGAGAAATATCACCGAAGTGTACACCGGGAGTTATACTGGTTCGGTCACAACCACTTTGACCTACGTCCAGTCCTCAGAGCTTCTCTGAGAGTTTCACTATAGCTTCCAAGATTCAGTGGGTTCTTGGCACCTCAGTACAAGCAAGTTCCTTACACCTGGACACTCGCTCCCCCTTACAGGTTGTAATCCAATCCCAACTTAAGGTTCCACAACCTTAAGTTATCTCAATAACAAATATTGAGTTTGAAACAAATATCTCTCTTACAGAGTAAATAATAATCACTGAAGCATAGAAATACAATTTCAACGTGAAAACAGAGCAATGAACTTAATGATACGTTCGTATGTGAGTTCTTGTGTTTTCTTGTATCTTTCTCCGTTCAGATGTTCACATATATATAGTTACATTGGTAATGATTGCTGGAACATATTTCTTCATGTTCGTTGGAGCGTGCGCAGCCATAATTGACTTTTCCCGTTTTTGAAAAAAACATACGTTATGGTAGGTGACGGTCGATGACATTTACACATTGCTTTTGACTTTCCTTATTTGGTGAGATCTCTTTATCATTTACCTGTTTGAAATGCTAAATACACTAATAATGAAAAGTTAATCAAATAGGAAACAGAACAATGACCGTTGGAAAGATTTCAAACTTTCTGGGTATCTTTACTCGAGTAGCTCCTCGAGTAACCCTTGAAGTTTACTCGAGTAGCTCCTCGAGTAACATCGTGAAATCATTGTTCAACTGTAAGTCAATGAATAAATATAAGATTACTCGGGTAGTGCATGGAGTAAACTAACTTTCAAACCTTTAGGAGTAGTTATTTACTCGGGTAGCTACTCCAGTAATGCTTTGGCAACTTCATAGATTACTCGGGTAGCACCTCGAGTAATCCACTTAAAATCCTTTGATTACTCGATGCTCTACTCCAATAACGTTGGCAGGATCTCAAGGCCGAGAGCAATCACCTCATTACTCGAGTAGGGACTCGAGTAATGAATTCAGTTTTGCATAGGTTACTCGGGTAGCTCCTCGAGTAACTAAGACATCTGAGCATGATTTATTCTGGTAATAACTTGAAGTTTCCTTTGAAAACTTTTATGCATACTGGGGTACTTACTCGAGGAATCACATAAAATAAAACATGAAAAGTTTGTATATTAGAGTAAGTACTAGAGGGAGATGAAATAATGAGAATAAGTTAATAAGGTACAAACTTCAAGTTTTTTTTACTTACTTTAGTATGTTACTCGGGTAGTGCCTCGAGTAACATTGGCAGTGATACAAAGTGCCGAGAGCTCCATCTTTTCAAATACACGGTTACTCGAGTAGCTCCTCGAGTATCATGGAAAACTTGAAGGCAAACTGGAAGTTTCTGACCTGGTTACTCGAGTAGCTCCTCGAGTAACATTAGCAGTGGTACAAAATGCCGAGAGGTCCATCTTTTCAAATACACGGTTACTCGAGTAGCTCCTCTAGTATCATGGAAAACTTGAAGGCAAACTGGAAGTTTCTGACCTGGTTACTCGAGTAGCTCCTCGAGTAACATTAGCAGTGGTACAAAATGCCGAGAGGTCCATTTTTTAGGAAACAAAGGTACTCGAGTAGCTCCTCGAGTATCATGGGGAAAACTTGAAGTCAACTGGAAGTTTTCACATGGTTACTCAAGTACCTCCTCGAGTAACATTGGCAGGCCGAGAGCAACCTTCAAGTTTTACCTGGTTACTCGAGTAACGCCTCGAGTAAGGATGGCAGGTAACTGGAAGTTTTGCCTGCTTACTTCAAGTTTTGGCTCATTACTCGAGTAGCTCCTCGAGTAATGCCTTAGAAAATGCACTTCTGATCAAGTTCCTCAGCATTTTCTCTTGGCCAATCTTCACTACTTCCATGCTTACCTCAAGTAAAGCTTATTCCTGTCATTACTTAGTTCAAGCTTGATTATTAAACATTTCCTTTTCAAACCATTCTTTTGTTATCATCAAAACATGAGATCTAACATTCTCCCCCTTTTTGATGATGACAAAACTTGGTGATTTTGAGCATGGTTTTTCAAATTGGATTCTTAATTAATTATTTCTTTTTAAGATTGAATATACCTTGCATACATAACAACTTCATTAGTTCAAACATGTATCATAATTCACAAACTTAAATGAAATCAAATGAAGTCATAATTTAAACACACTTGCATTAAAATTTAAGAAATTCAAATTACAAGTTAAGTTCAAGAAAGACTAATAACAGAATGCACCCTAGAGCCCATATACAACCAAATCCCCCAAAATAAGCAAGGACAAGTCCACAAAATCACTCTCGAGCTCTTCTCCCCCTTTTTGGCTTCATCAATCAAGTGTAGGACTAGGAGGCTTCACCATAGAGATGGGCTTTACTGGAAGAACACTATCTGAACTAGATGAATCAAAGGAACTGGATGACTCTGGTTCAGGAAGATTGAGAGGTGGAATTTGGATATCATCTCTAGGCAGGAGAGGAGAAGGTTGAAAGACAACCATAGTGGTCTGAGCTTCTGGTGATGTGTCTAACACTGGAGTGAGATGTTCAGAGGAAGAAGATGACACTACCTCTGTTTGGGTAGGAGAAGGAATAGGTTTAGGAGTTGTCTCAGGTGTTGGCTTTTGAGGTGAATCACCAATAGTGATATGTGTAGACTCAAAGGTTTCAGGATCATCCACTGTGAATAAGATGTCTTTTCCTTGGGGCTCAAGTGGATCAGAAACCAGAGGGGTAGATGGTTCAGCCTCAGGAATGGGATCAACAATAGGAGGGTTTTCTGGAGGTGGTGGTGGTGGTGCAGATGAGGAGGGACCGGCAGAAGGTCCAGGACCCAGAGAATCCAAACGTGCCAGTATCAGTCTCAAAATCTCTCCCTGGGCACGTTGCTCTGCTAGTAGCTCGTCGTGCCTTCGATTCATTCTTTCAACCAACTCTCCCATTTTTGTGTTCATGTGGGTTATGAGTTCTGCATTGGTGTTGGCTATGTCCACATGAAAGCCTCTGAGCATATTCTCCATAAAGTGCTGGAGAGTGGCATTGAGGAAGGATGGTGAGGATGTGGTTGCAGCTGGAGCCGATGACTGAGTGTCATCTAACTTACTGGTTTCTGGCTCAGGGGTCTTTCTCTTCTTCTTGGATCCAGATTCCAGTGGGCCTTTAAGAGGGATGTCGATGTTCAGTTTACCAATTTGGTTCCTCCCCACTGGGGTCACCCTCTCAATTGGTTCCTTACTATCCAAGTACCATATTTTGTTCTCTTTCAGGATAAGAGACACAATTTGGGGATATGGCATTGGAGTAGTACCTTTTCCATCCACCTTGTACCTTTTCATTTCAGATAATATGTACTCTCCCAGATCTTTTTGCTCTTTCAAGAGGAGTGAAGCAAACCATCTATAGTCCCTATCCGAGAAATGGGTATAGTTGTTGGCTTTGTTTACTAGGGACCTAGAGTAAATGTACCAAAGGACTCTATGGTGATCACACATGTCACTCGGTTTAAAGTTTAGGGGGCCAACTAACTCATCGGGCTTTAGAATAGTGAAAATTTGATTTGGCTCAAGCTCGGAATAAATATCATCCGGGGGATTCTCAATTCCTAACCATAGATTGATCCTAGAGGGAGATATAAGAATTTTTTGACCTCTCACTGTGGTGGTCATCTCTTCCTCAACTGAGGTTCGGTTAGGCTCATCAGTGATTTCTAGGTTACAGTAAAAATGGGTGATTACCTTTGTGCAAAAAGGCAATCTGATAGACAACCAAGGCATAAATGGATCAAGATAAGAACTAAGATCAAACTTTACTACCTCTTGAAGTAGCTTCAGATCAACGTAGTGTGTTTTACATACTTTCCTTCTGGAGAACTGTGTCAGATACTTGGGAGACTCCACCAGTTTCCCCAAATTGAATCCTTTGGGAGGGGTAGTGATCTCTGCCTCTGGAATCTTGGATTTCTTGGATGATTGACCCTTCTCCAATTGGTAAATTATCCCAGCCATTGCATCAGCCACCTTCTTATCATATTTTGGCTTCTTGGGAGGTTTTGGAGTGAATGAGGGTGTAGAGGAATCAGAGTGAGAAGGTGATGAAGTTTTGACACCTTTGCTTCTTCCAGTGGATGTGCTCTTTTTAGACTGAGCCCTAGTCACAACAGGCTCTTTGATCACCACACCTTTGGCTTTAGGTTGTGGTTGAGGTTTAAGAGGGGTTTTGGCTTTTGGTCTAGGGATTAATTTTCTTCTCTTTGTTGGAGGAGGAGAAAGAAGATCAGGGTTTTGTTGTGAATCAGAGGAATCAGTGAAGTTGAGATTCTTGGTTCTAACCATTTTGAATCACAGAAAAGTCAGGAATCTCAGAAAACAGGGTAACTATCGCGAGAATAGGGCAGACAAATTTTGAACAAAATAGGAAGTTTTTGGACTTGAAACCAGTTGGGTTTTGACGGAAATGAGACAAGGAATCGATTAGGAAAAGTTTTTGAAAGGGTGTATAGTGATTTACTCGAGGAGATTTTGTGGAAATGACCAAGTTTGCGCAAGATAAAGACCTAAATCACGACTTTACTCGAGGCCTTACTCGAGTAATATTCAAGTTTACTCGAGGCCTTCCTCGAGTGTTCATACACAATAATTCAAAAATAATTCATTTAAATTGCGTACCTGGCATGAATAATATTGTAATTATCCATGGATGTTCCCTCGATCACTCATAGTCCATTTGATTCAGGTTTGAGTCATTATTTAACACTTTGAGAATCTGAGTTCCGACATTACTCGAGGACTTCCTCGAGTAAGCTTCATGGTTACTCGAGGCCTGCCTCGAGTAAATAGCTTCTCAATTTCTGACTCTTCATTTCCTTGAAATCTGAACCGTTATATTTGAAAATCAAGTAACTTGATCCGTTACTTCCAGTTTTGGGATTCATTACTCGAGTACATACTCGAGTAAAGTGCTTATTTACTTCAAGTTGCTCCTCGGGTATTGCTTTTCTGTCAACCATTACTTCAAGTTGGTACTCCAGTAAATGTGTCCTCTGATTATCTCTGTTTTTGTTTCCCAAAACAGAGTTTCTTTCTTCCTGCAAAACACATTTCTACATACTCCGAAGCTTAAGTTAGTGATCATCAAAATATTATCAAATGACTTCATCTAATATTATGAAATGCTGAAAATACTTATAACTCATTGGGATTTACCATTCCCAATTCTCTTCTAATGAATAGAAATTGATCTTTTGCAAGGGGTTTTGTGAAAATATCAGCTAGTTGAAGATGAGTAGGAATGAATATCACTTTCACATCCTTCTTTTGAACATGATCTCTAATAAAATGATGCCTGACATCGATATGCTTGGTTCTAGAGTGTTGAACTGGATTCTTTGCCAAGCTTATCGTACTTGTATTATCACAATAGATTGGTATTTCTTTGAGGTAAATACCAAGATCTTGTAGTTGTTGTTTTAGCCATATCACTTGTGCACAACAACTTGAGACTGCAACATATTCAGCTTCCGTTGATGAAAGAGACACTGTATTTTGTTTCTTGCTGAACCATGAGACAAGTGATCCTCCAAGAAATTGTCCTTGTCCACTGGTGCTCTTTCTGTCTGTCTTATATCCTCCATGATCAGAGTCCGAATATGCAACTAGATACTCACTTCTTCCTTTGGGATACCACAGACCCAATTCTGGTGTGTCAGCAAGGTATCTAAAGATTCGTTTGACCGTTTCAGCATGTGATTCCTTTGGCGCCGATTGATATCTTGCACATATGCCAACACTAAATTGGATGTCTGGTCTGCTTGCCGTGAGATAGAGTAATGATCCAATCATTCCTCTATATTTTGTGATATTGTAGTCTTTCCCTTTGACATCAGCATCAAGTAACGTTGTTGAGCTCATAGGTGTGTCCGAGCCATTTGCTTCATCCATTCCATACTTCTTCAATAGCTCTTTTAAATACTTTGTTTGAGATATAAAGATTCCATTCTTTCTTTGTTTGATTTGAAAACCAAGAAAGAAATTCAATTCTCCCATCATTGACATCTCAAATTCTCCCTGCATTATCTCAGAAAATTCCTTACATAGAGAGTCATTAGTAGCACCGAAAACAATATCATCAACATATATTTGAACAATTAAAATATCATCACGTTTTCGATTTATAAATAATGTTGTATCAACTTTTCCCCGTACAAAACCTTGATCGATGAGAAACTTACTAAGCCTTTCATACCAGGCTCTAGGAGCTTGTTTTAAACCATACAAAGCCTTTTTAAGTTTGAAAACATGGTCCGGTTTAGTGACATCCTCAAATCCTGGAGGTTGTTCTACATACACTTCTTCCATGATGTAACCATTTAGAAAAGCACTCTTAACATCCATTTGATAGAGTTTGAATCCTTTGATGCATGCAAAGGCTAAGAGTACACGTATAGCTTCCAATCTAGCCACTGGAGCATACGTTTCCTCATAATCAATTCCTTCTTCCTGATTATAGCCTTTGGCCACTAATCTTGCCTTGTTTCTGACAATAATTGCAGATTCATCGAGTTTGTTTTTGAATACCCATTTAGTACCAATGATCGTATGATCTTTGGGTCGGGGTACTAAGTCCCAAACTTGATTTCTTTCAAATTGATTTAATTCTTCTTGCATTGCTATAACCCAATCATTGTCTGATAGGGCTTCATCAATGTTAGAAGGTTCAATCTCAGAAATAAATGCAGAAAAACTTACTTCATTGAAAATTCTATTTCTAGTTTTGATCCCTTCATTTACATCTCCTATGACTTGATCTAAGGGATGGCTTCTATTGTATTTCCAGGCTTTAAGTTGACCTAGAGATTGCTCTTCTTCCTTGGTTTCATCAACTTCTGGAATAAGAGACTTAGAAATAGATTGACCATTCTCTTGATTTAAAACAACTTCTTGTTCTTCATCAATGGTTTTGTCAGAGGATTCAAATTCATCAAACACAGTATGAATTGATTCTTCAATAACACATGTTCTTTTATTGAAAACTCTATATGCCTTACTTCGGTTAGAATATCCTAGGAAAATTCCTTCATCAGTTTTAGAATCAAATTTTCCTAAGTTATCTTTACCATTATTATGAATGAAACACTTACAACCGAAGATGTGTAGATGAGCAATGTTTGGCTTTCTTCCTTTGTACAGCTCGTATGGTGTCTTTCCAAGTTTTGTTCTGATATAGGCTCTATTTGAAATATAGCATGTTGTACTCATAGCATCAGCCCAGAATACTTGGGACACATTCTTTTCATTTAACATTGCTCTGGCCATTTCAGTGAGCACTCTATTCATGCTTTCCACAACTCCATTTTGTTGGGGCGTCCTTGGAGCAGAGAAATTGTGATCAATACCATTAGTATCACAATATTCTTCAAAAGCTTGATTCTCGAATTCTCCACCATGATCAGTCCTAATACCTGCAATGGACATACCTTTCTCATTTTGCACTTTCTTGGCAAAAACAATAAATTCTTCAAAAGTTTCATCTTTTGATGATAGAAATATAACCCATGTAAATCTAGAAAAGTCATCAACAATGACCAATGTATATAGATTGCCACCAAGACTCTTTACTCTTGCTGGGCCAACTAGATCCATATGCAATAGTTGTAATGGTCTATTTGTTGAAATCTCATTTTTCAATTTGAAAGATGATTTAGTTTGTTTACCCTTTTGACATGCGTCACATATCAAGTCGTTTTTGAAATTAACTTTGGGTAAACCAAGCACTAAATCCTTTTTGAGTAGTTTACCTAGTTGATGCATATTGACATGAGCCAATCTCTTATGCCATAGCCAACTTTCATCGGTATTACTCGGAAAACAATTTTCAGATTCATTTCTACTAATATCTAGAGTATAGCAGTTACCTTCCCTTTTTGCTCTGAGCTTAGCCTTGATATTTTTCTTATCAAGTAGTAAGTCATTTTTGTTGACAATCAGACATTCCTCTGAATCAAATATTATCCAGTTGTCTTTATCTGCACTTTGACTTACACTCAGCAAATTATGACACAAGCCTTCAACGTAATATACATCTTTGACTTGTATTCCCTTGTCATTTTTGATTTCACCAATTCCTGCAATCTTTCCGGATTGATTTCCTCCAAATTTTACCTTGCCACCTTCCTTAGGTTGCAATGTGGTAAAACTTTCGAAATCCCCAGTCATATATCTAGAGCATCCACTATCTATGTACCATTTGCTATTTTTGGATGCTTTGAGACATACCTGCAATCAATTGTCTAAGTCTTAGGTACCCACATCTTTTTGGGTCCTTTAGGGTTAGTACAAATGATTTTCTGAATATATGAACCTTTAGGTACCCATTTGTAGGTTCCTATGGTTCCTTTCTTCTTATGAATGCATGAAGATGTATGATGTCCTTTTCTATTACAGTAATTACAAAATGCAAAAGGATTTGACGTATGCACAGAATGTTGAAAATAATTCAAATATGTCTTACCTCCTGCTTTCTTCCTTCCTTTTCTTTTATCTAATTTTGGATCATATCCAATTCCAGATCGATCATTTACAAATCGTTGGGCTTTTAAAATAACATTTAGCATCTTACTTCCTTGTGTAAATTTTTCAAGAGTTTTTGTGAGGTCAATGTTTTTCTTTTTCAAAGATAAACAATTTTCACAATCCTTTCCCTTAAGTTCAGTTTCAAGAACTTTGTTTTTCTTTTTAATAACAATCAATTCTTTAACAATTTTGATGAATTCAGAATGTAAAGCATTATACTCAGAAAGTAATTCATCATAGGTAGGTTCAGAATCATTTACCTCTTCTTCTGTTTCTTCTTGAGCAACAAGACATATATTAGCTACTTCTTCTTCTTCATCACTTTCTTCGTCGGAGGAACGATCTCCCCATATAGCAGATACAAAGGCCTTCTTTTTGTTAAAGAATTTTCCTTTTCTCTTTTCTTTGCTCTTTTGATTGAGTTCTGGACATTCTGATTTGATATGTCCTGGTTTTCCACATTCGTAGCAAATAATATGGTCTTTGCTGCTAGTTCCTCCTTTTTGAAAGTGTTTGAAGCCTTGACCTTTCTTGTAGAACTTTCTGAATCGTTTTATGATTAAGCCCATTTCATCATCATCAAACTCCTCATCTTCATCTTGATTTTCTTCTTTCGCTTTTAGTGCTAGACCTTTCTTTCTTTTGTCACCGATGTCGTCTAGTTCCCGTTTGAACTTTAATTTGCTTTCATATTCAGAAAGGCTTCCAAATAGAGAAGCAACTGATCTCATTGATTCTCCTTTTGCCTCTTCTATCGCAGTGACTTTGGCCTCCCACTCTTTAGAAAGAATATTCAAGATCTTTCGTACTTGGGTATTTTGATCATAGACCTTACCAAGTGCTGCAAGTTGATTAACAAGATGAGTATATCTAAGTTCGAATTCAGAAATTGACTCACCTGATTTCATTCGAAGTAGATCGAATTCAGTGATCAAGGTGTTGATTCGATTCTCCTTTATTCCCGAAGTTCCTTCATGAGCTATTTCCAGGGCTTCCCACATTTCCTTTGCTGTTGGAAGTGTGCAAATTCTGAAATATTCATTTTGACTTAAAGAACTCTGTAACATCAGAATTGCTTTGCTATTGAGAGTGATGAGTTTCTTGTCATTCTCATCGTATTCCGCTGGCGTCTTTGGAATTTTCTGAGAATCTACAACCTTTGTAGGTTGATAATTTCCACTCTCAATTACATCCCATAGTCCATATTCAGTAGCCATCACGAACACTCTGAACTTAGCTTTCCAGAAAGAAAAATGTTCTCCATTGAAACCAGGGGGTCTAGTGATGGATGCTCCGTCGGGAAGAATTCCTTCACCCATGCTTGCCATTGGATCCTTCTTAGGCTGTTAAACCTTAATAAGAAGACCTACGCTCTGATACCAAATGTTAGATCAAACGTTTCACCCAAGAGGGGGGGTGAATTGGGTGATACTGAACTTTCTTTCGAAAATATAAAACTTTGACAAAAGAATTAAAATAGTAATGAGTGAGGAGAAATATCACCGAAGTGTACACCGGGAGTTATACTGGTTCGGTCACAACCACTTTGACCTACGTCCAGTCCTCAGAGCTTCTCTGAGAGTTTCACTATAGCTTCCAAGATTCAGTGGGTTCTTGGCACCTCAGTACAAGCAAGTTCCTTACACCTGGACACTCGCTCCCCCTTACAGGTTGTAATCCAATCCCAACTTAAGGTTCCACAACCTTAAGTTATCTCAATAACAAATATTGAGTTTGAAACAAATATCTCTCTTACAGAGTAAATAATAATCACTGAAGCATAGAAATACAATTTCAACGTGAAAACAGAGCAATGAACTTAATGATACGTTCGTATGTGAGTTCTTGTGTTTTCTTGTATCTTTCTCCGTTCAGATGTTCACATATATATAGTTACATTGGTAATGATTGCTGGAACATATTTCTTCATGTCCGTTGGAGCGTGCGCAGCCATAATTGACTTTTCCCGTTTTTGAAAAAAACATACGTTATGGTAGGTGACGGTCGATGACATTTACACATTGCTTTTGACTTTCCTTATTTGGTGAGATCTCTTTATCATTTACCTGTTTGAAATGCTAAATACACTAATAATGAAAAGTTAATCAAATAGGAAACAGAACAATGACCGTTGGAAAGATTTCAAACTTTCTGGGTATCTTTACTCGAGTAGCTCCTCGAGTAACCCTTGAAGTTTACTCGAGTAGCTCCTCGAGTAACATCGTGAAATCATTGTTCAACTGTAAGTCAATGAATAAATATAAGATTACTCGGGTAGTGCATGGAGTAAACTAACTTTCAAACCTTTAGGAGTAGTTATTTACTCGGGTAGCTACTCCAGTAATGCTTTGGCAACTTCATAGATTACTCGGGTAGCACCTCGAGTAATCCACTTAAAATCCTTTGATTACTCGATGCTCTACTCCAATAACGTTGGCAGGATCTCAAGGCCGAGAGCAATCACCTCATTACTCGAGTAGGGACTCGAGTAATGAATTCAGTTTTGCATAGGTTACTCGGGTAGCTCCTCGAGTAACTAAGACATCTGAGCATGATTTATTCTGGTAATAACTTGAAGTTTCCTTTGAAAACTTTTATGCATACTGGGGTACTTACTCGAGGAATCACATAAAATAAAACATGAAAAGTTTGTATATTAGAGTAAGTACTAGAGGGAGATGAAATAATGAGAATAAGTTAATAAGGTACAAACTTCAAGTTTTTTTTACTTACTTTAGTATGTTACTCGGGTAGTGCCTCGAGTAACATTGGCAGTGATACAAAGTGCCGAGAGCTCCATCTTTTCAAATACACGGTTACTCGAGTAGCTCCTCGAGTATCATGGAAAACTTGAAGGCAAACTGGAAGTTTCTGACCTGGTTACTCGAGTAGCTCCTCGAGTAATATTAGCAGTGGTACAAAATGCCGAGAGGTCCATTTTTTAGGAAACAAAGGTACTCGAGTAGCTCCTCGAGTATCATGGGGAAAACTTGAAGTCAACTGGAAGTTTTCACATGGTTACTCAAGTACCTCCTCGAGTAACATTGGCAGGCCGAGAGCAACCTTCAAGTTTTACCTGGTTACTCGAGTAACGCCTCGAGTAAGGATGGCAGGTAACTGGAAGTTTTGCCTGCTTACTTCAAGTTTTGGCTCATTACTCGAGTAGCTCCTCGAGTAATGCCTTAGAAAATGCACTTCTGATCAAGTTCCTCAGCATTTTCTCTTGGCCAATCTTCACTACTTCCATGCTTACCTCAAGTAAAGCTTATTCCTGTCATTACTTAGTTCAAGCTTGATTATTAAACATTTCCTTTTCAAACCATTCTTTTGTTATCATCAAAACATGAGATCTAATAGTAACTAGGAATGAAGAGAGATGTGATATAGTGCATTGCTCGTTGTCTTACTTGTTAGAAGGTGAAAATTAAACATCAACGAGATTGTGAGGTTCACAAAAATCACATATTTCCTACCAATCAACATTCACTATTCTTCTAATAAGCTGGAAAAGATTTATATCAAGGAGATTGTGAGATTACACAGTACACCAAAGAGCATCATATCATATAGAAATGCTCACTTTACTTCTAATTTATTAAGAGAGTTGCATGAGGATTTAGGTACTAAGCACAGGTGTAGAACAACCTATCATCATCAAATATATGGGCAGATCAAGAGAACAATTTAGACACTAGAGCATATGGTGAGGTCATGTGTCCTAAATTTCAAAGACAGTTGGGACCAGTTCCTTCTACTTGCACAGTTTGCATACAATAATAGTTATCACTCAAGCATTCAAATGTCTCCCTATGAAGCATTGTACGAAAGGAAGTGTCAGTCACCCTTGTGCTGGATGGAGTTATCTGAGAGGCAGCTTTTAGGACTAAACATAGTTAATCAAATAACTGAATATATCAAGTTGATTAAGCAGAGATTGCTAGCTGTGTAAAGAAGACATATAATCTATATTGATAAGTGATAGAAACCTCTCGAGTTTGAGGTTGGTGATCATGTGTTTATGAAGGTTTTACTGGTTACAGTCATAGGCAGGGCATTAAAAGTGAAGAAACTAAGCCCTAGGTACATTGGTTTGTTTGAGATTTTATCAATGATTGGGCCAATTGCATTCTGAATTGCTTTACCCCTAAATATGAGCATATTTACATGATGTTTTCCACATGTTATAGGTGCAAAAATATCGACCTGATCCCGAACATTGAATATTAAGATTTAGGTGTACGGGATGATTTGACATATGAGGTCAGACCTAACCGGATCATTGATCAGTTGGAGAAACAACTTAGACACAGGAGTATCATATTCATAAAAGTTGTCTAGAAGGGACTATCTCTTAGAGAAGCAACATGGGAAGTAGAGGAAGGCATGCAAAAACGTTACATAAAATTTAAGAGTAAATATGTGTAGCGAATTTTGGGGATAAAATTTTATTTAAGGGGAGAGTTGAAATATCCAAAAATTCATACAAAAAAAATCTAGTGTATATTTGTTTCAATAAATGGAATAAAATGCTGAATTTTGGTGAACTAGAATGTGTTGCAGTGTTATTTCTTGTGAGGTAATGAAATTGTCATGCATTTTTGGATAATCAAAGGATGTCTAATGAAAGTGAAATTTTTCCAACATAAGAATAGACACTTCAGGCTTTAATTTGATAGGTTATTTAAGTCATTTGGGCCTATACATTAAGAGTTATGTATTTTTAAAGTTAGCCAAGTGAAATTAGCAGGTTTCGGTAGCAGTGTCCAATAAATTATAATTCTAGAATGTCGTGCAACTAGTTGACTAAAGAAAATATTTTTCCCCAAAAATATACTTTATAATGGTTACATAGCCTTTGAAACCACATCAATTAGACATTTATAAGTAAAGACATGAATTTTCAAAGTTTGATGAAAATTCAATTAGTTTGTGTGAAAGTCACAAAATGTGAGGTCAAAATGGTAACTTGCCAACAAAGCAAGAAGCTAATTATTTTTCCCTTCTCTTAGGATATATTTCAGCTAAAAAGAGATATGAAGAGGCAAAAATAATAAATTGAAAATAAATATCCCATTTGGTGCAATTTTTGGTATGTGGTCAAAATAAAAACAAAAAAGGATAATGAGAAAGTCAAATATTTCAACTCTAATTAAATTTATGTGGAAGATGATAAAAATGATAATTGAAGAAATATATTATTACTCCCTCCTAAAGCTTAATTTCGGCCATAAAATATAATAAAGAAAGGAGTGTAGGGTATTTGTTTTATAAGGATGTTCTCTTTCCATAAGCCTTCACTTTTGGCCTAACCAAGAGAATAGAGAGAGAGAGAGAGAGTTAGAAGAAGAGGAGGAAATAACATAGAAGGAGAGAGGGCTCAAGAAGAAAATCCAAGGTAAGTAGGTTGAAATCTTGGTGTTTAAGCCTTCTAGTTCATGCAAGATCACTTCTAACCTCTATATCTTAATGAATATGGCTTGTTGCAAGGAAAAAACAAGAGGAAGGAGAGAGGGAGGTGTACTGTTAGAGATAGAAAGAAAGAGAAATCAAATGGTAACCATAAATAACCTTGTTTTCTTGTGAATTCAAGGTTATATGGTTGTTGTTGTTGTTGTGGATTGCTTGTTTGGTTTGTTTTACCTTGTTTTGTGATTTTGGATGATGAAACCCTAAGGGGTTATCCTGCCCAATTTTCCATTGATCATATCTAATAGGTGTTTAAGTGGTTAAATAAGTAATTAGAAGTGAAAAGAAAAGGATTAGATGGCTGGAATTAATAAAACACATTTTTTCTAATTTCTTTATAACTTTCAGCCAGACCTGGTTCAAGGTTTTAGGGCTAGAATTTTGTGTTTTTGATAATTCCATTGTATTTAGAATGGAAAATTGTGTAGGGTATATGTTAAGTGTGAAGAGTGAAAAGCATTAAAATGTAAAATGTCAAAAATACCCTTAAAACCATAAGTTAGGGGTTGTAAGGGAATATTTGTCATTTGGGACTGAATTTTCCCAAAGTAAGGTCAAAAATGGATTTTAAATGCAAAATTCTGTAGGATTAGCCTGTGCCGTAACTTTTGGAAAAGTATAGTTGGATCAGGTATAAAAGGACTTGAACCGGTTCCCCTGAGGTATTTTAGTCATTTTGTAGTTTTAAGCTAAGATAACCAACAAAATGTGTTTAGAGTAATACATGAATGAATAATAACTCATTTCTTGTAAATTTAGAATTTTAGGACCAGACAGTCATGCCCAAGCCAGATCAAAATCAAGGACTAATTGAGTGTAAAAAAGGGGTTTGAGGTAGTAACTATATCTTTCATAAACTATGTAAATATTTATATGCTTTGTGTATGCCATCTTCTGTGATATGAACACTGTATTGCCATGTAGGGCATTGTGTGAGGAGGTACATTTACCTGGTTGTGAACAAGAACCCAACCGAGGTTTATGATTAGTAAGGGAGTAGCCCTGAATCATGTGCACATGCCGTATTGTTTGTGTTATTATTATGTTGCATTATATGGTGTATCGCATATTTATCTATCGCATACTGAGATTCTTTTGAATCTCACCCTTTTTCAAATTTAAAAATATTCTAGCAGAAGATAGTGTCTTCAACGGTAAAAGCATCAATGCTAGCGAATGAGGGCCTAGTAAAGATCAGCGGATTTTATTAGTTATCTTAGTGTTGGTTAATCTTTGAAGATATTGTAAACATTTTTCAAACCCTATCGGGTGGTCCTGTATTATAATACAAGTACTAGTATTAGTATGCATGTGTTATTTCTATTTGCCCACTAAAGTGGTCCTGTATTATAATACAAGTACCAGTATTAGTATGCATGTGTTATTTCTATTTGCCCACCAAACTATGCGTTATTTACTCTGCCAATATCAAAATGTTAAGGGGTTTGACAAGTTATATTTCTAGTACTTTAGGTAGATGACATCCTACTCATTAGAAATGACATTCCTACCTTGCTGAGTGTCAAGTATTGGTTAGGAAAGTGTTTCTTGATGAAAGACTTAAGTGAATCCACCTACATGCTAGGGATTAGGATCAATAGAGATAGATCTAAGAGACTAATAGCCTAAGTTAGAGCACATAAATAGACAAGATACTGCATAGGTTAGTATGCAGGATTCAAAAAGGGGTTACATGCCTATGTCTTATGGCATCCATCTTAGCAAGGCTCTATATCCTAGTACACTTGATCAGCGAGATTACATAAGTAAAGTTCCATGTGCCTCGACCATTGGATCCATCATGTATGACATGTTATATACTTGAACACATTCTCATTTGCCTTAAGTATAACTAGAAAATATTAATAAGATCCTGGTGAGGGTCATTGGACTACTGTCAAGAATATCCTAAAGTACTTAAGAAGAACTAGGGACTTCTTCTTGGTATATGGTGGATTAGATGATAAGCTTTGTGTAATTGGTTACAATGATGCATGTTTCCAAACTAACCAAGATGACCTTAAATCACAATCTGGATACATATTCCTCCTTAATGGTGGAGCAGTAAGCTAGAAATAGCATATTCTGCAATAGAAGTTGAGTCAATAGTAGCATCGGATGTAGCTAAGGAATCCATTTGGTTCAAAAAGTTCATTACTGAACTAGGGGTGGTGCCTGCTATCTCAAATCTAATAGATTTGTTCTGTGACAACAGTGGTGCTATTACATAGGCCAAAGAGCCTAAGTCATATCAAAGGACCAAGCATACACTCAGGCAATTTCATCTCATTAGAGAAATGAATGATAGAGGTAACATAACAATATGTAAAGTAGCAGGAGAAGATAATGTTGCTGATCCTTTGAGCAAGCTGCTTATAAAGGCAAAGCAATGGCATCATGTTAGGACAACAAGAATTAGGCAAATTTATGATTGTACCTAGTGTAAGTGGGAGGATGTTGGCAATCATGCCTGATGGACCAATCGTTGTACTTTGAACATTATTATTAAATCAACTTCTCTATTTTGTTATCATATTATTTATATGTTTACTGTGATAACTATTCGTGGATAAATCATAATGATTGTCTTAAATGTTCATGGCCAGTCATCTATGTGGGAGCAAAGATGAAATAAGACCAGTATCCCTTTGAAGAGGTATAGAGATATGAATCAAAGTCCTAGGCACTTAAAAGATTACAAGGTGTTGGACCAACCCGCTATGAGAGAGTTGTATGGATCAAGTCATAAGCTTGTCTCATGTATAATCACGTCACTATACCCTTTGACCTGAGATTATCATGGATTCCTACATGAGAATCGCTCAGCTTTAACCTAGTCAAAAGCTATATTTGACCAGGTGATGAAAAAGGCTATGTTTGGGCTTGATGGTTTACATGCAGAGGAATGTGAATGGTCAAGATGGAATTTGTCCCTCTTATTAGTAGAGAGATATTATTGGTCCCCTTGATAAGTGAGTCTGAGAAATGTATGGCCATACTATGTTGGAAAGAATTTTCCATTTCTATAGTCAAACTCCTCAGGGATCGAGAAAGTAATGGTCAGGAATAGGAGGATGACATTCTCCATGCCTCATCCTTGACCAAAATATCGTGTGACAAAAGGAATGTAATATGGTTGTATGATAGGTTGCATCGGTTTATCGATCCTCATATGAATTAGGTAGTTATAATGTCTTGCTAGAGGCTGCTTATGACTTGTGGGTTAGTATAGTCATTGGCCCACTGCCAACTTCTTATAGGCCTACAGGGTCGCACATAAAAATAGCCCAACATGAGCTATACTGTACAACTTCATTGAATCTAAGATATCTCTAAATTTAATGGTTGTAATGGTTAATCTAGGGTAGATGAATATATATAAATATATATATTTGAAAAGGAAATTAATAATATTATATATACATATATGTATTTCCGAAATACATATATATTTATATATATATTAGATATGATAATATTATTATATTGTGTTAGTTTTAAATTTATTTTTATTTGATAAATTAAATTTAATAACTAAGACAAAAAAGATATAATATTTTAGATTTAATTTATAAAGATAAATTAAATCTATTTCCATTGGCTTTTATTCAGATTAAATAAATATGTTAAATTAAAATTGTTGGACAAATTTAATTAAACCATGTTTATTTAATTTTCCTATCAAAAGACAATTAAGTGTTAATTGATATGATATGGATTTTGAAATTAATTAAGATTAATTTTAAAAATCCAATATCCATCATAAAATATAAAGCCCTAAATAGTTATTTAAAAGGGTGAGTTAGGGTTTTCTATGTGTGATAAAAAAAGATAAATAGAGCCATGAGAAAGAAAACTCAAAAGAAGGATGTTGGTGGCGCCAGCAAGCTACTCATGTTGGATTCCAATTCGTGTGGATATTGGTGGAGGGAGATGATTCGAGTTGTTAGCTCCTTGAGATCGAAAAGAAAAACTGAACCATAAGAAAGGTGTGCTTATCTACTACTCGATTTAAACACCGGTGATAGATCCACAGTTGGGATTAGAAAAATTTTGAATTTTATTTTTTCATTGTGCCTACCGATCCCAACACTCTTAGGATAAATATAGAATTTTTCTTGAAATCGCTTTGCCATTGTTAAAAGCTCACTTGAAAGAAAGAATTGCTTATGTAGGATGATATCCGCGAGAGGATTTCAGAGGATGTAGGAGAGGTTGAAACTCACACTAGTATTGAATATTCATGATATGAGAATACAACATGTGTGGTCTGTCAAGAATGCGACTCATATCCCTATGGACACATTTATAGATAGAAGAAATTGAGACTTTAGAGAAGCAAAACCATGAGGGTAAGGGCTAGGCTAGCCACCAAAGTGGACAATATCTATGTGGTGAGTGGCTAAAGTGACCAATATGGTCTGCAGTGAAATGACAGAGAAAGGATTGACATATGTCTTGGTAAAGAAGGATGGAATAGTGGTATGTGCCTCTCTAAGTTGAAACATTATGAGATGAATTACTCTACTCATGAATTAGAGCTAATAGCGATTATGTTTTCTTTGAAAATGTGACATCACTATTTTGTATGGTGTGATTGTGAAAATGTACTGCGACCACAGGAATTTTAAATATTTGAAAAATCAGAAAAGTTGAATAAGAGACAACGTAGATGAATGGAAAAGCAATGACGTGAATTGTAATATCCTGAATTTTAGGACTAAAGACTAAAGAATAAGCCTGAATAAAGTAGACTACTAAGCCTAGTTCAAGAAGAGTGAAAAGAATGTCCAAGAGTCATAATAACTTTTAGAGACTAGTTTGGAAACTGAAGTATAGGATTTAGTTCCAAATAGTCAGGGGATAATACCTAACCCTTTTTTCTAAAGTTAAATTGGTTCTAAAGCCTAACTTAGATCCAAAAGAGAGGAAATGGCATCTTGGAAGAAGAAAGGAATATAGACAAAAAGAAAGAAAGAACTAATGACAACTTAATGAATGTTGCCACAATCAAGCGCAAAAAAGTCAATTGCCATTTGATCTTGAGGTCGAAATTGGATGACAAAATAAAAAGCCAAGATTTTCTCTTCAAAATAAAGAAGTAATTATAAGAATGAAGGCCAAATTATCTCTCACTTTTTGGTCATAAAAAACGTCCAAAAGAGGGGCAAAACAAGGAAGAAAAACTTTGGTCAAAATATCAAAGTTTCAACTTGGAAAATTTTGGACCAATGGCAAGGCAATATGAGGCAATTAGTCAACAAATTCTTTCCCACTTGGCAGCCATATTTTCATCCAAAAAGGGGCATGAAAGAAGGAAAGGAGGTCAATAATATTACCATGGTAAATTATCACACATAGTAAATAAACTTGGCTTGTGCAAGAAGGAGAAATTGTGGCCACATGATTAATTCTTTTCCTTATTTCTTTCAGCCAATTTCAGCCAAGTATTGTAGACAAAAGGGAGAGAAAAATCTGATTATTTCCACTCTCTTCTCTCTCTCAAAATTTCGTCTAAGAGAATGAGGAAGGGAAAAATAAGAAGATAAGAAGTAAAGGTAACCTTCTAGCTAGATTTTCTCCAACTTAACCACTTTTATGGCTCAAATACTCTTCATAAATATTGCTCCCCTTGATGAGAGCTTAATTTATGTGGTTTTAGAATTTCAAGGGGAGGTGTTTTGAGTCTTCTATCAAGAGTCAAAGTTGGAGAATCAAGAGAAGAGCTCAAGAAAGAGCTAAAAGTGAGTAAGAGCAACATTTTGATATATATGTTGTCTTGGTTGGTTGAGTTTTAGTGGGTTGTTTTGGCTTCCCAGAATTTTGATCTTTTAGGGTTTGATAGGATTCATGAAGCTTTCATCATATACATGTGATTATATGTTGTTTTGGAAGCAAATGAACTAAGTTTGGTGATTGAAATGTGAATTGGTAACTTGCGGCATCAAACCCTAATTTATGGTCTGAACTGGGCATGAATAAGGACGATGATTTTGCTAATTTTGATTTTTTAATAGGTTCTTTGGGCAAAATTTTGTAGGAATTGGTAGTTGGAGCAATTTTAAAAAGAATGGATTTGAATTTCAAAACTTGGAATGTTGCTGCTAGTTAGGGTTTCCCTATGTGGAAGAGGTTTACATTTTGTTTAGAATAGACAAATGATGTCCAATGCCTGTGATATTTTCTAGAATGAAAGTGGACTTATTAATCTTTAATTTTATAGGTCATATAGGTCATTTGGAATTGTACACTAAGAGTTATGAATTTTGAAGTTAGTCATGTGAAAACTGACATGTTTCTAGACAATGTCCAATAACTAGTAATTCTGGATTGATGTGCTTCCAATTGGCTAAGGGAAATATTTTTCCTTGAAAATAGACTTAATAAGGGTCACTTAGCCTTTGGAACCACTGTAATTGGACATGTGTACATAAAGATATGAATTTTCAAAGTTGGTTGAAAATTCTGGCAGTTTATCTTTAATGTGTAAGTCCAAAAGCTAGAGAACTTTTCTAACTTGCATAACTTGATTTGTGTCCTTGTGTATTGATGTGTTAATTGCTTAGATGAATTGTATGAAGCATATGTGTATTTGTAAATCTCTGTTTTACTTATACTATGACCACTAGTGTAATGTGTTAAACATTGAGCTTGCATACATGTCATTATATTGGCATAAATTTATGTAAATAAGCATGTAATGCAAAAGCATTTCTTCTATGCATTTGTTAGCACTGTTCGCTATTAGGATTCTCTTGAATCTCACTCTCCCTCACCTAACAATATAGGAATGATGAGTACAGGTGAAGAAGACATAAAGATATGCCAAGGGGAAATACGAAGGCTAATTGAAGATTGAAGTGCAATGCACTATTTATGTATTAGACTTAAACACTTTGGTGTATATTTCTATATGAATAAGGTAAGAACGGGCAAAGAAATATGTCAGTATTTATAAAAGAAATTAAGAGATGATGAGTCGCTAAGAAGTTGCGAACCACTCTATGATGGTTTAAAAACTTTTAAAATATTATAAAAAACCTACTAAACTATAAGTTCAGGTCCTGTTTTTACTTGGGAATTGAAAAAGTCTTGAAAAGAATATCGTTTAATGGTTCGAATTAGCTGTGTAAAAATCATCAGAATGATTATGGAAAATACGATGTTACACTTATGGTATCGAAATAGTGATTCTAGAAATGGAATTGTCAGCTTAGAGTTAGAGGTCTAGTTAGGGCAAAGGGTCCTAACTTTAGGATATATTCTATGCTCATGTGAATAGTATAGTGATCTTCTAATAGTGCTACTGTAACTAGGAGTTACGAATAGCAGAGGAAACTAGAAAGTTAAACCACCCCTATATTGTAACCAACTTGTAGAAGGAAGGGGTAGAGGTATCGATACCTAAGTGATGGTACCAATAGTATTAGATAACAGTGGTACCAGTGCACATATAAGGGGTACTAGTACCTAGTTGGTGGTATCAGTGGTACTAGTGCACATAGTAATGATACTAGCACTCATAATAGTAGTATCAGGATGGTATCAAGGTCGTATTAGTAGTATCAGATAGCAGTGGTATTAGTGCAATAGAGGGGGTGCGAGTACCCAGTTGGTGGTATCAGTGGTACTAGTGAACTTGAGAGTAGTATCAATACATGTAATAGTTGTATAAGAACACCAATGGCATCGATTCTGATAATGGTATCAGAATTGATATTGTGCGTGATAAGTGAGAACAAGGGTAGGCAAATGTATGACATGGGTCTATGGTATATGATACCAAGTTAGAATGCAATTTAGATTCCGGGTTAATCGTGCTCAGGTAAGAGAAATCCAGGAATGAGTTATCTTTAGGAAGTGCCTTAGAAATTTGAAACCTATGACTAAAGGTTAAAATCTATAAAGGTATGTGGGTATGATATGTGATGCTATAGGGGAGTAATGATTATACCATATATTGATTCTAGATGATCCAATCTAATGGTACTGAAGGTTGAGGATAGGTTTGAATCAAATCTAAATTGAAATAGTGCTTAGGTCAAAATGTGAATCAGGTTGCACTATTGTTGTATTTCATGATGAAATTTTAAACCTTGTGAACCTTATGGATAGTGTTGAGCCTTCAGAAATGTTCTAAGGATATTACCCAAATACTAAAAAGGTTAGAATAGCCGCTATTGAACTTGATTCTTAGCGTACCTGTTAGGTACAATTGAGACAAATGATTTTCGATCAATGTAATGTTGAGGTTCTGAACTTAGTGATAAACCTAAAGTTGGATGTCTACCTAACATCTAGAGAAGGGTTACCAAGTAAACCGTAACCCAAGAATCAACTGTTAAATTATGATTCCTTAAGAATTGAGATCGCCAAGAGCGGTCAAGGTATTTGAGCATGAATGCCCAAATGATATAGAAATGATTTGACATACTAGCAATGGTACAGAAATAAGCATGAGGTTTCTGGAGGCTACTAGTTGCTAATCTAGCATAGGAAAATATTTTAATAATGAAATATTTCCTTAGAGTTGTGTTTATGCTTGGAGCTAAACCGTTATTGAAAGTCCATATAGAATGACCCCAAATAACATGGCAGAATTAAAGAAGAAGATTGTAAAACTGCTAGAGAAGAAGGACCTTATGAGATCTGGATTCCAATTACAATAGTACTTCCATTCATAGATGACCAACTGAAAAGAGCTACTTACAGAGGATTTTGATCGGAGAGGGCTACCTACGGAGAGTTTTGATTAGAGAGGACTACCTATGGAGAGTTCTTACCTAAGGGGCTGACCAGTCAAGTAACTAAGTGAAGCATCGAGTGTAGTATCGTAGTGGAGCTATCGTGATTCTAACCATAGTGTGCAGCTACCGTGACGTCAAACCTCAAGGTGAAGCCGCCTTGAGTTTGAACTGTAGAGTAAAGCTATGGGAATGTTGATTCCTAACAACGGTGCATTTTAATGAGGGTTTCCTTGAGAGAAGGGTTTATATGACCCAGTGAATCGCCTTGGGGTGCTCTAGTATCGTTTGTAGAAAGAAAGATGAGGAAGGAAATTAAGGAAGAACATGCTTGATAGTATAAAGGAAAACAACTATTGCTCTCATATTTTGTGTAATGGTTTTGCATGTTTGTATTTACCATCGGATATATTTGTGTTATGAATATATGGTGATCAGTAAGACCTATTGGGCCAGCGTGCCCTTAGGAAGTTAGACCTAATGGGCAGAGGCCTAAGGCTATAAGTCCCTAATGCCTATTGCATAGGGGTGATTCCCTGCGCAGTAAGACCTGATAAGCATTCAGAATTTGCAGGGCAGTTACTTGGGTTCTATTGCGCCATTGGATGCCTAGGCCATGAAAATTACTATTGTGCATAAGTGGAATCCTGGGGCCTCTTCGATAGCGAACACTCAGGGCCATGTAATTTGTATATTATGCATTAGCAGTCGAACAGGCCTTGTTACGCGGGTAGACACTCGAGGCCATGTGATTTGTATATTATGCATGAGCAGTCACCTAGGATATGTTGCGCGGTTAGACACTGGGGGCCATCTGATTTGTTATGATATCTAAATGCTCGCAAGATGCTTGTAGTTTGATGGTTTATTTTGCATGATTCGAGAACATTACATAAGTATATGAAGGGTTTGAGTAGCAAGAGTTAGAACTTAGGATGAATTCACTAAACTTGATAGCTAATGGGCTGTGTGCCTAGGTAGCTAAACTTGATATGTATTCAATAAAGATGACGGATTATATGTCCTGAGGCTAAAAAACCTAAGGGACTATTATGTTCTTAGGCCAACAGAATGTTTTGTTTTTGAAAATTGTGCTGAGCAGAGACTCGAGGAGGTAAGACCTAGTATGCAAATTTGCATGCATCAAAGGCCTTGGGCTATAAGACCTAATTGCCTAGTACAGTGATATTAGACCAATATGTCCAAAGTACACCTTAAGGCTAGCAAAACATTAAGACTATTCTAGATTTTACTGAGGTAGTAAGTCCTAAGATGCCTATGCAATAAGGGTGATTCCCTGGCAGTAAGACAGGAATACCCAATGCTGTGGTAGTAGAATGAGTTGTTAAGCTTGATATGCATATAGTGTGATCCAAGCAGAGTCCCAAAGAGACTGTAGGGCTTGATATTGTGATCTGAATAGAGTCCTAAAGAGGCTGTAAGTCCTGGTATGTAGGTAAGGCAAATATTGTCGTTAATGCTTTGAGTAGAAAGACAATGCATGTAGTAGTTATAATGATTCGCGAGAAAAAGTTGTTGGAAGAATTCAGAGATTTAAATCTATCAAATCAAGTATTCACTACTACAAAAAAGCGGTATAATGGCGCTTATTTTAAAACATATTTTGGCATTTAAGAAACGCCAAAGCTTTTGACGCCATTAAAAATACCTATGGCGCTTTTCAATCTATAAAAACGCCATACATTACCTTATCAAATTAAATAAATTAATTAATTACTTATGGCATTTTATTTAAGAAGTGCCAAAGGAGGAGGTGCCCTCCTTTAGCGTTTATAAAATAAACGCCAAAGGAGGGTTGACACCTCCTTTGGCGTTTATTTTATAAATGCCAAAGGAGGCAATGCCTCCTTTGGCATTTATTTATTTTTTTAAATAATTTTTTTAAATATTTCTTTTTTTTTTACGGTGGTATGTAAAAATAAATACCTGATAATCATATATAATTTTTTAGTAAGTAAATGACTATAGATTTCATCTAGTAGGTAAATTACAATATAAAACGATGATGATCATTTTTTTAATTATTTTATTTCCTTGATAAAACAAACAAATCACAATACAATGGTAAAAAATACAAAACATTAACTACAATGATTTGTATTACAACAAAATTACTACAATATTATTAATTTGTAAGTTTAAAAATTAAAAAATAACAATATATAGGAAGTTTAAGTTGACAAAGTTGAAACTTCAAATCAATACTTAAAAAATAAAAAATATGAGCAAACATATAAGAGTCATTGCAAATTTATACCAAAAAGAAAAGATGGATCAAATGTTTAAAAAACAATGCTTACATGCTAGGGATCTTCTACTTATACTCTTGCTGCCATCAAAGAGAGGAAGGAGTGGGGATAATGAATAAGAAAAGCTAATAGACCAATAAAGTGAGAGAGTAATGGATCGAAGTTATAGGAAATGACAAGCGGGAGAGTGATAATGGCGGGATGTCAATGGCGGGGTTTTTAAATTTGTAAATAGGGGAAGCTTTGGCGCTTCATAAAAGAATGTCATTGCTTCCCATTTTCAAAATAAAATTTAAAAAAAAATGGAAGCTTTGGTGCTTCTTTAGGAAGCACCAAAGCTTCTATTGTGTTTTTTATTTTTTATTTTTTCAATATGAAGTTTTGGCACTGTGTTTATGTAATTGGTTAGTTTAACTATATTTTATGTGTTGATTCTTTTTTGACTTGACTTTTCAATGAATGCCAAAGCTTTCATGTGATTCTTCTCCCTTCGGTAAAGATGATCCCTTTGTTTTTATAATAATTGTGGAAGCTTTGGCGTTTTATTACAAAACGCCAAAGCTTCCCCTCCAAATTCGTTTTTTTTAATTAATTGTGGAAGCTTTGGCATTTTATTCCAAAACGCCAAAGCTTCCCCTTCCTTATCCTTCATTTTTTTTTTGTGATAGTGGAAGCTGTGGTGTTTTATTATAAAACGCCAAAGCTTCCCATCTTTTTTTTTTGTTCAAAACAAAGCTTCCCATCTTGATCCAAAAAAATCTGCAATGATCATGTGATTCATATCCTTCATTTTTTTTAAATATATATGTGGAAGATTTGGCATTTAATATATAAGTTAGACTCTGCTTGTGTTGACTCAGTGAACGCATGTGACCCTGTTTACACCCCTAAGATGTGCATGATTGGTTTGGACAGAGACAAAGCTTCGGTTTTCTATAAAGATCAATCTACCTCTACAGCCCATATGACCGTGAAATCTGGAATCATAAACTTCCTATTATATATATATTTTTAAAAAAATATAAGATGCTTTGGCGCTTAGTAAGGAAGCACCAAAACTTCCTATTATATTTTCTTTTTCTTAAAAAACAAAATATAGGAAGCTTTGGTGTTTCCACATAAAACACCAAAGCTTCCTATTGTTTTTTTTAAAAAAAACTGAAGGCCTTGTTTGGCGCTTGTTCAGAGAAACGTCATGCAAGGTTAATGTCAATTATGACGTTTATAATTGTAAGCGCCAAAGCTTTCAAATAATTTTGATTTTAAATTAATAAATAACTATTTTTGGTGCTTCTTTAAAGAAATGCCACAGGAGCTACGCCACTAAAGCCCCTTTTTGTAGTAGTGATTTATGAGTATGATGAACCAAATGAAGCACTCCTTACTATCTACAATGTTAGCTAAGAGGAGAATGGTTTTGAGAATGGAAATTGAAGAAGCTCAGAGGCAAGATAGAAGAGCAATGTATGTCCAAGACATGATAAGTCAAGGTGTAACTCAAAATCATGATATTTCACCAAACGAGTTAGTCAAATTTCATAAAAGAATTTATGTTCCCCCAAAGGTTTATTTGACACGAAAAATCCTAGATAAGACTCATAAGAGCATATATACTCTCCATCCAGGGGTGTCTAAAATGTATCACAACTTGAAGTCTATATATTGGTGGCCAGGGTTGAAGAGTGATATAACCAAGTATGTTGCAAGATGTCTTACCTACCAAAAGGTCAAAATTGAATATCAACGACCACCAGGACTTCTAAAAAGCCCCAAAATTTCAAAGTGGAAGTGGTAAAGTATTACTATGGATTTGGTGGTAGAATTACGCAGGATCAGAAAATACGAGGCAATATGGGTAATTGTTGACCGATTTACCAAGTCAGCCACTTCCTACCAATTAATGTTGGTTATTCTCCTGAGAAGCTAGCAGAAATTTATATAAAGGAGATAATCCAACTGCATGGTACGTTGAAGAGTATTATCTCTTATAGAGATCCTGATTCACATCCCAATTTTGGAAAGCTTTACATGAATCTTTAGGTACGAGTTGATATTCAGTACAGCCTATCACCCACAAACATATGGCCAGTCAGAACAAACTATACAAATACTAGAAGACAAGTTGCGTGAATTTGTTATAGATTTTAAGGGGAATTAGGATCATTTCCTTCTACTTGCTAAGTTCACTTTTAACAACAGCTATCATCCGAGCATCTAAATGGCTCCGTATGAAGTATTTCATGGAAGAAAATGACAGTCACCTCTTTACTGGACAAAACTATCATAGAGAAGATTGTATGAGCCAGATCTAATTAATCAAACTTTGGAACAAATAAAGACTATCAGAAAAAGGCTCCTTGTAGCACAGTACTGACAGAAAAGTTACGCTGACAAAACGAGAAGACCTCTAGAACTTGAAGTTGTAGATCATGTGTTCTTGAAAGTGTCACCTATCATTGGAATTCGTAAAGCAATAAAAAGGAAGAAGCTGAGTCCTCGTTTCATCGGACCTTTTAAAATACTAGCAAGATTTGGGCCAGTAGCTTACTGAATAGCCCTACCTTCTAATTTGAGCAAACTCCATAACATGTTTCATGTCTCCCAATTGAAGAAGTACCAATCGAACCCTAAGCATGTGATCGAGTATGAAGATATTGAGGTATAAGAGAATAATGCCTATGAAGTAGAGGCAGAGTGAATCATTGACTGACAAAGAAATGGCTTAGAAACTGAAGCATACCATTCATGAAAGTGGTCGGGAAGGGTTTGTCTCCAAGAGAGGCGACATGAGAAGCGAAAGAAGACATAAAGAAACGTTACCTAGAGCTTATGCCTTAAGATATGTAACAAATTTCATGGACAAAATTTATTGTATGGGGGAGAATTGTAATATCCCAAAATATATGCAAGGGCTCAATGACTCAAGATGAAATATAAATGATATTAGAAAAACACTTTTGGGAATAAAGTGTGAATTATGACCCAAATTAATCGTAGAAAATGCCCAAACCTATTATTTAAATTCAATTATGATGCAAAAACAAAACTTGAAATTAAAAGAAAGAGAGAATGGTGCATAAAAAGGGAAAAAGAAATTAAATAAAATATCAAATGGAAATTTAATTAAAATTGCCATAGTCAGGGGCAAAAAGGGAAAGAAAGGAATTACTTGTCAATTAGTCAAGCAATTTCCTCTCCTCTTAGAAAAAGAAATTGGTCAATAATCAAAGGAAAATGAGGGATTACTAAATAGCTAACTAAACTAGTTGTAGTAACTAAATTAGTTACTTTCTTCTTGAGAAACCATGAGCTAGTGACAAGTGTCACATTGAGAGCTAAGTCTTTGTGTTTGGTGAAAAAGGACACTTAATACTCCCTCTCTCCTCTCCATTTTGGACAAAGGCATGGGAGGGCCTGAAGTTAGTGCATTTTCATCATCTCACACTCTCTCTTTAAGCTCTCAAACTCGTCTAGCAAGGAAAGAAGAAAGAGAAAAGAAAAGTCAATAGTAACTTTTCTTAAGTTCAATCTCAAATATCACTATCGAATTGACATTTTCAGCTGAAAACCCTTCTATAATCTTCTTCTCCACCTCATAGGCTTCATTTCTATGGCTTTAGAGTTTTATTTGGAGGTGTTTGGTGACCTCTTGCTAGACAAAGTACTGCTAGATTTCAGAATAGGTTGCAAAACGCGTAGAGGTAAGCATAGCTTTCATTTTGAATTGATTGGTTTATTGTTCGGATGAGTTTTTATTAGGGTTAAGGTACTATTCATTTTCATCCAGGGGTGTTTTTAAATTTTAATCATAGTTTAATTATGTTTTTATGGTTAGATTATGATTTATGATATGAACTGAGTTATTGGAAAAAATTTTGTTTTGGTAATTTTGGTTTGCAAGGGGTCTATTTGATGAATGCTAAGAGGTTGAAGATTTTTTATTTTGGTGATTTTGACATTACCATTGTGTTTAGAATGCAACATTGAGTTGGAATAGCCCTAGTTATAAATTCTAAACCACTGGAAATATATATTTCAAAACTTAAATATTGCTAGTGTGTGTTTTGTGCAGGATAGCGGCTTGCATGATGTTTTTAAATAAGTAAATGATATCTAAAGATTGTGAGAATTTCCATTCTGAAATTATATGTGTCGAGCTTTAATTCGATATATAACATGCTCAATTTAGATTTGTATATTGGAAGATATCAATAATTAAAGTTTGAGGTTGAAATTGGAATTGATTCTAGAATAGTATAGAAATTCATGGAATTCTATATTTTTGTGGATGTAGATGGTAGTGGTTAATATTTTTTCTATATAGAGGACTTAGAGAGTTTCAATTACAACTTTGAAACACTCCATTGTGATTTTTGTAGATTAAGTTATGATTTTCGGAAGTTAGGTCAAGAACAGGGCTGTTTTGTAATACCCCGAATTTCGAGACATGAGGCTAGAGAATAAGCCTGAGATTAGTGGATTGCTAAGCCCCGGTTTAGCAAGATCCCAAATTATGATTTGGGGTTAATGACTACAAAAGTGGACGTGGTTAGTGATTAATGAACCCTTTTAGAGAATATAAAGTGGATTGTAGTCACTTGTGTTATGAGCAACACCAAAACCCTGTATTTGAGTTCAATTGTGGATTAACATCCAAATTGACTTAGAATAGAGGGAAGAATTGAATGGGGTATTGTGATGGAAATGGTGTCATGTTGTGGTATTTAATCATTGGAATTGATTTAAATTGGATTGGACACATTGGTTGCAAAACTGGAAATGCTGTCCAGTGTGAATTCTGTATGGGCAGTCTTCTCGTGTGGACGTTTTTACTAGGAAAATGATGTCAGACAATTATGAAAATTTCCAGTCTGAAAGATCACATCCCAAGCTTCAAAATGGACATATACTTTGTGCCATTTCATGTTGGGAACTGGGATATATGACTGTCCAAAATTTGAGGTCGAAAATGGACTCTGTTTTGGGGCAGTGATGAAATTTGTTTAATTCTGGAATTTTGTGGTGATTTCAGGTAATGGATTATATTTTTCCAATGAAGAGGACTTAAATACCTTTCATATGGCTTTGGAATCACCTCATTTCGATGTTTCTAGAATTAGTTATGATTTTTCAAAGTTTGGGCAGAAAATCTGCCAGAAAATCCGAAAATGCCAATTTTGGGAATTATGACATCATCAAAAGGCAAGATGACATAAGCATGGAATTAAAACATCTTCTCATCATCTTCAGCTCTCATTTCCGACGTGCTGCACAGCTGAATATGGAGAGAGGAGTTGAGAGAAAAATAGAGAGAAGGAAGGAGAAATCTCGCAAGGTAAGCCGATTTCTCCGACGATCTAGCTCCTAACGCGTATAACTCCGATCCTAAGCAACTCCTTTATGTTCTTTAAGGTTTGGAAGCTCCTCTTTTGGTGCTTTGAAGTTAGGGTTTTCAGCCACAAGAAGGAAAAGCTAGTAGGAGCTTGAGGTAACTTCCAAACTCTTGTATATTGACTATTGTAGCTACTGTGGGCAATTTAATCGGTGAAATTTCGCCGGATTGCCGTTGGTTTTAATTTATGGAAATGGGTTGTAGGGGCTGTTATGCTGCCCAAATTGGTACTAAATGGTAGTTGTAACCTAATGGAATAGTCAATAAAGTGGTTAGGAATAGAAAGAAACGCGTTTACGGAGCCGAAATCGCAAAACCCCGATTTTTCCCGGAAAACCCATATATTTCGGTCTGGGCTATAAATGGGTCTTAGAGTTTGATTTTCAATGATTTGATGATTCCATTGAGTTCAGGAGGGAAAATTAGGTGGGGTTACAGTTGGGCACTTTTTCGGAAAAGGCCGAGAAAGCATAATTACGGAAACGCCCCTAAAACCCTAAAAGTAGGGCTGCCAAGGGCAATTTCGTAATTTGACATTGAATTTGATAATTCCGAGTCCGGAAATGGATTCCTTGGGCGAAAATATGTCAGAATAGCCCATGTCAAAATTTCAAGAAAAGTACAGCCGGACCGGGTACGGCGGGGCCGGGCCGGGTCCCCGGGGGTATTTTAGTAAATTTTCAATATAGCCTCATATAATCCCCAGAAACACTATGGAAGTGTCTAAATAGTACATTTGACATTGTAGGATCGAATGTGAAGCCCCGAGTTGTTGTCACGTAAATCGAGGAGAAAAGACTGGAGGTAGGGAACTTATCTCTCCTGCATGCTCTGATAAATGTATTAATGTGTTGATGCATGTTATTGCTTTGCTTGATTATGTGGAACATGTATGAATGATTTGAAGCTATGTTTCAATATATGCTATGGCCATATGTGTATCGTTCGAAGCATTGAGCTTATAGATTTGTCATTGTATGTGTGCATGAGTTATGTGATGCAAGCATGTCATGCATTAAACACTTATCTTGCCTGCATATTGATAATGTTTCCCTACTGAGATTCTCTCGAATCTCACCCTCCCTTACCAACAATTTAGATAGGGCAAGTGGCTCGTGGAGGGAGCAGCAGGACTCATTCGAGATGAGATTGTGTAATCCCCATTTGAAGAATTGTAATGGGCAATTGTGCCCTGTATATCTTTAGCGAAGGTATGTACCCGAGATTGCCGGGATGATTAAGTTGTGCACTCTGATATTTATATGAATGTGATTTATCTTCGCCTAGTAATTGTATTCGAAATGTGAATAGGAGACCAAGTTTATAAATGATTTCAAAAAGTATTCGTGAAAACCCCGTCATGTGATGGGTTAGTAAATGTTATTTGATTATTATTGGTCTCTATTTCATTTTAATCGCGTATTTCGGATATAATTACGGAGGGGGTTACATGTTTTTTACTGCGGCCAGAAGATTTCTTGGTTGTAGCCCAAATGTTTCTAGACCATTTTTGGCCACGGCCAAAGAATTCCTTGTCTGCAGCCAAGAATTTTTTTAAGTACTTTAACTTTTCTGAAAGATGTTGAATGTTCCAGCTTTTCCCAACTCTATAGGTATTTGTTTTAGCTTCTAATAGCTACCCAAATGACTGAAATAATAACCAACAAGTTGAAAACAAAAGATAAACAAGAGGATAGGTTGAGAATAACTTAGTTTACATTATGCCAATGTGTTGGACTAAGCAATAACTCATTCGTGAATTATAATTTATAGGATTTGATATTTTTCCAAGGCAACCGAGGACTAGTAATCAAGTTCAGGAGTTGGAAATATTGCCAGGTAGTAACTTATCCCTCACATACTATGTGTTATGCTATATATGTGTTTATACCAAAGTGAATTTAAAGCATTTAGATGAGAAAGGGCTTAGGCCCAATAGAATATCTTAACGTTGTGGCAAGAGATGATTGTCCTTGAATTTACCCAAACTTTATGCGATTTGCATATTAGTGCTTATACGTATAATGTGAATTCTCTCTGAATGTTGAATATGCTGCTTGTATGGTATCCTTAATTGACATGACATGTTTCATATATGCATTTTATTTAAGGTAATATTTGTTACTACTGGGATTCTTTTTAAACTCACTATTCCCAATAATATCTTTTACAGCTAGTTCAGTAGTGAAAAAGGTAACCACGGGTGAGTGTAAGGGTAAGCCTAGAATTAGAGTCCTGCTAGTTTTCTGCTTTTGGATATTTGTACATGTTGTATATATAAATGTAGTTAGTCTAGTGCTAGTAGTTTTTGGCAGACGTGGAAATGTATCATATGAATATTGATGATGTATAATGGCAATCAAGCACTTTGGGCCTATTAGTTAACCATCGCAATGTGGGTTACAACAGAGAACGCTTTGGTAATACTTTGATATTAAGAAATAAAAATAAAATGAATGGGTTATAATAAACTCATAAATCATTTTGAGACCACATTGAAAATGTTTTGAAAGATTTTCAAAACCTATTTAAGTACAGGATTGGACCCTGAAATGAAGTCAGGAGCCTAATGGTATGAAATCTATGTTTGGTCTCTGGTTTGACTCCATGTCATGTTTTAAACTATATGAAATTATGGCGTTACACTTTGACCCATCGGAGAGTGGCTGCTCAGAATCTCCCACTGACTCTCTGGGTACTGGTTTTGGTCTCGGCTGTGGCTCGTATACCGATCTGATTCAGACCCGCTCCCTAGGTGTCCTCATCTTTACAAAGTGCTACCTCTTGAGAATCCTTTGACCTCGGGAACCCTGGTTTACCGACAATGGCGACCTATCTCGTTGTCGCAGCCTTCCACCATCATTCCCGTCAACTTGTAAATAAGACCATATCAATACACTATTCTGATAATTCAAAATTGCCTTTACCTCTCTTAACAAAAATGTCAAACCCCTTAGAATTTTGATATTTGCTAGAGTAATAAAGGCATAGTTACACAAGCATACAAAAAAAACACAAATATACTGATAAAGTGTACTTGTTTACAATACAGGAGTTTCCTCGTTAGGTTTAAAAAAATATATAAATTTTGTCTGAAACAACCAAAATAAAATCACCCTAACCAACAACTCTGCCTTCTTGACCCGGACACCTCAAATGCCGGTATTTAGTATTTTGCCCTTGGAGCCGGTAGCTTCTACTGAAATATTTTAAAATGTGAAAAAAGGTGAGATTCAAACGAATCTCAGCAGTAACATACAATCATTCATAAAGAATGTGATAAATAAATATGTCAAGTACTAGATAATGCAATATTATAATAACACATAATTTAGTTTAGTCAGAAATGTGTTCAGGGTTAACCACTGTTGCAACCCATACTTATTCCGTACCTCAGTCCTCAGACTAGGCATATCAGTGTACCTGTAGGCACTGTATATCAGTGTACCTGTAGGCACTGTGTATCGGTGTACCTATAAGCACTGTGTATCAGTGTACCCATAGGCACTGTGTATCATATATATTATAGAAGATGGAATATACAAACCATATACAAATTCAAAGTGTATGAAAGAAAGAGTTACTACCTTAGGTCCCTTTTCTGTTTACAAACTGTTCCTGAATTTTGTTCAGGCTCGGCGTAACCGTAACACCCCGATTTTCGATTAAGGACTAATGATAATTATTGAGATTAAGCCTGAGATTAGTGGACTGCTAAGCCCTGGTTTAGCAAGAGTCCAAATTGTGATTAAGAAATATGAAAATGAGTTGATGGTATTTCCAAGTGAATTTCCCTAATCAGGGGCAAAACGGTAAAGTTACCGACCATTTGATTAGTTGCCGAAGAGGGAACTCATTGATAGCTTCAAGATCAATGGCTAGGATTGATTGTGAAGTTGAGCAAGGGGCATAATCAAGTGTATGTGTGTGCATGTGAGCCCATGAGAGTTGGAGTGAGATGGTGACAAGTGGCAAAGTGTGGACCCTTGGATGGGTCATAAGTGAGACACATCATCATCATCTCCATCTCCTCTCTTCTCTCTCTCTCGGTTTCTCTCTCTTCTCTTCCTTCCTCCATTTTCGCTGAATATGCTTGGGAGAGAGAAAGGAGAATTTGGTTTTTGAGGTAAGCAAATGGCCTCTTTAGCTCAAACTCTCTTCTCTAATGTTAATCCTTGAGTTGAGAGCTTTATTTTGGTGATTGTAGTTTCTCCATTGGTGGTGATTTGAAGATCACGAAAATATGAAGTGTGGAGAATCAAAGAGTGTCTTTGAGAAAGTTGATAAGGTATGTGAAACCAATCCTTCTATCTATGTTTCATTGCCAAATGATTAAGTTGGGAATTTCTGGAATTATTGCCCTAATTGTGAAAATATGGGTAATGGGTAGTTTGGCATGTTATGGTTATAGAAATGGTATATTGGTATGAGTTTTGAATAGATAGAATGGATTTGGGATTGAAAGGTGTAAGGTTAGTGATTTTGGAAAATGATGATTATGATGCCCTAGACCAAAGCATGTTAATGGAATGGGATTTTGGTAATTCTATTGATTCCATTGAATTCAGTGAGTGATTTTGAGTGGGAGTAGCTTTGGTAGAGGTTTTGGGTCCATTTGGATCAATTGGGCAAGAGTTAGGAGAATGTGGTATGTTTGCTGCGTTTTCCTGGAATCTGATAGATTCACTCGAGCAGACAGGGGTGTGCTCGAGTGAGGGATGAATATTGCTCGAGTGAGGAAGATCCTGCTCGAGTGATATGTGAGTTTTCCCTTGTTTTGCTGCGAGTGCGCCTGGGTTTTCATTAACGCTGCTCGAGCACATCGCTTTGTGCTCGAGTGAGCGAAGAACATGCTCGAGTGAGCATGGTCTGCTCGAGTGATAGTGGGAGTCCAGAGTGAAGGGTTGCTTTCTGGTCTTCACTCGCGGGCAAGGTGCAAGAAGTGTGCCTTCTCACTCGCGGGTGGAGGGCATCTGCTCGAGTGAGCCGTGTGTGCTCGCGGGTGAGAGGTGTGTGTTCGAGTGATCCAGTGCTTGGAGAGCGTTGGGGGCTCTCGGGTCCTCACTTCCTGGATTTCTCTCGCGGGTGCTCGAGTGAGGCTTTTGGCCTTGTGCTCGAGTGAGGATCTGTGCTCGAGTGAGCTTGTGCCTCAGGTGAGGGTTGTGCTCTCGAGCATGTGCTTTCTGTCTCACTTTCTCTTGTGCTCGGGTGTTGTCCGTACCAATGCTCGAGTGAGAGCATTTGTGCTCGAGTGATGTCCGTACTTGTGCTCGAGTGAGGCAGTGAAAAATATCAAGTTTGAGTGTTCAAAAGGGGATCTTTGGGGATAGTCTTCCAACCCTTTAGAGCTATAGATTGAGGTGTTTGAGGGCACTTAAAGGGCAATAATGATAACCAACTTGAATGTCTAAAAGTTAAAGAATTGGAAAAGGGATTAATCCTATGTCCTTGATCTTGGTTATAGGATTTGATGATATCCTGAGCGTGAGTAGCCGGATCTGGAGCTTACGTGGAAAGAGGGTAGGGAACTTACCTCTCCTGCATGTATTGATAATTGTATTTGTGTATTGATGCATGTTATTGCTTTGCGTGATTATGTGAGACATATGAGAATGATTGTAGCTCTGTTCTATTTATACTATGGCCATGAGTATGTTGTGTGAACATTGAGCATGCGGATATATCATTATGTGAACATGTGTTATTGTGATGCAAGCATGTCATGCATTTAATACTTATCTTGCATGCATATTGGTATTTGTTTTCCTACTGAGATTCCCCAGAATCTCACCCTCCCCTATCAACATTTTAGACAGGGAAGGAAGATTGAGGATGAAGCAAGCATCCAAGGACGAAGAAGACTCGTTTCTGGGTAAGAGCTTAGTAGTTGGTTATCAATGCGTAATTGGGATTATGTATCTGATTGTATGGATCAGTATTTGAGAATGTATTCGGATAAGTTGTTTAGTCCCTTTTGAATGAGTTGTATGGGCTAATGTGCCCTATGATTATTGAGCGAAGATATGATCCCGGAATTGTCAGGAATTTATATTGCGTACTCTGATAATTGTATAAATGTAATTTATCTTCGCATAGTAATTATATTCGGAGTGTGAATGTGAGACCGGGTTTAAAATGATTTTTGAAATGCATTTGTGAAAACCCCGTCGGGTTGATGGGTTTGTAAATGACTTTTTATCTTATTGGTCTCTATTTCACCTTAATCGCGTAATCCGGATATTAATTACGGCAGGGGGTTACAGTAACTGTCTGGTCCTAAAATTCCAAGTTTTTAAAGAATTGAGTTGATACTCATTCATGTACTACGCTAAACACTTTTCAACTCATTTTATTGATTATCTTAGTTTAAAACTGTAAAATGACCAAAATGCCTTTAGTGACCCGATCCAAGCCCCTTTGTACCCGGTCCAACTATACTTTTCCAAAAATTATGACCTAGGCTAATCCTACGCAGTTTTGCGTGTAGAATCCATTTTGACTTCATAATTTCCAAATTCATAACCATAAGGCAGTTTTGCCCTTGACAACCCTATTTAGGGTTTTATGGCTCATTTTGTCATTTCATATTCCAATGCTTTTCACACTTTACAATCAACATATACCCTACACAATTTTCCCTTCCAAACACAATGGAACCATAAAACTGATGAAATTCTAGCTCCTTCCCTTATTTCCAAGTCTGGCTAAAACATAGGGAAAGAAAAGGAAAATGTGATTTAATGATTTAACCCTTTAAACTTCTTCCTTTTCACTCCTAATCACATGATTAACCCTTTAATTACCATTTGAACATGGTTTGGGCAGTATAAGCCCTTAGGGTTTCATGATCTCAAACTTACAAAATTTACCAAACCAATCACAAATCAAGTCAATATCAACAATAACAACCACAACAACAACATATGAACCAAGAGAATTAAAGTTCTTGAGATTGCCTCTTGATTCTCAATTTTCTCTCTCTAGGTCATCCTCCCTCTCTCTCTCTCTTCCCTTGAAGTTTGGCTTACTACACATGATTTTCATGGAGGAGAAGAGATTACAAGAGGTTTTACACAAGTTAAAAGCAAGAACACTTGAATTTCCCAACTTACCTTGAATTTGTCCTTCATGAACTTCTTGTTCTTCAAAGCTCTCTTCCTATCTCTATTTTGCTTGCTTTAGACGAAATGAGCTAAGGAAAGAGATGAGAAGCTCTTAATAAAATATCTTTATACACCTACTTAAAGATATCTTATTTTATTGGAATTATGACTTGTGATTTGCTTTGGGCTTGTCCTTGTTTAACTTGACATAATTCCTTCCCTTTCTTCTTGACTAAATGACACCAAGATGGGCTACTAAATGAACTAAATTAGCCTCTTCAATTGCTTCATCCATTTCCAAAAATAATATATTTTAAGGCAAATTCACCATGTGCATTTTTCTTTATCACTTCATCTTTTTACTTGGCTCAAGATAATGACACATGGCATGGTTAATGTCCAAGTAAATATTTTTCCTCCTACTCCCCCCCCCCATTTGGATGAAAATGAGAAAAGGAAAGGGAAATAATATTTTTTTCTTGCATTTCCCATAATTTCTTTCATCAAATAATTAATTAAGTACATGTTACCTTTTCACTTTTCCAACATGATTTTACTTGGCCACAATTGCTCCAAAATTGCATATTAATCTCCAAATATATGTTTTCCCCTTTATTTCCTTATTCAACCGAAATTGGCTTTAAGAAAATGGGAAAATAATTAATTTTGTGCTTCACTGCCAAATTACCATTTTGCCTTTACATTTTTTGATTTAATTCAGGCCTTCTTACTTCCCTCTCTTCATGGCTAAAATTCCCCTTAATATTGGTTCAAATATTGTTCTGTTTTATCTACCATTTTGGGCTTTAGATAATGCCCTTTAGTAATGGCCTTTTTGAAAGACAAAAACTTAGCTTTACGTCTTGCTTTAGCCCAATTCTCATATAACCTCAATCAAAAGTGTTCTTGTTATTCCAAATGCATCAACATTCACCATTTTATTCCTTTGAATGCCATAAACAGTTACAAAGCATATTGGTGAAGAAAAATGGGGTGTTACAACACCTTGATAGGAATAAGAGAACTAGACATGTGCTTTCCAATTCAACTGAGGGATGTGAAAATGTGTCTCAATAAAATAATACATGTGAGAGAATATAGAGTTTAGACGGAGAAATGTCTTAGGATGTGAGGCCAAGTGGATAACAATCTAGAGAATATGTAACTTAAAATGACAAGGAAAATGACAAGGAAGCTTTAGTAGTGAGAAAAAAAATTATGAATGAGGATGTTTGTATTATCGATTTTGTTCTTAGAATGTGAGCAGATAGAAGATAGTTATCCTGTATCAGTTAAGTCTAAAAAGATTTAGACCACTAGATCATGATGTGAAGGTCATTTTTAAGTGAATCAAATGGGATTTAGGGTTCAAAATGTTATACAAAGTATTATGAGAAGTCAACAGAAGATTAAGGTAGTACACTTGAACATAAATCCAGTAGCCTAAACAAGATGTCCAAATAAGAACATCCATGCCCAAATTGATAAACTATTGTAACACCTTATGTTCAATAGACTCAAATGAGTACAAAAGAGTAGTGAATTAAGTTGCTACACCAGGATTCGATCCCAGATAAAGTAGACTTTTGAAAATGTTTGCAACTTAAACTTATCTCAGGAAATGAACCTGTGATTGAGAGGCTTTTCTGGAGGTTTTAAAAAAATGTTTCATTTACTTTCATAAAGTTTCATTATGTCAATAAGTCTCAGCAGCTTTCAGTCTTTTCTTAGCAAAGTATACGAGTGATTCTTTGCTTAAGTCTCATGTTTCCTTCATTAATTTAGGTTCCTTAGTGTTTGGAAGCATTATCTAACAAAGATATTTCATTATTATGTTACCATCCATTTACTAGGCTATTGATACTACTAGTTCTACCACTGTACTATTGTCAGGGTTAGGAGTTATATTCATCATATATAGATCTAAAATATCTAAAATAGACAACCAATAGGTAAACTAAATTTTTAAGCTTCATCCCCTAGATGTCCGTCTTTACCTTCTTGCCCTTGGAGCTATTAGCCTGTACTGTAGATGGATTATAAGAACAGAGTGAGATTCAAAAGAATCTTAGTAGTAATAAATAGTCAATCATATAGATATGAAATCACAGAGCATGCCATATAATCATCATATAACAGAATTATCACAACGGCATTCAGTGCACAACATGCAGTTCAACATATCACCATGGGGCTAGGTATATCACATGGCCCCGAGTGTAACCTATGAAATACCCCTGGGCATCCACTCGTGCATCAAAAAACATTATTTTGGCCTGAGTGTCTACCTATGCAATAGGCCCCGAGCAACCACCCCGCATAGTCAAAATGTGTCAAACAATTTATTATGAATCTAGAATACATGCAATCTATCATACAACATATGAAAGACAAGGTTACTACCTAGTCATTTCCCTTAAGCAATATTCAACTCTTTCTCTAAGTTCGGGTGAGTCTTCAGCTCCAGACAGCTGTTAGGTCCTATAATTAGAATTTATAGACGACAAGTTATTATTTCCTCCAATACTTACATAATCCAATTAGTGAAGTTGGTTGTCATTAAAGCAAAAGCAAAGTCAAAGTGATCTATCTATCCCAAGTTGGTTAACTTCACCCTTAAAGCTCCACTTAAATACCTAGTCCCATTACATTTTTCAGTTTTGCTCTTGTACCCAAATTTGCCAGAATTTTCTTTAATAGTTGAAATTCATAACTAATTGTACGGATGTTCAATTGTGATGATTCTAAAGGTTATATGACTCCTAATCAGTCTAGTTTCAAGGAAAAATATAGACATTACACTTATGTGTGTATATCAATAAAGTATCTCACTTAATTGATTACTGCCCCCATAATTAGCCAGTTTTCCAGACCAAACTTTGAAAATGCAAAATGTAACTAGCTGCCTTGCTTAGCGTAATTATGATTTGATAATGTATATTTAAAATGGATTAAAGACCGTTGGACAACTTAAATTCATTTCCACTTCCTACCTTTCAGTAGGGTTTTTCCCCAAAATCTTTCACAACTTTTCCTTATCCTGGTCTCAATTTCAAATTTCAAATATAATTACCTGTGTAATTAATTCACATTCATACATATCAGAGTGTCTAACCAAATCCCCCGTAACCCCCAGGTTTCATCTATATATAGAACTATAGGGTTTTAGTTCCCAATTAGGGGATTACACTACCAAGTACTCAAAAACTATTTACAACTCAAAAATATCATACAGTAATCCCTTTCCAAAATGAATAACCAATATGGCCAGAATCCAATGTCCCTACAAGGTCTTAACAGCTCCAAGTCATCTGCTTTACCTTGGGCCACTTGCCCTGTCTGAAATGTTAGTCAACAGAAAGAATGAAATTCAAGAGAATCCCAGTAGTAACAAAATCATTCATACCACACGTAAGCACATAGCATGTAAGCACATCATCATACAGCAACAGCAGCAAAAATCCACTCCACCCTCATCCCCTTTTACCCCCGGGAAGGCACACCGTCCTAACCCAAACCGTTGTTAGCGACTCAGGGACTATTAGCGTAGCATTGCATACTAATAGCCTTACAGCTCACATATAACCTTTCAACCAATAATATAGCCTTTTGACCTACATAATCACAAATATCGCACCCCATCCTCATCCCCTTTTACCGTCGGGAAGGCACGCAGCCCTTACCTGAACCGTTGCTAGCGACTCAGGGACTCTTGGTATGGCGGTGCTTACACATCTCCATAAACATTACAACATTCGAATCCATAACAAATCAATGATATAACACCCATACAATACATCACATACGGTATAAAAGAAAGAGTCACTACCTTGTTCCATCCTAACGTTCGTTGGCATAGTGGGCTCACAAGGATGGCAAATGTCAAATCCTATAAACCAAATTAGGGACACTAGATCAATCTCTTTTCCAAGTTCTTAATTCCATAAAACTTTAAGTTGGTATCCATATAAACTCTTTAGGTGGCTATTAAATGCCTAAACATATGCCTAAAAGGTTGGGATAGCTACCCCCAAAGATGCCTTTTTGGAAGCAAAAGCACTGATTTTTGGTCAACTTACTCGAGTGATGACCCCCAAATTCACTCGAGTTCCCAAAAGTTTCACACTGGAAATGTTTGCCTGAGAGCAAATCTCAATATGTCTCACACCCTCACTCGAGCACAGGAAGCTGCACTCAAGTGATGACCTCAAATGTACTCGAGTACCAAAAAGTGAGACACAACGAGTGACTACCCGAGCGCAACCATAAATCCCAAAAGCTTAAACTTACTCCCTCACTCTAGTGAAACCAAGATCACTCGAGTGATGACCTGTATCACTCGTGGGAACGAAAGTGCACTCTTGAGCTTTGCCGGAGAATCCAAACGAAACTGAAAGGAAAAAGGAAAAATATCTCATAGCACTTGAGTGAACCCTCCCTCACTCAAATGTTATTCATCAAAAGCCAAAAATGGTAGCAACTAAGATATGTTCCCATATTTACCCATTCCTAGACATTATAACACATCTTAATACCATCTTCTACACAATACTATTCCAAACTCTTTCATTATCCAATTGTCATGAAATTAGGGCAAAAATTCTAGAATTTACAAAGCTTAACCAAAAATCACCATAAGTATACCAAAATGTATCAAATTCTTACCTCTTCAACTTGGTAAGATCAAATCTCTGTTTCCCCAACTTTCAAGTTTGTGCAAACACCAAATCACTTCAAAATTCTGAAAAACATGGCAAAGAAGCTCTCAACCTCTTGAACAAGTTTAATGAAGAGGCTTCAAGCATAAGGAGACAATTGCCTACTCAAAATCAAGCTTTTCTCTTTCTCTTTCTTGCTTGAACTTCAGCGAAAATGGAAGGAAAGAGAGAGAAGGTGAGAAATGATGGTGAATGTATGAGGATCATTTTTCTCCACACACACATAGACTCATAGCTGACTTAGAGGAGAGAGGGAAGAGAAGATGAGTTTGAAATTTTGACTTTGATCCAAGGGTCCTTAACACTTGCCTTGATCTTATGTCTCCCTTCATGAATCCATATAACCCATGCACACTTGATTCCACCTCTTGCTTAACAAATTCGAGCCATTGATCTCAAGTTACCTATAAGTTTTCTCTTTGGTAGCAGTCCAGTTGGTCGGTAAATTTACCATTTTACCCCTGATTGTCATGACACATATATCATCATCATCAAAAATATTTTACATCATAACTCACATTATTTACTTCATAAGTGTTTAATTAACATTAATTACATCACTTTGAAATTATTACCCCTTAATCATAGTTCAGGATATTACACAAAAACTCCCAGTATACAATCTAAATAACATAAATGACATGTCAAATTAAATCTTAACATGTCTACTTTTATACTGGAAAGTTTCAAAATGTTTGCGCATCATTTTCTTATTTAAAAATGTCATACAAATAATCTGCCCTGCATAGAACACCCGCTAATAGCATTTCAACTTTACAGCACATAATTCTAGTTATGTAGAATTTACAACCAGGGCTATTCCCACACAATTTTGCATTCTAAACACAATGGGAATATCAAAATCACCAAAATCACAAAGCTTCAGCCTCTACACCTAACTGAACAAACCTAATTTAGCCAAAATGACCAAAACTAAATTTTGTCTAACACTTGGTCTGATATCATCATAAATCATCATTTAACCATAAACAAATGATTAAAACATGAATAAACCTCAAAAATACCCAGTGGCTAAAAAATGAATAGTGCCCACCCTCATGAAAGTTCATCAAAACAAAAAATCAATCGATTCAAATGAAGCCTACGCTTACCTCTACATGTTTCAGCAACCAGTTTGGAAATCCGCCAGTACTCTAGATAATGAGAAGGCACCAAACCCCTCTGAATGAAAATCAAACACCATATAAATGAAGCTTGGGATAAGTAAAAGAAAGTTTGTTAAAAGTATTTTAAAAGAAAACGCTGATTCTGTAGTGTTTCGGTGGATTGAAGTTCTAAAAAGTTACTATTCACCTTCTATCTCTCTTCTAACAACTTTTTAATGGATTTGTGAAGAGTGTTTTGTGAAGGGAATCCTGATAAATTCCCCTGACTCCTGGGCACAGAGTTCAGGAAAGTCAAACACATGACCAAACTTGAGGCCTGTAGATTTCCCTGACTTCAACGCTAGGTGGCGCCTCCTAAGAGTGCTAACACAAAAGACACTTTATGACTCTCAAGATAAAGGGACATATGTCCTCCTCTCCTTTGTCTAACAAAAAAGTGGTGTCACTATTGCTTATTTTATTAAAGCAACTTTAATAAAGTTACTTCATAAGTGTCTACTTGGGACTTACTTAGGATTGCTTCATGTATATCGAGGCCCACAAAATAATACTAGGTTAAAGAATATGTGTGTTAGGCCCATATGGCACCACACACCGGTGTCTACTTGAGTGATCACTCGAGTAATGGCACTCTATTTTCGCTCGACAGAACAGAGGTTCGGTATTTTGATGATATCACTCCAACCACACGTCGGATTGCACCAAAACTAGTGGCATATGAAACTAGACTCCCAACACAAACTAGGGACACAAAGATCATATTCAAATGAGTTCAGATAAGAGAGATATGATCTATTGAACTTGACACATGAACCAGTATCTTTTACCAAAACAAGGTTCGATATTTTAGACATAACTCTCAAAATACATATCGAATTGAGACAAAATGGTGCCATATGAAACTAAACTTAAATAGCTTTCCATGGATATATAAATTACCATAGTTTAAGTTATATACTAAGAGCTATGCCTTCTGGAAGTTGATGCTCGTGATTTCAGACTTTGTCTAAATGCAGAAGATATTCATTGGATTATAACTTTCTGTACAAAATGAGTTTGGAGGTGATTCTTGTTGCATTGGAATGTAAATGATGAGGGCTTTCTGATGATATGTATTTTGCCATGTTTCAAATCAAAATCAAGAATTCACTTAAAGGGATCACTCGAGTAATATGCAGAGTTATTTGAAATCTCACTCGAGGGACCACTCGAGTAATGCTTGAGAATTTGTTCCAGTAAGCTCTCTATCAAGAATTAAGTAGGATTACTCGAAGTGATCACTCGAGTAATCTACAAAGTTATTTGAGACATTACTCGAGGGGTCACTCAAGTAATCAGAGAAGAAATGCTCTCGGCTAGATTTTGAAAGGAATTACTTAAGGGATCTCTCAAGTAATGAAGTTGGAATTGCTCTTAGTCGAGAATTAGACAACATTACTCGAGGGAGCACTCCAATAATCTGCAAAGTTATTTGAACTATTACTCGAGGGATCACTCGAGTAACCAGAAGAAAAGAGAGGGTTACTCGAGTAACAACTCAAGTAACTCAACCAACAACGTATCCAAAGATTCTGAAAATCATGGGAATGTTTATGTAACTTACTCTTCATGCTTCCAATCACTCTAACACTTTATTATATTAGTGTTTAATACATTTCTCAAGGAATATAATGAAGAGATGATGTGAAGAGACAAAAGTTGACTTTATGGAAGCGGAGCGTTCACCAACCATAACGGCAAGTTTTCAAAATTGGAGAACAGTCAAACGAAGCTGCGCCACTCAAATGGACAGGTTGAAAGGCTTCCAACGGCTATCACAACTCATCTATAAATATGGGAACACACCAACGAGAAACATGAAAAGATCATGAATCATCTACTCCAATCCAACTTCTCTCTGTTCTTATCTATTTTCTATATCATGTATATTTGATAGAGAGATTATTTGTATTGTACTTCAGTGTTCATTATATCTACTTTGTGAGAGAGTCTGTAAACACCTTCAACTATATTTTTGAATTAATCTCAAGGTAGAGGGACCTTGAGTGGGTTGATTTCCTTACAGGGAAGCGTAAAGAGAATCGCCGGTAAGACTTTCTTCTTATAAGACTTATAAGGTGCAAGCAGTAGAGAACGTTGCTGCTCGTAAGACTTACAGGGGTGTAAGTAGGAGAGAACATTGCTGCTCGTAAGACTTGCACGGTAAGCAGGGAGGAGAGATCTTTGAGATTTCTTTGGTCGTAAGACTTGCTGTAGGAGGAGTATCTTGGTGAGAACTTTGTAAAGGCTTTTCTTGTGCCTGGATTAAATAAGAAAATGGTGGGTTTGAAAATCTCAGGAGGAGCCTGGGGACTGGACGTAGGCCATCACAGCTTGGACCGAACTAGGATAAATCACAGTTTACATATTCTCTTCCCTAAGCTCTTATATTTCCATCTTACATTATTTAATCTTACTGTTGATTTATGATTCATTACTTTCATATTTATTACTTCCACTAAGATCCGAAAAGATTTTTAAAGTTCTTAAGTTTTTAACTTACACCCAATTCACCCCCTCTTGGGTCTCAGCCTGTTCTAACACCATATGCACTCATATACCAGCATACTTTACTGGACTAACCTGTCCCATACCTCGTGACATAGTTGGGTGGCATCTTTTTACCAACCAAATGTCATCATATATGTGTCCTATGCACATCTGCACAAAAAATTTCATCATACCGCCTACAAACACAGAGCCCTCTGCCTAGTAGGTAAAAATCACATAATCCCTTAGAGTCTTTCTATCTCTCATTATTCTTGGGACTCTTCCAGAACTAGGCTTAGTTGTCTTCCTAATATAAGCTATCCTCAAGTCTCTAGGCCCAAAGTTTGGGGTATTATAGTTCTCACCCTGTTCAATAAATTTTGTCCTCAAAATTTAAATGTATTTACCTTGGGGAATCATTCTAGACAATCAGTCTATCTATCTCATGGGCAAGGTCAATAGGCATGCAACACAATTCATTTTTCAATCTATCTCTTTCATATGCAAGCTTACTGAGCATGCAACACAATTATCATATTATCAACAAGGATCTCAGATAGTATTCAACAATCATCTTACAGGATTCTCATTCATTAGGTACAAAGTATGTAGCATTAGTTTACAACATAGGACCCACTGGCCCATTCTCACAACGCTTGATTTCTTAAGCCATATAGACTCTTCGGTAATGTGTGAAATTTGAGTGAGTCAAAAGTGAAAGATAATACTAGTATGAATAAAGTTAATAGTATGATGAGATAAATAGATAAATAAGTAAATTAATAATGTAATGTAATGTAAAAGTGAAGGAGTATTGGGTGCATAATATTACTATATGTTAGATTCTAAGTTTTGATGATAACAAAAGATCATTGTGGGTTGTGGGAAGAAATTCATACTTTGCAATGGTTAAAAATATTACCAAATGTATTTCATAAAGTTTATAAGCATTTGCTCTCAATTTTACTTATGCACTCGAGCAATAGAGCTAACATTCGAGCATCAAGCTATTTTGTACTCGAGCACATGTAAGTTTTGGAAAGAAAGTGTTTGACAGAGAGCAATGATAGAGTCGAATATCATATTCTCAGAGCTCTACTTGAGTGATAGTCTCAAGTGCACTCGAGTCCAAGCGAGTAAGGAACAACAAGTGCACTTAAGTCAAAGTGAGTAAGGAACAGCAAGTGTTTGCCCGAGAGTCACCAAGTGCATGAAGGAGAAAGTATGCTCGAGTGGAGGAATCTACACTCGATTGATACCTCAGCACCCACGAGTGAGAAATCTAACTCTCTCCATTCTGATACAAGTGCTCAAGACAAAGAGTATCTTATAGAAGAATATTTGATTCACTAGAGTGAGAGTAAGAATGCTCGAGTGAGGAGCCACATCACCTGCAAGTACAAAATCACACTCTTGATAAAGTGGGATGCGAGTGTTGTCCAGAGATGTGGCTCATAGTGTAAAATAAAGGTGCCCTCGAGTGAGGAGACCTGTGCTCGAGTGGAGTCCCACATCACTCGCAAGTGTGAAAATGCACTCTCTCAAAATCCCGTCGAAGTGCAAGTATAAAACTGAAGCAAAAATAGAAGAAATGGTTTGCACTCAAGTGAGCCCTCTCAGCACTCGAGTGATACTCTGCCATAAGCCAAAATGCACCAGTCTTACAGCGTTCAATCCAAATATGGTTTAATGATATTTAATCATTCTATTTCTAATTATTATTATATAACATAATTTAACATATTTTACAAGTGTGATACAGGAGTTTGAATGTTTGAATTAGAAAAGCACAAAGGAAGTCAAACAACGGCAGATAGCATCATTATGACCAACCAAGCATGTACCTAACGCGTTCAAAGATTTCAAACGTATGCATGCTGTTCCACAGTAAAATGTTCCTCTCCATAATGAATATTATTCAAACAGGAAAAATCATCTGGCTATAAATACAGAGCTTTAGAGACCATCGATAAGAACCAAGAACTAGAATTCACATAAGAAAATTTATAAGTCTCTGTTATTCATATTTTCTCAGTATTCATATCGTTCTTCAGTGTTTATCACATTTTCTCTGTAAGAGAGTCTATATGCACTTCAAATTCTATTTTCATTTGATCTAAAGGTAGTGGGACTTGAGAGGGTAGATATCTTTACAAGAGAAGTAGTTGAGAGAATTCCTAGTGGAACTTTCTGCTCATAAGTCTTACAAGATACAAGCAGCAGAGAACATTGCTGCTCGTAAGACTTACAATGGTATAAGCAGGAGAGAATATTGTTGCTCATAAGAATTGTATACGTAAGCAAGAGAGAAAGGTCATAGGTTTGTTTTTCTACACGTAAGACTTGTCGTAAGGAAGAGAGAAATTTCTGAGTGTTAGAATATTTCTGCTCGTAGTCCATTCAAGGACGATTGTTGTTTTACGGTATTCTCAGAGCCCATTGAATCTTGGAAGCATAGTAAAAATCTCAGTAAGTCTTGATCTCTGAGGACTGGACGTAGGCCTAGTTTTTGGGCCGAATCAGTATAACTGTGTGTACTAATCTTCTCAACTCTACTCTATCTACAACTATTGTCTAATCACTACATCAACTGATTCACCCCCTCTTGGGTGAAGCTCACCTCTTTCATTTGGTATCAAAGCGATGTCTTCTCTGAAGAGCCTAACAGCTTGAGAAGGATCCGGTAAATGGCAACTATGGGTGAGAACATCCTTCCAGATGGAGCTTCAATCACTAGACCTCCTAGTTTTGCTGGAGAAAATTTTTCATTCTGGAAAGCTAAATTCAGAGTGTTTGTGATGGCTAACGAATACGGCTTATGGAATGTGATACAAGATGATGACTATATTCTAATAAAGAAAATCGAAGATAGAGTCATTAAAAAAAGTCCAAAGGAGTTTGATGAAGATGACAAGAGGTTAGTAATGTTAAATAGTAAAGCTATTTTAATGATACAAAGTGCACTCTGTTAAAAGGAATATTTTCGAATCTGCACTTTACCAATAGCCAAAGATATGTGGGATGCTCTTGAGATTGCTCATGAAGGCATATCCAAAATCAAAGAAAATAGAGTCAATGCGTAATTACAGAGTATGATCTATTTCATATGAAACTTGGAGAAAGAGTCTCAGAATTCGAACTCATATATACTCATATTATTAATCAAATATCTGTACTTGGGAAATCAGTTGACCAAAATTCCCAGGTAAGAAAGATTCTTGATATTCTTAAGAAAGAATAGGAATCAAAGGTGACAGCTATTGAAGAAGTTGAATAAGAGTCAATGAGATCCATAGCGGCTCTCTTTGGTAGCCTTTCTGAGTATGAAGGGAAATTGAGATTCAAGAAAGAACTAGAAGAGTTCGATGATAAAAAGAAAAGAGGAGTTGCATTTAAAGCTATCAAGGAAGAAGAGTCTTCCGAAAACAAAGATATTCCTGATAATGATAACATAGGAATGATCATGAGAAAATTAAAGAAGTTCTATAGAAGAGGCCAAAAGAACTTCAAAAATTATCAAGGTAGACTAAGCAAGAAAGAAAACAAGGAACAACAAATAGTATGTATGAATGTGGGAAGCCTGGACACATCAAATCTGAATGTTTCAGAAACAAAGACAAGAAGAAGTAGAAGAAGAAGAAAGCGTACATATCATCTATATAGGGTGATAGTGTAAGATCGGTAAGCACAGCGGAAGAATTTAAAAAAATTTTCATCGATCCTAATTAAGGATCTATCAACGGCGTTTAAACCAAGTTGGAAGGATTCATACCTTTTTGATGATTCAGAGTTTTCATGATCTCTAGGAGCCAACACGTCAGGTCCACTCCCTCTACCGGTATTCACACGAATGCTCTCCAACCGAGACTGCATGCTAGCGCCTATAATGTCTCCAAGGGTTTAACTTGCGGCTCTCAATTCTGATGTACCCTGAGTCTATCAGCTCTATCAAGTTTATAACCCATGAGGGTTATTTTCAAATTTCAAAATTAATCATCATTAATTTTGAAATTAATTAACAATTAATTATCTCGATGAGCTAATTAAATAAATTCAGTTTAAATTAAATCTGTCCAACAGTTTTAATTTAACCTATTTATTTAATCTAAATAAAGAGCCATTAGATTTAATTTATCTTCATAAATTAAATCTGAGATACTATATCCCTATCATGTTAGTTATTAAATTTAATATATCTTAATAAATTAAATTTAAAACCAACACAATATAATAATATCATATAATATATATATACATATATATATATAATATATTTCGAATATATATATATATATATATCTATATAATATTATTAAATATAATAATATAATATAATATATATATAAGATATATATTTCAAAAATATATATATATCTATATAATATTATTAATGAATTTTATATTATATATATATATAAAAATATAAAATCCATCCACCCTAAATCAAACATTATCTCGTGTTGGGCCATTCTTGTGTGCGACCCTGTAGGCCCATATGAAGTTGGCAGTGGGCCAATAACTACACTAACCCAAAAAGTCGCAAGCGGCCTCTAGCAAGACATTACGACTACCCAATTCAAATGAGGATCGTTATCATGATGCAACCTGTCATACAACCATGTCACGTCCCATTTGTCACACGATATATCGATCAAGGATAAGGCATGGAAAATGTCATCCTCTTGTTCCTAACCATTACTTTCTCGATTCCTGAGTAGCCTGATAACAGAGACAGAAACTCCTTTCATCATAGTATGGCCATACATTTCTCAGACTCACTCATCGAGGGCCCCAGTAATATCTCTCTACTAATGTGAGGGACAAATTCCATCTTGATCATTCATATTCCTCTAGATGAAAAACCACCAAGCCCGATCGTAGCCTTTATCATCACCCGGTCAAAAGTGACTTTTGACTAGTTCAAAGCTTAGCAACTCTCATGTAGGAATCCATGATGACCTCAGGTCTAAGGGCATTGTGATGTGGTTATACATGAGAAAAGCTTATGACTTGATCCATGTAGCTTTCTCATAGTGGGTCGGTCCAGCACCTTGTACTCTTACAAGTGCCTAAGACTTTGATTCGTATCTCCATATCTTAGCAAAGTTATACTGGTCTTGTTTCATCTCTGCTCCCGCATAGATAACCGACCTGGGACATTTTAGGACAATCTTTATGAATTATCCAAGGATACAATTATCACAGTTAACATGCAAATAATATAATAACAGAATGGAGAAATTTTATTAAAATAATAATATTAAAAGTACAATGATTGGCCCTTAGGGCACAATTTCCAACAGATAGCTCGTTGGATGAAGCAAGCGACAACAACGAAGTTGTAAATCTATGCTTGGTAGCCAAAGAAGAAGAATTGGATTCTGAGGTAAGTGATTATAAACCTACTTATGATGATTTATTATCCGAATATAATGCATTGCAAACTATATTCATCAAGGTAGCTAAAAAAATGGTTAGTTATAAGAAGAAAGTAAAAGAACTACAAAATACTATTATATGATCATGTGCATTATGTGGAGAAAAAGATAAGAAAATAAATGGTTTAACTAAAACTGTGCAAAGATTTACTAAAGGAAGTGAAACTCTTAAAGTTATTCTAAAATCTCATAGAGTTTCCTTGGATAAATCTGGAATTGGATATAAATCAGATCAGGATAAAAATAGAGGAAATAAGAAAAATGGTATTAGAACTTTTCTCAATTATTTTAAGAATTTTGTGCATAAATTAAATTTATTTGCATCATGTAGTTATTGTAATAGGAAAGGACATTATACTTTATTATGTTATTTTAGAAAAGGACAAGTTAGTGGTACATATAAATGGGTTCCGAAAGGGACACATGTGTCAAAAGTAATGCATACTAATCACAAAGGACCCAAGAAAGTATGGGTACCTAAAACTTGATCACTTTACTCTAGGTATGTCTCAAAGCATCACGAGCAAACAAGTGGTACATTGATAGTGGATGCTCAAGACACATGATTGGTGACAAAAATAAGTTCATCATGATAGAAACCAGGAAGGAGGAAAGGTAACTTTCAGAGGTAACCAATCTGGACGTATTGATGGAATTAGTCAAGTGGGAAAATCTGATGGTGTTCAAATCAATGATGTATATTACGTTAAAGTATTATACCACAACCTCTTGAGTGTGAGTTAAAGCGCTGACAGAGGTAACTAGGTGATCTTTGATTCAAAGGAATGCTTGATAGTAAACAAGAAGGATTTACTGCTTAACAAAGAATCTATCAAGGCAAAGATCCAAGCTCAAAGGGACGGTAACTGTTATACTATTGATTTAAATTCAAATTCTTTTGAAAATTGTTTTCTTAGAAGATCAGAGGAGAGTTGGTTATGGCATAAGCGTCTGGCTCATGTTAATATGAACCAACTCAATAAAATGATTAGAAAAGATTTAGTTGTTGGTCTTCCTAAACTAAAATTCAAAGATAACATGATTTGTGAAGCATGTCAAAAAGGCAAACAAACTAAATCTTTATTCAAAACAAAGGATGAGATTTCTACTTTCAAACCTTTACAATTACTTCATATGGATTTGGTAGGTCCAGCAAGAGTAAAACATTTTGGAGGAAATTTATATAGTTTAGTAATTGTCAATGATTTTACAAGATTTACATGGACTATAATTATTGTTTCAAAAGATGAAACATTTGTCTAATTTATTATGTTTGCTAAGAAGGTCCAAAATAAGAAAGGTATTTCTATTGTTTCTATTAGGATAGATCATGGAGGAGAATTTGATAATCAACTCTTTGAAGACTTCTGCAATAATGAGGGAATAGATCACAACTTCTCTACACCTAGAATACCTCAGCAAAATGGAGTAGTAGAAAGGACGAACAGAGTCCTCACAGAAATGGCAAGAGCAATACTTAATAAAAAATAAATTTCACAAGTGTTCTGGGCAGATGCAATGAGTACTACATGCTATATTTCAAATCGAGCATATATTCGCAAGTCACTTGGAAAGACACCATATGAACTCTACAAAGAGAGAAAGCCAAATCTTGCTCATCTACACATCTTCAGATGCAAGTGCTTTATTCACAACAACGGTAAAGAAAACTTGGGTAAATTTGATTCAAGGCTGATTAAGGTTTATTTCTAGGATATTCCAATAGAAGTAAAGCATATAAAGTTTTTAATAAAAGAACATGTATACATGAAGGAGAAAGTATGCTCGAGTGGACGAATCTACACCCGAGTCATACCTCAGCACCCGCGAGTGAGAAATCTAACTCTCTCCATTCTGATGCAAATGCTGAAGACAAAGAGTGTCTCATAGAAGAATATTCGATTCACTCGAGTGAGAGTATGAATGATTGAGTGAGGACCCACATCACTAGCAAGTGCAAAATCACACTCTTGATAAAGTGGGATGAGAGTGTTGTCTAGAGATGTGGCTCATAGTGTAAAATGAAGGTGCACTCAAGTGAGGAGACCTGTACTTGAGTAGGGTCCCATATCACTTACAAGTATGAAAATGGACTCTCTCAGAATCATGTGGAAGTGCAAGGATAAAACTGAAGCAAAAATAGAAGACATGGTTTGTACTCGAGTGAGCCCTTTCAACACTTGAGTGATGCCCTGCCAGAAGCCAAAATGCATCAGTCTTACAGCGTTCAATCTGAATAAGGTTTAATGTTATTTATTCATTCAATTTCTAATTATTATTATTATATAACATCATTTAACATATATTACAAGTGTGATACAGGAGTTTGAATGTTTGAATTAGAAAACCACAGAGGAAGTCAAACAATGGCAGATAGCATCGTTAAGACCAACCAAGCATGTACCTACCGCATTCAAAGATTTCAAATGTATGCATGCTGTTCCACAGTAAAATGCTCCGCTCTATAATGATTATTATTCAAGCAGGCAAAATCATCTGGCTATAAATACAAAGCTTTATAGACCATCGATAAGAACCAAGAACTAGAATTCACATAAGAAAATTCACGAGTCTCAGTTATTCATATTTTCTCTGTATTCATATCATTCTTCAGTGTTTATCATATTTGCTCTGTAAGAGAGTCTGTATACACTTCAAATTCTATTTTCATTTGATCTAAAGGTATTGGGACCTTGAAAGGGTAGATATCCTTACGAGAGAAGCAGTAGAGAGAATTCCTAGTAGAACTTTCTGCTCATAAGACTTATAAGATATAAGCAGTAGAGAATGTTGCTGCTCGTAAGACTTAAAGTGGTGTAAGCAAAATGTTGCTGCTCATAAGACTTGTATATGTAAGAAGAGAGAAAGGTCATAGGTTTGTTTTTCTACATGTAAGACTTGTCATAAAGGGGAGAGAAATTTCTGAGTGTTAGAATATTTCTGCTCGTAGTCCATTCAAGGACAATTGTCGTTTTGCAGCATTCTAAGAGCCCATATAATCTTGAAAGCATAGTGAAAATCTCAATAGGTCTTGATCTCTGAGGACTGGACATAGGCCTGGTTGTTAGGCTGAATCAATATAACTCTCTATGTACCAATCTTCTCAACTCTACTCTATCTACAACTACTGTCTTATCACCACATCAACCGAAAAATTTATCACATCACCCAATTCACCCCCCTCTTTGGTGAAGCTTGCCTCTTTCACTATACATAATACTAAGTTACATGTATACATAAGTACTACCCAGTCTTCACTAAACCTGATTTGAGATTTGATTAACATTAATCAATTGAGAGTAAAAATTTGTAAGACCATATTGCACAAATATAAGTAAGGCCTTTAAATCCTATGCGAATAAGTTATGATAGTTTATATCAAAAAGATCCCCATAACCTTTTATATGAATTGAAGAGCATGAAGTAGTAACCCAAGAATATGAAAAGGGGTTGAAATACATAGAGAATCAGCAAAATTTAAGTAACTGATAAGGTAGAGGAATAGAATTCCTAAAGAAGTACAATTTGGAGTCAAAGCACAATTTAAGGAAGGCAAAGGAGGTCAGTAATGCCTTGAGCATAGAGAAAGTTCTAGTACTTTACGTGTGCCCTTGTAAGAATGATGGTTGGGCATATCAAAGCCTGCAGACTAGAAAGGGCATAAAACCATCAAGTTGTAATATGTATTAACCAAAAATGAAATCTCTAAAGAACTCAAAAGATAAATAGGTAGGTTACCACCACTTATTAAGGAGACCGGGTGGTCATAATACCCTTGACTAGGTTAACCAAGGAAAATCAACTGACATAAGAATTAGTAAGTATCAAGTATTGTCTCATGAATTGGAGGTAGGGTTGACCATTATGCTTGTGATGACTATCCAACTGTCTACCTTTGTATGGTGAAGTGCCCTTGAAAGGTTTGGGTCATATTTTCATGTAAGCGGACATAGTGTGGCTTACGCCCCAAGACAAATGAGGCCATTCGAAGAGAATTACCCCACTCATAACCCAGGACTAGCTACTATCATGCTTGATTTAAAAGGTTAAATATGCTACCTCTATGACTCAAGGTTGAGGTATTCAGTGGCCGCAAGAGATAGAAATGTATAACAGACCAAGAAGAGTTAAATAGTCAATAACGTGAGTAGATAAGACCCTTAAACTATTTTCCATTAGAATTACAGTATTACATGAGAAAACATATGTATTTAATAATGACTTGTGGAGGAAGAAATTTATTGCACTCTAATTAAGCCTCTATGAGTACCCATTGATTGGGTTGATTATAGGGCATGAACATGGTAAGGTGCTAGACCACAAAAAAAACAATTGTACCATGTGCGAATTGGAAGTGAGTTCTACATATTACTTTTAAAGACATAGCTAGATGAGGAAACATTGTTATAAATAAAAAGGACTATAAAGTAGTGAGAGCATACAAAGTAGATAGTGATACACCTTAAGATATAAAGACTGGATTGGATGACAAGAAGTCAAAGGGATATCTCCTCGAACAAGCTCATATGAGTAGATACACAATTCACTTAGGAGAAATTAAGATGTATCATAACCTGAAGCGGAATATGGGTTATTATAGATCGAGAGAGATATAATACACTCTGTTACAAACTAGTTGACATGCCAAGAAGTTAATATCAAACACTAGGAACTACTTAACCATTCTAGAGCATAGACATTCCTACATTGGAATAAGAAACCATCTCTATAGATATAGATCATGTCATGAAATTGACTACATACATCAATAGAATAGTTGCTACTCAATTATTATAGATTAGCTAATAAAATTAGGTTGTTGTTGACTAATTGAACAATCTCCTCTTGAAAGAGATTGGCCAAGTAAGAACTCGTCAGAAACTGTAAGTCATATGGAATAAGAGAAGACACCATTGCCGACTGTGATTTGATGATGCTTTATAAATTTTGGAAGCCTTTTCCTAAGGCTATAGGCACTAAGCTATGGTAGGAATTGTCTATTACTAGCTCATAGACAAATGGATAGGGGAAAAGCTATCCAAACATAAAAATTCATGTGAAAGGCATGCATAATATAGCTAATGGGAAGTTAGGGTGACAAATCACTTTAAGAAAGAGATTCTTAAATGACAACAAGGATTTGAGTGTTTATATGGCTCCATGTAAAGCTTTGTATAGATGAAAGCGTGAATCACCCGTGTATTAAACCAAGCTTAGCAAAAAGACCATAGATTTAGACTTGGCAGAGGAAATGTAATACCCCAAATTTTAGGATTAGAGGATAGAGAATAAGCCTAAATTAAGTGGACTGCTAAGCTCTGATTTTGCAAGTGTTCTAAATTATTCCCTAACATTTCTTAACTGAGGTATTGAAGGGAATAAAATGGTAAATTAAACAGTATGGAAAATATGTATACAAAAATGGAATTTATTGAAGTTGCAATTTCATGTTGTATCATTTCTTCTAGTAAGGCAGTGAGTTTGTCGTGTGGTTTTAGATGACCACATGACAATAAAAAATTATGAAATTTTACAAGAAGGAATTAGACATCCTAAGCTTTAATTTGATAGTTAATGTGTATTTTTGGAGTTGTATGTAAAAAGTTTTGAAGTTAGCCAAGAAAAATTATTGATTTACAAGAATAGAGTCCAAAGAATTTAATTATGGGACTTTTTATGCTTTCAATTGGCAAAGAGCTATATTTTTCCTTGAAACTAGATTTAATAAGGATTCTATATCCTTTGGAATCACTATGATACAATGTTTGCAAATTTAGTCATGTTTTTTCAAAGTATGGGCAGAAAATCTGCCAAAATTTTCAATTAATCCAAAAATTAAGGTGAAATTATGTCATAAAAAGGGGATATTATAAAAATCATTTCCCTTCATCTTCCCTACCATTTCATGTCAGTTTTGGTTGCCAAAGGAGAGAGAGAGCTGCAGCATTTTAGAGATAGAAGGAGGAAGAAATCTCACAAGGTAGGTTGATTTCATCATTGAGTTGGTTCCTAATGTGTATAATCCTTCCTCTAAGCGTCTCTTCTATATGGTTTAAGGTGTTTGAAGTATAGATTTTGAAGTTGAGAGGCTAGGGGTTTCCCTTATCAAAGGGAAAAGCCAGACGGAAGCTAAGGTAACTTCCTAAACTTCAAATATTAGTTCTTCTGGCTGTTGTGAGTAATATAATCGGTGAATTTCTACTGGATTTGCTTTGATTGTAAATTTGGGAAAAGTAGTGTTCTAAATGTTATGCTGCCAAAATTAAGTCTAAATGGTGGTTTTAGCATAATTAAATAGTTAATAAAGTGATTAGGAGTAGAAAGGAGTAAGTCTACAGAGTTAGAATTGGAAAACCCTAATTTTTTCTGAAGAATTGGGAATTTCAGCCAATACTGGTTTAAGGGGTTAGAGTTGGATTTTTGATGATCTAATGATTCTATTAAACTCAGGAGGGAAAATTAGGTAGGGTTACAGTTGATCACTTTTTCAAAAAAGCTTGAAATATCATAATTACGAAAACACTCTTGAAACCATGAAATGGCGGCTGCCAAGGGCATTTGGTCTTTTGGCAATGACTTTGGTAATTCCAAGTCCAAAAATGGGTTCTTTGGGTGAAAATATGTCAGAATAGCCCATGTCAAAATTTCAGGAAAAGTACAATCAGGCCACTTGGGTCGCTAGGGGCATTTTTGTAAATATTCATAATAGACTCATATAACCACTAACAACATATTAGAAGAGCCTAAAATAGTACATGAATGGGTTGTAACCTAATTCTTGTATATTTGTCATTTTTTGATTGAGCTAAGAGCCAGTCGTTGGCATGCCTTACCAGGCACGTGTTTCAAGGCAAAAAGGGTTAAAATAGTAACTATAATCTCTCATACACTATGTGATTGTTAATATGTTGTATGTTATTATATTTTGTTATATGAATACAGTGCCTGAGGTATGTTAGCTAGCGGTGGTTAGGTATCCAGCTGAGGTACGCCTGGGGTACATTACCTAGCTGTGGTTAGGGGCCCAGCTGTGGTACATATAGGGGATCTAAACAGTAACTTGGCCCTAAGCTTTATGTGTACACACGTATTGTTATGAATTTTCATTTTACAATATATGGTGTTTTGCATATTTAATTCTCACATTTTATATGTTTGTTATTTGTTACTACTGGGATTCCTCGGAATCTCTTTTTTGTTTCAAAAATGATAATAAGCTAATTGGAATCAGTATATCCAAAGGCAAGTTGGTGGATATGGAGAAATGATGTTACGGATCCCGAGGCAAAGAAAGTGGTTACATTTGTAGTCTTATTTTAGGCATTTTGTATACATTTGTGAATTTCATCAAACCCTGCAGGGAAAACTTGTATTGTAATCAAGTACCTCGTATCAATATATCAATATATTTATGCTATATCTGTGTAGCTCACCGAACTACGTGTAAGTACTCTGAAAATGGAAAAAAAATAAGATAAAGGTATGACATTTTGGTATCAGAGCCCAAGTGGTTCGGACAGAGTGGCGGTGTTGGCAACATGATAGTATACTAAAATGGTCTTGATTATATAATGACTAGACACATGCATGGATGGGAGTACTAAAGGAGTAAATTTCCCCCTTTACCTGTGAACTAGCCTTGGAGAAATAACAAAATTTTGAAGGGCAGCAAGTAATGCAATACCAGACTAAAAATGGTCCAAGGATATTGGGAACCCGAGGAACCGGTACGACCAAGGCTAGTGTGTAGTACACACAGTATGTTATTAGCCGGAGATATTCGGCATGACTCTATGAGACAAAGATAGTCACAGGGTACCATAGTCAGAAGTAGTTGAAGCCGGTATCTTTGTTTTTGCGCGGATGCATGAAAGTTAAGCATGATCAAGCCAGGGAAATCTTAGGATGGGTAAACCCTTGGGAAGTTAAGTGCAGTGTCATGGAGACTTGACGAATGGTGATTGTCTTAAAGTCTTTCCATGACTAATGATCATCTTAATTAGACAATTTGAAGGTTGCTTAGAAGTATAGAGTGATGATGTAAGCATTGATTTTAATACAAAACATTTCGGTTGTAGAGAGTACTGCCAGAAAGGTTTGTTTGATGAGGTTATGGAAACTCAAGGCATACTAAATGTTTTGAGGTTTCTCCGTACTAGGTAATTATCCTTAGTAACACCGTGGTGTTAAAGGTGTTAGGATCGATAGATAAAGCGGAAGAATTTTTTTAAAAAAAGTTTTGCCAATCCGAATTGAGGATCTATTAACGATGTTTAAACCGAGTTAAAAGGATTCATACATTTTTCAATTCAGGGTTTTCGATCTTTAGGAGCCAACACGTCAGCCCTACTCCCTCTACCGATATCCAAACGAATGCTCTCCAACACGGACTGCGTGCTATCGCCTCCAATATATCCTAGGGTTTCCCTTGCGGCTCTGAATTCCCATGTGTGTATGAGTATATCTGCTCTATCAAGTTTATAACCTATGAGGGCTATATTCAAATTTCAAAATTAATCTTCATTAATTTCAAAATTAATTAACAATTAATTATCTTGATGAACAAATTAAATAAATTCAGTTTAAATTAAATCTGTCTGACATTTTAAATTTAACCTAGTTATTTAATCCAAATAAAGAGCCATTAGATTTAAGTTATCTTCATAAATTAAATCTGGGATACTATATCTCTATCATGTTAGTTATTAAATTTAATATATCTTAAAAGATTAAATTTAAAACTAACACAATATAATAATATCATATAATATATATACACAAATATATATATATATATAAGATATGTATTTTGAAAATATATATCTATATAATATTATTAACGAATTTTATATTATATATATAATTCGTCCACCCTAAATTAAACATTATCTCGTATTAGGCCATTCTTGTGTGCGATCCTGTAGGCCCATATGAAGTTGGCAGTGGGCCAATAACTGTACTAACCCATAAGTTGCAAGAGGCTACTAGCAAGACATTACGACTACCCAATTCATATGGGAACGTTAACACGATGCAAAATGCCATACAACCATGTCACGTCCCTTTTGTTACATGATATATCGGTCAAGGATAAGGCATGCATAATGTCATCCTCTTGTTCCTGACCATTACTTTCTCAATTCCTGAGTAGCCTGACAATAGAAATGAAAACTCCTTTCCATCATAATATGGCCATACATTTCTCAGACTCACTCAAAGTGACTTTTGACCAGTTTAAAGCTTAGCAACTCTCATGTAGGATTCCATAATAACCTCGGTCTAAGAGCATTGTGACATGGTTATACATGAGAAAAGCTTATGACTTGTTCCATGTAGCTTTCTCATTGTGGGTCAGTCTAGCACCTTGTACTCTTACAAGTACTTAAGACTTTGATTCCTATCTCCATATCTTATCAAAGTTATACTAGTCATGTTTCATCTTTGCTCCTGCAGAGATGACCGACCAGGGACATTTCAAGATAATCTTTATGATTTATCCAAGGATACAATTATCACAGTTAACATGCAATAATATGATAACATAATGGAGAAGTTTCATTAAATTAATAATGTTCAAAGTACAATGATTGGCCCTTTGGGCATAATTTCCAACAAAAGGTATATAGGTATGCTTTACGGTGATACATGGTGTGTGGTGATTATGTCGTATGTCGATCCTAGAGGATTCAATATGATGATGCTGAAGGTTGGGACGAGGTTGAATCAGATCTAAGCTGAAATAGTACTTAGGTCAAAATGTGAATCGGGTTGCACTATGGTTTTGAGACATGACAGTAGTTTGAACCTTGTGGATAGTATTGAACCTTCAGTAATGTTTTAAGGATAATACCCAAATATCACGGAGGTTAGAATAGGCGCTATTGATCCTAATTCTTAGCATGCCTGTTGGGTATAATTGAGGAAAATGATTTCTAATCTATGTGATGTCAAGGTTCTAGATTTCATGATGAACCTAAAAATTGGGTTAGAGACCCTAGCCTATAAATCCTACATCCCATATATGTGGTAGTGAACCTGTGTGTCTAAAGGCCCTAAGACCTAGTAGACCGGTGTGTCCTTAGGCTGGTGAATTTATTCAGAACTGCTTTGGGCTAGTGACAATTCAGGGAATTTCAAAAAGTGATTTCCTGGCTCAGTTAATGTTGACATTCTAAGAATAGAATTGTGATCCAAGAATCAGACTCAATAGTTGAACTTATTCATTAGGAATTTGAATTGACCTAGATGGTCTAAGGCATTGGAACATGGTACTAGAATGTATTGAAATATGAATGAGGTTTCTCGAGGTTGCTAGTTGCTAGTTGCTAGTCTAGCATATGGAAAGATTATGATTGTAATATATTTCCTTAAAGGATTGATTGATGTGATAGCTCTCTAATAAAATGAGAGGAAAAATTGATCTGCTTGCTAATCCACTAACTTAAGGGTATATTAGCAGTCGATTGGTAGATGGCAAATAATGTGTTGAAGGGTTACCAAGTAAACAGTAACCCAGGAATCAATAGTTACGTTTTGATTCCATAAGAGTATAAAATGACCATAGATGGGATGGCGAGATTAAAGAAAGTAGGTTGTAGAACTACTAGAGAAGAAGGACTTTATGAGATATAGGTTCCCATTACATTGGTACTTCTATATAGAAACAACCAACCAGAAAGAGCTACCTACAAAGGATTCTAATTGGAGAGGGCAGCCTATTGAGAGTTCTGATCGGAGAAGGCTACCTGCTGAGAAATTTGACAAGAGGGGCTAACCAATCAACTGACTGAGTGAAGCACCGAGTACAATGCCCTAAAGTAGAGCCACCATGATGACAAACCCTGAGTGCAGCCATTGTGATGTTGAATTGTAGAGTAAAGCTACGAGAACATTGACTTTCAACGATAGTGCATTATAATGAATCACACATCAAATGGGTTACCTTGAGATAAGAGTTTATATGGTCCAAAATGATTTAAGTTGAAACGAGCCAAGATCTGGCATAAAGAAAAATAGATTTCGGGTGCAGTCAGCTATTATAGGAGATTCCTATGGAACTCCTGTTAAATCATCTTGACATTATAAAAGCACATATGAGGAGATAGACCTCAGAGTAGGCAGTGAAAGCATAGTAAATTTATATGGGCACCAATGATTGGTTCTAAGGAATTAGACTCCATATGTATTCAAGAAAGATAATGAATGATATGTGCTTAGGCCATAAGACCTGATGAGCTAGTAAGTCCTTAAGCCGATAGAATGTGATGTGTTTGAGAATTATACCCAGCAGAGGCTTAAAGAAGTAGGACCCGATGTGCAAGTTTGCATAGGGCAGTGTCCTTGGGCTATAAGGCCTATGTGGTTAGCGCTATGGTTGATGCCTAGCATGATGACATTGGACTAGTGTGTCTAAGGTATGTCTTGAGGCTGACAAAACATTCAAACTGCACCAGGTTGTAGCCGAGGAAATAAAACCAATGTAAGAGGCAGTGGGGTCTAGTGCTTGTTATGATTGTTATCTAACAAATCCCCAAGCACCTATATGAAAGAGGCCCTCGGTGTGTACGAGGGGACAGTTCCTTCTTGGTGTCTTGTGTGGTTTAGACCTCGGATACTAGCAAAGACGGCCAGTATAGTAGAAAGACCCTTGGGAGTTATATAAAAAGGTGACTGCTTGACTAGGTAGATTCATGAAGAGGCTGTGAGGACTAAGAAACCAAGCACTGTGGGAATGGACCAATGGGTCCTATGTTTGATTGCATGCTACATACTATGTATGGAATGAATGATGAATGTTGAATACTATCTAAGATCCGTGATGAGAATATAGTGATTATGTTGCATGCTTAATAAGCTTGCAAATAAAAGAGATAGAATGAATATGATCATGGTGTTGCATGGCTTGTGAGCCTAAAAATGAAAAAGAGATGTATTAAGTGTTAATGATTAATCCCCAAGTTATAGAAGTTTTTCATGTGGTTTTGGATGAACAAATAATGATAAAAATTATGAAATTTTATAGGGAGAAAGTAGATATCCTAAGCTTTAATTTGATAGGTAATGGGTAATTTGTGGAGTTGTATATAAAAAGTTATGAATTTTTTAATTTAGCCCAAAAAAATTATTGATTTTTTGGAACAACATCCAAAGAATTTAATTCTAGGACTTTTGTGCTTCCAATTGGCAAAGGGCTATATTTTTTCTTGAAACTAGACTCAATAAGGGTTCTATAGCCTTTAGAATCACTTCGATACAATGTCTACAAAGTTAGTTATGATTTTTCAAAGCTTGGGCAGAAAATATACCAGAATTTCAGGGGAAATTACTCATAAAAAGGGGATATTCTAAATATCATTTCCCTTCATCTTCCCTACCATGTCACGTCATTTTTTGATGCCAAAGGAGAGAAAGAACTGCACAGCATTCTAAAGAGAGAAGGAGGAACAAATCCTATGAGGTAGGTTGATTTCTTTGGTGAATTGGTTCCTAACGTGTATAATCCTTCCTCTAAGCTTCTCTTCTATATGGTTTAAGGTGTTTGAACTACAAATTTTGAAGCAAAGAGGCTAGGGTTTTCAGTCATCAAAGGGACAAGCTAGACAAAAGTTAAAGTAACTTCCTAAACTTCAAATATTGGTTCTTCTGGCTATTGTGAGCAATTTAATCAATGAATTTTTGTTGGATTTCCTCTAATTGTAAATTTGGGAAAAGTTATGTCCTAAATGTAATGCTACCAAAATTGAGTCTAAATGATGGTTTTAATATAATTAAAGAGTTAATAAAGTTATTAGGAGTGGAAAAGAGCAAGTCTATAGTGTCAGAATTAGAAAACCCCAATTTTTCCAGGAGAATTGGGAATTTCGACCAGTGTTGGTTCAATGGCTTAGGATTGGATTTTTTATGATCTAATGATTCCATTATGCTCAAGAGGGAAAATTAGGTGGGGTTACAGTTGGTCACTTTTTCAGAAATGCCTGAAAAATCACAATTACGAAAACGCCCTTGAAACCCTAAAATAAGGGCTGCCAAGGACATTCTGGTCTTTTAGCAATGAATTTGGTAATTTTGAGTTTGGAAATGGATTCCTTGGGCTAAAATATGTCAGAATAGCCCATGTCAAAATTTCAGGAAAAGTACAGTTGAAATGGGTAAGTCAGGGCCGGGCCGGGTCCTTGAGGGCATTTTGGAAAATTTTCACAATAGACTAAAATAATCACTAATAATTTATTGGAAGTGCCTAAAATAGTACATGAATAGGCTTTAACATAATTTTTATACATTTGATATTTTAGGAATGAGTTGAGAGCTTGTCGTTGGCATGCCTTACGAGGCATACGTTTCAAGGCAAAAAGGGTTATGATAGTAACTTTAATCTCTCATACACTATGTGATTGTTGATCTGACACCTTCGTTTTCAAAGCATATGGAGACTGATAAACTTTTGTAAATAGCGGGAGTCCCAACTTCAAGCATAGTATAAGTAGGTTTTTCAAAAGTCTTTTCAAAAACCGTTTTCAGATTTGGTCTCATATTATTTTATGATTCATTTTAAGCAATATGTTTTAGGTTCATTTCTTCATATCAGAGTTTGCATCAATAAGTTCTCTGCTGGAACCCAAACTACTAAAATTAATTAACGGCCCTAAATAAACGGCTGTCCACTACTGGTTCCGATGTCACTTTGCGTTTGCTTATATACAGGCGCTTACTTACATGTCTACTGACTTGCTAGTATGAGACTGACCATACTTAAATACAAATTAAATAAAATCTCCAAAATAGATAACCAACATAAAAATTAAATTCTAAATCCTTCGCTTCATTCACCCGTGTTTACCTTCTTGCTTGAGGAACTACCTGCCTGTGCTGAAAATTTGTTTGGAAAAATAGGGTGAGATTCAATGAATCTCAATAGTAACATATATCACTTGGATAAAATTCATACATATAACATGCCATGTCAGCCAAAGTTTTAATACAAGCAACACATTCAACATTCGGAGATAAATTCACAAAGCATAAAGTTACCAATTCAAGGACAACCGTCCCTTGCCACAGCGGTGGGAAATTCTACTGAGCCTTAGCCCTTCTCATCTGAATGTTTTAAATTCAAAATGGTACAAACATGCATATAACATATCACATAGTATGTGAGGGATAACCTGACAATTTTTCCAGATCTTGATCTTGATTGATGTGCTTTGGACATTCTAGGCAAGTGTCAAATTCTATAAATTATAATTTACAAGCAATCAGTTATTACTTAGCCCAATTCCTTTATAAATCATACTCTTATGTTAGTTATCATTAGGCCCAATATGTAGCTAATGAGCTCAAGCTACTCTAAATGCTTAACTCTTAAAGGTCCAATTTTATTACAAAAACACTTTACTTTGAATTTTCACACAATTACCAAAACCTAGTAGATTTTTCATTGAACTTTGAAAAATCACAACTAATTCTAGAAAAATCTAATTAGAGTGATTAAAAAATTCTATGTGACTCTTATTAAGTCTATTTTAAGGGAAAAATGCTTCCCACCATCTTTTATCCACACAAAATTATCATTTTTTAAGTTTTTCCTTGTTGCCAGAAAATCTGACCAGTTTTAATGGTCTATTTCAGAAACTTCTAACTCCTAGAGTACTTACCTAAATCCTTCTTAATACCTATCAAATTAAAGGTCTTCAAGTTTACTTTAATTCTGGAAAATCTCATCATCATCAAATGAAGTTTGAATAGTGAAAGCTTCATCACAACAAATCTGCCAGTCAAAAATGCACACTGGCAGCTTTTTTACACAAGCAAACTTAATTTCTAGTCTTTTGAGTCTTTAGATCAGTTTGTCAAAAATTATAACCAAAGCCTATTCCTACACAAATTTTCATGTAAAATCCAATGAAAAACTCAAAAAAAACAAAAATCAAACTCCCTCACCCAGTTTTGCTTCTATTTGAAATATATGTCTAGAAAGAACAAAAATCCAATTGTGTTTTTAACTACCGAAAAGTCTAATACTTCAACAAGCATCATATATCACCTTATATAAGATTAAAACATCTTCCTTCTTCAAAAGCACCCCTTAAAAGAAATACATGTGTAATACCCCGAATTTTGAGATTCGAGGCTAGAGAATAAGCCTGAAATAAGTGGATTCATAAGCCTCGGTTTAGCAAGATCCAAAATTGTGATTAAGAGATAATGACTCCAAAAGTGGATGTCATTAATGGAAAATGAACCCTTTTGGAGATTATGGTGTGATTTGACACCCGATGTGATTCGTATGTGTTCTGAGCAGCGTCGAAACCCTGTATTTAAGTTCAATTATGGATTAACCTCTAAATTGACTTAAAATAGAGGGGAGGGTGCATTGTGAAAGAAAATGAATGAGAAAATGTATTTGATGGAGATTCAAGAGAGATTACCATAATCAGGGGCAAAACGGTAAAGTTACCGACCAATTGGTCAGTTACCGAAGAGGAAACTCATTGGTAACTTCAAGATCAATGGTTGAGATTGATTTGTGTAGTAGATCAAAGGGTGGAATCTCATGTGGTGTGCTCATGTGAACTCATAGAGATGGATTAAGGGTGTGACAAGTGTCACAATTTGAGCCCTTGGATTGGGTCAAAGATTCAAACTCTTCCCTCTCTCCTCTCCTCCCTTATTTGGACGTTTTTGGGGCCCAAAATCTGCATTCACTTCATCATCAAATCTCTCTCTCTTGGTTCTCCATGGTCGTCCAAGGCAAGGGAAGAAAGAGAAATGCAAAGGTGAGTTTTTGGTTGGCTTAATGGCCTCTAATGGTTAAAACCTCTTCACTAATCTTGATCATGTTGATGAGAGCTTCATCTCTATGGTTTTAGATTCTTGATTGGAGGTGTTTGATGGCTTGAGGAAATTTGGAAAGATGGAGAATCAAGGAATTTGTTTGGGAAAGAGGAAGAGGTGAGTGTTTGCTCCATTTTGATCTATTGATTGTGGTTTTTGGTGGAGTTTTGAGAATTGTGATATTTTGCCCTGATTTTATGGTATTTTCGTGTGGAATGTGAATGGAGGAATTGGATGTTGTTTTATGTTGAAAATGGTGTCATGTTGTGGTATTTAATCATTGGAATTGATTTGAATTGGATTGGATACATTGTGTGCAAAACTGGAAATTCTGTCCAGTGGGAATTCTGTTTGGGTAGTCTTGTTGTGTAGACGTTTTGACTGGGCAAATGAAGTCAGAAAATTACGAAAATTTCCAGTCTTAAATTTCACATCCCAAGCTTCAAAATGGACATATAATTTGTGCCATTTCGTTTTTGGAACTGGGAGTTATAGCTGTCCAAAGTTTGAGGTCGAAAATGGAATCTGTTTTGGGACAGTCTTGAATGTTTGGGAATTCTGTATTTATGTGGTGATTTCCAGTATTGGCCAATATTTTTCCTGTGTAGAGGACTTGAATAGCTTTCATTTGGATTTGGGATCACCTCATTTCAATTTTTGTGGAATTAGTTATGATTTTTGGAAGTTCAGACAAGAAACTGGATTTTCTTAGCCGCGGCCAGCTGATTCTGGGCCGCAGCCCAAATGTTTCTGAGCGTTTCTGAGCAGTTTTGGGCCGCAGCCCAAATGTTTCTGAGCGTTTCTGGGCAATTTTGGGCCACAGCCAGTGGATTTGTGGGCCACTGCCCACCCCCAAAAATAAGTATTTTACACTTTTAAAGGTGGTTCTTGGTATAGCCTTTCCCAAGCCTTTAGGCATATGTTTAGGCTTTGATTAGCCACCTAAAGGTCATGAATGGTAACCAACTTTAAGTGATATGAAAGTAAGGTTTTGGAATAGAGAATAACCCTATGTCCTTGCTTTGGTTATAGGGTTGATATTCGCCCTGGACGTGGTTTGGTATTCGTTCTGATCGCGAGTAAGCGGAGCTGGAGCATACGTGGAAAGAGTGTAAGGAACTTAACTCCTTACCTGTATATGATATTGTGTTAATGTGTTGATGCATGTTATTGCTTTGCTTGATTATGTGAAACATATATGATGTTTGAAGCTCTGTTTCTATTTATGCTATGGCCATGAGTGTGTTGTTGAAACATTGAGCATGCAGATGTGTCATGGTATGGGCATATGATATGTATTGCAAGCATGTCATGCATTATATACTTATCATACATGCATTTTGGTATTTGTTTCCTACTAAGATTCTCTAGAATCTCACCCTCCCCTACTAACCTTTTAGACAGGGTAGTAGATCAAGGATATAGCGAGCAGCTAAGGGCGATGAAGACTCCTTCGGGATTGAAGTTGGTAGTTGGTTATCTTAGTTGGGATGTATATTTGGATAATTGTATTTAGTTATTTGGATAAGTATAAATGGATGTGTTTACATGTGTGTTGATAAGGATTTGTTATGTCTATGAGAAAGGTTTGTGTAATCCCCATATGAGGGCTTGTAATGGGCGAATGTGCCTTGTAAAGCTTGGATGAATGTAAGGAATCCGGGATTGCTGGGATTATTTTTGTGTACTCTGATTTGTTATGAATGTGATATTCCGCATAGTAATTGTATTCGAAAAGTGATTATGAGACCAAGTTTATAAATGATTTCGAAAGGCAATTGTGAAAACCCCATCATGTGATGGGTTAGTAAATGTTATTTGTTTATTATCGGTCTCTATTTCACTTTAATTGTGTATTTCAGATATAATTACGGCAGGGGGTTACACATGGGTGGTTCAAGAGCTAAGAAATACTTAATGAAAACATAAAGTAATCGGTTAAAAAGGAAGCCTACGCTTACCTCTTCACGTTTCTACAGGTGTTTTGGTATTTTGGCAGCACTCTGGCATATTAATTGACACAAAACTCCTCAAATGTGAAATCTAAGACCATAGAATTGAAGCTCACATTGAGTAGAGGAAGTTTCCTTAAGGACTTACCTAACAATAACAGTGATTTGGGTCGAAATAGGTTCTAATATTCAGGAAAACTCACTATTCACTCCTCCTTCTCTCTTCTTGTGTTATTAAGTTTATGAAATTAGATTTCCCTTTCTCTTAGAGGGCTTAACGAAATTAGCACTTAAAAGGGAAGGGAATGGTTGAGATTTAATCTTGAAAAGTGATCTCATCTTAGCTTGCCAAGTGTCACAAGTTTAAGGCTAAAGAGTGCCACATGTCGTGCAACATTGGTCTTCCATTTTCTCATTCTTAGGTAGGGCATAAATGGTTAGGAGGAGGGGGAGGCCTGACAATTTCCCTGGACTCTAGGGTTCGATGCTTGAATCATAAAGTACGCGACCTGATCGAAGACTAGTGAATTCCATGGACTCAGCTGCTAGGTAGCGCACTCTAAAGATGACAACATAAAAGGCTTAAAATAGGTGTAATAATGTGTAATGATAAGGGACACATGTCACCTCTTCATTTGGCCAACACAAAAACAACCTTGTACTTTGTAATGATTTCGGGACACTGGCCATTTCCTTATTTGGCCAACACTAAAGGTGTGTCATCATGAGCCATCATGAGTCGTCAATACATACTTTTTTCAAGTTATTATAATAAGTTGCTCTACCGTGCATTACTCATAATTCTATATCGGACTGTGGCATGCATATCAAGGCATGCTATGCAACTGACGCCTCTATGACCTACAACCACAGACGAATTTCCCTCCGACGTCTTACACTCATATTTTACAATCCTGACTTCTTGATATTTGTGAATGACACAATGGACATCTGGGAAATCCGAAAGTAACTCTACCTTTAATTTTTAAATACGAGTATTTATTTTATTCCACTATTTTATGTGTACACATTTTCAGTATTACAAAATTTGGAATAGTACAATTCTTCCTCATATAATAAATTTCGTCCCTGAAATTTGTTACACATCTTGAGGCATAAATTTCGGATAACGTTTCTTCATATCCCCTTCTACTTATGCTGCCTCTCTTGGTGATAAACCCTTCTAAACTACCTTCACGAATGGTATGCTTTTATTTCTAAGCCATTTCTCTTGTCCATTAATGATTTACTCGAGCTCTAATTCATAGGTATTATTCTCTCGTACCTCGATATCTTTATACTCAATCATGTCCTTGGGTTCTGGTTAGTACTTCTTTAACAGAGAGACATGAAATATATCATGTAGTCTGCTCAGGTTCAGGGGTAGGGCTATTATGTATGCCACTGGTCCAATTCTTGTAAGAATCTCAAAAGAGCCAATATACTATGGGCTTAACTTCTTTCTCTCTATCGCTCTACCGATTCCAGTAACTGGAGGTACTTTACAAAATACATGATCCCCAACTTCAATTTCTAGAGGTCTTCTTCTCTTGTCAGCATAGTTTTCAGTCTACTCTGTGCTACAAGATACCTCTTTCTAATAGTTTTTATTTGTTCTGAAGTCTTATCAACTAGATCCGGTCCACACAATTTTCTCTCTGATAATTCTTTCCATTAAATAGGTGACTGACATTTTCTTCCATACAGTGCTTCAAACAGGGCCATTTGAATGCTCTCATGATAGCTGTTCTTGTAAGAGAATTTAAGGAGTAGAAGGAAACAATCCCAATTCCCCTTGAAATCCATAACATATGCTTGTAACATGTCTTCCAATGTATGTATAGTCCTCTCTGACTTCCCATCCGTTTATGGATGATAGGTCGTACTGAATTTCAACTTCGTACCTAAAGCTTCATGCAGAGCTTTGCAGAATTAAGATATAAAGTGAGGATCTCTATTAGAGATAATACTCTTTGGCGTACGATACAATTGGATTATCTCCTTTTATATAAATTTATGCTAGCTTCTCAAGAGAAATAACTGACATTAATAGGTAGAAAATGAGCAAACTTTGTAAATCAGTCAATAATTACCCATATCGCATCATAGTTCCTGATCCTGGGTAATCCCACCACCAAATCCATGGTAATGCTTTCCCATTTCCACTCTAGAATTTTGAGGCTTTACAGAAGTCTTGATGGTCATTGATGTTCAATTCTGACCTTTTGACAGGTAAGACATCGTGCAACATACTTGATCACATCACTTTTCAGTCCTAGCCACCAGTATTCTGATTTCAAGTTGTGATACATCTTGATCGCTCCTAGATAAAGAGTATATTTACTCTTATGTGCCACATCCAGAATTTTTTGCCTTAAATTAGCCTTCGGTGGAACATATACTCACTTATGGTATCTGACTAATCCACTGGGTGAAAGATCATAGTTCAGCGTTTCACTTGTTCTGATAATTTCTCGAATAGACGTGGCCTGTTTATCTTATTTCTGAGCTTCTTATATTTCTACCCTCAGACCACTTTCGTCTTGACTAATATTAAAGTTAGCAATGAGTACTTCATTCGGTCTATTAATGTTTAAGAATACCTGATTTGACAGATTTAGGTCCTTGAATTCCTCTAGTAATTTTTGTTCTCGACTATCATAACTACTATCTACACCACCTTTCTACTTAAACCATCAATAATGACATTTGCCTTACCCAGATGGTATTTGATCTCCAAGTTATAATCTTTCAACAACTCCATTCATCTTCGTTGTCGCATTTTAAATTCTTTCTGGTTGTGAAAGTACTTGAGACTCTTGTGGACGCAATATAATTCTACAGTGGTACCATATAGGTAATGCCGCCATATCTTCAAAGAAAAAACAATCGTTGCAAGTTCCAAATCATGAGTAGGGTAATTCAATTCATGAGTCTTTAGCTGTCGATAGGCATACGCCACCACCTTGCCCTGTTGCATAAGGACACATCCCAATCCTTGTTTGCTAACATCACTATACACCATATAGTTTGCATGAGGATCTGGTGTAATAATATGTAATGATAAGGGACACATGTCACCTCCTCATTTGGCCAACATAAAAAAAACCTTGTACTTTGTAATGATTTCAGAACACTTGCTATTTCCTTATTCAGCCAACATAAAAGGTGTGTCATCATGAGTCGTCATTACATACTTTATTGAAGTTATTATAATAAAGTTGCTCTACCGATACATTGCTCAGAATTCTACATGGGACCGTGGCATGCATATCAAGGCATGCCAAGTGACAACAGAATTCCTTTGATCTTACAACTAACACCTCTAAGCCCAACAACCATCGACGAATTTTCCTTTAACTTCTTACACTCGTATTTTACAATCCTTGTTAGTGCAAGCATTTCACCCCAAGAGGTGGGGTGAATTAAGTGATACCAAAAATTTCGTTGCGTATAAGAAAATTAACAGAATATATAAAGAAGTTGAGAGCAAAGAGAAATATCACCGAAGTATACACCGGGAGTTATACTGGTTCGGCCACAATCACTTTGACCTACGTCCAGTCCTCATACCGTCTCTGAGAGTTTCCTTATATTCTTCAAGATTCAGTGGGTTCTTGGCACCTCAGTACACAGTAAGTTCCTTCACCTGGACACTTGCTACCCCTTACACGTTGTAATCAATTCCCCAACTCAAGGTTCCACAACCTTAAGTTGTCTCAATAACAAATATTCAGTTTGTAATAAAAAAATCTCTCACAAAGCAAATATATAATCACTGAAGTATAATGAACGAGTATAACAAAATAGAGCACAAAGAGTATATTGATTGATGTGTGATTGCTTGTTCTCAGTTGCTATTCTCTATTCTTTGAATGATCCACACATATAGATAATTTGTAGTGTCCGTTGGAAGCAATTCAAACATGTCCATTAGAGTCACGCAGCAACGGTTGACTGTTCTTTTAATTTGAAAAATATCTATTTGCGGTAAGTAGCGGTAGGTGAGACATCGGATGTTTTATTTTAATTTTCTCTTATGTCATGATTTCTTCCTTGTTTCTCTGTAAACATACTTAGAATACTAGTGCAATGAAGAGTTAATCATATAGATAACAGATCAATAAACATTTGATTAAAAACATGATTTATGGACTGCCTTACTCGAGTGGCTACTTGAGTGATCATGCTCATTACTCGAGTAGTCCCTTGAGTAAACCTATCAAGAACATGTCACAGAGTATTTCAACATTTTTCATAAGATATTAATCGGGTAAGACATGGAATAAGATATCTCACAAACCTTGGAACTACCTGATTACTCGAGTGCTTACTCGAGTAAGCTTGTCGTCTCTTCACAGGTTACTCGAGTGGTCCCTAGAGTAAGCTTCCAAATAAGTTTGTAGATTGCTCGATTACTCCCTCAAGTAATATCATCAAATTCTTGGGTGAGAGTACCTGTTCTTTGCTTACTTGATAACTCAATTGACTCCTCGAGTAATGCTTCAAATGACTCTGTAGATTACTTGAGTGCTCCCTCGAGTAATTCCTTTTTCTCACCTGGTTATTCGAGTGGCTACTCGAGTAAATTATTGCATTTTTTGGCTAAAAGCTGCTGGAAGATATTTATCCTGGTTACTCGAGTGGCAACTCGAGCAATGCCTTATGCTCATGTTGTTACTCGAGTAATGGGTTATATCACTTTGCAAATTACTCGAGTAGCCCTTCGAGTAACTTCTTCCAAATTTTGGCAGTGCATCTCTGAAACATTTTTCATGATTACTCGAGTGATCACTCGAGTAACAGCTTCCCTTACTCGAGTAGTCACTCGAGTAAGCCATGACAAAATCTACTATAACTTTTTTTCCTGTACTGTTTCTCATTACTCCAATGCTTACTTCAATTAACGCTTTGTCTGCCATTTATTTACTTTATTCAAATTCATTTGTTTGTTATCATATCCTCTTTTATCATTAGTCTAATCTTTGTTATCATAAAACATATGGGATTTAACACTCTCCCCTGTTTCAATGATGAAAAAACTTGGTGATTTTGAACAAAGTTTTTGAAATTGAGTTTTCAAACATATGCTTCTTAAATAATTTTCATATGAAATCTTTTGTTCAATTTAAACTTTAAAACTCTTTTGAAATAGCTTAGTAAAGATCTTTTCAAAATTTTTGTTCTTATTTACTTGTTCACCTTGCATACACAATTGAAAACTCATTAGTCCCACAATGCAATATAACTTCAATGAAATTTAACTTTAATGGCATAAAGAAACAAATTGCATAAAGAAAAATTCATTATGTAATCAAAATTAGAATTTAAAGTTAAAAGCTCCCTAAAGCCCTGTACGCCTATATCCCCTATTCATTAACTCAACCATTGATCACAAAATCACTCAGGCTCTTCTCCCCCTTTTTATCGTCATCATAAAGGTGGAGTAAATCATGAGGAGGAGTGGATGGCTTGGCTGCAGAGATAGGAGTAACAAGAAATGCCAATTATTCATGTGAGCCATCTGAACTGGAAGAATTTGAAGATGATGGTCCAGGTTCAGGAAGGTTCACTAGAGGTGTCTGAAGATCCTCTAGAGTATTCACTGGAGGTGATAGGTAAGGAATCAGAGAAGTAATTTCTACTTCCTCTACAGCAATAGGTGAAGACACAAGCACCTCTTCAGTGCGTGTAGGTGAGGCAATAGGAGTAAATATGGGCTCTGGCTGATCAGGCTGAGCGGATCATCAGTGGTGATGTGGATTGGCTCGGATGTGTTAGGGTCAAGCATAGAGAACAAGAGATTACTGGGTCCAATCTTAAAGGGCTTATGCTATATAAGTATAGTATCAAAGGGACTACTCTTAGAAGAGCCAGGTTCAGTGACTGGTACTAGTTCAAGAGTAACGGAAGGACCAGGAATAGGGAGCCAGATGCTATAGCATCAAGTCTGGCAATAATGGATCTAAGAAGCTCACCCTGGGCATATTGTTCAGCTAAAAACTCTTCGTGCCTCTTATCCATTCTCTCCACAAGTTTTCCCATCTTCTCATTCATATGGGTTACCAACTCCGCATTTGTATTGGCAATGTTGATATGGAAACCCTTCAGAATGTTCTCTATTAATGTTTGTATTTTGGTACCAAAGAAAGAAGGAGAGGATGTGTTTGCTGCAGCAGAAGACTGTGTGTCATCCATTCGACTAGTTGCAGTTTCATTCTTCTTCTTGGGACTTGCTTCTAGAGGAGTCTTCAGAGAAATCTCAATGTTCAACTTCCCAATTTGATTTCTCCCAACTGGTGTTATCCTCTCAATTGGCTCCTTACTATCTAAGTACCAAACTTTATTCTTCTTGAGAAACAAAGAAATAAGTTGAGGGTAAGGCATTAGAGTAGTAGGTTTTCCTTCATACCTATATCTCGTGATCTCAGTAAAGATATATTCTCCCAAGTCCTTTTGTTCTTTGAGAATCAATTAGGCAAATTTTCTGAAATCCCTCTCAATTAAATGTGTGTAGTTGTTGGATTTGTTCACTATGGCACTAGAATAGATATACCATAGGACTCAATGAAAATCACTCATATCACTCGGATTAAAATTTAGAGGTCCCACTATCTCACCAGGTTTAGAATAGAGAATATCTGGTATGAGTCAAGATTAGGGTAATCATCATCAGGAGGGTCCTCTATTCCTAACCATGTATTGATTTTGAAGGGTGAGATTAGGATTTCTTACCTCTAACCTTAGTAATCATTTCCTCTTCTAAGGCATTTCAAAAAGGGTCATTTACAGGCTCAAGATTATAGTTAAAATGCCTCACAACTTTGCTGCAAAATAACAGTTTAATAAATAGTCAGGGCATATAAGAATCAAGATAGGGACTCATATCGAATTTCAATACCTCTTGAAGAACCTTGTAGTCAATGTAGTGCATCTTGCACACATTTCTTCTTCCAAAGTGACTCAGGTACTTCTAAGATTCCTCAAGTTTGCTCACATTGAATCCTTGAGGAGGGAATGTGATTTCTTCATCCCTTTCTTCTAGTTGCTTTGAAGATTTCCCTTTCTTTGCTCCTTTAGATTGAAAAGCTTCTTCAAGTATGCCTATGATGACTTTGGTAATATTCTCATTAATCTTGGGCTTTTTCAGAGGTTTTGGAGAAAATGTGGGAGTGTCTGATGAATCAGAAGGAGGAGGAGAAGGTTCTTTTGTTCCTTTTCTTCTTCCAGGAGGTGAACTCTTTTTGGTTTGAGCTCTTGTGGCCATTGGTTCATTAATGACAATCCCTTTCACCTTAGGCTTAGGTTGCGGCTTAGACTTTGCTTTTGGTTTGGGAGAAATTTTTCTTTTCTTGGTAAGAGGAGAGGAAAGTGAATCAGAGGGTTGATATGGTTCAGAGGACTCAGAAGGAGTGCTAAGATTGGGAGTTTTAGTCCTCACCATTTTGATTTGTGAAAAACAAGGATTTTTGGAAAATAGTGGCCGAGAGTCGCGAGATTAGGGCAAAAGATTTAGTGCAATCTGAGAGGTTTTTGTAAGCAAAACTCAATGGGTTTTGATGGTTATGAGAAGAAAAAATGATTGTGAATAGTTTTTATGAGAAAACTAAGAGAATCACTCGAGGCGATTTTGTGAGAAGTGACCGAGTAAAGACTGGAATAGACCTAAGGCCTGACATAACTCGAGGTCTTACTCGAGTGATCATCAGCTTTACTAGAGTAACCAATCGAGTGATCATACCAAAAATTTCAAAATGCAGTGAATTCAAGTGCATACCTGGCATTAATAATATAGTAATTACCCATGTATATTCCCACAATCTTTTGATGGCTCTTTAGGACAAATTTGAGCTAAACGCAGCAAATTTGTGATCGGCAATCAGGTTCACTCGAGGCCTTACTCAAGAATGTGTGAAGTTTACTCGAGGCCTCACTCAGGTAATCTATTTCTTCACCTTTTGACTGTTCATTTCCAACCATTGTGCCGTTTCTTTTGAATTCATTTTAAACTAATGCTCCACTGTCATAATTTTTATATCATTACTCGAGTAGCTACTTGAGTAATCCATTCAATTACTTCAAGATGTAACTCCAATAATGGTGGTTACTTGAAGTTGTCCCTCCAGTAATGTTGTCCTCTGTTAACCTCTTCTTTTCATACTCCAAAATAGAATATCATGATCCTGCAAAACAACTTGCTAGAGACTCTGATGCTTAAGTTAGTAATCATTAAAACATCAATAAATAACATTATCTAACATTTTGTAAACACTAAATAACTTACAATTCATTAGGATTTACTATTCCCAATTTTATTCTAATATACAAAAATTGATCTTTTGCAAGAGGTTTTATGAAGATATCAGCTAGTTGAAGATAAGTTAGAATGAATATCACTTAGACATCTTTCTTTTAGACATGATCTTTGATGAAGTGATGTCTAACATCAATATGTTTGGTTCTGGAATGTTGAATAGGATTCTTTGCCAAGCTTATCGTGCTAGTGTTGTCACAGTATATTGGTATCTCCTTCAAATAAATACCAAGATCCTAGAGTTGTTGCTTTAGCCATAATACATATGCACAACAACTTGATGCAGCAACATACTTAGCTTCTGTTGACGACAGAGACACTGTAATTTGTTTCTTGCTGAACCATGACACAAGTGAGCCTCCAAGAAACTGACTTTGTCCACTGGTACTCCTTTTGTCTGTCTTGTATCTGTTAGTGCAAGTGTTTAACCCAAGAGGGGGTGAATTGGGTGATATCAGAAATTTTGTTGCATATAAGAAAATTAACAGAATATTTAAAGCAGTTGAGAGCAAAGAGAAGTATCACCGAAGTGTACACCGGGAGTTATACTAGTTTGGCCACAACCACTTTGACCTACGTACAGTCCTCAGAGTATCTCTAAGAGTTTCACTATATACTTCAAGATTCAATGGGTTCATGGCACCTCAGTACACAGCAAGTTCCTTCACCTGAACACTCACTCCCCCTTACACGTTGTAACTAAATCCCCAACTCAAGGTTCCATAACCTTAAGCTGTCTCAATAAAAAATATTGAGTTTGTAATGAAAAACACTCTCACAGAGCAAACATATAATCACTGAAGTACAATGAATGAGTATAAGAAAACATAGCACTAAGAATGTGTTGATCAGTGTATGTTTGTGTGTTCACAGTTGTTGTACTATGCTCTTTGAATGCTCCATATATATAGATCATTTGTAGTGTCTATTGGAAGCAATTCAAACATGTCCGTTAGAGTCGTGTAGCAACAATTGACCATTCTTTAAATTTGAAAACTATCCATTTGCGGTAGGTAGCGGTAGGTGAGATCTCGAACATTTTATTTGACTTTTCACTCATGGCATGATCCCTTCATTTTCTATGTAAACATACTTAGAATACTAGTGCAATGAAGAGTTAATCATATAGATAACAAATCAATAAACATTTGATTGAAAACAGGATTTCTGGACTGCCTTACTCGAGTTGCTACTCGAGTGATCATGCTCATTACTCGAGTAGTTCCTCGAGTAAACCTATCAAAAAACATGGCAGAGAGTAATTCATCATTTTTCATAAAATATTACTCGAGTAAGACATGGAGTAAGATACATCACAAACCTTGGAAATACCAGATTACTCGAGTGGTTACTTAAGTAACCATGTCTTTTCTTCACAAGTTACTTAAGTGAGCCCTCAAGTAAATTTCAAATAAATGCGCAGATTACTCGATAACTCCCTCAAGTAATAGCATCAAATTCTTGGTCGAGAGTGCCTGTTCTTTGCTGACCTGATTACTCGAGTAACCCCTTGAGTAATGATTCAAATAACTCTGCAGATTACACGAGTGCTCCCTTGAGTAATGCCTTTTTCTCACCTGGTTACTCGAGTGGCTACTCAAGTAAATTGTTGCATTTCTTAGCCGAGAGCTACTGGAATATATTTGCCCAGGTTACTGGAGAGGCTACTCAAGTAATGCCTTATGCTCATGTTGTTACTCGAGTGGCTACTCAAGTAATGGGTCATATAACTTTACAGATTACTCGAGTGGCCCCTCGAGTAATTTCTTCCAAATTTTGTCAGTGCCTCTCTGGAAACATTTTCTCTCAATATTACTCAAGTGCTCACTCGAGTAACAGTGTTTCTTACTTGAGTGCCCACTCGAGTAAACCTTTAAAGAATATGCCAGTGGAGTACATCCTTTGCTCTGTCTCTCATATTTTCTTTATTACTCCAGTGCTGACTTTAAGTAAAGCTTTATCTTCCATTTATTTACTTTGTTTAAATTTATTTGTTTGTTATCATATCCTCTTTTATCATTAGTCCAATCTTTGTTATCATCAAAACATATGGCATATAACAGTATCCTCCATAATCAGAGTCTGAGTATACAACTAGATATTCACTTCTTCCTTTAGGATACCAGAGACCTGATTCTACTGTGTCAGCAAGATATCGGAAGATACGTTTGACAGTTTCAGCATGTGACTCTTTTGGTGCTGATAGATATCTTACACACATACCCACACTGAATTGAATGTTAGGCCTGCTTGCAGTGAGATAGAGTAATGATCCAATCATTCCTCTATATTTTGTGATGTTGTAATCTTTTGCCATGACATCAGTATCAAGCAATGTAGTTGAGCTCATAGGAGTGTCCATTCCATTTTCTTCATCCAATCCATAATTCTTCAATAGCTCTTTCATATACTTCGTTTGAGATATGAAAATTCCATTCTTTCTTTGTTTGATTTGTAAATCAAGAAAAAAATTCAATTCCCCCATCATTGACATCTCAAACTCCCCCTGCATTGTCTCAAAAAATTCTTTGCACATGGTTTCGTTAGTAGCACCGAAAACTATATCATCAACAAATATTTGCACAATTAAGATATTATCACGTTTTTGTTTTGTAAAAAGTGTTGTATCAACTTTTCCTCATACAAAACCTTGATCAATAAGAAATTTACTGAGCCTTTCGTACCATGCTCTAGGAGCTTGTTTTAAACCGTATAAAGCCTTTTTAAGTTTGAAAATATGGTCAGGTTTGGTTACCTCTTTGAAACCTAGAGGTTATCTACATATACTTCTTCCATGATGTAGCCATTTAGAAATGAACTCTTTACATCTATTTGATAGAGTTTGAATCCTTTGATGCATGCAAAGGCTAAGAGTACTCATATAGCGTTCAATCTAGCCACTGGAGCAGACGTTTCCTCATAATCAATTCCTTCTTCCTGATTATAGTGTTTGGCCACCAATCTTGCCATGTTTCTGACAACGATTGCGAATTCATCAAGTTTGTTCTTGAATACCCATTTAGTGCCAATGAGCAGATGATCCTTAGGTCGGGGAACCAACTCCCAAACTTGATTTCTTTCGAATTGGTTTGGTTCTTCTTGCATTGCTATAACCCAATCATTGTTTGATAGGGCTTCATCAATGTTAGAAGGTTCAATCTCAAAAATCAAAGTAGAGAAACTAACTTCATTGAAGATTCTATTTCTAGTTTTGACTCCTTCATTCACATCTCCTATGAATTGATCTAGGGGATGACTTTTATTGTATTTTCAAGCTCTAAGCTGTCCTAGTGACTGATCTTCTTCCTTGGTTTCATCAACATCTAGAATAAGAGATTTGGAAATAGGTTGACCATTTTCTTGCTTTAAAACAACTTCCTGCTCATCATCAATGGTTTTGTCAAAGGATTCAAATTCATCAAATACAATATGAATTGATTCTTCAACAACACATGTTCTTTTATTGAAAACTCTATATGCTTTACTTCGATTAGAATAGCCTAGGAAAATTCCTTTATCTGTTTTAGAATCAAATTTTCCTAAGATATCTTTACCATTGTTATGAATGAAACACCTACAACCGAAGATGTGTAAATATGCAAGATTTGGTTTCCTTCTTTTGTATAACTCGTATGGTGTCTTTCCAAGTTTTGTTCTAATATAGGCTCTATTTGAAATATAGCCATTTCAGTGAGCACTCTTTTCTTACGTTCCATGACTCTGTTTTGTTGAGGTGTCTTTAGAGTAGAGAAATTGTGATCTATGCCATTAGAATCACAATATTCTTCAAAGGCTTGATTTTCAAATTCTCCACTATGATCTGTCCTAATACCTGCAATGGACATACCTTTCTCATTTTGTACTTTCTTGGTAAAAATAATAAATTCTCCAAATGTTTCATCCTTTGATGATAGAAAAATGGTCCATGTAAATCTAGAGAAATCATCAACAATGACCAATGAATATAAGTTGCCACCAAGACTCTTAACTCTTACTGGTCCAACTAAATCCATATGTAATAATTGAAGTGGTTTATTGGTTGATATCTCATTTTTCAACTTGAAAGAAGATTTAGTTTGTTTACCCTTTTGACATGCATCACAAATCAAATCATTTTTTGAAATTTACTTTGGGTAATCCGATCACTAAATCCTTTTAATTAACTTGCCTAGTTGGTGCATGTTGACATGAGCTAGCCTCTTATCCCATAACCAACTTTCATTGGCATTACTTAGAAAACAATTTTCAGAGTCATTTTTACTGATATCATGAGTATAGCAGTTACCTTCTCTTTTTGCTCTGAGCTTTGCTTTGAGATTCTTCTTAGATAATTGTAAATCTTCCTTGTTTCCAATTAAACATTTTTCTGAGTCAAATATTACCCAGTTGTCTTTATCTGCACTTTGACTCACGCTCAGCAAGTTACGACACAGGCCTTCTCTTTTTGATTTCATCAATTCCTATTATCTTTTCAGATTGATTTCCTCCAAATTTTACCTTCCCACCTTCTTTTGTTGTAATAAGGTAAAACTTTCAAAATCACCGATCATATGTCTGGAGCATCCACTGTCTATATACCATTTATTATTCTTGGATGCTTTAAGACATATCTGTAATCAAATATGATTAAGTCTTAGGCACCCACATCTTTTTAGGTCCTTTTGGGTACCCATATAAATCTTTAGGTATCCATTTGTAGGTTCCTATCTTTCCTTTCTTCTTATGGATGCAAGATGAAGTATAATAACCTTTTCTATTACAATAATTAAAGTATGTAAAAAGATTTGATTTATGCACAAAATGCTAAAAATAATTCAAGTATGATTTACCTCTAGCTTTCTTTCTTCCTTTTCTTCTATCTAATTTTGGATCATATACAATTCCAGATCGGTCATTCACAAATCGTTGAGCTTTTAAAATTACATTTAGCATCTCACTTCCTTTAGTGAATTTTTCAAGAGTTTTAGTAAGATCAGTGTTTTTCTTTTTCAAAAAAGTACAGTTTTCATAATCCTTTTCAAAATTCTCTTTAAGTTCTTTTTCAAGAGCTTTGTTTTTCTTATTGAAAACAACTAGTTCTTTAACTACTTTGATGAATTTAGAATGTAAAGCATTATATTCGGAAAATAATTCATCATAGGTAGCATCAGAATCAGTTACCCTTCTTCTGTTTCTTCTTGAGATACTAGACAAATATTGGCTACTTCCTCTTCATCGCTTTCTTCGTCAAAAGAGCTATCTCCCCATATGGCAGATACAAAGGCTTTCTTCTTGTTTTAGAATTTTCCTTTTCTCTTTTCTTTATTCTTCTCAATCAGTTCTTGACATTCTGATATGAAATGTCCTGGCTTTCCACATTCATAGCAGATTATGTGTTCTTTATTGCTTGTTCCTCCTTTCTGAAAGTTTTTGAATCTTTCTGAATCTTTTTATGATTAGGCTCATTTTGTCATCGTCAAGCTCTTAATCTTCATCTTGGTCTTCTTTTTTTGCTTTCAGTGCTAGACCTCTTTTCTTCTTATCACCAATATCATCTAGTTCTCGTTTGAACTTTAATTTACTTTTATATTCAGAAAGGCTTCTGAATAAAGAAGCAACTGATCGTATTGATTCACCTTTTGCTTCCTCAATTGCAGTGACCTTTTCCTCCCAGTCTTTAGAAAGAATATTCAGAATCTTTTGTACTTGGGTATGTTGATCATATACTTTTCCAAGTGCTACAAGTTGATTAATAAGGTGAGTATATCTAAGTTCAAATTCAGTTATTGACTCACCTGATTTCATTTGAACTAAATCAAACTCAGTAACCAGAGTATTGATCCAGTTTTCTTTTATTCCTGAAGTTCCAGTTGGAAATTGTGCCCAAAGGGCCAATAATTGTACTTTGAACATTATTAATTTAATGAAATTTATCCATTCTGTTCTCATATTATTTGCATGTTAACTATGATAATTGTATCCTTCGATAAATCATAAAGATTGTAACCCCCTGCCTTTAAACACATAACTATAATTTGATAACACATAAATAAGATGGTTTAGAGACCGTTCGATAATTTAAACTCTTTTCAACTTTCTACTTTACCGTAGGGTTTTTCACAAAATCCTTCAAAACTTTTCCCCATCCTGGTCTTAATTTCGAATATTCGAATATAATTACCTGTGTGGTTAATTCACATTCATACATATTAGAGTATATAACAAAAATCCCGGCAATCCCCGGGTTCCATTCATTCACTAAAGGGTTATAATTCCCATTTAGGGGATACACAACTATATCCAACTAATATTTATAACCCAAAAATAATATACAGAAACCCTGCCCAAAATGAGTAACCAACATATCTAAAACAAACATCCCTACAGGGTTCTAACCGCTTCTAGTAGTTCACTTCCCCTTGGAGCTACTTGCCCTGTCTGAAATGTCAGTCATCGGAAAGAATGAGATTCAAGAGAATCCCAGTAGTAACAATCATTCATACCACACATAATTACATAGCATGCAAGCAAATCATTACACAGGAACAACAGTATAAATTACACTCCACCCTCATCCCCTTTTATCGCCGGGAAGGCACACCGTCCAAACCCGAACCGTTATTAGCGACTCAAGGACTGTTGGTATGGCAGTGGATATGAATAGCCTTACGGCTCACATAATCACAATATCACACCCTAACCTCCTCCCCTTTTACCGTCGGGAAGGCTCAAAGCTCTTACCTGAACCATTATTAGCGACTCAGGGACTATTGGTATAGCAGTGCTTACACAATTCCACAGATATTGCAGCATTCGAATTCATCTCAAATCAATGATATAACACACATACAATGCATCACATATGGTATAAGAGAAAGAGTCACTACCTTGTTCTTTCCTGATGTCCTTTGGCACAGTAGGCTCTCGGGTACGACAAATGTCAAAGCCTATAAACAAAATCAAGATGGTTGATTAATTTCCTACCCCTAATTCTTACTTTCAAACACTTAAAATAGGTTCCATATGGGTCCCTTAAATGGTTATAACAAGCTCAAAGAGAACCTAAAAGGATTGGAAAGTACTAGGTTGGAAATTACTTCGCAAAGTCACAAAATTCTGAAAATAGGGTTTTGGTTGCAGCCAGGAATTCTTTGGCTATGGCCAAAATGTGCAAAGAAAGTTTTGCGCTGCAGCCAAGAATTTCTGGCTGCGGCCAAAACGTGCACAGAAAGTTTTGCGCTGCAGCAAAGGGAAATTTGAAAAATCATAACTAATTCTAGAAAAATCAAAATGAGGTGATTCAAAAGCTAAATGAAAGCTATTTAAGTCCTCTTCCTAGGAAAAATATTGGCCATTACTGGAAATCACCACAGAAGTATAGAATTACACGAAATTCACCACCACTCCAAAACAGATTTCAGTTTTAATCCCAAACTTTGGACAGTCATTGCTCTTAGCTCAAAAACCAAAATGACACAAAATTTATGTTCATTTTGAAGCTTGGAATGTGAAATTTAAATCTGGAAAGTTTCATAATTTTTAGACACAATTTGCCTATTCAAAACATCCAGACAACCTGACTGTCCAGAATAAACTTTCAATGGACAACATTTCAATTTTGTACCAATACTTCCAATGGTTCCCAAATTCATATCAAATACCATTCCCACATAAATTTGCACAAGGAATCCATTGAAATCATAAAAACAACCCAATTCAACCTCTATTGACATGTTACACAATGACCACCACATGTCTTACCAAGAACTCAATCAAACCACCATATTGCAAACCAATCCAAACCAACATTGCAAATCAATTTCAAATGCTCAAGGACACACTATGACACCAATTTCACACTAAACACTAACCAATACACACATTTTGAAATTAAGCCAAAATCAGGGCAAAAATCCAAAATCCTCAAAGCTAAACCAATGACCATAATAAATATGTCAAAAGGTTCCAAAGGCTTACCTTAACTTCTTCCCAAGACTAATTCTTGATTTCCACCACTTCCAAATTTTCTCAAGCTTTCAATCACCACTAATCAAAAATCTAAAACCATAGAAATAATGCTCTCAACACCTAGAACAATGTTAATAAAGAGTATTTGAGCATTCATGGTCATTTGGAGCACTAACCTTAGGTTTTTCTCTTTATCTTTCCTTCTATAGCTGAACAAAAATGGAGGAGAGGAGAGATGAGATGAGTTGGTGAAGATGATGATCTAATTTAGCCCTTCAATCGGTTATTAGGCGTCCTAAATGAGAGAGGGAAGAGAAAAGCAAATTTTGACACTTTGACCTTAATCTATGGTTCACATGAAGCCAAGTGTCAAGATCTTGTTCCTCCTCCCAACTCTTTCCATGTTCATGCAAGCCTTGGATCACTCTCTCATAATCTCTTGATATGTAATCCCAACCATTAATCTACAATTTACCAATGAGTTGCCTCTTCGGTAACTGACCAATTGGTAAATGAATTTCCAATTTCGCCCCTGATTATCATAACCTTTACCAAATCACCATTAAACATGAATATAAGCTTAAACATTGCTTACCACACATTCACAATGAGTTTAGCAACAATTACATCCTTAAGATCATAATTAGCCCTTAATCACAAGTTGGGGCATTACAAAGATTATCCTAAAATGTCCATGGTCGGTCATCTATGCGGGAGCAAATATGAAATAAAGCCGGTATGACTTTGATAAGATATGGAGATACAAATCAAAGTCTTAAGCACTTGTAAGTGTACAAGGTAGTAGACCAACCCACTATAAGAAAGCTATATGGATCAAGTCATAAGCTTTTCTCATGTATAACCACGTCACAATACCCTTAGACCTGAGGTCATTATGGACTCCTACATGAGAGTTGCTAAGCTTTGAACTAGTCAAAAGTCACTTTTGACCGGGTGATGATAAAGGCTACGATCGGGCTTGGTGGTTTTTCATGTAGATGAATATGAATGATCAAGATCGAATTTGTTCCTGACATTAATAGAGAGATATTATTGGGCCCCTCGATGAGTGAGTCTAAGAAATGTATGGCCATACTACGATGGAAAGGAGTTTCCATTTCTAATGTCAGGCTACTTAGGAATCGATAAAGTAATGGTCAGGAACCAGAGGAAGACATTATCCATGCCTTATCCTTGATCAATATATCGTGTGACAAAATGGACGTGACATGGTTGTATGATAGGTCGCATCGTGATAACAATCCTCATATGAATTGGGTAGTCGTAATGCCTTGCTAGAGGACTCTTGCGACTTTTGTGTTAGTACAGTTATTGGCCCATTGCCAACTTCATATGGGCCTACACGGTTGCACACAAGAATGGCTCAATACAAGATAATGTTTAATTTAGGGTGGACAAATTTTATATTTATATATATATAATATAAAATTCGTTAATAATATTATATAGATATATATTTTCGAAATACATATCTTATATGTGTGTGTTTGTATTATATGATATTATTATATTGTGTTAGTTTTAAATTTAATCTATTAAGATATATTAAATTTAATAACTAACATGATAGAGATATAGTATCTCATATTTAATTTATGAAGATGACTTAAATCTAATGGCTCTTTATTTGAATTAAATAAATAGGTTAAATTAAAACTATTGGACAGATTTAATTTAAACTCAATTTATTTAATTAGCTCATCAAGATAATTAATTATTAATTAATTTTGAAATTAATGAAGATAAATTTTGAAATTCGAATATAGCTCTCATAGGTTATAAACTTATAGAGTAGATATACTCATACACGCATGAGAATTCAGAGCCGCAAGGGAAACCCTAGGAGACATTTGGAGGTGCTAGCATGCAGTGTCTGTTGGAGAGCATTCGTGTGGATACCAGTAAAGGGAGCGGACCTGAGGTGTTGGCTCCTAGAGATCATGAAAACCCTAAGTTGAAAAAGATACGAATCTTTCTAACTCGATTTAAATGCCGTTAATAGATCCTCGATTAGGATTAGAAAAAATTTTAAAAATTCTTTCACTGTGCCTGTCGAACATAATAGTTCCTTCGTGAGCTATTTCCAAGGCTTCCCACATTTCTTTAGCTGTTAGGAGTGTGTAGATTCTGAAGTACTCATTTTGACTTAAGGCACTTTGAATCATCAAAATTGCCTTGCTGTTGAGTGTGATGAGTTTCTTATCATTCTCATCATATTTTGCTGGTGTCTTGAGAACTCTCTATGAATCTACAATCTTTTCAGGTTTGTAGTTTCCACTCTCAATCACACACATAGCCTATATTCAGTAGCCATTACAAAGACTCTAAACTTTGCTTTCCAGAATGAAACGTGTTTGTCACTGAAAATTGGAGGTCTTGTGATAGAAGCTCCGTTAGGAAGAATTCCCTCACCCATGCTTGCCATTCGATCCTTCTTAGGCTGTCCTACCTTAACAAGAAGACCTATGCTCTGATACCAAATGTTACTGCAAGCGTTTCACCCAAAAGGGCGGTGAATTAGGTGATACCAGAAATTTTGTTGCGTATAAGAAAATTAATAGAATATTTAAAGTAGTTGACAGCAAAGAGAAATATCATCGAAGTGTACACCGAAAGTTAGACTGGTTCGGCCATAACCACTTTGACCTACACCCAATCCTCAGAGCGTCTCTAAGAATTTCACTATATTCTCCAAGATTCAATGGGTTCTTGGCACCTCAATACACAGCAAGTTCCTTCACCTGGCCACTCACTCCCCCTTATACGTTGTAATCAAATCCCCAACTCAAAGTTCCATAACCTTAAGTTTTCTCAATAACAAATATTGAGTTTGTAATGAAAAACTCTCTCACAGAGCAAATATATAATCACTGAAGTACAATGAATGAATATAAGAAAATAGAGCACAAAGAGTATATTGATCGATGTGTAATTGCTTATTCTCAGTTGTTGTTCTCTATTCTTTGAATGCTCCATATATATAGATAATTTATAGTGTCCATTGGAAGCAATTCAAACATGTTCGTTAGATTCGTGGAGCAATGGTTGACCGTTCTTTTAATTTGAAAACTATCCATTTGCGGTAAGTAGCGGTAGGTGAGATCTCAAACGTTTTATTTGACTTTTCTCTTATGTCATGATTTCTTCCTTGTTTCTCTATAATCATACTTAGAATACTAGTGCAATAAAGAGTTAATCATATAGATAACAGATCAATAAACATTCAATTAAAAACATGATTTCTGGACTGCCTTACTCGAGTGGCTACTCGACTGATCATGCTCATTACTCCAGTAGTCCCTCAAGTAAACCTATCAAAAACATGGCAGAGAGTAATTCAACATTTTTCATAAGATGTTACTCAGGTAAGACATGGAGTAAGATATATCACAAACCTTGGAACTACCTGATTACTCGAGTGCTTACTCAAGTAAGCTTGTCGTTTCTTCACAGGTTACTCGAGTGGTCCCTAGATTAAGCTTCCAAATAAGTTTGCAGATTGCTCGATTACTCCCTCTAGTTTTCACGAATAAGCAATCATTTTATTGCACTGAAATGAAGTTTCAACGACTGTTTTCAAGGAAAACAGCCGTTGAAACTTCTGTTTTCAATTACTAGTTTTAAACCAGTCATTGAAACCATATTTAATGACTGGTTTTATAAACCAATCGTTGAAGCTGGTTCTATTTCCCTAAATTCAATGGCACATTTCTGTCATTGTGTTCCAAACGCAAATTAAACCATGACTTTCGTGTCTCCTACGAGCTCCATAGGGTAAATTTCTTGGCCTATCTCTTTCTCCTACATTATGTTCTCTGTCCCTCTCCGATAATGGAGGTCCACCGGCTTCCCAGTCCCTCCATTCCCTCTCTATCGCAGGTCTTTGCTTTCCTTCTTCTCAATCTAAGCAAGCAATACAAGTAGGTAAATGCAAGCCCTGTTTTCTTCCTCTAGTTTAATTACTTTTGGTTTTCTCTTCTTAGCCTCTATTTTCACTCCTGTAGTTCATATTGGGCTCTCCTCATACTGTTTGTGAAGAAGACAATGTTGGTTCTTGGTCTATTACGGTTTGTGCATAACTTCCCCTTCTCTGTTTCTGGTTGATTTGTTCATTTGAATGTCAATTTCTGTTGTTCTGGGAAAACATTTGGAATTTTGCACTTCGTTTGTGACTGAATCTAGGCTCAATTAGAATGTCATTAAGATTGGTTGTGCTTACCTTTTTCTGAGTTGAACCTAATGATATTGGTATATTGAAATTGAATTTCTAAGATCGGTATTCTTAGCCCACTTAAAGAGTATAGCTTGAGACTTAAAACCAAGGTTTTTGACAAGTATAGCTTAGTAAAACCAAGATCGGTGTTTTGATCTTTTTACAAGTATAGCTTAGAAAAATTCAAATTATTTCTTCTATAGCATTAACAAAACATATTTCGAGTATCTCAAGCAGCTCCTTCCCAAAAAAACTAGCTAGCCAGAAATCCACAATTTAAATATATGAATTAACTTAGAAGGAAAAAGGAAAATAAATTAGATTATAGCTCAAAATTATTTAGCAAGACACAAGCCATAAATCACCCGTCTATATCAACTCCATTTCTTTCATTTCATTTTTCCCAATTAGCCCCCCCATTAAACACCCCTTGTTTAAGACTCACAGGCACAGAGAAAGAGCAAAATTTTTTAATCTATCACACATCTCATATGACAGCAAAAGACAAGGAGAATGAGCATTTTCAAACATACCCAAAACCCAGTCACACTTATCGGTTTCTTTATTTTTCTTTTATTTTAATTTTAAATCTCAGAAGGGCATTTTGGCCATTATAATTGTGCTTAAACAAATGAAATAATGAAATTCACAGTAATTTTAATAGAGTAAAAATTCGAACTCAAAACCCCCAAAGATATTAAGTCATATCTAGATCCACCAGGCTACCAATTGTTCTTTATTTTTAATTTACATCAAATAGATAAAAAATTGATATATAAATATTTTATTATTTTTAGGACTACCACAAATTCACATTTGTATCATATTTTCCTATTATTGACATAATTATCTTAAATTTATGGATCTTTCCAATGTGTTTTTAGGAAATCGAAATTCATAATACCATGGTTTGAGACTTAAAACCAAGGTTTTTGACAAGACAAAAATATGACATTGGTATTATTGAAATAAATACCAATAATGTTTTGCTATAATTTTAGGGACCTCCTTTAGTTATCAAAATATACCTAAAGATATCATCAAATTTGATACATAACCATTAAATAGTTGAGATGGGGTTAGGGAAAATGTAAGGAGTTTCGTCATACTTAATTTTATAATTGGAAATTTATATTTTGTTATAAATAAGAGTGAGATTATAAGAGAAAGAGAATATAAGAGAACAAGAGAAAAACTCTTATTTACTATCAAGATGTATATGGTACGTAACATATGCCCTTTATTTGTAGGCATGACTTTAGGATTTTTACTCAATCTTATTTATTGTCTAAATACATGCTACTTGATTCACGGAAAAAAAAACACACTGCGTCTACATTTTAAATCAGCTTGGTAGAAACTATAACAATATGCATACATGATAATTAATATAAAGGCAAAAATTGCCATTCCTTGACTCAAGGTAGAAATACCAATAAGAGGAAGTCAACAATTTCCCTTGGGTAACACCTTGTATAGTTATTATTTGCCAACTCTATTAGTATGTTCATATATTATTTTAATATATCCAATTCTTGCTTGTGAATAAATAATTTTAACAATCGCCACATAAACACATAAAATAGTAGTCAAACTTATTTCTCAGGAGTTTGGTATCTTTTTTTGGCAGTTTAACCGACAAACTTTCTCCATTGCTTACTGTTTCTTAAAAGCAAAGACTCCTGAACTTAAAGCTTCTGTTGACTTGGACACCCATAATTTAAAGGTAAGAGTTTCCCCCTAGGATCTCTCCCCTTCCTGTCTTGAACTTGTTATCAATGTGTACACTTTCTTTTTCTATCTCGTATCATTTGAATTATAATTCAGCCAACTTATACACTATAAGTTATGTCCCCATAAGCTTTAATTTTTCCTTTTAAAGTTTCTAAACAAGAATGTGTGTTTTGTTGTGATCACATAGAAATTAAAGTGGTATTCTCTTAGTGTTGCGAGATGGGTGAATTAATAAGTGTTATTTGTAGGTAAAAGTGTGAATTAAAAAGTGCAAGATTAGTGGCGTACATTTTCTAATTTCTAGACAATCAACAAGGTCAGTTCAATAATGCCTTTGAGTTCATAAAAGATGTAGTAGTTTAAAGTTAATATTATAATGTTTTGGGTAATAACTCTCTCATAAACCTGCAGGTATCACTACTGCCATCGTTGTCCCTTGGGTTGCCGGCTTACTACATCCTTGCCTCAGTAGAATCTTCTTCCAAATTCCTCAATCACAAACAGAGTGTCCTTGGAAGCTAAAGATTAGCTGGTAAGTTCTGTTATTGCTTGTTGATGAAAATTTTTGAAACCTAAGGATATCATGGTGCTACTATTTGTTATAAGCATAATAAATTTGAATTAATGAACTTTGAAATTAGTAGTTGAATTGTTAGTTTTTACAATGTGTCATGAGTGTTTCATATCGCTGTTCTAAAATTGAGTGTCTGTGAAAATGGATTAGGTGGTAATAAAATGGATTACCGTTGGATAAATGCTTTGAGAATTAGTGAAGAATATAAGAATGGGGTGGAAAATTTTATAGAATTTGCTAAAATGAATATGCCTAGTAAAAATGGGAAGTATTTTTATCCATGTATCAACTATTTAAATGAGAGTCTACAGGATGTTGATGATATAAGGGATCACTTACTTTGTGATGGCATAAATCTTCGGTACACAAGGTGGATATGGCATGGTGAGGAAGTAACCGCTTGTGCATCACACAAGAAGGAAGTTTTGGAGGTTAGAGATGACGATAGAATGGAGAAAATGATTCACGATGTTAAGGTAGAATGTTTTGCACAATCACATATATATGATAGCATGCAGAGTGATGCAGAGACACCTTTGTACCCTAGGTGTAATAAGTATAAACGCTTGTTAGGCATTTTGCACTTGGTCAACTAAAAGGCAACTTATGGGTGGACCAATAGTAGTTTCACATAATTACTTGAATTGTTGTGTGATATATTTCCAGAGGATAATGTACTTCCAAATTGTATGTATGAGGCCAAGAAAATATTATCTACCATGGGTATAGAGTATAAAAAGATACACATTGTGTATTATATAGAAATAAGTATGAAGGCTTAAGTGAGTGTCCAAAATGTAAAGCTTCTAAATTCAAAGTGGAGAAAGGTAATAGGTACGGTGATGAGACAATTAAAAAGCAACCTTTAAAATTTTTGTAGTATCTTCTAATCATATCGTAGTTCAAACAAATGTTTGCTAATGCGAAAGAAGCAAAGAAGTTAAGATGGCATTATGATGACAGAGTTTGTGATGGAAAATACCTTCGGCACCCAGCTGACTCTCTTCAATGGAAGAAAGTAGATGAAATATATCCTAGATTTGGCTACGAGCCTAGAAACCTTTGGCTTGGGCTTTGCACAGATGGAATCAATCCCTATGGTACTTTTAGTAGTACACATAGTGCATGGCCGGTTCTAATGGTGATTTTCAAATTACCTCCCTGGTTGTGTATTAAACGCAAGTATATGATACTTTCAATGATGATTTCATCACCAAAACAGCCAAGGAACGATATTGATGTCTACTTGGCACCTTTGATAGAGGACTTAAAGAAGTTGTAGGAGGATGGTGCAGATGTGTTTGATGCATATAAGCAACAGTTGTTAAACCTGCGTGCAATGATTTCACCACGATTAACGACTTCCCTGCATATGGGAACTTGCCAGGTTATAGTGTCAGGGGTCATAAAACATGTCAGATATGTTAAGCAAGTACACAGTTCTATCAACTCAAGCACGGTAGAAAAATGGTCTACCTTAGTCATAGACGATTTCTTCCTCGGTTCCACCCGTACCGTAGGCTAAAAGAACGCTTTTAATGGTTTGTCGGAGAATGAAATGGCTCTGAAGCCATTAACTGGAGACAAAGTTTATAGTCGGGTGGAAAGAATCAATGTCACTTTTGGTAAAAATCAAAAAACTACAGGTGAGAAGAACATATAGAAGAAGAGGTCAATTTTCTTCGATATTCCATATTGGCATAGACTTGATGTGAGGTTACCTGAGTAGGTCAGGCAACAGGATCTTTCATCTTGTGGCCTAGACATTTTGTTCAGACTGTGCCAGTCCCTCCAATAGTAGGAAACACCTTACTGTTACTTGATTATTAACATTCTACTTATAATCTTTATTTTATGTGTTACTAGGAAAAAGATGATGCTACAAAATTTCCCTTATTGGCACAATTGCAACATATTCATCAAGACATTAACAAGGTCGACTTGTAGATGCCTTGTGGGATTATGGGTCACAGGATCTCGTATAATTATGGACTTGATAACAAAGATATTAGAGAGTTCTTATCTTTGGAGGAGATAGACATAGGATGGGTCACATTTGCAATCATGTGAGTTTAGTTATAATTTTAACTGTAATTAATGCATTGATATTTAGGAGTTTTAGATTTCTACATTTACTGAGTCATTTCTCATTTCAATTATGTGGTAGTTGCTTCTACAAATTGTGTGCCGAATGATAGCTCAACACTACATATGGCTTCTTATGTCCTGTAATACGTCACGGCATAATAACCAGGGGTTAGAAGATCAGATGAGCTATGTAGGCTATACAATAGGCAAGACTCAGCTGCCTTGTTATCTAGCACCAATTGTTGAAGGGAAAGCAACTTTATTTGATATATTTATACACGTTCAATTTCCTAAACAGTACCATGTTATCTAACCTTATTTTAATCTATATATGCATGTGATTATAGTTATCATTAGAGTCTTTGTGTTCTTTGCCCCTCGATCAACATCATCTTTTGGTTTGACTCATTGGGTCACAAGCCAGACATAGATATCAAAAGCATTTTTAACACGTAAGTAAATTTATTTGTCAGTCATTGATTTTTGATTTTACTCAATTGTTTTAATGTCTTATATTTATCATTTTAATTATTACAGTGCACTGAAGAAATATTATATAATGGGTGGCAAGCATGAAGGTAAAGGTGGTTTGACAAAGTAGTTCCAACCAAACGTAAGTTCTTTACATTCAAGTTCTTTGATTGACTATTGCTTTACATAGGCCTTTATTCTTTTTTACCATTGGCTTTTGATGTATAGCATCCTCGGCAAGCAGGAAAAACTAAGTGTGGCTTCTATGTTATACTATATATGTATAACATCATTTTCAGTGGCCTTACTACAAATTTTGAACAGGTGTTCATTTCTTGATTCTCAACTGAATTTCATTTCTTTTCATGTAATTGAATTGTTAGTTATTTTATTCAAATTATTGATTTATGTTAACATATTCTCCATTTTACGCATAGATTTTTGGTAATCAAGACCCCTACACAATCAAAGACATTAATGATCCGAGACCATTTGTCAGGACATCTTCTATAACATATAGAGGGGTGATAATGTGTAGAGGTTTTTTTACATATTACAGTGGTTTTGTACAGTTCTATATAAGTTTGCATATTCGAATAATTTTCCTAGTTTCTTATTTATGAGTACTTTAAATTTGTTAAGGCATTATGCTTTATAGAGAACACTTTGGAAAATGATGATGAAGCATAGGGATTTCATAGAAGCATGTCATCATCTCTTTTTCCATATGATTGTCATGATTTTACATTGAAAGTTGAAGTTTGCACATTGAACTGATGTTATGATGATATATGCGCTATATATCATGAAAGAAAATTTAACATGTGTTTTCCCTTCCATGAAGTAATAGGGGAAGCTAAAGAGTTTAATCATAAGAGAATGGTTCGTGGATCTAGTTTTTTCGTTTAAAGATAGCAATGTACAGGTTAGAGAACTTGTTAGTATAGGTTCATCGTGTTGGAAATTGTGCCCTAAGGGCCAATCATTGTACTTTGAACATTATTATTTTAATGAAATTTCTCCATTGTGTTATCATATTATTTGCATGTTAACTGTGATAATTGTATCCTTGGATAATTCATAAAGATTGTCCTAAAATGTCCCTGGTCGGTCATCTATACGGGAGCAGATATGAAACAAGACCAGTTTGACTTTGATAAGATATGGAGATACGAATCAAAGTCTTAGGCACTTGTAAGAGTACAAGGTGCTGGAATGACCTACAATGAGAAAACTACATGGATCAAGTCATAAGCTTTTCTCATGTATAACCACATCATAATGCCCTTAAACCTGAGGTCATCATGGATTCCTACATGAGAATTGATAAGCTTTGAACTAGTCAAAAGTCACTTTTGACCGGGTGATGATAAAGGCTACGATCGGGCTTCGTGGTTTTTCATGCAGAGGAATATGAATGATCAAGATGGAATTTGTCCCTCACATTAGTAGAGAGATATTACTGGGCCCTCGATAAGTGAGTCTGAGAAATGTATGGCCATACTATAATGAAAGGAGTTTCTGTCTCTGTTATCAGGCTACTCAGGAATCGAGAAAGTAATGGTCAGGAACAAGAGGATGACATTATCCATGCCTTATCCTTGATTGATATATCGTGTGACAAAAGGAATGTGACATGGTTGTATGACAGGTTGCATCGTGATAACGATCCTCATATGAATTGGGTAGTCGTAATGTCTTGCTAGAGGCCGCTTGCGACTTTTGGGTTAGTATAGTTATTGGCCCACTGCCAACTTCATATGGGCCTACAGGGTCGCACACAAGAATGGCCCAACACGAGATAATGTTTAATTTAGGGTGGACGAATTTTATATTTATATATATACATAGTATAAAATTCATTAATAATATTATATAGATATATATTTTAGAAATATATATACCTTATATATATATATGTATATATATTATATGATATTATTATATTTAATAATATTATATAGATATATTTATTTTCGAAATATATATCTTATATATATATATATGTATATATATTATATGATATTATTATATTGTGTTAGTTTTAAATTTAATTTATTAAGATATATTAAATTTAATAACTAACATGATAGAGATATAGTATCTCAGATTTAATTTATGAAGATAAATTAAATCTAATGGCTCTTTATTTGGATTAAATAAATAGGTTAAGTTAAAACTGTTGGACGATTTAATTTAAATTGAATTTATTTAATTAGCTCATCAAGGTAATTAATTGTTAATTAATTTCAAAATTAATGATGATTAATTTTGAAATTTGAAAATAGCCCTCAAAAGTTATAAACTTGATAGAGCAGATATATTGATACGTACATGAGAATTGAGAGCCGCAAGTGAAACCCTAGGAGACATTAGAGGCACTAGCACACAGTCTTGGTTGGAGAGCTTTCTTGTGGATACCGGTAGAGAGAGCGAACCTGACATGTTGGCTCCTAGAGATCGTTAATACTCTGAATCATCAAAAAAGGTATTAATCCTTCCAACTTGGTTTAAACGCTGTTGATAGATCCTCGATTAGGATCAGTGAAAATTTTTAAAATTCTTCCGCTGTGCCTACCGATTCTAACAATGGTATCAAAGCCAGATCAATTGTGCATTTAAACTGAGTTTATGTTCTTATACATGTGATATATATGGGATGTGTATGTATGTTTATAAGAAATACTTGAATATGCATGTGATTTGGTTAATACGAAACAAAATTATTTAGAAAGATGTGATCTTGTAATTCCATTGATTTTTGTTTTCATTTAAATTGAATCTTGAAATTGTTTTGTTTTTGGTTTTGAAACATGTATGTGATTTTCGTTTTGAACAAGCATGAAAATTGGGTAAGGTACCTGAGATTGTAGTTGGCGGCAATCAAATCGGGTCTAGGTTCGGATATCTATTCGGGTAATAGGGATCCGAACTATGGGGAAGACAATCTGGATCAGACCGTAGTTAGCGGGACCACCGTGACCACCTCTGCGTAGCGCAATATAATCGGATCACGACATTTATTGCTTTTCATTTTGTATGAATTCTTGTTGTGGTTTATTATTTATCCTTGTTTGGGTATGGTGAACAACATGGCTTTAGAATTTTACAAAGGTTGTAATATTTAAATACGGCCTGCGTGCCGTGCCTTTCTCTAAATACTCTCGATGTACATTCTCTTCTCATATCACTCCCCTCGAATGTTTGAACGAGGTTTCTCTCAATGTATTTCTTTTTTTATTTAGAGAAGTCATCTCATTGGCTTGGGAGGATTTTAGGTTAGGTAAGCCATGTTGTGTCACGTTTAAATTATGCTTTTGATAAGATCATTGCATGATTACTTTTATGTTTATATGTATTTATCTGTATAAGACACGACCACGATTGCATCCATATAAACAAAACTAATTAATTAAGCCCTTTGAATCAAATCTTAAATCATAATGCCATCAATTAATGAATACTTGTCAAAACCTAGATCGCTCAATTGTGAAAACCACCAAAGTGGATGCACTTGAGTTATCTTGATGAGACAAGATTGAGTAATAGTGCTGCTCATAATATTCATTATTGTTTTGACTTAATTGAGGTTAACAAAACAGTTTTGAATCTCAAGGCATTAGATGGGGTTAAACATGCCAGATCATATGATGATTAAATCCCATAAAGATCTAAGAGTTACATGTGATGTAATTGGTAAATAGGTTACCTACCTAAATAACTTGAATTTAAGCGTCTTGCCAAAGCGGACTTAAGTTTAAGCCAAATATAGATCTTAGCCCACTAATTATTATATTGAGGGTTGTTAATTTAGTGGGAGATTACTAACTAACTTTATATATTTTAATTGTAGAATTATGTCGACTAGTAATACTGCTACACTATCATTGCGATCGATCCTTGAGAAGGACAAACTTTCTTGACTGGTTCAGGAACTTGAGAATTATTCTCAAGCAGGAAAGAAAGGCTTATGTCCTAGATCAACCCATTCTTGAGGACCCTGCAGCCAATGCTCCAAGATCTCAGAGAGATGCTTACACAAAGCATAAGGATGACACTATGGATGTAGGTTGCCTGATGCTTGCCACTATAGTGCTAGAGCTCCAAAGAGATCTGGAACTCATGGAGGCTCATGAGATGATTGTACATCTCAAGGAAATGTTCCAGCAACAGGCAAGGCAAGAAAGGTATAAGACCACAAAGGCCTTACATTCCTACAAAATGGCTGAAGGTGTATCAGTTAGTACTCATGTGTTAAATATGAGAGGCTATATTGATCACCTTGAGAGGCTTGGATTTCCCATGAGCCAGGAGTTAGCTACGGATTTGATCCTCAACTCACTCCCGGAGAGTTATGACCAGTTTGTTATGAACTACAACATGAACAACATGGAGAAATCAATTTCTGAGCTGCATGGGATGCTCAAAACTGCTGAGCAAAGCATTAAGAAAAAGCCTAGCATAGTTTTGATGGTTCAGAAAGGAAAGGGTATGAAAAAGAAAGGGAAGGGCAAATGGAAGGGTAATGGCTAAGGTGGTAAGACCAAAGAGTCAAACAAGCTTGGAACCAAGCCTACACTCAAGAAGGCAAAGCCTCCAAAGGAAGGAGTCTGCTACTTCTGCAATGAACCCGGTCATTGGAAGAGGAATTGCAAACTCTACCTGGAAGATTTGAAAAAGAACAAGAAGGATAGTGACGCTATCGCTTTAGGTATTTATGTTATAGACATTCATTTGTCTACTTCCTCTACATGGGTATTAGATACTGCATGTGGTTCTCACATTTGTACAAATGTGCAGGGTCTAAAGGATAGTAGAAAGCTGAATAAGGGTGAGGTGGACCTACGAGTTGGAAACAGAGCAAGAGTTGCTGCTTTAGCCGCAGGCACTTATGAATTAGTTCTACCCAGTGGGCTTTTGTTAGTTTTAAACAATTGCTATTATGTTCCTGCTTTGAATAGTAACATTGTTTCTCTTTCTTATTTGGATAAGGAAGGTATACTTCCATTACTAGAAATGGTAAATGTTCTATTTATCATAATGACATTTTCTATGCTGATGGTGATTTGCATGTTGGTCATTATATATTAAATTTGGAACATCCTAATAATAGGAATATCTATAATGTAACCACTAAGAGGATAAAATCAAACGATTTAAATGCGACCAACCTGTGGCACTGTCGTCTAGGCCACATAAATGAGAAACGCATTTCTAAACTCCATCAAGATGGATTTCTAAACTCATTCGATTTTGAATCATATGATACAAGCAAATCTTGCTTATTAGGAAAGATGACTAAGGCACCTTTTACTTGGCACAATGAGAGGGCTACTGAATTATTGGGCCTCATACATACAGATGTATGTGGACCATTAAATATAGCTGCCAGAGGAGGTTATGTCTACTTAATTACATTTATAGATGACTTTAGTAGATATGGCTATATCTATCTAATGAAACATAAATCTGAATCTTTTGAAATGTTCAAAATATTCCAAAATAAAGTACAAAACCAACTTGGTAAAATAATTAAAGCACTTCGATCTGATCGAGGTGGTGAATATTTGAGCCAAGAATTCATTGACCATCTTAGGAGTTGTGGGATAATCTCACAATTGACTCCTCCAGGAACACCACAATGGAATGGTGTTTCTGAATGGAGGAATCGAACAGTATTAGATATGGTTTGATCTATGATGAGTCAAACAGATCTTCCACCGTCCTTTTGGGGACATGCCCTAGAGACAGCTGCGTTCACACTAAATCATGTTCCATCTAAGGCAATTGAAAAGACACCATATGAGATATGGACTGGAAAGAAACCAAGTTTATCTTTTCTCAAAATCTGGGGATGTGAGGTATATATTAAGCAACAAGCCTCAGATAAATTAACACCCAAATCCACAAAGTGCCTTTTCGTGGGGTATCCTAAAGAAACGAAAGGATACTATGTCTACAATCCCACCGATAACAAAGTGTTTGTTATTCAAAATGGCAAGTTTCTAGAAAGAGAGTTTGTCTCTAAAACAACAAGTAGGAGTAATGTACATCTTAAAGAAATTCAAGAGCCACAAGATAGTACAAAACCATAGATGGAAATTAGAGAAGAGTCACAACAAGTTGCTGAGCCTCCTCAAGTAACACAAGGTCTACAAAGATCTGATAGGACACAGCATCAGCCTCAGAGATATGGATTTCTGATTACTGAAGGCCCTGATGTGTTGCTTATTGAGCAAAATGAGCCCACCACCTATCGAGAAGCCATAGTGGGACCAAACTCTGAGAAATAGCTAAATGCCATGAAGTTTAAAATGCAATCCATGTACAACAATTAGTTATGGACCTTAGTCGATCCACCTGAAGGTGTAAAAACCATTAGGTGCAAATGGGTTTTCAAGAAGAAAACTGACATGGATGGCAATGTAAATATCTTCAAGGCACGACTGGTTGCAAAAGGATTCACTCAAACTCATGGTGTAGACTATGATGAAACCTTTTCTCCAGTTGCAAAGGCCAAATCAATCATAATCCTTCTTGCCATTACAGCATATTATGACTATGAAATATGGCAGACGGATGTCAAAACAGCCTTCCTTAATGGAAAGCTGCTTGAGGATGTGTACATGACACAACCTGAAGGTTTTGTGCGTCCAAAGGACTGGTAAAATTTGCAAGCTTCAAAGATCCATTTATAGATTAAAGCAAGCATCTCGGAGCTGGAATCATCATTTTGATGAAGTAGTCAAAGAGTTTGGATTCATTCAAAACATCGAAAAACCTTGTGTTTACAAGAAGATTAGTAGGAGCATAGTTGTATTTCTAGTGCTTTATGTAGATGACATCCTACTCATTGGGAATGATATTCCTACCTTGCAGAGTGTCAAGTCTTAGTTAGGAAAGTCCTTTTCAATGAAAGACTTAGGTGAAGCCACCTATATCCTAGGAATTAGGATCTATAGGGATAGATCCAAAAGACTTATAGGCCTAAGTCAAAGCACATACATAGACAAGACACTGCATAGGTTCAGTATGCAGGATTCAAAAAGGGGTTACATGCCCATGTCTCATGGCATCCATCTTAGCAAGGATCTGTGTCCTAGTACACCTGATCAGCGAGATCACATGAGTAAGGTTCCATATGCCTCGGCCATTGGATCCATCATGTATCCCATGTTATGTACTCGACCGGATGTCTCGTTTGCCTTAAGTATGACCAGCAGATACCAACAAGATCCTGCTGAGGGTCATTGGACTGCCGTCAAGAATATCCTAAAGTACTTAAGAAGGACTAAGGACTTATTTTTGGTCTATGGTGGATTGGATGATGAGCTCTGCGTAACCGGTTACACAGATGCAAGTTTCCAAACTGACCAAGATGACCTTAAATCGCAATCTGGATATGTATTCCTCCTGAATGGTAGAGCAGTAAGCTGGAAGAGCTCCAAGCAGAGCACTATAACAGATTCTACAACAGAAGCTGAGTATATAGCAGCATCAGATGCAGCTAAAGAAGCCGTTTGGATCAGAAAGTTCATTACTGAACTAGGGGTGATGCCTACCATCTCAAATCCAATAGATTTGTTCTGTGACAATAGCGGTGCTATTGCACAGGCCAAGGAGCCTAGGTCACATCAAAGGACCAAGCATATACTCAGGCGATTTCATCTTATTAGAGAAATCAATGATAGAGGTCATATAAAGATATGCAAAGTAGCAGGAGAAGATAATGTTGCTGATCCTCTTACTAAGCCACTTGCACAGGCAAAGCATGAGCGTTATGTTAAGGCAATGGGAATTAGGCAAATTAATGATTGCACCTAGGGCAAGTGCGAGGATGTTGGAAATTGTGCCCTAAGGGCCAATCAATGTACTTTGAACATTATTATTTAAATGAAATTTCTCCATTTTGTTATCATATTATTTGCATGTTAACTGTGATAATTGTATCCTTGGATAATTCATAAAGATTATCCTAAAATGTCCCTGGTCGGTTATCTATGCGGGAGCAAAGATGAAACAAGACCAGTATGACTTTGATAAGATATGGAGATACGAATCAAAGTCTTAGGCACTTGTAAGAGTACAAGGTGCTGGACCGACCCACTATGAGAAAACTACATGGATCAAGTCATAAGCTTTTCTCATGTATAACTACGTCACAATGCCCTTAGACCTGAGGTCATCATGGATTCCTACATGAGAGTTGCTAAGCTTTGAACTAGTCAAATGTCACTTTTGACCGGGTAATGATAAAGGCTACGATCAGGCTTAGTGGTTTTTCATGTAAAGGAATATGAATGATCAAGATGGAATTTGTCCCTCACATTAGTAGAGAGATATTACTGGGCCCCTCGATGAGTGAGTCTGAGAAATGTATGGCCCTACTATGATGAAAGGAGTTTCTGTCTCTGTTATCAGGCTACTCAGGAATCAAGAAAGTAATGGTAAGGAACAAGAGGATGACATTATCCATGCCTTATCCTTGATCGATATATCATGTGACAAAAGGGACGTGACATGGTTGTATGACAGGTTGCATCGTGATAACGATCCTCATATGAATTGGGTAGTCGTAATGTCTTACTAGAGGCCGCTTGCCACTTTTGGGTTTATATAGTTATTGGCCCAATGCCAACTTCATATGGGCCTACAGGGTCGCACACAAAAATGGCCCAACACGAGATAATGTTTAATTTAGGGTGGATGAATTATATATATATATATAATATAAAATTCATTAATAATATTATATAGATATATACATTTTCGAAATATATATCTTATGTATATATATATATTATATGATATTATTATATTTAATAATATTATATAGATATATATTTTCGAAATATATATCTTATATATATATATATGTATATATATAATATGATATTATTATATTGTGTTAGTTTTAAATTTAATTTATTAAGATATATTAAATTTAATAACTAACATGATAGAGATATAGTATCTCAGATTTAATTTATGAAGATAAATTAAATCTAATGGCTCTTTATTTGGATTAAATAAATAGGTTAACTTAAAACTGTTGGACAGATTTAATTTAAACTGAATTTATTTAATTAGCTCATCAAGATAATTAATTGTTAATTAATTTTGAAATTAATGATGATTAATTTTGAAATTTGAAAATAGCCCTCATAGGTTAGAAACTTGATAGAGCAGATATATTGATACGCACATGAGAATTGAGAGCCGCAAGTGAAACCCTAGGAGACATTAGAGGTGCTAGCACGCAGTCTTGGTTGGAGAGCATTCATGTGGATACCGGTAGAGGGAGTGGACCTGACGTGTTGGCTCCTAAAGATCATGAAAATTCTGAATCATAAAAAAAGGTATGAATCCTTCCAACTTGGTTTAAACGCCGTTGATAGATCCTCAATTAGGATCAGTGAAAATGTTTAAAATTCTTCCGCTGTGCCTACCGATTCTAACACATCGAGCATTGAGGTTTCAGGAGCCTTTGATCTTCAATCACTATTAGTCTTGAGGTTGTAGATTATGAAAGGAGATAGATTTTAGGGACAATGTAACTTTGTAGATGATGAAAAGGAAGGGTTATTCATTCCTGTGTAACCTACCAATTACTTGCTCACTTTAAAGATTCAAAATGTAATTATCTGGGTTGGTGCTTTTCCAATGGCATTGCTGGTTGTAATAATGAGTAAAACGTAAAAAAAACAACTAAGATACAATGATTGTTATTTGTATAATAATCGTTGTAACTCTTATACTACGACTGTTTAAAAATAGTCGTCTTTTCGTGACTTTTCAATTACACTCACATAAATGTCCCCCCAAAAATAGTCATCTAAAGGGCAAAAAAATGGTCGTTAAAAGTCCCTTTTGTAGTAGTGAGATATAAATGAAAAAAATCAAACTAACAACTTCCAAATAAAGATCAAAGAACTCCAGTAACAAGATCCATCTTCAAGAGGAGGATTAACCACACATGGTGATGGAAGAAAAGAGGAGTCCTATGAGGTGTGTGGTCATGCTCTTGGAATTAAGTCTTGGGGTCCCTTTTATAGGCATCAATGTTATGTTGAAAGAGAAGAAGATAATCAAGATAATATGATTTAAATCTTGCTCTTTTACCTTAATGAATGTTTATCTTCCTTTTGAATTCTTATTTAGATCTTGAATATCTTTTGTGTCTTGTTGGCTCTTCTGATTGCTTGATCTTGGAGAGATAATTATTTGAATTTGAATTCTTGAATAGAAAGATGATTATGGCATGATTTCTTACAAAAGATAATAGAAAGATGATGATTTGGTACTTGAATTTTGGAGGGAGGCTGTCACCTAGTTTTTCTTTGATATAATTGAGGAAAATATATAATTGAATTTAATTCTTAAAGGATTAAAAGGTATGATACTTCGGATTTATTCCCGTTTTGAATTGTACTCAATTCTATCCCTTAAGCTTTTGAGGACATGTGGAAATATCAACCTTACCCTTCATTAATCCTAGGTAGTGCCTTGCTTGACTTGTTGAGGAGATAACTTGGTGAAATCATGTTATTGCCCTTCATTAATGGTATGACACATTTTTGCTCTTCGGAGTTATGCATGCTTACTATGGTGAACAATATTGAATGAGCAAAATGAAATGTTGATTCCAAGCTATCTGCAATTGAAACAAAGGGATCAAAGCATATACATATGAAAACACACATATATGCACTTACCTCACTAGTGTTATGACTAACCTCATTACCCAAATATCACAAAACATGCCCAAAATACATATTATTAGTGCTAAGGAAAATACAAATGACTACTTAAATATATGCAAATATTGACATTCATAATGGATCTTGATAGAAGACAAGTAATTGTGAATTTATTGCTTTGGTGGTTTCATGCTCTATTTGCTAAGAACCAATGTTTTATCAACATATGCATCGTTATTGCTCTACTAAGATGACAAATAAATCATAAGCCGTACACATTGGATTTCATGCTAGGAGGTTTCACATTCATAATATAATTTATATTAGTAATATAACTTGTTTGAGTCAAATTGGAATGAATACGGCTCTATCAACAAGCTATATCTCATGCTTGATATAAAAGCAGGTCTTAAACCTACTAAAAACATGTTGGTTGATGAACAAGTTGCAATGTTTCTCCACATCCATGTGCATCATCAACAGAATAAAATCACACAGTTTTATTTTGTGAGGTCTAGTGAAATCATAAGTCAGCATTTTAATTTTGGTCTTTAACAAATCTCAACCAATTATAGAGTATTCAACATGCATGAAGTGGTTAAGGTTCAAGTTATAGTTTCATTTATTATATAATTATACTAATGATTATTATAACTCATTTGAATGCACTTATATAACCATTTAACTATTTTTCTTCATAATTGTTTAGGTGCCCTTGATGGCAGACATGTTACATCAAAAGTCCCCATTACAAACAAAGGAAGATATAGGAATAGAAAAGGAGATATAACTACTAATCTGATGTCTACTTCCTTGATACAATATTTATATATGTCCTCACTGGTTTGGAAGGCTTAGCTATTGATGGGAGAGTTTTAAGAGATTCAATTCACAAGAGGAAAAAAATCTTGAAAGTGCCTATAGGTTTGATAATTACAATGATTTATCATGTATTATTGTTTAATGTCGCTAACAAGTGTTAAACTTAAATTTAGGATGCACTATATGGTTTATATTGGATACATAAATTGTGAGGGAATTCTTGCACCCTATTAAGGACAATGTTACCTGTAATATCCCGATTTGTAATTAGGGCTAATGATTCTGATAATTATTGTAATTATCTTGATTAAGCACAATGATGATTAATGTAATGTGAATTTTGAGAATAAATACATGTGGTATTTAAGATCAAGGGTTGTGGTTTTATGACCGTGGGTCGGAATCCTGCGTGTTGTGGTGAGGTGAGTTCATTGTGGAAGAGAATGGATGATGACATGTGGCAAGTGGAAAGCCATAGGATGATGCACTAAGTGACAAAATGTCACTTTTCCCTCATTTTCTCTCTCTTATTCGGTTGGAGGCATGGGCAAGGGAGGGAGTATGTGTTTCTTCATCATCATTTTCTCTCTCATCTCTCATCTCTCATCTTTCTCTCTAATTCCGGCGACATTGAGGCAAGAAGAGGAAGAAGAAAAAGCTTGATCTTGGTAAGTTATGCTTCTCCTTTGCTCTAATCCTCTTCTCTGATATTGATCATCTCAATGAGAGTTACATTGTGATGATTGTAGAGCCTTAAATGGTGTAGATTGGGACATTGGTCGAATTTGGGAGTTTGAGAATCCAGATTCTGGATTGAGCAAAGAGAAGAGGTAGGCATTTAGAGCATTTTGATGTATTGTTTATGATTTTTGGTTAAGTTTGGTAAAATCTGGAATTTTGCCCTAAATATGCCTATTTTTGGAGATATGAAGTTCATTGTGATTTATGATTGGAAATGATGTATTATGGAGTTATTTGAGCATTGAATGTGATCTGAAATGGTAGAAATGGGTTAAGGGAATTTGGATAATGTGTATCATAGAGACCTTAGTGGATGATTGTGGTCAAATTGGTTTTTGGAGTGTTTATGAAGTTGCCATAGTGTTCCCTAGTTAATGCTTAAGGTGTGTGAGCATTGTGGAGAGTTTGGGAACCTTTGGGAGTGAATTTGACCATCTGGTGTTTTCTGGTTTTCTGCATTTCTGGGTCTCGCATGAGCATCACTCGAGCAGAGGAAGAACGTGCTCGAGTGATGGAAGAGTTTTCCCTGTCCTGCTTCGAGTGCGTCTGGGTTTCTTTGGGTGATGCTCGAGCACAGCGCTTTGTGCTCGAGTGAGCGAAGAACATGCTCGAGCAGGCATGGTCTGCTCGAGTGAAGGTGGGAGTTCAGAGTGAAGGGTTTCTTTCGGGTCTTCACTTGCTGGTGGATGCCACGAGTGTGCTCTGACACTCGCGAGCATAGCCTTCTCACTCGAGCACTGGGGGTCATGCTCGAGTGAGGTTGTGCTTCAGGAGGGGGTTGTGCTTTCAGGCTCTCACTTGCGAGTGAGGTGCTCGCGGGTGAGAGGTGTGTGCTCGCGGGTATGCTCGCGGGTGAGAGGTGTGTGCTCGCGGGTGTGAAGTGTGCTTCTGGTGGGAGTGTGCTCGCGGGTGTGGTTTTGTGCTCGAGTGATCCTATGCTTGGAGAGCTTTGGGTGCTCTCGGGTCCTCACTTCCTGGTTTTCTCTCGCGCGTGCTCGAGTGAGCCAGTTCCTGCAAGTGTCTTTATGCTCTCGGGAGCTCACTCGCAGTCTCACTCGCACTTGTGCTCGAGTGATGTCCGTACTTGTGCTCGAGTGAGAGCATCTGTGCTCGAGTGAGAGGACCAAAAATCTGTGTTTTGCCTTCGAGTAAGGGGTCTTTTGGGTAGGTTCTTCCAACCCTTTAGGCATATGTTTAGGCCTATTTTAGTCACCTAAAGAGTCCTAAATGATAACCAACTTAGAAAATTATTGAAATATACCTATGGATAAGAGATTAATTGGTTGTCCCTAATTGATATAGGATTTGATATCTGTCGCCCTCGTGAGGCCACGGTGCCGGAGCCAGTCAGGAAAGATACAGGTAGTGACTCTATCTTTATACCTTATGTGAGGTATGATATGTGTGCTATATCATTGTGATTAAATGGATTTTGTATGCTGCAAGTTTTGTGAAAACTTTGTGTGGATACACCGCTAAACCAATAGTCCCTGAGTCGCTAACAACGGTTCGGGTGAAGGTCGTATGCCTTCCCGGCGGTAAAAGGGGATGAGGTTAGGGTGTCATATATGTGTTATGTGATATTGTGGTAGCACCGCTAAACCAATAGTCCCTGAGTCGCTAACAACGGTTCGGGTGAAGGTCGTATGCCTTCCCGGCGGTAAAAGGGGATGAGGTTAGGGTGTGATATTTGTGAAGGCCGACGGGCCATTTGTGAAAGCCGAAAGGCTATATGTGAGCCGTGTGGCTATTTGTATGCACTGCCACGCCAATAGTCCCTGAGTCGCTAACAACGGTTCGGGTGAAGGTCGTATGCCTTCCCGGCGGTAAAAGGGGATGAGGGTGGAGTGAATTTGTTGCTGTTGATATGAGATGATGTGTTTACATATTATGTGATTGCATGTGGTATGAAATAGTAGTTACTACGGGGATTCTTTAGAATCTCACCCTCCCAAATGATTAATCTTTTCAGACAGGGCGAGTGGTTCGAAAGGGAAACGGACGACCAGGAGTAGTTAGGCTCACTCCGAGATCTAAGTGGTAGTTGGTTATCATAGTTTTGGATTGGGATTGCAATTTGTACATTTTATGTAAATGACTATTTTGGTTATGTAATCCCCATTGTTGGGAAACCTGTAAACCCAAGCTATGTATGCAAGTAACCCGGGGTTTGCCGGGATTTTGGTTTCCGCACTTTGATATTTAATATGTACTCTGTTTTCTCAAGTAATTATATCCGCCTGTGAATGTGAGACCAGGATTAACTATGTTTCGAAACGGATTTTGAAACACCCCATCTTGGGATGAGGGAATATGAATTGTTATTTTATTTTATTGGTCTCTATTTCACATAAATTTCATAAACCGGATGTCATTACGGTGAGGGGGTTACATTTTTGGTATCAGAGCTGCAGTTCCTGGCAAGGGTAGAGTTTGCTAGGATAGCTCCCATAGTGTGTCCTTAGTGATAATGGATTGGTAGTGAATGTTTGTTCGTTTACACATCTTTGAGTTATAATTGTGGATATATGAGCTCTGTAGAGATGTGTATACCATAATTGTTGGATTAATGGGGTGAGTTCTTTGTAGAATGAAAAGAACAACAAAAGGTCGCCCCAGAGTACAACAAGAAGATCCCGATGTGGAGTTGGTCAATGACAATCCACCGGATCCTATGCAAGAGTTAATGGGCTTGATAAAGGATCAGAGGGATATGATTACGGAGCTTAGAGAAGAGCTTCGAGCCGAGAAAGCAAAGAACAATGAGGGTAGAGGCCAGTCTACTCAAGAAGGTACTCGAGGGGAAACCCGAGAGGAGACTAGACTGGAAGATACAGCTGAAGGGTCAGCACGATCGCTTGAATCGCCTCCTCGTACTGAAGAAAATCAAAGGCCGCATGGGAAATCGGTCAATGAGGAAAGAGATCTTCAGTTTTGGGTCTCCAGGTTTTGTAAACACCTACCTCCGGTATTTAGAGGGAAATTTGATCCTCAGGCGGCGGAAGACTGGTTGAACCGTCTTGAGAAGATATTCGAGGTTCTAGAATGTCCCTCGGAAGTGAAAGCCAAGCTGGCGGTGTACAAACTTGAGGGTGATGCAGACCGCTGGTGGCGGAACATAGCTCTGTCGCTGAAGAGCAAGAATATACCATTGACCTGGGAAGTGTTTCAACAGCACTTCGATGAGAAATACTTTCCCAAGTCGGTGAGGCTTGAAAAGGAGACCGAGTTCCTACAAATCAAGCAAGGGGACACGGAGTCATTTGATGAATACTTGTCCCGATTCACCCGGTTGTCCCGATACTCCTCTTATCTACAAAAGAGGGATGATGAGGAGTTGAGTTCAGATCTACTCATTCGGGGCTTAAGGCGTGACATGAGGAAGAGAATAGCCACTCATCGGTTCTCCAAGTTTAACAAGGCCGTTGAAGAGTGTCGGATTACAGAGAGCAATCTGAGAGAATTGTATCCGGCTAAGACTGCGGGTGGTTATAGTGAACCCAGCAAGGGTGGTGCTTCCCAGAAGCGGAAGGGTTCGGGATCGTCATCTTCGTATAGGGGTGGTGGTAAGAGGCCCTATCAGCCCAGAGATCGTGAACCCCAGAGGTTTGGGACTGAGAGGAAATGTCCTCGCTGTAATCAGTCACATTATGGTAAGAACTGTCAGGGTGAGATGATTTGCTTTAACTGTAAGCGAACCGGACATCTTTCCAGAGATTGCCAACGACCGCAAGCGGAGCAGAGACCGAAAACTCAGGGCAGAGTATTTGCTATGACTCATGAGGAAGCCCGGAAATCCCCAGAGCTGATACAAGGTACAGTTCTTCTTAATGGATTTGTATTGAAAGTATTGTTTGACTCGGGTGCAAGTCACTCATTTATTGCGCATGATTGTGTAAAGCGCCTGGGTTTAATTGTACATAAGTTGCCATTCGAATTGATTGTGTCAACACCGATGGGTGTAAAGGCTGTAACTACAGAAGCCTGTTTGAATTGTGTAATAACCGTAGAGGGTCATGAGTCTGTGGTAGATCTAATTTGTTTACCGCTCTGCCAATTGGAAGTCATTTTGGGTTTTGATTGGTTGAGAGCGAATAACGTGTTATTAGATTGTGGGAACGAGAGGATTGTATATCCAGTTTCTCAAAACGTCGAGAATGGCAATGTTGATTTGAATTTTCTTTCGACGGCGAAGGCTGAGAGATATTTGAAAAAGGGTTGTCAGGGGTATATGGTTTTCTTCTCGGTACAAGGAGAAATCAGTGAAACTTTGAATAGTATACCCATAGTGAATGAATTCCCTGAGGTTTTTCCGGACGACTTAAGTGGATTACCTCCGGAAAGGGAAGTTCAGTTTCCGATTGACATTGTGCCTGGAGCGGGTTCGATATCTAAAGCCCCATATCGTATGGCTCCAAATGAAATGGCCGAATTGAAAAAGCAGATTGAGGATTTGCTCGAGAAAGGGTTTATTAGACCCAGTGTGTCGCCTTGGGGTGCTCCAGTTTTATTTGTGAAAAAGAAAGACGGGAGTCTTCGTTTGTGTATCGACTATCGAGAATTGAATAAAGTTACCGTCAAGAATAAGTACCCTCTCCCTAGAATTGATGACTTGTTAGATCAATTATCTGGCTCGTGTGTATTCTCCAAGATTGATCTAAGGTCGGGGTATCATCAGCTGCGTGTGAAAGCGGAAGATGTTCCGAAGACTGCTTTCCGGACCAGATATGGTCATTATGAGTTCTTAGTGATGCCATTTGGGTTGACAAATGCGCCTGCGGTATTCATGGATTACATGAACCGTATTTTCCGACAATATCTGGATCAGTTTGTTGTGGTATTTATTGACGATATTTTGATATACTCTAAGAGTAGAAAAGAACATGAGCATCATTTGAGAATCGTGTTGAATATATTGCGTGAGAAGCAACTCTATGCTAAGTTGAGTAAATGTGAGTTTTGGCTATCAGAAGTGAAATTCTTAGGCCATGTTATCTCGCAAGGTGGGGTCGCTGTGGATCCTAGTAAAGTGGAAGCAGTACTGAACTGGAAGAGGCCAGAATCTGTGGCCGAGGTACGCAGTTTTCTGGGTCTTGCTGGTTATTATCGGAGATTCATTCAGAATTTCTCCCGTATTGCATTGCCGATGACCAAGCTCACGAGAAAGGATCAGCCGTATGTGTGGGATGAGAAATGTGAAAATTGCTTTGTGGAGCTGAAGGAGAGGTTGACTACGGCACCTGTGTTGATTTTGCCCGATCCCAGTGTGACATATGTTGTGTACTCTGATGCCAGTGGGCAGGGATTAGGGTGTGTCCTTATGCAGCAGGGACGTGTGGTGGCCTACGCCTCTCGACAGCTCAGACCTCATGAATTGAACTATCCCACTCATGATCTGGAGCTTGCGGCTATTGTGTTTGCCTTGAAGATTTGGAGGCATTATTTGTATGGTGTGACCGTGGAACTGTACTGCGACCACAAGAGTCTCAAATATCTGTATGATCAGAAAGAATTGAATATGAGACAACGACGCTGGATGGAGTTGCTTAAGGACTACAACCTGGAAATAAAATATCATCCGGGTAAGGCAAATGTAGTCGCTGATGCTCTTAGTCGGAAAACTGTGGCTGTGGCAGCTATGATGATACACGAGGAGAAATTGGTTGCTGATTTTCGTGATATGAACCTGGCGAACCAGATCATCTGTGCCCATTTTAATGTTTCCCAAGGGGAAAGTGATTTGAGAGCTGAGATTGAAGAGGCTCAGCGGCAAGATGACTGGATACAGGGTAACCTAGCCAGAATTGAGCGTGGAGAAGTTCAAGGCTATGATGTGTCGCCTAGCGGATTGATTCGTTATCAGAATAGGATTTGTGTTCCACTTAAGGCGGAGTTGAGACAGAAGATCTTAGATGAGGCGCATAAGAGCCAATATACTCTTCATCCTGGTATGACCAAAATGTACCATGGTTTGAAATCTGAGTATTGGTGGCAGGGTATGAAGAGTGATGTGACAAAGTATGTGGCGAGGTGTCTCACATGTCAGAAAGTGAAGATTGAGCACCAAAGACCGCCTGGTTTATTGCAAAGCCCTGAAATTCCGGAATGGAAATGGGAAAGCGTGACCATGGATTTTGTTACGGGATTGCCCAAGATCAGGAATTATGATGCGATCTGGGTTATTGTGGACCGGTTAACGAAGTCAGCGCACTTCCTACCGATCAATGTTAGTTACTCTCCGGATAGACTAGCGGAGATTTATCTTCGTGAAATTGTGAAGCTCCATGGCATACCGAGGAATATCATCTCTGATCGAGATCCTCGTTTCACTTCGAGATTCTGGAAGGCATTGCATGAGGCACTGGGTACTCAATTGAGATTCAGTACAGCCTATCATCCTCAGACAGACGGTCAGTCAGAGAGGACTATTCAGACCTTAGAGGATATGTTGCGGGCATGTGTACTTGACTTCAAAGGGAGTTGGGACCGTTTCCTTCCACTTGCTGAGTTTGCCTACAACAATAGCTTTCATGCGAGCATTCAGATGGCGCCGTATGAAGCGTTGTATGGAAGAAAATGCCAATCGCCATTGTGTTGGAATGAGTTGTCCGAGAGGAAACTCTATGGGCCGGATCTTGTGGATCAAACCTCAGCCCAGATTCAAATCATTCGAAAGAGACTTCTTGCAGCTCAGAGTCGGCAGAAGAGCTATGCGGACAAGAGGAGAAGGCCTCTAGAATTTGAGGTCGGTGACCATGTGTTTCTTAGAGTATCTCCTGTCACCGGTATTGGGCGAGCTATAAAGCGAAAGAAGTTGAGCCCGAGATATATAGGTCCTTTTGAGATCCTTGATAGGATTGGGCCTGTTGCTTATCGTATAGCCCTACCTCCGAGCTTGAGCAGACTCCATGATGTATTTCATGTTTCCCAATTGAAGAAGTATCAACCGGATCCATCCCATGTCGTTGAGTATGAGAATGTGGAGTTGCGAGATAACTTCACATATGCGGTGAAGCCAGAGCAAATTATTGAACGAGAAGAACGTCGGCTCAGACACCGGAGTATTCCTTATGTGAAAGTGATCTGGAAGGGAATGACTCAGCGGGAAGCAACTTGGGAAACGGAGGAAGATATGCGAAGGCGATATCCGGAGTTTATGGCTCAAGGGATGTAACAAATTTCGAGGACGAAATTTATTTAACGGGAGGAGAATTGTAATATCCCGATTTGTAATTAGGGCTAATGATTCTGATAATTATTGTAATTATCTTGATTAAGCACAATGATGATTAATGTAATGTGAATTTTGAGAATAAATACATGTGGTATTTAAGATCAAGGGTTGTGGTTTTATGACCGTGGGTCGGAATCCTGCGTGTTGTGGTGAGGTGAGTTCATTGTGGAAGAGAATGGATGATGACATGTGGCAAGTGGAAAGCCATAGGATGATGCACTAAGTGACAAAATGTCACTTTTCCCTCATTTTCTCTCTCTTATTCGGTTGGAGGCATGGGCAAGGGAGGGAGTATGTGTTTCTTCATCATCATTTTCTCTCTCATCTCTCATCTCTCATCTTTCTCTCTAATTCCGGCGACATTGAGGCAAGAAGAGGAAGAAGAAAAAGCTTGATCTTGGTAAGTTATGCTTCTCCTTTGCTCTAATCCTCTTCTCTGATATTGATCATCTCAATGAGAGTTACATTGTGATGATTGTAGAGCCTTAAATGGTGTAGATTGGGACATTGGTCGAATTTGGGAGTTTGAGAATCCAGATTCTGGATTGAGCAAAGAGAAGAGGTAGGCATTTAGAGCATTTTGATGTATTGTTTATGATTTTTGGTTAAGTTTGGTAAAATCTGGAATTTTGCCCTAAATATGCCTATTTTTGGAGATATGAAGTTCATTGTGATTTATGATTGGAAATGATGTATTATGGAGTTATTTGAGCATTGAATGTGATCTGAAATGGTAGAAATGGGTTAAGGGAATTTGGATAATGTGTATCATAGAGACCTTAGTGGATGATTGTGGTCAAATTGGTTTTTGGAGTGTTTATGAAGTTGCCATAGTGTTCCCTAGTTAATGCTTAAGGTGTGTGAGCATTGTGGAGAGTTTGGGAACCTTTGGGAGTGAATTTGACCATCTGGTGTTTTCTGGTTTTCTGCATTTCTGGGTCTCGCATGAGCATCACTCGAGCAGAGGAAGAACGTGCTCGAGTGATGGAAGAGTTTTCCCTGTCCTGCTTCGAGTGCGTCTGGGTTTCTTTGGGTGATGCTCGAGCACAGCGCTTTGTGCTCGAGTGAGCGAAGAACATGCTCGAGCAGGCATGGTCTGCTCGAGTGAAGGTGGGAGTTCAGAGTGAAGGGTTTCTTTCGGGTCTTCACTTGCTGGTGGATGCCACGAGTGTGCTCTGACACTCGCGAGCATAGCCTTCTCACTCGAGCACTGGGGGTCATGCTCGAGTGAGGTTGTGCTTCAGGAGGGGGTTGTGCTTTCAGGCTCTCACTTGCGAGTGAGGTGCTCGCGGGTGAGAGGTGTGTGCTCGCGGGTATGCTCGCGGGTGAGAGGTGTGTGCTCGCGGGTGTGAAGTGTGCTTCTGGTGGGAGTGTGCTCGCGGGTGTGGTTTTGTGCTCGAGTGATCCTATGCTTGGAGAGCTTTGGGTGCTCTCGGGTCCTCACTTCCTGGTTTTCTCTCGCGCGTGCTCGAGTGAGCCAGTTCCTGCAAGTGTCTTTATGCTCTCGGGAGCTCACTCGCAGTCTCACTCGCACTTGTGCTCGAGTGATGTCCGTACTTGTGCTCGAGTGAGAGCATCTGTGCTCGAGTGAGAGGACCAAAAATCTGTGTTTTGCCTTCGAGTAAGGGGTCTTTTGGGTAGGTTCTTCCAACCCTTTAGGCATATGTTTAGGCCTATTTTAGTCACCTAAAGAGTCCTAAATGATAACCAACTTAGAAAATTATTGAAATATACCTATGGATAAGAGATTAATTGGTTGTCCCTAATTGATATAGGATTTGATATCTGTCGCCCTCGTGAGGCCACGGTGCCGGAGCCAGTCAGGAAAGATACAGGTAGTGACTCTATCTTTATACCTTATGTGAGGTATGATATGTGTGCTATATCATTGTGATTAAATGGATTTTGTATGCTGCAAGTTTTGTGAAAACTTTGTGTGGATACACCGCTAAACCAATAGTCCCTGAGTCGCTAACAACGGTTCGGGTGAAGGTCGTATGCCTTCCCGGCGGTAAAAGGGGATGAGGTTAGGGTGTCATATATGTGTTATGTGATATTGTGGTAGCACCGCTAAACCAATAGTCCCTGAGTCGCTAACAACGGTTCGGGTGAAGGTCGTATGCCTTCCCGGCGGTAAAAGGGGATGAGGTTAGGGTGTGATATTTGTGAAGGCCGACGGGCCATTTGTGAAAGCCGAAAGGCTATATGTGAGCCGTGTGGCTATTTGTATGCACTGCCACGCCAATAGTCCCTGAGTCGCTAACAACGGTTCGGGTGAAGGTCGTATGCCTTCCCGGCGGTAAAAGGGGATGAGGGTGGAGTGAATTTGTTGCTGTTGATATGAGATGATGTGTTTACATATTATGTGATTGCATGTGGTATGAAATAGTAGTTACTACGGGGATTCTTTAGAATCTCACCCTCCCAAATGATTAATCTTTTCAGACAGGGCGAGTGGTTCGAAAGGGAAACGGACGACCAGGAGTAGTTAGGCTCACTCCGAGATCTAAGTGGTAGTTGGTTATCATAGTTTTGGATTGGGATTGCAATTTGTACATTTTATGTAAATGACTATTTTGGTTATGTAATCCCCATTGTTGGGAAACCTGTAAACCCAAGCTATGTATGCAAGTAACCCGGGGTTTGCCGGGATTTTGGTTTCCGCACTTTGATATTTAATATGTACTCTGTTTTCTCAAGTAATTATATCCGCCTGTGAATGTGAGACCAGGATTAACTATGTTTCGAAACGGATTTTGAAACACCCCATCTTGGGATGAGGGAATATGAATTGTTATTTTATTTTATTGGTCTCTATTTCACATAAATTTCATAAACCGGATGTCATTACGGTGAGGGGGTTACATTACCATTCAAGTGAATGTAGATAAGGGAGATTCACTGTAAATTTTCACAAATGCTTTAATATAAGGCATGCATTGGCCCACAATGTCATTGAACGCTCCTTTAGTATATTGAAATTATGTTGGGCTATACTTAGAAGTCCTTCATTCTACCCTATTCAAACTTATAATTGAATTGTGATGGCTGGTTGCCTCTTTCATAATTTGATTCATCAATAAGGATTGGATCTTCTTAGGAATGAGTTTGAGGAGTCAAGTATGAATTTCTCTAATTTAGATGATCCCCCTATTTTGATGATTTTATTGAGCCATTGAATGCTTGCACTAACTTTTATGAGAGCTTGGCCAATAAGATATTTGCTTATTTCAAGAGGTAAAGGGATGATAGAATAGTATAATAATGGAAGCATAATGACATTATAAGAGTGTGTAGCAGAATACTATCATATATGCTATTTATAGTTTTATATTTGCAGTATTTGAATTTGAAATATGAGTATGCTTTATTATGTTTTTTGTTGTGTTCTATTATCAATGTAATGACTTTGGTTTTATCTCTGCGATAGAAATATGCATATTTTTTGTGTATTTTGTGTTTTAATTTAGAAACTAATAGAGAAGGGATCAACAAAACACAAAGTCTATATATAGACAGCTGAAGATAAAGGTGAGCAGTTGGTTTTCAATAAAAACAGAAATAACCAAATGTTACGTATGCTAGATTTTAGAGACCTTAAACCTAATCCCTACAAACCTTAGAAGAACTGGATAAGGTAAAATAGTCCTTAGAAAGGTGTGGTATACATGAAGTTTGGGTTCTAGAAGTTGTTACCCAAAATTGGTGACACAAAATTGTTAGGTAAGCTCAATCTAACACTTCATTAAAAGGAATTCACATTCTAGCTTACTTCTCTAATGTCGGAGTTACTTGCAAGGTTTCTGAGTAACTCCTGAGATGAGTAGATGTCTTGTTACTTGACTACGACTTATTCTTATACTTTGTACTTGAATTTGCTCAAGAAGAAAAAGCTTTCCTTAGTTGTAGACAATAAAATTCTAGGTAATGTGGTCCCACTTACTTTACTTATCGATATTACTAATGGGAGTTTTTAAAAAACTCCTTAAGCCTAGGATGAGAAAGATGATCCTGCCATTTTTGCACCAAATAGCCTTGTGATGAGACTTGTTTTTATAAACCCTTGGAGTGGACATATTGGTGTGTGTAAACAATTAGAGACAATCATAAGCGAGAGAGGCGTTAATTTCCTTGCCCCAGAGAGTGACCCTATATGGGCAATGAACTATTTGTTAGGATCGGCAGGCACAGCGGAAGAATTTTAAAATTTTACCAATCCTAATCGAGGATCTATCAACGGCATTTAAACCAAGTTGGAAGGATTCATACCTTTTTATGATTCAGGGTTTTCACGATCTCTAGGAGCCAACACGTCAGGTCCACTTCCTCTACCGGTATCCACACGAATGCTCTCCAACCGAGACTGCGTGCTAGCACCTCTAATATCTCCTAGGTTTCCTTTGCAGCTCTCAATTCTCATATGCATATCAATATATCTGCTCTATCAAGTTTATAACCTATGAGGGCTATTTTCAAATTACAAAATTAATCATCATTAATTTCGAAATTAATTAACTATTAATTATCTTGATGAGCTAATTAAATAAATTCAGTTTAAATTAAATATGTCCAACAGTTTTAATTTAACCTATTTATTTAATCCAAATAAGGAGCCATTAGATTTAATTTATCTTCATAAATTAAATCTGAAATAGTATATCTCTATCATGTTAGTTATTAAATTTAATATATCTTAATAAATTAAATTTAAAACTAATACAATATAATAATATCATATAATATATATAGATATATATATATATAAGGTATATATATTTCGAAAATATACATCTATATAATATTATTAATGAATTTTATACTATAAATATATAAATATAAAATTCGTCCACCCTAAATTAAACATTATCTCGTGTTGGGCCATTCTTGTGTGCGACCCTGTAGGCCCATATTGTAGGATCGGTAAGCACAGCGGAAGAATTTAAAAAAATTTTCACCGATCCTAATCGAGGATCTATCAACAGCGTTTAAACCAAGTTGGAAGGATTCATACCTTTTTGATGATTCAGAGTTTTCACGATCTCTAGGAGCCAACACGTCAGGTCCGCTCCCTCTATCGGTATCCACACGAATGCTCTCCAACCGAGACTGCGTGCTAGCGCCTCTAATGTCTCCTAGGGTTTAACTTGCGGCTCTCAATTCTGATGTACCCTGAGTCTATCAGCTCTATCAAGTTTATAACCCATGAGGGTTATTTTCAAAATTCAAAATTAACCATCATTAATTTCAAAATTAATTAACAACTAATTATCTTGATGAGCTAATTAAATCAATTCAGTTTAAATTAAATATGTCCAACAGTTTTAATTTAACCTATTTATTTAATCCAAATAAAGAGCCATTAGATTTAATTTATCTTCATAAATTAAATCTGAGATACTATATCTCTATCATGTTAGTTATTAAATTTAATATATCTTAATAAATTAAATTTAAAACCAACACAATATAATAATATCATATAATATATATACATATATATATAATATATATTTCGAAAATATATATATCTATATAATATTATTAAATATAATAATATAATATAATATATATATATAAGATATATATTTCGAAAATATATATATCTATATAATATTCTTAATGAATTTTATATTATATATATATAAATATAAAATTCATCCACCCTAAATTAAACATTATCTCGTGTTGGGCCATTCTTGTGTGCGACCTTGTAGGCCCATATGAAATTGGCAGTGGGCCAATAACTACACTAATCCAAAAGTCACAAGCGGTCTCTAGCAAGACATTACGACTACCCAATTCATATGAGGATCGTTATCACGATGCAACCTGTCATACAACCATGTCACGTCCCTTTTGTCACACGATATATCGATCAAGAATAAGGCATGGAAAATGTTATCCTCTTGTTCCTGACCATTACTTTCTCGATTCCTGAGTAGCCTGTTAACAGAGATAGAAACTCCTTTCATCATAGTATGGCCATACATTTCTCAGACTCACTCATCGAGGGGCCCAATAATATCTCTCTACTAATGTGAGGGATAAATTCCATCTTGATCATTCATATTCCTCTACATGAAAAACCACCAAGCCCGATCGTAGCCTTTATCATCACCGGGTCAAAAGTAACTTTTGACTACTTCAAAGCTTAGCAACTCTCATGTAGGAATCCATGATGACCTCAGGTCTAAGGGCATTATGACGTGGTTATACATGAGAAAAGCTTATGACTTGATCCATGTAGCTTTCTCATAGTGGGTCGGTCCAGCACCTTGTACTCTTACAAGTGCCTAAGACTTTGATTCGCATCTCCATATCTTATCAAAGTCATACTGGTCTTGTTTCATCTCTACTCCCGCATAGATGACCGACCAGGGACATTTTAGGACAATCTTTATGAATTATCTAAGGATACAATTATCACAGTTAACATACAAATAATATGATAACAGAATGGATAAATTTCATTAAAATAATAATGTTTAAAGTACAATGATTGGCCCTTAGGGCACAATTTCCAACACATATGAAGTTAGCAGTGGGCCAATAACTATACTAACCCAAAAGTCGCAAGCGGCCTCTAGCAAGACATTACAACTACCCAATTCATATGAGGATCGTTATCATGATGCAACATGTCATACAACCATGTCACGTCCCTTTTGTCACACGATATATCGATCAAGGATAAGGCATGGATAATGTCATCCTCTTGTTCCTGACCATTACTTTCTCTATTCCTGAGTAGCCTGATAACAGAGACAGAAACTCCTTTCATCATAGTATGGCCATACATTTCTCAGACTCACTCATCGAGGGGCCCAGTAATATGTCTCTACTAATGTGAGGGACAAATTCCATCTTGATCATTCATATTCCTCTGCATGAAAAACCACCAAGCCCGATCGTAGCCTTTATCATCACCCAGTCAAAAGTGACTTTTGACTAGTTCAAAGCTTAGCAACTCTCATGTAGGAATCCATGATGAACTCAGGTCTAAGGGCATTGTGACGTGATTATACATGAGAAAAGCTTATGACTTGATCCATATAGTTTTCTAATAGTGGGTCGGTCCAGCACCTTGTAATCTTACAAGTGCCTAAGACTTTGATTTGTATCTTCATATCTTATCAAAGTCATACTCATCTTGTTTCATCTCTGGTCCTACATAGATGACCGACCAGGGACACTTTAGGACAATCTTTAAGAATTATCCAAGGATACAATTATCACAATTAACATGCAAATAATATGATAACAGAATAGAGAAATTTTATTAAAATAATAATGTTCAAAGTACAATAATTGGCCCTTAGGGCACAATTTCCAACACTATTGATTTATGTGATTTTGAGTGTGAGCTTTATGAATATATGTACTATCTATATGATGCACTAAGATTATGTTTATCATTGGTATACTATCAATTGGTTGGATATTGAATGCATGCCTATGCTAATACATGTTGATTCAATAATATTGATTGGAATAGATGAGCATGAGAACATTTAATAACCCCTTGAGGAAAATATGATAAAATTGGTGAAGATTGGGATGTGTCAAAAAATGAATACCATTGGCACGCCGGTAGATTTCATTGCTATGCACCACTAGCTGGCGTTGATTGATAGGGAAGTACCCCTAATATGACACTCCAATTGCTATCTAGGTAGTTCCCCAAGGTCCAAGCATTATCCCTGAGGGTAGTAACCCTACTATAAGAACCCATGGTCCCTTATGTGGTCTATAATACTTTGGATGGTTTACATCACACTTATGGAGAGCTCATGAGAGTCACCAATAACATGGATTTGTACTTGGCCTATGGCTTTAGTTAGAGGATATAAAGATAGTTATGGTTAATAAAAAAATAGAGAATAATAAATGAATCATGGTATTTTGTGATGGAAAAGGCCTTTTTTAACCTATCTAAAAGACCTTTTTTCTAGTAGTGAAGGGAAGCCTTTCGCCATGGTGAAACTCTACAAAAATGTCACAATGTCTCTTTGTGCATTTGGCCATGGCAAAGAAACACATCTTCCCAGGACAAAGCAAGCCACAACTTCCAACAACACTCTTAGTACTTCTCACTGCAACAAAGAGACATGCCTAGCTACAACTAAAGGGTTAACAAAATACAAAACTATGTGTTTTATTAACTAGAAAATAAATAATGGTTATAACTATAGGATTAAAATGTTGACTAAGAGAGATGTGACTCCCGAAGATTATTAGGGACAGCTCTGTTTGTGCTAGGGTTTTGAAGAATTAAGACTTAGAAGCTGTGGATTAGGGATTCATAGATGTTCACAGCTCCACTCATTGGTTTCCTAACTTTCTCTTATCCTTTCTACTTTTCTTCTGGTATGCATGGACTATATTAAGATGTTTGATTTGGGATCTCTTTAAAACATGAGTAGATAAATTTCTCATTGTAGGATTATCTTGAACCTATTTACATATTTAACTTTTTGTTTACCCCCTTCTAGCATCTAATGAAGTATTATGGGTTGATTTTAGTTTGTGCTTATTGCCTCCAAGTGTTTGATCACCACTTGGTTGTCTTGTTGAATGAGATAATGCTTGAGAAAGATATTTTGTTTAAGAACTCGGATAAAATCATGCTAGATTTGAAATTCATGCATTGGATTGATGGTTTGTTTATAGAAGAGAGATTTATCTATTAACTTAGCATTGTCATTACAAGAGATTGAACAAGCTCTTTCAAAATATATGTTTGTTTTGACTTGAGATAGCTTAATCAAATGGCGTTAAATCCTAGACAAACACACATCTTCGTTTGATAACTAATTAAGGGTGAATAAACTAAGTTTATGAAATAAAAAGGGAATAGATGATCCTAAGTCTTTAATATCCGTGAACTTAAGTCCATTTGCTTTGCAATATTTCCTTCGAATTCTTAAAATAAAACAAATACTGAATCTGCTCAACCTATTTAAGAATATGATTGCGATAAGTAGCTCGTTTTTGCCTTAGTCCTCATGGGACAATCTTATTATACTACTTGTGACAACCCATATGCTTGCCGTTAAGCTAAAGAGTGAAGACTTCTCACAATTAATATGAATCTACATCAGTTATATTAATAACACTACAAAAAAAGACTTTCAGCGATGACAAAAGTGTCGCTCCTGAAAGTCACACCTTCAGCGGCGACATTGTGTTGTCGCCGCTGAAGTGTGACTTTCAGCATCGACACTTTTTTCACCGTTGAAAGTCTAACTTTCAACGGCGACATTGTATTGCCGCCGCCGAACATGTGTTTCAGTGGCCACTTTAGTAATGCCACTGAAAGTCTTGTTTGAAATTTTTTAAAATTTTATTTTTTTAAAAACACTTTCATCGTCGACTATTAAAAGTCGCTGCTGAAACTCACTTTTAGCTGCGACATTGTGTTGTCGCCGTCGAAAGGGTGTTTCAGTGGTGACTTTAGTGTGACCGCTGAAAGTCTTGTTTGAAATTTTTCAAAATTTTTTTTTTTTTCAAACACTTTAAGCGGCGACTATCAAAAGTTGCCGTTGGAACTCACACTTTCAGTAGCAACAACTAAAGTCGCCGCTGAAAGTCAATTTCATATTTTTTTATTAATATTTTTCAAAAATAATATTTATAAAATTTAAATAATATTTATAAAATTAAAATATTATTTATTAAATAATTCTATTTAACCTTAATTATTAAAATTATATTATTATTTATTAATATTATATTTAATATTTTCTACTAAAATAATATTTATGATATTATTATTTGATTTTATTTAAAAATAATATATATATGTTATTAATATTATATTTATAATTTTTTATTAAAAGTAATATTTATAATATTTAATTATTATTTATTAATTAAAAAATTGTTTAATTTAAATATATAAATATTTTTTCCATTTTTACTAAATTTTTCATTATTTTTAATAATATTATATTTAATTAATAATTAATTATATGTATAAAATTAATTAATTATATGTATGTATTTTTATATATATGATAATATTATATATATAATAATATGATACAGGTTCATTTCGGCGCAACTAGCAAAGACTCGTGCGCGAAAGCATCGTCTCCCTAAGGTCATGGGTTCGAACTGGATGAGAGTCACTTGGAGGAATTATGAGGAGGCGAAACGTGGCAGCACGAGGATATGACACGTGGCATTTGTAAATAAAATTTGAATTTTTAAAAATAATTTTTCAATTTTTTTTAAAAATTGACATGTTTAGCGGCGACAAAAGTCACCGCTGAAAGTCACCTTCAGCGGTGACACAAAAGTCGCTGCAGAAAGTCACCTTCATCGCCGCTGAAACTATACCTTCTGCGGTGACAGAAAAGTCACCACTGAAAGTCACCTTCAGTGGCGATAATTTTTGTCACCGCTAAAAATTTCAGCGGCAGTCGCAACAGCAGCAACTTTTTGTCGCCGCTGAAAGACTTTCAGCGGTCTTTCAGCAACGACAAAGTCTTTTTTATGGTAGTGTAACCAATGTAGTACCTCTTTAAAAATTTAAAAGTACTATCAAAGCACATGGATCATTATCATGACCCTTGATTATTTTTAATCCAATGACACATTTTCTCCTCCCACTCACCCACATTCCCCGACTCTCCTTAATTCCTTTCTTTCTTCATTTTCTTCTTCGCTCTCTTAGCCCACCCCATCATTGCATGCCCCAACAGCCTCAACTTACACTCAGGCCTACGAGATCGTCCTTTCTTACTCACGCCTGTGTTGTCTTCGTCCTCAAGCTACAAGATCGCCATCAGATCTGATTTACTTCAAAATTTCGACACTTTTGGTTCAAATATGAGGTGCAACACTCTTAACTTCAAATCTTCTTCTCTGTCGTTTCTAGTTTCATTGTGGATTTCTTCTGCATATCTAGTTCATTATTAGGTTTTGACACTCCCATATCTTTATCTTCTCTACCAAAAACGCTTTTGAAGGCTCACACCTTGGATTGTCGAAAACACTTCAGATCTAATTGTCTTTTTACATTTTATATCTGGCTCTACTTTTTTCATATAATACTTTTATGATTTTGATTAGCAATCGGATTATCCCTTTTCATTTTGGTGTTTCTGATAATGGAAGATGAGACTAAAAATTTATATATTTTTTAAGAAAACAACATTCAATGTCAATTAAAATTTAACCAACGTAAAAAGCATTTTTTACATCGCTTATTTAACTGACGTAAATTTTGAAACGAACAACGTCGCACTATTTTACCAATGTTAAAAGCCTATTCTACGGCAGTAATGATTTTAACCATAGCATAAAACAAAGGATTACATTAATTTCAGCCGGTCCAATACATGCATGGAGATAAAAATGGCATTATATAAAAAATCAGATTGCCTATACTAATATCATAGTCAATATAAAAATCAAATCCTATATGAAAACAAACCAAAAAATTTGAAATGGGAAAAAGACACAAAATAGAAACATAAAAAATATCATAGTACGTACCAAAAACGAAATCACTAGTAACCAGGTTCGATTTTGAAATAGAGCAAAGAAAAAGAAACCTGAATGTGCAAAAGCAGCCACATTGAAAGTTGCAATGAAGTTGAAGGCAGTAGAACCCTCTACCGTGGAATGTGAGTTTGCAACACTAGAAATGATGAAGGGAGGTGACTATGGCCATTACACAATCTCTAGGGTTTTGTATGAAAGGTGCAATGAAGTTTACATCATCGCTTTAGCTTCAAGAACGAGCCGCCTAATAGAGAAGTGAACGAGTTCGCCTCTACAATTTTTCTTGCTTGGTGCAATTTTCTTGTTGCCTCAATAGGGATCAGTTGATCGATGGTTAATTAGGTTAATGCATGGGAATTTGAATTCAGTTTTATTTATTTTCCTATTAGGGGCAAAATGGATATTTAATTATATTTCCATATATTTAATATGCATACCAAACAAAAAAAGGTGCATGGATTTCATCTTAATTTCCATGACATGCCAAACAACATTTTAAACCTTATATCCATATCCATCTCTATTTCTATTAAAATTAATTTGATTGTACCAAACAAACCCTTCAGGTTCCAAAAAAAAAATAAAAGACCAATGTGAGAATCTCAAACTTAAACAACAATTTAAATTAAAAAAACCTCAAATATAAGTCACAATAGCATAACACAAAGATCAAACCTCAAATTGAATCATTACATTATCAAATCTCAACATACACCTAACTCTAAAATCAAACCGTAACTCAATTTTGCATGTAACTTAAAATCCAACAAAGTAAACCTATTAATCATTTAATATAGGCCCACTAGTCCATTTAAACTCAAAGTGTTCAGTGAAATATCAACCAACTTCAAAGTTCAACAAACCCAAACCATTTCAACAACTCTCAGCTTAAATTTAAAAGAAAGAGTAGGAATGAGGTGAAGAACACTTACTCAAGAGTTTGAAGTTCAAAAACACACATCTAGACCAAAATCATCAAGCCCTAGCAGCAAAAAATCGAACCTTCCCCAAAACCCCTATATTTTTCAAGTTTGAAACTAATTTTATAAATCAATTTTTTATGTGGCTGCCATGGCGAACGCATAGGGAACAACATGGAGAGGGTATTGGCAAACGCATTGTAAGAAAGGCCTTGCTTCAAAAATTTATAACTAATTCCACACATCTCCAAAAATTACAAATTAAGGCTCTTTGGAAAGTTTGAGATGTCTACTTTCCAATGCAAAATGAAGAACTCTAAAATATGATCATTTAACTCTTGAAAACTCCAAAATCCCAAGACTACTCAAAAAGTCTAAAGATATAACTTTCAATCATCATGCTTAGTGTTTCTAAGCCTCCAATAACCCAAGTAAACTACTTAAATAAATAATCATTTTTCTCACCCCCAATCATCACCTAATAGACACTAAACCTTGGAATCAAATCCTAAGATGTTACACTTGGTATATAACCGTAAGCTTTTTTGAAGTCAATGAAAAATATACGTAAGTCTCTTCCTTTGCTTCAATGTTTTTTCATTATTCGCCAAGTAAAAAAAAATCTTCTATTGTAGACCTTTCAAACATGAATTCAAATTGGTTCTTGTAAATACAAGTCTACAATCTCAACGTGTATTCACTCACTTTTTCTCATACTTTTATCTTATGACTCAAAAGCTTTATCCCTTTATAACTTACACAATTCCAAATATCCCCTTTATTTTTTTGTAAATAAGAACTAAAGTATTCTTTCATTCATTCATCAAGCATTTCCTTGGATATGTGTATATATATAATATAATATAATATTTTTCACAATATAAATTAGTAGGAATTGTTGGTTCAATGGCAAAAAACATTTTGGCAAACCAAGAGTTCATTTAAATCCCCGTAGCCAACTTAGTTTATTTCCCTGATGATCATGGCTGAGGGATGAACTAAAAAAATAGTAAATGAAGGGCATCTTGGTAAGTGAACAACTAAATTCAATTTAAATTTAGTCCCTTGTAATTTTAAAATTGTTTTTGTTGACTCAACTTTTTTGTTTCAAAGATCCTTTAACGATATCCCCTCTCTCCCACACCGATAATGTTTGAATCTAGCTAGAATCTTTATATAGACCTCATTAAAAACCTTTTTGTGGGTGTAAAAAGTGGATTTTATTGTTTTTTTTAAGGGATTCTACTTTTTTTAGGATAATGCCTGAAACAATAATAATTTTTGTACAATGAATGAATGAAGGTAAGCTAAGTGTTGTGGGCAAGCGGAATAAGATTAGGAGTCAAATCTATGCATCACTATCTTATCCCAAAACTGCAACAACCTGCATGATCTTGTCTGTGGTTATTGTTGTCGTTTTTAAATGCTAATAAATTAAAAAATAATTCATATAGATATAAATAAATATGAGAGAAAGCCAAAACCTGTTGGCACGTAGCCAACAGCCTTCGCTTATCTTGGGGCCTATTACACACCCCCTTTCTCTGCAACAAGGTTTCTCTCTCCTTGATAGCGACCTTAGCACACCAAACACTGTTTTTTACACCTTGATTCATTCATCTCTTTTTCTGGGGACCATCAAATTTTAAGAAAGAATTTAATTATCAAAAAGTTTTAAGTGAGCAGCTTGTCCTATTATTATTTTCTGTACAAGACTTGTTATTATATACTATTCATTTGCTATAGGAGGTTTTTATTAATTACATTCCTTCGTTGAAACTTCACAATAATTTTCATTTTTTTGTCCTTTCATATATTTGATTTATCCTTTCATCAAATAATTTTTATGGAAAATAAGTTGTCTTAATCATTCATGGACATAGGAATCAAGAAGGGGGAAATTTAAAAAAAAATTGAAATAATGAAATTTGTTATTCTTCAAATTTATCTCAGTTATGATTTAATTGGTAAAGGTGAACATTTAGTCTTTTAATTTTATACAAACTTTCATTTTAGTCTTTTAATTTTAATTTATAAAGTATCATTTCACTCATTTAGCATTGTTGGAATATATCTAGTTCATCCTTTGTGGATTAGAGCCCAAGCCTAATGTAAATTGAGGCTATTCTATGAATATGAAGAAATGTCGGTCCAAGAGCGAGTTTTCCCTTTATACTCTTCCGGTCCTTAATATAAGATATACTTACCTAATTTGATTAGATTAAGGAAGTTAGTTCAATTAGTTAATATGACATGTATTTTCTAAAATACCTTAACCACCTTCCTTAATACCCTCTCGTCATTGATTATTTTTGAGAAACTCTATCTTATATTTAGGACCAAGATCAACTCCCTAAATATGTATTATATCAAGGACTGGATGAGTAGTTAATAGTTATGTCTATTGCCATATAACCGTACGCATAAGAGTTACATCTACTTTTATGTGACCATATATATGTATGCTATATATAGGATGTGGGATTGAGTCCTCATATGAATGTTCTCTTTTCTTCCTCTCTTTAGTATATTTGCTGTGCAACGTAATCAGAGTCCACATCGATGCTTCGATTTCATGTGGGTTTTTCATCTAGTTGGTTTGATTCTAAGTATGACCGAAATTCTTACAAGCATTAACATTATTAACAAAAAAAACAACTGACTTTAAAATTTTAAATATTGACAAAATATTTTTCAATGCTAGCAGCTGATAAAGTTTAATTTGTATAATAACAATGATTGGTGCAAACAATTATCATTCGAAACTAATGATTTTAGAATTAAGAGACTGAAAAGATATTTTTAAGATGTATGGATTAGACTAAAATTTTATATGACCTCGAGGCTAAAGTAAACATTTGTTTCTCTAATTTTACACTAACACTACTACAAAAGAGTGATTTAGTGGTGCCCCTCTTATGGCACTTCTTTAAAGAAGTTCCATAGATAATTGTTTTTTGTGAAAAAAGATGTTTAGAATGTATGGCGCTTCCTATTATAAGTTTCATAGCTAGCATTAGACTTATGCAACACTTTCCTCAACAAGTGCCACACAAGAATTTATTGTCGTTAAAAGAAACCCTAAAGTGCCAGCTATGGCACTTTATAGGCAAGCGCTGTAGCTGGCCTTATTATTTAAAACAAAAAAAAGTACTGCCTTGGAAGGCCCTTGCTTGTCAAGCGCCTTCCAAGGGTCGCTATTTATAGCCTTGGAAAGCGCTTTATGGGGAAATGCCTTCCAAGGCTTACTAAGTAAGAAAATTTTTTTTCTAACATGCTGCCTTAGAAGGCACTTGCTTGTTAAGTGACTTCCAAGACTTAAAATTTCTTTTTTTTTTTAAAAAAAAGTGTTGCCTTGGAAGGCGCTTGCTTGTCAAGCACCATCCAAGGTTTGGACTGAATAACTTGAATAGCACAAATACTACTATAGGTTGAAGATACTACTACCCTTATAGACGTCCCTATTTTAAAAAGTGATGTTAAAAGGTAGAGGCAGTGGCATTTTCATAAATAAAGATGGAAAATAGGAACATTAGGCGTCCCAAATTTGAATTGGGACGCCTAAAGAATCGCACGGGCACCAAAAATCTAAAACTAAAAAAAATGTGACTTACTTTAGGCATCCCAAGAATTATTTGGGACATCCCAAAAAAATTTGGGACCCCTAAAGTCTCAAGTTTAAGCATCCCAAATGGATTTTGGGATGCGTAAACCCACCTTTAGGCATCCCAAATACCATTTGGGACGCTTAAAGGCATCCCCTGCACCTGCACATACATGTCAGACACTTGTCTGACATGTGTCCTCTCACACAACCCCCCTCCTTTACTCTTTTTTTTACCAATACCAACTCCCTCCTTCCTTCATTAAAAGCGTCGCGTGTTCACTCTTGCTCCTCCCTTCTTGTCTTCTTCTTCAACTTTACTCTTCCTTCTCCTCCATTGCCTATTCTGTGTTGTGCTCTCTAATTCACTTCCTCACTCGGAGATAACCTTTAAACCCCTTATTCTTGCAAAAAAAACCCATTCCCTCACTGCTGATTCAATAGCTGCAAATTCTTGGCATCAAGACAAAATCGACCCTTTCAAAGGTTAGCATCCCCCTCCCTAACAAGGCATTCAAACACAAGAAACGGCTATGCAAGGTATTCTGTTTGATTAAGCCTCCTTTTAGACCTTGACGCACACACCACCCCCTCATCCATAGTTGTGACGTAGGCTCCCCCTTCATCAGGTTATTTTTTTTTTAAATATGAATTTACTTGAAGAATTAAATTTAAACTTCCAACTTGAAATTATTTTATATGTTCTAGTTATTGGAGTGATTTTACCTTTTGATTGATTTTTTTGTGTGTTTTTTAGCCAAAATCATATAATCATTGTTAGCTAGTAGTTATGCAACAATATATTATTTGTTTGATATGTTTGGAGCTTGGAAATGTTTGTTTGATATGTTTGCAGCTTGGAAATTGAGAGGGAAAATACGTATGTATATTATTATAAATAAATGGAGCTATTGATTGATTTTGATGAAATGAACAACAATTAAACCTAGTAATTTTTGTTTCTTTAATATGGTTGGTTTTATTTTCTTTAGATTAGATTAGTATGATTATTAATGTAGTTTCTTTAATATTAGTAGTAAGATTATTATTAGTGTAGTGGAGAAAATCTTATTTTAAGATAAATAGATTAATAAGATAAAGATATTGATCATTAAAAAACATATAATTGATTATTAAGAAACACAATATACTTAATAAATGGATTCAAATATATTCTTTTAATCCTTCTCTTCAAATTGTTATAAGTTCTTTATGTCCTAGAATAGAAAAAAAATTGAATATTTATTTGAAATTCTATATTCATAGGAATTATGTTATCAATAGCTAAGAATACAGAGTTAATAACTAAGATAGAGTTACTTGAAATTTTGGGATGTCTTACTTTTAAGGGGAAATACTGCCGAATTTTTTGTTGAAAAAATTAGAAAAGGCAATGCCATCATATATCATTGACAATTGTACTAAACGTGTGAGTGTTATTGGGAATAGCTTAGGTGGTAGCAAAATGGATCACAGTTGGATGAATGCTTTGAGAACTAGTGAAGAATATGAGAAAGGGGTGGAAAAGCTTATTGAATTCGCAAGAAAGAATGCTCCAGCAAAAAATAGGAAGTATTTTTGTCCTTGTGTGAATTGTTTAAATGAGAGTCGACGGGATGTTGATGTCAAAAAGGCTCACCTACTTTGTGATGGAATAAATCTGCGATACACAAAGTGGATATGGCATGGTGAGGAAGTAATGGATTGTCCGTTGCACAATAAGGAAGATATGGATGTCATAGATGAAGATAGAATGGAGAAAATGATTCATGATGTTGAGGTAGAATCCTTTATGCAATCACAGGAGTATGACAGCCTACAAAGTGATACAGAGACACTATTGTACCCTAGGAGTAAGTACACGCGACTGATAGGAACATTGCATTTGGTTAACTTAAATGCAACTTATGGGTGGACCGATAGTAGTTTCACATTGCTACTACAAATATTGTGTGATGTATTTCCAGATGATAATGTACTTCCAAATCGTATGTATGAGGCTAAGAAAATCCTGTCTACAATGGGTATAGAGTATAAAAAGATACATACTTGCCCTAATGACTGTTACTGTACAGAAATGAGTATGGAGGTCTTAGTGAGTCTCCTAAGTGTCAAACTGCATGATACAAAGTGAAGAAAGATGGTGGTTGTGGCGATGTGACAACTAAAAGGTAGCCTTTAAAAGTTATGTGGTATCTTCCAAAAATACCACGTTTTAAACATTTGTTTACGACTGCAAAAAATCAAAGAAGTTGAGATGGTACTCTGATGAGAGAATATCTGATGGGAAATATCTTTAGGACCCAGCTGACTTTCCACAATGGTAAAAAATAGATAAAATGTTTCCTCAATTTGCCAGCAAGTCGAGAAACCTTTGGCTTGGGCTTTGTATAGAAGGCATCAATACGTATGGAACTCTTACTAGCATACATAGTATGTGGGCAGTTCTTCGTGTAATATACAACTTGCCTCCCTGGCTATGTATGAAACGCAAGTATATGATGATTTCTGGACCAAAACAGCTAAGGAAAGATATTGATGTCTACTTGGTGCCTTTAATTAAGGACTTGAAGAAGTTGTGGGAGGAAGGCGTAGATGTGTTTGATGCCTATACGAAGGAGTCCTTTAAGCTACATGCAATGATTTTCAAAATGATAAACGACTTTCCTGCGTATGGAAACTTGTCAAGGTACAGCATGAAGGGTCATAAAGCATGCCTGATAGGTGAAGAAGACACACACTTCCATCAACTAAATCCTGGAAGAAAAACTGTCTACTTTGGCCATAGGAGGTTTCTTCATCGGTTCCACCCGTATCGTAGGCTAAGAAAGCATTTTAACGGCTTATTAGAGCATGGAATGGCTCTAAAGGAATTAACCGGAGAGGAAGTTTACAGTCGAGTGGAACATATCAATGTCACTTTTGGTAAGAATTAAAGGACTACAGGTGAGAAGAACATATGGAAGAAGAGATCCATTTTCTTTGATCTTCCATATTGGCGTTGGCTTTATGTGAGACACAATATTGATGTGATGCATGTGGAGAAGAACGTTTATGATAGCCTTGTCAGTATGCTTTTGCACATACCAGGGAAGACTAAGGATGGGATTAGTGCGAGATTAAACCTTATTGATATTGGAATAAGAGAACGGTTACATCCACAACTAAGAGATGATGGTAAGAAGGCATTCATGGAGCCAGCAACTCATACACTATCAAAAGTAGAGAATAGAAGTTTGTGTGGGTGTTTGCATGAAATTAAAGTGCCGCAAGGGGGTTCCTTTAATGTGAGAAGATGTGTCTTAATGGATGATTTGAAGTTAGTAAGAATGAAGTCCTATGATTATCATGTGTTTCAATGGACGATTTTAAGCGATACATAAAGATCTTAAAAGGGTATTCTAAAAATCCTCATTGACCAAAAGCCTCAATAGTGAAAGATATGTAGTTGAAGAGGCTATGGAGTTTTACAAAGATTATATGTCAGGGAAGAAGGAACAATTTCGGCATGAAGAGGGGAGAAGCAGGGGAACACAAAGACTAAAAGTGAACAATGTTCCTCATGAAGAGGTGTTGCAAGCACACATATATATCCTGAATAAATGGAAGAAGTTCAACCTTACATAGATGAACACAAAAAGATTTTGAAGAACAAGAATCCAAGGAAGAATGACATGTAGATTGCTATTGAGCAAAACAAGACATTCATAGAGTGGTTCGAGGAAAAGGTTTCACACAAGACCAGTGTGTCTAAGACAATTGAGTGGCTAGTTTTGGGGCCTTCATTTAATGTCATTACTTGGACCAGTTATGATATAAATGGGTATTCTTTCTATACAAAAGAGCAAGATGACAGAAGTACTATGCAAAATAGTAGGGTGATAGTAGAAGCTGAAGCCATGACTTTTCCAGTTCGAGAGAGAAAAACCCCATATTAGCGTCCATGGCCTATTATGAAGTTATAGAAGAAATATGGGAGATTACATACAACAAGTTCAATGTTGCTTTATTCAAATGTAAGTGGCTTACAAATAATGTTGTGGTAATAGATAAACAATTTGGATTTGTCTCAGTCGATCTTCGAAGAGTTGGATATAGGGATGATCCCTTCATTCTAGCAAGCCCGATAAAACAAGTGCTTTATGTCACAGATCCTGCAAGCAAAAAAACATCCATTGTACTTAAAAGTAAAAAATAGAAGTGTGGTGATCCGACCTTCAACCTTGACGATGCACCACCTTTCACAACAACTCTATCTAGAACAAATGAAGTATAATTGGTAGATGATGAAAAATATGCTGTAAGAAATGACCATGGTGAAGGAATATGGGAAACAAATAGAGTAAGACTTTAACTTATAAAAGAGAAATGTGTTTTTTTGTTTTACTCCTACTTAATTTATTTTATTTTTATTGCAATTTATTTACGTATCTGACGATGCTTTTGTGTTAACAGGAATATGGACAACTCTAGTGACTCATCACAAAGTGTTGGGGATGACAAAAAGCTTAGAGATGACGAAAACCCTAGAGATGATGAAAGGCCTAGAGATAAACCTGTTGCAAGAAGGGTTAGAGGCTGTACAAAGATGGGAGCATTGGTTACACATCATAAACATCAACAATAGAGACTGTATATAGACTTCAATGCCAATCTGAATCCAATTGGTCCTGAGGAAGACCATTTCATTAGCTACTTAGGGTATTTGGGTCAAAGCAAAGTTTGCACTACCTACAATAATTGGAGATTGGTTCCCCGAAAAATGCAAGACATGATTTGGCAAACACTTATGGTATATAAGTTTTGATAGATCTATGATAATTGTAGCTTTATTCTTGTTGCTTTAAATGTAATTATATTATGTTTTACCTTGCAGCAAACATACAATGTCCTAGACACCAAGGAGATGTACAAGCACTGGATGGGGGAGGTTCATCTACGCTGGAAAGGTTTCAAGAACAAGCTAACCACAAGGTACATTTGAGGTAAACTTAGGCATCAAGATCCATGTCAGCACTATTCTTATTTGTCTCCAAAGAACTGGAGGTTGTTTGTGGATCACGGGAAGATCCTCAATTTTAGGAAAAATTTTTGTCATAATGATATAGAGCTTTTGATTTTGATATACTTGATATCATTGATTTGTTTTTTTTTCATTCATAGGAATTAAGTACAGCAAATGCATAAAGGCAAGTAGAAAATAAATATCATCATTACATGTCTCGTGGTGGTTATCGGAAGCTTGAGCGACAAATGATGCAAGAAGTTAGAGAAAATGAAAGAAGTAGTAAAATCAAATCCTAGTATTGTTATCCAAGCCCCGGCACCTCCTCCACGTCACAAAAAATGGAAAGCAGGGAGGATTAAGGGTAGGAAGTACATAAATCTGGTTGTTGCTACGTTGCTGCAAGGATTGTAAGTAGTTATACCATAAGTACTTAATTTTTTTCATATCGAGAATGGTTTTGATACATTTGCGATAAACTGCATGCTACAGGATGAACTAAAAGATCATAGTAGCTAAGGTTCATTCAATCCAAGTAGACAGATAGACATCTTATCAACTACTATTGGGAAGGAAAATGACCCTGGTCATGTTCGAGGAGAGACACAGGGAGTTAGTGCTGCGAGGTATTTTGGATGAGACTCAGTTATTCGTCACAAGCTGGACCTAGTACGGACCTTGTGGCCAAGCTTCAAGAGGAAGTCGAATGAGAGCTTGAGGCCAAACTTCGTGACAAGCTCTGACAAGAGCTGTTGCCAAAGCTTCAACTTGAAATGATAAAGATGTTTGAATCGCATAGGGCAAGTGACGAGGGTATAACTCAGGAATCCCCGGCCTTTCATAGCACCAAAGGAAGTTACAACCCTATAGAGGAACCACTTGGCGACCCTTCTCCCATTCTAGCATTAGGAGACCCTTCCACCCTCTATTTGGATGATCCACTATTGCATGTTGTTGCCGATGCTCTCGTTCACACACGTGCTGCCATCCACCATCATCAGCAAATTCTGCAAGATTTTCGTAGGGTGAATGTGACGAGTGTTAGAGAGGGGGAAGAAGGTATAGCCATCGCTGTTCCTAATCAAGAGGTTGGCACGTTAGGTAAGGCGATAGGATCTTTCATCCTTTGGCCTCACAATCTTGTTGGTTCAAGGGCAACACCTCTAATGGTAGGCATTACCTTACATTACTGAAGATCTGTTGGCATCCTAATAACAATTTGTTTTTTGATGTTCTAAAAGGATGACAAAGATGCGAGGAAATGGCCATACTTAGCACGGCTGCAACAGAGCTACAAAGGCATTAAACAAGTTGACTTGAAGATGCCTCAAGGGATTGTGGGCCTTACATTGTAGTAGCCCTACACGATTGATAATACATATCTCAAGTAGTTTATCAGGTTGGAGGAGATAGATGTTGGATGGGTGAAATTTACAATCCGGTAACTTTTTTTTTCAATTTTCTCGTACAATTCATGTAGTGGTTTTTTTATTTCATTCATTCAATAATTCAATCCTTATTTTAATTCTATTATAGCATCTTCCATCGCCCCCTCTGCACAGACATGGAAAGACCAGATTCTTATGTCTTACAAATACGACAGGGGATACCAAAACTGTGCTGCAATGATTTAATATGTGGGCTACGCAATGGGAGAGACCAAACTTTATTGTTATTTAGCACCCATTCTTCAACGGTTCGTATTTTCATTTTTTCTATTTAAGATGTTTAATAAATAATTTCTTTGTCATCTAACTTCATTTTAATCTGTACATGTTGTTATAGTTACCACTGGAGTTTGTGTGTTATATGTCCTCACCGAAACATAGTCTATTGGTTTGATCCCTTGCGTAAAAAGCCAGACAAAGATACAAAATCCACCTTCGACACGTAAGTTATTTTGTTTGTATTTTATTGACTCTTAAAAAAAATAAATATTTCTAATTTTTGTTGATTTTGATTTTCATGATAGTGCGACTCAAACATATAGAGTCCTAGGCGGGTCACGTGAGGGTAAAGTTGTTAGATACCCAAAGTGGTTTTATTCGCAAGTAAGTGGTTTCGATTCTAATTCTTTCATTGACGGTCATTTTAGATATACCTTTATTGATTTTAACAACCAATTGGCTTTAATTTAAAGTGCCCTCGACAACCTGGCAACACTGAATGCAGATATTATGTTATACTTTATATGTATAACATTATTCAAAGTGGAATTATTAGCAATTTTGAAAAGGTAATCGCTTCTTCATTCTCAAATGATAATATTTTTAGTGTTGTAATTGAAATGCTAATTAATTCATTTGCCTGATTCATTTCATCAAAGCTTATTTCTAATTTTTAGATTTTTGATAATGTAGATGTCTATTTACATGAAGACATTAATTTGATCAGAGACCTTTTGGCTGGACATCTTCTTCAACATATAGATGAGTAAAATTTTTATTTATATTAGTTAGTAGTTGTGTGAAGACAGCGTTTTGACACTTTCTAGTTATTATTGTACATATACAGTAGTAGGTTTTATGAGTTGTTATTGTATGAATATATAGTAGTAGTGCTGGATGTCCTTACCATTTTGTAACGGACATTGTGGTTTATGAATCCATCTTCTATTCTGTTTCTGCAGTTTGAATTTGTAGGGTAATGCAGAATATAAATAATCATTTTAAAAAGTATTAAACCTTTTAACGTCCCAAATTTGAAAAAGGGATGTCTAAAATCCCCTTAGACGTGGCAAATTAAGAATTGGGACGGTGGGACTTTAGACGTCCCAAATTGAGAATTGGGACGTCTAAAGCCCCACCATAGGGGGACTTTAGACATCCCTATTCAGAATAGAGACATCTAAAGTCCTCACTTTAGATGTCCCTATAAAGAATTGGGACGTCTAAAGTGCTCCACAGGGGACTTTAGACGTCCCAATTCTCAATAGGGAAATCTAAAGTAAGGACTTTAGACGTCCCTATTTTAAATAGGGACATCTAAAGTCCTACTTTAGAGGTCCCATTTTTTTGAGACGTTTTTCCTTAAAACATACTACGCTCCCCACATAGACGTCCCCAGTTTTGGACGTTAAAAGTGCCAAAATAGGAACGTTAAAACCACTGTTTGTAGTTGCAAAATCAAATTAAAGTTTGTTAAAAGAAAAACATGAACATAACTAAAGCAATTGATTAAATGATTTCTACCACTCTGTTAAGAAACATGCGTAGGATTATCATGTACTAATATCCACTATGTGCCTTAAACGCTCTAGCAATCTCATAGACATTGAGGCCATGATAATGACACATGGAAATACATTGCATTAGTACAGCATGCAATTTCTAAATATAATTATAAGATATTCAACATTGTTGAAGTATATCTTAGAGAATACTAGAGATCTAATATTGTAATATTATGAACATTATTATGTTGAAAGATTGGGATAGTACAAGATAGTTATTATATTTTTTTATTGGAATAAGATAGATATTCTGTAATACCCCGAATTTTGAGACTCGAGGATAGAGAATAAGCCTGAGATTAGTGGATTGCTAAGCCCCGGTTTAGCAAGATCCCAAATTGTGATTAGGGGTTAATGACTACAAAAGTGGACGTGGTTAGTGATTAATGAACCCTTTTAGAGAATATAAAGAGGATTGTAGTCGCCTGTGTTATGAGCAACGCCAAAACCCTGTATTTGAGTTCAATTGTGGATTAACATCCAAATTGACTTAAAATAGAGGGAAGAATTGAATGGTGTATTGTGATGGAAATGGTGTCATGTTGCGGTATTTAATCATTGGAATTGTTTTAAATTGGATTGGACACATTGGTTGCAAAACTGGAAATGCTGTCCAGTGAAACTCTATTCTGGGCTGTCAGTTTGTGTGAATGTTTTGAATGACCAAATGGTGTCTAAAAATTATGAAACTTTCCAGTCTTATAGTTCATATGTCAAGCTTCAAAATGGACATATAATTTGTGCCATTTCGTTTTGGGAATTGGGAGATATGACTGTCCAAAGTTTGGGATAGAAACTGAACTCTGTTTTGGGGCAGTGATGAGTTTTATGTAATTCTGGAATTGTGTGGTGATTTTTAGTAATGGCCAGTATTTTTCCTATGAAGAGGACTTAAATATCTTTCATTTGGCTTTGGATAAATATCTTTCATTTGGCTTTGGAATCACCTCATTTTGAGTTTTCTAGAATTAGTTATGATTTCTCAAAGTTTGGACAGAAAATCTGCCAGAAAATCCGAAAATGGGAATTATGACATCATCTCAATAAAAGATGACATCATCATGGAATTAAATATCTTCTCATCTTCTTCGGCTCCCATTTTCTGTCATGAGTTTCAGCTGAAATAGAGAGAGAGCATATGGGATCTTTAGAGAGAGAAAGAGGAAGAAATCTCGTAAGGTAAGCCGATTTCTCCGACGATCTAGCTCCTAACGCATATAACTCCGATCCTAAGCTACTCCTTTATGTTCTTTAAGGTTTGGAAGCTCTTCCTTTGGTGTTAAAACAGCTAGGGTTTCAGCCAAGACAAGGAAAAGCTAGTGGGAGCTTGAGGTAACTTCCAAACTCTTGTGTATTGACTATTCTGGCTGCTGTGGACAATTTAATCGGTGAAATTTCACCGGATTGTCATTGGTTTCAAAAATGGAAAATGGGTGTGTGGGGCTGTTATGCTGCCCAAATTGGTACTAAATGGTAGTTGTAACCTAAGGGAATAGTCAATAAAGTGGTTAGGAGTAGAAAGGAACGCGTTTACGGAGCCGAAACCGAAAAACCCCAATTTTTTCTCAGAGTACATGTATATTTTGGCCAAGGCTATAAATGGGTCTTAGAGTTGGATTTTCAATGATTTGATGATTCCATTGAGTTCAGGAGAAAAAATTAGGTGGGGTTACAGTTGGGCACTTTTTCAGAAAAGGCCGAAAAAGCATAATTACGAAAATGCCCCTGAAACCCTTAAAGTGGGGCTGTCAAGGGTAATTTTGTAATTGACATTGAATTTGATAATTCCGAGTCCGGAAATGGATTCCTTGGGCGAAAATATGTCAGAATAGCCCATGTCAAAATTTTAAGAAAAGTATAGCCGGGCCGGGTACGGCGGGGCCGGGCCGGGTCCCGGGGGTATTTTAGTAATTTTTCAATATAGCCTCATATAACCCCCAGAAACACTATGGAAGTGTCTAAATAGTACATTTGACATTGTAGGATCGAATGTGAAGCCCCGAACTGCTGGCATGCAAATTGAGGAGAAAAGACTGGAGGTAGGGGACTTACCTTACTTGCATGTATTCGATATCTTTGCTTGTGTAGTGATGTATGTGATTGCTTTACTTGATTGTGTAGAGCATATTTGAATAAATGAAGCTCTGTTTCTGTTTTCGCTGTGGCCATAGTCTTGTTGTATGAAACATTGAGCATGCAGAAATATCATTATGGGGTATGCATCTAGATAAAGCTAACATGTCATACACATAGCATCTATCATGCATGCATTAAGGTATCTGTTTCCTACTGAGATTCCCTCGAATCTCACTCTCCCCTACCAAAAATTTAGACAGGGCAAGTGGCTCGTGGAGGGAGCGGCTAGGACTCCTCCGAGATGAGATTGTGTAATACCCATATGAAGAATTGTAATGGGCAATTGTACCCTGTGTATCTTTAATGAAGGTATGTGCCCGGGATTGCCGAGATGATTAAGTTGTGCACTCTGATATTTATATGAATGTGATTTATCTTCGCGTAGTAATTGTATTCGAAATGTGAACATGAGACCAATTTTATAAATGATTTCAAAAAGTATTCGCGAAAATCCTGTCATGTGATGGGTTAGTAAATGTTATTTGATTATTATTGGTCTCTATTTCATTTTAATCGCGTATTTCGGATATAATTACGGAGGGGGATTACATATTCCTACCTCACAAGCAAGACGAAAGTTTAAAAAAAGTGCTGCCTTGGAAGACGCTCGCATGTCAAACACCTTCCAAGGCTCTCTAATTTTTTTTAAAAAAAAGTGCTACCTTAGAAGGCGCTTGCTTGTCAATCGTCTTATAAGGTTCTCTAAATATTTTTTTTTTAAAGTGCTGCCTTGGAAGGCGCTTGCTTGTCAAGCGCGTTCCAAGGCTCTCTACTAATATACCCTTGGAAGGCACTTTCTGGAAAAGCGCCTTCCAAGCCCAATTTTTTTTGGCCAAATTTTTTGTTAGGAATTTAAGTAACATTTTGTGGAATTAATTTATTAATCAACTCAAGGTTTGGAGTAAAATAAATTCATTGCTTGACTTCTAGAGATATAATATTTGAAAAATGAATGAAATATAATTGAAAATTTACATGAAGAATTATACCTAAACAAGATATAAATAGAGCTGAATTGTATTTTTTTAAATTTAGGTATCAAATTATTTCTTATGAAGGAATAGGTACAAAATTTAAAAGCAATAAGTAATTACTAATATTGATTTGAGTTGAATAAAAAACATTTTTATGAAAATTAGGATTTATCATGTGATTATATTAGAATAAGGAGAAATGTACTCAAAATAGGATTTCAATTTAAAGGACTTAATTTCAAATCAAGATTTCCATAAACAAATAATTTCCCACTAAAAGATTTTAGTTATCTATATATTTTGGAAGGTGATTTAAATTAGCTAGCAAGATGAAACAAACAATTAATAAATGGAACTCTATGATTTAATTAAAAATGAGAAAGTGAAAAATTAAAATAAATTTAATCAAAAGAAAGAGGGATAAGCAATATAATGCATATGTGACAACAATGATAATTATAAAAAAAAATAAAGTCCAGCTAAATAATTTCATATAGGCACCAAGGCCACATTGGCCTTGGCATGCCTGCCAGTTAAGGCCACTGTGTGGTGCTGATACATGCTTGCGAAGGCCAGCCTTAGCAGGCGCATGCAAGGCCACACAGTGGCCTCGGTAGGTGTAACACCCCTCTTACCGTAATCAATTTGATGATTTTTACGTAGCAGATACGAACCATTAAGCATTATTCTCTTCAAGACTCATTCAATTCCCAATCTTAAGACAGGACTCGAACCTGTAGTTGAGTGAGTTTTTCTAAATAATTTAACACCTTTAGAAATTATCATAAAGTGGTTGGTAACTTCTTTGTAACTCATTGTTTCTTAATTCCCTTTTATCAGAGTATTCAAGCATCTCTCTGCTTATTACCCATATGCTGTCATTTGGTTATAGGCCTTTTTGAGTATAGATGCCCTATTCAATTTTATTTACCAAGTTAGTAAGCAACTATTCACTTACCATATGTTTGTGACGCTGCCATTACCATTGCTACTACTGGTACTGTAGTTATAATCTTAAGCTATACACAACATATACAAGATACAAAATAGATAACCAATAGTAATTCTTAATCTCTTGGTTGCATCGTTTACTCGTTCGTGTCTACCTTCTTGCCCTTTGATCGCTTGCCTTTACTATAGGTTAGCTATTGCAAAGGGGTAAGATTCAAAAGAATTTCATTAGTAACAGTATTCACTCATATGATATGTAAATACATAGAGCATGTTAAACAATCATCGTATGGGCATACTGAATCGTCATATCAAACAGATTTAGCAATAAGCAGCCATCACATCATACATAGGACCTACCTAGTTCACATGCATAGGACCTACTCGTCCTTGTAATGCTAATGATTAAATTATACATGCAAAGCAATACATAAGTTATAAGAGAAACAGTTACTACCATGGCTTTTTTCAGTCTTGTTCTAGAATTAATTTCCCGCGCTCAGGGTAGATATCAAATCCTATACATTAGAATTTACAAACAATGAGGGTCCACCGGAGAATAGGCCCCAGAAGACTGCTTGTGCTTAATATACGAATCATATATTCACAAGTCTCGTATATATCCATATCAATAGAACGTACATGTGCATACATAACAATTATTCACAAATGATCTTCTATCCCTAAAGCAAACTAAGGGATCTATCCTAGCAACTCTACCCTTGCTAGGAACTAGAGCTCTGATACCAAAAATGTAACCACCTTCATAATTATGATTCAAAATACGTATTTTAAAATGAAATAGAGACCAATAATAATCAAACTCATTTACAATCCCTTCCTTACGGAAGGGTTTTCAAAAATATTTTCAAAATTTATGCTTTACCCTGCTCTCAAATTCTATAACTCGAATATAATTACCCTGTGCAGTTACATCACATTTACATATCAGAGTGTACAACAAAATCCCGGCAACCCCCGGGTTTCAAACATAAACTAAGGGTTTATAAATTACCATCAGGGGATTACATCATTGTCTCCAAAACAACATTTATAAGATATACGGTGTTCTCCCAACAAAACATGATAACCAACACCAAAATATAAATCTCCCTAAGGAGCCCTATCTGCCCTTGGTTGTCTCCTTTCCCTTGGAGCCACTTGCCCTGTCTGAAGGTTAGTCAATGGAAAGAATGAGATTCAAAAGAATCATAATAGTAACAAATCACTCATACCACATATAATCACAAAGCATGCAAGAAAATCATCAAGCAGCATCACAGCATAAAGCACAGCACACCAGCTGCCACATATGCACATAATCACATAACCTCATCCCCCGTATTCCACCGCCCCGAAGGCACGATCCTCCCACCATCAACACCGATGGGCCGCGGGTGAAGGTTGCACAAATAGCCTTACGTCTTTCACATAGTCTTATCCCCTGGATTCCACCGTCCCGAAGGTATGATCCTCCCACCGTCAACACCGATAGGCCGCAGGTGATAGACATACAAACAATGATCAAAAAAACATACCATGTATCACATATAGTATAAGGGAAAAGAGTCACTACCTTGTTCTTTCTTGACGTGCGCCGGCACAGGTTGCTTGCGATTAGGACAAATGTCGAACCCTATAAACCAAAGTCAAGGACGACAGGTTATTCTCTATTCCAAATTCTCACCTTCAGAACACTTAAAGTTGGTTATCACTTGGACTCTTTAGGTGGCTACTAGAAGCCTAGACACATGCCTAAAGGGTTGGGGAGTACTATCTCAAAGACCACCTTTTAGTGTGCATAGTAAAACGTGCTAACCACTGGGCTCACAACTTGGTCCTACAATTCCAAAATACAATTTAGACACTTCCATAGTGTTTCTGGGGGTTATATGAGCCTATTATGAAAATTTACAAAAATGCCCCTGGGGGCCGGGCCCGGCCGTACCCAGTCCGGCTGTACTTTTCCTGAAATTTTGACATGGGCTATTCTGACATATTTTTGCCTAAGGAATCCATTTCTGAACATGAAATTATCAAATTCAATGTAAAATTACAACATTAACCTTGACAGCCCCACTTTAAGGGTTTTAGGGGCGTTTTTGTAATTATGCTTTTTCGGCCTTTTCCGAAAAAGTGACCAACTGTAACCCCACCTAATTTTCGCTCCTGAACTCAATGGAACCATCAAATCATTGAAAATCCAAATCTAACCCTCAGATCTAGCCCTGGACGAAATCTTGGTATACTTTAGAAAGAATCGGTGTTTTTCGGTTTCGGCTCCGTAAACGTGTTCCTTTCGACTCATAACTACTTTATTAATCATTACATTAGGTTACAACTAACATTAAGACCCAATTTGGGCAGTATAAACCCTAGGCCATATCATTTCCAAACTTTAAAACCAATGGCAATCCGGCGAAATTTCACCGATTAAGTTGCCCACTGCAGCCAGAATAAGCAATATACGAAAGTTTGGAAGTTACCTCAAGCTCCCACTAGCTTTTCCTCAAGGTGGCTGAAAACCCTAGCCTTAGAACACCCAAATTTGTGCTCCACAAACCTTGAAGAACATAGAAGAATAGCATAGGAGCGGAGTTATACGCGTTAGGTAAGGATTTACTGAAGAAATCGACTTATCGTACAAGTTCTCTTATCCTTCTCTCTCTAGAATTTCTCACACCTTCTCTCTCGTGTTGCAGCTGAATGTCACAATTTTGGGCTGATGGAGGAGGTGGATGATGATTTAATATAATATAATATTATTTTCTAATTATTTACTAAATTTCCATCAATTTCGGATTTTTACAAAATTCTAGCAGATTTTTGCCCAAATTTTGAAAAATCATAACTAATTCTAGAAAAATCACAATGGGGTGATCCCAAAGCCAATGGAAATCTATTTAAGTCCTATTTATTGGAAAAATATGGATCACTGCATTTCATAACCTCAAAAATACAGAATTGCACAAAAGTCCATACTGCTCCAAAACAGATTCCAGTTTCCATCCCAAACTTTGGAAAATCATAACTCTTAGCTCACAAATTGGAATGGCACAATTTATTTTCCCATTTTGAAGCTTGGAATGTGAACTTTAAGACTGGAAAATTTCAGAATTTTTAGACACCATTTGCATATTTAAAATGTCCATACAAATTGACTGCCCCAGACAGAGTTTCAATGGATAGAATTTCCAACTTTTGCACAATTGTTCCCGATGGTTCCAATTTCACAATAAACACTCTCCTCACACAAATTCCCACAAGGAAGCCATTGGAATCATTAAAACATCCAAATTCCCATCACCCTTTCTCCAAAAGTGTTTATTCAACAATAATTACATTCATTTATGAAGTCATTAGCCCTTAATTGCTTTTTGGGATATTACATAGTCAATGTTCCCGTAGCTCTACTCTATGGTTCTACGTCACTGCGGCTTCATGCTACGGTTCGATGTCATGGTGGCTTTATTCTATAGTTCAATATCATAACAGCTTCACTCAATGGTTTGACATCATGATGGCTCCATGCTACGGAACTGCACTTGGTGCTTCTCTCAGTCACTTGACTGGTCAGGCCCTCTGATCAAATTTCTTTGTAGGCAGCCCTCTCCTATCAAGTCCCTCTATAGGTAGCCTTCTCTGATCAAGACTCTCTGTAGGTAACCCTCTTTGATCAGAACTCTCCATAAGTAGCTCTTTCCAGCTGGACATCTCTAAATGGAAGTACCATTGTAACAGGAAACCCAAATCTTATAAGGTCCTCTTCTCTAGACATTCTGTACTCTGCTCTAATTCCATCATCTTATCTGAGGTCATTTTATATGGACTTTTGATATTAGAGCAGCTCTATGCATAATCACAAACTCCACCTCCCCTACTGGGAGTACTCTACTATACCTTTCAACACATTATTTGCCATCTACCAATCAACTCCTAATATAGCCTCAAATTAGTGGAATGACAGGCATATCAATTCTATCTCTCATTCATCAGAGAGCTATCACCTTAATCAATCCTTTAAGAGAATATTTTATAATCATAATCTTACCTTATTCTAGACTTAGTAGTTAACAACCTTTCAAAATCCTTTCCTGCAAGGATTCTTATTCATAAGAATCTTGTTCCTAGATTCCATGGATCATCACTAGCCCGAACACTTCGATTAGGCACCTCAAGGATATCTTGGGTACTTTAAATAGCCCCAAATCCATTAAGTATATCATTGGGAGTACTCTATCTTTGACCTAACTTTTAGGTTCATCTTGAAATCTAAAACCTTGACTCACAAATCAAAAATAATTTTCCTAAATTATACCCAATAGATATGCTAAGAATCAAAATCAATAGCACCTATTCTAACTTCCACGGTTTTAGGGTAATATCTTAGAATATTATTGAAGGTTCAACATCATCCACAAGGTTCAAACTCTTATCATGTAGCAAAACGATAATACAACCTAATTCACATTTCAACCTAAGTACTTCCTCAGCTTACATCTGATTCAAACCTATCCTCAACCTTAAGTATCATCATATCATATCCTCTAGGATTGATATACGACATAATCACCACTCATCATGTATCACCATAATTTCATGCCTATATACCTTTAACACCATGGTGTTACTAAGGATCATTAATTAACACGGAGAAACCTCATAACTATCACTATGGCTCGAATTTCCATAACCCTATCAAACGAACTTTTCTGGGTAGTACTCGCTGCAATAGAAATGGTTCGAATTAAAGATCAATACCTACCTTATCATCTCCATGCCTCTAATCATTCTCTATATCATCTAAATATTTCTAATCAAAATTTCAAACCTTTATTCAAAAAGTTTCAAATTTTTAGGATACTTCTCAGGGGGTCACCCATCCTAAAATTGCTCCTACCCGAGCACGCTTAACCTCAAATTTCCAATAGGATACAAAGCATTAGTACAGGTATAGATCCACATATCATTGGGCATCTGCAGCCTATATATGTCTTGATCCCCATACAATATATTTGCCTTCCCAGAAATGCTAGGTCATGTCCCTACAGGGAAACATAAACAGTGCCAGCTTCTTGGCTCAACTCCCCTATGTATTCCCGTAACACAGGGTGGAGATCTAAATCATATGCTCACTCAATATCATGAGCCCTAAAGTTAGCAACAGAATCCATATCATGTAGCATCTCATCTATCTCTAAAGTCTTAATTTACTAGAGCCCGAACCCTCTTCCTTAGGGTATTCATCACTGCTACTCCATTTCATGCTCTATCTTTGTAGGTTATGTCTATCTCTCCTATCTCATCATCCTAGCATCACTCAGGATTATTCAAGTATCAACACAAATACTATTCATATCATCATAGCATACTAGACAAATACCAAAATCTCTGCTCTGATACCGCTAAATTTAACACCCTTCTTACCATAATCAATCTAATGAGTTTTACATAGCAGATTCAAACCTCTAAACATTATTCTCTTCAAGACTCTTTCAATTCCTAATCTCAAGATAGGACTTGAAACTATAGTTGAGTGGGTTTTTCTAAATAATTTAACACCTTTTAAAACTATCATCAAGTGGTTCATAACTTCTTGTGACTTATCGTTTCTTAATTTCCTTTTGTCAAAGTATTCAACCATCTATCTGTATTACCCTTATGTCATCATTTGGTTATGGCCCTTTTGGTGTATAGATGCCCTATTCTATTTTATTTACCAAGTTAATAAGCAACTATTCACTTACTATACGTCTGTGAGGCTGCTGTCACCATTACTACTACTAGTACTGTAGTTATGATCTTAAGTTATACACAACATATACAAGATACAAAACAGATAACCAATATTAATTCTTAATCTCCTAGTCTTATCCTTTACTCGTCCATGTCTACCTTCTTGCCCTTCAAGAAGCTTGCCTTTACTATAGGTTAGCTATTGAAAAGGGGTGAGATTTAAAAGAATCTTGGTAGTAACAGCAATCACTCATGTGATATGTAAATACACAGAGCATGTTAAACAATCATCACATAGGCATAATGAATTATCACATGAAACAGATCCAGTAAAAGCAGCCATTACATCATACATAGGACCTACCAACTACAAATGCATAGGACGTACCCATCCTCACAATGCCAATGATTAAATATACATGCAAAGCAATACATAAGTTATAAGAGAAAGAATTACTACCTTGACCTTTTCGGTGTTGTTCTTGTATTGATTTCTCGCGGTTAGGGCATATATCAAATCCTATAAATTAAAATTTATGGACAACAAGTTATTACATATTCCAATTCTTTTATAATTCAAACTCTTATGTTATTTATCATTAGGATTAATTCACTAAGTCAAATAATGTATTAAAGTGGTCAAACTATCCTAAGGGGCTAATTTCTACCCTTGGAGTTCAAAGAAATTACATTGTGCCATTACTTTTTGATTTACGCACATTAACTACAATCTGCTAGAATTTTCAACTCTCTTTGAAAATTCACATCTTTATGTACAAAAGTTCTATTACAGTGGTTCTAAAGGCTTTATGACCCTTATTAAGTTTAGTGTTAGGGAAAAATATTGCCCTTAGCCAATTGGTCGTGCAGCATTCCAGAATTACCATTTATTGGACACTATCCAGAAATATGACAGTTTTCATATGATCAAGTTCAAAAATACATAACTCCTAGTGTCCAGCTCCAAATAACCTAGTTGACTATCAAATTCAAGGTTATTAAGTCTACTTTCATTCTGAAAAATATCATAAGCATTGAACACCATTAAGTTACTCAAAACTAGGGCTGAGTAAAACGCTTGCAACTAGCCTGCCCGTAACCGGCAAAAATTTCCCCGTTTAAACCCACCTGCGTATTGCCCTTAATTGGAAATGGTTCCCCCGTACCCGTTTAAACTAAATGAGGGGGGAACGGGTTGGAGCACGGGGAACCCGTTCCTACCCGTTGCCCATTTCATTATATCTTTTTAATCTTTAAGATAGCCTTTGTCTAGGGCTAGGGGAAGGCCGAAATGGGGTATCAACAATTGGCAGTGGCACTTGACAGACTTCCCACAACAAACGTGATGATTCCCTGTGTGCTGCGACTCCCACTACCTCCCACATAACCATACCCAGTCTAAGTACCAACAGTCCCTCCGGCCCTCCTTACTCCAGTGCTCCCTCTTGATTGCTATCGGCCCTTCCTGCTCCTGTGCTCCTGCTCGATCACTATTACCCTGACCTTAACTTCAAAATGTCACAAACCCTGAGCCATCAGAAATTCAGTTCATCACACACTCACACTCATGTACCCAACCTCAGCTCTCCTTGCAAGTTCCTATCGACCCATCACAGATAGCGGACTTGTCAATTTATAAGGGCTAAAATCTGTAAGGGTTTTCTACTTGAAATTAAGGTCTTTCTAGAGAAATCACCCACTTTATTCATGTTTGTTGGTGTTTTACTAATTCCATAACGTGTATAAGTGATATGGTGACTATTTGAGGCATTTTACTTGTAACACTTCTTAGATTTGTAGTTTTTTTGCCTTATTCTACGAAGATATAATGCTTTATTCAGTGTTAAAAGCCACCTAACATGAATGCTAATGTAGGTGTGACATTTTTAATGCTAGTAGTTTTTAAGTTTGTTATGTCTCATATTTCATGACCTTGAGCATATTGTTAATTGAAAAATAATGAACAATCTGAATTATATGTTACATGTGTGTTTACTGTTTGAGAATAATGATGGGGTATCTTTATTTAATACATTTTCCATATGGGCTCGTTATTCATCTAATATTTCTATATGCAGCTTCAAAAATTATTGAGTGATCGATTGAGGCAGTAAAATAATATGTTTCCTTATTTCTTTATTTAAGGAAACATATTCCATATGATAAGGTATCTTTATTTAATACATTTTCCATATGGGCTCGTTATTCATCTAATATTTCTATATGCAACTTCAAAAACAATTGAGTGATCAATTGAGGCAGTAAAATAATATGTTTCCTTATTTCTGTACTTGTTATTATAAACTAATATGTTCTTGCCATGCCCTAACTTTAATGTTTCCTAATTTTTGTACAAAAAACTGTTTGTTTGTTCTGTAATGTATGCAAGTAAAATAAAAAATGATTACAATATTGCAGTTTATAGCCTCTTAAAACCTTTATCATGCAAGGAACAAAGCAGCATGGCACAAGTTATAAAGGAAACTGGTAATGAAAGAAGAGTGACAATGGCATAACATATTGCTGCTCATATTGATAATGAGATCAACAATGAAGGACAAGATGCTGAATCACGACCTAGAAAGAAAAGGAAGGACTCCTCTACATATGGAACCATTTTATAAGGTTTTAACTAGCCAAAAATAAAGGAAAACATAGGTCAAAGTGCAACCATTGTGGAACAACTTATGCAAGCTATCCCTCAAATGATGGCACTAAGCAATTATGGAGGCATTTGGACAAGTGCCCAAACAATCCTAACAAAGCAAGTAAGGGTCAAAGTTTGTTCGCAGCTACAGCAAATCAAGCATTAAGTCATCACTTGTTTAATCAAGAGCAAGGCAGAAAGGTCGTTGCTAAGTATATCATAAAAGATGAGGTACCTTTCTGAGCAGTGGAGAAGGAGGGTTTGAGTGAACTTTTCAAGAGTTTCAACCCAAATTTAAAATGCCATCAAGATGGATAGCTGCTAGAAATTACTACAACATATATAAAGAACAAGTAGATGTCTTGATAAAATATTTCAAGACTTCTAAATTTCGTGTGCCCTTCATCACTGATTGTTGGACATTTGTACAAAATAACTATTACATATGTTTGACTGCATATTGGATTGATGAGGATTGGACTTTGCATAAATGCATTCTGAAATTATGTATGATTAAAGATCATAAAGGGGAGTCAATTGCCAAACAAATCGAGGATTGCTTATTTTAGCGGGCTATTGACAAAGTGTTTACGATCACGGTTGACAACACTTCTGCCAACGATTATGCAATTGCAATCCTAAAAAAGTGTTTCAGGAGCTGGGATGGTATGGTATATTATGGAGAGTTTTTATAAATGAGGTGTGCTGCTCACATATTAAATTTGGTTGTCTCTGACGGTCTCAAAGAAATAAACAAGTCTATTGAGCTCATCTGACATAGAGCAAAGTTTGTTAAATCTTCTCTATTAAGGAAGTATTAGTTCATAGTGCTGGCTGAAAGAGAGCGAGTAGAATCAAAAAGCCTTCTTACCTTAGATTGTCCCACAAGGTAATTTGTTTATAATTTATTTAAATGAGCTTTGATATGATTATGTGCTTATATTTAATTTTTTTCATTTCCGTGACGTCATTAGGTGGAATTCGACATATCTTATGCTTGAGAGCGCTGTTAAGTTCGTCAAAGTCTTTACTCGGATGGAAGAGGAGGATGAAGAATACAAACAATACTTCAAGAAGAAAGTTAAACTATATTCTAGTCCAGATACTTATACCTTATTGATGTTCTAGAAGGTGTTGTGATGTATCCGATGAAACAACTACAAGAAGGATTGCAGAACCAACAGTTTTGCCTCCAGGTGCATATGATTAGAGCACAGAAAAGGAGTTTCTTGGCTTCTTAAAGTTGTTTTACAACTTGACTTTAAAGTTTTCTGGACTAAACTATGTTACTAGTAACACTTATTTTTACCACATAGTTGTAATTCAAACAAGCCTTGAATCAAGTGCAGGTAGCTCCTACTCTCTCTTGAACGACATGTCACGAAAAATGTTGTCCAAGTTCAATCCATACTGGGGAGCAGCTGAGAAAATGAATCCGTTATTGGTTGTAGCCTTGATACTATACCCCATATATAAATTGACATATGTCAAAGTTGCTTTTGCTGACCTTTATCTTGAACCAACCAAGTATGAAGCTATGTTGAGGAAGACTATAGGTGTATTATATTGTTTATATGACCACTATTCAGCTAGTGTTCAAGTTGGTGAAACTTCTACTGCCCAACCAGCAATCGATCAAGGGGAAAATAGCGGTGGTGTCAATAATGTGCTATTTCGAGATTACAACTTGAAGTCACCTTGTCATCTGCTGATGCCACATACCAAAAGTTTTTAGCCCAGGCAAATGCACAGAGTAATGTAGAGAAAATTTCAGAAGTGGATGAATACCTTCAAGTTGAATTGGTTAGATATTGTGATGCAAAATTTGACCTCTTGACATGGTGGAAGGGGAATGCTTGTAAGTATGAAGTGTTAAGCTTGATGGTAAGTGATTTGTTGGCTGTACCACTCTCTACAGTATCTTCAGAAGCAGCTTTTAGTACTAGGGGTCAAGTATTAGATGCTTTTGGAGCTCTTTATCCTCAAAGATGGCTGAGGCACTCGTATGTTCACAAAATTGGCTATCAATGAAACCACCCAACTTGAATGACTTTAATGTTGATAATTTTGATGAGACTGTAGCTATTGTTATCGGTATCTTACTTTGCATTTTCTATTTTTAGCTTTTACTGTTTCATTTTATCTTCTTAATAGTTAATATATATTAATCAATAATCAATATGATTTATCTTTGTTCATTTTGTAGAGGAAGATGGAGCAACAGAAGGTAGATCTAAATAGTAAAGCTTTGCAGTTGAAGATCAATAGATGATGAATTTTTTATGATTGATTTGAAGCCATTATATTTTGACCTTCAATTATTAGTATTGTTTTGTTTTTTTATGACTTGTGAATTAAAAAGTTTTGATTCTAAACTTCTAATGCTTGAGGTTTTAAATTTGAACTCAAGGCTTTTGGATCTAAATCTGGATGGATGCTTTGAACTTTGTTGATGAACATGATTATAGATGATAGCTTATGTTTTTAGGCTTTTAGCAATTAGTACTCTCTCTATTTAGAAAGGTTTTGTAGTTAATTGAATGATGCATTGCGCTTGACCACCTGTTTTGCTATGCATGCTTGCTGTTTTTTTAAGCTTAGCTTGTTCTTTTATAAAAAAAATTCCAAATGTAAATGAGGTAACCTGTACCCATTTAGCAATACCCGTTTAACCCATACCTATTTTTACACAGGTTAAATAGATAGAGCCACAAGTACCCGTACCCATGTGATGTAAATAAGCGGGTCATGAGTTAGGCCACGGTTAGCCCCGCCTACTCGTTGTATATCCCTACTCAAATTTCAATGCAAACCACTACGTACCACGCAGGGAAACCCTAACTGGACACAACGTTACAACTTTTCAATTTGTGTTCCAATGACCTAGATTTTATAACCAGGGGCTATTCCCACACAATGTTTTGTGTAGAACATAATGGTAACATCAAAATGACCAAATTCCCATTCCTTCTTAATATCCTATTTAGACTAGAAATTACAGTTTGATGCCATAAGTTACCAATTCACATTTCAACCACCAAACTTAGTTCATTTGCTTCCAAAACAACATATATACACATGTATATAATGAAAGCTTCATGAACTCTAACAAGCCCTTAAAGGCTGAAATTAGGGTAGAAATTCACACGTCAAAATTCTCAACCAATCGACACAATATATACATCAAAATAAAGCTCTTGTTTACCTCTTTCACTTTCCTAAGCTCTTTGTTTGATTCCTTAACTTTGGTTCTTGGAAGATGACTCAAAACACCTCCCCTTGATAACCTAAAACCATAGAAATGAAGCTCTCATCAAGAGGAACAATGTTTATAAAGAAATTTTGAGCACAAGATGTGGATTCCAAGGTGAAAATCAAGGTTCAAACTCACCTTTTGTTCTTATGTTCAAGGTAGCCTGGTTTTCTCTTTCCTATTGCTTATGGCCGCCTTTGTGAGCTTAAACGGAGAGGGAAATTGTGATTTAATTAATCCACTTTAGCCCCTTAATATTACTTGGCCGAAATTTACTTAAAGAAAAAGAGAAAAAACTAAGTGTCAAAATTCTATAGCTTCTTGCAAGTTGTGTGGTTAGTTGTTTAACTATAGTTTGGTTCAAATTGAACTAGCTTCTCTTTCCTCTCCTAATCCTCACTGACCAAAATTCATCAACAAAAAAGGGTGGAATTGCTGACCAACATGCTCTTTCAAGATTGCTTTTTGTCAACATACCAAGTTAAAGTCCAACCAAAATCTTGGTTGACTCTTCTTCACTTCTTTTTCCTTTGCTTTTCACATGGTTATTGATTATAAAGTGGCTTTAAGTCTTCTTGGCTTGGACAAAAATACTTCAACAAATGGGAAGGAAAATGTTGACCAAGTATTCTTGCAAACTCAATTTTCAAGCCTAGTCATAATTGTTCACTTTTCAAATGGAAAAATGAAGATGTATATTAATTAATTTATCTTTCCTTCTTCCTCTTGCCTTGGACATTTTTAATGGCTTAAAGAGAGAGAAAATTTGCTTTTCATTCCAATATTTGCTTCTTAATTTTGAATAGCAAATCTTGGTCCTTTATTTTGTCTTCTAACTTTAACTTCAAAATCAAATGGCAATTGTCTCTTTTTCCTTTAATTATGACAATATTCACTAAGTTGTCATTAGTTCTTTTCTTTCTTTTGTCTCTATTCCTTTCTTCTCCGAATATGCCATTTCCTCTCTTTTGAATCTAAGTTAGGCTTTAGATCTTATTTGACTTTACATAAAGGGGTTGGGTATAATCCCCTGACTATTTGGAACTAAATTCCATACTTTAGTTCCCAAACTAGTCTCTAAAAGTCATTATGGCTCTTGGACATTATTGGTACTCTTCTCAAACTTAGCTTAGTAGGCTACTTATTCAGGCTTATTCTCTAGCCTTTAATCTTAAAATTTGGGATATTACAATTCTCCCCCCGTCCTCAAAATTTCAAACATCTATGCCTCGGTCAATCATCTCTAGACACTCAGTCTATCCCTTTCTTATGCAGGTTGATCGAGCATGCAACTCAATCATCATACCCTCAACAAAATCTCAAACAGTATTCAGCAATCACCATATGGTATTTTCATTCATTCAGTACACAGCATATATCATTCAAACACTGGACCCACTGGTCCATTCCACAGTGCTTGGTTTCTCTGGCCACACAGCCTCTTCAGAACTCTACCCGAATCACATTGTGTATATACCAGGCTTTACAACCTCTTTTGAACTCCGCCCAGACCATAATATAAGCATATCAAGCCTAATAGCTCATTCTACTCCCACAGTGCTAGGTATTTTGGTCTTACCATCCAGGGACACAGCCTTATGCTCCATGCACTTACAAGTCTTACTGCCACGTGCTATAACTTGGTACAGTCTAAATGGTCTACTAACCTTAAGGCATATACTGGACACATCGGTCCAATATCACAATACTAGGAAATTAGGTCTTATAGCCCAGGGCCTCTGCCCCATGCAAATTGCACACTGGGTCTTATCGTCTCAAGCCTCAGCTTGACACAATTCTCAAATACATCACATTCTGCCGGCCTAAGGACATACTAGTCTCTCGAGTCTTATGGCCTCAAGACATTTAGTCCATCATCTTTGCTGAATACCTATCTTGACTAACTACCTCAGGACACACAATCCCCTAGGTATTTTGAATTCATTCTAGGCTCTAACTCTTTCTACTCAAGCCACTCATATACATATGTAATGTTCATGAAGGATGCTAAACAAATAATCCAACCACAATCATCTAGTAAGCATTTAGATATCATAACAAATCACTGGCCCCAAGTGCTACCAACACAATAGGCCCTGGGTGACTACTCGTGCATAATATACAAATCACATGGCTCCGAGTGTCCATCCGTCCAATAGGCTCTAGGCAATTGCTCTTGATAATATACGAATCACATGGCCTCAAGTGTCCACCCATGTAATAGGCTCGAGCAATTGTTTATGCATAATTTACTAATCAAATAGCCCCAAGTGTCCACCCCATAATAGGCCTTACGTGACCACCCCATAAATTCTGAATGCTCATCAGGTCTTACTGCCCAGCGAATCACCCCTATGCCATAGCTATTATGGGACTTACAGCCTCGGGCCTCCGTCTGCCAGGTCTAACTACCTAAGGACATGCTAGCCCAAAAAGTCTTACTGCCTACCATATATTCATCATATGAATATATCTGATGGAAAACACATACATGAAGAATTATTACATAAGATACGAGAGTAAGAGTTTCTTTCATTTATACCGTCAAATCTGTTCTTCCTTAATTCCTTCCTCATCTTTCTTTCTATAGATAGCATTAGAGCACCCCATAGCGATTCACTGGGTCACATAAACCATCCTTTCAAAGTAACCTATTCGACATGGGACTTATTACAATGCACCACCGTTAGAGTCAACGTTCCTGTACCTCTACTCTATGGTTTGACGTCACGGTGGCTTTACACTATAGTTCGATGTTACAAAGGCTTTACTCTATAGTTTAACATTATGGTAGCTTCACAGTACAATTTGGCATCACGATTTCTTGAAGCTATAGTACTGCACTCGGCGCTTAACTCAGTCATGTGACTGGCAGCCCCTCCAGTCAAAACTCTTCGTAGGTAGCCCTCTCCGATTAGGTCCCTCCATAGGTAGCCATCTCTAATCAAGACTCTCTGTAGTTAGCCTTCTCTGATTAGAAATTTTCGTAGGTAGCCCTCTTCGATCAAAACTCTCGGTAGGTAGCTCTTTTCGGTTGGTTGTCTCTGAATGAAAGTACCATTATAACTGGAAACCCAAATCTTATAAGGTCCCTCTTGTCTAGCAATTATGTACTCTGCTTTAATTCTGCCATCTTATCTGGGGTTATTTTATATGAACTTTTGATATTGGTCCAGCTCCAGGCATAATCACAAACTCTACCTCCCATACCAGAGTACTCTACTTATACCTTTCAAAACATTATCTGCCATTTACCAATCAACTCCTAGTATAGCCTTATTTTAGTGAAATGGCAGGCAGATTAATGTTTTCTCTCTTTTCATCAGAGAGCTATCACCTCAACTAATTCTTTAAGGGAATATTTTATAAACATGATCTTTCCCTATACTAGACTTAGCAATTAACAACCTTTTAAAATCAATTTCTGCAAGGATTCTTATCTATAAGAATCTTGTTCCTAGATTCCACAGATTATCACTGGCCTAAACACTTTGATCAGGAACCTCAAGGATATCTTAGGTATTTTAACTAGCCCCAAATTCCATTGAGTATATCATTGGGAGTACTCTATCTCTAACCCAACTTTTAGGTTCAACATGAAATCTAGAACCTTGACATCACACAGATCAAAAATCATTTTCCTCAATTATACTCAATAGGTATGCTAAGAATCAAAATCAATAGCACCTATTCTAGCCTCCACAGTTTTTGAGTAATATCTTAAAATATTACTGAAGGTTCAACATCATCCACAAGGTACATAAGGTTCAAACTTCCATCATGTATCAGAACCATAGTTCAACTTAATTTACATTTCGACCTGAGCACTATTTCAACTTAGATCTTATTCAAACCTATCCTCCTTGGTATCATCAGATCGAATCCTCTAGGATCGATATACCATATAATCACCACTCATCATGTATCACTGTAATATCATACCTACATACCTTTAACACCACGGTGTTACTAAGGATCATTACTTAGCACGGAGAAACCTTATAAATATCATTATGCCTCGAGTTTCCATAATCCCATCAAATGAACTTTTTTGGGCAGTACTCACTGCAAGAGAAATTGTTCGAATTAAAGATCAATACTCACCTTACCATCTCCATGCCTCTATTCATTCTCAATATCATCTAAATACTTCTAATCAAAATTCCAAACCTTTAATAAAAAATTTTCAAATTTTTAGGGCACTTCCTAGGTGGTCACCCATCCCAAAATTGCTCCCACCCGAGCACGCTTAACCTCAAACTTCCAATAGGATCCAAAGCATTAGTGCTGGTATAGATCCACATATCATTGGGCATCTGCAGCTTATATATGTCTTGATCCATGTACAACATATTTGCCTTCTCAAAAATGCTAGGTTCTAACCCCACAAGGAAACATAAACAGTTCTAGCTTCTTAGTACAACTCCCCTAACTATTCCCGTAATACAGGGAAGGAATTTAAATCATATTCTAAATCAATATCAGGAGCCCTATAGTTAGCAACAGAATCCGTATCCTGTGGTATCTCATCTATCTCTAAAATCTTAATTCATTGGAGCCTAAACCCTCTTCCTCAGGGTATGCATCACTGCTGTATCATTTCATCCTCTATATACAACTCTGCCACTTTCTTTGGCAGGCTAACTAACTGATAAGGGAAGATCAATCTTTTTTGGTTTGTCTATCTCTCCTATCTCTTCATCCTAACATCACTCAGGATTATTTAAGTATAAACATAGATACTATTCACATCATCAGAGCAAACTAGCCAAATGACAAAATCTCTTCTCTAATACCATCAAATGTAACACCCCTCTTACCACAATCAATCTCATATGTTTTACACAGCAGATTCAAACCACTAAGATTTATTCTCTTCCAGATTCTTTCAATTCCCAATCTTAAGACAGGACTTGAAATTGTAGTTGAGTGGGTTTTTTTGAATAATTTTAAACTTTTTAAAAATATCATAAAGTGGTTTGTAACTCTTTTGTTACTTATCATTTCTTAATTCCATTTTTATTAGAGTATTCAAGCATCTCTCTGCTTAATACCTTTATGACATCATTTGGTTACGGGGTTTTTAGTGCATAGATGCCCTATTCTATTTAATTAACAAGTTAGTGAGCAATTATCCACTTACCATGAGTCTGTGAGGCTGTCGTCACCATTACTACTACTGGTACTATAGTTATCATCTTAAGTTATACACAACATATACAAGATATAAAACAGATAACCAACAATAATTCTTAATCTACTGGTCACATCCTTTACTCGTTCGTGTCTACCTTCTTACCTTTCAAGCAGCTTGCCTTTGTTGTACGTTAGATATTGGAAAGAGGTGAGATTCAAAAGAATCTCAGTAGTAATAGCATCACTCATATGATATGTAAATACACAGAGCATGTTAAATAATCATCGCATAGGCATACTCAATCATCACATCAAACAGATTTAGCGATAACCAGCCGTCACATCATACATAGGACCTACCTGGTCCACATGCATAGGACCTACCCATCCTCACAATGCTATTGATTAAATTATACATGCAAAGCAATACATAAGTTATAAGAGAAAGAGTTACTACCTTAGCTTATTTGGTCTTGTTCTTGTACTAATTTATAGCTCTCAAGGCAGATATCAAATCCTATAAATTATAATTTATGGATGAGTTATTACCTATTCCTATTCTTTCATAATTCAAAGTCTTATGCTGGTTATCATTAAGATCAATTCACAAAGTCAAACAATGTATTAAAGTGGTCAAACTATCCTAAGGGGCTAATTTCTACCCTTGGAGTTCAAAGAAATTACGTTGTGCCATTAAATTTTGATTTACACACATTAACTACAATCTACCAGAATTTTCAACCTACTTTGAAAATTCACATATTTATGAACAAAAGTCCAAATGCAGGCGTTCCAAAGGCTATATGACCCTTATTAAGTTTAGTTTTAAGGAAAAATATTGCCCTTAGCCAATTGGATGCGCAACATTCTAGAATTACCATTTATTGGACACTATCTAGAAACATGCCAATTTTACTAAGATCAAGTTCAAAAAAACATAACGCCTAGTGTACGGCACCAAATGACCTGTATGACTGATCAAATTAAAAGGTATTAAGTCTACTTTTATTCTAGAAAATATTATAGGCATTGGACACCATTCAGTTACTCAAAACGCAATGCAAACCACTGCCACGCAGGGAAACCCTAACTAGACAGCAACATTGCAACTCTTCAATTTGTGTTCCAATGACCTAGAATTTATAACCAGGTTCTATTCCAACATAGTTTTTTTTATGGAAAACACAATCGTAACATCAAAATGATCAAATTCCCATTACTTCTTAATATCGTGTTCAGACCAGAAATTAGGGTTGATGCCATAAGTTAGCAATTCACATTTCAACCGCCAAACTTAGTTCATTTGATTCCAAAACAACATATAATCACATGTATATAATGAAAGCTTCATGAACTCTAACAAGCCCTTAAAGACTGAAATTAGGGCAGAAATTTATGCTCCAAATTTCTCAACCAATCAACACAATACATACATCAAAATGAAGCTCTTTTTTTACCTCTTTCACTTTCCTAGGCTCTTTCTTTGATTCCTTAACTTTGGCTCTTCGAAGATAACTCAAAACACCTCCCCTTAATAATCTAAAACCATATAGATGAAGTTCTTATCAAGAGGAACAATGTTTATGAAGAAATTTTGAGCTTAAAAGGTGGATTCCAAGGTGAAAATCAAGGTTGAAACTCACCTTTTGTTCTTGTCTTCATGATAGCTTCATTTTCCCTTTCCTCTTGCTCATGGCCGACTTTGTGAGATTGAAGAGAAAGGGAAATTGTGATTTAATCAATCCACTTTAGCCCCTTAATATCACTTAGCCGAAATTCACTTAAAGGAAAAGAGAAAAATCCATGTGTTAAAATGCTATGGCTTCTTGCAAGTTGTGTGGTTAGTTGTCTAACTATGGTTTGGTTCACATTTGGCTAGCTTCACTTTCCTCTTCTATTCCTCACTAGACAAAATTCATCTTCAAAAGAAAGTGGAATTGTTGGCCAACATGCTCTTCCAAGATTGCTTTTGGTCAACATATAAGTTGAAGTATAATCAAAAGGTTGGTTGACATTTCTTCTCTTCTTCTTCCTTTGCTTTTCAAGTGGTCATTGATTATAAAGTGGCTTTAAGTCTTTTTCTCTTTCTTTCCCTTGGCTTGGACGAAAATGCTTCAACAAGTGGGAAGGAAAATGTTGACCAAGTATTCTTGCAAACTCACTTTTCAAGCCTAGCCACAATTGTTGACTTTTTAAATGGAAAAGTGAAGAAGTATATTAATTAAATTATCTTTCCTTCTTCCTCTTGCCTTGGACATTTTTAATGGCTTAAATGGAGAGAAAATATGCTTTTCATTCTAATAATTACTTCTTACTTTTGAAAAGCAAATCTTGGTCCTTCATGTTGTCTTCTAACTTTAACCTCAAGATCAAGTAGCAATTGTCTCTTTTGCCCTTGATTATGCAAATAAACACAAGGTTGCCATTATTTCTTTTCTTTCTTTTTATCTCTATTCCTTTCTTTTCCCAATTTGCCATTCTCTCTCTTTTGGATCTAAATTAGGCTTTAGATCCTATTTGACTTTACATAAAGGGGTTGGGTATAATCCCCAGACTATTTGGAACTAAATCCCATACTTTAGTTCTAAAACTAGTCTCTAAAAGTCATTATTGAAAGAGGCAAGCTTCACCTAGGAAGGGGGTGAATTGAGTGATGTGATAAATTTTTTGGTTGATGTGGTGATATAGTGTAACCCCCTGCCGTAATTAATATCCGGATTACGAAATTAAAGTGAAATAGAGACCAATAAGAAACAAATAACATTTAATGTCCCATCTAACTGATGGGGTTTTCATAAATATAGTTCAAAATCATTTAGACCTGGTCTCGCATTCACCTTCCGAATACAATTACTACTCGAAGATAAATCACATTCATATATCAGAGTACACAAAAATAATCCCGGCAATCCCGGATTCCTTACATTCATACAAGCCCTCATATGGGGATTACACAACAAATCTCAATACACATCTCAAATACATATCCACATACACATATACACATCCAAATCTATATATTCCCAACTATGATAACCAACTACCGAATCTTCAATCCCGAAGGAGTCATCATCGCCCTTAGCTTCTCACTATATCCTTGATCTACTACCCTGTCTGAAAGGTTAGTAGGGGAGGGTGAGATTCGAGAGAATCTCAGTAGGTAAACAATATCAATATGCATGTATGATAGATGTTTAATGCATGACATGCTTGAATCACACAACTCATGATAACACAATGACAATTTGCAAGCTCAATGCTTCGAACAATATACCTATGGCCATAGCATAAATTGAAACATAGCTTCAAATTACTCACAATTATGCAAAGCTAAGACATGCACCAACACACTAACACATATATCAAATACAAGCAGAAGAGATATGTTCCCTACCCTCTTTCCACGTACGCTCCAGCTCCGCTTACTCACGATCAGAACGAATACCAAACCATGTTCAGGGCGAACATCAACCCTATAATCAAAGCAAGGACATAGGGTCAATCCCTTTTCCAATTCCTCAACATACAAACACTTAATGTTGGTTATCATTTAACACCTTTAGGTGGCTAATCAAAGCCTAAACATATGCCTAAAGGCTTGGGAAACACTTGACCAAAGATCATCTTTTACAAGTCAAAATGCTAATTTTTGGGGGTGGGCCGTGGCCCAAAAATCCATGGGCTGCTGCCCAAAACTGCCCAGAAACGCTCAGAAACATTTGGGCTGCAGCCCAGAATTCACGGGCCGCGGCCCAAGAAATCCAGTTTCATGGCTGAACTTTCAAAAATCATAACTAATTCCACAAAAATCGAAATGAGGTGATCCCAAAGCCAAATTAAAGCTATTCCACAAAAATCATAACTAATTCCACAAAAATCGAAATGAGGTGATCACAAAAATTGAAATGAGGTGGCCAATACTGGAAATCACCACACAAATCCAGATTTACACAAAATCCAACATTGCTCCAAAATAGAATCCAGTCTCGTCCTCAAACTTTGGACAAACATAAACCACAGTTCACAAAACGAAACGACACATATTATATGTCCATTTTGAAGCTTAAGATGTGAAATTCAAGACTGGAAAGTTTCAGAATTTTCTAACATCATTTGCCCATTCAAAACGGCAACACAAACAGACTGCCCAGACAGAATTCTCACTGGACAGAATTTCCAGTTTTGCAACCATTGTGTCCAATCCAATTCAAACCAATTCCAATGATTAAATACCACAATATGCGCCTTCCCTCTATTTTAAGTCAATTTAGATGTTAATCCATAATTGAGCTTAAATACAGGGTTTTGGCGTTGCTCACAGCACATACGAATCACATCGGGTGCCAAATCACACCATAATCTCCAAAAGGGTTTATTTATCACTAACCACTTCCACTTTTGGAGTCATTATCTCTTAATCACGATTTAGGATCTTGCTAAACCGGGGCTTAGCAATCCACTAATCTCAGGCTTATTCTCCAGCCTCAAGTCTCAGAATTTGGGGTATTACATTTCTCCCCCCGTTCAATAAATTTCGTCCTCGAAATTTGTCGAACCACTTAATTCACAAACTCGGATGCTTCTTCACGACAGCTTCCGTTTCACGATCATTTCTTATTGGGACGGTCTCCTCTAGACCACCCACACAAACGGTACTCCACAAATCCGATTCTAACAAGAATCTCAAACAATGAATACAACTCAGTTGCCACAAACTGCAATTAGCCCATTTCACGATTGCTGTACAAACATAATCACCACATGGTGTCAAACAAATACAATTGCCTCTACGTACGATTGCCACAAAACCATCATCACATAATCACAATACCCGGAGGCTCTAAATCATGAGCCATATCTTAAGATTTTGGCAGTTAGGCAGCATAGGCCACCACTCTGCTCAACTCAATCTGGTTACCCCTTCCGGGAGTAACCTCAAAACACCACAACCTCAATACATCAAACAACAGCCTCAGCTGTATACACAAACATTTCAGCATTCGCTATATCCACTTTCACAGCTTTACCCTCACCCGTACACCCACTAGTAACTCCACTAGTGGTAACCGGGACTTTTGGGAATTCACAACAATATCACATCTGTATCAACTTTCATTGTGTCGCCCTCACCCGTATACCCACTAGTGACTCCGCTAGTGGTAACCGGGACTTTTAGGTATCAACACAATATTATTGTCACACCCCTTCAGAGTGCCCACCCCCCTGGTCAACTACATACCAGGGCTACGATGGTCGTCCCCTGACCAGGACTGGCAGGCAGCTGGGTTACTCACCTTTCACCCAGGACTCACAAGAAAATCCACTTCCTTATCAAACGTACATTACAGACTCTAATTTTACGCACCGCCTTTTGGCCTCGGGTCAACACCAGTGCAACCAATGTGGTGGCTAGCCAGGCTGGCCATACCGGGGTAATTGCCCTCACAAACAAGAATTCCCGATCATGTAGTCGAATTAGCTATTAGCTAAACTAGCTCTGCTCTGCTACGACACACCTTAATCCCAGCTTGTACACAAATATCACACCCACCCCGCCGGCAGCCTCGATCCGCAACCCTACCAGACGGCTCCGTCGGCAGCCTTAACCGGCAATCTGACCAACGGCACCATAACTCCCTCACAAAGGAGAACGGGCGGACTCACAATGCACAATCTCATCAAGCTGGAACCGAGTATATCCATCACCAATACTTGTCCACATCATAAATCACACTTACTATAAATTCGAACTTCTGCCCAGGGCAGCTTCCAAACGTATCACATTCACACGCTTCCACTGCACACTTTGAGGTCTTTCTCCTCATTTGTGCTTTCATAATGTCAAGTTGATTTAACAGAAGTCCCATAGGAATCTCCCACCACAACTGACAACATTCACAACATGTATTCATCTGTGCCAAACCTTGGCCCGATTCCACTTGAATCATTCAGAGCCATAACCAGCACTTCGTTGAGAACTCATACTCCCAACGTTCCCAGAGCTCTATTCTACGATTTAACGTCATGGCGAGTACACACTAAGGTTCGTCGTCACGGCAACTGCACACTAGGGTTTGTCATCACGGCGGCTGTCACAATTTTTTTTTATATTGTCACACCCCTTTCCTCTTCAGTAACTGACTAATTGGTCGGTAACTTTACCGTTTTGCCCCTGATTACGATAATTCTCATTGGATTTTGTGTAAATCTGGATTTGTGTGGTGATTTCCAGTATTGGCCAATATTTTTCCTATGTAGAGGACTTGAATAGCTTTAATTTGGCTTTAGGATCACCTCATTTCGATTTTTGTGGAATTAGTTATGATTTTTGGACTTTTAAAAGATGATCGTTGGTCAAGTGTTTCCCAAGCCTTTAGGCATATGTTTAGGCTTTGATTAGCCACCTAAAGGTGTTAAATGATAACCAACATTAAGTGTTTGTATGTTGAGGAATTGGAAAAGGGATTGACCTTATGTCCTTGCTTTGATTATAGGGTTGATGTTCGCCCTGAACATGGTTTGGTATTCGTTCTGATCGTGAGTAAGCGGAGCTGGAGTGTACGTGGAAAGAGGGTAGGGAACATATCTCTTCTGCTTGTATTTGATATATGTGTTAGTGTGTTGGTGAGTAAGCGGAGCAAGACAAGTCTTACGCGTAGAAATAAGCGTAAGACTAGGAATTCTCTCACTGCTTCTGATCGTGAGTAAGCGGAGCAAGACAACAACCGTCCTTGGAAGGACTACGAGTAGAAATACTAGAAATTTCTCTCCCCCTTATTACAAGTCTTACGCGTAGAAAACAAACCTATGACCTTTCTCTCTTGCTTACATATACAAGCCTTATGAGCAGCAACGTTCTCTCCTGCTTACACTACTGTAAGTCTTACGAGTAGCAACATTCTCTACTACTTGTATCTTGTAAGTCTTATGAGCAGAAAGTCCAACTAGGAATTCTCTCACTGCTTCTCTCATAAGGAAATATCCCCTCTTAAGGTCCCAATACCTTGAGATCAAATGAAAATAGAATTTGAAGTGTATACAGACTCTCGTACAGAGAAAATATGATAATCACTAAAGAACGATATAAGTACAGAGGAAATATGAATAACAGAGACTCGTGAATTTGCTTGCGTGAATTCTTGTACTTCATTGTTTTGATGGTCTCTGAAGCTTTGTATTTATAGACATTTATTTTTGCCCGTTTGAATAATAATCATTGTGGAGCAGGGCATTTTATTGTGGAACGGCATGGGTACGTTTGAAATCTTTGAACGCAGTAGGTACGTGCTTGGATGGTCGTAATGATGCTGTCTGCCATTGTTTGACTTCCTTTGTGTCTTTCTAATTCAAATATTTAAACTCCTGTATCACACTCATAATATATGTTAAATGATGTTATATAATAAAAATAAGTGGAAATAGAATGAATAAATAACATTAAACCATATTCAGATTGAACATTGTAAGAAGGTGAAGAGACAGCTTACCCGAAGGAGGCCTCGAGTGATATTCAACTTTACTCAAGTAAGGCCTCGAGTGAACCTGGGAGAAAATTTCAAATCAACTGAATTTCAACTCAAATCTGTTCTAAAGAGCCATCAAATGATCGAGGGAATATACATAGATAATTACAATATTATTCATGCCAGGTACGCGCTCCAAATTGCTGTATTTGAAAATTTTTCATACAATCACTTGAGTAGCTACCTGAGTAAAGATGATGATCACTCGAGCAAGCCCTCGAGTGATGTCGGGCCCTAGGTCTTTATCAGTCGCAACTCAGTCATTTCTCACAAAATCACCTCCAGTAATTCACCAAGTGCCATCACAAAAATTTCTCACAATCATTTCCTTGTTTCATTTTCGTCAAAACCCAACAATTTATTGCTCCAAAAACCTCTTACATTTCTCAAATTTTCCTACCCTATACCTTCGACAGTTACTCTTTTCTTTTTTGAAAATCCCATTTTCTTCAAATCACAATGTTAGAACCAAAAATCTCACCCCTTCAGAGTCTTCTAGACCTAAACAATCATCTGACCCATTCTCTTCTAAGCCACCCACCAAGAAACGCAAGCTTACAGTGAAATCCAAAGCCAAATCTTAGTCTAAGCCTCAGTCTAAGCCGAAAGATAAAGGGGTTGTGATCAAAGAGCCCATTGTCACAAGAGCTCAATCCAAGAAGAGTGTCTCAACTGAAAGAGGCAAAGGCACAGAAGTATCATCTCTTCCTCCTTCTGATTCAACCAATACTCCCACTTTCTCTCAAAAACCTTTAAAAAAGCCAAAGATTGATTAGAGGCTTACCAATGTCATGATAGGCATGCTTGATCAAGCCTTTCAGTCTAAGGGAGCGAAGAAAGGGGAATCCTCTAAGAAGCCTAAAGTACCAGAAGAGGAAATTACTCTCCCTCCTAAATGATTCAATATTGGCAAGTTGGAGGAGTCTTAGAAGTTTCTGACTCACTTCTCTAGGAGGAAAGTGTGCAAGACTCACTGCATCGATCTCCAAGTTCTTCAGGAGGTATTGAAGTATGACCTTAGTCCCTACCATAAACCCTTTATGCCTTGGTTATCTATTAAATTACCCTTTTGCACCAAGGTAGTTAGTCATTTCTACTGCAATCTTGAAATACTAAATGACCCTGTTAGAAGATCAGTAAAGGAAGAAATGACAACACAAGTTAAAGGTCAGAAAATCCTCATCTCACCCTCTAGGATTAATCTTTGGTTAGGAATAGAAAATCCCCCTAATGATATCTATTCTAAACTTGAGCCTAACCAGATCTTCTCTATTCTTAGACTTGGTGAGCTAGTGGGACCCCTAAACTTCAATCCGAGTGATATGTGTGACCACCATAGGGTTCTATGGTACATCTACTCTAGAGCCTTAGTAAACAAATCCAACAACTATACACATTTCACTGAAAGGGACTATAGGTTGTTTGCTTCTTTCCTTCTCTAAGAGCAAAAAGACTTGGGAGAATATATTTTTGTGGAGATGAAAAAACACAAGACTAAAGGGAAGCCATCCACTCCTATGCCATATCCTCAGCTCATATCTTTGATTCTGAAGAAAAACAAGATTTGGTATCAGGAGAGTAAGGAACCAATTGAGAGGATAACTCCTGTTGGGAGGAACCAAATTGGAAAACTAAGCATTGAAATGCTTCTCAAGGGACCTCTGGAGTCAGGCCCCAAGAAGAAAAAGAAGAACACTGAGACTGAGACAAGTAGAATGGATGACACGCAGTCTTATGCTCCAGCTGGCATTACATCCTCACCTTTATTCCTCAATGCCACACTGTAACATTTCATGGAAAATATACTAAAGGGTTTTCATATCGACATTGAAAATACCAATGCCGAGTTGATCACCCACATGAATGACAAGATGGGACAACTTGTGGAAAGGATGGATAAGAGGCATGAAGAGTTGTTAGCAGAACAACGTGCCCAAGCTGAGCTTCTGAGGTCGATTGTAGCCAGACTTGATACTATGGTATCTGGCCCCTCTACCTCTGGTACCTCTAAACCTTCTGAGCTAGAGTCACCTCCTGAACCCAAACCATTTGAGGCACCACATTCTGAGTTGAGACCTCCTGAGCTTGTCTCAACTACCCAGCCTGGACCTTCTCATCCAATATCTTTTGAGCCTAAGCTTTTTGAGGCTGGTTCTTCTTCTATTCCTCCTCCTACATTACCTATCACTATCTCCAGGAACCATTTGTTTCCTTGCCTGACCCATAAACACTTCAGTTTGTTCATGTCACCCTTGATGATCCAGTTCAGCCAGCTCAGCCTGTCTCAGTGTCCACTCTAGTTGCCTCACTTACTCGCACTGAGGAGGTTCTAGTTACTTCACCTGTTGGTACAAAGGAAGTAGAAATTACTTCTCTACATCCAATAAATCCTCCAGATGATCTTCAGACACCTCTGGTGCACCTTCCTGACCCTGAACCAGCATCCTCATACTCTTCTAGTTCAGATAGTTCATATGAGTTATTGGTTTTTCCTATCAATCCCATCTCAACCGCCAAGCCATCTACTCCTCCTCATGATTGATTCCACCTTTGTGATGAAGACAAAAAGGGGGAGAAGAACTTGAAAAACTTGAATTGATTTTATGAAGAATGGCTGAGTCTATAGATTAGGATTTGGGCATATGGGGTTTTTAGGGTGCTTTGTTTCTTTTTGTTCTTGAACGATTTTATGTTTAAAGTTTGATTATGTAATGAATTTCTCATTATGCAAGTTATTTCTTATGCCATTTGTGTTAATATTTACTGAAATTATATTGCATTGAGGAACTAATGAGTGTTTGATTGTGTTGCAAGGTGAACAAGTAATCATAAGAACAAAAGCTATGAAAAGATCTTCAATAAGTTATTTCAAAGAGTTTTCTAGTTTAACTTCAACAAATGATTTCATATGAAAAAGAATTTTTGAGAAGCGCATATTTGGAAATTCAACTTCAAATACTTTGTTTAAAATCACCAAGTTTTGTCATCATCAAAAAGGGGGAGAATGTTAGATCCTATATGTTTTAATGATAACAAAGATTATATCAATTATATGAAAGAATTTGATAACAAACAAATGGATTTGAACAAAGTAGCAAAGCATCACTTAGAGTCAGCACTGGAAGTAATCAACATCACCTGGAGTCAGCACTGGAAGTAATCAACAAAATTTTAAGAAGGCTTACTCGAGTAGCCACTCGGGTAACAGAAGCCATTACTCAAGTAGCCACTCGAGTAAGCAAACAGAATTTCATCCAGTGAGGCACTGCCAAATTTTAAACGATATTACTCGAGGGACCACTCGGGTAATCTGCAAAGTTATATAGACCATTACTCGAGTAGCCACTCGAGTAACCAGATTTTCACAGGCATCACTCAAGTAGCCACTCGAGTAACCAATGAGAAAATAGCATTACTCAAGGGACAACCCGAGTAATCTGCAGAGTTATATGAAGTGTCACTCGAGTAGCCACTCGAGCAACTAGATAGTAAACTCTCTGCCAAGAATTTGATGTCATTACTCGAGGGAGTAATCGAGTAATCTGCTGGGCTATTTGAAAACCACTCGAGGGATCACTCAAGTAAGGTGTGAAGAAATATGAAGCCCACTCGAGTAACCACTCGAGTAAAATGTTTACTACAGTGATCACCCGAGTAACCAATGAAGGTAAAGACATGCCACTCGAGTACCCACTCGAGTAATCAGGTATTTTCAAGGTTTTTAATATATCACTCCATGTCTTACCCAAGTAATTCTTGATGCAAAATGTTGATTTGCTCACTGCCATATTTTTGACATGTTTACTCGAGCGACCACTCGAGTAACAAACTTGATCACTCGAGTAGCCACTCGAGTAAGGCAGTCCAGAAATTATATTTTCATCGAATATCTCTTGATTTGTTATCTATATGATTAACTCTTCATTGTATTAGTATTCTAAGTACATTTGTAGAGAAATAATGAAAGAGTATGACAGATTTGAGAATTCAAATAAAAGTCTGAACGTTCACCTAACGCTACCTACTGCCAACGAATAGTTTTCAAATACGAAGAATAGTCAACCGTTGCTGCGCGACTCTAAAGGACAAGTTTGAAATTGCTTCCAACGGACACTACAAATCATCTATATATATGGAGCTTTCAAAGAGAAGAAAACAAGGAGATAAGAACTGAGATCACATATCGATCAACACACTTAGTGCTTAGTTCTCATATACTCATTCATTTGTACTTCAGTGAATATCTATTTCCTCTGTGAGAGAGTTTTTCATTACAAACTCAATATTTGTTATTGAGACAACTTAAGGTATTAGAACCTTGAGTTGGGGATTTGATTGCAACGTGTAAGGGGGAGCGAGTGTCCAGGTGTAGGAACTTGTTGTGTACTGAGGTGCCAAGAACCCACTAAATCTTGGAGAATATAGTGAAAACTCTCAGAGATACTCTGAGGACTGGACGTAGATCAAAGTGGTTATGGCCGAACCAGTATAACTCCCTGTGTATACTACGATGATATTTCGCCTTGCTCTTAACTGTTTTAATATTCTGTAGATTTCCTTATACGCGACGAAATTTTTGGAATCACCCAATTCACGCCCCCTCTTGGGTGAAATGCTTGAACTAACAGCTAGGACTCAGGTGCACCTAAGGCCATCACTTGAGTACAGAGACTATGCTCTAGTGAAGTGTTGATATCTTGTTTCTAACTTTGCTCTCTGTCAAACACTTTATGTCCAACACTTTCATGTGCTCGAGTGCAAAGCAGCTTGATGCTCGAGTGTGACTTCTATTGCTCAAGTGCATCAGTAAAACTAACAGTAAATATTTCTAAACTTTGTCATATGCATTTGGTAACTTTGTAACCATTGTCTAGACTTGTAAAAACATACTTTGCACACAATAACCTTTTGTTATCATCAAAACTTGGAATCTAACATTCTCCCCCTTTTTGATGATGACAAAACCTTTGTGATGAGTTTTAAGAAAAATCTTGATTAGAGTGAAAATTTTGAAAAACATTATCAACATTTCCAAATGCATGTCTCACAAAAGTTTAGACTCATTTTCAGATTTTTGCACTTATCCTCATATGTTTCTTGCAATACTTCCAATGGACACTTAACAACCAAGATAAGTCATAGTATCACAGAAATCATTAAAAATGAATAGAAAACTTAACAAACTTGAAAATAACCATTAGTGAACTAGGCATGAGCATTAAATATCATTCAACTACGTAATATTCCTTAGATTTAATAACAAAATATCTCTTAACAAATTGTTTCTCATGGAGGATATGATAGCAAAGGAAGTATTTTAAGAAGTTTAAAAAATGTCGTTTATAAGGGAGTTTGTAATGAAAAGAAAAACAATTATTGTTCTATCAGATTTCAAATTTTCTCAATATTAATGCAAAGTTAGAAAGAGTTGAAGGGAATGGGAGATCAATAATTCAGTATCATATTATTCTTTACAATTTGTTCAAATCAATTAAATATATTAAAGCATTATAATTAATAATTTTAAAACAAGATAAGTTATTTAAAACTTATTTGTGACTTAAAGAGAGTGTTTAATACCCGGAAAACTTCAAATTTTAGGACGTTATGCTACTGAATTTTTTTAAAAATAAAAAATAAAAGACATTAGTATCTGCAAGAGGCAAACAACTAACCACTTTTAAAAATATGTTTAAGGTATAGATGGATCGAAAATAGATGTCATCTAATCGGTGCTCAAGGGAAGGTATAGATAGAGTGAAAGAGTTTATTATATTTGTAAGCGAGCATACAAATAATCCCGATAAAATCTTGTGTCCTTGCTTATCTTGTTGCTATGGAAAGCGAATTATTCAACTTGATTTGCTAGATCATTTAGTGTGTCATGGAATTAATTAATCATATACATGATAGATAAGGCACAGAGAGACGAAAGATACATGTAGTGATCAGGTACATACCATGATTGGTTCTTCGAATGAGTTTGACCCAAGCATGTGCGATGAGGACGATGGTCTTCCAGAAATGCTAAATGCTGTCAAAGGGGTGCTTCATAATTGTTCTCAAGAATTTGTGAGGTTGAAAGGTGATGTAGAGAAACTATTATATGTCGGTAATACTAAATACACAAGATTACTAGCAGTGTTGAAATTGTACAACTTTAAAGTGTGCTATGGATTGAGTGATTCAGGTTTCACCACACTGCTTGAACTTGTGCCAGATATACTCCAAGAAGAAAATGCACTTCCTACCAAGACATATGAGGCAAAGTAAATACTTTGCTCTACAACTGGCATAGGTTATGAGAAGATACATGCATGCCCTAACAATTACATATTATTTCAAAATCAGTATACAATGTCAGAGAAGTTCCCTAAGTGTAATGCATCTCAACATACGAAGAAGAAAGGAAAACACAATCTAACTCTCTTAAGAACTGCTTCATACGGAGAGCAACCCTTAATATGCTCTTTATTGTGCCATATGTAATATCCTAAATGGTAATTTAGGGATAATGACTTCAAAAGTAATGTAATTAATATTAAGTAAACACTTTTGGAGAATATGATTAGAATTTTGACTTGAATGTGTTATAACCAATGCCTAAACACTGTATTCAAGATAAATTGTGGGTTAATGTTTAAATTGGGTTAAAACAGATGGGAGGATGCATGGTTGAGTTAGAGAAAGGATATAAATGTGTTTGGTAGTAATTTTGTGAGTATTGTAATAATCAGGGGCAAAATAATAAAGTTACCGACCGATTAGTCAGTTGCCGAAGAGAAAACTTATTAGTAAAAGAAGAGCAATGAGTAAGATTAACTCTTGAATGACCCATGGGGTGAAATCTAGCGTGGATGTGTTTATGTGAGCTTATAGAACAAGGAAGAAGATTATTCCAAGTGGCAGAATGAGAACCATTGGATTATGGTCAACTTTTCAAACTCTTCCCTCTCTCCTCTCTCCCTTAGAGGTCGGCTAGCATGTATGAGGCAAAGGAAAATCTGCTTCTTCATCAACATCTCATTCTCTCTCATCATTCTCTATTTTCACATAAGAGAAGGAAGAAAGTGTAAAGGTAAGATTTTGACTTGCTAGATGCCTTCTAATGCTCAAGTACTCTTCTTTATTATTGTGCATGGTGTTGAGGGCTTCATTGCCATGGTTTTAGAATTTTGAAAGGTGGTGTTTTAGTGTTTGAAGAAATTTGAAGGTTGAGAAATCGAGAAACCAACCTTGAGAAGAGGAAGAGGTAAGAGTTAGTAATATTTTGTATCTTAATTGTGTAACTATTGAATGAGTTTTGGAAATTCTAGAATTTTTCCCTGAATTTAGTGTTAATTTAGAATGTAAGAATTGGATAGTATATGATGGTAGAATTGGTGGCATATTGAGTCTTTAAGTTATTAGAATTAGTTTGAAAATTTGAAAGGGAAGTTTGGGTTATGGAGTGGTTTGGGTGTAGTGTGTTGACCCAAGACCAAATTGTTGTTATGGTGTGATTTTGGCTATTTTAGTATGTCCAATGGTTTCCTTATGAAATTTTAGGTGGGAATGAACTTTGGTATAAGTTTTGGGACCATTGGAATCAAATTTGGCAAGTTTGGAAAATTCTGTCAGCTGCTGCATTTTGGCTTCTGATAAGCCTCACTCGAGTGCAACAGTGTACTCTTTCTTTTCATCCAGCGTTTCAGTAGAATTCTCAGGCAAAGTGCAAGGGTGCACTTCCTCACCTACGAGTAATATGAGACATCACTCAAGTGAACTTGGTTTCACTCAAGTGCGGGAGTAGGTTTCACTTTAGAGTTGCTCTCGGGTAGTCACTCTGTACACCTCACTTGATGGAACTTGGGTGAAAAGGTGTTATCACTCAATTGCCAAGAATAGTACTCGAGTGAACTTCCTACTCTAAAGTCTTATGTGCTCTCGGGCAAACACTTTCTATGCCACACTTTGTGGAACTTGAGTGAACATTAGGCTATCACTTAAGTGTTGATGTCTATGCTTGAGTGAAACGAGCACTTTCTGTTCCTGCTGTTGCTCTCAGTCAAGCACTCGCGAGTGTGAGATAACCTCACCCGAGTGCAAGACATCCATCACTAGAGTGAGGCCTTCTTCACTCGGTAAGTCAACTAAAAATTGGTATTTTTCTTCTGAAAGAGAGATCTTTGGGGGTAGTATCCCAACCATGTAGGCATATGTCTAGGCTTTTAGTAGCCACCAAAAGATTTTAAATGATAACCAACTTTTTTAAGTGTTATGGAATTAAGAACTTGAAAAAGAGATTGATCCTTTGTTCTTGATCTTGGTCATAGGGTTTGACATTTGCCATACTCGTGAATCCGATGTGCCAAAGGATGTCAGGAAAGAACAAGGTAGTGACTATTGCTCTTATACTGTATATAATGCATTGTATGTTCATTTTGTCATTGTGTTGCGATGATTTCGAATGTGAACGCCAGAGTGTCTATGTGATTGCCAGAAAGGCAATGTACTATGTGAATGCCAGAGAGGCAATATGAAAGCCAGAGTAGCTATATGCATTGTCAGAGAGGCAATGCGATATGTTTAAGCCAGTGAGGCAACATGTATATGTGACAACTTGTATGATGTGTGTGTTGCTGTACCGTGAGATGATTTACTTGCATGCTATGTGATTATATGTGGTATGAGTGATTTATTACTACTGAGATTCTTTTGAATCTCACTTTTTCCTTTGACTAACCTTTAGACAGGGCAAGTGGCTCCAAGGAGAAGGAGACGACCAAGGGCAGATAGGACTCCTTAGGGAGATTTAAATGTTGGTCATTAGTTATCATATTTTGATTTGGGGATCACTGTATATTCTGTAAATACTATTTTGGATACAGTTGTGTAATCCCTTAAACGGTAATTGATATACCTATAGTTTATATATGAAACCGGGGGTTGTTGGGATTTTGTTGTATACTCTGATATGTATGAATGTGAATTAACTGCGTAGGTAAATATATTCGAAATATGAAATTGAGACCAGGATAATGACAAATGGTTTGAAAGAATTTGTGAAAATCCTCCCGTAAGGAAGGGATTGTAAAGAGACTTTTAATGATTATTGGTCTCTATTTCATTTTTAATTACAAATTTTGAATTATAATTACGGTTTCAAGGCAGGGGGTTACACCATACAATCAAGGGTAAGTTATTTGCGACAATATTTTAATGTATGTTTTTTTATTCTTTCACTTTTACCATTACATGATTGTCGAAGTACAATTTTCAAAATATTTTAAGGCACATTGGATTTTGAATGTTATCCATCCAGCGGTAGCTAAAAGCCCCCACATTTTCTATTTGGATCCTCTAGAGGCTGGTTATTCACAGAACCAGTCTGATATGATGATTATAATTAATAAGTAAGTGTATAGGTGTATGTGTAAATATTTACGTGTGTGATTATTGAACAACCAAAATTAATCAATCACTACTTGAGTTGTTAGTGCATTGACTGCCTACAGAAGCCAAGTTGGATTGAGCTATTATAAACACAATGACCCAATCAATAGCTATAACTAGAGGAAGATTGCAAAACTTATATATGAATTTACTCAAATTTTGTTATTCAAAAAATTTTCTTCAAAAATTTACTTAACTATTTCATTGTGTTGCAGTGCCCATCCAACCAAACAATAATGATTGTTGTTATTACATTATGAAATTTATGAAAGATGTAGTTACTCATCATCAAACACATGTTCTTGAGAAAGTAAGTTATTTTACTTGTAGCTCATACTGTATTTTAAATTTAATTGACAAGTGTCTAAGTTAATTGATTTTTAGTGATTTTAATTCATTATATGCATGATTTTTATGTAGTATTATGAAGATCAATGTTATACCCAATTGATTGATCAACAAGTGGATGAAATCATTGAGGAATGATGTGAATATATGGTCAGGTAATTAGTTAATATTTATATACATATGTAGGTTGGTTTTTGCCTATTCTTGTGTTGTTTATGAATTAGTTGTACATTAAAATTGTTTGTTGCCTACATAGGTACATACATAGGAACTTAAAATTAGTTGTATATTACAATTGTTACGTTGTAATTAAATACATTAGTACTGATTTTATAAATTAGTTATTTGTTTCGAGTTATTTCATTCTAATTTGGTTTGATTTTGATTTGATTTTTTGTTATTGATTTGTACTATAAATTGTTATGGATAAATTGGATTGTACATACCCACTAGGAAAGAAAATAATTACGCAAAATTTATTTTTTAAAAAAACTTCCTATTGCGCTTCTATGAAGCGCCATAGGAAGTCACCCAACTTCCTATGGCCCTTCATCTAGAAGCGCCATAGGAAGGGGTGTCACTTCCTATAGCGCTTGTAAAGGAAGTGCCATAGGAAGTTAGGCCTTTCTATGGCACTTCCCGAGAAGTGCCATAGGAAGCGCCAGCATCACATGGCCCTTCCTCCATAGGAAGATGTTTAAAAATAAATAAATAATCAAGCTATATCGCTTTTATAAATTCAAGAAGTGACATAGCTTGTGTTTTTTGTAGTAGTGTAAGCTAAGTTTCAGTCTAGTCCCTTAAATTTATAAAATGTATTTTTAGTTTCTTAATCTTAACACCTTTAGTTCATTTAATGAAAAATGATGTTTCAACAAATTTAAATGATGACCCTGCTGTTAACAAAGAATGATTATATTTTACATGTATATTATAATTTTAATCCTTTAGTATAATTATTGTATATTTTAAATTTAAAATTAATATGCTAACCAACATATTTATTTTCATTTTCTATTATAAAAATAAATATAAGCATGTTTTATCCGTGTTTAATTGCATAGTTACTATTTAAATTTGTTGAGCGTCAGAATATTTTGTTAAATAATACTAATGGTGTTAAGATTAATAAGCTAAAAATGCATTTTATATATTTAAAAGACTAAACTAAAATTTGATGGAAATTTAAAGTACCAAATGTATACTGAAGTTAAACAATTAAATATATACTTTTACTAATTAAATTCAATAGTAATTAAGGATGAATCTTCACACATATTTTTTTAGGAGGCCCAAGGTATCCAATGTCGATAGTGGTGACTAATCCCCCCGCACACTAGATTTCCAGATTGGGCTTTAGAACTAGCCACGAGACCTTCTCCATACACACTGTCATTGGTTGAACCCTTGACTGGATACTTAAGGAACTCATGTAACCCCCTTCCGTAATTATATCCGAAATACGCGATTAAAGTGAAATAGAGACAATAATTAACAAAACTCATTCTCAAACCCATCTATTAGATAAGGTTTTCACCAATTACTTTTCAAAATCAAATTTAACTGGCCTCATATTCACATTTCTAATACAATTACTTCACGCGGATAATCACATTCAATATATAAATCAAAGTGCACAACATAATCCTCGACAACCCCGGGTTCCATTCATTAACTCAAGCTTTACAGGGCACATTCGTTCATTACAAGCCCTCATACGAGGATTACACAAATCTCATCTCAAATACATAATCAAATCCTCATCCACATATACACATCAAAATCCAAGTACAAATGTCCAAATATACATCCCAACTATGATAACCAACTATCAGAATGACAACCCGAAGGAGTCCTCATTACCCTTGGCTACTTGCTCCATCCTCGATCCACCTACCTTGTCTAAAATATTGGTAGGGGAGGGTGTGATTCGAGAGAATCTCAGTAGGAAACAAATATCAATATGCATGCAAGATAAGCATTTAATACATGACATGCTTACAATACATAACTCATGCTTACACAATGACATATCTGTGTGCTCAATGTTTCAACAACATACTCATGGCCATAGCATAAATAGAAACAGAGCTACAACCATTCATATATATTTCACATAATCAAGCAAAGCAATACATGCATCAATACACCAATACAAATATCATATACATGCAGAAGAGGTAAGTTCCCTACCCTTGTTCTTTCCACGTAAGCTCTAGCACCGCTTACTCATGACCAGGCGAATATCGAACCATGTTCAGGGTGAACATCAAACCTATAACCAAAGCAAGGACATAGGCTTATTCTATATTCCAATTCTTTACTTTCATTACAATTAAAGTTGGTTATCATTCATGACCTTTAGGTGGCTAATCAAAGCTTAAACACATGCCTAACGGCTTGGGAAAACACTTGACCAAAAACCATATTCAAAAGTCCAAAATGTCATTTTTGGGGGTTGGCCGCAGCCCACAAATCCACTAACCACAGCCAAAAACAGGTCAAAAACATTTGGGCCGTGGCCCATAATCCTTCTGGCCTAGGCCAAGAAAATCCTATTTATTGGCTGAAATTCCAAAAATCATAACTAATTCCACAAAAATAGAAATGAGGTGATTATAAATCCAAATGAAAGGTATTTAAGTCCTCTTCATAGGAAAAATATGAACCACTACTGGAAATCACTACAAAAATACAAAATTCCCTAAAACTAAAGCCTGTCCCAAAACAGAGTTCAGTTTTGATGCCAAATTTTGGACAGTCATATCTCCCAGCTCACAAAATGAAATGGCACAAATTATAAGTCCATTTTGAAGCTTGGGATGTGAACTTTAAAACTAGAAAGTATCATAATTTTATGACATCATTTTCCTATTCAAAATGTCCACACAATCAGACTGCCCAAAGCAGACTTCCAATTGACAACATTTCAGTTTTGCACAATTGGCTTCCAATGGTCCCATTTTCACATCAAACACCATTCCTACACAAATTTTCACAAGGAAACCATTGGAAACACCAAATCAACCAAATTCACATCATATTGACATGTTTCCACAACATGTCACACAAATCACAACACAAACACCACATTACAACTCTTTCCATTTCACATTCTCAAATCACTTTCAATGACATCAAGACACTACATGACATCATTTTCACCACAAATCAACATGCAATTTATCCAATTACATTCGACATGAAAATACCATAAAATCAGGGCAAAATTCCCAATTCACAAACTCAACCAAAACTCACAAAACATAAATCAAAAGGCTTCAAATGCTCACCTCTTCCTCTTCCCAAGGCCAAATCCTTGATTCTTCATCTTTCCACTTTTGCTCAAGCAATCAAACACCTCCTTTCAAAACTCTAAAACCATAGAGATGAAGCTCTCATCAACATGATCAAGATTAGTAAAGAGGATTTAAGCATTAGAGGACATATACAAGGCTAAAACCTCACCTCTTGCTTTCTCTTTCTTCCCTCTTATGGACGACAATGGAGTTGAGAGAGAGATGAGTGGATGATGAAGATGAATCAGATTTTGGGGATGCCAAGGCTTCTTGGCCGACTAAGAAAGAGAGGATAGAGGGAAAAAGAGGTTTGACACTTTGTCCTCATCCAAGGGCTCACAAAGTGCCAAGTGTCACCATCTTGACAAACCTCACATGAGCTCACAAACCCACACATATACTTGATTCCACCTTTGATCTGTTACACAATCAATCTCAACCATTGATCTTCAAATTATCAATGAGTTTCCTAGTCGATAACTGACCAATTGTCAGTAACTTTACCGTTTTGCCCATAATTATGGCAATTCCTCTTGAATCACCACCAAACACATTTTCTCATTCATTTACACTATACATACGCCCTCCCCCTTATTTTCATTCAATTTAGATGTTTAATCCATAATTGAACTCAAATACAGGGTTTCAGCGCTGCTCACAATACATACAAATCACATTCGAGTGCCAAATCACACCATAATCACTAAAAGGGTTTATTTATCAATAATTACCTCTACTTTTGGATTCATTATCCCTTAATCACAATTTGGGATCTTGCTAAACCAAGGCTTAGTAGTTCACTAATCTCAGGCTTATTCTCTAGCCTCAAATCTCAGAATTCGGGGTTTTACAACTCAGCTATGTGCTAACTGTGCTAAGTCTAATGGTTGAATCTTTGACATATACCAAGGAAGAAGCAAAAAAACAGTGAGGGCCTGTTTGTTACATAGAAAGTTGAGGAGGGAAAGGCAAGATGGCAAAGTTCCATACCCAAAAATGCATTTAGTTGCCCAAAGTGACGGAAACTCACATTCCCGCCAATTTCAATCTTCCTTTAAATATGGGAAAGTAGGTTCCTACTAAAAGTGGGATGAACTTCAAAATGTTCCTGGGATCCATAAAATGTGGGACAAAAATTCCCCTGAAAACATATTAAATATATAAAAGATAGAGGCAAAACGCATGAAAGGCTTTAGTGAACCAAATTGGTACATCGAAAGCTTATCTGAAAAAGGGAAGAGGCGAACGGCATGTGAAATAGAACTCCAAATCAAGGTAATATTCGTCTGATTATGTTGTGGTCTATGGCGTAAAGTGGGCAATAAATTTACTATCTACGCTTTGTGTTGAACAACCGAAGAGCTGTGTAAAATGCTAAAGGTTATGTGTATGTGGGTTAATTTAGTATATGCTTATAAATTGGTATGTTTGTGATGTGGGTCTTATTCGTTGAACAAATGTGAAAGAAAAGCATAGTCGAAAGCTAAAATGTGTTTAGTTGCTTGCTATATGACAGTGTGCTCTATTTGGTGTCTTGCAATTGGGTTTTAATTTTAAGTAGATATAATTTATTTCATGAATGCTTAACTGTGAATGAAGTTAAAAGTTTTGCTAGTTGTGGGTAATGTCAAATGAACACAAGTATATGGAAGCAATGAAAGATAAATAATGTCAGTAGAAAGATAGAATTGGTTAGATGGTTTATGCATAAGATAACTGGGTTGTGTTTAATGTGTGGAAAGTGTGGGTGTAATTACGTGCATTGGCTCTTAAATTAAAATGTGATTTGTTTAAATGTGTTAGTGTGGTTTGGAAAGAGGAGTTGGTAGATTATACTATAAAACGAATCTGTGTGGGAAAAATTATATAGGTATGGAGCCACAATCAGATCAAATGTTTGCATGTTAGCTGGGTGCCTAACTTTGCTTCTTGCAGTTAGGAGGTTGCTTTTAACCATGATAGTTTCTGTGGAAGGAGGTAGACCAAGGCACGTACTAGATAGCTCTTTTAGATTAGATTTTCAAGCAAAACGAGCAAATTTGAGGGTAATGATATACAGTAGTGACACCACTTGCTTTAACCAAATTAGGATGTATCAAGCAACTTTTGATAAATTGTGTCACATGTTAGACACAATTGGTGGATTAAGACCAACAAAACATATGTTAGTTGATGAGCAAGTAGCAATGTTCCTGTACATATTGGAGCATCATGTCAAGAATAGTGTCATTCAGTTTGAGTTTGGTAGGTTGAGTGAAACAATTAGTAGATACTTTAAAATTGTGTTGAATGCAACAATTTGACTGCAAGTATTGCTTTTGAAAAGCGCAAAGGCCATTCTAGAAGACTCAAATGATCATCGATAGAAGTGGTTCAAGGTATAAAACCTTTGTAGTTGTGTCATAAAGTGTATTTACTTTGTATGCAAAAGTGAACTGTATATATGAAGGGCTGTAATTCCTGATTGTGTTTGTAAGGGTGCCTAGGTGCATTAGATGGTACTCACATACGTATACAAGTCCCGACAGAGCATAAGGGTCGGTTCCAAAACAGAAAAGGAGAGGTGACAACCAATATGCTGGTGTATGCTCACCGGATATACAGTTCATCTTTGTATTGCCTGTTGGGAAGGCTCAGCTACTGATGGGAGGGTGTTGAGGGATGCTATAAGGACACGATATGGGCTAAGAGTACCACAAGGTATGGCCTGCCAAATTATATTTTTAGTATAAGTTTGTATGATTCAAACATTTAATGCGCAAGTTACGATCATTCCTTATATAAATGTTTTTATTGGCTTAGCCAGGAAAGTACTACTTAGTTGATGTAGGGTACACGAATTGCCAAGGTTTTTTGGCTCCTTATAGAGGGTAAAGGTACCACTTGAATGAGTGGAGGCAGGGACACCAACCCCAAACTTCGCATGAGTGCTTCAACATGCGGCATTTGTCGGCCTGTAATGTCATTGAAAGGTGCTTCGGGATACTAAAGTTGTGTTGGGCAATACTTAGGAGTACTTCTTTTTATCTGATGAAGATTCAAAACAGATACATTGTCGCATACTGTTTGTTACATAATCTAATTCGTCAGGAAAGAGTTCAAGATCCAAGGGATGAACAACTTGAGTCCTTTGAACCACCACTACCAACAATTGACAACACCCCCATAATGATTATGGAAAGTAGTGATATGTGGACAAACTTCAAGGAAGAGCTGGCAAATGAGATGTTTGCTGCCTATGTGACTCATAGGGATGATTGATGATGTTGTAGAATATTGTTTAAAAAATTATGAACATTGCTTTGCCTATGTTTGTGTGTATGGACAAAGTTTGTGTTATGTGCATTTCAATTTAATTTAAGTGCAACTTCCTGCCCAGTGTGCGTATGTTAGTTTATTATTGGATTTAATTTATGTTAACAACCTTTTCTTTTATGCCTAAGTCTTAATAGATGGACCAGAGTGAAAAGGGAGATAAGTTAAAGCTTAAAATGTGGTCGTCCAAGGAGGACAAGGTCCTGGTTGAATGCCTTGTAACTCTGAGGATGGATCAAAAGTTCATGGCTGACAATGGTTTCAAGCCTGAATTTGCTAATGCTCTATAGGCAATGATGGAAGAGAAGCTTCCTAGATCTGGGATTAAAGCATGCCCTCACATTACCTCCAGGATCAAGACCTTGAAATTTTTGTGGTAGGCGGCTTACGATATGGTTTATGGCACCAACACGTCAGGCTTTAGTTGAGATCCTGAGAAAAAATTTGTGACTGCGGAGAAAGAGGTGTGGGATGAGTATGTAAAGGTATGTGAACTTGTTGAGGAGTTAATTGCATTCAAGTCAAATAGTTATAGGTGTAGGGTTAAGTTACATGTCCTTACAAATATTTTTGTTGCACTTTCAGGTTCACCCTAGGGTAGGACAGTTTAGGACCAAGTCATTCCCAAACTTTGAGAATTTGTTCTTTCTATGGGCTAGGGATAGGACTGTTGGGGAAGAAGGAATATCACCTAGTGCAATGGAAGATGAAGTTAATGTTGAAGTTGATGAGCTTCTAAAATCACCTCAAATTATACGCACTGACGCGGACTTGTCACAAACCATGGGTGAAACTGCTTAAAACACAACCCACATCAATGATAACTCTTTCTGTCCAAGGAAGAAGCACAGAGGAACAACTTTAAGGTTATTGCTGATGTTTTGCGTGAAATTGTTACATCGTTGGACAAAACCATCATGCATGTGTTTGACAAACTAGGCAACCAACTGTCAGGTCAGAAAAGGAAAGCACAATTAGATGCAAAATGTGTTGACCTGTTCTTGGAGATTGTTGAGGTTGAAGCTTGACACTGTCTGAAAAAAATGCTGCTTATATAAAGATTATGGGTTTTGAGCAACTACTGAATGTGTTTGCAAAAATACCTACGGTGTACAAACTACTAAATTGGTTCAAATTAATTGTCAAAATGGGTAAGAAGTTCAAATTAACTATGTAAGTTCAAACTTACAAATGTAATGCGTAATTTGAACCTGACATGCACTGGTTGCCATTCACATAGGTGTGATCTATTAAGTTGGTTCAAATTGTTTGGCTAACAAGGCTATGAAGTTCGAATTCGTCATGTAAGTTCGAACTTACAAATGTAAGTGTAATTTGATTCTGGCCCTCATAGTTGATACTCAAGTTCAAACTTTGGTATTTGGTTCAAACTTCTGCTAGCGTCCATATGAAAAAGTAAATGAAAAATTATTTTAAATATTTAAAGCTACCATGCATAAAGATCTCAGATAAGGTGTGGTTTGAATTTTAGGTCAACTATTCACATTCTCTGTTTTATGACCACAACTACCTTGCCCATTCATTATCTGTTATACACATCTCTCTGTTTCTCCCTCGCTCTGTGCATATCCCTGTCTCACATTGTTATGATAGCATGTTGTAATGGCCAGGGTAAAAATAACAGACTAGAGACTGAAGGAAATAGGCATCACAATAGAAGATGTGGAAGATTTTAGAAGGCATAGGGCACAACTACGCCGTTGCAATCGGTTTGGGTGATCAAAGTACAAAATGAAAGAAGGCAACTAGTATGACAACTATAAGGCAACTGCAAAGTGAAAATGTGATAATGCTGCAAAGGAGGTGAAGAAGAGACAAAGGGAAGAGAAATTGAAACACAAGGGCAAAGAGAGAGATCAGAGAAAGTGGCAGTTGGAGGAGGAGGAGGATTTGTCAGCAAAGTCCTTGAATATGAAAAACGGTGTAAGACAGAGGAAGTTAAGCAAGGGAAACAGAGTGTGGTTGAGAGTGGGAGTTCGTCGGCATCTGAAAAATAAACAACTAGCTTAAGGTCTGATGAATAGGAGTCAACGGGTACAAATAATGAAGACGACGACAATGTGGTTCTTGATGAGGTTAAAGCTAAGTTGTTGAAGAAGCTTCAGGTGAAATAGAGGACCAATGTTGCACCTCAGGCAAGGCAAGATTTCAACAACTCAGCCCTGGAAGAATACGATGTCACGTTAATAGGGCACAGATTCTGTAAAATGAGTAAGATCAAAGTGGACACTTTTGACATTGAATTTAGGTTTCAATTAGGAATAATATTGAATCCTTTCATAGGCATTTTAGAATTGGCATTGCCTTATTCTAAATCAGTGGTTAAGGTTTTTTACACCAATCTCAAAATGTCTAGAAAGGGGGTTGCTTCCACTTGTGTTAGAGGCTAGACCATAGAAATCAATGAAGAAATCCTTCTGACCTAGTCAGATGTGACCTGCCCACAGTCCACAGACACTGATTTATCACAAGCACAAATTGATGCTACACTATTTGAGGGGAAAAAGCTAGCTGAGAGTGCTCTGTGTAGACCAAAGAAGCTACCTCCTAGGTTTCGAGTCTTACATTACTTATATAGGAGGAACTTTGTGAATAAAGGCAAGCACTACACTTCATTGACCCTTGAAGACAAACACATCCTCACATGTATGATCAAGGGCAAGCCTTTTCATATGGCTAAGAGGATTGTAGACACAATGTTAAGGGTTGCTACTCTAGGAAAGAAGGATTCAGAACTACCCTAACCCTCCCTTGTGTCTCTCATACTACAACAGAACAAAGTTTGGTATTTAGAGGAAGGGGAAGCACCTATTTGGACTGAGGAATTTGGTGAATAGGCCTTGAACCGAATGCAAATAGCCATAGGAAGTGAAGGAAGAACTAAGGCAGCACATGACATAAACAAGGCTGATGGTAGTAACCCTCCACATGATGCAGCTGGTACTTGTTCCCATACTCATATATCAACTCCTTTAGATCAACATGAAACATTCACGGAAATGATTGGCAAAATTATTGACCAAACAATGATGAAGTTTGAGGCATAGTTGGAGGTAAGGATTGGGCAACATAAGGAACATGAAGTGAAGTTGCAAAGGTATGTCAAAGAGCTATTTAAGGAACATGTGGTCAAGTTGCAGAGTTATGTGAAGGACAAGTTTGAGGAATTTGGTGCACATATTGGACACATGGATTCAACCATTGTTCACATGGACTCATGTGTGTCTGAGCTAGCACTAGATTTCAAAGACCTACGAGAATTCATTTACCTTTACTCTACTGAGTTCAAGGAATTTGCTGCATACAAGGCTTTACAAAATGAGCAAGCAGGGCCTTCTACACATCCTGAAAATGAATCTCATTCCCCTACACAGGATAATGTTCCATCTCCAAACATAAGTGAAGGTCATGAAGAAGGTGGCACAGCATGAGACTCCTGACTTCTCTACAGAGTCCCCCACAACTAGTGTTCCTTCTGACCCCCATATTCCTGAACCAAGTACCCCAACTGACACACATACTAATGTTCCTCCTGACCCCAATGTTCCTGAACCAAGCACCCTAGCTGACACACATAATACTGATCCAATAACCCCACTATTAATCGTGCCCCTACCTAAACCTGCCAACCCTCCTCATGCGCCCTCAAGACCAATACTTGACCCTTGGCCATTTCATTTCATACTGGCATAGGCTTTCAAGGCTGGCCTTGCTGCTGAGAATATGCCCCATTTGTTCACAGTTACCGCATCCTTTCCTCCTCCACCTGCAACATCTGCTGGCCCCAAGTTCATCCTTGTCAACCTTCTTGCTTCACAATCACCATCCCAAACCAGGTCCAAAGCCAAACGGTCCCCAACTAAGAGGAAGAAGAATTAGGGCTGCATTATCTTTTGTTTATCCTTGTATTTTGTGATGCTGCAGCCAGGACATCTGTATACCTACCTTTTGTTGATGTTCCATGTTGTTATCACTGACTAATCGAGTTGGAAATTATCTATTTAGTTTGAATTTTAACTACTTTCATTTTGAAAAAACTGATGTGATTATGTTGTGTTCGAACTTATCTGTTTAGTTCAAAGTTTGCTATTGCTAATTATATTTGTAAGTGCTTTATGGAAGTAGCAAATGTGCCACCATAATTTAAATTGACATTTCTTTTCTGCATGTACTGCCTCAACCATTGTGTTCTTCCTGTTTCATTGTTTTTTTTTGCCCAATTAAACTATATTCTCTTTTTTCTTCCCCATGCCCTTTTTTGACATTATGCTGACAACCATCCCTTCAACTAGCAATATGCTCACTCACTTGCTTATTCACACAACACATGCATAATGCCTCACTTTTTCACAGCTATAGCCATTGCTTTTGCATAGAAGAAATTTTACATCTTGATCAAGCTTACAACAACATTACTGCAACATCATTGTTCTCCTCTATACAAAAACAAAATTACAAAAACATTTTTAGAAGCAATGACATCAGCAAATGTCAAATAACTTTTCAAGATGTTTAGTAGTAGTTTTACTACTCCTATTTCAATTTCAAGACCAACATATTCAATTCATCATTTCCACATCTCTTCCATTCCATTCAATTCAATTCATAACCACATTTTGATTGCTTTACCCATTGCTTAAGCATACAAAAATTTGTACATCTTTACCAAGCTTATAACAACAGTCCCACAATCACATTGTTCTACTTTATACAGAAACAAAATAACAAAAAAAATTTAGAAGCAATGACATCAAGAAATGGCAAATTACTTTTCAAATCGTTTTGTAGTAGTGTTACTAGTAATTTTTCAATTTGAATACCAACATATTCAATTCTTCATTTGCACATTTATTCCATTCAATACCACTCAACATCACATTGTCACAACTTTAGCCATTGCTTACACATCCAACAATTTTTACATCTTTACCAAGTTTACAAGAACATTCCCACATTCACTATGTTCTCCTTAATAGATAAACAAAATTAAAAAAACAACAACATTTGTTCATGTCACATATTCATCTCCCAGCATTGTCAATAGTGTCATTTTCTTCATAATCATCCTCTCTTCTACTCTCCCAAAGCAAAGCATAGACTTTCAAAGTATGGACAATCTTTGGCCTTGAACTTACCAGCCCTCCTATCAACCTGAAAAACAACAAATTAAAACATAAACATCAAACTAGAGCTTTACAAGTTTCACTAATCAATCTAATTCACAAGACCAAAACTATCTCTTCATACTTGCAAGTAGCCATCCCACACATTCTTGTCTGCCTTCACACAAGCATTCACACTGTCCCAACTAAAACCATTCACAATTTCCCCATTTAACATGTTACACACAATCTTCCAATTGACCTTTAGGCTCTTAATTTGCCTCCGAATATCATTCTTGGCCTTCAACCCATATCCTAGCAACCTCTCCTCCATCTTCCACTCCAAATGCATTAGATTTGCTGCCAATCACGTTGATTTAGCCATGTTAAGCCCTGCTTTTCTCCTATCCACTAACAATTCGACTAGGGTATTTTCTTCTTCACTTGTCCACACACGTGCAGTCTTTCCTGACTCCAAACAAATAAATTAACACAAATAAGACACTGACCCACATTAGCAACACATGCACACATCATTTTTTTCCCTCCATCCTCCTTTCCAAACTAACATGTGTCTTTAAACAATGTGCTATTGGATCCATAACTTCTGCCATCTACATCTTTGTTCTCATCTCTAGCTCCTATCCTGCTCTTCGACGTCACAGATCCCATCCACACCACCTTCGATTTCCCTTCTTCCCCAATACACAGACACACTTCGGCTGAGCCTCTGTTTGTCTACGATAACATTTATTTCATCACTTTTTGCAGCTTATTTTATTACATTATGCCAGGGGTATTATGGTCTTTTACCCACTGCTTCCCACTTAACCCAATTCTTTTTCTTGCAACCAAGCACTTTATTTTCCCTCAACCTATATTCTGTTCCCATGTCTACCAAACAGCTCACTCTTTTAAGTTTCCTCTCAATCTTCCCTTCCTTTTTGTTCCCTCCTAAAATGTTCCTTGTACCAAACAGGCCCTGAGTGGACCTTGTGTTACTTAGTTCAGGGTAGTCCAAGGTAAGCACATATGTTACTATTTTTTTTCTAAGCACAACTTTCCTCTTATTATATCAGAATCAATCATATTCAAGGCATAGTCGGGCACTAAATGTGGATCTCTCTCCAAGTAGTGATTCAAACTTTGATTTGTCATAATGTGAGAGACTAGTCCCTTTTACTAAATCAACCCCCATTTGTACATATGTTACTATTATTAATTATTATTGTTGTTAATTATTAGTAGTGTTATTATTATGAAATTCCATTTTATTGTTCCTTAAACCTTGTTTGTGTGTGTGTTGTTGCTGTTGTTTTTTTTAAAAGGGGCGGTTTGGACCACCAAGTGTTCCATTTCAACCTCCACATTCTTGATTCACTTGCCTCCAAACTTTATCCTATTTTAATACCGTCGTTGCTTTCATTTCTCAATTGCTTCCATCATTCCATTTTGAAAAATAAAATTAAAAAATTAGTCTATCACATAATGATATAATTAAATCCATGTCACTTAATTGGTCCAAAAAAGAAAAATCCACGTCATTTGAAACATTCATTATTGTCCTTTACAAGAATCCTGTGACTGGTTCAAAGTCTTTACCCTTTTAAGTGTTTTAAGTTTTATCACTTTTTTTGGTCAGATTTATCGCTCCTGTTAACCCAAGGTTAAGGTCCAAAGGTATTTCTATTTTTTTAAATCACGTAATGGACCAAAAGCCTAATTTAAACTTTATTTTTTTAAAAACATATAATAGAATTGGTAGAAATTAAATCAAGACCAAAAAAACTTAAATTTATATGTATAGAATATTTTTTTGAATTAAATTAGACTAATTCAATTTTAAATGATAAGATGTTTAAAAATGCTAAAAAATTAAAAAAGGTTTGGAGTAAATCATAAATTATAATACTCATATTAGATTATATATCAGTTTATAGGTTAGAAAAATTAGTTTAGAGAAAAATGATAATTATAAAAAATAAAATAGGAAAAAGATCTTATATTTAGGATTAAAATTTAATGCTAAACTAGCTCTTATATTTAGAACAGGAGATAGTATTAAAGAAGTTCAACCAAAATAACAATGCCATAGACAATATATTACCAAAACAATCTGTTCTTGTCAAGTTCATCTATTCACAACGGTTAAATAGAAAGTCAACAATAAATATCTAGAAGGAGTAAGTCAAGAATAAATATCTATAAGGAATTGAGCAGTCTGAAATGTTGCGTAATTATCTTTATTCCTGCCTTCGAAGACAGTAAAAATCATTTTTACAAATTTCCTCCTCAAAAGTTTAATGGAGAATCCCATTAAAAGTCTTTTAAAATACTCAAATCCTGAATTGAACCTCTAAATTTAACAAATTATAAATCATCTCAAACAACCTAATTTAGAATTTTAGAATTAAGAGATTTTATTTATAGATACCCCCCAATTTATGGAGTCTCATCTTGCTAAGGAGCTCGAGTTTTGGATTTATTGTCACTAATTACTCTAATAAGCCCAAGAATAGCGAGGAGATTCTGTCTTCCAATGTTTGTTTCATATCTGGCATTTAGCAGGAGTAATTGAGTAGACGAAAAATAATGTTATTGAAATGAGTACTGGTGTTATGCGGCAAAGGAATGAGAGGATGAGGATATCAAAAAAAAATAAAAGTATATGATGATTTTTAATTTACAACAAATATTATTTCTTTTCATATCAAAGAATAACTGACAATTCATTTTCAATAAAGAATTCTAAGTCAATTTAGATATGAAGAGTCAGTACAATTGTATCAACAATCTATCCTCTAAGTTCAAGAAATTAGCAACGAGTCTTCTCTTTTTCTAATATTTTAGGGGCATTGGCATAAATTAACAAAATTTGTAAATACAACTTTGGGTCATATAACCTGATTGATAATTTCTTAAATTTAGTAACTCAATTTAAAATTTGGGTATTTCAAAAGGCTTTTAAAGAGATTTTCCCAAAGTTTAAAGCCGCACTTGCTTTTATGCTTTTTTTTTTTTTTTTTGGCGCGGAGGCGGCACGTGCAACTCTTTGTCTTCGGCTTAGTGTTAAGGTTTGTATTGTTAGTATTAATTAGAATTGAAATTTGGTTTCTGTTATTTGGGCTTTAGACTTTTTTTTTGTTGGTTTTTATTTTAGCCTATTGTGTTGCCATTTAGTTTATATTAATATAAGATATTTTTGTTGAAAAAAGAACCCCTTTAGTTTTGGGAAGTCAGGTGACCTGAGACGCCCTTCAACTTAGTAATTATTTCACCAAGAAAACAATGATTAAAGAATCAGATTGTACAACTGTACTACTAATTAGCGGCTCAATTTAAATTGGAAAATCATTTTTTAGAATCGGTTTTTTGTTTTTTGTTTCAAAAAAAGATATAGTTCTAGACCGTTAGACTTGATTTAAAAAGACTGAAAATACTTAAAAACTTGTAAAAATTAAAAATAAAAAGGATTAGGATGAAAATCTGTCCTGAAAGTTTTCGCTCAAGAGCAACATTATTCTGAAAGTTTGCTTAGTTCAAAGGTGCCTTGAAAGTATGAAAAAGGAGTAATGTTGTACATTGTCAACGTCAATTTTTTATTGATTAATATTAGTTTTTTAACTATATGAGATAATATTGCTATATTATTAAACTTAGGGAAAATCCCTCAAAAAGAACTTTTAAATTAATAAAAGACGCAAAGGTGTTTCGAAATTCCATATTTCCACAAAAGTGCGAGTACCTGATCTGGGATATTGAAATTGTATGCAAAATGACGTGCGTAACCCTGGAAGTTTTAAAATTGGAAAACGTTGAGGAAATAAGACAGACGAAATTGCGCGAAAACTCTGTCGGGACTCTTCATCTTCTTCCGGCGTCGTCGTTGTCGTTAGTGGAGCGTGGTTCCGTGGCGTTGAGAGAGGATAGTAGCAGCGACATTGTGCGGCCAATTTGGGGTGGATTTGAGGAGGAGCGAAGGCGAGAAGAGGTTGTGGTGAAAGGCATTGGACAATTGCAGAGGCACCAGTTTGTGGCTGCAAATTTGAGCTTCGGTGTTGAAGTTGGGTAAGTGGTTGTGTTTAAAATTGTATTTCATTTTAACTTATCCACTTGATTAGAATGGGGGTTCAATGTGGTTGGGTTAAAATTAGTTTGGGAAATGTGGATAAAACCTATGAAGTGGTGCGGGAAGTGCTTAATTTGGAACCTTGTAAGTGAAGTTGGGAATCGTTGAGGGGAAGTTGTGAAAATAAGTTGTTAAGTTGGGAAATTTGAATTGCAACTTTTGAAATTTCTAAACCGTTGAAACAGCATATGAACGCGTCAATTTGTGAAGTTGTGACAGGGTGTTCAGATGTAGGGAATTGTGATTTTATTGTTGTGAGAATGTTATACATACAGTTGCGAATGGGTTAAGTGAAGTTGTGAAACAAAACCTCTTAAAACTGCATGTTAAGTTGTGAACACAAAAGAAGAATCTGTGAAAACGATAATGACACGTTGGTAACTTGTGAAACAGCATATGAAGTTGTGGATGTGAGTAGAAGTTGTTAAAGGGTTTGTAGATATAGGAATCGCCAATTTCACAGTAGTGAAAATGTTTATGGATAGTGTGAATTGTTTTAAGTGAAGTGCTGAATCTCTAAGATAACATTTGAAAATCGAATATTATCCTGTGAAAACATTATCGGAGTATGTGAAAACGTAATGAAAAGTTGGTAAATATGTGTAGAGGTCAATTTAGGTGAGGAAATTGTGAAATTCGTAGACAAACTTGTGAATCCTTATGCAGAACTTGTGAATTTTTCTCCATAAGTTGTGAGACCTTATTTAACTGTGGGGAAATAGATATTTCCAATAGTTGTGGTTGTGATGGGAAGGTTGTAAAATTGTATGAGAAGTTGCGATGACGTAGCTTAGATGTGTTAACTTGTCATGTACGAATAAAAATGTTATTATTAAATGTGCTGAAATCCATAGTTGATGAGTGTAAACTGAATTTTGTGCAGGTAAAAGGAGATGGGGGACACAAAGGTGAGACATCAAAGGCAGAACAAGTAAAGGCAAAAAGTGTCAAGAGTAGAGAAGTAAGGAGAGAAAGTGAAAATTCCGAGGCAGTAAAGGGCGATGGTGAACAGAGTAAACCAGTGATGAGTGGGTTTATGGTGTTTAGAAATGAGTATGTGGCCAAGTTAGGGGAGAAGAAGAAAAGGATGGCAGATGAAAGTAGGTCTGCAGGGAAGGCATGGCATGAGTTGCCAGAGGCGAAGAAGAAGGAGTACAATGATAAAGCTATGGAAGGACGGCCGAAAAGGAAGATGAAGAAAAAGGAACTGCCATTTCATACCCACTACTCACTGGGAGGATTTACATTGTTGGTGCAGTTTGTGAACGGTAAAGAACATTTGAAAGAGAGGGTTAAGAGAATAGGATTTGGAAATCTATTGAAGGTGCAATTGGATAGACTCCCCCGTGACCTGATTGTGTCCATGCTGAGAGCATATGACCCAGCAACACATCAATTCAGAATTAGGGGGAAGACAAAAGAAATAGAAGCATCAGATGTGCACAAGTTGCTCGGTATACCTCATTCAGGGGAGGAGGTGAAGGTGGATGTGGAGGATTCGAATAGAAGATATCAGTGTTGAAGAGGGAGTATGGGAAGAAGAAATATACGGACATTCTGAAGAACATAAAATCTGGGACAGCTGGCAATAAATTTGAGTTTATGTTTGTGCTGTACAGTTTAGGGACTTTGTTATGCCCTACCTCGAGTGGGCTCATAAGTGACCGGATGTTGAGGGTTATGTTCTGCACAATGGACCGTTTTGAACATTATGACTGGGCAACATACATGATGAAAGACTTGTGGAAGGAAATGAGTGATTATGTGAAAGAGTACAGGGAGAAGAAGAAAAGGAAAGGGGGCAGCAACGTGGGTGGTTGCCTGTACTTACTCCTGGTATGTCACTGTTTACATTAAATGTGTAGCTATCATTCAAGCTGAAAATAATGATCCATATATTTTCTATGGTGCAGTTGTTCTTTGGGGAAAATTTCCCTTTAAAACAAAGTGTTCGCGAACAATCCACCACACCGATTGAATTCTGGACAAAGGAAAAGTCAACAAAATGGTGAAGACTGAGAGGATGAGCAATATGGGCATTTTGTATCAAGGAAAAGGCTCTGAAGTTAGGGCAGGGAATGAGGACACAGATAATGTCTCATATTTACACCTGGTATTTGTCTGTGGAAGCTAATTTAAAATGCAAAAACGATTTAATCATGTAATTGACAAATTAAGTTGTGCTGTCACTGTAGGAATTGAAGGAGGTCTATGCGCGGTTGGTGAAGGTTATCGATGAAAACCGAAACAAACTTGTAAATGTGGTGGTGCAAGAGCTACTCAATGTCCAACTCGCACGAGAGGCCAGGGACAAAGCACAACAAGACGGCCCTGGTGTGACAGTAGATGAGGAACATACAGATGAGGATGATGATGATGTGACAGATGCTTCTCACGACTCAGATTCTGATGATGTAGACGTAAAATGTTATCATGTTGATGACAATGAAGATGATGATGCAGAGGGAACTGAGGTGGCGGAAAAAGTCCCCACAGATGACCATGCAATTCAGAGGCCTCAACAGCTACGGAGATCAAAGAGGCAGCCACTATAAGCGATGACATGTCCATTTATACAGTTGGATGGGAGTCGAAAAAGGAAGACGCCAACGCATGATCAGAAAACGTTGTTCAACATAGTTTCCACAATGGCCAGAGGTGCTGAGGCTGAAGTGTAAGTATCAACGTCATGTGATTGAATAACTGTTATGTAGTTAGTATATTACCACAACACAGGAAGCGATGAACTAACTGCCATTGCATTTGACATGTTTTTGTAGGCCGTTGGTTCAGATTTTGGATGAAGAACTGTGTCGAGACCAGTTGTATACGCTAGGGGGAATTCAAAGACTAAGTAATATGGTATGCATGGATAACAGCTTACGTGGAGAATGGTTTCATCAAGTTATGGTGAATATTATTTGTAGTTGATGCAATGGTTTCTTTGCTGCTATAGGTGATGTCAGTTGTGTGTAAGGCTTTAATGTATCACTTCAACGTGGAGGGAGGACAGCCGAAGCGCCATATTTTTTATGCATGGTTCATGGTAATTACTTATTTGTTGTGTAGTGGAACAACATTTAATTTGACAATATTATGTGCACATTAGTCAGGACTATGTGTTTTTATGCAGACAAAGTTGGTAGGTCACCCAATAGGGTGGAAAGTGTCTTCCGCGAGTAAAGAATTCTCTCCCAAAACCGTTGGTTACAATATAGGCGACTGTGAGTTGATAATAGGTCCGGCACTTGTCTGTGGCCACTGGTTCTGTGTTGCGTTAGGGACAAAGACTATGACCTTCTACGTGCTGGACTCAATGAAGCCTGATCTAGGCAGCAAGAAGACTACGAGGAAGGGTGGCGTGACAGATGATTACATATTTGTGTTAAACTTAATTGTAAGTTCACCTTACTACACTGTTGTAGTTGAGGTGGTTTACTTCAGTTGACCCACATCGTAAGACGCATAAATGCTGTTTTTTCAGAGAGATAGGTTCGTTGACATCATGCACATTGTTAAACCTTATTTGGCTGGGAAGAAGATGTCAGATATTGTGTGGCCTCCTGTTGTGCAACAGAATAATCTGTAAGCTCCTTCACATTTGCCTCTTACAATTTAGCTTGCATTGTTTCGTTAAGTAACACAACGTTTTCATGTGGGTGAGAGTATAGGAGGGACTGTGGTGTTCATGTTATTATTTGGTTGAGCCAGTAGACCCCGGAAGGTGATTTCCATTATGAAAATGTAAGTGGTCCAGATTTCCCTCTGTACGCATTCTTATTTACTTGTGATTTCCATTATGGTTTCCATTGAACCTGACAATGTTGATTCTTATTTGCAGGAACAAATTCAGCAATTGCCGAGTGACATTATGTGGTGGTTAGTTGATCATCCGCTGAATTTAAAGCGGGACACAGCTCTGGCCCTCATTCCCTCTGGAGAAAAGTCCAGCAAAAGACGTGCTTAGGTTATATTCCCGCGATATAGTAATGTCAACACTTGTCCATGTAAAGTATTGTTAACGTCATAGAGTCATGTATGGTACAGTGTACTGACAAAGTGATGCACTTTAAGGTACATTAATGACATATATGTTGCAATTGCGGGATGCAATGTTTCCCAGTTCACTTCTCTATCATGACCTTCTAAAACGTACTTGTATGCCACCAACAATATCTGTGTTCCTCTGTCGCAATGTAACTATGTCCTTGCCATGAGAGGCGGGTTAAAAAAATTTTTAAGAGAACTAATATCCCTAACACTAAAGGGCTGATGTAATGAGGCACAATGAATAATATGCTATTTAGGGTTGAATGATGCACATATTACACAAGGATACTACGCACGTGCCCCACTCCCATTTCCAACTGCTAATAATGTGATCAGCACTGCTAACAATCCATAGTCAACAATGATGATGCACACATTACATAATGATTGTGTCCAGTAAAAACACCCTACTAACCAAGTGCGACACTTCCATTTCCAACTGCCATTACTCTGATTAATACTGGCAGCAACAAATCCATAGGCATATACACTATAGAGCGGTCATAAATTAATGTTACCTAGACAGTGCTTTGGTGTCTCAGTCAGGATGGCCATTGAGCAGTCGAGTTGATATCAGCACTGGACGGTAACAAGCGAGTTATTGTTTAGAGCCTTGCGTTTCTTTCCGCATCTCCACTCGACTTGAGTATTACAACTTAAGTTACTTGCATAATTAGATGATTTCCAGACAGTGCTTTTGTCAAGACTTACGAGTACGGACTCAAGTTGTCCAATTACCAACTCGAGTTGTCGTCATCACTGGAGGGTAACCCGATGGTGATTGTGAGAAGCGTCACTGAATTCAAGTTGCGTAGAAGGTCACTCGACGGCGTTCTTGGATGACTTACAAAGCTCACTCGAGTTGTCCGATTAGCAACTCGAGTTGTCGTCATCACTGGAGGGTAACCCGATGGTGATTGTGAGAAGTGGCACCGAACTCGAGTTGCGTATAAGGTCACTCGACAGCGTTCTTGGATGACTTACGAAGATCACTCGAGTTGTCCGATTACCAACTCGAGTTGTCGTCATTACTGGAGGGTAACTCGATGGTGATTGTGAGAAGCGGCACCGAACTCGAGTTGCATAGAAGGTCACTCGACGGCGTTCTTGGATGACTTACAAAGATCACTCGAGTTGTCCGATTATCAACTCGAGTTCTAGCATCACTGGAGGGTAACCCGATAGTGATTGTGTTTGTTGTTGTTAAATGTGCATAAGTAATGTGCAAAATGCAACACGTAATTCGTAATACTTGGAGTTCGTAGCAAAAAAAAGGAAAAACCATATGCACATTAAACCTGAACCATGGACGAAGTCTTTGAAACATTTACTCTAAAATTATTTCTTTGCTAAACTGCATGGTACGAGAATTAATAAAAAACGTGGGAACTATCGTCGTCTAAGCATCTAGATTAACGTCTTCATTGTTGTCGACTCCCTCATTCATTTCTTCGTCCCCCCATGCGTCAATTCCTTCAATCACCTATGGTTAAACATTCGGTCCTTCTGGTTCGTTCATTATGTGGTACAGCCAGCTTACTTCTGTGTCGTATATGCAATTTCTGCATCCAGCCTGGCATGGTTAGTTCTCACAGAATCTATGTTTGGGACGGTCGAATATGTTCATGTTCAGTCCCCAGTTCATTGATTGTAGGTGTCGTGTCAGTCGCTCTTTAATTGAAGATATTTGGCCTAAGTCGATAATGGCTTCAAGTCTGTGTATTGCTTCGTTCCCTTCTGGTGTGTCCTTAAACTTACTCCATTTTGCAAGCACTAATATGGCAAATGAGAAACTTGCATCACAGTTGTTTAGGACTGCAGCCTCCCGTATTTGTGACAGTCCTTTATCTCCTGGATCTGCTGTTCTGGTGTAGTATTTAAGCCCTCTAATGAATAGACTAAATGGATTACCCTTATGGAAACATATCAGCAGGAAATGAATCTGTTGCTCGCTTCTTGTCCATCCTAGATGATCATAGTTCTCCAGTGGCACGTTCTTAAAGAATTATGTTGAATTTATTGCTATCCTTAAGATGCGTAATGAATTCTTGAAGTGATATAGTCTTTCAAACTTGGTGATGCTATGTAGCACATCAGTTCTATTAATATTATTTGCAGAAGCTTCAGAAGTGGTGAGTCATTGTTGCTGGTCGTTCTTCTATGTCTGGATTGGTTTGGTGGGAAGTCAGCCATGTTCGTGCATGTTTGTTCCTACAAGACTGTTTTGTTGCCTGCGCCCTCAATAATTGGGTGTGTGGACTATTTGTAGTTTTTAGTACACGACCAAGCATAGCCGTTTTATTTTATCGTGTGTTTTAGTTTTGTTGGTGGTAGTGAGTGGAACGTGGCGGTTGTGCTGATTGGTTGATTGTGGTGTACGCCTTTTGATGTCATGGGTTCATTGGCGGTTACCAGAGTGCTTCGCCTTCATAACTAAAAATAATAATGTGTCTGTTCTGTTGCATGTAACATTTAAGTGGTATTGCATGTTTCTTTTGCTTCCGTTTTGTGTTTGAACTGTCTTTTGTTTTACAATTGAATGTGTTTGTGATGGCCACGCGTATATATTTTGTAATTACTAATTTATGCACATTAATGAACTGAAGGTCATATTATATCCAGAGCACCTATGGTGTCAAGATGCACCGACCCTAAGTTTAAAATAACACGCTCCAGTTAAGTAGTCACATAATGAGAGGTACAACATGCAATTACATGAACTCAATGATATTTGGTGCTGACATAAGGATAGGAAGTCTAGGACAGAATGCAACCCACTTGCCTCTGCTATCATGACCTTCTAAGACATACTTGACCACAGCATCTATGCCACCATATGCCACCAACAAGATTAGTGATCATGACGTTCTAACACATACTTGACCACAGCAGCTATGCCACCATAAACATCTGCTATCATGACCTTCTAAGACATACTTGACCACAGCAGCTATGCCACCAACAAGATTAGTGATCATGACCTTCTAACACATACTTGACCACAGCATCTATGCCACCATAAACATCTACTATCATGACCTTTTAAGACATACTTGACCACAGCATCTATGCCACCAACAAGATTAGTGATCATGACCTTTTAAGACATACTTGTCCACAGCATCTATGCCACCAACAAGATTAGTGATCATGACCTTCTAAGACATACTTGACCACAGCATCTATGCCACTAAAAAGATCTGTGTTAATGTAACCCAATGTAAGTGCACATTGAACTCGTGATTAATGAGGTGGTTATATACGATGTTCAGCAGATGATAGTTCTTGCTGATATTCATATAGCCTGTGTGAAGTATGTTGTTTGTGCATCAATGTACCCTGCTTGAGACAATCCGTTCCACAAGTGGAGGCTGGGATGACAATGGTGTTTTTATTTACACAACTTTAAATCACATCAAACATCTTGTGGGAAAACCAGGGCCATGGCTATTGATACTACCGACTATTTATTCAAACTTTCTTTGCTGAGGAAAAGGTATGATCTTGTTATGAATATGATAACAGTGTGATCTACACAATCTACCGTTTGGATGGGGATGGGAAAACTAGGGCTATGGCTATTGATCCTACAGACTGTTTATTCAAACTTTCTTTGCTGAGGAAAAGGTATGATCTTGTTATGAATATGATAACAGTGTGATCTACACAATCTGCCATTTGGATAGGGATGGGAAAACCAGGGACATGGCTATTGATCCTACAGACTGTTTATTCAAACTTTCTTTGCTGAGGAAAAGGTATGATCTTGTTATGAATATGATAACAGTGTGATCTACACAATCTGCCGTTTGGATGGGGATGGGAAAATCAGGGCCATGGCTATTGATCCTACCGACTGGTTACTCAAACTTTCTTTGCTGAGGAAAAGGTATGATCTTGTTATGAATATGATATCAGTCTGTGCTAATGGAATAAAAACAAGATCCTGTTAATGGAAACATGTAACTCGAGTTTTCCTCAGTACTGGAGGGTAACCGAAGAGTTATGGTGTGTACGAGAACAGAACTCGAGTTGTTCAAGACTCACTCTAGTGCGATACTATGTTAAATCCACGTGTGGACTCGAGTTGGCCCATATATCACTCGAGTTATAAACTTCACTGGAGGGTAACTGAAGAGTTATGGTGTGTACGAGAAGCTCACTCGAGTTGTTCAAGCCTCACTCCAGTGCGATATTATGTTAAATCAACGTGTGGACTCGAGTTGGTTATATATTACTCGAGTTGTACGCATCACTGAAGGGTAACCAACCAGTTATCCTATCAACATACGCAGAACTCGAGTTGAATAAAACTCACTCCAGTTACCACGTGCTGTCAATCCACGATTCGACTCGAGTGAACCATTTACAACTCGAGTTAATATGATCACTAGAGGGTAACTAGAAAGTCAAGAACAAAAAGGGGAATACTAACTCGAGTGGATGAACTATAACTCGAGTTAATCAGGCTTGCACGCTTTAAATCCCTCAATCCCCACACATTTCTGTTCACTCCACTCGACCTCTGACTTCGATAGCCCTTGAGTTAACTGACGAGAAGCGTACTATTAGTTAGTTGAGTTCTATGTAACCGTAAATAGCGTTCAAACAACAGTGCCGTTAAAGCTCTATTCCCCGTAACCCTGAGTGATTCGACAAGTAGAGTTTGGACTAGCCCTAGCATCACACTCTGTCATTCTTGCATTTGGTGCAATGGTGCGTACGAAGGGCTCTGACAGTGGCAAGAAAGAATCTCGTGATTCACAGAAGTTGTCATCCAAAAGGAGTAAGCCGTTGAAACAACCGAGGAAGCCTCAGCCAAAAGTTCAGGAGCGACTTCCACCAGAACAACCGAGCAAGTCACAGGGGGTTGTGATAGCAAAATCACAGCAGAAACGGCCAAAAGTTGCCTCTCCCATTTCGAAGGACCTAGTCGTGTCAGTGCCTACAAAACATTTGGCCTCAACCTCCACAGATAAAACAGAAGAAAACTTAGAATAGAAGATAACGAAGCTTGTGACTCAATTGGTTGATCAGACATTGCATGCACCCACAAAATCTAGATATGGGGGTGCATCAACTTCAAATAAAAAAGCAAAGTGTAATGTACCTCCTGAACTGGAGGATGAGCTTCTGGGACCACCACCAGATTTCAATTCAGAGTCACTAGAGGCTAATGATAAGAGCAGGTATGACGATGATTTCGCTCATAGATTATTCTGTCATGTTGTTTATCTGGATCTACAACATATTAAAGAAAAACTCGCTTTAGATCTATACACTTGGTTTCAGTACTATGAACCTTGGTTAACCATCAAAACGTCATATAGTCCTTCTGTAGTCAGGCACTTCTACTGTAACTTGGAGGTGGTTGAGGTTTGTGATGAGGTGGGCGAACTGATAGAAGAAAGATTAGAGTCAACTGTTAGGGGCCAAAAGATTCAACTATCTCCTGCATTGATTAACACTTACCTTGGCATAGACAATTCTCCAACAGGGCCTGTTAAAGAATTCAGTGATGTAGAAATATGTCAGATTCTGAAGCCAATGGGTGGAAGTAAAACTTTAACTTTCAAACCTAGCTCGTTGAGTGATGTACATCGAATTGTGTGGTACATATACTCACGATCTATGGTCAACAAGTCCAACAATTTCACTCACTTCGTGGGACAAGATTACCAGCTGATGGCCTCAATTATGTCTAAAGAACAGAGGAACATAGGGCAACACATTTACAATGAAATAAACAAATACAGGAAGTCTTCCACAAGGAGTACCCCTCTACCGTTTCCCCAAATGATCTCTCAATTTCTGACGCTGCACAATATCTAGTACCTCGTACCTAATGAGCAAATTGTTCGTATTCCAAGGTTTGACAGCATTCACCTGAGCAGAATGAATATTAAGCTCCCAATGGGTGCTTCTACAAGTATAACAACAAAGAAAAGGAAGGAAATGGAATCTGAGAGACCCAAAGTGGATAAGGGACAATCATCAAGAGCTGGGTCTCCTGGACCCTCATTCATGGCAGCCACAATTTAGAACTACATCCAGGATGCAATGAAGACAACCACAGACCACATAAAGGTCTCAAATGCCTATCTGGTTGAAATGGTTGACCATCAAGTTAAACGTCTGGTTATTGGCATTAATGACAACTTCGAGAGGCTATTTCAAATGCAAGATGCTCATACTCAGCAGTTAAGGGAATTTAATCATCGCCTTGATACTTATGAAGCTGTCCTCAGAGATCACTTCAACTTTCCTCCTTCTAATATGCCATCACAGTGTAATGCTACACCTGTTCCATCTGCACCATCATCTACAACTCCTGCAAACTTACTCACTCAAAATGCTTCATGTGCTCCTTCGTCAAGCCATGTTATGTTAACACCCCCGGATCCTACCATACTCTCTAAGCTTCCCATCCCTCAGGACCCAGAAGGTATTCCACAATCCAGTTCTGTGCCCTCAGGTACCAATCCCACACAGGACCCCCTTCATACATGCTCTGACTCCCATGATCAAACCTCTGCCCCCATTGAACCTGTCACTACAGTTACACCCTATACACCACCTTATTCTACCACTGACACAGACCCTATTCCACCAGTAGCTCCTCTTCGCATTCCACCCTCTTCCTCTGCAACCTTCAATTTATGTACGACCTTTACCCTTCTAGATGACGACAACAAGGGGGAGACATGACCGTGAGACATATTCATAGTATGAGCTCGAGTAGAGAGCATTACTTTTGCGTATAATGTATTCTTCATGGTTCATGTGTTATTGATGGTCATGTTGTCTGCTACATAATGATGATGGTGTGATGGCCTATAATTGCAATGACAATGTTGATTTTGTTTCGTGGGTTAATGTGTTGCATGGTGCCTGATGAATATATTTCTGGTTTGATCATTCTGTAATTAAGTAACACAAACCTTAGTCTGTCAAAATTGTATAACTTTTGTCATCATGAACATGGGGGACAATATTAGAGTACTTTTGTTAATCAATACTAACTCCCAAGAGAAACTCGACGCAGTCAATGCCCACTGATGTAGTCGGTATGGTTTGAGGAAACAATTTTAATCAATAACTCAAGTTCTATTACACCACTCGAGTTAGGAACACAAGCTTCGCAAGTTACCACATGAAGTGGCCAGTTTTGCATAACGGAGCACTCGAGTCTCACCTGTGTCACTCGAGTTATATACAAAATTGGACAAATAACGTCCTTCTTACTACTTACAGAGAACATGGGTTACCATCATTGAATACGAGATGTTAATTTACTAGTTTATGTGCTTGCTTTCCAAATTCCCAGCTGATATACCATTTTCACAAGCTGCATGTTATACATTATCAATCTACTATTACTATTACAGTTTTTTAATATCACATCAAACTTGTTCATATTCATTTCTACACAGCATCAGCATTCCAACAAACTATACTAATTAAAAGTAGAGAACATACAGCAGTACAACAAACATGTACAACAAACTATATACATATGTATTCGCATATTGATTCAAAGTACATAATTACTTGCCAAAATATACGGAATCAACGAAATAGTTCAGTACAAAACAGTAATTAGGTAAATAAACTTTTAGTGACAATATGACATAGTCATGATATATTTTTGTCACTGACATGACACTGCATACATTACATAAAAAAGTACTCCATCTTCATATTCATTCCTACACAGCAACAGCATTCCAACAAACTATATTGATAAAAACTAGATAAGACACAGCAGTCTAATAAACTATACATTTGTATTTCCATATTGATTACAACTTGAGAAATAGTTGTCAAACTGTACATAATCAACACTATAGTTCTGTACAAAAGCAGTGGATAGGTACATAAACTTTCAGTGACAACAGGACATTAAGATCTTACTGCTTCTTAATGTTTTTTTGTCACTGACATGACACCACACTGCATACATTACATGTAAAAACTGCTTCCCATGCACCCCATCCCTTCATTCCAAAAACCATTGAAGGGTCAAACCAAAACATATATACAACATAAAAGATGAAGAATCAAATATGATCATTAGAGTTCAACATGGGTTGGGATTTTTGCACGTCCTTCTTGTGTGTCCTGCTTCATGGCACCGTGTATAATGGTAGATCTTTCTATTTTGGAACTGTGATTCCTGCCTCCTTACTCTTGGTCTTCCAGGAGGTCAACTTGTGATTGAAGGGTGGAGTAACGTAGCTTCAGACATGTTTTCCATGTTATAATGGCTATAATCATTGAGGTTGGGCATGTCTATTGTTACAACCGGAATCATGCTTTGGTGGTAGATCTGTTGCTGAGCTTCTATCTTAAAACAATCATCAACATAGTCGTAGATGTTGCCGTGCATAACCTTTACAGCTGCACACACATATGTGCATGGAATCCCACTCATCTGCCATGCCCCACAACTACATTGCCGTGATCGCAAGTCAACCCCATGGTCTCCACGTCCTATATGCACACTGAATCTACCCTACCCATAATCTTCACACCCCATATGCTCACATCCACTCACATTTGCCATTACCTTTGCATCTATATTTGGCCCAACACAATTCTTCCACTTGGTCATTGCCACTAAGAGGATGCATCTTCTTTGCTGCTTTCTCACGATGTGCATGAATTAGTTGGGCTACACTATACTTCCTCTCCTTCACCATCCATGCATTAAATGACTCCACGATATTGGTTGTTATGTTGTCCCATCGTTTGTATGGGAACTTGCTAAGAGCCCACTTATCAACATCACCATGATTATTAATCCATTCATATAACTCTTGACAGTGCTCCCGCATCTTTTCCATTGCTTTATCAAAGTCATCCACACACCTTGCATATGCAATCTTGTCAAGAAGGATCAGTGCATCCTCCTTTGACTGGGTACTAGTCTTTCTCTTGCCCTTGTTTATTTTCAGAATCTCTGCACTGAAGTTCTCCTTCACATGTCTATAACAGAATGCATGATAATGCCCTCCAAATATTGCTACCACAGCACCTATTATGCCGTTGTGACGATATGACACAATTGTCAACTCCATAGAACCAACAATCCTTTTAATCATATGCATGAACCAAGTCCAATCGTTGTCTCTCCCTTCACAATTGCTATGGCAAACGGCAACATCTCATTATCCACATCATAGGCTGAAGCTACAAGTAGAGTCCCCTTATAAGGCCTACTTAAATAAGTTACATCAACATATAGTATATGTCTTGCACCCCCCATGAAACCCTGTATACATGAACCATATGCAATGAACACTCTTTCAAACCTGCAACCATGTGCTCCCCATTCAGCAACTATATTACCATCAGTTTCCTTCAACCTTTGGCATATCCATGGGATTAACATGTATGATTGTTTCGGTCTCCATGTATGTCTTCCATTGCCCTTTCCTTTGCCCTATATGCCTGTTTATATGTTAACTTCAGACCATACTCCCTTTGCAGTGTCTTCATAATCTCAGTTGGATGCTTCTCGATATGATTCCTAATCTCGTCGATTATTATGGATGATGTCAAAGTAGATCTTGCACCATGGCCCCTCACTTGTAAATGATCTTGAGCTGAATGAACATGATCTTTTATGAATTTTGTCACACACATTATTCCAGAACTCCTGCCCACTACAGACGCACATAATTTCCAAGGACAACCCTCTACTTTACACTTGACATACATCTTATCCTTGCTATTCCTATCATATTTATACATAAACTTGTGGGCAATGCTATACTTGTACAAGGCTTCTCTTAATGCATCGACATGAGGAAAATGCTGCCCGACCCTGGAAACTACTCCTGACCATTTCAAATAGCTTGTGTCACTAAAATTTGTCTGTTCTGTCTCATAAGTTATACACCCACCACCAATTTCAAATGACACAGCCTCAAGATCATTGCCATGTGTCATGGGAGATACCTCTGCTTCCGGTGACCGTTCCAATAATCTCTGGCTCCTGCATACAACAATTACAACAATTACAACACTTTATAACTTATTATCAGCTGGGGAATGAACAAAATATTACGAACTTACAGATGTACATCATTCATTGGCAAGGATTCATTGCCATTCTCTATATGGGCTACAAACACATGCGCACTGCTTTCATTGAACTGAAATAGGTTTTCAATTTCATCATTGTCAAGATCAATTAATGTCCTCTCATCAAACTTTACTGTGTATTTAATGTCACAACTGCTCTTTTCATGACCTGTCAATCTTGATATAATTTCTCTTAAATCTTCCACTCTTATCCCATCTTTTAGTACCTTTACCCTCACACTGCCTCCGACATATTTAACTTCACCATCATTATTACGTTCAAATTTCCCCCTACGTGAAAATAACAAAACAACTCCTTTCCACAGCTAGAACCAATATTACCATCCATTTTTTTGCGCATCCTGCAACAAATAAATAACACTCTGTTAGTTCACAAAAACAAAACTAAATGGGTACCTCAATCTTTCACAAATCTATATTAGGGTTTTTCAACTTCATATTATTAGTTTCTTACAAAATCCACCCCATTTTTTCTCTTCAACCACAACCCTGAAACTGCCCGTCATTAACCACCCCAACCTCCTCCCCGCTTCAGGCAGCTTCTACATTTTTCCTCATACCACTCATCAACATTCACATCCTTCAAACCCAAATACAAGGCAAAGTTTCCCACCCAAATGCATTCGAAAATGGTTTTGCTTCAGCTCGACCACGCGGGGAAGAACATTGTCGACTCAATAAAGTACATACTTCAGTCCTGTTTGTATTGCCTCCACTTACGTTCCCGCACGCTGATGCTCATCCTGTATCGCGTCACCTTCTTTTGTCATCATCTTCTTTTCTTTTATCAGAGGGCCAAATCTGTCATTTTACATTCAATTCTAATATTCCAGTTGACGTACACGCGCTGATAAGGGATATTATATTTCCGCGCACCTTTTCCGTCTTTTCCTAATTTAAAAGTTCTTTTTGAGGGATTTTCCCTTAAACTTATGGGATAGCATTAAACCCAAAAAATTTTTTTGAAGTAATATTGTTCCTTAGTGAAAACTTTTAGAATAACTTTACACCTTAACCCAAATAAAAAAGATTGACCCTCTCCAAAATCATCACTATATTTTTAGAGCATTTATGACCATATAATGTTATTTAATAAAAAAGGGTTAATATAACTTTTGGTCCCTGAAGTTTGATCCAATTTTGGTTTTGGTCCCTCAAATTTGAAATCGGTGGTTTTGATCCCTGAAGTTTCACCCAATTTTGGTTTTAGTCCCTGAAGTTTCACCCGATATTGGTTTTGGTCCCTCAAGTTTGAAAAGGACTTGGTGACCAGTTTTTGAAACCGGACCCAATCTAGAAAAAAAATCAAGTCCTTTTCAAACTTGACGGACCAAAATCAAAATTGAATCAAACTTCATAGACCAAAAATTATATTAACCCAATAAAAAAACTTGGCATACCGTTATGTTATTGTGCTGACAATTAAACTTCCGTGATATTTTGTGATAACTCCTGTCTCTAAGCTCACTTTATGAAGCCTTAAGGGTACCTAATGTCACTTGAGCTATAGAGAATTACAGCTAGGTCCCAAACAAGAAGGAAAATAAAAAAATAATCTTTCGAAATCTCAAAATGAAAAAATGATTCTAAAAAGTTGTTAATAGAGGCTCATGGAGTTGTCAACAACTTGCACCTAGAGTTATTAATAGGACATTTTTTTTTATTTTGAGATTTCAAATGACCATTTATTCATTTTCCTTCTTGTTTGAGACTTGGCTGTAAGTCTCCCCTTGAGCTTATATATATATATTTATTTATTTATTTTTATTTTTGCCATATGATAGATTTTTTGGGAAAATTAAGCTTTTGGTCCCTATAATTTTGATTGAGTTGTAACTTAGTCTCTACACTTTGATTCGATGAAACTTAGTTCTTATAGTTTTGGCTCGGTTATAACTCAGTCCATAAACTTTGATTCACTGGAATTCAGTCCATATAGTTTTCACCATTTTATGATATAGGCTTACACCTTTATTTTAAAACATAAGAACTAAATTATATGGTTAAAACATTGGCAAAAAAAATTATATGGTTAAAACTGTAAGGACTAAGTTGCAGTAAGTCAAAGTTCAGAGACTAACTTGTAACCGAGTTAAAACAATAGAGACTGAATTACACCAAGTCAAAGTATAGGAATTGAGTTGCATCGAGTCAAGTATAAGGACTATGTTATAACTCAGTCAAAACTATAGAGTCCAAAAGATTAATTTCCCTAATTTTTTTTTTATTAAATTACTCCCTTCAGTCCTTGTTATAAACAATTTTCTCTTCTTTGGGTTGGTCCTTAATATAATGAATTTTTTTCTTATGTCTCAAAATTTAAACTACCTTTTTCTTTCAATCCTTATTCAATATATATATATATATATATTAATTATCTTACTTACTACTAATTCTATTGCATCTAATTATTTATTACCCATTATCTTTATTAGGACATATATAGAAGAAATATGATATTTTTAATATATTTATTATTTTAACATCATCAGTTCATTTTACACCATCCAAAAGAAAATTACTAATAAAAAAGACCGGAATTATGTCATTGATCCCACCTCTTGTAGAATAAAATTGACATCCAACTGAAGTTTCCGGTTGGTACAGGTTTTAAAACATGACTTCAAATGATATAAACGAATTTAAACGAATCAATATTAATACAATATAGGATCATACTCACATCCACTTTTATATATTAATTGTTATTTTTTCCGGTCACATATAACAATGTATCGTATTTTTTATATAGGTTAATAGTAAAATAATATTTTAAAATTATGACATACTGACTGAGAACTTGACAATAACAATGTAGGATTATACTAACATCAACTTTTTATATTAATAATGTTAATTTTTCGTGTTATATATAACAATGTATCATATTTTTTATATAAATTTATAATTAAAAAATATTATTTTAAAATTATGACATACTGACTGAGAATTTGACAATAACAACCTAAAACCATACTTAAATCAATTTTTTTATATTAATTATTTTAATTTTTCCGGTCATATATAACAATGTATCACATTTTATATATATATATATATATATGTATATATATTTATAATTAAATAATTATATTTCAAAATTATGACATATTCTGCCTGAGAACTTGACAACAACTTTTTCCATAATATAATAGGACAACTTTTATCAAAATTGTATATATTTTAATAAAATATTTCGCCAGAGATGCATGTAATGGTAAGATATGAATATTCCACAAGATGACAAAACAGGTACTGCACCACACACCTCACCTCCAGTCCTCCTAGTAAGCTAGGCCTGGAGGACTCCCACAAACCAAAATCGAACATCGTCGTTTTCGTCGTTTTTCATTTCTCCTTCATTCTTACATTTACAATGATCGCCAGATAGTGTGTTTGGTTGGGCTTAAAATGCCCCAATAAGTTCGTTTTGAGTTAAAAAGCCCGTTAACAATCTGTGATAAAATTTTGAGTGTTTGATTTGTATTATTGGAATTGGGTTTTGGGTTAAAATAAGCCCAAATTCAAAAAGCTTGAACACCCTCCTTATTACAAACACGTTTTGACCGTTAGCTCATTAATTGCCCAATATCTCTGCTTCGGTCTCTTTTTTTCCCTACACCAAACCTGCTAGCGTCTGGCTCAAAAAGAAAAACGAATCTTCGCACATGGTCTCTGCAGTCGTCCCTGTCGCAGCTCCGATCATCTTCCTGTGTCGACGGCCATGGAGGTTGGCCGTTCAATCTGCGTCGTGTGTCTTCCCTCTCTAGGTGTCTCCACCGTGTAGATCTCTTGTCTCCGTCTTCCGTCTTAGAGATCCCATTCGCAGCTCCGTCCGTGTCGTCGAGTTCGTGGCAGTGTCGGCGAACACTCGTTGAAGGCGAAGGGCGTGTCCAACTTCATTCCTGCTGACCCGTCTCCGATCTGTTCTGCAACCAAGGCGTGCTCGGCCAACTCCGATCTGTGCTTCAACCGATGTCAGGTCTGCCGTCTCGGAGAAGGCCTACAAGCTGAACAGTCGTTTATTCCTCGTCTGAGATCGAGCTTCAACCGTCGCCGTCACGTTCTTCTTCATCTGGGATCTAGCTGCATTGGCGAGCTGTGCTTCAACCGAAATATGGCCCTCATCTTCATCTGCGATTTACAGGGCATTACGGAACTGAGCTTCAACCTAAACAGGCCTTCATCTTCATCGGTGGTAAGCTTTATTTTGGCTTCTGGAAGATTTGTGGTTCACCTCCCTGATTGTCTGCTGTTGTATGTTTGATTAGAGGCTTTGGGTTATGTTGTGTGATCGCTGTCTTCGTTGTCCATTTTCTCATCCCTGGATTATAAGTTCATGTTCAACAAGAACCATTTCAAACTGACTAGAGTAAAATGAAGGCAATACAGTTTGATCAGGAGGGATCCGAACATGTTGCGAGATGAGTGATTTTTGAACTTTTCATGTAGATTCGAAGGAGCTATTATGAGGCTGGTCTATAGGATTGAGTTGGAAAGTTTTCTTTATTATTTTGTTCTGTCATCTGTGCCGTTTTCCAATCTGAAAACATCAAGTTTCATGACTCTGTAGGCATTTGGTTTTCAAAATTTGGTCATATGTCAAATGACAGTTTGTTGTAAATTGGAGGTTGTTCAAAGATTTAGAAAGACGCTGCCTCTCACATTTGTTCCATCCCGTTACAACTCGATAAGAATGTCATCCAGATGAATAATTGTTTTGGTTTAAAAACAAAACCATTTATAATGGATTATTGTTTTATCATATAATAAATAAATTATTATGGTGATCATGATGAAATCTATATTCACTAGTTACATCTTTGAAGGACATACCAATATCACTGATGAAAGTAGCTTTATTATGTCAACAAAGTTCGTGTGAAGATTCGAATAGATGGGGATACTGTTAGAGAATACCTGAATCTTATGTGGAATAATAATATGATGGGGTCCTATTCTAATTCAAAGTAAATGTTGTTGTGGAATGCACTGTTTATTGTTTTTTGTTAATCTGGTTGCTTCATGAGAAGGTAATAACTAACATGTTTATAGTCCACACTTGGTAAGTGAAACGTTTCCATAGAAAAATGAATGACAAAGCACTATGGGATGACGAGTCAACAGAAATATTTGTCCATGCAATGATAGATCAAATTTTAAAAAAAAGAACGCCGCGGGTTGTCTTTCTCGAAGGATGGATGGGACAATATTGTTGCTACATTCAATGAGAAGACAGGGAAAGCATATGACAGGAAGCAATTGAAGAATAAGTTTGATATGTTACGGAAAGACTTAAGGACTTGGGATGCCTTAATAAAAGAGATTGGTGTTGGTCGAGATCCAATAACTGGAAATGTCGAAGCGGATCCCGAGTAGTGGTGGCGGAAATGCCAGGTTAGTAATGCCTACAATTAGTTTAGTGTTTGAAAAATAATAATTCAGTTGCCTCAATCAGCTTGTTTTGTAATATAGCTAATGATTTTGTTACTTGTCTGTATGCAGGAGAATTCGGCGTTTAGAAAGTTTCGCCGTTCAAGCCTCAAGAATGAAAGAGAATTGAGGCTTATATTTAAGAATGTCGTGGCAACAGGCAAGGATGAGTTGAATCCAGCTTTCATAGGGACACAGACAGAGGATGCAGAGGAAGAAAATGTGTACCGACCTACTATGGATGAGGAGGAAGGTTCCGGGGACAGCGAGGTCGAGAATTGTGGAGTTAACCCAGTAGTTGGCACAGGAGTGACAGATGAGCTAGCGAGCGTTGGGTTATCAACTCAAACCCCTCCCTCTGATCCAGGCGCATCCTCTGTTCCAACTAATTCCGGAAGTCAGGGAAAGCGGAGACGAGTTGATAACTTTGGGAAGAAAAAGAAGCAGAAGATGCCAGCGGCAAAGCAAATTGCAGATGCGGTCAGTGTCATGGCAGAAGCATCGAAGAATAGAGGTATAACCATCAGTGAGATTCAAGGAAGGAGTGTTGATGCTGCTATTCAAGACCTGCTTGAGCTTCCAGAAGTGCAAGAAGATGAGAACTTTAAAGTCTGATGTGTCAGGCTGATTATGGACAAGACTAGTCGGGACACGTTTTTGTCACTTGTTAAGCGGGACAAGGATTGCTTGATTGCGTGGCTGCGTTATATGGTTACGACCCTTGATTGAGTCGCTACGGATTATGTTCTTGACTATCGATGCTGATATGAACTTTATGCTGACAATTAGTTTAGTGTTTATTGTATGCATAACTGTTCTTTTGTTTTTAGTAGACCAACAATGCAAATTTCGCATATATATTATGTATGTTTTAATCCAACGTTCCTTTTATGACATATATTATAACTTTGACTGAAATGTCATATGATGTTATATACGTTTGAATCCAATGCACAGGTTACATCTGCAATGGAAAATTGGATGGAGGAAGAAGACGATGACTCTCGGATACTAGCTCTTATCGATGAAGAGATAACAGAATACAAATAACTGCTTTGGTGTGTCAATATTGGGTTCCTTTCATGTGCAAAGAACCTCGTAAAACAAGTAAACGATCCGGTCATTTATTTGTCCAAGAAATATTGGCAGAGCATGAAACACAATGTTATGACATGTTTAGAGTTGAAAAACATGTGTTCTACCGGTTGTGCAGTAAATTGGTCGAACATGGGTTACGAGATTCTAGAAATGTCGGAGTCAAAGAAATGGTTGTGATGTTTTTGCTCACAGTTGGCCACGGTGTCGGTAACAAGATGGTCCAACATTTGTTTCAGCATTCAGGGGAAACTGTCAGTCGGCTATTGCACATGGTGCTACAGGCTTGTTTTAGCCTAGCTCGAGAAAATATCAAACCCTCTGATCCTGAATTCAAAGGATGCCACCCAAAAATACTCGAAGATCCTCGCTATTATCCCTACTTTAAGGATGCCATTGGAGCAATAGATGGAATCACATTAAGTGTGTGATCACTGGTCCCAACCGGGAAAGGTATATCAGGAGAAAAGGATATACAACACAGAATGTAATGGCCGTATGCGATTGGGATATATGTTTTACGTTTGTGTTGGCGGGTTGGGAAGGTTCTGCACATGACGCTCGTATGTTTCAAGCTGCTGTCTCAAATCCAGCTCAGAATTTCCCTCATCCACTTGCAAGTATATTTTCATCCTATTCAGTTTTAATTACTTTCAATGCGCACTTTGGTTAATCTCACACTTTCAAATTGATTTGAGGCATTTATTAGGCAAATACTACTTGGTCGACGCTGGCTATCCCACACCAGTTGGGTATCTTGGTCCCTACAGATGTCAGTGTTATCACCTGCCAGAATTTCAAGGTCGACCTGGTTTTGCAAATGCTAAAGAGACCTTCAATTACTATCATTCCAGTTTGAGGTCAACTATTGAAAGGATTTTTGGCGTGTGGAAGAACAGATTCGAATTATTGCAAAAAATGCGCAAATACAGCTACCAAACGCAAATCCGCTTAGTTGTGGCAACTATGGCCATTCATACCTTTATTAGGAGAAATTCTCCAGGTGATGTTAATTTCGGCACAGCAGAAACTGGCGATATAGCTCAGGAAGATGATAATACTGTAGACGATATGGTTTCCTCGTCCAATGTTGCTGCGACATCTTCAACCAGAATGAATCACATTCGTGACATGATTAGAGATCAACTTGTACGGAATTTATGATCCCAATTAGTTATGTATTATTTTATTCGCATTCGATTTGGGAATTATTTGCTCTGGTGGCATACTAGACTGAAACACAATGTGTTTATGCTGTTACAATTTCTAAAATTCCTTTCTTAGTTTGGGCTTCATCTTAGAAGTTACAAATTTGCATTTTCAGATATCTTCCTTTATTTATAATGATATGTTACTGTTGGATATCGTATATATGATCTATCAAAAATTTGAAGAATATACAAATACCCTTCAAGTTTTTACTTTTAAAAACGCACTTATACAATCGCTAATCCAAACACATTTTTACTTATAAAAAATCACTTATTCAACCGCTCATTCAAACATAAATCACATTACAAATATTGACTTATTTATTAAGTCATTTTTAATAAACCCGAATTATATAAGTCATTTTTCTTACCGCTATCCCAAACACACCCAGAGACTCACAGTAACACTAGAAATGTGGATAACGGTTAAGAACCTATAAATCAAATATAAATTCGGGATATTACACAATTCTGAATATTAGTGAATAATACCCATATATTATTAGTCAAACATATGGAAATAAACCTCCAATCAACTACAACTTCACAAAAGTTTTGATCGTTAAGGAAGTAGTCTCTCAAAACAATGCTGGCCTATTTGTCCAAAAAAAAAAAAAAACAATGCTTGCCTAGGTCAGGTCTTTCTTGAGCATCAAATAAAAATTTTTACCCAGAAAAAAATTAAAAAGATATTAGGATCTTAATTCTTAACCCATACCCATCACAATAAAATATTTACATCCACAGGCCACAGCTTCCAAAATAAGAAGGAAAAAAAAATCTTTCTTACAATTTCTCACTCTGCTTCCACCTCACTATGCTATCCACACAGGGGGGAGAAAATCAGAATAGTGCCACGAAAATAACACGACATGGAAGAAACAAATCAAGTAACACAAACGAACCACTTAGCGTTCCAATTCACTTCACCAGCTCCGAAATCCACCCGACATCTGGAGCCCCACCCGAAGAGCCCGGATCCGACCTGCCCAGTGAATTCTCTTTGCTCAATTTCTCGAACATCTTCGCCCTTATGTTCCGACCGGACTCTACCCGCTCCATCGCCGGCTCCTCCTCGCAACTCTGATCCCAAATATCAAAACAGCTGCCGCCGGCGCTAGTTGGCACCTGCGTAGGGGTTGTGGGGAGGCTGCAGAATCCGGGTCGGAGCATGGAACCCCTCGGAGACCCGAAGCTGGGAGACCCCATAGGAACATTCCAAGAAGAGGATAACGACAAAGACTTGGTCTTACCAAGCTGCAAATTACGCAGAGAAGCCACCGTCTCATTGATGGAGCTCGAACAAACAGAACGGCTCAGAGACTGAGCCATCGGAGACACAGGAGGAGATTCCGTCGGAGAACTAGCCGAAGGTGAAATCGAAGTCGGAGATGACATGAACGGCAGAGCTTTAGAACAAGAAAACTCTATCGCCTGCCTCAAAGGAGAGCCGTCGTATAAATCTGCTGAGTTGACACTCCTTGGACTCTGCGGAGGAAGAATCCTGAGTTGCTCCGGCGTGTGAGCGAAAAAGCACACCCTTCTCCGGCAGCTCGTACCGTCCTTACACGGCTGCGTACGGTAGCGAGACGGGTGAAGCCAACACTCAAATACTCCATGAGCGAACTCACAAGACTCCCCCTTCTTACAGCTCCCTTTGCGAAAATCAGGGCATGCAGTGCCCGAATAGAGAATCTTCCTCGGGTCCCTCCGGCGAGCCTTCTCGCCGGGATGAGAAAAAGGACATTCCGTCCAGTCATGTGACCTGCCACGAGGGCACTTCCTCACCTTGAACTCGTACATACGGAAATGATCGCAGGAGTAGGCATCAACCGGAGCATCAGAGTCCCGACCAGGAATATCGGAGTCGGAGTCGATGTCAGCGTCGTTAGAGGGTAGATAGCGCTGCAGCGCTGAGAGAGCCTCTTGCACGTAAAACGGCGAGTAATCGCCGGTGCTGGCATTACCGTCTGACTCGACGGAAACACCACTGACCGGGTATGGAGAACAAATATCCGAGGTCAAATCAACAAGGTGGAGGGGCCAAGGAGGAACGTGAACCGTCGGATTTGCGTGATGGGACTCACCGAGCATCATCGCTTTTGATTACTTTGGTGAAATTTTGGATGCTTACAGAAACTCCGGCATGGTTCGGGTCACTTATAAACAGCAAGAAGAAGGCAGTTTTAACCGTGGTTAGGTTAGCCTATAACCCGGGTTAAATTAAAAACCAATGAACTACATTTATCACTGCGGTTAAAGCAAGGGAATTTCCAAGGTCACGGTAACCAAAAATCACAGCTGGCTTCTTTGTTAGACACGTGGTATAAGGGATAATGATCATCTTGATGTGGGACCCACGGACCAACGTGTCTCGTCTCCACTGGGTTATCACGACCACGCTGTGACGGCCTCGAGACCCCTAGTGTTTAGGAGGAGGGTTGTGCCATTGGAGCGCGTGATATGCCACGACAGATAATAGTTAAGTCCTTGTCAATCCATTAGCCATCAACGAAAATTAGTTTCGCGGATAATAGAGTTGGAAAATGGGGCTGAATCTGTCCGATCAGCTCGTTTAAATTTAAGCCAGTGAAGGTTCGGATTTATGTTTTAAAGTTTTTAAAAGGAGTTTGACCTAGGTTCGGTACTTTTAGATCTGTTTAATTCTATTTTTGTTTTTAACTAGACACATATTAGTGGGCAGTAAGTATTGGGCATAGAGAATGGAGGTGATTCAAATATAATAGTGATTTAATAATTTATAAGTATTTTGTTATAGTTATTTCATTGAGAAAATTATGAAAAAATCTCTCATTGGCAACTTATTTGTCAAATGGGACCTTCACGTGGAGATTATCTTCCACGTGTGCAGAATATCTTGCCTGGTGTGTAAATGATCTTCCCTGTGTGCAAAATTATTCCTTATACGTGTGCAGAAATCTTTCCTCCATATGCAGATATCTTCCCTTCATGTGCAAGATAGCTTCTCAGGTCCCATTTAATAAATAAGTTGTCAATGAGGTCTTTTTTAGCAATTCTCCCTATTTCATTTACACTATCAAATCATATATAATGGTGATTTATTATTTGTTGCAGATAATAGAGGTGATAATGTATATGACAATGGAGAAGAAATGAAAACGCTAGATATTTTTGCCCCTGAAGCTGAAGAAAAGTTTATTTATAGTGAATCACAATCAAATGTCCTTAATAGTGATGATGGTCATGGAGAAGAAAATGATAATATTATTCATAGTGTTTGATTGTGACTGTGGATTTGCAGTTGTGGTGGTCATGTGGGCCTGTTTGATTGTGGTTGTGGATTTGTTTGATTGGTTGTGGCCATTAATTATGGTTTGCATTTAGATTTTAGTATTTGAGTTTTATTAAATTTGGATAATATTTATATTTTAAATTAGTTTTGATGATTTTTATGTTTTAAATTAGGTATTTTAGTCTTTAGGCGTATAAGAAGCAAAAAAAAAATGTTAAACAAACCTAAAGCCTGCGGGCTTCACCTAAATGGGTCGGGCTGCCAATTTCACTAGTTTTTTTTATTGCATACTGACCCGTTTTCTCAATACTATGGATACAAGATAATTTCACTTTTCTACACTAAGAAAAATAAAGGGAAAATCCCTGTAAAATACGCTTGAAATAGGGAATTCCCTATTTGAAGCAGTGAAAAATAAAATCCCTTATCAGTTTGGTGTTAGGAATTAGGGATTGTAAATTTCAGTGGAAATGACACAATTAGCCTTGGAAAAAAAGCCTGCCGAAATGCATAAGAGTGGGAAAGAAAGGAAGGGAAAAAACATGAGAGAGGAAGAAAAAGATGGTGGCGGGAGGAAATACGTAAGTTTCGGAAGGCTTGAAAGTTGAAGACAAAGCAGAGATAACCGACGGTAAGTAATTCTTGTGTAGAAATGATGTTTGTATTGTGAATCTTCCATCTTCCTCTTCTGAAATTGTGAACAGTTATGATAGGTTTCTAGTAATGGACGCTAGCTTTTATAGGTAAGGGGGTGTTGGTTGAAGATGAAGATAGGTTGCAGATTTAAGGTAATGGGAGATTGTTGATGGTTGTGTGGTGGATTTCATTGTGTTTGGTGGTATGAATGGTGAAGATTGTGGGTTTTTTGTTGTTGGGGGCACTCGCGGGAGTAAACCGTAATGGCTGCAGCGCGCTGTGATAAAGCTAAGGCTTTTTGGTTGGGGGATGGTGTTGTTTTCAGTGAAGAAGGAGATGTGAAAAGATACTGTGTTGTTGTTAATGGTATAAGGAGGGTAATACTATAGGGGGTGTTGTTAATACTGAAGATGGAGATGTTAAAATGAATGGTGTTGTTGTTAATAGTTCATGGAGGGTGATGATAGGGGGCATTGTTAATAATGGGGATGGAGAAGTTGAGATAAATTGTGATGTTAATTGAGAATACAGAGTTGTTAAAATATACTGTAAAATATAACGTGTTGCTGTTGATACTAGATACAGGGTGATGATATGTTGACGATGTTGTTAATAGTGAATATGAGGATGTTAAAACATATGGGTTTGTTGTTAATTACCCCTGTTTGGCGATGAAATGAGCAGTTACTCTGTTTCATAAACAATAGCTGACAAGATTACTTAACTGATATAATGATAAGCGGCTTTGTTTAATTAATTGTTTTGTTTTGTTTTGTTTTTTACAGGTAGGCATGTAAAATGACATGCAACAAAGGCACAACATTTGTGAAAGAACTATTTTGTTATTTTCATGTTGGAGGGAAATTTGTATGGAATGATGAAGGTAAAATTAAATATAATGGTAGTTATGTGAAGTTGAAGTGCTTGATAGAGGTGATAATACTTAGAGATTTGAGGTTGATGATATCATCATGGCTTGGTATTGATTGCATCATGTGTAAGATAAAGTATACAGTGAGGTTTGATGAAAGCACACTAATAGATTTAAATGATGATGGTGAAGTTGAAAACCTTTTTGAATACAATGATAGGAGTGGCCATGTGTATATAGAAGCAAAACGAAATGATAATGTATGCCACATATCAGATGACCCACAGATGTAAATACAAATTTTTTAGGGATGATAGTTGTTATTTGTGAAACTGTTGTGGGTTATTAAGTAACAAAAGTTATTATTGGAATTGACTGTAGATATGTAAATTCCTTGGGACTCTCACAAGGAAGATCTATTGACTGTCAAACCAGTGTGAAAAATGAAGATGAAGCGTGGTACTATGAAAGTATTGCTTCGTGTACGACGACTAAAATTGCTGGAGGATCTAACAAATCCATATGTTTTATGAAACAGAGTAACTACTTATTTCATCGCCAAACAGTGGTAATTAACAACAAATCCATATGTTTTAACATCCTCATTTACTATTAATAACATCGTCCACATATCATCACCCTGTATCTATTATCAACAGCAACACGTTATATTTTACAGTATATTTTAACAACCGTGTATTCTCAATTAACATCACAATTTATTTCAACTTCTCCATTCTCATTATTAACAATGCCCCCTATTATCACCTTCCATGAACTATTAACAACAACACAATTCATTTTAACATCTCCATCTTCAATATTAACAACACCCCCAATAGCATTACCCTCCTTGTACCATTAACAACAACACAATATCTCTTTACATCTCCTTCTTAACTGAAAACAACACTATCCTCCAACCAAAAAGCCTAAGTCTTATCACAACTCACAGTAGCCATTACGGTTTACTCCCGTGAGTGCCCCCAACAACAAAAAACCCATAATCTTCACCATTAATACCACCAAACACAATGAAATTCACCGCATAACCATCAACAATCTCGCATTACCTTAAAGTTGCAACCTTCCTCCATCTTCAACTAACACCCCCTTACCCATAAAAGCAAGCGTCCATTACCAGAAACCCATTACAACTGTTCACAATTTCAGAAGAGGAAGATGGAAGATTCACAACACAAATATCATTTCTTCACAAGAATTAATTACCGTCGGTTATCTTTGCTTTGTTTTCAACTTTCAAGCCTTCCAAAACTTACGTATTTCCTCCCGCAACTGTCCTTTCTTTCCTCTCTCATGTTTTTTCCCTTCCTTTCTTTCCCACTCTTATGCATTTCGGCAGACTTTTTTCCAAGGCTAGTTGTGTCATTTCCACTGAAATTTACAATCTCTAATTCCTACCTCCAGACTGATCAGGAATTTCCTTTTTCATTGCACCAAATAGGGAATTCCCTGTTTCAAGAGTATTTTACAGGGATTTTCCCAAAAATAAAAACCCATATCCGTAAATTTTAATTTTAAAATTTGAAATAGCCTAGTTACTGTAAATTTATCAGGGACTAACCTGAAATTACAATACCAATTTTACAACTAACAACTTTCACTTGTTAAATGGCAACAATAAATAAATAAGGCAGTAACAACAGCAGCAGCTAAATACCTAAGGTCGGCCAAAAAAATAAAAACTAAATACCTAAGGGTATTTAGATAATTCTGCTACAAAATTTAATATCAAACTAACTTGGGAACTTTACAATGATCATGACATTTCAAGACACTGAATTGAAATTTGCTTATTTTGAGGATCTTAAAAAATACAAATGCGTCGGGTACTCCACAACAAAATATATTGGAATTTACCCCCCAAAAAAATATGGGCTATTTTGATTAGTGCTTTCGTTTACATAAATAAATTAGTAGGATTGATGATTAATGATTTGTGAATAATGCGATTCTTAACATGTTTTGAATGCATCAGTATGATTGGCAAAAAAAAAAAAAAAAAGCATCAGTATGAGAATTTGAGGATGGAGAAATATGCAAGAATACGTCTTAGTACTATTTTTTTTGCCAACAATTTCCTCTTTTTTTATTTGATGAATGATTTTTCTTTTTGAGATTTAGAGTGTAAAGGGTTTTCGCCTCTCCTAATAAGTGCACTTTCTTATATTTAAATTTTTGTTATCCTCTTTAAGAGGTTGAGACCATTTATCATATCAATCAACAATTTATTTTTGTCAACAATATCTAGCTACTCTTTAAGCTAGCTGAAGGTTTCTCCTTTCTTATAAGGATAACAATTTTCTAAGAATAAATTTACCTAACTTTTTTTTTATAAGATAAGCCTCTAATGATATCTTCCAATTTTATGCATGAAAAAAAAAATCATATTAAACAACACATGTTTAATTAAGCTAAGAATTCATGGTGAAAAAATTAAGCTTGAAATTACATAAATCTAATAAATGAATATTATATAATCGAGTCATATATAAAACTAAGATAAAGCAACATAATAATAATAAATAACAATAATTCATTAATGGAAGTTAGTAGACTTGTAGTTGCGGAATTAATATGGAGTGAATCGTGAGGAGATTATTTCAGTACTAGTTGGCGAAAAAAAAAAATAGTACTAGGATGTAACCCCTAGTTTCGGTGGGATGATGCGAAATCAAGCTACTGAAAAACAGTTTATTTCAGGTCCAAAAAAAAAAAAAAACCAAAGAAAGAAAAACAGATTGTTTAAATCAATTTAGAAAGTGGTTTAAAAGCCACTAGTCTCATTGTAATTGAAGCCAAATCAAACCAATCATAATTAAAATGTAATTAACATAATTCATATATATATATATAGACATTCATATGTAATTTTAAAAAGAGTAATATTTAAAAAAAAGACATTGATCTACAAATAAAAAAAACGTCCTCCAATAAATCGCAAATAGTTTAATAAAACAAAGTTACCAAAACATAAATCGGGCAAGCTATTTTTTTTTTTTAAACTCAAAATAACGTTGTTTCAAACTTAGACGATGGAGAACGAAAAAAATACAAAATTCAATCTAGTCGACCTATATCCAAAACTTTTGATTAGAGAGGTTAAGAGACTAATTCACTAGTTTGGTGATAGGTAAGGCCAACCCGAGTTAAGTTATAATCAAAAAGGATGAAATTAAATAGAGAAGCCCATAGGGAAGGAAGAAAGGGGGACAAAACCGATGGGCGAAGGGTTTGTTTTAGATATCATAAAAGTGACAGAAATTGAAGGTTTAATGCAAGTGGATGAAGCAAGTGCCTGGAAATATCTGTAACGCATGGTTTCTGCAAAATCCATTCGCCAAACATGACCTCCAGGTTCACTGCACCGAACTCATCAATATCGCTCATGTGCGTCTCCACCTACCTACTTCTAAACTCTATAGTATGGTTCTAGGGTACGCTTTTGCTTGTTTTCACGATAACAAAATCGTGTTTGTTTTTCAGAGACAAAATCCATGAAATATGAGAATATTGTAGCGAAAGGTATATTACTTATGTAACATCCCATTTTTTATTCACTAATATGCTGTGTGAAAATTTATGGCATTCAATAGAATATAATGGTGAATTCTGACGTATTTGGAAGGACAAAAATACCTTTAATTAAGGTTACATGAATATTGGGCTAAAACAAGATATAAAGTTAATTTTTGTCTTCCAAAAATTCCATTATTAAAGCCCAAAATGAAAAATAAAAGAGCACAATTTTTAGCCAATAATAAAGAGGAATTTTGGCTCCAAAAGGAAAGGAAAGAAAAGGAGAAAGAAACACTTTGCCCCAATAAATTATAAAAATATATAGGAAAAATGGTAATTTGTCAATAAGGCAAGAAGCTAATAACTTCCCATTTTCATGAGATGATTTTAAGCCAAATAAAGGAAATAAAGGGAAAATAAATTTTTGGGGATAAATGCCCCAATTTTAGAGCAATTGTGACCAAGTAAAATAAGTTGGAAAAATAAAAAAGTAACTATGACTTAATTAATTAATGAAAGAAGGGAATTATGGAAAATGCAAGAAGAAATAGTTATTTCCCTTTCCCTTGTGAATTTCGGACAAAGTGGGAAAATAGGAGGAAAAGTATTTACTTAAAAGCTAGACATGCCATGTGTCATTATCTTGAGTCAAGTAAAAGATGAAGCCATGGAAGTAAAATTCACATGGTAAATTCGTATTAAAACACGTTATTTACCAAGAGGATATTTTAAAATCATCATAATCCTCTTTCAAGACCTCATTTTCGACCAAAATGAGAAAATAGAGAGAGAAGAAGAGAGCTCAAGAACATAAGCATAAAAGAGTTCAAGAAGCAAAAATCAAGGTAAGTGCTTGTGATTTCAAGTGATTAACTCACAAAATCTATGGAAACCTCTTGTAATCTCTTGTTCCTTTTGAATATCATGTATAGCAAGCAAAAAATTTAAGAGAAAGAGGAGGAGAGACGAACGGCTAGAGAGAGAAATTTGAGAAACAAGAGGTAATCTCAAGAACTTTGATCCTCTTGGTTAATATGTTGTTGTTGTGGTGGTTGTTGATATTGGCTTGATTTGTGGTTGTTCTTGTTGATTTTGTAATTTTGGGAAGATGAAACTTTAAGGGGTTATGTTGCCCAAATTTCTACAAATCATGATGAATGAGTGTTTAAGTGTTTAAACATATGATTAGGAGTGAAAAGGAAGGTGTTTAAGAGGTTAAATCAAGAAAACCAATTTTCCCTTTCTTTTGAGTAAGTTTCAGCTAGCAGCTAAAATGGGGGTAGGAGTTGTAATTTCATTAATTTGATGACTCCACTATATTCAGAAGAGAAAAATGTGTAGGGTTTATGTAGATTTTGAAGTGTGAAAAACCTTAGAATGTAAAATAACAAAAGAAACCCTAAAATCCTAAATATGGGTTGTCAAGGGCAAAATTGTCTTTTGACAGTGAATTTGGCAATTCTAAGGTCAAAAATGGATTCTACATGCAAAATTGTGTAGGCTTAGTTGGGTCAAATTTCTTGGACAAGTATAGTTGGACCAGGGTACAAAGGGACTTGGATCGGGTTCCTAGGGGCATTTTGATCATTTTGCAATTTAAAGCTAAGATAACCACTAAAATGAGCTTAAAAAAGTTTAGAGCAATAACTCAATTCTTGTAAATTTGGAATTTTAGGACTGGATGATTTACCCACGCCAGGATAAGATTAGAGTTAGGAAAAGGGATTAAGGTAGTAACTCTATTTTTCATAAACTATGTAATTATTTGTATGCTTTGTGTGTGCCATCTTCTATTATATGTATAATGCACTCTCTAATTGGGACAAGAAAAGCACAAGTACCATTCAGGTGAAAAGTACAAGTACCCAACAGCCCTAAAAAGGGGATCTAGTTATGAGATATAGCACCAAGAGGGTACATTGCCCACTCTGTGGTCGTGAGCCCAACTGAAGTACAGACAAGTAGGGGTTCTAATAGTAGTTGGCCCTGAACACATGTGCACATTCCAATAATTATGAGTTTCACAGTGTATTTATTCTGTTGCATTATATGGTACTTGGCATATTTATTTGTCGCATTTTATATGACTGATTGTCTGTTGCTATTGAGATTCATTCGAATCTCACACTTTCCAATATTTAAAAACATCCAGTAAAAGCTAGCGGCTTGAAGGGCAAAATAGTAAATACTGGCGTATAAAGGTACTGGTTCAAGCAAGGACTACGGTTGGTTACCCTTAGTTTCATTTTGCGAATTTTGAGGATCTGTATATATTTTCAAATCCTATGGGGATCTCCTGTATTGTAAATAAGTACTAATTATCAGTATATTCATGCTATGTCTATATGCCTGTGGAACTATGTCTTTATCACTCTGGAAAATATCAAAATGTTAAAGGGTTTTGACATTTATTAGAGCTAAAAGAGGTTCTGACATTATCAGAATAGTATACTGATATGGTCTTGTTTACAGGTTGACAGGAATGATACGCGGAAGGCGGCGACAGTGAGATAGGTCACCATCATCGGTGAACCAAGTTTCCTCGGGTCAGAGGATTCCCGAGGGGCAACATTCTGTAGAGACAAGGACATCTAAGGAGTAGGTCTGAGTCAAACCGATATACGGGCCATAGTCGAGACCAGAGCCAGTACCCAAAGAATCGATGGGAGATTCCGAGCATGTACTATCCAATGGGAGAAAGTTTGATTTCTATATTGCTACTCTCTCCAGAGTCTGACCAGTACCTGTGAGATATGATCTGCAGCCAGATCAGGCTTATGGGAGTATGTCAGAGATATATATTTGCGTGTCTTTCAGGAGCATAGCACCCCTGTAGACCAGTATGTTGCATATCTAGATGAGGTATGTAATACCCCAAATTTTAGGATTTAAGGCTTGGGAATAAGCCTATATTAAGCGGACTGCTAAGCCCCAATTTAGTATATATCTCAAAGCTATTTTCTAATGTTCCTTATGTCTTTAGGTAATTAAAGAAAATAAAATGGTGAATTTTGAAGAAAGTGATTATGCTTCCAATGAAATTTCTTGTGAGGCAGTGAGTTGTCATGAGGCTTTGGAAGAGCAAATGATGAGAAAATATTATGAAATTTTATAAGGTGAAAGTAAACATTCTAAGCTTTAATTTGATCCGTCATATGAATCAATTAGAGCTATATACAAAAAGTTATGAATTTTTGAAGTTTGCCCATTGAAATTGATTATTTTCTGGAGCAACAGTTAAAGAAATTAAATTTGGGAATGATATGCTTCCAACTGGCTAAAATCCATATTTTTCCTTGAAACTAGACTTAATAAGGGTTCTATAGGCTTTGAAATCACTCCAATTCGATTTTTCTAGAATTAGTTATGATTTTTCAAATTTTGGGCAGAAAAACTGCCAGAAAATCCAAAAATGGGAATTATGACATCATCATAGTAAAATATGACATAAGCAAGCATATGATATAAGGAAAATCTGTATCTTCTTCATTTTATTTCTGTGCAGCACCATAGAGAGAGAGAGAGAGAGAGATTTTAGAGAGAGAAGAGGAAGAAACTTGCAAGGTAGGTTGATTTCTTCGGTGAATTCGTACTTAATGTGTATAACCATATTCTTAAGCTTCTCTTTCATGTTCTTTAAGGTGTTGCAAGGTCAATTGTTATGGTTAATAAGGGTTAGGGTTAAGCTATATTAGGAAAAATCTAGGAGGAGCTTGAGGTAACTTCCAAACCTTTAGATATTGATTATTCTGTTGCTGTGGACAATTTAATCGGTGAAATTTCGCCGGATTGTCTTTGTTTGTAAATGTTGGAAATGGCGTGGCCTATGGGTTATGCTACCAAAATTTGGTCTAAATGGAAGTTGTAACCTAATTAAATAGTTAATAAAGTGGTTAGGAGTAGAAAGGAACACGTCTGTGGAGTTGGATTTGAAAAAACCCCAATTTTCCCTAGAGTTTCTCAGATTTTGGCCAGTACTAGAAAATGTGCTTAGAGTTGGATTTTTAATAATTTGATGGTTCCATTGAGTTTAAGAGAGAAAATTAGGTGAGGGGCACAATTGGTCACTTTTTCAGAAAAGCCCGAAAAAGCATAATTATTAAAATGCCCCTGAATCCTTAAAGTAGGGCTACCAAGGGCAATTTCATCTTTTGGCAATGAATTTGGTAATTATGAGTTTGGAAATGGATTCCTTGGGTGAAAATATGTCAGGATAGCCCAGGTTAGAATTTCAGGAAAAGTGCAGCCGGACCGGGTACGGCGGGGCGGGGCGGGGCCGGGTCCCCGAGGGCATTTTGGTAAATTTTTCACCATAGGCTAATATCACCATTATAAACACTATGGAAGTGCCTAAAATGGTACATGCATGGGTTTTAACCTAATTCTTGTATATTTGACATTTTAGAACCAAGTTAAGAGCCTGAGGGGTTGTCACGTAAATCGAGGAGCCTCTTTAAGGATCAGGAAAGGGCGATTAATGTAGGGAACTTGAAGAAATTAGGCTTTGTCGGCTTTTATGCCTTGGTAACCTCTTCAAAGTTTAAACCAAGGATTGTAATATAGGGTACAATCCCGGATCGTCTCTCGAAGAGCCTTTTATTAATTACCTAGAAATTAAGTGCAATGATTGAAATGAAATGAGTTAAAAATGATCTTTGAGTTTTTTATCTAACAACTAAATTACAATTAAACTAAAATGCTTTTAAAACTAATATTTTTGGATTTTTGGAATAAAATTGATATGGAATGGAAATTGGTTAAAAATGCAAGTGATAAATATAAGATGATAATCCTCTAGCGCAATGATTCAAGCTATCCTTGCTTCAATTAATTTGGGAGTGTGCTAGTTCGAAAAATTTGCTCAAAAGACCCTTTGAGCTAGCTTGAGTTAGGTGAATTAATTCCTCCACACCGGGTAGAAATTCGTCCCTCTAACCGAAACCCAATGTAAACACTAGCAATTTGAATCAATGAAATGCAATGACACAAGTAACCAAGAACCCTTGTATTACAATCACAATTAAATGTTCATAACAACCTCAAGCAAAAGCTATACCAAGTCAATTGCATGAAATTGATACTAATGAAATCTAAGGTGTCAAATGCACACAATTAAATCCAAATACACATTTAATCTCATAAATTGCATGGAACCCCATTGCAAAATCCCAATCCAATAATTAATTAAACTCTAAACCTAGAATTCAATTAATACAAAGGATTAAAGATAGAAATTAAATAGTAAGACACTCCCCTTTAAGCTCTAAGCTCAAGCCATCACCACCACTCTAGAGAATTTGAGAATCAGCCACTGCAATTCGTCATCACAAAGTCCCCAAATATATTCACAGTTTTAGCCATGTAACACATTGAATCAATTCACCAATTAACTGTAAACAATGAAATTAAGCGCTAAAATATTAACACAAGGAATTAGAGCAAGCCACGGCCGAGACAGTTCAGGAGCAGGGGAAGTGGTCTGGAATGATTTAAAACAGAGGGAGGACACTGCTGACGGTGAAGCAGGAAGATGGTGACGGTGGTTTTGTTATGGTGTGATGAACAGGGATGATGGTCTCGTCTTCTACTCTGTTCTGAGCTCTGTTCACGGCAGTGATGTTGTGAACGTCGGTGGTGGTGAAGACACGGCACTCTCCTCTTTGAAACTCTCAGCTCGCGTATCTCTTCCTCACAGCTCCGGCTTGGTGGTAGCATGGTTAAGAGGCAAAGCTCATCGGATTTATGTTGCAGCTGTCTATTGTGGACGGTGAAAGGAGCTCACCGGCGGCAAGGATCTGTGGTGACAATCAAGCACTGGCCGCCGGCAAGGGAAGATGAGGCAGGTTAAGGAGATAATGAAGGTCCTCGCGTTGCGGCGCTCTCGTGTCTCACAGCTCGCGTCCCATATCCCCTACGGCGCCCTCAGCTCATTTTGTATATCACATCTGTTTTCGGGTCTAAGCATGTCCGAATAGCATATCACCAATCCAAGTCAAGTCTCTGTTCCAGTGTTCTCGGGTTGCAGATGATGAATAGTAACCCTGGTCAAAACTTGCGTTTTGACTAGGGACTAATCTGAAATTATTAAAAGTTTGGTTAAGGCACTTAAGTGTAAATTTTTAAAATGTTGGCAGGGTCAAATGTAATTTCTCAAACATCTGGGTTCTTGTTTGTGATTTTTCCAGGGCCCTTTTCTTCATATTTTTGTAATTTTTCCAAAATCTAGGGCCTCTTTCTGTGATTTCCCCAATCTTTAAAGTATTAATTTGACCTCCAAAATCTACAATTTTCTTCCAAACACTTGAAATGCAATATTAAGCACAAAGTAGTATTAAAAGTTCAAGGGACAATATATAAAAAAATAATAATTAATGAATTTTGACAATTTTTGCCCCTAATTCCCATTAATTCAAAATAATTATCCCTAACCAAAATTAATGCTTAATAATGCAATAATGTTCCAGAAAATACATTAAAATCCCAAATTAATCATGGAAAATTCATATAAAAATATGGTTCAATCAGGGCATTTTGGTAAATTTTTCACCATAGGCTAATATCACCATTATAAACACTATGGAAGTGCCTAAAATGGTACATGCATGGGTTTTAACCTAATTCTTGTACATTTGACATTTTAGAACCAAGTTAAGAGCCTGAGGGGTTGTCACGTAAATCGAGGAGCCTCTTTAAGGATCAGGAAAGAGCGATTAATGTTGGGAACTTACCTCTCCTACTTGTATTTGATATTTGTGCTGGTGTATTGATGCATGTTATTGCTTTGCTTGATTATGTGAAACATATATGAATGATTGAAGCTCTATTTCTATTTATGTTATGGCCATAAGTATATTGTTTGAAACATTGAGCATGTAGATATGTCATTATGTGAGCATAAGTTATGCAATGCAAGCATGTCATGCATTAAGCACTTATCTTGCATGCATATTGGTACTATTTTCCTACTGAGATTCTCTTGAATCTCACCGTCCATTACCAACAATTTAGACAGGAAAATACATAAGGTATGCAAAAACCAGAGAAGAGAACTGCACGAGAGAGGGTTGCGGTGGTAGAGTGAAGACAAGAAGAAGTCTTCATTTTACTGGGATGGGTTGAGACTGTTAGAACCGGCTGACACCCAAGAGGGGGGTGAATTGGGTGTAAGATAAAAACTTAAGAACTTTGAAATTCTTTTCGCATCTTAGAGGAAGCAATAAATATGAAAGTAATGAATCATAAATCACAGTTAGATATTTAAATGATATATGCTGGAAGTATAAGAGCTTAGGGAAGAGAATATGCAAACTGTGATTTATCCTGGTTCGGCCCAATCCACGATGACCTACATCCAGTCCCCAGGCTCCTCCTGAGATTTTCAAATCCACTATTTTCTTGTTTAATCCAGGCACAAGAAAAGCCTTTACAAAGTTCTCACCAAGATACTCCCCCTTACAACAAGTCTTACGAGCAGAGCAATCCCGAAGACCTTTCCCTCCAGCTTACCTATGCAAGTCTAACGAGCAGCAACGTTCTCTTCTGCTTACACCACTGTAAGTCTTACGAGCAGCAACGTTCTCTACTGCTTGCACCTTGTAAGTCTTACGAGTAGAAAGTCTTACCAGTGATTCTCTCTACAGCTTCCCGTAAGGAAATCAACCAACTCAAGGTCCCTCTACCTTGAGATCATTTCAGAAATACAATTGAAAGTGTTTACAAACTCTCTCACAGAGTGGATATGATGAACACTGAAGTATAATACAAAAACTCTCTCTCTCAAATGTAAATGATATAGAAAGTAGAGAAACAGAGAGTATGTGCGATGGGCAATGATGTCAGGATGTTGGCATTTAGACGATGTATATTCTCTGAGACTTCCTTCTGTTTTGGATGATCTTCTATTTATAGCTGATGAGGATTGATGACCGTTTGAGCATTTCAACATGTCCGTTAGAGTGACGCAGCTTTGTTTGACCGTTCTTCGATTTTGAAAACTAGCCGTTGGAACGTTGGCCGCTCCGCTCCGTAAAGTCAACTTTTATCTCTTCTCATCATCTCTTCATTGTTTTACTGGAAAAATGCATTAAACACTAATACAATGAAGTATTAGAGTGATTAGAAGCAAGAAGAATGAGTTATATGATCATTCCATTGATTTCCAGAATCTTCGGACACTGTTCTGTTTTTCTGGGAAGCATTACTCGAGTACTTACTCGAGTAAATATCAAGTTTCTTCACAGGTTACTCGAGTGGCTACTCGAGTGACCTTCTATTTTCTGCATAGCTTACTCGGGTAGTGACTTGAAGTTCTCTCTTCATGAACAGTGCTTTACTCCAGTAGTGACTTGAAGTTTTCGTCAATAACTCTTCATGTACAGTGATTTACTCCAGTAGCGACTTGAAGTTTTCGTCAATGTACAGTGATTTACTCCAGTAGCGACTTGAAGTTTTCGTCAATAACTCTTCATGTACAGTGATTTACTCCAGTAGCGACTTGAAGTTTTCGTCAATGTACAGTGATTTACTCCAGTAGCGACTTGAAGTTTTCGCATGGTTACTCGAGTACCTCCTCGAGTAACATTAGCAGTCGTACAAAATGCCGAGAGCAACTGCAAGTGACCTACATGGTTACTCGAGTACTTACTCGAGTAACGTTGGCAGGCCGAGAGCAACTGGAAGTTTTCTATCTGATTACTCGAGTACCTACTCGAGTAAAGTCTTTTGTTTTGAACCAGTTACTCGAGTAGCGCCTTCAAGTAAATTCTTGATTTTGACTCGAAACATGGCAAATTATATATCATTGGAAAGCCCTCATTATCTACATTCCAATGCAACAAAAATCAGCTCCAAACTCGTTGTGTACAGAAAGTTATGATCCAAAGAGTATCTACTGTTCTTAGACAATCCTGAAATCACGAGCAGCAACTTCCAGAAGTCATAGCTCTTAGGATATAGCTTCAAATGTGACAAATTATATATCCATGGAAAGCTCTTTGAGTCTTCTTTCATATGGCACCGGTTTTGTCTCAATCCGATATGTATTTTGAGAGTTATGTCCAAAACACCAAAACTGTCCTGGAATATGACGCTGATTCATGTGTCAACTTTAGAGGCTTATATCTCTCTAATCTGACCTCCTTTGAATGTGATCTTGGTGTCAAAAGTTCGTGTTGGAAGTCTAGTTTCCAATGCCACCGGTTTCAGTTCGATCCGACATGTGGTTGGAGAGATATCATCAAAATACCGAACCTCTGTTCTGCCGCGCGAAAACAGAGTCCATTTACTTCAAGTGCCGCCTCGAGTAATTCATCAAATAACCCGGCAGATTACTCGAGTAAGGCCTCGAGTAAACACCTCCAAAATCAGACAATGCCATATTACTCGAGTGATTACTCGGGTAATCATCCCCAAAGGTACCATAGCTTCCGTATACATCATTTTAGCTTCGTATTGACCCATTCTAACTTCCATATGATCATAGAAACCTCCGGTATCACTTCTAGGAGCTTGAATCTTGATATTCTCATGTAATCTTGCAAGTTCTTCTTTCTTTAATCTCTTTCTTCTTGTTTTTCCTCTTGATGATCATTCTTCATAACCCAACTTCAATCTTCTTGATGAATATCTTCAATCTTCTTCAATCTTTGCTTGATATTCCTATTAGTTCTTGCAATGCCTTCTTTCTTCAATCCCTTGTCTCTTGATTTTCTTCTTGAGATCATTCTCCACATATGAGGTATTATAACATCAACCCACAATGATGTCTATGACTAATCTACAAGATATACAACATTAAATATGGTAGTTAGTCAATGTGGAAGATAAGTATATTATACAAAAGTTTTGCTCATATTTGACATCTATATTTGACATCATCAAAACTATTCATATCTAACAGAGACACCCTAGTAGCCTTGTGCGGCTACCTTAATTGTAAGTATCATGTATGAATCTTTATGGGGATTTTCTGTAATTATGCACATATTATAAGTATAATTATGCTATTTCTGTGTTGCCCACTGAACCACATATCATTTTCTACAAATACTCTGGTAAAGGTGAAATCAAAATAAGGGCGTGACATTTTAGTATCAGAGCTTCAAGTGGTTCTGGAGGAGCCAAAAGCGGTTCTGGCAACAGGATTGTATACTAATATGGTATGATTACATAGTGATAGGAAATATACACGGAAGGGGGTACCAAAGGAGTGAAACACCCTAGTGTGTGAGCTAGCCCCAAGAGATCAGCAAATATCTGAAGGGCAAAGTGCAGTTCACACACAATATTTTGACAGCCGGAGACAGTCGGCATGACTCATGAGACAAAGGCAGTCTCAGAGTACAGGTTGTCAGAAGCAGATAGAGTCAATATTTGTGTTTTAGCACAGGTACAAGAAAGTTAAGCATGCTCGACCTAAGGTAATGTAGAATGGGTAACCCATGGAAAGTTGAGTTGGTAAGGTCATGGAGACTTGAGGAATAGTAAATCGTCTTAAGATTCTCCATGACTAATGACCATCTTAATTAGGCGATATGAAGAATGTTTAAATGTACAATGTGATGATGTAAGTATTGATTTTAATATGGAACATTTCTGTTGCAGTGAGTATTGCCAGAAAGGTTTATTTGATGAGGTTATTGTTAGGATCGGTAGGCATAATGGAAGAATTTTTAAATTTTTTTTCCAATCCTAATCGAGGATCTATCAACAGCGTTTAAATCGAGTTAGAAAGATTTGTACCTTTTTCAACTTAGGGTTTTCATGATCTCTAGGAGCCAATACCTCAAGTCTGCTCCCTCTACCGGTATCTACACGAATGCTCTCCAACAAAAACTGCGTGCTAGTGCCTCCAAATGTCTCCTAGGGTTTCCCTTACGGCTCTGGATTCTCATGCGTGTATGAGTATATCTGCTCTATCAAGTTTATAACCTATGAGGGCTATATTCGAATTTCAAAATTAATCTTCATTAATTTCAAAATTAATTAACAATTAATTAACTTGATGAGGGAATTAAAAAAATTCAGTTTAAATTAAATTTGTCCAACAGTTTTAATTTAACCTATTTATTTAATCCAAATAAAGAGCCATTAGATTTAAGTCATCTTCATAAATTAATTTGAGATACTATATCTCTATCATGTTAGTTATTAAATTTAATATATCTTAATAGATTAAATTTAAAACTAACACAATATAACAATATCATATAATACACACACACACACACATATAAGATATGTATTTTGAAAATAGATATCTATATAATATTATTAACGAATTTTATATTATATATATATAATTCGTCCACCCTAAATTAAACATTATCTCGTGTTGGACCATTCTTGTGTGCGACCTTGTAGGCCTATATGAAGTTGGCAGTAGGCCAATAACTGTACTAACCTAAAAGTCGTAAGCGGCCTCTAGCAAGACATTATGACTACCCAATTCATATGAGGATTGTTATCATGATGTAACCTGTTATACAACTATGTCATGTCCCTTTTGCCACACGATATATCGATCAAGGATAAGGCATGGATAATGTCATCCTCTTCTTCCTGACCATTACTTTCTCGATTCCTGAGTAGCTTGACAATAGAAATGGAAACTCCTTTCCATCGTAATATGGCCATACATTTCTCAGACTCACTCATCGAGGGGCCAGTAATATCTCTCTACTAATGTGAGAGACAAATTCCATCTTGATCATTCATATTCCACTGCATGAAAAACCACCAAGCCCAATCGTAACCTTTATCATCACCTGGTCAAAAGTGACTTTTGACTAGTTCAAAGATTAACAACTCTCATGTAGGAATCCATGATAACCTCAGGTTTAAGGGCATTGTGACGTGGTTATACATGAGAAAATCTTATGACTTGATCCATATAGCTTTCTCATAGTGGGTTGGTCCAGCAGCTTGTACTCTTACAAGTGCCTAAGACTTTGATTCGTATCTCCATATCTTATCAAAGTCATACTGGTCTTGTTTCATCTTTGCTCTCGCATAGATGGCTAACCAGGGACATTTTAGGATAATCTTTATTATTTATCCAAGGATACAATTATCACAGTTAACATGCAAATAGTATGATAACATAATGGATAAATTTTATTAAATTAATAATGTTCAAAGTATAATGATTGGCCCTTTGGCACAATTTCCAACAGTTATGGGAACTTGAGACATAGTAAATGTTTTAAGGTATCTCCATGTTAAGCGATGATCTTTAGAAACACCATTATGATAAAGGAAGGTAAGAATGATGTACGGTGATATATGAGGCATGATGATTATACTATATGTCGATCCTAGAGGATCTGATCCGATGATATGGAAGGTTGGGTTAGGCTTGAATCTGATCTAAGCGGAAATAGTGCTTAGGTTGAAATCTGAATTGGTTGCACTATGGTTCTGAAACATGACAGAAGTTTGAACCTTCAGTAATGTTTTGAGGATGTTTTGGGTTAGATAATCTAGGCTGTATGAAAGAAGAATGATGTTATCGAGCAGGGGTCCTAACGACCATTTTATGGAGTTTATAGGTCACATGGATGTGTACTTGCAACTGTACATGTACACCAGCTGATAGAAGGCCTATACCCAGTATTTTAGTGACCAGGGATAGCTGACACAACTTTTAAGACAAGGGCAGTCACAGGATACTAGTAGACAGAAGATAGAGCCAAATCTGTGTTTTGGCATGGGTACATGAAAGTTAAGCATGTTCAACCTAGGGAAACCGTGGGATGGGTGACCCCCTGAGTGTGGGAAGTGTATTAATGTAGCATGGCCATGTAGTGGCTTATGCATCTAGATAGCTAAAGCCTTACGAACAAAATTATCCCACACATGATCTTAAGTTAGCGACAATTGTGTTTGTGCTAAAAATCTGGAGACATTATCTCTATGGTGCGACCAAAATGTATCATGACTTAAAGTCCACATATTAGTAGCCAGGTATGTAAAGAGAGGTGACAAAATTTATGGGTCATTGTCTCACTTGCTAGAAGGTAAAAATTGGCCATCAATGACCATCAGGGCTTTTGCAAAACCTTGAGATTCTTCAGTAGAAATGGGAAAGCATCACTATGGATTTCATGACAACATTACCTAAGATCAAAAATTATGACGTGATATGGGTAATAGTTGATTGATCCATAAAGACAGCCCATTTCCTACCCATCAGTACTCATTACTCTCCTGATAAGCTAGCAAAGATTTATATCAAGGAGATAATGTTGCTACATGGTACTCTGAAGAATATTATTTCAGATAGAGATCCTCACTTCACTTCCAATTTCAAGAAAGCATTACATAAGGCTTTGTGTAATGACCCAAAAATAGGATTAAGGGCTAATGACTTCAAAAGTGAATGTAATTATTGTTAATTAAACACTTTTGAAGAATAAGATGTGAATTTCGATCTGAATGTGCTTTTGATGAATGCCTAAACCCCATATTTAAGTTCAATGATGGATTAAGATCTAAATTGAGTTAAAGAAGGGGGAGGGCACATGGTTAAGTGATATGAACCATAAATATATGTTAGTGGTGATTCAGTAAGAATTACCATAATCAGAGGCAAAATGGAAAAAAGGAAAGTTACCGACCGATTGGTCAGTTACTGAAGAGGAAGCTAATTGGTGACTCAAAGATCAATAGTTGTTATTAATTTTCAAGAGATCAAGAAGGTAGAATCACGTGCTTGTATGTACATGGAAGAAGTGGTGAGATATGGACACTTGGCACAATCTTGTGTAGTAAAAAAGGTCCACTATGGAATTTTAATCCAATTCCTCCTTTCTCTCTTCCTTTCATAGTTGGTTATTGAGAATGGGAGCAAAGAAAATATGATTTCTCATATCTTCATCATCATCTCACATCCTCTCTCTCCAAACTCCATGAACGTCCAAACCTAAGAGAAAAGGAGGAGAAGAAGATCCAAGGTAAGGTGTCCTATTTGGCCTAAATGCTTAAACCCTCCTCACTAAACTTGTTCCTCTTGTTAAGGGATTCATTTCTACGGTTTTATATTTTCAAGAGGAGGTGTTTGAGAGCTTGGGAAAAATTGAAAGTGTTGGAATCAAGAAACTAGCTTGAGGAAGTGAAAGAGATGAGAAATAGCTATCTTTTGATATATGTACTGTGACCATTGTGAGACTTTGGAATTTTTGGATTTTTGCCCTAATTTTCTTGCAATTATGGTCTTGTGGATTGCATGGTGATTTGGTATTGGAATAGGTCTCAAATTGGGTTTTGGTGTCATTAGAATTGGTTTGGAACTTTGAATGGAAATGAGTTGCATTGTGAGTTTTGAATTGGGTTCTTGTATGACATTTTGCGTTTCTCGTGGAACATGCTAATGTGAGTTGAATTTGGTCATTTTGGTGTTTCCAATGGATTCCTTGTGAAAAATTGGTGTGGGAATGGTATTTGTTGTGAATTTGGAACTATTGGAAGCAATTGCACAAAAACTGAAATTATTTTCCTTAAAGTTCTGTATAGGGCAGTCAGGTTGTCTGGATGTTTTGAATGGGCAAATGGTGTCTAAAAATTCTGAAACATTTTAGTCTTAAAATTCACATTCCAAGCTTTAAAATGGACATATAATTTGTGTCATTTCGTTTTGTATGCTTGGATAAATGAATGTCCAAAGTTTGATGTTGAAACTAGACTCTGTTTTGGAGCAGTATTTTATTTTGTGTAATTCTATAATTGTGTGGTGATTTATGGTAATGGTTCATATTTTTCCTATAAAGAGGACTTAAATATCTTTCATTTGGCTTTGGAATCACCTCATTTCAATTTTTCTGGAATTAGTTATGATTTTTAGAAATTAGCCAAGAAACAGGATTTTCTTGGCCGCGGCCACTAGATTATTGGCTGCAGCAAACCCCCAAAAATCAGTATTTTTCACTTTTGAAAGGTGGTTTTTTGGGCTTTTAGAAGCCACCTAAAGAGTCTAAATGATAATTGACTTTAAGTGTGAAGAGAGTAAGAATTTGGAGTAGAGAATTAATCCGCCATTCTTGATTTTGATCTATAGGGTTTGACATTTGCCTTGATCGAGAACGACCCGTGCTAGAGCACGTTTAAAAAGAACCAAGTAGTGACTCTTCCCCTTATACTATATGTGATACATTGTATGTTTGATTTATCATTATTTGTGGGTCTATCACCTACGGCCCATCAGTGTTGACGGTGGGAGGATCATGCCTTTGGGGTGGTGGAATCTGGGGAATGAGACTATGTGAAAGCTGAAAGTCTACATGTGAAAGCCGAAAGAATATTTGTGAATCTTCACCCAGGGCCCATCGGTGTTGATGGTAGGAGGATCGTGCCTTTAGGGCAGTGGAATACGGGGGATGAGACTATGTGATTGTGTGTATATGTGGCAGCCTGCGTGCTGCATTATGCTATGATGTTGCTTGATGATGTCATTGCATACTCTGTGATTACATGTTGTATGAGTGATTTGTTACTACTGGGATTCTTTTGAATCTCATTCTTTCCATTGTTAAACCTACAGACAGGGCAGGTGGTTCCATAGGGAAGCAGGCAACCAAGAGCGGTTAGGACTCCTTAGAGATATATGATTTTGGTTGTTGGTTATCCATTTTGATTTGGGATGTAAATACTATTTTGGATATAGTTGTGTTATCCCCTATATGGGAAACTGTAAACCCTTAGTAAATGAATGAAACTCGAGGGTTGCCGGGATTTTTGTTATATACTCTGATATATATATATATATATATAAATGCGATTTAACTGCACAGAATAATTATATTTGAATTGTGAAATTTGAGACCATGGTAAGGCAGAAATTTTGAAAGAAATTATGAAAAGGCTTCCATAAGGTAGGGACGTTAAATGAGTTTTGATTATATGTTGGCCTCTATTCTATTTTAATATGTATTTTCAAATTATAATTATGGTTATCAAGGTAGGGGGTTACACTTTGGGTACCAAGCTCAGATTCAGCACAACAAATCATCCTCAGACTGATGGATAAACAGAACGAACAATATAGACATTAGAGGATATGCTGAGGGAATGTGTCATAGATTCCAAAGGCAGTTAGGACAAATTCCTTCCATTGGCAGAGTTTGCCTATAACAACAGTTGCCACTCAAGCATTCAGATGTCTCCTTATGAGGCATTGATTAGAAGGAAATATCAGTCGCCCATGTGCTAGATAGAATTATCTGAGAGGAGGTTACTTGGACCATACCTAATTGATCGGACAACAGAGCAAATCAAGGTGATCAAGCAGTGATTACTGACTGCTCAAAGCCGATAGAAGAGCTAGCTGATAAGTGGCAAAAATCTCTGGAGTTTGAAGTCGGAGATCACGTATTTATGAAAGTTTCGCCAATCACGGGTATCGGCAGAGCACTGAAAGTGAAGAGGCTAAATCTAAGGTACATGGGTCCATTTGAGATGCTGTCGAAGATTAGGCCAGTAGTGTATCAGATAGCTTTACTGCCAAATCTGAGCAGATTGCATGATGTTTTCCATGTTTCCCAGTTGAAGAAATATCAACCCGATCTGGAACATGTGATTGAATATGAAGATATAGATATGCGGGATGACTTAACATATGAGGTTACACTTGACCGAATCATTGATTGGCAAGATAAACAGCTTAGGCACAAGAGTATCTTGTTCATCAAAGTTGTCTGGAAAGGGTTATCTCCAAGATAAGCAACATTGAAAGCAGTGGAAGAAATGTAGAAGCGATACCTAAAGTTCATAGCTATGTATATGTAGCAAATTTTTGGAACGAAATTTAAGGAGGGAGAGTTGTAACACCCTACTTTTTATTCACCAATATGCCTTATAAATATTTATGGCATTCAATGGAATACAATGTTGAATTCTGGTGCATTTAAAAGGACAAAAATACCTCTAATTGACGTTACATGAATATTAGGCTAAAACAAGATACAAAGCCAATTTTTGTCTTCCAAAAAGCCCATTATTAAAGCACAAAATGGAGAATAAAAGAGCACAATTTTTGGTCAATAATAAAGGGAAATTTCGGCCTAAAAGGAAAGGAAAGGAGGAAGAAACACTTTGGCCCAATAAATTACAAAAATGTATAGGCAAAATCGTGATTTGCCAATAAAGCAAGAAGCTAATAACTTCTCATTTTCATGACATGATTTTTGGCCAAATAAAGGAAATAAAGGGAAAATAAATGTTTGGGGATAAATACCCCAATTTTGGAGCAATTATGGCCAAGTAAAATAAGTTAGAAAAGTCAAAAAGTAACTATAACTTAATTAATTAATTAAAGAATGAAATTATGGAAAATGCAAGAAGCAATAGTTATTTCCCTTTTCCTTTGTAAATTTCGGCCAAAGTCGGAGAATAGGAGGAAAAGTATTTACTTGGATGCAAGACATACCATGTGTCATTATGTTGAGCCAAGTAAAAAGATGAAGCCATGGAAGTAAAATTAACATGGTAAATTGGTATTAAAATATGTTATTTACCAAGAGGATATTTTAAAATAATCATCATCCTCTTTCAAGACATCATTTTCATCCAAAGTGAGAAAATAGAGAGAGAAGAAGAGAGCTCAAGAAGCAAAAATCAAGTTAAGTGCTTATGATTTCAAGTTAAGTGCTACAGGCACATAAAAGTTAAGCTTGCTTAACCCAAGGAAATTTTGAGATGAGTAACCCCCTAGGAAGTTAAGTTGGCAAGGTCATGGAGACTTAATGAATAGTGATTATCTTAGGTTTCTCCAAGACTAATGATCATCTTAGATGATTTAAAGGATGCCTAGAAGTATGGATATGATGATGATGGAAGTATTAATTTTTTATTCGGAACATTTTTGTTGCAACGAGTACTACCCAAAAAGGTTCATTTGATAAGGTGATAAGAAACTTAAGGCGTAGTAAATGCTTTGGGGTTTATCCTTACTAAGTGTTGATCCCTAGTAACACCGTGTATTAAGGGAATGTAGATAGGATATACGTGTTAGGATCGGTAGGCACAGCGGAAGAATTTTAAAAATTTTCACCGATCCTAATCGAGGATCAATCAACGGCATTTAAACCAAGTTGGAAGGATTCATACCTTTTTGATGATTTAGAGTTTTCAAGATCTCTAGGAGCCCACACGTCAGGTCCGCTCCCTCTACCGGTATCCACACGAATGCTCTCCAACCGAGCCTGCGTGCTAGCGCCTCTAATGTCTCCTAGGGTTTCACTTGCGGCTCTCAATTCTCATGTGCATATGAATATATCTTCTCTATAAAGTTTATAACCTATGAGGGCTATTTTCAAATTTCAAAATTAATCATCATTAATTTCGAAATTAATTAACAATTAATTATCTTGATGAGCTAACTAAATAAATTCAGTTTAAATTAAATCTATCCAACAGTTTTAATTTAACCAATTTATTTAGTCCAAATAAAAAGCCATTAGATTTAATTTATCTTCATAAATTAAATCTGAGATACTATATCTCTATCATGTTAGTTATTAAATTTAATATATCTTAATAAATTAAATTTAAAACTAACACAATATAATAATATCATATAATATATATATACATATATATATAAGATATATATTTCAAAAATATATATATCTATATAATATTATTAATGAATTTTATATATTATATATATATATATAAATATAAAATTTATCCACCCTAAATTAAACATTATCTCGTGTTGGGCCATTCTTGTGTGCGACCCTGTAGGCCCATATGAAGTTGGCAGTGGGCCAATAACTATACTAACCCAAAAGTCGCAAGCGGCCTCTAGCAATATATTACGACTACCCAATTCATATGAGGATCGTTACCACGATGCAACCTGTCATACAACCATGTCACGTCCCTTTTGTCACATGATATATCGATCAAGGATAAGGCATGGATAATGTCATCCTCTTGTTCCTGACCATTACTTTCTCGATTCCTGAGTAGCCTGATAACAGAGACAGAAACTCCTTTCATCATAGTATGGCCATACATTTCTCAGACTCACTCATCGAGGGGCCCAGTAATATCTCTCTATTAATATGAGGGACAAATTCCATCTTGATCATTCATATTCTTCTGCATGAAAAACCACGAAGTCCGATCGTAGCCTTTATCATCACCCGGTCAAAAGTGACTTTTGACTAGTTCAAAGCTTAGCAACTCTCATGTAGGAATCCATGATGACCTCAGGTCTAAGGGCATTGTGACATGGTTATACATGAGAAAAGCTTATGACTTGATCCATGTAGCTTTCTCATAGTGGGTCGGTCTAGCACCTTGTACTCTTACAAGTGCCTAAAACTTTGATTCGTATCTCCATATCTTATCAAAGTCATACTAGTCTTGTTTCATCTCTGCTCCCGCATAGATGACCGACCAGGGATATTTTAGGACAATCTTTATGAATTATCCAAGGATACAATTATCACAGTTAACATGCAAATAATATGACAACAGAATGGAGAAATTTCATTAAAATAATAATGTTTAAAGTACAATGATTGGCCCTTAGGGCACTATTTCCAACATCCTCCCACTTGCCCTAGGTGCAATCATTAATTTGCCTAATTTCTATTGCCCTAACATGACGCTCATGCTTTGCCTGTGCAAGTGGCTTAGTAAGAGGATCAGCAACATTATCTTCTCCTGTTACTTTGCATATCTTTATATCACCTCTATCATTGATTTCTCTAATAAGATGAAATCACCTGAGTATATACTTGGTCCTTTGATGTGACCTAGGCTCCTTGGCTTGTGCAATAGCACCGCTATTGTCACAGAACAAATCTATTGGATTTGAGATGGTAAGTACCACCCCTAGTTCAGTAATGAACTTTCTGATCCAAACAGCTTCTTTAGCTGCATCTGATACTGCTATATACTCAGCTTCTGTTGTAGAATCTGCTATAGTGCTATGCTTGGAGCTCTTCCAGCTTACTGCTCCACTATTCAGAAGGAATACATATCCAGATTGCGATTTAAGATCGTCTTGGTCAGTTTGGAAACTTGCATCTATGTAACCGGTTACGCAGAGCTCATCATCCAATCCACCATAGACAAAAAATAAGTCCTTAGTCCTTCTTAAGTACTTTAGGATATTCTTGACGGCAGTCCAATGACCCTCACCAGGATCTTATTGGTATCTACTGGTCATACTTAAGGCAAACGAGGCATCCGGTCGAGTACATAACATCGCATACATGATGGATCCAATGGCCGAGGCATATGGAACCTTACTCATGTGATCTCGCTGATCAGGTGTACTAGGACACAGATCCTTGCTAAGATGGATGCCATGAGACATGGGCATGTAACCCCTTTTTGAATCCTGCATACTGAACCTATGCAGTATCTTGTCTATGTATGTGCTCTGACTTAGGCCTATAAGTCTTTTAGATCTATCCCTATAGATCCTAATTCCTAGGATATAGGTGGCTTTACCTAAGTCTTTCATTGAAAAGGACTTTCCTAACCAAGACTTGACACTCTGCAAGGTAGGAATATCATTCCCAATGAGTGGGATGTGATCTACATAAAGCACTAGAAATACAACTATGCTCCCACTAATCTTCTTGTAAACACAAGGTTCATCGATGTTTTGAATGAATCCAAACTCTTTGACTACTTCATCAAAACGATGATTCCAGCTCCGAGATGCTTGCTTCAATCCATAAATGGATCTTTGAAGCTTGCAAATTTTACCAGAGTCCTCTGGAAGCACAAAACCTTCAGGTTGTGTCATGTACACATCCTCAAGCAGCTTTCCATTAAGGAAGGCTGTTTTGACATCTATCTGGCATATTTCATAGTCATAATATGCTGTAATGGCAAGAAGGATTCTGATTGATTTGTCCATCACAACTGGGGAAAAGGTTTCATCATAGTATACACCATGAGTTTGAGTGAATCCTTTTGCAACCAGTCCTGCCTTGAAGACATTTACATTGCCATCCATGTCAGTTTTCTCCTTGAAAACCTATTTGCACCCAATGGTTTTTACACCTTCAGGTGGATCAACTAAGGTCCATACCTGATTGTTGTACATGGATTGCATTTCAGACTTCATGGCATTTAGCCATTTCTCAGAGTTTGGTCCCACTGTGGCTTTTCGATTAGTGGTGGGCTCATTTTGCTCAATGAGCAACACATCATGGCCTTCAGTAATCAGAAATCCATATCTCTGCGGCTGATGCCGTGTCCTATCAGATCTTCATGGACCTTGTGTTACTTGAGGAGTCTCAAAAACTTGTTGTGAGTTTTCTCTAATTTCCATCTGTGGTTCTGTACTATCTTGTGGCTCTCGAATTTCTTCGAGATGTATGTCGCTCTCACTGGTTGTTTTAGAGACAAACTCTCTTTCTAGAAACTTGCCATTTCGAATAACAAACACTTTGTTATCGGTGGGATTGTAGACATAGTATCCTTTCGTTTCTTTAAGATACCCCAAGAAAAGGCACTTTATGGATCTGGGTGCTAATTTATCAGAGGCTTGTTGCTTAACATATACCTCACATCCCCAGATCTTGAGAAAAGATAAACTTGGTTTCTTTCCAGTCCATATCTTATATGGTGTCTTTTTAATTGCCTTAGATGGAACACGATTTAGTGTGAACGCAGCTGTCTCTAGGGCATGTCCCCAAAAGGACGGTGGAAGATCTGTTTGACTCATCATAGATTGAACCATATCTAATAGTGTTCGATTCCTCCGTTCAGAAATGCCATTCCATTTTGGTGTTCCTGGAGGAGTCAATTGTGAGATTATCCCACAACTCCTAAGATGGTCAATGAATTCTTGGCTCAAATATTCACCACCTCGATCAGATCAAAGTGCTTTAATTTTTTTACCAAGTTGGTTTTGTACTTCATTTTGGAATATTTTGAACATTTCAAAAGATTCAGATTTATGTTTCATTAGATAGATATAGCCATATCTACTAAAGTCATATATAAATGTAATGAAGTAGACATAACCTCCTCTGGCAGCTATATTTAATGGTCCATATACATCTGTATTTATGAGGCCCAATAATTCAGTAGCCCTCTCACTGTGCCAAGTAAAAGGTGCCTTAGTCATCTTTCCTAATAAGCAAGATTTGCATGTATCATATGATTCAAAATCAAATGAGTTTAGAAATCCATCTTGATGGAGTTTAGAAATGTGTTTCTCATTTATGTGGCCTAGACGACAATGCCATAGGTAGGTCGGATTCAAATCGTTTGATTTTATCCTCTTAGTAGTTACGTTATAGATATTCCCATTATTATGATGTTCCAAATTTAATATATAATGACCAACATGCAAATCACCATCAGCATAGAAAATGTCATTACGATAAATAGAACATTTACCATTCCTAGTAATGGAAGTATAACCTTCCTTATCTAAATAAGAAAGAGAAACAATGTTACTACTCAAAGCAGGAACATAATAGCAATTGTTCTAAACTAACAAAAGCCCATTGGGCAGAACTAATTCATAAGTGCCTACGGCTAAAGCAGCAACTCTTGCTCTGTTTCCAACTCGTAGGTCCACCTTGCCCTTATTCAGCTTTCTATTGTCCTTTAGACCCTGCACATTTGTACAAATGTGAGAACCACATGCAGTATCTAATACCCATGTAGAGGAAGTAGAAAATGAATGTCTATAACATAAATACCTGAAGCGATAGCGTCGCTATCCTTCTTGTTCTTTTTCAGATATTCCAGGTAGAGTTTGTAATTCCTCTTCCAATGACCGGGTTCATTGTAGAAGTAGCAGACTCCTTCCTTTGAAGGCTTTGCCTTCTTGGGTGTAGGCTTGGTTTCGGGCTTGTTTGACTCTTTGGTCTTACCACCTGAGCCATTACCCTTCCATTTGCCCTTCCCTTTCTTTTTCATACCCTTTCCTTTCTGAACCATCAAAACTATGCTAGACTTTTTCTTAATGCTTTGCTCAGCAGTTTTGAGCATCCCATGCAGCTCAGAAATTGATTTCTTCATGTTGTTCATGTTGTAGTTCATAACAAACTGGTCATAACTCTCCGGGAGTGAGTTGAGGATCAAATCCGTAGCTAACTCCTGGCTCATGGGAAATCCAAGCCTCTCAAGGTGATCAATATAGCCTTTCATCTTTAACACATGAGTACTAACTGATGCACCTTCAGCCATTTTGCAGGAATGTAAGGCCTTTGTGGTCTCATACCTTTCTTGCCTTGCCTGTTGCTGGAACATTTCCTTGAGATGTACAATCATCTCATAAGCCTCCATGAGTTCCAGATCTCTTTAGAGCTCTGGAACCATAGTGGCAAGCATCAGGCAACCTACATCCACGGAGTCATCCTTATGCTTTGTGTAAGCATCTCTCTGAGCTCTTGGAGCATTGGCTGCAGGCTCCTCAGGAATGGGTTGATCTAGGACATAAGCCTTTCTTTCCTGCTTGAGAACAATTCTCAAGTTCCTGAACCAGTCAAGAAAGTTTGTCCCATTGAGTTTGTCCTTCTCAAGGACCGATCGCAACGAAAGTGTAGCAGTATTACTAGTGGACATGATTCTACAATTAAAATATGCAAAGTTAGTTAGTAATCTCCCACTAAATTAACTACCCTCAATATAATAATTAGTGGGCTAAGAGCCATATTGGCTTAAACTTAAGTCCGCTTTGGCAAGACGCTTAAATTCAAGTTATTTAGGTAGGTAACCTATTTGCCAATTACATCACATGTAACTCTTAGATCTTTATGGGATTTAATCATCATATGATCCGGCATGTTTAACCCCATCTAATGCCTTGAGATTCAAAACCATTTTGTTAACCTCAATTAAGTCAAAACAATAATGAATATTATGAGCAGCACCATTACTCAAGCTTGTCTCATCAAGATAACTCAAGTACATCCACTTTGGTGGTTTCCACAATTGAGCGATCTACGTTTTGACAAGTATTCATTAATTGACGGCATTATGACTTAAGATTTGATTCAGAGGGCTTAATTAATTAGTTTTGTTTACATGGATGCAATCGTGGTCGTATCTCATACAGATAAATACATATAAACGTAAAAGTAATCATGCAATGATCTTATCAAAAGCATAATTTAAATGTGACACAATATGGCTTACCTAACCTAAAATCCTCCCAAGCCAATGAGAGGACTTCTCTAAATAAAAAGAAATACATTGAGAGAAACCTCGTTTAAACATTTGAGGGGAGTGAGATGAGAAGAGAATGTACATCGAGAGTATTTAGAGAAAGGCACGGCACGCAGGCCGTATTTAAATATTACAACCTTTGTAAAATTCTAAAGCCATGTTGTTCACCAATACCCAAACAAGGATAAATAATAATCCACAACAAGAATTCATACAATATGAAAAGCAATAAATGTCGTGATCAGATTATTTAGAAAAAGGCACATTCCTTTTAAAAGAAATATTTGAAAATTTTAAATTTTTAAATTTCGGACCCAAATTTTCAAAACAAAAACAACAATGGCCCAGAACGCTTCTGATCCAGATTGTCTTCCCCATAGTTCGGACCCCTATTACCCAAATAGATATTTGAACTTAGACCCGATTTGATTGCCGCCAACTATGATCTCAGGTGCCCTACCCAATTTCATGCTTTTTCAAAACAAAAATCACGTACATGTTTCAAAACCGAAAATGAAACAATTTCAAGATTCAATTTAAATGAAAACGAAAATCAACAGAATTACAAGATCACATCTTTCTAAATAATTTCGTTTCGTATTAACTAAATCACATGCATATTCGAGTGTTTCTAATAAACATATGTACACATCCCATATATATCACATGTATAAGAATCATAAACTCAATTTAAACGCACAATTGATCTAGCTTTGATACCACTGTTAGGATCATTAGGCACAGCGGAAGAATTTTAAAATTTTCACCAATCCTAATCGAGGATCTATCAACGGCGTTTAAACCAAGTTGGAAGGATTCATACCTTTTTGATGATCCAGAGTTTTTACGATCTCTAGGAGCCAACACGTCAGGTTCGCTCCCTCTACCGGTATCCACACGAATGCTCTCCAATTGAGACTGCGTGCTAGCACCTCTAATGTCTCCTAGGGTTTCACTTACGGCTATCAATTCTCATGTGCATATGAATATATCTGCTCTATCAAGTTTATAACCTATGAGGGCTATTTTCAAATTTCAAAATTAATCATCATTAAATTCAAAATTAATTAACAATTAATTATCTTGATGAGCTAATTAAATAAATTCAGTTTAAATTAAATCTGTCTAACAGTTTTAATTTAACCTATTTATTTAATCCAAATAAAGAGCCATTAGATTTAATTTATCTTCATAAATTAAATCTGAGATACTATATCTCTATCATGTTAGTTATTAAATTTAATATATCTTAACAAATTAAATTTAAAACTAACACAATATAATAATATCATATAATATATATACATATATATATATAAGATATATATTTCGAAAATATATATATATCTATATAATATTATTAATGAATTTTATATACTATATATATATATATATAAATATAAAATTCAACCACCCTAAATTAAACATTATCACGTGTTGGGCCATTCTTGTGTGCGACCCTGTAGGCCCATATGAAGTTGGCAGTGGGCCAATAACTATACTAACCCAAAAGTCACAAGCGGCCTCTAGCAAGACATTACGACTACCCAATTCATATGAGGATCGTTATCACGATACAACCTGTCATACAACCATGTCACGTCCCTTTTGTCACACGATATATCGATCAAGGATAAGGCATGGATAATGTCATCCTCTTGTTCGTGACCATTACTTTCTCGATTCCTGAGTAGCCTGTAACAGAGACAGAAACTCCTTTCATCATAGTATGGCCATACATTTCTCAGACTCACTCATCGAGGGGCCCAGTAATATCTCTCTACTAATATGAGGGACAAATTCCATCTTGATCATTCATATTCCTCTGCATGAAAAACCACTAAGCCCGATCGTAGCCTTTATCATCACCCGGTCAAAAGTGACTTTTGACTAGTTCAAAGCTTAGCAACTCTCATGTAGGAATCCATGATGACCTCAGGTCTAAGGGCATTGTGACGTGGTTATACATGAGAAAAGCTTATGACTTGATCCATGTAGCTTTCTCATAGTGGGTCGGTCCAGTACCTGGTACTCTTACAAGTGCCTAAGACTTTGATTCGTATCTCCATATCTTATCAAAGTCATACTAGTCTTGTTTCATCTCTGCTCCCGCATAGATGACCGACCAGGGATATTTTAGGACAATCTTTATGAATTATCCAAGGATACAATTATCACAGTTAACATGCAAATAATATGATAACAAAATGGTGAAATTTTATTAAAATAATAATTTTTAAAGTACAATGATTGGCCCTTAGGGCACAATTTCCAACACCATGGTGCTATATGATAAGTGGTGATCATACCATATATTGATCCTTGAGAATCCGATATGATGATACTGAAGCTTGATGACAGGCTTGAATCAGATTTAAGCTGAAATAGTGCATAGGTTGAAATGTGAATTAGTTGCACTATGGTTCTATTCCATGATGGAAGTTTGAACCTTGTAAACCTTGTGGAAGATGTTGAATCTTCAGTAATGTTTTAAGGATATTACAAAAATACCATGAAGGTTAGACTAGATGCTATTGATCCTGAATCTTAGCGAACCTATTCGGTATAATTGAGGAAAATGATTTCCAATCTGTGTGATGTTAAGGTTCTAGATTTTATGATGAACCTAAAATTTGGGTTAGAGACCCTAGGCTGTATTATCCTTCATGCCAATGATATTGTAGTGGACTTCTATGTCTAGAGGACCTAAGACCTAGTAGACCAATGTGTCCTTAGGCTGGCAGATGTATTCAGAATTGTAACTGGAAGTGACCCAAGGAGTGGGATGTAACCCCCTCAGTAATTATATCCGAAATACACGATTAAAATGAAATAGAGACCAATAATAATCAAATAAAATTTACTAACCCATCACATGATGGGGTTTTCAAAAAATACCTTTCGAAATCATTTATAAACTTGGTCTCATATTCACATTTCGAATACAATTACTACGCGAAGATAAATCACATTCATATAAATATCAGAGTGCACAACATAATCATCCCGGCAATCTCGGGTACATACCTTCGCTAAAGATATATAGGGCACAATTGCCCATTACAATTCTTCAAATGGGGATTACACAATCTCATCTCGAATGAGTCCTGCCGCTCCCTCCACGAGCCACTTGCCCTGTCTAAATTGTTGGTAAGGGAGGGTGAGATTCGAGAGAATCTCAGTAGGGAAACATTATCAATATGCAAGCAAGATAAGTGTTTAATGCATGACATGCTTGCATCACATAACTCATGCACACATACAATGACAAATCTATAAGCTCAATGCTTCGAACGATACACATATGGCCATAGCATATATTGAAACATAGCTTCAAATCATTCATACATGTTCCACATAATCAAGCAAAGCAATAACATGCATCAACACATTAATACAGTTATCAGAGCATGCAGGAGAGATAAGTTCCCTACCTCCAGTCCTTTCTCCTCGATTTGCGTGCCAGCAACTCGGGGCTTCACATTCGATCCTACAATGTCAAATGTACTATTTAGACACTTCCATAGTGTTTCTGAGGGTCATATGAAGCTATATTGAAAATTTGCTAAAATGCCCCCGGGGACCCGGTCTGGCCCCACCGTACCCGGTCCGACTGTACTTTTCCTGAAATTTTGACATGGGCTATTCTAACATATTTTTGCCCAAGGAATCCATTTCCGGACTCGGAATTATCAAATTCAATTTCAATTTACAAATTTACCCTTGGCAGCCCCACTTTAAGGGTTTCAAGGGCGTTTTCGTAATTATGCTTTTTCGGCCTTTTCCGAAAAAGTGGCCAACTGTAACCCCGCCTAATTTTCGCTCCTGAACTCAATGGAACCATCAAATCATTAAAAATCCAACTCTAAGACCCATTTATAGCCAGAACCGAAATGTACAAGTACTCCGGGGAAAATTGGGGTTTTTCGGTTTCGGCTCCGTAAACGCGTTCCTTTCTACTCCTAACCACTTTATTGACTATTCCATTAGGTTAGCACTACCATTTTGTATCAATTTGGGCAGCATAACAGCCCCATAAACCCATTTTCCATTTTTAGAACCAAAGACAATCCGGCGAAATTTCACCGATTAAATGGTCCACAGCAGCCAGAATAGTCAATACACAAGAGTTTGGAAGTTACCTCAAGCTCCCACTAGCTTTTCCTTCTTGTGGCTGAAAACCCTAACTTCAAAACACCAAAAGAGGAGCTTCCAAACCTTAAAGAACATAAAGGAGTAGCTTAGGATCGGAGTTATACGCGTTAGGAGCTAGATCGTCGGAGAAATCGGCTTACCTTGCGTGATTTCTCCTCTTTCTCTCTCTAAGAGCTCTCAACTTCTCACTCCTCATTCAGCTGCTGTGTGCGACAGAAATGAGCTGAAGAAGATGAGCAATTTGATTAATAATCCATGCTGACATCATCTTTTAATGAGATGATGTCATAATTCCCATTTTCGGATTTTCTGGCAGATTTTCTGCCCAAACTTTGAAAAATCATAACTAATTCTAGAAAAATCTAAATGAGGTGATTCCAAGGCCAAATGAAAGATATTTAAGTCCTCTTCATAGGAAAAATATTGGCCATTACTGAAAATCACCACAAAATTCCCAGAATTTCAATCTTTGCATACTGTTCCAGAAAATAATTAATTTCGCTGGGCAAACTTCAAAAATCCAAAACTCTTAGGTCACAAATCAAAATGATACAAATTATATGTTCATTTTGAAGCTTGACATGTGAAATTTAAGACTGGAAAGTTTCATAATTGTCTGACATCATTTGCCTATTAAAAACGTCCACATGAGAAGACTGCCCAGACAGAATTCACACTGGACAACATTTCTAGTTTTGCAACCAATGTGTCCAATCCAATTTAAATCAATTCCAATGATTAAATACCACAACATGACACCATTTCCATCACAATACCCCATTCAATTATTCCCTCTATTCTAAGTCAATTTGGATGTTAATCCTCAATTGAACTCAAATATAGGGTTTTGGCGTTGCTCATAACACAAGCGACTACAATCCACTTTATATTCTCTAAAAAGGTTCATTAATCACTAACCACGTCCACTTTTGTAGTCATTAACTCCTAATCACAATTTGGGATCTTGCTAAACCGGGGCTTAGCAATCCACTAATCTCAGGCTTATTCTCTATCCTCGAGTCTCAAAATTCGGGGTATTACATGGGGGGTAGATACAGAGTACTCCCAATGATATACTCAATGGGATTTGGGTCTAGTTAAAGTATCCAAGATATCCTTGAGGTGCCTGATCAGAGTGTTCGGGCTAGTGATGATCTGTGGAATCGAGGAACAAGATTCTTACTTCTATGAATCCTTACTGAAAGGGATTTTGAAAAGTAGCTAGCTGTTAAGTTTAGCATAGGGAGAGATTATGATCATGAAAATACTCCCTTAAAGGATTGATTGAGGTGATATCTCTCTGATGAAATGAGAGAAAGAATTGATCTACCCACTATTCCACTAACTTGCTGCTATACTAGGAGTCGATTGGTGGATGGCAGATAATGCGTTGAAAGGTGTGAGTAGAGAAGTAAACCGTAACCCATGAATCAACTGTTAAGTTTAGATTCCATAAATGGCCCAAAATGATTTGAGTTGAAACAGGCCTGGAACTGGCATAAAGAAATACAGATTTTGGGTGCAGTCAGGTGTTATAGGAGGTTCCTGTGAGACTCATTAAATCATCTTGACATTATTAAAACTCATATGAGAAGATAAACATCAGAGTACATAGTGGAAGCATAGAAAATTTATGTGTAATTTTTGAGGGGTGCAGTCAGGTGTTATAGGAGGTTCCTGTGAGACTCATTAAATCATCTTGACATTATAAAGCTCATATGAGAAGATAAACATCAGAGTACATAGTGGAAGCATAGTAAATTTATGTGTAATTTTTGAGGTCAACAGGAGAGGTTGATATTCGCACTAGTGTTGATCATCCCAAGTTATGATTAGACCCATGTGGTCTACAGTAATAACCTGTATGGCATATAGTAATTTGCCCTAAGTAGCGAGGCAGCCCACCAGAGCATGTTAAATATGCAACTAATCAGTCTACGATTGGGAGGTTCTTAACCTGGCATGGTCAGGTAGGTTGCGCTGCGCTGGTTGTTTGCAATCAAGAGGCTAAGCGTAAAACATGTGTTCTTTGATGGTGTGGTGGACAGTGATACGACCGTTGTTGTCAACAGTCACACAACCAATGTGGTTCATGGTGACGCATGTAAACAGAGATTGGGATGAGCCCTAGTATAGTAGGGTGCAATAGTAGTGGTGAATCACTCTCAACAGAGCAACCTCATAGAATTAATTACCCACTCAATGAACCATGCACCTAATGAGTAGTGCACACAATACGACCAGTAAGGGTCAAATAGTCATTTGATCCTAAACACCAAACAGGCAAACATGTTGGCAGTAAGCCCTAATGTGCATATTTGTACAATGTGCACACAACATTCTATCAATTTACATAACATGGTGCATGGCATATTTATTTTCACATCGTATCTGTCTAATTATATGTTACTACTAAGATTCTTTGAATCTTACCCTTTCTATAAACATTTAAAGTTTTCAATAGTAGGTAACAGCTCAGAGTGTAGAATCATAATTACCAGCAATAGAAGGTTCCAAACAAGCACAAGAGGAGATATTGGTTATCTGAAGGCATTTTATTATTTTAAGGTCTGTAATTATTATGTATGAACCTCTGTGGGGAAATTCCTGTAATATACTCAAGCACATTATATCAATAATATCAGTATTTTTATGCAATTCCTGTGTGCCCACCGAACTGCACTCTAATACTCTGAAAAACATGAAAATAAGGTAAGGGTGTTACAAAACAAACTTGAACCGCAGGATGGACAAAATAAACTTGAACAACAGAGATATCTGCTTCATTTTAGCCTTTTTCATTCTTAATCATAATCATTGGCAAACAAACCTTCACGATGACAGGCACTAAAAAATGCTTATGTTTTTAAGGCATACCTCTATTGAATCATGATCCATACCTCTATTGAATCATGATCCAAACAAATAAGTAGCAAAACTGGTGAACAAGTTGAACTATAGAAAATTTTCAAATAAGCTAAAAATGTTGAGAATTTTTCAAAGAATGCCTTTTAATGAGAATCTATAAATTTTTTAAAGTAATGTTTTCAAGATATGATTTACGTTCAATCATAATCAATAGTGAAAATAACCTCTAAGAAACATACTTACGTTTAGAAAGGTAAGGAGTTCAGCTATAAATCAAATTCAAGAGATTGGAAACAAGTATAACTTCCACAAAATATTCAATTCAGCAAGAATTCCTAGTGTAGTAAATCCACTTTAAACTAGAGCCTCACAAGAACTAGAGTTTTAAACTTTTGGTGATTTTAATGTTCCAATTACCATTACCTGAAAGACCAAAGAGATTATTGGCATATGTTATATCTAAGGGTTAAGGTGCAAAAATACCCACGAACTTTTCTCAAAAGTGCATCCAACACCATAAACTTTTTTTAAGTGCAAAAATACCCATGAACTTCTCAAAATGGGGCAAAAATGTCAAACCGTTAATTGGTACAAATGTCCGTTTTGTGGGACCCACAATATTATTTTTTGAGGTGCAAAAATACCCATGAACTTTTCTAAAAGTGCACCCAACACCATAAAATTTTTTCTAGGTGCAAAAATGCCCATGAACTTTTCAAAAATTTATGGTGTTGGGTGCACTTTTTAGAAAAGTTCATGTGTATTTTTGCACCTCAAAAAATAATATTGTGGGTCCCACAAAACAGACGTTTGTACCAATTAACAGTTTGACATTTTTGCCCCATTTTAAGAAGTTCATGGGTATTTTTGCACCTAAAAAAAGTTTATGGTGTTGGATGCACTTTTGAGAAAAGTTTATGGGTATTTTTGTACCTTAACCCTATATCTAAATTACCAAAATCCATTTTAGTCAATCAAATCAAAAATTGAACAAAGGGAAACAAGATATATATATTTCTCAGCACATAAAAGCCACATAAGTTGGACTCCAATATTGCTTACGACTCTATAAAAGAACATGACATTATTAAAACTGTATAGAGCATAGCTTATTGAACAAGTTCATAAATCAAAAAAATATGTACTAACCTTTGGTGTGATCTATTTAGAGTCTTTTACCTCATGTACATGCTTACTACAATCAGCATATAGGTATGTCCTTATAGCCCAATCATCAAATAGGTAAAAATAAAATAAAATAATTACCTTGCAATGATCCGAGAAACTTGTGCATCATCTTTAACCATGAAGAACCACTAGAAAATCCTCACAAACAAAGATTTAGTGAACTATAGTGGTGCAGAACATGAAACAACAAAAATTGCCATTTGCCATAAATTCTTCACACCAAGTGCCATGTGTGAATACTATAAAGATTCCATTTGACAATTTATTCTCCCACTTCCATCCAAGAAGTAGAGTAGATCACTCAAATTTCAATTGAATTCCTTCTCTAAAGATTTGTATCTCTATTTGTTAACTTTCTCTTTTCCATGAATGCCTTCAAAGCTTGCACTTCTGCGGAGAGCAAAACAAAAATTCAACAACTTGACTACAACCATCACAGGCTAATTTTCTAGGGGAAAAATGCATATTTAAACACAACAATTCTATAAATAGACATTCTTAGGTAATGGATTAAACATTTAATTAGACCAATACATCTATCTTTACTCTTCATATGACTAAAATACTCCAAATTCAAATGAAGTGGAGCTGAAAAATATACTGCAAGAGAATCAAAAGCTCGTCATGTCGTGTTGATAGATATTACGTTCATACAGCCCCATGACACAAATAGCTAACCATAAATAACCACTCAAAAATCCTCGCAAACAAAGATTTAGTTCCACACACTTTTTGTTAAATACATATTTTTGAAGCACAAGCATAAGTAACTCTTATAAAAAAACACAAGCTTTCATTGTCTTCTCTACATATTGTTCTTTAGTCACTAAACCAACAATCTCCTTTTTGAAAGCAATCTCAAGAATATGAAAAAACCCATTAACAAAGAAAATAGGAGACATCATATGTCTATTAGAGAAAATAAAAAATAAAACAGATAAAACCAAATCCCTAAAGAACCAAAGATTGCAATTCTGAAACTGCATTCAATTTATCAAAAAGGATATGGCATATCAACAGAGAAAGCTTGTGGAGGAAAAAATTAAAGGAATCTAAAGGAGGTAAGTTTCGAATCAAACCTCGAAAATCCTAAAATCGAATTGAAGAAGACTAGAAAAATTCAAAGAAGGTTTGCATCGATATGAAGAAGGGTCATGTCTTCAAGCGATAGTGAGTTAGAGTTAGAGTGAGAGAGCACCGGCGAGTTTTGTACTTCTGTCAATGATAGAAATAGCAAGCTTTAGAGTATCGAGAAAACAAATTCTATCAATAAAGACACAACAAATAGATTCCGTCAGTGATAGCAACAACGAGCTTCAAAGTCTCGAGCGCGCGGTGATTTCTGTCAAAGAAAGAGGCAGAGACGAGAACCTAGCTAGATTGAATCTTGAGCATATGGAAAGGATAATAGGTTTTATGTTCTTTTAAATCGGTTGTTTTGAATATCAGATCTAATAGATATTTTCATATGATTTTTTAATTATCTTATTTTCTTTAGACTGGTTGTCTAGAAATCAGGTTTTGAAAACATCTTTTAGACCTTACCTATAAGGAACCGGTCTAAAAATTTGTGATATTTACAAAAAATGCCACCAGCCACATTTTTTAGACCTTATCCTCTATATCAAGTCTAACAAGGGCACGTATCTTGCCAAATCCGCATCAAAATATGCTTCAAGCTCTAAGGTTCCCGCTGCTTTAAGCAAAATACCTTGTCTTAGGGTACATTTTAGATAATGTAAAACTCTCTTGACTGCCACCATATGCTAGTGCTTGGGTAAGGTAATAAATTAGCTCAATGTACATTTTATCCAGATTTCGATTTGTTTTCTATATTTTCTTTGCATTATTGGCAGCTAACAACACTTTGTCAACATTGACCAAACAAGCAATATATGATATAGCAATGCAAAAAGTAAATAACGAGTGATCTGCCTTACTTTGAGAGTATCTAATATCAAGTAGTGATTGAGATAGTTTATGATACCAATTGCAAGATGCTTATCACAACCCATAGAGGGATTTCTTTAGCTTGCAGACTCTATTCTCCCCCTTATAAGTGAACCCTTGAGGGATGCACTTATAAACTTCTTAATGGAGATCACCATAGAGGAAAGCATTGTTGACATCCAACGAGCATATCATCCACTGACGCTTTACTGTTATGGCCAACAAGCAGCGTACAGTAACAGGTTTGGCAATGGGTGTGATGGCTTCATAAAAGTCAACATCCTCAATTTAGGTAAAGCCTCGTGCAACCAGATGGGGCTTTAAAGTGGTTAATCTCCCTACTAGGTAGATATTTGATTTTGTGTACCCACTTTGAATCAATAACATGTTTCCCTGGTGGTAGAGGATTGAGCTCCCATATTCTGTTTTCTTCAAGAGAAGAAATTTCTTTCTTTATTGCTTCACGCCAATATGCATATTTCATGCATGGAAATATGTTTTGGGCTCATCATGTGAAGAGATGGCCCCCAAGAAAGCTTTGTGTGAAGAAAAAAAAGTGATCATACAAGAAGAAATAAGTTATGGGATACTTTACCCAAGTTCTTGACAGAGTGGTTGTGCAAGATGTTAGGATCAGCAGGCACAGCAAAAGAATTTTAAAAAATTTTCGCTGATCCTAATCAAGGATCTATCAACAGCGTTTAAACCGAGTTAGAAGGATTCGTACCTTTTCAAATTCAAGGTTTTCGATCTCTAGGAGCCAACACGTCAGGTCCGCTGCCTCTACCGGTATCCACACGAATGCTCTCCAACACGGACTGAGTGCTAGGTCCTCCAATGTCTCCTAGGGTTTCCCTTGCGGCTCTGATTTCTCAAGCGTGTATGAGTATATCTGCTCTATCAAGTTTATAACCTATGAGAGCTATATTCGAATTTCAAAATTAGTCTTCATTAATTTTGAAATTAATTAACAATTAGTTATCTTCATGAGCTAATTAAATAAATTGAGTTTAAATTAATTCTGTAAACTAGTTTTAATTTAACCTATTTATTTAATCCAAATAAAGAGCTAATAGATTTAAGTTATCTTCATCAATTAAATCTGAGATACTATATCTCTATCATGTTAGTTATTAAATTTAATATATTTTAATAGATTAAATTTAAAACTAACACAATATAATAATATCATATAACACACACACATATAAGATATGTATTTCAAAAATATATATCTATATAATATTATTAACAAATTTTATATTACATATATATAAATATAAAATTCGTCCACCCTAAATTAAACATTATCTCATGTTGGGCCATTCTTGTTTGCAACCTTGTAGGACCATATGAAGTTGGCAGTGGGCCAATAACTGTACTAACCGATAAGTCGCAAGCGGTCTCTAGTAAGACATTATGACTACCCAATTCATATGAGGATCATTAACACGATGCAACCTGTCATACAACCATGTCATGTCCCTTTTGTCACACGATATATCAGTCAAGGATAAGGCATGGATAATGTCATCCTCTTGTTCCTGACCATTACTTTCTCAATTCCTGAGTAGCCTGACAATAGAAATGGAAACTCCTTTCCATCGTAGTATGGCCATACATTTCTCAGACTCACTTATCGATGGGCCTAGTAATATCTCTCTACTAATGTGAGGGACAAATTCCATCTTGGTCATTCATATTCCTCTGCATGAAAAACCACTAAGCCTGATTGTAGCCTTTATCATCACCTGATCAAAAGTGAATTTTGACTAGTTCAAAGCTTAACAACTCTCATGTAGGAATCCATGATAACCTCAGGTCTAAGGGCATTGTGACGTGGTTATACATGAGAAAATATTATGACTTGATCCATGTAGCTTTCTCATAGTAGGTCGGTCCAGCAGCTTGTACTCTTACAAGTGCCTAAGACTTTGATTCGTATCTCCATATCTTATCAAAGTCATCTGGTCTTGTTTCATCTCTGCTCCCGCAAAGATGGCCGATCAGGGATATTTTAGGATAATCTTTATGATTTATCCAAGGATACAATTATCATAGTTAACATGCAAATAGTATGATAACAAAATGGAGAAATTTCATTAAATTAATAATGTTCAAAGTACAATGATTGGCCCTTTGGGAATAATTTGCAACACAAGATGGGTTGGTAAGGGGAGTAATTAAGGGTGGCAGGTCTATAAAAAAATATTCTAAATGTCATCGCTACGTGTGTGTCCATTGACTACATCGGGTGTGAATGATTGATTCAACTATATGCCCAGTAGGTGTGGTCTCACCCTAATCTTAGATGTTATGAGTGACTTTAGATTCTACTAGTGCTATAAGTGGAACAAGAATTTCGTCTGGCTCATAAAAATGGGTTGGGCTTGTTGGGTGCCCACACTAGTGCATTTTGGTGGCAAGACCTTCAGAAGAGGAAATTCTGCTTCGACAAAGATCATGTCATGGGAAATGAAGAGTTCACAAGTGGTGAGAACATAAAGGATGTAGCCTGTCTTGCCATGTGGGTGGCTAAGAAATATTCAAGCCTGACCTTGTTTCTCTATCTTGTCATTACAAATTGTGTGACATATATATGGCAGGCAGCCAAACACCCTTATATGTGTGTAAGCTGGCTTTACGTCAAACAAGACTTCATATGGAGTTTTCCCATTAAGCACATTCGATGGTAAGCGATTGATGATATATGTTGATATTAGAATGCACTCTCCCCAAAACTCAACTAGTAAATAGGCTTGAAAACGTAGTGGTCGGGCTATTTCCATGATATGCCTGTGTTTTTGCTCCATCACACCATTTTGCTATGGTGTGTAGACACACATGGTTTGGAGTATAATTCCTCGTTCTTCATAAAAGGCCTTCAATGGATTAATTCAAAACTAGACTTAGACTTTATTGAACTAGTTCCAAATGGAAAACGTGTTTGCTTAGGTCGAATACACGAATCACAATACTGTTCATGAACTTTACTCTTAAACAAATGAGAACAAGAAGGGATCTACTTCAATTTTTCAAAAGATGCATGACCCAATCTAGAATGCCATAAATCATGTGCTTCACCACTTTGTACTACTAAACTGTATCAAAAGACAATATATTATTTCAATACGGATGAATACATATATACAAGAATGAGTCTCACAACTCTCTAATATGAATAATAGACTACGCTAATATCTTTGACTCAGTTATTCTCTCTCCGTAATATTTGGTAATACACATAATATTTAACAATACTATATATTAATATTATATATTTGATTTCCAACAAAATATTGCAGGAAAACGGTGAGGTGAGCACATTATTTCTTTAATGGTCGGTTTAGTATGGGGGTTTTGGAATTTTAAAGAGTTCAATTTAAGAAAAAAATGGAGAAGTGAGATTATAAAATTTTAATAAAAAAACATATGTAGAATTAAAAAGTAAGAAAAATTAATTAAATTTTTTTGTCATACTTCTTAAATTTTTTATAAATGGACCTCATTACAATTTCCCCCCCTCCTCTCCCGTTTTCTCATCTTAAAGAGAACTCTATAATCTTTATTTAGAGTGAAATCCTTTTTTTGCTTGGATATACTTTGGGCCAAGGAAAACATTTTTTCTAGTGAAAATTTTTCATAAAATCTTTAAATCTAGATTTTTGAAAGAATGTTCCTGGAAATAAAGAAAAAGAAAGAAAGTTCAATTCTCTCGATCACATTTGAATTTCTCTTGAAGGGGGGGTTACTATCATTTTGCCTCTCTTAAATTAAAGTTGTTATATACTATAGTTATCAAACTTGAAAAGGTTATATGTAATTTAATTTGGTGCCAAAAAATTGTTCATAATTCCCTTACAAGGAACTCAAAAGTCAGATGCCCAAACTTTTCATCATTTTCGCAGATACCTTTTAAAGATCTCTCATTTTTTATTGAATTTCAAAAGAAAGATAATACTTTCTTGTAGTGTTTCTTAATACAACAATTGAATGTTGAATATTATCCTACCAAATTTGAATATTATTCTACCTCCGGTTGTAAATATAAGAAACAATTGAGGGGTTAGATTTGGTCTTAAATTAAGATTTCAATCCATTTTATCTCTTTTTTTCTTATCATTTTTTCTAAATTAATTTAGTTAACTTATAAATTGATGTCAAATCTATTGTTATTACACGTGGGTATTTTAAAAAGATCAAATCACATTTATCATAATGAAATAACTTACTTTTTTTTTTGTCATTCTACCCAAATTAATTAACTGACTCTTATGAATTGGAAAAGTAGTTATTTTATGCGGGTTTGTTTTCATAGATTTTGGGTTGAATATCACAAAACAAAGGAATGGAAATATGGAATGAGCCCGGCTAGGTCTTAGAGATGCTTGTGATGTATATATATGTTTAAAGTAACTGACCCAAATATTAATTATTAATTACAATTTGAATTTTTTTAAGTTCTTAAAAGTATTATAATTTGCGAGTGGCATTGGGTGAAGAAAAAAAGTTTAGTGGGGTATAAAATAGGGGGGATATAGAGGAAAGAAACAAAAAAGAGTGATACAATGAACGTAATGAATGAATGTACTCATAATTTTTTTGAGAGGTTGTTTATCATTTCATTCCATTTCACGTCAATATCTATCCGAATTGATTCCTCTCCCACATCCATTACTTAACTTTATTGTCACTACTCTACTCTTCTTTCCCCACCACCTTCCTTATCGCTTCTGCTTCCCACCGTCAATAATATATATATATATATATATATAAATGACTTTGTTTTATCACGTCATTTGATGGGAAATACTCCACTAATCTCAAATGTAAGAGTTAGAAAATTAATTTTTAAAAATTGGTTGAATTATGTATTTGTAAAAAAAAAGTATGTTTTAGTTTCCCTAAATAATTTCTTTTAGGATTTAGCAAAAATTATAAATTTGAGAGATAAGTAAATGAACATCTTACATTCAGGATCAAAGCAAACACATCTACTAGATCTTATGTAGATTTAAAACTAGGTGGAGTAAGTCTAAGGGCCCATTTAGTATAAAGAATTGATATGGAAAGGAAGAAAATCAAAATATTCCTTCCGCAAATATGTTTGGTATGCATTGGAATGAAAAATGGTTTTTGGGAAATTTTAAGTTTGTGATACGATGGGGGCAACGAGTCGGCTAGAAAACAAGTTTGAAGTCACAAACGGGATGGATGATTGAAAGTAGAACCTTAAGAGAACCTGTCTCTTACAACTCTAGCCACAGAGACACCACAAGGATGATCAACCCTTGATACAGTCATAGTATTCTCACAATAATATAGATCAACCCTTGATACAGTCATAGTATTCTCACAATAATACAGGGATGCAAGTAAAGCTCACACAAAGTGACTTAACATTCTCAAAAGAACAAAGTTCTAATTCATTCAAATATTCTCCTATCTTGAATAGGGTACATAATGAAGTATTTATAAGCTATGACTCTTGTAAAACCCTAATATAAAAATCCTAATTGATAACCTAAGCCCAAAAGTTTATTATAAGCTATTTAAGCAAAACATTAGCTAAATAAAATACACAAAAAATAGGTGTGAAACAACAATAAAAATTGAAAAACCAAAAGACCTTCTAGAATACTCTAACTTGCTAGTCAAGATAGAATGATCTGGAAGACACATACTACCTAGATGATCCCATCATTAATGAGATGGATCTTAGTTGACTCTACTAGTTAATGCAATACAAAATAGGTAAATCTTTGTCTTCAAGAAGCAATCAATACAAAATAGGAAACTCATCAAAGCAAATAGAATCCTAATTAACTCCATGTAAGACCATTCTTGATGCTTCTCATTAATGATGGGATAATCTAGGTAGTATGTGTCTAATCAAAGTCACATACTCTATAAGTAATTTTACATGTGTCACCAGATGTAGTTGATGAGTAGCTCATGGTTATGTGAGATTTAAATAATTTTACATGCAACTATGAGATACCCATCACCTAAGTCTAGTCAAAGCTACTTACTTTCTAAATAATTTCACATGTGTAACTAAATGCACCTAATGAGTAGCCCATGTTTATGTGAGATTTAAATAATTTCACATGTAACCATGAGGTAAACGCATAATCTATATTGAGTTTTTTTTTACCTGAGCATCATCTATATTCACTACAAAAAAAAAAAGGGATTTCATAGCGGTGAAATTTGTAGTGGTTAATTTTAACCGCTACCAATGCTGACATTTGTAACAGTTTTAACATAAACCGCTACAATATTGTAGCGGCAATCTCGCGGCAAGTGGCGTGACAGATTAATAACGTTATTTGTAGCGATTAATAGGAAATAACTGCTACAAATATGGCGCGAGATTCCCACCACTTGGCGCCACCGAGCCGTGCCAATAGTGTATCATTTTTTGTAGCTGTTACTACAAATTGAACCGCTACAAAAAATGAAAGGTCACTTATCTGTAGCGGTTCTGGAAACATAACCGCTACAGAACTTCAAAGGTCATCACATTTGTAGCGGTTATGCTTTCATAACTGCTACAGAACTTCAAGGGTCTTAATATTTGTAGCGGTTATTTCATAATCACTACAAAGTTTGGCTGCCCTAAACTTTTTGTGGTACTTGATGTAGCAGTTTTTAAATAACTACTACAAAATCCTCAACTATAAAAGCCGTGCCGCCCCTCCCTTTTCACATTTTGTTGTTTTTGTTTTCTAAAGTTTCTCTGAGAGTTTTCCTTCAGATATGAGCATTTTGACATCTGTTAGAGTGTTTTCTTTCTAGCATATATCATTATTACTTGAGTTACAGACAATACTTATTTTATTTTTATAATAATTTTACATATATATGTGACTAAATCTATTTATTTTAAAAAAAAAATTGTAGTTTGTATGGCTTCAGGGATGGACAAAGGGAAGGAGCCTGTGGTCCCCAGACCGATTCTGCGAGATGGTAGCAGCAGAGGAGGGGGTAGTGGGAGGGGGCAGCGTGGAGGGGGGCGACCTGCCATTTTAGTCCCTCTCCCCACAGCAGCCACTGGAGTCGGCCCTATCACAGCCACCGCAAACAGTCATCCTACAGGAGATGACCGCTCCAGAGGTTCCTAATTTGGGAGAGGGAGATATCAGCGTCAATGACTATGACGCGAACGAGGACTTCGAGATCCCGATTGGGATTAAAGAGATGGAGCAGTTCCTTGATGAGGAGGAGGTGCGGGAGCAGAACAACCCACGAGGGTCGTCTTTACGGTCTACTAGGTTTGAGGTGTAGATTCAAGGTAAATAAATTCTTTTATTTAATAAATTATATAATTAAATTCAAAATGTTAAATTTGAATTACAATTTATCTAACGTGGGGTAAATTGTGCAGATGAGTAGGGGAACGTGTCCACGAAGGGGCTGGACGTGGCCGGTCTGAACAGCATAGGCCAGACACTACTAGTTGTAGTGCCGTGGAATGAGGGCACGGACCAGCCCATCGACAATGGGGGTCACCTATTCAATCGCTTCCTGAACGACTTGGGCTCAAATTGGATGCGGTTCCCCTTTCACTTCAGAACGTGGAGGAACGTTCTGAAGGGGCCGAAGGACCTTTCTTGGGAGGAGGTGGTGCAAGTAATTAATAGTATTTAATTAATATTTTTTGTAATTAATTATATTTAATTAATATTTTTTAATAGGATATTTTTAGTTATTCATATTTAAATATTTTTTTACAGCTAAGGTTTGCCATCTGAGCCAACCGAAAAAAGTATACACTGATAAAGACGGGCGACGGCTGGAGGAAAAGGAGGAATAGTCTCTTCCACAGTGTGGGACGATGCCTCTGGAGCAGCTGATCGAGTGCGTCCCGGACGGTGTCCCGCCGAAAGATTGGGAGAGTTTCATCCAGTTCAGGAGGAGTACTGAGGGACAGGTAATGTATTTATTATATTATTTATATATAATTTTGTATTTGATAATTATTAAATTATAATTTAAATTTAATTAATCTTATGATTTTATTAATTTTATATGTTTTTTAATACATTTACTATTATTTTTTTCCAGGCACTTTCTCAGAGGAACACGAGGTGTCATGGGTAGCAAACGATCCACCACACAGCAGGATCGAAGACCTTTGCTATCACTTACAGTGAGCTAGTAACTTTTCATAATATCAACTACTTTTAGCTAGTTATTTCATACTATAAAGAATGTATATGTTTTGATAATAGTAATTGAATTTTGTAATTGTTTTAGAAGAGGAAGGCACGGCAAGAAAACTGTCAGACGGACTATGGGGAGTTGTTCGCTATCACACACAGACACCGTGATGGGACTCCGACCTCTCAGCAAGTAGTGTCGACCATTGTAAGTGATTTAATTATTATAATTTTTATAAAACCAACTTAATTATGAAAAATGATAATAAGTAATTGTTTCATAAAATGGCAGGAACAGATGCAACAGTCACAGGTTGAGTTGTAAGAGACCCAGGCCGAGGAGTAACAGGGGTCAATAAACCCTATGGCTCCTTTGAAGGTGGGTCTGGGTCAGGCTGAGCACCCTGGATGCGTGCGAGGCATGGGGACAGGCACCAGACCTAGCATGGTCTACGGCAGGAGTGCCGCCTCTGAGGCTGGTAGCTCTAGAGCACAGACGTCTGAGGGACTAGTCTGTTGAGGAGTTGCGCTCAGATTTGGCCCAGACACAGGCTACAATAGCTCAACAGCTGCAGCTGCTGCATCTACAATAGATACAGTAGCAGGCCGATTTCTACTACGCTCAGTAAACGCAGTGGCGTGATATCACCAACAGAGTGCTCGAGCGGTTGTTGGAGTCGCCTGTTCCCAGATGAGCAACATCCATAGGTTCTCCCTATCCCTCGGTTTGTCGTCCAGCCTCCTCCTCCTCCTCCTCCTCCTCCTCCTGATGATGATGGTGCTGTTAACAATGCCCAGCGTCCCAATCCAACAGCACCTGAGGGAGCCCCACCTGAGGGAAGACCAAATCATCAGCCTCCTGCTACTTACTTTATGACATATTTATTTTTTCTTGTTGAAACATTTGTAAATAAATATATATAATTTTTATTTCAGAACTTGAATTCTTATTGCGTTTACCATAGTTATATTTATATATTTAGACCGCGTTGTTAAATTTGTAAATTGATTGCAACAATATTATTTATATTTTTAAAACTTAAAAAAAATAATTATATATATTTGTAGGAGTTTTATAATAAAACTGCTACAAATATTTAAAAAAATTGAACTATATTTGTAGCGGTTGATATAAAAACCGCTAAAAGTATAGTATAATAGTTATAGCGGTTATGAGTTAAAACCGCTACAAATGTAAAGAAATATGCGAGGGAAATTCAAAATTGAAATGTTGAGTATTTGTAGCGGTTACATAAATAATCACTACAAATACTCAACATTTCAATGTTGAATTTTCCCCCAATTCGTGCACATTTGTAGCGGTTTACCAGAATAACCGCAACAAATTGAGAACAAATTTTTCATTTAAATTTTTCCAATGGTCATAAATTCTTTGTAGCAGTTCTTTTTCTAATAACTGCTACAAAGGTAAAATAGTTGAAATTTGAAATTATTCTTCCACGAATAATTTTTAGAGGTTACTAATGTATAACCGCTACAAATATATATTAGTAGTGGTGTTTTATATAACTACTACAAGGTGAAAACAAATTCTTTAATTTGATTGCAATGGCTTGAAATTTAGTAGCGGTTTAAGTCATATAACTGCTACAAATTTGTAGTGCTGTAGCGGTTTCTGAACCGCTTCAAAATATTAAATGTTGCAAATTCAAAATATAAGGTTCCAAGCATTCGTCATTCTCTATTCACTCATCTTCTTCACTATACTTTCTTCTCTCTCACTAGTAGCTATGGATAGTCATGGATCAAGTTACCACGCAATTCTCTGGAATATTTGTACGGATTAAACAATTTCTTGGATTTCACATTCACTCACGCTAGCTGTAACAGCAAGATCGTCTGTCCGTGTCGGAGATGCAAGTTCAAGAAGTGGCATGCACAAAATATTGTTAAGGAACATTTCCTTATGAAGCCTTTCCCGGAAGACTATACGTTCTAGGTAGTTCATGGAGAGAAGGCTGGTATAAGTATGATGATGTTCTTCCTCGAAGTTCTCAAGTAGAAGTTCAACTAGATGAAGATGATCCTATGAATTATGCTGTGCGTGATGAATTTGGTGTTCATGACGACAACTTCAACGAAGAAGTGCAGGGCTCAGAGCCTGTGTTTATGCGGAATGAAGCCGCTCGGGATTTTTTCAGCTTGATGGATGAAGCCAATCGTCCTTTATATCAAGATTTTTGAAAATACTCTAAATTATCTTTCTTGATCAAATTGTATCATATCAAGTACTTGTTTGGAATCATAGATAAGGGAATGTCGATGTTGCTGGAATTATTACAAGATGAATTCCCCGACGCGGAGATTCCCACAACATTCTACGAGGCCAGGAAGATTATCAATAGGTTAGGGCTGAACTATCAAAAGATTGATGCATGCCTCAATGATTGTATGCTGTATTGGGGAGATGATTCCAATAGGGAGACTTGTAAGAGATGCCATACATCGAGGTACAAGACTATTCAGAAGGGGAAAAAGCAGAAGTAGAAACCTGTAAAGATTCTCAGGTGCTTCCCTTTGAAACCTCAGCTACAAATATTATTTATGTCATCCAAAACTGTGGAGCACATGAAGTGGCATGCCGTTGATAAGAATGAAGACGGTAAATTAAGACATCCCCGGGATGCAAACGCTTGGAAAACGTTTAACAATAACATTCCATCTTTTGCGGCTGACCCCAGAAATGTTCGGCTTGCTTTTGCAACTGACAGTTTCAATCCATTCAGAAATCTTAGAACAAGTTATAGTATTTGGTCGGTAGTCTTAGTTCCCTACAACTTGCCCCCTGGATTTGTATGAAACAAAGCTCCTTTGTTATGTCTATGATCATTCTAGGAAAAAAGACATTGGGCAATGACATCGATGTGTATCTCCAACTGCTTATTGCGGAATTGCTTGACCTATGGAATGTCGCCATCGAGATGTACGATGCTTATGGGAAGACTTTATTCAACTTGCATGCAGCCTTGATGTGGAGATTAGTGACTTTCCTAGCCTTGGCACATTATCTGGTTGGAATGTGCATACTGGGTCGGCGTGTCCAGCTTGCAATTTTGACTCTGACGCAATGCGCCTTCCCCACAGCCAAAAATGGTGCTTTATGGGGCATCGGAGGTTTCTCAATGGAAGGCATAAGTTCAGATTGTAACGGAATCACTTCAATGGGAAACCAGAAAAAAGAGGACCACCTCAGACTTTATCCTGTACAAATATCTTTCAGCAACTTAAGCATGTTAACTTCGAGTTTGGAAAAAATGATGATTCAGCAGAAACTCGTCAAAAGATGTGCAGGACTTCGGCGCCTCAGTAGTGGAAGAAGATAAGTATTTTATTCACTCTTCCATATTGGAGATCTAATTTACTTTGCCACAATCTTGATGTCATGCATTTTGAAAAGAATGTTTGCAATAATGTGCTATATACATTGCTTAACAAACCTGGCAAGACAAAAGATCACCTTCAAGCAAGGAATGATTTACGAGCCATGGGAGTTCGTGGAGACACTTGGCCAGATGAGCATGACAAATTTCAACCGGCAAAGTTTACCCTCACAAAACCGAAAAAGGAAGTCTTCCTCGTGATGTTGAAGAAATTAAAAGTTCCTGATGGCTATTCAAGCAACATTTCTTGATGTATTGACTTGCATGCTCAAAAGGTTGCTGGCCTAACGAGTCGTGACTCACATGTTCTTTTGCAATAGTTACTCCCTCTTGCTATAAAGAATGCACTTACTCCCGATGTTTTCATCATTTTAGTGAAACTTTATTCTTTCTTTCAGAAGTTGTGTTCTAAGGTTTTGATCATTAAGGAGCTCAATAAGTTGAATCATTCTTACACTTTGTCATTTAGAGATGATCTTTCCTCTGTCCTTTTTCATTGTGATGTTTCACCATTAAGGAGCTTAATAAGCTGCAGTCCAAAATCATTCTTACGTTTTGTCATTTAGAGATGATCTTTCCTCTGTCCTTTTTCATTGTGATGTTTCACCTTACAGTCCACCTCATTCATGAAACAAAGCTTGCTGGCCCAGTACAATATCGATGTATGTATCTGATTGAGAGGTACTCATTTTAAATATGTGCTTCATTGTTAGTTCTTATATTTGCTAGTTGTCCTTTTCAGCATTTAGTATCATTTTTCTCTTCTTTACTTCGTAGGTTTCTTGGGAAATTAAAACTTACGTCAGGAATAAGGCGTGGTCAGAAAATTCTATAGCTGAAGGCTATATAGGGGATGAGGTGCTATATTTTTGTTCAAGGTAATTTGATGACCTTGAGACGGCTTTCAATCGCCCACCTCGTGTTGACGATTGTCCTGAACCTGCACCAACATCAGGAGAATTTATCCCTCGTGTTGGTAAACCAATTGGAGGAACTAAGAATTTCAAACTAACGGCAACTAATAAGTTGCAATCACATAGACATGTCTTGATTAATTGCACTCAAGTTGAACCTTTCATATAATAAGAATTGTACACTCACATGTTATTCTATATCTTTCGTAACATTTTTCACTTTCATTTCACTATCACCTTTCTATGATTAAATGTAGGGAATTCAGTATTCATGTTAAGCGTCAACTCAGGATCCATACACAAATATCCTTCAAAGTTGACAAAAAGGTCCACAAAGAATTCTCAAGCTGGTTTGTGCGTAGAATACTAAATGACTACAAGTCACACTCACTAGATTTCAGAGCTCTCACAATCGGCCCTCCTGATCATGCAAAAAGGTTTACAGTATACAATGTCAATGGTTTCAAGTTTTGCATGGTTTCACGAGATCAAGGATTGCAAACTCAAAATTGGGGTGTTTATGGCACATTTGGGATAAGGAGTTATGCGAGCAATAGTAACGCAACATGCAGTTCGGAGGCGTTCCTTACTATGGAAAGCTTTTTGATGTCGTCAAACTTAATTATCAAGGCCGCTTCACCATGATGCTGTTCAAGTGTTTGTTGGCAAATACCACCACTTCCTGGGGACTGACAACTGACGACTTAGGGATCACATCAATCAATTTCTCACGGCCGATTCATACTAGTATTTCTCAAGATGATGAGCTGTATATTCTTGACTCAGAGGCACAGCAGGTTTATTATGTTGAGGACGAGAGGCACAAGGATTGGCATATAGTCAATCATTTAAAGCCACGAGACCTTTGTGACATGGGTGAAGGCAATAACATCACCTAAGAAAGTAAGCCATTTCAGTCAGCCAATTTCGAAAACTTATTCCCTGAAGGTGATGACAATTTACCTCTATTGCGGTGCGTTTTTTTAAGTTCACATCATTTAAATTAAATTTTTAAAACAAAATAATACATCATTGACAACAATTTTTCTACACAATTTCTGTAGGGAAGGCGAGGATGAGTGATCAAATTCAAATTATGGTTTTTTCTTTTAAAAATATATTTAAAAATAAATGAATTCAATATTTGTAGCAGTTCAAAAACCACTACAAAAATATAAATAACTGCTACTAATTAAAAACTGCTACAAAATGGCTACACTGACCGCTATAAATGCTACGCAAATCCCTTTAAATACCCCCACCACATCTTATTTCATACACTCCCTCACTTCTTTTCACCTTACCCTTCTTTCATTTTCTCTTATTTACAATTTTTTTTGTATGAGTTGAAAAGCTGAACAAGGTGATCAAATATGGTAACAAGTTTTCAAAATTTTTTATTTCAATACTTCTTTACTTCGTATAAAATATATCCTCACTATTTTTTTTGCAAATATTTAAGAGTTTTTTTTTCTCATTTTCACATATTTTTTACACATAATCAAATTGTAGTACGCAACATAATAGTTTCTTTTTACCTACATATCCTCAATAATATTATCAATGCAATCTTTATACTTATCTCACTAATTAAAATTATTCCTTTTAATTTATAAATGAGTGAAACTATTAAATAATAAGCTAATTAAATTAGCTAAACTACTAATAAAATAAACTATTTAATTTAATATTAAAAAACTGAAACAAATGATTGTATTTTTAAAAAAGTTATTTATTTTTTGTAACGGTTATTAAACCGCAACTAACTAGAGCAACTTTTACAAACGTGAATAAATTTTTTGGTGCCAAATTTGAATTTCAATGAAATTTATAGTGGTTATATAACTGCTACTAATTAAGGTGCCATTTTTTAAATTCATGTTAGTAGCAGTTTAGGAACCGCTACAAAATGAAACAAAATTTGGATTTCCCGCCATGAAAATTTTGGTTTTGATATTTGTAGCGGTTCAATAACCACTACAAAATTCCCAGAAAAAGACGATAGCTCTTAGCAATGTTGTAGCGGTGGAATTCAACCGCTATAAATAACATAGCGGTTTTTAATAACCACTACAAATACGCTTGCAACATAGGATTTAGTAGCAATTTCATGAACCGCTACTAATATTATTTGTAGTGGTTTACTAATACCCACTTTTAACCGTTACGAAATCACGTTTTTTTTTGTAGTGATTGAGTTAAAACCACTTACTCTCTAAATAATTTTACATGTGTAACTAGATGCACCTAATGACTAGCTCATGGTTATGCAAGATTTAAATAGTTTAATGTAGATCCCCACCTTATATTTTGTACTCTTAACGTGAAATTTTAATAATTTTCATGGATAACCTCATTAGAAAAGAATTGAATCAACTTACTTTGAGGCCATCGAGATTATAAATGCGTGACGACATACTTTTTAAACCTTAACATTGATAGGAAATTAAATGGACTTACCGGGTCTATCATGATTATTCAAAACCTTTCATATAAACACTTGGATCAACGTCAACATGCCCATGTAACGGATATATCAAAAGAAGAGTTATGCTTCGAGCCACCGGCACTTAGTTCACACAAAGAATATCCATGAAGTCATGTCTTATCATAAATTATAAAATAAGAGTACTCAAGTCTGTAATCCAAATGAATCAAATAATAATGTCCCAAAAGGTAAATTGAAAGGGAACAAAATATACAACCCAGGCCCAACAATGTGGTTCAAAATGCAAAGTCCTACCTGTGGCAATAAAAGCAAAACAATGCAAATAACCAATTAGCTACTCGAAGCAATAGCCTCAAGCCTAAAGTGCCTCCCCGATCACGCCTCCCCTCGACTCTCACCTAAAAAAGATTGAGTGTAATGGAGTGAGACCATTGTCTCCATAGCATAAACTCTACCCACCTTACCTACTATCACCACCCGTGAGGTGCTAGATGGGACTAACAAGCATAATATACAACAGCCACATGGCAAAAATAGACAAATTCAGCAGTTATAGCCAGATATCATAGTATCACATGTTAAATCATAGTCTAGCATAATTTAATCATTTATCTTTTTATTTCATTAACCCCTAACCCTCTTTATATCCTCATTATTTCTATCGGCTAAACCTATAGGCTAAATGTCATCTTACAATTTCAAATGCCCAATGTAGCTCTCCACAATTATTATGTAGATCGGCTAAAGTACTATAGAACATACTAGGGACCATGGATTCCTCTAGTAGGGAATACTACCTGGATAGTCACTGGAGTGTCCTATCAAGGGGTACTACCATGTCAATAAGTTCCTGCAATAATAATAACATGGTGTTCCATGTGGTCATATATCACATATATAATCAAAACTCTTCTCTATCTCCCCTATTCATAGACATTATTATCTTGGGGTTATCAACATTTTACATATTCATTAGTTATAACCATGGATTCAATATATATACTTTCAACAGCACATAAGGTAATCACAGTAATCATACACACCACATATTCTCATTTAACAAGGTATATATCACAATGGATTCAATTCAATCTCATGCAAACATCACTCATCATTTACCTATACAAGGCCACTAGCCCTAGCCATTATATGCCTCTAACCGAGGCGAGGAATGCCCCATTCGCCCAGTGAGCTAGCTGCTCACTGGGGGGAGCTTGCTACTCCCTATGGTGAGCTTGCAGCAAACTCACTTTGATGAGTGTGTCATTCACCAAAACAATTGTACTATCGTACCCAGTACAATCCAGAATACTATACACATACAAATCTACAATTTTCTCTAGGTTTTCAACATACAATTATACTAGCCTAAGTGTAACCCAAATTTTGGCATTAGAGGCTTAAGGATAAGCTTGAATTAGGTGACTTGCTAGCCTCTGGTTATAAATTCGGGGTCATTGGAACACAATTTGTAAAGTTACAATATGCTGCCAGTGTGATTTCCTAGGAGGCAGTGAAGTTGTCACATGTTTTTGAATAATTAAATGATGTCTAATGTCACACCCTCATCTTATTTTTAGCTATTTCAGAGTATTTACGGAAAATGATACACAGTTCATGGGCAACACAGGAATAGCATAAACATACTGATATTATTTGCACGATTACGGAAATTCCCCATACGGGTTTGTACTTGATAATTACAATTAACGTAGCCTCGTAGTGCTACGTGGGTGTCTAAACACATCATAGTGAATGGAGACATCTTCTCATCTTCACTCCATCACCGCAATCCCTTTCGTACGGTTCTCTTTATTGTTCTCAGCATACGTTCTGTCTTTTCCTGTCTAGATTATTGGTAGGGAAGGGTGAGATTCTAGGGAATCTCAGTAGGAAAGTAATACCAATATGCATGCAAGATAAGTGCTTAATGCATGACATGCTTGCATTACATAACTCATGCTCACACAATGACATATCTGCTTGCTCAATGTTTCAATCAACATACGTATGGCCATAGCATAAATAGAAACAGAGCTTCAATTATTCATATATGTTTCACATCATCAGGCAAAGCAATAACATGCATCAATACACCAGCACAAATATCAAATACATGCAGGAGAGGTAAGTTCCCTACCTTAATCGCCCTTCCTTGACTTCGAATAACATGCCTTGATTTACATATCAATACCTCGGGTTCTCTACTCGGTCCTAGAACGTCAAATGTACAGTTTAGACACTTCCATAATGTTTTTTATGGTTATATTAGTCTATGGTGAAATTTCACCAAAATGCCCCCGGGACCCCGGCCCCGCCGTACCTGGCCTGATGGCACATTTTCCCAAAATTTTGACTAAGGCTATTCTAACTTATTTTCGCCCAAGGAATCCATTTCCAGGCTCAAAATCACCAAATTCAGTGTCAAATTACGAAAATACCCTTGACAGCCCCGATTTAGGGATTTCAGTGGCGTTTTCGTAATTATGCTTTTTCGGCCTCTACCGAAAAAGTGTCCAACTGTAACCCCACCTATTTTTGCCCACTGAATCCAATGGAACCAATTATTTCATGAAAATCCAACTCCTTCCCTCAGATCTGTGCTGGCCGAAATATTGGTCAAAAATTGGAAAAATGGAGTTTTGTGTTTTAGCTTCTAAAACTTGTACTTTTCCACTTCTAATCCTTTATTAACTTAAATAAACATTTCTTAGTCATGATTCAAAGAAATTTGGGCAACATAACCCCTTAGGGTTATAGTTTTCCAAATTTACAAACTTGACAAAAATCACTAAAACCAAACACAAACCTCAACAACAACACCATACTAGTTTAGATCTAAGGTTTGTGAGGTTACCTTTTGAGATCTTAAATCTTCTTTCTCTAGAAATCTCCTCTTTCTCTTCTTGAGCTAAGAATGTGTCTTCAAATTCATGGATTCCATGAAGAAGAAAGGTTTAGAGAAGGTTTCTAAGCAAACTCACAAGAAAACTCTTAAGAAATCACACTTACCTTAAACTTCTTCTTCTTCCTTCTCTCTAGAACTTGAGAGCTCTCTCACTCTCTTCTCTTCATGTGTTGGATGAAAATGAGGAAGGAAAGGAAAGGGATGTGTTTTATGAAATCTCTCTTCTTTCATTCTAGCCCTTGATCTAATCAAGGGATGATATGGTGGCACTTGTCTTGCACCATACCTCCTCCCATACTTTCACCCATGCCTCCCTCCATGCTTTCACTTTATGCCATACTTCCTCATAATGTATGCCATGCCTTCACATCATTTGGGTCTTCTTGCCTCTTAGCCCTTGATCTCATCAAGTGACCATAACTAACGTCTATTAATCTCTTCCAAAGCCTTACACATTTCATCCAACATGAGGAAGAAAAGAGAATACATATTTGACCATAAATGATGACGTTTCACTAGAGGAAAAATAGTTTTTTAAACCGGTTAAAAATGGCCTTTTAGACCGGTTCTGGATGAGGTATTGATGCAGCCGGTCTAAAAAGTCTGATACTTTTTAGATCGGTTAAGAAACCAGCCTTAAAAATCACTTTTTTAGATCGGTAGCTCAGAGACCAGATCTAAAAAATCCAGACTTTTTAAAATGGTTGTTTAAAAACCGAGTTTTTAGACCTCAAGTTTCAAGACTTTTAAGATCGATTATTCTAATAACCGATCTAAAAAGTATTTTTAAAACCGGTTATCCCCTACAACCGGTCTAAAAATTGACTTTTTTTAAAAAAAAATAAATAGGTTTTTTATTTTTTTTGGATTGGAAGGATTTTAAAATCATCCCAATCCAAAAAAAAAGGTGCCCTATTTTGTTACTATCATATAATTTTAAGTAAGCTATGACAACCGTAACTAAATGATGAAAAACAACAACTCATAAGATAAAAAATTGACAATAATTAATAAAAAATATCTCAATCTTACAATTAAAGTGTGAACAAATTTAATAAAGGTTAAAGTATACTTTTAGTCATTTATGTTTACATGAGGTGTCATTTTAGTCCCTTAAGTTTATAAAGTGCACTTTTAGTCCTTAAAACTTAACACCATTAATGTTATTAACGGAAAATGTTGATTAAGCAAAATTAAGTGGTGACTGAGCAATACTAACCAAGAAAGCTTAATTTTTTTAAATGAGAAATATTTATATATTCCCAACAGACAGCTTATACTATTTTAATTCAATATGTCAGGGTTTTAAATTTTTAATTCCTATTTCAATGAATTAAAAGAGAGATAAAAAATTCCTAGGGCATTTTATGTCGCCTCCTCCTCATTACCTCTTCCTCCCTTCATCCCTGTGGGACTCTCCCATCTTGATTCATAAATTTTAGCCATCCCCCTCCTTTTAATCGAAAGTCCATCAACCCTGAAGGCACCTTCATCTAAGTCCCAAACCTTTTATTCTTCCCAAGGGAAAGACTTGGACGATAATAATATGGATGATGGGTGTGGTCAAAATCACATCCCCATCCCCAAAACTTATCCAATCTTTTAGTCTACATTTTTTAAAGGAAAGGTAATTAAATAGACAAAGAATTTGCAATGGCAAAAAGATGCTCGCCATGTTGTCCTCCTTCTCTGAAAATGGGGTGCGTATTATTCGTTGCTGGCAAAAAACAAGGGGAGAACACAAGATTGGTGATAAATGAACATTCACTAATACTTTATTAGAAGAGGGCTGGAATTTCTGAATCAAAAAGATGGGGCAATAACTAAGGGAGGAAGAGAGGATATAGCGAAAAGCAAGCAAACAATACCCTAAGAATATTTTATTATACTTTAAATAATTAAAATGGGAATTAAAAGCCAAACAATAATATCAATATTGCTCAGTCACCATTAAACTTTGTTTAGTCAGTATTTTCTGTTAGTAATATTAACGGTGTTAAGTTTTAAAGATTAAAAGTGCACTTTATAATCTTAAAGGACTAAAATGAAACCTCTTGTAAACATAAAGGACTAACAGTATACTTTAGCCTTTAATAAAACAACTATTCATCATACAAAGGTTCACGAATTACATACATGAATTAACATAAGCCAAAATACATGTAAATGAAAATGAAATAAATAGCACAATGTATCTTAACAACTGCATATTTCTAAGAATTGGTAGAATTTGTGAAAGTGGAGAAAGCAATGCCAAAAGTATTTACAGGCTTTCATGGTCAGAGGATGAAGCTGGTCTCCCACTATCCATCCCGGATTTGTCTTCAAAAGAAATATATTTGTTACCATTTGAAGGCTGCGCACCCTGATGCTGCACAATCTGAGAGTTCATAAGCATCAATCAACACAATACAAAAACATAACCTAGCAAGATGAATTTACAAAATAACATATCAAGTCAACATTTCAGCAATGTATCAAGAAAAATGCTTTTCTTACTTTTCAATCAAATATATCAAAAGATAGAGGCTAATCAGAATTCAAAAATACAGATAATGCTCATAAATACTTGACTGATGCTAATGGATATAACATACCTGATCAATTACATACTCAATTTTTTCCTTCCACATTAGGGCCTCTTGTATGTTAAATGCTGCCATCTGCAACAAGAATCCAACTAAATTATGCACAGAGCACTATTCACAATATATTTTCACACAAACTTAACATTTTAAAATACCCCAAGTTAGACAACCTTACTGACACAAAGATTGAATGTGTGAGTGTATATATATGTGCTGGTAAATTGTATGAGAACTAAATCCACTCACCGTAATTCGATGGTGTTTTTCTTTCTTGTCATAAACAGACAAAATATAAACCATCTGCAAAGAAGAAAATAAATAAAGTTAAAAGGGTAGAAAGACAAGCATTATGGCAAATTTACAACTCAAAATCTCAAATTATCTTCAATGGACGCATTTGCAAAGGGTACTAACAAAACACAGAATATACCACTCTTTTGTTTTTGACAAGAATATGCCACTCACAAAAACAGCATGTGGTCAAATTGTTATTCAACTTTACAATAACAAAAGAAAAATATTAAATTTAAAAAATGCATTTTCCTCTTAAACAAAGGGGGGTTATTAGATCACTTGAAATTGCATCAACAGGTGAAATGGAATGCTTCGTTACAGCTGATGGGTGCTGATATAAGTGATCAGTAAGAGTTTGCGTATTGCATGTACAAGATTAATAATATAAAACTTTGCAGCAGCTGGCTGCAACAGAACTAAGCACCAGCATGCAAATAAAATATGCACAAGTGCAGTAATTCCACTCATATGCAGCTAAAATACTCAACTAATAACACTTATTTAGATCAAAATCAACACAATTACAATTGTAGTACAAAAGGTTCAGAGAATCAACCATGTCAAAGAAACTTCTCATCTCAGAACTTTATAATGTTGAAAGCCTTTTTTCTTTATTTTTGCAAACCGCTTGACATTTGATATTTGATGGATTGTCCTCTCGTGCAGTATGCAACACGTATCAGTTAACAACACTGCCTCTCATTCCTATAATGCACTAGTTGCCATTTAGAATATTCCTATTCCCAAGTAGCATTAAACTCTACACATCACTGTAGCAGAAAGGTTGTAAACCCAACAATTACTTTTAGAATTAGATTGGCATATAAGAAGTGTAGTTGAATGTCAGTTGATCGTTTCAGGAGCAGTGGATTCCTGCGGTATCCATTGCTACATTAAAAAAAAAACTACACAAAATAAAAGGCAATAATTAAAAAGATTTCAGAACTCACATGTCCATGATGGGTCTTCAAGCCTCTATCCTCCACTCTACAATTGCCATCAATTAACATTGTTTTAATAGGAACCTGATGAACATAAACAAACGGTTCAAATTGATATTTTACTTAACAGACACTTAAAAAAATCAACAATTAAAAAATTGATGCCATGAGTGATGCAGCATCTGTCAACTATAAGCACAAATGGTATGCACTTTAAGGGCTATAATCAACATCACACCTACTGAATGAAGTTGTTGTATCACATGTTGTACATTAACTTCAAAACAGCAAGTTTTTACGATCCTATCATTAGATATCATACCTTCAGCAGTGAAAAATGAGTCTTAATTAAAATGTTGAATTTAGTGTTTTTCAAAGTTTTTACAAACCAAGCTAATCCTTAAATATCATATTGCATATCCAAAACTGTTTATAAATGGGGCAAAGATGTCAACAAAGAATTCATAAATGAGCTCCGAACATATATAATTCTTCAACTTCAATGCAGTTTGTTTCTTGGATCCCTGTCTCATATGGAGATACAAACTTCAATGTTACTGCAGCCCTTATAAACACAACGAACTCCAAGTACATTGTAATAAAAGGCATTGCAGCTACTTAAATAATTATCCAGGAACATTAAGGCTTTTCTAACAAAAACTATCAACCACATGTATCAAGCCAAACTCAGATAAAAATTTACCATATGTATCAGGATCCACAAAAATCATAGTGCTTGCGGTTAGTACAGGATCCACAAAAGGCCTCCAGCACAAAAAGTAGGCAAACTATAGCGAATCATCATCATCTTCATCTGTCATCTCAATCCCCTCCTTATGCAGATCCTCACCAAAGACTAATTTCATCCTCCTTGCTTTCTCTGCTTCCTCCCGTTCCTTCTCCAATTGCCACTCGGATGTATAAACACAACATAACCGGTAGGGAAATTAAATACATGAAGAAGGATATAGCTTCAGTGAGGGCCTTAATCAAAGCACTTTTGGAGCACAAAAATCCCTCAAAACTGATCTCACCTTATCACGAACACCGAACACAGTCATCGCACCGAATCCGTGCATTTAGAGCAAAAATCGTTGTCTATAAACGGAGGAAAAAGTAATTGATCGAAAACAATGATGGGTTGAATTAGAATTTGTTACCGCCAAAGCAGCAGCCGTTCATGCCTAATAAGTTGTAGTGTGTCTCAATCTCCCAAAAGGAACTAGAACAAGGAAGGACGATGCAGCGAAGATCAAAACAAGCGAGGACGTGGAGGGAGCGAGGTGCAATGGAGACGTGCAACGACGACTAAGGAGCGACGTGGGATGGAGATAGAGAAGCGACGTGCGACAGATGAGAAGAGAAGAGGTTCACGGCAAATCGTACAAGAATGAAGAGAGGGGTTCAAAGCATTGAGAATTCATTTATCTTTTAAACTGGTTAGATTGTATCAGGTCTAAAAAATTTATCTTTTAGATCGATTATATTGTATATCAGGTTCAAAAATGTATCTTTTAGACCGGTTATATTATATATCAGGTCTAAAAAATAATAAATGTTTTATTTTTAATTATTTTTAATGCAGAACATATATTTAAACCAATTATATAGATACTTGGTCTAAAACATATATCATATATATGACTTTTTTAATTATTATTATCATTTTTAGACCGGGTGTTTGGAAATCAGGTCTAAATAATATCTTTTAGACCTTATCTAAAAAGAACCGGTCTTAGAAGTTCATGATAATTACAAAACTGCCACCAGTCATATTTTTAAGACCTTATCCCTTATAACCGGTCTAAATATGGCATCTAAAAGACTTATTTTGTACTAGTGTTTTGAAGTCATAAAAGCCGAATGGAAAAGATGAAGCCAAAAGTCAAAAATCATGTGTTTAATTCCAATTAAAGAAATATATTATTTGATGAGATGGAAACATGATATTTTAAAAGCTCTTATCTCCTTCAAAAGGCCTCATCCGAGAGAGAGAGAGAGAGAGAGGGAGGGAGGGAGGGAGGGAGGGAGAGTGTGTGTGTGTGTGTGTGTGTGTGAAGAACACATGAACAAAGAGTGAAGCACAATTGAAATAAAGGTAAGTAGGTGGTGATTTCATATGCTATGCTTCCAAATTCATGGACAACTCTCTCATAATCTCTTTTTTTTTTAATTACAATGACAAGAGAAGTAGTCTCTTGAGAGTCTCGACGTGCTCAACATAGATCAAACATAAAACAGCAGCAGAAGAAGCCAAATCTTAGCGTAAATCTGCTAACATTTGGATCAAACAAAAACCTGGAGGATTATACAATAAAGATAGGTCATTGTTTGAGTCTAGAGCCGCTTTTGCCAAAAGATTGGCACAAGCAATAACTTCTCTGTGCGAATGCTGGATCTCCAAATCCCAATTCCGGTAGATTAGATCTCTAATTTCCTCTAATTCAATGTGCAAAGGATGATAGGCCCCACCTGCCTAAAAAAGAAGTTGAAGCGCTTCGGTGGAGTCAGTGTACAGCCGTACCTTCGTGAAATTCATGGACTTGCAAACTTGTAAACCGGTCAAAATAGCCTGTAGCTCTGAAGCTGTTGACCCGAGGGAGAAACCTGTGTGCTTTTGAAACCCACATATCCATGAACCTGAACTGTCCCAAACCACTCCTCCAATAGCCGAATGTCGATGTTCGTCGACAGCCGCATCCACGTCAACCCGTACATAGCCATCTGGTGGTGCGATCCACTTATCAGAGTCTCTATTTGGAACTCTTAGCATCTTGTGGCTGAAACGTCCATCTTCAATGCCTTCGTGAAGGAAATGCAATCCTCTGTGTAGTATCTGCTGTGGCTGATCGCAAGAACCTTCAAAAGCTCTTCTGCATCTATTCTTCCATATGAGCCAGCACAAGGAACCAAAGACCCTTAGCCAGGGCCATTGTGCTATTCTGCCTTGTCCAGGGGAGTGTTGCATGTTCCATTTGATCCAGACCTGCAAATTGCCAGAGAAAAAAACAGAGTGATAAATTGGGTTAGTGCAAGAAAGCCACACACTGCTAGCAAGCTCACAATCTCTCAAGGAATGGATAGGTGTTTCCTCACAAGTACACTCAAAAGGGCACTCGGTATTTATCCTCACATCTCTCTTCGCTCGAATCGAATTTGTCGGGATTCTCTCTTTAAATAACTGCCACATAAAATACTTGACTTTCTCAGGAATTGGCCATCTCCAGATACGTTGCCAGAAAGGATCCGGCGTCTCAGAACGCGACGAATAAATCATTGAATAAGAAGATCTCACGCTAAAGTTGCCATCAGATGATTTCCGCCACCAGAACAAATCATGTCCCGTAAGAGAAGGAGGGGGAACGCACTTGATCTTGTCAATCACCCACCATGGCAAGAACATGGCCCATTTGTGCAAGTCCCATCTTCCGTCTGAGCCGACAAATTTACTGACCTCTTCATCCGGATTGATTAGGTTCTGATTCTTGTCAACGTAGTACATGAGCGGTTGGTCAAGATTGGTCCAAAGGTCCCACCAAGCCTTCGTTGAATTACCGCTCCGGAGTTTGCTTCCGACTGCTTTCCTGAATAAATCCCAAACCGATGTAATCGTGCTCCAAACTGCCGATTGATTTCTTTTCCTTTCGACCCTTGGGAATCTATCATCACCACATCCATATTTTGCTTTTAGGGTTCTCACTCATAAGGCGTTTGGGTTAGTAATTAAATCCCAGCAGAGCTTCATAATAAGGGCCTTATTTTGGCTTGATAGATCTTTAATGCCAAGACCCCCTTCACTTTTGTCCTTTTTAATTGTCTCCCAAGAAATTAGATGCATTTTCTTACCATCCTGCCCTTGGTTCCAGAAGAAGTTTCTATTCAATCTCTCAAGATCCTGGAGAACCCCTTTAGGAAGGATAGTGGTTTGCATCTGGTGGAAAGGGAGGGTAGAGAGGACAGAATTGATTAGAACCGTTCGACCAGCCAAGCTTAAAAATTTGCCCTTCCAATTGGAAAGTCTCTTTTGGACTCTCTCATAATCTCTAATCCTTCTTGAAACACATGTGTAGCAAGCAAAATCAAGAGGAAAGAAGGAGAGAGAGGTGGCATTTTAGGGAGAGAAAGAAGAGAAAATCAAGGTAAGCTTAAAAGCTTGTCTTATCTTGATGATTTATGCTTGTTGTTGGTGTTGTGGTTGGATTGTTTAGGTTGTTTTTGTAATTTGGAAAGCACAAACTTTAAGGGGAGGTGCTACCCAAATTCTAATTAATCATGGTTAAAAGGTGTTTAAGTGATTAAATATGTGATTACAAGCAAAAAGAAGGAGGTTTAATGGATAAAACATGTGATTAAAAGTTTTGGCCAATGCTGGTTGACAGGGTTAGAGATGGAATTCATAAATTTGATTATTCCATTGTGTTTAAAATGGAAAATTGTGTATGGATCATGTATAATATGGAGTGTAAAGGCTTTAGGGTGTAAAATGACAATTTTACCCCTAAAACCCTAACATAGTGGCTACCAGGGTTATTTCTATAATTTGAGCATGAATTTACCAAATCTGAGTTTAAAAATAGATTCAACAAGCGAAATTGTGTAGGATTAGCTTGGGTTATCATTTTTTGTTAGACCGGGTCGTCAGGGGCATTTTGGTCATCTTGCGTTTTTAAGTAGGGATAACCAACAAAATGAGTCAGCATAATACATGAATGAAAAATAACTATTTATTGTAAATTTAGAATTTTAGGACTTGGCAGTAGCTCAAGCCAGACACAGGATATCGAACAGACAGTGGAACAAATAATGGCTCAGGGAAGGGCAATTAAGGTGGTGAACTTACCCTACTTGCATGTATTTGCTAGTTATGCTTGTGTAGTGATGCACGTGATTGCTTTACTTGATTGTGTAGAGCATATTTGAATGATGAAGCTCTGCTTCTGTTTATGTTATGGCCATAAGTATGTTACATGAAACATTGAGTATGCAGAAATTTCATTATGCGGCATGCACCTAGTTAAGGCTAACATGTCACGCATTTAGCATCTATCATGCATGCATTATGGTAATTGTTTACTATTGAGATTCCTCGAATTTCACCCTCCCCTACCAACAATTTAGACACGTGAAAACAAAAGGTATGTTGAAAACAAAGAAGAGAACTGCATGAGGAAAATGCAGTGGCGAAATAAAGACAGGGAGATGTCTATTGCTCTTATTTTAGACTTAGATATTTTGGTAGTCTTGTGGGGCTACCATGTCTATATATTCACATGCATATTTTCACAAGTTATGTACAATATTTCTGCATGCCCATCGAACTGTGTGCAAACACTCTGAAAAATGTGGAGATAACATAAGGGCCTTACACAAAGTTTTGTTCAAACATATCCCACAAGGTAAAATTGGTTAGAAATAAAGGGAACATATACTAGATCTAACATAATTCTAGGTTATAGAGTTTTCTAAAAACTCCCACAGCAATATCGATGGGGAAGATGACTAGAAATTACATTGCCTAGAGTCTGCGAGGTATTAGCTCAAGAAGGTCATTCTTAGCTGTAAAAATTCGAACTACAAGGTAACAAGAAACCAAATCAAATAATGACCATTTGCCCTAGTGGAAAAATGGCTTTTTAGACTAGTTAAAATTGACTTTTTAGACCGATTTTAGATCCAATTTTGATATAGCCGGTCTTAAAAGTATGTCACTTTTAAGACCAGTACCGGTTGTATTAATAACCGGTCTTAAAGTAACAATTTTAAGACCGGTTGTCATGAGCACCGGTTTTAAAAGACCTCTTTTGTGAAGCAAATTACATAACATTTTTAAGACGGGTTATAATTATAACCAGTCTTAAGAGTTATTTTAAGACCGGTTTCATACATAACCGGTCTTAAAAAACCGGTTATGTATGAAACCGGTCTTAAAATAAATAACCGGTCTTAAAAGTGTTATATTCTTTTTAATTGTGTGTGATTAAGTTAGTTACTAGAACGCATCTTAGAATTGCTACCTCCAATGCGATACTTATTAAGTACCATATGGTGTTCAGTTTGCTTCCACTTACCATTTCCTTTTGCGTTAACCTTCTCATTGAATTGGGAACTTGTAACATGTCATATATCCTCATGTATAATGTTTTGTTTAAAACCATCATATATATACATATGCATAAATGAATTCAACCATGTCATATCATGCAACCAACATGTCAATTCATCAAAATATACAAAAACCATGTTAAAACCAACAAACATGTCAAATCATGCAACCAACCAACATGCCAATTCATCAATATATATAAAAAAATTCCTCAGTTTTACAAGAACTCACTGTTGTAAAAGTTCATAAATGAATTTAGCACAACAATTACGAATGTGTTCAATATCTTCTTCTGGAAAGGAGTCAGCAAGTTTAAACATCTGAAACACCAAAGCCAGGCACTACATTACTTCACTTAAAATAAATAAAAGTAATACAAAATTTTTGAAATATATATACATTTACCTCTTCAGTAAATTCTGTTGTGCCTAGGGTAATAATATTATACATGTGCCTCTAAATATACAACCCACACAAGTTGGACCCCCGTGGTTGCCTACGGGTTTGAAAAATAATATGATATCATTAAAACAAGTATAAAATTAAAGCATGACTTATTATTGAATACATTCTTAAAACAAACCAATATGTAACTAACCTTTGGCAAGATCCATTAGGGTCTTTTACCTCACGCATAGGCCTGCCATAAGCAGTGTGTTGGAATGTCCGCATAGCCCTATATCATCAAAATCACAAAGGATACTTATTTTACAGAATTTCTATAAATTTTGCACACGAAAGGTAATTAATAATGCAAAAAAACTTATGCGTTCAAGCTCTTCTTCAATTCACTAGTTGGCTTGCTGACATGGAGGCAGCATAAGAGGATGACAGAATAACTCTTCTTGCACAAAATATCCAACTGCCAATGATCACTGAAAAAAGGGAAAACTTTTAAGAAAATATAAAACATTATGTATATTATAAAATATAAATTTGTTTCTTACCCATGCAAATATGGAGCCAAGAAACACTCAATTGAGGTTTCACTAAGCCTGTGTGTTAAGTATGTGTGTCTGATAGAAGCAGTGGTCCCTTTATCGTAGAGTTGAATTGGGCATAAGAGTTCAAATTTATTGGTTTTCTCAGAGTCAACCAACCTATGATGCATGAACCTACAATAATTCAAGCAGGGACATTAAATCAAAGTTTAACAGCGTAAAATTTGTAAAATATTAACTTCTAATTTGAGAAGATACTTACATTAAAAAGAGCTAGACAATCAAAATTGTAAGCTGTTGTAGAAGAGCTACCAGAGACATTAAATCATCCCTCTCAAGATAGCATTACGCCCCTGACTTGCCAATAGCTGACTCAGTAGACCAATCTCTTATTGCAAAGGACGTATCATATGCCATCAGAAACACTTGCTGCATGACATTCAATAGAGGCCGTGAAACACTTGAGTAGAGGGAAGTGGAGGTGGAGGTGGAAATGGAGGTGGCAAGAATTCCTCAGCTCGATTAGAAACAAGGTTCTTTAGCCACAAGATGAAAGAGTTGATGACATCGCCCACAACCTTGAAGTCATCAACAAGGATAGGGAGAGGTGCATCTGCAACGATCACCTCTTCAACTGCCACTCTGACTTGATCATCCTTTATTTCTTAGTGGTGGATAGTTGATCCCAAGTTGTGCACGCTCCCTCGTGCAACCAATCATCTCAAAGGATCCTCCACAAACAAGTCACAAGGCTCACCAATTTCTTTTTCAGGACCCTCTGATGACTAACCAATGCAACTCCCTTTAGTGTTATGTTTAGGGTTTAGGGAATGAGCTTGTGGAGCACTGGTATCTACTTGTCTTGTGCTCGTCATGATCATCCATTCCTCCTTCATCTTGCTAAACCTTTCTTCAAATTGTGCATCAAATGATGCTTCTACCTCGGCCCTAGCTTCTGCCCTCACAGTGGCCAATATACGCTCCATCTCCTCCCTAGTCATCATACTACTTGAGGAATGGCGTGAGGGTACTCCAAAGTAATCCCTTATGCCTACCCCTCCTCCAATCCCCCTGACACAGCCAGGATGTTCAGGTTTTCCTATAGCTACTGTCAGGATGTCATTCCTGCCATTTGACCTAAATGATCCCTCGGCTTGTTTTTTTTTTGAAGTTCCTCCTATAAGACACAAATGACAAATGTTAGTAATGAAATTTGTTTACTAAATAATTAATAACAATAAGTCAACAACAATACTTACAATTTTCTCACCGACTATACGAGATTGTTCACTCGTATAAGATCTGCTTCTCTTTTGGTGAGCAAACAACCACTTCTCTTCACGTCGTATCGGAGATAGTAGAGAAAGAAGAACAAAAGGATTGGATTGAGATGCTTCTTCCAATCTCTTCTGTTTGGTTGCCAACAAGTCTTTTTCAACCTTTGCATAACCCCCACGAGACATTGTATGGGGGCAATCATTCTTTCTACCACTCTCTTGGGCATTTTTCCTTTTTTCCTACTAATAAGAAATCAAAATTAAGTCATTGTAAATCAATAAAGACAATTCAAAATTCATAAGCAAATCAAATGCAAAATAAGTAACTCACCAATGCTTATAGAGTAGTCTGAAGCTGTCTAAATTCTTGCCAAGTCTATTCGTCAATAAAAGAATATTGATCGCATGGATTAGGACGAGGCTGACCTTCTTCCACCTCGATATGCACGTAATTGTTGGCTAGACTTGTCTTAAACTTCCTCCAGCATTCATCACAACACGTCATTGTCTTGTCATGCAATACTTCAGTCTCAGGAATGTTGTAAGTGAGCTGGATAGTTTCCCAAATATGTTGCTTCATACTTTTATCCATATTTCTCCACTGCTCTATCAAGATGCTATGCTTGTTGTGTGCTAGGAGGCCGACAAAACTCCTATACCGGCTTGCATTAGGCCCGATTGGTTTCTAATAACTATCAAACTCAATCAGAATCTTTTCCCTAGTATTCTGATTGTGAGGAATGTCTGTCAATTGGGTGGCTCTCCTACTCCTTCGTCTAGTTTAGTTACGTGGTTCATTGTTTTCCTTGCTAGGAGCATTGCTAGGCTCGCTTTGATTTGGATTAGTTGGACGGGAGTACCCTCACTAGGACGACTCATTGTCTAAAAACACTTTAAGGAAACTATTTAAGGATAGCTAGTGATGGTTTAAGGAAATTTTGCTACACAGCACTATCTACAAAGGCATCGTTCAAAAGCAATTCCCAAGTTATGCAAACATGAACAAATAATTAATTGCAATGCACAAGTTGAACATACATGCAAAATAGGAGGCAATGTCAGCACAAGTTGAATAAAGTTGAACATAAATGCATTAGGAGGCAGGCTCAGAAGCAAAAATAGGAGGCATGTTTGAACAAGTTGAACAAACATAAATGTATTAGGAGGCAGACTCAGAAACAACACCAAAGTTCATATCAAGCAATATCAGCACTACCTTATCCAGAGTTTTACTATATTGAACATGCAAAAATACAGAACCAAAATCTAACCCTTCTCATACACAACCAAAATAAACCTAGGTCCACAGAAGCATAAGGACATTAACCTCAGACATATATGCGTTATGTAAAACTCTTCAGAATAATTAACGGTACCTTCAACCTTTGCTTGATGATCCTCTTCTTTCTCTGAATTTGAACAATCTTTGGCCACTTTACAATTCGAGTAAGGTCTCTCTTAGGAGGCAATGGACGGTTCTGAAAAGTGGGTTGACGACTTGCTGCAAGAATCAAACAAAGAAAATGGAGGCCAAGTCATCTCACAATTTCAATGAAATACCCAAAAACAAAACCATTAATTAAATTAAATGACTGGAAACTGAAACACAAACCTGACAATAAAAACGAGGTTGAGAAAGAAACCAATCGGAGGGAACAAATGACGATAGCCTTACGGTAATGCATTCAACCATAAATCTCTGTTGACGGTGGCAAAGTAAAGGACAGAGGAGAGAGGGGGAAAGGAGGAGCTACAGTGAACCGATGGAGGGGTTTTGCTGATGTGCTTGAGTCTCAAATTTTCGAGTTAAAATTAGGCGCGTTTTGAAATTCAGGTCAGTTTTAAGACCGGTTGTAATTAACAACCGGTCTTAAAAGTAATATATAAGACCAGTTTTAATCAAAAACCGATCTTAAAATTAATATTTAAGAATAACCGGTCTTAAAAAGTTTCTATTTTTAAGACCGGTTATTAAATAATAACCAATCTTAAAGTTTTAATATTTAATACCGGTTTTCATGTACAGTAGGTCTTGAAAATAATAACCATTTTATTTTTTTAATTGTCTTTAATTCAGATAATATTTTCTAGACCGGTTATATTTAGAACCGGTCTAGAAAATATATTACATGTATTTATTTTTTTAATTGTATATATTTTAAGACCGATTATTATATTTATAACTGGTCTTAAAAAATACTTTTAAGACCGGTTATATTTAAAACCGGTCTTAAAGACCGGTTATAAATATAACCGGTCTTAATATTTCATCATAATTATAAAAATGTCACCGGTTATATTTTTAAAACCTTATCCGATATAACTGGTCTAAATATTCTGATCTAAAAACCCTACTAGTGCTGACTACAAAAAAAAACCCAACTCATAAGTTCAAAGTCTTGTGAGTTATTACGATCAAAGAACAAGTCCAGATCTCAGAATTTACTTTAACGGAGCATTAGACTAAGCTTGTCTAATGTCCCTTTATAATCAATTTAGGATTCCAATCCTTAGAAACCAATGATTTAAAAAAGTGTTAAGGTACAAAAATACATATGAAATTTTTTTCAAAGTGCCCCCAACACTAAATTCTTTTTTTGAGGAGCAAAAGTAAACATGAATTTTAAAAATTGGGGCAAAAGTAACAATGACAGTTAAATCTAACTTTATATGCAACACACGTATGACCTATATAGATATAATATTTTAGCATTGGTGCATGAGCAAGACATTGGGATTTTTCATGTTTTGTATTGGGAGTTGTTTTTGCAATTGTGGGCGACAACAGTTTGGGTTAGTGGAAATGGCTGCGTAACATTTAATGACATACATGTTTTTCAACGAGAGTCATGATTTTTCTGATGGTTTTTCAATTGGAGTGTTGAGTCATGATATTTATTTTGGTTACTCTTCATTTGTTATTTCGTTTTCTCTTGAAGCTCTCTCTCTATTTGTTTGATCTCCTTCTGTTCACCAAAAATTTCCCCATTTACTTCCATTCATCCATTCTTTAAGGTTAACAATGGTTGATCCATGGTTAGGATTGATGATAGTAACCCAACATCTGATGCGTGGAAGGTGTTCATTATAACCGACAAGCAGTTTCATCAAACAGATTTTGACGTTTTCAACCATAACAACATATATTATATGAGAGTTATCAGCATAAACATCTTGATGTTTAACGAGGAGGTAGATTTTAAACTTATACTGAATTTTTAGTCGTAATTTCTCTTCTGTTTATATTATTATGTAGTTTTGACTACTGAGGGAATATACGTTTCTAACCATACTCATATTTTAAAATAAGGGAATATATGTATTTAGGCTCTTGTGAAAATCCAGGCTCTAGGGGTGCAACTAGGAGAATCAGTTTTCGTGCAGTATGCGGTTTTATGTTATTACAGGAACTATGGTTAGAATCAAACGTTGGAATATTGAAGCAAGTATTCTGTTCTATATGCTATTTTTTAGCACTCAATTAAAGTTAATACAATTTTTTTTTAGGTGGCCCATACATAACATCTTTCTGTGATATAACAAGAGTTTTTTTTGGGTCCTTAGCTAAGATAGATGATTTGTTGTGTGCGAATGTTTACTTTGTTTAGTTGTTAGTTTTTTTTTTTGGTACAATTTTAAACATATTTGTAGTAACTGAGGTAATGTCACAAGTGCTTGGTTTTTCCCCTGTGATGAATGCCTTATGTTCGTGAACAATATTGGCCTCTGTTCTTTCTTTCTTTCTTTTTTTTTTAATGACTGAAGACGGTGTTTATATTGACAAGGAGACAAAGAGTATGGTGTTTAATATGAAGCATGGGAATTCATGAAGGCAAACAATGGCATCAAACTTTGAATTTATAGGTCTACAGTATATTTGATCTTCCTAGCTGTGTAGTTATAGTGGGGTTTATTTGTTCAATAATGTGTGTGTATGCGTGTGTTTGTCTTTTTTACCCACTATTTGCAAAACTTTGATAAAGCTGTCTTATGTCTGAGCTTAAGAAAACAAATTGAGGAGCTCATTATCAACGTATGAAAGCAGTGATCAAGTGGAGGAATTTGGAAATTAGTCCATAAAAGAAGTAGATTGGGGCAGTTAAGGAATTTGTTTGTGAATCTTCACTACTACAAAAAACACAAGCTGTGACGTAATTTAAAAAACACTATGGTGCTTAAAAAGCGACACAGCTTCCAGCGCCATTAAAACAAAATATGGCACTTCTTGAATATATGGAAGCGTTGTAGATTGATTATTTAATATTTTTTTAATTATAAAGCTATGGCCCTTTTCTGGGGGAAGTGGCATAGGAAATTGGCATTTCTTGTGGTGCTTTACCAGGGAAGCGTCATATTAAGTCTTTTTTTTTAAAATAAACTATAATTATTTTATTTTCCTAATGTAAACCTCCGTTTACAATCCAAAATTCAAAATAATTTATACAATACAATCCACAGTAAAATGAAATAACATAGCACATATCTTTTGCAATATTGCGTTTTTATATATCAAACATAAAAGAACTCTAGCATTTAGCTTGCTTAAACTTGAACTATACATATTACTTCTACAGAGGATTAAAATAAATATTATTATATTTGTAAGCTTAAAAATTAAAAAACTTACAATATATAAGAAATTCAAGAAGACAGAGTTGAAACTTCAAATAAATACCTGAAAACAAAATTATAAGCACACATGTAAGATTCATAAGAGATTTTAACTAAAAAATATGTGGACCAAATGTTGAAAAAAAACACTTACACGCTAGGGAGCTTCTGAAGGAGCCCAAGACAAGAAGAAGAAAAAAACACGTGAGAAAGGAAGCTATTACTGCAATTGAGATCCGAGAAATGGAGGAACTAGAGGGAACGCGGGAAAATGAAAATGGCGGGCTATGAAAATTACTCCCTCCGGTCCTAAATATAAGACATAATTTGTAGTGCAATTTACACTACAAACTATGTCCTATATTTAGGATTGGAGGTAGTATATAGCAACATGGTGAGAGAAGCTATGACGCTTTCTCAAGGGAGTGCCATTAAAGGCATATTAAAGGCACTATTGTTACTTCTTCTTTTTTTAATACAGAAGCATTCGTCAATTGGCTTTATAGTTTTTTTTTTCAAGTTTAAACTCTATCATAAATCTTAACTTATAGTCTTATGTCTGCTTATAATTTTTTTCTAGGTATTTTTTTGAAGTTACAACTTTGTCTTAAACTTCCTATGCATTATAAGTGTTGGACTTTGGGTCCAAGTCCGCCCTTGATGGGCCGGACTATTTGATTAAGAAATAAGTAGCCTAATCAAATAAGAATAAAATCAACATAAGATGCAGATTTGGGAATATTTAACAATAATTATGGATTTGTTAAAAGAGGAACAAATCACCATAATTAGGGAATTAATTGAGAGACAATTAATTCCTATCTTGGAGGGCAAGAAGGAGTGCACACATTTCCTAATTAGTGGCTTCCATAAACCACTATAAATAGGGTGTGCCTCCTCAATTGCAACTCGCCCCGCCATTGAGTTTTCTGGCAATTCCCTTCTCTCCTACCATCTTTCTGGTTCTGGTGATCTGCTGTGCAAATCACAATTAGGCTCTAGTAGTCTAATAATTGTGTGGGCACAAGTATGGAGTATTGGAGCTTTGACCCTGGTCCGAACAAGGATTCGTCCAGGTACGCCTAATCTCCTTCTTTGTTAATAATTTTTTCCTAATTGGGAATGAATGGTGGATAGAAGGATCCAAACGATAACATCTTATGATGAGGATCCTAAGTATCACAGCAAGGCGAAACATACCTTTTTGATATATCTCTATGAGAGATATGCTTTCAAAGAAGGAAAGCGATAGTTCAATGACCTTCTACTGACAGAATGTTGGTTGATCCCCTTATTGAGCCCATAACTTGATTTTCATTGAGTTAGTGAAAATCTAGGGGCGCAAATAAAATATAAGGTCCTGAACTTCTTTTATATGAAGATAAAAGAAATGGTATGTATGTTATGAGTAAATACATAAAGGTATAGATTTTGTATGTCGTACAGGTCAAAAGAGGTTGGTTCACTCACATGAACAACCGTCATCCCATGTTTTGCAGGGGCATGGGAAGGTAATACGAGCAAATGATCACCATGAGATGGTTGAGAAGAATCTTTGTATTTAAGTCGCCTCAGTTAGACTGAGATGAGATCCGCATGTGTGCATATACACAGAAAATGGATCGAAGCATGAATATAGACCTGTAGCCAGGCAAAGAACTCTTTTTTCACAAATGAGATTGTAAAAGAGATATTGTGAAAAAGAAAGTTCTGGTTCGAATGTTGAGTACATTTTGGAACTAATGTCTGTACGGTGAAAGATAAAGAAATCGACGTACACCTCAAACCATTCACCGTAGCATGCAATTCATACTGCATGTGCTTGAGAGTTAAACTGCAACACGGGATGTGGGTGAAAGATCCCTAGTTCACCACAGTGTGAGTCCCAGGAAGGAAGAATACTTCCACGATGCCCTTAAGACTTAGGCGGCATCATGAAAGCTTGGTTTGGTGACAGCTACTTTAGCTGAAGCTCCATGATCACACTCGATTCGGTCAGACGAGTGAAAACTAGGAAAGCGACCAAGTCAAGATGGACTGATGTTTAGTCAAAAAGGAAGATTTACTCCTAGATACATAAGATGTACTAGTATCTGTGATCGACCCCTTACTAGCTCTATGTGTAGCTGGTAAGTGCGGATACTATGTGCGTAGAAGGCAATCTGAGTTAATCAACATATTAACTCGAGAGGGATTAGATATGCCATGAGTAATGTGTATGGGAGAATCTGGGGCATATGAGGCAATGAACATATAGCTTACGGTTATATATAAAGGGTGTCCTTGGATGCTGGTCCGATATAAAGGATTTCTAGTATCACAAGCACCAAATCTGAAAGACGTTTTTGCCCACGCAGTCACGGCAGACGCCAAGTATGAAACAAGAAAGAGTAACGCACGCACGATGGGAGGCCCATCAAGTGCGAGTGGGAGATGTTGGACTTTGGGAGATGTTGGACTTTGGGTCCAGGTCCACCCTTGATGGGCTGGACTATTTGATTAGGAAATAAGTAGCCTAATCAAATAAGAATAAAATCAGCATAAGATGCAGATTTGGGAATATTTAGCAATAATTATGGATTTGTTAAAAGAGGAACAAATCACCATAATTAGGGAATTAATTGAGAGACAATTAATTCCTGTCTTGGAGGGCAAGAAGAAGTGCACACGTTTCCTAATTAGTGGCCTCCTTAAACCACTATAAATAGGGTGTGCCTCCTCAATTGCAACTTGCCCCGCCATTGAGTTTTCTGGCAATTCCCTTCTCTCCTACCATCTTTCTAGTTTTGGTGATCTGCTGTGCAAATCACAATTAGGCACTAGTAGTCTAATAATTGTGTAGGCACAAGTATGGAGTATTGGAGCTTTGACTTGGATCCGAACAAAGATTCGTCCAGGTACGCCTAATCTCCCTTCTTAGTTAATAATATTTATCATGTGTGATCATGGAGCTTCAGCTAAAGTAGCTGTCACCAAACCAAGCTTTCATGATGCCGCCTAAGTCTTAAGGGCATCGTGGAAGTATTCTTCCTTCCTGGGACTCACACTGTGGTGAACTAGGGATCTTTCACCCACATCCCGTGTTGCAGTTTAACTCTCAAGCACATGCAGTATGAATTGCATGCTACGGTGAATGGTTTGAGGTGTACGTCAATTTCTTTATCTTTCACCGTACAGACATTAGTTCCAAAATGTACTCAACATTCGAACCAGAACTTCCTTTTTCACAATATCTCTTATTTGTGAAAAAGGGTTCTTTGCCTGGCTACAGGTCTATATTCATGCTTCGATCCATTTTCTGTGTATATGCACACATGTAGATCTCATCTGAGTCTAACTGAGGCGACTCAATTGCAAAGATTCTTCTCAACCATCTCATGGTGATCATTTGCTCGTCTTACCTTCCCTTGGCCCATCAAAAACATGGGAAGACGGTTGTTCGTGTGAGTGAACCAACCTTTTTTGACCTGTACGACATACAAAACTGTATACCTTTATGTATTTACTCATAACATACATACCATTTCTTTTATCTTCATATAAAAGAAGTTCACGACCTTATATTTTATTTGCGCCCCTAGATTTTCACTAACTCAATGAAAATCAAGCTATGGACTCAATAAGGGGATCTACCAACATTCTGTCAGTAGAAGGTCATTGAACTATCGCTTTCCCTCTTTGAAAGCATATCTCTCATAGAGATGTATCAAAAATGTATGTTTCGCCTTGCTGTGATACTTAGGATCCTCATCATACGATGTTATCGTTTGGATCCTTCTATCCACCATTCATTCCCAATCTCTCATAGGAATTACTTTAGCCATACGGCACTTTGAATGATGACAGAACACGCCCTGCGTTATTTTCATGGATAAAAGGAAAAAATACTATGTATATTTCCTTACTCCATCACCATTTGCCTAGGTCTTGCATTGGAGTATCCTTTCAAAAAATGGAAAGTTGTTGTCTTGACAACTTAATCCATGGTTATTCTCATAACCCATTTCACAGCAGGACCAAAAAGCAACTTCCAAGTCTGACCAAAAACATTTGGTCTTATGTACACTAATGTGTACATTCATATTACCAACTGTAGTCTCACATGGGACTCTATCCACCTTGTTTATGTTGGATTCCTCATAGGACATATAACCTCTTTAGGTTTATGCCCTTGACTTCAAGGGTGTCCATGGGTTTCCACTTTGACATCCTAAGATGTCTAAGGATTACACTTGTACATGTCTTAGGTGGAAAAGACTGTATCTATCTTGTGCAACTCCGTTTACCTTGTCGATCAAGATATTTGTTCAACCCATGACTTTCTCAACTCAGAATTTAAGGATTCTCTGATCCTTTATTCCTTTGACTCCATTGACACTTGTTTCATTTGTCACTTGACAAAGGATGACTTCACAAAGAATCATCACTAGACCATTTGGAACTTATGTAGTGTTCTTCGATTATTTCAAAGATGGTGAGGGTTTCACCTTGTGAAAAACCTCATATACTACTATTTGGGTGATTGTTTCTACGAAGCCCTTAAGCTGCTTCAGTGTAGAGTTCATCATCCAATTTCCAAAATTCCAAATTGGAAGGTGGTCTTTACATCATCTTGATGCAGTTTTCAAGACTAAGTTTGTTGTCATAGCCAAAGTTCAGAGTTAAAACACACAATGGACAACCTTCCATTGTATTACCCCTAGCCACTAAGTGTTTTAGGTTCTGTATGCCCCCAACAGATTTGAGAATCTACTTGTTCCCAATCGCCTCTTGGCTAGGTGACAGATTACCCAAACATGTATTTGGCTTAAAGAAGAATCCAAATCCTCCTGCATGACACTTTGCAATTCATCTTAGCAGGTCCTTCTAGTGTCTTTCAAACACTTATAGGTACCTATCATCACCTTCTAAGTGATGAAGAGAGCATTCAATCCATTAGGGAATCTATCCCTTATAGTCATTCGCTAGATGACAGTTTGCTCCGAGGTGGATTTCATAGGATTCTTTTCCTATGTATGAGTGAGGTAATTCTCTCGTAACTTACCTCTTACCGCTTTCATTGTGAAAATGGTCTCAATCCTCCCACTCGGATCAGTGAACTTAGGAACATTTGGTTATTCCTTGTCACTTGTGAACCTCTTGAAGAGATTTATTGTGATTAATGCTCATTTCCTGCTAGGAAATTTGGGTTTTATGAACGTTGTGTCCCAAGGTTTTCTCTCAGTCACTGAACCGCCATCATTTTCACTAATGAAGACGTGTCATTACAAATTCTCATGTCATCTCACAAAGAGATACCTTGTATACCTTAGCCCTAATCTTCCTTACTCATAGGAAGAAGTGTGAATATAAAGTTAATGACCCTTATGGTCTTAACGAGCTTGGCCCTGGTCTAAGGCCTATCCACGATTCATAGGGTAAGGTCGTGACTGACATAGAAGGCATTTGGTTACGTGTGAATATAATAGCTATGAGTCCACCTACCAACATATGGCTGGTAGCCTCATTGATGCCATTATGTTCACAACCAAGTCAAAGGAGAGGTCTAACTCTCTATTTCAACAACTCTATTATGTTGAAGGGTTCTAGGTATTGATAGTTGCCTAACAATGCCTTTCTTGTACACAAAGCAGCTTGAACTAATCACATGGGTGTCTTTAACCCTTGTTAGTTCAAAAAAGGTCTTTACCTTTTAGTTTAACTGATTCCTGACTAGTTCAGCCATTATCTAACAGCTTCACACTTACTAAAAATCAAGTAAACATTACTGTATTTCGAGTAAACGTCCATAACGTTAACGAAACACCAAGCTCTTTGTGTTTTGCCCTCACGTTCATTGGTTCACTAACGTCATAATTTGCCAATTGCAGTGGATTTTCTCAAAAATGTTTCTTTGTCTTTCTTGCCAGGTAGAATAAGTTTTCAACTTATTCATAAGGGTATTAACCCTTCAGCAAACGTTGTTTAGCAAATACTCTCTCGCTAGTTTGATCATTCCCTTTGACCAAGGTGTACATGTGGCAAGAAAAGGAATCTTTTATCCCTAGAAAAAGAAACATCAAAATCCAACAAAGGATTTGAGAATCATAGTCCCATCGATCCTTAACTAAAGAGATAGCAAAGATGTGATTCTGTCAGTTGCAATTGCATGGAGTGAATTAGGGTGGTTTACTTATGCAGAGTTAACGTGCAAGTTCCAATCCCTTGATTCTATCTCTTTGTTGCTTTGCATTTGACTTGAAGCCGTATGCTTCTCTGAAATATCCACAACTCATGTGGATTGCTACTTTTATAACCCTTAAGGATTATGAATGTAGCTTTTCATCTTTGTAGAAACCATTGACCTCTTCTAGATCAAGTTTACCTCATAGGTTTCTTGCCCTTGGGCTTAGAGGATGAATCCTCCCACTCTTTAGCTAAGTTCGTCTGACTGATGGATCTTGGATCCTTCAGTCTCTCACACTTAAGTTCAATGTGGTGAATCACATTGCTGAAGGTTACAATATGCATATCAGGGGCAATATATACTATTGTATATGCCCACTCACTGGAAGACATGGCTCACTCCCACTCACTAGGAGACATAGCTTCCTCCCACTCACTGGGAGATGTCTTATCACAATATACACTTGTTGTTTGTTAGAAAGAACTTGGCATTTAGTTTGTCTCAACTTCTTGTTTGACATCTGCCTCAAGTGTTGCCTAAACAACATGTTAGGACTTAGTACACTATATTAAAACTTAACTTAGTTTTAACTTTATGGAAGAAGATCACCTATTCCACTATCTTCCAACACTATCCACACTGCTTGGATAAGGTTACATTGCCCATACCAACATAAGTTTAAGCAATATTGTTCTTTCTATACTTGATAGCATAAACGTCTTGTATCCTTCAGTTGCTTCAGCCTCGAAATGCTGAAAACTAGTTGGTAGGATGTCCCTGACATCTCATTCTTCTTGAATGAAAGAGATTTGAGAGTTTCTAACTCCACAGATATCTCTATTGAGCTTGTCTTCATAAGCTCAGTCAAATAGACTTGGTCATAATTGGTCACTCAGACGATTATGGTATACAAATCTTAGTTGTTCAAATGAGACAAAGGATAATTAGATAATAAGTTCACTAGTTTTATGTTCAGGAGACAACTATGTTGACTCCCAGCCCAATCATACTAGTTAGCTCATCACCCTTTTAATCACAGTCTTCATTTGAACACTTTCCCCTTTGGTTTTCTAGACGTATTCCAGAAAAACTCCCACTCAATCAAAGAGCAGTTATATTAACAAGATAATAAAACATTATCATCTAACTAGCATGAATGTTCAAGAAAACAAGAAGAGAATATACTGAATTCAATTCTATAAACTAACATAGAATTTAATCTTAAATTCAATGGAAAAAACAAGAACATTCAAAAATTTAAGCCTCATATCATTGTCTCTTAACTAGGTTCTCCTTCTCATAGGCCCTTCTGACCATATTAACTCATGTAGCATCTAGCTACAATGTCAAGCTCCTCTTTGCCATGTGTACATCCACTTATTTGGATGTATTTGCAGCATACCTCCCACTTGATGAGATGATTCTCACATCTCTATCTCTCTTGTCCTTTGTCACAACACATGTGATAAAAGGTTGACTTTTAGAAGTCATTGCTTCAACATTTGGGAAAACTTATTATTATTCAATAATCATTGAATAATTTTAAGTTGCTGCAATTTTTTCAGGTTTTATCTCTAAGAGTTTGAGTCAAGATTAGATAGGATTTTATATTCAAAAACTCATTTGAATAATCCCATACTTTTAAAGAATCTTTCAGCATTAACCTTATGTTGCAGCTGAAATTACTCTTAAAAACAAGCCAACATGTCCCAAAAAATAATTGAACCAACATTGATTCAATTCCAACATTTTTGGGAATCTCTAAGTGCATATAAGCACCTTTTTGACTCAAATCATATCCAAACGTGCTTCAAATATATGCAAATTATATATCAAATTGAAGCTCTCGAATTTAGGGATTTTTAGGAACCAACCACATCTCAATCGGAGGTCCCACGTGCTCTCATGCGCCCCTAGAAGGTGTCTGGATGGAAAAATCCTGAAAAAATGGAAAATCTAGCTTTGGCCACTCTCGGTGGAGGCGCGTGACATAAACGCACCGACTTGAGGCCGTCTGCCGGCGACACGCACCGGATCCCAAGAATCCACGCGCCGTCCTCTCTCCCACGGTGCTTGCCACGTGTCAAACGGAGACCCCAGTGGGCCCCACGCGCCATGTCCTCTCTGTTTTTTTTTGTCAACAGTCAACAGATGATTGTTTGACCGTTGACCGGTCAACCGTGACACGTCACCGATGACGTGTCAGTGATGAGGCGCTGACGTGTCTCGGTCAACGGATGACGTGGCCTCGTTGACCGATGCTGACGTGGCGGTTGGCGCTGATGTGGTGACCTCTCATTGGCGCCATGTGTCATTGGTTTACCGATGACGTGGCGTTAACTGCCACGTAATCGTCTTCAACCTCCAGCCGGGTCAACCCGACCCGGTTGGAGCTCCGACGGGTCATCGCGACCCGCCAAATTTAGGAGGCTATATCTCCCTCGTTTTAGCTCCGTTTTTCGCGTTCTTGGTGTCGTTGGAATCGTAGTTCAGCGAACTATAAATCCATGGCATTTATTTGATCTTAAAACCTCTATTTCATTGATCAAATCACGAGTGAAGTTGCGGCGGCGACTAACGACCCGCGAACTTCTTTCCTTTGTTTCTCCCTCATCCGGACTCCGTTTGACGCGTTCTAAGCATCGTTGGAATCGTCTCTTCGAGATCTACACATCCATGTCCTTACTTTGGGCAAAAACACTGAGTTTCATACACCCAATTTTTTTTCGACGTTGTCGGCGCGACGTAAAACGACGTGGATGTGTATCCTCTGGGTTTAAAAGGCTCTTCTAACCTTTAAGGAGTCAAGTCTTTTCCATTTTAGTTCCACATAGGTTCCAAAAACACCCAACTTTAATAGATTGAAGAAGTGACAAGGAGAAGAGAAGGAAATATGTGCCATAATATGCGCATATGTATATTATAGTCAGAGGAGCAGAGAACGCAATCACACAACAACAAATATATATATATATATCGTGTCTGGATTTTTAATCATGCGGAAGCTTAAAACGAACACGTCTTTGGTTGCACACAGACACGTATATATACATAGCAAAGGCAAGAAAAAAACAAAAATATATATACATATGTACATGCGTGAGGCTTAAATATATATGTACATATCTATATCTCCCGCCCAGTCGGCGTCAGAGTATCCTATTAGATGCATATCTCTACCTTGGTAACATAGCTCATAATCCATGGTTCCCTTCAGGTACCTCATGATTCTTTTCACAGCTTCCCAATGCTTTATTCCAGGGTTGGATTGAAATCGGCTCACAAGTCCGACTGCGAAGTATATGTCTGGTCTAGTACAAAGCATAGCGTACATCAAGCTTCCAACTGCACTCGAGTACGAAACTCTTTTCATGCGCTTTATTTCGGATTCTTCCATGGGACACATATCCATGCTGAGGTAGTGTCCTTTAACCACAGGGGTATCCATAGGCTTGCAGTCTCTCATAGTTTTCACTCGTCTGATCGAATCGAGTGTGATCATGGAGCTTCAGCTAAAGTAGCTGTCACCAAACCAAGCTTTCATGATGCCGCCTAAGTCTTAAGGGCATCATGGAAGTATTCTTCCTTCCTGGGACTCACACTGTAGTGAACTAGGGATCTTTCACCCACATCCCGTGTTGCAGTTTAACTCTCAAGCACATGCAGTATGAATTGCATGCTACGGTGAATGGTTTGAGGTGTACGTCGATTTCTTTATCACTACTAGAAAAAAGGGTTTTAACGTCCCTTTTTTTTGCCTTTCAACGTCTGAAAACAGAGGGACGTCTATGTGAGAGTCGTAGAAAATAACGTCATTAACGTCTGAAAAACAGTGGACGTAGAAGGAAGACTTTAGACGTCCCCAGTCTACTGGGGACGTCTAAAGTGGGACCTTAGACGTCCCCAGGCTCAACTGGGGACGTCTAAGGTCCACCTTAGACGTCCCCAGGCACCTGGGGACGTCTAAGGTGGACCTTAGACGTCTCCAGAAGACCTGGGGACGTCTAAGGTGTCGCCAGCAGTACTATCCACGTCCCTTTCTTATTAAGGACGTTGAAAGGTTTTTTTTTTTAAAATGGACCTTTTATACATATTGCACTGTCTGGAAAACATGTAAACTGCAGAAATAGAATTCCAACAACAGAGTAAAACAACAGCAGTTCAGCAGAATGAAAACAACAACAAACACAGTGATCAACCCAAGGCTACTACATGCCACACAAACTACACAACAATCTATATCCAAGTCTACTACATGCCACACAAACTTTCAAACCAGACAAACTACACAGCAATCTATATCCAAGTCCCCAGTTTGTACAATAACCAAGACTAAAATCCAATCCATATCCAACAACAATAACGCTAATTATATGTACTACCACAAAAGTATGTCCTACACAAACTACTAAAGACTTTACTCTTCTGGTACACGTTGAAGAAGAAGTCCAGCCATAAAGTCTCTGATCATATTTAAGTCTTCATATGAGTAGGCATCTTCATTGTCAAAAATCTGTAAATTAGAAAATAAGCTTAGATGAAATAATGAATGAAGTGAATGAATTCCCATTGAATCACAACACCAAGAATATTATCCTCAGAGAATGAAGAAGCGATTACTTGTTCAAACATCCCGTTTTCTCTCATTTAAACAATTGACACAGGGACAAAAATACATCCCATTTTTTGCTGGAACGTTTCTCCTAGCAAATTCAATAAAGTTTTCAACCCCATTCTCATATTCTTCACTTGTTCTCAGAGCATTCATCCAACTATGATCCATTTTATTACCACCTATGCCATTTCCATTTACACTCAAGTTTAGAATAATTGAAAACACGGGGAATTGCCTTTTACAAGCATGTTTTTCAAAATTTTGGCAGCATTTCCCCTTAAAATTGAGACATCCCAAAATCAAAATAACAAACCATCTCAGCTTAATTTAAATGAAACAAAACTTTAGCTTCTAGCACCAAGCACAAACATAATACACTTATATTTTAGCAACCAAATTATTAAATCAAGTATGTGAATTTAATGAAAAATTGAAAAAAAAAATGCAAGTACGCGAATTTCTTATATTAATGTCTACGTACACTAAGTTACAATAAGATTGCCTAATTCTAGCACTAAATATATATATTAATGCGTGTGTCTTATGGAAAAAAAAATATTGTGTGTCTACAAGATAATTTTTTTTGTATTTTTTTACTTTCTTTTTATTCTTTATTCTTTTCTCATTTCTTTTCCTTTCCCTACTAATTAAAAGCATTATCATGTGCCAAAACTAATAGTTACCATCATCAACCTAATCAAAATGCATAAACAGAGTAATAAAATAAACCTCTAACTAATACTAAAAATATACTATACTAAAAATATACAAAATTAAACACTTATTCAATTCATCATACAAAACTAATAATAAAAAGAATAATAAAACGCCCTGCATTTCTTTTCCTTTCCCTACTAATTAAAAGCATTTATCATGTGCCAAAACTAATAGTTACCATCAAGCACCTAATCAAAATGCATAAACAAAATAATAAAATAAACCTCTAACTAATACTAAAAATATAAAAAATTAAACACTTATTCAATTCATACAAAACTAATAATAAAACGCCCTGTCATCCTATTCAAAACGAAAATGCATGCTAACCTGAAAATTTCTCACAGCTTTGGAGGAGGCCGACGGTGGTGGAGAATCTGCAAACCAAGAATCTCAAAAACTGCAGCAGGGGAGCAAAGAAGATGGCCTGGTGACGGAACTGAGGAATCTTTGGAGAAAGAAATTAAAAAACCAAGAAAGGGAGAGGAGACCGATCAATGGGGATAGAGTGATGAATTTGGGAGGACATGCAGCAGGGGAGTGGAATGGGAAATGAGAAACAATGAAAAAACTGCAGCAATGGGGACGCGCTGAGTCTAACGGAAATGGGAGTGAATGAGTAAAGTTGAGAGGAGGAGAGATAGATGGGAGGAAGAAGAGCTCTCTGACATCCTCACATGCACCGGTCACTTCATAACAGGCGCATGTGAGGGAGGCTCTACAACGTCCCCAGCTGGGCTGGGGACGTCTATACATACCTTTAGACGTCCCCAGCCCAAATGGGGACGTCTAAAGGTAGTGTTTAGACGTCCCCAGCCCAGCTGGGGACGTCTATAGGTACCTTTAGACGTCCCCAGCCCAGCTGGGGACGTCTAAAGGATTTTTTTATTTTTTTTTATTTTTTTATGACGTTTAAAGGTAATCAGACGCGCCAAAAGATAAAATTTGAACCTGACCATATTTTGGGCGTCCCTTTTTCAAAAAGGGACATCCTTTAGGGACTTTATAAGTATCTTCTGTAGTAGTGTATCTTTCACCGTACAGACATTAGTTCCAAAATGTACTCAATATTCGAACCAAAACTTTCTTTTTCACAATATCTCTTTTACAATCTCATTTGTGAAAAAAGAGTTCTTTGCCTGCCTACAGGTCTATATTCATGCTTCGCTCCATTTTCTGTGTATATGCACACATGCGGATCTTATCTCAGTCTAACTGAGGCGACTCAAATACAAAGATTCTTCTCAACCATCTCATGGTGATCATTTGCTTGTCTTACCTTCCCATGCCCCTGTAAAATGGGACTTGTGTAGTGTTCTTCGATTATTTCGAAGTTGGTGAGGCTTTCATCTTGTGAAAACCTCATATACTACCATTTGGGTAATGGTTTCTACGAAGCCCTTAAGCTGCTTCAGTGTAGAGTTCATCATCCAATTTCCAAAATTCCAAATTGGAAGGTGGTCTTTACATCATCTTGATGCAGTTTTCAAGACTAAGTTTGTTGTCATAGCCAAAGTTCAGAGTTAAAACACACAATGGACAACCTTCCATTGTATTACCCCCTAGCCACTAAGTGTTTTAGGTTCTGTATGCCCCCAACAGATTTGAGAATCTACTTGTTCCCAATCGCCTCTTGGCTAGGTGACAGATTACCCAAACACGTATTTGGCTTAAAGAAGAATCCAAATCCTCCTGCATGACACTTTGCAATTCATCTTAGCAGGTCCTTCTAGTGTCTTTCAAACACTTATAGGTACCTATCATTACCTTCTAAGTGATGAAGAGAGCATTCAATCCATTAGGGAATCTATCCCTTATAGTCATTCGCTAGATGACAGTTTGCTCCGAGGTGGATTTCATAGGATTCTTTTCCTATGTATGAGTGAGGTAATTCTCTCGTAACTTACCTCTTACCTCTTTCATTGTGAAAATGGTCTCAATCCTCCCACTCGGATCAGTGAACTTAGGAACATTTGGTTATTCCTTGTCACTTGTGAACCTCTTGAAGAGATTTATTGTGATTAATGCTCATTTCCTGCTAGGAAATTTGGGTTTTATGAACGTTGTGTCCCAAGGTTTTCTCTCAGTCACTGAACCGCCATCATTTTCACTAATGAAGACGTGTCATTACAAATTCTCATGTCATCTCACAAAGAGATACCTTGTATACCTTAGCCCTAATCTTCCTTACTCATAGGAAGAAGTGTGAATATAAAGTTAATGACCCTTATGGTCTTAACGAGCTTGACCCTGGTCTAAGGCCTATCCACGATTCATAGGGTAAGGTCGTGACTGACATAGAAGGCATTTGGTTACGTGTGAATATAATAGCTATGAGTCCACCTACCAACATATGGCTGGTAGCCTCATTGATGCCATTATGTTCACAACCAAGTCAAAGGAGAGGTCTAACTCTCTATTTCAACAACTCTATTATGTTGAAGGGTTCTAGGTATTGATAGTTGCCTAACAATGCCTTTCTTGTACACAAAGCAGCTTGAACTAATCACATGGGTGTCTTTAACCCTTGTTAGTTCAAAAAAGGTCTTTACCTTTTAGTTTAACTGATTCCTGACTAGTTCAGCCATTATCTAACAGCTTCACACTTACTAAAAATCAAGTAAACATTACTGTATTTCGAGTAAACGTCCATAACGTTAACGAAACACCAAGCTCTTTGTGTTTTGCCCTCACGTTCATTGGTTCACTAACGTCATAATTTGCCAATTGCAGTGGATTTTCTCAAAAATGTTTCTTTGTCTTTCTTGCCAGGTAGAATAAGTTTTCAACTTATTCATAAGGGTATTAACCCTTCAGCAAACGTTGTTTAGCAAATACTCTCTCGCTAGTTTGATCATTCCCTTTGACCAAGGTGTACATGTGGCAAGAAAAGGAATCTTTTATCCCTAGAAAAAGAAACATCAAAATCCAACAAAGGATTTGAGAATTATTGAATAATTTTAAGTTGCTGCAATTTTTCAGGTTTTATCTCTAAGAGTTTGAGTCAAGGTTGGATAGGATTTTATATTCAAAAAACTCATTTGAATAATCCCTTACGTTTATAGAACCTTTCAGCATTTAACCCTTATGTTGCAGCTGAAAAAAATCTTAAAAATAAGCCAACCTATCCCAAAAAATAATAGAACCAACATTGATTCAATTCCAACGTTTTTGGGACCCTCTAAGTGCACATAACCACATTTTTGACTCAAATCATATCCAAACGTGCTTCAAATATATGCAAATTATATATCAAATTGAAGCTCTCGAATTTAGGGATTTTTAGGAACCAACCACGTCTCAATTGGAGGTCCCACGCGCTCTCACGCTCCACTAGAAGGTGTCTGGATGGAAAAATCCTGAAAAATTGGAAAATTCGAGCATTGGCCACTCTCGGTGGTGGCGCGTGACATACATGCGCCGCCTTGCGGCCATCTGCCGGCGACACGCGCCGGCTCCCAGGAAGAGTGGGAGCATATTTTTTCTGGAATTGTTTTTTTTAAAGAAAAAAAAACATGGTGATATGTTTAAATAAGAATAGAAAGTAAGAAAAATGAGCAGTAAACTGGAATGAGTGGGATGGGGGTCAACCTAGTTGATTCCTGAACACGAAGCTAGCAAACTCTCATTCTATTAATTTCTACTCTTATTTAAACAAAGAGATAGTGTCTCAAAGAATACAAATTGCATACCTAATTGAAAATGCATGTCTATGTGATAGAAAAATGGCTCAAATGTCAAGCAAGACTTTTGTTGCTGATCTCGTTAGAGGAGACAAGCTGCATGGTGAGAACTTCGGCATGTGGCGCCGTAAGATCTCTTATGTCTTGGAGGAATAAGATGTTATGGACGTCTTGACCAATGTGCTTCCGCAACCCGATGCTAATGCACCACGAAGGGAACAGGATGCTTTTGCAACCTGGAAAAGAAAGGATACCATCGGTCGGATCACAATGCTTGTGGCAATGACCGACGATGTGATATGTCAATTTGAAGGACATGTCACTGCCTCTGCCATGTGGACAGCGCTGAAAGAAGAGTTTGATGGTACTTCTGATGCAAGACTCAGGAGAATCACTGTCAAGCTTGACAATTATAAGCTGGGTCCAAACACTACCATAAGGCAGCATTTGAGGAAAATGCAGAATATGATAAGGGAACTTATCAAGGCAGGAGGAACCCTTTCTGAAGCACAGCAAGTGCAAGCTGTTGTGAGTTCGGTCCCTGCAAGCTGGGATCACATGAAGCACACCATAACTCACAACAACACCATCAAGACTTTTGCTGACGTTGCTCGTCACATCCAATTGGAGGATGACCGTATGTACGGTGCAAAGACCAATGGTCAAGCACTCTTAACTGAAGAAAAAGGAGCTTCATCCCAGAAGCGAAAGCCCAATAAAGGCAAGGGACCCCAGAAGAGGAAGGGGAACCCAGGGGCAAAGAAGGATAAGAATGCCTTCAAGAAGAACAAGAAACCTGCAAAGAAGCGAGACCTTTCCAAGGTCAAGTGCTACTCTTGCGAAAGGAAAGGCCATTTTGCAAAAGATTGCCCTGAGAAGAATAAGGTACTATGTGATAACCCTTCTCATTTTTCTTTTGTTTCTAGTACTGCCTTATAGCTGAGGCTAATCCTGTGTGGGTTGTAGACTCAGGGGCCACAGACCATGTGAGCAGAGATCTTGGGAACTTCACGGAGTTTCGCAAGCTACCAGCTAGAAGCAGATGGCTTTACGTTGGGAACAATGCGATGGTAGAAGTCAAAGGGATCGGCACTTGTAAATTGACTTTACAAGGCGGGCGAACCCTAATTTTGCAAGATGTCCTCTACGCTCCGGAGATCCGACGAAACCTAGTGTCTGTTATTTCTTTAGTTAAATTCAGTTTTAATGTTAACTTTCATGATCAAGTTGTTGACATTTCAATTGGGACCGATTATTTCGGATTTGGTTGTATTTCGGATGGTTTCTTTGTTTTAATGAATTATGATTTTCATTCTAGTCAATGCTATGCGATTTCATCTAATGATAATTACGATACATGGCACGCCAGATTAGGACACATTGGTCAAGAACGTATGACCAAACTAGCAAATGAAGGATTGCTAGGACAAGTGTCGAAAAGGGAAATGTCTCTATGTGAGCATTGCCTTGCTGGCAAAAGCACAAGGAAACCCTTCGGAAAGGCAACCAGAGCAGAACATCCTCTTAAACTGATACACTCGGATATCTGCGGACCTATGAGTGTGAGGGCACGACATGGAGCGTGGTACTTCATTACATTTATCGAAGATTTTTCGCGATATGGAAATGTATACTTGATCTCTCACAAGTCTGAAGCTTTAGAATGCTTCAGGAAGTACCTTAATCTAGTTGAAAATCAACAGAATTGTAAGGTTAAAGCCTTAAGAACTGATAGAGGTCGAGAGTATCTCTCAGAACAGTTCAAAACGCTCTGTGATGAAAAAGGGATTGTCAGACAATTGACCATCCCTGGCACTCCTCAACAAAATGGGGTCACCGAGAGAAGAAATAGAACACTTCTCAATATGGTAGGTCAATGATGTCACAAGCTGAACTACCAATTTCGTATTGGGGCGATGCACTGTTGACTACGACATTTATACTTAACCGAGTGCCTTCCAAATCAGTCACTTCTACGCCTTATGAGCTGTGGACAGGCCGCAAGCCGGATCTAAGTGTCTTACGACCATGGGGATCGGCGGCCTATATACACAACTCGTCTCACAAACATGGAAAGTTGGGACCTCGAGGCAAGAAATGTATCTATATAAGATACTCTGAGCAATCAAAAGGATATGTCTTCATTGGTGAAAATGAGGACGGCTCAATGACTGAGGTCGAGTCAAGGGACGCAGTATTCCTAGAATCAGATTTTCCTAGCAGAGGAAGCCTTACCCAAACAGAAACTCTATATGAGAGTGAGGAAGTTGAAGGCATCCCTCAGATCACTGACCCGAGTGGGAGAAATGAGTCATTTTCATAACATGGAATTGATAATCAAGCACTGGAAGAGAATCCTATGCAACTCCCACCTCGGAGAAGCCAAAGGGAAAGAATCCCTAAAAGACGCTTCTCCGTTGAAGGGGAAGTACTCATTGTCAATCCGGAAGACAATGAGGAAGATCCGAGAAGCGTTAAAGAAGCGCTAACCGGACCCGCTAAGGAAATATGGCAAAAGGCCTTAGAAGAGGAGATGAATTCCATGAAAGCTAACCAAGTTTGGGAATTGGTTGACCTGCCACTAGGCCGAAAGGCAATTGGGAACAAATGGGTTCTCAAATATAAACGAAAGGCAGATGGATCAATTGACAAACCCAAAGCACGCTTGGTGGCTAAGGGGTACACCCAACGAGAAGGGATAGATTATGAAGATACCTTCTAGCCAGTGGTGCGTTTTAACTCAATAAGACTCATACTCGCCATAGTGGCAAGTATGAACTTGGAGTTACATCAAATGGATGTAAAAACCGCATTCCTTAATGGAAAACTAGATGAAGAGATATATATGGAGCAGCCTGAGGGCTTCATAGAAAAGGGAAGTGAACAAAAGGTTTGCAAACTCCTAAGGTCCATTTACGGACTGAAACAATCATCTAGACAGTGGTATCTAGGATTTCAAGAGGCAGTGACCTCATTCAACTTCGAGATGATCGAAGAAGACCACTGTGTCTACATAAAGCGGTTTGGAGATGATTTTGTGATTTTGTCTCTTTATGTAGATGATATACTCCTGGCCGGAACGAGTCTTAAGGTAGTCAAAACAATCAAGGATTGGTTATCCTTGAATTTTGAAATGAAAGACATGGGCGAAGCAGAATATATCTTGGGAGTCAAGATAAAGAGGAATCGTTCAAAAAGATTGCTATCCTTGTCACAAAAGGCATACATAGCAAAGATCTTAGAACGATTCAATATGAGAGACTGCAAGCCTATGGATACCCCTATGGTTAAAGGACACCACCTCAGCATGGATATATGTCCCAAGGAAGAATCTGAAATAAAGCACATGAAAAGAGTCCCGTACTCGAGTGCAGTTGGAAGCTTGATGTACGCTATGCTTTGTACTAGACCAGACATATGCTTCGCAGTCGGACTTGTGAGCCGATTTCAATCCAACCCTGGAATAAAGCATTGGGAAGCTGTGAAAAGAATCATGAGGTACCTGAAGGGAACCATGGATTATGAGCTATGTTACCAAGGTAGAGATATGCATCTAATAGGATACTTTGACGCCGACTGGGCGGGAGATATAGATGAGCGACACTCCACCTCAGGGTACGCGTACCTCCTAAACAATGGAGCAATTTCCTGGAGCAGCAAGAAACAGACCTGTGTGGCTCTGTCATCCATGGAATCTGAATACATAGCTTGTTCTGCCGCTGTTCAAGAAGCTGTATGGCTTAAGAGATTTCTAGAACGTCTAGGAATGAAAGGCAGAAAGGAGGGTCCTATTCTGATACATTGTGATAGTCAAGCCGCAATAGCCTATGCTAAGGACCCTAAGGATCACAGTAGGACAAAGCACATAGACATTAAATATCATTTTGTAAGAGACATGATCACTGAGAAACAAGTGACCGTTCAATACCTTTCTACTCATAAGATGTTAGCTGATCCCCTTACAAAGCCCATTGCCAGAAACCCTTTTGTTAAACATGTAACTGCTTTGGGCATGCGTAGAATGTAATGTATTGAACGTTGCAATAAAATGATGCATTTTCAGTTTTTTCCAAATATATTGTGTATATATTAATGCATAGGCACGAGGTATGAAATTCCGTATGTCGTACAGGTCAGGAAGATTGGTTCGCTCACACGAACAACCGTCTTCCCATGATTTGCAGGGGTGTGGGATGATAAGACGAGCAAATGATCACCATGAGATGGGTAAGGAAGATCTTTGCGCTTGAGTCGCCTCAGTTGAACTGAGATGAGATCTGCACGTGTAAATACGTCATGGATCGAGGCATGATTACAAAGGATGTATCATCAGACCTGTAGCCAGGCAAAGGACTCTTTTACAAATGAGGTTCCAAAAAGGGGAATGATTGTAAAAAGGGAAGTCCTGGTTCCAATATTGAGTACATTTGAACTAAAGTCTGTACGGTGAAACATGAAGGTAAAATCGACATACACCATTGCAAAATCACCGTAGCATGCAATTCATACTACATGTGCTTGAGAGAATAACTGCAATATGGGACGTAGGTGACAGATCCCTGGTTCACTACGGTGTGAGTCCCAGGAAGGAGAAATCCTTCACACGATACCCTCAGGACTTAGGCAGGCATCCTAAAACCCTGACTTGGGGCCAGCTACTTTGGCTGAAGCTTTATGATCACGTACGATTCGATCAAACAACTAAAAGCTGGGAAAGCGACCAAGTCGGGAAAGATCGATGTTTCTAGTAAAAAAGGAAGGTCTATCTTGAAGTACACTTTTTGCGGTGGCATCTGTGACATGGCCCTTACAAGTTATGAGAAAAACTTATAAGTGTGGATACCACACGCATAGTAGGCAATCTGAGTCAAGTTCAGAAAAACAAAAGAATCTATGACTCAAGAAGGATCAGATATGCCATGAGTTGAGTGTATGGACAGACCTAGGGCATATGAGGCAACAATTTACAGGTTCACAAAGGGTGTCCTTGGATGCTGATCCGATATCAAGGATTTCTAGTATCACAAGCACCAAAGGTTCTGAAGATGTTATGCCCACGCAGTCACGGCAGACACCAAGTATGAAACAAGAAGAAGACGTAGTCGCATGATGGGTGGCCCATCAAGTGCGAGTGGGAGATGTTGGACTTTGGGTCCAAGTCCGCCCTTAATGGGCCGGACTATTTGATTAGGGGCATAAGTTGCCTTATCAAATTAATCAATCAACATAAGATTGTTGCTTGGTGAATAAGTTGGGAATTAATTGTGAGATCATGATTAAGAAACAAATCTCCATGATTGAGGAATTGATTTAGAATCAATTGAATTAATTCACCGACTTGGAGAGCAAGCAAGGAGTGCACACACTGCCTAATTAGTGGTCACTCTGATCACTATAAATAGGGTGTGCCTCTAGCATTGCAAACCACCCCTGCCATTGAGCTTTCTGGCAATCTCCTCTTATCTACCATCTTTCTTGTTCTGGTGCACTGCTGTACAAACCCTGATTAGGCTCTTGTAGTCTAATCCTTGTGTGGGCCCCAAACCCGGATCTGAATTTACCGGTACGCGCTTTTACTCTAATCTGGTTTATATTTCCTTCATTGGTATCAGAAACCTTCTAGGGGCGCGTGAGAGCGCGTGGGAGCTCTGATTGAGATGTGGTTGGTTCCTAAAAATCCTTAAATTCGAGGGCTTTAATTTAATATATAATTTGCATATATTTGAAGCACGTTTGGATATGATTTGAGTCAAAAAGGTGCTTATGTGCACTTAGAGATTCCCAAAAATGTTGGAATTGAATCAATGTTGGTTCAATTATTTTTTGGGACATGTTGGCTTGTTTTTAAGAGTAATTTCAGCTGTAACATAAGGTTAATGTTGAAAGATTCTTTAAAAGTATGGGATTATTCAAATGAGTTTTTGAATATAAAATCCTATCCAATCTTGACTCAAACTCTTAGAGATAAAACCTGAAAAATTGCAGCAACTTAAAATTATTCAATGATTATTGAATAATAATAAGTTTTCCCAAATGTTGAAGCAATGACTTCTAAAAGTCAACCTTTTATCACATGTGTTGTGACAAAGGACAAGAGAGATAGAGATGTGAGAATCATCTCATCAAGTGGGAGGTATGCTGCAAATACATCCAAATGAGTGGATGTACACATGGCAAAGAGGAGCTTGACATTGTAGCTAGATGCTACATGAGTTAAATGGTCAGAAGGGCCTATGAGAAGGAGAACCTAGTTAAGAGACAATGATATGAGGCTTAAATTTTTGAATGTTCTTGTTTTTCCCATTGACTTTAAGATTAAATTCTCTGTTTGTTTTTAGAATTGAATTCGGTATATTCTCTTCTTGTTTTCTTGAACATTCATGCGAGTTAGATGATATTGTGTTATTATCTTGTTAATAGAACTGCTCTTTGATTGAGTGGGAGTTTTTCTGGAATGCGTCTAGAAAACCAAAGGGGAAAGTGTTCAAATGAAGACTGTGGTTAAAAAGGTGATGAGCTAACTAGTATGATTGGGATGGGAGTCAACATAGTTGTCTCCTGAACATGAAACTAGTGAACTTATTATCTAATTATCCTTTGTCTTATTTGAACAACTAAGATTTGTATACCATAATCGTCTGAGTGACCAATTATGACCAAGTCTATTTGACTGAGCTTATGAAGATAAGATCAATAGAGATATCTGTGGAGTTAGAAACTATCAAATCTCTTTCATTCAAGAAGAATGAGATGTCAGGGACATCCTACCAATTAGTCTTCAGCATTTAGAGGCTGCAGCAACTGAAGGATACAAAAGGTTTATGCTATCAAGCATAGAAAGAACAACATTGCTCAAACTTATGTTGGTATGAGCAATGTAACCTTATCCAAGCCATATGGATAGTGTTGGAAGATAGTGAAATAAGTGATCTTCTTCCATAAAGTTAAAACTAAGTCAAGTTTTAACATAGTATATTAAGTCCTAACATGTTGTTTTGGCAACACTTGAGGCAAATGTCAAACTAAGAAGTTGAGACAAATTAAATGCCAAGTTCTTTCTAACAAACAACAAGTGTATGTTGTGATAAGACATCTCCTAGTGAGTGGGAGGAATCTATGTCTCTCAATGAGTGGGAGTGAGCTATGTCTTCCAGTGAGTGGGCGTATACGAAAGTAAAGATTGCCTCTGATATGCATATTGTAACCTTCAGCAATGTGATTCACCACATTGAACTTGAATGTGAAAGACTGAAGGATTCAAGATCCATCAGTCAGACAAACTTAGCTAAATAGTGGGATGATTCATCCTCCATGCCTAAGAGCAAGGAACCCTTGAGGTAAACTTGATCTAGAAGAGGTCAATGGTTTATGCAAAAGATGAAATGCTACATTGATAAACCTTTAAGGGTTGTAAAAGTAGCAATCCACATAAGTTGTGGATGTTTTCACAGAAGCATATGGCTTCATGTCAAAAGCAAAGCAATAAAGAGATAGAATCAAGGGATTGGAACTTGCACGTTAACTCTGCATAAATAAACCACCCTGATTCACTCCATGCAATTGCAACTGACAGAATCACATCTTTGCTATCTCTTTAGTTAAGTATCGATGGGACTATGATTCTCAAATCCTTTATTGGATTTTGATGTTTCTTTTCTAGGGATAAAAGATTCCATTTTTTGCGACATGTACACCTTGGTCAAAGGGAATGATCAAATTAGCAAAAGAGTATTTGCTAAACAACGTGAGCTAAAGGTTTAATACCCTTATGAATAAGTTGAGAACTCATTCTATCTGGCAAGAAAGATAAAGAAACATTGTTGAGAAAATCCACTGCAATTGGAAAATTATGACGTTAGTAAACTAATGAACGTAAGGGCAAAACACAAACAGCTTGGTGTTTCGTAGACATTGTGGACGTTTACTCGAATGTTTACTTGATTTTTGGCAAGTGTAAAGCTGTTAGATAATGGCTGATCTAGTCAGGAATCAGTGAAACTGAAAGGATAAGACCTTTTTTGAACTAACAAGGGTTAGAGACACCCATATGATTAGTTCAAGCTGTTTTGTGTACAAGAAAGGCATTGTTAGGCAACTATCAATACCTACAACCCTTCAACATAATAGAGTTGTTGAAATGGAGAGATAGACCTCTCCTTTGATTTGGTTGTGAACATAATGACATCAATGAGGCTATCAGCCATATGTTGGTAGGTAGACTCACAACTATTATATTCACACTTAACCAAATGCCCTCTATGTCAGTCACGACCTTACCCTATGAATCATGGATGGGCCTTAAATCAGGACCAAGCTCGTTAAGACCATAAGGGTCATCAACTTTATATTCACAATTCTTCCTACGAGTAAGGAAGATTGGGGTCAAGGTAAGCAAAGTATCTCTTTGTGAGATGACATGAGAATTTGACATGACACGTCTTCATTAGTGAAAATGATGGCGGTTCAGTGACTGAGAGAAAATCATGGGATACAACGTTCATAAAACCAAGATTTCCTAGCAGGAAATGAGCATTAATCACAATAAATCTCTTCAAGAGGTTCTCAAGTGACAAGGAATAACCAAGTATTCCTAAGTTCACTGATCCGAGTGGGAGGATTGAGACCATTTTCATAATGAAAGAGGTAAGAGGTAAGTTACAAGACAATTACCTCACTCATACATAGGAAAAGAATCCTATGAAATCCACCTTGGAGCAAATTGTCATCTAGGGAATGACTATAAGGGATAGATTCCCTAATGGATTGAATGCTAGCAAATTGTCATCTAGTGAATGACTATAAGGGATAGATTCCCTAATGGATTGAATGCTCTCTTCATCATTTAGAAAGTGATGATAAGTACCTATAAGTGTCTGAAAGACACTAGAAGGACCTGCTAAGATGAATTGCAAAGTGTCATGCAGGAGGATTTAGATTCCTTTTAAGCCAAATACGTGTTTGGGTAATTTGTCACCTAGCCAAGAGGCGATTGGGAACAAGTAGGTTCTCAAATCTGTTGGGGGCATGTAAAACCTAAAACACTTAGTGGCTAGGGGGTAATACAATGGAAGGTTGTCCATTGTGTGTTTTAACTCTAAACTTTGGCTATGACAACAAGTTTAGTCTTGAAAATTGCATCAAGATGATGTAAAGACCACCTTCCAATTTGGAATTTTGGAAATTGGATGATGAACTCTACACTGAAGCAGCTTAAGGGCTTTGTAGAAACAATTACCTAAATAGTAGTATATGAAGTTTTCACATGGTGAAAGCCTTACCAACTTCGAAATAATCGAAGAACACTACATAAGTTCCAAATGGTCTAGTGATGATTCTTTGTGAAGTCATCCTTTGTCAAGTAACAAATGAAACAAGTGTCAAAGGAGTCAAAGGAATAAAGGATCAGAGAATCCTTAAATTCTGAGTTAAGAAAGTCATGGGTTGAACAAATATCTTGAATGACAAGATAAACGGGGATTGCACAAGAAAGATACAGTCTTTTCCACCTAAGACATGTACAAGTGTAATCCTTAGACATCTTAGGATGTCAAACTACAAACCCATAGACACCCCTGAAGTCAAGGGCACAAACCTAAAGAGGTTACATGGCCTATGAGGAATCCAACATAAGAAAGGTGGATAGAGTCCCATGTGAGACTACAATTGGTAATATGAATGTACACATTAGTGTACATAAGACCAAATGTTTTTGGTCAGACTTGGAAGTTGCTTTTTGGTCCTGCTGTGAAATGGGTTATGAGAATAACCATGGATTAAGTTGTCAAGACAACAACTTTCCTTTGAAAGGATACTCCAATACAAGACCTAGGCAAAATGGTGATGGAGTAAGGAAATATACAAAGTATTTTTTCCTGTTATCCATGAAAATAGAACGCAGGGCGTGTTCTGCCATCATTCAAAGTGCCATATGGCTAAAGTAATTCCTATGAGAGATTGGGAATGAATGGTGGATAGAAGGATCCAAACGATAACATCTTATGATGAGGATCCTAAGTATCACAGCAAGGCGAAACATACCTTTTTGATACATCTCTATGAGAGATATGCTTTCAAAGAGGGAAAGTGATAGTTCAATGACCTTCTACTAACAAGATGTTGGTAAATCCCCTTATTGAGCCCATAGCTTGTTTTTCATTGAGTTAGTGAAAATCTAGGGGCGCAAATAAAATATAAGGTCCTGAACTTCTTTTATATAAAGATAAAAGAAATGGTATGTATGTTATGAGTAAATACATAAAGGTATACAGCTTTATATGTCGTACAGGTCAAAAAAGGTTGGTTCACTCACACGAACAACCGTCTTCCCATGTTTTTGCGGGGGCATGGGAAGGTAAGACGAGCAAATGATCACCATGAAATGGTTGAGAAGAATCTTTGCGTTTGAGTCGCCTCAGTTAGACTGAGATGAGATCTATATGTGTGCATATACACAGAAAATGGATCGAAGCATGAATATAGACCTGTAGCCAGGCAAAGAACTCTTTTTCACAAACGAGATTGTAAAAGAGATATTGTGAAAAAGAAAGTTCTGGTTCGAATGTTGAGTACATTTTGGAACTAATGTCTGTACGGTGAAAGATAAAGAAATCGACATACACCTCAAACCATTCACTGTAGCATGCAATTCATACTGCATGTGCTTGAGAGTTAAACTGCAACACGGGATGTGGGTGAAAGATCCCTAGTTCACCACAGTGTGAGTCCCAGGAAGGAAGAATACTTCCACGATGCCCTTAAGACTTAGGCGGCATCATGAAAGCTTGGTTTGGTGACAGCTACTTTAGCTGAAGCTCCATGATCACACTCGATTCGGTCAAACGAGTGAGAACTAGGAAAGCGACCAAGTCAAGATGGACTGATGTTTAGTCAAAAAGGAAGATTTACTCCTAGATACATAAGATGTACTAGTATCTGTGGTCGACCCCTTACTAGCTCTATGTGTAACTGGTAAGTGCAGATACTATATACGTGGAAGGCAATCTGAGTTAATCAACATATTAACTCGAGAGGGATTAGATATGCCATGAGTAATATGTATGGGAGAATCTGGGGCATATGAGGCAATGAACATATAGCTTACGGTTATATATAAAGGGTGTCCTTGGATGCTGGTCCGATATAAAGGATTTCTAGTATCACAAGCACTAAATCTGAAAGACGTTTTTGCCCACGCAGTCACAGCAGACGCCAAGTATGAAACAAGAAAGAGTAACGCACGCACGATGGGAGGCCCATCAAGTGCGAGTGGAAGATGTTGGACTTTGGGTCCAAGTCCACCCTTGATGGGCCGGACTATTTGATTAGGAAATAAGTAGCCTAATCAAATAAGAATAAAATCAACATAAGATGCAAATTTGGGAATATTTAGCAATAATTATGGATTTGTTAAAAGAGGAACAAATCACCATAATTAGGGAATTAATTGAGAGACAATTAATTCCTATCTTGGAGGGCAAGAAGGAGTGCACACGTTTCCTAATTAGTGGCCTCCATAAACCACTATAAATAGGGTGTGCCTCCTCAATTGCAACTCGCCCCGCCATTGAGTTTTCTGGCAATTCCCTTCTCTCCTACCATCTTTCTGGTTTTGGTGATCTGCTGTGCAAATCACAATTAGGCTCTAGTAGTCTAATAATTGTGTGTACACAAGTATGGAGTATTGGAGCTTTGACCCGGATCCGAACATGGATTCGTCCAGATACGCCTAATCTCCTTCTTAGTTAAGTTTTAAGGTTACAAATATAATTTTATTAGTTGTTGCTTTTTTAATTTGCTCAATGTCTTTTATATTTAACTTATTACTTAAAATTATTTTTTTAAAAAAAAAATATTTTCTATATGCCTACCTACTTGAGAAAACGTTGAAAAAGTCTTACAAAAAAAAACATTAAAAAATGTGGATTATTAAGAGCCTTTAATGGCACTTCCTTGAGAAAGTTTCATAAATGCTATTAAACCTTTAATGACATTTCCTTGAGAAAGTGTCACTAAAGGTTTAATACACGTTTTGTAATTTTCTTTTACGCTAAGATTTTTTTTGTAAGACTTTTTCAACGTTTTCTCAAGCAAGTAGACATATAGAAAATATTTTTTTAAAAAAAATAATTTTAAGTAATAAGTTAAATATAAAAGATATTAAGCAAATTAAACAAGTAACAACTAACAAAATTATATTTATAAGCTTAAAAATTAAAAAACTTATAATGCATAGGAAGTTTAAGAGAAAAGTTGTAACTTCAAGTAAATATCCAAAAAAAAATCATAAACACACATAAAATTATAAGTTAAGATTCATAACAGATTTTAAACTTAAAAAAAAAAAACCATAGTGCCAATTGACAAAAGCTTATGTATTAAAAAAAAAGACTTAAAGTCGTACAAACAATAGTGCCTTTAATTGTGCTTTCTAAAGGGAGTGCCATTAAAGGCATATAATTATATGCCTTTAATGGCACTCCCTTGAGAAAGCGTCATTAAAGGCTTAATACACCTTTTTCAAAGTTTTTTTTCGGTGAGACTTTTTCAACGTTTTCTCAAGCAAGTAGGCATATAGAAAATATTTTTTAAAAAAAATAATTTTAAGTAATAAGTTAGATATAAAAGACATTGAGCAAATTAAACAAGTAACAACTAATAAAGTTATATTTGTAAGCTTAAAAATTAAAAAAAAACTTATAATGCATAAGAAGTTTAAGAGAAAGTTGTAACTTCAAGAAAATAACTAAAAAAAATTATAAACACATATATAAGTTAAGATTCATGACAAAATTTAAATTTAAAAAAATCATAATGTCAAATAACGAAAGCTTTTGTATTTAAAAAAAAAAGACTTATAGCCGTGCAAATAATAGTGTCTTTAATGGCAATGGCACTCCCTTGAGGAAGTGCCATTAAAGGCTTAATACACCTTTTTGAACTTTTTTTTTCATAAGACTTTTTCAACGTTTTCTCAAGCAAGTAGGCATAGAAAAATATTTATTTAAAAAAAATAATTTTAAGTAATAAGTTAAATATAAAAGACATTGAACAAATTAAACAAGTAACAACTAATAAAATTATATTTATAAGCTTAAAAATCAGAAAACTTATAATGCATAGAAAGTTTAAGAGAAAGTTGTAACTTCAAGCAAATACTTGGGAAAAAAATTATAAAGACACATAAAACTATAAGTTAATATTCACGACAGATTTTAAACTTAAAAAAAATATAGTGCCAATTGACGAAAGCTTCTGTATTAAAAAAAACACTTACAGTCAGACTTATATTTCCCTGCAAACAATAGTGCATTTATTATGAGACGAGATATTGGAATTTAATAAGTATTAAATAACCCCTTGTAGGGCTCTTGACCAGGAAAGCGTTGTAGCTTTTTGATACTTTGTATGGCGCTTTCTCAAAAGCTACTTTGTATGATGCTTTCTTGGGAAAGCACCATACATGGGAAGTAATCTGAAGTGGGCAATCCCAATTGGTCACGAGAAGGCGTCAAGTATGCTATTTCATCTCATTCAGAATCTCAAGACTTCATGTCAACACGGAAATCATCTTGAAGATAAAAGAGGAAATAGAAAGGCTCCAAAATGCTAAATCCAAGAAAGTGCCATACAAGGGGAGTAATTTTGTTTTAAAAAAAAATTAACCCCTTGTATGGCGCTTCCCTAGCCAAGTGCCATATAGGGTATTAGCCAGCTATGACGCTTTTCTGGTCAAATGTCATAGTTGCCACATGTTTTTTTAAGAAAAAATAGCGGTATCCTCCGGCTCTTGTTTGAAGAAGTGCTATAAGATTAGCGCCGCTAAATCTATTTTTTGTAGTAGTGCTTTATTTTATATGAGAGGGTTAAGTGAATTCTCCTGTGTAATGCATGGGCCTGGGAGTAAATGGGTGACCCTTGATTATAGATCTATAATAATTAAATTTAGATTGTCATTACACATCAGCGATGCATGCATGCATGCATGCATGCATGCATGCATGCATGCATGCATGCATGCATGCATACATACATACATACATACATACATCACTACTAGAAAAAAGGCAATAAAACCACCATATATAGACCTCTATAACTGAAGATAGCTTAACAAGTATGACCAGTGTCATTTTTGTAAATATTGATACAACTTAACATCGATCGCACTTTCACATGGTCTAAATAATAATTTCTAGACCGGTTGTAATGTAATGTAGTGTCGATAAGTATTAAACATTAAGAAAAGTTTAAACCTTAAGTTCTTGTTAGACTAGACACTTATACATCCAGTGTAAATATCCTTTTAGATATCGTCACTTCTTTATAACTGGTCTTAAATATTTCAGACTCTTCATCTTCCAAAATAAACTTCCTAACTACATATCTCTTCAAAATCTGAGACCACTTCAATAAATGCAATTAATCTTTCTTCGTTTTGTATTTAAACTCCTCATTGCTTTCGTTTCTTCATTCAAATTCATTTCTTCTTCCTCTCATCTCTAGAATATAATTATGGTACGTGGGAGGGCTAATTCTATTTGTCCTCCTTTTCTTCCTCCTACTCCTCTATAGCCACCTCCTCAGCCACCTTCATCTAAGCAGCTTCTTCAGTAGCTCCATGTAAGGATGGATCATATAGACAGACGCCTCAGAAGACTCACCGCTTTGCTCCATACTATCAACAACAAGCTCAACTTTGTGCTCGATGCCAATGATGTTGAGTACAATCTTTCAGATGACCCCGCCTCTTCCTCTTCCCCTTCTTCCTCCTTTACCTCCGATGATAAGGAGGAAGAATTAGGGTTTTTTTATTATGTAAAATTTTTTTTAATCGATATACTAGTGCTGCCCTTTATCATTAATATATTATTAATGATAAAAATATTTTGATTTCTAATCCTCATCTTATTCAATTTTGATCATGATCACGTCTCTTTTATCTTTGTTCCAGTGCATTTTAAGTATATAATTTATAATATATATATATATATATTCAATTGAATTATCTTCATGTTAAATATATGATTTAAGTATATTCAAACTAGTCATAGCAGCACAAGGTATAAATATGTTAATCTGAACCATCGTTTAACTCTTGGCTGATATAAATGTTGTTTATTTTTCTAACATTCACTTTTTATTTACACCAGATAAGATGAGCATCCGATTTTGTCATTATTATTTAGACCACATTTTAAATACGATCGGTGTAACTACATAACGTTTCAACTTCCAATGCCTATCATCATGTCTTGTCAATATCACCTGAACTATCTTGCCATCAGTCCAGTTTATAAATACCAAAGTGTCTTTTGTTCCTAAGTTCAAATTTAAAAGTTCCTTTATACTTCTCTCTTTCTTGTTTGAATGGCAACACTTTGACTGATGCAAATGGTAGGATCAAAGAGGCAACGTTCCCCCTGCTCTCCTCCTACGGCAGCCACTGGCGATTCCTCTTCACAACCCCCTCCACCTTCAACGTTGGAGGAAATTGCCGAGGCCATATTTTGCCTCCAGGTCATCGTGTTGGAGGTGATGGCGAAGCAAGATCGATTCTCTGAACTATTAGAGGAGGTGGCGATGGTATTGAACGGCATCACTGACCGTTTGGACTAAGTACAGCAAGTCTCCTAGAAAGATGATGATCTTCTGAATTTCTAAGTTTCAAGAACCCCCACTATTGTTATAATACATTGATGTTGTTGTTATTTTGTGGCCGATCATTATCATATATAATATTTTGATGTAATTTTGATTTTATGCATGTATACTGCTACCTTTAGGCGTCGATTAATGAAAAAGTTCTATCTTTTATGACTTTTGATATTTGTTGTTAATAATTATAATCATTTATCTCGGGTTATTAATCTATTTTGATAAAATGGTTTCATCCTTTAGGTGAAACTTCTTGTTTCTAAGATTTTATCTATTCCAAAAATTACAGAATTTATATAAGATGATTTGAAAGATTGTGCCGTTATGAATTAAAAATGTTTTTAACATATTGACGCCGGTCTTTAATGAGAACCAGTGTAGAAAAGGTTATGGACATTGGTCATTAATGAGAACCGATCTAAAAAGGACCGCCCTAAGTATATATAGTCACTTTCATGCTTAGTCTTCATCTCTATCGTCTCTTAGCCCCATGCGCTCTCTCTTAATCTCTCCATTACCTCTGTCAGTCATGATATCTCTCTTTCCACAATCGAGATGGCTTGGCATTCTTTTCCATTGGGCTCACCCTCTCTGTCAACGCCATTTTGCCCTCGTGTTTGATAAAAATCGTTGCTTTTCATAAACTCTCAATAGATGTTTTGCTGTCACGTTTTGTTAGTATTCTCTTTCATTATTTTTGCTTGCATAGAAGTTTTAATTGTTGTCTTTTACATACCTCGATACTCCTTTTCCTTCTTTGTCAAAATCCTGATTGCAAGTTCAGTTTTTTTCCTTACATCCACATAAATGAAATGGTTCTACTTGATCGATATTATCTCTATTTGGCTGCGAAAAATATTTACAATTTTACATGAAAGTTTACATTTTTTCTGTTGGTTGTATATTCTTTGTGGTTATTGTAGTTATAGAATCATTGATGCTTGCTCCTTTTCTTTCTTTTTAGAAACAGTGATGCTTATGCCTTTCAAAAAATTTTTTTTGTAGTTTTGCATGCAGGTGACCTGTGATATACATAGTGGTGTTGATTAAGGCATATGCCCGAATCACTTGGTTGTGACTAATTTAGGCCTACCAACACTACCACATATGTCACAAGGTTCAACTTATGATGGAAATTTGCACAAGACATGCATACATAGCATAGAGGCTAGATAAGCACCAAACATACCATATATTTATGAGTTGAGAAGTGTCCAATATGTGATATGTGGTGGTGTGGGTAGGCCAGTTTATTCATGCTTGCTTTAAGTTCAATGTAGCTCGTGAAAATATGGTATATACGTGATACATTGAATTTGAAGTAAGAAGTGATAATTCTGGCCAACGAACACTACCACACATAGCACAAACGGTAGCTGAGTGCTAAAGAGGCTAGTAATAAGAACTGACAGTAATTCCAGTAATATGAAGAGTGCCAAGTTGAGAGGTTTTTTGTAGCTTTCAATTATGTTTTTTGTAGACATGTTTATCTATTTATAGTGGATTTGTATTTAATATGCTTATTACCATTTTTTTTAAAGAGTAGAAAAGAGTATGAAGAGCGCCAAAAAGACATGTAAAGAGCTTTAAGTTGAGTTTTTTTGTAGCTATCACTTATGTTTTTATACACATTTGAAGAGCATTAAACAATCTGATCTAATATGTAACTATGTGTAATTATTAGCAGGAATTGGAAAACGAAAAAAAGCCTTCCTTCCACAGGTATGTTAATGGTGAATTCCTTGGTTTAGATTTTTTCTACTAGCCGCATATTCTTTATGGTTGTTGTAGTTATTGTACGCAATTTTTGTCCATAGAATTTGTCATCGTTGGGATTGTGAAACTTGTGATTATGACATTAACGAAATTTCATTAATCATTCTCATAATGGCAATTTTTGCATATCCAATCTTTAAGAATTCCATGGATAAAAGCTTGTATTCACTTAAGCTAATTGAATCTTGCTTGCCATGTCTTTATTCTTTTCAAGTTTTTTTTTGTATTTGGATGCCTGCTCCTTGAAAGGGCTTGGATGATTATTGAGTATTGATGGGGAGTGTTGATTGTAATTTTAACCTCAACATGTAAGAGCTGTAGATGCGTGATTTGTAATGCAAGTCATCCTTAGAGTCGAATGCTGCCATCCTTGGATTAGGTGCTAGTTTTACTAATCTTATGCCTTTTGGTTCTTTTGAGACTTCAGATAAATAATGGCTCTGCCCTACCTCAGTTTAATGTGATAAAGGTGGAGTATCTTATTAATGAAGCTGAGTACTAACATGGTTGATATACAAACTTGAAAATTCTATTTTATATGGTTGAATATAGCCATGTGAAGAGATCTTGGTTGAGATGGAAATCAAAGTGAAGGCTAATAATAATGAGCTAACAACTAGGTGGAGTTACTAGTGACACGTTGATTATTAAGACGTCTAAATTAGATAATGAAAAAGGTAGGGCCGATAATCTAGTCTTGGAAGGAAAAATTCATTGAACTACATAACTTAGTTATGATTGGGCAAATCAACTTTTAAATGAGTAATGAATTGCTACAATCAACACTAGGTCATTTAGGTCAACAAATTTGTTCTTCCATGTGTAAATCACCAACTCTATGTTTTTTACCTTCCAATTTAAAATTATTAATCCTCACCTCGTCCCTAGTACTTCCACCTAGTTGGTTATTACTTCCTTATTATTGGCCTTCAGTTTGGTTTCCTTCTCAACCAAGACCTCCCCACGAGATCATATTCACACATATAAAATCCATTTCTCATACTTGTGTATTAACTCTTCTATATTCAAGTTCATTATATAAGAATCTTCTCCTTTATGACTTGAGACTGGGGTAAGGCAAAGCCATTTCATATTGAGGTACAAAAGGATCAAAAGGCATAAGTATGGTAACCTAATAGCCAATCCATGAATAGCCATATTCAACTGTAGGGACGCTCACAATTTAAATCATGTGTCAACTATAACACCATAATTACTTTAGCCTTTAGATGAGTTCAATCACACAATGACTTCAAACCAGAGACTAATATTCTTTTGTAAATAATTGAATTCCCAACCTCAATACAAGATTCGAACCTGAACTTGAGAGGGTTTTTCAAAAACTTTTAAAATACATCAAGTATGGTCTCAAATGGTTTGTGACTTCATTATAACTCATCAGTTCTTAATCCCATTTATTAATGTCAGAGTATTCTCTACCGGTAATTCGTGTAGTGTTCATTAGCTAATGAGCTATTAGCGTATAGTTGCCTATATTGGAAATTGTGCCCTAAGGGCCAATCATTGTACTTTGAACATTATTTTAATGAAATTTATCCATTCTGTTATCATATTATTTGCATGTTAACTGTGATAATTGTATCCTTGGATAATTCATAAAGATTGTCCTTAATTGTCCCTGGTTGGTCATCTATGCGGGAGCAGAGATGAAACAAGATCAGTATGACTTTGATAAGATATGGAGATACGAATCAAAGTCTTAGGCACTTGTAAGAGTACAAGGTGCTGGACCGACCCACTATGAGAAAGCTATATGGATCAAGTCATAAGCTTTTCTCATGTATAACCACGTCACAATGCCCTTAGACCTGAGGTCATGATGGATTCCTACATGAGAGTTGCTAAGCTTTGAACTAGTCAAAAGTCACTTTTGACCAGGTGATGATAAAGGCTACGATTGGGCTTGGTGGTTTTTCATGGAGAGGAATATGAATGATCAAGATGGAATTTATCCCTCACATTAGTAGAGAGATATTACTGGGCCCCTCGATAAGTGAGTCTGAGAAATGTATGGGCATACTATGATGGAAAGGAGTTTTCGTCTCTATTATCAGGCTACTCAGGAATTGAGAAAGTAATGGTCAGGAACAACAGGATGACATTATCCATGCCTTATCCTTGATTGATATATCATGTGACAAAAGGGACGTGACATGGTTGTATGACAAGTTGCATCGCGATAACGATCCTTATATGAATTGGGTAGTCGTAATGTTTTGCTAGAGGCCGCTTGTGCCTTTTGGGTTAGTATAGTTATTGGCCACTGCCAAGTTCATATGGGCTTACAGGGTCGCACACAAGAATGGCCCAACACGAGATAATGTTTAATTTATGGTGGACGAATTATATATATATATAATTCATTAATAATATTATATAGATATATATTTTTGAAATATATATCTTATATAAATATATATATGTATATATATTATATGATATTATTATATTGTGTTAGTTTTAAATTTAATTTATTAAGATATATTAAATTTAATAACTAACATGATAGAGATATAGTATCTCAAATTTAATTTATGAAGATAAATTAAATCTAATGGCTATTTATTTGGATTAAATAAATAGGTTAAATTAAAACTGTTGGACAAATTTAATTTAAACTGAATTTATTTAATTAGCTCATCAAGATAATTAATAGTTAATTAATTTCAAAATTGATGATGATTAATTTTGAAATTTGAAAATAGCCCTCATAGGTTATAAACTTTATAGAGCAGATATATTGATATGCACATGAGAATTGAGAGTCGCAAGTGAAACCCTAGGAGACATTAGAGGCGCTAGCACGCAGTCTCGATTGGAGAGCATTTGAGCGGATACCGGTAGAGGGAGCGGACTTGACGTGTTAGCTCCTAGAGATCGTGAAAACCTTGAATCATAAAAGGTATGAATCTTTCCAACTTGGTTTAAATGTCGTTGATAGATCCTCGATTGGATCGGTGAAAATTTTTAAAATTCTTCCGCTGTGCCTACCGATTCTAACTAAACCAACTTGGTAAAACAATTAAAGCACTTTGATCTTATCGAGGTGGTGAATATTTGAGCCAAGAATTCATTGACCATTTTAGGAATTGTGGGAAAATCTCATAATTGACTCCTCCAGGAACACCACAATGGAATGGCGTTTCTGAATGAAGGAATCGAACACTATTAGATATGGTTCTATCTATAATGAGTCAAACGGATCTTCCACCATCCTTTTGGGGAGATGCCCTAAAGACAGCTGTGTTCACACTAAATCATGTTCCATCTAAGGCAATTGAAAGACACTATATGAGATATGGACTGGAAAGAAACCAAGTTTATCTTTTCTCAAGATCTGGGGATGTGAGGTATATGTTAAGCAACAAGCCTCTAATAAATTAGCGCTCAGATCCACAAAGTGCCTTTTCGTGGGGTATCCTAAAGAAATAAAAGGATATTGTGTCTACAATCCCACCGATAACAAAGTGTTTGTTATTCTAAATGGTAAGTTTCTAGAAAGAGAGTTTGTTTCTAAAACAACCAGTGGGAGCAAGGTACATCTTGAAGAAATTTGAGAGTCACAAGATAGTACAGAACCACAGATGGAAATTAGAGAAGACTCACAACAAGTTGCTGAGCCTCCTCAAGTAACACAAGGTCCACGAAGATCTGATAGGACATGGTATCAGCCTCAGAGATATGGATTTCTGATTACTGAAGGCCGTGATATGTTGCACATTGAGCAAAATGAGCCCACCACCTATCGAGAAGCCACAGTGGGACCAAACTCTGAGAAATGGCTAAATGCCATGAAGTCTGAAATGCAATCCATGTACGACAATCAGGTATGGACCTTAGTCGATCCACCTGAAAGTGTAAAAACCATTGGGTGCAAATGGGTTTTCAAGGAGAAAACTGACATGGATGGCAATGTAATTGTCTTCAAGGTAGGACTGGTTGCAAAAGGATTCACTCAAACTCATGGTGTAGACTATGATGAAACCTTTTCCCCAGTTGTAATAGCCAAATCAATCAAAATCCTTGTTGCCTTTGCAGCATATTATGACTATGAAATATGGCAGATGGATGTCAAAACAGCCTTCCTTAATGGAAAGCTGCTTGAGGATGTGTACATGACACAACCTGAAGGTTTTGTGCGTCCAGAGGACTCTTATAACATTTGCAAGCTTCAAAGATCCATTTATGGATTGAAGCAAGCATCTCGGAGCTGGAATCATCGTTTTGATGAAGTAGTCAAAGAGTTTGGATTCATTTAAAACATCGATGAACCTTGTGTTTACAAGAATGTTAGTGGGAGCATAGTTGTATTTCTAGTGCTTCATGTAGATGACATCCTACTTATTGGGAATGATATTCCTACCTTGCAGAGTGTCAAGTCTTGGTTGGGAAAGTCATTTTCAATGAAAGACTTAGGTGAAGCCATCTATATCCTAGGGATTAGGATCTATAGGGATAGATCCAAAAGACTACTAGGCCTAAGTCAGAGCACATATATAAACAAGATACTGCATAGGTTCAGTATGCATGATTCAAAAAAGGGTTACATGCCCATATCTCATGGCATCCATCTTAGCAAGGATCTGTGTCCTAGTATACCTAATCAGCGAGATCGCATGAGTAAGTTTCCATATGCCTCGGCCATTGGATCCATCATGTATGCCATGTTATGTACTCGACCGGATGTCTCGTTTGCCTTAAGTATGACCAGCAGATACCAACAAGATCCTAGTGAGGGTCATTGCACTACCGTCAAGAATATCCTAAAGTACTTAAAAAGGACTAAGGACTTATTTTTGGTCTATGGTAGATTGGATGATGAGCTCTGAGTAACCGGTTACACAGATGCAAGTTTCCAAACTGACCAAGATGACCTTAAATCGCAATCTGGATATATATTCCTCTTGAATGGTGGATCAGTAAGCTGGAAGAGCTCCAAGCAGAACACTATAGCAGATTCTGCAACAGAAGCTGAGTATAGTTATTGGCCCACTGCCAACTTCATATGGGCCTACAGGGTCGCACACAAGAATGGCCCAACACGAGATAATGTTTAATTTAGGGTAGACGAATTTTATTTTTATATTTATATATATAATATAAAATTCATTAATAATATTATATAGATATATATTTTTGAAATATATATATATATATCTTATATATATATATGTATATATATTATATGATATTATTATATTTTGTTAGTTTTAATTTAATTTATTAAGATATATTAAATTTAATAACTAACATGATAGAGATATAGTATCTCAAATTTAATTTATGAAGATAAATTAAATCTAATGGCTCTTCATTTGGATTAAATAAATAGGTTAAATTAAAACTGTTGGATAGATTTAATTTAAACTGAATTTATTTAATTAGCTCATCAAGATAATTAATAGTTAATTAATTTCAAAATTAATGATGATTAATTTTGAAATTTGAAAATAGCCCTCATAGGTTATAAACTTTATAGAGCAGATATATTGATATGCACATGAGAATTGAGAGCCGCAAGTGAAACCCTAGGAGACATTAGAAGCGCTAGCACGTAGTCTCGGTTGGAGAGTATTCGTGTGGATACCGGTAGAGGAAGCGGACCTGATGTGTCGGCTCCTTGAGATCGTGAAAGCTCTAAATCATCAAAAGGTATGAATCCTTCCAACTTGGTTTAAACGCTGTTGATAGATCCTCGATTAGGATCGGTGAAAATTTTTAAAATTCTTCCGCTGTGCCTACCGATTCTTACAACCTAATTCTAGTTCATTTATCACGTTAAAGCACTATCATACGGGGTTATGGCTATCGCATCCACTACTATACTAGTACTAGTCTTACTATGGTCATATATACAAGATATACAAATTTTCAAAAATAGATAACCAACGGAAGCATAAATTCTTTCAATCTTGTTCTTTACTCATCTGCGATTACCTTCTTGCCATTAGAACTACTTGCCCATATTGTAAATTAGTTACTAGAAAGGGGTGAGATTCAAAAAAATCTTAGTAGTAACATATAACACTCTTATAAAATGTAGGTTCATAAAACATACCAGGTAAACCATCATATCAACAATACATCACACATTCAGCATTCAATTCTATTCAAAATATGTACCATGAAAAACATTCATAGGACACACTGGTCCATTCCCACAGTATTGGGTATTCAACTGGGCCTCTTCCCTTCTCAATCTAAATGCTTAATAGTCCTTACTACCTAAGGACACTTGGGTCCAGTAGGCCTTACTGCCTATCTCGTGTTCACAACACAAGTGATCACAATGGTAAAAATATGCATATAAAAGAATACATAGTATGTGAGAGAAAAGTTACTACCTAACAGCCTTTCTAATGTCTAAACTTGATTACCAGTCTCTTGGTTGTCCCAGGAAAAGATCAAATCCTATAAGTTAGAATTCATAAGTAGACGAGTTATTACTTATTCCAATTCGTTGATAACTGAAGATACTTGGGTTGGTTATCTTTAAGGCTAGTACATTATACCATGTGGGTTTTTAATGTGTCTACACTAGCCCCAAGTACTTAACTCTACCCTTGGAAACTAAACTTATTACAATCCACACTAAGTATCTTAATTTCGCATGAAAAGCCTAAGTTTCCAGAATTGTTACCTCACTTTGAAAATTCATAACTTTGTCTAGGAATTTCCAATTGAGATGGTTCAAAGCCCTATGTGACACTCTTTAAGAATATTTTAAAGGAAAATACCTTCTACTTCAAAATATATGCACACAGTTCCAAAAACCTCAATAAATCCTTACTACCACACAAATCATTTCAGATTCAATGCCCAACTTCAATAAATCATATCTCACAATGTACTAATCCAAAATGACACATATTATTTATCAAATTGAAGTTTAGGACATCTACTATTAATCTAAAAAATTTCATGACCATTTGATAAAATTTAACCATTTAGAAACCTCAATTTGGTAGCACTATGCTTAAGTTCCAATTTTAAGATTTTCATTCCAATCATCTAAAATTCATAACCAAAGGCTATTCTTACACAGTTTTCATGTAGAATATATTAGTGACCTCTAATTCATCAAAATCATGCTCCTTCCTTTTGCCCTGCACCTGGCCAAACCAAACCCTCAACTAAACAACCAACAATTTTGCAATTTCACCACCAAACTAGTCTAGTATCATCATTAAACATCATAAATCCTCATATTCATGATCAAGGCAACATAAACCCTAGATACCCTATGTTGGCCGAACCCTAGGTAGCCTAAGAAAATCATGAAAACTCAACAAATCCTCAAGATATTCGGTTCAAATTGAAGCTTAAGCTTACCTCATTCTCTTGCTATCGCTTTCTAACTTCAACACTTTCTTGGCAGCTCAAAACACCTCTCCTTGGGGAAAAATCATAGAAATATAGCTCTTAGTGAGAGAAGCAAGGTTTGTGAAGGTACTATAAGCTAGAAAGGTGATTTGGTGGGTGAAAATGAATCAAGATCACTTACCTCTTCTTCTTGTTCTTCAAAATCAGCCTTTCTCTTTCCTTTTTCTTTTTTCCTTGCTTGGTCGACTTTTAATGTGTGAGGATGAGGGAGTTGGTTGATTAAATATTGATCCTTATCTCTTCGACGTGTTTGGCCGAAACTTAGAGTGTGGTGATGTGTCAATCTCTTGTGGTGTCTTGCAAAAAGCAAGTTGAATATTTGACTAAGGGGTTGTTTGGTGAATTGAATTATTTTCACTCTTTCCTTCTTATTCTTACCTTGACCAAATTACTCAATAAAGAGGAGACGAAAATGTTGACCAAAAGCCTTTAGATGTAAATGTTCAAGTTTGACCTCGGTTTTCTTCAAAAGTGGTTTGAAGTTTTGACCAACTCTTTTTCTTCTCTCTTTTATGCCCTTGGACGAATTAATCAACATAAGGGGAGGGAGTTGATTTGCTTTTTAATCCTCATGATTACTTTCCCTTTTCATTGGCAAATCTTAACCCTTCATTTTTGTTTCCTATCCTATCCTCAAGATCAAATTGTAAATGTCACTTTTGCCCCTACTTATGGCAACATTAATTAATTTGCCATTAGGTCTTGTTGGACTTCGGGTCCAAGTCTGCCCTTGATGGGCCGGACTATTTGATTAGGATATAAGTAGCCTAATCAAATAAGAATAAAATCAGCATTAATTGTAGATTGGGGAATAATTCAGCAATAATTATAGATTTGTTAAATAAGGAACAAATCATCATAATTAGGGAATTAATTAATTGCTGTCTTGGAGGGCAAGAAGGAGTGCACATGTTTCCTAATTAGTGGCCTCCATAAACCACTATAAATAGGGTGTGCCTCCTCAATTGCAATTCACCCCGCCATTGAGTTTTTGGGCAATTCTCTTCTCTCCTACCATCTTTCTGGTTCTGGTGATCTGCTGTGCAAATCACAATTAGGCTCTAGTAGTCTAATAATTGTGTAGGCTTAAGTATGGAGCATTGGAGCTTTGAACTGGATCTGAACATGGATTCGCCCCGGTACACCAAATCTCCTTTTAATTATATGCATCTGAGCATGATGATCCTGTAGCTGTGTGATTTATTCTTTATGAATAATTAATTGATATAATTCGTTTATATCCCCATCTAATTCCGCTGTGCTATTATATATGTGAACATATATAATGTTAATATGTGCGAATAATTTTTTCTCCTCTTCTCACATATATGATTATGGGCTTTCGATATGTAAGAGTTGCAATATTATGGGTTCAACATTAACATGGATGTATATGTTTCAAATGCTATATGCCCATATGAATCTGTCTCCTAATGCCTTGTTCTCCTTTTTTGATCATATGCGTGTGTCTCTGCCTAGTGTATGAACAATGATATATGTATATATCTATGTTGTGAGCATATATATATATATATATTTCATTTCTTTTGCATGAGTACTTGCCTCTCGTTCTTCACATGTTCATGCAATGATATGCAACTCATATGCGATGTGCTCCTCTGATCTTCATGGCACCGTTTTTTATTCCTTCTACTCTGCTATTCACCTCTTCGTTCATATTAAAGGTGAGTCTTTTGGGACCTATGTGGAACCAAAAACAAGAGCCTTTAACCCTCAAAGGCTAGGAAAGCTTTTGAGATACAGAGGACACATATCCAGGTCGGATTATGCCACGCCATCAATGTCGAGAAAAAAATGGGGTGTTCAAAACTGAGTGTTTTAGCCCTAAAAGAAGCCATGGATGTGTAGATCTCAAAGAGACGATTCCAACAATGCTTAGAATGCATCAAACGGAGTTCGGATAAGGGAGAAACAAAGGAAAAAAGTTCATGGGTCGTTAGTTACCGCCGCCACTTCACTCATGATTTGATCAATAAAACAGAGATTTTAAGATCAAATAAATGCCATGGATTTGTAGTTTGCTGAACTACGATTCCAATGACACCAAGAACGCGAAAAACGGAGCTAAAACATGAGAGATATGGCCTCCTGAAGTTTGCAGGTCGCGATGACCCGTCGGAGCTCCAACCGGGTCGAGTAGACCCGACTGGAGGTTGAAGCTTATGACATGGCAGTCAATTGCCATGTCATCGATCAACCTAACCCAAGTGGCACCAATGAGAGGTCGCCACGTCAGCGTCAAGTGCCACGTCAGCATAAGTCAACGAAGGCCATGTCATCCGTTAACCAACCATGTCGACCGAGACACGTCATCAGTGCTGGGGTCAAGGTTGACCAATTAACGTTGACTGGTCAACGGTCAATGTTGACCAGTCAACAGTCAGCACTGGCAAAAAAACGGAGGGAAATTGACAAGTGGTGCATGGGGCCTACTAGGACCTCCGCTTGACACATGGCAAGCACCGTCAGAGAGAGGATGGCATGTGGAGTCATTTGGGCCAACGCGTGTCGCCAGCTGACGACCGCAAGGCGGCGCGTAGAGGTCACGCGCCACCGCCGAGAGTGGACAACATTGGAATTTTCCAATTTTGCAGGATTTTTTGATCCAGACACCTTCTAGGGGTGTGTGACAGTGCATGGGACCTCTGATTGAGACGCGGTTAGTTCCTAAGAATCCCTAAATTTGAGAGCTTCAATTTGATATATAATTTGTATATATTAGAAGTACGTTTGGATCTGTTTTGAGTCAAAAAGGTGCTTATATGCACTTAGAGATTCCCAAAAATATTGAAATTGAGTCTATATGAATTCTATTGTTTTTGGGATAGGTTGGCTTACTTATTAAGAGTATTTTAGCTACAACATAAGGTTAATGCTGCAATATTCTTTAAAAGTAAGGAATTATTCAAATGAGTTTTTGAATATAAAATCTTATCCAACTTTGATTCAAACTTTTAGAGATAAAACCTGAAAAATTGCAGCAACTTGAAATTATTCAATAATTATTCAATAATGATAAGTCTTCCCATGCTTCTAACCACATTGATCCACTTGGATTGAAGCAATGACTTCTAAAAGTCAATCTTTTATCACAAATGTTGTGACAAAGGATAAGACAGATAGAGATGTTAGAATTATTTCATCAAGTGGGAGTTATGCTATAATTACATCCAAGTAAGTGGATGTAACATGGCAAAGAGGAGCTGGACATTGTAGCTAGACGCTACATGAGTTAATATGGTTAGAAAGGCCTATGAGAAGGAGAACCTAGTTAAGAGACAACAAAATGAGGCAAAAAGTTTTTTAAATGTTCTTCATTATTGAATTTATGATTAAATTCTCTATTTTTAGAATTGAATTAAGCATATTCTCTTCTTGTTTTCATGAACATTCATGTTTATTAGATGATATTGTATTATCTTTTTTGAATAACCATCTTTGATTGAGTGGGGGGTTTCTAGAATACGTCTAGAAATCTAAAGGGGAATGTGTTCAAGGAAGACTATGGTTAAAAGGGTGATGAGCTAACTAGCATGATTAGGATGAGAGTCAACATAGTTGTCTCCTGAACATGAAACTAGTGAACTTATTATCTAATTATCCTTTGTCTAACTTGAACAAATATGATTTGTATACCATAATCGTCTAAGTGACCAATTATGACCAAGTCTATTTGACTGAGCTTATGAAGACAAGCTCAATAGAGATATCTGTGGAGTTAAAAACTCTCAAATCTCTTTCATTCAAGAAGAATGAGATGTCAGGGACATCCTACCAACTAGTCTCAACATTTAAAGGTTGAAGCAACCGAAGGATACAAAAGGTTTACGCTATCAAGTATTGAAAGAACAACATTGCTTAAACTTATGTTGGTATGAGCAATGTAACCTTATCCAAGCCGTGTGGATAGTGTTGGAAGATAGTGAAATAGGTGATCTTCTTCCATAAAGTTAAAACTAAGTTAAGTTTTAACATAGTGTACTAAGTCCTAACATGTTGTTTAGGCAACACTTGAGACAGATGTCAAACTAAGAAGTTGAGACAAACTAAATGCCAAGTTCTTTCTAACAAACAACAAGTGTATGTTGTGCTAAGACATCTCCCAGTGAGTAGGAGGAAGCTATGTCTCCCAGTGAGTGGGAGTGGGCCATGTCTTCCAGTGAGTAGGCATATACAAAAGTAAAGATTGCCTCTGATATGCATATTGTAACCTTCAGCAATGTGATTCGCCACATTGAACTTGAGTGTGAAAGACTGAAGGATTCAAGATCCATCAGTCAGACGAACTTAGCTAAAGAGTGGGAGGATTCATCCTCTAAGCCCAAAGGCAAGAAACCTATGAGGTAAACTTGATCTAGAGGAGGTCAAATGGTTTTTACAAAGATGAAAAGCTACATTCATAATCCTTAAGGGTTGTAAAAGTAGCAATCCACATGAGTTATGGATATTTCAAAGAAGCATAGAGCTTCATGTCAAATGCAAAGCAACAAAGAGATAGAATCAAGGGATTAGAACTTGCATGTTACTCTGCACTAATAAACTACCCTGATTCACTCCATGCAATTGAAACTGACAAATCACATCATTGCTATCTCTTTAGTTAAGGATCGATGGGACTATGATTCTCAAATCCTTCATTGGATTTTGATGTTTCTTTCTAGGGATAAAAGATTCCATTTCTTGCCACATGTACACATTGATCAAAGGGAATAATCAAACTAACAAAAGAGTATTTACTAAATGGGTGCTAAAGGGTTAATACCCTTATGAATAAGTTGAAAACTTATTCTACCTGGCAAGAAAGACAAAGAAACATTTTTTTTTTGAGAAAATCCACTACAATTGGCAAAATATAACGTTAGTGAACCAGTGAACGTGAGGGCAAGACACAAAGCTTGGTGTTTCGTTAACGTTGTGGATGTTTACTCGAAATACAGTAATGTTTACATGATTTTTGGCAAGTGTGAAGTTGTTAGATAATGGTTGAACTAGTCAGGAATCAGTAAACTGAAAGAATAAGACCTTTCGAACTAACAAGGGTTTAGGACACCCTTGTGATTAGTTCAAATAGCTTTGTGTATAAGAAAGGCATTGTTAGGCAACTATCAATACCTAGAACCTTTCAACATAATAGAGTTGTTGAAATGGAGAGATAGACCTCTCCTTGATTTGGTTATGAACATAATGGCATCAATGAGGCTATCAGCCATATGTTGGTAGGTGAACTCATAGTTATTATATTCACACTTAACCAAATGCCCTCTATGTCAGTCATGACCTTACCCTATGAATCGTGGATGGGCTTAGACCAGGGCCAAGCTCGTTAAGACCATTAGGGTCATCAACTTTATATTCATAATTCTTCCTATAAGTAAGGAATATTAGGGCCAAGGTATACAAGGTATCTCTTTGTAAAATGACATGAGAATTTGACATGACACGTCTTCATTAGTGAAAATGATGGCGGTTCAGTGACCGAGAGAAAACTGTGGGACACAATGTTCATAAAACCCAGATTTCCTAGCAGGAAATGAGCATTAATCACAATAAATCTCTTTAAGAGGTTCACAAGTGACAAGGAATAATCAAGTGTTCCTAAGTTCATTGATCCTAGTGGGAGGATTGAGACCATTTTCACAACGAAAGAGGTAAGAGGTAAGTTACGAGAGAATTACCTCACTCATACATAGGAAAATAATCCTATGAAATCCACCTCGGAGCAAATTGTCATCTAGCAAATGACTATAAAGGGATAGATTCCCTAATGGATTGAGTACTCCCTTCATCATTTAGAAGGTGATGATAACTACCTATAAGTGTTTGAAAGACACTAGAAGGACCTGCTAAGATGAATTGCAAAGTGTCATGCAGGAGGATTTGGATTCTCATTGAGCCAAGTATATGTTTTAGGCAATTTTGAGCCTAGCCAAGAGGTGATTAGGAACAAGTAGATTCTCAAATCTGTTAAGGGCATATAAAACCTAAAACATTTAGTGGCTAAGGGGTACCATAATGGAAGGTTGTCCGTTGTGCGTTTTTAACTCTGAACTTTGGCTATGACAACAAGCATCAAGATGATGTAAAGACCACCTTCCAATTTGGAATTTTGGAAATTGGATGATGAACTCTACATGAAGCAGCTTAAGGGCTTCATAGAAACAATCACCCAAATAGTAGTATATGAGGTTTTCACAAGGTGAAAGCCTCACCAACTTCGAAATAATTGAAGAACACTACATAAGTCCCAAACGGTCTAGTGATGATTCTTTGTGAAGTCAACCTTTGTCAAATGACTTATGAAACAAGTGTCAATAGAGTCAAAGGAATAAAGGATAAGAGAATCCTTAAATTCTTAGTTGAGAAAGTCTTGGGTTGAACAAATATCTTGAATGACAAGATAAACAGAGATTGCACAAGAAAGATACAGTCTTTTCCACCTAAGACATGTACAAGTGTAATCCTTAGACATCTTAGGATGTCAAACTACAAACCCATGGACACCCCTGAAGTCTAGGGCATAAACCTAAAGTGGTTACATATCCTATGAGGAATCCAATATAAGAAAGGTGGATAGAGTCCCATGTGAGACTACAGATGGTAATATAAATGTACATATTGGTGTACATAAGACCAAATATTTTTTGGTCAGACTTGGAAGTTGTTTTTGGTCCTGCTGTGAAATGGGTTATGAGAATAACCATAGATTAAGTTGTCAAGACAACAACTTTCCTTTTGAAAGGATACTCCAATACAAGACCTAAGCAAATGGTGATGGAGTAAGGAAATATACAAAGTATTCTCTTCCTGTTATCCATGGAAATAAAACACAAGGCGTGTTGTGCCATCATTCAAAGTACCATATGGATAAAGTAATTCCTATGAGAGATTGGGAATGAATGGTGGATAGAAGGACCCAAGCGATAACATCTTATGATGAGGATCCTAAGTATCACAGTAAGGCGAAACATACTTTTTGATATATCTCTATGAGAGATATGTGCTCAAAGAGGAAAAGCAATAGTTCAGTGACCTTCTACTGACAGAATATTGGTAGATCCTCTTACTAAGCCCATAGCTTGATTTTCATTGAGTTAGTGAAAGTCTTGGGGTGTGAATAAAATGTAAGGTCGTGAACTTCTTTTATATGAAGATAAAAGAAATAATATGTATGTTATGAGTAAATACATATAAGGTATACAAGTTTGTATGTCGTACAGGTCAGAAAAGGTTGGTTCACTCACACGAACAACCATCTTCCCATGTTTTGCAGGGGCATGGGAGGGTAAGACGGGTAAATGATCACCATGAGATGGTTAAAAAGAATCTTTTCGTTTGAGTCACCTCGATTAGACTGAGATGAGATCTACATGTGTGCATATACACAGAAAATGGATCGAAGTATGAATATAGACCTGTAGCCAGGCAAAGAACTCTTTTTCACAAATGAGGTTGTAAAAGAGATATTGTGAAAAAGAAAGTTCTAGTTCGAATGTTGAGTACATTTTGGAACTAATGTCTGTACGGTGAAAGATAAAGAAATTGACGTACACCTCAAACCATTCACCGTAGCATGCAATTCATACTGCATGTGCTTAAGAGTTAGACTGCAACACGACATGTAGGTGAAAGATCCCTAGTTCACTACAGTGTGAGTCTTAGGAAGGCAATCTGAGTTAATCAACATATTAACTTGAGAGGGATTAGATATGCCATGAGTAATATGTATGGGAGAATCTGGGGCATATGAGGCAATGAACATATATAGCTTACGGTTATATATAAAGGGTGTCCTTGGATGTTGATCCAATATGAGGGATTTCTAGTATCACAAGCACCAAATCTTAAAGACGCTTTTGCCCACGCGGTCATGGTAGACGCCAAGTATGAAACAAGAAAGAGTAACGCACGCACGATGGGAGGCCCATCAAGTGTGAGTGGGAGATGTTGGACTTCGGGTCCAAGTCTGCCCTTGATAGGCTGGACTATTTGATATATAAGTAGCCTAATCAAATAAGAATAAAATCAGTATTAATTACAAATTGGGGAATAATTCAGCAATAATTATGGATTTGTTAAATGAGGAACAAATCACCATAATTAGGGAATTAATTGAGAATCAATTAATTGCTGTCTTGGAGGGCAAGAGGAGTGCACACGTTTCCTAATTAGTGGCCTCCATAAACCACAATAAATAGGGTGTGCCTCCTCAATTGTAATTCATCCCGCCATTGAGTTTTCGGGCAATTCTCTTCTCTCCTACCATCTTTCTGGTTCTGGTGATCTGCTGTGCAAATCACAATTAGGCTCTAGTAGTCTAATACTTGTGTGGGCACAAGTATGGAGCATTGGAGCTTTGACCCTGATCTGAATATGGATTTGCCCCAGTACGCCAAATCTCCTTTTAGTTATATTTTTCTTACAGGTCTTTTCTATCATTTCATTTGCTTCTTCCAAGACACCATTCCCTCTCCATTTGGATCTATGTTAGGCTTTATATCGTATATAACTTTATATAAGGGTTTGGGTATTTTCCTTTAACTAATTGGAACTAAATCCGATACTTTATTCTCATAGTAGTCTCTATCACTATTTACACTTTCTTTTTGGGACATTTTGCCCTTGAATAAATTTTAGGATATTACATAAAAAACATGCAGATGCCAAACCTATAATTGCATAAACTAAATCTAATACTCAAAAATCATCTAATTCCTTTGGAGGTGGGGAAAATACAAGTAAAAAAAAGTAAACACTGAAAAAGCAAATGCTGGATTTAAGATGAACTAATTATCTAATAATATAGGGTATTAGATTCATGGTTATTAGTTATATTTTTTTTTATGTAGATTGCATTTTTGTTTTTAGGGTTGTCTCTGTTTGTAGAATTTTTATTGCATAATATTAGCTTTTAGATGTAATAATAATATCCAACAGGGCTTATGTGAAACAAAATAAATCATAAATTTTAAAAAAAAATGAAAAAGCCTACTTTTTAGACAGGATATGAAATTACCTAATCTAAAATGTGGGCGTTGTTTTATTATAAATTAAAACTCTTTTACACCGGTCATCTAATCAACTGGTCTTAAAAATAACAAACTTTTTAAATCGGTTGATACAAGATCGAACCTAGACCTGATCTAAAAAGCCAATTTCAATTGGTCTTAAAAACTTTTTTCTACACACACACTTTAACACACGCACAAATATACATTCACACACACACACACACATATTTTCTATAACATTAAAAGTAAGGGCTAGAAAATTAATTTATATATATATATATATATATATTTAAAAAAATAAGGATAACTTATAATAAATATATATTGATTTATAAAAAATATTCCTTGTAATCATTATTCGCGTTGATGAAAACCCTTTTAATACATGTAATTAAAAAAAGATGGTTTAAAAACTTATAAAATTTTAGAATTAAGTGAATTTAGATCTTATATTTAAGGTTAAGATAAACCTAAAACCTAACTCCTATATTTAAATATTTCTTAGTTGTAACCATGGTTTGCAAACTCAGACCGGACCGGCCGGTTTGGACCGGAAACCACCGAACCGGCCGGAAAATCGGTCCGGTTTGCCATTGAACCGGTCAGACCGGGTCAACCCGGTGTGACCCGGCTAACCCGGCCGGGTTAGATAGTCAACCCGGGTCACTTTTTTTTTTTTTTTGAATGCTGAACCAATCGACTTTTTTTTAAAAAAAAAAAAATCTAAATGGCTAAACTGAGGTCTTCGCTTTCTCAATTCAATTCTCAATTTCTCACTTCTCACTCTAAGAATTGAAAATAGGTTGTTGCTTTCTTTCATAGTTTCCAGATATTCGGAATTTAAAATCTGTGTCTTGGTTTTTCATTGACAAATCTGGCAAATTTTAGTTGCTTCTCTTACTATAATACAGTAGTTGATTAATAGATATCCTTAGTTTTACTTTCTGTCATTGTCATTTGGTCGGGATTCTTGCTGCAAGTATTGCTCTATTGGTTGAAATTATTTTTTAATTTTTTATACCTCACCGGTTTAAGCCCGGTTTGACTCCGATCTGACCCACTGATCCTTAACCCAATATCCTAACCGGTTCAGTGGCCGGTTCGAGTTTTAGAACCTGGTTGTAACGCAAAAAATTAACAATGAATAGCTTTGAAAATCGGAGGGGAAAAAGGATAGAAACAATGAACTGAGGCAACTGATATTGTATGAATAAAATGAAAACTTTAATTTGACCCATACCCGCATTTCACTATTCCCACGTCCTTTTACATTATCATATTTTTCTAATCGTACATTAAACTAAATATTGTTAAAAGGACAAAACTTAGATCCATTTATCTATATCTATTAAGTTTTCTAGTCCAATCAAATCATGCTATGTTTAATTTTTATTAAATAATAAATTAATATTTATGGGTATATGTGAAATATTTTTGTTATTTTTTTCTTCACCGCCAGCCGGAGATTATTAGAGGCCACTCCTTCCATGTTAGCATTTTCTTTTGTCAAAAAAGTCAATGTCATTGAGGTTAACACTGACGATACTTTTGGGTCAATTTTAAAAATTTATGGATATTTTCGTAACTTTAATAAAATATTTATTGTTGGGTATTCTTTTATTAAAAAATTCATGGATATTTTTCTACATTCATTCTTAATTCTATGTTAATATTGATTCTAGATCTAATTGCAGGAGAAGAGCGGATTATTGGGGCGCGCTAGCACTCTCAAATGTTCCCCTTTCCCCCTAATATTGTATATTCATTCCTTCCTACCCTTGATGTAGGATTTAATAGAAAAGATAATCTTAATCTTAAATATAAGACATATTTTCTATATTTATTGATTTTCTCTTAATTTATCCATATTGATATTTCCTCAACAAGTTAGAGATGTGAAAAGAATTAAGGAAGATAATTAAGATGTTTTAAAAAAACATGTTATATTAACTAACTTAATTAATTAACTTTTTTAATCTAATCAAATTAGATAAATGGGAACTATTTATATGTTTTGGTACTCTTTTGGATCAAATTATATATTTTGGTACTTAAAATTTATGCAAAACGTTATACTCTGTGTGTGTATTAATAACTCTATCTTCTTCCTTATAATCAAATCCAGGCTCGTGAACGTGTAAATTTAATTATATTCTCCCTCCCATATACTAAATGATAAATCTAGGAATTACTTAATTAATTTATATAGATTAAACAAGTTAGTAAAGTTGATTATTTGGAAAAAATGTTTCTAATTAATTTCTTAAAATATCCTTCATCTTACTCCCTGTAAATAACTATTTCAACCACCTTAATGGAATAATAAAGGAAAAATGGTTAATTAATCAATGAATAAATTAATTTTTAGACTTTGCCCTTTTAAAATTTGTCTAATATCTCTCATTTTTCTTGATATCTAATGTGTACCATAAATAAATATGAATAAAATTAAAAAACAATTGGTAATAAATAACTCTCTGTATAACTTATATTAATTATTATGCACCTAAAACATCCTCTAGATGACGCTCAATATTTTGAAAGAGGGAGTAATAATTTGTGTAGGAATTTGAAATTAAACAATAGTAAAAAATTGTATAATCGTTATTTTTTAAAAATAATAAATTTGAGAAATGTTTCTAATATCAAAATAAATTCTTTTAACCAACTTCTAGATTTAAGTAAGCGGAAAGAAAAGAAAATCAGACAAATATTCATATTCATAGTCAAACCAAAAGATGTAACATGTAATGTAAAATTGATAGAAATTAATGCAGGTGGTGTAGCAATAACTAGTGAGTTGATGAACAAGGGTATGCATGTTGTGTGGTTGGTATATCATATTGTGATCTGGTTGAATATTAATGGAGGGAAGTCATATTAATAAATATGGCTAGGTTAAATATGAATTGCAGGGAGAGAAGATCTTGGCAAAAATAATAATAATAATAATAATAATAATAAGGGAGAGAAGATAAAGAGAAAGAGTAATGCTGTGTTCCCAAGTCCAACTCCAAGGGAGAAGTATCGAACAAAGCGACCTGCCAAAAGGTCACTGTTGAATAAAGCAATCTTTGACCTCTTACTTTGCTTTCTGTGGCAAAAAAAGACCTCTAACTTTGCTTTATTTGACCCATTTAAAAAGATAAAAAAAATTAAAAAGTTAGCCCTAAATAAATAAATAATATAAGTTATTTTAAATTTTATAAAATGCATGAAAAACCATATTTAATTATTTAAAAAACTTTACAGTAATATCAATTATCATTAATATCACAGTAAGGGCATACTATAAGTTATAGGGTTGTTGGGATAATAAGTCAGCGTTAAAAAAAACCTATGATTCGACTAAAATTTGATAGAAAAAGTTAATATGAAAGTTCGTATAATTTTCAATTTTTAAATAAGTATTTATGCTTCGTTTATTATGTAATTTTAAATTTTTCAATCGTAACTATTAGGCCCCATATTAGTAGTGGATGATATGGCTCTCACTCAGTATAAACCTAGATTAATTTTGCCATATAAATTTAAATAAAATAAGTATCAACCAGATTAGATTACATATTCTATATAAATGCACGAATATGATTATAAGTATAATAGTTACTTACGTTGGTGATAAATAAATTTTATCCCAACGTTTTTTTTTATAAAGCTTTTTCTTTGGTATTTTGCCACGTTACACATGGTACTAAATCAGCATTTAAGTCCACGCTAATTAACATATGTATGAACAGAAGGACTATAATTAAAGATATTATTTCTTTTGATATTAATATAGGTATTTAATTTGGAGTTCGTCACTATGCTTTAAGTATAAATGTTTCATCTAAAATTTAAATTCAAAAGAATGAGGGAATTAAAGAAGTTATGTACCGTTAAAGCAATAATTAAAGATATTATAATGACAGAATAAAGGAGATAAAATATTGACTAAAAAAAGAGTAAAGGTGACAAAAACCTTATAAAAATCAAGTAAAGCGAAATATTTTTTTTCTCAATTTTATATCAAAATATTTCTAAATATGATTGAGACAAGGCAAGCAAAATATAAATTTGTTTGGTTCAGCGTTTTCTTAAAAAATAAGTTTTTATTATATAATTTGAGATCAAATTACTCTTATATATTTATCTTATATATCGTGAATCATGATTTATAAACATTTATTATCTAAAAATAAACTATCCTAAACAATCACTGTATTCAAATGAGGAGACAGGAAATGGATAAGGGCAAGAGGGTGGGAGGGAACATAAGGTACCGTCAGTGTACGGTAACACGCGTTTCCATGTGAAGACTGCAGACTGACACTTTGACCACACAGGTCTAATATCATGCCCTTCTCTCGTGATTTGAGTGAATTTTAATCATTTTTTGGACCAAATTGCTGTCATTTACTACTCCCATATTTATTATATTTTGTTTACTATGATATTTTATAAATTTTATACGTAGAATTTATTATATAATATATACTCCTATCATTTATTAATATACAGTTTCATTATATAATAGGAAAATCTTAGAAAAGACCTATAAAATTTTTAAAAAAAAATTATAAAAAAAGAATTTTAAAATTGTAAACTTTTAAATAAAGTATTTTTAAAAAAATACATTAGAAATTTCTCATCAAGTTTGATATATTCTAATCAACTCTTGGTAAAAAATCTGATTTGGAATTTTATAATTTCTAAATTCTTTTTAAGGGATTCTTTCAATTTTAAATTAGTGATTTTTCACTTAAATAAATTGTGAATTTTTTATTAAGTGTAATCAATTACTTATCAACTATAAGAAACAACAAACAAACTTAATTTAAGATTTTGAAATTTTAGATATTTTTTTCTGGGATTTTTTCCATATAATATATCTTTTACTCTTTCCATATTTTTATGAGAAAATTATCTAACTTATTTGTATAAAAAAATTTTTTATTTATTTATGTCATATTTTTTATGTTCTCAATTAGTATTAATCATTTTTCTAACTTTACCTAGCTCGTAATTTCCCCTTTTTCATATAAAAGTTTGAGTTAATATAATATTTTTTCACTTAAGTAGTTTGCCCTCATTTTGGTTTTAATCCTTTAAATTTCATTTTATTTAAACATTGGTCCCTATAAAAAAATAAAAACATATACCATTTTGTCTCATAAGGGACCAAAACCTATGGTTTAAAACTTAAGGAACTAAAATCAAAATAAGAACAAATTTGAGGAACTAAAAATTATATTAACTTTAGAAATTTAGATAACTTAGTATCAAGACTCACTCAAACGCCCATACAAAGGTTATATAAAATTCATAGTAATTGGATTAACCTTTGTTATTTTATGGGTCAAATCTTCTTATATATAAACACATTTTAATAAATTATTAATTATTACAAAAAGGGTTAAGATGCTTAAATAACATTCAACTTTTTTGAAAAGTGTAAGAATAACCATAAATTATTTTTTGGGGTAAAAGTAACTATAAACATTATAAAAGAGAGCAAAAGTAACCATAATGTGAACATTCGTTAATGTAAGCATTTTAATAAAAGGTCCAAGTGCTTAAATAGCTATTAACTTATACAGAAAAGTGCAAAAGTAACTCTTTTTTTTTATGCAAAAGTAACTAAAAAGTGAATGCTTGAACATTAATTCATAAGTTTTTCTTTGACTTTTGTATTATGAGTATTTTATCAATTTGGAGTTTAAAATGACAAAAGTAAAAAAAAATTATGAATTAATGTTCAAAAAGTCTTTTTTTTTTATTATGGCGAGAATGATGAAGTGAAAGAAACTTATCACCCAACTCCAAAACCTAAAATCTCTAGCATGAATCACTAGCCTTAAAAATATCGTCATCACTAATGTTGAAACAATCCCATAACTAACTATGAGAAGAATCTAAGGGAGGATATCTAAGAGGAAAACTAGGGCAAGGGAATATTGCTTATGCATATGGTGAGGTTGGGAAAATCCACATCACCCTTAGTCATCTCATAATTAAAATCCACTTAGACTCCAACTTGCATATTTAATGAGGGGTGACATGGATTTTTCCAACCCTACCATATGTATATGCGATCTTCGATTCCCTTAGTTTTGCTCTCAGATATCCTCCTTTAGAATCTGGTCATGGTTGGTTATGGGATTGCTTCAATATTAGCTATGACAATACTTTTAAGGCAAGTGATTCATATTGGAGATTTTAGCTTTTAGAGTTGGGGTGATAAGTTTCTTTTGCTTCGTCATTCTCACTAAAATTTTTAAAAAGAAATGTAACTTTTTAAACATTAATTCATAAATTTTTCTTTGCTTTTTGTCATTTTCATCCCAAAATTGATAAAACAAAAAGTCAAAGAAAAACTTGTGAATTAATATTCAAGAAGTCACTTTTTAGTTACTTTTACATCCAAAAAAAGTTTATGGTTACTTTTGCATTTTTGATATAAGTTAGTGGTTATTTTGGCACTTTAACCTTTCATTAAAAAACTTACACTAACAAATATTAATGTTATGGTTACTTTTGTCCTCTTTTATAATGTTTATAGTTACTTTTTCTTCAAAAAATAATTTATGGTTATTGTTACACTTTTCAAAAAAGTTGAAGGTTGTGTGTGTTTGGTTGGGCTTATTTTTGGATAATAAGTTCTTATTACGCAAGCCGAGATAAAACTACTCTCACATACTTACCTCGTATACCGTGAATCACAATTTATAAGCACTTATTGCCTAAAAATAAGCTATTCCAGCACCTTAACTCTTACAAAAAAATTTTAGATTGTCTTGTATACTCTTTAAATTAGGGAAACTTCCAATAAAATGACTCCAAAAATTTCAAAACACAAAATTATGAGTCTACATTGCAAAATTTCATATCAGTCCACTGCATAAAAAAGGAATTTTAAAATGTGTTTTTACAAATTTAACCAAAGAGACCATCAAAGGGGACGAAGGTGGCATTTGATCCCTTCACCTGTTGGAATCAAAAGATTCTATATCCATTGTGCCATCAAATCATTTTCATAAGAATGCAAAATATAATATAAAATAGCTATCAAGGTACAAAAGCTTTGTTTTAGGGAATTTACTACACTAATGTCTCGTTTGGTATCATGAAAGAGTTTCTAATGAAATTGGAAGTGAAATTAGAAGAGGAAATGAAATTGGAACTGGAGGTGGAAGTGAGTTTTAAAGTGTGTTGGGTATGACAATGGAATTGATGTATTAATTATATTTCATTTATATATTTATATTAGGAAAGGACTAGAATACCCATTAAATTTTTTGGAAAGAAAAAAATTCAGCCCCATGATCACACCCTCTGCCTGATTGAATCCTCTGCCCCAATCGTGCACCATATTCATCAGCAGCACTCCAAAATCGCCGACAACCATCAAAGCTTGTTAAACCAATTAATCAAATGCAGATTTGAGAAACAAATCAATTTAAAAATAAAATCGCAAGCATTGAAACAGCACAACTCGTTGACAAAATCCAAAGGATCAATTAGGTTCATTGGCAGTGTTAAAGGCATCGATTGATGAGTATCACTATGATCTGAACAACAATCACAGTGAAATTGCTAAGATCGAAGAGATGGGTATGGCGGAGGAGGCTGGGGTGACAAAAGTTAGTGGTGGCTGAAGGAAGGGGAAAAGGGCGAAATCAAGGAACCATGAGATCATTGGGGCCTTGCTGTCCTTCGCGGTTTCTGGTGGCTCACCATCCTACGCCGTCACTGATGTTTGCCATCCTTCACCGTTGCTAGTGTCTCTTCGTCGCTGTAAGGGATGGAGATCTTGGTGCCTCTCCGTCCTTCATGATTTCTAGTGGCACACCGTCTTACGCCGTCATTGATGCTCACCGTCCTTCACCAGTTCTAGTGCCTTATCGATGTTGGAAGGGATGGAGAGGGAGGCTTCCAATTAAGGGTGGAGAGAGACGAAAGTGAACACAAGAGGGGGGAAGCGGTAAATTGATAAAATATATGAGATTAAAATGGTCTCAAACTTTCACTTACAGGGAATCACTCACATTTCCATGGATCTACCCAAGGAGCTCACTTCCATCATTTTTGATTGAAGTGACCTCCTCATGGAAGTAGAATTCAACATACCAAAGAAACTAATTTTTGAATTCCACCTCCACTTCCACTTCCCTACCTTCAATTTTAATGTACCAAATGGGGCATAAAGGCAAAATTTACTACCTAAAGTTAGTTTCACTATTTTTCAATAGCAATTTTAAACTTCTTTTTATTAATTTTGGACTCAAAAAAGATCAAAGTATAATATTATGTGTTAGGATTCACCAAAAAATATATTATATTTTGAGAAATTTACTACACTAGAGGCCGAATTTACTACACTTATAACGGGGTTTTACGATTTTACATTAGTGATTTACAACATCTTTTTTACGAATTCCATACTCAGAAAGATCAAAGACCCTACTTCAGAGAATAAATTTCTACACTAAGGCATAATTTACTACACTTGAAGGGAGTTTCACTATTTGACATAGATAATTTACCACATTTTTCTTACATATTCCACACCACCATAATTTTTCCATACTAGTGAGATGAAGGTTGAAAAGTATCGTTTTATTTTTTATTTTTTTGCGCAATATATTATTAGATGAGATTTGAATATCATAAGGTCAACTTAAAAATAGCTTATAGTAAAAATATATTTATATTTAGAAAAATAAAAAAATTTAAAAACTACCATTGAGGAGCAGGTGGAGAAGCCAAACTCTAATTAATGAGTCAATGTGTAAAAATCCACATGAAATTTTACACAAAGTGTGCCCTGTAAGGAATGTCCTTGATTGCTTTATCTCTTTTCCATCTATTGATAATAATGCTTTGAGACTTCTCATTTGTGATGTTACTGGTGATGAAATTAAGGATGCCATTTTTAATATGGGTCCCCTCAAATCATCGGGGCTAAATGGCTTGAACGCACTCTTTTACCAACATCAATGGGCTACTGTTGGCGTCACGGTGACTAAATATATGAGAACTCTCTTCCAGAATCCTCATGGAATACGAGATATCAATGGAACTTTGGTTGTTCTCGTTCCGAAAAAGGATCCTCTAAAGAGTTTCAAAGATCTGCGACCAATTAGCCTTTATAATGTTATTTACAAAACAGTTACTAAGGTTATCACAAACAGATTGAGATCAATCATGCCAAATATTATTTCCCCAAATCAGTGTAGCTTTATAAGGGGACGATAAAGTTTTGATAATATTATTGTGGCTTAGGAGGTTATTCATTCTATAAGAACTATGAAAGGGAAGAAAAGCTTTATGGAAATTAAAATTGATCTAGAAAAGGCATATGATATAATCAATTGGCACTTTTTGCTCCGATTTCTTGAAGAATTGAACCTCTTGTCTCACCTAGTTGAGGTTGTTAAGACTTCTTTGAATACTTCTCAGTTTCAACTTCTCTAGAATAGTGCCAAGGCAGAAGCTTTTTAGGCCTCAAGAGGAGTTAGGCAGGGGGATCCTTTATCTCCCTATCTCTTCGTCATTTGTATGGAAAAATTAGGACATCTAATCTAGGAAGGGGTTGATATAAAAGACTGGCTACCAATTAGGCTTACAAAGAACGAACCTTCAATATCCCACCTTTTCTTTGCATATGAGGAAAAACAAGAAGAAAGAGAGTAAAGAAGGAAGAACTTGTAAGATCACATGAGAATATCAAAATCCAAGCTATTAGAAGTGATACTGGAGGTTTCTATGATTATATAGAGGTCGGAATAGGTCAATTCGAAGCCAAGATAACTTATATGGAAGTTATAGAACCTCCCCAAGATGTTCCCTTATGTTTTGGCTCTCTGCCATGTTTTGGAAGACATTATACTTGAGTAATGGACATAATTACTCGAGTAACCACTCGATTAATCTGCATTTTTATTGTACTCTGTTTTCGCACGACAGGACAGAGGTTTGGTATTTTGGGCATGTATCTCTAACCACATTTCGGATTGATCTAAAACTAGTGACATATAAAACTAGACTCCTAACATGAACTATGGACACCAAGATCACATTAAAAGAAGTTCAGATGAGGGAGATATGATCTGTTGAAGTTGACACATGAATCACCATCATATTCCAGGATAGCTTCGGTGTTTTGGACATAACTCTCAAACTACACATCAGATTGAGATGAACCATTGCCATATGAAAGTAGACTCAAAGAGATTTCCATGGATAGGTAATTTGACATATTTGAAGTTATATCCTAAGAGCTATGCCTTCTGGAAGTTGCTGCTCATGATTTCAGAAACTGTCTAAGAATAGTAGATACTCTTCGGGATCATAACTTTTTGTAAACAATGAGTTTGGAGCTGATTCTTGTTGCGTTGAAATGTAGATGATAAGAGCTTTCCAATGATATATAATTTGCCATGTTTTGAATCAAAATCAAGAATTCACTTGAAGGGCTTACTCGAGTAATATGCAAAGTTATTTGAAAGTTTACTTAAGGGGTCACTCGAGTAATACAGTTAGAAATGCTCTCGGCCAAGCTTTGAATGACATTACTTGAGAGACCACTTGAGTAATCTGTAAATTTATTTAAGAGCTTACTTGAGGGATCACTCGAGTAACCAGAGAAGAAATCATCCAGTAGCTCTAGGCTAAGAAATGACATACTTTACTTGAGGGACTACTCAAGTAACTAGATGTGAAAAGTTGAATTACTCGAGGGATCACTCGAGTAATCAGAGAAGCAAAGAAACAGTTACTTTCGGCCAGATTTTGAACAAGATTACTCGAAGGCTCACTCGAGTAATGACCCAGGCTTACTCGAGTGACCACTCGTGTAATGCTTCCTAGGAGAATAGAACAACGTACTGAAGCTTTCAAAAATCATGGGATTAACTTTGAAATTCACTCTTCTTGTTTCTAATCACTCTAACACTTCATTATATTAGTGTTTAATACATTTCTCCAGGAATATAATGAAGAGATGATGTGAAGAAACAAAAGTTGAATTTAAGGAAGTGGAGCATTCACCACCACAATGGCTAGTTTTCAAAATCGAAGAATAGTTAAATGAAGCTATGCCACTCTAACGAACAGGTTGAAAGGCTTCCAACAGCTAGCACAACTCATCTATAAATATGGGAACACACCAACGAGAACAAACCAATGAGAAACATGAAAAGATCATGAATCATTTACTCCAACCCAACTTCTCTTTATTCCTATCTATTTTCTATATCATGTATACTTGAGAAAGAGATTATTTGTATTGTACTTCAGTGTTCATCTTATTCACTTCTGAGAGAGAAGATTGATTGTAATATTTCATCATCAAAGTTGTATCCATATAGTGTGTAAGGGGGAGAAATTCAGTACGAGAATTGTAAACATTTCACAAGTGCCCGAATTAAACTTGTGAGATTGTAGTGGTGCTCAAGTACCCAGCTAAACTTGAGGAAGATAGTGGATTGAAAATCTCAGGAGGAGCCTTGGGACTAGACTAGGTCATCGTAGATCGGGCCGAATCAAGATAAATCACAATTTGCATCTTCTCTTCACTAAGCTCTTATATTTCCAACATATATGTTTTAGATGCTTACTTATGGTCTCATGCTTCCATACTTATTGATTTCATAAGATACAAAAAGAATTTTAAAGTTATCAAGTTGTTATCTTACAATAAATTCACCCCTCTCTTAGGTGTCAGCCAGTTCTAACAATCCTGCTATGTGTCAAGCAGAAATTACATGATGCCTCTTTGCTTGACACCTTGCTAGTTACTAATATAGAAATATTTTGGTGCCCAAGTGCTTTTTAATTATTACCTCATAATTTTCTTGAAAATCAAGATGTTACACAGGTCACCCTTCTCATAATTTAATATTATACCAATTGCAATAATTCAATAAACTATAAATGGTATAACCTATCACAATTAAACTTGACCATATCAGAACTATGAGCTATTTATCTACTCTATTAGGAGTAAGTAAATTAGAATCAAAATTGAAAATTGAACTGAACCGAATTCAATTTAGTTAATTCATTTTTAGTTAAATATTTTTTTTATTTTTGAAAATTTTTGGTTTTTAGAGTTTAGTTAAGTTATTTTTAAAATAATTTAGTTTTTGGCTTCAATTACTACTTTATTTCTTTCCTTCTAAATACATCATACAACTAGCATGACTTTTCAGATAAGGGCAGTCATAGGGTACCGGTGGATAGAAGCAGATAGAGCTAGTATCTGTGTTTTGGTAAGGGTATATAAAAGTTAAGTGTTCTCAACCAGGGAAATTCTAGTATGGGTGATCCCTAGGAAGTCATATGTATAGTTATGTCATCGTATGTAAAAGAGGACAAAGACATATTGTGTAGTAGTTATAGGTTGTATGGTGTTAATATGTTCCTTGTATGCTATAAATATCTGATATATGATACATATGACATATCTATATACCTGAACTTTTGAGAAATGGCAAAAACGCCCTTGTGTTCATATGAATTTATTTCTTCTCTATTTTTATATAGTGAAATACAAAGATGGTACGACCACGCGGTAGACCATGAGGGTGACATAATAATCATGTACCAAACCCTCAACCTAACCCAATGCAATAGATACTGGGTATGCTCACACAACAAAAGGAAACAATGAATAATATTAAGGAGGAGCTACGAGAGGCGCAGCAAAGACAAGATCGTTTGAAGGGAGATAGTAAACTTAATCCATTGGATGGACCTCAACCAAAAGATCCTCTACTTGATCCTGAGGCTGATATTCTCTAGATTTAGGTAGGAAGATTCAGTAAACAGTAACCTCTTCTATTCAGAGGGAAGTTTGATCCTCACTAAGCTAAAGACTATCTATCACGACTAGAGAAAACTTTTAAAATCTTGACTTGGCATAATGAAATTAAAGTCCTATTGGCAATTTATAAGTTGGAAGGTGTGCTGACAGGTAGTGGAAGAATACTGAGTTGGTTCTTGGGGAAGGAATATTTTGTTAACGTGGGAATTATACCAAGAGAAATTCAATGATAAATACTTTCCGCATTTAGTCAAGCTGGAAAAGGAGAAAGAGTTCCTTAACATACAATAGCATGACAGAGAAAGTTTTGACGAGTACTTGGCTCGCCATATCTGGTTGTCTCGATATTCTATATACCTTAAATATTGGGATGATGTGGAGTGGAGCTCAGACATGATGATTCAGGGGCTAAAGCCACAGTTGTAAGAGAAATTGTTTTCAAAATATTTTACAGAGTTTGACAAGGCGGTAGAAGAATCTCGGATTATAGAGAATAACTTATTGAGCTTGTATTCTGACGAAAGCATCGCAAAGGTGCATCTGGTAGTGGGGGTTCATCCTAGAAATGTAAGGATCATGGTAGACCACCCAGAGGGGACAATAAAAGGCCAAATTAGGTTTGAGGCCGTAGAGGCCAGAGTTCTTCAGGAAGTAGAACTTGCTGGCGTTGTCGTAAGCCAAACTACCTTGACAGAACCTACAATGATGCTCCAATAAGGTAGGATGCAGTTGTACAATCCACTTGTTATATATGTTGTAAACCAGGACATTTTTCTTGAGATTGTCCACAAAAGTACTAGCTAGAAGAGACAAGGCCTAGAGTTTCAGGTAGGGTCTATGCTATAATGCAGGAGGAAGCCAGAAAGTCTTTTGAACTGATATATGGTATGATTTACCTTAATGGAAATTCAATACCAGTAATATATAATTCAGGTGCTAGCCATTCATTTATTAGATATGATTATGTGAGACGGCTAGGCCTAAGGGTAGACAAATCCTTATATGATTTGGTTGTGTCTACACTTACGGGTGTTAGAGCTGTCACAGCCGATGTCTATCTGAATTGCATAGCAAAGATCGAGGAGCATGAATCAATAGTAGATTTAATCTGCTTACTACTATAAGGCTTAGAAGTGATCCTTGGTTTGATTGGTTGATAGCAAATAGTGTTTTGCTATATTTTAGAGGAAAAAGGGTTATATATCCTAATCTGCAATTAAAGACTATAACAGTAATCAACCTTAACTTTCTTTTAGTAGCAGAGGCTAAGAGATGCTTGCATAAAGGTTTTCAGGGGTACATGGTGGTTTTCTCCATGCAATAAAAAACTGGAGCATAATTGGGGAGTATCCCTATAAAAAATGAGTTTCCAGATGTATTTTCAGAACATATTAGTAGATTACCTGCGGATAGGGAAGTGGAATTTACTATTGACCTTAACCCTGAAGCAAGACCAATATCTAAAGCCCCATATAGAATGGCTCTAAGTGAAATGGCAGAATTAGAAAAGCAGATTGAAGAGCCGCTAGATAAAGGGTTTATTCAACCCAGTGTTTCGCCATGGGGAGCTCCAGTGCTCTTTGTCAAGAAGAAAGACGAAAGCCTATGACTCTGTATAGATTACAGGGAGTTGAATAAAGTGACTGTCAAGAATAAATGTTCACTTCCTAGAATAGATGATTTACTCAATCAATTATCTAGTTCTTGTGTATTTTCAAAGGGTGACCTAGGTCAAGGTTACACTAGCCCAGAATAAAAGAAGATGTACAAAAAAATACTTTCAGGACTAGATATGGCCATTACAAATTTCTTATAATGTCATTTGGGTTGACAAATGCATCTGTTGTGTTTATGGGCTACATGAATCAAATTTTCCGTTCATACCAAGACCAATTCATAGTAGTCTTTAATGTTGATATTTTGGTATACTCACAAAGCAAATAGAGCATGAGCTGTTAGGATCGGTAGGCACGGTGGAAGAATTTTAAAATTTTACCAATCCTAATAGAGGATCTATCAACTGCGTTTAAACCAAGTTGGAAGGATTCATACCTTTTATGATTCAGGATTTTCACGATCTCTAGGAGCCAACTCATCAGATCCGCTCCTTCTACCGATATCCACACGAATGCTCTCCAACCAAGACTGCGTGCTAGCGCCTCTAATGTCTCCTAGGGTTTCCCTTGTGGCTCTCAATTCTCATCTGTATATCAATATATCAGCTCTATCAAGTTTATAACCTATGAGGATTATTTTCAAATTTCAAAATTAATCATCATTAATTTCAAAATTAATTAACTATTAATTATCTTGATGAGCTAATTAAATAAATTCAGTTTAAATTAAATCTGTACAATAGTTTTAATTTAACCTATTTATTTAATCCAAATAAAGAGCCATTAGATTTAATTTATCTTCATAAATTAATATGAGATACTATATCTCTATCATGTTAGTTATTAAATTTAATATATCTTAATAAATTAAATTTAAAACTAACACAATATAATAATATCATATAATATATATACATATATATATATATAAGATATATATATTTCAAAAATATATTTCTATATAATATTATTAATGAATTTTATATTATATATATATATAAATATAAAATTCGTCCACCCTAAATCAAATATTATCTCATGTTGGGCCATTCTTGCGTGCGACCCTGTATACCTATATGAAGTTGGCAGTGGGCCAATAACCATACTAACCAAAAAGTCACAAGCGGCCTCTAGTAAGACATTACGAATACCCAATTCATATGAGGATTGTTATCACGATGCAACCTGTCATACAACCATGTCACGTCCCTTTTGTCACACGATATATTGATCGAGGATAAGGCATGGATAATGTCATCCTCTTGTTCCTGACCATTACTTTCTCGATTCCTGAGTAGCCTGATAATAGAGATGGAAACTCCTTTCCATCATAGTATGGCCATAAATTTCTCAGACTCACTCATCGAGGGGCCCAGTAATATATCTCTCTACTAATGTGAGGGACAAATTCCATCTTGATCATTCATATTCCTCTGCATGAAAAACCACTAATCCCGATCGTAGCCTTTATCATCACCCGGTCAAAAGTGACTTTTGACTAGTTCAAAGCTTAGCAACTCTCATGTAGGAATCCATGATGACCTCAGGTCTAAGGGCATTGTGACGTGGTTATACATGAGAAAAGCTTATGACTTGATCCATGTAGCTTTCTCATAGTAGGTCGGTCCAGTACCTTACAAGTGCCTAAGACTTTGATTCGTATCTCCATATCTTATCAAAGTCATACTGATCTTGTTTCATCTCTGCTTTCGTATAGATGACCGACCAGGGACATTTTAGGAAAATCTTTATGAATTATCCAAGGATACAATTATCACAGTTAACATGCAAATAATATGATAACAGAATGGAGAAATTTCATTAAAATAATAATGTTCAAAGTATAATGATTGGCCCTTGGGGCATAATTTCCAACATGAACAACATCTGAGAACATAATTAAACATGTTGAGAGAAAAGCAACTCTACGTTAAGTTGACTAAATGCAAGTTTTGGCTTTTAGAAGTGAAACTTTTAGGCCATGTGTCTCACAACAAGGGGTCTCGATAGATCCTAGTAAAGTGGAAGTAGTACTAATTTGGAAGAGGCCTCAGACTATAATAAAGATACACAGTTTTCTAGGTCTTGCTGGTTATTGTCAGCATTTTATAAAATATTTCTCTAGAATAGCTTTGCCTTTGACAAAGTTAACGCAAAAAATTTAACATTTTGTGTGGGATATAGTTGTGAGAGGAGCTTCATATACCTGAAAGATAGATTAATGATAGAACTAGTACTGACGATCCTAGATCCATAGTTCACCTTTGTTTTTTATACTGATACTAGTGGGTGTGGATTGGAACGTTTTTGATACGACATGCCCAAGTAGTGGCATATGCATCTCGTCAGCTGAAGCCTTATAAATTGAATTATCCCACCACGATCTTAAGTTGGCAGCTATAGTGTTTGCATTGAAAATTTGGAGGCATTACCTCTATAGTGCGACCGTAGAACTGTACTATAACCAGAAGAGCTTGAAATATCTGTATGATCAGAAAGAGCTGGGTAATATCCAAAATTTTGGGATTAAAGGATTGAGAATAAGCCTGAATCAAGTGGATTGATAAGCCCCAGTTTAGCAAGAGTCCCAAGAATGTAAACTTTGTTGCCAAAGTGTTTTTCCTGTGTGGCAGTCTGGTTGGGTGATAGGTTTGGATAACTAAATGATGTCCAATGAATGTGAAATTTTTCAGAATAAAAGTAGACTTATCAAGCTTTAATTTGGTAAGTTATATATGTCATTTGGAGCTATACACAAAGAGTTATCTATTTTTGAAATTAGCCTAGTGAAATTGGCAAGTTTCTATAATGGCGTCCAAAAATGAAAATTCTAGGAATTATGAGCTTCTAGTTGGCTAAAGGCTATATTTTTTCTTAAAAATATACTTAATAAGAGTCACATAGCCTTTGGAACTATACAAATTGGACATCTTTACAATTAGATATGAATTTTCAAATTTTCTTGAAAATTATTTTAGATTTCTAGCAAGGTGTGAAAATGGGAAGAAATGCATGGGTAAAATGGTCATTTAACCAATAAAGCAATAAGTTATTATTTTTCCCTTTTCTTGGTAAACAATTCGGTCAAATTGGGAAAGGGGAAGGGAAAGCAAAATACTTGCTCATATTAATTCAAAAAGGAAACATTATAAACAAGTAAATCAAGCACATGATTAACAGCCATTAAACAATATTATTTCATAAAGTAAGAAGTGATATTTTGAAGAGTCTTTTATCCCTTATCTCCCTCATAATTTCAGCCAGCCAAGAGGAATAGAGAGAGAAAGAGGGAGTGTTTCAAGAAGCAAAGGTAAAGAGAAAGATCAACGTGCAAGGAGTAAGATCAAGGTGGAGTTGGTTATAGAATTTGCTCGTTCTTGTCTTACAATCTCTTGTACATCCCTTCTAATCTCTTCTCTATTTTGAAATATATGTGTAGCAAGAAAAATTTAAGAGGTAAAGGAGAGAGAAAGAACACGGTTTAGAAAGAGAAAGAGGAGGAACAAGAAGTAAGCAATAAAACCTTGTTATCTTGGTTGATTCAAGGTGTTTAATGTTGTTGTGGTTGACTATTGGCTTTGTTTTGGTTTGGTTTGTGATTTGGGAAGCTCAAACCTTAAGAGAAGGTGCTGTCCAAATCTGGATTAATCATGATTAAGATGGTGATTATAAGGTTAAAAGAGGTTTGATGATGATTTATGATGATTTTGGAAGATAGTGGTCAAAGCTTCCTGAATTTGTTTTCAGGAGGCAGAGAACTTGCAACGTGTTTTTTATCCATCAAACTTAGTCTAAAGCCTATGAAATTTTACAGTATTAAAGTAGACATCCTAGGCTTTGATTAGATAGGTAGTATAAGCCATTTGGACTAGTAGATTGAAAGTTATGATTTTTCAAAGTTTGACCTTGATTTTGAAATGAAATCTGTAATAGTCTGACTTTGACGAATTTCTAGGAAATGTGTAATTGTAATTTGGGCTCTGTAATATTTTTTATTTAAAGAGAACTTAAAGAGATTTTTATAGAACCTAGAACCAACCCTTTTGGATTTTTGTAGAATCAATTATGAATTTCCAAAATTTGGTTAACAAAACTGGTAGATTGGGTTAACCAAGGAATTTATGGCCATTGTGCTAAATTGTCATAAATATTAGGCCAAATATAAGAGACGTGTCCTAAAAGGCCTATATAGCTCATTAGACACTCATTTATCATGGCTCTAATGATATGATTATATATCTAGGATCATGAGGTAACAAAGAAGAAATATTTTCAATGGTTGGAGAAAAAGGTACAAGAGGAGGACTCAAAGACCTGAGGTAGTAAACATACCCTACTTACATGTATTTGATATTTATGCTTATGTGGTGATGTATGTGATTGATTTTCTTGATTATGTAGAGCATATTTGAATGATTAAGCTCTATTTCTATTTATGTTATGGCCATAAGTATAGTATGTGAAGCATTGAGCTTGCAGAAATGTCATTATGGGGCTTACATCTAATTAAGGCTAACATGACATGCACATAGCATATATCTTGCATATAACTGAGATTCTCTCAAATCTCACCCTCCCTAACCAACTATTTAGATAGGTAAAAGTAAAGAAGAGAACTACACGACAGGAATGCAGTGGTGTAACAAAGATGGGAAGATATCTGCGTTTCATTGTAATGGGTTTAGACACCATAGTAGACCTATGTGGCTACATTATTTGTAATTGTTATATATAATCCCTGTAGGGAATTTCTATAATTGAACTCTTTTTATTAGTATTTTTATGCTTTTCTGTGTGTCGACTGAACTGTGCGCAAACACCCTAAAAATGTGAAAATAAGATAAGGGTTGACATTTTGGTATCAGAGCAAGCAGTTCTGGCAATAGGATAGTATACTGATAAAGTTTGGATTATATGATAAAACAAAATATGCACAGAATAAGGCACTAGAGAAGTGAATTACCCCTTTTCTGTGATCAACCCCCAAAAGATGAGAGAATACTGAAGGATAGCAAGGAGTGCAATACTGAACTAAGGATGGTCTAAGGATATTGTGAAACCTGAGGAAGCGGGTATGGCCAAGGCTAGGGTACATATACAGTATTTAGTCAGCTGGAGGCAGCTAGCACAATGTTTAAGACAAGGGTAGTCTTGGGGTACTGTTGGTTGGAAGCAGATAAAGCCGGTATCTACATTTTGCACAGGCATACAAAAGTTAATTGTGCTCAACCTAGGGAAATTTTAGGATGGATGACCCCCTGGAAAGTTAATTTGGTAGGGTTATGGGGACTTGAGGGATATGATTACTTTAAGATTTCTCTATGACTAATAATCATCTTAGTTAGACAATTTAAACAATGCTTAGAAGCATGGAGATGATGATAGAAGTATTGATTTTTAATCCGAACCATTTCTATTGAGTGAGTATTGCTTATAAAAGTTTATTTGATAAGGTGATGGGAAACTTGAGGTTAGTGAATGTTTTGAGGCTTCTCCATGCTAAGTGATAATCCTTAGTAACATCATGTTGTTAAAGGAATTTGAATATGATATACGGTGCTATATGATGAGTGGTGATCATACCGTATATTGATCTTAGAGGATCGAATATGATGATACTGAAGGTTGATGATTGGCTTGAATTAGATCTAAGTTGAAATAATGCTTAGGTTAAAATATGAATTGATTGCACTATGGTTCTTCTTCATGATGGAAGCTTGAACTTTATGAACCTTCAGTAATATTTCAAGGATATTACCTAAATACCATAAAGGTTAGAATAAGCGTTATTGATCATGATTTTAGCATGCCTATTGGGTATAATTGAGGAAAAAGATTTCCAATCTGTGTGATGTTGAGGTTCTAGATTTCATGGTGAACCTAAACCTTGGGTTATAGATAGAGTACTCCTACTAATATACCGTGCCAATGGGTATACTAATATGCCATGCCTATGGGTACACTGATGCACAGTGCCTACAGGTGTACAGATGCACAATGCCTATAGGTGCACTAATATGCCCAGTCAGAGGACTGGGGTATGGAATAAGTAGGGGTTGCAACAATGGTTGGCTATGAATACATTTCTGATTGAACTGAACTATGTATTATCGCATTCTCTATGAATGATTGTGTGTTACTATGGAGGTCAAGTGGGATCCAACTGAGAAAGTAAGACAAGTATGGGTAGACAGTTCAGTCCCACTTATATTGTGCTTGATAGTATGAAACATTAGAGTGGGTAACAGAAGCATAGTGAATTTATGTGTAACTTTTGAGGATAACTGGAGAGGTTAACAATCACACAACCAATATAGTTTGTGATGACACATATAAATAGAGATTAGGATGAGCCTTAGTATAGTAGGGCAAAATGATGGCACATATTCTCCATATTGTAGTCTCCTAGAATTAAATATCCACTCTTGTTGGTAGTAAGCCCCAATGTACATTTTTGTATAGGTTAGTAATACCTAATAGGCTGTATGTCCTAAGGTTGTTAGTCTCGAGATGTATTTAGCAAAGATGATGAACTGTATGTGCTTAAGCCATCAAACTTGATAGACATGTATGTCCTCAAGCAGGTAGAATGTTATGTTTTTAAGAATGACGATGAGTAGAGATCCTCATCTATAAGATCTTATATGCCATTTGTTTATATTGCACATTAATTTTCAAATGCAAATATTAAATGAAAAATGTTGAATACTATCAGAGATCTAAGCATATGATGATTGCGTTGCATGCTTGATGACCTTGTATATGAAAGAAATAAATTGAATAATGACTTATGATGCATGCTTATTGAGCTTGTACATGAGAAGGATAGATTGAATGTCTAGAATAATCCTTGAGATGTAGATGTTTACATTTTGTGGATGAAATTTATTGTATAGGGGAGAAATTTAATATCCTGAATTTTGGGATTAGAGGCTTGAGAATAAACCTGAATCAAGAGGACCGCTAAGCCTTAGTTTAGCAAGAGTCCTAGGAATGCAAACTTTGCTGGTAGTGTGTTTTCCCTGTGTGACAATGTGGTTATGTGATAGTTTTAGATAATCAAATGATGTCCAAGGAACGTGAAATTTTATAAAATAAAATTATACTTATCAAGATTTAATTTGATAGGTCATATAGGTCATTTGAAGCTGTACACAAAGAGTTATGTATTTTTTAGGTTAGCCCAGCGAAACTAGCATGTTTCTTTCGTAACGTCCAAAAATAGAAATTATGGGAATTATGAGCTTCCAGTTAGCTAAAGGCTATATTTTTTCTTAAAAATAGACTTAATAAGGGTCACATAGCATTTAGAGCAATACCAATTAGACATTTATACAATTAGTTATGAATTTTCAAAGCTTGATTAACAAAATTGGCAGATTGGGCTAACCTACGAATTTATGGCAATTATGTTCAATTGTCATAAATGATAGGCCAAATATAAGAGACATGACCTAAAGGCCCATGTAGCCCATTGGACACTCATTTATCATGGCTCAATGATATGATTATATTTTTAGGGTTATGAGGTGACAAAGAAGAAACATTTTCAATTGTTGGAGAAAATGGTACAAGAGGAGGACTCAAAGACCAGAGGTAGTAAACTTACCGTACTTGCATTTATTTGATATTTATGCTATGTGGTGATGTATGTGATTGCTTTACTTTATTGTGTAGAGCATATTTGAATGATGAATCTCTTTTTTTGTTTATGCTATGGCTATAAGTAAGTATGTGAAGCATTGAGCATCCAGAAATGTCATTATGAGGCATGCATCTAGTTAAGGCTAATATGTCATGCACATAACATATATCTTGCTTGCATTATGGTAATTGTTTACTATTAAGATTCTCTCAAATCTCAGTCTCCCCAACCAACCATTTAGATAGGTGAAAGCAAAGAAGAGAACTGTACGAGAGGAATGCAGTAGTGTAGCGAAGATGGGAAGATGTCTACATTTCATTGTAATGGGTTTAGACACCATAATAGCCCTGTGTGGCTGCAATATTTGTAATTGTTATATATAATCCCTGTGGGGAATTTCTGTAATCAAGCACTTTTTATCAGCATTTTTATGCTATTTCTGTGCACCCACTGAACTGCGCGCAAATACTCTGAGAAATGTGAAAATAAGATAAGGGAGTGACAAGCTGAATATAAGATAATGTTGATGGATGGAGTTGCTGAAAGATTACAATATGGAGATTAAATACGATTTAGGGAAGACCAATGTAGTTGCAGATGCATTAAGCCATACAACAATATAGGTTACAACCCAGATAATAGATGAGGACAAATTGATCAAGGATTTCATAGATCTTCATCTATTAAATCAGATTTTGATTTGCAACAACAATGTTAGTAAGGCGTATAATGATCTTAGAGTAGCTATTGAGGAAGCTCATATAGAAGATAGGCGAGCATAGTCTATTATAGACATGATTGAGAAAGGAAATATTCAGGAACATGATTTGTCACTAAGTGGATTAGTTAGATATAAGAAGCGGGTATATGTTCTACCGCAAATAGAGTTGAAACATCAAATCCTGGAGAAGGCACATAAGAGTAAATATATTTTGCACCTAGGAGCAACCAAAATGTATCATGACCTGAAGTCCATATATTGGTGGCCAGGGATGAAAAAAGATGTAATAAAGTTTGTTGCTAGTTGTATTAGCTCCAGAGGGAAAAAATTAAGCATCAATACCATTCGAACTCCTATAGAACCCTGAGATTTTTGAGTTGAAATAGGAAAGTATTACTATGGATTTCGTGATATGATTACCTAAGATTAGAAATCATGATGCGATATGGGTAATAGTTGATTGATTCATGAAGACAGTCTATTTCCTACCTATTAGTGTTTACTACTCTCCTGATAAGCTAGCAGAAATTTATATTAAGGACATAGTGCGGTTACGTGGTATTCCAAAGAATATTATTTCAGATAGATATCCTTGCTTCACTTCCAATTTTTAGAGAGTATTGCATGAGGCTTTGGGTACCAAGCTCAAGTTTTGCACAGCCCATCATCCTTAAACAGATAGGCAGACTGAGAGAACAATTCAGATATTAGACAATATGCTGAGGACGTATGTCCTAGATTTCGCAGGTAGTTGGGAAGAGTTCCTTCCATTGTTAGAGTTTGCCTATAATAATAGTTACTACTCAAGCATTCATATGGCCTCTATGAGGCATTATATGGTAGGAAGTGTTAGTCCCGCTTATGCTAGATAGAATTGTTTGAGTGGCGCTAACTTAGGCTAGACATAGTTGATCAGACAACTGGGTGTTAGGTTCGGCAGGCACAGCAGAAGAATTTTTAAAATATTTGCTGATCCTAATCGAGGGTCTATAAACGACGTTTAAACTGAGTTAAAAAGATTCGTACCTTTTTCAATTCAGGGTTTTCGATCTCTAGGAGCCAACACATCATGTCCGCTTCCTCTTCCAGTAACCACATGAATGCTCTCCATCACAGGCTGCGTGTAGCACCTCCCTTGCGGCTCTAAATTCTCATCGTGTATGAGTATATCTGCTTTATCAAGTTTATAACCTATGAGGGCTATATTCGAATTTCAAAAATAATCCTTATTAATTTTGAAATTAATTAACAATTAATTATCTTGATGAGCTAATTAAATAAATGCAGTTTAAATTAAATCTGTCCAATAGTTTTAATTTAACCTATTTATTTAATCCAAATAAAGAGCCATTAGATTTAATTTATCTTAATCAATTAAATTTGAGATATCATATATCTATCATGTTAGTTATTAAATCTAATTTATCTTAATAAAATTAAATTTAAAAATAACACAATATAATAATTTCATATTATATATATACATATATATAAAATATGTATTTTGAAAATACATACATATATATATATATAATATTATTAACGAATTTTATATTATATATATAAATATAAAATTCATCCATACTAGATTAAACATTATCTCGTGTTGGGCCATTCTTGTGTATGACCGTGTAGGCCTATATGAAGTTGGCAGTGGGCCAATAACTATACTAACCCAAAAGTCACAAGCAGCCTCTAGCAAGACATTACGACTATCCAATTCATATGAGGATCGTTAACACGATGGAACCTGTCATACAACCATGTCACGTCCTTTTTGTCACACGATATATTGGTAAAGGATGAGGCATGGATAATATCATCCTCTTATTCCTGGCCATTACTTTCTCGATTCCTGATTAGTTTGACAATAGAAATGGAAACTCCTTTCTATCATAGTATGGCCATACATTTCTCAGATTCACTCATCGAGAGGCCTGATAATATCTCTATACTAATGTGAGGCACAAATTTCATCTTGATCATTCATATTCCTCTACATGAAAAACCATCAAGCTCGATCGTAGCCTTTATCATCACTGGGTAAAAGTGACTTTTGACTAGTTCAAAGCTTAGCAACTCCCATGTAGTAATCCATGATTACCTCAGGTTGAAGGGTATTGTGATGTGGTTATTCATGAGAAAAGCTTATGACTTGTTCCATATAAGTTTCTCATAGTGGGTTGGTCCAGTACCTTGTACTCTTACAAGTGCCTAAGACTTTAATTCGTATCTTTATATCTTATCAAAGTCATATTGGTCTTGTTTCAACTCTGCTCCCGCATAGATGACCGACTAGGGACATTTTAGGGTAATCTTTATGATTTATCCAAGGATACAATTATCACAGTTAACATGCAAATAATATGATAACAGAATGGAGAAATTTAATAATGTTCAAAGTATAATGATTGGCCCTTAGGGCACAATTTCCAACATCTTCCCACTTACCCTAGGTACAATCATTAATTTTCCTAATTCCCATTGTCCAAACATGACGCTCATGCTTTCCCTGTGCAAGCAGCTTAGTAAGAGGATTAGTTGTTAGTGCAAGCGTTTCACCCAAGAGGGGGTGAATTGGGTGATACTAAATATTTCGTTGTGTATAAGAAAATCGACAGTATATTTAAAGCAGTTAAGAGCAAGGAGAAATATCACCAAAGTGTACACCAGGAGTTATACTGGTTCGGCCACAATCATAGCATCTCTTAGAGTTTCACTATGTTTTCCAAGATTTAATAGGTTCTTCGCACCTCAGTATAGCAAGTTCCTTCACCTAGATACTCGCTCCCCCTTACACATTATAATCAAATCCCCAACTTGAGGTTCCACAACCTTAAGTTGTCTCAATAATGAATATTAACTTTTGTAATGAAAATCTCTCTTACAAAGTAAATGTTTAAACACTGAGGTACAAAGAATGAGTATAAGAAAACAGAGCACAAAGAGTATATTGATTGATGTGTGATTGTTTGTTCTCAGTTGGTATGTTCTGTTTTTTGAATGCTCCATATATAGATGATTTATGGTGTCCATTAGAAGCATTTCAAACATGTTCGTTAGAGTCGCACAGCTACTATTGACCATTATTTAATTTTGAAAACTATTCATTTGCAGTAGGTAGCAATAGGTGAGCGTTCATACGTTTTATTTAACTTTTCACTTATAGCATGATCTCTTCATTATTTCTCTGCAAATGTACTTAGAATACTTTTACAATGTAGGGTTAATCATATAGAAAACAAATCAATAAAAATTGCATTAAAATCATGTTTTCCAGACTTCATTACTCGAGTAGCTACTCGAGTGTTCATGCTCGTTACTCGAGTAGTCCCTCAAGTAATCTCATTAAAAATTAGGCAACGAGTAAGTCAATGTTTTCTTACCATATTACTCGATTAAGCGTTCAAGTAATCTTTTCTATAATACCTGGCAAACAAGGTAACTCGAGTGATCCCTCGAGTAAGCATCTATTTTCTTCATAGGTTACTTCAGTGATCCCTCGAGAAAATTTATAATAAGTTTACAGATTACTCGATTACTCCCTCGAGTAACAACAACAAATTCTTGGTCGAGAGTACCGTGCTTTGCTTACTTGATTCCTTGAGTGATCCCTTGAGTAATGTAATCCCCCACCTTGATAACCATAATTAAGATTAAAAAATGCATAATTTAAAGGAATGAGAGACCGACGATTACGTTTTTCTCAAATCTCTTTTCTAAAATTCATTCAACATGGTCTCAGATTCATCTTCCGAATCTAATTACTTTTTGCAGTTCAATCATATTCATACATATCAGAGTGCATAGCCAAATTCCCGGCAACTCCCGGGTTTCATACATGTATAAACTAAGGGTTGTAAGTTCCAACTAGGGGATTACATGACCAACATCAACGTAATATCTACATTTCAAAAATAAACAGTAATCCTAAGTCCAAAATAGATAACCAACAACCTAATAACACATCTCTACAAGATCTTAGCCGCTCCTGGTGGTTCGCTTCTCCTTGGAGCCACTTGCCCTATCTGAAATGTTAGTCAATGGAAAGAATGAGATTCAAAAGAATCTCTGTAGTAACAAATACTTATACAATGTATAAACACATAGCATATATGATCATGTTAAGCAGCATCACAATGTATCATGGCTTTCGCCACAAATAACATCACTTATGGCTGTAATCTCTATACGTCAGCTTTCGCTGCGATCTTTATGTATCAAAAAGTATCACTATGCGTCAGCTTGCGCTGCGAACTCAAAGCACCACAATGTATTCACAAAGTATTCTCAATGCATGACAAACATACGTACAACGTTTCACACACAGTATAAGAGAAAGAGTCACTACCTGGTTCTTTCCGAACGTGCTCTGGCACGGGTCGTTCACGAACAGGGCAAATATCGAATCCTACAATTCCAAATGCACCATTTAGACACTTCCATATTGTTTCTTGGGGTTATATGAGTCTATAATGAAAATTTACAAAAATGCCCCCGGGGACCCGGCCCGAGCCCGCCGTACCCGGTCCGGTTGCTCTTTTTCTGAAATTCTAATCTGGGCTATCCTAACATATTTCCACCCAAGGAATCCATTTTCGGACTCGGAATTATCAAATTCAATGTAAAATTACAAATTTACCCTTGGCACCCTACTTTAAGGGTTTCATGGGCGTTTTCGTAATTATGCTTTTTCGGCCTTTTCCGAAAAAGTGACCAACTGTAACCCCACCTAATTTTCACTCCTGAACTCAATGGAACCATCAAATCATTGAAAATCTAACTCTAAGACCCATTTCTAGAGCTGGCCAAAATTTATGAGCTCTTTAGAGAAAATCGGGGTTTTACGATTTCGGCTCCGTAAACGCGTTCCTTTCTACTCCTAACCACCTTATTAACCATCACATTAGGTTAAAACTAACATTAAGACCCAATTTGGGCAGCATAACCCCTAGGCCACATCATTTCCAAACTTTAAAACCAATGGCAATCCGGCAAAATTTCACCGATTAAATTGCCCACAGCAGCCAGAATAAGCAATATACGAAAGTTTGGAAGTTACCTCAAGCTCCCACTAGCTTTTCCCAAATTTGGCTGAACCCTAGCCTCTTAGAACCATGAAATTATTTGCTTCAAAACCTTAAAGAATAAAGAGGAGTAGCTTAGAGTCGGAGTTATACGCGTTAGGAGCTAAATCGTCGGAGAAATCGGCTTACCTTGTGAAATTTCTTCCCTTTCTCTCTCTAAACTCTCTCACTTTCTCTCTCTTGTTTCAGGTCTGGAACAGCACGAAAATGGCTGGAGAAGGAAGGCTGATGGTATTTAATATCATATATTATATGATATTTAATTATTGATTAATTTCCAACAATTTCGGATTTTTCAGAAATTCTGGCAGATTTCTGCACAAACTTTGAAAAATCATAACTAATTCTAGAAACATTGAATTGGAGTGATTCCAAAGCCTATGGAACCCTTATTGAGTCTAGTTTTAAGGAAAAATATAGAATTTTTCTGCATGGAATCACACAATTCCCAGAATTTCAATCTTTGCATGCTGTTCCAGAAACTAATTAATTTTGCTGGGCAAACTTCAAAAATCCATAACTCTTAGCTCAAAAATTAAAATGATACAAATTATATGTCCATTTTGAAGTTTGACATGTGAAATTTAAGACTGGAAAATTTTAGAATTTTTAGACACGATTTGCCTATTTAAAACGTCCATACAAATCGGCTGCCCTGTACAGAGTTTCAACTTTTGCACAATTGTTCTCAATGGTTCCAATTTCACAATAAACACTCTCCCCACATGAATTTTCACAAGGAAGCCATTGGAATCATTAAAATATCCAAATTCCCATCACACATTCTCTAAAAATGTTTATTCAACAATAATTACATCCACTTTTGAAGTCATTAGCCCTTAATCACTTTTTGGGATATTACAAGTAATACTTCAAATAACTCTGCAGATTACTCGTGTGGTGCCTCGAGTCAATAGTTTTCTCAAATGGTTACTCGAGTGGCTCCTCGAGTAAAGTGTGTCAATTTTTGGCCGAGAGCTATTGGAAGGTATTTGTCTTGGTTACTCGATTGTCCACTCGAGTAATGCCTTTTCTTATGTTTTTACTCGAGTGGTTACTCAAGTAATGGTCCATATAACTTTGCAGATTACTCGAGTGACCCCTCGAGTAATTTCTTCCAAATTTTGGCAGTGCCCCTCTCGAACATTTTCTTCAATATTACTCGAGAGATCACTCGAGTAACAGAGTTCATTACTTGAGTACTCACTCAAGTAAACCTTTAAAAATTCTGCCTGTGATGTTTTTCTTGTGCTCTGTCTCTCAGTTCTTCTTCATTATTCCATTGCTTACTTCAAGTAAAGCTTTTTTCTGCCATTTACTTACTTTGTTCAAATTCTTTTCTTTGTTATCAAATCCTTTTATATTATTGATCCAATCTTTGTTATCATCAAAACATATGGGATCTAACATTCTCCACCTTTTTTATGATGACAAAACTTGGTGATTGTGAACAAAGTTTTTGAAATTGAGTTTTCAAACATATGTTTCTTAAATAATTTTCATAAGAAATCTTTTGTTCAATTTAAACTTGAAAACTCTTTTGAAATAGCTTAGTAAAGATCTTTTCAAATGATCTTGAAAAAAAATTGAGTTTTTGTTCTTATTTACTTGTCTACCTTGCATATACAATTGAAAACTCATTAGTCCCACAATCTAATATGACTTGAATGAAATTGCATAAAGAAGAATTCATTACATAATCAAACTTAGAATTCAATGTTAAAAGCTCCCTAATGCCCTTTACACCCATATCTCCTTTAAATACATTTACTCAGCTATTGATCACAAAATTTAAATATATTTACTCAGCCATTTATCACAAAGAAGAATTCTTTACATAATCAAATTTAGAATTCAAAGTTAAACGGTCCCTAAAGCCCTGTACACCTATATCCCCTTTAAATATATTTACTTAGCCATTGATCATAAAATTTAAATATATTTACTCAGCCATTGATCACAAAATCACTCAGGCTCTTCTCCCCCTTTTTGTCTTCATCACAAGGGTGGAATCAACCATAAAGAGGAGTAGATGGCTTAGCTGCTAAGATAGGAGTGACAGGAAATGCTAAAGATTCATGTGAGTCATCTGAAGTGGAAGAATCTGGAGATGATGGTTCAGGTTCAAGAAGGTTCACTGGGGGTACTTTCAGATTTTCTGAAGGGTTCTGAGGTTGAAATGGAACCAGAGAAGTAATCTCTACCTCCTCTAAGCAGCAGGTGAAGATACAATCACCTCCTTATGCGTGCAGGTGAGGCAATGGGAGAAGGTATTGACTTAGGCTAAATTGGCTGAGTTGGATCATCAGTGGTGATATGGATTGGCTTAGTAGGAATAAAGAATAGAAGATTACTGGGTCCAATCTCAAAGGGTCTATGCTTAGTAGGAATAGGAGAAGGAATAGACTTAGAAGGGCTAGGTTTAGAAGGTCCAGGTTCAGAGACTGGTACTAGCTCAGGAATAAATGAGGGTAAAGAAGGACCAGGTGTAGGGGAGCCAGATGCCATAGCATCAAGTCTGGCAACAATTGATCTCAGAAGCTCACCCAGGGCACATTGCTCAGCTAACATCTCTTCGTGCCTCTTATCCATCCTATCTACAAATTGACCCATTTTCTCATTCATGTGGGTTATCAACTCTACATTGTTTTTGACAATGTCGATATGAAAACCCTTCAGAATGTTTTCCATGAAAGTTTGCATTGAGGTGCCAATGAATGAAGGAGAGGATGTGTTAGCTGGAGCCGAAGACTGTGTGTCATCCATTCAACTTGTTGCAATTTTAGTCTTCTTCTTCTTCTTGGGACTAGCTTCTAGAGGAGTCTTCAGGGGAATATTCATGTTCAACTTCCCAATTTCATTTCTCCCAACTGGTGTTATCGTCTCAATTGGCTCCTTACTCTCTAAATACCATATCTTGTTCTTCTTCAAGAATAGAGATATAAGCTGAGGATAAGGCATTGGAGTAGTAGGTTTCCTTTCAAACATATATTGCTTGATCTCAGCAAAGATATATTCTCCCAAGTCCTTTTGTTCTTTGAGGAGTAATGAGGCAAATTTTATGAAGTCCCTCTCAATGAAATGAGTGTAGTTATTGGCTTTGTTCACCATGGCTTTCGAATAGATATACCATAGGACTTTGTGAAAATCACTCATATCACTCGGATTGAAATTGAGGGGTCCCACAATCTCACCAGGTCTTAGGATAGAGAACAACTGGTTTGAATCAAGATTAGGATAAATATCATTAGGAGGATCTTTTATTCCTAACCAGCTATTGATTCTAGAAGGTGAGATTAGAATTCTCTCTCCTCTAACCTTAGAAGTCATTTTTTCTTACATAGACTTTCTAATAGGATCGTTATGGGCTCTAGATTGCAATAAAAATGCCTCACAACTTTTATGCAAAATGGGAGTTTAATAGAAAGCCGGGGCATATAGGAATCAAGATGAGGACTCATCAAATTTTAATACCTCTTGAAGAACCTTATAATCAATATAGTGCATCTTGCACACACTTGTTGCAAAATGACTCATACTTCTATGATTCCTCCAGCTTGTTCACATTAAATCCCTTTTGCGGGAATGTGATTTCCTCTTCCTTCTCTTATGGCTTCTTAGATGATTGCCCTTTCTTTACTTCTTTAAACTGAAAGGCTTCTTCAAGCATGCCTACCATGACTTTGGTGAGGTTTTTATCAAGCTTGAACTTTTTCAGAGGTTTTAGAGAAAATATGGGAGTATTAGATGAATCAGAAGGAGGAGGAGAGGGTTCTTTTATTCCTTTGCCTCTTCCAGTAGATATACTCTTCTTTGATTGAGCTCTTGTGGCGACTGGTTCCTTAATGACAACCCCTTTCACCTTAGGCTTAGCTTGTGGCTTGGTCTTTGCTTTTGGTTTAGGAGAGAGTTTTCTTTTCTTAGTGGGAGGAGAGGAAAGTGAATCAGAGGGTTGATATGGTTCAAAGGACTCAGAAAGAGTGCTAAGATTGGGTGTTTTTGTCCTCACCATTTTGATTTGTGAGAACTAAGATTTTTTGAAAAGAAAATAGGGTCGATGGTCGTGAGAGTAGGGCACTGGAATTTGAGCAATCTAGGAGGTTTTTCAAGGTAGAAATCAAAGAGGTTTGATGGAAATAAAGTGAAGAAGAATCTGTGAAATTTTTTTGTGAGAGCATTAGGATAATCACTAGAGGCGATTTTGTGAAAAATGACCAAGTATCGACTGAAATAGACTTAGGGCCTGACATCACTCGAGGGCTTACTCGAGTGATCATCAGCTTTACACGAGTAGCTGTTTGAGTGATCATACCAGAAATTTCAAAATATAGTAAATTCAAGTGCATACCTGGCATGAATAATATTGTAATTACTCATGTTTATTCCCTCAATAATTTGATGACTCTTTAAGATAGATTTGGGTTGGAGCTCAGGAAATTTGTGGTCTGCAACCAGAGTTACTTGAGGCCTTACTCGAGTAAGCTTGAAGTTTACTCGAGGGCTGCCTTAGGTAATATGTCTCTTCACACTATGACTATTCATTTCCAACCGTTATGGTGTTTCTTTCTGAATTCCCTTTGATTTGAATGAATGCTTTACTGCCATATTTTTCATGCCATTACTCGAGTGGTTACTCGAGTAATATATTCAGTTAATTCAAGGTGTCACTCTAGTAATGCTAGTTACTTGAAGTTGTCCCTCTAGTAATGTTGTCCTCTGTTAACCTCTGCATTTCATACTCTAAAATAGAATATCAAGATCCTGCAAAACATATTGCTAGAAACTCCAATACCTAAGTTAGTAATCATCAAAACATCAATACATAACATTATCTAACATTTTGTGAATACTAAATAACTTACAATTCATTGGAATTTACCATTCCAAATTCTCTTCTAATATAAAAGAATTGATCTTTTGCAAGAGGCTTTGTGAAAATATCAGCTAGTTGAAGATTAGTTAGAATGAATATCACTTTGACATCTTTCTTTTAGACATGATCTCTGATGAAGTGATGTCTAACATCAATATGCTTATTCTGGAATGTTGAATGAGATTCTTTGCCAAGCTTATTATGCTGGTGTTGTCACAGTATATTGGTATCTCTTTCAAATAAATACCAAGATCCTGTAGTTGTTGCTTTAGCCATAATACTTGTTCACAACAACTCGATGCTACAACATACTCAGCTTCCATTGATGAAAGAGACACTATATTTTGTTTCTTGTTGAACCATGATACAAGTTAACCTTCAAGAAATTGGCCTTGTCTACTAATACTCTTTCTGTCTGTCTTGTATCCTCCATGATCAGAGTCAGAGTATGCAACTAGATATTCACTTCATCCTTTAAGATACCAGAAACCTAATTTTGCCGTGTCAGCAAGATATCGGAAGATATGTTTGACAGTTTCAGCATGTGACTCCTTTTGTGCAGATTGATATCTTGCACACATACCCATACTGAATTAAATATCATGTCTGCTTACAGTGAGATAGAGTAATGATCCAATCATTCCTCTATATTTTGTGATATTGTAATCTTTTCCTTTGACATCTGCATCAAGCAATGTGATTAAGCTCATGGGCGTGTCCATTCCGTTAGCCTCATCCATTCCATACTTCTTCAAAAACTCTTTCAAATACTTTGTTTGAGAAATTTACTGAGCCTTTCACACCATGCTCTAGGTGTAACCCCTCTGTAATTATATCCAAAATACACGATTAAAATGAAATAGAGACCAATAATAATCAAATAACATTTACTAACCCATCACATGATGGGGTTTTCCTGATACCTTTTGAAATAATTTATAAACTTGGTCTCATATTCACATTTCGAATACAATTACTACGCGAAGATAAATAACATTCATATAAATATCAGAGTGCACAACATAATCATCCCGGTAATCTCGGGTATATACCTTTGCTAAAGATACACAGGGCACAATTGCCCATTACAATTCTTCAAATAGGAATTACACAATCTCATCTCAAATTCATAACCCTATATTCAACCGAATCATATACAGTCTAATAACTCATTGATAACCAACTACCACTTCTCATCTTGAAGGAGTCCTAGCCGCTCCCTCCACGAGCCACTTATCCTATTTAAATTGTTGGTAGGGGAGGGTAAGATTCGATAGAATCTCAGTAGGGAAACATTATCAATATGCAGGCAAGATAGTGTTTAATGTATGACATGCTTGCATCAGATAACTCATGCACACATACAATGACAAATCTATAAGCTCAATGCTTCGAACGATACACATATGGCCATCACATATATTAAAACATAGCTTCAAATCATTCATACATGTTCCACATAATCAAGCGAAGAAATAACATGCATCAACACATTAATACAATTATTAGAGCATGCAAGAGAGATAAATTCCCTACCTTAACCCTTTTATGCCTCTAAACGTGTTCCTCAATCTACGTGCAAACAGCTCGGGGCTTCATATTTGATCCTACAATGTCAAATATACTACTTAGACACTTTTATAGTGTTTCTGGGGGTTATATGAGGCTATATTGAAAATTTACTAAAAGGCCCTCGGGGACCCGGCCTGGCCCCACTATACCTGGTCCGGATGTACTTTTCCTGAAATTTTGACATGGGCTATCCTAACATATTTCTGCCTAAGGAATCTATATCCAAATTTGAAATTATCAAATTCAATGTCAATTACAAAATTACCCTTGGCAGCCCCACTTTAAGGGTTTTAAGGGCGTTTTCGTAATTATGCTTTTTTCGGCCATTTCCGAAAAAGTGCCCAAATGTAACCCCACCTAATTTTTTCTCCTGAACTCAATGAAATCATCAAATCATTGAAAATACAACTCTAAGACCCATTTCTAGAGCTGGCCAAAATTCTCAAGTATTCCGGGGAAAATTAGGGTTTTTCGGTTTCGGCTCTGTAAATGCGTTCCTTTTTACTCCTAACCACTTTATTGACTATTCCATTAGATTACAACTACCATTTAGTACCCATTTGGGCAGCATAACAGCGCCACATACCCATTTTCCATTTTTGAAACCAATGACGATTCGGCGAAATTTCATCGATTAAATTGTCCACAGCAGCTAGAATAGTCAACACATAAGAGTTTGGAAGTTACCTCAAGCTCCCACTAGCTTTTCTCAAGAGTGGCTGAAATCCTAGCTCTTCTTAAGCATGAAAATTGAGCTTCCAACACCTTAAAGAACATGAAAGAGAAGCTTAGGAGCAAGGTTATACGCGTTAGGAGCTAGATCGTCGGAGAAATCGGTTTACCTTGTGAGATTTCTCCTCTTTCTCTCTGTAAGAGCTCTCAAATTTCTCTCACTAGTTTCAGTTGGTTCAGCCATCAGAAATGAGAGTTGAAGATGATGAGAAAATATTTAATTCTATGCTGATGTCATCTTTTATTTCGATGATGTCATAATTCCCATTTTCAGATTTCTTGGTAGATTTTCTGCCCAAATTTTGAAAAATCATAACTAATTCTAGAAAATTCAAAATGAGGTGATTCCAAAGCCAAATGAAATTCATTTAAGTTATATTTATAGGAAAAATATGGGACATTACCTAAAATTAACATAAAATTCCAGAATTACATAAAACTTATCACTGCCCCAAAACAGAGTTCAGTTTCCATCCCAAACTTTGGACAGTCATATCTCCTAGCTCACAAAACGAAATGGCACAGATTATTTATCCATTTTGAAGATTGGGATGTGAACTTTAAGAATGGAAATTGTTAGAATTTTTAGACACCATTTGATGACTCAAAAAGTTCACACAAACTGACTGCCCTGAATAGAGTTTCATTGGACAGAATTTCAAATTTTGCATCTTCGCTTCCAATGGTCCCATTTTCATACCAAACGTCATTCTCACATAAATTTTTACAAGGAATCCATTAGAAACACCAAATCAATCAAATTCACATCACATTGACATGTTTTCACAACAATCTCAACATGTCAACACAATTCACATTTCAAAACCTAGCATTGCAACTTTTCTATTCCAAAGTTCCAAACCAATTTCAATGGCATCAAAACACACTATGACACCATTTCCAACACAATACCCCATTAAATTCTTCCCTTTATTCTAATTTAATTTGGATGTTAATCCACAATTGAACTCAAATACAAGGTTTTGACGCTGCTCACAACATACACGAATCACATTCGAGTGCCAAATCACATCATATTCTCCAAAAGGGTTATTTATCACTAACCACATCCACTTTTGGAGTCATTAACCCTTAATCATAATTTGGGATCTTGCTAAACTGGGGCTTAGCAATCCACTAATCTCATGCTTATTCTCTAAGCTCAAGTTTAAAAAGTCAGGGTATTACACTAGGAGCTTGTTTTAAATCGTATAAAGCTTTTCTTAGTTTAAAAACATGATTATGTTTGGTTACATCTTAAAAAACCTAGGAGTTGATCTACATACACTTCTTCCATGATGTAGCCATTTAGAAATGTACTTTTTACATCCATTTGATAGAGTTCGTATCCTTTGATGCATGCAAAGGCTAAGAGTACTCGTATAGCTTCCAATCTTGCCATTGGAGCATACATTTCCTTATAATCAATTCTTTCTTCCTGATTATAGCCTTTGGCTACCAATCTTGCCTCGTTTCTGACAAAGATTGTAGTTTAATCAACTTTGTTCTTGAATACCCATTAGTGCCATTGATCGGATGATCTTTAGGTTGGGGTACTAAATCTCAAACTTGATTTTTTTCAAATTGGTTTAGCTCTTCTTGTATTGCTATTACCCAATCATTGTCTGATAGGGCTTCGTCAATGTTAGAATGTTCAATCTCAAAAATAAATGCAAAAAAACTAACTTCATTGAAAATTCTATTTCTAGTTTTAACTTATTCATTCACATCTCTTATGACTTGATCTTGGGGATGACCTCTATTGTATTTCCAGGCTTTAGGTTGCTCTAGTAACTGAACCTCTTCCTTGGTTTGATCAACTTCTGGAATGAGAGATTTAGAAATAGTGTAACCATTTTCTTGATTTAAGAAAACTTGTTGGTCATCATCAATGGTTTTGTCAGAGGATTCAAATTCATCAAATACAACATGAATTGATTCTTCAACAACACATATTCTTTTAATGAAAACTCTGTATGCTTTGCTTCGGTTAGAATAGCCTAGAAAAATTTCTTCATTTGTTTTAGAATCAAATTTTCCTAAGTTATCTTTACCATTATTATAAATGAAACACTTATAATCGAAGATGTGTAAATGCGCAAGGTTTGGCTTCCTTCCTTTGTATAGTTCGTATGGTGTCTTTCCAAGTTTTGTTCTGAAGTAGGCTCTATTTAAAATGTTGCATGCTGTGCTCATTGCATCGACCAGAAAACTTGAGACACATTCTTTTCATTCAACATTGCTCTAGCATTTCAGTGAGCACTCTATTCTTACATTCTATGACTCTATTTTGTTGAGGTGTTCTTGGAGTGGAGAAATTGTGATCAATGCCATTAGTATTAGAATATTCTTCAAAGGCTTGATTTTTAAACTCTCTATCGTTATCTATCCTGATACTTGCAATAGACATACCTTTCTCATTTTGCACTTTCTTGGCAAAAAAAAATGAATTCTACAAAGGTTTCATCCTTTGATGACAGAAAAATAGTCCATGTAAATCTAGAGAAATCATCAACAATAACCAATAAATATATGTTGCCACCAAGGCTTTTAACTCTTGCTGGACCAACTAAATCCATATGTAGCAATTGAAGTGGTAGATTTGTTGCCACCAAGGCTTTTGACATGCGTCACAAATCAAATCTTTTTTAAAACATACTTTAGGTAATCCAAGAACTAAATCCTTTTTGAGTAGTTTACCTAGAAGGTGTATCTTGACATGAGCTAGTCTCTTATGCCATAACCAACTTTCATCAGCATTTACTCAGAAAACAGTTTTCAGAATTATTTCTACTGATATCAAGAGTGTAGTAGTTACTTTCCCTTTTTGCTCTGAGCTTTGCCTTGATATTCTTCTTGTCAAGTTGTAAGTCTTTCTTATTTACAATTAGACATTCCTTTAAGTCAAATATTACCTAATTGTCTTTATCAGTGCTTTAACTTATGCTCAACAAATTATGACACAAGCCTTCAATGTAATATACATCTTTGACTTGTGTTCCTTTGTCATTTTTGATTTCATCAATTCCTGCTATCTTTCTAGATTGATTTCCTCTAAATTTTACCTTTCTACCTTCCTTAGGTTGCAATGTGCTAAAACTTTCAAAATCATCGGTCATATGTCTAGAGCATCCACTGTGTAATATCCCAAAATGTACTCAAGGACTAAATGTACAGAATAGATGATGGGATTAATGACAGAATTACCTCTGGAAATTTTGTTATGACTTTAGTTAAATTTCACATGCAAAAGTGGCAACTAAATATTATATTGCAAGATGATATTTTACAAGATCATCTTCTTCTTCAAAAGGCCATGATTCACATATGACAAGGGGGAAAACCAAGAGAAAAATACCTATTGGCTATTAAATATGACATATGGAAGCAATTGGACCAAGTTATAAAAAGATGAGGACTTGGTCAACAATCTCATGCTCATTGGGGAATTAACTTTATTATTCAAGGAGATATTACCAAAGATCATCATCTCTTTTCCTAGGCTACAATTCGCATGACATGAGGGAAAGAGAATTAATATCATGTATACTTCATCTTTTCCATATGAAAAGTCAATAAAAGTGGCTAGGATTTAATCAATATAATTTCTTGACCATATGCTTATGTTGGACGTTCAATCATAAGGGAAAGAGAAAGAGAAGTTAATCAAAGGATATTCTCACCTTTTTGCCAAGCATAAGTCGGTCAAGCATTTCAAGAAAGAAGAAAGAAGGAAAGAGAAAAGCTCACTCTTCTTGTACCAATGACACCTAGACAAGTTACTCAAAAAAAAAATATGTATGACCAAGGAATTAATATTAGCCACAATTTTCTCTCCATTTGGTCCAACTTTTCGGTCAGCTCTTAAGGGATAATGGAAGCCAAAAATCTGATTATTCATCACTCTCTCTCTCTCATTCTCTAAGTCGGTTCAGCAGTGCAACCCGAGAGAGCAAGAAGGAGCAAGTGAAGGTAAGACTTTAATCTTGATTTTCACCTCCTTAACCTCATCTATGGCTCAAGAGTCCTTCATGAAACTTGTTCCTCTCTTCCTTAGATTCATTTCTATGGTTTTTGTTTTTTGAAGAAGAGGAGTTTTCAGCCACCTTGCATGAACAAAAGCTGAAGAATCAAAGAAAGAACTTAAGGAGAAGCAAGAGGTGAGTATTAGCATCAATTTGAGCTATTGGTTGTGTTGGTTGGATGAGTATTTTGGCATGTGTAAATCTGCCCTGATTTTGGCTAAACAAGGGTTTGGGTAATTCATGATGTTTTAGTTATGTTATTGGTGGTTTATGATGATTGGAAACCATTTGACATAAGTTTGATACTGAAATTAGAAGTTGGTAATTGTTGGGATTTATTTTGAATTTTCTGCCAAAACAGGACATGGAGAATGAGTGGGAATTTGTTAATTTTGATGTTACCATTGTGTTCTACACGAAAATTATGTGGAAATAGCCCTAGGTTGTGAATTTTGGGTCATTGGAACTCAAAGTGTAAATTTGGGTTTTCAGCCTGAACAGAATTCCAGCGAGGTACTCTACTTGTATGGTGTTTTTGGATAACCAAATGATCTCTAAAAATTGTGAAACTTTCCAGTATTAACTTTCACATTCCAAGCTTCAAAATGGACATATAATTTGTGTCATTTCGTTTTTGGAGCTGTGAGTTCTGGTTGCCCAAAGTTTGATGTCGAAACTGGGTTTAATTCTGGAGCAGTGTGGGATTTTGTGTAATTCTGGAATTGTGTGGTGATTTCCAGTAATGATTCATATTTTTCCTATGAAGAGGACTTCAATAGCTTTCCATAGGACTTGGGATCACCTCATTTCAATTTTTGTAGAATTAGTTATGATTTTTCAAAGTCTGGAGAAAATTCTGGCAGATTTGGTCTCTTATGCGAAAATTGAAAATGTAATGGCATAATGTAGTATTGTTGAACTTTGGGGTTAGGAATTGGTCTTTTAGGTTAATTGACCACTTTAACTCCTTAGTTGATTTGATTAAATGTCCCTAATGATAACCAACTTGAGTGTTTGAATTAAAGAATTGGATTAAGTAATAACATGTCGCTCGTAATTCTAATTATAGGATTTGACATTTGCCCTGCACATGAAAACCAGTGCCAGTGCACGAGCGGAAAGAACAAGGTAGTGACTCTTTCTCTTATTCTATGTATGATGCCTTGCATGTATGTCATTTCATTGAATATGCCGTGATGTAACATTGCCGTTGTGAAATATTGTTGTTGTGTTGTTGTGAAACATGCTGTTGTGAAACATGCCATTGTGAATGCAGCAAAAGCTATCACAAAAATGCTGTTGTGTTGTTGTTGTTGTTGTGATTTGCTTACATGTTTTGTGATTGTACATGTTATAAGTGAGTTGTTACTACTGAGATTCTTTCAAATCTCATTCTTTCCAATGACTAACCTACAGCAAGGGCGAGCGGTTCAAAGGAAAAGCAAGTGACAAAGGGCGGTTAGAGCTCCTAGCTAGGAGTTTTAATTTTGGTAGTTGGTTGTCATATTTTGTTGGGGATTAGTTGCACATGTTGTATATATTGAATAGTGTTGTGTAATCCCCTGTATGGGAAACTAATCGTTGTAAACCCTTTATTAAGTAACAAAACCTGAGCGTTGTTAGGAATTTTGGTTGTACTCTGATATGTATGAATGGAACCGAACTGGACAGACCAATTATATTCGAGATGTGAACGTGAGACTGCACTAAACAAGTTTTGGAAAATTTTTAAGTTAACCACTGGTCTCTATTTTAACTTAATGACGCATTCTCGAACTATAAATTTGGCTATTAAGGTAGGGGGTTACACACTGTCTATATACCAATTGGAACAATAGTTGCTTGGTATATATGATGACCAAGAAATTGAATTTTTGTCTGAAAGAGACTAATTTTGGTTTTAGAAAATGCTAAGCCATTGAACCTAACAACATCTACAAAGATTTTGACATGTTTAAAATGCTGTCCAACTTATTCTGAAAACACTAAAACATCATCTATGTAGACAATGATGAATTTTGTAAAAGGATTGAAAATTTCATTCATAACCTTTTGAAATTCTGAGGGTGCATTTTTAAAACTGAAAGGCATAACATTCCCTTCATATTTCCCAAATGGGATAGTGAATGCAGTCTTATACCTATCTTTTTTCTGAAATTTGGATTTGCCAAAAACCAGATTTAATATCAAATTTTGAAAATATTTTGGCCTGATGAAGGCAATTTAAAAGATCTTTTTTGTTAGGTATTGGATACCTAATCCATTGAAGAGCTTGATTGAGAGGTTTGTAATTAATTACAAGCCTCAGAGTCCCTCGTTCAAGTTCAGCATTCTTATTGACATAGAAAGCTGTACAAGACCAAGGACTTTGGTTCTTACGGATTAAACCCTTACCGAGAAAATCCATTATTTCATTTTTGCAATGTTCCAATAGTTCTTGGTTCATTTGAATTGGTCGAGCTTTCGTTGGGATAGCTCTTTCAGTGAAATCCTTTTCATAAGGCAAATTAATTATATGTCTTTTCCTTTCCCAAAAAGCATTTAGAAAATCGGAACAAATTATGTCTTGAATATTTTTCAAAACATTTTGAATTTTTTGTTTTAGAAAAGGTTTCTCCAATTGATTTTCAATTGCTTTATAAGAAACTTCTTCTTTTAGAAAATTAATTTGATTTTCCTTATACTCAATTTGGTTGATAAATTTTGTATAAGTTGGACTGACAAATTCAAAGAACATTCTTTTGCCTAAAGCATTGGTTTCAATTCCTTCATCAAGAGTTAAAAAGGGTTTTAGCCTAGTGATGAAAGGAGAACCAAGAATTACATCTTGACCTAAAACCTTTGCAAGGATAAAAAGTTCTTTGATTTTAACACCATTATTTTCAAATACTGTATTTGAAAGCTTATAGCTGACATCTAATGGAGATTTGTTTGGCCCACAAAGATTTTCTGTGGTTTTTTCAAAGAATTTGGTTGGTGTTAGACATTCTTTGATACAACTTAGAGCTGCACCAGTGTCAAATAATGCTATTGTTTCTAATAAGAAGGTATTAGCAACAACAATTTTGACTGGCACATGCCATTGTTAGATTGAAATTCTTGATATAAGATTCAAGAAGTTTTTAGAAGGTTTTTCATCATTTTGTGATGAATCCTTAACTTTTTCATCTTTCTTTTCTTTATCAAGACTTTCTTCCTGAATTTGAGTTAAAATAAGAGAATGGAATTCTTGAGTATTTCTTAGATTCCTTATCTCTTCTTTTAAATTATTTATTTCATTCTGAAGATCATAAATTGAAACAGGTTTTGGATTGCTCTGAAATCTTTTGATTATTTCAGAGAAATCATATTTTGTTTGCAAATTCTTTTGCAAATATTTTTGGTTTGGTTTTGAAGAAGAAGCCTTTCTTTCTCTTAGTTTATTGAAAACCCTAAGCTTTTCTTCATTGGTTGGAAGAGAGTTAATGATCTCAAAAACCAAATCTTCTTCAATAACATTTATTTGTAAATTGTCTATCTTGGAACCAGTTAAGACCGCTTCCTTGATTGGGTCATCAAGAACAGGATTACCTGGTCTCTCAGCAAACTTGTCAAGACAATTTATTTGAAAATCATCTTCTTCAGATGAAGATGTAATGTCATCCAGTTGAAGTTCATTAACTTCTTTTTCAGAGGATGATACTTCATATTCTTCTTTAGAAGAGGTTTCTTCAATCAAAAGATTGTTTAATTGTTGAAGAGTTGATTCTTCAAGTTGTAAGGCATTAATTCTTTTATTAAGCCTACAATATCTTGCCAAGTGGCCTTCTTTGCCACATCAAAAACAAAAAATTTTTCCTTTAGGAAGATCTATTGGAGGTTTTGATTTGAATTCATTTTTCAAATTTCTAGGTTTGTTTGTTTTTGGTTTCTTCCAAGGTTTTCAATATTTTTTGTAATATCATTTAGCCTTGTGTTCTTTGTCTTCATGTTTGTGCTTAAGTTTTTTAGAACTTTTATAGGCAGGAAAACAAAATTGTTCATAGAAGGTTTCTAAATCCTTCCTATTTGATTCTTTTTCTTTGGCAAGTTGATGTTGTAATTTATCTTCTTGGCAAATTTTTAAAGCAATTTTTTGAACAATTGCAATTAATTGTCCATAAGTTAAATTTTCATAATGGATTTGACCATCACCAGTTTGGTTTCTTAATTTTTCTCTGATCTTATCTCCTAGAGATCTAGGAAGACTAGCAAGGAATTTTTCTTTCCAGATTGGATGTCTAATATATCTTAATAGATTAAATTTAAAACTAACATGATAGAGATATAATATCTCATATTTAATTTATGAAGATGACTTAAATCTAATGGCTTTTTATTTGGATTAAATAAGTAGGTTAAATTAAAACTGTTGGACAGATTTAATTTAAACTGAATTTATTTAATTAGCCCATCAAGATAATTAATTGTTAATTAATTTTGAAATTAATGAAGATTAATTTTGAAATTCGAATATAGCCCTTATAGGTTATAAACTTGATAGAGCAGATATACTCATACATGTATGAGAATTCAGAGCTGCAAGGGAAACCTTATGAGGCATTTGGACGCGTTAGCATGCAGTCTTTATTGGAGAGCATTCGTGAGGATACCGGTAGAGGGAGCGGACCTGAGATGTTGGCTCCTAGAGATTATGAAAACCTTAAGTTGAAAAAGGTATGAATCTTTCTAACTCAATTTAAACACCGTTAATAGATCCTCGATTAGGATCGGAAAAAATTTTAAAAATTCTTCTGCTGATCCTAACAATATGTTTGTTTTTCTGCACGTAAGACTTGTTGTAAGGGGGAGAGAAATTTCTAATGTTAGAATATTTCTGCTCGTAGTCCATTCAAGGACGATTGTTGTTTTGCGGTGTTCTGAGAGCCCATTGAATCTTGGAAGTATAGTGAAAATCTCAGTAGGTCTTAATCTCTGAGGACTGGACGTAGGCCTAGTTTTTGGGCCAAACCAGTACAAGTCTTTGTGTGCCAATCTTCTCATCCTTGATCTTTCTTGTAAAACTTTCTAAATCATTTTATTATTAGGCTCATTTCATCATCGTCAAGCTCTTCATCCTCATCTTGATTTTCTTCTTTTGCTTTTAGTGCTAGGCCTCTCTTCTTCTTGTCACTAATGTCTTCTAGTTCTCATTTGAACTTTAGTTTACTTTCAAATTCAAAAAGACTTCCTAATAGAGAAGCAACCTATCACATTGATTTGCCTTTTGCTTCTTCTATTGCAGTGACTTTGCCCTCCCACTCTTTAGAAAGTATATTAAGAATCTTTCTCACTTGGGTGTGCTGATCATAGACTTTTCCAAGTACAGCAAGTTGATTAACAAGATGAGTATATCTAAGTTCAAATTCAGCCATTGACTCACCTGATTTCATTCAAAGTAAATCGAATTCAGTAACTAGAGTGTTGATCCAATTTTCTTTAATTCCTGAAGTTCCTTCATGAGCTATTTCCAAAGCTTCCCACATTTCCTTAGCCATTGGAAGTGTACATATTCTAAAGTACTCATTTTGACTCACAGCACTTTGGATCATCAAAATTGCCTTGCTATTGAGAGTGATGAGTTTCTTATCATTCTCATCATAATCTACTGGTAATTTGGGAATTTTATGAGAATCTACAACTTTTACAGGTTGATAGTTTCCACTTTCGATCACGTCCCATAATCCATATTCTGTAGCCATTACGAATACTTTGAACTTCACTTTCCAAAAGGAGAAGTGTTCGCCATTAAAACCTGCAGGTCTGGTGATAGACGCTCCGTCGGGAAGAATCGCTTCACCCATACTTGATATTAGATCCTTCTTAGGTTGTTATACCTTAACAAGAAGACCTATGCTCTGATATCAAATGTTAGTGCAAGTGTTTTACCCAAGAGGTGGGGTGAATTGGGTGATACTAAATATTTCATTGCGTATAAGAAAATTGACAGCATATTTAAAGCAGTTAAGAGCAAGTAGAAATATCACTGAAGTATACACTGGGAGTTATACTGGTTCGGCCACAACCACTTTGACCTATGTCCAGTCCTCAAAGGGTCTCTAATAGTTTCACTATGTCTTCCAAGATTCAGTGGGTTCTTGGCACCTCAGTACAACAAGTTCCTTCATTTGGATACTCATTCCCCCTTACACATTGTAATCAAATCCCCCAACTTAAAGTTCCACAATCTTAAGTTATCTTAATAATGAATATTGAGTTTTGTAATGAAAATCTCTCTTACAAAGTAAATGTATAAACACTAAAGTACAAAGAATGAGTATAAGAAAACAGAGCACAAAGAGTATATTGATCGATATGTGATTGCTTGTTCTCAGTTGTGTTTTATTCTTTCAATGCTCCATATATAGATTATTTATGGTGTCCATTGGAAGCATTTCAAACATGTCTGTTAGAGTCGCGTAGCTACTATTGATCGTTATTCAATTTTGAAAGTTATCAATTTGTGGTAGGTAGCGATAGGTGAGCGTTTGGATGTTTTATTTGACTTTCCACTTATAGCATGATCTCTTCATTGTTGATATGCAAATGTACTTAGAATACTAATACAATGAAGGGTTAATCTAATATAAAAAAAATCAATAAACATTAGATTAAAATCATGTTTTTTAGACTTCATTACTCGAGTGGCTACTCAAGTGATCATGCTAGTTACTCGAGTAGTCCCTCGAGTAATCTCATTAAAAATAAGGTAGAGAGTAAGTCAATGTTTTCTTACCATATTACTCAATTAAGCCTTCAAGTAATCTTTTCAATAATACCTGGCAAACAAGGTTACTCGAGTGATCCCTCGAGTAAATTTATAATAAGTTTGCAGATTAGTCGATTACTCCTTCAAGTAACAACATCAAATTCTTGGCCGAGAGTGCTTGTGATTTCCTTACCTGATTACTTAAGTGATCCCTTGAGTAATACTTCAAATAACTCTTTAGATTACTCGAGTGGTCCCTGGATTAAATAGATTTCTCAAATGGTTACTCGAGTAAAGTGTGTCAATTGTTGGCTGAGAGCTACTGAAAGGTATTTGTATTGGTTACTCGAGTGGCCACTCAAGTAATGCCTTTTCTCATGTTTTTACTTGAGTAATGGTCCATATAACTTTGAAGATTACTCGAGTGACCTCTAGAGTAATTTCTTCCAAATTTTAGCAGTGCCCCTCTGGAACATTTTCTCTAATATTACTCGAGAGCTCACCAGAGTAACAGAGTTCTTACTCGAGTGCTCACTCGAGTAAACCTTTAAAAAATCTGCCAGTGATGTTTTTCCTGTGCTTTGTCTCTCAATTCTTTTTCATTACTATAGTGATTACTTCAAGTAAATCTTTTGTCTGCCATTTAGTTGCTTTGTTCAAAGTCTTTTCTTTGTTATCAAATTCTTTTATATTATTAATCCAATCTTTGTTATCATCAAAACACATGGGATTTAACTTTAGCAACATTGTCTTCTCTTGCTACTTTGCATATCTTTATATCACCTCTTTCATTGATTTCTCGAATAAGATTAAATCGCCTGAGTATATGCTTGGTCCTTTGATATAACCTCGGCTCCTTGGCCAATACAATAGCACCGCTATTGTCGCAGAACAAATTTATTGGATTTGAGATGGTAGGCATTACCCCTAGTTTAGTAATGAACTTTCTAATCCAAACAGCCTCTTTAACTGCATCCGATACTGCTATATACTTAGCTTCTGTTGTGGAATATGCTACAGTGCTGTGCTTGGAGATCTTCTAGCTTATTGCTCCACCATTTAGGAGGAATTTGTATCCAGATTTTGATTTAACGTCGTCTTGGTCAGTTTGGAAATTTGCATGTGTAATTGATTACACAGAGCTTATCATCTAATCCACCAAAGACTTAAAATAAGTCCTTAGTCCTTCTTAAATACTTTAGGATATTCTTGATGATAGTCCAATGACCCTCACCAAGATCTTGTTGATATCGGCTTACCATACTTAAGGCAAATAAGACATCCGGTCAAGTACATAACATGGCATACCTAATGGATCCAATAGCTAAGGGATATGGAACCTTACAAATGTGATCTCGTTGATCAGGTATACTGGGACACATATCCTTGCTAACATGGATGCGATGAGAATAGGCATGCAACCCTTTTTTAAAATCCATATCTCTGAGGCTGATGTCATGTTCTATCAGATCTTTGTGGACCTTGTGTTACTTAAGGAAGTTCAGTAACTTGTTATGATCTTCTCTAATTTCCATCTATGGTTCTGTACTATCTTGTGACTCTTAAACTTCTTTGAGATGTACCTTGTTCCCACCAGTTGTTTTAAAGACAAACTCTCTTTCTAGAAACTTATCATTTTGAATAACAAACACTTTGTTATTGGTGAGATTGTAGACATAGTATCATTTCGTTTCTGTAGCATATCCCACAAAAAGGCACTTTGAGGATCTGGTCGCTAATTTATCAAAGGCTTGTAGTCTAATATATACCACATATCCCTAGATCTTGAGAAAAGATAAACTTGTTTGAGTTTTAAAAATGGTATTTCTTATCTAGTTGTTGTGCACTATTTTGTGCAGGTGTGGCATTTAGCATCTCCCCATATAATTGAGTTAGTTGATGAAATTCACTTATCCTTTGAATGTCTGTGAAAAAGTTTAATTTTGCTCAAATATATTCAGAGAAAAACATAAGCGCCATTACCTCTCCAAATATTAAGAGCAAAATCATCATTTTTCCAATAACTATTCAAAGAAATTATGCCATCTCATTATCCTTTATCCAATGTCATGTATGTCGAGGCAGAGATTAAACAAAAATATATAATGCTTAAAATTAATGGTTAATTAAACACACAATCATGTATTGTAAGGCGGAATTCCTAAAAGTACAAAAATAATGTTTGTAGTTGAAAATCTTCATTTATGTAGTGACAAAAATGTTGGTTCCTCTAAAACAACCATAATGTAATACTAACAAATGATTCGTCTTCCAACCTCTAATATCAACGAAGACAAAAAATAATTGTCTGAAGAAACAACCATCATTTAATACTTTCATAACCCTTCCTAACATTATCAAGTCTTCATAAGTCATAACCCTTTATAACATGCGTTGGACCTCTATTAAAACTCACCTATTCCTCATGATTCTAAGTACTTTTCTTTACTAGCCTCCTCTTTCTCTCCTTTATCCTATTAAGATCCTTGAGAGCTCCTCCATTGCCACTACCCCTTTCTCCTCCTCTGCCTCCTCTTAAAATAGAGGTTCTGATACTACTATTAGCAGGCCTTGACCACCACGTAGGGCATCTCGTGACATACGAAAACAAGTTAAACTGAATACTTTATCACTATGAGGTTGAATATAACTTGCAGTTAGACCCTTCATGTCTTTCCTCTAATGATAAGAATAAGGAGGAGAAGGGGGACGACAGTGGCGGTGATGATTGAACACCACTATTGTATTTTTAAAAACTTTAAAAAACAACTTCATACTTCATGGTTATTTACTAATATTTGTAAAGAATTCTTGTAATGTGGTTATAAATAACAACAACATACTTAATTGTTCTAATTTAATTAATGTTAATTACAGCTTTTAAACCCTTTTCCTCCTCCCTGCGCTTACTTTAGCTGCCTTCTTGATATCCGATGATTGTCTGGAGAACTAGGTACCTTTTCATTACATCTTGTTAAACTTCTAACATATACAATGATGGTTTTTCCACATCCCATCCAAATATCTATTTTAACTCCCCATTGTCATTTGTTTTCTTATGTTTTCTTCATTGTCCTCCTTTTTGTGCTCTCAATCACTTAGATGAAATGCATGTGCATAACTTACCAAAAAGCTCTCAGCGTCATACTCTACCTCCTCCTCCTTCTCCTCCCAACCTCCACCTCCTACTTTACCTCCCAAACTTCCGCCTCTGATGCTTCCTACACTAGAGGCAATATTGCAACATGAAGAACAGACTGACCATACCATAAGGAGGCTTTTTAGACCCCTTTCCAGTATGATTAGGAAGGCTAATCTCATACTTGATGAGTATAGGATGGGCCATAATCCTAACAATGATCCTGGTCACTCCTTTAGTGACGGGTAGTGATGAACCCATGTCATGTGAGTTCACAAAATAAAACTAGGTTTAAAAATGTAGCGTAGTAGCTCAACCTAGGTCGTTCTTGTGAGGAGATTAATTTTCAAGTTTCTAAGTAGTAAAGTGATAAAAAAACGGTAAAGTTGTGAGAAATCATTTTGAGAATTCAACTAATGTAGTAATCTAAGCTAAAGCAATATTTTTGTATTTTTGGGTTTATATAACAAAGAAGCAAATAGAATTGAAATTAACACCAATAACAAGATAAATTCAATTAACTATATAATGATGGAATGGGATTCCCATGAGTTGAGGCTTTAGTCTTCCTTGCTTGCTAATGATATGAATTCCATAATGAGTCAAGAGGATGGAACTAAGCTACCACTAGCTCCATACTTGTAATAATAATTTAATTCATTCTACTGAAGCAATTAAATGAATACCACCCATAATTCAGACTTAAGGAGATGAATAATCAACTTCCAATTCTAGCTTGTAATTACCATTACAAAAGTTCAATGCATTCAGTTTAGTCATTTACAATCCACTTGACCAAGTTGGAATAAACAACTCAACCTACTCCTAAATTGAATCATACAAAGATTAATTAATCAACTCCTAGCTCAACCACCAAGTTTATTTACTTGGCATAGAACAATCTAGATCATAATCACATACTTTACCGAGCCATACAATTATGAAATAGAAAGAGAGCTTAAGGAATTCTATTGAATTTTAGAAGCTCAAACCTTTACTCAACTTAAGGAAATCACCAAAGCTTAGCTACACATGGAGGAAGAGGATGAAGATTGATGAATGATGGAGACAATAGCCATCAGATTGTAGCAGCCTCTCAATTCCTTCACGGTTCAGTCGCTCGTTCCCCCTATTCTCCTTTTCTTTTTTTTTACCTTTTATTTCCGCTACTCCTCCAATAAACTCGGTCAACTCACCTCTGAATTCAAATCGGTGCCCATAAGCTTCATGCATCTCATTTGGATATCGCTCTCCCTTTTTCTTATGTCAGCCCTCCTCCTTCCCTTTATTTCACACTTCCCTTTTTTTTCATTAATCCCACATGGTCCAACACCTCACTTAACTCGGTCAGCCCTGCTTCTTTCTCATTTGGTTCAACATCTCCAATTTGGTCAATAAAGTCGGCTCTTTCTTCTTTTACTCCTGCTTGCTTCTTCAAAACCTGTGGGTCAACAATTTCGTCTCATCTCTTCTATTTACTTCAATTCGTTCTGCTTCTTATTGCTCTTAATTCCCATCGGTTTAACAGCTTTTATTCATTCGGTCCAATTGCTTTCCATCTTCAATTATTAGTTCATGCTCCCTTCACATTTCTTTTCAGCCGCCGCTCCTTTCAACAATGGTCCCCACTTCAATCTTTCTTCAATTCTCTCTAGGTTAAATAGGTAAGTTGTGCCTTGTTTGGATGAAGTGGTGAAAATATGTTTTATAATAGGTATAAAATTACAACCACCAAACAAGGCCCTTACTCATTTAATCTCTTTTTAGAGAAAATGTGGAAATAAATTCTGTACTTGTGATGTTCCACTATTAACCTTCTATAAACTCCAAAATGACATCTTTGACCTTGATAACTCAAGTTGTGCCACATCATCACTTACAAAATTAGAGTCACAAGGTAATATCTTTTGCTCACAATTAAAGAATAATGGGAATAACAAATATTAATTAAAAAAATAACAATTTAACCACTTTAATTCACAAATTATTCTTTCATTAAAATCTCACATTAACACTTGATTATGCCCAAAATATTCAATTAAATCCCACAAAAGCCTAAGATTAATTAATAAAAATATATAAATATTAAGCTCTATCAGGTAGCCTAGTGATCTCATCAATTCATCAAGCTACTCGTCACTGTTCTATTTTTTTCATGTTTTTGTTTTAAATATATTGTAAAAGAAGAACATATTTAATGGCTCTTTCAGAAATACCATCATGAAATAAAATAAATAAAAGTTCTTAAACTATCTTTCTAAATGACCGTCATGAATTCGAAAATAAATACGACTCCCTTGAAACAACCATCATGTAACTCATAGTGTGGGAAAAAGAATGATGATTTTCATAAATCTCTAATTATATTCACATAATTTTTTTGTGTAATATGGTGATTGATATATGCAACCATGCATGCTTTAAAATAAAACAAAATGCTAATTACATAATGTTTATTAAGAAAAATATGTCACTTATTAAAATACCACTTCAAATGCCTAACGGTTATTAAAAACCAACCGTCACCATTTATAAAATATAAAGATTTATAAATCTGAAGGACGTGGTGGCTCAGTAATTGATGAAACCCTCTTTATGTAAATGTCCAAAAATTTAACTCCACTTCTCCACTTCCATTTCAACTTCTCAAAGCCAATTACAAGCCTTTGTTCTACTTTACCAAACTTATAGACAAATGCAAGAGAACTTTTGCTTCATCATCTCACAACAAACCGTCAAAATATGAACTCCCTCCACCAACAAGCATTGAAGTGCTTGTCCACGCAACCTATGAGCTCTATCATATGGTCCAGGTTTACCTACAAGAGCAAGGGCACATAGACCAGTGCTTGAAGGAACTTACTACTCCTATTTCACTACTACAGAATATATATTTTACGTCCCAAAAGGATGTCCCTTTTTAAAAAAGGGAAGTAAAAACTAAAGATGGTGGCATTTTTGTAATTATGGGTGAGAACTGAATAGCATTAGACGTCCCCAATTTAAATAGGGATGTCTAAAGTGTGACTTTATAGACTTTAGACGTCCCTATTTGAATTAGGGACATCTAAAGTAAAAAAAAATTTACTTTAGACGTCCCCATATACATTAGGGAAGTCTAAAGTTTTAAAAAATAATTTTGTTTTTTTTAATGAGGGACACCCTTTGGCGTCCCTCATTTATTGGCGTCCCTGATGTATCATAATACTATTATTAGGGACGCCAAAATGGAGTCCCTGATGATACATCAGGGACGCCCTTTGGCGTCCCTATATAAATGAGGGACGCCAAAGGGTGTCCCTTATTTAAAATCTTTTTTTTAAACTTTAAACGTCCCTAATGTATATGGGGACGTCTAAAGTAAAAAAAATTTTAAAAAAATAACTCAACAACTTTAGATGTCCCTAAATTAAATTAGGGACTCAAAATATAATTCAAATTTTTTCTGACAGTCTTTATTTGTCAGTTTTATACTACTTTTACACTCATCTTTCCCTTCCCATCGCCGCAAACATAATAAGAGACACTACCACCACGCCTTAAACTCTTGCTTCTTCTTCTTTATATGCTCCTTTTACTCTTGCTTCTTCCTTTCTCTCTCTCTTTTTCATCTCCAGATCTGTTATGCTTTCTTACCTTTTTTTATTATTTTATCCTCTTTCTCTTTTTTCTTTGGGTTTTCCTTCTATTTTATCTTCTAACTTGTGTTGTTATGGTTTGTAGATCAGGACTCTGAAACATGCTTTATGGCTATGTTCCCACTGAGAAAACAGGGTTTCTCTCTCCTTGTCGCTCTTCTCTATTCATTATTACGAGAAAATGAATTTCAATAATAGAAGGAGATAAGTTTTTTGCAACTAATTCCTCTTATTGTTTTCATCTTCTCCCTATGAGATTTCAGCTTTGGAGTTATTATTGTGTAGATTTAGATTTCAGATACTAGATCTATAGTTTTATTGACGATGATCTGTAATTTTTGGTTTTAAATACTGTTTAGTCCAGATCTGTAATATAAACAATTTTTATTTTTTTTTTAAAAAAGCACTTTTTTGTAGCACGCCTAAAGTCCCCACTTTAGACGTCCCCATTTTAAAATGGGGACGTCTAAAGTGTCAGTGTAGCACTTTAGACGTCCCTTTTTAAAATGGGGACGTATAAAGTCCAGACTTTAGACGTCCTTTTATCTACGGACGTTATTATCATTTTTTACTACATCGCTCACATAGACGTCCCTTTGTTTTCAGACATTAAAAGGCCTAAAAAAGGGACGTTAAAAATGTTTTTTGTAGTAGTGTTTGCTCTTTGAACGATAAGGTGGACAAGTTACTAAAGAAGGAAGAATCTAATGATGTACCAGATTCTTAAAACATCTCCACAACATGTTATTTTTAGTTTTTATACACTTTTTTGTTTTTGTAAAATGGTGGTTGCATAATCAACCACCAATTATTTTTAAAAAATAGTGAAATATATAATGGTTATTAAGTAAAAACTATCACTTTTCAGAATACCATGCAAATAAATAACGATTGTTATTAGTGACTGTTATATTTCAACTCAAAGAATGAAAGTTGTTACACAAAAACCATCATAATGCTTCAAAACCTTTGCCCTTCCTTATGCTGATGATAATAATATGTACATGCTTCTTCGTCCTTCATACCCACTCATTACCAACTACTACGTGTCACACTACTCCATTTTAACTTCCAACTTATGCAATAATGGTTCAAAGCCATCACTTCCAAACTATTTAAACTTCCTATTTCCTTATGTTTTTAGTATTATTTGTTCATCTATAAGAGGGTGATATTACTTCGTTTTATTTTTATAAAATATGAAATTTAATTATGTAGGCACCATAAGCCCATAAAATTTAGTGTATATATATAACATTGCTCACAATTATTAACAAAGAATCATTATAAATGTAAACCACTAAATAACAATTCTTACGAACGAATTGTGATAAAAAGTTTTAACCATGATAACCTAAAAAACCCTACTATTCCTCTTCTACTAAAACTTCTGAAATAGAATACACTTTACACTTAGCCTGTTCGAATGATAAAACCCACCAATATCTTAACCTTACAACTCTTTTCTCTTTTTTGGTTATCGAGGGTCATTTTCAATTGAACCCCAACATAAAATTCCTTTGTCTGACTTCTCAGTGACAACCGAGATCGTGAATACATTTGACCCTCGTCTTGGCTATTAGTGCAAGTGTTTCAACCAAGAGTGGGGGTGAATTGGGTGATACCAAAAATTTTATTGCGTATATAAAAATTGACCGAAAATCTAAAGCAATTAAGAGCATGGAGAAATATCACCAAAGTAAACAATGGGAGCTATACTGGTTCGGCCACAACCACTTTAACCTACGTCTAGTCCTCAGAGCTTCTATGAGAGTTTCACTATATCTTCCAAGATTTAATAGGTTCTTGGCACCTCAGTACATAGCAATTTCCTTCATTGAACACTCGCTCCTCCTTACACGTTGTGATCAAATCCCCAACTCAAGGTTCCATAACCTTAAGTTGTCTTAAAAACAAATATTGAGTTTATAATGAAAATATCTCTCACAGGGCAATTATATAATCACTGAAGTAGAAAGAGTGAGTATAAGAAAACAGAGCACTAAGGATATATTGATTGACATGAGTTTACTTGTTCTCAGTTTTTGTGTTCTATTCTTTGAATGCTCCATATATATAGATGATTTGTGATGTTCGTTGGAAGTATTTCAAACATGTCCGTTAGAGTCACACAACTTTGTTTGACAATTCTTCTAATTTGAAAACTAGCCGTTTGTAGTAAGTAGGCATTTTGAACGTTATGGACGATATGTGTTACTTCTCTCTTAATGCATGACCTCTTTATTGTTTTTCTGCAAATATAATCAGGAAACTAATACAATGAAAGGGTAATCTTATAGAAAACAAATAAATGAACATTGGATTAAAACATGCTTTCTGTACTGTATAACTCGAGTGATTATGCTCATTACTCGAGTAGTCTCTTGAGTAACATCATTAAAAATAAGCCAAATAATAAGTCAACATTGTCTGACCAAATTACACCTTTATTACTCAAGTAATCCTTTGAGTAATTATTCCTTTTCTTCTAATTACTCTAGTGGTCCCTCGAGTAATGGTTCAAATAACTTTAGAGGTTACTCAAGTGATCCCTCGAGTAATGGCATTAAAATCCTGGCCGAGAGCAAATTTTATTAGACTTACCTGATTACTCGAGTAAACCCTTGAGTAATTCAATCTTTTTATTTCATGTTACTCGAGTAATTACTCGAGGAATGTTGCTTTTCAAATGTGGTTACTCGAGTAATGTCTATCATTTTTTGGACAAGAGCTACTGGATGATTTTTGCTCTGGTTACTCGAGTAATCCCTCAAGTAAGCTTTTCTAATAACTTTGTAGATTTCTCTAGTAAACCCTTCAAGTAATCCTATTCAATTTTTGACAGAGACCAATTCTTCTCATATTACTCGAGTGATCCCTCAAGTAATGAGGCTCTTTACCTAAGGGCTTACTTGAGTAATGCTTCCAGAATTCAGCTGGTGATGTTTTCTTTTGATCTCTGTCTTGCAATTCTTCTTCATTACTGGAGTAACTACTTGAGTAATGCTTTTCCCTATCACCAAGAACTTAGTTACTTTGTTCAAATCATTTTGTTTATTATCAAAAACCTTTTGTAAGATTAATCCAATCTTTGCTATCATCAAAACATATGGGATCTAACATTCTCCCTCTTTTTGATGATGACAAAACTTGGTGATTTTGAACAAAGCTTTTGAATTTGAGTTTTCAATCATGTGCTTCTTGATAACTTTTAATATAGAATCTTTTATCAATTTAAGTTTGAAAACTCTTTCGAAATAACTTTGGGAAGATCATTTTGAATCCAAATTTAATGAGTTTGAGAAATTTATTATTTGAATCCAATTTTGATGATGTTAAAATCGAAAGCTCATAATTTTTGTTTATGTTTTAATTTTTTCACCTTGCATATAACAAAAAAACTCATTAGTCCATAATGCAATATAACTTCAATTGAAATTGCAGAAAGAGTTCATGATATTAATATTACCAAACTTAAAAACTATTAAAGTTCCCGTAAACCCTATACATCCATATCCATATCATTACATAATCATATAATCACATCATTTCACAAAAATCACTCAAGTTCTCCCCCTTTTTGTCTTCATCATAAGGGTAGGATCAATCAAGAGAAGAGGGACTAGATGGCTTGATTGTAGAGATGGGATTGACAGGAAGAGGTGTAAAGCCAGAGCCATGTGAGTCATCTGAATTGGAAGAGACTGAAGAGGAGCTAGAAGGTTCAAGGTTAGGAAGTACCAGAGGTGGAGCAACAATGAGATCCTTTGAAGGACTTTGTGGGCCTCGGACCTAAGAAGAAATCTCCACTTCCATTATTCTTCCAGGTGATTGATGATCACTAGAGGAGACAACTACTTCTTCAGTGTCGGTTAGTGATGCAATAGGTGTTGGTATAGGCTGAGTTGGCTGGATAGGATTATTGACTGTGATGTCTATGTGCTCAAAGATAGATGATAGGTCAGGCATAAAGAATAAAAGATTGCTTGGAGGAGGGATGGATGAGGATCCAGGCTCAGAAGGTTGAGGCTAAGAAGGTTCAGGCTGCAAATCTGGTACTGGCTCAGTAGTAGTAGGCACAGATAGACCAAAAGAACTAGATGCCAAAGCATCAAGTCTGGAATGGAGTTATCTCATAAGCTTACCCTGAGCCAGTTGTTTTGCTAATATCTCTTCATGCCTCTTATCTATTCTCTCCATAAGTTCTCCCATCTTCATATTCATATAGGTTACCAACTCAGTATTTGTATTGGCAATGTCGATATGGAAACCCTTGAGAATATTCTCCATAAATGTTTGCAATGTGGCACCAAAGAAGGAAGGAAAAGATGTAGATGCTGGAGCAGAAGACTGTGTATCATCCAAACTGCTTGTTGCAGTTTCAATCTTATTCCTTTTGGCACTTGTCTCAAGTGGGTTTTTTAAAGGTAGTGCAATATGTAGCTTTCCAATTTGGTTTCTTCCCACTGGAACCAACCTCTCAATTGGCTCACCTTTCTCCAAATACCAAATCTTGTTCTTTTTGAGAAATAGAGATATAAGATGAGGATAAGGCATAGGAGTGGTGGATTTTCCCTCAAATCTATATCTTTTGATTTTAACAAAGATATATTCTCCCAAGTCCTTTTTCTCCTTTAGAAGCAATGAGACAAACTTCCTATAATCCCTCTCTATGAAATGTGTGTAATTATGTTCTTTGTTCTCTATGGCTCTAGAATAGATATACCATAGCACTCTGTGAAGATCACACATATCACTTGGATTGAAACCGAGGGGTCCTACTATCTTACTAGGCCTTAGGTTCTTTTCATCTACCAGGAGGAACATACTTCTTAGATTGAGCTCTAGTGGTAGATGGTTCCTTGATTACAACCCCCTTCACTTTGGGTTTGGCTTGCAGCTTGGTTTTAGCTTTTGAACGGGGAGTGAGTTTTTGTCTTTTGGTTGGAGGAGATGGAATAGAATCATGCGATTATTGAGGATTAGAAGATTCAAAAGGAGTTCCGGGAGAGGTAGTTTTGGTTTTGACCATTTTGAATAAAAGATCAAGATTTTTTGGAAGTGTATCTCTCGGATGTCGAAGGTTTAAGGCAAATGATTTTGAGAAATTTGAGATGTTTTTCAAAGTAAAAATCACTTGGTTTTGTCGAAAATGAAGTGAGGAAGAGTTTGTGAAAAGATTTTCTAAGAGGTTACTCGGAGAATTACTTGAAGTTATCTTGTGAAAATGACTTGATGCGCAGAGTTATAACCTAGATGCCTGACTTTACTCGAGGGCTCCTTGATTGATCTTAGGCATTGCTCGAGGGCTCCCTCGACTAAAGATTTCTAAAAATTTAAATCAGTGCAATTTAAATGCGTACCTATCATAAGTCATATTGTAATTACTTATGTATATTCCCTCGATATTTGATGACATTTTAACACCGATTTGAATGGAGATTGAGTTGATTTTTGATTTCCACTCATGATTACTTAAGGTCTTACTCAAGTAAGTTTGATGATTTATTTGAGGCCTCCCTCAAGAAATCTATCTCTTCATTTTTTGTTTGTTTACTTTCTACCGTTGCCGTTTTCTTTTAAATGGATGCTTTACTGCTATATCTTCCAGGTCATTACTTAAGTGATTACTCAAGTAATCTTTATAATTACTTCAAGGTATTACTCGAGTAATGAGGTTTTACTTGAAGTTATCCTTCCTGTAATATTGTCCTCTGCTAACCTCTTCTTTTCATGCCCTAATATAGAATATCAAGAGCCTACAAAACATATTGCTAGAAACTCCGGTGCTTAAGTTAGTAATCATCAAAACATCAATAAATAACATCATCTAACATTTTGTAAACACTAAATAACTTATAATTCATTAAGATTTACCATTCCCAATTCTCTTCTAATATATAAGAGTTGATCTTTTACAAGAGATTTTATGAAGATATCAGCTAGTTGAAGATGAGATAGAATGAATATCACTTGGACATGATCTCTGATGAAGTGATGTCTAACATTAATATGCTTGGTTATGGAGTGTTGAACTGGATTCTTTGCCAAGCTTATCATACTAGTGATGTCATAGTATATTGGTATCTCCTTTAGATAAATACCAAGATACTATAGTTGTTGCTTTAGCCATAACACTTGTGCACAACAACTTGATGCTGTAACATACTCAAATTCCGTTGATGAAAAAGACACAGTATTTTATTTCCTGCTAAACCATGACACAAGTGAACCTCCAAGAAACTAGCTTTGTCCACTGGTACTCTTTCTGTCTGTCTTGTATCCTCCATGATCAGAGTTTAAGTATGTAACTAGATATTTACTTATTCCTTTAGGATACCAAAGACCTAATTCTGCCAAGTCAACAAGATATCGAAAGATACGTTTGACGGATTCAGCATGTGACTCCTTTGGTGCTGATTGATATCTTGCACACATACCCATACTGAATTGAATGCCAGGTTTGCTGATAGTAAGATAGAGTAATGATCCAATCATTCCTCTATATGTTTTGATATTGTAATCATTTCCCTTGACATTAGTATCAAGCAACGTAATTGAGCTTATAGGTGTGTCCATTCCATTTGCTTCATCCATCCCATACTTCTTCAATAGATCTTTCAAATACTTCATTTGAGATATGAAAATTCCATTCTTTCTTTGTTTTGATTTGCAAACCAAGAAAGAAATTCAATTCTCCCATCATTGACACCTTAAACTCCCCCTACATTATCTTAGATAATTCCTTACACAAGCTTCATTAGTAGCACTGAAAACTATATCATCAACATATATTTGTACAATTAAAATATCATTTCATTTTCATTTTGTAAAAAGTGTTGTATCAACTTTTCCTAGAACAAAACCTTGATCAATGAGAAATTTACTGAGCCTTTCATATCATGCTCTAGGAGCTTGTTTTAAACCGTATAAAGCTTTTCTTAGTTTGAAAACATGAAACATGATTAGGTTTGGTCATATCTTCAAATCCTGGAGGTTGATCTACATACACTTCTTCCATGATGTAGCCATTTAGAAATGCATTTTTTACATTCATTTGATAGAGTTTGAATCCCTTGATGCATGCAAAGGCTAAAAGTACTCGTATAGCTTCCAATCTAGCCAATAAAGCATACATTTCCTCATAATCAATTCCTTCTTTTTTATTATAGCCTTTGGCCACCAATCCTGCCTTGTTTCTGACAATGATTGTGGATTCATCAAGTTTGTTCTTGAATACCCATTTAGCACTAATGATCGGATGATCCTTACGTCGAGGTACCAAATCCCAAACTTGATTTCTTTCAAATTTGTTTAGCTCTTCTTGCATTGTTGTTGCCCAATCATTATCTGATAGGGATTCATCAATATTAGAAGGTTCAATCTCATAAATAAAAGCAGAGAAACTAACTTCATTAAAAATTCTATTTCTAGTTTTGACTCTTTTATTCATATCTCCTATGAGTTGCTCTAGGGGATGACTTTTGTTGTATTTCTAGGCTTTAGGTTGTCCTAGTGACTGATCTTCTTCCTTGGTTTGGTCAACTTCTAGGATAGAAGATTTAGAATTAGGTTGACCATTCTCTTTATTTAAAACAACTTCCTGCTCATCGTCAATAGTTTTGTCAGAGGATTCAAATTCATCAAATACAACATGAATTGATTCTGCAACAACACATGTTCATTTATTGAAAACTCTGTATGCTTTGCTTCAGTTAGAATAACCTAGGAAAATTCCTTCATTTATTTTAGAATTAAATTTTCCTAAGTTATCTTTACCATTATTATAAATGAAACACTTACAACTGAAGATATGTAGATGGGCAAGATTTGGCTTCTTTCCTTTGTATAGTTTGTACGGTGTCTTTCCAAGCTTTATTCTGATGTAGGCTCTATTTGAAATGTAGTGTGTGTGCTCATTGTATTGACCCAGAAAACTTGTGACACATTCTTTTCATTTGGCATAGCTGTAGCCATTTCAGTAAGTACTCTGTTCTTTCGTTCCACAACTCCATTTTGTTGAGGTGTCCTTAGAGCGGAGAAATTGTGATTAACGCCATTAGCATCACAGTAGTCTCCAAAGGCTTGATTTTCAAATTCTCCACCATGATTTGTCTTAATACCTGTAATGGACATGTCTTTCTCATTTTGCACTTTCTTGGCAAAAACAATAAATTCTCAAAAGCTTTGATCCTTTGATGACAGAAAAATAGTCCATGTAAATCTAAAGAAATCATTAACAATGACCAATGAATATAAGTTGCCACCAAGACTTTTAACTCTTGATGGTCTAACTAAATCCATATGTAATAATTGAAGTAGTCTGTTGGTTGTGATCTCATTTTTCAATTTGAAATATGATTTAGTTTGTTTACCCTTTTGACATGCATCACAAATCAAATCATTTTTGAAATTTAATTAGGGTAATACAATTACTAAATCCTTTTTAAGTAACTTGCCTAGTTGGTGCATATTGACATGAGCTAGTCTCTTATGCCATAGCCAACTTTCATCGGTGTTACTTAGAAAACAGTTTTCAGAAATATTTCTACCTATATCAAGAGTATAGCAATTACCTTCCCTTTTTTCTCTGAGCTTTGATTTGAGATTCTTCTTATCTAATTATAGTTCTTCCTTGTTTACAATTAGACATTCCTTTGAGTCAAATATTACCCAATTGTCTTTATCTACACTTTGACTCACGCTCAGCAAGTTGTGACATAATCCTTCAATGAAATATATGTCTTGGACTTGTATGCCTTTATCATTTTTTATTTCACCAATTCTTGTTATCTTTCCGGATTGATTTCCTCCAAATTTTACCTTTCCACCTTCTTTATGTTGTATCGTGGTAAAATTTTCAAAATCACCAGTTATATGTCTCGAGCATCCACTGTTTATGTACCACTTGTTGTTTTTGGATGCTTTAAGACATATCTACAATCAAATACAATTCAGTCTTAGGTACTCACATCTTTTTGGGTCCTTTTGGGTCAGTACATAATATTTTCTTAACGTATGAACCTTTAGGTACCCATTTGTAGGTTCATATTTTTCTCTTAATGCATGATAAAGTATAATGACCTTTTCTATTGCAGTATGTAAAAGGATTTGATGTATGAATAGAATGTTGAAAATACTCAAGTATGTTTTACCTCCTGCTTTCTTTCTTCCCTTCCTTTTATCTGATTTTGGATCATATCCAATACCAGATCAGTCATTTATAAATCGTTGGGCATTTAAAATCACAGTTAACATCTCACTTCCATTAGTGAATTTTTCAAGAGGTTTCGTGAAATCAGTGTTTTTCTTTTTCAAAGAAGAATAGTTTTCACAATCTTTTTCTAAATTCTCTTTAAGTTCTACTTCAGGAACTTTGTTTTTCTTTTTGAACCAAACTAGTTCTTTAACTACTTTGATGAATTCAGAATGTAAAGCATTAAATTCATAAAGTAATTCATCATAGGTAGGATCAGAATCAATTACCTCTTCTTCTATTTCTTCTTAAGCAACTAGACCTATATTGGCTTCTTCCTCATCATCGCTATTTTCATCAGATGAACTATCTCCCTATATGGCATATACAAAGGCTTTCTTCTTGTTGTAAAACTTGACTTTTCTCTTTTCTTTATTCTTCTAAGCTAGTTTTTGACATTCCAATTTGATATGTCCTGGCTTTCCATATTCATTACAGATGATGTGTTCTTTACTGCTTGTTCCTCCTTTCTAAAAGTTTTTGAATCCTTGGCCTTTCTTATAAAACCTTTTGAATCATTTTATCATTAGGCCAATTTCATCATGGTTAAACTTTTCATCTTCATCTTGATCATCTTATTTTGCTTCTAGTGCTAGACCTCTCTTCTCTTGTCACCAATATCATCTAGCTCTCTTTGGAATTTTAATTTACTTTCATATTCAGAAAGACTTCTAGATAAAGAAGCAACCAATCGCATTGATTCACCTTTTACTTCCTCAATCGTTGTGACTTTGGCCTCCCAGTCTTTAGAAAGAATATTCAGAATCTTTCATACTTGGGAATCTTGATCATAGACTTTCCCAAGAGCTACAAGTTGATTAACAAGATGAGTATATCTAAGTTCAAATTTAGCTATTGACTTACCTAATTTTATTCAAAGTAAATCAAATTCAGCAACCAAAGTATTGATCCATATTTCTTTTATTCTCGAAGTTCCTTCATGAACTATTTCTAGAGCTTTCCATATTTCTTTGAAAGTGTGCAAATCTTGAAGTACTCATTTTGAGTTAAGGCACTTTGAATCATTAAAATTTCCTTGCTGTTGAGTGTGATGAGTTTCTTGTTATTCTCATCATATTCTGCTGGTGTCTTAGGAACCTTATGTGAATCTACAATTTTCTCAGGCTTGTAGTTTCCACTCTCAATCACGTCCCATTGTCCATATTTTGTAGCCATTACAAATACTTTAAACTTCTCTTTCCAAAAGGAGAAGTGTTTACCATTAAAACCTGGAGGTCTGGTGATAGAGGCTCCGTTGGAAAGAATTCCTTCACCCATGCTTGCCATTGGATCCTTGTTAGGTTGTTAGACTTAAATAAGAAGACCTATGCTCTGATACCAAATATTGGTACAAGCGTTTCACCCAAGAGGGGGTTAAATTGGGTGATACCAAAAATTTTGTTGCATATATAAAAATTAACTGTAAATCTAAAGCAATTAAGAGCTAAGAGAAATATTGCCGAAGTGTATACTGGGAGTTATACTGGTTTGGCCACAACCCTTTGACCTACATCTAGTCCTCAGAGCTTCTTTGAGAGTTTCACTATATCTTCCAAGATTCAGTGGGTTATTGTCACCTCAGTACACAACAAGTTCCTTCACTGGACAATCACTTCACCTTACAAGTTGTAATCAAATCCCCAACTTAAGGTTCCACAACCTTAAGTTGTCTCAATAACAAATGTTGAGTTTGTAATGAAAATCTTTCTTACAGAGCAAATATATAATAACTAAAGTAGAAAGAGTGAGTATAAGAAAACAAAGTACTAAGAATATATTGATCGATGTGTGTTTGCTTGTTCTCAGTTTTTGTGTTATGTTCTTTGAATGCCCTATATATATATATGATTTGTGATGTCCCTTAGAGTCGCGTAACTTTGTTTGACCGTTCTTCGAATTTGAAAACTAGCCATTTGCAGTAGGTAGGCATTTTAAACGTTATGGATGATATGTTTGACTTCTCTCTCAATGCATGATCTCTTCATTGTTTTTTGCAAGTATACTCAGGAAACTAATAAAATGAAAGGTTAATCTTCTAGATAACAAATCAATGAATATTGGATTAAAATCATGCTTTCTGTACTATATTACTCGAGTGTCTACTTGAGTGATCATGCTCATTACTCAAGTAGTCCCTCAAGTAACATCATTAAAAATAAGCCGAGAGTAAGTTAAGGTTGTCTGACCAAATTACACCTTGCTTACTTGAGTAATCCCTCAAGTAAGTGTTGCTTTTCTTTTGATTACTTGAGTAGTCTCTGGAGTAATGGTTCAAATAACTTTGGAGATTACTCGAGTGATCCCTCGAGTAATGGCATTAAAATCTTGGCCGAGAGCAAATTTTATTAGACTTACCTGATCTCGAGTAATCCCTTGAGTAATTCAATCTGTTCATTTCATGTTACTCGAGTAATTACTTGAGTAATGTCTATTATTTTTTGGCTGAGAACTACTAGATGATTTTTGCTCTAGTTACTCGAGTAATCCCTCGATTAAGCTTTTCAAATAACTTTATAGATTACTCGAGTAAACCCTTTGAGTAATCCTATTCAAATTTTGATAGAGAACAATTCTTCTCATATTACTTGAGTGATCCTTCAATTAATAAGGCTCATTACCTGAGGGCTTACTCGAGTATTGCCTTCATAATTCAGCTGGTGATGTTTTCTCTTGATCCCTATCTTGCATTTCTTCTTCAATACTTGAGTAATTACCTGAGTAATGCCTTTCCCTGTCACCAAAAACTTAGTTACTTTGTTCAAATCATGTTGTTTATTATCAAAAACCTTTTGTATAATTAATCCAATCTTTGTTATCATCAAAACATATGGGATCTAATATCGGCAACAACCATATGAGTTGTTTTTGCTTACCCTACCTCTCATTTTTGTTCATAAGCCCTAGCTAGGTATACACTTGATTTAACTCTGTCGATTAGGCTGCTTTTATAAAGTCACAATGCAATAAATATCCAAAGTGACATTAAATTGCTTTTGTAAAGTTATATCTTTTTTTAAAACGTAGTATTGCTCTAACTAAAGATTCCTTAAATTGTTTTTGTGAAGTTATGTTTTTTCAGAAAACTTGTTATTGCTCTTATCAAAGGTTCCTTTCCTATTACAGGATGTTGTCAACCTATTACTTTGATTTATGATTCCTACTCTGTTGATCTTTTCTTGAAGTGACTTCAGGAGATATAGTTGCCTAAGCAAATACCTCCTTTCTTAGAAGTATCCACATCTCTGGAAGTTACTTCAAAAAGCATAATAGAGATGTGATGGATGAAATAGTTCATTTGTATCAAGAGTCATACATGAACAAGTGAATTGTAATATCCTAAATTGTGGGATTAGGGGCTTGAGAATAAGCCTAAATCAAGTGGACTGCTAGCCCCTGGTTATGAATTTTAGATTATTGGAACAACTTGCAAAGTTACAATTTGTTGCCAGTGTGTTTTCCTACATGGTAGTGAGATTTTCATGTGTTTTTGGATAATCAAATGATGTCCAATGAATGTGAAATTTTCCAAAATAAAAGTAGACTTATCAAGATTTAATTTGATTGGGAGCCCTCGAGTAATCACCTCCAAAATGAAGCAGTAGCATATTACTTGAGGGGTTACTCAAGTAATCATATCTGGAGGTAGCATAACTTCCCTATAAGTCATTTTAGCATCATATTGACTCAGTCCAAATTCCGTTTGACCAAAGAAACCTTTGATATCACTTCTAATAGCTTAGATCTTGATATTCACATTCGATTTTGAAGCTGTTCTTCTTTCTTATTCTTTCTTCAATCTCTTTTTTCTTGTTTTTCTACTTGATGATCATTTTTCATAACTCAACTAGATATCTTCTTGAATTAATGATCATTCTTTATAACCCAACTAGATATCTTCTTGAATATCTTCAATCTTCTTCTTTCTTATCTTGACTAATCTATAAGATATGCAACATTAAATGTTGTAGTTAGTCAATGTAGAAGATAAGTATATTATGCAAACTTTTTGCTCTTACTTGACATCTATTTTTGACATCATCAAAACTCATCATATCGAACATTCTCCCCCATTTTGATTATGGCAAATCTTTTAAGAAAAATATGTGTAAATATGACAATAATTTGAATGCAACATATTTTTCTTGCCTTTCTCTCCCTTTATTTGAGATCAACAAAAAGTTTGAAGAATAAATAGGAAAAGCTCTTAAAGAAGCAAATATAAAATTGAATTAGAAATGCCTTTCTCTTCCTCAATCAAAATAATGTGTCAAGAAAACAATTTTCTCTCCCTTGATTTGAAGACAAGTTTGAAGCAAGTTTAAAACAATTTGGAGAGATTTTCAAGAAAAACCTTTATAATCAATCAAGACAAATTGAAAATATATAAAAAGTATTCTCAAAATATAAAGAGAGGGTTTAGAAATACTCATGTAGATTGGAAAAATGATGATGTGCTCTATGAAGTCTGTTGCTTTATTCTTTGGCAATGATTATTCATGATGTTGTGTTCATTGTACTCTTGCTATGCAACTCTAATGTATATTCATGTTGTTTTTAAAATTATCCTATTGAGTTGAGCTTCTATTCAGCATACTTAATGCTCATTTATACTGTTATATGTATTAAATGTTGTAGCCAATAAATTTCTCATGATTGAATATTAAAACATCTTTCCTCAAAGTTAATATATTCTTCTTGTAGCATGTTGAGGAATGCTATTGCATAAAATAAATTCTCCTGTCAAAAATTTAAAAATTTCTTCGCAAAAGAATTGTTAGTTCAATCAAGTAACAAAAGATTATTTTCCATATGATATGTTAAAATTAAGATCATAAAAAAATAGGAGTAACTCATCATCAAAACTAATCAAAACATGGTAAATATAGATGAGTATGTTAAAAAAGATTTTCTTCCAAAAAAAAAAGAGCTTTTAAGATCAAAATCACATGAGAATGTGAAGCTCCCTCTTAATTGATATATGGTTTTAAAAATCATTATGACATTACAATTAATAGCGCTCCTGAATTTGTAAAACCATTAGATATTACGTAGAGAGAATGAGTATGAAAATCCGAAGATTTAGACAAAAATCAAGTTTTGAAAATGACGATGCTATTCTAGGCTTTCATGTTGTAGCCTTTTATCACTGAGTGGCCACTCGAGTGATATTACTCAACCGTTACTCGTGTGCTATCTCGAGTAATGTGACTCATAGAATTTTAATTAAGTAAGAATACAATACCTCACTTGAATAATATCATAATTACTCGAGTCATAATCCTCTGTAGTTTATTAATGTCTAATAATATGATCAGTATTGAGGGATTTTGAGTGTAGTCTCTATGAGCATTTAAGTATACCAGGATGAGCACAAAATAAGGCCTTGAAGTTCTAGTTGATCAAGTGACATAGTTGCCTAATCTTGCCATTCACATAAGTGATGAACTCAGTATTGTTTATAGCAAGCTCTGTGTGATTGTTGAAGCTCCTCTCTCAGATAGCCTTAAATAGATAGACCAAAGAATGAAGGACCAGGGAGACCAGCTCTAGCAAAGTGTTGTATCTTATATATCCTTGAAGTCTCACCTCTCATCCTCTACGCCTCTTGTGTTAACTTAGACTGAGGTTTAGTAATTTAAACTAAGTGGTTGCGAATCACTTGGAGTGGTTGCGATTGCTGATCACTTGGAGTGATCCTCATAATTACTTGGAGTAATTGTGAATTACTTGAAGTGGTCCTTAGAATTACTTGGAGTAATTACGGATTACTTGAAGTAATTACAGATTACTTGAAGGTCCAATGTTTAGTAAACAACATTTGGAAGTTTTGATTCACTATAGTACATAACTTCCTAACTCTTTCATCTACAACCTTAATGACCTTCTAATTAGTATTGGTAACATCAAGTGAAGCTTAGTTTGTTAGAATGGTGGATCTGAGGCTCCAGGTGATCTAACTCTGGCTGAAGGTTGTGGTTTATAATCTCTTGACGCTTTAGGTTCTGCTCTCTGTCTCTAGCTAGTACCACCTACTAATGACAAGTATATATTCACCCTATATATGTGCAGCTTCTCAACCATATGAGTCGTCATAAAGGGCTTATTTGGTTTCAAGTATCAAATTTTGTTAGCCTTAAGGAATAGAGATACCAAATAAGGGTATGTAGTTGGAGTATGCCTTGTACAAGTATATATTGTTAGGATCGACATGCATAGCCGAAGAATTTTTAAAAGTTTTTACCGATCCTAATTGAGGATCTATCAATGGCGTTTAAATCAAGTTAGAAAGATTCATACCTTTTCAACTTAGGGTTTTCATGATCTCTAGGAGCCAACACCTTAGGTTTGCTCCCTCTACCGGTATCCATACGATTGCTCTCCAACAGAGACTACGTGCTAGTGCCTCTAAATGTCTCATAGGGTTTCCCTTGCTGCTTTGAATTCTCATGCGCGTATGAGTATATCTACTCTATCAAGTTTATAACCTATGAGGACTATATTCGAATTTCAAAATTAATCTCCATTAATTTTGAAATTAATTAACAATTAATTATCTTGATGAGCTAATTAAATAAATTCATTTTAAATTAAATCTGTCCAACAGTTTTAATTCAACCTATTTATTTAATCCAAATAAAAAGCCATTAGATTTAAGTCATCTTCATAAATTAAATCTGAGATACTATATCTCTATCATGTTTGTTATTAAATTTAATATATCTTAACAAATTAAATTTAAAACTAACACAATATAATAATATCATATAATATATATACGCACATATATAAATAAGATATGTATTTCAAAAATATACATCTATATAATATTATTAATGAATTTCATATTATATATATATAAATATAGAATTCGTCCACACTAAATTAAACATTAACTCATGTTGGGGCATTCTTGTGTGCGATCCTGTATGCCTATATAAAGTTGGCAGTGGGCCAATAACTGTACTAACCCAAAAGTGGCAAGCGGCCTCTAGCAAGACATTACGACTACCCAATTCATATGAGGATCGTTATCACGATGCAACTTGTCATACAACCATGTCACGTACGTCCCTTTTGTCACACGATATATTGATCAAGGATAAGGCATGGATAATGTCATACTCTTGTTTCTGACCATTACTTTCTCGATTCCTGAGTAGACTGACAATAGAAATGAAAACTCCTTTCCATCGTAGTGTGGCCATACATTTCTCATACTCACTCATCGAGGGGCCCAGTAATATCTCTCTACTAATGTGAGGAACAAATTCCATCTTGATCATTCGTATTCCTTTGGATGAAAAACCACCAAGCCCGATCGTAGCCTTTATCATCACCTGGTCAAAAGTGACTTTTGACTAGTTTAAAGCTTAGCAACTCTCATGTAGGAATCCATGATGACCTCAGGTCTAAGGGCATTGTGACGTGGTTATACATGAGAAAAGCTTATGACTTGATCCATATAGCTCTCTGATAGTGGGTTGGTCTAACACCTTGTATTCTTACAAGTGCCAAAAACTTTAATTCATATCTCCATATTTTGTCAAAGTCATGCTGGTCTTATTTAATCTTTGCTCCCGCATAGATGACCGACCAGGGACATTTTAGGATAATCTTTATGATTTATCCAAGGATAAAATTATCATAGTTAACATGCAAATAATATGATAACAGAATAGAGAAATTTCATTAAATTAATAATGTTCAAAGTACAATGATTGGCACTTTGGGCACAATTTCCAACATATATATATGTCTCTTATTCTCTAAAAGACATGCTTTCTCCAGTGTTCCTTTCCTCCTTGCTGATAATATAGGCCATTATGTGATAACTCTTCTCGATAAAGTGAGTGAGGTTATTGGCTTTGTTCACTATAGCTCTAGTATAGGTATAGCAAAGAATCCAATGAAGATTGCACATAGAGCTAGGATTGAAGTTGAGAAACCACATATGTTCTTATGGTATGATAATTATGAATATTTCTGGCTTATTGAATACTTTGAATGGTCTGATAGGAAGCTTCTAGATCCTTAACCATTTATTGATTATTGAGGTTGAGATAGTGACCCTTTTGATTTCTTATTGTTGTTTTAAAATTCTCCTCAATCACAATTCCTTCCTTAGAGCATAACTCAGTAGGCTCCATGTCACAGTAGAGATGTTTACTGCCTTTGGCAGTAGGAATTTCTTATTCTCAATTTGAACTTTTAGCCTTGCTCTCGGTTTGAGCTTCTTTGAATTGAACTCCGCTAGGCTCACTAAGAGGTCTTCCTCCTCTTTCTCTTTCTCTTTCTCTAACTGCACCACTAGCTAGTTACTTGCTAATGATGGGGTGTCACTCGAGTCATTGCTTGAGTGATATCACAATTAAGCTTCTGCTCACATTACAATACTGCCATTTAGACCTAAGCTTTTAGCTTCTATTCTTTGTACCTGAAAAGCATATCATCTTGGTTAACTCCTATAAAATAGATTTCTAGACACATTAGTACTCAAATTCTCTTGGATCCTCACAATATTAGACATAATTACCCTTTTGCTCTTATGCAATCAAATCATCTAGTTATTGAGCAAAGAGTGTATTAAATCACCAAGGACTAGAATTATAATGATATCCAATTAATTATAGTTACTGAAAACAAATGATACCAAGAATAATGTCTTTCAAAGACCAATGGCAATTTGTAAATACACTTTATATTGAAAATATGTCATTGATGAAATTTTCATACCATCTATGTAAGTTTGATCAAAAAAGTAGAAAATCTATCCATAATGACCAACTTTTATGAAAATATAAATCATGAATTGAATCAAGTTTTAGAAGAATGATAATGAGATATGAAAATTGTTTCAAAATCTCAAATGTTCTTTCGAATCATGAATATGCATTATGACATTAAGATTTTGAATACAAGAAAAACTCATTTTTGAAACATGTTTACAATTTATGCTTGTTCCAAAGATAATGGAAATCAATAGTTTAAGTGTATACATACGAGAAAGCTTCTCTTTTAGACATTTACTAAGATAACATGTTAAACATTGAAGTTAACATGTTTGAGAATTTTCCCAAGAACAAAAGTCATATAGAAAATGAATTAGCCAAAATTACTTAACTTGACAGATATATATATAGGCATAATGACTTTGATAAGAGATAATCTTGCCTCTTATAGTTGTGTCTTAAAATATATGAAAATTCAAGGCAAGATTTGAATAGAGGATTCCAGTTACTCGAAAATAGATGAAGACAAATGCTAATGCATTTGAGCAACAAGATGAGTATAAGGATTTTTGGATGATGAAGCACATACTATTTAGTCTAAATGATTAGAGTGTTAGGATATTATCCTAGTAAGTTATTCCACTATAATGGTTAATACATTAAAATTTAATGCACTACTAAACACTCATAATGCTTGGAATAACTTGACTAATAAGGATTTGTGCATTAGGCACAAGGCTTTCATATATTGAATTCTTTTCAAGGAAATACACTTAAAACTCATATAGATAGTTAACTTGTTAGACATAAGGTCTAACTTGTTAGAAAATAAAGGCTAAGGAGTTCAAGCATTGGATAACACATTTATGATCAATAATGAGAAAAATCTAGTAGTCATATTTGAAGCATTTCTTATATTTAATACACAAAAATATTAATTTCCAATTTTTAAACTAATTTGAATGCAAACAAAATATGAACAATTTTCAAACTATGTGTATGCACTTTTATAGACAGGATAAGTTGAAATGAAAATACATTTTTTGATTGTGTACTTCAAAACATAAAATGATAGAAAAACTATGCACAATTTTACTTTTCATTCATTTAGTAATCTATAAACAATTTAATAAACATCAAGGATTGATTGCTAAAGGAATGCAATAATGAACAAATAATCATTACTCAAAATAAATAATTCATATAATCACAGTATAGAGTAAGGATTAGATATCACCGTAATTCCTCTTGTCCTTGCGACAGCTTGCTAGGTTTTGGTGGAATAATATGTTAGATATGAATAGTTTTGATGATGTCAAAAATATATGTCCAGTATTAAGAGAAAAAAGTTTGTATAATATACTTATCTTCTACATTGACTAACTACTATATTTAATGTTGTATATCTTGTAGATTAGTCACAAACTTGATGGTGGATTGATGTTATTTTGCTTATAGTGCCATATATATGGAGAATGATCCCCAAGAAGAAAGAGATTGAAGAAAGAAGAAAGAAAGAAGAAGATTGAACATATTCAAGAAGATATCTAGTTTGGTGATGAAGAATGATTATCAAAAGGAAAAATAAGAAGAAAGAGATTAAAGAAAGAATAAGGTGCAAGATCTAATGAGAATATCAAGATTCAAGCTCTTAGAAGTGATACCAGAGGTTTCTATGATCATATGGAGGTTGGAATGGGTTAATTCGAAGCCAAGATAACTTATATGGAAGTTATGCAACTTCCCCAAGGTGTTACCTTAAGTTTTGGCTCTCTACCATGTTTTAAAGGACATTACTCAAGTGGTTACTTGAGTAATAGACATGATTACTACCACTCGAGTGATAAGTATTTTGACATACTCTATTTTCACATAGCAAGATAGAGGTTCGGTATTTTGGGCATATCTCTCTAACCACATATCAAATTGACCTGAAATTAGTGGTATACAAAACTAAACTCCCAATACGTCATTTTGATCAATTATCACATTTAAAGGATTTCAGATGAGAGAGATATCAACTTTGAAAGTTAACACTGAAATCACCTTCATAGTACAAGACAAGTTCTATATTTTGGACATAACTCTTAAAATAAATATCAGATTATGACAAAACTAGTGCCATATGAAAGTAGACTCAAAGAGCTTTCCATGGATATAAACTTTGTCACATTTGAAGCTATATACTAAGAATTATGCCTTCTAGAATTTGCTACTCATGATTTGAGACATTATCAGGAATAGTAGATATACTTTAGATCATAGCTTTTTGTATACAATGAGTTTGGGGTGATTCTTATTTCATTGGAATGTAGACAATGAGAGCCTTCCGATGATATATAATTTTCCATGTTTTGAATCAAAATGAAGAGATCACTTGAGTGATTTGCAAAGTTATTTGAAATATCACTCGAGTAATGCAGTTGGAAATGCTCTCAGCTAGATTTTGAAGGAGATTACTCAAGGGATCACTCGAGTAATGACATAGGATTACTCAAGGGACCACTTGAGTAATGTGATGGGCAACATACTGAAGCTTTTGAAAATCATGGGATTAATTATGAAACTCACTCTTTTTGCTTCCAATCACTCTTATACTTCATTGTATTAGTGTTTCTCTAGGAACACAATGAAGAGATGATGTGAAGAGACAAAAGTTGACTTTACGGAAGCGGAGCTTCAATGTTCATAATGGCTTGTTTTCAAATTCAAGCAAATGGGCGAACGAAGAAACGAGACTCAACGGATAAGTTGAAATACTCACAACGGTCATATCCTACTCAACTATAAATACAAGAGATTCAAGTAGAGAGTAATAACAACAATGAGAACACAACAACACAAATATGCTCATATCATGAATCATCCACTCCTAGCCAACTACTCTCTATTCTTATCTATTTTCTATTTCATATATATTTGAGAGGGAGTTATTTGTATTGTACTTCGATGATCAATTTATTTACTCTATGAGAGAGTCTGTAAACATTTTCATGTATATTCCTAAATTGATTGCAAGGTAGAGGGACCTTGAGAGGGTTGATTTTCTTACGGGGAAACTGTAGAGAGAATTGCCGGTAAGAATTTCTGCTCGTAAAGACTTACATGGTGCAAGCAGCAGAGAATGTTGATGCTCGTAAGACTTACAGTGGTGTAAGTAGGAGAGAACATTGCTGCTTGTTAGACTTGCACGGGTAAGCAGGAGAGAAAGGATTTCAAGATTGTTCTGCTCGTAGGACTTGCTCTAAGGGGGAGTAACTCGGTGAGAGATTTGTAAAAGGCTTCACAAGTGCTCGACTAAACTTATGGGATTGTAGTGGTTCTCAAGTACCCAGTTAAACTTGAGGAAGATAGTAGATTGAAAATCGTAGGAGGAGCCTGTGACTGGATGTAGGTCATTGTGGATTGGACCGAACCAAGATAAATCACAGTTTGCATATTCTCGTCCCTAAGCTTTTATATTTCTAGCATATATATCATATAAAAATCTAATTATGATTTATGATTCATTACATTTATATTTACTACTTCCACTAACATACAAAAAGATTTTCAAAGTTCTTAAGTTTTTATCTTACACCTAATTCAGCCCCCTCTTGGGTGTCAGCCGGTTCTAATATTTGGTATCAGAGCTGGACTCTTGTTTAAAGGACTTAATCGTCTCAAGAGCATATAATGGATAAGTACGGGTGTCGTTAGCTTTCACAAGGTTTTGACCATACAATTCCACAATAATTGCATGTGCGAGAAATGTGACCTAATTCACCACAATAATTACAAATAATAGAATGATATGCGTTATGAGATTCTATACAAGTATTCTGTTGGTCATGAGAGTAAAAACCCAAATAAAATTTATTTGAACATTCTTTCTTCCCAATAAATTTTCCAGCATATTGAAAACATTTTCGCTTTTCTTAATAGAATCAACAATTGGTTGAAAAAAATCTTATGTAGACTTTGAAAATCAGTTTTACAAAAATCACAAGAAGAATTGGAACTTTTTACCTTAATTTCATCTTGAGCTCCGGAGAGTGATTTTTCATGTTCGTCTATAATGAGCTCTTTTCGAGAATCCTCTTCTTATTGTCTACTATGTTGATTGTAAGGAAGTGTTCTATGATTTCTTCTTCATCATCATTAGCTTCCAATTGTTCATCCACCGTAGATGCGTAGCTTATAGTTTCACATGAATCATCAACACTTTAAACTTTAACATACTTTTTGGAAGTAGACATAGAATCAAGAGTATCCTAAATATCTCTAGCAGTAAAGAAAAATCTAATTTTCTAAAAATCATTTTTGGTTAAAGCACTAAACAAAATTTCATTCCTCTAATGTTCAACAAAATTTCTTTTCTCTCTCTGTCCAATCCTTTCTTGGTTTTAGATCAAAGACATTTGTAAAAACATTCCACATATCAAAATAGGATGCTTTAATAAAACTAGTCTTTCTAGTCTTCCAAAACCAAAAATCAATATCTTTTAAAATAGGTGGAATTGTATAGTCAAAACCTTCGGAAAGCATATAACACCCAAAATCAGCCATTTAAACTCTTGAGACTATTAATTCCTTTAAACAAGAGTCCGACTCTGATACCAAATGTTAGAACTAGCTGGCACCCAAGAGATGGGTGAATTGGGTGTTTGATAATAACTTAAGAACTTTGGAAATCTTTTCAAATCTTAATGAAAGCAATAAGTATTAAAGTAATGAATTATAAATCAATAGTTAATATATGCTAGAAATATAAGAGTTTAAGGAAGAGAGTATGCAAACTGTAATTTATCCTGGTTCTGTCCAATCCACGATGACCTATATTCAGTCCCTAGGCTTCTCCTAAGATTTCAAATCCACTATATTCTTGTTTAATTCAGGCACAAGAAAAGCCTTTACAAACCTACAAGTTTACTCAGGCAGTTGTGAAGTCTTTTACAAATTGATACTCCCCCTTATAGTAAGTCTTATGAGCAAAGCAATCCTAAGACGTTTCTTTCCTGCTTACTTATGCAAGTCTATCAAGCACAACGTTTTCTCCTTCTTACACCACTGTAAGTCTTATGAGCAAAAACTTTTTCTACTACTTGCACCTTGTAAGTCTTTACGAGCAGAAAGTCTTACTGGCAATTCTCTCTAAAACTTCTTCGTAAGAAAATCAACCCTCTCAAGGTCCTTCTACCTTGAGATCAATTTAGAAATAAAAGTGTTTACAGACTCTCTTATAGAGTAGATAAAATGGTCATTGAAGTGTAATACAAATAACTCTCTCTCAATTATACATGATATAGAAAAAAGATAAGAACATAGAGTAGTTGGGTCAGAGTGGATGATTCATGATATAAGCATATTTGCATTGTTGTGTTCTTGTTGTCATTGTTGAATTCTAAATGCTCTTCTATTTATAGTTGATGAAGATTGATGACCATTTGAGCATTTCAACATATCCGTTGGAGTGTAGCATCTTCTTTTGTTCATTTGCATGAGTTTGAAAAACTAGTCGTTAGAACGTTGGATGCTTTGCTTTCGTAAAGTCAACTTTTATCTCTTCACATCATCTCTTCAATATTCCTTGAGAAATGCATTAAACACTAATACAATGAAGTATTAGAGTGATTAAAAGCAAGAAGAATGAGTTACAAGATTATTCCATTGATTTCTAGAGTCTTCAGGATTTTGTCGATCGCATTACTCGAGTAGTCCCTCAAGTAATTCTTTCTTTTTCAATTTAGATTACTCGAGTGCTCCCTTGACTAATGTCATTCAAATCTTGGCCGAGAGCTACTGCTTCTTTTCTTAATTGATTACTCGAGTGATCCCTCGAGTAATAGTTCATTTTCTTTTCTGATTACTCAAGTGATCCCTCAAGTAATCTTTTAATTTGATTCTAAACATGGCAAATAATATATCATCAGAAAGCTCTTGCCATTTACATTCCAATGCAACAAGAATTAGCTCCAAACTCATTGTATTCAAGAAGTTATAATCCAAAGAGTATCTACTGTTCCTGATAATCTTCAAAGTTTCCAACGTTAACTTCCAAAAGACATAACTCTTAGCATATAACTTCAAATATGGCAAACTCCTATCCATGGAAAGCTCTTTAAGTCAACTTTCATATGACACTAGTTTCACCTCAATCTAACATGTAGTTTGAGAGTATGTCCAAAATACCGAAGCTGCCTTATACTGTGATGGTGATTTTAGTGGTCATTTCAAAGCTGGTATTTCTCCCATCTAAACTCCTTTGAATATGATATTTGGTCAAAATGACATATTAGGAGTCTTGTTTCATATGCCACTAATTTCAGATTAATCTGACGTGTGGTTAGACATATATGCCCAAAATACCAAACCTCTGTCCTACTATGTGAAAACAGAGCACATCACACTTCTTATTACTCCAGGGGTCACTAGAATAATTCAGGGTTATTACTCAAGGGAGCCCTCAAGTAATCACCTCCAAAATGAACCAATAGCATATTATTCAAGGGGTTACTTGAGCAATCACCTCTGGAGGTAGCATAACTTCCCTATAAGTCATTTTAACATCATATTGACTTATTCCAAATTCCGTTTGACCAAAGAAACCTTCGATATCACTTCTAATAGCTTGCATCTTGATATTCCCATTCGATCTTGAAGTTGTTCTTCTTTTTTCTTCTTTCTTCAATCTATTTCTTCTTATTTTTCCACTTGATGATCATTTTGTCATAACTCAACTCAATATCTTCTTGAATTAATGTTCATTCTTTATAACCTAACTAGATATCTTCTTGAATATCTTCAATCTTCTTCTTTCTTTGCTTGACTAATCTAAGATATATAACATTAAATGTAGAAGTTAGTCAATGTAGAAGATAATTATATTATGCAAACTTTTTGCTCTTACTTGACATATATATTTAACATCATCAAACTCATCACATCAAATAGAAACGGGCCAGTAACTAGCATAGAGGAACACAAATTGTAGGTGCAGTTAGGTGTTATACGTAGTTCCTATAGGACTCTTATTAAATTATCCTGACAATATTAAAGCTCATATGAGAAGATAAATATTAGAGTGGGTAGCGGAAGCATAGTAAATTTATGTATAATCTTTAAGGACAACAAGGGAGGTTGATATTCATACTAGTGTTGATCATCCCAAGTCATGATTAGACACGTATGGTCTACCATAACATAGCCTGTATAGCTTATAGTGATTTGCCTTGAGTAGCAAAGAAATACATCAGAGTATGTTAAAGATGTGACTAATCAGTCTATGATTGGGTGGGTCTTACCCCGACATGGCCAAGCAAGTTGCACCATACTGGTTGCTTGCAGTCAAGAGGTTAGGCGTAAAACATGTGTGTTGTGGCTGTGTGGTGAATAGTTATATACTGTTGTAGTCAACAGTCATATAACCAATGTGGTTTGTGGTGAAGCATGTAAACATAGAATGGGATGAACCATAGTGTAGTATGGTGTAATTCTATGAGGTTATACTATCACTCTCAATAGTGTAACCTTAAAGAATTAATTACCCACTTAGTGAAACCATCACCTAATGAGCAGTTAACACAGCACAACCAGTGTAACACCCTGCCTTTAATCATGTAATTATAATTCGATATTAAATAATTAAAGTAGATTAGAGACCTTCGGATAACTTAAACTCGTTTCAATCTCCTACTTTGTAGTAGGGTTTTCACAAAATCATTCAAAATCTCTTTCCTGTTCCTGGTCTCCATTTCAAAATTCGAATATAATCACCTGTGCAGTTTATCTACATTCACGTATGACAGAGTGTAAAACCAATTCCCCGGCAACTCCCGGGTTCTATACATATATAACCTGAGGTTTAAGTATCCACTAGGGGATTACATCCAAAATTGAATATACTATTCATATTTCAGATTATACAGTAATCCCAAATTCAAAAGAAATAACCAACATTTCCAAAATCAACTATACCCCTAAGGGTCCTAAGTGCTCCGGGTCAGCCTCTTCTCCTTTGAGCCACATGCCCTGTCTGAAAGGTTAGTCATAGGAAGGAATGAGATTCGAGAGAATCTCAGTAGTAACAAACCACTCATACAATGTATAAATACCAAGCATGTATATAAATCACAACCAGCAACAACAGCAACATCAATCTCAAAGATACATGGTTTTCACCACAAACGATAGCACTCATGGCTGTATACACAATACGACAGCTCTCGCTATAATCTTCATCACGACAGCTTACGCTGTAATCACAATAACGACAGCTTGCGCTGTAAACGACAGCTTGCGCTGTAAACGACAGCTATCACCAGCTGTAACCGCAGCAGCATCAAAGAAATCATCAAAGAACCATGATAACACACACATACAAAGCATTACACACAGTATAAGAGAGAGAGAGAGTCACTATATGATCCTTTCCTGACGTCCTTCAGCGCAGTTGGCTCACGAGGGCGGCAAATATCAAAGCCTATAAACAAAATCAAGAATGGTGGATTAATTTCCTACCCCTAATTCCTACTTTCAAACACTTAGAATAGGTTCCATATGAGTCTATAATGAAAATTTACAAAAATACCCCCGGGGACCCGGCCTGGGCCCGCCATACCCGGTCCGGTTGCACTTTTCCTGAAATTCTAATATGGGCTATGCTAACATATTTCCACCCAAGGAATCCATTTCCGTACTTAGAATTATCAAATTCAATGTCAAATTATGAAATTGCCTTTGGCAGCCCTACTTTTAGGGTTTTAGGGGTGTTTCCGTAATTATGCTTTCTCGGCCTTTTTTGAAAAAGTGCCCAACTGTAACCCCACTTATTTTCGCCCACTGTATCCAATGGAATCATCAAATCATTGAAAATCCAACTCTAAGACCCATTTACAGCCTTGGCCGAAATATACATGTTCTCCGGGAAAAATTGGGGTTTTACGATTTCGGCTCCATAAACGCGTTCCTTTCTACTCCTGACCACTTTATTCACTATTACATTAGGTTAAAACTACCATTTGAACCAAAATTGGGCAGCATAACCCTTAGGAAACTCAATTTCCAAACTTTAAAACCAATGTCAATCCGGCGAAATTTCACCGATTAAATTGCCCACAGCAGCCAGAATAAGCAATATACGAAAGTTTGGAAGTTACCTCAAGCTCCCTCTGGCTTTTCCCAAATTTGGCTGAACCCTAGCCTCTTTGAAACACCAAATTTTGAGCTTCACAACCTTAAAGAATAAAGAGGAGTAGCTTAGAGTCGGAATTATACGCGTTAGGAGCTAGATCGTCGGAGAAATCGGCTTACCTTGCGAGATTTCTTCCTCTTCTTCTCTCTTTTCTCCAAGCTCTCTTCACGTCTTTTTTTTCTCTGAAATGGGTCGGGAATGGCTGATCAAGATGATGGAATTGCTTTTAATTCCATGTTGATGTCACCTTACCACATGATGATGTCATAATTTCTAATTTCACATTTTCGGATTTTCTGGCAGATTTTCTGCCCAACTTTGAAAAATCATAACTAATTCTAGAAAAATCGAAATGAGGTGATTCCAAAGCCAAATGAAATATATTTAAGTCCTCTTCATAGGAAAAATATTGTCCATTACTGAAAATCACCACAAAATTCCCAGAATTTCAATATTTGCATACTGTTCCAGAAAATAATTAATTTCGCTGGGCAAACTTCAAAAATCCAAAAGTCTTAGGTCACAAATCAAAATGATACAAATTATATATTCATTTTGAAGCTTGACATGTGAACTTTAATACTGGAAAATTTCAGAATTTTTAGACACCATTTGCCTATTTAAAACGTCCATACAAATTGGCTGCCCTGTACAGAGTTTCAATGGACAGAGTTTTCAACTTTTGCACGATTGTTCCCAATGGTTCCAATTTCACAATAAACACTCTCCCCACATGAATTTTCACAAGGAAGCCATTGGAATCATTAAAATATCCAAATTCCCATCACATATTCTCCAAAAGTGTTTATTCAACAATAATTATATCCACTTTTAAAGTCATTAGCCCTTAATTACTTTTTGGGATATTACAACCAGTAAGGGTAAGAAGCCATTTGATCCTGAACACCGAATAGGCAGACACTTTGGCAGTAAGCCCTAATGTTTATATTTGTACATGGCAGTAAAACTTAAATATTCAATATTGTGAGAATAGAGTGATATAAGCTATAAGGCTAAATATACCGTGTAGCATCCCGATAAGGCAATGAGGCCTAGAGTATAGCATACTATGTGTCATGAGATGAAAAGACCTATGGGACTAGAAAGTCCTCAGGCTAGCTGATTGTTATGCACTCACAATTATGTCGAATAGTGATAAAGGCTGTAAGACCCGATGTGCTCGTTTGCATAGGGCATTATCTCTAGGCAGTAAGACTTGACAAACATGTTGTGTTATACTAAATAGTATACACAATACGATTAGTAGGAATCAGTATATAGTTAATCCTAAATGCTAATAGACAAATAATTTATAATGCCTACTTTCTGAGCTTGCACACGAGAGGGATAAACTTAATGTCCAAAAGAATCCCCAAGATGTAGATGTTTAAATTTTAAGGATGAAATTTATTAAACATGGAAGAACTGTAATATCTCAAATTTTGGGATTAGAGGCTAGAAAATAAGCTTGAATTAGGTGGACTACTAGCCCCTGGTTATGAATTTCATATCATTATAACAACTCGCAAAGTTATAATTTGTAGCTAGTGTGTTTTCCTACGTGGGAGTAAGATTTTTATGTGATTTTGGATAATAAAATGATGTCTAATGAAGGTGTAAATTTTCAAAATAAAAGTAGACTTATCAAGATTAATTTGATAAGTCATATAAGTCATTTGGAACTATCCATAAAGAGTTATATATTTTTGAACTCGACCAAGTGGAATAGGCAAGTTTTTGTGACAGTATCCAATAAATAGAAATTTTGGAATACTGTGAGTCTAGTTGCTAAAAGAAATATTTTTTCTTAAAAATAAACTTAATAAGAGTCACCTAGCCTTTGTAACCACTGAAATAAGACATCTATAAATAAAGATATGAAGTTTCAAAGTTTGAAGAAAATTCTGCAAGCTTTTAGTCTATGTGCGAAATTGAGAAAGTAATGGCAAAAATGTATGGGCAAAATAATCATTTGGCTAAATTTATTTCAAAGCCCATATGTTTCCCTTTTCTTTATGATGTTGGATGGTCAAAAGGGAAGCAAGAAGGGAAATGGATATTTGAAATACTCATACTAAGAGTTGAAACATTTTAGACCAAGTAAAAGTAAAAGTTGAAAAGTCAACAATTGTAGGTAAATTAGGGAAGTAAAATATGATAATTTAAGAAGCAAATCCTCTTCCTTTTCTTGATGGATTTAGGTCAAGAAAAATAGAGAAAGAGGAAAAATAAATTATTGTCCAAAATCGACAACATGAAGGCAAGAAGGAAGAGAAACAATTATACCAAGTAATTAAATAAGAGTTTATAAAGATAAAAGCACATTGCAAAATTAGCATAAAATAGTATATTGCAAGAGATATTTCAAGACTTCTTATCTTTTTTCTTAGCTCTCATTTTTGGCCAAGTCTAAGAAAATAGAGAGAGAAAGAGTGTAATACCCCCAAATTTTGAGACTCGAGGCTAGAGAATAAGTCTGAGATTAGTGGATTGCTAAGCCCCAGTTTAGCAAGATCCCAAATTGTGATTAAGGGTTAATGACTCTAAAAGTGGATGTGGTTAGTGATAAATAACGCTTTTGGAGAATATGATGTGATGTGGCACTCGAATATGATTCGTGTGTGTTGTGAGCAGCGCCGAAACCCTGTATTTGAGTTCAATTGTGGATTAACATCCAAATTGACTTAGAATAGAGGGAAGAATTGAATGGGGTATTGTGTTGGAAATGGTGTCATAGTGTGTTTTGATGTCATTGAAATTGGGTTGGAACTTTGGAATGGAAATGTTGCAATGTTAGGTTTAGAAAGGTGAATTGTGTTGACATGTTGAGATTGTTGTAAAAACATGTCAATGAGATGTGAATTTGATTGATTTGGTGTTTCCAATGGACTCCTTGTGAAAATTTATGTGGGAATGATGTTTGGTATGAAAATGGAACCATTGGAAGTAAAGATGCAAAATCTGAAATTCTGGCCAGTGAAACTCTATTCTTGGCAGTCTGCTCGTGTGGATGTTTTAACTAGGAAAATGATGTCAGAAAATTATGAAACTTTCCAGTCTTAAATTTCACATCCTAGGCTTCAAAATGGACATATAATTTGTACCATTTCGTTTTGGGAACTGGGAGATATGACTGTCCAAAGTTTGAGGTCGAAAATGGACTCTGTTTTGGGGCAGTGATGAAATTTGTGTAATTCTGGAATTTTGGGGTGATTTCTGGTAATGGATCATATTTTTCCAATGAAGAGGACTTAAATACCTTTCATTTGGCTTTAGAATCACCTCATTTCTATTTTTTTAGAATTAGTTATGATTTTTCAAAGTTTGGGCAGAAAATCTGCCAGAAAATCCGAAAATGGGAATTATGACATCATCTCAATAAAAGATGACATCAGCATGGAATTAAATATTTTCTCATCTTCTTCAGCTCTCATTTCGTGCTGAACCAGCTGAAACTAGTGAGAGAAAGTTGAGAGCTCTTAGAGAGAGAAAGAGGAGAAATCTAGCAAGGTAAGCCGATTTCTCCGACGATCTAGCTCCTAACGCGTATAACCTTGCTTCTAAGCTTCTCTTTCATGTTCTTTAAGGTATTGGAAGCTCAATTTTCATGGTTTAAAAGGGGCTAGGGTTCAGCCATATTGAGTAAAAGCCAGAGGGAGCTTGAGGTAACTTCCGAAACTTTAATCTTTGATTGTTCTGGCTACTGTGGTTGATTTAATCGGTGAAATTTCACCGGATTGTCTTTGTTTGTAAATTTGGAAAATGGGTTGGCCTAGGTGTTATGCTGCCCAAATTGATACTAAATGGTAGTTCTAACCCAATGTAATGGTCAATAAAGTGGTTAGGAGTAGAAAAGAACGCGTTTACGGAGCCGAAACCAAAAAACCCCAATTTTTCCCGGGGAATTGAGAATTTCGGCCAAGCCTAGTTTGGAGGGGTTACAGATGGATTTTCAACGATTTGATGATTTCATTGAGTTTAGGAGTGAAAATTAGGTGGGGTTACAGTTGGTCAGTTTTTCGGAAAAGGCCGAAAAAGCCCTCGAAACCTTTAAAGTGGGGCTGCCAAGGGTAAATTTGTAAATTGACATTGAATTTGATAATTCCGAGTCCTTAAATCAATTCCTTGGGCGAAAATATGTTAGAATAGCCCATGTCAAAATTTCAAGAAAAGTACAGCCAGACCGGGTACGGCGGGGCCGGGCCGAGTCCTCGGGGGTATTTTAGTAAATTTTCAATATAGCCTTATATAACCCCCAGAAACACTATGGAAGTGTCTAAATAGTACATTTGACATTGTAGGATCGAATATGAAGCCCTGAGTTGCTGGCACGCAAATCAAGGAGAAAAGACTGGAGGTAGGGGACTTACCTTACTTGCTTGTATTTGATATCTTTGCTTGTGTAGTGATGTATGTGATTTCTTTACTTGATTGTGTAGAGCATATTTGAATAAATGAAGCTCTGTTTCTGTTTTACTGTGGCCATAGTTTTGTTACATGAAATATTGAGCATGCAGAAATATCATTATGGGGCATGCATCTAGATAAAGCTAACATGACATACACATAGCATCTATCATGCGTGCATTATGGTATCTGTTTCCTATTGAGATTCTCTCGAATCTCACTCTCCCCTACCAACAATTTAGACAGGGCAAGTGGCTCGTGGAGGGAGCGGCTAGGACTTCTTCGAGATGAGATTGTGTAATCCCCATTTGAAGAATTGTAATGGGTAATTGTACCCTGTGTATCTTTAGCGAAGGTATGTACCTGGGATTGCCGGGATGATTAAGTTGTGCACTCTGATATTTATATGAATATGATTTATCTTCGCATAGTAATTGTATTCGAAATGTGAATATGAGACCAAGTTTATAAATGATTTGAAAAAGTATTCATGAAAACCCCGTCATGTGATGGGTTAGTAAATGTTATTTGATTATTATTGGTCTTTATTTCATTTTAATCGCATATTTTGGATATAATTACGGAGGGGGTTACAAAGAGTATTAGAAACAGCAAGAACAAAGGAACAAGAACTAGGGTTTCAAGAAGCATAATCTAAGGTAAGAGGCTTGATTTCAAGTGCTTATGCTTTCTAAATCACTTGTGAACCTCTTCTAATCTACTCTGCATCTTGAAAACCATGTTTAGAAAGCAAAATCAAGAGGGAAGAGAGAGAGGGAGAGAGAGAGAGAGAAAGTGAGCAATTAAAGGTAATCTCTAAAAATTTGATCCTCTTATGTTATATGATATTGTTGTGGTTGTTGTGGTGGAATTTGGCTTGGTTTTGTGAATTTTGGAAAAAGAAACCCTAAGATGTTATGCTACCAAAATTTCCATAAATCATGTTTATTAAGTGTTTAAGTAGTTAATCATGTGAATGTAAGTATAAAAGAGGCGGTTAACCAAGTGAAATCAAGAAAACACAACCTTTCCTTTAAGGTTGCATGATTCGGCCAGGGATAGAATAGGGGGAGGAGTTGTAATTTTGTAATTTTGATGATCCCATTGGATTTATAAGGGAAAATTGTGTAGGAATACATGTGTTTATGATTTTTAGATGTTGGTATACAAATCTAGAAATTTTTGAAATTGAAAGGAAATGTTTCATTTTCTCCAATGGAGGCAATGTTATTTTGCATTTAAATTTGTTAGTCAAACCTGGTCCAAAAATTATGAAATTTGATAGGATTAAAGTAGTCATCTAGAGGTTTAATTTGATAAGTAGATCTTGAATTTTGGGATAGTACATTAAAAGATATGATTTTTCAAAATAGAGCCCTGTTTCTGGAAGGAAATCTGGAACAGGGGAGGTTTGACCAAATTCTGGGAATAATATGAGAGTAATGGTCAGACTTGTGTATTTTCCCATAAAATTACACTTAAAGAGATTTTTATAGAATTTGAAACCAGTCAATTTGGAATTTCTTAGAACTAATTATGATGTTCTAAAGTCGATTGAAAATCTATCAGTTTTATGGAAAACTATGAAATTGCAATGTGCAAAGTTGTACTGTGCAAAAATTGTTAAAATGTGATGGATAACCAAAACACATAAAAAGTAGTAATAGTGCAAGTAATAACTAGTTACTTGTTAACTTTAATTGATAGAAATTTGCAATAGCCTGAGTTGGATCAATGTTATTGAACAGACAAGTAGAGCAAGAAAGGACAATTCTAGGTAGTAACTCTTTCTTTCATGCACTATGTGATTATTGTATGTTTGTGTATGCCATCTTCTATTACATGAGCACAGTGTCTTGGACACGCATATTAGCTTAGTTGTGGTTTGGGACCCAACGGAGGCGCAGAGTTAAGCCAGGGTTGCAAACAGTCGTTTGGCCTTGGACAGTATGCAAACAATATTCTATCATTTCACATAACATGGTGCATGGCATATTTATTTTCCCATCGTATATGCCTACTAGTATGTTACTACTAAGATTCTTTGAATCTCATATTTTCAAGAAATAAAAAAATGTTTTTAGTAGTAGACAGCGACTCATAGGGCAGAATAATAATTACTGACATCAGAAGGTTTTGGATGAGCATAAGAGGAGATGTTGGTTATCTGAAGTCATTTTATTGTTATAAGGTCTATAATTATTATGTACGAACCCTTATTGGAAACTCCTGTAATATAATCAAGCGATATTATTTCAATAATATCTGTATATTTATGCTATTCTTGTATGCCCACTAAACTGTGCAATTACTACTCTGATTAATATTGATAATAAGTCGTATTTAATGCGGGGTCTTACATGAATATTTGTAGCAAAAGCATTCAAGGTGACACATTATTGCTTTTGTTAAATTATGTTTTTTTACAGAACCCATTATTGCTTTAATCAAAGGTTCCTCTCTTATTTTTATATTGAGCAGGTGGTACTAAGTTAAAAGCTTGGAAGTTAATCATTGTGATAAGTTATAGACTCTTCAATGTGAAAATTTTTAAGCTAATTGATCTCAACTCTATTTAATAGAGTAGTAGTTCTCATATCAAGTGGCCATGCAATTCAGGATGAATTAAGATTTTCCAAGATTCATGGCTAAAATCAATCATACTCCTAACCTATATATCACATAATGTAAGTGTCCATCACCTATACTTGTGTCTCTTTAGCAATTAAGCTAGGAAAGCAACAGCTGGATGAAAGAAACATGAATATCCATAAAGGGAAAGTAAACCCTTGAGTAGCTCAAGAATTTGCATACCATAAATGTCTTTTTATATATGGATATTTGTACATTTTTTGCCTTTAGCCTTTGCTTGCTAGAGTTAATTCCTATGTCGAGACACAATTATAGGTCAATAGTTACATTATCACATATAGATGTTAACAATTGCTATTGATTCTTCTCACAAAGCTAGGAATATCTTGATCCATCCTAAATTGCATAGTGTAATATCCAAAAATTCATGTAAGGGCTAAGAATCCCAATAGTCAATGTAAATGGTATTAGTACAATCATTTTGATAGTTTTGTATGAAATTAATTCCTGACTAATTTAGGACTAAAATTTACCCTTGAAAAGTGAAATGGTTATGAGGATAAAAATTTATAAATAATGAGAGAGCCATTCTTAAAACTCCAAATACTTGTTATGTCATTCACAGAAATTGAGAAGTCATGATTATAAAAGTGTAAGTAGTTGGAGTTTGTCAATGGCTACAGGGCTTAGAGGGGCCATTTTTGAGTTAGGAGGGATCCAGGTGACTTGTGGTATGCCATGATATTCGAGCCAAGGTCCCGAGTAGAACCTTGAGTATGCACCAATAAAGCAACTTTATTAAAGTAATTTTGACAAAGTAAGTTATGATGACACATGATGACACACCTTTTATATTGGGCAAGTAAGAAAATAACAATTGTCCCATCATCATTGCAAAAGTACAAGGCTACTTTTGTGTTGACCAATTGAAGATGTGACACATGTGTTAGATCCTATATGTTTTGAGGATAACAAAGATTGGACTAATGATAAAAGAGGATATGATAACAAATGAATTTGAACAGAGTAAATAAATGGTAGAAAAAACATTACTTGAAGTAAGCAATGGAGTAATGGTAGAAAAAGCATTACTTGAAGGAACATTGTTCTCGAGTAGGCACTTGAGTAATGTTGAAAGAAAATGTTTTCGAGAGCACTGCCAAATTTTGGAAGAAGTTACTTGAGTAGCCACTCAAGTAATCTATAAAGTTATATGAACCATTACTTGAGTAGCCACTTGAGTAACACATGAGAAAAGGCTTCACTCGAGTCACCACTCGAGTAATCTGCAAAGTTATATGAACCATTACTCGAGTAGCCACTCGAGTAACACATGAGAAAAGGCTTTACTCGAGTAGCCACTCGAGTAACGAGGTCAAAAATCTTCTAGTAGCTCTTGGCCAAGGAATGCAACAATTTACTCGAGTAGCCACACGAGTAACCATGTGAGAAAAAGGCATCACTCGAGGGAACACTCCAGTAATCTGCGGAGTTATTTGATCCATTACTTAAGGGATCACTCGAGTAATCAGGTAAACAAAGAACAAGTACTCTCAGCCAAGAATTTGATGCAATTACTCGAGTGTGTAATCGAGTAATCTGCAAAGTTATTTGGAATTTACTTGAGGGGTCACTCGAGTAAGATATAAAGAAAAGACATGGCCACTCGAGTAACCAGTCGAGTAATAAGCTTACTGGAGGAGGCACCCGAGTAATGTGTGAAGAGAAGATATGGCCACTTGAGTAACCACTCGAGTAATCAGGTATTTCCAAGGTTTGTGATGTGTCTTACTCCATGCCTTACCTGAGTAATATCGTATGAAAAATGTTGAATTACTCACTGCCATATTTTTCATAGGTTTACTCAAGGGACTACTTGAGTAACAAGCATGATTACTCAAGTAGCCACTCGAGTAACAAATTCCAGAAATCATGTTTTTAATTGAATGATTATTGATTTATTATTTATATGATTAACTCTTCATTGCACTAGTATTCTAAGTACATTTGTAGAAAAACAATGAAGAGATCATGCCAGAAGTGAAAAGTCAAATAAAAGTCCGAACGTTCACCTACCGCTACCTACCGAAAACAGATAGTTTTCAAATTTGAAGAATGGTCAACCGTTGCTACGTGACTCTAACGGTCATGTTTGCATTGCTTCCAATGGACACTACAAATCATCTATATATATGGAGCATTCAAAGAGCAGAAAACAAGAACCGAGAACACACGAACATATTCTGATCAACACACTCTTAGTGCTTTATTTTCTTATACTCATTCATTGTACTTCAGTGATTATATATTTGCTTTGTGAGAGAGTACTTCATTACAAACTCAATATTTGTTATTGAGATAACTTAAGGTTGTGGAACCTTGAGTTGGGGATTTGATTACAACGTGTAAGGAGGAGTGAGTGTCGAGGTGAAGGAACTTGCTGTGTACTGAGGTGCCAAGAACCCACTGAATCTTGAATATTCTTTCTAAAGACTAGGAGGCAAAAGTCACTACAATTGAGGAAGCAAAAGATGAATCAATGCGATCAGTTGCTTCTCTATTTGGAAGTCTTTCTGAATATGAAAGTAAGTTGAAGTTCAAATGAGAACTAGATGATATTGGTAACAAGAAGAAAAGAAGTCTAGTACTAAAACCAAAAGAAGAAGAATAAGATGAAGATGAAGAACTTGACGATGACGAAATGGGTCTAATCATAAAATGATTCAGAAAGTTTTACAAGAAAGGTCAAGGATTCAAAAACTTTCAGAAAGGAGGAACAAGCAATAAAGAATACATCATCTGCTATGAATATGGAAAGCCAGGACATTTCAAATCAGAATGTCAAGAACTGTTCAAAAGAATAAAGAAAAGAGAAAAGGTAAATTCTATAACAAGAAGAAAGCCTTTGTATCTGCCATATAGGGAGATAGCTCTTCTGATGAAGAAAGCGATGAAGAGGAAGTAGTCAATATCTGTCTAGTTGCTCAAGAAGAAATAGAAGAAGAGGTAACTGATTCTGATCCTACCTATGATAAATTACTTTCTAAATATAATCTTTTACATTTTGAATTCATCAAAGTAGTTAAAGAACTAGTTGTTTTTAAAACAAAAAAAAAAGTTCTTGAAATAGAACTAAAAGAGAATTCAGAGAAAGATTGTAAAAACTGTTCTTCTTTGAAATAAAAAATGTTGATCTCACGAAAACTCCTAAAAAATTCACTAAAGGAAGTGAGATGCTAAATGTGATTTTAAAAGCTTAACATTTTGAAATGATCGATCTAGTCTTGGATATAATCCAAAATTAGATAGAAAAAGAGGAAGAAAGAAAGCATGAGGTAAGTCATATTTGAATTATTTTTAGCATTTTGTGAATACATCAAATCCTTTTGCATATTGTAATTATTGTAATAGAAAAGGTCATTATACATCATCATGCATTCATAAGAAGAAAGGAAAGATAGGAACCTACAAATGGGCACCTAAAGGTTCATATGTTCTGAAAATATTTTGTACTAACCCAAAAGGACCCAAAAAGATGTGGGTACCTAAGACTTAATCGTATTTGATTGTAGATATGTCTTAAAGCATCCAAAAACAATAAATGGTACATAGATAGTGGATGCTCTAGACATATGACTGGAGATTTTGAAAGTTTTACCACATTGCAACCTAAGGAAGGTAGAAAGGTAAAATTTAGAGGAAATCAATCAAGAAAGATAGCAGGAATTGGTGAAATAAAAAACGACAAAGGAATACAAGTCAAAGATGTATATTACATTGAAGGCTTGTGTCATAATTTGCTGAGCGTGAGTCCAACTACAGATAAAGACAACTGGATAATATTTGATTCAGAGGAATGTCTAATTGTCAACAAGAAAGACTTACAACTTGATAAGAACAATATCAAGGCAAAGCTCAGAGCAAAAAGGAAGGTAACTGCTATACACTTGATATCAATAGAAATAACTCTAAAAATTGTTTTCTGAGTAATGTCGATGAAAGTTGGTTATGGTATAAAAGACTAGCTCATGTTAACATGCACCAACTAGGCAAACTACTCAAAAAGGATTTAGTTCTTGGATTATCCAAAGTAAGTTTTAAAAATGATTTGATTTATGACGCATGCCAAAAGGGTAAACAAACTAAATCATCTTTCAAATCAAAAAATGAAATTACAACAAATCGACCACTTAAATTGATACATATGGATTTAGTTGGTCCAGCATGAGTTAAAAGCCTTGGTGGCAACTTATATTCATTGGTCATTGTTGATGATTTCTCTAGATTTAGATGGACTATTTTTCTATCATCAAAGGATGAAACCTTTACAGAATTCATTATTTTTGCCAAGAAAATGTAAAATGAGAAAGGTATGTCCATTACAGGTATCAGGACAGATCACGGTGGAGAGTTGAAAATCAAGCCTTTGAAGAATATTGTGATACTAATGGCATTGATCACAATTTCTCCGCTCAAAGGACACCTCAACAAAACGGAGTCATGGAACGTAAGTATAGAGTGCTCACTAAAATGGCTAGAGCAATGCTGAATGAAAAGAATATGTCTCAAGTTTTCTGAGCCGTTGTAATGAGCACAGCATGATATATTTCAAATAGAGCCTACATTAGAACAAAACTTGGAAAGACACCATACGAGCTATACAAAGGAAGGAAGCCAAACCTTGCTCATTTACATATCTTTGGGTGTAAGTATTTCATTCATAATAAGGGTAAAGATAACTTAGGAAAATTTGATTCTAGAACAGATGAAGGAATTTTCCTAGGCTATTCTAACCGAAGTAAAGCATACAGAATTTTCAATAAAAGAATATGTGTTGTTGAAGAATCAATTCATGTTGTATTTGATGAATTTGAATCCTCTGACAAAACCATTGATGATAAGCAGGAAGTTGTTTTAAATCAAGAAAATGGTTAATCTATTTCTAAATCTCTTATTTCAGAAGTTGATCAAACCACGGAAGAAGATCAGTCACTAGGACAACCTAAAGCCTGGAAATATAATAGAAGTCATCCCCTAGATCAAGTCATAGGAGATGTGAATGAATGAGTCAAAACTAGAAATAGAATTTTCAATGAAGTTAGTTTTTCTACATTCATTTATGAGATTGAACCTTTTAACATTGACAAAGCCCTATAAGACAATGATTGGGTTATAGTAATGCAAGAAGAACTAAACCAATTTGAAAGAAATCAAGTTTGGGATTTGGTACCCCGACCGAAGGATCATCCGATCATTGGCACTAAATGGGTATTCAAGAAAAAACTTGATGAATCCATAATTATTGTCAGAAACAAGGCAAGATTAGTGGCCAAAGGCTATAATCAGGAAGAAGGAATTGATTTTGAGGAAACATATGCTCCAGTGGCTAGATTGGGAGCTATACGAGTACTCTTAGCCTTTACATGTATCAAAGGATTCAAACTCTATCAAATGGATGTAAAGAGTGCATTTCTAAATGGCTACATCATAGAAGAAGTATATGTAGATCAACCTCTAGGTTTCAAAGATGTAACCAAAACTGACCATGTTTTCAAACTCAAAAAGGCTTTGTACGGTTTAAAACAAGCTCCTAGACATGGTACGAAAGGGTTAGTAAATTTCTTATTGATCAAGGTTTTGTACGAGGAAAAGTTGATACAACACTTTTTACAAAACGAAAACGTGATGATATCTTAATTGTGAAAATATATGTTGATGATATAGTTTTCAGTGCTACTAACGAAACTATATGCAAAGAATTTAATGAGATAATGGAGGGGGAGTTTAAGATGTTAATGATGGGAGAATTGAATTTCTTTCTCGGTTTGCAAATCAAACAAAGAATGGAATTTTCATATCTCAAACGAAGTATCTAAAAGAGCTATTGAAGAAGTATGGATTAGATGAAGCAAATGGAATGGACGCACCCATGAGTTTAACCACATTGCTTGATCCGGATGTCAAGGGAAAAGATTATAACATCATAAAATATAGATGAATGATTGGATCATTACTTTATCTTACTGCAAGTAGGCTTGATATTCAATTCAGTGTGGGTATCTGGGCAATATATCAATCAGTACCAAAAGACTCACATGCTGAAACTGTCAAGCGTATCTTCTGATATCTTGTTGATACAACAGAATTAGGTCTCTGGTATACCAAAAGAAGAAGTGAATATCTAGTTGCATACTCAGACTCTAATCATGGAGGATATAAGATGGACAGAAAGAGTACTAGTGGATAAGGCCAGTTTCTTGGAGGCTCACTTGTGTCATGGTTTAGCAAGAAACAAACTACAGTGTCTCTTTCGTCAATGGAAGCTGAGTATATTGCAGCATCAAGTTGTTATGCACAAGTAATATGGCTAAAGCAACAACTCTAGGTTCTTGGTATTTATTTAAAATAGATACCAATATACTGTGACAACACTAGCACAATAAGTTTGGCAAAGAATCTTGTTCAACATTCTATAACCAAGCATATTGATGTTAGACATCATTTCATCAGAGATCATGCCCAAAAGAAAGATGTCAAAGTGATATTCATTCCAACTCATCTTCAACTAGCTGATATCTTTACAAAACCTCTTACAAAAGATCAATTTTTTTATATTAGAAGAGAATTGGGAATGGTAAATCCCAATGAATTGTGAGTTATTTAGTGTTTACAAAATGTTAGATGATGTTATTTATTAATGTTTTGATGATTACTAACTTAAGCATCAGAGTTTCTAGCAATTTGTTTTGCAGGATCATAATATTCTGTTTTGGAGTATGAAAAGCAGAGGTTAACAGTTGATAACATTATTGGAGGGGCAACTTCAAGAAACGAGCATTACTAGAATGACACCTTAAAGTAATGGATGAATTACTCGAGTAGCCACTTGAGTAATGTACTTATAAATGTGCCAGTGAAGCATTAATTTCAAATGAAATGGCATAACGGTTGGAAATGAATAGTTAAAAGGTGAAGAGGCAGATTACCCGAGGGAGGCCTCGAGTCAACTTCAAGGGTTACTCGAGTAAACTTGGGTGTAGTTCATAAATTTGTAGAGTTTCAGCTCAAATTTGTCCTAAAGAGCCATCAAATGATTGAGGGAATATACATGAGTAATTACAATGTTATTCATGCCAGGTATGCGCTTGAATTGACTACTTTTTAAAATTTCAGGTATGATCACTCAAGTAGCTACTCGAGTGAAGCTGAATATCACCTGAGTAAGCCCTCGAGTGATGTCGGGCTCTGGGTTATTTCAGTCGGTACTTTGTCATTTCTCACAAAATCGCCTCGAGTGATTCTCCTAGTGCTCTCACAAAAAGTTCTCACAATCATTGTCCTTTCTCATTTCCATCAAAACCCATTAGTTTTTAACTTCTAAAAACTTCCAGATTGCTCAGAAATCTTTGCCCTATTTCTCGCGATTGTCGACCCTATTTCCAGAAAATTTTAGTTTCTCACAAATCAAAATGGTGAGGACTAACTCTCCTAATCTTAGTACTCCTTCTGAGTCTTTTAAACCATATCAACCCTCTGATTCTCTTTCAGCTCCACCTACCAAGAAATGAAAGATTTCTCTTATACCTAAAGCCAAAGCCAAGCCGCAAGCCAAGCCTAAGGTGAAAGGGGTTGTCATTAAGGAGCCCATTGCCACAAGAGCTCAAACCAAGAAGAGTTCACCTCCAGGAAGAGACAAAGCAACAAAAGAGCCATCTCCTCCCCCTTCTGACTTATTCGACACACCCACATTTTCACCAAAACCTCTGAAAAAGCCCAAGATTGATGAGAAGCTTACCAAAGTAATGGTAGGCAAGCTTGAAGAAGCTTTTCAATCTAAGGAAGCAAAGAAAGGGTAATCTTTAAGGCAACCAGAAGGGAGGGATGAAGAAATCACATTTCCTCCAAAGGGATTCAATGTGAGTAAACTTGAGGAATCTCAGAAGTATCTGAGTCACTTTGCAAGGAAAAATATGTGCAAGATGCACTACATTGACTACAAGGTTCTTCAAGAGGTATTGGAATTCGACCTGAGTCCTTATCTTGGTTCTTATATACCCTGGCTATATGTTAAACTCCCATTTTGCACCAAAGTTGTGAGGCATTTTTACTGTAACCTTGAACCTATAAATGATCCCATTAGGAAGTCTGTGGAAGAAAAAATGACTTCTAAGGTCAGACGACAGAGAATTCTATCTCACCTTCCAGAATCAATACTAGGTTAGGAATAGAGAACCCTCCTGATGATGATTATCCTAATTATAATTCAAACTAGTTGTTTTCTATCCTAAGAACTGGTGAGATAGTGGGACCTCTCAATTTCAATCTGAGTGATATGAGTGAATTTCATCAGGTACTATGGTATATCTATTTTAGAGCCATAGTGAACAAATCCAAAAACTTCACACTTTTCATTGAGAGGGATTTCAGAAAATTTGCCTCATTGATTCTCAAAGAACAAAAGGACTTAGGGAATATATCTTTAGTGAGATCAAGAGATATAGGTATGAAGGAAAACCTACTACTGCAATGCCTTATCCTCAACTTATTTCCTTGTTCCTCAAGAAGAATAAGATTTAGTACTTGGAGAGTAAGGAGCCGATTGAGAGGACAACATTAGTTGGGAGGAATCAAATTGGAAAATTGAACATTGAGATTCCTCTAAAGACTCTTCTAGAAACAAGTCCCAATAAGAAAAGAAGACTTATACTACAACTAGTCAAATGGATGACACATAGTCTTCTACTCCAGCCAACACATCTTCTCCTTTTTTCTTTGGTGCCGCAATGCAAACATTCATGGAGAACATTTTGAAGAGTTTTCATATCGACATTGCGAATACCAATATGGAGTTGGTAACTCATATGAGTGAGAAGATGGGACAACTTGTGGAGATAATGGATAAGAGGCATGAAGAGTTGTTAGCTGAACAACGTGCCCAGGGTGAGCTTCTGAGATCCATTGTTGCTAGACTTGATTGATACGAGTGTAAATGATGTATTAAATAGTGCAAGTGTACACTATCATAATCAAGTAATATAGAAGTTAGTAGAGTATCGTTCCCACGAGAATTGAGCACTAAGTACCAAAATAGGTAATTTTAACTCTATTTAGTCAATCGATTAGTTGGTGATTGAGAGTACAAAATAAAAGAAAGACAATTAAATATGAATGCAGATGATATGAAAGAAAATATGAGAAAAAGCCCTGGGGATTAGATTTCACTTAACAAATTCTGGATTGAATCACTTATATATTTTAGCCCAATTTATTCCACATGATTGATAGTCGAGTTTCCCTAATTTAATTACTAGCCTCTTCCAAGGTCAAACAATTCTATAATCAATTGCTAATCCAATATATTCTTATATGAATTTAAACAATTAATTATGCATTAAGATTTATGGAATTCAGTAAGACTACACAGCTCATATGAATATATTCCTATTCCATATGCAAGTTATGGTTTTAATTATAGGGTCTACACACATGTATCTCCTTCCGGTCTCAACATGCATATTGAAATCATTCAAAAGATGGCCAGCCAATCAAAAGCATTAAGAATAATAATTAAAACTCAATTATGAAAGAGAAATTCAAATTAGATTTAATAAGTTAGGATTCAATCCGTCATTAGTAAGTTACGTCATCACCCTAGGAAAATGAAAATTTAGCACATGATGAAATTAAAAACAAAACCAAAATAAATTGACATTATATAAAGCTAGAATGAAATCGTTAGAAATATTGCATAAACTTGAATATTAAATTATCAAACATAAATATACAACCAAAAGATACATGAAAAATGAAGAAATCTAGCCGTCCATTTAGGAGGTAAAACCTTCCATGTAGGCGGCATGCAAAATGTAATACAATCCTAAGCCTTCCAAGATGAAGGTATGCAATATGTAATACAATCTTAGAGAAAGATCTCTCCCGGTCAGAGAAGGACCTCTCCCTGTCGAAGATATAAGGGAAAATAAATATAAGGGAAAATATTAAACGCAAATATCATCCATAAAATCATAATATAAGGGAAAATAAATATGCAAATATTTTACTTATCAAATTGCTATGGCATCTAGTTCCCCTATTCCTGGTCCATCTATTATTCCTGAGCCAGTACCTGTCTTTAAACCTGGACCCTTTATACCTACTGAGCATAGACCCTCTAAGTTTAGACCCAGTAATCTCTTGTTCTTTATGCTTGATCTGAACACATTCGAGCCAATCCACATCACTACTGATGATCCACCTCAGCTTGCTTAGCTAGAGCCCATATCTACTCTCATTGCCTCACCTACACACACTGAGGAGGTACTTGTGTCTTCACTGATTGCTACAGAGGAAGTAGAAAGTACTTTTCTGGTTCCTTACCTATAGTCTCCAGTGAATCCTCCAGAGGATCTTCAGACACCCCCAGTGAACCTTCTTGACCCTGAACCATCATCTTCAGATTCTTCCAATTCAGATAGTTCACATGAATCTCTGGTATTTCCTATCACTCCTATCTTAGTAGCTAAGCCATCTACTCCTTCTCATGATTGATTCTACCTTTGTGATGAAGACAAAAGGGGGGAGAAGAACCTGAGTGATTTTGTGATAAATGACTAAGTTAATGTATTGGGATATGGGTGTACGGGGCTTAGGGAGCTTTTAAACTTTGAATTATAAGTTTGATTATGTATTGAATTCTTCTTTATGCAATTTGTTTCTTTATGCCTTTAAAGTTAAATTTCATTGAAGTTATAGTACATTGTGGGACTAATGAGTTTTTAACTGTGTGTGTAAGGTGAACAAGTAAATAAGAACAAAAACTTTGAAAAGATCTTTAATAAGCTAATTCAAAAGAGTTTGCAAGGTTAAATTGAACAAAAGATTTCATATGAAAAGTATTTAAGGAGCATATGTTTGAAAACTCAATTTCAAAAACTTTGTTCAAAATCAACTAGTTTTGTCATCATTAAAAAGGGGGAGAATGTTAGATCACATATGATTTGATGATAACAAAGACTGGACTATTGATAAAAGAGGATATGATAACAAATGAATTTGAACAGATTAAATAAATGGTAGACAAAACATTACTTGAAGTAAGCACTAGAGTAATGAAGAAGATTTGAGAAAAATAGCAAAGGAAGAACATAATTGGCAGTTTTTGTCTATGCTTACTCCAGTGACCACTCGAGTAAGGAACACTATTACTCAAGTGGGCACTCGAGTAATAATGAAAGAAAATGTTTTCGAAAGCACTGCCAAAATTTGGAAGAAGTTACTCGAGTAGCCACTCGAGTAATCTATAAAGTTATATGAACCATTACTCGAGTGGCCACTCGAGTAACACATAAGAAAAGGCTTAACTCGAGTCGCCACTCAAGTAACGAGGTCAAAAATCTTCCAGTAGCTCTCGGCTAAGGAATGCAATAATTGATTTGAGTAGCCACTGGAGTAACCATGTGAGAAAAAGGCATTACTCTAAGGAGCACTCCAGTAATCTGCGGAGTTATTTTATCTATTACTCGAGGGATCACTCGAGTAATCAGGTAAATAAAAAACAAGTACTCTCGGCCAAGAATTTGATGCAATTACTCAAGTGAGTAATCTAGTAATCTGTAAAGTTATTTGGAATTTACTCTAGTGGTCACTCGAGTAAGAGTAAAGAAAAGACATGGCCACTCGAGTAACCACTCGAGTAATAAGCTTACTAGAGGAGGCACCATAGTAATATGTGAAGAGAAGACATGGCTACTCGAGTAACCAATCTAGTAATCAGGTATTTCTAAGGTCTGTGATATATCTTACTCAATATCTCACTTGAGTAATATCTTATAAAAAATATTGAATTGCTCACTGCCATATTTTTGATAGGTTTACTCAAGGCACTACTCGAGTAACAAGCATGATCATTTGAGCCACCACTCAAGTAATGAATTCCAGAAATCATGTTTTTAATTGAATGATTATTGATTTATTATCTATATGATTAAATCTTCATTGCACTAGTATTCTAAGTACATTTGTAGAAAAACAAGGAAGAGATAATGCAAGAAGTGAAAAGTCAAATAAAAGTCCGAACGTTCACCTACCGCAAACGGATAGTTTCAAATTTGAAGAATGGTCAACCGTTGCTGCGCGACTCTAACAGACATGTTTGAATTGCTTCCAATAGACACTACAAATCATCTATATATATGGAGCATTCAAAGAGAAAAACAAGAATCGAGAACGCATGAACATATACTGATCAACACACTCTTAGTGCTTTGTTTTCTTATACTCATTCATTGTACTTCAGTGATTATCTATTTGCTCTGTGAGAAAGTTTTCATTACAAACTCAATATTTGTTGTTGAGATAACTTAAGGTTGTGGAACCTTGAGTTGGGGATTTGATTACAACATGTAAGGGGGAGCGAGTGTCCAGGTGAAGGAATTTGTTGTGTACTAAGGTGCCAAGAACACATTGAATCTTGGAGAATATAGTGAAACTCTCAGACAAGCTTTAAGGATTGGACCTAAGTCAAAGTGGTTGTGGCTGAACCAGTATAACTCCCGGTATACACTTCAGTGATATTTCTCTTTGCTCTCAACTGCTTTAAATATTCTGTCAATTTTCTTATACGCAACAAAATTTCTGGTATCACCCAATTCACCCCTCTTAGGTGAAACACTTGCACTAACAATGTGTCCCTCATCATTACACCCACTTTATGGCTTTTGTGTTGGCATCGGGAGAGTTCTACATGTCACTTGAGTCAGGAAAATCCACCAGTCTCCCGTCCGGTCACCCGACTGACTTTCTCAAACACTGCGCTGGGAGTCTGGGAAATTGTCAGGCCTTTTCTTTCCCATGACCATGATGACATCACCTAAGAGAGAGAAAAGGAAGGCCTAATAGCTTTTGGAAAATGTATACTTAAACACCTTTAATTTGATAGGTATTTGTTGGCACAAGCATTTAACTTAAGAGGTGGGTGAATTTGGTGATACCAGAAAATTCGTTTTGTATAAAAAAGTAACTAGAAATTTAAAGCATTTAAGGGTAAGGAGAAATATCACTGAAGTGTACACCAGGAGTTATACTTGTTCGACCACAACCGCTTCAACCTACGTCCAATCCTCGAGCTTCTCTGAGAGTTTCACTATATCTTCACTATTACAAAAAATTCTTTAACGTCCCTTTTTTGGGCCTTTCAAAGTCTGAAAATAGGTAGACGTCTATCTGAGCAATGTAGAAAAAAGCAGTCCATAACATCCCCACACAGGGGACTTCCATAGTCAGGACTTTAGACGTCCCCAGTTTGGACTGGGGACCTCTAAAGTTTTTTATGGCCTTTTATATACATCATTGTCCGCAAATTTAAATTGCAAAAATTGGATAGAAGAAATATTGCATAAACCAGAATGCAAACAACAGTAGTTCAGCACTATCTAAGAAAAATATTATCCAACAATCTAATAGTATGTACAACAACAACTCTATTTCGCACCTTGGAATATAAAAACTTTTGAATCCCCTTTAACAACTAACCAATCAAATAAAAAAAGAGATAGGCAGACAACACATATACAACAACAATTCAGCCACCACAAAGTGTGTCCTATACAAACTACTAATTAATTAACTAATATAAATAAAAACCTTACTCTTGTATACGTTGAAGAAGATGTCTAGCCCAAAAGTCTCTGATCAAATTAATGTCTTCATATAAGTAGGCGTACAAATTAGAAAACAAGCTTATATGAAATAATGAATCAAGTGAGGGAATTAATTTGCAATTAAATTACAATGCCAAAAATATTATCCTTTGAGAATGAAGAAGTGATTACTTGTTCAAAATCTGTCATAATACCACTCTGAATGATGTTAAACATATAAAGTACGATATAGTATCCACATTCCTAGCAGCCAAGTTGTTGAGGGCACTATAAATCAGAAGCAAATGGTTAAAATCAATAAAGGCATATCTAAAACGACCGTCAATCAAAAGAACTTGATTTGAAACTACGTACCTGTGGATACAACCATTTCAGGTCTTTGCCACCTTTACAATTGTAGGGCCCACCAAGGATTCGATATGCCTGGGTTGCCCTATCATTAAAATGAAAATCAACAAAAATTAGAACAATTCATTTAAGTCAAAAATCAAGAATAAATGAAATACAAACAAAATAACTTATGTGTTGAAGACATTTTTTGTTTCTTTGTCTGGCCTTTTACATAAGGAATCAAACCAGTAAACTACATTGAACCGAGGATAGAGAACACATAAACTCCAATGGTAACTATAACAACATATACAAATTAAAATGAAGTTAAATGGCAAGGCAATTATTTATTAAAAATCTAAAATTGAAAAAATTAAAATGCGTACCCTTGAACAATCGGTGCTAGATAACAACGATAATTGTTGTCTCCTATTGTGAAGCCCCCATAGTGAGTCCTTTTTTGCACTGTATTCTTATCCCTTGTCATATTTGCAAGACACAAGAATCCGTATAAATCAACTCTTTGCATGTCAATCTATATATGATGGAAGGAGCTATAATTGAATTAAAATGATGAATGTATTAGCTAGTGAATATATGATACTAAAAAACCACTTCACTAAATGAAGGAAAAAATGGGAAATAAAAAACTTACAGGATTGCAAATTTGACCCATCCTATATCTATCTCCTCCAACTTAATGAACTATTTAAGGTCTTCTTTATCAGTTGTGAAGGGATACATTAATTCCTGGCCCACAATCCCTGTAGGCATATGCAAATCAATTTGCTTAATGCTTGTATAGATCTGCTGTAGTTGTGCTAAGAAGGGTCACTTACTTGCTTCCTGTTCATTCTTTTATAACATAAAAAAAACATATTGTTAGTAGGATGCCAACAGATTTCAAGTAAAAGTGAGGTAGTTCCTACCATTAGAAGTGTTGCCGCTGGGCCAATAAGATTTATAGGCCAAAGGATGAAAGATCCTCTCACCTGAGATAACGTGGCAACTTCATCATCAGGAATAGGGATGGCTGTACCTTCTTCCCCTCTCGAACACACGTCACAGTCACCCTTACCAAATGCTGTGGAATTTGCTGATGATGGTGGGTGATAGCTTGTTTATGAGCGAGAGCATCTACAACGGGACACTACAGTGAGGCACCCAAATAGAGAATGGAATGTTCTCCTGGTGTTGGAGTGTGAGAAGGGTACTAAGCGGTTCCTCCACTGGGTTGTAACTTCCTTTGGTACTGTGGAAGGCCGAGGATGAATGGGTTCAACGCTTGGAAGTTGCCATCTGTGATTAAAACATCTTCGTCATTTTAGCTCGTAGCTCAGGCAATAGCTCAAGACGTAGCTTTGGCAATAGCTCTTATTAGAGCTTGTCGTGAAAGTTGGCCTCGAGTTCTTGTGAGACTTCCTATTAAATCTTGCCTACAAGCTCCCTATTGGGTTCAGCTTGTGATGAATAACAATGTGAGGCTCGACCAAAATACTTAATGACACGAACTCCCCTTGCCTCTCCTCTAACATGACCGGGGTGATCTGCCTTCCCAATCGCCGTTGACAAGATATCCATCTATCTATTTGGAGTGAACGAACCTTGACTACTATGATCTTCTAGTTCATCCTGTAGCATAAGAGTTATCATAAATGAAAATTAAGCACTCCCAATATGAAAAAAACTTTGTACTTACGCTCTTCCTACTTACAATCCTCGACGCAACCTCAGCAACAGTCGAATTTACGTACTTTCAACCCTTAATCCTCCCTGCTTTCTATTTTTTGTGACGTGGAGTAGGTGGCGGGGCCTGAACCACAAAGCTATGATTTGATGTGGCTGCTTCCTTCATTTTCTCTAACTCTTCTACCATCATCTTTCACTGAAGCTTCCAATAACCACCATGAGACATGCAATGCTGATACTTATTAGCTGATTACCTTTCTGTATTTGCTGCACTTAGTGCTTATAAAAGGAAAACAATGAAAACTGAATCAATAATGTCAACTATATTCCAATAAAACACTATGATGAAAGAAATTTTACCAAAAAGTTAGGATCTTCTCGTGATGCCATAAACAACCTCCAATCCTTTGGAGACAAATATTCATAATGCTGACATGGATCCTGACCCTTCAGGTCCCCTCAAATGTACTTTACTGTAAGCTTGTTCTTGAAATCTTTCCATTGTAGATGAACTTCCCTTATCCCCTCCTTGTACATCACCGTGGTGTCAGGGACATCGTAGGTTTACTGCATGGTAAAAACATAAGATAATTATATTTGAAGCAATAGGAATAAAGCTATAAATGCATATGTATAGAAAATTATATACCAAAAGTTGTTGCCAAATCATGTCTTTAATTTTTGGCAGAACCAACTTCCAATTGTCATAGATAATGCGAACTTTGCTTCGACCCAAATAACCTAAATAGTTAATGAAATGGTCTTCCTCTGGACCAATTGGTTGCATATTGTCATCAAAGTCAATTATAGCCTCTCCTATTGATGTTTATGACATGTAACCAATGCTCCCATTTTTGTGCTGCCACTAGTCCTTCTTCTTGCAACAGTTCAGGTTTATCCATTTCATTGTCCCTATCACTTTCTAAGTTAGTAGAATTGTCCATATTCCTGTAAGCACAAAAATAAAAATCATTATCAGGTAGGTACATAAATTCTAATAAAAATAACGTACTCTTAGCAGGAGAAAAAGAAAAAACACACAATTATATTTTATAAGTTAAGCTCTTACTCTATATTGTTTCTCATATTCCTTCATTATGATCATTTCTTACAGTATATTCTTCATCGTCTACCAATTCTACTTCACTTGTTGTAAGTGGATTAATTGTGAAAGGTGGTGTGTCATCAAGGTTGAAGGTCGAATTACCATGCTTCTATTTTTTAATTTAAAGTACAATGGAAATTTTTTTATTTGAAGGATCTGTGACATAAAATACTTGTTTCACCTGGCCTGTTAGAATGAAGGGCTCATCCCTATAAGCTACTCTTTCTAGATCAACCAAGACAAATCCAAATTGTTGATATATTACCACAATATTATTGCTAACCCACTTACATTTGAATAAAGCAACTTTGAATTTGTTGTAAGTAATTTCCCATATTTCTTCTATCACTCCATAATAGGCCATGGATGCTAATATTGGGTTTTTGTCTTTCGAACTAGAAAAGTGCATGGCTTCAGCTTCTACCATCACCCCACTATTTTGCATGGTACTTCTGTCATCTTAGTCTTTTATGTAGAAAGAATACTCGTTTATATCATAATCGGTCCAAGTAATGATCTGAAACGAAGGCCCCTAAGCTAGCCACTCTATTATCTCAGACACACCAATCTCATGTGAAACCTTTTCCTTAAACCACTATATGAATGTCTTGTTTTGCTCAATATCAATCTGCATATCATTCTTCCTTGGATTCATGTTCTTCAATCTCTTTCTGTGTTCATCTATGTACAATTGAACTTTTTCCATGTTATTCAGGATATACAAGTGTGCTTGCAACACCTCTTCAAGGGGCATAGTCTTTACTTTCAATCCTCGTGTTCCCTTACTTCTCCCCTCTTCATGCTGAGATTGTTCCTTCTTCCCTGATAGATAATCGCTACAGAAGTCCAGAGCCTCTTCAACACATATCTTTCAACTATTGAGGCTTCTGGTTGATAGGGACTTTTAGAATATCCTCTTAAGATCTTCATGTATCGCTTGAAAGGGTACGTCCACCTCAGGTAAACTGGATGATAGAGCCTTACCTCCCTTACCAAATAAACTATCAAATGCACCATTATATCAAAAAATGAAGGAGGAAAGTGCATCTCTAATTGGGACAATATAATATAACCCTCAGCTTCTAGTTCACCAAATTTTTAGTGTCAATGACTTTGTTAGAGATAACATTAAAGAAAACACACAATCTTGTTACAGTGGTTTGAACTTCAACTTTCTCAATGCCTCTAATAGCTATTGGTAATAGTTGTTGCATCAACACATGATAATCATGGGACTTCATTCCCACTAACTTCAAATCATCTATTAACATACCTTTTCATATTCGAAGAATACCCTTGTGGCACCTTAATTTCATGCAAACACCCACACAAACTTCTTTTCTCTGCTTTTGATAGTGTATGCGTTGCTGGCTCCATGTATGCCCTCCTACCATCGTCTCTTAGTTGTGGATGCAACCGTTCTCTTATTCACATATCAACAAGGTGTAGTCTCGCACTAATCCTATCCTTAGTCTTCCTTGGTATGTGTAAAAGTGTACTGACAAGGCTATCACAAACATTTTTCTCCACATGTATCACATCAATACTGTGTCTCACGTCAAGAGTACGCCAATATGGAAGATCAAATAAAATTGATCTCTACTTCCATATGTTCTTCTCACCAGCAGTCTTCTAATTCTTACCGAATAAGACATTGATTCGTTCGACCCTACTATAAACTTCTTCTTTGGCTAATGCCTTTGGAGCCTTTCCATACTCCGGCAAGCCATTAAAACGCTTTCTTAACCTATGATACGGGTGGACCCTATGAAGGAACCTTCTGTGACCAAGGTATATCGTTTTTCTTCTATGCTTAAGTTGGTAGAAGTGAGTATCTACTTCACAGATCGGACATGCTTATGCCCCTTCACACTATACCCTAACAAGTTTCCGTACGCAGGAAAGTTGTTTATCATGGTGAAAATCATTGCATATAGCTTGAAGGACTCCTTCTTATATGCATCAAACACATCTACGCCTTCCTCCCACAACTTCTTCAAGTTCTCAATCAAAGGTACCAAGTAGACATCAATATCATTCCCTAGCTGTTTTGGTCCAGAAATCATCATAGAAAGCATCACATACTTGCGTTTCATACAAAGCCAGGGAGGCAAGTTGTATATTACAAGGAGTACCGCCCACGCACTGTGTGTGCTAATAAGAGTTCTATATGGATTGATGCCATCTGCACAAATCCCAAGCCGAAGGTTTCTTGGTTCGCTGCCAAATTCAGGGAACATTTAATCTATTTTCTTCCACTGTTGAGAGTCATCCGGGTGCTAAAGATATTTTCCGTCGGATATTCTCCCATCCGAATGCCATCTCAACTTCTTCACTTTTTTTGTAGTTCTAAACAAATGCTTACAATGCGGTATTATTGGAAAATACCACAACCTTTAAAGGTTGCCTTTTAGTAGTTGTCCTATTACCACAACCACCATCTTTCTTTACTTTGTATCGTGCAATTTGACACTTAGGGCACTTACTCAAACCTTCATACTCCTTTCTGTACAGTACGCAGTTATTAGGACAAGTGTGTATCCTTTTATACTCCATACCCATCGTCGATAGGATTTTCTTGCCCTCATACATACGATTTAGAAGTACATTATAGTCTGGAAACATATCACACAATAGTTCAAGCATCAATGTGAAACTACTATCAGTCCACCCACAAGTTGCTTTTAAGTTAACCAAATGTAATATTCCTGTCAACAAGCTATCATATTCACGGGCTACAGAAAGGATTCTACCTCAACAATGTGAATTATTCTCTCCATTCTATCTTCATCTATGATATCCACAGCTTCCTTCCTGTGAGATGGACAATCAGTTACTTCCTCATAATGCCATAACCACCTTATGTATCAAAGATTTATTTCATCTTAAAGTAGGTGATCCCTTATAACTTCAACATCCAGTCTTCTCTCATTTAAACAATTGACACAGAGACAAAAATACTTCATATTTTTTCCTGGAGCATTCCTTCTAGCAAATTTAATAAACTCTTCAACCCCATTCTTATATTCTTCACTTGTTCTCAAAGCATTCATCCAACTATATTCCATTTTATTACCACCTATGCCATTCCCATTAAAACTCAAGTTTAGAATAATTGTCAATACTGGGATTGCCTTTTACTATTTTGTTTTTCAAAATTTTGGCAGCATATCCCCTTAAATGTGAGACATCCCAAAATCAAAATAACAAACTATCTCAGCTTAATTTAAACAAAACTAACCTAATTAAGGCAGTTCATATTCAGGACAATGTCAGGCACCTCAAATCCAACAAATTTATTAAACCAATGAAACTTTGAAGTCAAATTAAATACATGCTTTTTATTTGAAACTATATAGAAAAAATTAAACAATAATAATTAAACAAATAACAACTTGAATTTGTAATTACGTTTATGTCTTCTAAAAAATTACTATAGCCTCTAGACATGAAAAAGCTTATACCACTAACTTATCAAAAGAGGAAAAATATGTTACTTGGTACATACAAGAAAGAGGTCAATTTTGTCAATTTATGTTTATTTTCTCATGAAGTCAAATTTTTATCAATACGAGGGAATAACCCCTAGCCCCTATTTTTCCTAAAAAGAACACCACCATCATATAAATGCCCTCTTCAACTTCTACATATTATGTTGGTATAAATGCCATCCTTAATTTCCCTAAAATAGTTTTCTTCATCAATTACTTGCTATTATGAGTCTCATATTGGAGAGCTTCATATGAGAATAAAATTTAAGAGTTCAAGGGGCTCTTCAATTCAATAGACTAGTATTTTTAGATGTTTAAGCTTTCTTTTTGGACTTGGGTTTGTAACACCTTGCTTCTCTTTTCTTGTTTCTACAAAGTAGTTTAAGCCCTTATACACATAACTTCCAATGTCTTGCAGGATAAAGCACATCCAATTACCAATCACAGCAATAATAATAACAATACAGGTAAACAAGCTCAATTATATCATAACTCATAAATAAATCAAAAGAAATACTAAATTAAGTTTGATATAATTCAAAATATTCTCATACCTGAGAACTAGCACTACCTTCAATTCCTATGTGTGGATCATAATTAGGAATTTTTTGGTTTAAATAGTCTCTTCTACGATTGTCGAGAGGAAATTTAGCTGGTCGTCTCATATCATCAGCAAAATTATCATGTACAAGAAAATATCAAGGGGATAGGATGGTAATAGGCAACAATTTCCTTATAACAAGCACAATTTAAATATGATAAAATGGTAGAGAAAGGCAAAAGGAAAAATATAAAAATGTCAATAATTAATCACATAACATACTCAACATAGAAAGTACTCAAGTCAACTTCAAAACTTAATATAATTTTGTGAATCCATACTCTAGAAATAATTTTTGATGCATAAATTGAAGCTAAATTGCACACATTACCTTCATTTAAACAAGTTCATTGAAATTCATAACAAAAAATTATTTCAACACTATCGTGATATAGAACTAAAGTAAAATTCATACTCACAAGAAAATAAAACAAAAGGAACAATTATTCTCGTCACAACAAGATAATTAATTGGCAAATGGGAGTTGAAACCAAAGTAATATAAAAAAGTAAATTCATACTAACACTTTGGGATTGTTATTCTCAACTATTTAACAATATTGCCAATATTTCAATAATAGGATTTGGTTGATTAGAGTTCTAACCAAAGTAACAAAAAAAGTTATGAAAGATCAAAATTTCTTCAAAATTCAAACACTTGGGGACTTAATTATCCATCCTATGGTTATTGCTGGATCAAGTAAGCAAAAGAGTTGAGGTAGTCATTGATTGACCAAGACAATTGACTTTAAAGCAAAATCCATTTCTATGAAATTAAAAAAAAATAGAACTAAAATTTTCAATCATGATTGCTAGGTTTAGCAAATTATACACTCTTATATTAATTGACCATGAAAATGCTTTAAAGACAAGCAGTTGAGCTAGCATGTTAAAGGAGGAATTCTCACATAATTCCTATTCCCCTTTTCATATCACATTTTTCCAACCATTTTTTAAGCAGCAAACAGTTAGATAATCTTTCCCTTATGAAATGGAAAGCCAATGATTGAAATATGGCATCAAATATATTTATATCATCAATAAAATCGTGCATCATAAAAAAAGCATGTCCCAGATGCAATCACAAAGTCTATCACCTAACAAAAGGTCAAAAAGTTTTCATGCATTTGTTACTATCACAACTAATAAGAAAATCTAAAAGACTACATTTATAACAAAACACGAGTATGGTTGGTGTGTGAGATAGAGAATCATATGAAGCAAACCTATAGAGGATGGAGGACCAACAAGAGAGAATGGAGGAGCAAAAAGAAAAGAGGTATCGGCTTTTTGGAGAAATTACAAAATAAAGCAGAGTAAGGCAAAGACAGAGAAAGGAGCTGAAAGGTGAGGCAGAGTGAGGCAGAGATGGAGAAAGGAAATGAAATTATTGGGAGTGTAATGATAAACCGGAGGTGGAGGAGGAGAAGCGTAGTAGTAGGGTACCTTAGGAGGAGTGTATACCACCAGAGGCGGGGGTGGAGACTTGTAGATGTATGGTGGAGAGTGAGGATGATGAGTGGACTGTTAGGATCGGCAGGTACAGCGGAAGAATTTTAAAATTTTACCAATCCTAATCGAGGGTCTATCAACGGCGTTTAAACCAAGTTAGAAGGAATCATACCTTTTATGATTTAAGGTTTTCACGATCTCTAGGAGCCAACACGTCAGGTCCGCTCCCTCTACCGATATCCACACGAATGCTCTCCAACCGAGACTGCGAGCTAGCGCCTCTAATTTCTCCTAGGGTTTCCCTTGCGGCTCTCAATTCTCATGTGCATATCAATATATCTGCTCTATCAAGTTTATAACTTATGAGGGCTATTTTCAAATTTCAAAATTAATCATCATTAATTTCGAAATTAATTAACTATTAATTATCTTGATGAGCTAATTAAATAAATTCAGTTTAAATAAAATCTGTCCAACAGTTTTAATTTAACCTATTTATTTAATCCAAATAAAGAGCCATTAGATTTAATTTATCTTCATAAATTAAATCTGAGATACTATATCTCTATCATGTTAGTTATTAAATTTAATATATCTTAATAAATTAAATTTAAAACTAACACAATATAATATTATCATATAATATATATATACATATATATATATAAGATATATATATTTCAAAAATATATATCTATATAATATTATTAATGAATTTTATATTATATATATATAAATATAAAATTTGTCCACCATAAATTAAACATTATCTCATGTTGGGCCATTCTTGTGTGCGACCTTGTAGGCCCATATGAATTTGGTAGTGGGCCAATAACTATACTAACCCAAAAGTTGCAAGCGGACTCTAGCAAGACATTATAACTACCCAATTCATATGAGGATCATTATCACGATGCAACATGTCATACAACCATGTCACGTCCCTTTTGTCACATGATATATCGATCAAGGATAAGGCATGGATAATGTCATCCTCTTGTTCTTGACCATTACTTTATCGATTCCTGAGTAGCCTGATAATAGAGATGGAAACTCCTTTCCATCATAGTATGGCCATACATTTCTCAGACTCACTCATCGAGGGGCCCAGTAATATCTCTCTACTAATGTGAGGGATAAATTCCATCTTGATCGTTCATATTCCTCTGCATGAAAAACCACCAAGCTTGATCGTAGCCTTTATCATCACCCGGTCAGAAGTGACTTTTGACTAGTTCAAAGCTTAGCAACTCTCATGTAGGAATCCATGTTGACCTCAGGTCTAAGGGCATTGTGACGTGGTTATACATGAGAAAAGCTTATGACTTGATCCATGTAGCTTTCTCATAGTGGGTCGGTCCAGCACCTTGTACTCTTACAAGTGCCTAAGACTGTGATTCGTATATCTATATCTTATCAAAGTCATACTGATCTTGTTTCATCTTTGCTCTCGCATAGATGAACGACCAGGGACATTTTAGGATAATATTTTTGAATTATCCAAGGATACAATTATCACAATTAACATGCAAATAATATGATTACAAAATGGAGAAATTTCATTAAAATAATAATGTTCAAAGTACAATGATTGGCCCTTAGGGTACAATTTCCAATATCCTCCCACTTGCCTTAGGTGCAATCATTAATTTGCCTAATTCCCATTGCCCTAATATGACGCTCATGCTTTGCCTTTGCAAGTAGCTTAGTAAGAGGATTAGCAACATTATCTTGTCCTGCTATTTTACATATCTTTATATCACCTCTATCATTGATTTCTCTATTAAGATAAAATCGCCTGAGTATATGTTTGGTCCTTTGATGTGACCTAGGCTCCTTGGCTTGTGCAATAGCACCGCTATTGTCACAGAACAAATCTATTAGATTTGAGATGGTAGGCACATCCCTAGTTCAGTAATGAACTTTCTGATCCAATTGGCTTCCTTAGCTGCATCTGATGCTGCTATGTACTCAGCTTCCGTTGCAGAATCTGCTATAGTGCTCTGCTTGGAGCTCTTCCAGCTTACTGCTCCACCATTCAGGAGGAATACATATCCAGATTGCGATTTAAGGTCATCTTGGTCAGTTTGGAAACGTGCATCTGTGTAACCGGTTACGCAGAGCTCATCTTTCAATCCACCATAGACCAGAAATAAGTCCTTAGTCCTTCTTAAGTACTTTAGGATATTCTTGACGGCAGTCCAATGACCCTCACCAGGATCTTGTTGGTATCTGCTGGTCATACTTAAGGCAAACAAGACATCCGGTCAAGTACATAACATGGCATACATGATGGATATAATGGCCGAGGCATATGGAACCTTACTCATGTGATCTCGCTGATCAAGTGTACTAGGACACAGATCCTTGCTAAGATGGATGCCATGAGACATGGGCATGTAACCCCTTTTTGAATCCTGCATACTGAACCTATACAGTGTCTTGTCTATGTATGTGCTCTGACTTAGGCGTATAAGTCTTTTGGATCTATCCCTATAGATCCTAATTCCTAGGATATAGGTGGCTTCACCTAAGTCTTTCATTGAAAAGGAATTTCCTAACCAAGACTTGACACTCTGCAAGGTAGGAATATCATTCCCAATGAGTAGGATGTCATCTACATAAAGCACTAGAAATACAACTATGCTCCCACTAATCTTATTGTAAACACAAGGTTTATCGATGTTTTAAATGAATCCAAACTCTTTGACTACTTCTTCAAAACAATGATTCCAGCTCCGAGATGCTTGCTTTAATCCATAAATGGATCTTTGAAGCTTGCAAATTTTACCAGAGTCCTTTGGACGCACAAAACCTTCAAGTTGTGTCATGTACACATCCTCAAGCAGCTTTCCATTAAGGAAGGCTGTTTTGACATCCATCTGCCATATTTCATAGTCATAATATGCTGTAATGGCAAGAAGGATTATGATTGATTTGGCCTTTACAACTGGAGAAAAGGTTTCATCATAGTCTACACCATGAGTTTGAGTGAATCCTTTTGCAACCAGTCGTGCCTTGAAGACATTTACATTGCCATCCATGACAGTTTTCTTCTTGAAAACCCATTTGCACCTAATGGTTTTTACACCTTCAGGTGGATCGACTAAGGTCCATACCTGATTGTCATACATGGATTGCATTTTAGACTTCATGGCATTTAGCCATTTCTTAGAGTTTGGTCCCACTGTGGCTTCACGATAGGGGTGGGCTCATTTTGCTCAATGAGCAACACATCACGGCCTTCAGTAATCAGAAATCCATATCTCTGAGGCTGATGTCGTGTCCTATCATATCTTCGTGGACCTTGTGTAACTTGAGCAGGCTCAGTAACTTGATGTGAGTCTTCTCTAATGTCCATCTGTGGTTCTGTACTATCTTGTAACTCTCTAACTTCTTCGAGATGTACCTTGCTCCCACTGGTTGTTTTAGAGACAAACTCTCTTTCTAGAAACTTACTATTTTGAATAACAAACACTTTGTTATTGGTGGGATTGTAGACATAGTATCCTTTCATTTATTTAGGGTATCCCACGAAAAGGCACTTGTGGATCTGGGCGGTAATTTATCAAAGGCTTGTTGCTTAACATATACCTCACATCCCCAGATCTTGAGAAAAGATAAACTTGCTTTCTTTCCAGTTCATATCTCATATGGTGTCTTTTCAATTGCCTTAAATGGAACACGATTTAGTGTGAACGCAGCTGTCTCTAGGGCATATCCCCAAAAGGATGGTGGAAGATCTGTTTGACTTATCATAGATTGAACCATATCTAATAGTGTTCGATTCTTCCATTCAGAAACGCCATTCCATTGTGGTGTTCCTAGAGGAGTCAATTATGAGATTATCCAACAACTCCTAAGATGGTTAATAAATTCTTGGCTCAAATATTCACCACCTCGATCATATCGAAGTGCTTTAATTGTTTTACCAAGTTGGTTTTGTACTTCATTTTGGAATATTTTGAACATTTCAAAAGATTCAGATTTATGTTTCATTAGATAGATATAGCCATATCTACTAAAGTCATCTATAAATGTAATGAAGTAGACATAACCTCCTCTGGCAGCTATATTTAATGGTCCACATACATCTGTATGTATGAGGCCCAATAATTCAGTGGCCCTCTCACAGTGCCCAGTAAAATGTGCCTTAGTCATCTTTCCTAATAAGCAAGATTTGCATGTATCATATGATTCAAAATCAAATGAGTTTAGAAATTCATCTTGATGGAGTTTAGAAATGTGTTTCTCATTTATGTGGCCTAGACGACAATGCCATAGGTAGGTCGGATTCAAATCGTTTGATTTTATCCTCTTAGTCGTTATGTTATAGATATCCCCATTATTAAAATGTTCAAAATTTAATATATAATGACCAACATGCAAATCACCATTAGTATAGAAAATGTCATTACGATAAATAGAACATTTACCATTCCTAGTAATGGAAGTATAACCTTCCTTATCCAAATAAGAAAGAGAAACAATGTTACTACTCAAAGCAGGAACATAATAGCATTTGTTCAAAACTAACAAAAGCCCACTGGGCAGAACTAATTCATAAGTGCCTACGGCTAAAGCAGTAACTCTTGCTCTGTTTCCAACTCGTAGGTCCACCTCGCCCTTCTTCAGCTTTCTACTGTCCTTTCGACCATGCACATTTGTATAAATGTGAGAACCACATGCAGTATCTAATACCCATATAGAGGAAGTAGAAAAATGAATGTCTATAACATAAATACCTTAAGCAATAGCCCCGCTATCCTTCTTGTTCTTTTTCAGATCTTCCAGGTAGAGTTTGTAATTCCTCTTCCAATGACTGGGTTCATTGCAGAAGTAGCAGACTCCTTCTTTTGGAGGCTTTGCCTTCTTGGGTACAGGCTTGGTTTTAGGCTTGTTTGACTCTTTGGTCTTACCACCTGAGCCATTACCCTTCTATTTGCCCTTCCCTTTCTTTATCATAACCTTTCCTTTCTGAACCATCAAAACTGTGCTAGGCTTTTTCTTAATGCTTTGCTCAGTAGTTTTGAGCATCCCATGCAGCTCAGAAATTGATTTCTCTATGTTGTTCATGTTGTAGTCTATAACAAACTGGTCATAACTCTCCGGGAATGAGTTGCGGATCAAATCCGTAGCTAACTCCTGGATCATGGGAAATCCAAGCCTCTTAAGGTGATCAATATAGCCTTTCATCTTTAACACATGAGTACTAACTGATGCACCTTCAGCCATTTTGTAGGAATGTAAGGCCTTTATAGTCTCATACCTTTCTTGCATTGCCTGTTACTGGAACATTTCCTTGAGATGTACAATCATCTCATGAGCCTCTATGAGTTCTAAATCTCTTTGGAGCTTTGGAACCATAGTGGCAAGCATCAGGCAACCTACATCCACAGAGTCATCCTTATGCTTTGTGTAAGCATCTCTCTAAGCTCTTTGAGCATTGGCTACAGGCTCCTCAGGAATGGGTTGATCTAGGACATAAGCCTTTCTTTCCTGCTTGAGAACAATTCTCAAGTTCCTGAACCAGTCAAGAAAGTTTGTCCCATTGAGTTTGTCCTTCTCAAGGATTGATCGCAACGATAGTGTAGCAGTATTACTAGTCAACATGATTCTACAATTAAAATATACAAAGTTAGTTAGTAATCTCCCACTAAATTAACAACCCTCAATATAATAATTAGTGGGCTAAGATCCATATTTGGCTTAAACTTAAGTCCGCTTTGACAAGACGCTTAAATTCAAGTTATTTAGGTAGGTAACCTATTTACCAATTACATCACATGTAACTCTTATATCTTTATGGGATTTAATCATCATATGATCCGACATGTTTAACCCCATCTAATGCCTTGAGATTCAAAACCGTTTTGTTAATGTCAATTAAGTCAAAACAATAATGAATATTATGAGTAGCACCATTACTCAAGCTTGTCTCTTCAAGATAACTCAAGTGCATCCACTTTGGTGGTTTCCACAGTTGAGTGATCTAGGTTTTGACAAGTATTCATTAATTGACGGCATTATGACTTAAGATTTGATTCAGAGGGCTTAATTAATTAGTTTTATTTATATGGATGCAATCGTGGTCGTATCTCATATAGATAAATACATATAAACGTAAAAGTAATCATGCAATGATCTTATCAAAAGCATAATTTAAACGTGACACAACATGGCGTACCTAACCTAAAATCCTCCCAAGCTAATGAGAGGACTTCTCTAAATAAGAAAAGAAATACATTGAGAGAAACCTCGTTTAAACATTCGAGGGGAGTGAGATGAGAAGAGAATGTACATCGAGAGTATTTAGAGAAAGGCACGGCACACAGGTCGTATTTAAAGATTACAACCCTTTGTAAAATTCTAAAGCCATGTTGTTCACCATACCCAAACAAGTATAAATAGTAAACCACAATAAGAATTCATACAATATGAAAAGCAATAAATGTCGTGATCAGATTATATTGCGCTACGCAGAGGTGATCAAGGCGGTCCCTAGAGCTTTTGAACAAGTCACATTCCTTTTAAAAGAAATATTTGAAATTTTTAAAATTTTAAAATTTCGGACCCAATTTCAAAAAATTCGTTTAGTCCAATTCTTAAGGGATTTCGGCCCAATTTCAAAAACGACGGCCCAAAACGCTTGATCCGGATTGTTTACCCCAAAGTTTTGAATCCCTAAATCCGATTAGAGACACTAACGTGTCTGTACGCCATGTTCTTCACCTATTTGAAACCTAAATGATGAATTCAACTTCAGATCAAATCCAGAATAGAAATCGGGATGCCAGTGGCGAAATTGAAACTTAAACATATCGCATATAATCGAAACAATTTCACCATATTGCAGAAACATATAGCACTATTTGAAAAACACACATTAACGTTGAACATATTCCTTTTCGATTTAACATATTCAGACGTTTTCTTATGAACACACATATATTTCCCATATATATCACATGTATAAGAACATAAACTCAGTTTAAATGCACAATTGACCTGCCTCTGATGCCACTGTTAGGATCAGCAGGAACAACGGAAGAATTTTAAAATTTAATCAATCCTAATTGAGGATCTATCAACGGCGTTTAAACCAAGTTGGAAGGATTCATACCTTTTATGATTTAGGGTTTTCACGATCTCTAGGAGCCAACACGTCAGGTCCGCTCTCTCTACCGGTATCCACAAGAATGCTCTCCAACTGAGACTGCGTGCTAGCGCCTCTAATGTCTCCTAGGGTTTCCCTTGCGGCTCTCAATTCTCATGTGCATATCAATATATCAGCTCTATCAAGTTCATAACCTATGAGGGCTATTTTCAAATTTCAAAATTAATCATCATTAATTTCGAAATTAATTAACTATTAATTATCTTGATGAGCTAATTAAATAAATTCAGTTTAAATTAAATCTGTTTGACAGTTTTAATTTAACCTATTTATTTAATCCAAATAAAGAGCCATTAGATTTAATTTATCTTCATAAATTAAATCTGAGATACTATATCTCTATCATGTTAGTTATTAAATTTAATATATCTTAATAAATTAAATTTAAAACTAACACAATATAATATTATCATATAATATATATATACATATATATATATAAGATATATATATTTCAAAAATATATATCTATATAATATTATTAATGAATTTTATATTATATATATATAAATATAAAATTCGTCCACCATAAATTAAACATTATCTCATGTTGGGCCATTCTTGTGTGCGACCCTGTAGGCCCATATGAAGTTGGTAGTGGGCCAATAACTATACTAACCCAAAAGTCGCAAGCGGCCTCTAGCAAGACATTATGACTACCCAATTCATATGAGGATCGTTATCACGATGTAACCTGTTGTAATATCCCAAAAAGTGATTAAGGGCTAATGACTTCAAAAGTGGATGTAATTATTGTTGAATAAACACTTTTAGAGAATGTGTAATGGGAATTTGGATATTTTAATGATTCCAATGGATTCCTTGTGAAAATTTATGTGGGAATGATGTTTGGTATGAAAATGGAACTATTGGAAGTAAGGATGCAAAATCTGAAATTCTGTCCAGTGAAACTCTATTCTGGGCAGTATTCTCGTGTGGATGTTTTGATTATGTAAATGATGTCAGAAAATTATGAAACTTTCCAGTCTTAAATTTCATCTCCCGAGCTTCAAAATGGACATATAATTTGTGCCATTTCGTTTTGGGAAATGGGAGATATGACTGTCCAAAGTTTGAGGTCGAAAATGGACTCTGTTTTGGGGCAATGATGAAATTTGTGTAATTCTGGAATTTTTTGGTGATTTATGGTAATGGATCATATTTTTCCTATAAAGAGGACTTAAATATATTTCATTTGGCTTTGGGATCACCTCATTTCGATTTGTTTAGAATTAGTTATGATTTTTCAAAGTTAGGGCAGAAAATCTGCCAGAATTTCTGAAAAATCCGAAAATGGGAAATTAAAAATTATGACATCATCATATTGTAAGATGACATCAACATGGAATTAAAAGCAATTCCACCATCTTCATCAGCCATTCCTGACCCCATTTCAGAAAAAAAAGACTTGAGAGAGAGCTTGGAGAAAAGAGAGAAAAAGAGGAAGAAATCTCACAAGGTAAGCCGATTTCTCTGACGATCTAGCTCTTAACGCGTATAACTCCGACTCTAAGCTACTCCTCTTTATTCTTTAAGGTTGTGAAGCTCAAAATTTGGTGTTTCAAAGAGGCTAGGGTTCAGTCAAATTTGGGAAAAGCTAGTGGGAGCTTGAGGTAACTTCCAAACTTTCGTATATTGCTTATTCTGGCTGCTGTGGGCAATTTAATCGGTGAAATTTCGCCAGATTGCCATTGGTTTTAAATTTTGGAAATTGAGTTTCCTAAGGGTTATGCTGCCCAATTTTGTTTCAAATGGTAGTTATAACCTAATGTAATAGTGAATAAAGTGGTTAGGAGTAGAAAGGAACACGTTTACGGAGCCGAAATCGTAAAACCCCGATTTTCTTCGAAGAGCTCACAAATTTCGGCCAGCTCTAGAAATGGGCCTTAGATTTGGATTTTCAATGATTTGATGGTTCCATTGAGTTCAGGAGCGAAAATTAGGTGGGGTTACAGTTGGTCACTTTTTCGGAAAAGGCCGAAAAAGCATAATTACGAAAACGCCCCTAAAACCCTTAAAGTGGGATTGCCAAGGGTAAATTTGTAATTTAACATTGAATTTGATAATTCTGAGTACGGAAATGGATTCCTTGGGCGGGAATATGTTAGGATAGCCCATATTAGAATTTCGGGAAAAGTGCAACCGGACCAGGTACGGCGGGCCCGGGCTGGGTCCCCAAGGGCATTTTTGTAAATTTTCATTATAGACTCATATAACCCCAAGTAACACTATGGAAGTGTATAAATGGTGCATTTGGAATTGTAGGATTCGACATTTGCCGCCCTCGGGAGCCAACTGCGCCGAAGGACGTCAGGAAAGGACAAGGTAGTGACTCTCTCTCTTATACTTTGTGTAATGCACTGTATGTGTGTTGTATCACTGTTTTATGATGATTTCTAATGCTACTGCGGTTACAGCTGGTGATAGCTATCATTTACAGCGCATGCTGTCATTTACAGCGTAAGCTGTCGTTATTGTGATTACAGTGTAAGCTGTCGTGATGGTGATTACAGTGAAAGCTGTTGTGATTATGAATACAGCGAGAGCTGTCGTATTGTGTATACAGCCGTGAGTGCTGTTGTTTGTGGTGAAAACCATGTATCTGTGAATTGTTGCTGCTGTTGCTGTTTGTGATTTATATACATGCTTTGTGTTTATGCATTGTGTGAGTGGTTTGTTACTACCGAGATTCTCTCGAATCTCATTCTTTCCTATGACTAACATTTCAGACAGGACGTGTGGCTCAAAGGAGAAGCAGCCAACCCGGAGCAATTAGGACCCTTGGGGGTATATAGTTGAATTGGAAACGTTGGTTATGTATTTTGAACTCGGGATTACTATATATTCTAAATCAGGAATACTACATTCGATTTTGGTTGTGTGATCCCCTATGTATACTTATAAACCTTCAGGTTTTTATGCATAGAACCCGGGAGTTGCCAGGGATGCGGTTATACACTCTGATATGATTGAATGTATATTAACTGCACAGGTAATTATATTCGAATATTGAAATTGAGACCTGGATGGGAAAAAGAGTTTTGAAAGTTTTGTAAAAATTTTACTGTGAGACAGAAAGTTTAAAACGAGGTTAAAGCATCCAATGGTCTCTAATCCGATTTAAATATGTGTTATCGAATTATAATTACGTGTTTAAAGTCAGGGGGTTACACCTGTCATACAACCATGTCACGTCCCTTTTGTCACACGATATATCGATCAAGGATAAGGCATGGATAATGTCATTCTCTTGTTCCTGACCATTACTTTCTTTATTCCTGAGTAGCCTGATAAAAGAGACGGAAACTTCTTTCCATCATAGTATGGCCATACATTTCTCAGACTCACTTATCGCGGGGCCCAGTTGTTAGAGCAAGCGTTTCACCCAAGGGGGGGTGAATTGGGTGACCTTAAAAATTTGGTTGCAAATATAAAATTTGACGTTTGAAATTAAAATAGGAAAGAGTAAGGATAAATATCACCGAAGTGTACACCAGGATTTATACTGGTTCGGCCACACCCACTTTGACCTACGTCCAGTCCTCAGAGCTTCTCTGAGAGTTTCACTATAACTTCCAAAATTCAGTGGGTTCTTGGCACCTCAGTACAAGCAAGTTCCTACACCTGGACACTCTCTCCCCCTTACAAGTTGTAATTCAATCCCAACTCAAGGTTCTACAACCTTAAGTTATCTTAATAACAAATATTGAGTTTGAATGAAATATCTCTCTCACAGAGTAAATAAGAATCACTGAAGCATAGAATCACAAGTACAATGAAAAACAGAGTAATGAACTTGATGATATGTTCGTGAGTGTGTTCTCTTGTGTATCTCCTTGTTCAGATGTTCCCATATATATAGATACGTTGGTAATGATTGGTGGAACATATTTCTTCATGTCCGTTAGAGCGTGCGTAGCCACTGTTGACTTTTCCAGTTTTTGAAAAACATATGTTGCGGTAGGTGACGGTCGGTGACATTTGAGCGTTGCTTTTGACTTTCCTTATTTGGTGAGATCTCTTCATTGTTTATTTGTTGAAATGCTAAGAATACTAATATAATGAAAAGTTAATCAAATAGGAAACAAAACAATGACCGTTGGAATGATTTCAAACTTTCTAGGTTTGCTTACTCGAGTAGCTACTCGAGTATCACATGAAGTTTACTCGAGTATCATCGGGAAATCTTAAATTAACTTCAAGTCAATGAACAAATACAAGAATACTCGGGTAGTGCATGGAATAACCAATTTTCAAACCTTTTGGAAATATCTGTTTACTCGGGTACCTACTCGAGTAATGCACTCATAACTTTATGAGTTACTCGGGTACCAACTCCAGTAAACCTTCAAATAAACTTGTGGTTACTTGATACTCTACTCCAGTAATGTTGGCAGGATTTCAAGGCCGAGAGCACTTACCTTGTTACTCGGGTATGGACTCGAGTAATGTACTCATTTTTGCATAGGTTACTCGGGTACCACCTCGAGTAAATGTACTTTTTATGCATGACTTACTTAGGTAATGACTTGAGGTTTACCTTGAAAATATTTCTGCATACTTGGGTACTTACTCGAGGAATCCACTTAAAATAGATAATTAAATACTTGCATACTAGAGTAAGGACTCGAGGTAAATGAGATAAATTAATATCAAGTTAATCGGGTACCACCTTCAAGTTTTTACTTACTTCAGTGCGTTACTCGAGTAGCTCCTCGAGTAAAATTGGCAGTAGTACAAAGTGCCGAGAGCTCTACATTTTCAGAAACAGTGTTACACGAGTAACTACTCGAGTATCATTGGCAACCTGAAAGCAACTGGAAGTTTTTCACATAGTTACTCCAGTAGCGCCTCGAGTAACATTGGCAGGCCGAGAGCAACTCGAAGTTTTTACCTGGTTACTCGAGTCACTCCTCGAGTAACATTGGCAGGCCGAGAGCAACTTGAAAATACTTACTCTATTACTCAAGTAACTACTCGAGTAACATTGGCAGGTTACTGGAAGGTGCCTTTGGTTACTTCAAGTTTTGACTCATTACTCGAGTAGGTACTCGAGTAATGCCTTAGAAAACTTGCTTCTGATCAAGTTCCTTAGCATTTTCTCTTGGCCTTTCTTTATTACTCCAATGCTAACTTCAAGTGATGCTTATCCCTGTTATTACTTTGTTCAAACTTGTTTATTAATCATTTCCTTTTCAAACCATTCTTTTGTTATCATCAAAACATGAGATCTAACATTCTCCGCCTTTTTGATGATGACAAAACTTTGGTGATTTTGGACATGGTTTTTCAAATTGAATTTTCAAATTAAATATGTCTTATTAAGTTTAAATTCATAGCACACACCTTGCATTCACAGTCAACTTCATTAGTCCAAACATGTATCATAATTCAAAGCTTAAATGAACTTAAAATGAAATCATAACTTAAACACACTTGCATTAAACTTAAAATTTTCAAATTACAAGATAAAGTTCAAAAGAATTCAAAATACTCCCTAACAACCCATATACAACCAAATACCCCAAAATGCTCAGACACTTCCATAAAATCCACCCTCAAGCTCTTCTCCCCCTTTTTGGCTTCATCAATCAAGTGGAGGGCTAGGAGGCTTGGCCATGGAAATAGGTGTTACTGGAAGGACCATAGAATCATCTGAGTCCAAGGAATCAAATGAACTAGAGGGAACTAGGTCAGACAGATGGACTGGAGGGATATGGATGTCATCATCGAGAGGAGAAGGTTGGAAGACAACCATAGTAGAGGTTTCTCCTTCTGGAGTGGTCTCAGCCTTAGGAGTATGATGTTCAGAGGAGGAGGAGGGAGATATTTCCTCAGTTTGGGTAGGTGATGGATTCAGTTTAGGAGCGGTTTCTGGCTGAGGTTTTGGAGGAGAATCATCAATAACGATATGAACGGTCTCATTAGTATCTGGATTGTCCAATGTATACAGAATGTCTTTGGTTTGGGGCTCAGGTGGACTAGATACCAGAGGAGTAGATGGTTCATCCTCAGTGATAGGAGTGTTTGAAGGAGGGTTCACTGGAGGTGGTGGTGGTGCAGAAGAGGAGGGACCGGCTGAAGGTCTGGGACCCAATGAGTCCAAGCGTGCCAGAATCAATCTCAATGTCTCGCCCTGGGCACGTTGCTCAGCTAGCAACTCCTTATGCCTCTTGTCCATTCTCTCAACCAAATCTCCCGTGTTGGTATTCATGTGGGTTATCAATTCAGCATTCGTGTTGGCGATATCCACATGAAAACCTCTCTGCATATTTTCCATAAAATGCTGGAGAGTGGTATTGAGGAAGGATGGCGATGATGTGGTAGCAGCTGGAGCCGATGACTGAGTGTCATCCAACCTACTGGTCTCTGCCTCAGTGGTCTTCCTCTTCTTCTTTGACCCAGATTCCAGAGGACCTTTGAGAGGAATATCGATGTTCAATTTCCCAATCTGGTTTCTCCCAACCGGAGTCAACCTCTCAATGGCCTCCTTGCTATCCAAATACCATATCTTATTCTCTTTCAGGATTAGAGACACAATCTGAGGATATGGCATTGGTGTTGTAGCCTTCCCATCCACTTTATACCTCTTCATCTCAGAAAAGATATACTCTCCCAGATCCTTCTGTTCCTTCAAAAGCAGTGAAGCAAACCACCTAAAGTCCCTATCAGAGAAATGGGTGTAATTGTTGGCTTTGTTCACTAGGGACCTAGAGTAGATGTACCATAGGACCCTGTGATGATCACACATATCACTCGGTTTAAAATTTAGAGGGCCAACTAACTCTCCAGGTTTAAGGATGGTAAAGATTTGGTTTGGCTCAAGTTGGGAATAGATATCATCTGGGGGGTTCTCTATTGCTAACCACAAATTAATCCTAGAGGGTGATATAAGTATCTTTTGGCCTCTAACTGTGGTGGTCATTTCTTCCTCAACTGAGGTTCGGTTAGGCTCATCTATGATCTCTAGGTTACAATAAAAGTAAGTAATCACCTTTATGCAAAAAGGTAATCTAATGGATAACCAAGGCATAAAGGGATCTAAATAAGGACTTAGGTCAAGCTTCACTACCTCTTGAAGTAATCTGAGATCCACATAGTGTGTTTTACACACCTTCCTCCTGGAGAACTGAGACAGATACTTCAGAGATTCCACCAATTTGCTAACAATGAATCCCTTTGGTGGGTTGGTGATCTCTGCTTCCGGTACTTTGGTCTTCTTGGAAGTTTGACCCTTCTCCATTTGATCAATGATGTTTGCCATAGCTGCAGCCACATTCCTATCATATTTAGGCTTTTTGGTAGGCTTTGGTGTGAAAGAGGGAGTAGAGGAATCAGAGGGAGGAGGTGAGGGAGATTTGGCACTCTTCCCTCTTCCGGTTGAGGTACTCTTTTTGGATTGAGCCCTTGTAGTAATAGGCTCTTTAATCACCACACCTTTGGGTTTCGGTTGAAGAGGAACTTTAGCTTTTGGTCTCGGGGTAAGTTTTCTTCTCTTCTTGGGGGAGAAGAAAGCGGATCAGAGTGTTTTTGGGATTCAGAGGAGTCTATGGGAGTAAGATTTTTAGTTCTCATCTTTCTGAATGATTGAAAACTAAAATCTTCAGAAAAACAGAGACTCAGACGCGAATTAGGGCACAGGGATTTTGAGCAAAATAGGAAGTTTCTAGGAATGAAAATGGTTGGGTTTTGACGGAAATGAAGCAAGGAATCACTTGTGAAAAATTTTTGTGAGAGAAAATAATGATTTACTCGAGGAGATTTTATGGAAATGACCGAGTTCGCGACAGATAAAGCCCTAGAACCTGACGTTACTCAAGGCCTTACTTGAGTAATGTTCAAGTTTACTCGAGGCCTTCCTCGGGTGTTCATATAGAAAAATTCTAAAATAATTCATTTAAATTGCGTACCTGGCATGAATAATATAGTAATTATCCATGGATGTTCCCTCGATCATTTATAAACCATTCTGATTAGATTTAAGTCATTCTTTATCAATTTGAGAATCTGGACTCCGACATGACTCGAGGCCTTCCTCGAGTAATCTTCAAGTTTACTCGAGGCTCGCCTCGGGTAACCTGCTTTTCAACTTCTGACTCTTCATTTCTTTGAAAACTGAACTGTTAGATTTAAATTTCAAGTAACTTGATCCATTACTTCCAGTTTTGGGGGCCATTACTCGAGTACATACTAGAGTAAAGTGTTACTTTACTTCAAGTTGTTCCTCGGGTATTGTCTCTCTGTTAGTCATTACTTCAAGTTGATACTCCAGTAAAGGTGTCCTCTGATCACCTCTGTTTTTGTTTCTCAAAACAGAGTTTCAACCTTACTGCAAAAGAACTTTCTATATACTCCGATGCTTAAGTTAGTAATCATCAAAACTTTAACAAATGACTTCATCTAATATTATGAGAAACTGAAATAACTTACAACTCATTGGGATTTACCATTCCCAATTCTTTTCTAATGTATAGAAATTGATCTTTTGCAAGAGGTTTTGTGAAAATATCTGCTAGTTGAAGATGAGTGGGAATAAATATCACTTTCACATCTTTCTTTTGAACATGATCTCTGATGAAGTGATGTTTGACATCGATATGCTTGGTTCTAGAGTGTTGAACTGGATTCTTTGCCAAACTTATCGTACTAGTATTGTCACAATAGATTGGTATTTCTTTGAGATAAATAACAAGATCTTGTAGTTGTTGTTTTAGCCATATTACTTGTGCACAACAACTTGAGACTGCAACATATTCGGCTTCCGTTGAGGAAAGAGACACTATATTTTGTTTCTTGCTGAACCATGATACAAGAGATCCTCCAAGAAATTGTCCTTGTCCACTGGTGCTCTTTCTGTCTGTTTTGTATCCTCCATGATCTGAATCGAATATGCAACAAGATATTCACTTCTTTCTTTGGGATACCACAGACCCAATTTGGGTGTGTCAGCAAGGTATCTAAAGATTCGTTTGACCGTTTCAGCATGTGATTCTTTTGGTGCTGATTGATATCTTGCACATATGCCAACACTAAATTGGATGTCTGATCTACTTGCCGTGAGGTAGAGTAATGATCCAATCATTCCTCTATACTTTGTTATGTTGTAGTCTTTCCCTTTGACATCAGCATCGAGCAACGTAGTTGAACTCATAGGCGTGTCCGTGCCATTTGCTTCATCCATTCCATACTTCTTCAATAACTCTTTGAAATACTTTGTTTGAGATATGAAGATTCCATTCTTTCTTTGTTTGATTTGTAAACCAAGAAAAAATTCAATTCTCCCATCATTGACATCTCAAATTCTCCCTGCATTATCTCAGAAAATTCCTTACAGAGAGATTCATTAGTAACACCGAAAACAATGTCATCAACATATATTTGAACAATTAAAATATCATTGTGTTTTCGTTTTATAAAGAGTGTTGTATCAACTTTTCCTCGTACAAAATCTTGATCGATAAGAAACTTACTGAGCCTTTCATACCAGGCTCTAGGAGCTTGTTTTCAACCATAGAAAGCCTTTTTGAGTTTGAAAACATGGTCAGGTTTAGTAACATCCTCAAAACCTGGAGGTTGTTCTACATACACTTCTTCCATGATGTAACCATTTAGAAAAGCACTCTGTACATCCATTTGATAGAGTTTGAATCCTTTGATGCATGCAAAGGCTAAGAGTACACGTATAGCTTCCAATCTAGCCACTAGAGTATATGTTTCCTCATAATCAATCCCTTCTTCCTGATTATAGCCTTTGGCCACCAATCTTGCCTTGTTTCTAACAATAATTGCAGATTCATCGAGTTTGCTTTTGAATACCCATTTAGTACCAATGATCGGATGATCTTTGGGTCGGGCACCAAATCCAATACTTGATTTCTCTCAAATTGATTTAGTTCTTCTTGCATTCCTATAACCCAATCATTGTCTGATAGGGCTTCATCAATATTAGAAGGTTCAATCTCAGAAATGAATGCAGAAAAACTTACTTCATTGAAAATTCTATTTCTAGTTTTGATCCCTTCATTCACATCTCCTATGACTTAATCTAAGGGATGACTTTTATTGTATTTCCAAGCTCTAGGTTGACCTAGGGATTGCTCTTCTTCCTTAGTTTCATCAAACTCTGGAATAATAGATTTAGAAATAGATTGACCATTTTCTTGATTTAAACCAACTTCCTGTTCTTCATCAATGGTTTTGTCAGAGGATTCAAATTCATCAAATACAATATGAATTGATTCTTCAATAATACATGTTCTTTTATTGTAAACTCTATATGCTTTACTTCGGTTAGAATATCCTAGGAAAATTCCTTCATCTGTTTTAGAATCAAATTTTCCTAAGTTATCTTTACCATTATTATGAATGAAACACTTACAACCGAAGATGTGTAGATGAGCAATGTTTGGCTTTCTTCCTTTGTACAACTCGTATGGTGTTTTTCCAAGTTTTGTTCTGATATAGGCCCTATTTGAAATATAGCATGCTGTACTCATAGCATCAGCCCAGAACACTTGAGACACATTCTTTTCATTCAACATTGCTCTAGCCATTTCAGTGAGCACTCTATTCTTGCGTTCCACAGCTCCATTTTGTTGAGGCATCCTTGGAGCAGAGAAATTGTGATCAATACCATTAGTATCACAATATTCTTCAAAGGCTTGATTTTCAAATTCTCCACCATGATCGGTCCTAATACCTACAATGGACATACCTTTCTCATTTTACACCATCTTGGCAAAAACAATAAATTCTTCAAATGTCTCATCCTTTGATGATAGAAAAATAACCCATGTAAATCTAGAGAAATCATCAACAATGACCAATGAATATAGGTTGCCACCAAGACTCTTTACTCTTGCTGGACCCACTAAATCCATATGTAATAATTGTAATGGTCTATTTGTTGAAATCTCATTTTTCAATTTGAAAGATGATTTAGTTTGTTTACCCTTTTGACATGCATCACAAATCAAGTCATTTTTGAAATTTACTTTGGGTAATCCAAGCACTAAATCCTTTTTGAGTAGTTTTCCTAGTTGATGCATATTGACATGAGCCAATCTCTTATGCCATAACCAACTTTCATCGGCATTACTCAGAAAACAATTTTTAGATTCATTTCTACTAATATCTAGAGTATAACAGTTACCTTCCCTTTTAGCTCTGAGTTTTGCCTTGATATTTTTCTTATCAAGTTGTAAGTCTTCCTTGTTGACAATCAGACATTCCTCTGAATCAAATATTATCCAGTTGTCTTTATCTGCACTTTGACTTACACTAAGCAAATTATGACACAAGCCTTCAACGTAATATACATCTTTGACTTGTATTCCTTTATCATTTTTGATTTCACCAATTCCTGCAATCTTTCCAGATTGATTTCATCCAAATTTTACCTTGCCACCTTCCTTAGGTTGCAATGTGGTAAAACTTTCGAAATCCCTGGTCATATGTCTAGAGCATCCACTGTCTATGTACCACTTGTTGTTTTTGGATGCTTTGAGACATATCTGCAATTGAAGGACTAAATCTTAGGTACCAATATCTTTTTGGGTCCTTTTGGGTTAGTACAAATGATTTTTTGAATATATAAACCTTTTGGTACCCATTTGTAGGTTCCTATATTTCCTTTCTTCTTATGAATGCATGAAGAGGTATAATGACCTTTTCTATTACAGTAATTACAGAATGCAAAAGGATTTGATATATGCACAGAATGCTGGAAATAATTTAAATATAGCTTACCTCCTACTTTCTTTTTACCTTTCCTTCTATCTGATTTTGGATCATATCCAATACCAGATCGATCATTTACACATCGTTGTTCTTTTAAAATTACACTTAGCATTTCACTTCCTTTGGTAAACTTTTCAAGAGTTTTTATGAGATCAATGTTTTTCTTTTTCAACGAAGAACAATTTTCACAATTCTTTTCTGAACTTTCTTTAAGTTCAATTTCAAGAGCTTTGTTTTTCTTTTTGAAAACAATCAATTCTTTAACTACTTTGATGAATTCAGAATGTAAAGCATTATATTCAGAGAGTAATTCATCATAGGTAGGGTCAAAATCATTTACCTCTTCTTCTGTTTCTTCTTGAGGAACAAGACATATATTGGCTACTTCTTCTTCATCACTTTCTTCGTCAAAGGAACTATCTCCCCATATAGCAGATACAAAGGCCTTCTTTTTGTTAAAGAATTTTCCTTTTCTCTTTTCTTTGCTCTTTTGATTTAGTTCTGGACATTCTGATTTGATATGTCCTGGTTTTCCACATTCGTAGCAAATGATATGATTTTTGTTGCTAGTTCCACCTTTTTGAAAATGTTTGAATCCTTGACCTTTCTTGTAGAACTTTCTGAATCATTTTATGATTAAGCCCATTTCGTCATCATCAAACTCCTCATCCTCATCTTGATTTTATTCTTTCGCTTTTAGTGCTAGACCTTTCTTTCTTTTGTCACCGATGTCATCTAGTTCCCGTTTGAACTTTAATTTGCTTTCATATTCAAAAAGGCTTCCAAATAGAGAAGCAACTGATCTCATTGATTCTCCTTTTGCCTCTTCTATCGCAGTGACTTTGGACTCCCACTCTTTAGAAAGAATATTCAAAATCTTTCGTACTTGGGTATATTGATCATAGGCTTTACCGAGTGCTGCAAGTTGATTAACAAGATGAGTATATCTAAGTTCGAATTCAGAAATTGACTCACTTGATTTCATTCGAAGTAGATCGAATTCAGTGATCAATGTGTTGATTCGATTCTCCTTTATTCCCGAAGTTCCTTCATGGGCGATTTCCAGAGCTTCCCATATTTCCTTTGCTGTTGGGAGTATGCAAATTCTGAAATATTCACTCTGACTCAAAGCACTTTGTAACATCAAAATTGCCTTGCTATTGAGAGTGATAAGTTTCTTGTCATTCTCATCATATTCCGCTGGCGTCTTGGGAATTTTCTGAGAATCTACAATCTTTGTAGGTTGATAGTTTCCACTATCAATCACATCCCATAGCCCATATTCAGTAGCCATCACGAATACTCTGAACTTTGCTTTCCAGAAAGAAAAGTGTTCGCCACTGAAACATGGAGGTCTAGTGATGGATACTCTGTCGGGAAGAATTCCTTCACCCATGCTTGCCATTGGATCATTCTTAGGCTGTTAAACCTTAACAAGAAGACCTACTCTCTGATACCAAATGTTAGAGCAAGCGTTTCACCCAAGGGGGGGTGAATTGGGTAACCTTAAAAATTTTGTTGTAAATATAAAATTTGACGTTTGAAATTAAAACAGGAAAGAGTAAGGAGAAATATCACCGAAGTGTACACCAGGATTTATACTGGTTCGGCCACAACCACTTTGACCTACGTCCAGTCCTCAGAGCTTCTCTGAGAGTTTCACTATAACTTCCAAGATTAAGTGGGTTCTTAGCACCTCAGTACAAGCAAGTTCCTACACCTGGACACTCTCTCCCCCTTACAAGTTGTAATTCAATCCCAACTCAAGGTTCCATAACCTTAAGTTATCTCAATAACAAATATTGAGTTTGAATGAAATATCTCTCTCACAGAGTAAATAAGAATCACTGAAGCATAGAATCACAAGTACAATGAAAAACAGAGTAATGAACTTGATGATACGTTCGTGAGTGTGTTCTCTTGTGTATCTCTCTGTTCAGATGTTCCCATATATATAGATACATTGGTAATGATTGCTGGAACACATTTCTTCATGTCCGTTGGAGCGTGCGCAGCCACTATTGACTTTTCCAGTTTTTGAAAAACATACGTTGCGGTAGGTGACGGTCGGTGACATTTGAGCGTTGCTTTTGACTTTCCTTATTTGGTGAGATCTCTTTATTGTTTATCTGTTGAAATGCTAAGAATACTAATATAATGAAAAGTTAATCAAATAGGAAACAAAACAATGACCGTTGGAATGATTTCAACCTTTCTGGGTTTGCTTACTCGAGTAGCTACTCGAGTATCACATGAAGTTTACTCGAGTATCATCGGGAAATCTTAAATTAACTTCAAGTCAATGAACAAATACAAGAATACTCGGGTAGTGCATGGAATAACCAATTTTCAAACCTTTTGGAAATATCTGTTTACTCGGGTACCTACTCGAGTAATGCACTCATAACTTTATGAGTTACTTGGGTACCAACTCCAGTAAACCTTCAAATAAACTAGTGGTTACTCGAGAGTTTGAAGTTGGTGACCATGTGCTTCTGAGAGTATCTCCTGTCACCGGCATTGGGCGAGCAATCAAACGAAAGAAGTTGAGCCCAAGATATATAGGTCCTTTTGAAATCCTTGAGAGGATTGGGCCTGTTGCTTATCGAGTAGCCCTACCCCCAAACTTGAGCAGACTCCACGATGTGTTTCATGTTTCCCAACTGAAGAAGTACCAACCGGATCCATCTCACATAATTGAATATGAAGAAGTTGAGTTACAAGACAACTTCACATATGCGATAGAGCCAGAACAGATCATTGATAGAGAAGAACAACGGCTCAGACACCGAAGCATTCCATTTGTGAAGGTGATCTGGAAGGGAATGACTCAGAGGGAAGCAACTTGGGAAGTGGAGGCGGATATGCGAAGACATTATCCAGAGTTTATGGCTCAAGTTGTGTGACAAATTTCGAGGACGAAATTTATTTTACGGGGGGAGAAATGTAATATCCCAAAAAGTGATTAAGGGCTAATGACTTTAAAAGTGGATATAATTATTGTTGAATAAACACTTTTGGAGAATGTGTGATGGGAATTTGGATATTTTAATGATTCCAATGGCTTCCTTGTGAAAATTCGTGTGGGGAGAGTGTTTATTGTGAAATTGGAACCATTGGGAACAATCGTGCAAAAGTTGAAAACTCTGTCCATTGAAACTCTGTACAGGGCAGCCAATTTGTATGGACGTTTTAAATAGGCAAATGGTGTCTAAAAATTCAGAAATTTTCTAGTATTAAATTTCACATGTCAAGCTTCAAAATGAACATATAATTTGTATCATTTGGATTTGTGACCTAAGAGTTTTGGATTTTTGAAGTTTTCCCAGCGAAATTAATTATTTTCTGGAACAGTATGTAAAGATTGAAATTCTGAGAATTTTGTGGTGATTTTCAGTAATGGCCAATATTTTTTCTATGAAGAGGACTTAAATATATTTCATTTGGCTTTGGAATCACCTCATTTCGATTTTTCTAGAATTAGTTATGATTTTTCAAAGTTGGGCAGAAAATCTGCCAGAAAATCCGAAAATATGAAATTAGAAATTATGACATCATCATGTGGTAAGGTGACATCAACATGGAATTAAAAGCAATTCCATCATCTTGATCAGCCATTCCCGACCCATTTCAGAGAAAAAAAAGACGTGAAGAGAGCTTGGAGAAAAGAGAATAAAAGAGGAAGAAATCTCGCAAGGTAAGCCGATTTCTCCGACGATCTAGCTCCTAACGCATATAATTCCGACTCTAAGCTACTCCTCTTTATTCTTTAAGGTTGTGAAGCTCAAAATTTGGTGTTTCAAAGAGGCTAGGGTTTAGCCAAATTTGGGAAAAGCCAGAGGGAGCTTGAGGTAACTTCCAAACTTTCGTATATTGCTTATTCTGGCTGCTGTGGGCAATTTAATCGGTGAAATTTCGCCGGATTGTCATTGGTTTTAAAGTTTGGAAATTGAGTTTCCTAAGGGTTATGCTGCCCAATTTTGGTTCAAATGGTAGTTATAACCTAATGTAATAGTGAATAAAGTGGTTAGGAGTAGAAAGGAACGCGTTTACGGAGCCAAAATCGTAAAACCCCAATTTTTCCCGGAGAACATGTATATTTCGGCCAAGGCTGTAAATGGGTCTTAGAGTTGTATTTTCAATGAGTTGATGATTCCATTGGATTCAGTGGGCGAAAATAGGTGGGGTTACAGTTTGGCACTTTTTCAAAAAAGGCCGAGAAAGCATAATTACGGAAACACCCCTAAAACCCTAAAGGTAGGGCTGCCAGGGGCAATTTCATAATTTGACATTGAATTTGATAATTCCGAGTCCGGAAATAGATTCCTTGGGCGAAAATATGTCAGGATAGCCCATGTCAAAATTTCAAGAAAAGTACAGCCGGATCTGGTACAGCGGGGCCGGGCCGGGTCCCCGGGGGTATTTTTGTAAATTTTCATTATAGACTCATATAATCCCAAGTAACACTATGGAAGTGTCTAAATGGTGCATTTGGAATTGTAGGATTCGATATTTGCCGCCCTCGGGAGCCAACTGCGCCGAAGGACGTCAGGAAAGGACAAGGTAGTGACTCTCTCTCTTATACTATGTGTAATACTCTGTATGTGTGTGTTATCACTATTCTGTGATGAATCTTTGATGCTGCTATGGTTACAGCTGGTGATAGCTGTCGTTCACAGCGTAAGCTGTCGTTTACAGCGCAAGCTGTCGTTTACAGCATAAGCTGTCGTTATTGTGATTACAGCGTAAGCTGTCATGATTATGATTACAGTGAGAGCTGTCGTATTGTGTATACAGCCGTGAGTGCTGTCGTTTGTGGTGAAAACCATGTATCTTTGAGATTGATGCTGCTGTTGCTGTTTGTGATTTATGTACATACTTTGTGTTTATGCATTGTGTGAGTGGTTTGTTACTACTGAGATTCTCTCGAATCTCATTCTTTCCTATGACTAACATTTCAGACAGGGCGTGTGGTTCAAAGGAGAAGCGGCCAACCCGGAGCAATTAGGGCCCTTGGGGGTATATAATTGAGTTGGAAACGTTGGTTAAGTATTTTGAACTTGGGATTACTGTATATTCTGAATCAGGAACACTACATTCGATTTTGGTTGTGTAATCCCCTAGTGTATACTTATAAACCTTTAGGTTTTTATGCATAGAACCTGGGAGTTGCCGGGGATGCGGTTATACACTCTGATATGATTGAATGTACATTAACTGCACAGGTAATTATATTCGAATATTGAAATTGCGACCTGGATGGAAAAAAAAGAGTTTTGAAAGTTTTGTAAAAATTTTACTGTGAGACAGAAAGTTTAAAACGAGGTTAAAGCATCCAATGGTCTCTAATCTGATTTAAATATGTGTTATCGAATTATAATTACGTGTTTAAAGGCAGGGGGTTACAGTAAGGACTCGAGGTAAATGAGATAAATTAATATCAAGTTAATCGGGTACCACCTTCAAGTTTTTACTTACTTCAGTGTGTTACTTGAGTAGCTCCTCGAGTAACATTGGCAGTAGTACAAAGTGCCGAGAGCTCCACATTTTCAGAAACAGTGTTACTCGAGTAACTACTCAAGTATCATTGGCAACCTGAAACCAACTAGAAGTTTTTCACATGGTTACTCGAGTAGCGCCTCGAGTAACATTGGCAGGCTAAGAGCAACTCCAAGTTTTTACCTGGTTACTCCAGTCGCTCCTCGAGTAACATTGGCAGGCCGAGAGCAACTTGAAAATACTTACTCTATTACTCGAGTAACTACTCGAGTAACATTGGCAGGTTACTGGAAGGTGCCTTTGGTTACTTCAAGTTTTGTCTCATTACTCGAGTAGGTACTCGAGTAATGCCTTAGAAAACTTACTTCTGATCAAGTTCCTCAGCATTTTCTCTTGGCCTTTCTTCATTACTCCAATGCTAACTTCAAGTGATGCTTATCCCTGTTATTCCTTTGTTCAAACTTGTTTAATAATCATTTCCTTTTCAAACCATTCTTTTGTTATCATCAAAACATGAGATCTATCACCAGTAATATCTCTCTACTAATGTGAGGGACAAATTCCATCTTGATCATTCATATTCCTCTGCATGAAAAACCACCAGGCCTGATCGTAGCCTTTATCATCGCCCGGTCAAAAGTGACTTTTGACTAGTTCAAAGCTTAGCAACTCTCATGTAGGAATCCATGATGACCTCAGGTCTAAGGGCATTATGACGTGGTTATACATGAGAAAAGCTTATGACTTGATCCATGTAGCTTTCTCATAGTGGGTCGGTCCAGCACCTTGTACTCTTACAAGTGGCTAAGACTTTGATTCATATCTCCATATCTTATCAAAGTCATACTGATCATGTTTCATCTCTACTCCCGCATAGATGACCGACCAGGGACATTTTAGGACAATATTTTTGAATTATCCAAGTATACAATTATCACAGTTAACATGCAAATAATATGATAACAGAATGGAGAAATTTCATTAAAATAATAATGTTCAAAGTACAATGATTGGCCCTTAGGGCTTAATTTCCAACACGGACCCTTATCAATATAGTTATTAGTACTCACATACACAATAGCTAAGATGAGAGTGAGGAAAGTAGAACGCAAGTGAACGAGTTAGGAGCTCATACCGGGTAGGAAAGCTGAGAATAGAAGAGCAAGAGGAAGCTGCACTTGCTCCGATTGAACGAGTTGCAGTTGGAAGAGGAGGCATTGGTGGTTTGGGTTGCGATATAGATATAGTATAGGTGTCCCCAGTCAAATTGGGGACATCTAAAGCTACTTTAGGCGTCCCCAACTTGAAGTTGGGACACCTAAACACTTGGGAACCTGATAGGTTCACATGCATTGGTCTTGTCAAACCAGTGCATGTGAACGTTTAGGTGTCCCCACCCAAGTTGGGGATGCCTAAACTAAAAAAAATTGTTTTAGGCATCCCCAGTTAGACTGGGGACGCTTAAACATTGCTTTAGGCATCCTTAGTCAAACTGGGTATGCCTAAAGGTCCATTTCCAACCCTAAAGCAATTGTTTTGGAGAGAAATTTAAAGTTTTTGAGATCAGGTTACCATTAGTTGCGAGTAAAGGTTAAGGATATTTTGAAAACAACTTTCAGGACCAAATATGGGCACTATGAATTTTTAGTGATGCCCTTTGGTCTAACTAATGCACCTACCATGTTTATGAACTGCAAGAATCAAATCTTTCATTAGTACTTAGATCGGCTCATGGTAGTTTTCATCAACGACATCCTAATGTATTAAAAAAATAGAGGAGAGAATGAGGAGCATCTAAGAATCATGCTAGGCATTCTAAAAGAAAAACTACTCGTGGTAATTGTGAATTATGGCTGTCAGAAGTTAAATTTTTGGGTCATGTGATTTCAGAAGAAGGGGTCTTTGTTAAACTAGAAGAAGCCAAAACTATTACAAAAATACACAGTTTGCTTGTTGGATAAAGGCTATGTTTTTGATTGATAGTAGAATCAATAAGAGTTATATAGCCTTTAGAATCACTCTAATAAAAGTTCTACAAATAAAGTTATGATGTTTCAAAGTTTGGTAAGAAAATCTGCCAAAATTCCCAATTGTTTCAAATTTAGAAAAAGAAAGAAAGAATGTAATGGCAATGATGTAATAGTGGAATAACAAAATAGGTGGAAAAATAATTATTTGGCTCATAAGTATGCCAAATGTCAATATCTTAAGGCAAGGGATTTAATTATAATTGTTCAAAAAATGGAGCATATGTTTAATTGGGTTAAAATACTACATATAATTGTGCATGTAGTAAGGCAAATGGAGAAAAGCCAATTGCTCTAATTTAGAGCCCAAGTTGGTGTGAAAACAGGCCAAGGAAAGGAAAAGAAATTTGTTTGATTTTAATTGGAGTTATGACACAGTTATAGAGGGATAAACTCAAGTACAAGTGTGATGTCATACTTTATGTCATAAATCTATTTTCTTGTAAGAAACTTAATAAGGGATTATGGAGATATTTTAAGTCTCCCTTCATCTTCTACCCTTTTCATTTAGACGACTAAGCATACACAAAGAAGAGAGAGGTAGAGTTCAAGAGAGCTAGAGAGAAGGAGGAGTAAGAGGAAGCAAAATCTTAAGGTAATACTTGTTGATCTTGTGATTTAAGCTCCTTTCTTGCATAATAGCTTCCCTAACACCTTCTTCTCCACAAAACCCTATGTTTAGCAAGCTAATCTCAAGGTTAAGGAGAGAGGAAGGTGTCATCTAGAGAGAGAAAGGGGAAGAGAAATCAAAAGGTAACTTCAAAAATCCCAAATCCTTAGTGGTGGTGTTGTTGTTGTTGTGATTCTTAGTTGGATTTGTGGTTAGTTGTTTGGTTGGTAAATTTGGAAAGTGTTAATCTTAAGGGGTTATGCTGCCCAAATTTCCTCAAATCTTGTTTAGTAGGTGTGTAAATGGCTTAATAAAGGATTAGGAGTAGGAAGAAACAAGTTTCTGGAGTTGAAAATCAAAAACTCATTTTTCCCATTTTCAAGAGCATGTTTCAGCCAAGGCTGAATCAAAGGATGGGTACTAGATTTTCACAAATCTAATGATTCCATGGTATTTAGAAAGGAAAATTGTGTAAGGTTGATATTGAACACTATTTCAGAAAAAGCTCAAGAAAGTGAAATTACGAAAGTACCCCTAAAACCTTAAACCGGGGCTTGTCAAGGGCAAAACCATCATTTGGCAGTGATTTTGAGAAATTTGAGGTAAAAAATGGATTCTACATGCAAAACTGTGTAAGAATAGTATAGGTCAAATTTTTTGGAAAAGTACAGTCGGACCAGGTATAACGGGGCCTAGACTAAGTACAACGGGTCCTGGGGGCATTTTGGTAATTATATAGTGTTAGACTAATACAACCAATAAAAGTGAATTGGAAGAGTCTAAGGTAGTACATTTGGAATTTTATGATTTGATTGATAGCCTGAGTCGTTGACACAAAATTTGAGGAAGTATTTTCTATTGCAAAAAAGGATACAAGGTAGTAATTCTTTCTCTCATACACTATGTTAACGTTGATATGTTGTATGTTGCTATATTCTATGATATAAAGACGTGCCTTGGGCACATTTCCTAGCTATAGTCTAAGACTCAGTTGAGCTACATGAACAAGTAGAAGATCAAAATAGTCATTTGGCCCTAAGTATTGTGCATATACTTGATATAATATGAATTTTCATTTTACATTATATGGCGGGTTGCATATTTATTTTTCTCATTGAGTATGATTGATAGCCTATTACTATTGAGATTTTTTTGAATATCACCCTTTTTCAAATATAAACTATTCTAGTAGAATCTAGCGGCTCCAAGGGCAAAACGATAATACTGGCAGTTGAAGAGTGTGGATCCCGAGATTGGAGTTATTTGGTTATATTAGTTTAATTTTAATAATTTGGATATTTTGAGCAAAATTGTATATATTATCAAACCTTGAGGGGTAAACCTGTAATGTAATTAAGTGCCATGTATCAATATATCAGTATATTTACGCTATTCCTGTGTTGCTCACCGAACTACGCTTAATACTCTAATTTATATCAATGATAAGTGGTATGTAAGACGGGGTCTTACAGACAAAGTTAACATAGGAAAACTCAACATTTTATGCGGGACAGCAGTTGTGAAAGGAGCTTTACAAAGCTGAAAAAGAGATTTACAACAGTACAAATGTTAACATCCCAGATCATAGTTAACCTTCATGGTTTACACAGATGCCAGTAGGCATGGATTGGGATGTGTCTTTTAATGCAGCAAGGCTAAGTAGGGGTATATGTATCCCGTCAGCTGAAGCCTCACAAATTGAGATATCCCACACACAATCTTATATTAGTAGTGATTGTGTTCACACTAAAAATCTAGAGACACTATATCTATAGGTCGATTGTAGAGCTATACTATAACTATAAGAGCTTTAAGTATCTATACAATTAGAAAGAGCTCAACATTAGATATCGCAGATGGATAGAGTTGCTCAAAGATTATAATCTAGAGATCAAATATCATCCAGGCAAGGCTAATATAGTGGCAGATGCATTGAGCCGCCAAGTAGTTTAGGTGGAGCCCTTATGATTCACGAGCAAAGGATGATAGAGAATTTCAGAGATCTCAACTTGTCAAACTAGATTATGATCAATAGTAGCAATATCATTCAGACAAAGAGTAATTTGACAGCACAAGAGTAGATATAATGTACATCCAGGAGCAACCAAGATGTATCACAACCTGAAGTCTACATATTGGTGGCCAGGCATGAGAAGAGATGTGAGAAGTTTCGTTGCTCACTTTCTTACTTGTCAAAAAGTAAAAGCTGAGTATCAACGACCTTCATGGCTTCTGTAAAACCCTAAAATTCCTGAGTAGGAATGGGAGAGCATCACAATGGATTTTGTTATAGGATTACCAAAGGTCCAAAATCACAATGCAATTTGGGTAATAGGTGGTTGGTTTAAAAAAATAGCATCTCCGAGTATGTTAGTAGAGATCTACATCAAGGAGATTGTGCGTTATATGGTACACCAAAGAGAATAATATCTGACAAAGATCCTCAATTTACTTCTAAGTTTTGGAAGGTGGTACATGAGACTTTAGGCAATAAGTTCAAGTTTAGTATGGCCTATCACCCTCAGACAAAACTAATGATATAAATGCTAGAGGACATGCTAAGGGCGTACGTACTTGATTTCAAAGGTAGTTGGGATTAGTTCCTACCACTTGCGGAATTCACACACAACAACAGTTATTACTTGAGTATTTAAATGGCTCCCTATGAAGAGTGATATGGAAGGAAGTGTCATCCACTCTTGTGTTAGACAATACTATCTGAGAGCCAGATGTATGGGCCAGATATTGTTGATTAAACAACGGAGCATATCAAACAACAAAGTAGAGATTATTGGCTGATCAAAGTAGGCAAAAAAGCTACACCGACAAAAGGCGAAAACCTCTAGAATTTGAGATCAAAGATCACCTATTACTGTTATTAGCAAGACGCTAAAGGTGAAAAAGTTAAGCTCTATGTACATTGGTACTTTTGAGATCTTATGAAAGATTGGGCTAGTAGCGTATCAAATAGCTTTAACCCTAAGTTTAAGCAGACTACATGATGTCTTCTATGTGTCACAGTTAAAAAAATATCAACCGGACCTAGAACATATGATTGAATACGAAGAGGCAGATGTGTGAGATAATCTGACGTATGAGGTCACAGCTGACTGAATCATTGATTAGCAAGAGAAACAATTGAGACACAAAAGTATCGCATTCATAAAAGTGGTGTGGAAGGGGTTATCTCTTAGGGAAGCTACCTAAGAAGTTGAGGAAGATAAGAGAAATGTTTCTCAAAATTCATAAGCCAATGTGTGTAGTAAATTTTGAGGATGAAATTTAATTAAGGGGGGAGAGTTGTAACATCCCACTTTTTATTCACCAATATTCCTTGTACATAATTGTAGCATTTAAGGGAATAAAATGGTGAATTAAAAAGCACATTAAATGGTAGAACAAGGTAATTAATGGTCACACACACAGCAGATTAAGTTGGAACACAATTTACAAAGTTACAAGGTGCTGCCAGTGTGTTTTCGTGCGAGGCAGTCTAGTTGTGTGACATTTTTAAATGGGCAAATGATGTCCAATGACTATGAAAACTTTAAGAATGAAATTAGACTTATAAAGCTTTAATTTGTAGGTCATATAGGTCATTTGGAGCTGTACACAAAGTGTTATGTATTTTTTAAGTTAGCCAAGTAAAATTGGAAAGTTTATAACAAATGGTGATTATGGAATTCTGAGTGTTCAATTAGCTAAAGGCTATATTTTTCCTTAAAAATAGACTTAATAAGGGTTACATAGCCTTTGAAACCACATCAATTGGACATCTATAAATAAAGCTATGAATTTTCCAAGTTTGGTGAAAATTCTGGCAGATTAAGTACATGTGTGAAATTTCAAAAAATGTATAGGCAAAATAGCCATTTGGTTACATTTAACCCAAAGCCCATATTTTTCCATTTTCCTCATGATGTTGGACAGTCAAAATGGAAGCAAGAAGGAAAAATAAATACTTGGCTCAAATTAAAGCAAAAGGAGGCATGTTTGACCAAGTTTAGAAAGATGATGACTTTGGTCAAATACCTTATGATAATTGGAAATAAATTAATATGATGCAAGGAAATGAATTATGATATTTCAAGAGGCTCATTAGCACTTCCAAGAGGCAACCTTTCTTCTAAATAAAAAAAGCCAGAGAAAGTAATTACTTGGTCCACATTTATTCAAGAAAGAATTAATCATAGCCAAGTAAAAATTGCACATGGTAAAATTTCCATAAAATAATGGTAATGAAAGATGTAAGAGAAGAGATATTTGATAAGTTATTATCCCATTCCTCTTCATCATTTTCTGTCAAGCAACAAAAATAAAGAGAGAGAAGAGGGTTTGAAGAACACAAGAGGAGCAAGAGAAGTCTAGGGTTCTAGGGACAAAATTCAAGGTAAGAGCTTGAAATCAAAGTGTTCTTGCCTTCTAACCTACCTAGAACTTCTTCTAACCTCTTCTTCTTGAATACCATGTTTATCAAGCATAATCCAAGAGGGAATAGAGAGAGAAAATGGTGCCTAGAGAGGAAAAGTGAGAGGATCAAGAGCTAAGCTCAAGAACCCTAATGTTCTTGCTAAATATGTTGTTGTGGTGGTTGTCGCTGTGATTAACTTGATTTGCTTGGTTTTGTGAAATTGAGAAGATGAAACCCTAAGGGGTTATTCTACCAAAATTGCTATGAGACTTGTTTATTTAGTGTTTAAGTAGTTAATCTTTTGATTATAAGGGAAAAGGAAGTGGTTAATTAAGAGGAATCAAGAAAACTCTCAACTACTCTTTTAGGGTTCTGATTTTTGGCCAGAGGTAGAACTGAGGGGTAAAATGGAAATTTATAAATTCTGAAAGTTTCATTGGATTTAGAAGATAAAATTGTGTGGGAATATATGTGTTGATGATTTTTGGGAATTTGTATGCATATCTGAAATTTTTAGAAGTTAAAGGAAAATGTTGTTTGATTTACTTCATTGGAGGCAGTGTTGTTGTGAACTGAATTTCACTAGTCACACATAGTCCAAAAATTCTGAAACTTTATAGTCATAAAGTAGAGATATAGAGCTTTAATTTGGTGGATAGAACACAATTTTTGGACAAGTAGGTTAAGAGATATGATTTTTCAAAGTTGAGCCCTGTTTCTAGAATGTAATTTGTAACAGGGGAGGTTTGGAAAAATTATGGGAATAACGTTGTTGTATTGGTCAGGCTTAAGTATTTTTATAAAAAAGTATATTCGAAGAGCTTTACATAGGCTTTGGAGTATGTCAAATTAGATTTTCCTAGAATTAATTATGAGTTTTCACAGATGACTAAAAATTTGCCAGTTTCTAGAAACAACGGAATTGCCTTTGCAAAAACTGTTGTGACTGCATTAGATAACCAGCAAAATTTGATTTAAAGGTAGTACTATTACAAGTAATAACTAGTTACTTGTAACTTTAATTTTTATAAGAATTTAAAATAGCCCGAGCCAGAACACAAACTTAGGATAGACCGAGGAATTGAAAAAGGAGTCAGGTAATAGCACTTTCTTTCATATACTATGTAATTGTCATATTCTTTATGTATGCCACATTCAATAACATGACAGTACCTAGGGCACATAGCCTAGTTGTGATTTGGGATCCATCGATGGTGCATGGGAATAAGCCAGGGTCTAAACATGTCGTTTGGCTATAAACATGAGTTAAGCCGGGGTTGAAAACAATCATTTGCCCTTGAAGAGTGTTCACACAACACGAGTTAGCATCTTACATAACATGGTGCATTGCATATTTATTATTGCATTCTATATGGCTGAAATGTCTGTTACTACTAAGATTCCCTCGAATCTCACTCTTTTTCAAACTGAAAAACCTTACAGTTAAGGCTAGCAGCTTGAGGGGCAGGGCAATGGTTACCAGTGAATAGAGCCCGGTGCATTTTTAAGCTGCCACTAGTTATCTAACATTGTAATTTAGTTTCTTTTGTATACCTGTACATTTGTAAATATTTTTCAAACTCTGTGGGGATTTTCTTGTACTGTAAATAGGCACTTAATGTCAGTATGTTTCTGCTATTTCCATATGTCTTACGGAACTTTATGCTTAATACTTTATGAATATCAAAATGTTAAGGGGTTTGACATGTTGCTATGTTCTGTGATATGAATGGTAGTTACAAAACCTAGTTGTGTGTGGGAAAATCACAAGTACAATCTAGCTCAATTAGAACCCAGCTGAGGTAGTAAGACAAGTAGGGATCAAACAATCATTTCATCCTAAAATGTGTGCATAGTTAAGTTTGTAGTATGATTGTTCTCTTACATTATATGGTGCATTGAATGTTTATTTTCACATTTTATATGATTGATTATGTGTTACTACTGAGATTTGTATGAATCTCACCCCTTTCCATAAATTTAAAACTTGTTCAATTGAAGGGAACAACTCTGAGGGCAACTAGCAATTGAGGGTTCTGGTCTAGTTCAGGCTACTCTTGTTTATCTGTAGTTTTATTTTGTCATTTAGCATTAGTATATATTTTGTGCAAACCCGATGGGATTTCATATAAATGTATTCAAGTACTTTGTATCAATATACCTATGCCCATTGAACTATGTGTTGTTACTCTGGTAATTATCAAAATGTTGAGGGGTTTGACATAATCACTACAAAGTGTGTGATTTTGAAATTTGAATATTTCAGATCCCGCCAATAGTCATCAAGTTTGTAGCATTTTTTGCCCCATAACAACTACAAATTTTACACTTAGTAGCAGTTGTGGTTACATTTTTTCAACCATTACAAATTGTTGAATATTGGAGAATTTGAATTCAATCATTCACAAGTCATTTAGAAAACTCAAAATTCTCTCTTTACTTGTCTTTTTTGTTAACTTTCTTCACTAGCTATGGATAAGTCATGGATCATGTTGCAATGCAATTCTCCAACATATTTGATAGAATTAAACAATTTCTTAGATTTTCCATACTTTCCCGCCATCTTTAATGGTAAGATTATGGTCTGTGTCCTAGATGCAAGTTTAAGAAGTGGCATACATGAGAAGTTGTTAAGGAACATTTGCTTGTGAAGCCTTTCCCGGAAGACTATACATTTTAGGGAGTTCAAAATGAGAAACCTGGTATAAGATATGATGATCCTCTTCCTTAAAGTTTACAGGTAGGAGTTAAAGTAGATCAAGATGATCTTGTTAATGATATTATTCATAATGCATTTAGTTTTGAAGACAATAACTTTAAGAAGTGCAGGGTTCAGACCCTATGTTATTGATGAATGAAGCAACTCTAGATTTTTTCAGCTTAATAAATGAAGCATATTGTCCTTTGTATCAAGGTTGTTGAAAATACTCAATTATCTTTCTTGATCAAATTGTATCATATCAAGTGCTTGTATGGAATCACTAATAAAGGAACGTCAATATTGCTAGATTTATTACAAGATGCATTCCCTAATACGGAGAGTCCATAACATTCTATGAGGCCAAGATGCACTCAAGTTGAACACTTCCTTCAGTAAGAATTGTACACTCATATGTTATTCTATATATTTCCTTATATTTTTTACTTACATTTCATGATCACCATCTCATGATTAATTACAAGGAATACAGAAGTCATGTGAAGCGTCCACTCAGGATCCATACATAAACATCCTCTGAAATTGATAAAAATGTCCATAGAGAAGTCATAAGTTGGTTTACATGCAGAATATTAAATGACTAAAACCTACACTCGCCAGATTTCAGAGCTCTCGCAATCAGCCCTCGTGACCATGCAAAGAGGTTTACAGCATATAATGTCAATGGTTTCAAGTTTTGTACAGTTTCACAAGATCAAGGATTTCTAACTCAAAACTCAGGTGTTTATGGCACCTTTGGGACAAGGGGTTATGTAAGCAGCAGTGATGGCAACATGCAGTTTGGAGGCGTCCCTTATTATAGAAAGCTTCTTGATGTTGTCAAACAAAATTACCAAGGCCGTTTCACTATGATGCTGTTCAAATTTTGTGGGCAATTATGACAACTTCTTGGGGACTCACAACTGATGACTTAGGCATCACATCAGTAAATTTCTATTGACCAACTCATACTAGTCAATCTAAAGATGATGAGCGATATATTCTTTGTTAAGATCGACAGGCACAGCGGAAGAATTTTAAAAATTTTCACCGATCCTAATCGAGGATCTATCAACGGCGTTTAAACCAAGTTGGAAGGATTCATACCTTTTATGATTCAGGGTTTTCACAATCTCTAGGAGGCAACACGTCAGGTCTGCTCTCTCTATTAGAATCTACACGAATGCTCTCCAACCGAGACTGTGTGTTAAGGCCTCTAATGTCTCCTAGGGTTTCCCTTGCGGCTCTCAATTCTAATGCATATCTCAGTATATATGCTTTATCAAGCTTATAACCTATGAGGGCTATTTTCAAATTTCAAAATTAATCATCATTAATTTTGAAATTAATTAACTATTAATTATCTTGATGAGCTAATTAAATAAATTCAGTTTAAATTAAATCTATCCAACTGTTTTAATTTAACCTATTTATTTAATACAAATAAAGAGCCATTAGATTTAAGTTATCTTCATAAATTAAATCTGAGATACCATATCTCTATCATGTTAGTTATTAGATTTAATTTATCTAAATAAATTAAATTTAAAACTAACACAATATAATAATATCATATATATATACATATATATAATATGTATTTTGAAAATACATATCTATATAATATTATTAACGAATTTTTTATATTACATATATACATATATATATATAATTCATCCACTCGAATTAAACATTATCTTGTGTTGGGCCATTCTTGTATGCGACCCTGTAGGCCCATATGAAGCTGGCAGTGGGCCAATAATTGTATCAACCCATAAGTCGCAAGCGGCCTCTAGCAAGACATCATTACTACCCAATTCATATGAGGATCATTAACACGATGCAACCTGTCATACAACCATGTCACGTCCTTTTTGTCACATGATATATCGATCAAAGATGAGGCATGGATAATGTCATCTTCTTATTCCTGACCATTACTTTCTCGATTCCTGAGTAGTCTAACAATAGAAATAGAAACTCCTTTCCATTGTAGTATGGCCATACATTTCTCAGACTTACTCATCGAGGGGCCCAGTAATATCTCTCTACTAATGTGAGGGACAAATTCCATCTTGATCATTCATATTCCTCTGCATGAAAAACCACCAAGCTCGATTATAGCCTTTATCATCACCCGGTCAAAGGTGACTTTTGACTGTTCAAAGCTTAGCAACTCTCATATAGGAATCCATGATGACCTCAGGTCAAAGGGCATTGTGACGTGGTTATACATGAGAAAAGCTTTATGACTTGATCCATGTAGCTTTCTCATAGGGGGTCGGTCCAGTAACTTGTACTCTTACGAGTGCCTAAGACTTTGAATCATATCTCCATATCTTATCAAAGTCATACTGATCTTGTTTCATCTCTGCTCCCGCATAGATGACCAACCAGGGACATTTTAGGACAATCTTTATGAATTATCCACGGATACAATTATCACAGTTAACATGTAAATAATATGATAACAGAATGGAGAAATTTCATTAAATCAATAATGTTCAAAGTACAATGATTGGCACTTTGGGCACAATTTCCAACATCCTCCCACTTGCCCTAGGTACAATCATTAATTTGCCTAATTCCCATTATCCTAACATGACGCTCATGCTTTGCCTATGTAAGCAGCTTAGTAAGAGGACCAGCAACATTTTCTTCTCCTACTACTTTGCATATCTTTATATCACCTCTATCCTTGATTTCTTTAATAGGATGAAATTGCCTGAGTATATACTTGGTCCTTTGATGTGACCTAGGCTCTTTGGCCTGTGCAATAGCACTGCTATTGTCACAGAACAAATCTATTGGATTTGAGATGGTAGGCACTACCCCTAGTTCAGTAATGAACTTTCTGATCCAAACTGCTTCTTTAGCTGCATCCAATGCTGCTATATACTCAGCTTATATTGCAGAATCTGCTACAGTACTCTGCTTGTAGCTCTTCCAGGTTACTGCTCCACTATTTAGGAGGAATACGTATCCAGATTGCAATTTAAGGTCGTCTTGGTCAGTCTGGAAACTTGCATCTGTGTAACCGGTTACGCAGAGCTCATCATCCAATCCACCATAAACAAAAAATAAGTCCTTAGTCCTTATTAAGTACTTTAGGATATTCTTGACGGCAGTCCAATGACCCTCACCAGGATCTTGTTGGTATCTGCTGGTCATACTTAAGGCAAATAAGACATCCGGTCGAGTACATAACATGGCATACATGATGGACCCAATAGCCGAGGCATATGGAACCTTACTCAAGCAATCTCGTTGATCAGGTGTACTAGGACATAGATCCTTGCTAAGATGGATGTCATGAGATATGAGCATGTAACCCCTCTTCAAATCCTGCATACTGAACATATGCAATATCTTGTCTATATATGTGCTCTGACTTAGGCTTATCCATCTTTTGGATTTATCCCTATAGGTCCTAATCCCTAGGATATAGGTGGCTTCACCTGAGTCTTTCATTGAAAAGGACTCTCCTAACCAAGACTTGACACTTTGCAAGGTAGGAATATCATTCCTAATGAGTAGGATGTCATCTACATAAAGTACTAGAAATACAACTATGCTCCAACTAACCTTCTTGTAAACAAAAGGTTCATCAATGTTTTGAATGAATCCAAAATCTCTGACTACTTCATCAAAATGATGATTCCAGCTCTGAGATGCTTGCTTCAATCCATAAATGGATCTTTGAAGCTTGTAAATTTTACCAGAGTCCTCTGGACGCAAAAAAACCTTCAAGTTGTGTCATGTACACATCCTCAAGAAGCTTTCCATTAAGGAAGGTTGTTTTGACATTCATCTGCCATATTTCCTAGTCATAAAATGCTGCAATGGCAAGAAAGATTCTGATTGATTTGGCCATTGCAACTAGGGAAAAGGTTTCATCATAGTCTATACCATGAGTTTGAAAAAGTAAATGGAGGAAGGGGAAAGAATATTTATGGCCTAAAAACAAAAGGATGAAGGTGAGAAAAAGTTAACAAATAACATGCGTTGAAAAAGTAATTAAATATAATATCTTGAGTAGGTGGAAGTAGATATTTTACGAGCTCATTACACTCCTCCAAGGCCTCATATTTCGGCCAATACATGAACAAAGAGAGAGAAAGAGTGTTGATGAGAAAGAACACAAAGAAAGGACTCAATTCATTCAAGAAGCCATCTAGGTGAGTTTGCGAGCAAAATTCATGTAGTTTTGTCTCTAAATTCATGGGAATCTCTCTCTAATCTCTATGTCATCTTGAATAGCCTATGTAGAAAGAAAAATCAACAAGAAAGAAGGAGAGAGAGGTGGCATTTTAGAGAGACACTAGTGGAAAAATCACTTTTAAGACCAGTTAAAAAAGACATTTTAGACCAGTTTTGGATCCGGTCTTGATACAGCTGGTCTTAAAAGTCTGCCACAATTTAGATCGATTATGGAACCGGTCTTAAAAATAAGTTTTAAGACCGGTTATTTATAAAAATGGTCTAAAAATAAATATTTTTAGACTGGTTATCAGAGAAATCGGTCTAAAAGGTTGTAATTTTAAGACCGGTTTTCTATGAAATCGGTCTTAAAGTAATACTTTTAAGACTGGTTTTTAGGAAACCAGTCTTAAAAGTAATAGTTTTAAGACTGGTTTTTTATGAAACCTGTCTTAAAATTATTACTTTAAGACCGGTTCTCTCCAAAACCAGTCTTAAATATACTTTTAAGATCGGTTTTGGAGAGAACCGGTCTTAAAAGTAGTTTTTTTTAAATTTTTGTTTAAAACATTTGCCCAACAAGCCATTTCTCTTGTTAAAACAAGCAGCAGCCATTTTAATGACATTCAAATAAATTCTTCCCTTACAAATTGTAACTAACATTTTATGTGAGAGACTCAAAACTTATTAGAACAAATTAAAACTCAACTCCCTTGTGCTTAAATAGTGCTGGCCGAAGCAAAAGCAAGGAAAAAAACTATGAATAAACTCACAATCATAGACAGAATCATAATATAAGGAAATCATACAACCATGACAATGCTGTTTTGACGAAGTTCCTTGTCTTTTCACTTACATAAATACATCAAAGATTAAATTACATTAATGACAAAGCTGTTATTCATTATGACAAAAATACTTTATATACACTCTTCTCTAGTTGATGATCACTAGCTGGCTTCGGAGAATCTACACTAAGAAGTACACCTCATATCCTTCTTTTTCCTGTGACGACAACAAAAAAGTAGTTTTATATATACACCAATAACAATATACATTATTCAAATATAGTTCATGATAATTATTTTAGCTAACTAACCTTCAATATAGTTCTATAAAGGGATATCCTCCTATATCCCTTCATGATGATCATTTCTTGTGCCATGTTCATTGTCTGCTTCATCTTCTTCGTTCAATTCTGGTAGACCCCTAGAAAAAGAAGGAGTCTCAAGAAGATCATTCATTGAATGAATTTCCTGATTAATATCAACGACCTTTTTCCTTGAAGAGCTATAGACCACATTTTATTTGTCTGATAAGTAACATAGAACACTTCTTTTGCTTCATATGCCATAATAAAAGGTTCATCTACAAAACTTCTAATAAAATCAACCAATGTAAATCCCAACTAATCAATCATCACACCATTGTTGACATCAACCCACTTGTATTTGAAAATGGGAAGTTTAACTTTAACATAATTAACCACCCAAATCTCTTCAATAACCCCATAATAAGGTATTGCTGCCAATCTAGGATTCTTATCTTTCAAACTAGAGAATTGCATAGATTCAGTAACTAACATAACCCTACTGTTCTAGACGGTGCTCCTATCATCAAGGGACTTCATGTAAAACGTATAACCATTGATCACAAATGAAGTCCAACTTATGACATCAACCTCAGGACTACGTGCTAACCATTTAATTGTATCAAAAACACATTCTTTGGTGTCAACCTTTTGTTTGAACCAATGTACAAAAGTTTTGTTATGCTCCCCAATTAAACTTTGTTTAGTTATTCAACTATTTCCTTTCTATACAATTTCTTTATTAGCATTAATGTAATCTTGAACTTCATCAACATTATTCAAGATGTATAAGTGGACTTACTGCAATTCATCAGGATCCATACTCTTTACTGAAGCCCCGTGTCTACCGCCTTGTTTGTCATGAAGTTCAGAAAGTCCAATTTGTCCTACTTTTGACAATTAATATTGATAAAACTCCATGGCTTCTTCAGAAACATATTTCTGAACAACAGATGCTTCTAGCTGGTTAGGGTTCTTCACATACCCTTTTCAAATTTTCATAGCTCTTTCAATTGGGTACATCCATCGTAAATAGATAGGGCCACACAACTTGATCTCCCTGACTTGATGAACAATTAGTTGTACCATGATGTCAAAAAAGAAGGAAGAAAAAGCTGCTTAAGCTGGCATAAGATAAGATATCCTTTATTTTCTAGTTCATCCAATGTTTCTGTCTCAATGACTTTACTACAAATAGCATTGAAGAAGAAACAAAGTCTAGTCAAAATATGTTAAAGATCATATTTGGCAATGCCACGAATAGCTACTGGGAGTAGTTGTTACATTAAGACATGACAATCATGAGACTTTAGCCCTACTACTTCGAATCTTTCATCGACACAAGATTCGTTAAATTTGAAGAATACATTGAAGGAACTTTCATGCTATGTAAACACTTACAAAAGCTTCTTTTCTCAACCTTTAACAAAGTATAAGCAGCTGGAGGACAAAACGTTCTCTTACCATATAGCTTTGGATGCAAGTCTTCTCATATCCCCATTTCTTGTAAATCTAATCTTGCCTTCACGCCATCCTTAGAACTACCTTGTATGTTAAGCAGTGTCCCAACAATACTATCACAAACATTTTTCTCCATGCATGAAATCAATACAGTGTCTCACATCAAGATTCGACCAATATGGAAGATTGAAGAAGACATACCTCTTTTTCCATTTACTTTTCTCATTACTATTCTTTGTAGTTATACCAAAGATAACATTCATATTTTTTACCTTTACATAAACTTGCTCCCTAGTCAATGCTTTCGAAGCATCTTCAAACTCGTGTCCACCAAAAAAAGCTTTGTTTAATCTACGATACATGTGGCCTCGTCTAAGAAATCTCCTATGGCCAAGATAAACTATTTTTCTTCCATGTTGAAGTTAATGGTAGCATGTTCTTTCTTCACAAATCGGACATGCTTTATGGCCTTTAACACTATATCTTGACATGTTTCCATATGCAGGGAAGTCATTTAGAGTATAAAAGATCATGGCTCATATTTTAAAAACTTCCTTCTTGTTCACGTAAAAAACATCAACACCTTCATCCCACAACTCTTTCAAGTCTTCAATCAATGGTTCTAGGTAAACATCTATGTCATATCTAGGTTGTTTTGGTCCGAAAATCAACATAGACAACATCTTCATGCATAACAGAGGAGATAAGTTGTAAATTACCAACTGAATAGGCCAAGAACTATGTATACTGCTCAGGCTACCAAAAGGATTTATGCCGTCCGTGCTAAGCTCAAGCTTAAGGTTCCTAGGCTCTTCAGCGAAGGCAGGAAATAATTGATCGATTTTCTTCCATTGAGAAGTATCAGCCAGATGTCAAAGCTTTCCATTGGATATCCTCTCATCCATATGCCATCTTAAATTTCTTGCATCGTTTTCATTGGTAAACAAGCTCTTTGACCTTGGTATGAATGGAAGGTACCACAACACTTTTATAGGTGCGTTTTTTGATTCATACCTCGGGGTTTCACGTATCGGACACTGCTGTTCCTCTTCATGTTCTTTTCTATGCAATATACAATTATTAGGGCATGCATGGATCTTTTATACTTCATCCATAGTGGACACAATATTTTCTTAGCATCATAGTATCAAGAAGGAAATACATTATCATTTAGAAGCATGTCCTTAAAAGCCTCAAGCGTTTTTGAAAATCTCTTGTCGCTCCATCCATGTCATGCTTTCAAGCTTACCAATTTCAATATTACTTTCAACAATTGGTATTTTTTACACCCCAGGTACAGCGGCGTCTCAACATCACTGCACATATTACCATATGCATGTGATTGCTTAAAAGCCTCTTCTCTTACATCATGAATAATATCCTCTATCTGATCATCTGTATCTATGTCATTATCATCAAAGTTCAATCCCCTTGTTGAGATGAACTTGGCACTTCTAATTCTTCACCATACCATACCCACACTGTATAACTCTTACAAAATCCTTCACAAATTAAATGTGTATATATATCTACAGTACTTAGTCACTTCTCATTCAAACATACTATACAAGGGCAATAAAACTTCCTACTACCATCATCGGTATTTCTTCTAGCGAAGTCTAAAAAACCCCTTACCCCATTATCATATTTAATACTCGTTCGTTTAGCGTTTATCCAACTATAATCCATATATATCTCAACACTTGTAGTACCCTATATCCAACAACAAAAGGATAGATAAAAAACAATAACTATAGAGTTTTAGAGATTTCAATGAAATTAACATGCACCATTTGAAACTAGTATTGTTTTAACAAACCAATAACATTGACAATAATCAAACAATCACACTAAATTAAAATAGAACATAAACTGGTATTACTACAAGCCAAAAATCACATAGATGTAATTAAAAGTCAGAGCTTATATCTAATAAGAATGAGCAAATGAGGGACAGAACGCCATGGACTACTTCAAAACAAGCATGGACAGAGTTCACAGAGAAATGGTGCAAAGAGAATAAAGGGTTTATCGAGCACATGATCTAGGCGCGGGAGTAAAAATATGAGTGAACAAACTTACCTTTTAGAGCGGTTTTCAATAAAAACTTGTCTTAAAAGTGTGAAACTTCAAATTTCAGATCGGTTTTTATAAAAAGCGGTCTTAAAGTTGAAACATTTAAGACCAGGTTTACAAAAATCAGTCTTAAAATGTTAAAATTTTTAACAATTTAAAATGTTTTAAATTTAAGACCAGTTTTTATAATAACCAGTCTTAAATTTTAATCATTTAAGACCGGTTTTTCTATGAACCGGTCTTAAATGTTTTACATTTAACACCAGTTTTTGTATAAACCAGTCTTAAAATGTTTAAATTTTTAATTTTTTAAATATTTTCATATATTTAGACCAGTTTTATTTATTACCGGTCTAAATAAATTTTTTAAGATCGATGTTTTTAGAATCGGTCTTAGAAGTTCAATATAATTACAAAACTATCACCGCGCAAATTTTTAAGACCTTTTCCGCCAAAACCGGTCTAAATGTGGCGGTCTAAAAAGGGATTTTTCTACTAGTGAGAGAAAGAGGATGAATCAATGGTAAATCTTGAAACCTTGCCTAGCATGTTGATTTATGTTTGTTATTGGTGGTTTGGTTCGTTATTCACTTGGTTTTCATGACTTTGTGATTTTGGGAACCTCAAACTATAAGGGGAGATGCTACCCAATCTATTAATTATGTTTAAGAAGTGTTTAAGTGATTAAACAAGTTATTAGAGGTAAAAGAAAGGTGTTTGATTGATTGAAATCAAAAGATTCCTTTTTTTCAATTTTTATGGAATTTTGTCTAAGGGCTGTTTTCACTATGTTTGGACTAGAATTTGGTGTTTTTAATGTTTTCATTGTGTTTAGAATGGAAAATTGTGCTGGAATACATGTGTTCATGATTTTTGGATGTTGGTATGCAAATCTTGAAATTTTTGAAATGGAAAGAAAATGCTGTTTGATTTGCTTCACTGGAGGTAGTGTTGTTGTGAAATGAATTTTGTTAGTCAAACTTGATCCAAAAAGTATGAAACTTTACAGGATTATAGTAGACATGTAGAGCTTTAATTTGGTGGGTAGAACATGATTTTTGGATTAGTAGATTAAGAGATGTGATTTTTCAAAGTTGTGCCCTGTTTCTGGAATAAAATCTGTGACAGGGGAAGTTTGTTTAATTTTTGGGAAAAATTTGATAATAGTGACCAACCTTAGGATTTTTTTCATGAAAACAAACTTAGAGAGTTATACAAAAGCTTTGGAACTAGTTTATTTGGAATTTCCTAGAATTAATTGTGATTTTTCAAAGTTGACTAAAAATTTACCAGTTTTCTGGAAACATTTAAACTGTACTATGCATAATTGCACTATGCAGGAATCACTGAAACTATGATAAATAACCAACAAACTATGACTAACAGCAATAATAGTTTGAGAAATAACCAATTACTTGTTGACTTTAATTTATAGGAATTAGTAATAGCCCAAGCTTGTCAAAGGTACTGAACGGATAATAGAGCAGGAAAGGGCAATTCAAAGTAATAACTCTATCTTTCATGGACTATGTGATTATTGTATGCTTGTGTATGCCATCTTCTATAGCATGAGCACAGTATTTTGGACACGCATTTTAGCTTAATTTTGGTATGGGACCTAATGGAGGCACAGAGTTAAGTAAGGGTTGCAAACAGCCGTTTGGCCTTGGACAGTGTAAACATAGCATTCTATTGCTTTGGTCTATTTTTTTCCATAGATTCTATCACTTTACATAACATGGTGAATGACATATTTATTTTCACATCATATATGCCTGATTATATGTTACTACTAAGATTATTTGAATCTCACCCTTTCCAAAAACATTTAAAGGTTTTAGCAGCAAAGAGTGGCTTAGAGGATAGGAGGAGATGTTGGATATCTGAAGACCTCTTATGTTTTAAGGTCTATAATTATTATGTATGAATCCTTGTGGGGAACTCCTATAAATTTGTGTTATTCCTATATGTCTACCGAACTTCACAATTGCTACTCTAATTAATATCGATAATAAGTGGTATGTAAGGCGGGGTCTTACATTTTTGGTATCAGAGAAAGCAGTTCTAGCAATAGGATAGTATACTGATATGGTTTTGATTATACAGTAACAGGAAATATGTACAAAAAGGGATATCAGAGGAGTGAAACACTCTAGTCTGTGAACTAGTCCTGGAGATCAGTGAATTCCGGAAGGGTAGCAAGTAATGCAATACTAGACTGAGGATGGTCTAAGGATATTGGTAAACCTAAGAAAACGGTTACGGCCAAGGCCATTGTGCAGACCATACAATATGTAGTCAGCTGGAGGTAGCTGGCATGATATTTAAGACAAGGATAGTCTCAGGTTATCAGTGGTCAGAAGCAAATAGAGCTAGTATCTGCCTTTTGGCATGAACACACATAAGTTAAAAGTGCTCAACCTAGGAAAATCTTAGAATAGGTGACCCACTGGAAAGTTAAGTTGGCAAGACTTGATGAACAGTGATTGTGTTAAGGTTTCTCAATGACTAATGATCATCTTATTTAGACTATTTAAAGGATTCTTAGAATCATGGAGATAATGATGATGTAAGTATTGATTTTATTTCGGAACATTTATGTTGTGGTGAGTACTATCCAGAAAGGTTCATTTGATGAGGTGATGAGAAAGTTGAGGCATCTAACTATCTTAAGGGTTTTCCATGCTAGCTAATGATCCTTAGTAATATTGTGGTATTAAAGGAATGTAGATATGATGTACAGTACTATATGATGAGTACAAATTATATCGTATATTGATCTTAAAGGATTCGATCTTATGATACTGAAGGTTGAGGATAGGCTTGAAGCTGGTGTAAGCTGAAATAGTACTTAAGTCAAAATGTGAATCAAGTTGCACTATGGTTTTGTCCTATGATGGAATTTTAAACCTTGTGAACTTAGTGGATGACATTGAATCTTCAGTAATATTTTAAGGATATTACCCAAAAAATGTGAAGGTTAGAATAGGTATGATTAATCACGATTTTAGCATGCCTATTGGGTGTAATTAAGGTAAACGATTCCCAATCTGTGTGATTTTGAGGTTCTAGATTCCATGATGAACCTAAAAGTTAGGTTAGAGAACCTAGGATGAAAGATCCTACATTCCAAATATGTTATAGTGAACTTGTGTGTCTAGAGGCCCTAAGACCTAGTGGACTAGTATGTCCTTAGGCCAATAAATGTATTCAAAACTATATTGAACACTAATTGAGGAGTGGGGGTAGAGACAGAATACTCCTAATGATATACTCAATGGAATTTGGGTCTAGTTAAAGTACCTATGATATCCTTGAGGTGCCTAAACAAAGATTCAAGCTAGTAATGATCCGTGGAATTAAGAAACAAGATTCTTACGTATATAAATTCTTGCAGAATGGTATTTTAAAAGGTTGCTAGTTGTTAAGTCTAGCATAGGGAAAGATATGATCATAAAATATTCCCTTAAAGGATTGATTGAGTGATATCTCTCTGTTGAAATGAGAGAAAGAATTGATCTGCCTGTTATTTTACTAACTTGAGGCTATGTTATGAGTCGATTGGTGGATGGCAAATAATGTGTTAAAAGTTATAAGTATAGAAGATCATAAGAAGCAACTAAGAGTGGTGCTAAGACATTGTGAGACAACATGTCAGGAATTGCAACAAATTGGGATCTATCATATCCTAATCAAGTGGAAACAACTTTGAGATGAAACGAGCCAGTAATTGGCACAGAGGAACCAGATTATGGGTGCAGTAAGGTGTTATAGGTAGTTCCTATGTGACTCCTATTAAATCATCCTAATATTATTAAAGCTCATGTGAGGAGATAAATATCAGAGTGTGTAGCAGAAGTATAGTAAATTTACGAGTAATCTTTGAGGACAACAGGAGAGGTTAATATTTGCACCAGTGTTGATCATCCCAAGTCATGATTAGACATGAGTGATCTATAGTAAAATAGCTTATATGGTATACCATGATTTGCCCTTAGTAGCAAATATTCAATAAGCCCTAATATACATGTTTGTACAGGGAAGTAAAACCATAATATTCAATGCTGTGAGAATAAAGTGATATAAGCCACAAGGCTAAATACACTGAATAGCGTCCCAATAAGGCAATGAAGCCTAGAGTAACTAGCAGATAGTGTGTCCAAAGATCAAAAGGCCTGTAGGCATGAAGAAATAAACATATTGACAATAAGTACTTGTTTACAATACATGAAATTCCCTATAGGGTTTGAAAATATATACAAAGTGTTCAAAAAGTACCAAAAGTCCAATTTTAAGCAACTAACAGTAGCTTCCACCTGCACCAGGACCCTATTCACTGGTAACTACTGCCTTGCCCCTTGAGCAGCTAGCTTCAGCTGTAATGTCTGTATTGTCGAAAAATGGTGAGATTTGAGCAAATCTCAATAGCAACATATATTTCAGACATAGAAAATGTGAAAACAAATTTGTCATGCACCATATATGCAAAATGATAGAATGATGTGTGCACATTGTCCAAGGCTAAACAATTGTTTAACATTGCCTTAATCCTGTGCCAACCCCTGTACCTTCATTGGGGTCACAAACCACAACTAAGCTAATAGGCATGTCTAAGACACTATGCTTATGCTACAAAAGATGGCATTTAGAAACATACAATAATGACATAGTATATGCAAGAAAAAGTTACTACCTAATTCTGTTTTTAGTTCCTCAATTCATCCTAAGCTTTGGTTCCGACTCGGGAAATTTTTTGTTCTTATAAAAATTAGAGTTACAAGTAACTGATTATTACTTGTACTATTCACTACTATGGAAGGGACTTTTAACGTCCATTTTTATGACCTTTAGATGACCGTTTTCAGGGGGATGTGTATGTGAGTGTTGTTGAAAGTTCAAGAAAAGATGACTGTTTTTTAAAAACAGTCGTTGTAAGTCTTTAGATACAACGACTGTTTTTAGTAAAACAGTCATTGTAAGTAAGATACAACGACTGTTTTCAATAAAACAGTCATTGTATCTTTGGAGATACAACGACTGTTTTCCTTAAAACAGCCATTGTATCTCAAGAAATAGCGGCTATTTTAAGGAAAACAGTCGTTGTATCTATTTTTTTTAATTTTACTAGTTTTAACCCTCCAATGCCATTGGAAAACCACCAACCCAGACAAGTATATTTTTGAATCTTCAAAGTTCTATCATGATATATCACGTATTATAAATCATCATAACATCATTTTACATCAAAGGCATAAATCAGGAGACGATTTAAATAATACTGTAGCTTCCATAGCACAATTCAGTACATTTAGTACACAAAAGATAAACCACATACATACTCAAAGCTTATAACTAATTCAACAGACCTCATTAAACCCAAACCTTTTACGGATAAAAAAGAAGCCATGACATACAAATCATTTACAAAGCACATGAACTATAAAAGCGCAGCTATTATTTTCTTTCTTACCACCAGAAAGATTGAAGTTTGTACCACATGCGATCTATGTACCAGAAATAAGTGTACCTCCATGATCTACTGTAGAGCAGAGGACCAACTATAGCCCAAAATCCTGAAACAAATCCTAATGACATGCTCACATAAAACCAATTGATTCCTCCTTTACCTTCTTTGGCATTTTGGTCATGCTTTAGGACGTACTTCAAATCATTGCAATTGTTCAGCAGTGGAGGACTACAAAGATGATTGCCCACAAAGCTAGATTCTTCAAAGCTCTGCAATTAAGTTCCTGTTGGAATTTTTCTTATTAGATTATTGTTAGAAAAGTTTAATTTTTTTAGGAAATTCAATTTGGAAATAGATGGTGGGATTTCACCAGAGTTTATTTTCTGAGAAATCTATTGACTGTAATGATCCCATGTTGCCGATGCTTTAAGGAATTTTACCATGCAACAAGTTGTTGGACAAGTTCAGAAATTCTAACCCCGCAAGACTTGTAAATTAGGATGGAATCTTACTAGATAATTTTTTATCTGAAAGATCAATGCTCATGATGAGACCTAGAAAATTATAATCATCAAGCCTTCCTTTCAAAGCAAATAGCATGTCAGTTATGTAATATACAGTGCCATCCCCTTGGCACAAAATATAAAATTTCTTTTGAAAATTAGAACATTGTTGCTAGCTAGTGTTATATTTTGAATTAAGATAACCTCATTTCTGCCTTATTTAAGTATACTTGTAATCATCAATTTAGTAAGCAAAACAGTAGCCACTTGTGATTGAAGAAGTTGTGGTAATTTCTTTTTTCTTTAAATGTTTCTTTCTGATCTAATGATTTTAAGGTATCTTTTTTCTTACTGTAAAATAGATAATAGGGCTATGGCAATTTTTCCTAGCCATAAGCCTAACAGTATTAGATACTGTAGCAAACATTGGGCTTATAATTTTCCTTTTCCTAGCTTACTATCCATACACCGGTCTCGTCTAGACACTTTCTCCTGGAAAACAAATTCTTTCTATATAGACTTGATGAAGAGGAAAATGTGGATGCTCAGTTTTGAATTCTGAGATTGGGAAGCATGAAGGGTAGACAGACTTGTACTATATGTTCTGTATGTGCAGTAGATAGCAAGAGTGAAATTCTTTATTGAATAATTTAGTGAGAGAGGTTTTTCATTATTTGGTTATTAAGTTAAAAAAAATTGATAATAAGCTTTGATTCAGACTATTTAGAATTTTTTCCTCTGCAATTCCTGATCTACTATTGTTAATGCGTTAGCAGAAAAGTTGTTCTGGATAACTTCGATATTTCATCTTTTTTTGGTTGGATTTCTTTATATATTGTATGATAGAAATTTTTGGTATTATGTGGTTGTTGATACTTCATTTATCAAATGGAAAGCACCAACTTTGAGAACTTTCAGTAGCTATACTTGAGTTTCTTTAGTCAAGTTTAGATGTTAACTGATCACTTATCAGCTCTCTAAAGACCATTTATGAATTGTTTGTGTAAATACTTCATAAATATCTTTACCTCACCACTGGCTATTGATTGTTTTCTATTTTTTTCCGAATCTTCAGTTTTAGCAATTAAACCTATGAGAATAATTGGAGAGTATATATCACAGAACTATTACAGTATGGGCATCTTACCTACAAATTTACCTATTTGGATCTGCTGGATATAAAAACTAAAAATGGATTCTAATCTCTTCATGAAATAGTAAACATAAATTATTAGAAGCCAAGCTTTCTCTACCCCGTAATGTCCCAACATATAGCACATATATTGTAGATAACAAGCAATTAATAGCAAGATTTGTGAACAATGCACACAGCATAACATTCAATAAAGAAAGAGCTTTAATTTCATAAATTAAACTTCAATAATCAGGAGACAAACTAGGAAAACACAAACACAATAGCTAGCCAAAGATTGTAAACAAAAGGATTTGTGATTTACCTAGAAAATGCAGGGAAGATATGAAGGAGAAAAGCTGCAAGATGATGGTGGTGGTGGCATGAGGGGGAGGGAGAAGGATGCACGAGAGAGACATAACAGCTAGCCACTTGCGACTTGCGACTTTCCGAGGAACATGTGAGGAAAAGTGAGGGTGGGATAGTCGGAGAGTGGGCGGGAGAAGGAAGCGCGAAGAGCAAAATGGGAAAAGTGAAGAATAAGGGTGAATTTAGTGCTGAGTTACAATGACTGTTCTCTAATAACAGTCGTTGTATCTCACTTACAAAGACCATTATTGGAAATGGTCATTGTATCTTACTTCCAACGACCATTTTCTATAATGGTTGTTGAAACCATACCATTCAACGACTTTTTTGATGAAAACGATCGTTGAAAGGTTAGCTAGAATTTCAGTTTTGCCATTGCATACCTTTTTACTTCTGTTTTCTTGAAAACGGACATTAATTACTGATGTTAAATGTATTATTTGTACTAGTGATTGCTACCTTTAAATCAAATTCTGCTGGTTATCTAATGCAGTTATAACAGTTTCTGCATAGTACAATTTTACACAATGAAGTTTTACTGTTTTCTAGAAACTGGTTGATTTTCTATCGAATTTGAAAAATCATAACTAATTCTAGCAAATTCCAAATTGACTGATTCCAAAGCCTCTATGAAACTCTTTAAGTGTATTTTCTTGGAAAAATACTCAAAGCTAGTCACTGTTATCACATTTCCCTAAAAATTCACAAAACTTCCCTTGTTCCAAATTACATTCTAGAAATAAGGCTTAACTTCAAAAGTCCATATCTTTTAGTATACAAGTCCAAAAATTATGATGAACCACCTATCAAATTAAAGATCTACATCTCTAATTTAATGTTACCAAAGGTCATAACATTTGGATTAGGTTTAGCTAACAAAATTCATTGCATAACAACACTGCCTCCAGTGAAACAATCAAATAACATTTACTTTGAACTTCAATAAATTCCAGATTTGCATACAATTTTCCAAATATAATGAACACTTATATTCCTACAAAATTTTCCTTTCTAAATCCAATGGAACAATCAAAATTGGAAAATTCCAGCTCCTCCCTTATGTTCTACATCAGACTAAAATTTAGGTTGTTAGGAGGGAAAGTGTGTTTTCTTGATTTCTCTTGTTTAATCACTTCCTTTCCACTTCTAATCATATGATTAACTATTTAAACACTAAACAAACATGATCCAAAGAAACTTTGGCAGCATAACATACTAGGGTTCATCATCCCAAATTACAAAACCAAGGAAAACCAAGCCAAATTCAACAACAACACTTATGAGATTACCTCTTGATTTCACCACTTTCTCTCTCTAGCATGCCTCAGGCCTCTCTCTCTCTCTACACTATTGATTTAGCTTGCTAACCATGAATCTCAAGAAGGATAAGAAGTTAGAGGAAGTTCCAAGGAGATTAGAAGGCATAAGCACTTGATTTACATGCTCTTACCTTTGATTTTTGCACTTGGAACCTTATCTTCTTCTTGGTATTTTTCAAGTGTTCTTGAACTCTTTCTCTCTCTATCTTCTTATGTCTAGCCAAAAATGAGACCTCAAGAAGTTGTATAATATCTCCTTGCAGTATCTTATTTTAATACAATTATCATATGGCTATTAATTTTTCCATTATCTTTTCCTTTTTGCTTAGCACATATAATTCCTCTTTCCTTCCTCTGATTTCATGCCAACTTGAATTCTTGGATGGAAAATTAAAAGCTCTTGAAATATCTACTTTATTTCTCTTAATTTGGTATATTTTATTAGTAATTTTCTATGTGCTTTTATCTTTATAAACTGTTATTTAATTACTTGGCCCAAATTAATTCCATATGGCATAATCTTCTTCCAATTATTTCTTTTTCTCAAATATTTTCCTTGTTGATTGAAATATTGGGCCTTTGGAGGAGTTGAAATACCTCTTGAATTATCACCATTTGTTCTCTCCTCACATATTTTATTTTTCCCTTAATTGTTGACTTTTCCAATCTCTTTTTTCTTTGGCCAAAATTCCTCCATCTCTTATTATATTTATCCCAAGCATTCATTACGTAATATCCCAAATTTCAGGATTAGAGGCTTGAGAATAAGCCTAAATCAAGTGTACTACTAAGCCCTAGTTTAGTAAGAGTCACAGGAATGTAAACTTTGCTGCCAGTGTGTTTTCCTACATGGCAGTCTGGTTGAGTGATGGCTTTGGATAATCAAATGATGTCTAATAAATGTGAAATTTTTCAGAATAAAAGTAGACTTAGCAATATTTAATTTGATAGGTCATATAAGTTATTTAGAGTGGTACACGAAGAGTTATCCATTTTTGAAGTTAGCCCAGTGAAAAATGGAAGTTTTGGGAATTATGAACTTCCAGTTGGCTAAAGGCAATATTTTTCGTTACAAATAGACTTAATAAGGGTCACATAGCCTTTAGAACTATACCAAATGGACTTTTGTACAATTAGATATGAATTTTCAAAGTTGGATAAAAATTCTGCCAGATTTCTAATAAGGTGCTATGATACCAAAATTGTAATACCCTTATCTTATTTTCACATTTGACAGAGTGCTTGAGCGTAGTTGGGTGAGCAAACAGGAATAGCATAAATATACTGATATATTGATATAAGGTACTTGATTACATTACAAGTTTTCCCCGTAGGGTCTTACACATAGTACTTACAGACCTTAAAATAATTAAAAGGTCTTCAGATAACCAACAATATTGCTTGATCCACATCAGAATCATTAGTTGCCGGTATGTGCGCCTTTGCACTTAAGCCGCTCTCTGCTGCTAAAAACTTTATATATTTATGGAAAGTCAAAACTTAGTAGTAACATGCAATCATTCATATAAAATATGACAGATAAATATGCCATCCACCATATAATGGAACATAACAATAATCACATAGTATATGAGAGAAAAAGTTACTACCTGGAATTGTCCTTTCCTGCTCTACTTGTCTATTCAATACCTTGATTCGGCTCGGGCTATTATAAGTTCCCATAAAATTAGAGTTATAAGTAATTGGTTATTACTTGTACTATTACTGCCTTTAATCATAGTTTGTTGGTTATCTATCATAGTTTCAACAATTTCTACACAGTACAACTCTGCATAGTGTAGTGTCATTGTTTTTCAAAAAACTGGTAGATTTTCAGTCAACTTTGGAAATTCATAATTAATTCTAGAAAAATCTAATTTGACTGATTTTAAAGCCTATGTACAAATCTCTAAGCGTTTTTGCATGGAAAAATACCCAAGGCTGGTTACTATTATCTCATTTTTCCCAAAAATTCACCAAACTTCCCCTGTTCTAGATTTCTTTCAAGAAATAAGGCACAACTTTAAAAGTCCGTATCTTTTAATGTACTAGTCCAAAAATTGTGATCTACTTATCAATTAAAGATCTAGATGTTTACTTTAATCTTGTCAAGTTTCAAAATTTTTGGACTAGGTTTGACTAACAAAATTTATTACACATTAACACTACCTACAGTGAAACAATAAACATCATTTCCTTTAAACTTCAATAAATTTCAGATTTGGATACAAATTTCCAAAAATCATGAAAACTCATATTCCCACACAATTTTCCCTTATAAATCCAATGGAAAAATTAAAAATACCAAAATCTAATCCAAACACTGCTAATCAAGTTTGGACAAAATCTGGAATTAATTGGGAAAATTGGAAATTCAAGTTCTATTCCATAAAACACCTTCATTTTATGCCTAATCACTTGTTTAACCACTTGGAACACCTTTTGAATAGAATTAATAGAAAATTGGACAGCACCTCCCCTTAGGGTTTAAGCTTCCCAAAATCACAAAGTCATGAAAACCAAGCCAACAACCAACCAAACCACCAATAACAAACATAAATCAACATGTTAGGCAAGGTTTCATGATTTACCTTTTGTTCTCCTCTTTCTCTCTCTAGAACCATCCTGCTTCCTCTCTCCTCCTCTTGAATTTGAGCTTTCTAATTATGTATTACAAGAAGGTATAGATGTTAGAGAGGGTTTGCCATGAATTTGGAAGCATAAACACTTGAACTTTATACCCAACTTACCTTGATCCTTGCTCTTGATCCCTTTTGCTTCTCTCTTGCTCTATATGTTCTTAAAGCTCTATATATATATATATATATATTTGGGTTGAGTTGGCCAAAAACATGAGAGCGTTTGGGAGGTTTAATGAGCTCCACCTCCTTAGTTTATTACTATTTTATTGCAATGTTTACCACATGTGTTTTTCCTTTGACTTCCTGGCTTCATCTTTTATTTTTTACCATAGATATTTTCTCTTCCCTCTCTCTATTTAGCTTCGACAAAAATGAAGGCCCATTAGAAGAGTTAAATAGCTCTTTGATTTATCTAAATTTTACTTATTATTGTTGACTTTTCAACTAAATTTTTCACTTGGCACAATTTCTCCATATGGCTTTATCCATGTTACCTAACATAAATGCTTCTCTTTGCTCTTGCCAAAAGTAATGTAAATAGCTATTTAAATGAAACAAATAAGCTTTTTAAATTAGCTTCATCCATCTCCTTGAAACTATTTTTGATGGCCATTTAACCATATGCTTTGCTTTTGACTTTTCTACCACATTTACTTGGCTTAAAATGCTTCATCTTGGTTAAATATGAACAAAGTATTTATTTCCCTTGCTCCCTTCCTTGTTTAGACATCTAAGAGCACATTAGAAAGGGAAAATCATGGCCGTTGGATTAAATCTAGTCATATGACTATTTTTTTTAATTACAATAACAAGGGAGTCAATTCCCTTGAGAGTCGCAACGGACTCGTTTCCAAAAACCTGCTTAGATCTAAGAAGAACAAAATAGAATCCAAATATTAGCTTAAGTCAGCTAAAATTTGGATCAAACAGAAATCTGGCGGATCGTGCAAAAGGGTCAGATCAATGTTTAAATCTAGAGCCTCTTTTGCCAGTAGGTCTGCACATACAATACATTCCCTGAATGAGTGATGAATTTCCAAATTCCAATTCTTGTAGATTAATTCTCTGATTTCCTTGAGGTCGTTGTGGAGGGGATGTTATGGGCCACCTCCACGAAATAATAACTGAAGAGCTTCTGTGGAGTCCGTGTGTAGCTTCACCTTTGTGAATTTCATGGATTGGCAAACTTGGAGTCCTATCTTGATGGCCTGGAGCTCCGAGTCCGTTGAGCCAAGAGAGAAGCCTATGGTTTTTTGAAAGCCGCATATCCAAGCTCCAAGACTGTCACAAACAACTCCTCCTACTGCAGAGTGATGATGCTTATCGAAAGTAGCATCCACATCAATCCGAATATAGCCGTATGGGGGAGCAATCCACCGTTCCGAATCTCTATCTGGTACTCTTAGGATCTTGTGCTTGAGCCTTCCTTCTTCTATGCCTTCATGTAGGAAATGCAATCCTCTGTGTATTAGCTGTTGTGGTTGATCACAAGTTCCTTCAAAAGCTCTCTTGCATCTGTTTTTCCATATGAGCCAACAGAGGGAGCCAAAGACCCTCAGCCAGGCCCATTGACTCACTTTGCGGTTCCTTGGGGAGTATCGCATATTCCATCTGATCCAAACCTGCAAATTGCCAGAGAAAAAAACAAGGTGATATATTGGGTTAGTACAAGAAAGCCACACACTGCTCGCAAACTCACAGTCTCTCAAAGAATGTAAGGGTGTTTCCACACAACTGCACTCGAAAGGGCACTCAGTATTTATCCTCACGTCCCTCTTAGCGCGAACTGAATTGGTGGGAATTCTGTCTTGGAACAGCTGCCACATAAAATACTTGACTTTCTCAGGAATAGGCCACCTCCAAATACGTTGCCAGAAAGGATCCGGCGCCTCTAAACGCGACGAGTAGATCATGGTATAGGCGGATTTAACGCTGAAGTTTCCATCAGAAGATTTCCTCCACCAGAACAAATCATCACCTATTTGGGAAGGAGGAGGGATGCATTTGATCTTCTCAACCACCCACGTCGGTAAAAATAAAGCCCATTTATTCAAATCCCATCTTCTGTCCAGACCTACAAACTGACTAACAACTTCTTCCGGATTTATAAGGTCATGATTTTTGTCCACATAGTGCATTAGTGGTTGCTCAAGATTTGTCCATAGGTCTCACCAGGCATTTGTTGAATTGCCACTTTTGAGTTTGCTTCCAACAGCTTTCCTGAAAGAGTCCTAAACAGATGTAATAGCACTCCAGACTGCTGACTGAGCTCTTCTCTTTTCAACCCTTGGGAGTGTATCATTACCGTAACCATACTTAGCTCTGATAGCTTTCACCTATAGAGCATCGGGCCTGGTGATTAGATTCCCGCACAGTTTCATAATGAGGGCTTCGTTCTGACTTGCTAGATCTTTGATACCAAGGCCACCTTCTTTTCTGTCCATCTTGATTTTCTCCTAGGAAATAAGGTGCATTTTCTTACCTTCCTGCCCCTGATTCCAGAAGAAATTTCTATTTATTCTCTCAAGATCCCGAAGGATCCCTTTGGGAAGTATGGTGGTTTGCATTTGGTGAAAAGGAAGGGTGGAGAGAACCGAATTGATCAGAACTGTTCGTCCTGCCAAGCTAAGGAACCTGCCCTTCCAGTTTGAGAGTTTCTTTTGAACTTTTGAAACTAGGGGAGCATAGGTTAACTTCGAGACTTTCTTATGCAGGATAGGAACCCCCAAATATTTGCCAAGGTCAGCTGAGATGGTGATTCCAAGAGTTTGACCTAGCTCCAAAGCTCTGTGAAAATTAACATTTCTGGAGGCAAAAATCTTGGATTTGGTAAGGCTAATGCGGTGACCTGACATGTGACAGAAGTATGCCATCAAGTCTCTCATGTTCACCATCTGATCTAAAGAAGCCTCGCTGAACAGGAAGAGATCATCAGCGAAGAAGAGGTGGGATAGATGGAGGCCCGATTGGCTGAGCTTGAGAGGTTTCCATCTTCCTTCGTCGACTTCTCGTCTAATGAGCTGGCTAAGGCGTTCCATACACAGAATGAACAAGAAGGGGATCAAGGGGTCCCCTTGCCACACACCTCTTGTTGGATGAAAGGACGGTGATAGATCACCATTCCATATAACTCTCATAGAAGCAGAGGATACACACATCATCAGAAGCTTCACAAAATGATCATTCAGACCAAGACTCTGGAGATTAAATTTCAAAAAGTTCCAGTCCAGTCTGTCAAATGCTTTCTCCATGTCAACCTTAATGGCAACGTAACCTTTCTTTCTCATGATTGTTCTCCTGGTGTGAATGGCTTCCTGAGCTAGAATGATGTTATCACTGCTTTGCCTACCCCTGATGAAGCTACATTGAGTGGGGTGAATTAACAATTCCATGACAGGCCTCAGTCTATTGGCCAAAACCTTACTTAAGATTTTGTAGGTCACATTGCACAGGGAGATAGGATGAAACTCTTTGAGGGAAGTGGGATTATCCACTTTAGGGATCAGAGTAATATGGGTTTGATTAATTTCTTTAACCTTGCAAGGGTCTCTAAAGATGGAGAAGATGAGATCACAGATTTTGGACCCAACAACATTCCACTGAGACTGAAAGAAGTGAGGCTGTAAACCGTCAGGCCCAAGAGCTTTGAAGGCCTCCATCTCGAAGGCGGCATTTTTAATTTCAATAACAGACACATCTTTCTGGATAAGGCCAAGTTGAGAGTTATTTAGAGCGAGAAAGTCAGAAGGCCAATTTGCCACGTTTAAAACCTCATGATCCGAGGAATAGAGGTCCTTGAAGTAGGAAAGAGCATAAAGTTTTAGCTCCTCATAGCTTGAAATCCAGATGCCCTGATCGTTTTGGAGGGACTCAATTCTGTTTTTCTTCCTTCTGATCACTGTCGAGGAGTGGAAAAAGCTGGTATTTTTATCCCCAAATTTGAGCCATTTGCTTCTAGACTTTTGATACCAGAGGAGTTCTTCTTGGTTAACCACCTTCATATACTCTTTCCAGAACTTCGCTTCAAGCTTGAAGAGACCTGCGTGGGGGTGAGTAGCTATCTTTCAATCAACACCTTCTAGACTCTTAAGCAGGCCCTTCTTCTTTCTAGGAATGCTACCCACGACGTTCTTATTCCACCACCATGCTTTATTCTAAAAACTTTATAGCCAGAGGTCCAATCATTAAGATGCCAGGAAGAACTCACTAAGTCAGAGAAACCCTCTTCTAGGCACCATGCTGCTTGGTATTTGAAATGAGCTTTAGAATTGACAGCATGCTTACTCCTAGCGGATAACACAAGGACTCTGTGGTCAGATTTGTAACGGAGGTGGTAGAAAATTTTGTGATTTGGATGAGCCAGCTCCCATGAAATATTGCAAAAAGCCTAATCAAGTCTTTCTCTGATATCCTTTCTAGACCAAGTGAAATTATCTCCAACTACAGGAATTTCCAAAAAGCCACAGTCCTGAACACAATTGCGGAATGGATATAAGGATCTATCATGAACAGCAGCACCCCCAACCTTATCCGATGGATAAAGGAAGGAATTAAAATCTCTAAGAACCAGCCAGCCATCAGATACATTACTAGCCAGATACCTAAGTGAAGACCATAGGTCTTGCCTATAGCTCCATCTAGGGTCGCCATACACAAAAGTGACACAGAAGGTTTCTCCCAATTTTTTATCAGTCATGCAGCAGTGTAAGGCTGGGTAGTGGAGAAGAGATAATCCATAGAGATGTCAAAATCATTCCACAGCACCCAAATGCCACCGGCATAACCAGTTGCTTCTACTCTAAGACAATTATGGAATCCTAATTTATGCACTACTACGTCAGCATGAAGACCATTGACTCTAGTTTCTAATAGGCACATAACAGAAATCTGATGCTTATTAACAATATCATGAAGGATACGGGGAAAACATTTGCTACAGGTTCCTCTCAAATTCCAACTAGAAATAATCATATGGATAATAAAAAAAGACAGAAAAAGAGGGCAAGGCTACTTATCTGAAGGGACACGCCCAGAATTTGACCTGCTTCTATGTTTAGCCTTTCTCACATTCCCTTTTATTTTTCCTTGCCCTTTGAGTTTGAGATCAGAAGTTAGAGGTTCCTGGTTGGAAGTTGGAGGCAAAATGGAATTTTTAGAGGGGGCTAAACTCGAAGTAGGAATTTTAGAATCAGTATTAGAGATTAACTCCAAAGCAGGGGTTGCACAAGCTTTAGTCTCAGCATTATCATTCTTTTCATGCCCTATTTGCTGGTCACCCACGGGATCAGAATTTGGAGAGTGTTCTGAAACATGGCTCGTTGCATTGAGCACACTGGAGTGGGGCTGGTCCAAAGAGCCCATTACTATTTGGTGGATCCTAGGTTGAGGCTTGTCTTTACCCGAATGGCTTGGAGGCTGGATAAGGACCGAGTGGGCTTGATCAGGAAAATCAACCGCAAGGCCCATTGCTGAATTGGAGTCCAAAGGCGGGAGAACAGTGTTGAGCGGTTGGGCCACGTTGCAGCTGGACGAGGCTATATCCTTCCTATCCTCACACCCTTTGCCTTTAATGCGAAACTCTTGTCTTGGAGGTTGAGCCAACTTGGACTTGGTCAAATCTTTGCTTTTGCCATTTAATTTGTTTCCTCTTTCGTTCACAATTCTCTTCCCGTTCCCTTTCTCTGGCACAGCAAACTCCCGCTCGCTTGAGTTAGCAGGCTGTGCATTTTCATAAAACCCATCCTCCTCCAGGTCAGAGATCACTTGGAACTTTGAAGCTTGAGATTTCATCCCCATGCTTCTATCAGAGAGTCGCCCATACCTTCCCCCTGACGCGCCGTCTTTACGGTTTCCCTTACTTGGGAAACAAGAATTTTTTTGAGAATTTTTCTGAGATCCCACCAGCATCCAGGGGCCGAACAGATCTACTTCCGGTGACACTTCATCTTCCGGCTCCTTTGGTTGAGTTGATTTAGCTGGTTCCTTCCCTGAATTTTGTGAATCGGGTACCTCGGCTCCTTTGATTCTCCATGAGCAATGATCTTTCCTGTGGTCATATCTTCCGCAAGAGAAACAAATAAGATCCAAGCCCTCATATTCCACATTAAAGATGGTTGAAGCCAATATGACTCTGGGCATAAGGCATTTCTGGAGGTCTAGCTCAACACATAATCTAGCGTATCTTCCCCTAATCACAGAGCCTGAAGATTGGTCTTGATGGTTTAAGGTATGCAAGTCAACCTTGAGTGTCTTCCCTATCATATTTCCTAGCCTTGTGATGAATTTTTGTGAGTAATAGATAAGGGGAATGTTAGGAATTCTGACCCATGTAGCAATTTTGCCCAGCTGGTTAAGGAAGGGATCAAAATATGGCATCCATTGTTGAATAAGGACAACATGCTGAGCTAACACCCACGGTCCTTCCAGTAATATGCGTTTGTAGTGGGTACTCCAGTTGTCCTGGTTAGTGAATCTCACAACATAATAATTGTTTGGCAAATCAACTAATTCTAATTCATTGAATTTCCACATTCTGCACAACATCTCTTTGAGTTTATGTAGATAGAAATGGGCGCCCAACACTGTGATAATGAGAGAATTATTCCATGGTTGGCATGCTTCATTATATTCATCCTCTGACAATTCCATAGTAGGGTAGACATTCATGAGATTTTTTGTTTCATCTGAAGGCTCTGGGATTTTCCAATGTCTGCTCTATAAATCCGACGTCAGAGAGTCTTCTTTTGATGAGCTCTGTCCATGAGCAACCCCATTAAAATCTAACTTGTTGAACCCCATCAGTAATTCTTTGTAGGAGGGGGGTTCAGAGAAGCCGCATGGCTTGAAGGGATCCCCTATTTAGAGTTCTGTTCTTCAGGTGCCAGAATTTCAAGGATCACAGGCAGACTGGTGTCGACGTACTTCCCGTTTTGATAGGATGATTTCTTTTGCTCTGGTCAGGAGGATTATCCTGCTGTTTGGATTCCTCAAACGACCTGTCCGTGGAGACGAAGGCGGCCGGAGGCCTATCCGGCGGAACCTTGACGGAGTCGACTTCTTCCATTGAAAGGCGGCACGAGTTCCAAGAGAGAGAAAATATTTGGTCTGATATTTCTAAACGTACATAAACCATATGACTATTTTTCTCATACATTTTTACCATTTTCGCTCTTTGCTAGAAATCTGGCAGAATTTTCATCTAACTTTGAAAATTCACATCTTATTGTACAAATGTCCAATTGATATGGTTCCAAAGCCTATGTGACCCTTATTAAGTCTATTTCTAAGGAAAAATATAGCCTTTAGCCAAATGGAAGCTCATAATTCCCAAAATTTCCATTTTTGGATGCTGTCATAGAAATTTGCTAGTTTCACTAGCCTAAATTCAAAAATTCATAACTCTTTGTGTACTACTCTAAAGGACCTATATGACCTATCAAATTGAAGCTCTATATAAGTCTACTTTTATTCTAGGAAATTTCATAGGCATTAAACACCATTTAATTAACCAAAACTATCACACAACCAGACTGCCACGTAAGAAACACATTGGTAGCAAAGTTTACATTCCAGTGACTTTTGCTAAACTAGGGCTTAGTAGTCTGCTTGATTTAGGCTTATTCTCAAGTCTTTAATACCAAAATTCAAAATATTATAGTTCTCCCCCCATTCAATAAATTTCATCCTTAAAATTTGAATGTCTATAACTCGGGAATTCTTCTAAACATTCAATCTATCCCTCTTTGATAAGTAAAATATTTGCATATTTATTTTCCCTTATATGATAATTTTATGGACAATATCTAAGCTTAATTTTATAAATTTGGGTATAATTGATAAATATTTCCTTGCTTTTCTTTTGATAGCCACGTACAACACTATGTTAAGGGGAAACGAGAAGAACGGAGACTTAAAAATAGACCTAAGGGATTATAACAAGATAAGGAAGCACAATTGGAAAAAATGATTGGTACTGTAGCAGTGCAACAAATCACGATAGTCACTGTTCGCTATCCACGTTATCACTGTTCACTAGTTTCACTGAATTCATTATAGCATTTTGCCGATAGTTACTATACCAAAGCTACTATAGCCGACATGTATTGTAGCAATCGCTAAAAAAAGAGTGCAAAGTAGGAAAGAAAAATGATAGAGTAGGAAAGAAGTTTTGGGTTGTCTCCCAAATAGCCGCCCTTCTTTAACGTCTTTCACTAGACAAAGACCAAACCAAACTTTTTTTTTAACTTTTTTTAATTTTTTAATTTTTCTTTAAAAAATTACTAGATTGAGGACTTACCTATTGGTTCCTCAAATGTGATGACAGATTTCAAAGTATTGAGTGCAGCTTTATTGTATTCTTTAAGACTTTACCCATTCACTTTGAATTTTTGATCACTATCTTGAATCTCCACAATTCCAAATGGCCATACTTGAATCACAGTAAAAGGACCTAACCATCTTAATCTCAGCTTTCCTGGAAAGAGCTTTAACCTTAAGTTGTATAAAAGCACTTTTTATCCTGGTGTAAACTCTCTCCTTAAAATTCTTCTGTCATGCCACATTTTTGTCTTCTCCTTGTATAACTTGGCATTTTCATAAGCTTATTGTCTGAATTCTTCAAGCTCATTAAGTTGGAAAAGCCTTTTCTCACCAACTGCCTTTAAGTCAAAATTTAAGGCTTTTACTACCTAATATGCTTTATGTTCCATTTCTACTAGAAGATGGCATGCTTTTCTGTAGACCAATTGATATGAAGATGTACCAATTGGTGTCTTGAAGGCAATTCTATAAGCCCAAAGTACATCTTCTAATTTCTATGCCCAGTCCTTCCAATTGGAATTCACCGTCTTCTCTAAAATCCACTTCAGTTCTCTATTTGAGATTTCCACTTGCCCACTAGTTTGTGGATGATATGGATTTGCAACCTTATGAGTTACTCCATATTTAGCTAATACCAACTAGAGCTGCTAATTGTAAAAAAGCCTTCCTCCATCACTAATAATAGCTCTAGGTACTCCAAATCTTGTAAAAATATTTTTCATCAAGAACTTCACAACCACTCAAGAATCATTTGTAGGAAAGGCAGCTACTTCAACCCACTTAGAGATAGTCAACAGCTACTAAAATGTACTGGTTGCTAAATGAGGATGGAAAAGGCCCTATAAAATCAATCCCCCATATATCAAAGAGCTCAACTTCTAAGATGTTAGTTAAAGGGGCTTTGTGTCTCCTCGAGATATTTCCTGTTCTTTGACTTCTGTCACAAGTTGCCACAATTCTATGAGCATCCTTGAAGAATGTAGGCCAGTAAAATTCTGATTGAAGGACTTTAGTAGGTATTCTATTTGCTCTAAAATAACCACCATATGGGGCTGAATAGCAGTGATTTAAGATGCTGTCCATTTCTTCTTTAGGAACACATCGCCTGATAATTTGATCTAGGTATTGTTTGTATAAGAACGGATCCTCTTAAAAGTAATGCCTTACATCAGTCAAAAAATTCTTCTTTTGCACTTTAGAAAGTTCATAAGGCATTACTCCGCTTGCCAAATAATTCACAAAATCAGCATACCATGGGGTAGTTTGTGATTGCATGATGAAAATTTGCTCATCTGGAAAATTCTCCTAGATTGGTGATTCTCTCTTTCGTTTAGGGGTTTTAATCTAGAAAAGATGTTCTGCAATGAGAATCTCAGTCCCCTTTTTGTCTTTGATCTCTAAGTCAAATTCTTGTAGTAAAAGCGCCCATCTAATTAGTCTGGGCTTAGCATCTTTCTTCTCAATGAAGTATTTGATTGCTGAGTGTCTGTCCAGACAATGACCTTCGACCGAATCAAATATGGTTTAAATTTGTCAAATGCAAACACAACTACTAATAGCTCCTTTTCTGTTGTTGCTTAATTCAACTGTTCATCTGAGAGTGTCCTGCTAGCATAGTAGATGGCATGAAAGACCTTATCTTTTCTTTGGCCTAAAACAGCTCCAGCTGTATAATCACTTGCATCGCACATCCTTTCAAATAGAAGGTTCCAATCTAGAGCTATGATGATTGGTGCAGAAGTCAAGGCACTTTTCAAAGTTTGGAAGGCTGACAAGCACTCCTCATCAAACACGAAGGGAGTGTTTTTCTCTAACAGCATGCAAAGTGGCTTTATGATTTTTGAGAAGTCCTTGATGAATCTTCTATAAAAGCCAACATGTCCTAAACAATTCTGAATACCCTTGCTTAAGGAAGGAGGTGGTAGCTTTTCAATTGTTTTAATCTTAGGTTGGTCCACTTTAATGCCTCAATTAGATACCTTATGACCCAGAACGATTCCTTCTTTCACCATAAGATGGCATTTCTGATGATTTTTTAGTTTTTGGAAAATCATTTGATCATTGTATTTCAAATCTAGAAAAAGTCTTGCAACGTTGTGTGGAGACAAATTTGGTTCTAAATTGGGAGAAATGCCATCTTATGGTGAAAGAAGGAATCGTGCTGGGTTACAAGGTATCTGATTGAGGCATTTCCACTATGTTTGAGAAGATCACCATCATACTTTTTTGAAATGTTGCTGGTGTATTACATAGACCAAATGGCATCTTTCTGAAGGCAAATGTACCATATGGACATGTAAAAGTTTTTTTCTCTTGATCCTCTGGTGCAATTGTAATTTGATTATATCCTGTATACCCATCCAAGAAACAATAATAGGCTTTTCTAGCAAGTCTGTCAAGCATCTGATCTATAAATGGTAGAGGAAAGTGATCTTTTCAAGTTGCTTTATTAAGCTTTCTATAGTTGATGTACACTCTCCATCCATTCACAGTTTATTTTGGAATTAATTCATTTTTCTCGTTGAGCACTACTGTCATTCCACCTTTCTTTATTACCTCCTTTCTCACCACTTCCTTCATGTTCAGATTGAGTCTTCTCTAGTGCTCAACTGATGGCTTGTAGTTGTCCTCCATTAAGATCTTATGCATATAAATTGAAGGACTAATCCCTCTTATATCAAATATTGACCATTTAAATGTTGTTTTATACTCCCTCAGAACTCTTAATAACTTTTCTTCTTTATCAGGAGTAAAAGATACTGAGACGATTACTGGTAGTGTTGAATTTCCTCCCAGATAAGCATACTCCAAGTGGGATGGTAGTACTTTCAACTCCAGTACTAGTGGTTTCTTTGTTGATGGCACAGATTTACCTAGCCTTTCTCCCAGATCTTCAAATGATTTCTTATTAAAAATTAGGGAATTTGCTTCCAGGTACCTTATCTGCTCCAAGACTTCAGGATTAGTAAATTTTGATACATATACCATTCCCATTGCTAATGGTTGATCCATGCAAATTTCATCCATCGTGTCTTTTGTATGCTTGTCAATGTGTCTACTCTGTAACAGGTGTCACTTTCATTTGGAAAGGACAAAGCCTTGAAGATGTTAAAGGAAACTTGATTATCATGAACTCGTAAAGTTAACTTTCCCTGTTGCACATCTATTAATGTTCTCCCAGTTGCAAGAAATGGCCTCCCAAGAATGATAGAAATTTCTTTGTCTTCCATTTTGAGTATTATGAAATCAGCTAGGAATATGAGTTTGTGCACCTTCACTAGAACATCTTCTAAGATACCTCTCAGATGTTTTATTGATCGGTTAGCCAAAAGTAATGAAACTGTGGTTGGCTTTACCTTTCCAAGACCAAGTTTGTTGTAGACAGATAGAGGCATGAGGTTTACACTTGCTTCAAGGTCACAAAGTGCTCTTTCAAAGTGACATTGACCTATGGTGTAAGGTATCCAAACTACTTGTCTAACTTAGCTTTCTCGAGTCTCTGAGGATATGGAACTGGTGCTACATATGGAGGAGGATTATTTGGAAAGCTGATTCTTCCTGGTATTACATTATCCTCCTTCTGTTCTTCTCCGCTTTCTTTCTTTTCTCCATCATCCTTCTTCTTAATTACAAGATCTTTCAATTCTTTACCACTCCTTAGTGCAACGGCCTTCACATGTTCTTTTGGGTTTCTTTCAGTGTCACTTGGTAGAGTTTCTGGTTTCCTGGAATTCAGCATATTTGCAATTTGGCCCATATGGACCTCCAAGTTCTTTATTGAGGCTTCTTAGTTTTTGATTCTTGCATTAGTCCTAGCCATGAATTGAGATGTATTAATGGTTAGTTGAGCCAGTGCATCCTCCAAATTCACTTTCTGTTGTGGTGGATTTGGTTGTTGAAAAGCTTGCTACTGGTAGTTCCCTTGCGGCTTGAATGTATTTTGATTATTCCTCCAACTAAAGTTTGGATGATTTCACCAACCTAGATTGTAGGTATTTGAAAATGGGTTATTCCTTTGATTTTCAATGAAATAAGCTTGCTCCAGCATGAATGAGTGTATTTCTTGACATTGCATGCTCACATGAGGTTTTCCACATTGATCACAAGCTTCAGTAGGAGTGCTGATCACATTTGCTTAGGTTTTCAATGATCCTACTTGCTTGGATATAGATGTAACTTGAGAAGAAAAAGTTATAAGGACATCCGGCTTGTATACTCCAAGTGCTTTCTTTGAATTGCTATGTTTAGAAGGCCATTGATATGCATTGGCTGCCATCTCCTCAAGTAGATTATAAGCATCATCTATATTTTTTCCCATTAAAGATCCTCTAGCTACAGCATCTATAAGAATTCTAGAGATGTGCGTCATCCCACTATAGAAAGTTTGCAGTTGCCACCAATTTGGTAACTCATGATGAGGACTTCTCCTTAGCAACTCCTTATATCTTTCCCATGCTTCATAGAGGCTTTCTTGTTCATGCTAGGTAAATGAGGCAATGTCATTCCTCAATTTAGTGATTTTTACTGAAGGAGAGTATTTGTCTAAAAATTTCTGCACCATGATCTCCCATATAGTTATGCTTCCAACTGGTAGTGATTGTAACCAACTCTTAGCCTTATCCCTAAGTGAGAAAGGAAAAATTCTAAGTCTAATGGCGTCATCAATAACACCATTATGCTTGAATGTGTTGCATATTTCTAGGAAGTTGGCTATATGTGTATTAGGATCTTCTGTTGGTAAACCACCGAACTATTTGCTTGCATCATCCAGATAATCGCAGGCTTGATTTCAAAGTTGTTCGCCACAACTGGTGGTCTCCTAATTCCAGAGTTTGTCTCCATGACTGTTGGTGTTGCATAGTCATGGAATGTTTTGGTATATATTGTTTCTCCACCCTGATTTGTTATCGGATTGCTTAGGATTGAAGTAGACTGCTTTTGAACTCTTTGATTTCTTCGACAAGATCTTTTGATCTTATAATCAAGAGGTTGTAGTTCGGTCTCCTTCGATCTGGTCATGCACTAAGCAAAAGCCTAAAAGGAAACACAAACCACCAAAAAGAGAAACAAATATAATATAAAGACCAAATTAGTATTAAAATTACTTGGTATTGATATTAATGACTATAATCCCTGGCAACGGTGCCAAAAACTTGTTACGAGTGTAAATGGTCTAATAGAAAGTGCAAGTATACACTGTCGTCAACAAGTAATATAGAAGTGAGTAGAGTATCGTTCTCTCAAGGATTGATCACTAAGTACCAAAATGAGTAATTTTAACTCTATTTAGTTGATCGATTAGTTGGTGATTGAGTATACGAATTAAAATGATAAGTAAATATGAATGCAAATGATATGAAACAACTATTGAGAAAAAGCCCTAGGGGTTAGATTTTACTTAACAAATTCTAGATTAAATAACTTATTTATTCTAGCCCAATTTATTCCACATGATTGATAGTCGAGTTTCCCTAATTTAATTACTAGCCTCTTCCAAAGTCAAGCAATTCTATAATTAATTGCTAATCCAATATATTTTTATATGAATTTAAGCAATTAATTATGTATTAAAATTTATGGAACTCTATAAGACTACCCAACTCATATGAATATATTCCTATTTCATATGTAAGCTATGGTTTTAGTTATAGGGTCTACACATATGTATCTCCTTCCGGTCTCAACATATATATTGAAATCATTCAAAAGATGGCATCAAATAAAAGTATTAAGAATAATAATTAAAAATCAATCATGAAGGAAAAATTTAAAATAGATTTAATAAGTTAAGATTCAATCCATTATTTGTAAGCTACGTCATCACCCTAAGAAAATGAAAATTTAGCCCATGATAAAATTAAAAACAAAACAAAAATAAATTGACATTATATAAAACTAAAATGAAATCCTTATAAACACTGCATAAAACTTGAATATTAAATTCTCAAACATAAATAGACAACCAAAAGTGCATAAAAACTGGAATAATCTAGCCGTCCCTTTGGGAGGTAAAACCTTCCATGTAGGTGGCATGCAAAAAGTAATACAATCCTAAGCCTTCCAAGATGGAGGCGTGCAAAAAGTAATACAATGCATAAAATTAACTCTAAAATAGTGTATGTGGAGAAGAGAGGAAAGTAATGGATATGAAATGGTTGTAAGTAAAGAAGAGAGGAGAGTAATGTGTATAAATTGGTGTGTCAAATGTGAAGGAGAGGGTGGCTATATATAGGGAAGAATGGAGTAGTATAGATGAAGTGGTAGATGAAATAGTAGATAGAATGTGGTAGATGAAGTAGTAGGTGAAAAGGAAGATGAAATGGTTGATGAAATGGTTAGTGGAATAGTAGATAATTCCCGCTCTCAACTTCCAAGTAAAATTTAAAACCCTTCGGGATAGAACTGGATTTTGGTATAAACATAAAAGTTGTCGAGTTCTTTCTTAGCTTTTTATCCATATAAAGAATATCCCAATCTGACATCTAGAGCTCCAGATATTGCCTGAAAATTGAAAGAGGGTCTAATTTAGTATTTTTCAAGAAATTCTATTTTATGCCAACATCATTATTTATTTATTTATTACACCCAAATTTATTAAATTGAGCTCAAATATCATCCACAAAATCATCATATAAGGAAAAATTAATATGCAAATATTTTAATTATCAGCAAACATAGAGAAAAGCGTTACGTGCTGCCTATAAATATGAGTAGGAGAAGCTCTTCTTTTGTCAGAGAATTTTGAATACTCTGTTTCATATTAATTTCATGCATTGTATTATTTTTCTGCATGCATTAATCTTGGAAGGCTTAGGTAGACCTCCTATATGGATGGTACCGGTAGTTCTCCTTTATGGATGTTATAGGTTGCCACTTATATGGAAGGTTTTATCTACTACAAGGAATGATAGATTTCTCCATTTTTAATGCATCTTTTGGTTGTATATTTATGTTTTAGAATTTAATATTCAATTTTTAAGCATTATTTTTGAGGTTTTCATTCTAGTTTTATGTAATGTTAATTTATTTTTATTTTGTTTTTTATTTTATTATGTGCTAAATTTCTATTTTCTTAGGGTGATGACGTAACTTACTAATTAAATCTAGTTTTAATTTTTCCTTCATGATTGAGTTTTAATTATTGTTCTTAATGCTTTCAATTGATTGGCCACCATTTGAATGATTTCAATATGTATGTTGAGACTGAAAGGAGATGCATGTGTATAGATCCTATAATTAAAACCATGACTTGCATATGAAATTGGAATATATTCATATGCATATTAATGCATATTAATTACTTAAATTCATATAGGAATATATTGGATTAGTAATTAATTATAGAATTGCTTGACCTTAGAAGAGGCTAGTAATTAAATTAGGAAAACTCGACTATCAATCATGTTAAATAAATTGGGCTATAATAGATAAGTGATTCAATCCAAAATTTGTTAAGTAAAATCTGACCCCTAGGCTTTTTCTCATAGTTGTTTTCATATTATTTGCACTCATATTTAATAATTTTTTTTGTTCTCTCAATCACCAACTACTCGATCGACTAAATGGAATTAAAATTACCTATTTTGGTACTTAGTGATCAATCCTTATGGGAACGATACTCTACCCATTTATATATTACTTGATTACTACAATGTGCATTTGCACTATTTAATAGACCATCTACACACGTAACAAATTTTTGACGATGTTACTAGGATTGTTGTTAATAATATCAATACCAAGTAATTTTAATACTAATTTAGTCTTCATGTAAAAATTTCAAAAAAAAATTATTAAAAAAACTAAAATATAATTTTAAAAATGGATTATACACAACATTCATTTGATAAGTTGTCATATCTTACTTCTTTTTTAGGAATGCATATGGATGGAATGAGACAAGAAAAAGTAAATGATGGTTGGATTGAAAATTGTTCTCCTTATAATTGTTTTTCTTGTGCTTATTGTGGAGAGTGCCATTCTAATTAGCATTGTCCATATTGCAATACCAGTCATTATGTGAGAGATGATTTCAACATGAACCAAACTTGTTTTGATAATTCCTTTTATCCTGTTGGAATTTTAGAGCTACAAGAGTCTTTGGATCCATATGTTAGGTATTCTCCTAATCTTCCTTTCTACTCTTATCCATATATTAAAGAATAAACTCCTGAGTATAAAGAAAAGTCTGATTTTGAAAGATTACGTAAAGAGTTTGCGGAATCAACAGAGAGATTTAGTAGTAAGCAAGAGGAACTTGCCACTAGTGTTGAGTCAAGTTTTCAAAATACTAGAATATATGTGAGTCAAATTATTTCGTCACTTGAGACTATAAGGCAAAATAATTCTATGAGCATGATGACAATTTCTTGTGTTGATGATGATTATTGTGAGGAAGTGGAGGATATGGAATTGAATGAAACCTTAGCTTTTGTGGAATGTGATATGGAATTTGAAATCACTTTTGGAGAGGATAGTGGTTGTAGTCTAGAAGAAGTTATGATTGTCACTAATACAAAATTTCCTTTTTAGACCGCTATATTTAGACCGGTTATAGCAGATAAGGTCTAAAAAATTAGACCGGTGGCAGTTTTGTAATTATATAGAACTTCTAAGACCAGTTCTCAAAAAAACCGGTCTTAAAAAAATTATTTAGACTGGTTATAAATAAAACCGGTCTAAAAATATTAAAATATTTAAAAAATTAAAAATTTTAAACTTCTAAGACCGGTTATTAATAATAACCGGACTTAAATATCAAACATTTAAGACCGGTTTTAATAAAAACCAGTCTTAAATATGAAAATTTTAAAAATTATTTTTTTCACCCTTTTCAGACCAGTTTTATATATACTTGGTCTAAAAAATTGACCCTAAATTTTTGAATCTCTTCTTTGTCGCGCCTAAATTTCACTCTCTAAATCTGAAATCTCTCTTCTTGGTGCGATTACTCTGTGAGCTCAGTCATCTTCGCTCAATCGCATTCTCATGTTTGTTGTTGCGGTGCTCTCACCCTTGCACTGAATGAGTCTATCGCCGCCACAACCTTACTTGCTCTGATCTTTGTCGTCGCGACTTTTCTCTTTACTAGTGACATTTATCCTTCATCGCAACCTACCTTGGTAGCCTCACTTCTTTGCTGCCATGAGCTGCTTGCTCCTTTGCTTTGACCCAGAGATGCGCAAAGAAGATGCAACTGATGTTATGAAGTTTGAATAAACTTTCCTTTTAAATGCTTAATTAATTTGTAAACTAATTTTTAAGTATCTATTGCAAGGTGGAGATAGATGAAAGGGGAAGAAGAAGGTGCAGAGCAAAGCACCTCACTTAAAATAGTTCCTCGTCTACTTTCTTTACCAGAGGAACAAGGGTCATGAAGAGAAGAGAGATCCTATTTGGATTTTTGTTTTTTAGGGTTTTATTGTAGTTATAAATGGTATACATACTGATATATACCGAGTTGAGTCTGTGGTCGATCTCTGGGGGATCCTATCTGTGAAATTGTTCTGTTTGCTTTTTCTAATTTCGTCTTTGGTTTTCTTCTTCCTTATGGTTGAGCCAAAATAGTTTCATGGTTTCAACTTAGAAAATGAATATGAATACAAAGTTAAACTTATGGGTGTACCTGAATTTTGTTACAATAGTTGTTCATTATCTTTCTACGTTGTTTGATGTTCTTAGTGAACAAGATAGGAATTTAGGTTTTCAGAAATTTTAGTAGCGGAATTCATAGGGAACGTGCTTTTGTGAAATCTGATGGTAGTAATTTGCTTGGAAGTATCCACAATTGATTTTTCACTATAATCCCTTCTACTCATCTGTACGCTTGACTACAAAAAAAGGCCCTATTTATTTTTTTAAAAAATATCACTTTTAAGACCGATTATTATGAAAACCAGCCTTAAAAATACTTTTAAGACCCGTTATTAAAATAACCGGTCTTAAAATTCATGAAAAAAAAGTTTTTAGACCAGTTTTAAAACAATCGGTCTAAAAAGTTTGGACCTTTTAGACCTCGTCTTTGAGCAATCGATCTAAAAAAGTGATTTTTAAGACCGGTTTCATTAACTGGTCTAAAAAATAGCAGATTTTTAAGATTGGCTGTATCAAGACCGGATTCAAAACCGGTCTAAAATGTCATTTTTAACCGATCTTAAAAGTAATTTTTCAATTAGTATGTGGAGCCTAATTCTTGTCCTTTTGATGTTGAAATTAACATGGTTGTTCCAACAGCTATTGTTCATACCTCTCCTGTTGAAGTGTTAAGTCTTACTGATGAGAGTCAAGTAGATTTTGTGGGATGCTCTAAAATTTTGGAAACTCCTAAATCTATTTGCAAATACATTGTGCTTTATTTGAATTTAGTAAATAATTGTATTCTAAAATTGTGTATGATTGAAGAAGTACAATTAATTACTTTAAATGATCATTTCTTGTGTCTGAAACATTTTTGCTTGAAAAAGAAATGAAGATAAGGTAATCATGGTGTTTGATACTTTTAATTAGTAGTTTGTTTGGGAAGTCTAGCTAAAGACTATAATTTAACGTTGCTTGGGAGGCAACCCAAGATTTGGTTTGATGTTTTTTTGTGATTTTACAGGACTTTTGGTGGCTCCTGATGATGTATTCCACTTTGGTAGCTGCAATTAAAAAAAATTTAAAAATATATAAGAAATATATAAAAATATAAAAAAAATTGGTTTAGTCTTTATCTGGTTAAAAACATTAAAGAATGGTGGCTTTTTTGGAGGTAAACCAAAATTCTTTCCTACTCTCTTATTTTTCTTTCCTACTCACTGAAACACACTGCACAGCATTGAGAATTTTAGTTTTCATTAGTTTCATTTTAAGTTACCATGGAGGAATATCTTATAAAGCTTAAGAATAGGTTCCCGCTCTTCCTAAATATGTTCTTAGGAAGTTCTATAATAGTCAAGTTGAAAGGATGAAGATGTTCAAGTGTGTGGATCTTCTTATGGATATATGTTGGATCATTGAAGCTAAGGTACGTTTAGCAGGTGAGATTAATAAATCAGTTGTTAAACTTTTGCCAGGAATGGGAAGAAGTTCTTATTCCAATAAGAGAAGGGCTAAAAGAATGAATGTCTACTATAAATGTGCAAGGTGAGCATGTGATCAGCGTTGTAGAACCAAAGGTATAGTTTCTATAAATCAAGAAGATAAAATTTAATTTATAAAGCATGAACTGAGTAAGGAGTTACTAGATGATATTATTCAAACTCTTAAGACACATCCGAGTGGTGATGTTCATCATATTTTTCTTGATTTAGTGGACATATTCAACCAAGAAAAATGGCACTATTGTCTTAGGAATATGACGTTAAAAGACCCTATTTGCCAATTTATAAGAAAACTGGATGGGAAGCAAATCCTTGATTCATAGAAAGCGTTTAAGCTATTACTAGATGTAAAACCAAAGGAAGATGTGAGCCAAAATCACAACTACTGTACATAATCATATTTTTGTCTAATATGTCTTTTCTTTTTTTAACAGCTTTTGTTTAATCTGTTTTATCTTTTTAGTAACTTTTAACTTTCTTTCCTCTTTTTCTTCACGCAAATTATGTCGATCATTCGTGCCAGAAGTTTTTCAAAATTTTTTGAAAAATGCGTGATTTGTTTGATTTAGCTGTCACTGTTTTAGTAATATATATATATATGTACTTTCCTACTTGTAAATATATACTATTCACTTGAAAATATGCATTCTTCTACTTGTGAACACAAATGGTCTGAAGAAAAAAGGAGAAAGAGGGTATCACACAAAAATGTAGATTTACATCTATCTGCATATTTTATAAAAATGATTCAGGTAAGAATGGAGAGTTTGTAACTGCAACAAAAGAACTTGGAATTGCATTAGCTGCCAAAAGATCAACTTTATATATGGGGGTGTCATCTAGGGCCTAAGGGGAACTGTAGCCATTTTAGCATTTATGAATGGAGGCAAGGGTTTGAGTGTAAGGGTGAAGGAGTTGGAAGATCACACCTTTTCCTTAGGATAAGAGTTACAGGTTTCAAGCTTGCCTAAATAAATGGGACAAATGTTATACCATGCTCAAGCTTTCATTACTCTACCTAGTGATTTGGAGACATTGGATGGCATTTCTAGCTTTGCATATTGGGCTAAGTTAAACGTTCACAAAAGGCCATTAGGATTGTTAAATGTTAATGGTTTTTATAATGACTTGTTGTCTTGTTTTGTTTTGATCATGCTGTAGAAACAGGATTCATACCCCAAGCGGCTCGCCATTCTATAATTTCTACACCAGTTGCTGATCAGCTACTTGATCAGCTGCAAACCTATGAACCTTAACCAAATCTATTAGTCAAGCAAATAAGTGGGCAATCTTCAAAGAGCAATCAAAAGCAGAATCTAGACAGCACTTTTAGGTTGTAACTCTCCTTAACCTTTTTGTTTTACTCTTAGCATCTTAGTTTATTGTGTGTTTATTTTTATTGTGTTAAAAAAACTTTATCTAAGCTCTAGAAGACATTAAGGACAATGTCTAATTTAGGTTGGGGGAGGATTTGTAAAAAAATTAGTTTGTAAAAACCATTTGATGCATAGGGTGTGAAAAAATGGTGGAGTAACGAGTTATTCTCAACTCTTGAGACGCATTTTATTAGTTGCTGGTTTTTGTTCTTTTAAAAAAAATCATGTTTAGGTGATTTGTAATGATTTTAAGAAGTATATAAATTTTAAGAATGGATCAATTGAATTTAGAGATTTCATAGCATGAATGAACAACTGATTGTTGCAATTGGTAATGAATTTTGAGATTGACTGAACTAAGTTTAAAAACCCCTAACCATGAGCTTTTGAGCCTATAATGATTATTTCTCTTGTGTGTGATATTCATCTTTTAAGTTGTCACTCTAGAACTTACTATAAATCTAGTTGAAATTACATCTAACATGCACATTCAAAAATGATGGACATTGATTTTCTTTAGCCAGAGTCAACTAGCCAACCTTGCAATTATATCGTTGTTAAGGCCCTTTGAGCCTAATTGACTGTTTCTTTATTCTCAACCTATTAGCATATGTTTCAATGATATATCAAGTGCTTGTACATAATTTTGAAGATTAGCAGAGCATTTGAAATTCTTGTGAAATGGGCTTTTGACAAGTGTTGGGGTGTATATATCATCAACTTTAGAGTTACAAATTTATGAAAAAAAAGGAAAAGAAAGATGAAAAAAGAAAGAAATATATATATATATATATTAAGTATTTGAATTGTGGGTTGTTGTGATATGATAAATTTATTCATAAGTTGGCTCATTTTTCAGTTGTTCTATTGAATTTCTTAAATGTAGCCCTTCATATCTTGTTTTACATTTCATTTACCTTTACCCCATTATAACCCTTAATAAATCCTTTTCATTTGAATTATGCACGTGAATTAGGTAGTGGAGATTGAGATTTTTAGCAAGCCTGTGGTAGTGTAATTTTTTCGATTGAATTTGAGCGAAACACTTGCCTTTAAACACTTGAGAGATTGAGAGAATGAGTTGCACTTATGAACTCGGTTTATTCATTTTCAATTAAAGTTAATGGTTCAAATTTTTGTTGATTCATAAATACTATGGTCTCTTTATTTTTCAATTGTGTTTTTGCTTATAACTTGACACTTCTAATTTTTTTTGGAAGCATTGATTAGCCACTCCTTGTCCTAAGACATCCAAGAGCTAAGTATGGGGGAATTTGATAGTAAAATATTTGCATATTTATTTTCTCTTATATGATAATTTTGTGGACAATATCTAAACTGAATGTAATAAATTTGGGTGTAATTGACAAATATTTCATTGCTTTTCTTTTAATAACCACATAAAGCACTATGTTAAGGGGAAAAGAGAAGAAAGGAGACTTAAAAATAGACCCAAGGGATTATAACAAGACAAGGAGGCACAGTTTGAAAAGTGATCGGTACTGTAGCAGTGTAGCTATTCACGATAGTCACTATTCATAGCTATCACTGTTCCCTGTTCACGACTGTCACTGTTCACTATTCACCAAATTCACTATAGCATTCTACTGATAGTTACTGTAGCTAAGCAACTACAGCCAACATGTACTGTAGCAATTGATTAAAATAGAGTGCAAAGTACTGTAGCAAACGTGAAGAAAACCATCAGGTACTGCCTATAAATAGATGCCATTGCAGAGTGGGAGAGGCACGTCTTTTGTCAGAGAATTTTGAATACTTTGTTTCATATTAATTTCATGCATTATTATTTTTTTCTTGCGTCCATCTTGGAAGGCTTAGGTAGACCTCCTATATGGATGGTATAGGAGTTGAAAATTGTGCCCTGAGGGCCAATCATTGTACTTTGAAAATTATTATTTTAATGAAATTTCTCCATTCTGTTATCATATTATTTGCATGTTAACTGTGATAATTGTATCCTTGGATAATTCATGAAGATTGTCCTAAAATGTCCCTGGTCGGTCTTCTATGCGAGAGCAGAGATGAAGCAAGACTAGTATGACTTTGATACGATATGGAGATACGAATCAAAGTCTTTGGCACTTGTAAGAGTACAAGGTGCTGGACCGACCCACTATGAGAAAGCTATATGGATCAAGTCATAAGCTTTTCTCATGTATAACCACGTCATAATGCCCTTAGACCTGAGGTCATCATGGATTCCTATATGAGAGTTGCTAAGCTTTGAACTAGTCAAAAGTCACTTTTGATGGGCGATCATAAAGGCTATAATCAGGCTTAGTGGTTTTTCATGCAGAGGAATATGAATGATCAAGATGGAATTTGTCCCTAACATTAGTATAGAGATATTACTGGGCCCCTCGATGAGTGAGTCTGAGAAATGCATGGCCATACTACAATGAAAAGGAGTTTCCATTTCTATTGTCAGGCTACTCAAGAATAGAGAAAGTAATGGTCAGGAACAAGAAGATGAAATTATCCATGCCTTATCCTTGACTGAATATCGTGTGACAAAAGGGACGTGACATAGTTGTATGACAGGTTGCATCGTGATAATGATCCTCATTTGAATTGGGTAGTTGTAATGTCTTGCTAGAGGCCGCTTGCAACTTTTGTGTTAGTACAGATATTGGCCCACTGCCAACTTCATATCGGCCTACTTGGTCGCACACAAGAATGGCCTAACATGAGACAATGTTTTATTTAGGGTGGATGAATTTTATATATATATATATATATAATATAAAATTCGTTAATAATATTATATAGATATATATTTTCGAAATACATATCTTATATATATATATATTATATTATATTATTATATTGTGTTAGTTTTAAATTTAATTTGGTAAGATATATTAAATTTAATAACTAACATGATAGAGATATAGTATATCAGATTTAATTTATGAAGATAAATTAAATCTAATGGCTCTTTATTTAGATTAAATAAATAGGTTAAATTAAAACTATTGGACAGATTTAACTTAAACTGAATTTATTTAATTAGCTCATTAAGATAATTAATTGTTGATTAATTTCAAAATTAATGATGATTAATTTTGATATTTGAATATAGCCCTCATAGGTTATAAACTTGATAGAGCAGATATACTCATATGCACATGAGAATTCAGAGCCGCAAGGAAAACCCTAAAAACATTGGAGGTGCTAGCATGCAATCTCAGTTGGAGAGCATTCATGTGGATACCGGTAGAGGGAGCGGACCTAACGTGTTGGCTCCTAGAGATCGTGAAAACCCTAAGTTAACAAAAGGTACGAGTTCTTTCTAACCCGATTTAAATGCCATTGATAGATCCTCGATTAGGATCAGTAAAATTTTGAAATTCTTCCGTTGTGCCTGTTGATTCTAAAAATAGGTAGTCCTCCTTTATGGATAGTATAGGTTGCTACCTACATTGAAGGTTTTACTTCCTACAAGGAAGGCTAGATTTCTCTATTTTTCATGCATCTTTTGGTTGTATATTTATGTTTTAGAATTTAATATTCAAGTTTTATGCAGTATCTTTCAGGTTTTCATTCTAGTTTTATGTAATGTTAATTTATTTTTATTTTGTTTTTAATTTAATTTTGTGATAAATTTCTATTTTCCAAGAGTAATGATGTAGCTTACTAATGATGGATTGAATCTTAACTCATTAAATATAGTTTTAATTTTTCCTTCATGATTGAGTTTTAATTATTGTACTTAATGCTTTCAATTGATTGGCCATCTTTTGAATGATTTCAATATGTATGTTGAGCCGAAAGGAGATACGTATGTATAGATTCTATAATTAAAACCATGACTTGTATATGAAATAGAAATATATCCATATGAGTTGTGTAGTCTTACTGAGTTCCATAAATCTTAATGCATAATTATTTCTTAAATTCATATAAGAATGTATTGGATTAGCAATTACTTATAGAATTGCTTGACCTTGGAAGAGACTAGTAATTAAATTAGGAAAACTCAACTATCAATCATGTGGAATAAATTCAACTATCCAAAATTTGTTAAATGAAATCAAACCCCTAAGGCTTTTTCTCATAGTTGCTTTAATATTATTTGCACTCATATTTAATCATTTTTTTTTGTTCTCTCAATCACCAACTAGTCTATCAACTAAATAGAATTAAAATTACTCATTGTGGTACTTGTGATCAATCCTCATGGGAACGATGCTCTATTCACTTCTATATTACTTGATTATGATAGTATACAGTTGCACTATTTAATAGATCATCTAAACACGTAACACTCTCGTGTGCAAGCTCATGAAGTATGCATCATAAATTATTTGTCTGTTGGCATTTAGGATTAACTATTTGTTGATTCCTACTAACCTTATTGTGTATACTATTCAAAATTGCACAGAGTGCTTGTCAGGTCTTACTGCCCAGCGACACAGCCCTATACAAACATGCACATCGGGTCTTACTACCTTTGTCACTATTTGTCATAATTGTGATTATATAGCAATCTGCTGGCCTGAGGACATATTCATCCCACAGGTGTTATGACATCAAGACACACAGTCCTAGTCTAAATGATATGAAACTTTACAGGATTAAAGTAGACATGTAAAGGTTTAATTTGGTGGGCAGAACATGATTTTTGGATAAGTCGATTAAGAGATATGATTTTTCAAAGTTGTGCTCTATTTTTGGAATGCCAACTGGAACAAGAGAATTTTACCGAAATTTTAGGAAAAAATGTGATAACCGTGACTAGCCTTGGGTATTTTTCTATGAAAATAAACTTAAAGAGCTATCTATAGGCATTAGAGCTAGCTAATTTGAAATTTACTAGAATTAATTATGATTTTCCAAAGTCAACTGAAAATTTGCCATTTTTCTAGAAAACTATGAAACTACACTATATGGAATTGTACTGTGCAAAAAATGTTGTAACTGCATAAAATAACCAATAAAATGATTTTGAAATACTGTAGAGTAGTACATGAATGGGTATTAACTCAATTCTTGTACAAGTAGAATTTTAAGACACATCAATAGCCCAAGTCGGATCAAAGGTATTGGGTAGCCAGTAGAGCTGGAAAGGGCAATTGTAGGTAGTAACTCTTTCTCTCATACATTATGTGAGTATTTATATGCTTTGTGTTATTGTTATGTTGTATTACATGGGGCATGGCATATTTATTTGTTGCATTTTATATATTTGATTCATGTTACTACTGAGATTCTTTCAAATCTCAACCTTTCGATAAATATACAAAGTTTTCAGCAGTAGGCAGTGGCTTAAGGGGCAAAGGTATACTTACTGACAACTGGTGGTTCCGTTGTAGATCAATCAAGACAATTGGTTATTTGAAGACCCTTTTATTATTTGACATATGTAACTATTGTGAATACACCCTGTTGGGATTTTTGTAAGATAATCATGCACATTTTATCAGTATATCTATGTTATTCCTGTATGTCCACCAAACCACGCAATTGCTACTCTGATTAATGTCGATGTTAAATGGTTTATAAGGCAAGGCCTTACATTTTGGTATCAGAGCCTAAGCAGTTCTGGCAACAAGATAGTATACTGGTAAGGTCTTGATTATATGGTAAAAGGAGATATACACAAAATAGGTCAATAGAGCAGTGAATTTCCCCCTTTTCTATGAACCATCCCTAAAAAAATGACGAATACCCGAGGGCAGCCAGTATTACTATACTTGTCCAAGGGTTGTATAAGGATGTCACGAACACCAAGGGAGCGAGTCCAAATGACAGCTTGGTGGGCTTCAAGAAGCATATCACAAAGTATGTGACCAAGTAAATATACCATCACTGATATGCAGTCTATAGATAGTATTTTGATGCCTGGAGATAGTGGGCATGATTTTTGAGATAAGGCAGTTACAGGGAACTAGTAGTCAGAAGCAGTTAGAGTTTATATCTACATTTTGGCACGGGCACACAAAAGTTAAGCATGCTAACCTAAGGAAATCTTAGGATGGGTGACCCTTGGGAAGTTAATCTAGTAAGGTTATTGAGACTCGAGGAATAGTGATCGCCTTGAGATTCCCCATGACTAATAATTATCTTAGTTAGATGATTTAAAGGATGCTTAAAAGCATGGAGATGGTGATGATGTAAGTATTGATTTTAATTTGAACCATTCCTATTGTAGTAAGTACTACACAGAAATGTTCATTTGATTAGATACTAGGAAACTTGAGGCGTAGTAAATGTTTTGAGATTTCTCCATGCTAAGTGATAATCCTTAATAATATTATGGTGTTAAATAAATGTAGATATGATATACAGTGCTATAAGAAGAGTGGTTATTGTTAGAAATTATGCCCAAAGGGCCAATCATTGTACTTTGAACATTGTTAATTTAATGAAATTTCTCCATTTTGTTATCACATTATTTGCATGTTAACTGTGATAATTGTATCCTTGGATAAATCATTAAGATTATCCTAAAATGTCCCTGGTCTATCATTTATGAGGGAGAAAAGATGAAACAAGACCAGTATGACTTTGATAAGATATAGAAATAAGAATCAAAGTCTTAGGCGCTTGTAAGAGTACAAGTTGCTAGGCCGACCCACTATGAGAAAACTATATGGATCAAGGCATAAGATTTTCTCATGTATAACCATGTCACAATGCCCTTAGACATGAGATCATCATGGATTCCTACATGAGAGTTGCTAAGCTTTGAACTAGTCAAAAGTCACTTTTAATTGAGTGATGATAAAGGCTACGATCGGGCTTGGTGGTTTTTCATGCAGAGGAATATGAATGATCAAGATGGAATTTGTCCCTCACATTAGTAGAGAGATATTACTAGGGCCCCTCGATAAGTGAGTCTGAGAAATGTATGGCCATACTACGATAGAAGGGAGTTTCCATTTCTATTGTCAGGCTACTTAAGAATTGAGAAAGTAATGGTTAGGAACAAGAGGATGACATTATCCATGCCTTATCCTTGACCGATATATCGTGTGACAAAAGGGATGTGACATGGTTGTATGATAGGTTGCATCGTGTTAACGATCCTCATATCAATTAGGTAGTCGTAATGTCTTGCTAGAGGCCGCTTGCAACTTTGGGTTAGTACAGTTATTGGCCCACTGCAAACTTCATATGGGCCTACAGGGTTGCACACAAGAATGGCCCAACACAAGATAACATTTAATTTAGGGTACATGAATTTTATATTTATATATGCATATATAATATAAATTTTTTTAATAATATTATATAAATATATATTTGCAAAATACATATCTTATAAATATTATGTTAGTTTTAAATTTAATCTATTAAGATATACTAAATTTAATAACTAACTTGATAGAGATATAGTATCACATATTTAATTTTTGAAGATAACTTAAATCTAATGGCTCTTTATTTAGATTAAATAAATAGGTTAGATTAAAATTGTTGGGCAGATTTAATTTAAACTGAATTTATTAAATTAGCTCATCAAGATAATTAGTTGTTAATTAATTTTGAAATTAATCGAAATTAATGATGATTAATTTTGAAATTCGAATATAGCCCTCATAGGTTATAAACTTGATAGAGTAGATATACTCATACATGTATGAGAATTCTGAGCCGCAAGGGAAACCCTAGGAGACATTTGGAGGCGGTAACACGCAGTCTCTTTTGGAGAACATTCGTGTGGATACTGGTAGAGGGAGCGAACTTAAGGTGTTGTCTCCTAGAGATCGTGAAAACCCTAAGTTGAAAAAGGTATGAATCTTTCTAACTCAATTTAAACGCCGTTGATAGATCATCTATTAGTATCGGTGAAAAGTTTTAAAATTCTTTCGCTGTGCCTGCCGATCATAATAGTTATTATACTACATATTTATCCTAGGGGATCGGAACTGATGACACTAAAGGTTGAGGATAAGTTTGAATCAGATCTAAGCTGAAATAGTGCTTAGGTCAAAATGTGAATTGGTTGCAATATGGCTCTATCCCATGACAGATGTTTGAACCTTGTCAACCTTATGGATGACGTTAAACATTCAGTAACGTTTTAAGGAGATTACCATAATACCGTGAAGGTTAGGTGCTATTGATTATGATCTTAGCCTACTTATTGGGTATAATTGAGAAAAGTGATTTCCAAACTATGTAATATGTATGAAAAATAGTGCCTATAGGTACATCAAAAAATAGTGCCTCCTGGTACACCAAAATGCAATGCCTCTAGGTACACCAAAATATATTGCCTACAGGTGCATCGAAACACAGTACCTATGGGTACACCGAAATACAGTGCCTACGGGCACACCAAAAAGTAGTGCCTACGGGTACATCGAAATGTAGTACCCAAGTGTACACTGAAATGTAGTGCCTACGAGTACACCGAAAAATAGTGTTTACGGGTACACCAAAATATAGTGCCTATGGGTACTTCAAAATATAGTGCCTATGGGTGCACAAAAATACAGTGCCTACGTATAGACTGATATACTATGCCTACGGGTACACCAATATGCCCAGTCAGAAGACTACGGTATAGAGTAAGTAGGGGTTGCAACAATAGTTGGCCCTGAATACGTTTCTGACTGAAATAAATTATGTATTATCGCATTCTCTATGAATAATTACGTGTTACTATGGAGGTCAAGTGGGATCTAACTGAGGAAGTAAGACAGGTGTGGCCAGATAGTGCAGTCCCACCTATATGGTATTTGATAGTACGAAACATCAAAGTGGGCAGTAGAAGCATAGTAAATTTATGTGTAATATGAAAGACAACAAGGGAGGTTGATATTCATGCCAATATTGATCATCCTAAGTCATGATTAGACCCACGTGGTCTACAGTGACATAACCTATATGGCATACAGTGATTTGTCCTAAGTAGTTCGACTCGATACATATTTAGCAAAGATGATAGACGGCATATTCTAATGCTATAAGACCTAATAGACTAGTATGTCCTTAGGCAGGTAGCATATTATGTATTTGAGAATTGTGATGAGCAGAGGTTTGAGGTAGTAACTCCTGAAGTTCTTGTATGATTGTTACTTGGGTGTGTGTGGTCCAGTGCCTATTATGATCACTGGGTGAGTTAGGTTCAGTGTTTGGTATGATTGTGTGATCCAGGTAGAGTCCTAAAGATGATGTAAGGTCAAAGGAAGTGAGTGCTGTAGGAATGGACCAATAGGTCATGTGTTTGATTGCACACTACATATTGTATACTGAATAAATGATGAATATTAAGTACTATCTGAGATCTTTGATAAGAATATGATGATGTGTTGCATGGCTTGCGAGCCTGCACTTTAAGGGATAGACTGACTAATGAGAAAGGAATCCTCGAGGTGTAGATGTTCAAATTTCGAGGACAAAATTTATTTAATAGGGGGAGAAATGTAATATCCCAAATTTTAAGATTAGAGACTTGAGAATAAGCCTGAATCAAGTGTACTACTAAGCCCTGCTTAGTAAGAGTCCCAAGAATGTAAACTTTACTGCCAGTATGTTTTCTTGCATGACAGTCTGATTAGGTGATGGCTTTGGATAATCAAACGATGTCTAATAAATATGGAATTTTCTAGGATAAAAGTAGACTTATCAAGCTTTAATTTGATAGGTCGTATAGTCATTTGGAGCTGTACACAAAGAGTTATCCATTTTTGAAGTTAGCCCAATGAAATTGGCAAGTTCTGTTATAGGTCCCAAAATGGAAATTCTGGGAATTATGAGTTTCCAATTGGCTAAAGGCTATATTTTTCCTTAAAAATAAACTTAATAAGAATCATGTGGCCTTTAGAACCATACTAATTAGACATTTGTACAATTAGATATGAATTTTCACAATTGGATGAAAATTCTACCAGATTTCCAGCAAGGTGCGAAAATGGGAAAAAAATGTATGGGCAAATTGGACATTTGGGAAATAAAGCAAGAGACATTTATTTGCTAAATAATCAAGAGCCATTTATGGTCAAAAAACAAGAGGCAAAGGGAATAAATATTTGAGACAAACATTTTAGGAGTTAGAGCAATTTTGGCCAAGCAAATTGAGGTGGAAAAGTCAAAAAGGTCGCATGTATTTAATTGCCATTAAAATAATATTCAAAAGGAGGTCGAAGTAGATATTTTGAGAGCATATTTCAACTCCTTTTTGGCTCTCATTTTTGTCCAAAATGAAGAGAAGAGGGAAAGGAAAATTCAACCAAGTTGAATTAACCACGTATGGTTAATTATCTTGGTTTGGAAAAGAAGAATAAATTGTGACCACATGTTTTTCCTTTTTCCTTGAGTGATTTTCGGCCAAGAGCTTTACATAGGATGGGAATTAATGAATCAAACAATGTACTCCCCCATTAAACTCCTTCAAACTGTGGGAAAAAGAAGAAAATAAGAAAAAAATAAAGAGGAAAGAGAGAGGAGACAAGTGAAGAGCAAAGAAGTAAGGTAAGTGCTTGTGCTTGATTTTAACCTTCTAAATCACCTTTCTAGCTCTTGAGGTCTTCATAAAGGTTGTTCCTCTATTCAAGAGCTTCATTTCTATGGTTTTTGTTTCTCAAGAAGTGAGGTTTTTTTCATGCCAAGTTGAGTTTTGGTAGGTTGTTTTGGTTGCCTTAATTTTTGCCAATTAGGGTTTGTTAGGGTTTCATGAGGCTTTCATCATACATATGTGCTTGTATGTTGGTTTAGAAGCACTTGAACTAAGTTTGATGATTAAGTTATAGATTGGTTGCTTGTTGTAGAAAACCTTCAATTTGGGTCTAAACAAGGAATTAAGAAGCAATGACAATTTGATCATTTTGATAATTCCACTTTGTTTAGAAGGGAAGATTGTGTAGGAATATATGAGTTCATGATTTTTGGATGTTTGTATGCAAATCTAGAAATTTTTGAAGTTGAAAGTAAGTGCTTGTTGATTCGATTCCCGGAGGCAATGTTGTTGTAACATGTTTCTCATGGGCCAGATATAGAGTAAATGATATGAAACTTTATTGGATTAAAGTAGAAATGTAGAGCTTTAATTTGGTGGGTAGAACATGATTTTTGGATGAGTAGATTAAGAGATATGATTTTTCAAAGTTTTTCCATATTTTTGGAATGCAATCTAGAACAAGGGAAGTTTGGTGAATTTCTGAGAAAAATGTGATAACATGACCCGCTTTGGGTATTTTTTTTAGGAAAATAAACTTAGAGAGTTGTACATAGACTTTGGAACTAGCCAATTTAGAATTTACTAGAATTAATTATGATTTTCCATAGTCAACTGAAAATTTACCAGTTTTCTGGAAAACTGTGAAACTATACTGGTAGAATTGTACTATGCAAAAACTGTTGCAACTGCAAAAGATAACTAACAAAATGAGTTTAAAAGAGTGTAGAGAAGTACATTAATAGTATTAACTCAATTCTTGTACAATTGAAATTTTAGGACATATCAATAGCCTGAGCCGAATCAAAGGTATTGAGCAGCCATTAAAGCTGGAAAGAGCAATTGTAGGTAGTAACTCTTTCTCTCATACATTATGTGAGTGTTTATATGCTTTCTGTTATTATTATGTTGCATTACATGGGGTATGGCATATTTATTTGTCGTATTTTATATAACGGATTGCATGTTACTACTGAGATTCTTTCGAATCTCAACCATTCTATAAATAAATAAAGTTTTTAGCACCAGGCAGTGGCTCAAGGGGTAAATTGTACTTACCGCAAGTAGTGGTTCCGGCCCAGATCAATCATGACAGCTGGTTATTTGAAGACCTTTTTATTATTTGAGGTCTAAAACTATTGTGAATACACCCTATGGGGATTTGTATAATATAATCATATGTATATTATCAGTATATCTATGCTATTCCTGCGTGTCCACCGAACTATACAATTGCTAGTTTGATTAATATGGATGATAAGTGGTTTGTAAAGTAGGGCTGTACATATTCCCTTTGCTTCGTCATTTAGACGTCCACCACCTATATTATGGGAAAAAATATTGGCTTTTTAATTTATTTTTATTTAGCCGAATTACTATTTGCCCATAAATTTTTTTTGTAATTAAATTGGGCCTTCTTCTTTTTCCTCTTCTCGGGTGAAAATCACAACTAATTAGGCCCAAGACTTGTGTTCTTTGATCCATTAGGTTGGGCTTCAATAATGGGCTTTTCGGAAGACAAAACTTGCACTTAATTGTCTTATGCTAGCCCAATTTTCATATAACCTTAACTAAGGGTGTTTTTGTCATATAAAGTGTTCCAAAATTTACCATTTTATTCCTTTTAGTGTCAAAAATATACATGGAATATTAGTGAATAAAAATGGGGTGTTGCAGTTTTCCCCCTTAAATAAATTTCATCCCCGAAATTTGTTACATGTACAAGCTCATGAATTTCGGGTAGCGCTTCTACATACTTTCCTCTGTTTCCCCATGTATCTTCTCCATGAGATAACCCCTTTCATGCAACCTTTATAAATGGGATCTTCCTATGCCTCAGTTGTTTCTCCTACTAATCAATGACTTGGTCAGGTGTGACCTTATACGTCAAATCATCCCACATATCATATCTTCATATTCAATCACATGTTCTGGATCAGGTTGATATTCTTTCAACTAAGAAACATGGAAGACATTATATAACCAACTTAGATTTGGCAGTAAAGCTATCCGGTATGCTACTGGCCCATTCTTCGACAAGATCTCAAATAGACCAATGTACCTCAGATTTAGCTTCTTCACTTTCAGTGCTTTGCCAAAAACAAAAAGATGAAGGCAAGAAAAAGTCAACAAATAACGTGTTGAAATAGCAAATATAATATCTTAAGGAGGTGGAAGTGAATATTTTAAGAGCTTATTATCCTCCTCTAAGGCCTCATATTTCAGCCAACACACGAACAAATAGAGAGAAAGAGTGTTGAAGAGCAAGAACACAAAGAAAGGGCTCAATTCATTCAAGAAGTCATCTAGGTGAGCTTTCTTAGTAAAATTCATGTAGTTTCGTCTCTAAATTCAAGGGAATCTATCTCTAATCTCTATGCCATCTTGAATGGCCTATGTAGCAATACAAATCAAGTGGAAAGAATGGGAGAGAGGTAGGATTTTAGAGAGAGAAAGGAAAGGAATTAAAGGTAAATCTTGAAACATTTCCTAACATGTTGATTTATGTTTGTTGTTGGTGGTTTGGTTGGTTATTGGCTTGGTTTTCAAGACTTTGTGATTTTGGGAAGCTCAAACCCAAATGGGAGGTTGTAACCCCTTCACCGTAATTATATAGGGATTATGAAATTCCAGTGAAATAGAGACCAATAAGACGAAATCAACTTTTATAATCACTCATCTTCAAGATGGGGTGTCCCAAAAATAGTTAAAAAACATAATTAATCTGGTCCCACATTCACTTTCGGATACAATTACCTGTGTAGCTAAATCACATTCATAAATATCAGAGTGCGTAACTAAAATCTCGGGAACCCCGGGTTATATGTATATATATATAATTGGTTTAACGTTTCCCAAAATAGGGATTACATATCCAAAAATTATATTTACATCCCATATACATACAGTAATCCCAAACCATAACAGATAACCAACAATCCAAAATTAAAATGTCCCTAAGAGATCCTAACCATTCGGGTTGTCTGCTTCCCTTTTGAGCCACATTCCCTGTCTGAAATGTTAGTCATTGGAAAGAATGAGATTCTAAAGAATCCAAGTAGTAACAAATCACTCACACAATATATAAATGCATAACATGTAAGTTTATCATGTTTAGCATCAACTCAATGATTCATGGCTTGCGCCACAAACGACAGCACTCACAGCTGTAATCACAATACGACAGCTTTCACTATAATCTCAATGCCCACTTTCGCGGTGAACATTATGCCAGCTTTCGCGGTAAACATTATGCAGCAGCATTTCAAAAGCACAAAACATCACAAAGCTCCACAAGGCATCATAAATCAACAACAGCAACAGCACAATTAATGAAAAACATACATACAATGATCTACACACAGTATAAGAGAAAGAGTTACTACCTTATTCTTTCTTGACGTTCCTTGGCACAGTGGGCTCACGTGTCTGGAAAATGTCAAATCCTATAACCAAATTAGGGACAACCGAACAATTTCTTTTCCAAATACTTATTTCCATAATACTCTAAGTTGGTTATCATTTGAACTCTTTATGATGACCATTAGAGGCCTAAACACATGCTAAAAGGGTTGGAAGATACTACCCTAAAGATCCCATTTCGAAAGCAGACCACTGATTCTTGGCTAACTCACTTGAGTGAAGATGACCTCACTCGATTGATGAGAGAGTTGCACTCTAGTGAGAATAGCTCTTACTCACGAGTGTTTGACAGTGAGAAACAACCTTAGCCAGAAAGTGCTCACAACACTCGAGCATGAGGTTTTGCACTCCGGTGATGATTCCCAATTCACTCTAGTACCCAAAAGAGCAACACAGAAAGTGACAACATAAGAGCACAGACAACTTCAGAGGCAAAAGCTCACTTGAGCACAACCCTTGGCACTCGGGTGAGAAGACCACACTTGCGAGTGTCAGAACACACTCTTGAAAATTGGCCTGTGAGTGAGGACCCGAGACGCAGCCCTTAACATGAACTCATAGCTTCACTCGAGTGAGTATGGTAATCATCAATATCACTCGTGGTTAAGAAGTGCACTCTCGCTTTTGGCATGGAAAAGCAACAAGAACTGAAAGAATTTCGGTGAAAATATGCATAACACTCGAGTGAGACTCATCCTCACTCGAGTGAGGCTTATCAGATTGCTAGATCATAGCAACTGACAGAAATTCCCAGATTTTCCAAAACTGATCCCAATGGTTCCCAAACTTAACACAAGCTCATTCCTACTTAAAATTGCATAAGGAACCCATTAGTAACCTCCAAAACACTCAAAACCCATCCTAACAACAATTCATACTCTTGGGTCTCTATGACACAAATTCATTCAACTCACTTCCAAAATTCGAAACCACATCCAACACTTAAATAACTTCACAATAAACTAATTCCAACATCATTCATCATGTAATTCATACATTCAAAAGTTGTAATAAAACCAGGGCAAATCCCAGAATTTCTCAAACTTATCTATAAATCACAATAAACATACCAAAAAGAATAAAATCCTTACCTCTTAACTTTGCCAAAACCAGAACCTTAATTCTTAAACTTCCAATTTGCTCCAACACCCAAACTACCACCTTTCAAAATTCTAAAACCATCAAACACTATGAACAAGTTTAATGAAGAGGATTTGAGCATATGAGAACCATTACTCACCAAAAATTCAAGCTCTCTTTCTCTTTCCACCTTGATAGCCGAAAAATGGAGAAAGAGGAGAGAGAAGATGAAGAAGATGATGATGTGTGCATATTTTTCCCTTCGGCCCATACTCCCACGGAATAGGAGAGAGAAGAGAGAGAAAAAGTGAGTTTTTGACTTTGGCATCATCTTATAGTCCACCAAATTGCCACTTGTCATCATCTTGCTCACATAATCTCAAAGCATATAATTCCGACCCATTGACATTGAATCTCAACCATTGATCTCTAATCACCAATGAGTTTCCTCTTTAGTAATTGACCAATTGGTCGATAAATTTCCAATTTTACTATTTTTCCCCTGGATTTCACTATGATTATTAAATCATCACCATGAACATTTATATTAAATTCGCATCACATTTCACCAAAAGTGTGTTTAATTACACTAATTACAATCAATTTCGAAGTCATTAACCCTTAATCTCAAATTGGGTCATTACAATTCTCCCCTCGTAAAATAAATTTCTCCCTCGAAATTTGTGAAACTACTTGAGCCATAAACTCTGGATATTGTCTTCGCATATCCTCTTCCGCTTCCCATGTTGTTTCTCTTGGGGTTATTCCCCTCCAGATCACTTTCACATAAGGAATATTTTGGTGTCTGAGCCGCTATTCTTCTCGATCAATAATTTGTTCTGGCTCTACCACATATGTGAAGCTATCTTGCAACTCCACTTCCTCATACTCAACGATGTGAGATGGATCTGGTTGGTACTTCTTCAATTGGGAAACATGAAACATTTTATGGAGTCTGCTCAAGTTCGAGGGTAGGGCTAATGATATGTAACAGGCCCAATCCTCTCAAGGATCTCAAAAAGACCTATATACCTCGGGCTTAACATTTTTCTCTTGATAGCTCTCCCGATGCTGGTAATTGGTGATACTCTCAGAAACACATGATCACCAACCTAAAACTCTAGAGGCCTTCTCCTTTTGTCTGCATAACTTTTTTGGAGACTTTGCACTACAAGAAGCCTCTTACAAATAATTCGAATCTGTGCTGAGTTTTGATCAACAAGCTCCTGCCCATAAAGCTTTCTCTCAGACAATTCATTCCAGCACAATGGTGATTGATACTTTCTCCCATACAATGCTTCATACGGCACCATCTGGATGCTCGCATGATAGCTATTGTTGTAAGCGAATTCTATACGTAGAAGAAAATGATCCCAACTTCCTTTAAAGTTGAGTACACATGCACGTAGCATATCTTCTAATGTCTAAATAGTCCTCTCTGACTGTCCATCTGTCTGAGGATGATAGGCCGTACTGAATCTCAATTGAGTTCCTAATGCCTCCGCTAGTAGTAACTGGGACTTTTGGGTCTCAACCACAATCACATCAAGTCACTTCGGAATCTCAATCTCTTCTATCCGAAGCACCTTACCATAACAGCCCACCTAGAATCATAGTCTCTTCTATCCAGGCGACTGCTCGAGAGTCTTAATCTCCTAACACCACCTTCATCCTCTTTCTCAACTAGGGATGCATACTGCATACACCCAAACCGTTGCTAGGTACTCGATGACTATTGGTGTGGTCACATACCATCCATACCCTCTTTCTCCCCGGGGTGCACATTGCAACACTCGAACCGTTGTTAGCTACTCAAGGGATATTGGAATGGCAGTGCATACAATAACAATAGCTTTCCCTGCAATCTCTATGCTCAATGTATTCACAATGCCGGCTTTTACTATAAACACCCCACATAGGTGCCTTTCTATAGTCACACCCCTCCGATGGGTGCCCACGCTTCCACTGCGTGGTTGCTCCCACATCATAGCCGTCCGATTGGTATCCGTGGGTTACCGGACTCATGATTTTATTGTCATACCCACCCCGGTTTTACACCCTCTAGGGATGCCCCATGCCGGTGGTGCCCACCCCAATTTTTCCCCCTACTGGGGATGCCCCGCGACGGTGGCTGGGTTACTCATATTTCACCCAGGACTCACAAGAAAATCCATTTCCTTATCAAATATGCATCACAAACTCTAATTTTACGCACCGCCTTTCGGCCTTGGGTTAACACTAGTGCAACCAACGTGGTGGCTAGCCAGGCTGGCCATGCCAAGGTAGTACCCTCAGAATAGAGAACCCCTGATCATGTAGTCGAATTAGCCATCAGCTGAATTAGCTCTACTCTGCTACACAACTATACCCCAGTCCCAGCTTGTTCACAACTGTCACAAATTCACAATCATAATCACACTCCACCAAACCAACCCGATCCGGCCCAACCAGGGAGATGGACTCACAATACACAATCGCAACAAGCTAGAACCAGGTATCTTAACAACTTCACCTTCAACATCATGAATTCTTTTCACATACTGGGATCCTTCAAGACCCCTTCTCATAAATTAATCTGGACTTCAAAGTTTTACTTCCTGAAGCCATCACTAACACATTGCACTTTCTGCAAACTCGAGCTTCTACTCAATGCTGTACTCAAACACATCACATTATCACGCTTCCACTGCATACTTTGAGGTCTTTCTCCTTATCTATACTTTAACAATGTCAAGTTGATTTAACAGGAGTCCCATAAGAATCTCCTACTACAATTGACAACATTTACAATTTGTGCCAGACCTTTTTCCCATTCAATTTAAATCAATTAGAGCCATAACTAGCACTTCGTTAAGATACCATGCTCCTAACGTTCCCATAGCTCTATTCTACGATTCAACGTCATGGCGAGTGCACACTAAGGTTCATCGTCACGGCGACTGTCATAAATTTTTTTTATATATTGTCAAACCTAGGTTTTACCCCTCTCAGGGGATGCCCCATACCAGTGCCTACCCCGCCCACATACATGGGGCTGCCAGGTGGCTGGGCTAGTTGGTCTCACCCCTCATGGGCTAACCCACCACCCAGGACTCACATATATCCCCAGTATCTCCACCACCCTGAAGGTACAGTCCTCCCACTGTGTGCCATACACACCCCCAGTGGGCCGCAGGTGATAAACACACAAATAGCCGCTCCGATCAGACATCACCGTAGGTAGCCCTCTCCGATCAGAACTCCCCGTAGGTTGCCTTCTCCGCTCTAAATCCTCGTAGGTAACTCTTTCAAATTCAAATTCTCCGCAGAATCACTTTTCCCTATGCTAGATTAACACTAGCAACCTCAGGATACCTGATACACATTTCAATTCCAATCTAGTACCACATCCCGGTACCACAGACATATAGGTCATATCAACCTCCAAAGGACCAGCTTGACTATTGAGTTTGATCCTTGGATCACAATTCATCTTTTAAACCTTCAACCTCAGTTGAACCGGGAAATCACTTCCCTCAAATACACAGAGCATCATCCACTCCAGCCTAAACTCTAACATCTCTGCCAGCCTAAGGCAGATCAACCCCCTATGTCTTAAGACCTTTAAACACACAAATTCAGGATAACCAAATAATATATACACATAATCCACAAATCCCTGATATCCACAACACCAGGGATATAAATGTGTATACTACAAACAACTAAAATCACAAATCATTGCCTATTCCTTAGGCAATCATAACTCATCACTCAATCCCTAGCTTAGCCTAAGGGAAATATCCTAGCAAAATCTATCTTTGCCAGGAACTGCAGCTCTGATACCAAAAATGTAACCCCCTCTGTAATTATATCTGAAATACGCGATTAAAGTGAAATAGAGACCAATAATAATCAAAACTCATTTAAAATCCCATCCTTGAGATAGGGTTTTCACAAATACCTTTTGAAATCTAATTAAATTGGTCTCATATTCACATTTCGAATACAATTACTACGTGAAGATAAATCACAATCATATAAGTATCAGAGTGCACAATATAATCATCCCGACAATCCCGGGTACATACCTTCGCTAAAGATACAAGGGTCACAATTGCCCATTACAATTCTTCAAATGGGGATTACACAATCTCATCTCAAATTTATAATCCTATATTCAACCGAATCATATACAATCTTTATAACTCATTGATAACCAACTACCAACTCTCATCTCAAAGGAATCCTAGCCGCTCCCTGCACGAGCCACTTGCCCTGTCTAAATTGTTGGTAGGGGAGGGTGAGATTTGAGAGAATCTCAATAGGGAAACATTATCAATATGCAGGCAAGATAAGTGTTTAATTCATGACACACTTGCATCACATAACTCATGCACACATACAATGACGAATCTATATGCTCAATGATTCGAACGATATACATATGGCCATAGCATATATTGAAACATAGCTTTAAATCATTCATACATGTTCCACATAATCAAGCAAATCAATAACATACATCAACACATTAATACAGTTATCAAAGCATGCAGGAGAGATAAGTTCCCTACCTCTAGTATTTTCTCCTCGATTTGCATACCAGCAACTCGAGGCTTCACATTCAATCCTACAATGTCAAAAATACTATTTAGACACTTCCATAGTGTTTTTGGGGGTTATATGAAGCTAAATTGAAAATTTACTAAAATACCCCCGGGGACCCGGCCCGGCCTCGCCTTACCCGGTTCGGCTGTACTTTTCTTGAAATTTTGACATAGGCTATTCTGACATATTTTCACCCAAAGAATCTATTTCTGGACTCGGAATTTTCAAATTCAATGTCAATTTATAAATTTACCCTTGGCAGCCCCACTTTAAAGGTTTTAAGGGCGTTTTCATAATTATGTTTTTTCTGCCTGTTCCAAAAAAGTGACCAACTGTAACCCCACCTAATTTTTGCTCCTGAACTCAACGGAACCATCAAATCATTGGACATCTAACTCTAAGAACCATTTATAGCCATAACCAAAATATACAAGTACTCCAGGGAAAATTGGGGTTTTTTGGTTTTGGCTCCGTAAACGTGTTTGTTTCTACTCTTAACCACATTATTAACTATTACATTAGGTTACAACTATCATTAAGACCCAATTTAGGCAGCATAACCCCTAGGCCATGTTATTTCCAAACTTTAAAGCTAATGACAATCCGGCAAAATTTCACCGATTAAATTGCCAACAACAGCCAGAATAAGCAATATACGAAAGTTTGGAAGTTGCCTCAAGCTCCTAATAGCTTCTCCTTGACTTGGCTGGAAACCCTAGCCTCTTGAACGCCAAATTTGCTTCTGAAACACCTTAAATAACAAAGAAGAGAAGCTTAGGAACAAGGTTATACGCGTTAGGAGCTAGATCGTCGGAGAAATGGGCTTACCTTACAAGATTTCTTCCTCTTTCTCTCTCTAAAGATCCCATATGCTCTCTCTCTATTTAAGCTGTTCTCAGCGTCAGAAATGAGGAGGAAGAAGGAAAAAAACCGTTTAATAACATATCCCATGCTTATGTCATCAATGTAACATGATGATGTCATAATTCTCAACTTTTGGATTTTTGGCAGATTTCTGCCCAAACTTTGCAAAATCATAACTAATTCTAGAAAAATTGAAATGAGGTGATTCTAAAGCCAAATGAAAGGTATTTAAGTCCTCTTTATAGGAAAAATATTTACCAATACTAGAAATCACCACACAATTCCAGAATTACACAAATTTCATCACTGCCCCAAAACAGAGTCCATTTTCGACCTCAAACTTTGGACAGTCATATCTCCCAGTTCCCAACATGAAATGGCACAAATTATATGTCTATTTTGAAGCTTGGTATGTGAAATTTCAGACTGGAAAGTTTCATAATTTTTTGACATCATTTTCCTAGTGAAAACGTCCACACGAGAAGACTTCCCATACAGAATTCACACTGGACAGCATTTCCAGTTTTGCAACCAATGTGTCCAATCCAATTTAAATCAATTCCAATGATTAAATACCACAACATGACACCATTTCCATCACAATACCCCATTAAACTCTTCCTTCTATTCTAAGTCAATTTGGATGTTAATCCACAATTGAACTCAAATATAGGGTTTTGGTGTTGCTCATAACACAAGCGACTACAATCCACTTTATATTCTCTAAAAGGGTTCATTAATCACTAACCACGTCTACTTTTGTAGTCATTAACCCCTAATCACAATTCAGGGCTTAGCAATCCACTAATCTCAGGCTTATTCTCTAAGCTCAAGTCTTAAAATTCGGGGTATTACACCTGAACCCTACAGCCATCGACGAATTTTGCTCCGACTTCTTACACTTGTATTTTTACAATATTGACTTCTCGATTTCCGTGAATGACACAATGGACATCTGGGAATTCTAAAAGTAACTCTATCTTTAATTTCTAAATATTGATATTTATTTTATTCTACTATTTCCATATTTACACATTTTTAGTATTGCAAAATTTGGTATATTACAGGTTCTCTCCAAAACCGGCCTAAAAAGTACATTTAAGACCGGTTTTGGAGAGAATTGGTCTTAAAAATATTACTTTAGGATGGTTTACTATAAAACCAGTCTTAAAATTATTACTTTAAGATCGGTTTTGTAGAAAACTGGTCTTAAAATTTCAACTTTTTAAACCGATTTTTCAGAAAATGGTCTAAAATTTGAAACTTTTAGACCGGTTCCTCTAATAACCAGTCTAAAAATATTTATTTTTAGTCCAGTTTAATAATAATCGGTCTTAAAACATTTTTTTAAGACCGGTTCTATAACCAGTCTAAAAAGTAGTAGACTTTTAATATCAGTTGTATCAAGACCGGATCCAGAACCGGTCTAAAATGTCTTTTTTAACTGGTCTTAAAAGTGATTTTTCCACTAGTGGTATCTTGCTTCTTTCCCTTTTTCTCTTCAATTTCTTTCACATTTTCATTCAACCGATAGCAAACATCTCCCATAACCTTTTTACAACGTATGATGTTCCCTTTTATTCTAGCAAGATGTCATTTCATTCTTTGTATTCCTCTCCCAGCAAATTCCTTTGCATAATACATGCATTTTAAGTGAGGTTTGCCACCTGGGGTTTTGTTGGGCACTTGAACACCCATGCTAGATTGGCCTTTGATCTAACAGGTTTGGAGAGAGAGCAGTAGTAGATACTTGTTCTTCTTGGGATGACATTTTCTGCTTCCTACAAAGTTTAAACATTGCAACACAAATTACAAACCCATCATAAAATATTTCAGCTTCAGTGCTTTTATTGAAGATTTTCTAATGACATCAAGCACTTGACACTTTTTCCCACTAGTGTATTGTTTACATCATTTGACCATTTTACTTTTAAACTTTTTTATAGTTTTCAATTTAATTAGTGGTTGTATTAGTGTGCTCAAGCATAAATGAGTCTCTGTTGCATAGATGGCCTGTCATTGAAAAGTGAAGTGGTTCTATGGAGTAAGGACTTGACCATTCATTTTTTATTTTCTACTTTTTTTGAGCTTCATGTAAAAATTATTTTGATCCTTCATGCAACAGCTGCACACTAATTGGTTTTCAAAATCTAAAGTTAAACTACTATAAAATATAAAGATGATGAAACTCTTAAGCATTGAAGGAACTACAATGATACAATAATTAGCTAGTAAAATTAATTTTATAAATCAAACCAAGTTCACATTAAACAAATTCAAAATTACACTAATCAATTACTGAAATAGTTTAAAACAAATAGCCAAATCACTGTTTAAAAGTAAAATGGATCACTGTTTCAATTAACCATATCGAATTTTTAGGTGGTATCACCCTTCTTACTGTTTAACTTCCAAACCAAACAGAAGTTTCATTTTACAACTTAATGATGTTATAGTAAACCAAATTGACCTATTGGATTACCTTAATTATAACTAGCATTAGCTAACATGAATATGAACTATTCAGCAAGGCTGAAGCTAGGACGTAAGTAATGATATAAACAAGAAAGTTGAAGAACATCAATATGTAATGATAACATAATAACATCAAGACATAGTAGAACATAGAGACAGAGCATTGTGAAAAGTTTCAGCCATTTATGTTCATGAGTGAAGATGCTCTTGTGAACATGGAGACAGAGTATTGTAAAAATTTCCAACTAAAAACCACACGTATAACTTCATCTATTCATCAGTTTCATTATACTCTGTGTTAGGTGAAAAAAATTTGGAGCATTGTAAAAATATACAACTTATAAGATTCAGCCACAGCCCACAGGTAATTTCATTAAAATCTAACAAGAACATCTAATCGACCCCATATTAAGCTCAAAAAAGGAAAAAGCTGTACATTTCAATTTAAACAATCGACACACTAAGCTATCTGAGAAAAGCATAAGGTTAGAGCAAAGAATAGACATACAGATTACCAAGCTTCTTTGGTGATGCCTTGACGCTGTGAGGGAGGAGATTTGGGGGTTTCGAATTTTGATGGGCCGGAGGAAGAATCATAGTACCGCACACATTAGCCACACATGGATGAGGATGACAGCGTAAATGGTGGTCCACCACGGCATAAATGACAGACCATGACGTGCACCACGATTGCTCAAGACAATGCCACAGCACATAAGCTTCACAGGGAAGGACGGACAGCAGTAGGAACTAAAAGCCACTGACAACAAAGGATGACCACCAAGATAGAAGAAGATGAGAGCCACGAGTGGTGGACAACGACGGCTAGATGCTCTGTTTCCAGCCGGACTAGGGCACACAGTCGCGGGGGGGGTTTTTAACTCAGTTTCGGGCGCAGGCTGGAAGTGGGAAGTGGGAACCACTTTGCCTTTTGATTTTTGTCCGTTTGTGCATTATTTCTTTGAGTTTATGTTTTTTTTACACAATCAGCAAATTTCCATATTAAATTAAAAAAACATTATGGGCTTTTTGTTTTTGTAACACAAGTTATTGGGCTGCCTGGTTATTGAAAAACGGTCCAAAGCGGCTTACAAAAGGAAAGAGCACAACCAGTGAAATCGGCCCACCCTCTTCACCAGTCAACAGTTCAATTGGTTAGACCGTTCGATCTAGTCCGGTTCTTAAACCTTTGAGGGTAACATCAATTTTTTTTGAACTTTCAAGTATCATGTACAAATTAAAAATAATACAAATATGTAAGTATAGAAGACAAGAAATCACATCATTTGATTTTTGTCCAACCCCATAACACTTCAATATACACAGAGTAATAAGCGCATAGTTTCATAGGCATACTAAAATAGCACAAATATACTAATAAGAAGTACTTGTTTACATACAAGAGTTCCCTCGCATGGTTTGAAAAATATATACAATTTTGGTCCAACACTATCCAAAATAAACTAATAATAACCAACAACTCAACCTTCTTGACCCGGAAAGCTCATCTTCCAGTATTTATCGTTTTGCCCTTAGAACCGCTATATTCTCCTGGAATATTTTAATTTTGTAAAAGGGTGTGATTTAAAAGAATTTCATTAGTAATGTACAAGCACTCATAGAGAATGCGATAAATAAATATGCCAAATGCCAGATAATAGAATATTATAATAACACAAAATTCAGTTCAATCAGAAAGATGTTCAGAGCCAACAACTATTACACTCCTACTCCTTCCGTACCTCAGTCCTCAACCAGGCATATCAGTGTACCCGTAGTCACGGTATATCAGTGTACCCGTAGGCATTGTGTATCATACATATTACAGAAGATGATATACACAAAGCATATACAAATTCACATAATGTATGAAAGAAAGAGTTACTACCTTAAATCCCTTTCTGTTCACATATAAGTCCTTAACTCAATTCGGTTCAAGCTCAACAGTCTGGTCCTAAAAATCCATGTTTATAAGAATTAGGTTAATACCTATTCATGTATCACTTTAGACTCTTCCAATTTTTTTTGTTGGTTATATTGGTCTAAAATTGTAAAATTATCAAAATGCCCCTAGGGACCCGATCTAAGCCTCTTTTTACCCCGGTCTAACTGTACTTTTTCAGAAATTTTGACCTAAGCTATTCCTACACAATTTTGAGTGTAGAACCCATTTTTAACCTTGATTTTTGCAAAATCACTACCAAATGACAGTTTTTCCCTTGACAATCCATACTTAGGGTTTTAGGGGTATTTTTATCATTTCACTTTCTAGGGCAACATAATCAACATCAACCCTACACAAATTTTGCTCCTAAACACAATGGAACCATCATATTAGTGAAATTCTAGTTCCTTCCCCTATTTCTTAAGCTAGCCGAAACATAGGTTTAAAAAGGGAAAATGTAATTTTTGTAATCTAACCCTTAAAGCTCCTTCCTTTCTCCTATTAATCACTTGTTAAACCTTTTAAACACTTATTAAACATGATTTGAGGAAGTTTGAGCAACATAACCCGTTAGGGTTTCAATATCCCAAACTTATAAAATCATCAACCAACCCACAAATCATGACAAGAACCACAACAATAACAACAATACACCAAAGGAATTAAAGTTCTTGAAGTTACCTCTGGATCCTTAAACTTTCTCTCTCTAGGTATTACTTTTTCTCTCTTCAACCTTAAAGATTTGCTTGCAACACATGGTTTTTCATGGAGAACAAGAGTTTAGAGGAGCTATTACACAAGATAGGAAGCTTAATCACTTGAAAACATAAGACTTACCTTGGATTTTTCTCTTGTGCTCTCCTTCTCTCTAAGTTTCTCAAAGCTTCTTTCTCTCTCTATCTATTTTGTTGATGAAGACGAAATTGAGAAGGAAAAGATAAAGATGAAGCTTTAATAATATCTCTTTATCTTTTCTTTAAAATATATTATTTTCATAAATTATGACATGTGTCGTTTATTTAGCCTAATCCCTTTATGATTGTGTCATAAATTCTCATTACATTTGAACTAATTTCCTTCCCTCCTTTTGGCCCAAAAGTGATGCCAATTAGGGTCCTTCACAAATTAAATGGGGTTCATCCAATTTGCCTAACCAATTGTGTAAGATATTATATTTTAATCTTAATTGAACATGTGCTCATATTTGAATAAACTCTTATTTAATCCCTTGGCTTTAGATGATGCCACTTGCCATGTTTATGACTCCATAATTATTATTTCTTCCTCTTATTTCCTTATTTATGTGAAATTTATAAGAAAACAAGGAAATAATAATTGCTCCAAATATATATATATATATATATATATATTTACCCCTTTATTTTCATTAATTAACTGAAATTAATTTAAAAATAATTAATCTCATGCTTTATTGGCAAATTTATGATTTTCCCATTATATTCTTAGATTTATTTTGAGCTTATTCCTTTTTTCCATTTATTTGGCCAAAATTATGATTAATATTGGGCCAATATTATTCTTCCTTTTTAGGCTTCAATATTGGGCTTTTTGAAATATCCAAAAATTAGCTTCATAACTTGTTCTAGCCCAATTCTCATAAAGATGGACATTTACTAGCTTCTTAAATTCCAAGTTATTGAATATTCTTCATTCTATTTTATTAAATGCCACAAGAAATTTCAAGGCATATTGGTGAATAAAATTGGGGTGTTACAATTTCTATGAGAAATCACCTCCTTTTTTTCTGAACAACTTGAGAAGATTTTAATAGGAAGCTTTGTCTACTCTAACTTGTTAAACAGGATCTTCAAAACTGCCTTTGGCATAAAAACTTTGAATTTTAAAAGAAAATAGCCCTTCACTAAATAATTTGTAATGTCAACACCATTTTATGTCATTTCCAATTTTAAAAGATTCTTCAACACAATTGTAATTCACACTTGAATACATACAAGTATTTATATATAATAAACCTTATGTAGAACAATTTCATTCATTCAAACTTCATCATTTCATATAATCCTTTGGATTCAATCATTACACAATGTTTAATTATACAAGTCATGTTTAAATCAAATAAATTATCACAACATACTTTAGTAATGAAAACCTCAAGTTCCACTTATAAGATTTTACTCTAATGTGAATAATACACTTACTTAATAGTCATCTCCAAACCAAGTTTAATCAAATCATAATTTTTATTAACATAGAAGCCCACAAAAAATTATTTTCTCTCTTTAACTTTTACTTTGCCATCACAAAATTTCTAAATCTCTCCCATCATATCAGGAAAATATTTGAAAGTATAACTTATCAATTCCGTAATGACTTAATTGCTTGGGAAACAACAAAGTGCAAACTAAACATAAATGTATTTACTACTTGTTGGACTTTGGATCTAAGTCCGCCCTTGATGGGCCAGACTATTTGATTAAGGACATAAGTGGCCTTATCAAATAATGAATCAATTAGCATTAATTGTGATTTGGTAAATAAATCAGTAATCAATTGTAGGATTGTGAATTAAGGAACAAATCACCATGATTAATAAATTGATTAAGAATCAATCAAATTCAATTGTCGTCTTGAGGAGCAAGAAAGGGTGCACACACTTGCTAATTAGTAGTCACTCTGATTACTATAAATAGGGTGTGCCTCTACCATTGCAAATCACCCCTGCTATTGAGCTTCCTGGCAATCCCTTCTTATCTACCATCTTGCTTGTTCTGGTGCACTACTGTGCAATTTCATATTAGACTCTTGTAGTCTAATACTTGCGTGGGTTCTCAAACCCGGATCCGACTTGACCCGGTATGTGTTTCTACTCAATATCTATTTCAGTTATTCCTTCACTACTTATATTGTAAAGAGTCTAACTAGGCAACAAAAAATTTCTACAACCAACTAATTATATGCTTATTAGTATCAAATTTACTTAGTAACTCCACACTTCCAATTAGAAGTACATTTACTTAAGCAAATCTTGTCATTAAACACAATATGAAGCTTACTATTCCACTTCTAGCACATGGCTTTTCTTCTTTATTATTCTTTGATATTGCTTTCTATTCGTTCCCAAGTTTTCACATCAAAGTTTCACTAATCTCCCTTATTTCGCCCAAATTTGCATCGTTTTAAGCAATAAACATGTATATAACATGTTAAATTCCTTAATTTCTTACCCTTTCTCCCTTCCTAAGGATGCAACACACCATAAAAGTGAGCAATCAACAAAACACCATGCAATTGAAATAAGACATGGAAGGATATGTGAGAATTATGCATATTGCCTCTATATGTAATGCAATGCCTTATAGATCGTAGAATCTTAGCATCTGATACCAAATTGTAAAATCCCTTCCTTAAAACTCAACTCTCCATACACTTAATCAAATCTTCTGATAATAAAGAATACAATGGCGTAAGAGAGAAAAGCTTGAAACTAAAGGTCTACCATAGTAGAAAAGATTACAACTCCTCTTTCAAAAGTTAATTATGGTAGAATAAGAGTTCAACTAACCATTTGAAAACACCACTATGGTAATAAAGGAATTAAATCACTGCAAACTAAACCATAATTAATCAACACACTTGAGCATTACACTTCTTGACATCCAGAATATAATCAATCAGCTACAAGCCTAATATTAAACACAATTATCAAAATACTTAAACAAAACTCTTCTCTTACTAGTTGATTGTGTTTCAGTACAATGAATCAAAAAAATAAGAAGAAAGCATGAAAAGGAAAAAATCTTGAAACAGTTTTATTATGGGTTGCTGTATTTGGGGAAACTATAAATAGATAAAATTAAAAGGGGAAGTAGAAATTGCTCACCTCATTCAAGATTTTTGAGTTATATGATGATACAACAATATGTATATTGTTAACACTTAGAGTGTTGACGTGCCTTAAGTAGGGCTTTGCTTACTCTCACCGCTGCTTGATTTCTTGCTTGTGACCATTGCTTATTGGTTCTTACCTACATTTATATTTAACATACAAGATTGTTAGAATAGAGAAAAGGATTGCACGAGAGGAATGAAATGGTAGAACGAAGACAGGTAGATGTCTACATTTCATTGTAACGGGTTTAGACATCCTAGTAGCCTTGTGTAGCTTATTATTTGTAATTATTATATACAATCCTAGTGGGGAATTCCTATAATAGCACACATATTATCAATATATTCATGTTATTCCTATGTGCCCACCGAACTATGCACTAACAGTTTGAGAAATGCGGAAATAAAATTAGAGTCTTACATTTTGGTATTAAAGCAAGCAGTTTTGGCAATAGGGTAGTATACTGATAAGGTTTTAATTATATGGTACAAGGAAATATGCACAGAGTGGGCACTAGAGAAGTGAATTACCCTTCTTATGTGAATCTTCCCCCAAAAGATTAGAAATCACCTGAGGGCAGCTAGTATCAAATACCGGTCTGAAGGTGGTATAAGGACTTCACGGACACCGAGGAAATGAGTTTAAGTAAGGCTAGAACACTGGCATTGGCCACACCCTAGATTGGTTTTACCAATAGGCTAATCAATGTCATACAGATAAGCCACAGACAGATAAGATAGAGTTAGACTTGGTTGTAAATCAGGAACTGGGGGAGGACTTCCAGAGTATATATCTGTAGGTTATCTAAAAGCTGACACCCTTATAGATCAGCATATAGGGTACTCTGATAATCTAATCCCAGTATACTATGAGTAGGGTTATCTGGATTTAGAGACCCAAATGAAATTTGGATCCACACAGTGATTTATGTTTTCCCAAATACTACATTTCGAGGTCCGGGGAAAAATAAGATTATAGTGCTTGGTCCGAATGACAGCTTGGAGGACTATAGGGAGCATATCCTAAAGTACATGTTCGAGTGCTTGTACCAGCACTAATATGTAATCCATACACAATATTTTGATGCCCGGAGATCGTGGGTATTATTTTTAAGACAAGGCAGTCACGGGTACTGGTGGTCAGAAGTCGTTAAAACTAGTATATGCATTTTTGCATGGGTATACAAAGGTTAAGCGTGCTTAACTCAAGGAAATCTCAGGATATGTGACCACTGGGAAATCACATGTATATGTGATAACATGTTATGAAGGGGCAATCATATGCTGTATAGTAGTGTAGAGCCTGTATATTGTTACAGGCTTTTCCTAACAATTGTAAACGTTGTGATATGTTATTTCAGACGTATTTGGGTACCCAACACTTTGTGAAATGATAGATATGCCCTTATGAATGTGTGACATTTACCTCTTCCTTGTTTTCATATAGTGAAACACAAAGATTGTGAGACTAGGAGTTACAGATGCTAGGCAAGGTCAAGAAGCTAGACCTTACCCAATGCAGCAAATCTTGGGCATGTTACAAAACATCAAATAATGATCAAGGATCAAGGATCATAGTAATGAGCTGCAAAAAGTGCAGCAGAAACATAACACAGAAATGAACAAGCAAAATAATCTTGGTAGATAGGTAGATGGATAAATCTACTTAAGGATTTCAACTTAGAAATCCAATATCATCTAGGAAAAGCCAATGTAGTAACTCTATCTTTCATACACTATGTGAACTTGCATATGCTTCGTGTATACCATCCTTTGTGATATGTATAATGCACTCTTTAACTAAGGTGGGAAAATCACAAGTACCATTAAAGGGGAAAAGTACAAGTACCGCAATGGCCTTTAAAGGGGATCAAGTTATAAGATACAATACTAAAAGGGTATATTGCCCAGTTTATAGTCGTAAGCCCAGCTGAGGTATAGAAAAATCAAGGTTCTAAGTATAGTTGACCCTGGATATGTGCACACTTTGATTGTGATGATACACAGTACCAAGAGGGTTCACTGCCCAGTCAGAGGACTGAGGTACGGACAAACACGGGTTCTACCAATGGTTAGCCTTGAATATGTGCACAGTTCGACTTGATAATTATAGTATTATTATTCTGTTGCATTATATAATGATTGGTATATTATTTATCACATTTTCGATGAATGATTGTGTATTACTACGAAGGCTAAGTGGGATATAACTGAGGTAGTAAAACAAGTGTGGGTAGATAGTGTAGCCCCGCCTATATTGCTTTTGATGGTGTGAAACATTAGAGTGGGTAGTAGAAGCATAGTGAATTTATGTATAACATTTGAGGACAATTGGAGAGGTTAACATTCATACCAGTGTTGACCATCCCAAGTCATAATTAGACCCGTATTATCTATAGTGACACTGCCTATATGACATATAGTGATATGACCTGAATGGTCAACAGTACTACACCCTGTGTGGTGTATAGTGATATGACATGAATGGTTAACAGTACTACACCTTGTGTGGTGTACACTGACATAAACCAATATGGTTTATAGTGACGCGACCTATATGGTCAACAGCTACACAACTAATGTGCTTTGTGGTGATAAATGTAAACAGAGATTGGGATGAGCCCTAGTGTAGTAGGGCATAATGGTGGCGAATTACTCTTAATAGTGCAACCTTACAGAAACAATACCCACTCATGGTATAGTACATATTGTATGATCAATAAGGGTCAAATAATAATTTGATCCTAAACAATGCACATAGTATAGTTGGTAAGGGTTAAATAGCCATTTGGACTTAAACACCAGACAGGCGAGCATAGATACAGAGCCTATATACATGTTTGTATGGGACAGTAAGACCAAAATAATCAATGTGGTAAGAATAGAATGACATAAGCCATAAGGCTAAATACATCGAGCAGTGTATCGACAAGGCAATGAGGCCATAAGACCTATTTGACCAACGTGTCCTCAGTCAAGCAGATTGCTAAGCAATCAAAGTTATACCGAACAATGACAGAAGTAGTAAGACTCGATGTGCATGTTTGCATGGGGTTGTTTCCCAAGGCAGTAAGACTTAATGGAAAAATAGTGCAGTAATGGGTTGTGTGTCCCATGAGAATAAAACCAGCTGAATGTGTGAGTGGTGATAGGGGTAGCCCCCTTCCAACTAAGGCCGAGATTAAGTTCGTAAATATATAATTATGTGGAATTAGAGACCATAATATGATTTGGGACTTATTAAAATTTCTTTTCCCCAAAACATGGTTTTCAAAAAATTTTCTAATAATTGATCAACAACGGTCTCATATTCACATTTTAATTAATCAAATGACCTGTACAGTATGATTTCATTCATAAATATCAGAGTACAAGGTAAATTCCCGACACACTTAGGTTCTATTAATTAGTAAAGGGTTTATAGGGCACAAATGCCTATAAACAGTTTCCCATAACAAGGGGATTACACAAATACTATTCTATGATCCAAAATATACATGTAATTCCCAACAAAATATCCAAATGATTTGTACATGATATTCAATTATCCAAAATAAAAATCCTAGCCCGAAGCTCTATCCGCCCTTCGTCACCTGCTTTTCTTTAGAACCACCAACCCTATCTGAAATTTGTTTGGGAGAGTGATATTCTAAGGAATCCCAAGTCACTCATAGTATGCACAACCACAAAGCATGTAAGGAAATCATAACACAACACACAGCAACAACAACGGTAGTTATAGCAGCAAGTGCAAGTGTGTGCTATGTCTACCTTACGTTTGCTCACGCTGAAGTGATCACGCTGTATTGCAAAACCAAATGTTCATATCACATATATCACCACAGCTGGGATTTAAATAAAATATTTCACATTACATCAAAGCCACACTGGCATATTCCCAAAGCAGGAATCCATGTTTGCACAATGCAGCCTCGGCAATTATAATGGCAGGGGTAGGTGTGATAATCATCACCCCCTACAACTGCTCTCGCTGTAATACCCTACAACAGATAACACATTTACAAGATCACTAAGGCCTTATGCCCACAATTTCACAACATCAAGTTTTTACATGAAATATTTTACAATAACACAATGATAAGTCATGCATACCAAGCATCATACACAACATGAGAGAAAAGTCACTACCTTGGTCCTTCCGTGTGTGCTCTGGCACTGGTCTCACCTCAGTAGGGCAAATATCAAATTCTATAATTCATAATTAGGGATGAAGTGCTATTCTCTATTCCAATACTTACTAACTTCACAACACTTAGATTTGGTTATTATTAATGTCCTTTAGGAAGCTACAAATGCCTCTAACAAAAGCCCTAAATTGTTGGAAGATCTATCCTAAAGATCCCCCTTTATAAGTACAAATGCAGATTTTTCACTATTACACTCGAGGGAAAAAGGCCTCATTTGAGTCATGAGAAGCACACTCGTGAGAGTGCTTGATAGTAACCATAGACAGAAACTAGAAATGCCTGAAGTACTCAAACATAAAGGTCAACACTCGAGTGATATCCTTACTCTCACCTGAGTCCTAGAAAGTGAAGCACCGGAAGTGATCACCCAAGAGCATAAAGCAATGACAGAGAAAATAAAAGATCACTACACTTGAGAATGAATTCAATCACTCGGGTGATTGCCAAATGATCACTCGAGTTCCACAAAGTGAGGTGTAGAAAGTGCTCACCCGAGAGCAAAAGAAACTTTCAAAGGAGGAGAGCACTTGAGCAGGGAGCTAAGCACTTGAGTGATGGCTTAACACTTGCGAGTGCTAAGACACACTCTTGAGAATTTGGCAGTGAGTGATAACCCGAGACGTGAGTTTATTGTATAAAATACACCTGCACTCAAGTGTGAACCCACTTCACTCGTAAGTGAGACAAGACTTTAAGTTTTTACATGGAAGTGCATCAAAAAAACTGAAGGAGAAATGAATATGTAAGACCGCATTGGAGTGAGACCCTTGATCACACTAGTGATGCATATCAGAAGCCAAAAACACAGTATAGATGATAGCATTTTTCAAACTTCACCCAAGTGTTTCCAATGATCCCAAATTCTCAACCAAGGTTATTCCCACATAACTTTGCAAAAGGAATCTAATGGAAACATCAAAACTACGAAATTCCTACTCCATTATCATGTATTATTTTAGGCCACATTCAACACAAAATTCCCAAAATCACCAAACTGAACAACTCAACCTCAAACCCATTTCTATCTATTCCAAACATATACCAAAACACTAATACCATGACCATAGCATACTAAACTCCTAATGCCCTAATTTTCAAAAATAGGGCATAAATTCTACAAATCCTAAAACTAAACCCAATGGCCACAAAACCTGTATAGGAAGGTTCATATCACTTACCTCAACAACTTTCTCAAAGAGATTCCTTGGTTCTCCTACCTTTAGATTTCCTTGAGTACTCAAACACCACCAAATGGAAAATCTAAAACAATCAAATGAAGCCCTCAATCCAAGGAACAAGATTAAAGAAAGGAGTTTTGCCATTTGAGGTCATTTACTAACCTTAAAATCAAGATTTTCTTTCTCTCACTTTCACATCCATGGCTATCAAAATGGAGAGAGAGAATAAGTGAGATGAGAGCTTGAAGATGGAGGAATGATGATTTCCCACTTGGCCCATGCTTGTTCAGTGAAAAGGAGGAGGGAAGAGAGAGAAAAAATGATAGAATAATGGGGTGTTTTGACTTTCTAACAACTCTCTCTTATCCTATAAACTTGCCACATGTCTCCACCTCATTGGTTCTCATAAAATAAGTAACTAATTACTTACTCTAACCCTTCTATTAGCCATTTAGTCACACATCTCATTTCTTCTTAGTAATTAATTTCTTCATTAATCACTGAATAATTAACCGACAATTTTCCATTCCTTCTAGTTTCCCACTGATTTTGGCACATTTACCGAAATTGCCATAAAACACTTCATAATTAAATCTTTAATTCAAAAATCATCACAATAATTATCATTAGCCCATAATCAAAATTTGGGGCATTACAATTCCTCCCCTGTTTAATAAATTTCGTCCCCGAAATTTGTTACACATCTTAGGGCATAAACTCAGGAAATTGCTTCTTTATGTCCGCTTCTGCTTCCTAAGTTGCTTCTCTTGGAGACATTCCCTTCCAGACAACCTTCACAAATGGTAAGCTTCTATGCTAGAGCTGCTGCTCCTCCCAATCGATTATTCGTTCTGGCTTTATCGCATAAGTGAAATTATCTTGCAATTCAATCCTTCATACTCAATAATGGGCTCAGGGTCTAGTTGGTACTTCTTGAGCTGTGAGACATGGGACACATCGTGAGTCTACTCAAACTCAGGGGTAGTGCTATTCGATATGCTACTAGTATGATTCTTACCAGAATCTCGAATGGACCAATATACCTCGGACTCATCTTCTTCTACATGATAGCTCTCTCGATGCTTGTGACCGGAGATACTCTCAAGAAAACATGATCCCCCACTTCAAACTCTAGAGGCCTTCTCATTTTATCATCATAGCTCTTATGTTAACTCTGTGCTGTAAGAAGCCTCTTCCTGATAATTCTAATCTATTTGGAGGTCTTATCAATAAGATCCAACCCATACCGCTTCCTCTCAGAGAACTCTATCCAGTACAATGGTGACTGGCATTTCCTTCCATACAATGCTTTATGCAGAGCCATTTGAAGGCTCGTATGATAGTTGTTGTTGTAAGCGAACTCAGTTAATAGAAGATAGTAGTCCTAATTTTCTTTAAATCAAGGACACATGCTCTCAGCATATCTTCCAGTGTCTGGATAGTCCTTTCTGACTGCCCATCTATCTGAGGATGGTAGGTCATGCTAAACCTCCATTGTATACCCATAGCTTCATGTAAAGCCCTCTAGAATCTAGAAGTAAATCGAGGATCTCTGTCAGAGATAATGTTCTTCGGTGAACCATGGAGTTTCACTATCTCTTTGATGTAGATTTCAGCCAGCATATCCGGAGAATAACTAGCATTAATTGGTATAAAGTGTGCTAACTTCGTGAGTCAATCGACAATCACCCAGATCACATCATAGTTTTGGATCCTGGGTAGACCCACCGCTAGATCCATGGTCACACTCTCCCACTTCCATTCTTGAATTTCTAGACTTTGAAGCAATCCTGGAAGTCTCTGGTGTTCAACCTTCACCTTTTGACAGGTAAGACACCGCGCCATATACTTAGTCAAGTCACTCTTCAACCCTAGCCACCAATACATATATTTCAAGTCGTGATACGTCTTGGTCATACCGGGTGAAGAGTATACTGACTCTTATGAGCCTCATCTAGAATTCTCTGTCTTAAGTCAACCTTCAGTGGAACTTATATCCTCTTCTGATAATGAACAAGTCCACTAGGTGAAAAATCATAATCTTGAGTCCCTCCTTGCTCAATCATAGCTCGGATGGACTGGGGTCGCTCATCATGCATTTGAGCCTCTTCAATTTCGGTCCTTAGGTCATTCTCCCCCTGGACCACACCATAGCTCACACACAGGATATCATTCGAGAGATTGAAATCCCAAAAATCCTTAATAAATTTCACTTCTTAAATCAACATAACTGCAATAAGCACCATATTTCAACTAAGAGCATCCGCAACGACATTGGCTTTACCCAGATAAAATTTAATCTCCACCTTATAATCTTTAAGAAACTCCATCCAACAACGCTATCTTATATTTAACTCTTTCTGATCATACAGGTATTTAAGACTCTTGTAGTCGCTGTATAGTTCCATTGTCACACCATACAGGTAATGACGCCAAATCTTCAATGCAAACACAATTGCCGCAAGCTTCAGATCATGAGTGGGATAATTCATCTCATGCGGCTTAAGCTGTCAAGAGTCATAGGCTACCACACGTCCCTGCTGCATCAAGACATACCTTAACCCCTGCTTACTTGCATTACTATACATGACATAAGCTTCACTGGGATCAGGTATAATCAACACTGGTGTCGTAGTCAATCTCTTCTTTAGCTCAAGAAAACAGTTTTCACAACCCTCATCCCACAGAAATGGCTGATCCTTCCTTGTGAGCATGGTTATTGGCAATACAACCAGGGAGAAGTTCTGAATGAACCTCCGATAGTAACCAGCAAGACCCAAAAAAATGCGAATTTCATAAACAGTTTTCGGCCTTTTCCATTCAAGTACTGCTTCCACCTTACTGGGATCCATAGAGACCCCTTCATGTGAGATAACATGGCTAAGAAATTTCATTTCTATAAGCTAGAAATCACACTTACTCAACTTGGTATAGAGTTGCTTTTCATGCAATATCTCAAGCACAATTATCAAATGATACTTATGCTATTCTCTACTCTTAGAGTATATCAGGATGTCATCGATAAACACCACAACAAATTGATCAAGGTACTGTCAAAAGACACGATTCATGTAATCTATGAATACCATAGGTGTATTAGTCAACTTGAAGGGCATCACCAAAAACTCGTAGTGCCCATATCTCATTCTGAACGCAGTATTTGATACATCTTCTGCTCTCATATACAGCTGATGATAGCCCGACCTTAGATAAATCTTGGAGAATACACAAGAACCAGACAGTTGGTATCAAAGGTCATCAATTCTTGGGTGTGGATACTTGTTCTTAACAGTGACTTTGTTAAGTTCTCTATAATTGATACACAGCTGTAAACTCCCATCTTTCTTTTTCACAAACAATATTGGAGCTCCCCACGGTGAAACACTAGATCGAATAAACCCTTTTTCAAGTAGCTTTTCAATTTGCTTCTTCAACTTTGCTATTCATTTGGGGCCATACAGTATAGGGCTTTTGATATAGAACCAGCTCCAGGTACGTCTCAATTGAGAATTGTACTTCCCTTTCTAGAAGAAACCTACTAAGGTCATTCAGGAATACCTTTGGGAACTCTCTTACCTCTTACCACGGGTATATTTTGTAGCGTTTCTTCTGTCTCTCCTTACACAGAAAGGAACACCATATACCCCTGGCATCCCTTCTTAAGATATTTCTCAGCTTTAGTACAATCTCAATTGAGAATTGTACTTCCCTTTCTGGAGGAAACCTACTAAGGTCGTCCTGGAATACCTTTGGGAACTCTCTTACCTATTACCACGGGTATATTTTGTAGAGTTTCTTCTGTCTCTCCTTACACAGAAAGGAACACCATATACCCCTGGCATCCCTTCTTAAGATATTTCTCAGCTTTAGCCAATGAAACGAAATTCAAACTGGCATTCGCATCAATTCCCTTCTATGCAGTACGGTAAATTATCTTCTTATTATCACAATCAAGCAGCACATCTTTTGCCCTTAACCAGTCAAAACCCAAAATAACTTCTAGTTGTTATAGCTACAAGCAAATCAGATCGACTGTGGATTCAAGTCCCTCGACAACTATCACAAAGTTTAAGAAAGCTTAGACTCTCACGGCCTTGATACCCATCGGCGTCGACACAACCAAGTGAAATGGCAATTTATGCACATGCAATCCCAGGCACTTTACACAGTCAGAGGCAATAAAAGAATGACTTGCACCCAAATCAAATAAAGCTTGTAATTCATTACCACTGAGAAGGATTTTACCTTGAATTAGTTTAGGGAACTTCTGAGCCTCCTCATGTGTCATCATGAATACTCGACCCTAATTCCTGCGCCTTTGCTCTGCCGGCTGTCTTAGGCACTGAGTAGAAATGTTACCCGTCTGTTTGCAATTGAAACAAATCAGTTGCCTTGTAAATGTTCTGCTAAGATGATATTTCCTATACTGAGGTCATACTATTCCTGCTGGAGGTTTCTGATTACTATGACACTCGGATTGGCAGGGCTTCTTGCTACTACCTCTAGATGAGAACCCTTGTTCCTTCTGCTTTTGGAAAGTATTGGCCTTGCTAGGGTTACTACGGCTATCCTTACCCTTGGTCAGGTACAATTCTCTTATATTGTTCTCAACTATTATGCACTCTTCTACCACCTTGTTGAAGTCAGTAAATAGATAAGTGGCTAATCTCTTCCTCAGCTCACGCCTCAATCCCCAGATAAGCATATTGAAACTCTAATCCTCATCTTCCATACGTTGAAGGTAGGAAGAGTATCGAGATAACTGGATGAAACGGGATAGATAGTTATCAAAGCTCTCAGTATCACCATGCTTGATGGCTAGGAATTCATATTCCTTTTCAAGTCTCACCAGCTTAGGGAAGTACTTTTCATTGAACTTCTCTTGGAACACCTCCCAAGTCAGTGGTACATTCTGGCTTCACAATGTTATGGTGATATTTCACTACCATCGGTCTTTACCCCCCTCTAACTTGTATATTGACAGCTTCACCTTCGTCTCCATTAAATACTCGAGGACTTCAAAAATCTTCTCTAATCGGTTCACCCAGTACTCAGTAACTTGGGGTTCAAATCTCCCTCTAAACACCGGAGGTAGATGATTACAAAACTTTGAAACCTAGAATTGTAAATCCCTTTCCTCTCAAACCGATACCTCTTGTGACTCTTGATTAGGCACTGTAGGAGATGGGGACTCTCGAGACCTATTGGACCCCTCAGTTATCTCTTCATGACGAGTTTCTACTTGGGTTTCCTCTTGGGTAGACTGAACCCTATTAGGATTATGCTTGACTCTTTCCTCCCTAAGCTCTCCTCTTAGCTTAGTAATCATGTCCCTTTGTTCCCTTATCAGACTTATCATCTCTAGCATTGAATCAGGTGGATTGTCATTTAATTCTTCCACCTCTAGGTCCATTGGTCTAGGTCTAGGGCAAATCATCCTGTCCTTTAACTCTACAAATGATTCACCATGTCAGTACCATAGCAAATGTATACACATAGTCCTTAAAACTTATATATATCCACTAACAACAGAAAAAATCATGTGTGTAAGACAAACAATCCTAAGTCATCATCTATGACTAAGGCAACAAATTATGGAAACTATCCTAGCAAATCCTACCCTTACCAGGAGCTACAGCTCTGATACCACAAATGTAACCCCCTTCCAACCAAGGCCGGGATTAAGTTCGTAAATACATAATTATGTGGAATTAGAGACCGTAATATGATTTGGGACTTATTAAAATTCCTTTTACCAAAACATGGTTTCCAAAAACTTTTCTAATAATTGATCAATGAAGGTCTCATGTTCACATTTTAATTATACAAATGGCCTGTACCGTATGATTTCATTCATAAATATTAGAGTACAAGGTAAATTCCTGACACACTTAGGTTCTATTAATCAGTAAAGGGTTTATAGGGCACAAATGCCTATAAACAGTTTCCCATAATAAGGGGATTACACAAATACTATTCTATGATCCAAAATATACATGTAATTCCCAACAAAATATCCAAATGATTTGTACATGATAACCAATTATCTAAAATAAAACTCCTAGCCCAGAGCTCTATCCATCCTTCGTCACCTGCTTTTGTTTGGAACGACTACCCCTGTCTGAAATATATTTGGGGAGAGTGATATTATAAGGAATCTCTATAGTAACGAATCACTCATAGTATACTCAACCATAAAGTATGTAAGAAAATCATCACACAACACACAACAACTACAACGGTGATTACAGTGGCAAGGGCAAGTATGACCTATGTCATCCTTACGTCTGCTCACACTGAAGTGCTCACGCTGTATTGCACAACCACATGTTCATATCACATATATCACCATAGCTAGGATCCATATAAAATATTTCAATTACATTAAAGCCACACTAGCATATTCCCAAAGTAGGAATCCACGATTCTATAACGCAGCCTTGGCAATTACAACAACAGATACAATGGTAGGGGTAGGTGTGATAATCATCACCCTTACGACTGCTCACACTGTAATATCCTACGACAGATAACACATTCACAAGATTACAATGGCCTCATGACCATAATTTCGCAACATTAAGTTATACACAAAATATTTCACAATAACACAATGATAAGTCATACATACCAAGCATCATACACAACATGAGAGAAAAGTCACTACCATGGCCCTTCCTTGCGTGCTTTGGCACTCATCTTTCCTGAGTAGGACAAATATCGAATCCTATAATTCATAATTAGGGATGAAGTCTTATTCTTTATTCCAATACTTAACGACTTCACAATACTTAGATTTGGTTATCATTAATGACCTTTAGGAAGCTACAAATGCCTTTAACAAAAGCCCTAAAGGGTTGGAAGAACTATCCTAAAGATCCTCTTTTAGAAGTAGAAATGTAGATTTTTCACTGTTGCACTCGAGTGAAGAAGGCCTTACTTGAGTGAAGATGGACTTGCACTCGAGTCATGAGAAGCATACTCGTGAGAGTGCTTGACAGTAAGCAAATACAGAAACCAGAAATGCTTGAAGCATTCAAGCATAGAGGTCAATGCTCGAGTGATATTGTAACCCCTCCGTAATTATATCCGAAATGCACAATTAAAATGAAATAGAGAACAATAAAAATCAAATAACATTTACTAACCCATCACATGACGGGGTTTTCAAAAATACTTTTTGAAATCATTTATAAACTTGGTCTCATATTCACATTTCGAATACAATTACTACACGAAGATAAGTCACATTCATATAAATATCAGAGTGCACAACATAATCATCCCGGTAATCCCTTGTACATACCTTTGCTAGAGATACATAGAGCACAATTGCCCATTACAATTCTTCAAAAAGAGATTACACAATCTCATCTCAAATTCATAACCATATATTCAACCGAATCATATACAGTCTTCACAACTCATTCATAACCAACTACCAACTCTCATCTCGAAGGAGTCCTAGTCGCTCCCTCCATGATCCACTTGCCCTGTCTAAATTGTTGGTAAGGGGTGAGATTCGAGAGAATCTCAGTAGGAAACAGATACCATTATGCATGCATGATAGATCCTATGTGTATGACATGTTAGCTTTATCTAGATCATGCCCCATAATGACATTTCTACATGCTCAATGTTTCATGTAACAAAACTAAGGCCACAGCAAAACAGAAATAGAGCTTCATTTATTCAAATATGCTCTACACAATCAAGTAAAGCAATTACATAAATCACTACACAAGCAAAGATATCAAATACATGCAAGTAAGGTAAGTCCCCTACCTCCAGTCTTTTCTCCTCGATTTGCGTGCCAGCAACTCAGGACTTCACATTCGATCCTACAATGTCAAATGTTCTATTTAGACACTTCTATAGTATTTCTGGGGTTTATATCAAACTATATTGAAAAACTACTAAAATACCCCAAGGGACCCGTCCCAGCCGGCCTCGCCGTACCCGTTCCAGCTGTACTTTTCTTGAAATTTTGACATGGGCTATTCTGATATATTTTCGCCCAAGGAATTTATTTCTGGACTCAAAATTTTCAAATTCAATGTCAATGTACAAATTTACCCTTGACAACCCCACTTTAAGGGTTTTAGGGGTGTTTTCGTAATTATTTTTTTTCGGCCTTTTCTGAAAAAGTGACCAACTGTAACCCTACCTAATTTTCGCTCCTGAACTCAATGGAATCATCAAATCATTAAAAATCCATCTCTAAGGCCTATATACATCCATAACCGAAATATACATGTACTCCAGGGAAAATTGGGGTTTTTCAGTTTCGGCTCTATAAACACGTTCCTTTCTACTCTTAACCATTTTATTGACTATTCTATTAGGTTACAACTACTATTTAGTACCAATTTGGGCAGTATAACAGCCCCACACACCCATTTTCCATTTTTGAAACCAATGACAATCCAGCGAAACTTCACCGATTAAATTGTCCACAGCAGCTAGAATAGTCAATTCACAAGAGTTTGGAAGTTACCTCAAGCTCCCACTAGCTTTTCTCAAGAGTGGCTGAACCTAGCTCACTTCAACACAAGAAATGGAGCTTCTAAACTTTAAATTCAATAGAAGAGTAGCTTAGGAACGGAGTTATACGAGTTAGGAGCTAGATCGTCGGAGAAATCGGCTTACCTTGTGAGATTTCTTCCTCTTTCTCTATCTAAAGATCTCAAATGTCTAACACTCTTGTCAGCTATTCTCAGCGTCAGAAATGAGGAGGAAGAAGTAAAAAAAACGTTTAATAACATATCCCATGCTTATGTCATCAATGTAACATGATGATGTCATAATTCTCAAATTTTGGATTTTTGGCAGATTTTTGCCCATATTTTGAAAAATCATAACTAATTCTAGAAAACTCTAAATGAGGTGATTCTAAAGCCAAATGAAAGATATTTGAGTCCTCTTTACTAGAAAAATATTTTCCATTACTAGAAATCACCTCACAATTCCAGAATCACACAAACTTTATCACTGCCCCAAAACAGAGTCCAGTTTTAATCCCAAAGTTTGGATAGACATATCTCCAAGTTTCATAAAATGAAATGGTACAAATTATATGTTCATTTTGAAGCTTGGGATGTGATATTTAAGGATGAAAAGTTTCAGAATTTTTGGACACCATTTGGTCATTCAAAACGTTCACACAAACTTACTGCCTAGAATAGAGTTTCACTGGACAGAATTTCAGATTTTGCATCTTTGCTTCTAATGGTTCCATTTTCATACCAAACATCATTCCCACATAAATTTTCACAAGGAATCCATTAGAAACACCAAATCAATCAAATTCACATCTCATTGACATGTTTTCACAATAATCTCAATATGTCAACACAATTTTACATTTCTAAATCTAACATTGCAACTTTTCCATTCCAAAGTTCTAAACCAATTTCAATAATATCAAAACACACTATGACACCATTTCCAACACAATACCCCATTCAATTCTTCCCTTTATTCTAAGTTAATTTGGATGTTAATCCACAATTGAACTCAAATACAGGGTTTCAGCGCTGCTCACAACACACATGAATCACATTTGAGTGCCAAATCACATCATATTCTCCAAAAGGGTTATTTATCACTAACCACATCCATTTTTGAAGTCATTAACCCTTAATTATAATTTGGGATCTTGCTAAACAGGGTCTTAGCAATCCACTAATCTCAGGCTTATTTTCTAGCCTCGAGTCTCAAAATTCGGGGTATTACATTCCTCCCCCCGTTCAATAAATTTCGTCCTTGAAATTTGTCATACCACTTAATCCAAAAACTATAGATGCTTCTTCACGATAGCTTCCGTTTCACAATTCATTTCATATTGGGATGGTCTCTTCTAGACCACCCTCACACACAAGATGCCACAATTTGATTCTCAAAAGAATCATAACTAATGAGTGCAACCCAGTTGTCATAAACTCTAATCGGCCCATTTCACGATTGCCACACAAACATATTCATCACATATCCAGAGACTCTAGATCATGAGCCATAACATCTCGGCTGTTGGCTGGTATAGGCCACCACCCTGCTTAACTCAATTTGATCACCCCTTCCGGGCATAACTCATAACACACCAATTCATTCCACATAACAAACAGTTTTCGCTGCATTCACATGTTCCTCAGCTTTCGACGTAGCCACTTTCGCAGCACTACCCTTACCCGTACACCCACCAGTGACTGCGCTAGTAGTAACTGGGACTTTTGGGTCTCAACCACAAACACATCAAGTCACTCTAGAATCGAAAATCTCTTCTATCCAAAGAACCCCACCATAACGGCCCACGTAGAAACACAGTCACTTCTATCCAGGTGACTGGTCGAGAGTCTCAATCTCCCAACACCACGCTCACCCTCTTTCTCCACTGGGGAGGCATACTGTGTTAGATCCCAAGTTTTGATGATAACAAAAAGACAATTGTGTACAAAACATGGTTTTATAAGTTTAAGAAATGTTTACAAAGTTACCAAATGCATATAGCAATATTTTCTGGTATCTGCTGTCAAATTGAACTGGAGTGCTCGAACATGAGCTTTGCACTCGAGCATAGATCCCTTCTGTGCTTGAGAAGGTGCGAGTGGAAGCCAGAAAGTGTTCACCCGAGAGGCATGCCATTATTATACTCACTGATTCACTCAAGCACTGGAGTTTGCACTCGAGCAGAGAATCCATTCTCACTCAAGCATATGGGAGTGAAGGTCAGCGAGTGCTTGGCCGAGAGCAAGTATTATCATTTTTTTCTTGAAGCACTCGAGCAGAGACATCAATGCTTGAGCATGAGCATTTTGTACTCGAGCAAGGTACTGCGAGTTCTTGGCCGAGAGTCATGAAGTTCAGAGAAGCGCAAGTGTGCTCGAGCACAACCTCATTTGCTCGAGTGACACATCAGCACTTGCGAGTGAAAAATCTATCCCTCTCCATTTCTGATGCAAGTGCTTGTATAAAGAGTATATTTCTTGAGAATATTCTTCTCACTCGAGCAGGAGTGTGTGTGCTCGAGTGAGGGCCCACATCACTTGCGAGTGATAAATTTATCCCTCTCAAATCCTGATGCGAGTGTGTGTGCTCGAGTGAGGGACCACATCACCCTCGAGTACAAAATCTCACTCTTGCTAAAATGATATGTGAGTGATGACCCGTGAAGACACTCCCAGTGGAAAATGAAAGATCACTCGAGCAGGAGGAGTTGTGCTCGAGTGAGACCCCACATCACTCGTTAGTGAGAATTCTGTCTCTCTGAATTCCTATGCAAGCACAACCCGAAAACTGAAGCACAAAGAAAAAGTAAGGGAGATCACTCGAGTGAGCTATCCGTGCTCGAGTGATGCTCTACCAGATCACCAAATATACCAAGTCTCATAACGTTCAATAAGATTATGGTTTAATGTTATTTATTTATATCATCATTACTTATTATCATTACTTAACATCATTTTGAATGTATTATAAGTGTGATACAGGAAGATGAACGTTTGAAATTAGCTGACACGGAGAAAGTCAAATAACGGCAGACAACTTCATTACAAGCATGCACGTACCTACCGCTTTCAGATTATTCAAACATGCACGTGTCTTTCCACAGTTGCAAAGCCCGCTCCTCAAACGATGATTACCCAAATGGGCAAAAACTAAAACAACTATATATACTGAGATTCAGAGATAGTCAAAGAACAACGAAGCACAAGAATTCACAAGCTTATACACAAGTCTCTGCTATTCATCATTTTCTCTGTATACACATTAATCTTCAGTGTTTATTCATTTGCTCTGTAAGAGAGTCTTCATACAATTCAAATTCTATGTTTATTTGATCTCAAGGTATTGGGACCTTGAGAGGGTAGATTTCCTTATGAGAGAAGCAGTTGAGAGAATTCCTTGTTAAGTTTTATAAGATACAAGCAGAAGAGAACGTTGCTGCTCGTAAGACTTACAGTGGTGTAAGCAGGAGAGAACGTTGCTGCTCATAAGTCTTGTACACATAAGCAAGTGAGAAAGGTCATAGGTTGTTTTTCTGCACATAAGACTTGTCGTAAGGGGAGAGAAATTTCTTAGTAAGAGAATATTTCTGCTCGTAGTCCTTTCAAGGACAATTGTTATTTTGTGGCGTTCTGAGAGCCCATTGAATCTTGGAGGTATAGTGACAATCTCAGTAGGTCTTGATCTCTGAGGACTGGACGTAGGCCTAGTTGTTAGGCCAAACCAGTATAACTCTCTGTGTTCAAATCTTCTCTACTCTACTCTATCTACTATATTTTTCATATCACCACATCAAGCGAAAAATTTATAACATCACCCAATTCACCCCCTCTTGGGTGAAGCTTGCCTCTTTCATTTGGTATCAGAGCAAGGTCTTCTCTGAAGAGCCTAACAGCTTGAGAAGGATCTGATAAATGGCAATAATGGGTGAAAATATCCTTCCCGATGGAGCTTCAATCACTAGACCTCCTGGTTTTGCTGGAGAACATTTTTCATTCTGGAAAGCTAAATTCAGAGTGTTCTTGATGGCTAATGAGTACGGCTTGTGGAATGTAATACAAGATGGTGACTATGTTCCAATGAAGAAAATCAAAGATAGAGCCGTTAAGAAGAGTCCAGAGGAGTTTGACAAGAATGATAAAAGGTTAGTAACATTAAATAGTAAAGCTATTTTAATGATACAAAGTGCTCTTAGTCAAAAAGAATACTTTCGTATATGTACTCTACCAACTGCCAAAGATATATGGGATGCTCTTGAAATTGCTCACGAAGGTACATCTAGGATCAAAGAAAATAGAATCAATACTCTAATTATAGAATATGATTTATTTCGTATGAAACCTGGAGAAGGTATATCAGAATTCGAACTCAGGTACTCATCTTGTTAATCAATTATCTGCTCTTGGAAAGTCGTTTGATCAAAATTCCCAGGTAAGAAAGATTCTTAATATTCTTACGAAAGAATGGGAAGCTAAGGTGACAGCTATCGAAGAAGCTAAAGGAGAATCTATGAGATCCGTAGCTGCTCTCTTTGGAAGTCTTTCCGAGTATGAAGGTAAGTTGAGATTCAAAAAGGAACTTGAAGAATTCAATGATAAAAAGAAAAAGGGAGTTGCACTTAAAGCTATCAAAGAAGAAGAAGAATCTTCTGAAAATGAAGATGTCCCTAATGATGATGAAATGGGAATGATCGTGAGAAAATTCAAGAGGTTCTACAGAAGAGGTCAAAAGAATTTCAAGAACTATCATGGTGGACCAAGCAAGGAAAACAAAGAACAACAGATAGTATGCTATGAATGTGGGAAACCTAGACACATCAAATCTGAATGTTTCAGAAACAAAGACAAAAAGAAGCTGAAAAAGAAAGCATATATATCTTCTATATGGGGTGATAGTTCGTCAGACGAAGAAAGTGACAACGACGAAGTAGCAAATCTATGCTTGGTAGCCAAGGAAGAAGAATCAGACTCTGAGGTAAGTGATTCTGAGCCTTCCTATGATAAATTGTTATCTGAATATAATGCATTGCATACAGAATACATCAAAGTAGCTAAAGAAATGGTGAGCTTTAAGAAGAAAGTAAAAGAATTAGAAAGTAATGTCATATCATCATATGAAATGTGTAAAGAGAAAGATAAGAAAATAGATGATTTAACAAAAATTGTTGAAAAGTTTAGTAAAGGAAGAGAAACTCTTAAGGTTATTTTAAATTCTCAAAAAGTTTTATTTGATAAATCTGGAATTGGATATAATCCTGTTCATAATAAGAATAAAGGATATAAGAAGGATTGTAGTAGAACGTATCTTAAATATCTCAGAAACTCTGTGCATACATCAAATCCCTTTGCATCATGTAGTTATTGTAACAGGAAAGGACATTATACTTCATCATGTTATTTCAAAAAGGGACAAGTTATTGGAACATATAAATGGGTTCCGAAAGGGACACATATATCATATACTAACCACAAAGGACCCAAGAAAGAGCGGGTACCTAAAACTTGATCACCTTATTCTAGGTATGTCTCAAAGCATCTCAAGCGAACAAATGGTATATTGATAGTGGATGTTCGAGACACATGACTGGTGACAAAAATAAGTTCACCATGCTGGAAACCAGAGAAGTAGGAAAGGTGACATTTGGAGGTAATCAATCTAGACGTATTGCTGGAATTGGTGAAGTAGGAAAATCCGATGGTGTTCAAATCAATGGAGTATATTATGTTGAGGGATTATGCCATAACCTCCTGAGCGTAAGTCGAAGCACTGACAAAGATAACTAGGTAATTTTTGACTCAAAAGAATGCTTGATAGTAAGCAAGAAAGATCTGCCGCTGAACAAAGAAACTATCAAGGCAAAGATCCGAGCTCAAAGTGACAGTAATTGTTATACTATTGATTTAAATTCAAACTCTACTGAAAATTGTTTTCTTAGTCGATCAGAGGAAAGTTGGTTATGGCATAAGCGTTTGGCTCATGTCAATATGAATCAACTTGACAAACTGATTAGAAAAGATTTAGTTGTTGGTCTTCCCAAACTCAAATTCAGAGATAAGATGATTTGTGAAGCATGTGAAAAAAGAAAGCAAACTAAGTCCTCTTTTAAAACAAAATATGAGATTTCTAATTCAAAACCTTTACAATTACTTCATATGGATTTGGTAGGACCTGCAAGAGTAAAAAGTTTTGGAGGAAATTTATATACTTTAGTAATTGTCGATGATTTTACAAGATTTGCTTGGACTATATTTATTGCTTCAAAAGATGAAACCTTTGCTGAATTCATTATGTTTGCCAAAAAGGTTCAAAATGAGAAAGGTATTTCTATTGTTTCTATTAGGACAGATCATGGAGGAGAATTTGATAATCAACTATTTGAAAACTACTGCAACAACGAAGGAATAGATCATAACTTCTCTTCTCCTAGAACACCTCAACAAAATGGAGTAGTGGAAAGAAAGAACAGAGTTCTTACAGAAATGGCGAGAGCATTACTTAATGAAAAAGAAATGTCACAAGTGTTTTGGGCAGATGCAATGAGTACTGCATGCTATATTTCAAACCGAGCATATATTCGCAAATCACTTGGAAAGACGCCATATGAACTTTACAAAGGAAGAAAGCCAAATATTGCTCATCTACATATCTTCGGGTGTAAATGTTTCATTCACATCAATGGTAAAGAAAACTTAGGTAAATTTGATTCAAAGTTTGATGAAGGTATATTTCTAGGATATTCTAATAGAAGTAAGGCTTATAGAGTTTTCAATAAAAGAACATGTACTGTTGAAGAATATATTCATGTTGTGTTTGATGAAATTGAATCTCAGACAAAACTTATTGATAAAGAAGAAATGGATTCAATCAAGAAAAACAACTCTATTTCAAAACAAGATGATTTTGAAACAAATGATTTTCAAAATTTAGAAGATGTCAATGATCATGCTCAACCAAAAGCATTGAGACATATGAAGGATCATCCAATTGATCAAGTTATAGGAAATATTCATGAAGGTGTCAAAACCAGAAATAGAATCCTCAATAAGGTAACCTTTTTTGCTTTTATTTTTGAAATTGAACCTTCTAATATAGAAGAAGCTTTATCTGACAATGATTGGGTGATTGCTATGCAAGAAGAACTAAATCAGTTTCAAAGAAATCAAGTTTGGGATTTGGTTCCTCGACCCAAAGACCATACGGTTATAGGGACCAAATGGGTTTTCAAAAACAAACTTGATGAATCAGCAATCATTGTGAGAAATAAAGCAAGACTGGTTGCTAAAGGCTATAATCAGGAAGAAGGTATTGATTATGAGGAAACATATGCTCCAGTGGCAAGATTGGAAGCAATGAGAGTACTCCTAGCCTTTGCTTGTATTGAAGGTTTTAAACTTTATCAAATGGATGTTAAAAGTGCTTTTCTAAATGGTTATATTATGGAGGAAGTATATGTAGAATAGCCTCCTGGGTTTGAAGATGAAACAAAACCTGATCATGTCTTCAAACTTAAGAAAGCACTATATGGCTTGAAACAAGCACTTAGAGCTTGGTATGAAAGACTAAGCAAATTTCTTCTTGATCAGAGTTTTGTCAGAGGTAAAGTTGATACAACTCTATTCATCAAACATAACAAAAATGATATTCTAATTGTTCAAATTTATGTTGATGATATTATTTTCGGTGCTACTAATGAATCTATGTGTCAAGAATTTTCTAAGATTATGCAGGGTGAATTTGAAATGTCCATGATGGGAGAATTGAACTTCTTTCTTGGACTTCAAATCAAACAAAAGAAGAATGGTATATTTGTATCTCAGACAAAGTATTTGAAAGAGTTGTTAAAGAAATATGGATTAGATAATGCTAATGGAGCTAATACTCCAATGAGTTCTACAACATTATTGGATGCTGATGCAAAAGGCCCTAGCTTCAACATCACAAAGTATAGAGGAATTATTGGCTCATTACTCTATCTCACAGCAAGTAGGCCAGATATTCAGTTCAGTGTAGGAATGTGTGCAAGGTATCAATCTGCTCCTAAGGTATCTCATGCAGAGACAGTAAAAAGAATCTTCAAATATCTAGGAGATACTTCAGATCTTGGTCTTTGGTATCCGAAAAGAGGGAACGAGTATTTAATGGCATATTCAGATTCAGATCACGGAGGATACAAAACTGACAGAAAGAGTACCAGTGGTCAATGTCAATTTCTCGGAGGCTCTCTAGTATCATGGTTCAGCAAGAAGCAGAACACAGTTTTATTATCCTCAACTGAAGCTGAATATATAGCTGTAGCAAGTTGTTGTTCTCAAGTATTATGGTTGAAACAACAACTTCAAGATTTGGGGATATATTTAAATGAGATTCCGATTTATTGTGACAACACTAGCACTATAAACTTGGCCAAGAATCATGTACAACACTCAAGGACCAAGCATATAGACATTCGACATCACTTCATTCGAGATCATGTTCAAAAGAAAGATGTCAAAGTGGAATTCATACCAACTCATCTTCAACTTGCGGATATTTTCACAAAGCCAATTGCAAAAGATCAATTCTTATATATTCGAAGAGAATTGGGAATGGTTAATCGCAATGAGTTGTAAGTTTTCTTGTTAAATATTTTAATTAAATGTTTCTTTTGATGATAACCATACTGTAATACCCCGAATTCTGAGACTTGAGGCTAGAGAATAAGCCGGAGATTAGTGGACTGCTAAGCCCTGGTTTAGTAGGATCCTAAATTGTGATTAAGAGATAATGACTACAAAAGTGGAAGTGGTCAGTGATAAATGAACCCTTTTGGAGATCATAGTGTGATTTGGCACCCAATGTGATTCGTATGTGTTCTGAGCAGCACCGAAACCCTGTATTTGAGTTCAATTATGGATTAACATTCAATTGAATGAAAATAAGGGGAAGGGCGTATATATGGTGTGAATGAATGAAAAAACGTATTTGAAGGTGATTCAAGAGGAATTACCATAATCAGGGGAAAAATGATAAAGTTACCGACCAATTGGTTAGTTACCGAAGAGGAAACTCATTGGTAACTTCAATCTCAATGATACCAAAATGTAACCTCTTGCCATAATTATATCCGAAATACGCAATTAAAGTGAAATAGAGACCAATAAGAAATAAATAACATTTTACAAACCCATCTACTAGATGGGGTTTTCATAAATACCTTTTGAAATCATTCATAACCTGGTCTCACATTCACATTCCGAATACAATTACTACACAAAGATAAATCACATTTAATTATATCAGAGTACGTAATATAATAATCCCGGCAATCCCGGTTTCCATATATTAACTCAAGCTTTACAGGGCACAATCGCCCATACAAGCCCTCAGATGGGGATTACACAAATCTTTCTCATACACATAATCAAATCCTCATCCACATACATATATACACATCCAAATACAAATATCCCATCTGGGATGATAACCAACTACCAAAACGACTATCGAAGGAAGTACTCATCGCCCTTGGCTGCATGCTCCATCCCCAATCTACTACCCTGTCTGAAAGGTTAGTAGGGGAGGGTGAGATTCTAGAGAATCTCAGTAGGTAATCAATATCAATATGCATGTATGATAGATGTTTAATGCATGACATGCTTGCATCACACAACTCATGATAACACAATGACAATTTGCAAGCTCAATGCTTCGAACAATATACCTATGGCCATAGCATAAATTGAAACATAGCTTCAAATTACACATAATTATGCAAAGCTAAGACATGCACCAACACACTGACACATATATCAAATACAAGCAGAAGAGATATGTTCCCTACACTCTTTCCACGTATGCTCCAGCTCCGCTTACTCGCGATCAGAACAAATACCGAATCACGTCCAGGCGAACATCAAATCCTATAACCAAACAAGGATATAGGGTTAATCCCTTTTCCAATTCCTTAACTCTCAAACACTTAAGTTGGTTATCATTTAACACCTTTAGGTGGCTAATCAAAGCCTAAACAGATGCCTAAAGGCTTGGGAAACACTTGACCAAAGATCACCTTTAAAAGTGTAAAATACTGATTTTTGGGGGGTGGGCTGTGGCCCACAATCCACGGGCTGCGGCCCAAAACTGCCCAGAAATGCTCAAAGACATTTGGGCTGCGGCCCAGAATCCACGGGCTGTGGCCCAAAACTGCCCAGAGACACTCAGAAACGTTTGGGCTGCAGCCCAGAATCCGCTGGCCGCGGCCCAGAAAACCCAGTTTCTTGGCTGAACTTCCGAAAATCATAACTAATTCCACAAAAATCGAAATGAGGTGATCCAAAATCCAAATGAAAGCTATTCAAGTCCTCTACACAGGAAAAATATTGGCCAATACTGGAAATCACCACATAAATACAGAATTCCCAAACATTCAAGACTGTCCCAAAACAGAATCCATTTTCGACCTCAAACTTTGGACAGCTATAACTCCCAATTCCAAAAACGAAATGGCACAAATTATATGTCCATTTTCAATCTTGGGATGTGAAATTTAAGACTGGAAATTTTCCTAATTTTCTGACATCATTTTCCCAGTCAAAACGTCCACACAACAAGACTGCCCAAACAGAATTCCCACTGGACAGAATTTCCAGTTTTGCACACAATGTATCCAATCCAATTCAAATCAATTCCAATGATTAAATACCACAACAAGACACAATTTTCAACATAAAACACCATCCATTTCCACCATTCACATTCCACACGAAAATACCATAAAATCAGGGCAAAATTCACAATTCACCATACTTAACCAAAAGTCACAAAACTTAGATCAAAAGGAAGCAAATGCTCACCTCTTCCTCTTTCCCAAACCAATTTCTTGATTTTTCACTTTCCACTTTTGCTCAAGCAACAAAACACCTCCTCTCACAAATCTAAAACCATAGAGATGAAGCTCTCATCACTATGAACAACTTTATAGAAGGTGATTAGAGTATTAGAGGACCATAAACCAACCAAAATCTCACCTCTAATTTTCTCTTTCTCCCCTTAAGCATGGCGCCATGGAGAATGAAAGAGAGAGAGATGAAGATGAAAATGATGAAGAGAGGATCAGTTTTGGCCACTAAAACCGACCAAAAAGAAGGAGAGGAGAGAGGAATGGAGGTTTGACACTTTGACCAATCCAAGGGCTCACAAAGTGCCAAGTGTCACCATCTTGACAAACCTCACATGAGCTCACATAAGCTCACACACATGTGATTCCACCCCTTGATCTCTTGCACAAATCAATCCTAACCATTGATCTTGAAGTTACCAATGAGTTTCCTCTTCAGTAACTGACCAATTGGTCAGTAACTTTACCGTTTTGCCCCTGATTATGGTAATCTCTCTTGGATCACCACCAAATTCATTTTCTTTCACAATGTGCCCTCCCCTCTATTTTAAGTCAATTTAGAGGTTATTCCATAATTGAACTTAAATACAGGGTTTCGGCGCTGCTCAGAACACATACTAATCACATCGGGTGCCAAATCACACCATAATCTCCAAAAGGGTTTATTCATCACTAACCACATCCACTTTTGGAGTCATTATTTCTTAATCGCAATTTGGGATCCTGCTAAACCAGGGCTTAGCATTCCACTAATCTTAGGCTTATTCCCTAGCCTCAAGTCTCAAAATTTGGGGTATTACATTTCTCCCCCCGTTCAATAAATTTCGTCCTCGAAATTTGTCGAACCACTTAATCCACAAACTATGGATGCTTCTTCACAACAGCTTCTGATTCACAATTCATTTCACATTGGATGGTCTCCTCTAGACCACCCACACATAACCGATAATCAACAAATCCGATTCTCGCAAGAATCTCAAACAATGAATGCAACTCAGTTGCCACAAATTGCAATCGGCCCATTTCACGATTACCGCACAAACATAATCACCACATGGTGTCAAACAAATACAATCGCCTCCACGTACGATTGCCACAAAACCATCATCACATAACCATAATCGTCACAAGCCCCCCATAATTCATGGGTGGCTAGTGCATCTTAATATCTGAAGGCTCTAAATCATGAGCCATATCATAAGATCTTGGCAGTTGGGCAGCATAGGCCACCACTCTGCTCAACTCAATCTAGTTACCCCTTCTAGGAGTAACCCCAAATCACCACAACCTCAATACATCAAACAACATCCTCAACTGTTTACACAAACTCTTCCGCTGTATTCGCATTCACAACCTTACCCTCACCCGTACTCTCACCAGTAACTCCACCAGTGGTAGTCAGGACTGTTGGGCATTCACAACAATATCACATTGCAAGAATACCTCAGCTTCCGCCGCTTGCACAAATACGACAGCTTCTCTCTATCTCACAAATACAAATTGCCCTTCCGGCATTCACATCACAATTCACATTTACAACAACACACATCGCAGATTCTAATTTTACGCACTGCCTTTCGGCCTGGGGTCAACACCGGTGCAACCAACGTGGTGGCTAGCCAGGCTGGCCATGCCGGGGTAGTGCCCTCCGAATAGAAAACCCCTGATCATGTAGTCGAATTAGCCATCAGCTAAATTAGCTCTGCTCTACTAGCAAACTATACCTCAGTCCCAGCTTATCCACAATTGTCAAAGATTCGCAATCACACTCCACTCTCATCCCCTTTCTCCGCCAGGAAGACACACAGTCTTAACCTGAATCGCTGTTAGCTACTCAGGGACTATTGACGTGGCAGTGCACACATATAGCCATTCTGGCTCACAAATAATAGATTTGCAATCACACCCTACCCTCATCCCCTTTCTCCGCCAGGAAAACACACAGTCTTTACCCGAACCGTTGTTAGCTACTCAGGGACTATTGGTGTAGAGATGTATACACATAAAATGTACAATCACCCCCTACCCTCATCCCCTTTCTCCACCGGGAAGACACACAGTCTTTACCCGAACTATTGTTAGCTACTCAGGGACTATTGGCGTAGCGGTGCTCACACATAGCCTTTCAGCTTCTACATCACACTCCACCCTCATCCCCTTTCTCCGCCGGGAAGACACACAGCCTTTACCCGAACCGTTGTTAGCTACTCAGGTACTATTGGCGTGGCAGTACATACACATAGCCTTATAACTTATAAAGCTATCCGGCTTTCACAAATGGCCCGTCGGCCTTCACAAATAGCCTGTCCCCCGTAAACTACCGCCCCGAAGGCACGGTCCTCCGCCATAGGAATCACCCCATGTGGCCATAGGTGAGAGACTCACAATGCACAATTGCAACAAGCTGCAACCTGGCATTTTAACAATTCCACCCACCACAAATTCTTTTCACCAAACTAGGATCCTTCAAGACCTCTTTTTCATAAAATAATCTGGACTTCGAAGTTTTACCTCCCGAAGCTATGATTAACACATCATGGTCACGGTAACCTTGAGCTTCTGCTCAACATAATTCTCAAACATATCACATTCTCACGCTTCCGCTGCATACTCTGAGGTCTTTCTCCTCATTTGTGCTTTCACAATGTCAAGTTGATTGAACAGGAGTCCCATAGGAACCTCCCACTACAACTGACAACACCCACAACATATATTCATCTGTGCCAGATTATCAACTAGCGACCTTGGAATACCTGATACATATTTCAATTTTAATCTAGTACCACATCCTGGTACCACAGACCATATAGGTCATATCAACTTCCTAAGAATCAGCCCAGCTATTGAGTCTGACCCTTGGAATCATTGTGCAAAACTTAAAAAAACTGTCAATTGGAAGTTCTGTCTGGACAGTCAGATGGTGTGGACGTTTGACTGGGCAAATGATGTTGAAAAATTATAAAACTTTCTAGTCTTAAAGTTCACATCTCAAGCTTCAAAATGGACATAAATTTTATATCATTTCGTTTTGTGAACTGGGAGTTTGAACTGTCCAAAGTTTGGCATCAAAACTGGACCTTGTTTTGGTACAATGTTAAGTTTTTGGTAAATCTGGACTTTTGTGGTGATTTCTAGTTATGGCCAATATTTTTCCTTGAAAGAGGACTTAAATAGCTTTCATTTGGCTAATCAACGAAGTGCTGGTTGTGGCTTTGAATGATTCAAGTTGAATCGGGCCAAGGTCTGACACAGATGAATATATGTTGTGAATGTTGTCAGTTGTGGTGGGAGATTCCTATGGGACTTTTGTTAAATCGACTTGACATTGTGAAAGCACAAATGAGGAGAAAGACCTCAGAGTATGCAGTGGAAGCGTGTGAATGTGATGCGTTTAGAAATTGCCCTGGGCAGAAGTTTGAATTTATAGTAAGTGTGATTTATGATGTGGACAAGTATTGGTGATGGATATACTCGGTTCCAGCTTGATGAGATTGTGTATTGTGAGTCAGCCCGTTCTCCTTTGTGAGGGAGTTATGGTGTCGATGGTCGGATTGCCGGTTGAGGTTGCCGACGGAGCCGTCTGGTAGGGTTGCCGATCGAGGCTGCCGGCGAGGTTGGTGTGATATTTGTGAACAAGCTGGGATTGAGGTGTGTCATAGCAGAGCAGAGCTAGTTTAGCTGATGGCGAATTTGACTACAGATCGGGGATTCTTGTTGTGAGGGCAATTACCCCGGCATGGCCAACCTGGCTAGCCACCATGTTGGTTGCACTGGTGTTGACCCGAGGCCAAAAGGCGGTGCGTAAAATTAGAGTCTGCAATATACGTTTGATAAGGAAGTGGATTTTCTTGTGAGTCCTGGGTGAAAGGTGAGTAACCCAGCTGCCTGCTAGTCCCGGTCAGGGGACGGCCATCGTAGCCCTGGTACGTAGTTGACCAGGGGGGTGGGCACTCTGAAGGGGTGTGACAATAATATTGTGTTGATACCCAAAAGTCCCGGTTACCACTAGCGGAGTCACTGATGGGTGTACGGGTAAGGGCGACACCATGAAATTTGATACAGATGTGATATTGTTGTGAATTCCTAAAAGTCCCGGTTACCACTAGTGGAGTTATTGGTGGGTGTACGGGTAAGGGTAAAGCTGTGAAAGTGGATATAGCGAATGCTGAAATGTTTGTGTATACAGCTAAGGCTGTCATTTGATGTATTAAGGTTGTGGTGTTTACTCCCGGAAGGGGTAGCCAGATTGAGTTGAGCAGAGTGGTGGCCTATACTACCTAAATGCCGAGATCTTATGATTTAGAGCCTCCAGATATTGAGATGCACTAGCCACTAATGAATTGGGGGGCTTGCGACGATTGTAGTTATGTGATTATAGAGTTTTGTGTGGCAATCGTGAAATGGGCCGATTGTAATTTGTTGCACCTGGGTTGCATATATTGTGTAAGATTCTTTCGAGAATCTGAATTGTGGTGCGCCAGTTGTCGGGTGGTCTAGAAGGGACTATTCCAATGTGAAATGAATTATGAAATGGAAGCGGTTATGAAGAAGCATCCGTAGTTTGTGGATTAAGCGGTTCGACAAATTTCGAGGATGAAATTTATTGAATGGGGGGAGAAATGTAATACCTCGAATTCTGAGACTTGAGACTAGAGAAGAAGCCTGAGATTAGTGGACTGCTAAGCCCTGGTTTAGCAGGATCCTAAATTGTGATTAAGAGATAATGACTCCAAAAGTGGAAGTGGTTAGTGATAAATGAACCCTTTTGGAGATCATGGTGTGATTTGGCACCCAATGTGATTCGTATGTGTTATGAGCAGCGCCGAAACCCTGTATTTGAGTTCAATTATGGATTAACTTCTAAATTGAATGAAAATAAGGGGAAGGGCGTATATATGGTGTGAATGAATGAGAAAATGTATTTGAAGGTGATTCAAGAGGAATTACCATAATCAGGGGCAAAACGGTAAAGTTACCGACCGATTGGTCAGTTACTGAAGAGGAAACTCATTGGTAACTTCAAGATCAATGGTTGAGATTGAATTGTGTAGAGATCAAAGGGTGGAATCCCATGTGGTTGTGCTCATGTGAGCTCATGGGATGTGTGTCAAGATGGTGACACTTGGCAAATTGTGGACCCTTGGATTTGGGTCAAATGTTCAACCCTTTTCCCTCTCTTCTCTCCTCTCTATTTGGACGTTTTTGGGGGCCTAATTGCCCAAAAACTGATCACTTTATTCATCTTCATCATCCACTCATCCCTCTCTCTCTCTTATGTCTCCATGGACGTGCAAGCTTGGAGGAAGAAAGAGAAAGCTTAAGGTGAGATTTTAGCTTGTTTGGTGACCTCTAATGCTCTAATGTCCTTTTATAAAGTTGTTCATAGTGATGAGAGCTTCATCTCTATGGTTTTAGATTCTTGATTGGAGGTGTTTGGTAGCTTGAGCAAAAGTGGAAAGAAGGAGAATCAAGAAATTGGTTTGGGAAAGAGGAAGAGGTGAGTGTTTGAAGCCTTTTGATCTAAGTTTTGTGAATTATGGTTGAGTATTGTGATTTGTAGAATTTGCCCTGATTTTGTGATGAATTTCACGTGGTTTGGATTGGATGAATTGGGTTGTGTTTTATGTTAGAAATGGTGCCATGTTGTGGTATTTGGTCATTGGAATTGATTTGGGAACCATTGGAATCATTGCGCAAAACTTGAAAAAACTGTCAATTGGAAGTTCTGTCTGGACAGTCAGATGGTGTGGACTTTTTGACTAGGAAAATGATGTTGAAAAATTATGAAACTTTCCAGTCTTAAATTTCACATCTCAAGCTTCAAAATGGACATAAATTTTGTGTCATTTTGCTTTGTGAACTGGGATTTTGAACTGTCCAAAGTTTGGCATCAAAACTGGACCTTGTTTTGGTACAATGTTAAGTTTTTGGTAAATCTGGAATTTTGTGGTGATTTCTAGTTATGGACAATATTTTTCCTTTAAAGAGGACTTAAATAGCTTTCATTTGGCTTTGGAATCACCTTATTTCGATTTTCTCTGAATTAGTTATGATTTTTGGAAATTCAGCCAGAAACTGGATTTTTTTGGGCCGCAGCCCAAATGTTTCGGAGCGTTTCTGGGCAGTTTTGGGCCGCAGCACGTGGATTTTTGGGCTGCGGCCCACCCCCAAAAATCAGCATTTGGACTTTTAAAAGATGATCTTTGGTCAAGTGTTTCCCAAGCCTTTAGGCATATGTTTGGGCTTTGATTAGCCACCTAAAGGTGTTAAATGATAACCAACATTAAGTGTTTGTATGTTGAGGAATTGAGAAAGGGATTAACCCTATGTCCTTGCTTTGGTTATAGGGTTGATATTCACCCTGATCGTGAGCAGCCGGAGCTGGAGCTTACGTGGAAAGAGTGTAGGGAACATATCTCTTCTGCTTGTATTTGATATATGTGTTAGTGTGTTGGTGCATGTCTTAGCTTTGCATAATTGTGAGTAATTTGAAGCTATGTTTCAATTTATGCTATGGCCATAGGTATATAGTTCGAAGCATTGAGCTTGCAAATTGTCATTTTGTTATCATGAGTTGTGTGATGCAAGCATGTCATGCATTAAACATGTATCGTACGTGCATATTGATATTGTTATCCTACTGAGATTCTCTCGAATCTCACCCTCCCCTACTAACCTTTCAGACAGGGTAGTAGATCAAGGATATTGCGAGCAGCCAAGAGCGATGAGGACTTCCTTTGGGTTGTCATTCTGGTAGTTGGTTATCATCCTAGATGGGATATTTGGATTTGGATGTGTACATATGGATGAGTATATTGAGTATATTTGGTTATGTATTTGAAATAAGTTGTTGGATATTTGTATATGTATGACAAAGATTTGTGTAATCCCCATATGAGGGCTTGTATGGGCCAATGTGCCCTATAAAGCTTGAGTTAATATATGTAAACCAGGATTGCCGGGATTATTTTTGTGTACTCTGATTTGTTATGGATGTTATATTCCGCATAGTAATTGTATTCGAAAAGTGATTATGAGACCAAGTTTATGAATGATTTCGAAAGGTAATTGTGAAAACCCCGTCATGTGATGGGTTAGTAAATGTTAATTGTTTCTTATTGGTCTCTATTTCACTTTAATAGTGTATTTCGGATATAATAACTGCAGGGGGTTACACATACTGACTTTGGCATCGGAGTGTTAAAAATCATTTTGCAGGTCTGTCACTCGAGCACTGAGGATGTTGCTCGAGTGATAAGCTGTTTCACTCGAGCACAAGTAGTTCTGCTCGAGCACAGCACTGTTGAAAATACTCTGCTTCTTGATATGTAAAACAGAGGTTAACAGAGGAAACAAGAATACCAAAAGTCTATCTCAAAAGAAACAATGAGAGATGAACTCACTCGCGAGTGAGGAACTCTCACTCGAGCATGATATGAACATGCTTGAGGTGAGGAGTGCCTGCTCGAGTAAAGAGGAAGAATTTCTTTCCAAAAGTAATCCAAATCATGGTTACTCAAATGATCTTGGAGGATTTGAGTACAAAGATACAAAATATGGCAAGAAATCCATAATCCAGGTACGTTTTTACATGTTTTCTTAAATTTTCCAGAATATCACTCGAGCACAGATAGAACACACTCGAGCACTAGGGTTTATGCTCGAGCACTATCACTTATATCAGTTACACAGAAGCTCAGAACGTCACACTTTCTGCTCTTGCTCGAGGTGTCTCGTCACTCGAAGTGCGCAACTCTTCACTTTCAACCGTTTCTCTTCAATCAATCACGTCCATTTGATTCAAATCACCATTACAACTCTTCAATCCTCTATAAAAGGTGATTCTTACCCTCTGCATTTCTCATTCGTGCCCTAATCTCAGTTTGCTTCTCTCTTCACTTTCAAAATCTGTGAGTTCTTGCTTCTCTTTCACTTTCTCTGCAATGGCAAGAACCAAAATACCCTCTATCTCTCAAATATCTCACTCTCCTTCTCCTACTCATTCTGCTGCCAGTGCATCTGGTACCCCAGAACCAACACCTCCCTCTCCCAAAATCTCTTCCTCACCGTCACCTCATCCTAAACCCAAGACCAAAAAGAGGACTCTGGCTAAGAAACCTCACCCAAAGCCTCAAATTGCAAAGAAAGATCAACCTCCTTAAAAGAAGCCAAAGGGTGTAGTGTTCAAGGAACCAATAGTTACCTGGTCTCAATCCAAGGAGGTTCAAGGAAAAGGAAAGAAAAAGGAAACAGAGCAACCCTAATAATCATCTTCTTCCTCTGGTGATTCATTCAACAAACAACTTCGGGAAGCATTGGAGAAGTCCAAACTTGACAAGATAGTTGGAAAGATCGCTTCTCAAGCCAGTGTTTCAAGTTCACACCAAGCTAGGCAATCAAGTGCCTCTGCTTCAGGAGCACCTTCTGCCTCACAAGCACCAGTGGATGATCACATCACCAGTCCTCTTGAGGGATTTATTGTTGAGGAACTCAAGGCACTGTCTCAGAAGGTATTTGATGATGAGTTTATTCATAGGCACTTCTGTCTAGTTGTGTATGTGGATTTAGATTATCTGAAGAAGAATTGCCATTTGGATTTATACCCTTATCTTCAATACTATGCTCCTTGGCTAAATATCCATATACCATATTCTCCCACTGTTGTGAAAACATTTTATTGCAACATGAAGTCCCATAATATTAAGTCTAGATCTGGTGAATTGATTGAGGAACCAGTATCTACAACTGTTAGAGGAAAGTTTATTATGATATCTGCTAAGATCATAAATGACTTGCTTGGGTATGTTGCACCACCTCTTGATCCACCCTCTTTCTCTGCCAATGAAGCTTTCCATATTTTGAGACCAAAAGACCCCATAGGCCCTCTCAATTTTAAACCCATTGATATGCCTGATTCTCATAGAGTCCTTCATTATATATATTCCCGGAGCATAGTTAATAAGTCCAAAAATTTTACTCATTTTGCTCAAAAGGATTACTATATGTTGGCCTCTTTAATTGCTGGCCAACAAAGGAATGTGGGGGAGATTATCTTCAATGAGATGGGAAGATTTCGATTTTCTTCATCAAAATCCGCAACCATATCATACCCTCAGCTTGTATTCTTCATCCTGATGAAAAACAAGATATGGTATTTGGAAGGAAATGAAAGGGTACTCATTTCAAGGTTTGGTAAGACTCAACTAACTCATATGGGTATTAATCTTCCTGTGAGTCGAACCAAAGCCATATCTAAGAGGGAAACCACTCCATCCAGAGGTGATGAGGCACAATCATCTGCTCAAAGTCCTATTCCTCCTCCTTCCTTCATTAATGCCTCTCTTTCCAACCATGTAACTGAGGCAATCAATCAAGCTGTATCAAGTCTAAAGAAGGAGTTAGTGACTGAGTATGAGAAGCTTGTGGAAAAGATGGAGGCACAGGTCATCAAATTGGTAGACAAGGCCAATATCAATTTTGATTTGATGTTCAAGACTCAGGATGAGATGTCTCAGAGGATAACAAATATGGAGACCTTCTTGCACTCACATTTCCCCTCTTCATCTTCAGAGGTGCCTCCAGAAACCACTCATACCTCTGTACCACAGACACATGTACTCTTCACCGATCCATATTCTAATGTTGATGTCACTTTTGATCGGTCGCCTTCACTACCTCCCTCATCCTTTGTACCACAGCCATCATCTCCACCAATTGACCCTCTCACTGCCATGGTTTCATTTGTTCCACCTCCTGGTACCGCTTTTCCTCAGCCCCCTTTTGATGCTGACAAAATGGGGGAGAAGGATGTGTGATGATTTCTGAGCTATGGGATGTATTACGAGTTTAGGTAGATTTTCTGTATGGGGTAGGATTTGATGTTATTTTAGATTATCAGTTATTATGTTATTGACTTTGTCAAAATTTGAAATCAAGTTTAATATTAATGACTATTTTCATGTTTCAAGTTATTAAGTTATTTGCCTCTACTATGCTTATCTTGGTTGCTAAGTATCCAAAGGAAGTATTGCAGGAAAACTTGAACTTGAAATTAAAACATGATATGCATTTGGAAACATTGAAGTATTTAAAAAAATAATTTAATCAATCTTTCTTAACTTCCATCACAAAGGTTTTGTCATCATCAAAAAGGGGGAGAATGTTAGATCCCAAGTTTTGATGATAACAAAAAGACAATTGTGTACAAAACATGGTTTTATAAGTTTAAGAAATGTTTACAAAGTTACCAAATGCATATAGCAATGTTTTCTGGTATCTGCTGTTAAATTGAACTGGAGTGCTCGAGCATGAGCTTTACACTCGAGCATAGATCCCTTCTGTGCTCGAGCAGGTGCGAGTGAAAGCCAGAAAGTGTTCACCCGAGAGGCATGCCACTGTTATACTCAATGATTCACTCGAGCACTGGAGTTTGCACTCGAGCAGAGAAGCCATTCTCACTCGAGCACATGCGAGTGAAGGTCCGCGAGTGCTTAGCTGAGAGCAAGTATTATCATTTTTTTCTTGAAGCACTCGAGCAGAGACATCAATGCTTGGGCATGAGCATTCTGTACTCGAGCAAGGTACTACAAGTGCTTGGCCGAGAGTCATGAAGTTCAGAGAAGCGCAAGTGTGCTTGAGCACAACCTCATATGCTCGAGTGACACATCAGCACTTGTGAGTAAAAAATCTATCCCTCTCCATTTCTGATGCAAGTGCTTGTATAAAGGGTATATTTCTTGAGAATATTCTTCTCTCTCGAGCAGGAGTGTGTGTGCTCGAGTGAGGGCCCACATCAGCTACGGGTGATAAATTTATCCCTCTCAAATCCTGATGCGAGTGTTAGTATTGAGAGCATATTCCTTAAGAATATGCGTCTCACTCGAGCAGGAGTGTGTGTGCTCGAGCGAGGGACCACATCACCCGCGAGTACAAAATCTCTCTCTTCCTAAAATGATATGCGAGTGATGACCCTAGAAGACACTCCCAGTGGAAAATGCAAGATCACTCGAGCAGGAGGAGTTGTGCTTGAGTGAGACCCTACATCACTCGTGAGTGAGAATTCTATCTCTCTGAATTCCTATACAAGCACAACCCGAAAACTGAAGCACAAAGAGAAAGTAAGGGAGATCACTCGAGTGAGCCATCCATGCTCGAGTGATGCTCTGCCAGATCACAAAAAATACCAAGTCTCACAAAGTTCAATCCGATTATGGTTTGTCCTGGATCGTTAGATAGGAATCCGAAGATGAAAAGAGAAACAAAGAATATCACTACCGTGTAAACAAAAAGTTTTAGAGTAAGATGTTATCTATTTATATCATCATTACTTATTATCATTACTTAACATCATTTTGAATGTATTATAAGTGTGATACAGGAAGATGAAGGTTTGAAATTAGCTGACACGGAGAAAGTCAAATAACGGCAGACAACATCATTACAAGCATGCACGTACCTACCACTTTTAGATTATTCAAACATGCGCGTGTCTTTCCACAGTTGCAAAGCCCACTCCTCAAACGATGATTACCCAAACGGGCAAAAACTAAAACAACTATATATACAGAGATTCAGAGATAGTCAAAGAACAACGAAGCACAAGAATTCACAAGCTTATACACGAGTCTCTGCTATTCATCATTTTCTCTGTATACACATTGATCTTCAGTGTTTATTCATTTGCTCTGTAAGAGAGTCTTCATACAATTCAAATTCTATGTTTATTTGATCTCAAGGTATTGGGACCTTGAGAGGGTAGATTTCCTTACGAGAGAAGCAGTTGAGAGAATTCCTTGTTAAGTCTTTCACTCATAAGTCTTATAAGATACAAGCAGAAGAGAACGTTGCTGCTCGTAAGACTTACAGTGGTGTAAGCAGGAGAGAACGTTGCTGCTCATAAGTCTTGTACACATAAGCAAGTGAGAAGGGTCATAGGTTGTTTTTCTGCACGTAAGACTTGTCGTAAGGGGGAGAGAAATTTCTTAGTAAGAGAATATTTCTGCTCCTAGTCCTTTCAAGGACAATTGTTATTTTGTGGCGTTCTGAGAGCCCATTGAATCTTGGAGGTATAGTGAAAATCTCAGTAGGTCTTGATCTCTGAGGACTGGACGTAGGCCTGGTTGTTAGGCCGAACCAGTATAACTCTCTGTGTTCAAATCTTCTCTACTATACTCTATCTACTATATTTTTCATATCACCACATCAAGCGAAAAATTTATAACATCACCCAATTCACCCCCCTCTTGGGTGAAGCTTGCCTCTTTCATACTGCACACACCCGAACCGTTCTTAGGTACTTGAGGACTATTGGCGTGGTCAGGTACCATCCCACCCTCTTTCTCCTTAGTGCCACTTGCTCTGTCTGAAAGCTAGTAAATGGAATGAATGGGATTCAAAAGAATCCCAATAGTAATAAATCACTCATACAGTATATAAGCACATAGCATGTAAGATCATGTTCAACAGCATCATAATGCTACATGGCTCACGCCATATACAACAGCACTCATGGCTGTAAACATTATTCGATAGCTTTTGATGCGATCTCGATGCTGTATACACTATGCATCAGCTTTCGCTGCGATCTCAATGCATGACAAACATACATACAATGCTTTACACATAGGAAAAGAGAAAGAGTGACTACCTTGTTCTTTCCGACGATGTTCAAACAGAGGCTAATCAATACTAGGGCAAATATCAGAGCACATCACATAGCTTTCATACCAATACATATCGTAGACTCTAATTTTACGCACCGCCTTTCGGCCTTGGTTCAACACCGGTGCAACCAGCCTGGTTGCTGGCCATGCTGGCCATACCGGGGTAAGTGCCCTTAGAATTGAAAACCCTCGATCATGTAGTCGAATTCGCCATTAGCTGAACTAGCTCTGCTCTGTGGCCATAACCACACCTCAATCCCAGCTTGTTCACAATTGCTACACATACATGTTGCCTCACTGGCATACACATATCACATCGCCTCTCTGGCAATCACAAAGCCACTCTGGCTTCTTGTTAGTCAATCCCCCGTTAACTACTGCCCCATCAGAATGGTCCTCCGCCATGGGAATCACCCAATGCGGCCGCAAGTGAAAGACACACAAATATCCGTCACATCCTGAGCCTTTGCCTACCAGACGCAGCCCACCAGACCAACCCGATCAAGCCCAACCAGGGAGATGGACTCACAATACAATCACAACAAGTTGGAACTGGCATCTTAATAGCTTCACCTTCACACTAAGAATTCTTTTCACCAAATTGGGATCCTTCAAGACCCCTTCTCACAAGATAATTTGGACTTCAGAGTTGTACTCTTCGAAGCCATCACTAACACATTGCACTTTCTGCAAACTTGAGCTCTTGCTCAGCGTAGTATTCAAACACATCACATTCACCATGCTTTTGCAGTACACTCTGAGGTCTTTCTCCTTATCTGTGCTTTAACAATGCCAGGGTGATTTAATAGGAGTCCTACAAGAAACTCCTACTATAACTAACCACACTCACAATCTGTGCCCAATTCTGGCCTAATTCAACTCAAATTATTCAAAGCCATAACCAATAAATCATGCCTTTTTGTTGTCACACCCACCCCGGTTTAACCCCCTCTAGGGATGCCCCGTTCTAATGGCTGGGTTAGCTGGTCTCACCCCTCTTGGGCTAACCCACCACCCAAGACTCATAGAGTTCCCTGCTCACCAAGCGGGATTTTTTTTGCCTCCCCAGGGATCGAAGCCACTACCAGGGCGTAAGTAACGCCTCAATGCATCCCGGGTACCATTGAGCTACATTAAGAACATGGGCTCTCATAGCTCTACTCTACGATTCAACGTCACGGTGACTACTTTCTACAGTTCGTTATCGTGGTGCCTGCATACTAGGGCTTATAGTCACGACAGCTTTCACAAAGTCACATAGTCTCACCCCCCGTATGATACCGCCTGAAGGTACGGTCCTCCCACCAGAACCACTGATGAGCCGCAGGTAGTAGACCCACACACATCCCCTGTATACCACCGCATCGAAGGCACGGTCCTCCCAGCGTCAACACCGATGGGCCGTAGGTGAAGAAATAGCCTTACGGCTCACATAATCACATAGTCTCACCCCCTGTATGCCACCGCCCGTAGGTACGGTCCTCTCACCGAAACCACCGATGAGCCGTAGGTAGTAAACTCACAAATAGCCTAACTGATCAGGTGTCACCGTAGGTAGCCCTCTCCGATCAAAACTCCCCGTAGGTAGCGTTCTCCAATCTGAATCCTCCATAGAGAACTTTCTTCCTGTGCTAGATTAACAACTAGAACTCTCAAGATAGCTGATACACATTTAAGTTTAAGTCTAGTACCATACTGTTGCACCACAGACCATCCAGGTAAAATCCAATTCCTGAGAATAAGCTCAACTATTAAGTCTGATCCTTGGATCACAACTCAACTCTCAAAGTCTCAACCTCAGTTGAATTGGGAATTTACTTCCCTGATTTCCATAGAGTATCATCAACCCCAACACAAATTCTAATATCTTTGCCAGCCTAAGGCATACTAGTCCCCTAAGTCTTAGGGCCTTTGAACACACAAATCCAGTATGACATGGCTAGTGATGTCACACCACCTGGGCTTTCACACCCAATATCTAGGCTCATCCCGAGACATAGACCCTTAATTTCACATACCTAAAAATCATTTCATCCATTCTCAAATCAGATGATGGGTCTGATTACCTCCACTTCTGGGTCTACACATCAAATTCTCAAGCGAACCATTATATCCTTAAATTCCACAATGATTTGCCACTACAGCATAACTAAATAATGTACACACATAGTCCATAAATCTCATATATCCACAAACAATAGGGACCTTAATGTGTATACCACAACAAACAAAGTCATCTCTTATGACTTAAGGCAGCAACTACTGCAACTATCCTATCAAATACCTGTCTTTGCTAGGAACTGCAGCTCTGATACCAAAAATGTAACCCCCTCCGTAATTATATCTAAAATATGTAATTAAAATGAAATAGAGACCAATAATAATCAAATAACATTTACTAACCCATCACATGACGGGGTTTTCAAAAATACTTATCGAAATCATTTATAAACTTGGTCTCATATTCACATTTTGAATCGAATTACTATGCGAAGGTAAATCACATTCATATAAATATCCGAGTATAAAACATAATCATCCTGGCAATCCCTGATACGTACCTTTGCTAGAGATACACAGGGCACAATTGCCCATTATAATTCTTCACATGGGGATTACACAATCTCATCTCAAATTCATAACCATATATTCAACTGAATCATATACAGTCTTCACAACTCATTCATAACCAACTACCAACTCTCATCTCGAAGTAATCCTAGTCGCTACCTCCACGATCCACTTGCCCTGTCTAAATTGTTGGTAGGGGGTGAGATTCGAGAGAATCTCAGTAGGAAATAAATGCATGCATGATAGATGCTATGTGTATGACATGTTAGCTTTATCTAGATCATGCCCCACAATGACATTTATGCATGCTCAATGTTTCATGTAACAAAACTATGGCCACAGCAAAACAGAAACAAAGCTTTATTTATTCAAATATGCTTTACACAATCAAGTAAAGCAATCACATACATCACTATACAACAAAGATATCAAATACATGCAAGTAAGGTAAGTCACCAACCTCCAGTCTTTTCTCCTGGATTTACGTGCCAGCAACTCGGGACTTCACATTCGATCCTACAATGTCAAATGTGCTATTTATACACTTCCATAGTGTTTCTGGGGGTTATATAAAACTATATTGAAAATTGACTAAAATACCCTAGGGGACACGGCCCGTCCCTGCCGTACCCGGTCCGGCTGTACTTTTCTTGAAATTTTGACATAGGCTATTCTGACATATTTTCAATGAAGGAATCAATTTTTGGACTCAAAATTAGCAAATTCAATGCCAATTTACAAATTTACCCTTGACAGGCCCACTTTAAGGGTTTCAAGGGCGTTTTCATAATTATGCTTTTTCGGCATTTTCCAAAAAAGTGACCAACTGTAACCTCACCTAATTTTCACTCCTGAACTCAATGGAATCATCAAATCATTGAAAATCCATCTCTAAGGCCTATATACAGCCATAATCGAAATATACAAGTACTCCAGGGAAAATTGGGGTTTTTCAGTTTCGGCTCCGTAAACGCGTTCCTTTCTACTCCTAACCACTTTATTGACTATTTCATTAGGTTACAACTACCATTTAGTACCAATTTGGGCAGCATAACAGCCCCACACACCCATTTTCCATTTGTGAAACCAATGACAATCTGACGACATTTCACCGATTAAATTGTCTATTGCAGCCAGAATAGTCAATACACAAGAGTTTGGAAGTTACCTCAAGCTCCCACCAACTTTTCTCAAGAGTGGTTGAACCCTAGATCACTTCAACACAAGAAATGGAGCTTCCAAACCTTAAATTGCATAGAAGAGTAGCTTAGGAAAGGAGTTATATGCGTTAGGAGCTAGATCGTCGGAGAAATCGGCTTACCTTGCGAGATTTCTTCCTCTTTCTCTCTCTAAAGATCTCAAATGTCTAACTCTCTTTTCATCTATTCTCAGCGTCAGAAATGAGGAGGAAGAAGTAAAAAAAACGTTTAATAACATATCCCATGCTTATGTCATCAATGTAACATGATGATGTCATAATTCTCCAATTTCGGATTTTTGGCAGATTTCTTCCCAAATTTTGAAAAATCATAACTAATTCTAGAAAAATATAAATGAGGTGATTCAAAAGCCAAATGAAAGCTATTTGAGTCCTCTTTACTATAAAAATATTTTCCATTACTAGAAATCACCACACAATTCAAGAATTACACAAACTTCATCACTGCCCCAAAACAGAGTCCAATTTTAATCCCAAAGTTTGGACAGACATATCTCCAAGTTCCCAAAATGAAATGGTACAAATTATATGTCTATTTTGAAGCTTGGGATGTGAAATTTAAGGCTAAAAAGTTTCATAATTTTTAGACACCAATTGGTCATTCAAACCATTCACACAAACTGACTGCCTAGAATAGAGTTTCACCGGACATAATTTCAGATTTTGCATCTTTGTTTCCAATGGTTCCATTTTCATACCAAACATCATTCCCACATAAATTTTCACAAGGAATCCATTGGAAACACAAATCAATCAAATTCACATCTTATTGACATGTTTTCACAACAATCTCAACATATCAACACAATTTTACATTTCAAAACCTAACATTGCAACTTTTCCATTCTAAAGTCCTAAACCAATTTCAATGATATCAAAACATACTATGACACCATTTCCAACACAATACCCTATTCAATTCTTCCCTTTATTCTAAGTCAATTTGGATGTTAATCCACAATTGAATTCAAATACAAGGTTTCAACGCTGCTCACAACACACACGAATCACATTCGAGTGCCAAATCACATCATATTCTCCAAAAGGGTTATTTATCACTAACCACATCCACTTTTGAAGTCATTAACCCTTAATCATAATTTGGGATCTTGCTAAACCGAAGCTTAGCAATCCACTAATCTCAGGTTTATTTTCTAGCCTCGAGTCTCAAAATTCAGTGTATTACAGATATCCTCACTCTCACTTGAGTTCTAAAAAGTGAATCACAAGAAGTGATCACTCGAGAGTAGAATGATAGAAACAAGTAAAGATCACTGTACTACAGGATGAATTCAATCACTTGAGTGATAACCAAATGCTCACTCGATTTCCACAAAGTGAGGTACAGAAAGTGCTCACCTGGGAGCAAAAGAAACTTTCAAAGGAGGAGAGCACTAGAACGTGGACCTTGGCACCTGAGTGATGGCTTAATACTTACGAGTGCTAAGACACACTCTTGAGAAATTGGCCGTGAGTGACAAACTAAGACGTGAGTTCATAGTGTCAAATACACATGCACTTGAGTGAGACAAGGTTTACTCAAGTGTGAACCCACTTCACTACCAAGTGAGACAACACTTTATCATTTTGCACGGAAGTGTATCAGAAAAATTGAAGGAAAAATAAATATGCAACACTGTACTCAAGTAAGACACTTGGTCACTTGAGTGATGCATATCAGAAGCCAAAAACGCAGCAAAGATGAAAGCATTTTCCAAACTTTACCCAAGTATTTCCAATGATCCCAAATTCTCAACCAAGGCTATTCCCACATAACTTTGCACAAGGAATCCAATGGAAACATCAAAACTACCAAATTCCTACTCCATTATCATGCTTCTCTTTAGGCCACATTCACACAAAATTACCAAAATCACCAAACTTAACATTTTACCCTCAAACTATTCCAAACATATACCAAAACACCAATTCGATGACCATAGCATACCAAACTCCCAATGACCCTAATTTTCAAAAATAGGGCATAAATTCCAAAAATCCCAAAACTAAATCCAATGGCCATAAAACCAATATAGGAAGGTTCATATTACTTACCTTAGTAACTTTCTCAAAGAGGTTCGTTGGTCCTCCCACCTTTACATTTCCTTGAGTGCTCAAACACTACCAAATGGAAAATCTAAAACCATCCAAATAAAGTCCTCAATCCAAGGAGCAAGATTAAAGAAAGGAGTTTTGGCGTTTGAAGTCATTTACTCACCTTAAAATCAAGCTTTTCTTTCTCTCACTTGCACATCCATGGCTATCAAAATGGAGAGAGAATGAGTGAGATGAGAGCTTGAAGATGGAGGAATGATGATTTCCCCCCTTGGCCCATACTTGTTTAGCAAAAAGGAGGAGGGAAGAGAGAGAAAAAAATGATAGAATAATGGGGTATTTTGACTTTCTATCAACTCTCTCTTATCCTATAAACTTGCCACACGTCTCCACCATATTGGTTCTCAAAAAATAAGTAACTAATTAGTTACTCTAACCCCTCCATTAACCATTTAGTCACAGATCTCATTTCTTCTTAATTAGTAATTAATTTCTCCAATCAATCACTGACTAATTAACAGACAATTTTCCATTCTTTCTAATTTCCTACTAACCTTGACACATTTACCGAAATTGCCACAAAACGCTTAATAATTAAATATTTAATTCACAAATCATCACAATAACTATCATTAGCCTGTACTCATAATTTGGGGCATTACAATAGGAATTTCATACACACACACACACATCGGCTCATTTGTGATGCATGCTTTATGAACATGCATACGACAGGGATAAATTGTATATTAAGATGGGATTCCTTGTGCATAATCAATGTTATATGATGTCCAAAATTTTGAAGATGAAACTTTATTGACAAGGGGAGAAATGTAACATCCTAAATTTCAGTCGCCAAAATTCCTTTACACCTTTGTGGTATTAAGGGAATAAAATGGTGAATTTTGATATACTTTTAATGACCAAATATAGACTACACAAAATTGGACCAACATGAGACAAATGAATTCAATTTTGTCTTCATAAAAGCCTATTCTTGAGGCCTAACAATGAAGAATAGAAGAGTATAATTTTGGGCTCAAGAAATATGTAAATTGTGGCCAAACAAAAAAGAAAAGGGAAAAAGCCCTAATTTAACTACAAATATGTAAGGGCAAAATGGTAATTTACTAACAAAGCAAAAAGTTAATTGTTTTCCCAATTTCTTGAGACTAATTTTTGTCCAAAAAGAAAATAGAGGGAAAATAAATGTTTGGAGATAACTATCCAAATTCGGAGCAATTGTGACTAAGTAAATCAAGTTTGAAAAGTCAAAAAGTAGATATGCACATAATTAATTATTTGAAAAAGGGAATTATCGAAAATACAAGAAAGCATTAATTATCTCCCTTCCTCTTATGAATTTTGGCCAAGAGGGAAATTATTTACTTAGACCATAATTGTGCCATGTGTAATTATCTCAAGCCAAGTAAAATGGACATGGTAAAAATTAGCAACAAAATATATTAAGTTAAAGGAGGTGTATGAAGATATTTTAAGCTCTTCTCCTTCCATTTTATGACTCCATATTTTGGCCAAGTAAGGAAGAAAAGAGAAATGAGTTTCAAGAACATATAGAGAACAAGAGAAGGAGCAAAGGTTCAAGAAACAAGATCAATGTGAGTTAACAAGTAAATCCACTTGTTCTTGTCTTCAATCTCTTGGAAAATCCCTCTAATCTCTATACCATCTTGAAATACATGTGTAGCAAGCACACAATTAAGAGAAAGAGGAGAGAGAGGCCACTATTTTGGAGCCCTAGAGAGAGAGACCAAAGGTAATCACACTAAGCCTTGCTATCTTGTTGATTCAAAGTTGTTTGATGTGGTTATGGTTGATTTATGGATATTTGGTGGTTTGTTTGGTTGATTTTCTAATTAGAGATGTTCAAACCTTAACGGGTAGTGCTAGCCAAATTTTGATTAATCATGTTTAAAATGTGTTTTGTTACACCCTTATTTTAATTTCACCTTTACTAGAGTATTCGAGGAAAATGATATGTGGTTCGGTAGGCAACACAGGAATAACATAAATATACTAATAATATATGCATGATTACAGAAATTTCCCATAGGGGTTCGTACATAATAATTATAAACCTTGTAGTCACACAGGGCTCTATGGTAGCTAAACCCGTCCAGTGGAATAGAGACATCTTTTCATCTTTATTCTACCACTGCATTCTTCTTGTGTAGTTCTCTTCTCTGCTTCCAGTACACCTCTTGTTTTCACCTGTCTAATTTGTAGGAAGGGGAGCGTGAGATTCAGGAAAATTTCAGTAGGAGGCAGATACCAATATGCATGTAGGATAAATTCTTAATGCATGACATGCTTGCAATACATAAACTCATGCTAATATAATTACATATCTATGTGCTCAATATTTCAAACAACATACTTATAGCCGTAGCATGAACAAAAACAAAGCTTCAATCATTCATATATGTTTCACATAACTAAGCAAAGCAAATACATGCATCAATACACCAGCACAAATATCAAATACTTGCAGGAGAGGTAAGTTTCCTACCTTGATCGATGTTCCCTAATTCTCGAATAACGTGCCTTGTAATACGTGCCACCGACTGCTCTCAATATGGTCCTAAAATTCAAATGTACAAGAATTATGTTAAAAACCATTCGTGTACCATTTTAGACACTTCCATAGTGTTTATTGTGGTTATATTAGCCTATTATGAAAATTTACCAAAATGCCCTCGTACCCCAGCCCCGCCCCGCCATACCAGGTCTGGCTATACTTTTTCCAAAAATTTTAACATGGGCTATTCTAACATATTTTTGCTCAATGAATCCATTTCTAGACTCAAAATTATCAAATTCAATGTCAAATTATAAAATTACCCTTGGCAGCCCCATTTTAAGGGTTTCAGGGGCCTTTTCATAATTATGCCTTCGACCTTTTCTGAAAAGGTGACTAACGGTAACCCCACCTAATTTTCCCTCATAGACTCAATAGAACTATCAAATCTTTGAAAATCCAACTCTAATGCCCATTTACAACCCTGGCCAAAATATATTGGTTTTGCAATTTCGGCTCTATAAATGCGTTCTTTTCTACTCCTAACCACTTTATTGACTATGCCATTAGGTTACAACTACCATTTTGTACCAATTTAGGCAGCATAACCCCTAAGGAAATCCATTTCTAAAATTTAAAACCAATGACAATTCGGCAAAATTTCACTGACGAAATTGCCTACTGTAGCCAGAATAAGCAATATACAATGGTTTGGAAGTTGCCTCAAGCTCCCTCTGGGTTTTCCTTGATATGGTTGATCCCTAACCCTTCTTAACAAGGAAAATTAAGCTTCAACAACCTTCAAATACATGAAAGACAAGTTTAGGAATGGAGTTATACATGTTAGAAGCTAAATCGTTGGAGAAATCGGCTTACCTTGTGAATTTTCTTCTCCTCTGTCTCTTTACCAATCCACATGTTCTCTCTCTATATTCAACTATGTAGGATATTGGGAATGGGGCTGTAGAAGATGAATGTTTAATAATCCATGCTTATGTCATTTTGCCTTATGATGATGTCATAATTCCAAAATTTAACATTTTCGGATTGTCTGGTAGATTTTTTGCCTAATCTGTGAAAAATCATAACTAATTTTATATACATTATATCAGAGTGATTCTAAAGGCTATAGAACCCTTATTTAGTCTAGTTTCAAGGAAAAATATAGCCTTCAGCCAATTAGAAGCACAAAATTCCCAGAATTTCAGTCTTTGCATGCTGTTTTAGAGAATAATCAATTTTGTTGGGTGAACTTCAAAAATTTATAACTTTTGTATATAGCTCTAATTGTGTCATATGATCTATTAAATTAAGCTTTGGATGTCTACTTTCACACTATAAACTTTCATCATTTTTGAACATCACTTAATCAATGAAATGCATTGAAAAACAACACAGCCTCACTGGAAGCAATGAAACAGAATGCACTTGTAACTCCAACAAATTCCATTTTTGTATACAAATTTCCCATACTCTTTAATTTACCATTTTATTTCTTTTAATACATCAAAGATATAAAAAACATTAGGGGATAGGTTTGGGTTATCTGCTAAACTGGGGCTTAGCAGTCTGCTTAATTTAGGCTTATTCCCAAGCCTCCAATCGCTAAATTTGGGATATTACATGTTTAAATGGTTAATCATGTGATTAGAAGTGTAAGGAATAAGTTTATTTGCATGGAAAGTGAAGATCACATACTCCCTAATTTTCCCTAACTTTTGGTTAGGTGCAGGGCTGTAAGAAGGAATATGATTTTGCCAAATTTGAGGTTTCCCATGAAATCTTTGGCCAAAATTGTAAGGGAATATGATATAGTTGTGAAATTAGAAGGGTTGGATTAAAAGCCCTAAAATTGAAATTCAATGTTACTAAGGTCAATATTGCTAGATTATGGTCAGGTTTTTATGATGAGGTTTTGGATGATCAAACCATGTTCAAAAATCATGAAAATTTCCAAAAAAAAATAGTAGACATCCTAAGCTTTAAAGTGATGGGTAGGATGCATAATTTAGATGTTTATAAAATAAGTTATGAATTGTGGAAGTTGAGGCATAAAACTGGGATGAATTTTGGACCAGTGAGGTTGGTAATAGATTCTAGGAATATAATCATTATAATTGGTAGTGGTTAATATTTTCCCCTAAAGTAGACTTAAGGAGATTTACCTAGGACTTTGAACCACCTCATTTGGAGTCTTAGACAATAAGTTATGATTTTTCAAAGTTAAGTGTCAAAACTGGCATAGTTGGTTTGACGTGTGAAATTGTGACATTTAAAGGGAAATGTAGGAATTGAAGACATGGCTCACTTTCATGACTCTAACAAGTCATATGGTTATATATCTAGGGTCATAAGGTAAGAAGGAAGAAGCATCGTCAATGGTTGGTGTAAAGGTACAAGAGGAGGACTCAAGACAAGAGGTAGTGAACTTACCCTATTTGCATGTATTTGATATTTATGCTTATATAGTCATGTATATGATTGCTTTAGTTGATTGCATAAAGCATAGATGAATATTGAGCTCCATTTCTATTTTTGCTATAACCATGAGTATATTACATGAAATATTAAGCATATATGGGGCATGCATCTAGTTAAAGCTAACATGTCATGCACATAGCATATATTTTGCATGCATTATGGTAACTATTACTACTGAGATTCCCCTAAATCTCACCCTCCCCTACCTACCATTTAGATAGGTGAAAACAAAAGGTATGTTGAGAACAGAGAAGAGGACTATTGTAATATCCCAAATTTTATACACCAAAATTCTTATATTAAAGGGAATAAAATAGTGAATTAAAGAGCACAGGAAATGGCAAAAAAAAGTAATTAGTGATTACACATGACTTGATTATGCTTGGAACACAAGTTGTAAAATGTGGATTTGTTGCCAGTGTGTTCTCCTATGTAGTAATCTGGTTGTGTGATGGTTTTTGATAATCAAATGATGTCCAATGAATGTGAAATTTTCTAAAATAAATGTAGGCTTATCAAGATTTAATTTTATAGTCATATAAGTCAATTAGAGCTATACACAAAGAGTTATGTATTTTTGAAGTTAGCCAAGTAAAACTGCAAGTTTCTATGGCAGTGTCTAAGAAATGATAATTTTGGAATGTTGTGGGTCCAATTTGCTAAGGAAAATATTTTTCCTTAAAAGAAAACTCAATAAGGGTCATATAGCCTTTGGAACCACTGCAATTGGATATCTATATGAATTTTCAAAATTTGATTAAAATTTTGTCATCTTTTAGGCAAGGTACGAAATTGACAAGGCAATGGCAAAAATGTATGGGCAAAATGGTCATTTGGCTAAATAAAAATTAAAAGCCAATATTTTTCCCTTTTTATATGTTTTTGGACATCCAAAGGAGGGAGCAAGGGAAATGAATACTTGATGGATAAATATGCCTAAATAAGGAGCAATTTTGGCCAAGTAGAAATTGAGTTGAAAAGTTAAAAATTGTAGGAAAATTGAAAGTAATATTCAGGATGTAAAATATGATAATTTAAGAAGCAAATTCTCTTCCTTTTCTTGATGGATTTCGGCCAAGAAAAATGGAGAAAGTGAAAACAATGGATAAGACCCAAAAACAAAAAGATGAAGAGGAAAAGTCAAAGGATAAAAATGTAGGAAAAAGTGCAATTCAAAATATTATAAACTAAGGAGATGGAAATGATATTTTTGGAACTCATTAAACCTCCTAAAGGCTATACATTTTCGTCCAAGTAGAGAGAGGAAGGAGAGAGAACAAGTTTGAAAAAAAAGATGAAGCCTTTGGTCATTAAAAATCATATGCTCAAAATACAATTAAATATTATATTTTTAAGGTGATGCAAGAGGATATTTTATCTACTCTTCATCTCTTTCTTTGGCCATTATTTTCATCCAACAACCAAGAATAAGAGAGAAAGAGAGTTTGGAGAAAACATAAGAACAAAGACAAAGCACATGAGTTTAAGAAGCAACCAAGGTAAGTTGGTTGTGAAATTTCATGGGTTATGCCTCCTAATTCATGAACAACTATCTCTAATCTTTATATCCTTCTTGAAATCATGTGTAGCAAGCAAAATCAAGAGAGACAAGGAGGAGAGAGGTCATGGCCTTGACAGAGAAAGAAGAGGAATCAAAGGTGAATTATGAAACCTTGCCTAACATGTTTATTTATGTTTGTTGGTGGTGGTTTGGTTGGTTATTGGCTTAGTTCTCATGACTTTGTGAGTTTGGGAAGCCTAAACCCTAAGGGGTGGTGCTACCCAAATTTTGATTAAACATGTGTAAAAGGTGTTTAGGTGCGTAAACAATAGATTAGAGGTGCAAAGAAGGTGTTTAGTTGAATGAAATCATAAAACCTCATTTTCCCCAAATTGTTGTGGATTTTTGGCCAGGGGCTGTTCATGGGGTTAGAGTTGGAATTTCATCAATTTGATGATTCCACTGTGTTCAGAATGAAAAATTGTGAAGGGTTCATGTTAAGTGTAAAGTGTGAAAAGCCTTAGAATGTGAAATGACAAAATGATCCCTAAAACCCTAAATAGGGGCTGCCAAGGACAAAATTGTCTTTTGGCAGTGAATTTGGCAAGACCGAGGTCAAAAATGGATTCGACATGTGAAATTGTGTAGGATTGGCCTGAGTCATAATTTTTGAAAAAGAAAAGTTGGATAGGATACAAAGGGACTTAGATCGGGTCCTTAGGGGTATTTTGGTCATTTTGTAATATTGATCTAAGATAACCAACAAAATAAGTTGAAAGAGTATAGAGTAGTACATGAATGGCTATTAACTTGATTCTTGTAAAACTTGGAATTTTAGGATTAGACAGTTAGCCCGAGACGGAACAAAATTCAGGAACAGTTTGTAAGCTGAAAAGGGACTTAAGGTAGTAACTCTACCTTTCAAACACTATGTAAACTTGTATATGTTTTGTGTATACCATCTTATGTGATATGTATAATGCACTCTATAATTGGTGTAGGAAAAGCACAAGTACCATCCAGGGGAAAAGCACCAATACCCTAACGGCCCAAAGTGGATCCTGTTATAAGAATCAGTACCAAGAGGGTACATTGCCCAGTCTGTAGTCGTAAGCCCATCTAAGGTACAAAAAGTCAGGGTATAACACTAGTTGGTCCTAACTCGAGGTTTAACAGTAGTTGGCCTTGAATATGTGTACATTCCGATAAATATGATTACAGTGTTATTATCTTATTGCATTATTTAATACTCGGCATAATTATTTGTTGCATTTTATATGATCGATTATTTGTTACTACTGAGATTCATTTGAATCTCACCCTTTTTAAATTTAAAAATATTCCAGTAGAAGCCAAAGGCACTAGGGCAAAATGTTAAATACTAGCAACCGAGGTGTCCGGGTGAAGAAGGCTGAGTTATTGGTTATTGTTAGTTTATTTTGATAGTTATGGACAAAATTTGTATATATTTTCAAACCCTATAGGGAACTATTGTATTGTAAACAATACACTTTATTTGTATATTTGTGTTATTTCTGGATGCCTATGAACCTGTTCCTTTAATACTCTGGTAAACATCAAAATGTTGTGGGGTTTGATGCTCTTTTCGTAGCTTAAGTCTAACAATATAAACAATTAAGTTTATTTTCTTATTTTGTAAATATTTTATTATTGAGTAATTATGATAAAATTTAAAATGGCCATATTTATTTTTAAATAATAACTTAAAGAAACCATTTTTATGAACAGGTTCTGTGGGGTGCCTACCACCTTTCCTACGTACAATCAACTCTTAAACCCTATCTGGTTTTCATTTTTCAAAAGAGGTTTCCAAAATTATCATTTTTAAAAATTTTGACGGTGGCTTCATAGTTTCTAAATTTTGGATGCTATGGATTGACAACTCTATTAGGGATGGTTTGAGAGTCAAGCCCATTTAAGTTAAGTGTTGAAAAATAATATGGCCATAATTTTATTCCTTTTCTACAGTTTGTTGGTAATTTGTTGTATTTATTAAATTCTTTATTCATTTATTTTTTTATTCTCTTTCTCTATCTATCTTGTGATTTGCTTAGCAGATGAGGATTGGATAGAACCTAGGCCCATTGGTTAGTTTGCTCTCTACACATACTGAACACATACACTATTCTCCTCACACATTTTGTACCCTATCCCCAGGTCTATGAGTTCCTTAGGTGAGAGGAAGTTTCTAGCAATCTCCCTGTGGGGTTTTCAGAACCCCTTGAGGTTACTGTGAAGATTTACTCATTTGGCAAGATTGATCCTTGTGCGGTTTTCAGAACCCCCTGAAGGTCATTTCGTCAAATAGGGTCTTGATCTTTATAATGAGGGCAATTAGGAGACCTTTATTTGTGAGAATTAGAATCACCTTGAAGCTATGATATATATTAGTAGAAATTTTTTACCTACCCAATTAATTAGTACCCGCCTTTCTTAGGGTACATATCCCTTAACCTAGGGTTATTCCTAAAATAGGACACTTGAGGCATTTATTGATTATTGACAATGTTATTTGTCATCCACACATAATTAAGGAAACCCTTAGGATCAAGCAGCTAATTGTCGTTTTACCCACGTATGTATCTAGCATCACTCCACATATAGATACATCATAAGGACGATGTATGCATTAGATAGCCAACCATAGTCTAAGGGTTTATGACTCTAAAAGACCATGAGCTCATTACATTTATCATGTTAGAAAATATCTCAAAGAGAGATAACCCTTTTTGGGCTCATGAGGCATCATTACATCATTAATAGGCCTTTTATCTTTATTTGATATAGGCCTTGGACATAATCATCATTTTTAAAACCTTTGGCCTTGTGACAGCCTGGGTTTTTCACAGGTTAACGAGTACTTCATTCTTCCTATAAGGTAATGGATCTCTTAAGGAGGTACAATTCTTTTCCTCAATGTCTATCACCCATATTAAATATTGAAGTACATACCATCAATCTTTTATGTCTCATGAGCCATCCTTGTATCATTCATTGGCATTTAGCTTCATTTGATATGGGCCTTGGACATAATAAACATCATTGAATAAGGAGCTAAAAAGAGGGCAAAATGAGCATAAAAAATGTAGTTATATATTCAGTTAATAAGCTTGCATAGAATTTGTTTCCTTAAAAATGACTGTATTTACCTTTATCCATGTCATCCATCCTTCATATATATCTTATAATGGTTTTTTCTTATTCTTGATGTGAGACTAAGATTTTTGTCTTTCCTTTCCCTTTTTGGAAGCATTATTCTTGATTAGAGGATATTGTTGAGGGTCTAAATGTTATATTCCAAGTTTTGATGAAAACAAAAGATTATTGTGTGTTGTGGTAAGAAACTCATGTTTTGCAAGTTTAAACAATGGTTGAAAATGTTATCAAATGTATCTCACAAAGTTCAGAGGACATTACTGGGATTTTAATTGATGCACTTGAGTAATGGAAGCTAGCACTCGAGTGATAAGTACTTTTGCACTTGAGCACAGTGGGTGTGGAATTGGAAGTATTTGCCAGAAGCAGTCTACAACTAAAAATACATGTGTACTCGAGTAAGACAAGCTGCACTTGAGTGAGGACCCACATCACTTACAAGTAAGAAAATGAACCTTTGTTTCTTGCATGGACGTGCAACTGAAAAGCTGAAGCATAAGAGATATTGTGATGTTGCACTCAAGTAAGACCTCAGTTTACTCGAGTGATACTCTGTTAGAAGCCAAATAGCAACAGACTTACAGCGATCAATCCGAACATGGTTTAATGTTATTTATTAATTCTATTTTCACTTCTTATTATTATTTAACATTATTTAACATATATTTCAAGTGTGAAAGAAGAGTTTGATCATTTGAATTAGAAATACATAGAGGACGTCAAACAACAGTAGACAAAATCATTACGACCAACTAAGCACGTACCTACCACGATATCTTATTCAAAGATTTCAAACGTACACATGCGATTCCACAGTAAAACATTCCGCTTCACAACAACTATTATTCAATGGACAAAATCAACTGACAATAAATACAGAGTTTTAGAGATCATCAAAAACAAGAACTTAGAACAAGAATATACACAAGCAAATTCACGAGTCTCTGACATTCATATTTTCTTTGTATTCATATTATACTTCAGTGTTTATTATATTTTCCCTGTGAGAGAGTTTGTATACACTTCAAACTCTATTATCATTTGATCTCAAGGTACAGGGACCTTGAAAGGGTAGATATCCTTACGAGAGAAGAAATTGAGAGAATTCCTAATAGGATTTTCTGCTCAAAAGACTTACAAGGTACAAGCAGTAGAGAACGTTGCTTCTTGTAAGACTTGCAGGGGTGTAAGCAGGAGAGAACGTTGCTACTCATAATACTTGTATACATAAGCGAGAGAGAAAGGTCAAGGTTTGTTTATGCACGTAAGACTTGTCATAAGGGGGAGAGAAATTTCCAAGTATTAAAATATTTATGGTCATAGTCCATTTTCGAACGATTGTTTTCTTGGGGCTTTCTGAGAACCCACTGAATCTTGGAAGAATAGTGAAAATCTCAGTAGGTCTTGATCTCTTTGAACTGGACGTAGGCCTGGGTTTTGGGCTAAACTTGCATAACTCTCAGTGTGCTAATCTTCTCAACTCTACTCTATCTATAGTTATTTTCATATCACCTCATCAACCGAAAAATTTATCACATTACCCAATTCACCCCCTTCTTGGGTCAGGCTTGCCTCTTTAACTAAAAACTTGTTTTATACAAGTTGCTTGTATAGAGGTGATATCATACACTGGAGATGCTTAGTTTTGAAAATGACTTGACCCCACCTAGATGAGGCTAGTTTTAAAGGGTAAATTGTTTAACCTGGATTCAATGTGATGATGATTACACAAGCTACGTGAGGATTTGAGCCTATTGATATGATTTCATTTTCATGTTTGTACAACTTAGTTTTTACCTTATCTAGAACTTGGCATGTATCTTGTTTGAGGTCAGATTTGATATTCATTTACTTGATATAGAGAGGACCAATGCATTCATTTTTCATCTTTAATAAAAACAAAGCCAAATAGCCACCTTTACATGATAGCCATTTGAGCATATGTCATATTCCTTTCCTATCCTATAGCATGCAAAAACCACAATTATGTTCCTTACCTCTTATTCAAGTTTCTTTATGCTTTCTAAGGGGACTCACTTTTCCTAATTAAAGGAATAGGCATATACTCTGAAAATTGTTAAGGCTTCAGGGTGAATGTTGTTGGAAAATGAATAGTTGAAAGAAAAAGGGAAAAAGGAAAAGAAAATAAGTTTTCTAAGTTTAAAACCTGTAAGTGTAATGTCTTTATGTTATTTCCATATTTTCCACAGTGTTTGCGAGCAGTTCAGGAGGCACATAGGAATAGCATAAATGTACTGATAATATGTACATGATTATATTACAAGAATTCTCAATAAGGATTATACAAAATATGTGTAAATATAAACATGAATATATACAAATATGGTAGCCATATAGGACTACCAAAATGTCTACATCTAAAATAATAGTGAAAGACACCTCCATGTCTTCGTTCCACCTCTACGTTTTCCTCTTGCAGTCCTCTTCTCTATTCTCAACATACCTCCTATGTTCACCTGTCTAAATGGTTGGTTAGGGGAGGGTGAGATTTAGAGGAATCTCAGTAGTAAATAGTTACAATAATGCATGCAAGATAACTATTAAGTGCATGACTTGTTAGCCTTAACTAGATGCATACCACATAATGACATTCCCGCGTGCTCGATGTTTCATGTAACATACTCATGGCCATGGCATAAATAGAAGTAGAGCTTCATCATTCAAATATGTTTTACACAATCAAGTAAAGCAATCACATGCATCACTACACAAGCATAACTGTCAAATACATACAAGTTGGGTAAGTTCACTACCTTAATTGCCCTTCCTTGATCCACTATTTAAGCCACTGTCAGTTCGATATCCTGTGTCTGTCTCAGGCTACTGCCAAGTCCTAAAATTCCAAATTTATAATAAACGAGTTATTACTCATTCATGTATTTTTCTAAACTCATTGTATTAGTTATCTTTGCTTAAAATCGTAAAATAACCAAAATACCCCTAGGGACCCAGTCAAGTCCCTTTATACTTGGTCTATCTGTACTTTTTCAAAAATTACAACCTGGGATATTCCTGTACCGTTTTACTTGTAAGAACCATTTTTGACCACAGATTTATAAAATTCACTACCAAAAGATGACAATGCCCTTGGTAGCCCCTAACTTCGGGTTTTAGGGGTAGTTTTGTCATTTCACATTCTAAGACCTTTATACTTCATAATTCACATATACCCTACACCATTTCCCCTTCCAAACTCAATGGAATCATCAAAAACGCCAAAATTCATTCGAAACACAGTGAAAACCACTGCTGGAAAAAATCACAATAAATTGGAAAAATTGGAGTTTCTTTATGCCATTCCATTAATCACTTTCATTTCACCTTTAATTACTTGTTTAACCTCTTAAACACCTATTGAAGATTATTTGTGAAAATTTATTCATAAAGTTTAGAAGTGTTTGCTGTTAGTTTTACTGATGCAATCGAGCAATAGAGTTGACACTCGAACATCAAGGTATTTTACACTCGAGCATATGCAAGTGTTGGATAGAAAGTGTTTGATAGAGAGTAATTACTGTCAGTTTTATTGATACACTCGAGCATCAAGCTGTTTTACACTCGAGTACATGAAAGTATTGGACAGCAAGTGTTTGACAAAGAGTAAAGTCAAAAACAAGATATCAATACTTCACTCGAGTACAGTCTCTGTACTCAAGTGATGGCCTTATATGTACCGAGTCCTAGCGAGTGAGGGATTGCGAGTGTTTGCTCGAGAGTCATGCAAGCAGAGAAGAATAAGTATGCCCGAGTGAGAGTACATGCACCCGAGTGATACCTCAGTACCCACGAGTGAGAAACCTAACTCTCTCTATTCTCATGCAAGTGCTAAAGACAAAGAGTATATTATAGAAGAATATTCTCCTCACTCGAGTGAGGGTAAGTATGCTTGAGTGAGGGCCCACATCATCGACAAGTGCAAAATCATACTCTTGATAAAATGGGATGCGAGTGTTATCCAGAAATATGGCTTACAGTGTAAAATGAAGAAGCACTCTAGTGAGGAGACCTGTACTTGAGTGAGGTCCCACATCACTAGCAAATTTGAAAATGCAGTATCTCAAAATCACTTGGAAGGGTAGGTGTAAAACTGAAGCATAAGGAGAAAATATGGTATTGCACTTAAGTGAGACCTCTCAACACTCGAGTAATGCTCTGCCAGAAGCCAAAACGCACCAGTCTTATAGCATTCAGTCCGAATATGGTTTAATGTTATTTATTCATTCTATTTCTACTTATTATTATTATATAACATCATTTAACATATATTACAAGTATGATACACGAGTTTGAACGTTTAAATTAGGAAAGCACAAAGGAAGTCAAACAACGACATACAACATCGTTACGACCATCCAAGCATGTACCTATCGCATTCAAAGATTTCAAACGTATACATGCCGTTCCACAGTAAATACTCCACTCCATAATGATTATTATTGAAACGGACAAAAACAACTGGCTATAAATACAAAGCTCCAGAGACCATAAAAAACAACGAAGTGCAAGAATTCACACAAGCAAATTCATGAGTCTCTGTTATTCATATTTTCTCTTCATTCATATCGTTCTTCAGTGATTATCATATTTGCTCTGTAAGAGAGTCTGTATAAACTTCAAATTCTATTTTCATTTGATCTCAAGGTCCTGGGACCTTAAGAGGGGAGATGTCTTTACGAGAGAAGCAGTAAGAGAATTCTAAATAGGACTTTATGCTCATAAGACTTACAAATATAAGTAGTAGAGAATGTTGCTACTTGAAAGACTTACAATGGTGTAAGCAGGACAGAACGTTGCTGCTTATAAGACTTGTATACGTAAGCAATAGAGAAAGGTCATAGGTTTGTTTTTCTGCACGTAAGACTTGTCATATGGGGGAGAGAAATTTCTAGTATTTCTACTCAGTCCTTTCAAGGACAGTTGTTGTTTTACAGCATTACGAGAGACCACTCAATCTTGGAAGAATAGTGAAAATCTTAGTAGGTCTTAATCTCTAAGGACTGGACGTAGGCTTGGGTTTCGGGCCGAACCAGTATAATTCTCTGTGTGCTTATCTTCTCAACTCTACCCTATCTACAGCTATTGCCATATCACTGCATCAACCAAAAAATTTATGGCATAACCCAATTCAACCCCCTCTTGGGTGAAGCTTGCCACTTTCATTTGGTATCTGAGTGAGGTCTTCTCCGAAGAGCTTAACAGCTTGAGAAGGATCCGGTTATTGGCAACAATGGGTGAGAACATCCTTCCAAATGAAGCTTCAATCACTAGACCTCTTGGTTTTGCTGGAGAACATTTTTTGTTCTGGAAAGCTAAATTCAATGTATTCGTGATAGCTAACGAATATGGTCTATGGAATGTGATACAAGATGGTGACTATGTTCCAATGAAGAAAATCGAAGATATAGTCATTAAAAAGAGCCCAGAGGAATTTGATGAAGATGACAATAGGTTAGTAACATTAAATAGTAAAGCTATTTTAATGATACAGAGTGCTCTCAGTCAAATGAAATATTTCTGAAACTGCACTTTACCAACAGCCAAAGATATGTCGGATGCTCTTGAAATCACTTACAAAGGTACATCCAGAATCAAAGAAAATAGAGTCAATACTCTAGTTACAGAGTATGATCTATTTCACCTAAAACCTGGAGAAGGAATATCAGAATTCGAACTCAGATACACTCATCTTGTTAGTCAACTATCTATACTTGGAAAATCATTTGACCAAAATTCCAAGGTAAGAAAGATTCTTAATATTCTTACGAAAGAATGTGAAGTAAAGGTGACAACTATCGAAGAAGCTAAAGGAGAGTCAAAGAGATCCGTAGCTGGTCTCTTTGGTAGCCTTTCTAGTATGAAGGGAAGTTAAGATTCAAGAAGGAACAGGAAGAGTTCAAAGATAAAAAGAAAAGAGGAGTTGCACTTAAAGCTATAAAGGAAGAAGAATCTTCCAAAAACTAAGATGTTCCTAATGATGATGATATGGGAATGATCGTGAGAAAATTCAAGAAGTTCTATAGACTAGGCCAAAAGAACTTCAAAAATTATCAAGGTGGACTAAGCAAGAAAGAAAACAAGGAGCAACATATAGTATGCTATGAATGTGGGAAGCCTGGACACATCAAATCTGAATGGTTCAGAAACAAAGACAATAAGAAGTAGAAGAAGAAAGCAACATATCATCTATCTGGGGTGATAGCTTTTCGGATGAAGAAAGCGACGACGATGAAATGGCAAATATATGCTTGGTGCCAAAGAAGAAGAATCAGATTCTGAGGTAAGTGACTCTGAACCTACTTATGATGAGTTATTATCTGAATATAATACATTGCATCCTGAATTCATCAAGGTAGCTAAAGAAATGGTTAGTTACAAGAAGAAAGTAAAAGAATTAGAAAATAATGTCATATCATTATGTGAAGTATGTGAAGAAAAAGATAAGAAAATAAGAGATTTAACAAAATGTGTGGAAAAATTTACTAAAGGAAGTAAAACACTTAAAGTTATTCTAAATTCTTAGAGAGTTTTCTTTGATAAATCTAGAATTGGATATAAGTCTGATCATGATAAAAATAGAGGAAATAAGAAAAATAGCAGTAAAACTTATCTCAAATATTTCAAGAATTTTGTTCATACATCAAATCCATTTGCATCATGTAGCTATTGTAATAGGAAAGGACATTATACTTCATCATGTTATTTTAGAAAAGGACAAGTCATTGGCGCATATAAATGGGTTCCGAAAGGGACACATGTACGAAAAGTATTGCATACTAACCATAAAGGAACTAAGAGAGTGTGGGTACCTAAAACTTGATAGCCTTACTCTAGGTATGTCTCAAAGCGTCATGAGCAAACAAGTGGTGTATTGATAGTGGATGCTCAAGACACATGACTGGTGACAAAAATAAGTTCACCATGCTAGAAACCAAAGAAGGAGGAAAGGTAACTTTTGGAGGTAACCAATCTGAATGTATTGCTGGAATTGGTGAAGTGAGAAAATCAGATGGTGTTCAAATCAATGATGTATATTACGTTGAAGGATTATGCCACAACTTCTTGAGTGTAAGTCAAAGCACTGACAAAGATAACTAGGTGATCTTTGATTCAAAAGAATGCTTGAAAGTAAACAAGAAAGATCTGCCGCTTAATAGAGAATCCATTAAGGCAAAGATCTGAGCTCAAAGGGACAGTAACTATTATACTATTGATTTAAATTCAAATTCTTCTGAAAATTGTTTTCTTAGCATATCAGAGGAAAGTTGGTCATGGCATAAGCATCTGGTTCATGTTAATATGAACCAACTTGACAAACTGATTAGAAAAGATTTAGTTGTTGGTCTTCCTAAACTAAAATTCAAAGATAACATGATTTGTGAAGCTTGTCAAAAAGGTAAACAAACTAAATCTTCATTCAAAACAAAGTGTGAGATTTCTAGTTCCAGACATTTACAATTAATTTATATGGATTTGGTAGGTCAAGCAAGAGTAAAAAGTTTTGGAGGAAATCTATATACTTTAGTAACTGTTGATCATTTTACAAGATTTACATAGACTATATTTATTGCTTCAAAAGATGAAATATTTGTCGAATTTATTATGTTTGCTAAGAAGGTCCAAAATGAGAAAGGTATTTCTATTGTTTCTATTAGGACAAACCATAAAGGAGAATTTGATAATCAACTCTTTGAAGACTACTGCAACAACGAAAGAATAGATCATAACTTCTCTGCACCCAGAACACCCCAGCAAAATGGAGTAGTGGAAAGGAAGAAAAGAGTCCTCACAGAAATGCCAAGAGCAATACTTAATGAAAAAGAAATGTCACAAGTGTTCTGGGTAGATGCAATGAGTACCGTATGCTACATTTCAAATTGAGCATATATTCGCAAGTTACTTGGAAAGACACCATATGAACTCTACAAAAGAAGAAAGCCAAATCTTGCTCATCTACACATCTTCGGATGCAAGTGCTTCATTCACAACAATGATAAAGAAAACTTGGGTAAATTTGATTCAAAGTCTGATAAAGGTTTATTTCTAGGATATTCTAATAGAAGTAAAGCATATAGAGTTTTTAATAAAAGAACATGTATAGTTTAAGAATCCATTCATGTTGTGTTTGATGAACTTGACTCTTAGACAAGGCAATTTGATGAATAAGAAATGGATTTGATAAAGAAAAAAACACTATTTCAAAATAGAATGATCTTGAAACAAATGATTTTCAAAATATAGAAGATGTCGATGATCATGCTCAACCAAAAGCTTGGAGACATATTAAAGATAATCCAATTGATCAAGTAATTGGAGATATTTACGAAGGTATCAAAACCAGAAATAGAATTCTCAATGAGGTAACTTTTTCTACTTTTATTTATGTGATTGAACCTTCTAATATGGGAGAAGCTTTATTTGACAATAATTGGGTGATTGCTATGCAAGAAGAATTAAATCAATTCTGAAGAAATCAAGTTTGGGATATGGTTCCTTGACCTAAAGATCACTTGGTTATAGGAACCAAATGGGTTTTCAAAAACAAACTTGATGAATCAGCAATCATTGTAAGAAACAAAGCAGATTGGTAGCCAAAGGCTATAATCAAGAAGAAGGTATTGATTATGAGGAAACATATGCTCCAGTGGCAAGATTGGAAGTAATACGAGTACTCTTAGCCTTTGCTTGCATTAAAGGTTTTAAGCTTTATCAAATGGATGTGAAAAGTGCTTTTCTAAATGGTTATATTATAGAGGAAGTATATGTAGAACATTCTCCTGGTTTTAAAGATGAAACAAAGCCTGATTATGATTTTAAACTTAAGAAAGCTTTATATGGTTTGAAACAAGCACGTAGAGCTTGGTATGAAAGACTAAGCAAGTTTCTTCTTGATCAAAACTTTGTCAGAGGAAAACTGGATACAACTCTTTTCATTAAACATAACAAAGATGATATTCTAATTGTTCAAATTTATGTTGATGATATTATTTTCAGTGCTACTAACAAATCTGTGTGTCAAGAATTTTCCAAGATTATGTGGGAGAGTTTGAGATATCCATTATGGGAAATTAAATTTCTTTCTTAGACTTCAAATTAAGAAAAAGAAGAATGGGTATTTGTATCTCAAACAAAATATTTGAAGGAGTTTTTGAAGAAGTATGGATTGGACAATACTAATGGAGTTGATACTCCAATGAGTTCTACAACATTGTTGGATGCTGATGTAAAAGGTCCTAATTACAACATCACTAAATATAGAGGAATGATTGGTTGATTACTCTATCTTACATCAAGCAGGCCGAATATACAGTTTAGTATTGGAATGTGTGCAAAATATCAATATGCTCCTAAGGTATCATATGCAGAGACTATAAAAAGAATCTTGAAATACCTAGGAGACACAACAGAACTTGGTCTATGGTATCCAAAAAGAGCAAACGAATATTTCATGGCCTATTTAGATTCAGATAATGGGGGATATAAAACTGATAGGAAAAGTACTAGTGGTTAATGTCAATTCCTTGGAGGCTCTCTGGTATCATGGTTTAGTAAGAAGCAGAACACAGTATCCTTATCTTCTACTGAAGCTAAATATATAGCTACAGCAAGTTGTTGTTCTCAAGTAATATGGTTGAAACAACAACTTCAGGATTTGGGGATATACTTAAATAAGATTCCGATTTATTGTGACAACACTAGCACCATTAGCTTGGCCAAGAATGCTGTGCAACATTCAAGGACCAAACACATAGATATCCAATATCATTTCATTCAAGATCATGTGCAAAAGAAGGATGTCAAAGTAGAATTCATACCAACACATCTTCAAGTCACTGACATATTCAAAAATCCAATAGCTAAAGATCAATTCTTATATATTCGAAGAGAATTGGGAATGGTTAATCCCAATGAGTTGTAAGTTTTTCTTGTTAATTATTATGTTTAATGAGTTTTTTATGATAACCATATTGACTTAGGCATCTGAGTATGTAGAAATTGTTTTTGCAGGTCTGTCACTCGAGTACTGGAAGTGTCACTCGAGTGCCAAGTTCATTCTCACTCAAGTCAGTCAACAATGCTTGAGTCTAGAACTATCGCATATACTCTACTTCAGGCTATATAAAATGGGGATTAATAGAGTATGTAAGAGCTCTTGAAACTCACTCAAGCATACCAAGAGCGACAGGTCTCACTCAAGTAAGGGAAGAATATCACTCAAGCATGGTATGAATTTACCTAAAGTGAAGCAAGAGAACTCTAGCAGAAGGAAGAAATTTATACAAATACTTATTCATAGCATGGTTACTCAAATGACCTTGGAGGATTTGAGTACAAAGATGAAACATATAACAAGATATATTTAAATCAGGTACGCTTTTACATGCTTTATCATATTTGTTTGAATATCGCTCAAGCATAATATGGTCTCACTCGAGCACTGTATAAACAACACTCGAGCACTAGGGTTGTCACTCGAGTGTTGGTACTTATATCAGTTATGCGATAGCTCAGACAGTCGCACTTCCTCCTCTCACATGAAGCGTCGCGTCACTCGAAGGGTGTATCTCTTCACCTCTGACCGTTACCCATCAATTAAATGCCTCAGATTGCTTCAAATCACTGTTACAACTCCTCAATCATCTTCATAAGGTGAGATTTATCCTTCAAGCTTTTCATTTTGTGCACTAACCGAAGAAACTCTTTGAAAATCTTTCTCCAAGTCCTTAGCAAATATGTGATTCCAATTTCATTTATAAATGGCTAGAACTAAGATTCATGTTGTTTCCCAAAGATCCCACTCACCTTCACCCACTCATTTAGCCACTAGTGCTTCAGAGACTCCAGTGGCCACAACCTCATCTCCTACACCTTCTCTATCTTCTACTCCTACACCTCCTCCTAAACCCAAATCCAAAAAGAGAACTCTAGCCAAGAAACCTCACCCTAAGCCTCAAATGGCTTAGAAGGATCAACTTCTGTAAAAGAAACCAAAGGGAGTGGTTTTTAAAGAACCGATTGTCACTCGATCTTAATCCAAAGAAGTCAAAGGAAGAGGAAAGAAGAAGGAAACAGAGCAACCACAACAATCTTCTTCCTCTAATGACTCTTTCAATATGCAACTTCGGGAAGCATTGGAGAAGTCAAGGCTTGACGGATTGGTTGGCAAAATTGCCTCACAAGCTGGTGCCTCAAGTTTACATCAGGTTGGCCAGTCCAATGCGGCAACTTCAGGGGTTCCTTCTACATCTCAGGCTCCAGAGGAATAACAACTTACAAATCCTCCTAAAGACTTTAATGTTAAGGAACTGAAGGCACTGAAACAGAAGGTACATGATTCTGAGTTTGCACATAGACAATTTTGTCCCATAGTTTATGTAGACTTAGATTATCTGATGAAAAGCAGTGGTTTGGATTTTCATCCTTTTCTTGGATTTTATGATCCCTGGCTGAGTATTCATATTCCTTATTCACCCTCTGTTGTGAAAACCATCTATTACAACATAATGGAGTTGATAGAGGAAGCAGTATCTACCACTGTTAGAGATCAATTTATTATGATATATGCTACTATCATTAATGACATTCTTGGCTATGCTGCACCACCTTCTGATCCACCCACTCTTTTAGCCAATAAAGCCTTATGGCTTTTAAGATCAAATAACCCAATAAGCCCTCTTAACTTTAAGATTATTGACATGCCTGATTCTATTCGTGCTCTTCACTACATATACTCTCATAGAATTGTTAACAAATCCAAAAATTATACCCATTTTGCTCAGAGAGATTACTGCTTGCTGGCCTCCTTCCTAGCCGGTCAACGAAGAAATATGGGGGAGCTTATCTTTAGTGAGAAGAGAAGATTTTGATTTTCTTCATCAAGATCCGCCACTATACCATATCCACAAATTATGTCTCTTATTCTCAAGAAAAACAAAGTGTGGTATTTGGAGGGAACTGAAAGGGTAACCATTTTGATGTTGGCAAGACTCAATTGACACATATGAGTATCAATCTTCCAGTGAGTTAAACCAGGGCTATATCTCAGAGAGAAGCCACTCCATCGAGAGGTGATGAGGCTCAATCTTCTGCTCAAGTTTTTATTTCACCTCCATCTTTCCTAAATGCATCACTTTCAACCCATCTGGCTGAAGTGATCAATCAAGCTGTGACTGGTCTGAAAAAGGGATTGATGAATAAGTATGAGAAATTGGTGAACATGATGGAGTTACAAGTCTTAAAGTTGGTGGACAAGGAAAATACCAACTTTGACTTGATGTTCAAGACTCAAGAAGATATGTAGAGAAGAATCACTGATATGGAAATCTTCTTACGCACTCATTTCCTGACTACTTCTTCTGAGGTGCCACTTGAGTCTACTCTTACATGACTTCACCTCCACAAACACAGACTCATGTTCTCTTCATAGAACTGGATTCCAATGTTGATGTTACTTATGATCGGTCGCCTTCACCACCACTTGCAGCCTTTATTCCTCAGCCATCATCTCCACTTTTTGAGCTAGAGCCAGTTGACCCTTCCACTGCCATGATACTCTTTACCCCACCATCCGATCTCACTTTTCCTCAGCCCCCTTCTGATGCTAACAAAACTAGGGAGAAGGATCTGTGATGGTTTCTGAGCTATTATGGTCTGATATGGGGAGTTGGAGTTTAGTTTTGGGTAGCTTTTCTGTAGTGGGGTAAGACTATTATTATTTTCTGGTTTATTTTTGCTGACATGGTTGTATATGGGGTTTTATGGGTAGATGTTGATTCAAGCTTAATTTTGAACTTTACAAGTTCACTTCTGATCATTTTCAAGCTTGCTAATTTTTCTGTTCAGATTTAATGATTTCTATGCAAATATAATGGTATTATGACTTATCTTGGCTTTAAGTGTCCATTGGAAGTATTGCAGGAAACATATGAGGTTAAGTGTAGAAATCTGAATATGAGTCTAAACTTTGGTGAAATATGCATTTGGAAATTTTGAAAATATTTTTCAAAATTTTCACTCCAATCAAGATTTTTGATTAAAACTTATCACAAAGGTTTTGTCATCATCAAAAAGGGGGAGAATGTTAGATTCCAAGTTTTGATGATAACAAAAGATCATTGTGTGTTGTGGTAAGAAATTCATACTTTGCAATGGTTAAAAAGATCACCAAATTTATTTCATAAAGTTTAGAAGTGTTTGCTGTCAGTTTTACTGATGCACTCGAGCAATAGAGTTAACACTCGAGCATCAAGGTATTTTGCACTCGAGCACATGCAAGTGTTTGATAGAGAGCAATTACTGTCAGTTTTATTGATGCACTCAAGCAATAGATCTAACACTTGAGCATCAAGTTGTTTTGCACTCAAGCACATGAAAGTGTTGGACAGAAAGTGTTTGACAGAGAGCAAAGTCAGAAACAAGATATCAACACTTTACTCGAGCACAGTCTCTACACTCGAGTGATGGCCTTATGTGCACCTAAGTCCTAGCGAGTGAGGGATTGAGAGTGTTTGCCCGAAGTCATGCAGAGCTGAGAAGAATAAGTATGCCCGAGTGAGAGTACATGCACCTAAGTGATACCTCAGCACCCACAAGTCAGAAACCTAACTCTCTCCATTCTGATACAAGTACTAAAGACAAAGAGTATATTAAGAAGAATATTCTGCTCACTCGAGTGAGGGTAAGTATGCTCGAGTGAGGGCCTACATCACCTGTAAGTGCAAAATCACACACTTGATAAAATGGGATGCAAGTGTTGTCCAGAAACGTGGCTCATAGTGTAAAATGAAGAAGCACTCGAGTGAGGAGACCTGTGCTCGAGTGGGGTCCCACATCACTCGCAAGTGTGAAAATGCGCTTTCTCAAAATCATGTGGAAGTGCAAGTGTAAAATTGAAGCAGAAGGAGAAAATATGGTATTGCACTCAAGTAAGACCTCTCAGCACTCGAGTGATGCTCTGCCAGAAGCTAAAATGCACCAGTCTTACAGTGTTTAATCTGAATATGGTTTAATGTTATTTATTCATTCTATTTCTACTTATTATTATTAAATAACATCATTTAACATATATTACGAGTGTGATACAGGAGTTTGAACGTTTGAATTAGAAAAGCACAGAGGAAGTCAAATAACAGTAGACAACATCATTACGACCATCCAAGCACGTACCTACCGCGTTCAAAGATTTCAAATGTACGCATACCATTCCACAGTAAAATGCTCCACTCCACAATGAATATTATTCAAACGGGCAAAAATAACTAGCTATAAATATAGAGCTCCAGAGACCATAAAAAACAACAATGTGCAAGATTTCACACAAGCAAATTAATGAGTCTCAGTTATTCATATTTTCTCTGTATTTATATCGTTCTTCAGTGATTATCATATTTGCTCTGTAAGAGAGTCTGTATATACTTCAAATTCTATTTTTCATTTGATCTTAAGGTACTGGGACCTTGAGAGGGGAGATTTCTTTACAAGAGAAGCAATGAGAGAATTCCTAGAAGGATTTTATGCTCATAAGACTTATAAGATACAAGCAGTAGAGAACGTTGCTGCTCGAAAGACTTACAGTGGTGTGAGCAGGAGAGAATGTTGCTGCTCATAAGACTTGTATACGTAAGCAAGAGAGAAAGGTCATAGGTTTGTTTTTCTGCACGTAAGACTTGTCGTAAAGGGGAGAGAAATTTCTAGTATTTCTACTCGTAGTCCTTTCAAGGACGGTTGTTGTTTTGCTGCGTTTCGAGAGCCCACTGAATCTTGGAAGAATGGTGAAAATCTCAGTAGGTCTTGATCTCTAAGGACTGGACATAGGCCTGGGTTTTGGGCCGAACTAGTATAATTCTCTATATACTTATCTTTTCAACTCTACCCTATCTACAGCTATTGCTATATCACCACATCAACCAAAAAATTTATCATATCACCCAATTCAGCCCACTCTTGGGTGAAGCTTGCCACTTTCACTTCTTTCTTGTTCATGCTTCTTGAAAGCGTTCTCTCTCTCTCTCTCTCTCTCTCTCTCTATCTCCCCTTAGTTTGTGTTTGAAGTAGCTTATGGACTTTGGGAGAGGATAAGAAGTTTTAAAAATATATTCTTACACCTCCTTAGTAAATATTATTAAATTGTCAATCAACACATGTGATTTATTTGGAACTTTATCTCTTTTCTTTCTCCCATAATTGACATAAAAGGGGCTGTTGGAGGGGCCAAATATGCTCCTTGACTTAGCTTTATTCATCTCTTTAGAAATAATATTCAATGGCCATTTAACTCTTGCTTTACTTTATTGACTTTTCAAACACACTTACTTGGTCAAAATTGCCCTAGCTTTTGGCATATTTATTAAGAGCAATTATTTCGTTCTTATTCCTTCTTTTGATTGAAATGAAGGGACTTTAGGAAGGGATTATGATCTCAAAAATATCCCAATTCTACCTCTTTATATATTATTACTTTATGGCTAATTAACACATGTGCTTACTTTTGACTTTTCAACTTATTATACTTGGCTCAAATTACTTCACCTTTTGCTCAATTGAGACCAAGTATTTAATTTTCTCTTTCCTCTCCTTGTTGGAGGTCCCATATCATGAAACAAGGGGAAAATATTAGCTTTTGATTTTATTTATCCAAATGACTATTTTGCCCATACATGTTTGCTATTACCTTCTTAATTTCGTACCTTGATAAAAAGCTAATAGAATTTTCTTCAAACTTTGAAAATTCATATCTTTATTTATAGATGTCCAATTGCAGTAGTTCCAAACACTATGTGACCCTTGTTAAGTCTAATTTTATGGAAAAATATTTCCTTTAGCCAACTAGATGCACAACATTCCAGAATTATCATTTATTGGACACTGCCATATTATCTTGCCAATTTTACTTGGCTAACTTGAAAAATGCATAACTCTTAGTGTACAGGTCCAAATGATATATATGACCTATCAAATTAAAGTTTGATAAGTCTACTTTCATTTTAAAAAATAACACATTCATTGGACATTATTTGCCTATTCAAAAACATCACATAGCATATTGCCATGCAGGAAATCACACTGGCAGAAAATCCATATTTTACAATTTGTGTTCCAACTTAATCATGTTGTATGTGGCCACTAATTGCCTTGTTTTGCCATTTCATGTGCTCTTTAATTCACCATTTAATTCCATTAAATGCCACAGGGTGTAATGAATTTTGGTGAATAAAATTTATGATGTTCCTGTAAGTGGAAAAAAGGAAAAGGTAAAATGCTCAATAAGTTGAAAACTTGAAAGTGCAACTTAGGTAAAAGTTAGGGCAACAAAAAAGAAAAGAAAATAGGGAGAAAAATCAAAAGAAAGATGGAAAAATACCAATAGAAACATGGAAAGAGCTTTTTTCAGTTCTTCTTTTGTTTTAAGGTGTTTAGAGTGCACACCTATTTAGTTCTCATTGCTCTTAGTTATCATGAGTATTTACTTCGGTCTTTAGGTATTGTTCATCTTCTAATTGCCTTTTCTTCAAGGTACCTTTGTTTTGTTTTTAAGATTACTCAATATTCTTAGGTAGGTGAGTATATGCACATTCCTACAAATTTTTAGGCTGTCAAGGTAATCTGGTTGTAAGGCTGCTCTCTTTTTTATATTTTAAAAATGAAGGAAAAAATTTAAAAAAAAAGCTCGCTAAGTTGAAAACCCAAAAGGGCTATTTAGTCTAAAGTTAGAGCAGAAAATGAAGAAAAATGAGAAAAAAAGATAAGGAAACAAAAATCAAAAGAGATGAACAAATACATAAAAACAAGAATTGGATGTTCTTTATCTTCTCTTTAACCTTTGTTTGTACCCCATGCCCACGTAAATAGTCCTTGTAATCTATGTTAGGATATGGCTTGTTTAGTGATGGAGAACTTATATTATTGTCGAGCTTATATAGAACATGAATTGGATAATTTGGATATAGAGAGCAAATACTAACCCTTAAATACTGCGTAGTAAGAGTAAACACCATACCAGATAAGAAAATCGTTAGGGCATTGTATTCTTATTAAACCTTTTACCTTCATACTAGCTAACTTGAGGTACGTTGGTGACATGATTTAGATAATGATGCATTGATATATCTCTTGATCCTCTATTCTTATGACTTGGACATTATCTTCTATGTTTCAATTCTTAAGATTTCATAACTAGATGTTAACACCTTACTAGGTTTCTTGAGTTATACTTAGAGGTCTTTCTCAAGCATTTAGGTTTAAGGAATTCTTCCATTTCAATCCTTTTCAACTCCTAATATGGCATGTGAGCTTTTCCTAGTTTTATTACTTCACATTTGGGACATTAGCACTGGTACAAAATCTATGTTTTAGACCGGCTCATTTAGACCAATTATATAGGGATAAGGCCTAAAATGTTTGACTGGTGGCATTTTTCAATTATAGATAACTTCTGAGACCGGTTCCCTGTATATAAGGTCTTAAAGATATATATTATTTAGACCTTATTTATGAGTAACCGGTCTTAAAAGGATTAAAATAATTAAAAATAAATATACTTTCTAGATTGGTTATTTCTATAACCGATCTAAATAAAAGGCCTATAATTAAAAATATTTTTCTTACGTTTTAGACTAGTTATAAGATATAAGTGGTCTAAAAGTTGATACTTTTTAGACCAGTTACTTTTAAAACTGGTCTAAAAGGTATCTTTAGGACCAATTGTTCGAAACAACTGGTCTTAAAAGTGCACGCCCTAATTAAAATTTCACTCTTCTCTTCCTCCCGTCAAATCATAGCTTGCTCTCTGAACTCACTTTTCCCTAAAATTTCTTCGACGGTATTCTTGTTCACAACTCCACCATCCTCTTTCTCTCCAAATCTAGAGCAATCTTTCTCTCTGAACCTAATATCTCACAATCTAATCGATGGTGTTCTTGTTCATAATCTCAAGGGTGGTATTGCGCTGGGTCTGTATTTGTCGAGGAAGAGTCACTTCCCATACCTTGCTAGTAGTCAACCTTCATTAACTGTCAATTAACAACATTCCAGCTTCGACTCCTCCTTGAATCATTCTTCTTCCAAACGAGAGCACACAGAGTGACTACTCGTGAAGCAACTTTCTAGGTTTGTTTTGATTGCTATTAATAATTTGAACTTGATCCTTTGGATATTGTTTCGGGTGAGTTTAACCATGTCTAGCATCATATTTTTATATGCTTGAAGTAGGAAATGGAGGTGTTCTATTTTATGAATATGGCTTTGTTTGAATATGCCCAATGTTGCTCTATATTCTCGTTTGGGATAGCTTATTTTTGGACAATAAGTGCTTATAAATCGTGATTTATAGTATACGACGTAAATATGTGAGAGGAGTTTTATCTCAACTTACGTATAAGTGCTTATTCTTAAAAATTAAGTGATGCCAAACATGCACTTACTCTTGCCATTGAACTAAGTGATGATAACTTTATATACCAGCTTAATGATCACATTATGATATTTTATTTATACTTTCTTGTCTTGGATTGCCATTAGTAATCACATTTTGATATTTTCTATTTGGGTTTGAATTGAATATAAAGTTATGAAAATTCTAAATAGCTTTGCAATGCAAGTTTTTAAACTTGTATCTATATACCTTTATTATGAAATGTTGCTTGATTCTTATCATGCCATAATTTATTGGTATGTTGCTACAAGTATAGTTGTTGTCTCCTGGTATACATGCTTCTTAATTTCATTGAAATCTCTAAAACTCTATGGTTGTTTTTTTGTCTATCATTTTGTTGTTGGATAGGGTGATACATGGCGTTGAAATATGTTGATTGTAGTTTGATAAAAGCTAAAAGAATAAGTGTTGAATATGATATTGAGGTGAGGGGTTTTTTAGACTTTGCAAGAAGAAATACCAATGATGATAGTGGGATGTTTTATTACCCTTGTGTAGTATGTTGAATGAGAAGCGACTAAGTGCTGCAAATATACACATTTAATTTGTGAATGATTTTGTAAGAGTTAACTGTATGGGTAAGGCATAGTGAAGAATTAAAAAAAGCCAAGTACATCTTAATAGGGGAGTGACCTTTGATGATATTGACACAGATATGGATGATCGGATAGAGGATATTATTCGTGATGTAGGAGAAGAGGCTTTTGAGGAATCATATGCATATGGTAATATGTGTAGTGATGCTGAGAAACCATTGTAGCCGGGGTATAAAAAATACCAATTGTTGAGAGTAGTATTGAAATTGGTAAGCTTGAAAGCATGTTATGGATGGAGCAATAAGAGCTTTTCAGAAATGCTTGAGGCTTTTAAGGACATGCTTCTAGATGATAATGTGTTTCTTTATCGATACTATGATGCTAAGAAAACAATGTGTCTACTAGGGATGAAGTATAAAAAGATCAATTTATGCCCTTATGACTACATATTGTAAAGAAAAGGGCATAAATAGAAACAACAATATCCGATATGTGAAATCCTGAGGTACAAATCAAATAACACCCCTGCAAAAGTATTGTGGTATCTTCGTATCATACCAAGGTTCAAGTGCTTGTTTGCTAATGGAAACAATGTAAAAAATTTAAGATGACATGCGGATGAGAGGATATCTGATGAAAAGCTTTGACATCCAGCTGATTCTTCTCAATGGAAAAAAAATCGATCAATTATTTCCTAGCGTTGGCGAAGAATCTAGGAACCTTAACCTTTGACAACCTTGTCAGTATACATAGTTCATGGCCTGTTATATTCGTAATTTACAACTTATCTTCTCTATTTTGCTTGAAATAAAGGTACATCATATTGTCTATATTGATTTTAGGACAAAAACAATCTGGAAATGACATAGATGTTTACCTAGAACCCTTGATCAAAAACTTGAAAGAGTTGTAGGATGAAGGTGTTGATGTTTTTTATGAGAACAAGAAGGAGGTTTTAAAAATGTGAGCTGAGATCTTTTGTAATATAAAGGACTTCCCTGCATATGGAAACTTGTCAGGATATAGCGTTAAAGGCCATAAAGCATGTTCGATTTATGAAGAAGGCACATGTTACCATTAACTACAACATGGAGAAAGATGGTTTATCTTGGCCATAGGAGATTTCTTAGATGGGGCGACCTGTATTGTAGATTAAAGAAAGCTTTTTTTGGTAGACAAGAGTTTGAAGATACTGTGGAGGCATTGATTGGAGAGCAAGTTTATGAAAAGGTGAAAAATATTGATGTTATCTTTGGTAAGACTATAAAGAGTAGTAATGAGAAGATTAAATGGAAAAAATGTTTGTCTTCTTCGATTTTGCATATTAGCCCAATCTTGATGTAAGACATTGTATTGATTTCATGTACGTGGAGAAAAATGTATGTGATAGTATTGTTGGGATACTGCCCAATATACATGGTAGTTTTAAGGATGGTGTGAAGGAAAGATTAGATTTGCAGGAAATAGGAATATAAGAAGACTTGCATCCAAGGGCATATGGTAAGAGAACTTTTTGTCCTCCAGCTTCTCACCTTTGTCTAAGGATGAGAAATGAAGTTTTAGTTAGTGCTTACATGGCATCAAAGTTCCCTCAGAGTATTCTTCAAATTTTAAGAAGCTTGTGTCGATGAAAGACTTGAAGTAAGCAGGGCTAAAGTTTCATGATTGTCATGTCTTAATGCAACAACTACTCCTAGTAGCTATTAGAGGCATTGTCGAATATGATCTTCAGCATATTTAGACTAAACTTTGTTTCTTCTTCAATGATATATGTAGTAAAGTCATTAAGACAAAAAGATTGGATGAGCTAGAAAATGAAGGATATTTGATCTTGTGCTAACTTGAGAAGCTTTTTCTTCCTTCCTTTTTTGACATCATGGTACATATAATTGTTCATCTATTGAGGGAGATAAAGTTGTGTGGCCCTATCTATTTATAATGGATGTACCCAATTGAAAGAACTATGAAAATCCTAAAAGAGTATGTGAAGATACAAATCAGTCTAAAGCATCTATTGTTCAGAAATATATTTCTAAGAAAGCCATGGAATTTTGTCAAAATTACTTGTCAAATGTAAGATATATTAGGGCTCCTAAACGTCATAATGAAGAAGGGGGTAGACGCGGGGCTACAGTAAAGAGTTTGGATCCTAATGAATTGCAACAAGTCTACTTGTACATCTTCAATAATATTGATAAAGTTCAAGATTACATTAATACTCATAACAAAATTGTACAGAAAGAATTAGTTGAATGATTGAATAAAGGTTAATTAGGGAGTATAACAAAACTTTTGCACACTGGTTCAAACAAAAGGTTGATGAAGAAGAATGTGTTTCTGATGCAATTAAATGGTTAGCATGTGGCCCTAAGATTGATGTGATAAGTTGCACTTCATTTATGATAAATGGTTATATGTTTTATGTGAAGTCCCTATATGATAAGAGCATCGTCTAGAATAGAAGTGTTACGTTATTGACTAAATCTATGCACTTATCTAGTTCGATAGATAAGAACCTTATATTGGCAGCCATACCTTGTTATGGGGTTATTGAAGAGATTTGGGTAGTTAATTATGTCAAAATTAAATTTCCCATTTTTAAATGCAGTGGGTTGATGTCAACATTAGTGTGATGATTAATCAGTTAAGATTTACATTAGTTAATCTAAATAGTAGAAGTTTTGAAGATGAACCTTTTATTATGGCATATAAGGTAAAACAAGTGTTCTATATTACCGACCAAGCAAATAAAATGTGGTTTACATATCTCCAAGGAAAAAGGGTTGTTGATATTAAAGAGGAAAGTCAGTCAATGAATGAACTTCTTGAGACTCCTTCATTTTCTAGGGGTCTTCCATAATTGAATGAAGAAGATAAAGTAGATAATGAACACAGCACAAGAAACGAAGGATTTTGAAGGAAAATGAAGGATTTGAGGTGTCCTAGTGTAGATGCTTCAGAGCCAGCTAGTGATAATCAGCAATGGATTACTATCTATTGTGTTTCTTTCTTGGTAGAATCCTCTATCATCAATTTTTTATTCTATTATTAGCTAAAGTTTTGATATTTTTGTCAAACTGTACTATTAAAATAGGAGAATAAAAATATGTAGCAGCATACCTTAATTTTCCAATTGTGTGTGATAATGTGTTGACTTACAATGATTTATTGATATTGCTTATGTGGAATGTGGGGTGTAGGAAGAATTATGTAAGTTTCACCAGTTGAAATTGTTTTAAAATGCTTGATGAAATGGGAATGTGTAAGAGAAGAATTTATTTGGGTATAGGAAGAATGATTGTTGTTGCTTCTATGGAATGTGGGATGTAGGAAGAATGATGTAAGTAATACACCAATTGAAATTGTGTTTTAAAATGCTTGATGAAAATGCTTCTATATAAGGTGTTAGTTATAATATGTAAGAGAAGAATTTATTTGAATGTTGCTGAAATGGCTTGCTGGGTAAAATGTTTTAATAGGGAAAATGGCTTGCTGGGTAACAAGAATATTTAAAAAAATGGTAACTTCAATAATCGGTCTAAAAAATGACATTTTTGACTGGTTACCTGTATAAAAACTCATACTTTTTAGACAAGTTTTTTCAATAACCAGTTTTAAAAGTATGACATTAAGACCTATTATTTCAAGAATAGGTCTTAAATGTCGTTATTTTTGGACCGATTGCTTAACTGGTCTAAAAAGTAACATACTTTTTAGATCAGATGTATCAGGACCTCATCCAGAACTAGTCTAAAATGTCATTTTTATTGGGTCTTAAAAGTGTTTTTCCCACTAGTGTAGCTCCCTTCTATTTGCCTTCAATAAAGGGAACTAATCTATAATTTAGGGCTTCTCCTTAATTCTGTTGCCCTATCCATTTCTCAGGACAACATTGACATTGTTAAATAAAGTTTGTTAAAAAACTATTGATTGTGCAAGCATTAAAGATGAAGATAGATAAAAAATAAAGATTCTCATGCTATACAAATTAAGATAGGCTAAGGAAAGAAAGTTGAATATTCAAAATTTGACTTATTACTCAAAAGTCTTTTCTTTTATCAAGAGTTAGCACTAAGTTATACCCAAAGAAATATTGTAATATCCTATCACATATGGCAAACCTTTCTTGCACTCGGCTTTGCATCAATTGTACTCTAAACTTACTTAACATGTTTTGCATGCCATTTCACAAATTGGGAGGAAATTTTGGAATTAATTTTTTAACCAAAGAGGCTTCTATTAATATTTTGTCATGAATTGCCTCGATATGTGCTTTTGCTAAGACTAGGGTAAACTTAAAAGCTTTTTAACAAGAGTCATAATGCCATAAACAATAATGGCATCCTACATGAACCAGTAAGTACATGGGTTTTGAAGAGGATTGAGGCAAAAAATGGGGGCAATATCATTGGTTAGGTAGCTCTTCATTATTTTCATCATCATTTCATAATTCCCATTATCATCTTTATCATGATCATCTTTATCTACTTATCATTATCCTCATTATCTCTTCATCATTTTTATCATCATCATCCTCATTTCATCATTTCCTTATCATCATTATCATCATCATTGTCATCATTCTCAATAGGATTTTTTCATTACTATCATCATAACATACTGTATATTTGGGGCATCAAAAAATTAATGTCACAATACTACCACCATTTACATTAGCACTTTATCACACTACCATCATCATTATTAGTGTCATCACCATCATCATGATCATCTTCACCATTATCATAATCTCCTCATTATCATGGCCTTTATCATCCCTTTCATCATCATTATTATCATCCTCATTAGGATTTCATCATCACTACCATCATTATTATTAGTGTCATTACCTTTATCATGATTATCTTCACCATTATCATAATGTCCTTACAATCATGGTCATAATCCTCATCATCATTGCCATCATCTGTATCATTATCATGCTTGGGGATTCTACATGTTTAGTGTCATGTCATTACCACCATTGCCATCATCATGTATGACTTTCTTATTAGGGCTTCATCTTCATTATCATTAGTGTCATTATCATATTGTATGTTTGGGTCATTGTGTGCTTACTGTTACACTATTACTACCATTGTCATCATCATTTATGACTTCCTCGTTAAAACTTCTTCATCATAAAAGACCTCATTATGTGCAGAATTACATGCTTAGTGTCATATCATGTCTATCATCATCATCATTCATGACATCATTATTAATACTTTACCGTCATCCTATCACTATCATCTTCATCTTCATTGGCATTATCATAAACACTACTCTAAGGAGCATCACATCTTCATTTGTTGACACCTTTTTTCAAGCCCTATAGCAGAAGGCACCCTCAAAGCCCAGTAAGTGGTGGCACCCTTTTCAAAGCCCTGTATCAACAGGCACCCTGAAAGCCTAGTAACGGCTGGCACCCTTTCCAAAACCACGTGTATTGGCGGGCACTCTTTTAAGCCCTGTATCAGCAAGCACCCTCAAAGTCCAGTAACAATTAGCATCCTTTTCAAGTCTTGTATTGACAAGCACCCTTTTCAAGCCCTATAGTAGCGAGCACCCTCAAAGCCCAATAACGATTGGAAGCCCTTATAAAGCCCTGTATCGGCTGGCATCCTCAAAGCCTGGTAATAGCTGGCACTATTTTAGGCCTTATATCATAGGCACCCTTAAAGCCTAGTGATGACCAGCACCCTTTCCAAGCTCTATAGTGATAGGCACCTTTTCCAAGACATATATTGGTAGGCACCTTCAAAGCCCAATTATGGTTGGCACTATTTTCAAAGACCTGTATTAGTTGTCGCCCTCAAAGGTTAGTATCCTTTTCAAAGCCTTGTATCGGCTGGTGCCCTCAAAGCCTAATAACGGTTAGCACCCTTTTAAGTCCTGTAGCAACAGGTACCCTTAAAGACCAATAACAGCTGGCACCCTTCAAAGCTCTGTATCAGCAGGCACCCTTAAAGCCTAGTAATGGTTGGCATCCTTTTTAAGTCATGTATTGCAAGACACCCTTTTTAAGCCCTGTATGGGCAGGCACACTTCTTTGAAAGCCTAATAACAAATGGCATAATTCTTTTAAAGTACTGTAATGGCACACACTATTCTTTCAAAGCCCAATAACGACTAACACAATTCTTTTAAAAGCCTTGTAACAGTTAGCACTATTCTTTCAAAGCCATATATCTACATGCACCCTTTAAGCCCAGTAATGGCTGGAACAATTCTTTTAAAGCCTTATTTTGGCAAGCACTATTCTTTGAATGCCTTATCCTAGTAGGCACCACTTCTTTTCAAGCCCTGTAACAACTATCACAATTCTTTTATGTCCCACCAAAGTCCTATGTTATTAGTCAACTTCCATTCCAGGTGATCATCTAGCTCCACTGGCGTTGTTCTCCCCTGTGAACCAAGTAAAGAGGGGCATAGTTACTATATTTTGTCCAAACCTTCTTTGGTTTTAATGGGCACTTTATTCTATTTGGTTAGACAAAATACGTGTTCTTATCTTTACTTGGTTCATTGGCGAGAATCTCACTTTCCTCTGCTATAAAACAAGTAAAAAGGGGCAACTGTGAATACGCTATTTTATCTGGGCCCCACAAAAAAATTAAAAAAATAAAAAATAATTAAAACAGAAAAAAAATCCTACTTGATGCTTACACATCTAATTTAAGAAGAAAATGACGTTGATGGTGACTAGATTATAATTGAAATTTGAAAAATGATTATCATTAATGGTGATTGTCTTGAAATTGAGGTTTATAGTAATGTAGCAAATTTCAAATAATTCATCTCATTAATATTATTTGATATTTGGATTAGGAAATTTAGTGTGAGGTCATTGTAGAGGAGAAAAAATAGAAATTATAAAATTATAAAATATCTCTCATTTAAGTTGATAGGTTTGAATTAGGAAATTACTTGTAAGAAAAATAATTAAAAATTTTTTAAAAACTCTCATAAATGGTGATTGGGTCAACTTAGTGTTGGAACTTGTGCCAAAGGGTCAATCATTGTACTTTAAATATTATTAATTTAATGAAATTTCTCCATTCTGTTATCATATTATTTGCATGTGGTAACCAGGACTTTTGGGCATTATCAATAACATCAGGCTACTCCAGAATCTCAATCTCTTATATCTGAAGTACCTTACGGTAACATCCCACCTATGTACCCCCTCAAGGGCTCGGCCAGTGGTGATGCCTACCCTACCTACACCCTACCCGTGGACCCTTTCGAGGGCTTAGCCAGTGGCGGTGCACTTGGCATAGCCATGCATCTCACAGAACTACCCAATTACCTCACGGTTTTCACCTTCCTAATGGTATATCAATGGCTGATGGTATAGATGACCAACATCAAACCCTACAAATAGCCTATCGGCTTCCATTAATACCCTGATCCCAGCTGGTCACATAACCTTCCCGGCTTTCACATAGTCAATCCCCCGTAAACTACCGCCCCAGTGGGATGGTCCTCTACTATAGGAACCCCCCATGTGGCCGCAGGTGAAAGACTCATAATACATAATCACATCAAGCTGGAACTAGGTATATGCTCAACCTTGATGCCTTTAAACACTATGGCTTCCGCACCATAATTCCTTTCATCAAACCGGGATCCTCTAAGACCCTTTCTCACCATATAATTCAGCCCATAATTCACCATATAATACATGTCCATCGTATATTTGTTGCAAGGTAAAACATAAGATAATTATATTTGAAACAATAGGAATAAAGCTATACTTATCATAGATGTATGAAAACTTATATACCAAAAGTTGCTGCCAAATCATATCTTTCATTTTTGGGGGAACCAATCTCCAATTATGGTAGGTAATGTGCACTTTGCTTTGACCCAAAAACCTTATGTAGCTAATGAAATGGTCTGCCTCAGGACCAAATTGATTCATATTGGTGTCGAAGTTTATATGCAACCTCTCTTATTGATGTTCATGACGTGCAACCAATACTCCTATCTTTGTACATCCTCTAACCCTCCTTCTTGTAAAGGGTTCATCTCTTGGTCTTTCGTCATCGTTAGGGCTTTCGCCATCTCTATACCTTTCGTTATCTACAGCACTTTGATTTGAGTCACTAGAGTTGTCCATATTCCTTTTAACATAAAAAGCATTGTCAGATACATAACTAAATTGCAATAAAAATAAAATAAACTAAGCAGGAGTAAGACAAAAAAACACACAGTTCTCTTCTATAAAGTAAGGTATTACTCTATATTGTTTCTCATATTCCTTCACCATGGTTATTTCTTACAGCATATTCGTCGTCATCTACCAATTCTACTTCATTTGTTCAAGGTGGAGTTGTTGTTAAAGGTAATGTGTCGTCAAGGTTGAAGGTCGGATCACCATACTTCTGTTTTTTACTTTTTAGGACAATAGACATGCTTCTGCACGCAGGATCTGTAACATAAAACACTTGTTTCGCCTAGCTTGCTAGAATGAAGGGCTCATCTCTATAGCCAACTCTTTGAAGATCGACTAAGACAAATCCAAATTGTTTATCTATTACTATAGCATTATTGCTAACCCACTTATATTTCAATAAAGCAACTTTGAACTTGTTGTATATAATCTCCCATATTTCTTCTATAACTCCATAATAGGCCATAGACGCTAATATGGGGTTTTTATCTCTCGAACTGGAAAAGTTCATGGCTTCAGCTACTACCATTACCCCACTATTTTGTATGGTACTTCTGTCATCTTGCTCTTTTGTATAGAAAGAATAAATGTTTATATCATAACCGGTCCAAGTAATGACCTGAAACGAAGGCCCCTAAGCTAGCCACTCAATTATCTCAGACACACCGATCTCGTGCGAAACCTTTTTCTCGAACCACTACATGATTGTCTTTTTTTGCTCAATAGCAATCTGCATGTCATTCTTCCTTGGATTCTTGTTCTTCAAAGTATTTATGTGTTCATCTATGTAAGGTTGAACTTCTTCCATATTATTCAGGATATACAAGTGGGCTTGCAACACCTCTTCATAAGGAACATTCTTCACTTTCAGTCCTCGTGTTCCCTTAGTTCTCCCCTCTTCATGCCGAGATTGTTCCTTCTTCCCTAACATATAATCTTTGCAAAACTCCATAGCCTCCTCAACTACATATCTTTCTACTATTGAGGCTTTTGGTCGATCCAGATTTTTAGAATACCCTTTTAAGATCTTCATGTATCACTTGAAAGGGTACATCCACCTCAGGTAAACTGGACTGTAGAGCCTTACCTCCCTTACCAAATGCACAATTATATCAAAAAATAAAGGAAGAAAATGCATCTCTAGTTGTGACAAAATAATGTAACCCTCATTTTCTAGTTCATCCAACTTTTCAGTATCAATGACTTTGTTACAAATAGCATTGAAAAAACGCATAATCTTGTTACAGTGGTTCGTACTTCATCTTTCATTATGCCTTTAATAGCTACCGGTAATTGTTGTTGTATCAACACATGATAATCATGGGACTTAAGTCCCTCTAACTTCAAATCATCCATTGAGACACATCTTCTCACATTCAAGGAATACCCTTTCGGCACCTTAATTTCATGTTTCATGCAAACACCCATACAAACTTCTTTTCTCTGCTTTTGATAGTGTATGCATTACAGGCTCCATGTATGCCCTCCTACAATCATCTCTTAGTTGTGGATGTAACCGTTCTCTTATTCCCAATCAATAAGGTCTAATATTACACTAATCCCATCCTTAGTCTTCCCTGGTATGTCCAAAAGCGTACTGATAAGGCTATCACAAATGTTCTTCTCCACATGCATCATATCAATACTGTGTCTCACGTCAAGCGAACGCCAATATGGAAGATCACAGAAAATGGATCTCTTTTTCTATATGTTCTTATTACCCACAGTCCTCCGGTTCTTACCAAAAGTGACATTGATACGTTCCACTCGACTATAAACTTCCTCTCCGGTTAATGACTTTAGAGCTATTCCATGCTCCGGTAAGCCGTTAAATGCTTTCTTAGCCTACGATACGGGTGGAACCGATAAAGAAACCTCCTATGGCCAAGGTAGAAAGTTTTTCTTCCATGTTTTAGTTGATGGAAGTGTGTGTCTAGGCATGCTTTATGACCCTTCACGCTATACCTTGACAAGTTTCCGTATGCAGGGAAGTCATTTATCATTGTGAAAATCATTGCGCGTAGCTTGAAGGACTCCTTCCTATAAGCATCAAACACATCTACGCCTTCCTCCCATAACTTCTTCAAGTCCTCAATCAAAGGTGCCAAGTAGACATCAATATCATTCCTTGGCTATTTTGGTCTAGAAATCATCATATATAGCATCATATACTTGCGTTTCATACATAGCCAGGGAGGCAAGTTGTATATTACAAGGAGAACCGGCCACGCACTATGTGTGCTAGTAAGAGTTCCATATGGATTGATGCCATCTATACAAAGCCCAAGTCGAAGGTTTCTCAGCTCACTGCCAAATTGAGGGAACATTTCATCTATTTCTTACTATTATGGAGAGTTAGCTGGGTGCCGAAGATATTTCCCATAAGATATTCTCTCATCAGAGTGCCATCTCAACTTCTTTACTTTTGTTACAGTCGTAAACAAACGTTTAAAATATGGTATTATTGGAAGATACCACATAAACTTTAAAGGTTGTCTTTTAGTTGTCACATCACCCCAACCACCATCTTTTTTCACTTTGTATCATGCAGTTTTACATTTAGGACACTTACTAAGACCTCCATACTCATTTCTGTACAGTACGCAGTCATTAGGGCAAGCATGTATCTTTTTATACTCCATACCCATCGTAGACAGGATTTTCTTAGCCTCATATATACGATTTGGAAGTACATTATCCTCTGGAAACATATCACATAATAGTTCAAGAAGCAATGTTAAACTACTATCGGTCCACTTACAAGTTGCCTTTAAGTTAACCAAATGCGATGTTCCCGTTAGCCGTGTGTACTTACTCCCAGGGTACAGTGGTGTCTCTGCATCACTTCGCAGGCTGTCATACTCCTGTGACTGGGTAAAGGATTCTACCTTAACATCGTGAATCATTTTCTCCATTCTATCTTCATCTATACTATCCACATCTTCCTTTTTGTGCGACGGACAATCCGTTACTTCCTCACCATGCCATATCCACCTTGTGTATCCCATATTTATTCCATCACAAAGGAGGTGATCCTTTATGACATCAACATCCTATCGACTCTCATTCAAACAATTGACACAAGGACAAAAATACTTCCCATTTTTTGCTGGAGCATTCTTTCTAGCAAATTCAATATATTCTTCCACCCCTTTTTCATATTCTTTACTAGTTCTCAAAGCATTCATCCAACTGTGATCCATTTTGTTACCACCTAAGCCATTTCCAATAACACTCACATGTTTAGTACAATTGTCAACGATATATGATGGGATTGCCTTTTTTCACTTTTTTCAACAAAAACTTCAATAGTATTTCTCGTTAAAAGTAAGACATCCCAAAATTTCAAGCAACCCTATCTCTCCACTACACGAATAATAATCATACTACTTACTATATTATATTAAGGAAACTATATTAATAATCTTACTAATATAATCTAAAAAAAAATAAAATCAATCATATTAAAGAAACAAAAATTACTCTGTTTAATTGTTGTTAATTTCAACAAAATCATTCAAAAGCTCCATTTATTTATTATAATATATATACATATTTTCCCTCTCAATTCCCAACCTCCAAACATATAAAACAAATATTTCCAAGCTCTAAACATATCAAACAAACAATATATTAACGTGATATTTCCTATTGGCTAGGTTTTCAATTAATTTCACTAAAAAAATTAAATGTCCTATTTAGCCAATATATAAGCACAATTAACAAACTCATTTCTATGTGAGCTAGAATTTATATTTCAACAAGAAATTTAACATCCTGTTTAACATTGCAAGTTTTAATTTAATTTCTTCAACTAAATTTATATTTCAAAAAGAAAATAAAATATCCTGTTAAAAAAAGAAAGAAAATAAACTAACCAAATAAAGGGGGCACCGATGGCTATGTACAGTGTATGCACGATGGAGGAGGTACGTCGAACGGTAGAGAAAGCAAATAAGACAACGGTGTGTGGAGGAGGAGTGGACGACAATGGAAGCAAGGAGGTGGAGGAGAGTAAAAACCAAGACATTGTGAAGGAGGGGGTGGTGCGTGCATCGTCTTCAATGGAAAAGAGGTGGAGGAAAAAACCAAGAAAGTGTGGAGGAGGTGGGTAGACAGCCTATAACAAAAGAAGAAGGGAGGAGGAAGAGTAAAGTTGAAGAAGGGAGGGGTGTGCGTCGACGGTGAATAATGAATGAAAGAGGGAGTTGTTTGGTCAAAAAGGAGGGATGGTGGGTGGAGAATGGAGAAGACGCATGTCAAACAAGTGTTTGTCATGCGCAGGCGTCCCAAAAATCATTTGGGATGCCTAAAGTCTGACTTTAGGCATTCCGAAAAAATTTGGGACATCTAAAGTATGGGTTTAGACATCCCAAAATTATTTTGGGATGTCTAAACCCAGCTGCTGGCTCTAAAAAAAAGTTGCCAAAATTTATATTGTGCGCGGGAAGAATTTTAAGCATCCCAAATTTGTCTAAAGGTTTCCGTACATACATTTAATTATGAAATTGCCACCGCCTGCCTTTTTAACCACCCAATTTAAATTTAGGACATCCTTTGGGGTAGTTATATCCTAATTATGTAGTAGTGGCATCAATCCACTACTACAGCTCCCACTGAAGTGCTCATGCTACAATAGATCATGGCACATTTTCATTCACATTTCACAATCACACAATAATCAATCATACATACTAGACATCATACACAATATGAGAGAAAAGTTACTACCTTGGTCCTTCCGTGCATGCTCTATCGTAGGTTTCTCCCGTGTAGGGCAAATGCCGTATCCTATAATTATAATCAGTGATGAAGAGTCAATTCTCTATTCCAATTCTCAATGACTTCTTAATACATAATTGGTTATCATTATTGCTCTTTTGGAGTCATTAAATACCCTTAACAAAACTTCTAAAGGCTTAGAAGAACAATCCCAAAGATCCCTTTTCTGAAGCACAAAAACTGATTTTTCACTACTGTAGTCGAGTGAAGATAGCCTCACTCAAGTGTTGGTACTGACACTCAAGTGAAGAAGGCCTCACTCGAGTGATGGCACAGTCTACACTCAAGCACTTAAAAGTGAGGATAGAAAGTGTGTGCCCGAGAGCACAAGAAACTTTTAGAGAAAAGAAGCACTCGAGTGGAAACTCTAATACTCGAGTAACAGCTTAACACTCGCAAGTATTAAAACACACTCTTAATTCTTGGATGCGAGTGACAACCTGAGACGAGAGTTCATGGTGTCAAATACACCCGCATTCGAGTGAGCACCCACAACACTTCAAGTGAGGCAACACTCTTGCATCTACACAAGGAAGTACAACACAAATTGAAGCTGGAAAAGAAATTACACTATCACACTTGAGTGAACTCATCCTCACTGGAGTGATGTTCATCCCCCACTCGAGTAAGCCCCATATCACTCGAGTGACACGCATAAGAAACCAGAAAATGCAAAAAGCTTGATAGTACTTCTAAAACCTTCCCAAGAGTTTGCAATAGACCCAAAAACCTCAACCAAAGCTACCCCCACACAAAAACACCCAAGGAATTCAATGGAATCATCAAAATTACAACAATCCTACCCCATTATCATACTTTGGTTTTAGGCAACACAAACATCAAAATTCCAAAATCATCCAAACTTCATAATTTAACCACCAATCAATTCTATCTATCCAAAATACTTCTTAAGATACCAATTTCATGCCAATAGCATACCAAATACCCAATGACTCTCATTTTTGAAATCAAAACTAGAAATTCCAATCTTCATCCAATAGCATAAAACATAAATAGAAGAATTGGTTTTACTTACCTTATCAACTTTCTCAAAGATACCTCTTGTTTCTCTAACTATTAGCTTTTCATGATTCCTTAAATCACCACCAATGGAGAAACTATAACTATCAAATTGAAGCTCTCACTCCAAGGAACAACATTAGTAAAGTGAACTTTGGCATTAGAGGTCATATACTTACCCTTCCTCAAGCTTTTTCCTTTCTCTTTCTTGAGCAACAGTGGCTGTTGGTTTGGAGAGAGACTACGAGAGAGAGAGAAAAGTGAAGGAGATGAAGAATGATGATCATTCTTCCTTGCCCATACTGCACAGCGAAAATGAGGGAAGAGAGGAGAGAGAAAATGAATAAAATACACCATATTTGACTTTATCCACCCTCTCATCATACCCACTTTTGCCACATGTCTCATTTCTATTGGCTCTCACAAAATAAGTCACAAATTAGCCATTCTGATCCTTCCATTATCCATTTAATCACCCTTCTTATTCTTCTCTTAGCTAGTAATTAATTACTAACTAATTGCCCAACAATTTCACTCTTCCAATTTCCACTAATCATGGCATATTAATTAATATTACTGCCAAAACACATAATTATTCCACTTTAATTCTATAATTATCCTCAATAATTATCATTAGCTCTTAATTGAAATTTGGGGCATTGTACTTGGTTTCATATTCGTTGAAGATCATGATGTACGGACATGTTAGTATCTCAATAAGATTTAGGGATTTGAAAACTTGGAGAAGAATTGTGTCTAAGTTTGAATCTCTATCCGAGTTGTAGGGATCCGAAACAAGTGGGACCATTATAACTACCTGTTCGTAGGCGATATAACCTAATCATGACATTTATTGCTTTTCATATTGTATAAACTATTACTTGTTATGGTTTATTTTTAAACTTGTTTAGGTATGGTGAACAATATAGCTTTAGCTTTTTACAAAGGGTTGTAATATTTAATTATGGCCTACGTGTTGTGCCTTCCTCTAAATATTCTCAATGTACATTCTTCTCTCATCTCACTCCCCTCGAATATTTAAATGAGGTTTCTCTCAATGTATTTCTTTTCTTATTTAAAGAAGTCCTCTCATTGACTTGGGAGGATTTTAGGTTAGGTAAGCCATATTATGTCACGTATAAATTATGCTTTTGATTAGATTATTGCATGAATACTTTTCAGTTTATATGTATTTATCTGTATGAGATATAACCATGATTGCATTCATATAAACAACACTAATTAATTGAGCCCTCTAAATCAAATCTTAAGTCATAATGCCATCAATTAATGAATAATTATCAAAATGTAGATTGCTCAATTTTGAAACCACCAAAGTGGATGCACTTGAGTTATCTTGATGAGACAAGCATGAGTAATGGTGTTTCTCATAATATTCATTATTGTTTTGAATTAATTGAGATTGACAAAAAAAATTTTGAATCTTAAGGCATTAGATGGGATTAAATCCTATAACGATCTAAGAGTTAGATGTGATGTAATTGGTAATAGGTTACCTACCTAAATAACTTGAATTTAAGCGTCTTGCCAAAGCGGACTTAAGTTTAAGCCAAATATGGATCTTAGCACATTAATTATTATATTGAAGGTGGTTAATTTAGTGGTAGATTACAAACTAACTGTGCATATTTTAATTGTAGAATCATGTCGACTAGTAATACCGCTATACTATCATTATGATAGGTCCTTGAGAAGGACAAACTCAATGGGATAAACTTTCTTGAATGGTTTAGGAACTTGAGAATTGTTCTCAAGCAGGAAAGAAAGGCTTATATCCTAGATCAACCCATTCTTGAGCAGCCTGCAGCCAATGCTGCAAGAGCTCAGAGAGATGCTTACACAAAAGTATAAGGATGAATCTATGGATGTAGGTTTCCTAATGCGACACTATGGTTCCAGAGCTCTAAAGAGATCTGGAACTTATGGAGGCTCATGAGATGATTGTCTATCTCAAAGAAATATTCCAGCAATAGGCAAGGAATGAAAGGTATAAGACCATAAAGGACTTACATTCCTACAAGCTGGCTAAAGGTGTATCAGTTGGTACTCATGTATTAAAGATGAAAGGCTATATTGATCACCTTAAGAGGATTGGATTAACTATGAGCTAGGAGTTAGCTATGGATTTGATCCTGAACTCACTCCTGAAGAGTTATGACCAGTTTGTCATGAACTACAACATGAACAATATAGAGAAATCAATTTATGAGCTTCATGGGATGCTCAAAAATGCTGAGCAAAGCATTAAGAAATAGCCTAGTACTATTTTGATGGTTCAAAAAGGAAACGGTATGAAAAAGAAAGGGAAGGACAAATGGAAGGGTAATGGCTCAGGTGGTAAGACCAAAGAGTCAAACAAGCCTGCACCTAACAAGGCAGAGCCTTCAAAGGAAGGAGTCTGCTACTTCTGCATTGAACCTGGTCATTGGAAGAGGAATTGCAAACTCTACCTCAAAGATTTGGGAAAGAACAAGAAGGATAGCAGGGCAATCACTTTAGGTATTTATGTTATAGACATTCATTTTTCTACTTCCTCTACATAGGTATTAGATACTGCATGTGGTTCTCACATTTGTACAAATGTGCAGGGTCTAAAGGACAATAAAAAGTTGAAGAAGGGTGAGGTGGACCAACAAGTTGGAAACAGAGCAATAGGTACTGCTTTAGCTGTAGGCACTTATGAATTAGTTCAGCCCAGTAGGCTTTTGTTGGTTTTGAACAATTGCTATTATGGTCCTGCTTTAAGTAGTAACATTGTTTCTTGTTCTTATTTGTATAAAGAAGGTTGTACTTTCATTACTCAGAATGGTAAATGTTCTATTTATCGTAATGACATTTTCTATGCTGATGGTGATTTGCATGTTGGTCATTATATATTAAATTTGGAACATCCTAATAATGGGAATATCTATAACGTAATTACTAAAAGGATAAAATCAAATGATTTGAATCTGACCTACCTATGGCATTGTTGTCTAGCCATATAAATGAGAAATGCATTTCCAAACTCCATCAAGATGGATTTCTTAACTCATTTGATTTTGAATCATATGATACATGAAAATCTTGCTTATTAGGAAAGATGACAAAGCATATTTTACTGCGCATAGTGAGAGGGCCACTGAATTATTGAGCCTCATACATACAGATGTATGTGGACCATTAAATGTAGTTGCTAGAGGAGGTTATGTCTACTTCATTACATTTATAGACGACTTTAGTAGATATGGCTATATCTATATAATAAAACATAAATATGAATCTTTAGAAATGTTTAAAATATTCCAAAATGAAGTACAACACCAACTTGGCAAAACAATTAAAGCAGTTTGATTTATTCGAGGTGGTGAATATTTGAGCCAAGAGTTCATTTACCATCTTAGGAGTTGTGGGATAATCTCATAATTGACTCCTCCAAGAGCACCATGATGGAATGGAATTTCTGAACGTAGGAATCAAACACTATTAGATATAGTTCGATCAATGATGAGTCGAACACATCTTCTAATGTCCTTTTGGGGACATGCCCTAGAGACAGTTGCGTTCAAACTAAATTGTGTTATATCTAAGGCAATTGAAAAGACACCATATGAGATATAGACTGGAAAGAAACCAAGTTTATCTTTTCTCAAGATCTGGGGATGTGAGGTATATGTTAAGCAATAAGCCTATGATAAATTAGTGCCCAAATCCTCAAAGTTCCTTTTCATGGGGTATCTTAAAGAAACAAATGGATACTATGTATACAATCCCACCGATAATAAAGTGTTTTTATTCAAAATGGTAAGTTTCTAGAGAGTTTGCCTATAAAACAACCAGTGGGAGTAAGGTACATCTCGAAGAAGTTTGAGAGTCACAAGATAGTACAGAACCATAGATAGAAATTAGAAAAAACTAACAACAACTTGCTAGGCTCCTCAAGTAACACAAGGCCTATGAAGATCTTATAGGACACGACATCAGCCTCATAGATATGGATTTTTGATTATTAAAGGGCGTGATGTGTTGCTTATTGAGCAAAATGAGCTAACCACCTATCGAGAAGCCATAGTGGGACCAAACTCTGAGAAATGGCCAAATGCCATGAAGTCGGAAATGCAATCCATGTACAACATTCAGGTATAGACTTTAGTCGATCCACCTAAAGGTGTAAAAACCATCAGGTGTAAATGGGTTTTCAAGGACAAAACCGACATAGATAGCAATGTAAATGTCTTCTACGCATGACTGGTTATAAAAGGATGCACTCAAACTTATGGTGTAGACTACGATGAAACTTTTTTCCCAGTTGCAATGGAGAAATGAATTAGAATGTTTCTTGCATTGAATCATAATATGACTATGAAATATGGCAGATGGACGTCAAAAGAGCTTTCCTTAATAGAAAGCTCCTTGAGGATGTGTACATGAGACAACCTAAAGGTTTTGTGCGTCGAGAGGACTCTGGTAAAGTTGCAAGCTTCAAAGATCCATTTATAGATTGAAGAAAACATCTTGAAGCTGGAATCATCATTTTGATGAAATAGTCAAAAAGCTTGGATTCATTCAAAACATCGATGAACCATATGTTTACAAGAAGGTTAGTGGGAGCACAATTGTATTTATAGTGCTTTATGTAGATGATATCCTACTTATTGGGAATGACATTCCTACCTTACAAAGTGTCAAGTCGCGGTTATGAAAGTCCTTTTCAATGAAAGACTTAGGTGAAGACACCTATATCCTAGGGATTAGGATCTATAGAGATAGATCTAAAAAACTAATAGGCTTAAGTCAGAGCGCATATATAGACAAGATACTACATAAGTTCAATATGCAAGATTCAAAAAGGGTTTACATGCCCATGTCTCATGGAATCCATCTTAGCAAGGATCTGTGTCATAGTACCCTGATCAGTGAGATCGCATAAGTAAGGTTCCATATGCCTCAGCCATTGGATCCATCATGTATGCCATATTATGTACTCGATCGAATGTCTCATTTACCTTAAGTATGACTAGTAGATATTAACAAGATCCTGGTGATGGTCATTGGATTGCCATCAATAATATCCTTATGTACTTAAGAAGGACTAAGGACTTATTTTGGTCAATGGTTGATTGGATGATGAGCTCTGTGTAACCAGTTACACAGATGCAAGTTTCCAAACTAATCAAGATGACTTTAAATCATAATCTGGATACGTATTCCTCTTGATTGGTGGAGTAGTAAGCTGGAAGAGCTCCAAGCAGAGCACTATAGCAGATTCTGCAATAAAAGTTGAGTATATAGCAGTATCGGATACAGCTAAAAAGCTATTTGGATTAGAAAGTTCATTACTGAACTAAGGGTGATGCCTACCATCTCAAATCCAATAGATTTGTTCTATGACAATAGCAGTGCTTTTGCATAGGCCAAGGATCCTAAGTCACATCAAAGTACCAAGCATATACTTAGGCGATTTCATCTTATTAGAGAAATAAATGATAGAGGTGATATAAGATATACAAAGTAGTAGGAGAAGACAATGTTGCTGATCTTCTTACTAAGCCACTTACACAAGCAAAGCATGAGTATCATATTAGGACAATGAGAATTAAGAAAATTAATGATTGTACATAAGGCAAGTAGGACCATGTTTGAAATTATAGCCAAAAGAACAATCATTGTACTTTGAACATTATTAATTTAATGAAATTTCTCCATTATGTTATCATATTATGTGGATGTTAACCGCGATAATTGTATCCTTGGATAAATCATAAAGATTGTCTTAAAATGTCCCTGGCCGGTCATCTATACGGGAGTAGAGATAAAACAAGACCAGTATGACTTTGATAAGATATGGAGATATAAATCAAAGTCTTAGGCACTTGTAAGAGAGTACAAGGAGCTGGACCGATCTATTATAAGAAAGCTACATGGATCAAGTCATAAGCTTTTCTCATGTATAACCACGTCACAATGCCCTTTGACCTGAGGTCATCATAGATTCCTACATGACAGTTGTTAAGCTTTGAACTAGTTAAAAGTCACTTTTGACTTGGTAATGATAAAGGCTGCGATTAGGCTTGGTAGTTTTTCATGCAGAGGAATATGAATGATTAAGATGGAATTTGTCCCTCACATTAGTAGATATTACGGAGCCCCTCGATGAGTGAGTCTGAAAAATGTATGGCCATACTACGATGGAAAGGAGTTTCCATTTCTATTGTCAAACTGCTCAGAAATTGAGAAAGTAATGGTCAGGAACAAGAGGATGACATTATCCATGCCTTATCCTTGACCGATATATCGTGTGACAAAGGGATGTGACATGGTTGTATGTATATATATTCAAAATACATATTTTATATATATGTATATATATTATAAATTAGATTTAATAACTATCATAATAGAAATATAGTATCTCATATTTAATTTATGAAGATAAATTAAATCTGAGATACTATATTTGAATTAAATAAATGGGTTCAATTAAAACTGCTGGACAGAATTAATTTAAACTGAATTTATTTAATTATCTCATCAAGATAATTAATTGTTAATTAATAAAGATTAATTTTGAAATTCAAATATAGCCCTCATAGGTTATAAACTTGATAGAGTAGATATATTGATACATGGATGAGAATTGAGAGCCGTAAGTGAAACCCTATGAGACATTGGAGGCGATAGCATGTAGTTTGTGTTGGAGAGCATTTGTTTGGATATCGATAGAGGGATCGGACTTGATGTGTTGGCTCCTAGAGATTGAAAACCATGAATTGAAAAAGGTATGAATCTTTCTAACTAGGTTTAAACCCCGTTGATAGATCCTCGATTAGGATCGGCGAAAATTTTAGAATTTTGCTGTTATGCCTACCGATCCTAATAGTTAGGAAGTCTCACTACTATAGAGAAAAATTTTAATGTCTATTTTTTACCCCTTTTAACGTCTGAAAATAGTAGGTTACATATGTGAGCGATGTAGTAAATTTTGGCAATAACGTCCCTTTACAAAAGGGACCCCTAAAGTGTCCAATTTATACACTTTAGACGTGCCTTTTTCTTTATAGACATTAAAAGGTTTTAATTGTTTTAAAAATGATTATTTATATTTTACACTGCCCTAGCAAATTAAAACTATAGAAACGAGATCAAAGAATTATTCATAAACCACAATGTCTTTACAAATGGTAAGGAAACATCCATCACTAGCTACTTAAATTGTTAACTCCTACTACCTAATAGTATGTACAATAATTATCACAAAATGTTAAAAATTTATCTATTACACAATTACTAACTAATATAAATAAAAAATTTACTGATCTATATATTGAAGATGTCTAACCAAAAGGTCTCTGATCAAATTAATGTCTTTATATAAGTAAGCATCTTCATCGTCAAAAATCTGTAAATTAGAGAAAAAGCTTAGATAAATGAATCAAGTGAATAAATTAATTAGCAATTCAATTACAACACCAAAAATATTATCATTTTGATAATGAAAAAGCAATTACCTATTCAAATTTGCTTGTAATTTTACTCTGAATGATGTTAGACATAGAAAGTACAACATAGTATCTTCTTTCAGTGTTTCCTGGTTGTCGAGGGCACTATAAATCAAAATTAAATGGTTAAAATTAATAAATACATATCTAAAATGACCGTCAATGAAAGAACTTGAATTGAAACTACTTACTTTCTGATAGAACCACTTTGGGTTTCTAATAACATACCTTAGCATGATCCACCAAGGATTCTATGTGTTTGGGTCGCATTATCATTAAAATGAAAATCAACATAAATTATAACTATTTATTTAAGTCAAGAATCAATAAAATACAAACAAAATAACTTACGTGTTAAAGACAGATTTTGTTTCTTTGTCTGGCTTTTTACTCAAGGAATCAAACCAATAGATTGTGTTGAGGTGAAGACAGGCAATAGACAAAGTCTAATGGTAACTATTAACAACATATACATATTAAAATGAAGTTAGCTGACAAGGCAATTATTTATTAAACATCTTAAATAGAAACAATTAAAATGCATACCCTTGAACAATTGGTGTTAGATAACAATAAAATTTGGTCTGTCCTATTGTGTAGCCCACATAGGTCGTCCTTACTTCCAAAGTATTAGTATCCCTTTTCATATTTGTAGGATATAAGAATCCATATAAATCATGTCTTTCCATGTCGATGCATATGTAGTGGTAGGAGCTGCAATAGAATTAAAATGATAAATAAATTATTGAATCTATGAAACCATAAAGCCACTACATTAATTGAAGGAAAAGTGGTAAAAAACTTACTTAATTGCAAATTTAACCCATCCTACATCTATCTCCTCCAACTTAATGAACTCCTCGAGATCTTTCTTGTCAATCGTAAAAGGATACTCTATTGTTAGGCCAAGAATCCCTAAAGGCATGTGCAAGTCAATTTAGTGAATGCCTTTGTGGAGCTGTTGCAGTTGTACCAAGAAGGGCCATTTTATTGCATCTTACTCATCATTTAAGACATAAAAAAAGAGATTATTAGTAGGATGCCATTAGATCTCAAGTAGTAGTAAGGTAGTTCATACTATTAGAGGTGTTGTTGTTTTCCAATAAAATTTTGAGGCCAAAGGATGAAAGATCCTATCGCCTGACTTATTGTGGCAACCTCTTCATCAAGAACAGGGATGGCTACACCTTCTTCCCCTTCTCAAACATATGTCATAGTCACCCTACATAAATGCTATGAAATTTGCCTATGATAGTAAGTGGTAGCTTGTGTATGAACGAGATCATCGGTAATAACACGAAGCAGTGGGGCATCCAAATAGAGGGTGGAAGAATCTTCTTGTACTAGAGTAGGAGAAGGGTCACCAAGTGGTTCCCCCAGTAGGTTATAACTTCCTTTGGTGCTAGGGAAGGCTGGGGATTCCTAGGTTCTATGCTCGTCACTTACCATCTATGATTCAAACATATATTTCATTTCACGATGTGGCTCTGGCAATAGCTCTTCTTAAAGCTTGTCACATAGTTTAGCTTGGAGCTCTTGTTCGACTTCCTTAAGAATCTTGGCCACAAGCCCCATATTGGGTTTAGCTTGTGACAAATAATAAGAGGCTCATCCAAAATACTTCGTGACACTAACTCCCCCTGCTGGCTCCCCTCGAACATGATCGGGGTGATATGACTTCCCAAGCACCATTGACAAGATGTCCATCCGTTCACTTGGAGTGAATGAACGTTGGCTACTATGATCTTCCTGTTCATCCTATAGCATACAATTTACCGTAAATGCAAATTAAACACTCCCAATATGAAAAAATTTCAAAATTAAATACTTATGATTTAACTACTTACAATCCTCATAGCAACCTCAGTAACAGCCAGATTTATATACTTCCCACCCTTAATCCTCTATGCTTTCCATTTTTTATGTCATAGAGGAACCGGGGCTTGGACAACTATGCGAGGATCTAATTTGGCTGCTTCCTTTATTTTATCCAACTTTTCTTCCATCATCATCTACTTAAGCTTTTGATAACCACCCCGAGACATGAAATACTGATACGTATTTTCTGCTTGCCTCTTTGTATTTACTGGACTTAGTTCCTGTGCAAGGAAAACAAAAATTGAGTCAATGATATCAAGTATATTCAAATATAAAGTTCTATACTATAATGAAAGAAAATTTACCAAAAATTGAGGATCTTCCTATAATGCCACATGTAACATGCCAAATTTGATTTGCCAAAATTCCTTGCATTTTGTGGCATTTAATGGAATTAAATGGTGAATTAAATAGCATATAAAATGATAAAATAAGGCAATCAGTGGTCACACACACAACATGATTATGTTGGAACATAAATTGTAAAAGTTTGGATTTGTTGCCAATGTGATTTCTTGCATGGCAATGAAGTTGTCATGTGTTTTTGAATAATCAAATGATGTCTAATGGATGTGAAATTTTCCAGAATAAAAGTAGACATATCAAGATCTAGTTTGATAGGTATATTATTCATTTAGACTTGTGCACTGAGAGATATGAATTTTTGAAGTTAGCCAAGTGAAACTAGCAAGTTTCTATGGCAATGTCCAATAAATGATAGTTCTAGAATGTTGTACCTCCAATTAGCTAAAGGAAATATTTTTTCTTTAAAATAGACTTAATAAAGGTTATATAACCTTTGGAACCACTGCAATTAGATATATATAAATAAATATATGAATTTTCAAAGTTTGATGAAAATTTTGCCAGCTTTTAATCAAGGTGTAAAATCAAAAGGTATTGGCAAAATTGTATGGGCAAAATGGTCTTTTTGGCCATTAAAGCAAAAGCTCTTTTTTTCCAATAATTAAGGCCCATGTGACATCGAACAATAAGAGGCAAATGGGAAATAAATGTTTGAGTTAAATATACCAGGAGTTGGAGCAATATTAACCAAGTTAAAAAGGGTTGAAAAGTCAATAAAACAAGACATGTATCAAATGGACAATACACATTAATTTCAAGAGCTTGGGGGGGTAGATTAATAAGCTTATTTGGTCCCTCTAATAGCCTCTTTTACACATTAATTTCAAAGCCTCATTTTTGTCAAACAAAAGACAAAGGAGAGAGGGAGGGAGCTGAATGAAAATGTAGAGACCAAGAGAGCTCAAGTATTCAAGAGCCAAATAAAGTAGGTTTCAAGTGACTTTTACTTGTTTATGCCTTCTAATTCATAAAAAGCTTTCTCTAATCTCATTCTATCTTGAAATAAATGTGTAGCAAGTAAAAATTCAAGAGAAAAAAGGAGAGTATGCCATGGTTTTAGAGAGAGAAAGGAAAGAAGCAAAGGTAATCTCCATAAACCTTGTAATCTTGTTGATTCAAGGGTAATTGTGGTTGTTTCGTTGGGTTTATGGCTTGTATTGGCTTGCTTGATTGGTTTTGTGATTTTGGAATGACTAAACCTTAAGGAGAGGTGCTGCCTAAATTTCAATTAATCATGTTCAATAGGTGTTTAAGAGGTTAAACAAGTAATTAAAGGTTGAGGGAAGGTGATTAATGGAATGGAATCAATAAACTCCAATTTTTCCAATTTATAGTGATTTTAGTCTAATAGCTATTTTCACTATGTTTGACCTGGATTTTGGTGTTTCTTATGATTCCATTAAGTTTAGAAGGGGGAATATGTAAGGTACATATAAATAATGTGAAATGACAAATCTACCCCTAAAACCCTAACTTAGGGGTTGCCAAGGGCATTTTTTCCTTTTGGCAGTGAATTTGATATATCTGAGGTAAAACATTGATTTTACACGTAAAACTATGTAGGGATAACCTACATCATAATTTTTGGAAAAGTACAGTTAGACCAGGTATAGAGAAGCTTAAACTATGTCATCTAGGGCATTTTAGTCATCCTGCATTTTTAAGCAAAGATAACCAACAAAATGAGTCTAGAATAATACATGAATAAGTAATAACTTATTTATTATAAATTTCGAATTTTAGGACTTGGCAGTAGCCCGAGCCAAACATAGGATATTGAACAGATGTGGAACAAACAATGGATTAAAGAAGGGCAATTAAGGTAGTAAACCTACCCTATTTGAATGTATTTGATATTTATGCTTTGGGTAATAATGTATATGATTGCTTTACTTGATTGTATAGAGCATATTTGAATCATGAGGCTTTGCTTCTGTTTATGCCATGGCCATAAGTATGTTACATAAAATATTGAGCACGTTGAAATGTCATTATATGGCATGCATTTAGTTAAGGCTAACATGTCATGCACTTAGCATCTATCATGTATGCATTATGGTAATTGTTTACCAATGAGATTCCCCGAATCTCACCTTCCCCTACCAACCATTTAGATAGGTAAACATAGAAGGTATGTTGAGAACAGTGTAATACCCCGAATTTTGAGATTTGAGGCTAGAGAATAAGCCTGAGATTAGGGATTGCTAAGCCCCGGTTTAGCAAGATCCCAAATTGTGATCAAAGGTTAATGACTCTAAAAAGTGGATATCATTAGTGATAAATGAACCCTTTTGGAGATCATGGTGTGATTTGGCACCCGATGTGATTCGTATGTGTTCTGAGCAACGCCGAAACCCTGTATTTGAGTTCAATTATGGATTAACATCTAAATTGAATGAAAATAAGGGGAAGGGCGTATATATGGTGTGAATGAATGAGAAAATGATTTGATGGTGATTCCAAGTGGATTGCCATAATCAGGGGCAAAACGGTAAAGTTACCGACCGATTGGTCAGTTACCGAAGAGGAAACTCATTGGTAACTTCAAGATCAATGGTTAGGATTGATTTGTGTGATAGATCAAAGGGGTGGAATCCCATGTGCTTGTGTGCATGTGAGCTCATAGGAGATGTGGTGAGATGTTGACAAGTGGCAAGATGTGAGCCCTTGGATCTTGGTCAACATTTCAAACTCTTCCCTCTCTCTTTCATAGTCGGCTAACACATGAGAAAAAGGGGAAAAAATTGATCTCACTTCATTATCTTCATCTTCATATCTCTCTCCCTCTTGTTCTCCATTTTCGCCCAAAGTGAAGGAGGAAAGAGAAAGAATCAAGGTGAGATTTAGCTTGTTTCTTGTCCTCTAATGCTCTAATCACCTTCTATAAAGTTGTTCATAGTGATGAGAGCTTCATCTCTATGGTTTTAGATTCTTGATTGAAGGTGTTTGATGGCTTGAGGAAATTTGGAAAGATGAAGAATCAAAGAAGTGGTTTGGGAAAGAGGAAGAGGTGAGTATTTGAAGCCTTTTGATCTAAGTTTTGTGATTTATGGTTGAGTATTGTGAATTTCGAATTTTGCCCTGATTTTCATGTGATTTTTGATTGGATGAATTGGATTGTGTTTGATGATGAAAATGGTGTCATATTATGTTTTGGCATCATTGAAATTGGTTTTGAATTTGAAATGGAAAGAGATTGTAATGTAGAGTTGGTATTGTGAGTTGTGTGACATGTTGCAATTCATTGTGAAACATGTCAATATAATGTGAATTTGGTTGATTTGGTATTTCCAATGGATTCCTTGTGAAATTTTGTGTGAGAATGATGTTTGATATGAAAATTGGACCATTGGAAGCCAATTGTGCAAATTTGGGAATTCTGTCAATTGGAAGTTCTGTCTGGGCAGTCTGTTTGTGTTGCCATTTTGAATGGGCAAATGATGTTAGCAAATTCTGAAACTTTCCAGTCTTAAAGTTCACCTCCCAAGCTTCAAAATGGACATATGATATGTGTCATTTCGTTTTGTGAACTGGGAGTTTGAACTGTCCAAAGTTTGGGGACGAAACTGGATTCTGTTTTGGAGCAATGTTGGATTTTGTGTAAATCTGGATTTGTGTGGTGATTTCTGGTAATGAGACATATTTTTCCCATAAAGGGGACTTGAATATCTTTCAATGGGCTTTGGAATCACCTTGTTTCAAGTTTTCTAGAGCAAGTTATGAATTTTTGAAGTTTCCTTGGCTGCAGCCAAAATTCTGGCTCCAGCGCAAAACTCTCTGTGTGTGTCCTGGCCGCAGCCAGAAATTCTTGGCTGCAGCCAAAATGTTTCTGTGACGTTTTTAGCCAGAACCCAATTTTCAGCAATTTGTGATTTTGAAAGATGATTTCCAACCTAGTACGTCCCAATCCTTTAGGCTTTCGTTGAGCTTATTTTAGCCACCTAAAGGGTGTGAATGGTAACCAACTTTAAGTGATATAAAAGTAAGGGTTTGGAATTGAGATTGACCCTATATCCTTGATTTGGTTTATAGGGTTCAGTATTCGTTTGGATCACGAGTAAGCGGAGCTGGAGCATACGTGGAAAGAAAAGTGTAGGGAACTTACCTCTCTTGCATGCTTTGATGTTGTGTTTGTGTATTGATGCATGTATTGCTTTGCTGGATTATGTGAAACATGTATGAATGATTGTAGCTCTGTTTCTAGTTATGCTATGGCCATGAGTATGTTGTTGAAACATTGAGCACGCAGATATGTCATTGTGTGAACATGAGTTTTGTATTGCAAGCATGTCATGCATTAAAAACATATCATACATGCATATAGGTATCTGTTTCCTACTGAGATTCTCTCGAATCTCGCCCTCCCCTACCAACATTTTAGACAGGGTAGGTGGATCGAGGATGGAGGCAAGCAACCAGGGGCGACGAGGCTTCCTTCGGAATATTTGAGTTGGTAGTTGGTTATCATAGTTGGGATGTATATTTGGATATTGTACTTGTATATGGATTTGGTTATGTATTTGAAACGAGTATTGGATATTTGTATATGTATGAGAAAGACTTTGTGTAATCCCCATATAAGGGCTTGTAGGGGCGAATATGCCCTGTAAGGCTTTGAGTTAATAAATGGAACCCGGGAGTTGCCGGGATTATATTGTGTACTCTGATTTGTTATAAATGTGATATTCCGCGTGATGTAATTGTATTCGGAATGTGAATGTGAGACCAAGTTATCAATGATTTTGAAAGGCATTTGTGAAAACCCCGTCTGGTAGATGGGTTTGTAAAAGGTAGTTTTGTTTATTATTGGTCTCTATTTCACTTTAATTGCGTATTTCAGATATAATTACGGCAGGGGGACACGAGGAAAATGCAGAGGTAGAATGAAGACAGGGAGGTGTATGTTGCTCTTATTATAATCCTATGGGGATACCCTATCTGTATATTCATGTGCGTATTTACACATATTGTGTACAATCCTTATGGGAATTCCTATAATAAAATCATATACTTATTATCAGTATATTTATGTTATTCCTTTGTACCCATTGAATTGCGTGCAAACACTCTGAAAATTGTGGAAATAACACAAGGGTCTAACACTTTTGGTATTAGAGAAAGCGGTTTTGGCCATAGAATAGCATACTGATATGGTCTTGATTGTACAGTGACAGGACATATGCACAGAAAGGAGGTATTTTTGTAAGCCTGCCTGGGAGAAACAGTGAATACCCGTAGGGCATCCAATATCATAATACCGATATGAGGGTGGTATAAGGATGTTATGGACACCAAGGGAGCAGGTTCAAGTAAGGCCAGAGTATGGACCTCATTCTAGAATAGAATCATTAGTAGGCTTATTAGTGGCAGACACTATCAGGCATAGACAAATAAGTCAAAGTCAAATCCAGTTGTAGATCATGAGCTATGGGAGGACCTCCGGAGTATATATCCGTGGGCTATCTGAAAGTATGTTTCCCTTATAGATTAGTATACAAGGTACTCAGATGGACTAATCCTAGTATAGTATACGTCTTCCCAGATACTGTATCTTGGGGTCTGGGGCAAGAATGAGATTATAGAGTAGGGTTCGAGTGACAGCTCAGTAGACTACAAGAATCATATCATAAAGTACGTTTCCTGTTGCATGTACCAGAATTGATATGCAATCCATACACAATAATTTGATGCTCGGACACAGTGGGAATGATTTTTTAGACAAGGCCAATCATGGGGTACTGAGGGTTAGAAGTATTAGAGCTTGTCTCTACGGTTTTGCACGGGTACACTAAGGTTAAGCGTGCTTAACCTAGGGAAATCTGAGGGTGGGTGATCCCCTTGGAAGTCACATGTATATGTGATAACATGTTATGAAAGGGGCAAACATATGTTGTACAGTAGTATAAAGGTTGTATGTTGTTACAGGCTTTCCCTGACAACTGTAAATGTCTATGATATGTTATTTCAAGCATATCTGGGTACCCAACACTTTGTAAAATGACATATATGCGTTTGTGTTTATGTGGAATTTACCTCTTCCTTGTTTACATATAGTGAAACTCAAAGATGGTGAAACCAAGAGGTACAAGTGTTGGGCAGGGTCAAGAAGTTAGACCTAACCCAATATGGCAAATACTAGGCATGTTAACAAAACACTAGAAGATATATGCAAAATAATCTTGGTAGACAAGTAGATGGACAGAGCTGCTTAAATGCCAAGATTCAATCAACTTAGAAATCCAAAATCATCCAGGAAAGGCCAATATAGTGATACTTTCTTTCCTACACTATGCGATTATCTATATGCTTTGTATGCCATGTTTTGTGACGTGAGTTATAGAAACACATGATAAATATGAATAGTTTTGGTGATTTCAAATATAGATGTCAAATATAAGCAAAACTTTGTATAATATACTTATTTTCTACATTGACTAACTACTATATTTAATGTTATATATCTTGTAGTCATAAACCCAATGGTGGGTTGATGTTATTTTGCTTATAATGCCTCATAAATAGAGAATGATCATCAAGAAGAAAATCAAGAGGCAAGGGATTGAAGAAAGAAGAAATCTAATGAGAATACCAAGATTCAAGATTAGTCAAGCAAAGAAAGAAGAAGATTGAAGATATTCAATAAGATATCTAGTTAGGTTATGAAGAATGATCATCAATTCAAGAAGATATCTAGTTGGGTTTTGAAGAATGATCATCAAGAAGAAAAATAAGAAGAAAGAGATTGAAGAAGGAAAAACTTGCAAGATCACATGAGAATATCAAGATCCAAGCTATTAAAAGTGATACCAGAGGTTTCTTTGATCATATGGAGGTTAGAATAGGTAAATTTGAAGCCAAGATAACTTATATGGAAGTTATGGAACTTCCCCAACGTGTTCCTTTGAGTTTTGGCTCTCTGTCATGTTTTAGAAGGCATTACTCGAGTGGTTACTCGAATGATGGACATGATCACTCGAGTGGCCACTATAGTGATATGCATTTTTATTGTGCTCTGTTTTCACGCGACAGGATAAAGGTTTGATATTTTGGGTATATCTTTTTAACCACACGTCGGATTGAGCTGAGAATGCTTTTACTTACACTAGTGGAAAAATCACTTTTAAGACAGGTTTAAAAAGATATTTTAGACCGATTCTGGATCAGGTTTTGATACAGCCAGTCTTAAAAGTCTGCCACATTTTAGACCGGTTATGGAACTGGTCTTAAAAATAAGTTTTAAGATCGGTTATTAGAGAAACCGATCTAAAAGGTTGTAATTTTAAGACCGGTTTTCTACAAAACCAGTCTTAAAGTAATACTTTTAAGACCGATTTTTTAGGAAACCGGTCTTAAAAGTAATAGTTCTCTCCAAAACCGGTCTTAAAATTAAGGCTGGTTTCATAAAAAACGAGCCTTAAACTATTACTTTAAGACCGGTTCTCTCCAAAACCGGTCTTAAATGTACTTTTAAGACCGATTTTGGAGAGAACCGGTCTTAAAAGTAGTTTTTTTAAATTTTTATTTAAAAAATTTACCCAGCAAGCCATTTCTCTTGTTAAAACATTTCACTCAGCAAGCAATAGCCATTTCAATGACATTCAACTAAATTATTCTCTTACAGATTATAACTAACATCTTATACACATGTGAGAGACTCAAAACTCATTGGAACAAATTAAAACTCAACTCCCTTATGCTTAAATAGTGCTAGCCGAAATAAAAGCAAGGAAAACAACCATGAATAAACTCACAATCATGGGCAAAATCATAATGTAAGGAAATCATACAACCATGACAATGCTGTTTTGACCAAGTTCCTTGTCTTTTCATTTACATACATACATCAAAGATTAAATTACATTAATGATAGTGTTGTTATTCATTATGGCCAAAATACTTTATACACAATCTTCTTTGGCTGATGATCACTAGCTGGCTTAGGAGAATCTACACTAAGACGTACACCTCATATCCTTCATTTTCCTGGGATGACAACAAAAAAAAGTAGTTTAATATATACACCAATAATAATATAAATAATTCAAATATAGTTCATGATAATTATTTTAGCTAACTAACCTTCAATATAGTTTTATAAAGGGATATCCTCCCATATCCCTTCATGATAATCGTTTCTTGTGCCGTGTTCATTGTTTGCTTCATCTTGTTCATTCAATTATGGTAGACCCCTAGAAAAAGATAGAGTCTTAAGAAGATCATTCATTAAATGACTTTCCTGATTAATATCAACGATCCTTTTTCCTTGGAGAGCTACAGACCACATTTTATTTGCCTGATCAGTAACATAGAACACTTGTTTTGCTTGATATGCCATAATAAAAGGTTCATCTCTAAAACTTCTACTAATCAAATCAACCAATGTAAATCCCAACTGATCAATCATTACACCATTGTTGACATCAAGCCACTTGCATTTGAAAATGGGAAGTTTAACTTTAACATAATCAACCACCCAAATCTCTTCAATAACCCCATAATAAGGTAATACTTCCAATCTAGGATTCTTATCTTTCAAACTAGAGAAGTGCATAGATTTATCCACTAACATAACCCCACTATTCTGGACAGTGCTCCTATCATCAAGGGACTTCGTGTAAAACGGATAACCATTTATCACAAATGAAGTCCAACTTATGACATAAGCCTCAGGACCACGTGCTAACCATTTAATTGTATTAGAAACACATTCTTCGCTGTCAACTTTGAACCAATGTGAAAAAGTTTTGTTATGCTCCTTAATTAACCTTTGTTCAGTCATTCGAATATTTCCTTTTCGTACAATTTCTATATGAGCATTAATGTAATCTTGAAGTTCATTAACATTATTCATGATGTACAAGCGGACTTGTTGCAATTCATCAGGATCCACACTCTTTACTGAAGTCCCCAGTCAAACTGGGGACATCTAAAGTACCACTTTAGAAGTCCCCAGTTTGACTGGGGACGTCTAAAGCTCACTTTAGACATCCCCAGTTTCACTGGGGACGAGGAAAAGCCTGTCAGACACCCATCCCATCAGTTGCAGGCCAGCAGCTTTATTTTCCTTCCCCAAGCTTCATTCCGTCTTCCCTCGTGAGCTGGGTTCCAAGCTGTCTTCCTCTTTCCCCTTTCCCTTACTTCCTTTCCTGTCTTCCTTCCTCTTTCTCAATTCGTTGCTGCAACTCCCTTTCCCGTGCTTCCTTCCCTATCTGCCTTCCTCTTTCTCATAATCATATTTCTATTTTTCCCTCTCTCTTCTTTGACGAGAGCACCATCGTTTATATCTCCCTTTCACAACTATCATCTTCCTAGCTGGTGGCACCATGAGTCATCTCCATTTCCGTCGTCCACAGGTTTGTCTCTCACTCCCACAACTTTGGATACAAATGATTGAACAAATGCTTGTAACTATTAATTTAAATCAGATTTTGAAACTAGAAAAACAGAGTAACTTGTATATGCATACTTTTAATCTGCTTCTAATTTGCTTGATATGGAAATGGACTGTCATTATTGCATACTTGTTTTTTTCGTCAGCAGACTTCAACACAGTGATGTATATATATAGACATGAGTTAAAAAAATGACAATGATACTTAGGAATTAATTTGGTTTGGCTTAGGTTAGCCTAGTTTAACATTATTCAAAAGTCAACTAAATTACAAAAATATGTTAGAGTTTTGCCTCAAATGCATGTATGGTTCTGGAATATTGATGAGGTACAATATAATACAACATCAATTATGCCATAAAATAGGTATGACACTTTTTTTCTAGGAGAGCATTTCTAAGAGAGCTCATTTCTTGTGATGGGATGAATAATACTTATCTAAAAATTGTGGAGGCTTGAGAATTGTTTAGTTGGAAGCTTTGAACTTGGCATGGGTTGCTTGGTAAAAAAAATCACAATGATACATTGTCTTGAATATGAATTGCCTTAATTAGTTTAGTTTAAATTAAGTTGAGACGGTTTGTTATTTTGATTTTAGGATGTCTCACTTTTAAGGGGAATTTTGGGATGAATTTCCAAGGTGCGAATTAGAGTTGTGTTGTTGTGCATACTATTAGATTGTTGGATAACATGTTTATTAGATAGTGCTAAACTGTTGTTGTTTCCATTCTGGTTTATGCAATATTTCTTCTATCCAATTTCTACAGTTTAAATTTACCAGACAGTGATGTATATATAAAAGGCCATAAAAAAAAATTTAGATGTCCCCAGTGCAAATTGGGGACGTCTAAAGTGGTTTAGAAACACTTTAGACGTCCCCAGTAACGACTAGGGACGTCTAAAGTCTGACCAAAAGACGTCCCCTATTTTAGGGACGTTATTGATAGTTTTTTCTACGGCGCTTAGATAATCGTCCCTCTATTTTCAGATGTTAAAAGGCCCAAAAAAGGGACGTTTAAAGCGTTTTTTGTAGTAGTGTATCTTTGTGATACCTCTAATCCTTCTCGCAATGGGTTCATCTCTATCCATTTCATTATCCTAGTCACTTTGTGAGTCATTAAAGTTGTCCATATTCCTGTTAACACAAAAATCAAAGTCACATAAGTAAATAAATTACAATTAAATGAATAAATTAACAAGGATTAAAACAAAAAGCACACAGTACTATTTTCTAAGTTTATGTCTTACTCTATATTGTTTCCCATATTCCTTCACAATGATCATTTCTTATAGCATACTCTTCATCATCAACCAATTCTTCTTCACTTGTTCTAGGTGGATTTATTGTGAAAGGTGATATGTCATCAAGGTTAAAGGCTGGATCACCATACTTCTATTTTTACTTTGAAGTACAATAGACAAAAAACACTTATTTCGCCTATCTTGCTAGAATGAAGGGCTCATCTCTATAACCAACTCTTTGAAGATCAACTAAGACAAATCAAAATTGTTGATCTATTACCACAGCATTATTGTTAACCAACTTACATTTGAATAAAGCAACCTTAAACTTGTTGTAGGTAATCTCTCATATTTCTTCTATAACTCCATAGTAGGTCATGGATGCAAATATGGGGTTTTTGTCTTTCAAACTGAAAAGGTGCATGACTTCAGCTTCTACCATCACACTATTATTTTACATGGTACTTTTGTCATCTTAGTCTTTTATGTAGAAAGAATACCTGCTTATATCAAACCAGTCCAAGTAATGACCTAAAACGGAGGCCCCTAAGCTAACCACTCGATTGTCACAGACACACTGATCTCAGGCAAAAGCTCCTCCTCAAACCACTCAATGAATGTTTTTTTATCAATAGCTATCTGCATGCCATTCTTCTTTGGATTCATGTTTTTCAAACTCTTTCTACGTTCATCTATGTATGGTTGAACTTCTTTTATATTATTTAGGATATACAAGTGTGCTTGCTACACCTCTTTATTAGACATATTCTTCGTTTTCAATACTTGTGTTCCCTTGCTTTTCTACTCTTCATGCTGAGATTGTTCCTTCTTCCCTAATAGATAATCTTTGCCAAAGTCCTTAGCCTCTTCAACTACATATCTTTCAACTATTGAGGCTTTATGTTGATAAGGATTTTTAGAATACCCTTTTAAGATCTTTATGTATTGATTGAAAGGGTACATCTACCTCAGGTAAACTGGACCACAGAGCCCTAACTCTCTTACCAAATGAATTATCAAATGTACCATTATATCAAAAAATGAAGGAGTAAAATGTATCCTAGTTAGGACAAAATAATATAAGCCTCATTTTCCAGTTCATCCTACTTTCCAGTATTAATGACTTTGTTATAGATAGCATTAAAGAAAACACACAATCTTGTTAGAGTGGTTCACACTTCATCTTTCATAATACCTCTAACAGCTACTAGTAATAGTTGTTACTTCAACACATGATAATTATGGGACTTCCTTCCCACTAACTTCAAATCATCCATTAAGACACACCTTCTCACATTAGAAGAATACCCTTGTGGCACCTTAATTTCATGCAAACACCCACACAAACTTCTTTTCTCTGCTTTTGATAGTGTATGTAATGCTGGCTCTATATATGCCCTCCTACCATCATCTCTTAGTTATGGATGTAACCGTTCTTAGATTCCCACATCAATAAGGTTTAGTCTCACACAAGTTCCATCCTTAGTCTTCCTTGGTATATGCAAAAGTGTACTAACAAGGCTATCATAAACATTTTTCTCCACATACATCACATCAATAATGTGTCTCATATCAAGGCTACACCAATATAGAAGATTAACAAAAATTGATCTCTTCTTCCATATGTTCTTTTCACCCATAGTCCTCTAATTCTTACCGAAGGTGACATTGATACATTATACTTGACTGTAAACTCCCTATCTGGTTAATGGCTTTGGAGCCATTCTATACTCGAGTAAGCTGTTAAAATGCTTTCTTAACCTACGATATGGGTAGAACTGGTGAAGAAAACTCCTGTGACCAAGGTAGACCATTTTTCTTCTATGTTTAAGTTGACAGAAGTGTGTCTCTATTTCATAGATCGAACATGCTTTATACCCCTTCACACTGTAGCCTGACAAGTTTCCATATGGAGGGAAGTCATTTATCATTGTGAAAATCAATACACGTAGCTTGAAGGACTCCTTATATGCACCAAACACATCTATGCCTTCCTCCCACAACTTCTTTAAGTTCTCAATCAAAGGCGCCAGGTACACAACGATATCGTTCCATGGCTATTTTAGTCTAGAAATCATCATACACTAGTATAAAATCTGTCATTTAGACTAGCTCATTTAGATCGGTTATAAAGGGATAAGGTCTAAAATGTATGACCAGTGGCATTTTTGTAATTATAGATAACTTTGGAGACTGGTTCTGAGGATGTCAGGTCTTAAAGATATTATTTAGGCCTCATTTATGTTTAACCGGTCTTAAAAGGATAAAATAATAAAAAATAAATATACTTTTTATACCGGTTATTTCTATAACCAGTCTAAATAAGCAACCTGTGATTAATTTTTTTAACTTTTAAGACCGGTTTTATATTATAACCATCTAAAAGTTGAAACATTTTAGACTGGTTATTTTAAAATTGGTCTAAAAGTACTTTTAAGACCTGTTATTCTTAAAAATTAGTCTTAAAAGTGTGTGCCCCAATTAAAATTTCTCTCTTCTCTTCCTCCCGTTGAAATCGTAGCTTGCTCTCTGAACTCACTTTTCCCTGAAATTTCTTCGACGTATTCTTGTTCAAAACTCCGCCAATCCTCTTTCTCTCTAAATCTATAGCAATCTTTATCTCTAAACATAATATCTGGCAATCTAACCGATACTATTTTTTTTCTTAATCTTATTGTCATAATTGGGCTGGGTCTGTATTTGCAGAAGAAGAATCACTACCTATATACCTTGCCATTAGTCGACCTTCATTTCTCCATCAATCGATAACATTCCAGCTCCAACTCTTACTCCCTTAAATTGCCGCTCGTTCTTCTTCCAAACGGGAGAATAAAGAGTAACTACTCGTGAAACAACTTTCCAGGTTTGTTTTGATTATTGTTAATAATTTCAACTTGACCCTTTTGATATTATTTCAGGTGGGTTTAACCATGTCTGGCAACAGATTCTTATATGCTTGAAGTAGGAAATAGAGGTGTTTTGTTTTATGATTATGGCTTTATTTGAATATGCCCAATGTTGCTCTCTTAGTCACACTCTTGCCATTGAACTCGATAATAACTTTAGATATTAACTTAATGATCACATTATGATATTTTATTTGTACTTTCTTACTTTGGATTGCCATTAATAATAAGAATCTCTTATGAACATGGATCAACGAAGAAAGTATGCTATTGCTAGGTCGTTGCCTGTAAGTAACGGCTGTATGGCTCTAGTACAGTGATAAGTGACCAAGGGCTGCTGCATCGTCGCCCGGGTGTAGTGTTAAATGAGCAAGGGCTACCATTCTCTTTTGAACGAAGGCAGCTAAAGAAGCTAGTTTATGAGAGCAAGATCAGATTTGGCACTTGGAAAGTTGGGACTCTGAATGCCAAATCTCTGTAGGTGGTGAGTGTAATGAATGATTGAAAGATTAATATCTTGTGCCTTCAAGAAACTAAATAGGCAGGAGAAAGGTCTCAGAAAATTAATGGTTTTAAGCTTTGGTATACAGGAAAGGTTAATGGAAGGAATGGTGTTGGTATCATCACTGATAATGAATGGAGAAAGAACGTGGTGGAAATTAAAAGGGTTGAGGACATAATCATTTCCTTAAAAATGATTGTTGGGAAGGATATTATAAACATTATCAGTGTCTATGCACCTCAAGTAGGGGCAGAAGCACATCTTAAGGAAAAATTCTGGGAAGATTTGGAGGGGCTAATCCAGAGTATCCCACTAACTTAAAAGATTTTTATTAGAGGATACCTTAATGAATATATCGATAAGGAGGCAGGACCTTATGCAAGGGCTCATGGGGGTTTTGGATTTAGGGTGCTTAATAGTGAAGGTCAATCTATTATTGATTTCTCCCTCGCATATAACCTCAAAATTGTCAACACTTGCTTTAAGAAGAGAGAGAAGCATTTGATAACATATAAGAGTGGAGCTGCCAAGACACATATTGACTTCTTTTTTGTAAGGAACTCTGATAGAAAACTTTGTACTGACTGCAAAGTGATCCCTGGGGATGGCGTTACAACACAACATAGGGTTTTGGTCCTTGATATGAATATTAAGTGTGTAAAACAAAAACATTGGCAAGTTTTAAATCCAAGGATCAAGTGGTGTCAATTAAAGGGGGAGAAGTGGGAGATTTTTAAGAGAACTCTTTTGGAGGAGGGGGAGTGGGAGTTATAAGGAAGTGCAAATATCATGTGGTAGAATATGTCTAAAAAGGTCTACAAGGTTGCTAAAGTAATTTTGGGAGAATCAAAAGGTTTTGGTCGCAAGATAAGGAGACTTGGTAGTGGGATGAGACTGTTCAAGAGAAAGTCAAGCATAAGAAAGATTGTTTTAAAGCAATATACTTGTGTAATATTGTCGACAATTGGGAAAGATATCGTTTGGCTAAAAAGGAGACTAAGAAGGCAGTGAGTGAAGCTCGTAATAAAGCATATGAGGAGTTTTATAAGGAGTTAGGAACAAAGACAGGAGAGCGTAAGATTTACAAGATTGCAAAGAACAAGGAGAGAAAATCAAGAGACTTGGACCAAGTGAGGTGTATAAAAGATACAGAAGGCAAAGTTTTGGTTACTGATGGAGATATTAAGAATAGGTGGGAAGCCTACCTTTATAAGTTGTTCAATGATGGAGAGGGAGGGCCTTGTGATTGTAAAGATTTTACAACTTGAGAAGGTGATTTGAATTTGTCATTTTACTGCAGGATTTGAGTTGGCAAGGTTACAGAAGCTCTTAAGAAAATGGAAAATGGTAAAGCTGTTGGGCCTGATGGGATTCCTATTGAAGTTTGTAAATGTTTGGGTGAAGAGGGTGTTTTGTGGCTCATAAAATTATTTTATGTGATTTTACAGTTCAAGCAAAAGTCGGATAAGTGGAGGAAAAGTACTTTAATTCCTATTTATAAGAATAAAGGGGATATTTAAAATTGTGCAAACTATAGAGGAATTAAGCTTATGAGTCATACAATGAAATTATGGGAAAAGGTGATTGAACGCAAGTTGAGGTTACAGACTGGAATTACTGAAAACCAATTTAGATTCATGCTAAGAAGGTATACAACAGAAGCAATTTATTTATTAAGGAGGTTTATGGAAAAGTATAGGAGCAAAGGAAGAGATTTGCATATGGTTTTTATTGATTTGGAAAAAGCATATCACTGTGTGCCAAGAGATATACTCTGGAAAGCCTTAGAAAAGAATGTGGTACGGTTTGCGTATATTAAAGCCATTCAGGATATATATGAGGGGGTTACAACCAATGTTAGAATGCCTGGAGGTGTAACAAAGGACTTTCCTTTAAGGATTAGCCTACATCAGGGATCAGCTTTGAGCCCTTATTTGTTTAACCTAGTGATAGATGTTCTAACTGAGCCTATAATATAAGAGATCCCTAAATATATGCTTTTTACAGATGATATAGTTCTGTTGGTTGAATCTAGGGAGGAAATTAATTCTAAACTTGAGATATGGAGACAGACTTTGGAAGTGAAGGGTTTTCGTCTGAGTAGGAGCAAAACTGAATATATGCATTGTAAGTATGATAAGAGACAAGGTCAAAATGATGTGGAAGTTAAATTGAGGGGCAAGTCATTCCGCAAGTGACAAAATTTCAGTATTTGGGATCAATTATAGAAAAAGATGGTGAAATTGATGGAGATGTCAATCACAGAATTCAAGCTGAATGGTATAAATAGAGAAAAGCTACTGGAGTTATTTGTGATCGTAAAGTACCTAATAAAGTAAAAGGGAAGTTTTACCGCACTGCTATAAGACCAACAATGATTTATGGTAGTGAGTGTTGGGCTTTAAAGGGATTACATGAGCATCAAATGGGGGTGGCCGAGATAAGATGTTGAGATGGATGTGTAGTCAAACAAGAAAAGATAAGATTCATAATAATCATATACGTGAATGAGTTGGAGTGGCCTCTATTGAAGGAAAAATGGTAGAAAGTTGTTTACGGTGGTTTAGGCATGTTCAATGAAGACCGTTAAATGTACCGGTAAGGAGGGTTGATTAAGCCGTTTAGAGTCCTATAAAATGAGGTTGTAGAAGGCCAAAGCAAACGCTTAATGAGGTCATTGAGAGGGACCTTTTGGTTAATAATATACCTAAAGAAATGGTTTTCGACAGAGCACAATGACATCTTGCGATTCGTGTAGCCGACTCCACCAAGTGGGATAAAGGCTTTGTTGTTGTTGTTGTTTGAATTGAATATAAAGTTATGAACAAGAGTTTGATAATGGATAGGATGCTACAAGTTATTTATACTTTCTTATCTTGTTTTTTTATCTATTGTTTTGCTATTAGATAGGGTGCTACTAGGAGTTGAAATACATGGATCGTAGTTGGATAAAACCTAAAAGGATGAGTATTGAATATGATATTAGGGTGGGGGTTTTTTAGACTTTGCTAGAAGAAATGCCAATGATGATAGTGAGATGTTTGATTGCCCTTATATAGTATGTTTGAATGAGAAGCGACTAAATGCTACAAATATATATACACATTTAATTTGTGAAGGATTTTGAAGAGTTATACAGTATGGGTATGACATGGTGAAGAATTAGAAATGTCAAGTACATCTCAATAGGGGGAGTGACCTTTGATGATAATAACACGGCTATAGATGATTGGATAGAGGATATTATTCATGATATAGGAGAAAAGGCTTTTTTAAGCAAGTAAATGCATATGGTAATATGTGCAGTGATGTTGAGAAGTGTTGTACCCGGGGTGTAAAAAATACCAATTGTTGAGAGCAGTATTGAAATTGGTAAACTTGAAAGTATGGCATGGATGGAGCGACAAGACCTTTTAAGGAACTCTTAAGGCTTTTAAGGACATGCTTCCAGATGATAATGTGTTACCTTGTCGATACTATCTTGCTAAGAAATACTGTGTCCTCTAGAGATAAAGTATAAAAAGATCCATCCATGCCCTAATGATTGCATATTGTATATAAAAGAGCATGAAGAGAATGAGCAATGTCCGATATGTGAAACTCTGAGGTATAAATCAAATAAGGCCCTTACAAAAGTGTTGTAGTATCTTCCAATCATACCAAGGTTTAAGAGCTTGTTTGCTAATGAAATTGATGCAAAAAATTTGAGATGGCATATGGATGAGAGGATTTCTGATGGAAAGCTTCGACATTGAACTGATTCTTTTCAAAGGAAGAAAATTGACCAATTATTTCCTAGCTTTGGTGAAGAACCTTGGAATCTTAGGCTCAAGCTTAGCACAGATGGCATGAATCCTTATGTAGCCTAAGTAGTATACATAGTTCATGGCCTATTCTGTTGATAATTTACAACTTATCTCCTTTGTTATGCATGGAATGGAAGCACATTATGTTGTTTATGTTGATTTCAGGATCAAAGCAACCCATAAATGACATAGATGTTTACCTAGAACCCTTGATCGGAGGCTTGAAAAGAGTTGTGGGATGAAGGTGTTGATGTTTTAGGCGCGAACAACGAGGTTTTTAAAATGTGAGCCATGATCTTTTGTACTATAAATGACTTCCCTGTATATGGAAACTTGTCAGGATATAGTGTTAAAGGGTATAAAGCATGTCCAATTTGTGAAGAAGGCACATGCTTCCATCAAATTCAACATGGAAAAAAGACAGTTCATCTTGGCCATAGGAGATTACTGTCTGCTGTGTTCTTTCTCGGTAAATATTAATATGTTGATTTTCAATAATTTATTGTTGTTGCTTCTGTGGAATGTAGGATGTAGGAAGAATAATGTAAGTTACACCTGTTGAAATTGTGTTTTAGAATGCTTGATGAAATGAGAATATTTAAGAGAAGAATTTATTTTAGGAAGAATGATTGTTTTTTCACTATTAGGCTTAATGTCGCTATAATGGTTTGCTAGGTAAAATGTTTTAACACGGGAAATGGCTTGCGCTGGCTAGCTAAAAGTAATAGTTAAAAAAATGGAACTTTTTAGACCGGTTATTTAAAAAATGAAACTTAAAAATACTTTTTAGACCAGTTCTTTGAATAACTGGTATAAAAAGTCATACTTTTTAGATCGGTTATTCAAAGAACCGGTCCAAAACGTATGATTGTTTTTTCAAAATTACCATTAATCTCATTATGTTTAGACTAGATGTATAAACAACCAGTTTAAAAAATTATTTTTTTGGACCGGTTTCCTAACCGGTCTAAAAAGTAACAGACTCTTAAGAACGGCTGTATCAAGACCGCATCCAGAACTAGTCTAAAATATTGTTTTTAACTAGTCTAAAGAGTGTTTTTTCCAGCTATGATAGAAAGCATCACATACTTGTGTTTCATACATAGCCAAGGAGGCGATTTGTACATTACAAAGAAAAATGGCCACACATTATTGTGTTAGTAAGACTATCATATGGATTGATACCATTTGTACAAAGCCCAAGCCAAAGTTTTCTTGGCTCATTGTCAAATTGAGGGAACATTTCATCTATTTTCTTCTATTATGGAGAGTCAGTAAGGTGCCGAAGATATTTTCTAGAAGATATTCTCCCATCAGAATGCCATTTCAACTTCTTTACTTTTATTGCACTCGCAAACAAATGCTTAAAACATGATATTATTGGAAGATACCACAAAACCTTTAAAGGTTGCCTTTTGTTGTCCCATCACCACAACCACCATCTTTCTTCACTTTGTATCTTGAAGTTTATACTTAGAACACTCACTAAGACAGTCATACTCCTTTCTATATAGTATGCAATCATTAGGGCAAGCGTGTATCTTTTTATACTCCATATCTATCATAGACAAGATTTTCTTGGCCTCATACATACAATTTTGAAGTACACTATTGTCTAGGAATATATCACATAATAATTCAAGCAGTAATGTGAAACTACTATTAGTACACCCACAAGCTGCCTTTAAGTTAACCAAATGCAATGTTCCTATCAACTGTGTGTACTTACTTCTATGGTATAATGGTGTCTCTACATCACTCTGTAGGATGTCATATTCATGCAATTGAGCAAAGGATTCTACCTTAGAATCGTGAATCATTTTCTCCATTCTATATTCATCTATGACATCCACAGCTTCCTTCTTGTGCTACGAACAACCAGTTACTTCCTCGCCATGCCATATCCACCTTATATATCAAAGATTATTCCATCATAAAGTAGGTGATACCTTATAACATTAACATCCCGTTGACTTTCATTTAAACAATTGACATAAGGACAAAAAAACATCCCATTTTTTGTTAGAGCATTCCTTCTAGGCAATTCAATAAACTCTTCCACCCATTCTTATATTCTTCACTAGTTCTCAAAGTATTTAGCCAACTGTGAGCCATTTTATTACCACCTAAGCCATTCCTAATAACACTCAAGTTTAGAATAACTGTCAATGATGGAATTGCCTTTTTTCACTTTTTTCAAAAAAAAAAAACTTCGGCAGCATTTCCCCTTCAAAGTAAGACATCCCAAAATTTTAATAACAAACCATTTAAACTCAATAAAACAAAACAAACTAACTGAGGCAATTTACACAATATCAACAATTTAATCTAACAATTTTTCATTAGGGAACTAACATGAGGTTATGATGTGCGCAATTTCTTAGCCAAATAGAGAATCAATGATATATAACTATACAAGTACTCTTAGCCTTTGCATGCATCAAGGGATTCAAACTATATCAAATGGATGTAAAGAGTGCATTCCTAAATGGCTACATTATAGAAGAAGTGTATGTAGATCAACCTCTAAGTTTTGAAGATGTGACTATGCCTGACCATGTTTTCAAACTAAGAAAAGCTTTATACAGTTTAAAACAAGCTCCTAGAGCATGGTATGAAAGACTTAGTAAATTTCTCATTGATTAATATTTTGTACAAGGAAAAGTTCATACAACACTTTTTACAAAACAAAAACAATGAAACCTTGTGCAAGGAATTTTCAAAGATAATGCAGGGGGAGTTTGAGATGTTAATGCTGGGAGAATTAAATTTTTTTCTCGGTTCACAAATCAAACAAAGAACAAATGGAATTTTCATATCTCAAACAAAGTATTTGAAAGAGCTATTAAACAAAATGGGATGGATGAAGCAAATGGAATGGACACGCTTATGAGCTCACCTATGTTGCTTGATGCTGTCATCAAGGGAAAGATTACAACATCACAAGATATAGAGAAATGATTGGATCATTACTCCATCTTACTTCAAGAAGACCTGACATCCAATTCAGTGTTGGTATGTGTGCAAAATATCAATAAGCACTAAAGGAGTCACATGTTGACACCATCTAACGTATCTTTCAATATCTTGCTGACACGATAGAATTAGGTCTCTGGTATCCTAAAGGAAGAAGTGAATATCTAGTTGCATACTTAGATTCTGATCATAGAGGATACAAGATAGATAGAAAGAGTACCAGTGGATAAAGCTAGTTTCTTGGAGGTTCACTTGTGTCATGGTTTATCAAGAAACAAAATACAGTGTCTCTTTCATCAATAGAAGCTGAGTATGTTGCAACATCAAGTTGTTGTGAATAAGTGTTATGGCTAAAGCAACAATTACAAGATCTTGGTATTTATCTAAAGGAAATACCAATATACTATGACAATACTAGCACGATAAGCTTGGAATTTTCTATCATTTTCAAGTAATAGCCTAAGATCACTCGAGCTAGCCCTCAAGTAATGTTGGGCAATATGGTTATATTACTGTGCATTCTATCATTTTCACAAAATTACTTCAAGTAATTCTCCGAGTAACCTTCCAGAAAAAATTTTCACAAATACTTCTTTACTCCATTTTTGTCAAAAATCATTGAAATTCCTTATTAAAAACCTATTCAAATTGCTGAAAATCCTCTGCCCTAAACCTTCGTCTTCCGCGAGAAACTTTCTAGAAAATTTTGTTCTCTTAATCAATAAGGTTAGAACTAAAACTACTCTTCTCGATACTCCTTGTGAGTTTTTTAAACCTCAGCAATCACATGAATGTACTCCATCTCCTCCAACTAAAAGACAAAAGCTTTGTCCCAGATCGAAAGTGAAATACATGCCATAAGCCAAACCTAAGGTCAAAGGAGTTGTGATCAAGGAACCTATTCATACAAGAGCTCAATCTAAGATGCCTATTCCTCCTAGTAGAGGGAAAAGGGCCAAAGTGCCATCTCCACCTTCTTCTTATTCATCTAACACTCCCTCCTTTTATGAAAAACCATCCAAAAAGTCCAAGTTTGATAAACAACTTGCCCAAGCCATGGCAAGTATACTAGGTGAGGCTCACAAATCTAGAGGAGGGAAGCAGGTCAATCTTCAAAGGAACTAGAAGAAGAAGAAAATCATATTTCCTCAAAAAGGTTTTAATGTGAAGAAATTGGAGGAGTCTTAGAAATACAAGGAGTATTTCTCTAGAAGGAGAGTGGGCAAAATGCACTACATAGATCTCAACCTACTCAAAGAGGTATTGAAATTTAACCTTTCTCCTTATTTGACATCACACATGCCCTGGTTGTCAATCAAGCTTCCATTTTGTACCAAAATAGTCAAGCATTTTTACTATAATTTAGAGCCTATCAATGATGCCCTTAGAAATTCTTTAGAAGAAGAAATGGTTTCTAAGGTTAAACGGAAAAATATCTTAATCTCACATTCAAAAATCAACACCTGGTGAGGAATAGAGGATCCTTCTGATGATAACTATCCTAATCTTGAACAAAACCAGTTATTCTCTATTCTAAGGCCAGGTGAGATAGTGGGACCCCACAATTTCAATCCAAGTGATATGTGTGATCTTCACTGAGTCCTATGGTATATCTACTCCAGAGCTATAGTGAAAAAAGCAAATAACTTCATGTATTTTATTGAGAGAGATTATAGAAAATTTGCCTCACTTATCCTCAAGAAGAAACAGGACTTGGTTGAGTACATGTTTGAGGAGATTAAGAGATATAGATTCGAGGGAAAAATGACGACCCCTATACTTATCCTCAGCCTATTTCCTTATTTCTCCAAAAGAACAAGGTTTGGTACTTGGAGAAGGATGAACTTATTGAGAGACTAACTCCTGTGGGTAGAAACCAAATTGGGAAGTTGCATATTGCATTAGCCCTGAAGAAACCACTTAAGTCAAGTCCCTAAAAGATGAAGAAGACTGAGACTGCAACTAGTCGATTGGATGAGACATAGTCTTCTACTTCTGCCTCTACTGCTTCTCCTTCATTTTCTGATGCCACAATACATACATTTTTGCAAAAATATCTTGAAGGGTTTTCACGTTGACATTTCAAATACTAATCCTGAATTGACAACCCATATGAATGTGAAGATAGGAGAGTGTGTAGAGCATATAGATAAAAGGTATGAGAAGATGTTGGCAGAACAATAGGCCCAGGTTGAGCTTCTAAGATCACTCCATGCTAGACTTGATGCTATGGCATCTGGCCCCTCTACTCCTGATCCTTCTATGCCTTCTTTTATTCCTAAGCCAGTATCACCTTCTAAGCCTTAATCTTCTTCTATCCCTCTTCCTATTTTGCCTATCACCATACCCAGAAACCTTATATTCTCTATGCTTGACAAAGAAACATCCGAGACCATACACATCACCATTGATAACTTAGTCCCTTCAGTCCAACCAGTTCAACCTGAGCCAGTGCCCACACCTATTGCTTCACCTACAGGCACTGAGGAGGTAATTATTTCTTCCAGTGAGCATCAGTCACCTACTAGTATAGAGGAGGTAGAGGTTACCTCTTTAATTCTATTTCGACAAAATCCTCTACAGATACCTTTATTGAATCTCCCAGAACCTGAACCATCATCTTCAGAATCTTCCAGTTCAGGTGATTCACATGGCCTTGGATTTACTCCTCTTCCAGTCACCACTCTTTTTGTAGTCCAACCATCCAATCCTTGTCCTTCTCTCGATTTAATCCCATATTGTAATAAAGACAAAAAGTGGGAGAAGAACTTGGTGTTAGATCCCATGTTTTGATGATAACAAAAGGATGGGTTGAAAAGGAAATGATTAATAAACAAGTTTGAACAAAGTAATGACAGGAACAAGCATCACTTGAAGTAAGCATTGGACTAATGAAGAAAGACCAAGAGAAAATGCTGAAGAACTTGATCAGAAGCAAGTTTACTAAGGCATTACTCGAGGAGCTACTCGAGTAATGAGACAAAACTTGAAGTAACCAGAGACAACTTCCAGTAACTTGCCAACGTTACTCGAGTAGGTACTCGAGTAATAGTGCAAAAATTTTCAAGGTGCTCTCGGCCTGCCAATGTTACTTGAGGAGTTACTCGAGTAACCAGGTAAAAACTTGGAGTTGCTCTCGGCCTGCCAATGTTACTCGAGGCGCTACTCGAGTAACCATGTGAAAAACTTCCAGTTGCCTTCAAGTTTTCAATGATACTCGAGGATCTACTCGAGTAATTCTGTTTCTGAAAATGTGGAGCTCTCGGCACTTAGTACTACTGCTAATGTTACTCGAGGAGCTACTCGAGTAACTCACTAAGGTAAGTTAAAACTTGAAGGTAGTACCCGATTAACTTCATATCTTTTTATCTCATTTTCCTCGAGTTCTTACTCTAGTATACAAGTATCTAATGTTGTATTTTAAGTGGATTCCTCGAGTAATTACCCGAGTATGCTGAAATATTTTCAAGGGAAACTTCCAATCAGTACCAGGGTAAGTCATGCACATGAAGTACAATTACTCGAGGTGGTACCCGAGTAACCTATGCAAAAATTAGTGCATTACTCGAGTCCATACCCGAGTAACAAGGTAAGTGCTCTCGGCCTTGAAATCCTGCCAACATTACTGGAGTAGGGCATTGAGTAATCAAAAGTTATTTGAAGCTTTACTCAAGTTGGTACCCGAGTAACTCATATAGTTATGAGTTCCTTACTCGAGTTAGTACCCGAGTAAATTGACATTTCCAAAGGTTTGAAAATTGGTTATTCCATGCACTACCCGAGTATTCTTGTATTTGCTCATTGACTTGAAGTTAATTTATGAATTCCTGATGATACTCGAGTAAGTACTCGAGTAACCTTCATGTGATACTCGAGTAGATACTCGAGTAAGTACTCGAGTAACCTTCATGTGATACTCGAGTAGCTACTCGAGTAAGCAAACCCAGAAAGTTTGAAATCATTCCAACGGTCATTGTTCTGTATCCTATTTGATTAACTTTTCATTATATTAGTGTACTTAGCATTTCAACAGGTAAATAATGAAGAGATCTTACCAAATAAGGAAAGTCAAAAGCAATGCTCAAATGTCATCGACCGTCACCTACCATAACGTATGTTTTTCAAAAACTGGAAAAGTCAATAATGGCTGCTCACGCTCCAACGGACATGAAGAAATATGTTCCAGCAATCATTACCAACGTATCTATATATATGTGGACATCTGAACAGAGAAAAAAAAAGAACACACTTACGAACGTATCATCAAGTTCATTACTCTGTTTTCCATTATACTTGTGATTCTATGCTTCAGTGATTCTTATTTACTCTGTAAGAGAGATATTTCATTCAAACTCAATATTTGTTATTGAGGTAACTTAAGGTTGTGGAACCTTGAGTTGGGATTGAATTACAACTTGTAAGGGGGAGCGAGTGTCCAGGTGTAGGAACTTGCTTGTACTGAGGTGCCAAGAACCCACTGAATCTTGGAAGTTATAGTGAAACTCTCAGAGAAGCTCTGAGGACTGGACGTAGGTCAAAGTGGTTGTGGCCGAACCAGTATAACTGTAACACCCCGAATTTTGTGACTCGAGGCTAGAGAATAAGCCTGAGATTAGTGGATTGCTAAGCCCCGGTTTAGCAAGATCCAAAATTGTGATTAGGGGTTAATTACTACAAAAGTGGACGTGGTTAGTGATTAATGAACCCTTTTAGAGAATATAAAGAGGATTGTAGTCGCTTGTGTTATGAGCAATGCCAAAACCCTGTATTTGAGTTCAATTGTGGATTAACATCCAAATTGACTTAGAATAGAGGGAAGAATTGAATGGGGTATTGTGATGGAAATGGTGTCATGTTGTGGTATTTAATCATTGGAATTGATTTAAATTGGATTGGACACATTGGTTGCAAAACTGGAAATGCTGTCCAGTGAAACTCTATTCTGGGCTGTCAGTTTGTGTGAACGTTTTGAATGACCAAATGGTGTCTAAAAATTCTGAAACTTTCCAGTCTTATAGTTCACATCCAAAGCTTCAAAATGGACATATAATTTGTGCCATTTCATGTTGGGAACTAAGAGATATGACTGTCCAAAGTTTGAGGTCGAAAATGGACTCTGTTTTGGGGCAGTGATGAAATTTGTGTAATTCTGGAATTGTGTGGTGATTCCTAGTAATGGATCATATTTTTCCAATGAAGAGGACTTCAATACCTTTCATTTGGCTTTGGGATCACCTCATTTTGATTTTTCTAGAATTAGTTATGATTTTTCAAAGATTGGGCAGAAAATCTGCCAGAAAATCCGAAAATGGGAATTATGACATCATCTCATTAAAAGATGATGTCAGCATGGATTATTAATCAAATTGCTCATCTTCTTCAGCTCATTTCTGTCGTGAGTTGCAGCTGAAAAGAGAGAGAGACGTTTGGGAGCTCTTAGAGAGAGAAAGAGGAGAAATCTCACAAGGTAAGCCGATTTCTCCGACGATCTAGCTCCTAACTCGTATAACCATGCTTCTAAGCTTCTCTTTCATGTTCTTTAAGGTGTTGGAAGCTCAATTTTCATGGTTTTAAAAGGGGCTAGGGTTCAGCCATATTGAGGAAAAGCTATTGGGAGCTTGAGGTAACTTCCAAACTCTTGTATATTGACTATTCTGGCTGCTGTGGGCAATTTAATCGGTGAAATTTCGCCGGATTGCCATTGGTTGTAAAAATGGAAAATGGGTTTCCCTAGGGGTTATGCTGCCCAAATTGATACTAAATGGTAGTTGTAACCTAATGGAATAGTCAATAAAGTGGTTAGGAGTAGAAAGGAACGTGTTTACGGAGCCGAAACCGAAAAACCCTGATTTTCCCTAGAAAACCCATATATTTCGGTCTGGGCTATAAATAGGTCTTAGAGTTGGATTTTCAATGATTTGATGGTTCCATTGAGTTCAGGAGAAAAAATTAGGTGGGGTTACAGTTGGCCACTTTTTCGGAAAAGGCCGAAAAAGCATAATTACAAAAACGCCCCTGAAACCCTTAAAGTGGGGCTGCCAAGGGTAATTTTGTAATTGACATTGAATTTGATAATTCCGAGTCCGAAAATGGATTCCTTGGGCGAAAATATGTTAGAATAGCCCATGTCAAAAGTTCAGGAAAAGTACAGCTAGACCGGGTACGGCCGGGCCGGGCCGGGTCCCTGGGGGTATTTTAGTAATTTTTCCATATAGCTTCATATAACCCCCAGAAACACTATGGAAGTGTCTAAATAGTATATTTGACATTGTAGGATCAAATGTGAAGCCCCGAGTTGCTGGCACGCAAATCGAGGAGAAAAGACTGGAGGTAGGGAACTTATCTCTCCTGCATGCTCTGATAACTGTATTAATGTGTTGATGCATGTTATTGCTTTGCTTGATTATGTGGAACATGTATGAATGATTTGAAGCTATGTTTCAATATATGCTATGGCCATATGTGTATCGTTCGAAGCATTGAGCTTATAGATTTGTCATTGTATGTGTGCATGAGTTATGTGATGCAAGCATGTCATGCATTAAACACTTATCTTGCCTGCATATTGATAATGTTTCCCTACTGAGATTCTCTCGAATCTCACCCTCCCTTACCAACAATTTAGACAGGGCAAGTGGCTCGTGGAGGGAGCGGCAGGTCTCATTCGAGATGAGATTGTGTAATCCCCATTTGAAGAATAGTAACGGGCAATCGTGCCCTGTATATCTTTAGCGAAGGTATGTACCCGAGATTTCCGGGATGATTATATTGCGTACTCTGATATATAAATGTGATTTATCTTCGCGTAGTAATTGTATTCGAAATGTGAATATGAGACCAAGTTTATAAATGATTTCGAAAGGTATTTTTGAAAACCCCATCATGTGATGAGTTAGTAAATGTTATTTGATTATTATTGGTCTCTATTTCATTTTAATCCCGTATTTCGGATATAATTATGGAGGGGGTTACAATAACTCCCGGTGTACACTTCGGTGATATTTGTCCTTACTCTTTCATGTTTTAATTTCAACGTCAAATTTTATATTTGCAACAAAATTTTTAAGATCACCCAATTCACCCCCCCTCTTGGGTGAAACGCTTGCTCTAACATTTGGTATCAGATCGTAGGTCTTCTTGTTAAGGTTTAACAGCCTAAGAAGGATCCAATGGCAAGCATGGGTGAAGGAATTCTTCCCGACGGAGCATCCATCACTAGACCTCCAGGTTTCAGTGGCGAACACTTTTCTTTCTAGAAAGCAAAGTTCAGAGTATTCGTGATGGCTACTGAATATGGGCTATGGGATGTGATTGAGAGTGGAAACTATCAACCTACAAAGATTGTAGATTCTCAGAAAATTCCCAAAACGCCAGCGGAATATGATGAGAATGACAAGAAACTTATCACTCTCAACAGCAAGGCAATTCTGATGTTACAAAGTGCTTTGAGTCAGAGTGAATATTTCAGAATTTGCACACTCCCAACAGCAAAGGAAATGTGGGAAGCTCTGGAAATCGCCCATGAAGGAACTTCGGGAATAAAGGAGAATCGCATCAACACATTGATCACTGAATTCGATCTACTTCGAATGAAATCAGGTGAGTCAATTTCTGAATTTGAACTTAGATATACTCATCTTGTTAATCAACTTGCAGTACTTGGTAAAGTCTATGATCAACATACCCAAGTACGAAAGATTTTGAATATTCTTTCTAAAGAGTAGGAGGCCAAAGTCACTGCGATAGAAGAGGCAAAAGGAGAATCAATGAGATCAGTTGCTTCTCTATTTGGAAGTCTTTCTGAATATGAAAGCAAATTAAAGTTCAAACGGGAACTAGATGACATCGGTGACAAAAGAAAGAAAGGTCTAGCACTAAAAGCAAAAGAAGAAAATCAAGATGAGGATGAGGAGTTTGATGATGATGAAATGGGCTTAATCATAAAACGATTCAAAAAGTTCTACAAGAAAGGTCAAGGATTCAAACATTTTCACAAAAGTGGAACTAGCAACAAATATCATATTATTTGCTACGAATGTGGAAAACCAGGACATATCAAATCAGAATGTCCAGAACTAAACCAAAAGAGCAAAGAAAAGAGAAAAGGCAAATTCTTTAAGAAAAAGAAGGCCTTTGTATCTGCTATATGGGGAGATAGTTCCTCTGACGAAGAAAGTGATGACGAAGAAGTAGCCAATATATGTCTTGTTGCTCAAGAAGAAACAGAAGAAGAGGTAAATGATTCTGATCCTACCTATGATGAATTACTCTCTGAATATAATGCTTTACATTCTGAATTCATCAAAGTAGTTAAAGAATTGATTGTTTTCAAAAAGAAAAGCAAAGCTCTTGAAATTGAACTTAAAGAAAGTTCAGAAAAGAATTGTGAAAATTGTTCTTCGTTGAAAAAGAAAAACATTGATCTCATAAAAACTCTTGAAAAGTTTACCAAAGGAAGTGAGATGCTAAGTGTAATTTTAAAAGAACAACGATGTGTAAATGATCGATCTGGTATTGGATATGATCCAAAATCAGATAAAAGGAAAGGTAAAAAGAAAGCAGGAGGTAAGCTATATTTAAATTATTTCCAGCATTCTGTGCATATATCAAATCCTTTTGCATTCTGTAACTACTGTAATAGAAAAGGTCATTATACCTCTTCATGCATTCATAAGAAGAAAGGAAACATAGGAACCTACAAATGGGTACCTAAAGGTTCATATATTCAGAAAATTATTTGTACTAACCCAACAGGACCCAAAAAGATGTGGGTACCTAAGACCTAGTCATTTGATTGTAGGTATGTCTCAAAGCATCCAAAAATAGCAAGTGGTACATAGATAATGGATGCTCTAGACATATGACCGGGGATTTCGAAAGTTTTACCACATTGCAACCTAAGGAAGGTGGCAAGGTGAAATTTGGAGGAAATCAATCCGGAAAGATTGCAAGAATTGGTGAAATCAAAAATGATAAAGGAATACAAGTCAAAGATGTATATTACGTTGAAGGCTTGTGTCATAATTTGCTGAGTGTAAGTCAAAGTGCAGATAAAGACAACTGGATAATATTTGATTCAGAGGAATGTCTGATTGTCAACAAGGAAGACTTACAACTCGATAAGAAAAATATCAAGGCAAAACTCAGAGCTAAAAGGGAAGGTAACTGTTATACTTTAGATATTAGTAGAAATGAATCTGAAAATTGTTTTCTGAGTAATGCCGATGAAAGTTGGTTATGGCATAAGAGATTGGCTCATGTCAATATGCATCGACTAGGCAAACTACTCAAAAAGGATTTAGTGCTTGGATTACCCAAAGTAAATTTCAAAAATGACTTGATTTGTGATGCATGTCAAAAGGGGAAACAAACTAAATCATCTTTCAAATTGAAAAATGAGATTTCAACAAATATACCATTACAATTATTGCATATGGATTTATTGGGTCTAGCAAGAGTAAAGAGCCTCGGTGGCAACTTATATTCATTGGTCATTGTTGATGATTTCTATAGATTTACATGGGTTATTTTTCTATCATCAAAGGATGAGACATTTGAAGAATTTATTGTTTTTGCCAAGAAGGTGCAAAATGAAAAAGGTATGTCCATTACAGGTATTAGGACCGATCATGGTGGAGAATTTGAAAATCAAGCTTTTGAAAAATATTGTGATACTAATGGCATTGATCACAATTTCTCTGCTCCAAGGACGCCTCAACAAAATGGAGTCGTGGAATGCAAGAATAGATTGCTCACTGAAATGGCTAGAGCAATGTTGAATGAAAAGAACGTGTCTTAAGTATTTTGGGCTGATGCTATGAGTACAGCATGCTACATTTCAAATAGAGCCTATATTAGAACAAAACTTGGAAAGACACCATACGAGCTGTATAAAGGAAGAAAGCCAAACATTGCTCATCTACATATCTTCGGTTGTAAGTGTTTCATTCATAATAATAGTAAAGATAACTTAGGAAAATTTGATTCTAAAACAGATGAAGGAATCTTCCTAGCATATTCTAACCGAAGTAAAGCATATAGAGTTTACAATAAAAGAACATGTATTATTGAAGAATCAATTCATATTGTATTTGATGAATTTGAATCCTCTGACAAAACCATTGATGAAGAACAGGAAGTTGGTTTATACCAAGAAAATGGTCAATCTATTTCTAAATCTCTTATTCCAGAGGTTGATGAAACTAAGGAAGAAGAGCAATCCCTAGGTCAACCTAGAGCTTGGAAATACAATAAAAGTCATCCCTTAGATCAAGTCATAGGAGATGTGAATGAAGGGATCAAAACTAGAAATAGAATTTTCAATGAAGTAAGTTTTTCTGCATTCATTTCTGAGATTGAACCTTCTAATATTGATGAAGCCCTATCAGACAATGATTGGGTTATAGCAATGCAAGAAGAACTAAATCAATTTGAGAGAAATCAAGTTTGGGATTTGGTGCCCCGACCCAAAGATCATCTGATCATTGGTACTAAATGGGTATTCAAAAACAAACTCGATGAATCTACAATTATTGTCAGAAACAAGGCAAGATTGGTAGCCAAAGGCTATAATCAGGAAGAAGGGATCGATTATGAGGAAACGTATGTTCCAGTGGCTAGATTGGAAGCTATACGTGTACTCTTAGCCTTTACATGCATCAAAGGATTCAAACTCTATCAAATGGATGTAAAGAGTGCTTTTTTAAATGGTTACATCATGGAAGAAGTGTATGTAGAATAACCTCCAGGTTTTGAGGATGTTACTAAACCTGACCATGTTTTCAAACTCAAAAAGGCTTTATATGGTTTAAAACAAGCTCCTAGAGCCTGGTATGAAAGGCTCAGTAAGTTTCTTATTGATCAAGGTTTTGTATGGGGAAAAGTTGATACAACACTCTTCATAAAACGAAAACACAACGATATTTTAATTGTTCAAATATATGTTGATGATATTGTTTTCGGTGCTACTAATGAATCTCTGTGTAAGGAATTTTCTGAGATTATGCAGGGAGAATTTGAGATGTCAATGATGGGAGAATTGAATTTCTTTCTTGGTTTGCAAATCAAACAAAGAAAGAATGGAATCTTCATATCTCAAACAAAGTATTTGAAAGAGCTATTGAAGAAGTATGGAATGGATGAAGCAAATGGCACGGACACACCTATGAGCTCAACTACGTTACTTGATGCTGATGTCAAAGGAAAAGACTACAACATCACAAAATATAGAGGAATGATTGGATCATTACTCTATCTCACGGCAAGTAGACCGGACATCCAATTTAGTGTTGGCATATGTGCAAGATATCAATCAGCACCAAAAGAATCACATGTTGAAACGGTCAAACGAATCTTTAGATACCTTGCTGACACACCCGAATTGGGTCTGTGGTATCCCAAAGGAAGAAGTGAATATCTTGTTGCATATTCAGATTCAGATCATGGAGGATACAAAACAGACAGAAAGAGCACCAGTGGATAAGGACAATTTCTTGGAGGATCTCTTGTATCATGGTTCAGCAAGAAACAAAATACTGTGTCTCTTTCGTCAACAGAAGCCGAATATGTTGCAGTATCATGTTGTTGTGCACAAGTAATATGGCTAAAACAACAACTACAAGATCTTGGTATTTATCTCAAAGAAATACCAATCTATTGTGACAATACTAGTACGATTAGCTTGGCAAAGAATCCAGTTCAACACTCTAGAACCAAGCATATCGATGTCAGACATCACTTCATCAGAGATCATGTTCAAAAGAAAGATGTGAAAGTGATATTTATTCCCACTCATCTTCAACTAGTAGATATTTTCACAAAACCTCTTGCAAAAGACCAATTTCTATACATTAGAAGAGAATTGGGAATGGTAAATCCCAATGAGTTGTAAGTTATTTCAGTTTCTCATAATATTAGATGAAGTCATATGTTAAAGTTTTGATGATTACTAACTTAAGCATCGGAGTATATAGAAATTTGTTTTGCAGGAAGAAAGAAACTCTGTTTTGGGAAACAAAAACAGAGATTATCATAGGACACATTTACAGGAGTATCAACTTGAAGTTGTCACTAACAGAGAAGCATTACCCGAGGAATAACTTGAAGTAAAGAAGCACTTTACTCGAGTATGTACTCGAGTAATGGACTTCAAAACTGGAAGTAACAGATCAAGTTACTTGATTTTCAAACATAACGGTTCAGTTTCAAAGAAATGAAGAGTCAGAAGTTGAAAAGCAGTTTACTCGAGGAGGGCCTCGAGTAAAGATGAAGCTTACTCGATGAAGGCCTCGAGTAATGTCGGAGTCCAGAATATCAAATTGATGAAAAATGACTCAAATCTGATCAAAATGGGTTATAAATGATCGAGGGAACAACCATGGATAATTACTATATTATTCATGCCAGGTACGCAATTTAAATGAATTATTTTATAATTTTTCTGTATGAACACCCGAGGAAGGCCTCGAGTAACCTTGAAGCTTACTCGAGTAAGGCCTCGAGTAACGTCAGGTTCTAGGTCTTTATCTGTCGCAAACTCAGTCATTTTCACAAAATCTCCTCGAGTAAATCACTATTCTCTCTCATAGAAATTTTTCACAAGTGATTCCTTGTCCTATTTCCGTTAAAACCCAACCATTTTCATCCCTACAAACCTCCTATCTTGCTCAAAATCCCTGTGCCCTAAATTCGCGTCAGTTATTCTATTTTTCTGAAAATCTCAGTTTCTCAATCTTTCAGAAAGATGAGGACCAAAAACCTTACTCCCATAGATTCCTCTGATCCCAACAACCCTCTGATCCATTTTCTTCTACTCCCAAAAAGAGAAGAAAATTAACTCCAAGACCAAAAGCTAAAATTCCTCTTCAACCTCAATCTCAATCGAAACCCAAAGGAGTGGTAATCAAAGAGCCTATTGTGACAAGGCCTCAATCCAAAAAGAGTATATCTACCGGAAGAGGCAAGAGTGCCAAATCTCTCTCACCTCCTCACTTTGATTCCTCTACCCCTTCTTTCACTCCAAAGCCTCCCAAAAAGCCTAAATATGATAAGAATGTGGCTAAGGCTATGGCTGGGATCATTGACCAAATGGAGAAGGCTCAATCTTCCAAGAAGTCCAAGATACCGGAAGCAGAGATCACTACCCCACCAAAAGGTTTCAATGTCAGCAAATTGGTGGAGTCTCCAAAGTACTTGTCTCAGTTCTCCAGAAGAAAGGTGTGTAAGACACACTATGTTGATCTGAAGTTACTTCAAGAGGTAGTGAAGCATGACCTAAGTCCTTATTTAGATCCCTTTATGTCTTGGCTATCTATTAGATTACCATTTTGTACTAAAGTGATCACCCATTCTTATTGTAACTTATAGATCATAGATGAGCCTAACCGAACCTCAGTAGAGGAAGAAATGACCACAACTGTGAGAGGACAAAAGATTTTAATTTCATCATCCAGAATTAACTTGTGGTTAGGAATAGAGAACCCCCCAGATGATATATATTCTGAGCTTGAGCCAAATCAAATTTTTACTATTCTCAAACCCGGTGAGTTAGTTAGCCCCCTAAATCTTAAACCGAGTGATATGTGTGATCATCACAGGGTCCTATGGTACATCTACTCTAGGTCCCTAGTAAACAAAGCCAACAACTATACCCATTTCTCTGATAGGGACTATAGGTGGTTTGCTTTACTGCTGTTGAAGGAACAGAAGGATATGGGAGAATATATTTTCTCGGAGATGAAAAGGTATAAAGTGGATGGGAAGGCTACAACTCCAATGCCATATCCCCAAATTGTGTCTCTAATCCTGAAAGAGAACAAAATATGGTATTTGGATAGCAAGGAGCCAATTGAGAGGTTGACTCCAGTTGGAAGGAACCAGATTGGAAAATTGAACATAGATATCCCTCTCAAAGGCCCTCTGGAGTCTGGGTCCAAGAAGAAGAGGAAGACCACTGAGGCAGAGACTAGTAGGTTGGATGACACCCAGTCATCGGCTCCAGCTGCTACCACATCATCGCCATCCTTCCTCAATGCCACTCTCCAGCACTTCATGGAGAACATACTCATAGGCTTCCATGTGGATATAGCCAACACAAATGCTGAGCTAATCACCAATACGAACTTCAAGATGGGGGAGCTGGTTGAGAGAATAGACAAAAGGCATGAGGAGTTGGTTGAGAGAATGGATAGAAGGCATGAGGAGTTGCTAGCAGAGCAACGTGCCCAGGGAGAGACATTGAGACTGATTCTGGCACGATTGGACTCCTTGGGTCCTGGACCTTCTGCCGGTCCCTCCTCATCTGCACCACCACCACCTCCAGAAAACCCTCCTACTGATGATCCTATTCCTGAGGCTGAACCATCTATCCCTCTGGTCTCTGATCCACTTGAGCCCCAAGGCAAAGATATTTTATTCACAGTGGATGATCCTGATACCCATGAGACCACACATATCATCATTGATGATTCACCTCCCAAACCTTAACCAGAAACCGCTCCTAAACCTATTCCCTCTCCTACCCGAATAGAGGAAATATCTCCCTCTTCCTCCCTTGAACAACATACACCTGAGGTTGAGATTACTCCTGAGACTCAGACCACCCCAAAAGGAGAAACCTCTACTATGGTTGTCTTCCAACCTTCTCCTCCTGGTAATGACATCCATATCCCTCCAGTTCATCTGCCTGACCCTGTGCCCTCTAGTTCATTTGATTCTTTGGATTCAGATGAATCCATGGTCTTTCCAGTGACACCCATTTCCATGGTCAAGCCTCCTAGCCCTCCACTTGATTGATGAAGCCAAAAAGGGGGAGAAGAGCTTGAGAATGATTTTGTGAATGTGTCCTAGTTTATTTTGGGGTATTTGGGTGTACATGGGATTTTAGGGAGCATTTTGATTTCATTTTGAACTTTATCTTGTAATTTGAAAGTTTTAACTTTAATGCAAGTGTGTTATGATTTCATTTTAAGTTCATTAAAGTTTTGAATTATGATACATGTTTGGACTAATGAAGTTGTTGTGAATGCAAGGTGTATAAATTCAAACTTAATAAGCCATATTTAATTAAGAATCCAATTTGAGAAACATGTTCAAAATCACCAAGTTTTGTCATCATCAAAAAGGGGGAGAATGTTAGATCCCATGTTTTGATGATAACAAAAGGATGGGTTGAAAAGGAAATGATTAATAAACAAGTTTGAACAAAGTAATGACAGGAACAAGCATCACTTGAAGTAAGCATTGGACTAATGAAGAAAGACCAAGAGAAAATGCTGAAGAACTTGATCAGAAGCAAGTTTACTAAGGCATTACTCGAGGAGCTACTCACGTAATGAGACAAAACTTGAAGTAACCAGAGACAACTTCCACTAACCTGCCAACGTTACTCGAGTAGGTACTCGAGTAATAGTGCAAAAATTTTCAAGGTGCTCTCGGCCTGCCAATGTTACTTGAGGAGTTACTCGAGTAACCAGGTAAAAACTTGGAGTTGCTCTCGGCCTGCCAATGTTACTCGAGGCGCTACTCGAGTAACCATGTGAAAAACTTCCAGTTGCCTTCAAGTTTTCAACGATACTCGAGGACCTACTCGAGTAATTCTGTCTCTGAAAATGTGGAGCTCTCGGCACTTAGTACTATTGCTAATGTTACTCGAGGAGCTACTCGAGTAACTCACTAAGGTAAGTTAAAACTTGAAGGTAGTACCCGATTAACTTCATATCTTTTTATCTCATTTTCCTCGAGTTCTTACTCTAGTATGCAAGTATCTAATGTTGTATTTTAATTGGATTCCTCGAGTAAGTACCCGAGTATGCTGAAATACTTTCAAGGGAAACTTCCAATCAGTACCAGGGTAAGTCATGCACATGAAGTACAATTACTCGAGGTGGTGCCCGAGTAACCTATGCAAAAATTAGTGCATTACTCGAGTCCATACCTGAGTAACAAGGTAAGTGCTCTCGGCCTTGAAATCCTGCCAACATTACTGGAGTAGGGCATCGAGTAATCAAAAGTTATTTGAAGCTTTACTCGAGTTGGTACCCGAGTAACTCATAAAGTTATGAGTGCCTTACTCGAGTTAGTACCCGAGTAAATTGACATTTCTAAAGGTTTGAAAATTGGTTATTCCATGCACTACCCGAGTATTCTTGTATTTGCTCATTGACTTGAAGTTAATTTAAGAATTCTTGATGATACTCGAGTAAGTACTCGAGTAACCTTCATGTGATACTCGAGTAGCTACTCGAGTAAGCAAACCCAGAAAGTTTGAAATCATTCCAACGGTCATTGTTCTGTATCCTATTTGATTAACTTTTCATTATATTAGTGTACTTAGCATTTCAACAGGTAAATAATGAAGAGATCTTACCAAATAAGGAAAGTCAAAAGCAATGCTCAAATGTCATCGACCGTCACCTACCATAACGTATGTTTTTCAAAAACTGGAAAAGTCAATAATGGCTGCTCACGCTCCAACGGACATGAAGAAATATGTTCCAGCAATCATTACCAACGTATCTATATATATGTGGACATCTGAACAGAGAAAAAAAAAGAATACACTTACGAACGTATCATCAAGTTCATTACTCTGTTTTCCATTATACTTGTGATTCTATGCTTCAGTGATTCTTATTTACTCTGTAAGAGAGATATTTCATTCAAACACAATATTTGTTATTGAGGTAACTTAAGGTTGTGGAACCTTGAGTTGGGATTGAATTACAACTTGTCAGGGGGATCGAGTGTCCAGGTGTAGGAACTTGCTTGTACTGAGGTGCCAAGAACCCACTGAATCTTGGAAGTTATAGTGAAACTCTCAGAGAAGCTCTAAGGACTGGAAGTAGGTCAAAGTGGTTGTGGCCGAACCAGAATAACTCCAGGTGTACACTTCGGTGATATTTCTCCTTACTCTTTCATGTTTTAATTTCAACGTCAAATTTTATATTTGCAACGAAATTTTTAATATCACCCAATTCACCCCCCTTCTTGGGTGAAACGCTTGCTCTAACACTTGGGTGACTTTATGAAAAATGATGTTATTATGTAAAAGAATGCATAGGGATATGGGTATATAAGGTTTAAGGGAGTTTTATTAGTTTCTGTTTTAAGTTTGATTATGTTGGTATCATAAACTCATTCTGCGGCTTAAATTTAAAGATATTTATTAGTTTTGTACTAATGAGTTTTTTATTGTGTATGCAATATGAACGAATAAAGAATTAGAATATACCTTCAAAATTGGATTCAAAAAGATTTCAAATACTAAATTTCTCAAAATCATTAGATTTTGATTCAAAATGATCTTCCCAAAGTCATTTCGAAAGAGTTTCCAAGTTTAAATTGAACAAAAGATTCCATATGAAAAGTTATCAAGAAGTATATGATTGAAAACTCAATTTCAAAACCTTTGTTCAGAATCACCAAGTTTTGTCATCATTAAAAAGGGGGAGAATGTTAGATCCCATATGTTTTGTTGATAACAAAGATTGGATTAATATTACAAATGGTTTTGATAATAAATAAAAAGGTTTAAACAAAGTAACTAAGCTTTTTGTGGCAAGCAAAACCATTACTCGAGTAGTCACTCAAGTAATGAAGAAGAACTGGAAGACAGAGAATAGGGAAGAGCATAACATAATTTTGAAGGCATTACTCGAGTAAGCCCTCAGGTAATGATCCTTCACTACTCAAGGGATCACTTGAGCAATATATGAGAAATTGTTCTAGAGAAGCTATGTCAAAATTTGGATGCCATTACTCGGGGATCACTCCAGAAAATGGAAAATTTTTTGAAGCATTACTCGAAGGATCACTCGAGTAATCAGAGAAGAAATCATCCAGTATCTCATGGCCAAGAAATGACTGACATTACTTGAGCGATTACTTAAGTAACCAGATATGAAACAGGTACATTACTCAAGGGATTACTTGAGTAAGTTGAAATGAAAAGATTGAATTACTCAAGGGATTACTCGAGTATTAGGTAAGCAAAGAAATAGGTGCTCTCGGGCAAGATTTGGATGACAATACTCAAGGGATTTGTAGAATAATCAGAAAAGAATTTGAGACTTTACACGAGGGATCACTCAGATAACCAAGTATGCAAAACTTTTTGTGAAGAAAATTACTCGTAGGAGTACCCAAGTAATCTAGTCAAATAATGTTGACTTACTCTTTGGCTTTTTTTAAAAGAGATTACTTGAGGGGTAACTCGAGTAATGGTGATGGTTTACTCGAGTAACCACTCAAATAATCTTAACAAGAATAGCGTTTTTAAACTGTTTTTGATTTGTTGTTCATTAATTTGTTATCTGTAAGACTAATATTTAATTGTATTAGTTTCCTAAGTATATTTGCAGAGAATCAATACAGGGATCATATATTGAGAGAAAAGTCAAACATATTATCCGCAACGTCTGAAATGCTTACCTACCCAAACGACTATTTTTCAAATTTGAAGAACGGTCAAATGAAGTTACGTGACTCTAACGGAAATGTTTGAAATGCTTCCAATAGACATTACAATTTACTTATATATATGGAGCATTCAATGAAGAACAAAAAACAATGATAGAGAACATACAAACACATATAAATCAATATATTCTTAGTGCTCTGTTTCTTATATTCACTCTTTATACTTCAGTGATTATATTGTTGCTCTGTTATAGAGATTCTCATTACAAACTCAATATTTGTTATTGAGACAACTTAAGGTTGTGAAACCTTGAGTTAGGGATTTGATTACAACTTGTAAGGAGGAGTGAGTGTCCAGTGAAGGAACTTGTTATGTACTGAGGTACCAAGAACCCACTGAATCTTGAAAGATATAGTGAAACGCTCATAGAAGCTCTAAGGACTGGACGTAGGGCAAAGTGGTTGTGGCTAAACTAGTATAATCCTTGGTTTACACTTTGATGATATTTCTCCTAGCTCTTAACTGCTTTAAATTTCCAGTCAATTTTTATATACACAACGAATTTTCTGATATCACCCAATTCACCCCCCTTCTTGGGTGAAACTCTTGTACTAACACATACAACATTCCCAAATTACCGTTTATTGGACAAACAACTCTTAGTGTATAGCTCCAAATAACCCATATGACTTGCTAAATTAAAGCTTGATAAGTTTACTTCCATTCTAAAAAATTTCACATTCATTGGAGATCATTACCTATTCAAAAACATCACAGAGCCAGATTGACACGCAAGAAATCACACTGACAGTATAGTTTACATTCTAAATTTTAATGTTTATTTCCAGTGATATAGGATTTATAGCCAAAGGCTATTCCTACACAGTTTTTCATGTAGAATACAATAGAATCATCAAATCTATGAAATTCCAACCCAAACATACCCAAAACAGGTATGAACGAAAATCTGGAAATATTTGGGAAACGTGATGTTTTATGATTCCATTCAACCAAACTCCTTCCTTTCACTTCTAATCACTTGTTTAACCACTTAAACACCTCTTAAACCAGATTAATCAAAAATTTGGCAGCACCTTCACTTAGGGTTTGAGCATCCTAAATCACATATTCAACCAATATAAGCCATAATTCAACCACAACAACATCAAGCAACCTTGAATCAACAAGAAAGCAAGGTTATTGAATTACCTATTGGTTTATCTCTCTAGCTTCCTCAAAATTGTCCCTCATCTTCCTTCTTGCTCTTGATTTTACGCTTGCTACATGTGTGTTTCAAAAAGGCATAGAGATCAGGACGTGTTTCCATCCATTTTGAAGGCATAAACATATGAATTTCACATTCACTTACTTTGATCTTGCTTCTTGAACCCTTGCTCTTCCTATTTGTGTTCTTAGGTTTTAAGATTCTTTCTCTCTCCTTAGCTCTTGTGTTAGCCAAAAATATGGCCTTGGAGGAAAGATAAGAGCTCTTAAAAAATATCATCTCCACCTCCTTAAAATATAATATTTTATTGCTAATTAACATGTGATTTTTGACTTAAGTCATCATCTTTTTAAACTTGGCCAATATGCTTCCACATGTCATATTTTTGTCCCAATAATTATTTTTCCTCCCCTTTATTCCTTGTTGGTCGAAATTAATCCCAATTAGAGGGCAAAATAAAAGGTTTCTTGCTTTATTGGCAAATGACCGTTTTGCCCTTACATTTTTTTTATTTAAATTGGGTCTTCTTCATTTTCTTTTTGTTTGGCCAAAATTTACATGTTTGTTGGGCCCAAAAATTATGCTCTTCCATTCTCCAATTTGGGCTACAAGAATAGGCTTTTATGAAGAAAAAATTGGACTTTAAGTCTTATGTTGGACAAAAATTTCATGTAATCACCTCTAGTAGTATTTTGTCATTCTAAGTGTGCCAGAATTCACCATTTTATAGCCTTTAATGCCACAAAGATGCAAGGAATTTTGGTCAATAAACGTAGGATGTTACACCCTCCTTCTCATGCCTGGTAACGTCGCTCCTCTTAACATTGCTACTAGGATTTCAAATTTTATTCCAAATTTGTACTTTGTGATAAATATTATATATAATTGGTGAACGGCAATAGAATTCCATTTTTTCAATGTCATATTCTTTATAATGCTCACAAATGAATCTTGATTTTTGGAGCTTTTTTCATAACTAAAATTTTATAACCAATAAGATTAATATTGTATGATTATGTAGACTATTTTATTTATTTCATTTGCTCTTGGTCCTTATTTTCATATTTAGTAGGCTTTGTATAGCTCTAAGAGAATGAGAATTATTCCTTAATTTCTCTCTTCCAATTCTCATTAGTTTTAATTATTGGAAAACTTAATTAGAGAACAAAACTCAAAAAATACCACTTGAATTTTAAAATATCAAATCAGTGATTTCCTATTAAAATGAATTGTCAATTACTATATCAATATAATTAATACCAATTAATTATTGGGTTAAAGTGCAAAAATACCCACCAACTTATACTAAAAGTGCACTCAACATCATAAACTTTTCTTGGGTGCAAAAGTACCAATAAACATTCAAAATTAGAACAAAAATTACACATCCATTAAATTGCGCTAACGTCTATTACTTTTTGTAGTGGACCTATGATAATTTTTGAAAGTACCAAAATGCCACAGCTTAAAAATGGTAAAGGAGCAAAAATACGCATAAAATTTTATCCAAAGTGCATCAAGCACCATTTGTTTTTCAGAGGTGCAAAAATGTTGATGAACATTTGCATCCAATTGTAAGTTAATTTCTATTATATATATTTATATCATTTTATAAAAAAGTGAAATAGAAAATTTATGTGTCTTAATTGTAAGTTAATTTCACAAGAAAATTTAGAAAAAAATCAAAATAAAAAATTAATAGAAAATTTAATAGCATGTACTCTATCTGGCATAATATAAATTATCATGCCCAATTACTAAATTATGAGTTCTAGCATAAAATATAATAGCAGGTACTCCATTTGCACCATGGAAGAGGTCCCAGATCATCAAACTTAAGAACTCTATTTTGTATGGTTGAATACGATCATGTGATAAGGCCTTCATTTAGATGGAAATCAAAGTGAAGGACAATAATGAGGAGCTATCTAACTAGGTGGAGTTACTAGAGATGGGTTGATGATTACGTGTCTAAATTCAATGATGAAAAATATAGGCCGAGTGATCTATGCTTGCAAGGAAAAATTTGCTGAATAAGATTACTATCCTGTCCAACAAATTTGTCCTTTCAAGTGATGATCATCCAGCTAATACTTTTCATTCTCTGATTTAGAGTTATTCATCCTCACCTTGTAACTAGTATTTCCATATAATTGGTTACTTCCTTATTATTGGCCTTTAGCTTGTTTTCCATCTCATCCAAAACCTGATCACGGTATCAAATTCACTCATATAAAATCCAATTCTCATATTTGTATATTAATTCTATTACACTCAAGTTCATTAAATAAGAATCTTCTCAATTATCTTTTGAGACTAGGGTAGGTAAAGCCATTTTTCATACTTGAGGTCCAGAATAATCAAAATGCATAAGTATGGTAACCTAGCACCCAATATATGGGTAGCAACATTCCACTTTAATTATGCTCACAATATGAATCATGCATCAACAGCATGCAGATGCTGGGCCTAAAATTACATCAACTAAATTCAATACTCAAAAATCATCTACTACTTTGAAAGTGGGGAAAATGAAAGCAAAGAAGGTAAACCTTGAAAAAACAAATGCCAAAATTAAGACTCAATAATTATCTAATAAAATAGGGCTTAGATTCATAGTTACTAGTTATAATTATTTTTTATATTGATTGCATTTGTATTTTTAGGCTTGTATGTAGAATTTATACTGTATAATATAGCTTTAGATATAATAATATCCAACAAACCAACAGGGCTTTTGTGATACAAAATAAAAATACATTTTTAAACTAAAAAAATTGCCTACTTTTTAGACCGAGTATGAAATTACCCAGTCTAAAGAGTGAGCATTTTTTAATTATATTTTGAAACCTTTTAAGAATGGTCATTTAAACACCTGGTCTAAAAGACCCTTTTTCTAGTTTTGAAAATATATCCTAACTAACTATTTATCTAAACATTCTATTTACACTCCCCTTTAAAGTTTGGGGGCATAAAAATCAATCACTACTATAGATTTAGACATATATGATGCTTAATAAATAACGGTTATAACAAAAAAAAGTCATATAAGTCAAGGCGAAGGTCACGCAAGAATATATAACGCTAACACAAAAAAATATGTGCATCTTTATGTATTGAGAGGCGGAATTCGTGAAAACACAAAAATAACGATTACAGTTAATAACCATAATTTATTTAGTGACAAATATGATGGTTCTTACAAAAGAACTATCATGTAACACTTATAAACAATGCGTTTTCTAACCTCTTATATAAGTAAAGACAAAGTATAACGATCTTTAGAAACAATTGTCTTCTAACACCACCACTACCTCCTCCTCTGCCTCCTCCTGAAATGGAGGTCTGATATAGATGTTACCAAGCCTTGATTGCCACACAAGGCATTTCACAGCATATACCAACAAGTTGAACAAGAGGTTAAACCACACGCTTTATCACAATGACGTTGAATATAACTTACAGTCAAACCCTCATCTCCCTCATCTGATTATAAGAATGAGGAGGAGGAAAAGGAGGAGGAGGAGGAGGAGCATGATGGCAATAGTGGTGATGATGACTAAATACCAATATTTTTTATAAAATATTAAAAAAAGTAAACAAAAAAACTTAATAACTCATAGTTATTAATTAACAACTATAAAGTATTCTTGATAACACCAACATACTTAATGTTTCTAACTTAATAAACATTAATTAAAGTTTTTGAAACCTTTCATCTTCCTAAAGTTTACTTTGGGTTCCACCTCGTTATTTGATGATCGGTGAGAGAACTAGGTACCCTTTTGTTACGTCTTATTCAAATTCAATGCATGCAATAATGGTTTTTTCTTTCCCTTTCATATGTCTATTTTAACTCCCCATTTTCATTTTTTTTTCACACATTTGCTTCATCTTCCTCCTTTTTGTTCTCTCATTCACCATGATGAAACACTGTATAAAAGAGTTACCAGAAACTTCTAGGCATCATCCTCATCCTCTACCTCTTTTTCCACTTCCATAACCTCCATCTCCTTATCATCCTTCTAACCTTTCCTCTGCCTCTACCTCCATAAGCTCTGCTCCCTCAAGTAGGGGTAATTATGTGTCATGCAGAACATATTAACCATGCTATCTAGAGGCTAGCTGGATATTTGTTGAGTATGAATAGGAAGGCCAATCTCATTTTTTACAAGTATGGGATTGGCTATAATAATCCTAACACACTCTTAGATGATTCATGCTACTCCTCTGGTGACAAGTAAGATGATGATGTGAGGTATGCTAGTAAGTTTTGAAACTTTTGATTCATTCAAATTGAAGGAAACAAAAGTTTCAAAATTCACAGCAGACATTAAATCATCTTTCAAAGGGTAATAGTTTTTATTTTTATTTTTATACAATATAAAAATATAATTATCTGGGCACTATTAGCCCCAACAAAAATTTAAAAATGTAACATACCTTAAAGTTAATAAAAAAGAACTATGATAAATGTAAACCAATAAATGACAGTTCTTACGAACGAATTGTGATTGAAAGGCTTAAGCATGATAATTCAAAAAATCATATTATTACTTTTCTATTTAAATGTCTAAAACATAATACACTTTACAATTAGTATGTTTAAATGACAAAATCTGTAACACCCTTACCTTCATGGTCAAATGATGAGTTTAAATACATAGCGAGTTTAACCGTTAACCCAAGAATTTAGTCCTAGAACAAATATATAGCTTTTTCATAATAGTGTACAAACTGGTTTACCATGTGATTATATAGCTTTTTATGCTACTGGTACTATAAATACTATAGTTATGGTCTCAAGTCATAAACAACATACAAAGAATCAAAAACAAATAACCAACAGGACTTTCAATCTTGACCACAATCCTATACTCGTCCACGACTATTTTCTTGCTCTCGAGCCTCTTGATCTTGCTATAGGTTAGTTATTGGAAATGGGAGATTCAAAAGAATCTTAGTAGTAACAATTCACTCATATGATATATAAATTCACAGTGCATGTACAACAATCACCACATAACATTATTCATAACAGTCGTAACATTCTTGACAATCATACCATTCATAACATGTGTAACAATTGATGATATGAACATACATACAAAGCATTATATATGATATAAGAGAAAGAGTCACTACCTTGAAGCCTGTCCAACTCTTAACCTTGTTCCTAGTCTCTGGGGTGTCCCAGGCAGATATCAAATCCTACAAATTAATATTTACAGATGGACGAGTTATTACTTATCCAAGTTCTTAAATATCTCAAGATATTTGGGTTGGTTACCTTTAATGTTAGTGTATTGTGCAAAAAAGGTGGTTAATTTGCCTACACAAACATCATGTGCTTATCTTAACCCTTGAAGTTAACTTTAATTACCATTTGCCATAATATCTTTACCATTGGTCATCCATCTTATTACAATTTGCCCAAGTGTTTGACCATATATCTACCATTGGATTTCACTCTTATTACCATTCAACCCAAGTACTAACACTTATGTCTACCCTTGCCAACCATATCTATTTTACCATTCAAGTCATTATCACATTTTTGCATAGCAACCTACACTGCTAGATTTTTCACTTATATTTGAAAATTCATAACTTAATCTACAAATCCCCAATTGAGGTTATCCAAAATCCTATATGATCCTATTTAAGTCTATTTTGATGGAAGAAAATGTCTCTCTGCCAATTATATGCACACTATTCCAGAATCCTCAATCAATCCTCATTGGCATAGAAATTATTCCAGATTCAATACCTACCTTTGACAAATCATAACACCCAATGTACTAACCAAAATGTCATATAGTATATGTCAAATCAAATCTTATCTGTCTAGTTTAAGTCTGGAAAATCTCATCTTCATTGGATAAGGTTTAATCGTTCAAAATTACTCCACAACCAGTCTGTCTCTAGAAAACGAATCTGACATCACTATTTATTTAACTTCAATTTTTGGGTTTTTAATCGAACCCTTCTAAAATCATGTTCCTTCTATATTCCTTGTGTTGACAAAAAATTAGGGTTCAACTTAACAATTCACTAATTCATATTTTATTCACTAAACTAGGCTTATATGCTTTCCAAACATCATATAACCATATGTATATGACCAAAGCATGATGAAACTCCAATAACCCTAAATAACCAAAAATAGGGTAGCAATATATGTTCCAAAATTCCCAACGAATCAACACAATATATAGCTTGAAATGAAGCTTAAGCTCACCTCTTACTCTTCCTTGAGCTTTTTTCCTAGTTCTCCAACTTTGGATCTTGCTAGAAGACTCAAAATGCCTCCTCTTCAAATAAAACCATAGAAATGAAGCTCATGGAGAGGAGAATAAGATTCATGAAGGTCAAATGAGCCAAAGAAGTGTCTTGGTAGGAGAAAATTAGACTATAAGGCTTTACCTTGGCTTGTGTCTTCGTTTTCTTTCTTCCTTAAGTTCTTGGCCAAATTTTGAGAGTGAGAATGAGAGTAAAATGTTCATATTTTTCTCTTCCCTTGTCCTTTAGTTACTTGGCTGAAATTGGCCTTCAAAGAAAAAGAAGAATATGTGGCCAAAAATTCATCTTCTTGCACAAGCCACTTTAACTTACCATGTGTGGTAAATTTCCTATGGTAATTGTATTGACTTTCCTTTTCCTCTCCTCTTCTTGCTTTGGACAAAAATAGGTTACTAAAATAAAGGAAAATGATGCCCCAATTACCTTCTTTTAGCTTGCCAGATAGTCAATAAATTTCTAAGATGGAAAAGGTGCCAAACTTTGACTAATTGACCACACTTTTCTCTTTCCTCTTTTAACCTTAACTTGGATTGTTTTAAGGCCTAAAGGAGAGTTACAATTTTTCTTTTCATTATAATAATTACTCCTTACTTTTAAAGAGTAAATCTTAGCCCTTCATTTTGTCTCATAATTTTGACCTCAAGATCAAGTGGCAATTGTCTCTTTTGCCCTTAATTATGGCAATATTATTTCTTGTACCATTAGTTGTTTTAATTCTCTTCATTACTTCTTTCTAAACACCATTTCCCTTTTTCTTTGGATTAGAGTTAGGTTTTATGTCATTCTGACACATCCTAAAGGAATCGAGTACTTCCGTTCAACTAATTGACATCAAAACTCATATTCTATTCCAAGTACGGTTTGTGATTTTTACTAAAACTAGACTTTGTAGTTTGCTTTATTCAGGCTTATTCTTAAGTTTCTAATCCCAAAATTTGGGGTATTACAAAAGCCACTAACTTCGTAACCATATGACTCTTATTGTCTTTTCCTACTATTGAGAGTTGTTTTCAGTCGAACCCCCCAATAAAATAACTTCATCCAACTTCTTAGTAATAGCCATGCTAGTGAATACACTTGACCCTTGTCTCAGCGACTACCACATGAGTTGCTTCCGTTTACTCTAACTCGCTCTTTTGTTTGTGAGACTTAGCTAGGTATAGTTATGATTTCCCTTATCCATTTTTCATTTTCCTTCCTGTATTCACTTCGAAGGTCCCCATTCTGTTACTTGTAGTATTCAACCCAGCTGATTGGGCTGCCTTTGTGAGGTCACAATAAGATAAAGCATCCAAGGTGATATTAAATTGCTTTTGTGAAGCTATATTTTTTTTCTAAAACCTAGTACTACTCTAATCAAAAGTTCCTTTCCTATTACAGGAAGTTGCCAACCCATTGCTTTGATTCACGTTCCATACCCTATTATTCTCTTAGAAGTAACTTTTAGAGATATGGATTCTTAAGGAAAATCTCTCCTTTTTTAGAAGTGTCCATATATATATCTACATAAGTTATTTCTATAAGATCAATATAGATGTGATGAATAAACTAGTTTAGTTGTACCAAGACGTGATAAAGCATCCAAGGTAACACTAAATTGATTTTGTAAAGTTGTTTTTTTTGGAAAACTCATTATTACTCTGATCAAATTCCTCTCCTGTTATAAGAAGTTGTCAACCTATTTCTTTGACTGAAGGTTCCTGCTTAATTTATCTTTTTTGAAGTAACTTCAAGAGATATGGATCCCTAAGAAAATACCTCTTCTTTTTTGGAAGTATCCATATCTCCAAAAGTTACTTTGAAAAGATCAATAGGGATGTGATGGCTAAACTAGTTTAGTTGTACCAACAATCATGCATGAACAATCTAATACCTACAGCATTTGTCAAGGTGACATATTAAATTACTTTTATGAAATTATATTTATTTGGAAAACCCATTATTGATCTGATCAAAGGTTCCTCTTTTTTTTATATTGAGCAAGTGGCACTAAGTTAAAAGCACTAAAATTCAACATTGTGATCAGTTTTAGACTCTTTAATGTGAGAGTTTCTAAGTTATGTAGTCTTGACTCTATGTAATAGAGTAGTACTTCCCACATCAAATAGCCATACAATTTGGGATGAATCAAGATTTTCTAGTCTTTGTGGCCTATATATCTCATAATGTAGGTATTCACCTATAACTTGTGTCTCTTCAGCAATTAAGTCAAGAAAGCATTAACTAAGTAAAAAACATGAATATCCATATAGGAAAGGCCGCAAGGGGTATGCAAATTGTTGAGCTGTTTAAGGGTTGAATGCCCCAATTGTCCTTTCCTTTATAGATATTCAAAGGTTTTTGCCTCTTAATCTTTGCTTTCCAAGGTTAATTCCTGTGTAGAGACACAATTATACGCCAATAGTTACATTATCGCATATAAACGTCGACTATTGCTATTGATTCTTCCCACAAAGTTTGGAATGTCTTTATCCATCCTAAATTTCATAGCCACTCGATATGGGAGGAAATGTTCTATTATATATAGTGAGTCCAACTAGCTTAGATACTCTCACTTAAAGAGTCCCACATCCATACATCATGGTTACTATATAAAAACCATAATGTATTACAAAAGTTCACGGTTCTTATTTATAAACCGTTATTTATGTACTAAATACATAACGATTGTCTATGTGAGACAATTACTCATTTTTATTAGAAGTCATGGTTCTTACACAAGAATTGTTATATATATTACTAAATAAATAATGGTTGTCAAAATGAGACCATTATGTATCATGCAATCATTATCAATACATAATGGGTGTTATATTAATACCATTAAAATAGGTTAAAAATAAATTTAATAGTTTTGAACTATAATTTATTTGTGCGGAGCATATATGACAACTGCATATATGATGGTTTAGAACCGTTATATATAACAGATAATAACATCATAAAAGGCATTTTTTAATAGTAGTAAATGGTTCCCAACTTGTCGATAAGCCTTTTATGATCTTCTTTCCCTATTGGTTTGGTAAAGATGTCTCCATCTTATGCCTTTTTTCCCAACAAATCTCTTCATTGACAAATAAACTTCCACAACACCCCTCTTGGTTTTACAAAACATAGACACATTTTCACTCCTAATTAACAAGTGAAAGGGTAATAATGATGTGGTTGGACAACTATTGCATGCCCCTCATCTTTGGAATCTAGTATCTTGAAACATGTGGTTCCTTCAATTAGTTCATCCATGAGACATTGTCAATGCCATTGCTTGAATCCTTGTTTCTTTTTAAACAATTAATATAGATTAATATAGTGTGACAATTCTTTTGGCTCATATTTGGTGAAGGATAGGGTTGCTTCTCATTTACATGCTCAAAGCAATTCAACCTGTAATCCCTTTTGGAAGTTTTTAGGAGAAATTCAAGTCCAGCTAAGCAACTCCTTTTTACGTAGAGATTGTTGAACAAATAAATACCATCTAGTGACATTCTCCATTTGCATCATTTGAATTCTCATTGTCTCTATGTGTTTGGAAGCAGAGATGAAGAGACGCTCTCTCATTTGTTTTTAACTTGTTCACAAGCAAGATCACTCTGGTTTGGTTGCATATCAACCCATGATTTTTCATAACTTAAACACTGGCTAAAGGACATCTTGATTTAGATCTATAAGGATGATTAATATGAAATGATCTATAAAAGTATCTGCTTGCTTTATTGCATTTGGAGGGAAAGATATATGGCTTTCCATCAAGGATGCAAAGTTAATACGATGTCTATAATACAAGAATTCAGGAAAACATTGCTTCCTTCCATGGCTTTTTCTTTCTAATGACAGAAAGGAGATAATTACTGATGTTCCAGTGAAGGATATTTTCATCCTTAATGCTAAAGGCTAGGATATGATTTTCTATAAATACAAGAAGCATCATGGACATTTCTATCATGGGATTATTTGCTTTAGAGAATCAATTTTAAAGGAATTCCTATAGAGAAATCGGTTCACCTTTGAGATTGCTTTTCTATCTAAATGCTTTAGATCAAGATTCTCTTTTCTAGAGTCTAAATTTGGGGCTTCACTACTATAGAATTGTCTACATTTGATAGTTTTTTTTTGCAATATTTAATTGTTTTTAATAGTAAAATATATGAGAGTTAAATACCAATATTTTACGATTACAATCATAAAATATTTGAGCTAATACTTTAAGGTTATAATAAAGGAAATGTGAAGTATGTTCAATTTACTTTATGGTTGCAAACAAATCATTATCAAATATTATAACCCATATGTCATGGTTGTACAAAAAAAGCGTGGATTATAGAGAAAGGACTTTATGGTTGTAATGTTTAGCCATAAAGTATTTGTTTCCAATTTTGGTCATTTTTAAGAAGCTTATTTCACATTCTTTATTTCAAAAAGGTTAAATATGTGGATATACTTGACGGTTGCTTTCAATAACCATAAAATATGTCTCAATATATTACAATTATTAGTGAATAACTATGAAGTACTTTCAACCAACTTTTTTTAAAAAATAGGGACTCAATTTTTATCATCCCCATGCAAAAGTATACAAATACATGTAAAGAAGAAACCAAAATAGAGATCCAATTCTCCAGAGCTACTCCACAACAAATTATATATACACATAAAGCAAATTGAGAACCTAACATATCCACTAGCAAATTAAAACAATGTAATCATATCCAAATCTGAAAAAAAAACATAACATGTCTATATATACTTAAGCAAAAAAAATGGCTACTTTAGCTAACTCTAACCCAATGATAAAAAGTGTCTTCAAAGTACTGCAAGTAAAAAAAATTAAATATATTAATATATATATCATTTGACTTTTAATTTAACTTAAACACATACATGCATATATATATATACATATATATATATATATATACCTTAGTAGTAATTATGGTGGGATTGTGGGTGACTATTGTAACACCATGTTTTCATAAATGTTTAGATGAGTTCTAACCATGCAATGATTACAAACCTAAGATAGCGTTATATCATAAACTATTAAAGTCCTGACTTCAATACAGGGTTCGAACCTACACTTGAGCGGATTTTTCAAAATCTTTTAACAAAACCTTAAATGTGGTCTCAAACCGTTTGCAAATTCATTATCACTCATCATTTTCAAATTCTTTAATTTTAAAAATAGAACATTCTCTAGCAAAAGACAGTGTAGTGGTGGCTAACTTACAAGCTTTTAAATTTTGGATGCCCAATTCTAATTGACTTTTCGCATCAAGGTACCAGCATGCTTGATGATATACTAATATATGGTTTACATCTAATGTAGTTAGCACTACTAATACTACTTCTGTCATAGCTATTCCTACTTAGTTAAATTTACAACTTATACAATTATCCAAAATGGAAGATTACGAAAGGGTCTCTAACTACTTGGCATGCACTTCACCCGTCCATAGTTACCTTCTTTCCCTTAGAGCAACTCGCCTTTGCTATAGATTATTGGTTGGAAAAGGTGAGATTCAAGGGAATACTAGTAGTAACACAAATCACTCATATGATATATAGAATGGTTAGCATGTAAAGCAAATATGGGCACCTTGTTTAAGAAGATCATCAATCTTGGGGAGTGGATATTTCTTTTTGATAGTCACCTTGTTCAAATCTTGGTAAACTATACATAACCATAGGCTCCCATCCTTCTTCTTATGGGACGTGTAAACCCTTTCTCTAGTAGTTCTTCGATTTGCTTCTTTAGTTTTGCCATTTTATTCGGTGTCATTCAGTAAAGGGCTTTGGATATGGTTCCAGCTCTAGGCACGATCTCAATCACAAACTCTACTTCCCTTTTTAGAGGTAATCCACTATTGTCTTCTAGAAATACCTCAGGGAATTCATTTACAACAGTATGCTCTCAATTATGGTTTCCACTTTAGCCTACATGGAGAAGAAAATGAAGTACCCTTCACAACCCTTCTGCAGATATTTGTCAGCTTCAGCTACTGAGAGAAAGTTCAAACTAGCACTACTGAGAGAAAGTTCAGACTAGCATTACCATCACTATCCTTTTGTGGTTTACAATATTCGATCCTCTTGTTTCTACAACTCAACAATACATTGTTCGCTATTAGCCAGTCAATGCCTAAGATAACATTAAGTTTGTGGATTGGCTGACAGATCGAATCTATACTAGACTCATGCCCCTCTACATTTATGACACAATTCATATAAGCATCTGTAGTAACAGTCCTGACACCCATCAGTGTTGGCACAACTAAATCATAAGGTAGTTTATGCACATTCATCCTTAACCATCTAACACATTCAGAGGCAATAAATAAATGACTAGCACCAAAATCAAACAAGACTTGCAGTGTAGTTCGGGAGCTTTGTACCTTAAATCATTTTGGGGGCTTTTATGCTTTTTCATTAGTCATTGAAAACACTCTTTCTTGAGTCCTAGGCTTAGTCTCTACTGCCCGCTGGTTACATTTACTAGTATAGTGTCTTGGTTGTTGACAGACATAGCAGATTACCAGTCCGTTACACATCTTGCCAGGCCAATAGACTTTCTTGTTGTTTCCCCTATAAGAGGATACTTGGCCTTTCAGTTTCTAGGAGGAGTTTCCCCAACTGGGTTTACTATGGCTATTGACATTCTTAGCCAGGTATAGGTTCTTTAGGTTGCTCTCTATAATCTGGCATTCTTCCATGACTTGGTTGAACTCCTGGAACTGTCTAGAGACCAACTTTTCTTTAATCTCATGTTTCAGTCCCCTCACAAGCATATTAGAACTCCAGCTCTCATCATCTTGGTATCTCAGGTAAGAGGAGTAGTAAGATAAGCAGATGAATCGGGACAGATATTCAACAAAAGTCTCCTCACTGCCTTGTCGAAGTGATAAGAACTCTGCTTCCTTCTCAGTTCTGACAAACCAGAGGAAGTACTTCTCATTGAACTTGTCTTGGAACAATTCCCATATGATTGGAATGTTCCAGGTCTGCAAGATCATTTCTGTGTTTTTCCACCACCTATCGGTGCCTCCCTCTAGCTTATATATCACCATATGTGCCTTCTTCTTAGTAGGGTACTCCATCACTTGAAATATCTTCTTCAATCTAAGCAACCAGTCCTTGGCTATTTGTGGGGTCAAACCTCCCTCTGAAGACTGGAGGCTGATGCTTGCAAAATTTGGTAATCCAGTACTGTAGATTTTCTCCAGTAAGTCTTACTGAGTTATCTTAGGGTATATGGGGCCAGCGTAGATGGGGTTGTGTAATTTCTCAAATTTTAGGACCAGAAACTTGAGATTAAACCTAACTCAAGCAAACTGCTAAGCCCTATTTAGTAAGATTCCCAAGAATATCCAAGAAACACAATGTCTTTTAGGGACTAATTTGGAAAGAACAACGTATCAAATTTGGTTCCAAAGAGTTAAAGGAAATTTCCCAATTCCTTTATCTAAAGGCAAAAAATGATATAAAGCCTGATTTGGATCCAAAAAGAAGAAGAATGGTGGTCTCAGAAGAAAGAAAGAAGAGGAAATAAAATGAAATAAAAGAAATAATGGCAACTTAATAAATGTTGCCATAATAAAAGGCAAAAGAGACATTTGTCATTGGATCTTGAGGTTAAAATTGGAACCTAAGATTAAGGGCTAGGATTTTTTCTTGAAAAAGTAAGAGTGATTATGAGAAAAGAAAATAGAAGACAAGAAAATTCACTAAGAAAATCATGGGATAAAGGCAAGGGAGACAAGATGAGTTATCCAATAAACTAATGGTTAATTAACTACTTAGCGTACAAGAAGCCATGAACCATTATGTAAAGCATTTACTCTTCCCCTCCCTCTTGATTTTTGTTAAAGACAAGACAAGAAAGGAGAGAAAATACTCTTACGCTTAACAAAATTACAATTAGTTGGGCTGACCAATTTAGTTACAAGAGGGAACCAAGGAAGGACATATTATCACATTTTCTTTTCTCTCTCCTCTCCCATTCATCCAATACTTGACAAGGGACAATACGTGACTTTAAAATACCTCATCCTCTTCATTTTGTTGCTTAAAAGTCATCCAAAGCAAGAGAAATGAGAGAGAAAGATAAATCAAGAATTTCAAGAGCTCAAGAAAGGTAAGCGCCTTCTCTCTAGATTTTCACCTCTTACTCCCTTTCTAGTAAAAAATGTCTTCATAAACATTCTTCGTCTTAACCTAAGCTTCAAATAGGAGGTGTTTTGAAGCATTTATCAGGACCCAAAGTGGTTAAATCAAAGAATGAAGCCTAGAAGAAGCAAGAGGTGAGTAAGGGCTTCCTTTTGAATCATATATTGTGTGGTTTAGTAGAGCTTTATTGGATGGGTATTTTTACCCTAATTTTTAGTTATATGGTTATTCTTAGAGTATATGGTGGTTTGGTCTTGTAAATGGTGTTACATAAGGTTTAGAAATGAGAAATCACAAATTTAGAACTTTAAGACACTAAGCTCAATACTACCAGATTTGAGGCAATAAGGTTATGATGTGTTTTTGACTGACCAAATGAAGTTCAATGCTCATGAAAATTTCCAAATTCAAAGTAGACATCTCAAGCATTAATTTGATATAAAGAATGCAAAATTTGGATAAGTAAGCAGTGAGTTATGTTTTTTCTAAAATTGGTCATTAAACTTGGAAATTGTCCTATGGTAGTCAAGAGTTTGTCATGTTTTTAAATGATTAAACTCTATCTAATGGCCATGATATTTTTTAGAATTAAAGTAGATATATTGAGATTTAATGTGATGGGTAATTTGTGGCAATTGGATAAGTACACAAAAAGTTATTATTTGAATAAGTTAAGCATAAATTCTGGAAAGACACTTGTGGCAATGAAGATTAATAGTAAAGTACGGGCTTTTGTGCATGAAACTGGTAGTGGTGGATTTTTTTCCCTTAAAGTAGACTTAATAAGGGTCACATAGCGCTTTGAACAACCCCATTTGTATTTTGTTAGAATTAGTCATGATTTTTCAAAGTTGATTAGTAAAACTTGTAGATTGGGTCAAACCTATAGAATTATGGCAATTAAAGTAATTTGGGCCAATATGGGCCCAAATATAAGAGACATGTCCTAAAGGCCTGTGTAGCTACATTGGACATCCATTTATCATGGCTCTAATGTTTGGTTATATACCTAGAGCCATGTCAAGGAAGAAGAATGAGAAAGTTTCCAAATAACTTAAATGGTTCAAAGAAAAGGTACAAAAGGGGACTAAAACACAAAAGGTGGTAAACTTACTGTACTTGCATGTATTGATATGTATGCTTGTGTGTAGATGTACATGATTGCTTTACTTGTCTATGTGTAACATGTTAGAACCGGTTATCACCCAAGAGAGGGGTGAATTGGGTGTATGATAAAAACTTAAGAACTTTGGAAATCTTTTCGCATCTTAACGAAAGTAGTAAGTATGAAGGTAATAAATTATAATTCAACAGTTAGATTAAATAATATATATTGGAAATATAAGAGCTTATGGAAGAGAATATGCAAACTGTGATTTATCCTGGTTCGATCCAATCTGTGATGGCCTACGTCTAGTCCCCAGGCTCCTCCTAAGATTTTCAAATCCACTATCTTCTTGTTTAATTCGAGCACAAGAAAAGCTTTTACAATCCCACAAGTTTAGACGGGTACTTGTGAAACCTTATACAAATCTCTTACTGAAATACTCCCCATTATGGTAAGTCTTATGAGCAGAGAATCCTGAAGATCTTCCTCTCCTGCTTACTCATGTAAGTCTTACGAGCAGTAACTTTCTCTCCTGCTTACACCCCTCTGTAAGTACCTCCGTTCTTGAAGATGCAATCCAAATGTTTAATCTCCTGTTTTACACTTGAAATATATGTTAGTTAATGTTTAGGAACAATAACAAGTGAAAACATAATGAATGTATAACATTTAACCATGTTTGGATTGATGGCTATGAGAGTCTGAACTTTCTACGTTGGTTCTGTCAGGACTTCACTCGAGTGTAAAAAAGCCTCACTCGAGTGCATGTACAATTTCACGTTCTGGCTTCCTCTCGGGCAAACACTTGCTGCTATTCACTCGCAGGAACTCAAGTGCAACCAGTCCTGCTCGAGTGCGACTCATGTTTCTTTAGTCATATTTCTTCTCGAGTTAACACTTTAATGTCAACACTTGCATGTGCTCGAGTGCAAAGCAACTTGATGCTCGAGTGTGGATCCTAGTGCTCGAGTGTTGTAAATTTCTCCACACTTCAGCCGCTTCTGGACAACACTCGCATGACATTTTTCAAGAGTGTGTTTTTGCACTCGTGAGTGATGTGGGGCCACATTAGACAAAATTTCTTTATTTGATTCTAATGATGTATCATAACAAAGCTCTTGCCATATGCATTCCAATGCAAAAAGAATCAGCTCCAAACTCCTTGTATTCTGTAAGTTATGATCGAAAGAGTGTCTATCTCACTAGACTGCACAAGCATCAACTTCTAGAAGGCATAGCTCCTAGAATATAAGTTCAAATTAGGCAAATCACCAATCCATGGAGAGCTCTTTGAGTCTAGTTTCATATGGCACTAGTCTTGTCTCAATCTGATGTGTGGTTTGTGAGTTATCTTCAAAATACCAAACCTGTCTTGAAAAGTGGCGTTGATTTCAGTGTCATCTTCCACAGATCATATCTCCTTCATCTGAGCTTCTTTAAATACGATCTTGGTGTACATTTTACATGTTGTGAGTTTTATTTCATATGCCACCATTTTTGAGTCAATCCAACGTGTGGTTTGAGAGATATGGCCAAAATACCGGACCTCTATCAGGCTGAACGTAAAACAGAGTAGAACAAAGTAGCCCCCCGACACTCGAGTGTGTTCATCCTGTGCTCGAGTGCAACACCTCTAGCACTCAAGTATTTAGCTCACACTCTAGTAAAACTCCTCTAGAAGCGCCATAACGCACATATAAGTCATCTTAGCTTTGTATTAACCTATTCCAACCATCATTTGATCATAGAAGCCTCCGGTATCATCATAGAAACCTCCAGTATCACTTTTAATAGCTTGAACCTTGATATTCTCACTGGATCTTATAATTTCTTCTTTCTTGAAAATCTTTCTTCTTGATTTCCTTCTTGATGATCATTCTCTATAACCCAACAAGACAACTTCTTTATTTTCTTGAATATCTTCAATCTTTGCTTGACTACAAGGTATGCAATATTAAACATAATAATTAGTCAAAGTATTATATAAACTTTTTGCTCTTATCATTTGACATTTATATTTGACATCATCAAAACTAATCATATCTAATATAACATAGTTGAATGATTGAAGCTCTGTTTTCTATTGATGCTACGGCCGTTTGTAAGAAATGTGAAGCATTGAGCATGCAGGTATGTCATTTTGTTAACATGAGCCTACGTAAGGCAAGTATATCATACACTAGCATTTATCTTACATGCATTGTTTGGTATTGTTTGCTATTTAGATTCCCCCAAATCTCACCCTCCCTCAACCAACCATGTTATGTGTAACATATGGTTAGACAAAAAATCAATTAATTTGCACTTAACCACCATGTTACTATCAATTACATCTAGTCAAAGTATGTTAAGCTTTTCATAATTTAACTTATTTAACCATATGCAAATCATGTGTAACTTATAAGTAAGTGACATATGGATTAAGACCAGTAGAAAAATGGTTTTATATATCGATTGAAATTGACTTTTTAGATTGAGTTTATGTCTGGTCTTACATCGACTGGTTTTAAAAGTCTATCCTTATTAAGACTAAACCTACAACTGATCTTTTTTAATGTCTTGTATTAAAAAGTTTTAATTTATAATAAAAAATGCCCACTTTTTTGGACTACGTAATTTTATACCCATTCTAAAAGTGGGTAATATTTTTTTTTTAAAATGTACGTTTTACTTTTCACAGAAGTCCTATATGAATATATAATAGCTATATTATGCAATATAAATTCAACTATTAGCCCTAAAAATACAAATGCATTCATTGTACAAAATAATTATAACTAACTATGAATGTTACAAATATTATTAGATAATTGAATCTTAAGTCCAGCATTTGTTTTTTGATGGTTTACGTTTTTTTTCTTACATTTTCCCTACTTCCAAAGGAGTCAGATTATTTTTGACTGTTGGATATAGTTGATGTAATTTTAGACTCGGCATTTATTTGCTATTGACACATGATTCATATTGTGAGTATCCCTAAAGTTGAATGCAACTACCCATTGATTGAGTTCTAGGTTATCATACTTATGCATTTTGATTCTTCTGGATCTCAGGTATGAAACATGGCACTACTTACCCCAATTTTAAGTGATAAAGGAGAAAATTCTTATTTAATAAACCTAAGTTTAACAAAGTTAATATACAAATGATAATTGGATTTTGTATTAGTGAATTTGATATCATGATCAGGCTTTGAATGAGATGGAAAATAAATTGAAAGCCAAAAATAAGGAAGTAACCGAGTAGGTGGAAATACTAGTGATAATGTGAGGATTAACAACTTTAAATCAGAGGATGAAAAATATAGGTTTTAAGATCTACACTTGAAATGACAAATTTGTTGGACTAGATGCTGGGCATTGATTGTAATATCTCATCCGTTTGAATGTGTAAGGGTCAATTTCCCCTCATTCAAAAGTTGATTTGCTCCATCATCACTTGGTCATCTAACTCAATTAATTTTTCCTTCCAAGCATAGATTATCAGCCTACACGTTTCATTGTCTAATTTATATATATTAATAAACTTTCACTAATAACACCATCTAGTCTAATAGCTCCTTTGTTATTGGCCTTTACTTTGATTTCCCTCTCAACTAATACCTTATCGCATGACCATATTTAACCATACAAAACAGAATTCTCAATTTTGTATATCAACTATATTAGAGACAACTTCGTTAAAAGAGTTACTCTGCCTTTATCACCTAAAACTAAGGTAGACCATAGCCATATTGTACTTGAATTCTTAAAAGAACCAAAATGCCTAAGATTAGTAAACTTAGCACCCAATCCAAGGGTCGATGCACTCGAATATAAGGATGGCCCGTGATACAGACCGCACATCAACTTTTCCCACCTGTTGGGGTTAAAATTACAAGGTATACTCCCATCTAATACTTAATAATAATCTAAGCCCTTCCAAGATAGGCCATTCAAAGAAAAAAAACTTGAAAAAGAACAAGGGCATGACTAACAAGATTCAATTAACAAATGTGTATACAAACTTTTGTCCATGAAATTCGTGGTGATTTGATTTGCAAAACTTGCCATCATGATATTAATACAATAAAATTGCATCATTGTAATAATCACAAGTTTCCTAATCCTAACCATAATGAATTCAATGGATAAAAATTCATGTAGAATAACTGCAACACATAATTAATTATATATACAAATGTGTGTGCACACTACCAGCCACCAGTAATATTAGTATATACACAAATTCACATACAAAGGAAATTTTTTGACTTACTTATGAATATATGGTCTATTTGGCACTCAGCTAGTCTCTGCTAAGCATGCATTTCTTGTGTTCATTTCTATTGTAGGTTAAACCTTATGATAATTGTGGTGATGTTGGTTGTCCAAAATTAATGCTATTTTCTTCAAATTCAATGTACTAATTACAAGATCTGCATACTCTTTTCTATATTTTATGCAAATATTTTTAACACTCAAGTGAATAGAAATTTGCATACAATAATTGCAACAACTATAAAGAATATCAAGCAAGCGGAAAAATACAAAAAATATCTGAACTTTCAATCAGGGTTTCGACAAAGAATGAGAAAGAGTCAATATCAATGTTTCATAAAGAAAGAAAAGGAGTAAGCATTAGGATCAACAAATAAAAACATTCATACAAGCAAAGAAAATGGAATAGAACACTTACAGAATAGGGCTAGCGAGGGTTTGTGAAAGCTAATGATTTTCATCGAATATGAGAGCATAATGGAGATGATAGAGGAGGAGAGCTCAAAAAGGAAAACCAAGCCATCCAAATGACCAGAGAGAGCAAGAGCATGGTAGGCAGAGCTAACAAAAATAGGAAGAGTGCTTGCATGACTGTACGAGGGAAGATATAGTTTGATCACAAAAGTGAGTATAAATACTAGGCCAAACTTTTTTAGACTAGTTATCCTTATATTAGTCTAAATATTTAAAAGGAAATAAATTTAAATAATAAAATAAATACATAAGAAAAAAAATGCAATTACATGTGAAAAGCAAACTAAAAGTCAAAATGTAAGAAGAAAATATCACAAAGTCCCTAATTAGCATCTGTAACATCATCTTCACTTTGACCAGTCTTCTACCCCATTTTGGCATCAAGAGAAAGGGTAGAAGGAGTTGAAAAAGTGATGTCTAAAGAGGTAGGAGAATAGAATCTAACAAAAGCAGGAAGAGGGCTATTATAAATGATAGCAAGTGAGAGGTCTAAATGGGGAATGAAAAAGACATCTAGGGAAGCATTTGAGTAAGTGGTATGAATGGGAAAAGTTGGTGAAGAGGACAATATATGATTAGAAGATGTTGAAGAAAGGTTAGGGAGTATTTTCTTAGGACTAAAAGGATCTTGGTGAAAAGCTTTAGCAGGAATAAGTGGCTCTGGAGTAAGAAGCTTCAATAGAAGATTATAAGTGTAAGTCTTCAGGACTCAAGTGAACTTCAAAGCAATTTATGTGAAGGATGTCTTTAACAAAATATATCATTTCAATTAATCTACCATCTTTTTGTTGATAGAAAGAGAAAGATAAGGAGATGGCTCCATATGCTCTGGTGTTCTTAGACTTATTGTTATTCTAGATGATAAGGATGTTATTAATTATAGGGTAGACTACTAAAAACTAAATAAATTGTTTATGTTTATTTGTTTTTTATCTTTTTATTAAATTTCAAGATTGTTTCAATTCTATTTCAATTCAAGGCAACTCCCAACCACAGGCTCTAATACATCTTTCTATAAGGGCCTAGCCCTTATTGAAGATGATCTAAAAGGGATTATAAAAGAAACAACAAAGCAACCTAAGGTTGCAAACCACAAAACTGGGTCTTATACCAAAAAAAATGGGTCATCTTTCCCCAACTTAAGCCTTCAACTCAAAACCAAAACTCTGGGAAATTTTCAAAATTTCTTATGAGCCCAAAGATTATGCCTTCCCTATTAAAGTTCTCTAAGCATTTGCCTCCAACCAGTCCTTGACAAAATTACCAACTAAATCTTGGGAAGACGTTGATGAAGAAGATCAAAAGCTCTTGCTTTAGCAATCCAAATAAATCCAGAGAAGTTGGTAAAGTTAATTCATCTTCTAAAGTGTTGGCTTTATCTTATCAACAATTAAACCAAATTCCTTCAAAAGCCACATTTGTGGCAAAACTTGAGAAAATCAAGCATCTTTTCTTTACAGAACTGGGATACCATGACAAAAGCCCCATATTTTAGCATCTAAAATATTCCCAACGGGCTTTTTCCTTAAACTATTGGTTTTGACAAAAACTCAAAGATTTTATGAATTCATTCTCGTAGATTCTGGATCTGTAGGAATAAGACATTTTTCTATCCCAGACAACTCCACTGTCCTTGGGAACTCAACCTTTCAAATTAAAAAGGTCCTTTCTCCAAGTGACTGGGGGCAAGATTTATTTAAGACCAAAAAATTTCTCAAGATTTTAATCTAATGGAGTATAATTACTGGGATTATATATATGCCTGGTATTGTACCTTTTGGTACCAAAATAAAAAATTTAGCCATAATTAGCTATTCATGTTTAAATTTGGAAAAAAAATCAATTTCCATAATGGTTTAACAAATGGTGGGAATTTTTGGACCTTGTCTGGAAATTCTCCCAGCCAATGTGAAAGCTGGTTATGATTATTTTTCAAATCCAACCAATCTGGAAGAATATCCTTTCCCAGTAGATCTTCAACTATTTTCAATATTTGCTTTAGCCTAGGTATTTAAATAGAATTTCAAATTTGGAAGTTCCAAATATAAAATTTGTCTTCCCATTTTGCAAAAGGCTCCTTCTGTAAAATGATGGGCAAAATTTACTAGTGCTAACATTGTCTCTATTTTGGCACTTAAAAAATGGTTCAATCAGAATCCATAATTTCTACTTACTGGAGACCATGAATCTAACATCTTCCTCAATCGGAGGTCTGGAATCCAAGCTTGCCTGGCTTTGTCAACCAATAAAGAAGACTTAGCCAAACAGCTTCAAAATATCCTTTAAATCCTCCAAGATGAAGAAGAATGCCCCAAAGCAGCAAAATCAATCATTCATTTTCATCCTCATCCAATGGTTCAAAAATTGGCCCACAAGGAGATGAAGATTATTGTTTTGGTCAAGAATCAGATGATTAAGTTTACAGCCTAGGCAAAGACTAAAACAAAAGGTTCAGTGGAGATTTGGCAAAAGGCAGAAGAATCTTCACTATTCAAGACAAAAGAGCGAATGGCCATCAAAAATCACTACAGCAGTTAATCACCGTAACAATTACTGTAGCATACATGAACTTTTGTAAATTACTATAGTGTTAGCAACATAACACTTTTTAAGCCTATAAAAGGGTAGTCAAAGTGAGTGGTTAGGCATTTGAAAAACTTTACAAAAACTTAGAAAGAGGTTTTAGTGAAAAAGACTCTGGATTTCTATTTCTCAGTGTAAGCTTCTTTCTTTAAAACTTTGTACTTGTAATTTAAATTTACGTGGTTTCAATAATAGTGTGACTATTTTTTTGATTTTTGTGATTTTAATTTCCTATTTAACATTTTCATAATTTACATTTGGATGTATTAATGACTCGACATTGGTCCCTGCTTTTCTTTCCTCAAATCTTCTCCTTTTCCAATCCTCCACTTCAAGGTAACTCCCGACATCCTGGTATCAGAGCTAGATAAGGAAGTAGGGATATAGTAGATGATTTGAAAATTTTTGATGGTTTATGAAGCTAATATGAATATTACCTAGAAAAGTATGCTCTGTGGTGTAGCTCTGTCAGATCTTCCACATTAGAAAATGTTAATATAAAGCCAGGAGTCTGCTTAGTAATATGGTTTCTGATAGTTTGTATCCTAGTGTAGTAGTAGTATCATATGAACTTCATTCATTTTTAAGGTTATGGTAGTAAGGCTCGCTGTAGAAAGGGCAGTTAGTCCATAAGCTAGCTTGAATGTTCATATGAAACTATTATACAATGTTTAAATCATTGGCTAAGAGATAACAATATTAGTAGATTATTGTCTTGATATGGACATACAAGGTGATATTGATAATCATTTCATAAATAAACCTGAGTTTCATCTTATCTAACAGATTCCTATGGAATGATATCTGGATAGGGAGATTTACAACCATGTTTAAATCGATCTCTTTCTGGTCACGATCTAGTCATTCTTCTGACTCACCTACTTCCTCTCGTAACCAAAAAGGAGGAAATTCTTCCTCATGATACAATATCTTTAAAAATGAAATCCATTCTGAAGATATCAACCAAACTTTAGTGACTGGACCATTCTAGACATTGATAAAAATAAGCTATACAAGCCCAGCAAAAGTTTTTTCAGTCTTCTGATTATATCATTAGATCTATAGAAGAAGTCATTCTTCTCAATTCAAGAATGATGATATTCCCCTCCTGTTTGAAAATTCCATAAAACTTCATCAAGAGAAGTACAAATTCCTCCATAAAGGTTGTGTCCAAGTAGCCTTAAAACCACTCATTAATCTAAGTTTAAATGCTGCTACCTTAATCTGTATTAGAGATGCAAGACATAATAAATTCTATAATTCCCTTCTTGTAGCTGTTGAAGTTGGTCTTTATAATGGACCAATTTATTTCAATTGCTTTCCTAATTTGACTGTTTACTTATATGACAAACATATCATAGATGTTCTCAGGTTAAACATAAAACTCCATAGCCTTGACATAAAGCTTGATGTCTCCCTCGTAGCAATTATGTATAGGGTCAAATATAAAATCATGAATTCATGTGCTTTTATGGTTAGAACGTACAAGAAAGAAAATGAAACCTACTTATTCCTAAGAGATGCTAGTCAAGCAAATGTTATGGTGCCCAAAATGATTAAATAGGATGAAGTATCTCTCCCAAAGGAAAGGATCATAGAAAAGGCCTCGCCTTCTACCTTAAAACCAACACCTAATTTTTTACAGATTGGGCAATATGAAGTTGGAACTGTAGGAATCTCTTTTGATAGAAGAAGATCCTTTAGTGTTTCCATAACACCTTTTATTCCTGAAAGCTTTAAGACTGCTTTGGAACAACCTCCTAGACATTCCTCTAGCTTCTCCATGGAAACAAAAGAACCGTCAATTCCTCCCTCTGTTATACATTTACAAGGACTAGATACATCATCCAGTATTGTAAGACATGTTTACTAAAATCCAGAGGAAGACGAAGTTCAAACCATTCAATCTCCAACCTATTCTGATATAGTAGGAGTCATAAAAAAGGAATTCCAGTTAGATAAGAAATTCTTACAAAAAAAATTTCTATTCTGACTACAAAAAAGAAAAGTGAGAATGGTTTCTTGGAAAATATGACAATAAATCCAGAAAACCTATCCAAGAAAGGTTTTACAAAATGCTTCAAATATTTAAGCTAAACATTATGTTCTTTAACTGGTTTAAAGCCTATATTGAAGAACAAAAGATTAAGGATTATCCTTTCAAATATGTCGATGAGGTTAATACATAATTGCAAATAGAACAAGGAGAAAAGATCAAATCTAATCTCCCTCCAAAATAGACTTACCAAATTTTTAGTCTAAAGGTAAATGAAGCCCCATGTTATAGCGTCTTCCTTTAAGACTAAAGATACCACAAAAGATACAAATTTAAAAGACATCCTGAGTCTTGTAGAATAAAACAATTATACGAATTCTTATCTTCAGAATTTAAGAGAACACTTCCTAAAAAATGTAGTTCATAGGGCTAATGATTTCCCATCTTCTAGCTTTATAAATGAACAGCCAATTTTTAAACCTTACCCTATCTCAAAGACTGCAGTAATTAACATCAAGGCCAAAAGGTTGCAACAAAAAATTAATACAGAATTGAGGAAACTCACAGTGGTTGAAACTCCTAAAAAAAGCAACCTTTTTAACATCAAAATTAACCATTGGTATCACAGGAAAAAATAGTCAAACTAGTAGCAGTGAAGATTATCCTGAACCTAAGAAATCAGCAAATAGCCTAATCAACATCATGAATTGGAGAAATCCAAAAAAATTATATTACCCTAGAGCTACCCCCTAATTTAGCTCTTGAAGAAAGAGACACCACACTCAAACAATTCAACACAAATAACATCTATGTCTGGAATATAGATGGAAAATCTGAAACACACATAATGGAAAATCTCCAAAAAAGACAATGGTCAGTAATGTCTATTCTATATATAACAATTGTTAAGAGGATGACATTGTTCATATATTGATCTCTGGCTTTTCTGGATAACTCAAAGGCTGGTGGGATTACCATTTTATCGATGAACAAAAAACACAAATCCTTTCAATCGTCAAAATTTCTCATGATGGAACACCAATAACAAGCAATGGTGAAATGGTGCCTGACACTATTAACTCCCTCATAGTTAATATAGTTGAATGTGATATGCCAAATTTTGGGATAATAAGCTTGAGAATAAGCCTAAAATAAGTGGACTGCTAAGCCCCAGTTTAGAAAGAGTCCCAGGAACGAGGATTTGCTACCAGTGAAAATTTCCTGTAAGGCAGCGACATTATTATATGGTTTTGGATGATCACATGATGTCTAAAAATTATGAAACTTTACAGGATGAAAGTAGATATCTTTAGCTTTAATTTGATAGATAATTGGTAATTTTCGGAACTGTATGTAAAACGTTATGAATTTTTGAAGTTAGCCTAGGAAAACTGGCTATTTTTTTTGGAACAGTGTCCAAATATGTAAATTCTGGGAATGGTGAGCTTCAAATTGGCTAAAGGCTATATTTTTCCTTGAAACTAGATTCAATAAGGGTTATATAGCCTTTGGAATTGCGCTAATTGAAGTTCTACAAATAAAATTATGGTTTTTCAAAGTTTAGGTAGAAAATCTACCAGAATTGCCATTAAATCCAAAAATAAAGAAAATAATGTGATGACAATTTTAAAATTATGAGATAAATGGTAAAAAGACATTTGGGCTAATTAAAGGACCCTCTTAGACGCCTTTTATACGAACCAAGAGAGGGAAGGACTAGTTGAATTTCAATTGGACTTAATAACATGTTGCATGTAGATAAAGTTTTATGACACAAAAGTCAAATTTTTGGAATTTTAGTTAATTAGTGTAAATTATAAGATAAAGGTAAAGCATTATAAAAATCATTTCCTTCTCCTTCTGAAACACAAAAACATCAGCCTTTTAAGAAAGAAGAGAGAGAGAGTGAGCTTTGTGATGTAGAGAGAAGGAATGAAAGAACTCACAAGGTAAGTTGAATTCTTCGATGATTTGAGTTCTAATTTGTTTAACACTTCTCCTAATTTCTTCTTTACATGATTTAAGGTGTTTTGATACAAAATCCTAGGGTCAGAGAAGGGTGTAGTTTCGGCAAAGAGGGTGACTTCCTATGGTTAGTTGCTACTATTATGCTTGGTTTAATCAGTAGATTCGTGATTAATTTCTATCAATTGTGAATTTGGGTAAAGGATGAACCCTAGCTGTTTTGCCACCCAAATCTTGTTTACATTATGTTTAAAGTGTAATCAACTAGTTAATAAAGTGATTAGGAGTATAAAGGAGCAAGTCTGTGGAGTTAGAATTCAAAAACCCCAATTTTTGCTAGAGTTCTTAAAGTTTCGGTCAGGTGGTAGACACAGGAAACTGACGGGTGCAGATCCCAAGATAAAGATAGTGGTTATACATAGTCTTTATTTTTGGATATCTTGTATAAATTTATAAATATTACCAAACCCTGCGAGGATTCTTGTAATGTAATCATGTACTGTATATCAGTATAATTACACTATTCCTGTGGTGCTCACCAAACATCGCAAAGGCTACTCTAATTAATATCATTGATAAAAGGTTTGTAAGATAGGGTATTACATTTTGGTATTAAATCCCAAGCGATTCTGACAGAGTAGCAGTTTTGGCAACATGATAGTATATTGATAGGGTCTTCATTATATAATGATTAGACATATGCACAGACTAAGGTATCAAAGGAGTGAAACACCTTAGTCTGTAAACTAGCCCCTGAGGATAAATGAATATCCAAAGGGCACCAAGTGGTGTAATACTGGATGGAGAATGGTTTAAGGATATTACAAAACCCGAGAAAATGGGTAGTGTTCAGGTGATGCCCAATATTTAATTAATCGGAGGTAGCTGGCATGATGTTTGAGATGAGGGTAGTCTCAAGGCACTGGTGGTCAGAAGCAGTTGAAGTTGGTATCTATGTTTTGGCACAATTACACAAAAGTTAAGCATACTCAACCCAGGAAAATTCTTAAATGGGTACCCACTGGGATGTTATGTTAGCAAGGTCATAGAGACTTAAGGAATAATATATGTCTTAAAATTTCTCCATGGCTAATAAACATTTGAGTTAGATAATTTAAACAGTGCTTAGACGCATGGAGGCAATAAAGATGTAAGTATTGATTTTAATACAAAACATTTTTGTTGCAGTGAGTATTGCTAGAAAGGTTCGTTTGATGAGGTTTTGGGAACACAAGGCATAGTAAATGTTTTGAGGTTTCTCCATGCTAATTGATGATCCTTAGTAACACTATGTGTTAAAGGTATGGAGGTATGATATACGGTGATGCATGATGCATGATAATTATGATGTATGTCTATCCTAGAAGATCCGATCTAATATTGATGAAGGTTGGGATAGATTTGAATCCGATCAAAGCTGAAATTGTGCTTAGGTCAAAATTCAAATTAGGTTGCACTATGGTTCCTATACATAACAAAGGTTTAAACCTTGTGAACCTTGTAGATGATGTTAAACCTTCAATAATGTTTCGAGGATATTACCCAAATATCGTGAAGGCTAGAATAGGCATTGTTGATCCTGATTCTTAACATGCCTATTGGGTATAACTGAGGTAATTGATTTCCAATATGTATGATATTGAGGTTCTAGATATCATGATAAACCTAAAGGTTGGGTTAGAGACCCTAGGCTATAAAATCCTACATGCCAGATATATTGTAATGGACCTTTGTGTCCCTAAGACCTAGTGGACCGGTGTCTCCTTAGGTTGGCAAATTTATTCAGTATTGTGTTGGGTTAGTGATGATCCATGGAATCGGGGGACAAGATTCTTACGGGCATGAATCCTTGTAGAAAGGAATTTTGAAAATTTGCTAGCTGTTAAGTCTTGTATAGGGAAAGATTATGATCATAAAATATTTGCTTAAAGGATTTATTGAGGTGACAGCTCTCTAATGAAATGAGAGATAAAATTGATTTGCCTGCTATTCCACTAACTAGAGGCTATATTAGGAGTCTATTGGTGGATGGCAAATAATGTGTTGAAGGGTTACCAAGTAAACCATAACCCAAGAATCAACTGTTACATTTTGATTCCGTAAGAATATAAAATGACCCCGATGGGGTGGCAAAATTAAAGAAAGCAAGGTATAGAACTATTAGAGAAGAAGGACTTTATGAGATCTGGGTACTTCTATATGGAAACAACCAACTGGAAAGAGCTACCTATGGAGGATTTTGATCACAGAAGGCTACCTATAAAGAGTTATGATATGAGAGGGCTACCTATAGAGTTTTGATCGGAGAGGGCAACCTACGAAGAGTTTTGATTGAAGGGGTTGACCAGTTAGGTAACTGAGTAAAGCACCGAATATAGTACTATAGCATGGAGCCACCGTGACGATGAACCCTAGAGTGTAGCCATCGTGACGTTGAATTGTAGAGTAGAGCTATAGAAACATTGACTCTCAATGATGGTTCATTGTAATGAATCCCATATCGAATGGGTTACCTTGAGATAAGAGTTTACGTGGACCAGAATGATTTGAGTTGAAACAAGCCAAGATCTAGCATAAAGAAACACATATTTTGGGTGTAGTAAGGTATTATAAGAGGTTCTTGTTTAACTTCTATTAAATCATCATGACATTATTAAAGCTCATATGAAGAGATAGATCTCAGAGTAGGAAGTGGAAGAATAGTAAATTTATATGGGCACCAATGATTGGTTCTTGGTGGTTAGACTTGATATATATTCAGTAAAGATAATGAATGATATGTGCTTATGCCATAAGACCTGATAGGCTAGTAAGTCCTTAGGCCGATATAATGTGATGTGTTTGAGAATTGTACCAAGCGAAGGCTCGAGGTGATAAGACTCGATGTGCAAGTTTCATAGGACGATGTCCTTGGGCTGTAAGACCTATATGTTTAACACAGTGGTTGATGCCTAGCACAATGACATTGAACCAATATATCCAAGGTATGTCTTTAGGTTGACAAAACATTCAAACTATACTAGGTTGTAGTGGAGGCATCGAGACCAGTATAACCAAGCTCTTTAGTGTGGCCTGGGAAATGAGATCAAGTGCTTGTTATGACTGTTAATGAATCCCCAAGCACCTTTATGCAGAGGCCCTCAGTGTAGAGGAGGGGATAATTCCTGCCTATGCCAAAAGATCTTAGGGAGGTGGGGTGAGGGTACCATTACATAAAAAGGTGATTGTGTGATTTAGGAGGAGTCTTAAAGAGGTTGTAAGGCCTAACGAACTAAGCGCTATAGGCATAAACCAATAGGTCCTATGTCTTATTGCATGCTATATATTGTATACTGAATAAATGATGAATGCTGAATACTATTAAAAACTTTAATAAGAATATGATAATTGTGTTGCATGCTTGTTGAGCTTGCATATAAAAGAGGTAGATTGAATATGATCATTATATTGCAAGGCTTGGGAGCCAGCACATGCAAAAGGGATGGATTTAGTAATAAGGAATTGATCCTCAAGTTGTAGACATTCAAATTTTGAGGATGAAATTCATTGAACCAGGGGGTGAAATGTAATATCACAAATTTTGGGATTAGAGGTTTGAGATCAGAATAAGCTTGAATCAAGTGGATTGCTAAGCCCCAGTTTAGCAAGAGTCTCAAGAATGAGGATTTGCTGCTAGTGAAAATTTCCTTTAAGGCACAATATTGTTATATGTTTTTGGATGAACAAATGTTGTCTAAAATTTGTGAAATTTTATAGGATGGAAGTAGATACCCTTAGATTAATTTGATAGGTAATGGGTAATTTTGAAGGAGTATGTAAAAAGTTATGAATTTTTGAAATTAGCTTAGGAAAACTAGCTATTTTCTAGAACAGTGTCCAAAGATGTAAATTCTGGGAACGGTAAGCTTCCAGTTGGCTAAAGGCTATATTTTTCCTTGAAACTAGACTCAATAAGGGTCATATAGCCTTTGAATCACTCTATTTAAAGTTCCTTCCGTGCATGTTCTGGCACTGCTCACTCCCAAGTAGGGCAAATACCATATCTTATGATTCATAATAGTGACGAAGTACCAATTTTCTGTTCCAATTCTCATTTACTTCATAATACTTAATTAGTTATCATTATTTATCTTTGAGTACCCATGAATCACTCTATCACAGCTCTAAAGGGTTGAAAGACTATCCCTAAAGATCCTCTTTTGAAAGCTCAAACTGATATTTTCTATTGCGACACTCGAGTGAAAATGACCTCACTCAAGTGAGATTGTACGAACACTCGAGTGAAGAAGGCCTCACTCGAGTGACGGTACGATATGTACTCGGGTACTAGAGAGTAAAGGATAACAAGTAAACACCCAAGAGCAAAAGGACTTTTTAGAGACCACAATATTCAAGCACACTGGACCTCACTCGAGTGATACCCAAATGCCTTACCCGAGCACTAGAGAGTGAAGTCCAGAAAGTAAAAACCTGAGAGCACCAGAGTTTTCAATGAAAAGGAGAACTCGAGCACAGGACATTGCACTTGAGTGATAGATCAACACTCGCAAGTGAGACTATACACTCTTGAGATTTTCTAGAAAGCACAAAAGAAATACTGAAGGGAACAATGAATATAACCACAGCACTCGAGTGATACTCAACCTCACCTGAGTGATATTCATCCTACACTCGAGTAAAACCCAGATCACTCGAGTGATCCTATCAGAAACTAGAAACGTAAAAAAATAGACCACTCTTTCCAACTTTTCCCAAATGAACCCAAAACCTCTACCAAAGCTACTCTGACACAAAAACATCCAAGAAATTCAATGGAATCAATAGAATTACAAAAATCTTATTCCATTATCATGCTTTGGTTTTGGGCAACACAAATCACCAATTTTCTAAAATCACTAAACTCAATCATTCAATTCCTAAATCAATCATTCAATTCCTAAATCTATCTATCTATCCCAAACTTATACCAAAACACCATTTCCACAACTGTATCATGCCAAACTACCTAATGATCATCATTTTCAAATTCAAGGCATGAAACATAGATAGAAATATTGGTCTCTCTTACCTCTTTAACTTTCTTAAAGACACTTTTTGATTCTCCAAACTTCAGATTTTCATGATTCTTCAAATCACCACAATAGGGAAACTATAACCACCAAAATGAAGCTCTCACTCCAAGGAACAACATTAATAAAGGGAGTTTAAGCATTAGAGATCATTTGCTTACCCTTTTCTCAAGCTTTTTCCTTTCTCTTTCTTGGGCAACAATGGCACTGAAATGGAGGAAGAAATGGGAGAGAAAAGAGTGATAGAGAGGTTGAAATGATGGTGCCACCCCCTTACTCCCTTGTTCAGCCAAAAATGGGGAGAGGAAGAGAGAGAAAGAATCATATGAAAATGCCATTTGACTTTTCCCATGCCTCTCTCTTCACACCCGCTTTTGCCATGTCTCATTTCTATTGGTTTTCCCAAAATAAGTCACCAATTAGCTACCTTAATCCCTCCATTAGCCATTTTAATTATACCTCTCAATTTTCTCTTAGCTAATAATTAATTTCTCTATTAATCACTAACTAATTGCCTAACAATTTCCTTCTTTCAATTTCCACTAATTATGGCATAATAATAAATATTACTGCCAAAACCCATAATTAGTCCACCTTAATTCAATAATTATCCTCCATAATTATCATTAGCCCTTAATTGAAATTTGGAGTGTTACACTAAACCTCACTGCAAACCTTACCATAAAAAGAAAAAACATGTCTACCAAAGATATAAGCCTAATATACCTCCTCGTAGAGTTGAAAAGGAATTTCGCTCAAAACCAAGAGTTGATTTTCCTAAACAAACAAAAGTTACCTATTTTAAATGTGGTAAACTGGGTCATATTTCCAAATATTGTCATTTGACTCTAATGTTGAAAAAGATTAAGAGTATTGAAGAACCTCTTCTTGAACAAATAAATAATCTTTTGGTTGAAACTTCTGAATCTGAATCTGAAAGTAGTTCTTTTGAAGATCTTAATCAAATTCAAAACGAAGAAGATCTTCCATAAAACTCTTCCTCAGAAATTAATGTTATCACGAAGGAACATGATTTACTTCTTGATATCATTACTAAACTTCTAGATTCTGATAGAGGAGAACATTTGTTCAAACTAAGAGAAATTCTCAATCAAACTCCGACTTCTTCAAACTCTAAACCTCCTATTCTTTTCAACAAATATGATTTAACAAATATTTTAAACAAGTTCAAACATTCTGTTAGACCAACAACCCTCCAAGACCTTTAGTACGGGTAAATAACCTCAAAATTGAAATCTCTCTTATCAAACTTCAACATAACGCCCATGCAACTGCTATATCCCAAATACAGGATATTCAACTTGTAACTCAAACTGAAGGGCAACATAAAACACCACCCAATCAGGAAGACAATAATCTTTTTGATCTTTCTGAACCATTTTTAAACTTGATTTCAAAAATATCAATTCAAAAGTTTTACGTTTAAGCCAAGATTATTATTAATAATGATTTTGTCTTGAACCAAATTGTTCTATTTGACAGAGGAGCTAATTCTAATTGTTTTAAAGAAGGAATCATCCCTACAAAAATACTTTGAAAAAACAACCGAAAGGTTTAATGGCGTCAATGGCTCAGCCTATATGTCAAATACAAAGGTTTAAATGTTGTTATTGAAAATGAAGGTTTAAAGATTCAAACCCCATTTATATTACTTAAAGATATGGGACCTATATTATTCTTAAGGCACCATTTGCAAGGCTATTAGTCCCATATATGACTGATGAAAATGGAATTTCAAAACAACATCTGGGTAAAACAATCTTATTCCCTTTTACTTAAAAACCCAGAGTTAAAGAATTAAATCTTCTTTCTTCAAAACAACAAGAAGTTAATTTTTTGAAGGAAGATATCTCTTTTGAACATATAGAAACTTAGTTATGTCAAGTACAAATTAAACAACAAATCCAAACCTGTCTTGTGAAAATCCATCAAGGATTTACCAAATGCATTTTGGAATTGCAAAAATCATATGGTTGATTTGCCTTATGAAACAATTTTTTCTGAAAAACAAATACCAAAAAAGGCGCGACCAATTCAAATTACTGCAGAACTTCTTAAAACCTGTAAAAAGGAAATTCAAGAACTTCTGAACAAAAAATTGATACACAAATCTAGAAGCCCTTGGTCTTTTACTGCTTTTTATGTAAATAAAAATCCAGAGATAGAACATGGAGCTCCTAGGCTTGTAATCAATTATAAACCTTTAAATGAAGCGTTACAATAGATTAGGTATCCAATTCCCAAAAATCTGATATACTTAAACAATTGTATTCTGCAAAAATCTTTTCAAAATTCGACATAAAATCTGGATTTTGGCAAATACAAATTTTTGAAAACGATAGGTATAAGACAGCTTTTACTATGCCTTTTGGTCAGTTTGAGTGGAATGTTATGCCTTTTGGTTTAAAAAATGCTCCTTCTGAATTCCAGAGAATCATGAATGAAATCTTTAATGATTATAGTCAATTCATTATCATTTACATTGATGATGTTTTGATCTATTCTTATTCAATAGAACAACATTTTAAACATGTCAATCAATTCATTAAAGTTGCATAAACAAATGGTTTAGTAGTTTCTAAACCTAAAATTAGTCTTTTTCAAACTAAGGTTAGGTTTCTTGGTCATTGAATTTACCAGGGATCCATAACGCCAATTGAACGTCCAATCCAATTTGTAGATAAATTTCTCGATCAAATCATTGATAAAATACAACTTCAAAGATTTTTGGGATGTCTAAACTATGTTGCTTAGTTTATTCCTCATCTTAGCAATTTCATTAAACCACTTCACCAGCATCTTAAAACAAATCCTCCTCCTTGGACGGATATTCATTCAAATGTTATTAAGCAGATTAAACTCCAGGTCAAGGAACTTCCTTGTCTTAGCCTTCCTGATCCTTCTGCTTACAAAATTGTTGAGACGGTGCCTCTGACATTGGTTATGGTGGCATTCTTAAACAACGTATAGGCAGAAAAGAAAAAATTATCTCTTTCATATCTAAATATTGGAATATTGCACAGCAGAATTATTCCACAATTAAAAAAGAAATTTTGGCAATTTTTTTATGCATTTCTAAATTTCAATATGAACTTCTAAACCAAAGGTTTTTAGTTCGTATTGACTGTAAATCGGCAAAAGACATTTTACAAAAAGATGTTAAAAACCTTGCATCTAAACAAATTTTTGCTAGATGGCAAGCGATTTTAAGTGATTTTGATTTCGACATTGAATTTATCAAAGGCACTTCAAACTCCTTACCAGATTTTCTTACCCGTGAGTTTCTTCAGGGTGGGTATTGAATGAACCAATAAAATGCCTAGAAAAAAGAAAGAACCTGATGATAAACAAAAGAGTGATAAACTCCCGAGTGTCATGGAAGATGCTCAAAATTAAATAGTCTCTAGCTCAAGTCTGGAGGTGATTATGCAACAACTTCTACAACAATATAGATCCCAAACACAAGGATCCCAGCAGCATAAGCAGTCTCAAATAGAGTTATCTACTCCATCTGGCTCATCGATCCAGAAACCTCAAACAGAAGCAACCTCTACATATGAGATTTTAAAATCATATAAACAGGCATATGCCTAGAGGAAACTTCCAAATCAAACATGGGAACAAGTAGTGAAAATAGGGAAAAATACAGCCCTAGTACCATTTTGCCACCTGACTAAACAAGAGTATGATAGGTTAAATCAACCACCCCAAAGTTTACAGGTTTGGCTAAGACCTTCTACTCCAACTCAAAAACAACTGGCAACTGCGGCTTCTTCATCCAAGGCAATTGTCAGTCAAACCCAAACACAAGCTAGTACGCATACGCCTTATTCTCACAAAGAGGCTTATGCGAAACACATTCTTCAGGTAAAACCAGAGTTTTTTCACCATAATCCAAATCAGGTAGCTTTAAATGTCTTTCCTCCAGGATTTCATTTTAGGCCTTCTGATTTGGCAAAAACTTGAGAATGGTATGAGATAATACTGGTTTATACTGGGTCCATTAAAATTGAAAGAAAAACGGACAAAAGAACTGGACCAATGATTACTCATTCATCTCTCCAAATTTTAAAAGTTCTCACCCCTTCCCAGTGGGGACAAAATTTATTTAAACCAAAATTTTGGGAAATTGACTATGAACCTAAAGTATATACTTACTGGGATTATGTTGTTGCATGGTCCAATGTCTTTTAGGATCAAAATGAACTTTTTACACATACTTGGTTTATCTACTTCAAAACAAAAACTGAGTATGATTTTCCTCAATGGTTTGTTCGCTGGTGGGGATTCTTTAGTCCAGTACTAGAGATATTACCCTCAAAGGTTGTACAAGCCTTTGAATTATTTAAACAAAAATTCAATATTGGTGAAGATCCTTTTCTAATTGTTCTTCACTATTTTTCAAAATTATCTGTATCTTGGGTATTTGCCTTGAGTTACAGATTTTCTCAAACAAACCAAGGATCAACCCTCTTACCAACTCTACAGAGACTTCCTTCGATAAGATGGTAGGCCAAATTTGACATTACCAGGATTGATACCAGAGCAGTTGACAAATGGTTCAAAGGAAATCCTCAGCATCTTTGTATGACGAAACAAAGCAAATTCCTGAATCAAAAATCAAGGATTATGTCTATCTTAGTTAGAACCACAGATAAGGCTAATCTTATCAGTCAGCCAGTCTCTTCAGCAGACTCAGACAATCAAGAGGATGATGAAGAAGAATTTGTTGTAAATTTAAACGAAAATTAAACTCTCGAAGACTTAGAATTATTTTCAGGTTTTCGATGTAAATATACAAAAGTACTATAGCACCATACACCGTAGTATACACAGTGGCTTACACCATATAGTACTGTATTGCCACGTGTCAAACAGTAACACTATAGTGTTGGCAGTATTGTGCAAATAGTATCAACCAAAACTGTTTAACATAACATATAATAATATTATCATATATATAAATAAATATGTATTTCAAAATATATATATATATATATATATATAATATTATTAATTTTCTTTTTCCACGAATTTATATTACATATATAAAATTCGTCCACCCTACATTAAACATTGCCTCACGTTGGGCCTTTCTTGTGTGACACTGTAGGCCCATATGAAGTTGGCAGTGGGCCAATAACTGTACTAACCCACAAGTCTGAAATGGCATCTAGCAATACATTACGACTACCCAATTCATATAAGGATCATTAACACGATGCAACCTGTCATACAACCATGTCATGTCCCTTTTGTCACACGATATTTTGGTCAAGGATGAGGCATGTATGATGTCATCCTCCTGTTCTTGAATATTACTTTCTTGATTCTTAAGTAGTCTGACAATAGAAATGGAAACTCCTTTCTATCGTAGTATGGCCATACATTTCTAAGACTCACTTATCGAGGGTCCCAATAATATCTCTCTACTAATATGAGGGACAAATACCATCTTGAGCATTCATATTCCTTTGCATGAAAAACCACCAAGCCTAATCTTAGCCTTTATCATCACCTGATCAAAGGTGATGTTTGACTAGTTCAACGCTTAGCAATTCTCATGTTGGAATCCATGTTGGCCTTGGGTTGAAGGGTATTGTGACGTGGTTATATGAGATAAGCTTATGACTTGATCCATGAAACTTTCTTATAGCGGGTTGGTCCAGCACCTTGTACTCTTACAAGTGCCTAAGACTTTGATTCGTATCTCTATATCTTATCAAAGTCATACTAGTCTTGTTTCATCTTTACTCATGTAAATATGTGCCTTTGGGCATCCATTTGTAGGTTCCCATAGCTCTTCCCTTTTTATGATAACATGATAAAGTATAGTGACCCTTTTTGTAGCAAAAATTACAATGAGCAAAAGGATTAGAAACATGCACAGATTTTTGAAAGTGACTCAAACAAGATTGATTCCCAATCTCTTTCTTTCTGTTTGACTTATCTGTCTTTGCATCATATCTAATTCCAAATTTTTCATTGGTAAATTTTTTGTTTTTTAAAATTATCTTGAGCATTTCACTTCCTTTAGTGAACTTTTCAAGAGTTTTGATAAGATCATCAGTTTTCTTTTCTAAGCTTTGGCAAGTGTCACAGGAAATTGTTTTTGGTTCCTTAAGTAATTTCACCTGTTTCTTGTGACTTACAAGTTCTTTGACAATTCTAATAAATTCTGTATGTAAGGCAATATACTCATCATGCAATTCATCATAAGAAGGATTTTTAGTTACCTCGTATTCTTCTTCTGATTGTTCTTAAGCTATAAGACAAAGGTTGGCCATTTCTCTACCATCACTTTCTTTATCAAAGGAACTATCTCCCTAGATAGCTAAGACAAAGGCTTTCTTCCTTGTAAACTTGTTCTTCCTCCTTTCTTTGTTCTTTAGATATTCAGGGCATTCAGATTTGATGTGTCCAAGCTTTCTACGTTTATAAGAAATGATTTGTTCCTTAGCCTTGCTGCTACTTCCTCCTTTGTTGAAGTTCTTAAGTCCTTGTCCCTTTTTATAAAACTTTTTAAATCTTCTTACGATCATTCCCATCTCATTATCTTCAACCTCTTCTTTTAATTTCAGTTGTGTCTCCTCCTTGATGACATTTAACGCTACTCCTTTCTTCTTCTTGTCATCAATTTCATCTAGTTCACGTTTGAACTTCAGTTTCCTTTCGTATTCTGATAGGATGACAAATAGAGAAGCTACCAATCACATAGATTCTCCTTTGGCTTCTTCTATTGCTGTGACTTTACCCTCCCATTCTTTAGAAAGAATGTTTAGTATTTTTCTTACTTGGGTGTTTTGATCATAGTACTTTCCAAGTGCTCCAAGTTGGTTCACAAGGTGAGTGTATCTAAGTTTGAACTTAGATATTGATTCTCCAGCCTTCATGCGAAGCAAGTTATACTCAGTGACAAGAGTATTGATCCGATTCTCCATAATGCCTGAAGTTCCCTCATGTGCTATTTCCAATACTTGCCACATCTCTTTGGCAGTTGGAAGAGTACAAATTCTGAAGTACTCCTTCCGACTCATAGCACTTTCAATTATGAGGATTGCCTTGCAATTAAGGGTCACAAGCTTTTTATCATTGTCATCATATTCAGCTGGTACCTTTAGAACAGCTCACCCTTCTACTGTCTTTTTGGGAATATAGTTACCATCCTCAATGACCTCCCAGAGTCTATATTCTGTTGCCATGACAAACACTCTGAATTTATCCTTCCAGAATGAGAAGCGTTCTCCATTAAAGCCTGGATGTCTGGTGATTGAGGCTCCATCTAGAAGTATTCCTTCACCCATGCTTGCCATAGGATCCTTATTATGCTGTTAAACTTGACAAAAAAGACCAAGCTCTAATACCAAATGTTAGTGCAAGAGTTTCACGCAAGAGAGGGGGTGAATTGGGTGATAATAAAAATTTTAAGAGAGAATTAAAACTAGAAACTGGTAAGAAGAAAGTTAAAGAGTTAGGAAGATTTCACCAAGGTGTACGTCGGGAGTTATATTGGTTCGGTCTAATTCACAATGACCTACTTCTAGTCCTCATATAGAATCTGAGCCTTCACTACACCTTCTATGATTTAGTGGGTTCTTGGCACATCGGTACATAGCGATCTATTCCTCATATTGAATACTTGCTCCCAGTTACACAATGCAAATAGATACCCATCTTAAGGTCCCACAACCTTAAGATATCTCTTAAACAAGTGTATTGAATCAATAATTATTCTCTCTCACAGAGTTGGTAATATAAACACTGAAGCGTATTAATACAAAAAGGGCAGTAAGAGCTCAGAAATGAACATTCGCCAGTTTGGTAGTTCAGCGTCTTAACTCTTGCTTTGAATGCCTTTGCTATTTATAGTTGGAGAGATTTTAATGATCGTTAGAGACATTCTATTTTTCTGTTACTTACTGAGTACTACTCAAAACATTCTTTATGTTATTTGGATATAGCCGTTGTGATGAAGTGAATGTATTGGTAAAAGCTCGGTTTAGCATTTAATGTTTCTGACACAGTATATGCTTTTCTTGGAAATCAAATATCTGAAGTGTAAATCTCCTGTAACTTGCTTGAGCATGTTAATTATGAAAAAAATAATAATAATGAACTAGATTAATAGAAATACTCAATGATTCTGTGAAATCATAGACTTAGATTTGATGCTTGTTTTTCACGAAGAGCAAGTATTTGAATACTTTCATAATTATTAGGATAATTTGAGTCTTTTTATATAACGAACTATTCGAATACCTTGTTCACTATTTGGATAATATTTACAATTTTACACTAAGACTATTCGAATAATTGAGACACCTATTCAAATAGTGATCTCTTTAATATCAAGATGGTTGTCCTGATACTCTATTTGCTATTCGAATAAATGCTTCAACTTTGGACAGAGAATACTTTCCTTCCAGCTTTCAATATTATCCGAATAGTCTCCTTGCTATTCGAATAATTTCTCATATCAATCCAAAAGTCTCGATGTTGGTTTTGAAAGATTATTCAAATATTAACTACACTATTTGAATAGTGGCTTCACTATTCGGATAGTCTTCTTATTATTCGAATAGCACAATTTGAAATCTTTTTAAGCATACAAAGATTATTCCGATAAAGGTTATGCAATTTGAATAGTGACCATCCTTATTCGAATAGTCGTACTATTATTCGGATAATGCATTTGAAATTCACTTTGGAAAATATAAGTACTATTCAGATAATGTACAGGCTATTCAAATACTTTTAGTTTTTAAAAAAAGAACTTCTAACTGTTATATTAGTTTATACTAATTAAATAGTTAAAGACTATTCGAATAATACAACTATGTATCAGTGTATCTTTATTTGAATAGCTTATGCATTATCATGATAATTATATGTTTATTCGAATAGTCTGAGAATTATCAAAATATTAACTAATAAAAACTAAGTGTCAGTATTCGAAACGTAAGTATACTATTCGAATACTCTCTTAGCAAAAATCTTGTGAATGAGAATGCAGAGACAAACTAAACTAGGCTTAGGTTTGTTATCATCAAAATTCTGAATCTAACACATTAAATTAATAATGTTCAAAGTACAATGAATAGCCCCTACGGCATAATTTCTAACTTCCTCCTACTTGCACTGGTACAATCATCAATTGCCTAATTCCCATTGTCTTAACATGAAGCTCATGCTTTGCCTGTGCAAGTGGCTGGGTAAGTGGATCAGTAACATTATCTTTTCCTACTACTCTGCATATTTTTATGTCACCTCTATGTTTGATTTCTCTAATGAGATGAAATCACCTGAGTATATGCTTGGTCCTTTGATGTGACCTAGGCTCCTTGGCCTGTACAATAGCACCACTATTGTCATAGAACAAATCTATTGGATTTGAGATGGTAGGCACCATACCTAGTTTAGTAATGAACTTTTTGATCTAAACTACTTTCTTAGCTACATCCGATGCTGTTATATAGTCAACTTTTGTTGTAAAATCTACTACAGTGCTCTGTTTGGAGCTCTGCTAGCTTACTGCTCCACCATTGAGGAAGAATACATATCCAGATTTTGATTTAAGGTCATCTTGGTCAGTTTGGAAACTTGCATCTGTGTAACCAGTCACATAAAGTTTATCATCCAATCCACCATATACCAAAAGTAAGTCCTTAGTCCTTATTAAGTACGTTAAGATATTCTTAACAATAGTGCAATAACCGTCACAGGATCTTGTTGATATCTGCTGGTCATACTAAGGCAAACGAGACATCTAATCGAGTACATAACATGGCACACATGATGGATGCAATAGCTAAGGCATATGGAACCTTGCTCATGTGATCTCGCTCATCAGGTGTACAAGGACACATATCCTTGCTAAGATAGATCCATGAGACATGGGCATGTAACCCCTTTTTGAATCTTACTTATTGAACCTATAGAGTATCTTGTTTATGTATATGCTCTGACTTAGGCCTATTAGTCTCTTGGATCTATCTCTATAGATCCTCATCCCTAGGATGTATGTGGTGTCACCTAAGTCTTTTATTGAGAAAGACTTTCCTAACCAAGTCTCTACACTCTGTAAGGTAGGAATGTCATTCCCAATAATGTCATCTACATAGAGCAATAAAAATACAATTGTGCTCCCACTAACCTTGTAAACACAAGGTTCATCAATATTTTGAATGTACCCAAACTCTTTGACCACTTCCTAAAAATGATGATTTCAGATCCAGGATGCTTGCTTTAATCTATAAATGGATCTTTAAAGCTTGTGAACTTTACCAGAGTCCTCTAAACGCATAGAGCCTTTAGGTTATGTCATGTACACATCCTTAAGTAGCTTTCCATTAAGGAAGTTTGTTTTGACGTCTATCTTCCATATTTCATAGTCATAATATGTGGCAATGGCAAGAAGGATTATAATTGATTCAGCCATTACAGTTGGGGAAAAGGTTTCATCAGAATCTACACCAAGAGTTTGAGTTAATCCTTTTACAACCAGTCATGCTTTGAAGACATTGACATTGCCATCCATATCAATTTTCTCCTTGAAAACTCATTTGCACCCAATGGTTTTTACACCTTCAGGTGGATTGACTAAGGTCCATATCTGATTGTCATACATGGATTGCATTTCAACTTCATGGCATTTAGCCATTTCACAGAGTTTGGTCCCACTATGGCTTCTCGATAGATGGTTGGCTCATTTTGCTCAATGAGCAACACATCACAGCTTTCAGTAATAAAAATTCCATATCTCTGAGGCTGATGTCGTGTTCTATCAGATCTTCGTGGACCTTATGTTACTTAAGGAGGCTCAGCACTTGTTGTAAGTCTTATCTATTTTCTATCTGTGGTTCTGTACTATCTTGTGACTCTCAAACTTCTTCAAGATGTACCTTGCTCCCACTAGTTCTTTTTGAGATAAACTCTCTTTCTAGAAATTTATCATTTCAAATAACAAATACTTTATTATCAGAGGGATTGAAGACATAGTATCATTTCATTTCCTTTGGATACCCCACAAAAAGGCACTTTAAGGATTTGGGCACTAATTTATATGAGGCTTGTTCTTAACATATACCTCACATCCTCATATCTTGAGAAAAGATAAACTTGGTTTCTTTCCAGTCTATATCTCATATGGTGTCTTTTCAATTGCCTTAGAAGGAACACAATTTAGTGTAAACGCAACTGTCTTTAGGGCATGTCCCTAAAAGAACAGTGTAATATCTGTTTGACTCATCATATATTTAACCATATCTAATAATGTTCGATTCCTCTATTCAGAAATGTCATTCCATTGTGGTGTTCCTAGAGGAGTCAATTGTGAAATTATCCCACAACTCCTAAGATGGTCAATAAACTCTTGGCTTAAATATTCACCACCTCGATTAAATCAATGTGCTTAATTGTTTTACCAAGTTGGTTTTGTACTTGATTTTGGAATATTTTGAACATTTCAAAAGATTCAGATTTAGGTTTTATTACATAGATATAGCCATATCTACTAAAGTCATCTATAAATGTAATGGAGTACATATAACCTCCTTTGGCAGCTGTATTTAACGGTCTACATAAATTTATAGGTATAAGGGCGAATAAATCAGTGCCCCTCTCACTATGCCCTATAAAAGGTTCCTTTGTCATCTTTCCTAATAAGCAAGATTCACATGTATCATATGATTTAAAATCAAATGAGTTAAGAAATCCATCTTGATGGAGTTTAGAAATATGTTTCCATTTATATGGCATAGATGACAATACCATAGGTAGGTAGGATTCAAATCATTTGATTTTATGCTTTTAGTAGTTACGTTATAGTTATTCCCATTATTAGGATGTTCCAAATTTAATTCATATTTACCAACATGAAAATCACCATCAGTGTAGAAAATGTTATTATGATAAATAGAATATTTGGATAAGGAAGTATAACCTTCCTTATCCAAATAAGAAAGAGAAATAATGTTACTCTCAACATACGAACATAATAGCAATTGTTCAAACATAACAAAAACTAACTAGGGAGAACTAATTCATAAGTGCCTACTGCTAAAGTTGCAACTCTAGCTCCGTTTCCAACTTATAGGTCCACCTTACCCTTCTCAGCTTTCTATTGTCCTTTAGACCTACACATTTGTACAAATGTGAGAACCACATGAAGTATCTAATACCTATATGGACGAAGTAGTAAAATGAATGTCTATAACATAAATACCTGAAGTGATAGGCCCACTATCCTTCTTGTTCTTTTTTCAGATCTTCCAGTTAGAGTCTACAATTCCTTTTGCAATGACCAGGTTCATTGTAAAAGTAGCAAACTCCTTCCTTTAGAGGCTTTACCTTATTGGGTGCAGGCTTGGTTTCAGGCTTGTTTGACTTTTTGGTCTTACCACCTGAGCCATTACCCTTCTATTTGACCTTCCCTTTCTTTTTCATACCCTTTCCTTTTTGAACTATCTAAACAGTATTGGATTTTTTTCTTAATGCTCTGCTCAGCAGTTTTGAGCATCCCTTGCAACTCGAAATTGATTTCTCCATGTTGTAGTTCATTACAAACTGGTCATAACTCTCTAAGAGTGAGTACAGGATCAAATCTGTAGCTAACGCCTGGCTTATGGGAAATCCAAGCCTCTCAAGGTGATCAATGTAGCCTTTCATCTTTAACACATGCACTAACTAATGCACCTTTAGCCATCTTGTAGGAATGTAAGGCCTTTGTGGTCTCATACCTTTCTTGCCTTTCCTATTACTGGAACATTTCCTTTATATGGACAATTATCTCATTAGCCTCCAAAAGTTCTAGATCTCTTTGGAGCTCTAGAATCATGGTGCTAAGCATCAAGCAACTTACATGAACACAGTCAGTCATCCTTATGCTTCACGTAAGCATCTCTGTGAGCTCTTGAAGCATTGGCTGCAGTCTCCTTAGGAATGGGTTGAGCTAGGATATAAGCCTTTCTTTCCTACTTGAGAACAATTCTCAAGTTCCTAAACCAGTCAAGAAAGTTTGTCCCATTGAGTTTGTCCTTCTCAAGGACTTTTCTCAATAATAGTGTAACAATATTACTAGTCGATATGATTCTACAATAAAATATGCAAATTTTAGTCAATAATCTCCTACTATATTAACATCCCTCATTATAATAATCAATGGGCTAAGATCCATATTTTGGCCAAATTTAAGTCCGCTTTGACAGGACACTTAAATTCAAGTTATTTAGGTAGGTGAACTCTTTCCAATTACATCACATGTAACTCTTAGATGTTTATGGGATTCGATCATCATATGATTGGGCATGTTTAATCCCATATAATGCCTTGAAATCCAAACCATTTTGTTAATCTCAATTAAGTCAAAACAATAATGAATATTATGAGTAGCACCATTACTCATGCTTGTCTCTTGAAGATATCTCAAATGCAACCACTTTAGTGGTTTCCACAATTGAGCGATCTAGGTTTTGACAAGTATTCATTAATTGACGGCATTACGATTTAAGAGTTTATTTGGAGGGCATAATCAATTAGCTTTGTTTATATAAATGCAATCATTGTTGTATCTCATACGGATAACTACATATAAACGCAAAAGTAGACATGCAATGACCAAATCAAAAGCACAATTTAATCATGATATAAAAGCCAATGAGAGGACTTCTCTAAATAAGAAAAGAAATAAATTGAGAGAAACCTCATTTAAACATACGAGGGGATGATATGAGAAGAGAATCTACATTGAGACTATTTAGAAGAAGGCACGGTGTAATGCCCCAAATTTTGTTTAAGGGCTAATGATGATTATTATGGATAATTTGATAAATTAAAGTGGATTTGAGATCCGAATTTGTTATTGTGAAATGCCCAACACCCTATATTTTAGCATAATTATGTGATAAAATAATTATTTGGGCTAAATACGCCATACTTAGTGGAAAATTGAAAGAATGGAAAGTAGTTAGTGATTAAGGAAGAAAATTAATTACTAACTATGAGCAAAATGAGAAATGTAATTAGAATAGCTAATAGAAGGATTAAGGTGATTAATTGGTTGATTATTTTATAAGAACAAATCAAAATTTGACAAGTGGCTAGTTGGTGTGAAGAGAGAGTGTATAAGAAAGTCAAATAATGATCTTATATGAATTTTATCTTTCTTTCCTTCCTCATTCAGCTTACATGAAGTATGGGGGCAAGAGAAGCATCATTTCATCTTCAACCCCCCTTCTCTCTCTCTCTCTCTCTCTCTCTCTCTCTCATTTTCGTGCCGCCATTTCTGCAGAAGAAAAAAGAAGTTCTCGCTAAAAGGTAGGTTTTTTACCCTCTAAATGGCTTCTCATGGAAAAAAAGCTCTTCTATAAAGTTGTTCCTTGTGTTGAGAGCTTCAATTTCATGGTTTTAGATTTTTCATTTTGTGGTGTTTGAGATCTCACAAAATTTTGGGCTTGCGTGAATCAATAAAGTTATAGAGGTGAGTAGGTTTTAGATTTTTCATTTTGTGGTGTTTGAGATCTCACAAAATTTTGGGCTTGCGTGAATCAATAAAGTTATAGAGGTGAGTAAGACAAACCTTTTCATATAGGTTTTGTAGCCATTGGTTGAGTTTGGATTTTCAGAAAATTTTGCCCTAATTTTCGTGATTTAGGGTCATGGTGGAGTATGGTATGTTATTGTTATAGAAATGGTGCCTTGTTTAGTATTTTGAAGTGATAGAATTGCATTGAAGATTAAATGTGAAGTTTGGCCACTTTGTGTTGGTTTTTTAGCATTGGGCAAAATAGGGCATATTAATGGGTTGTCATTTTGGTCATTTTGAGGTTTCCATTGTGTTCCTTATGGAAAATTGTATGGGAATAAGTTTGGCTATTGATTTTGGAGTCATTGGACACTTTGGTAAAAATTTGGAAATTTGTCTTGTGTGAACTCTGTTCTGGGCAGTTAGTTTGTATGAAAGTTTTGAATGAACAAATGGTGTTGGAAAATTATGAAAATTTCCAATCTTAGAGTTCACAATTGACACATAATTCATGTCATTTCGTTTTTTGAACTAAGAGTTATGCTTTGCCAAAGTTTGGGTCTAAAACTAGACTTTGTTTTAGAGCAGTGATGAGTTTTGTGTAATTCTGGAGTTGTATGGCGATTTCTAGTAATGGTCCATATTTTTACTGTAAAGAGGACTTAAAAACATTTCATTTGGCTTAGGAATCACCTCATTTTGAGTTTTCTAATATTATTTATGATTTTTGGAAGTTCAACCAACAATCAAGGAATTTCTTGGCCGTGGCCCAAGGTTGCTGGCTGCGGCCCAAGGGTGGGCTGACCGCAGCCAACCCCTGTGTTATAAGACTTTGATTTTTTGAAAAGTGATCTTCAACCTATTGTTTCCCAACCTTTTAGGGCTTTTATTAGAGGCATTTGTGGCCTCTTACGAGTCAATTATGATAACCAAATTAAGTGTTATGAAGTGAATTAAGTCTTGGAATAGAGTATAACTCTTTGTCCTTAATTATGATTCTAGGATTTGACACTTGCCCTACTCAGGAGAGACCAGTGTCAGAATAAGCCCGAAAGGACCAAGGTAGTTATTGTTCTCTCATGTTATGTATGATACTTGGTATGAATGTTTATCATTGTGGATATGTTATCGGCCATAGGGCATTACAACGTGAGTAGTTCAGCGTGAGCCATCATAGGAGGGCGATGCCTGTAACACCCCAAATTCTGAGACTTGAGGCTAGAGAATAAGGCTGAGATTAGTGGACTGCTAAGCCCTGGTTTAGCAGGATCCTAAATTGTGATTAAGAGATAATGACTCCAAAAGCGGAAGTGATTAGTGATAAATAAACCCTTTTGGAGATTATGGTGTAAGTTGGCACCCGATGTGACTCGTATGTGCTGTGAGCAGCGCCGAAACCCTGTATTTGAGTTCAATTATGGATTAACATCTAAATTGAATGAAAATAAGGGGAAGGGCGTATATATGGTGTGAATGAATGAGAAAATGTATTTGGTGGTGATTCAAGAGGAATTACTGTAATCAGGGGCAAAACGGTAAAGTTACCGACCGATTGGTCAGTTACCGAAGAGGAAACTCATTGGTAACTTCAAGATCAATGGTTAGGATTGATTTATGTAGAGATCAAAGGGTGGAATCATGTGTGCAAGGGCCTATGTGAACTCATGAAGATGGAACAAGAGAGTGACACTTGGCAAGTTTTGGACCCTTGATCTTGGGTCAAAGAGTCAACACTCTTCCTCTCTTCTCTCTCCCTTATTTTCACGTTTTTGGGCCCCAAAATCTGCATCACTTCATCATCTTCATTTCATCATCTTATCTTCTCTCTCACACATTCCATGGACGCCAAGCACAAGGGGAGGAAAGAGAAAACTAGAGGTGAGATTTTGCTTGGCTTGTAGTCCTCTAATGCTCTAATGTCCTTCTATAATGTTGTTCATAGTGATGAGAGCTTCATCTCTATGGTTTTAGATTTGTGAGAGGATGTGTTTTGTTGCTTGAGGAGAAGTGGAAAGATGAAGAATCAAGGAATTGGTTTGGGAAAGAGGAAGAGGTGAGTATTTGAAGCCTTTTGATCTAAGTTTTGTGATTTGTGGATGACTTTAGTGAATTTCGAATTTTGCCCTGATTTTCATGTGATTTTTGATTGGATGAATTGGGTTGAGTTTTATGTTGAAAATGGTGCCATGTTGTGGTATTTGGTCATTGGAATTGATTTGGGAACTTGAGATGGAAAGTTGTGCAATGTTGAGTTGAAATGTGGTTTTGTGATGACATGTGTGATTATTGGTAAAACATGTCAATGTGATATGAATTTGGTTGATTTGGTATTTCCAATGGATTCCTTGTGAAATTTTGTGTGAGAATGATGTTTGATGTGAAAATGGGATCATTGGAAGCTAAAGTGCAAAAACTGAAATGTTGCTCATTGAAACTCTATTCTGGGCAGTCAGATTGTGTAAGCGTTTTGAATGACCAAATAGTTTCTAAAAATTCTGAAACTTTCCAGTCTTGAAGTTCACATCTTAAGCTTCAAAATGGACATATAAATTGTGTCATTTCGTGTTTTGAACTGGGATTTATGTTTGTCCAAAGTTTGAGGACGAAACTGGATTCTGTTTTGGAGCAATGTTGGATTTTGTGTAAATCTGGATTTGTGTGGTGATTTCTGGTAATGAGCCATATTTTTCCTATGAAGAGGACTTGAAACTATTTCATTTGGCTTTGGGATCACCTCATTTCGATTTTTGTGGAATTAGTTATGAATTTCCTAAGTTGCCTTGGCTGCAGCAGAAAATCCTGGCTGCAGCACAAAAGTTTCTGTGCACGTTTTGGCCGCAGCCAGAAATTCTTGGCTGCAGCCAGAAACCTTCTGTGCGTGTTTTGGCTGCAGCCAGAGGGTCTTGGCTGCAGCCAACCCCCATTTTCAGCAATTTGTGATTTTGAAAGATGATTTCCAACCTAGTACGTCCCAATCCTTTAAGCTTTCGTTGAGCTTATTTTTAGCCACCTAAAGGGTGTGAATGGTAACCAACTTTAAGTGATATAAAAGTAAGGATTTGGAATTGAGATTGACCCTATATCCTTGATTTGGTTTATAGGGTTCAGTATTCATTTGGATCGCGAGTAAGCGGAGCTGGAGCATACGTGGAAAGAAAAGTGTAGGGAACTTACCTCTTTTGCATGCTTTGATATTTGTGTTTGTGTTTTGATGCATGTATTGCTTTGCTTGATTATGTGAAACATGTATGAATGATTGTAGCTCTGTTTCTAGTTATGCTATGGCCATGAGTATGTTGTTGAAACATTGAGCACGCAGATATGTCATTATGTGAACATGAGATATGTATTGCAAGCATGTCATGCATTAAACACATATCATACATGCATTTTGGTATTTGTTTCCTACTGAGATTCTCTCGAATCTCACCCTCCCCTACCAACCTTTTAGACAGGGTAGGTGGATCGAGGATGGAGGCAAGCAACCAGGGGCGACGAGGCTTCCTTCGGAATATTTGAGTTGGTAGTTGGTTATCATAGTTGGGATGTATATTTGGATATTGTACTTGTATATGGATTTGGTTATGTATTTGAAACGAGTATTGGATATTTGTATATGTATGAGAAAGACTTTGTGTAATCCCCATATAAGGGCTTGTAGGGGCGAATATGCCCTGTAAGGCTTTGAGTTAATAAATGGAACCCGGGAGTTGCCGGGATTATATTGTGTACTCTGATTTGTTATAAATGTGATATTCCGCGTGATGTAATTGTATTCGGAATGTGAATGTGAGACCAAGTTATCAATGATTTTGAAAGGCATTTGTGAAAACCCCGTCTGGTAGATGGGTTTGTAAATGTTATTTGTTTATTATTGGTCTCTATTTCACTTTAATTGCGTATTTCGGATATAATTACGGCAGGGGGTTACATTTTGGTATCAGAGCTGCAGTTCCTGGTAAAGATGGATTTTGCTAGGATATTTCCCTTAGGCCAAGCTAGGGAATGAGTGATGAGTTATGATTGCCTAAGGAATAGGCAATGATTTGTGATTTTGGTTGTTTGAGGTATACACATTTATATCTCTGGTGTTGTGGATATCTGAGATTTGTGGATTATGTGTATACATTATTTGGTTGTCCTGAATTTGTGTGTTTAAAGTCCTTAAGACCTAGGCGACCATGGTGCCTTAGGCTGGCAAAGATATTTGGATTTGTGTTAGGGTTGATAATGCTCCGTGGAATTGAGGGAAGTGATTTCCCAGTTCAACTGAGGTTGAAGGTTTGAAAGATGAATTGTGATCCAAGGATCAGACTCAATAGTCAAGCTGGTCCTTAGGAGGTTGATATGACCTATATGGTCCGTGGTACCAGGATGTGGTACTAGATTGGCATTGAAATGTGTATCAGGTATCCTGAGGTTGCTAGTGTTAATCTAGCACAGGGAAAAGTAATTCCGCAGAGAATTTGAATTTGAAAAAGTTACCTATGGAGGATTCGGATCGGAGAGTGCTACCTACGGGGAGTTTTGATGGAAGTGGGCTACCTACGGTGAGATTTGATCGGAGAGGGCTACCTACGGTGAGATCTGATTGGAAAGGGCTACCTACGGAGGATGCTGACTGAAGGGGCTGACCAGTCAGGTGACTGAGTGAAGCATCGGGTACAGTACCGTAGTGTGGAGCCACCATGACGATGAACCCTAGAGTGGAGCCACCGTGACGATGAACCCTAGTGTGCAGCCACCTTGATAATGAACCGTCGAGAGCAATCGCCATGACGTTGAATCGTAGAGTAGAGCTCTGGGAACTTTGGGAGTATGGGATCTCAACGATGTGTTGGTATGGCTCTGAATGATTCGAATTGAATTGAGCCAAGGTCTGGCACAGATTATGTGTGTGGACAGGGGTAGTAGGAGATTCCTATGGGACTCCTATTGAGTCACCCTGACATTGTGAAGGCACAGATGAGGATAAAGACCTCAGAGTGTGCAGCGGAAGCGTGGTGTATGTGATGTTTGAGAATTGTGTTAAGCAGAAGCTCGAATTTGCAGAAAGTGCAATGCGTTAGTGATGGCTTCGGGAGGTAAAACTTCAGGGTCAAGTTGTATTGTGAAAAGGGGCCTTGAAGGATCCCAGTACGTGAAAATAATTCGTAATGTTGAAGGTGAAGTTGTTAATATGCCTGGTTCCAGCTTGTTACAATTGTGCACTGTGAGTCCTGGGTCGACGTAGTGTACCCAGCCTCTCCGCACCCGATTGGTGGGAGAGGGCACCAACCGTTGTGGCCCGGTGGGGTGAGACGGCGGTGGGGTGTGACGGTTATTTGTGAGTCTCTTACCTGCGGCCGCATGGGGTGATTCCTATGGCGGAGGACCGTGCCTTCGGGGCGGTAGTTTACGGGGGACAGGCTATTTGTGAGGCCGACGGGCCATTTGTGAAAGCCAGATAGCTGTATGAGCTATAGGGCTATGTGTATGCACTGCCACGCCAATAGTCCCTGAGTAGCTAACAACGGTTTGGGTTAAGACTGTGTGTCTTCTCGGCGGAGAAAGGGGATGAGGGTGGAGTGTGATGTGGAAGCCGAAAGGCTATGTGTGAGCACCGCTACGCCAATAGTCCCTGAGTAGCTAATAACGGTTTGGGTCAAGACTGTGTGTTTTCCCGGCGGAGAAAGGGGATGAGGGTAGGGTGTGATTGTGGACCTACTATTGTGAGCCTGAATGGCTATGTGTGCACTGCCACGTCGATAGTCCCTGAGTAGCTAACAACGGTTCAGGTTAAGACTGTGTGTCTTCCTGGCGGAGAAAGGGGATGAGAGTGGAGTGTGATTTGTGTACATTGTGACAACTGTGATTAAGCTGGGACTGAGGTATAGTTGTGTAGTAGAGCAGAGCTAATTCAGCTGATGGCTAATTCGACTACATGATCGGGGGTTCTCTATTCTGAGGGCACTACCCTGGCATGGCCAGCCTGGCTAGCCACCACGTTGGTTGCACCGGTGTTGACCCCAGGCCGAAAGGCGGTGCGTAAAATTAGAATCTGCAATGTGAACTGTGATGTGAATGCCGGAAGGGCAATTTGTATTTGTGAGACAGTGGGAAGTTGTTGTATTTGTGCAAGCGGCGGAAGCTGAGGTATTCTTGCAATGTGATATGTGTGCAAGTGGCAAAAGCTACCTATTATTGTGTATACAGCCGTGGGTGCTGTCGTCTTGTGACAATCGTCACGCATCAATGTGAATCTATCATGGACATTGTGTAATACCCAAAAGTCCCGGATGGGTGAGGGTAACGCCGTGAAACTTGATACGGTAATGTGATAATGTGATTGAGGCCCAAAAGTCCTGGATGGGTGAGGGTATTGCCGTGAAACTTGATACGGCAATGTGATTGTTGTGAATATCCAAAAGAATCCTGGTCACCATTAGTGAAGTTACTGGTGGGTGTACGGGTGAGGGTAAAGCTGTGAAAGTGGATATAGCAGAAGCTGAATGTTGGTGTATACAGCTGAGGCTATTGTTTGGTGTATTGAGGTTGTGGGGTTACTTCTGTAAGGGGTAACTAAATTGAGTTGAGTAGAGTGGTGGCCTATGCTGTCCAACCGCCAAGATCTTATGATATGGCTCATGAGTTAGAGCCTCCGGACATCGAGATGCACTAGCCACTCATGAATTGGGGGGCTTGCGATGATTGTGATTATGTGATGATGGTTTTGTTGCAATCGTGCATGGAGGCTATTGTATTTGTTTGACACCATGTGGTGATTATGTTTGTGCGGCAATCGTGAAATGGGCCGATTGCAATTTGTGGCAACTGAGTTGCATTCATTGTTTGAGATTCTTGCGAGAATCGGATTTGTGGATTACCGGTTGTGTGTGGGTGATCTATAGGAGACCATCCAATGTGACAGGAATTGTGAAACGGAAGCTGTCGTGAAGAAGCATCCGTAGTTTGTGGATTAATTGGTTCGACAAATTTCGAGGACGAAATTTATTGAACGGGGGGAGAAATGTAACACCCCAAATTCTGAGACTTGAGGCTAGAGAATAAGGCTGAGATTAGTGGACTGCTAAGCCCTGGTTTAGCAGGATCCTAAATTGTGATTAAGAGATAATGACTCCAAAAGCGGAAGTGATTAGTGATAAATAAACCCTTTTGGAGATTATGGTGTAAGTTGGCACCCGATGTGACTCGTATGTGCTGTGAGCAGCGCCGAAACCCTGTATTTGAGTTCAATTATGGATTAACATCTAAATTGAATGAAAATAAGGGGAAGGGCGTATATATGGTGTGAATGAATGAGAAAATGTATTTGGTGGTGATTCAAGAGGAATTACTGTAATCAGGGGCAAAACGGTAAAGTTACCGACCGATTGGTCAGTTACCGAAGAGGAAACTCATTGGTAACTTCAAGATCAATGGTTAGGATTGATTTATGTAGAGATCAAAGGGTGGAATCATGTGTGCAAGGGCCTATGTGAACTCATGAAGATGGAACAAGAGAGTGACACTTGGCAAGTTTTGGACCCTTGATCTTGGGTCAAAGAGTCAACACTCTTCCTCTCTTCTCTCTCCCTTATTTTCACGTTTTTGGGCCCCAAAATCTGCATCACTTCATCATCTTCATTTCATCATCTTATCTTCTCTCTCACACATTCCATGGACGCCAAGCACAAGGGGAGGAAAGAGAAAACTAGAGGTGAGATTTTGCTTGGCTTGTAGTCCTCTAATGCTCTAATGTCCTTCTATAATGTTGTTCATAGTGATGAGAGCTTCATCTCTATGGTTTTAGATTTGTGAGAGGATGTGTTTTGTTGCTTGAGGAGAAGTGGAAAGATGAAGAATCAAGGAATTGGTTTGGGAAAGAGGAAGAGGTGAGTATTTGAAGCCTTTTGATCTAAGTTTTGTGATTTGTGGATGACTTTAGTGAATTTCGAATTTTGCCCTGATTTTCATGTGATTTTTGATTGGATGAATTGGGTTGAGTTTTATGTTGAAAATGGTGCCATGTTGTGGTATTTGGTCATTGGAATTGATTTGGGAACTTGAGATGGAAAGTTGTGCAATGTTGAGTTGAAATGTGGTTTTGTGATGACATGTGTGATTATTGGTAAAACATGTCAATGTGATATGAATTTGGTTGATTTGGTATTTCCAATGGATTCCTTGTGAAATTTTGTGTGAGAATGATGTTTGATGTGAAAATGGGATCATTGGAAGCTAAAGTGCAAAAACTGAAATGTTGCTCATTGAAACTCTATTCTGGGCAGTCAGATTGTGTAAGCGTTTTGAATGACCAAATAGTTTCTAAAAATTCTGAAACTTTCCAGTCTTGAAGTTCACATCTTAAGCTTCAAAATGGACATATAAATTGTGTCATTTCGTGTTTTGAACTGGGATTTATGTTTGTCCAAAGTTTGAGGACGAAACTGGATTCTGTTTTGGAGCAATGTTGGATTTTGTGTAAATCTGGATTTGTGTGGTGATTTCTGGTAATGAGCCATATTTTTCCTATGAAGAGGACTTGAAACTATTTCATTTGGCTTTGGGATCACCTCATTTCGATTTTTGTGGAATTAGTTATGAATTTCCTAAGTTGCCTTGGCTGCAGCAGAAAATCCTGGCTGCAGCACAAAAGTTTCTGTGCACGTTTTGGCCGCAGCCAGAAATTCTTGGCTGCAGCCAGAAACCTTCTGTGCGTGTTTTGGCTGCAGCCAGAGGGTCTTGGCTGCAGCCAACCCCCATTTTCAGCAATTTGTGATTTTGAAAGATGATTTCCAACCTAGTACGTCCCAATCCTTTAAGCTTTCGTTGAGCTTATTTTTAGCCACCTAAAGGGTGTGAATGGTAACCAACTTTAAGTGATATAAAAGTAAGGATTTGGAATTGAGATTGACCCTATATCCTTGATTTGGTTTATAGGGTTCAGTATTCATTTGGATCGCGAGTAAGCGGAGCTGGAGCATACGTGGAAAGAAAAGTGTAGGGAACTTACCTCTTTTGCATGCTTTGATATTTGTGTTTGTGTTTTGATGCATGTATTGCTTTGCTTGATTATGTGAAACATGTATGAATGATTGTAGCTCTGTTTCTAGTTATGCTATGGCCATGAGTATGTTGTTGAAACATTGAGCACGCAGATATGTCATTATGTGAACATGAGATATGTATTGCAAGCATGTCATGCATTAAACACATATCATACATGCATTTTGGTATTTGTTTCCTACTGAGATTCTCTCGAATCTCACCCTCCCCTACCAACCTTTTAGACAGGGTAGGTGGATCGAGGATGGAGGCAAGCAACCAGGGGCGACGAGGCTTCCTTCGGAATATTTGAGTTGGTAGTTGGTTATCATAGTTGGGATGTATATTTGGATATTGTACTTGTATATGGATTTGGTTATGTATTTGAAACGAGTATTGGATATTTGTATATGTATGAGAAAGACTTTGTGTAATCCCCATATAAGGGCTTGTAGGGGCGAATATGCCCTGTAAGGCTTTGAGTTAATAAATGGAACCCGGGAGTTGCCGGGATTATATTGTGTACTCTGATTTGTTATAAATGTGATATTCCGCGTGATGTAATTGTATTCGGAATGTGAATGTGAGACCAAGTTATCAATGATTTTGAAAGGCATTTGTGAAAACCCCGTCTGGTAGATGGGTTTGTAAATGTTATTTGTTTATTATTGGTCTCTATTTCACTTTAATTGCGTATTTCGGATATAATTACGGCAGGGGGTTACAATGCCCATAATACCTACCCCAGCCATTGTATCTACTGTTGTAAGTGCCAATACTGCATTATGGAATCATGGATTCCTGTTTGAGTATCCAACCCGTGGGGTTGCGTATTGTGAAATGTTTTATATAGATCTGAGCTGTGGTGATATATGTGATATGTTCATGTGTATGTGCAATACAGCAAGCAGTTCAGCGTGAGCCGTCGTAGGGGGTGATGCCCATGATACCTACCCTGGTCGTTGCATCTGTTGTTGTGATTGCTATGTATTGTATAGATGATTTACTTTCTTGTTTTGATGTTGCGCATATTATGAGTGATTTGTTACATGTGGATCTTTAGAATCTCACTCTCTCAAAAACAATTTTTAGACTGGGCTGAAGGATCAAAGGAAAAGCAGGTGACGAAAGCTAGAAGTCTATTTTGGTTTTGGTTAACATAGTTTGATTTTGGATATTTTGTTGAAAAACGATTGTATATATTTTGGATTAATGTATAGTTTTGTGTAATCCTCAAGTAAAGGGAAAGAAATTATGGGCATTATGCCTTGTATGAACCCTTTATTAATCAATGGAACCTGAGTGTGTCAGGAATTCATGCTGTACTCTGATATGTGTGAATGAAATCAACCTGTACAGACCATTGTAAACAGGGTTTGGAAGAAGTTTTTATAAACCTTGATTATGGGAAGGTTGATTTTGTTTAAATCCCAAATCTCTTTATGGTCTCTAATTCTACATTAATCACATGTTTATGAACTTAATCTCGGCCTATGTCGTGTAGGGGGTTTACACACAGCACGTAGGCCATATTTGAATATTACAACCCTTGTAAAAACTAAAGCCATGTTGTTCACCATACCCAAACAAGTTGAAAATAAACCACAAGTAACAGTTTATACAATATGAAAAGCAATAAATATTGTGATTAGGTTATATCACGCCATAAACAGGTAGTCACGGTGGTCCCACTACCCGACTCCTAACCCACAAGTGACCCTACTGGATTTAGAAGAAATATTTGAAAATTTAAAAAATATAAAAATGTTTGGCCTAGTTTTTTTAAAATATTTGTTTCAGTCTAGTTCAAAAGGATTTTGGCCCAATTTCAAAAATAGCCCAAAAGACTTTTGGTCTGAATCATCTTCCCCATACTTCGGCCCAACTCGGTTCAGGTTTCCCACCCGACTCCTAACCCACGAGTGACCCTACTGGATTACCGCAAGCTATGATCTCAAGTACCCTACCTGATCTCATGCAAGCTTAGCGTTTGAAACATTGATTTTGACGGCGGCTTTTATGAAAACAAAAGTAATATCCCAAACAATTTCACCATATATATAGTAATCAAAGTCAATAACACATATAATCGAAACAATTTCACTAGATCGCATATATACAGTAATAGCATAAAACAAAAAATTAGAAAATGATTTTAAGATCATATCTTTCAAAATAGTTCCGTTTCATATTAGCTAAATCAGATATATATTTGGACGTTTCATATAAACCTATATACATATCCCATATATATCACATGTGTAAGAACATAAACTCAATTTAAACACACAATTGGTCTAGCTCTGATGCCACTGTTGGAATTGGCTAGCACAATGGAATAATTTTAAAATTTTCGCCAATCCCAATCAAGGATCTATCAATGGCGTTTAAGCAAAGTTAGGAAGAATCGTACCTTTTAGAATTTTGGGTTTTCGATCTCTAGAAACCAACATCTTCGATCAGATCGCTCTACTGGTATACACACAAATGTTACTCCAACACGGACTGCATACTAGCACCTCCAACATCTGCTAGGGTTTTCTCAAGGCTCTAAATTCTCATTTGTACATGAATTTTTTTACTCTATCATTTTTCTAACCCATAAGGGCTATATTCAAATTTCAAAATTAATCTTAATTATCTTGATGAGCTAATTAAATAAATTTGATTTAATTAAATCTATCATACAGTTTTAATTTGACCTATTTATTTAATCTGAATAAAGAGCCAATAGATTTAATTTTTGCTTATAAATTAAATATAAGATATTATATCTCTATCATGTTAGTTATTAAATTTAATTTATTTAATAAAATTAAATTTAAAACCAACATAATATATAATAATATTATCATATATATACATATATCTAAATATGTATTTTGAAAATATATATATATAATATTATTGATTTTCTTTTTCCATAAATTTATATTATATATATATAATTTGTCCACCATAAATTAAACATTTTCTTGCATTGGGTTATTCTTGTGTGCGACTCTAAAGGCCTATACGAAGTTGGCAGTGGGCCAATAATCATATTAACCCACAAGTAGCAAATAGCCTCTAGCAAGACATTATGACTACCCAAATCATATGAGGATCATTAACAAGATGCAATCTATCATACAACCATGTCACATCCCTTTTGTCACAAGAATTTTGGCAAGGATGAGGCATAGATGATGTCATCCTCCTATTCCTGACTATTACTTTCCTTATTCTTAAGTAGTCTAACAATAGAAATGGAAACTCCTTTCCATTGTAGTATACCCATACATTTCTCAGACTCAATCATCGAGGGGGCCAGTAATACCTCTCTACTAATGTGAGGGACAAATTCCATCTTGACCAATTATATTCCTCTGCATGATAAACCACCAAGCCCGATCGTAGCCTTTATCATCACTCGGTCAAAGGTGACTTTGATTAGTTCAAAGCTTAGCAATTTTCATGTAGGAATCCAAGATGGTCTTAGGTCGAAGGGCATTGTGATGTGGTTATATATGAGATAAGCTTATGACTTGATCCATTTAGCTTTCTCATAGTGGGTTAGTCTAATACCTTGTACTCTTACAAGTGCCTAAGACTATGATTCATATCTTCATCCTTATCAAAGTCATACTGGTCTTGTTTCATCTTTGCTCCAAAATAGATAACTGACCAGGGACATTTAAGACAATCTTTACGATTTATCAAAGGATACAGTCATCATAGTGAACATGGAATAATATGATAACAGAATAGAGAACATTCATTGAATTAATATTGTTCAAAGTATAAGATTAGTCCCTAGGGCACAATTTCTAGTAACAACCACAAAGGAAAAGGCACTTGCAGCAAATCTTAATTTTTACATTTTGTGTTCCAATGATCCATAATTTATTACCAGGGCTATTCCCACCCAGTTTTTTTGGTAGAACACAATAGAACCATAATTCAACATCTAACTCACCATTTATTCTATTCTAAGCACATAATGTAAGGAATTTTGGTGAATAAAATTAAGGATATTACAATTGGCATAAATCATTCCAGTGGTATGAAAGTGATGAGTCTTTAATGTTTTAATCACTATCTTGAATTTCACAATTCTCTTACAAACTCATATAAACCTTCTTTATGTTGTTCCTAATCAGTCCTAATCATTACTAATCTAGTTTATATGAAGAATGTAGGTGATTATGCAAGGATTAAGCTCCAATAATTAAATTGCAATAAAGGTGCTTTTTTGTCAGAATTTTCAATGGCTACTTTCAATATTGACATTCTGAGAAGCTCAACGAGAAGAATGTGCTCAATGGTCAAATACTATTCATCAACTATAATTAGAAGCATTAGAAACCAAAGATGAGAGAGCATGTGTACAATGTCAAAATGCCAAAACTCTGAATCTTATTCGAAGCTATGTAATCATATTCCCACCTTATACTTCAGTATTAATCATTATCTACTTCATATTGAGAGAAGTGTGCTTTCATTGTAATCATTCTATCTTTGTAAGAGTTACTCAAGAATGGAAGATCTTGAGTAGGAAACAAATTGTAACCTAAAAAGTTGTAAGGAGGAGTTATTCTTAAGTACAAAGATTAAGCTTGAAGTTGATAAGGATCACAAGTACCTATGAAACTTGAGGGAATGTAAAGGCTTCTCTTGTTCTTGGATTAAACAAGAAGATAGTGGATTAGAAATCTCAGGTAGAACCTGAGAATTGGATGTAGGTCATCATGGATAGGATCGAACTAGTATAAATCTCAGTTTGCATACTCTCTTCCCTTATCTCCTATGTTTCTAGCATAGCAAACTGAGTTATTTAATTGTTCTTTATGATTCATTAATTTCATATTTATGTTTTGAAAAAGACCCTCACCACAGAGCTAATGGGAGTGATCAAGTTCTTCATTGAAGATCATTCGAGTGACCACTCAAGTAATGCAAAATTTCCTCTTCACTTCCACTTCACCTTGGTGACTCTAACAGTGATCTTATTTCTGGAATATATTTTCTAAATATATCACTCAAGTGATATGATTTAAGTCTTATCACTTTCAGATCACCACATTGAAGTCAACTAGTAATTAGTTTTCTGAAAAGATGATCAACATTTCTGTAGTTTTTATCTTATACCCAATTCACCAACCTCTTGGGTGTCAATTGATTCTAGGAAGCACATGTTATTGTCATTTCAATTATTAGTCTTGCAAATCAGCTTATTTATCATGAAAATGTATATGATTGTCTTGTAATACACGCTTTTTAAGTTGTAATGGGGATTTTAGGAGGGTTATTTTTGTTCTTTCCCTCATAAAATTAATTTCACTTTCCCCCAACGTACTATAGTGATATTTCATATTGTTATGGGGGCTTTTGGAAATTCTTTAGCTACAATAGGGACTAATTGAAATTTTCCCTATAAATTAGCTCCCTAGTTTTGCTTACGACTTATTTACAACTTTTGAAAATTTATTGGCCATATTTCATTAGCTATTATCAACTTTGTTTACAAAGTAACCAAGTAGTAAATAAGCTACAGGAAAAACTAAGGAATTAGCTTATATAATTTTTTGCATTATAGACATTGAAAGTCATTAGTGGCTCAATAGCCATTAATGTTTTGAACATGCAAGTAGGAGCGTAATCAAATCCCTCCTTCACTACTCTTGTTAGGGACATTTGTGTCTTTTTATATGAAATTGGGAGATCCTATTTTAGGATCTCACAAAGATTATTCAATTTTGGTACACCTCTTTGTATTTTTATTTTTTTCAGGTTCTTTTTGTGGGATTTTCTCTTAGTTTTTTGTTCTATTGTGTTGATAGGGAGATTTTTTTACTTTTTTTTCTTTTACTTTAGTTGTTAGTGTTTGTATTTATTGTATTGGAACAAAAGACATCTTTTTGGAAAACATACAAAACTTAAATTTGAGAGCTTTCTTAATGAGTGATGAGTATCCTTTAAACTTCAAAATATTTTAAATATTTGTGGTTTTGCTGTTTATGAAAGGGAACACATGGAGAGGGTTTTCTCTCTGAACTAAGGTGGTGCATTTTTTATTTTTGTAATCTAGAATATTGATAAATTTCTAATTTTGTGGTTTATTTATGATTATTGCAATTACAACATTTCCCAACCTAATATGATATTTAACTCTCTAAATTATATTGTTCATCTATCAAACGATACACACAAGAGCATTCTCTCAATTATTTATATGGTGTTGGAGCTTCTAGGTTCGATCTAAACTCAGAATCTCACTTAAGTGCTCTGCATCACACAATGTGTAATGCCCTAAAAATGGGCTTAAGGGCTAATGACTTCAAAAGTAGATGTAATTACTATTGAATAAACGCATTTGAAGAATATCATGTGAATTATTATCCGAATGTATTTTGGTCAATGCCTAAACCCTGTATGTAAGCTTATCTATGTGACAAGGATTAAAATGAACCCTAAAGGTAGGGAGGGCCCATGAATGAAGAATGGAATGATATAAATGTGTTTATTGGTGGTTCAGAAAGAATTGCCATAATCAGGGTCAAATTAGGTAAAGAGGAAAGTTATCAACAATTGGTCAGTTACTGAAGAGGAAGTTCCTTGGTAACTCAAAGATCATTGGTTGAGATTTATTGAGCAAAAAAGTGGAATTGTATGTGTGAGTGCTCATGTGTGCCATGGGAGAGAAAGCAAGATCATGACATATGAAGTTATTTGGGCCATAGATGATGGTTAAATGTTCAACCACTCATTCTTATCTTCTCTCTCCCTCTAAGTTAACCAATGTGCATAGGGAAGGGAAAAATCTGATCTTTATCATCTTCATCTTCTATCTCATAAGCCTCCATTTTTTCCAATCTTGGGGAAGGAAAGAGAAAGTGAAAGGTGAGTACTTTGGTTTGTTAATGGTCTTATATGCTCAACTCAATCTTCCATAAAGTTGTTTATGGTGATGAGAGCTACTTCTTTATGGGTTTAGATGTTTGAATAGTGGTGTTTGAGTACTTCTGGAAATTTGAGAGTGATGGAATCAAGGATCTAACGTTGGGAAGTTGAAGAGGTGAGTATTTGATGTATTTTAATATATTCATTGCGATTATTAGTTAGGTTTTAAAATTTATGGTTTTGGCCCTAATTTTGGTGTCATTTTAAACTGGATGAATTGGTAGTGCATTGTGGTGGAATTGGTGGCATATGGTGTCATTGGTATAAGGGATTAGGTTTGGAACTTGAGATAGGAAGTTAATCCATATGGTGGATTGGTGTTGCAATGTGGGTCAAAAACTGAATATGTGTTGATAGGATTTAAATTTGGTTGTTTTAGTGTGTCCAATGGATTCCTTATGAAAATTTGTGTGGGATATTTGGAGAATTCTGTCAGCTGCTGTTTTAGCTTCTAATAAGCCTCACTCGAGTGCAGCATCATGTTTACTCTTTTCTTTCAAGTTTCAGTTGCACTCCCTTACAAAGAAAGCAAAAGTGTATAGTCTCACTTGCGAGTGATATGGGCATTCACTCGAGTGAACCTTATATCACTCGAGTACAAGAGTATTAAACGCGATGGACTTGCGTCTCAGGTTGTCACTCGTAGCCCATTTTTCAAGAATGTGTCTTAAAACCCACAAGTATTGTGCCATCACTCGAGTGCATTTCTCATTGTAGGGTGTTTCTTTATTCTCGAGTAGTCACTTTCTATACCTCACTTCGTAGGACTCAAGTAAAGTATGAGGCTACCACTCGAGTGTTGGGTTCAGGACTCGAGTACTATGATCATTTATTGTCTCAGTTGTTACTCTCAGCCAAGCACTCGTACGAGTAAGCCATCCTCATTCGACTGTAAGTTATCTCATCACTCGAGTGCGTCATCTATCACATATTTACATAAGTTAAAAATCAATGTTTTGACTTTCGAGGGGAGGGTTTGGTCAAGTTTTTTCCAACCCTTTAGACATGTATTTAGGCTTCTAGTAGCCACCTAAAGAGTTCAAATGATAACCAACTTTATGTGTTATGAAAGTGAGAAATTAGGATAAAGATTAATTCGTCATACTTGATTTTGGTGCATAGGGTTTGATATTTGCCCTCTTCGAGAGCAACTAGTGCTAGAGCACTCTTAGAAAGAACAAGGTAGTCACTCTTCCCTTATATTATGTGTAAATGCAGTGTATGTATGTGTTATCATCGTTTATGATGTTGTGGATGCTATAAAGCCTGTGTATTTATATGTCTTCCACCTGTGGCCACAAGGGGGGTTCCCATGGTGGAGGACCGTTCCGCAAGGATGGAAGTTTACAGGGGATTGACTATTTGTGAGCCGTAAGGCTATGTGAATTACAGCATGTGCATGTCACCGTGAGTCTTCTAGGGAGTAATGCTGATCATCTCTACCTCAACTATTGATATATTATTGTAAATGTGAATTCCGGGAAGGCAATGTGCTTATGTGATAGCTTGTAGACTGTGTTTCATGCTACTGTACTGCTTGATGATTTACCTGCATGCTATGTCATTATATGTGGTATGTGTGATTTGTTACTACTGGGATTCTTTTGAATCTCATTCTTTCCATTGATTAAAAATGGAATTTTATTATCCGTTGGTCTCTAATTCATCTTAATTATGCATTTTCAAATTATAATTACTGTTTATAAGGCAAGGGGTTACATTTATGGTATCAGAGTTGTAGTTCCTAGCAAAGGTAGAATTGCTAGGTAGTCCCCTTAATTGGCCTTAGTGGTAGAAGATGATTTATGATAGTCGTTGTGTATTCACATATATGTCTGTGCTGTAAATATATATATATGAGGTTTAGGGACTATGTGTATACATTATTTGTCATTCTGACGTGGTGAATTATTGTAGAATTGAAAAGATACAATGGCTCACCCAAAAACTAGACATGTAGACCCTGAGCTGGAGGTAGTCAATGACAATCCACTGGATCCTATGCAGGAGATGATTGGTCTAATTTGGGATCAAAGGGATATGATTGTTGAGCTAAGGGAAGAGCTCAAAGTAGAAAAGGCAAGACGTAATGAGGGTCGAGGTTAGTCCACACAGAAGGAGACCCAGGAGGAGACTGAAGGGAGAAATTTGTAGAAGGGTCAGAACGACCGCAGAGTCACCTCCTCACATTGAACTAAACCAAGAATCACACAGGGTTCCAGTTATAGAAGAGAGATCTGCAATACTGGGTCTCAAAGTTTTGCAAACACCTACCTCTAATATTCAGAAGGAGATTCGATCCCCAAGCAGCTGAAGACTAGTTAAATAGGCTAGAGAAAATCTTTGAAGTTCTGGAGTACCCATTTGAGGTAAAGGCATGTTTGGCTATATATAAGCTAGAGGGAGATGAGGATCGTTAGTGGCGGAATATCGCCCTAACATTGCAATGCAGAAATGTACTACTGACCTGGGAGGTTTTTCAGTAGCATTTTAATGAAAAGTATTTTCTCAAGTCGGTACGGATTGAAAAGGAGACTGAATTCCTCTCTACCAAGCTGGGTGACACAGAGACTTTCGATAATTATCTATCTCGTTTCATTCTACTATCTAGATATTCCTTTTACCTATGGAAAATGGATAATGAGGAATGGAGTGCGGACATGCTTATTCAGGGATTGAAGCAAGAATTGAGAAAGGGGTTAGCCACCCACCAGTTCACTGAGTTCAATAAAGCAGTGGAAGAATACTGAATCACTGAAAACAACTTAAGAGATTTGTATCTGGTCAAGGGTACCGTTAGCCGCAGTGAACCCAGTAAGGGTACTACTTCCCAGAAGTGGAAGGGTCTGGGATTCTCATCGTCTAAGAGTAGTGGTAAAAAGCCCTATTTTCCTGGAAACCGTGAGCCTCAGAAATCCTCAACGGAATAGGTATGTCCTGGTTGTGGTAACCCGTGTTATGGTAGAACCTATCAAGGTCTAATAATCTGTTTCAATTGTAAATAACTGGGCACATTTCCAGAGATATAAATCTGCCACAGGCGGAATAAAGACCTAAGACTCAGAGAAGAGTGTTTGCCATGACTCATAAGGAAGCTCGAAAGTCCCCTGATTTGATCCAAGGTAAATTTCTCCTCGTTGGTCATTTGTTGCAAGTGTTATTTGAATCGGGTACAAGTCACTCTTTTATTGCTTATGATTGTGTGAAGTGCCTGGGATTGTATGTTCATAAATTGCCTTTTGATTTGGTGGTGTCGATGCCAAATGGGTGTCAAAGTAGTTCCTACTAAAGCTTGTCTAAACTGTGTAGTAATAGTAGAAGGACTTGAGTCTACTGTGGATTTGATTTGTCTGCCGCTATTTCAATTAGAAGTCATTTTAGGTTTTGATTGGTTAACGGCAAATAATGTGTTACCTGATTTTGAAAATAAGAGGATTTTGTATCCAGCTTTATGAAATGTCAATTATGTAAATGCCAGCTTGAATTTACTCTCGATGGCTAAAGTAGAGAAATATTTTGAGAAGGGTTGCCAGGGGTATATGGTGTTCTTTTCTATGTAAGGGGAGACAAAAGAAACTTTGAGTAGTATACCCGTGGTAAATGAATTCCCCATGGTATTCCCGGATGATCTTAGCTGATTACCTCCTAAAAGGGAAGTTCAATTCCCAATCGAGATTGTGCCTAGAGCTGGTTAGATATCAAAGGCCCCATGTCATATAGCCTTAAATGAAATGGCAGAATTAAAGAAGCAGATTGAAGATTTACTTGAGAAAGGGTTCATTAGACCTAATGTGTCTCCTTAGGGAGCTCCAGTGTTGTTTGTCGAAAAGAAAGATGGGAGCTATGTTTGTGTGTCGATTATAGAAAATTGAATAAGATTACCATTAAGAACATGTACCCTCTCCCAAGAATTGATGACCTTCTAGATCAATTATGTAGTTCATGTGTATTTTTGAAGATTGTATTAGAACCGGCTGACACCTAAGAGGGGGTGAATTGGGTGTAAGATAAAAACTTAAGAACTTTGAAAATCTTTTCGCATCTTAGTAAAAGCAATAAGTATGAAGGTAATGAATCACAAATCAACAGTTAGATTAAATAATATATGCTGGAAATATAAGAGCTTAGGAAAGAGAATATGTAAACTGTGATTTATCCTGGTTCGGTCCAATCTGTGATGGCCTACGTCCAGTCCCCAACACGAGATAATGTTTAATTTAGGGTGGATGAATTTTATATTTATATATATATATATAATATAAAATTCATTAATAATATTATATAGATATATATTTTTTCGAAATATATATCTTATATATATATATATGTATATATATTATATGATATTATTATATTGTGTTAGTTTTAAATTTAATTTATTAAGATATATTAAATTTAATAACTAACATGATAGAGATATAGTATCTCAGATTTAATTTATGAAAATAAATTAAATCTAATGGCTCTTTATTTGGATTAAATAAATAGGTTAAATTAAAACTGTTGGACAGATTTAATTTAAACTAAATTTATTTAATTAGCTCATCAAGATAATTAATTGTTAATTAATTTCAAAATTAATGATGATTAATTTTGAAATTTGAAAATAGCCCTCATAGGTTATAAACTTGATAGAGTAGATATATTCATACGCACATGAGAATTGAGAGTCGCAAGTGAAACCCTAGGAGACATTAGAGGCGCTAGCACGCAGTTTCGGTTGGAGAGCATTCGTATGGATACCGGTAGAGGGAGCGGACCTGACGTGTTGGCTCCTAGAGATCATGAAAACTTTGAATTATCAAAAAGGTATGAATCCTTCCAACTTGGTTTAAACGCCATTGACAGATCCTTGATTAGGATCGGTGAAATTTTTAAAATTCTTCCGCTGTGCCTACTGATTCTAATAGTTTCTAGTGCTTTATGTAGATGACATCCTACTCATTGGGAATGATATTCCTACCTTGCAGAGTTCAAGTCTTAGTTAGGAAACTCCTTTTCAATGAAAGACTTAGGTGAAGCCACCTATATCCTAGGAATTAGGATCTATAGGGATAGATCCAAAAGACTTATAGGCCTAAGTCAGAGCACATACATAGACAAGATACTGCATAGGTTTAGTATGCAGGATTCAAAAGGGGTTACATGCCCATGTCTCATGGCATCCATCTTAGCAAGGATTTGTGTCCTAGTACACCTGATCAGCTAGATGGCATGTGTAAGGTTCCATATGCCATGTCCATGTCTCATGGATCCATCATGTAGGCCATGTTATGTACTCGACTAGATGTCTCGTTTGCCTTAAGTATGACCAGCAGATACCAACAAGATCCTGGTGAGGGTCATTGGACTGCCGTCAAGAATATCCTAAAGTACTTAAGAAGGACTAAGGACTTATTTTTGGTCTATGGTGGATTGGATGATGAGCTCTGCGTAACCGGTTACACAGATGTAAGTTTCCAAACTGACCAAGACTACCTTAAATCGTAATTTGGATATGTATTCCTCCTAAATGGTGGAGAAGTAAGTTGGAAGAGCTCCAAACAGAGCACTATAGCAGATTCTGCAACAGAAGCTGAGTATATAGCAGCATCACATGTAGCTAAAGAAGCAGTTTGGATCAGAAAGTTCATTACTGAACTAAGGGTGGTGCCTACCATCTCAAATCCAATAGATTTGTTCTGTGACAATAGCGGTGCTATTGCACAGGCCAAGAAGCCTAGGTCATATCAAAGGACCAAGCATATACTCAGGCAATTTCATCTTATTAGAGAAATCAATGATAAAGGTGATATAAAGATATGCAAAGTAGCAGGAGAAGATAATGTTGCTGATCCTCTTACTAAGCCACTTGCACAGGCAAAGCATGAGCATCATGTTAAGGCAATGGGAATTAGGAAAATTAATGATTGCACCAGGGCAAGTGGGAGGATGTTGGAAATTGTGCCCTAAGGGCCAATCATTATACTTTGAACATTATTATTTTAATGAAATTCCTCCATTCTGTTATTATATTATTTGCATGTTAACTGTGATAATTGTATCCTTAGATAATTCATAAAGATTGTCCTAAAATGTCCCTGGTCGGTCATCTATGCGGGAGGAGAGATGAAATAAGACTAGTATGACTTTGATAAGATATGGAGATACGAATCAAAATTTTAGGCACTTGTAAGAGTACAAGGTGCTGGACCGACCCACTATGAGAAAACTACATGGATCAAGTCATAAGCTTTTCTCATGTATAACCACGTCACAATGCCCTTAGACCTGAGGTCATCATGGATTCCTACATGAGAGTTGCTAAGCTTTAAACTAGTCAAAACTAACTTTTGACCTGGTGATGATAAAGGCTACGATCGGGCATAGTGATTTTTCATGCAGAGGAATATGAATGATCAAGATGGAATTTGTCCTTCACATTAGTAGAGAGATATTACTGGGCCCCTCGATGAGTGAGTCTGAGAAATGTATGGCCATACTATGATGAAAGGAGTTTTTGTCTCTATTATCAGGCTACTCAGGAAATGAGAAAGTAATGGTCCGGAACAAGAGGATGACATTATCCATTCCTTATCCTTGATCGATATATTGTGTGACAAAAGGGACGTGACATGGTTGTATGACAGGTTGCATCGTGATAACAATCCTCATATGAATTGGGTAGTCGTAATGTCTTGCTAGAGGCCGCTTGCAAATTTTGGGTTAGTATAGTTATTAGCCCACTGCCAACTTCATATGGGCCTATAGGGTCGCACACAAGAATGGCCCAACACGAGATAATGTTTAATTTAGGGTGGATGAATTTTATATATATATATATATAATATAAAATTCATTAATAATATTATATAGATATATATATTTTCGAAATATATATCTTATATATATATATGTATATATATTATATGATATTATTATATTGTGTTAGTTTTAAATTTAATTTATTAAGATATATTAAATTTAATAACTAACATGATAGAGATATAGTATCTCAGATTTAATTTATGAAGATAAATTAAATCTAATGGCTCTTTATTTGGATTAAATAAATAGGTTAAATTAAAAATGTTAGACAGATTTAATTTAAACTGAATTTATTTAATTAGCACATCAAGATAATTAATTGTTAATTAATTTCGAAATTAATGATGATTAATTTTGAAATTGGAAAATAGCCCTCATAGGTTATAAACTTGATAGAGCAGATATATTCATACGCACATGAGAATTGAAAGCCATAAGTGAAACCCTAGGAGACATTAGAGGCGCTAGCACGCAGTCTCGGTTGGAGAGCATTTGTGTGGATACCGGTAGAGGGAGCGGACTTGACGTGTTAGCTCCTAGAGATCGTGAAAACTCTGAATCATAAAAAAGGTATGAATGCTTCCAACTTGGTTTAAACTCCGTTGATAGATCCTCGATTAGGATCAGTGAAATTTTTAAAATTCTTCCGCTGTGCCTACTGATTCTAACACAATTCTCTCTACAGCTTTCCCTGTAAGGAAATCAACCTTCTTAAGGTCCCTTTACCTTGAGATCAATTCAGAAATACAGATGAAAGAGTTTACAGACTCTCTGACTGAGTAGATATAATACTTACTGAAGTACAATAAAAATAATCACTCTCTCAATGATAAGTAATATAGAAACAGGAAAACAGAGAGTGTTTGGGTAGAAGCGGAGGATTCATATTTCTATCATTTTTCTCGTAGTTGCTCGCTATCTCTCTTACCCATCGACTTTGATTGCTTTCTTATTTATAGTTGATGAAGATGATGACCGTTGTGAGCATTTGTCTGATAAAGTCATTTTGATTGTTGAGCATATTTGAAAAACTAGCTACCATGAGATTTCCGTTGCAGAGAAGAGCGTCCCGTTGAGGAGCGGTATGTCTCATTATGAGCTGTACATCACGTTCTGGACCGGGATGAATACATTTAAGTATTCGATAGTCTTTCATAGTGGGTCAATCTTTTGTCGTGGAAGGTAGCCTATACTCGGTGTGTAATGATGCCGCCTGTAACCCCCTGCCGTAATTATATCCGGATTATGGAATTAAAATGAAACAGAGACCAATAACAATCAAATAACATTTATAAACCCATATACCAGACGGGGTTTTCACAAATACCTTTCGAAATCATTTATAACCTGGTCTCACATTCACATTCCAAATACAAGTACTACACTAAGATAAATCACATTCAATATATTAGAGTACGCAATGTAATAATTCCGGCAATTCCGGATTCCATTTATTAACTCAAGCTTTATAGGGCACATTCGCCCATTACAAGCCCTCATATGGGGGTTACACAAATCTCATCTCCATACATAATCAAATATACATCTATATATACATATCCAAATCTAAATATGAATATCCAAATATACATCCCAACTATGATAACCAACTACCAAACTCAAATACTCCAAGGAGTCTTCACCATCCTTGAATGCCTGCACCATCCTCGCTCTTCCTTCCTTGTCTACAATGTTGATAGGGGAGGGTGAGATTCGAGAGAATCTCAGTAGGAAACAAATACCAAAATTCATGTATGATAAGTGTATAATGCATGACATGCTTGCAATACATATCACTTGTCCATACCATGACACATCTGCATGCTCAATGTTTCAACAACACACTCATGGCCATAGCATAAATAGAAACAGAGCTTCAAGCATCATATATGTTCCATATAATCAAGCAAAGCAATAACATGCATCAACACATTAACACAATATTATATACAGGCAAAAGAGGTAAGTTCCCTATACTCTTTCCACGTAAGCTCCAGCCCCGGCTGCTCACAATCAGGGCGGACAACAAACCCTATAACCAAACAAGGACATAGGGTTAATCCCTTTTCCAATTCCTTAACTCTCAAACACTTAAGTTGGATATCATTCACGACCTTTAGGTGGCTAATCAAAGCCTAAACACATGCCTAAAGGCTTGGGAAACACTTGGCCAAAGATCACCTTTTAAAAGTCCAAAATGTTGATTTTTGGGGGTTGGCCGCGGCCCACAAATCCACTGGCCGCAGCCAAAAACTGTCCAGAAACATTTGGCCCGCGGCCAAGAAAATCCAGTTTCTTGGTTGAACTTCTAAAAATCATAACTAATTCCAAAAAAATCAAAATGAGGTGATCCCAAAGAAAAATGAAAGATATTCAAGTCCTCTACACAGGAAAAATATTGGTCAATACTGGAAATCACCACATAAATACAGAATTCCCCAAAACTCAAGACTGTCCCAAAACAGTGTCCATTTTCGACCTCAAACTTTGGACAGCTATAACTCCCAGTTCCCAAAACGAAATGGCACAAATTATATGTCCATTTTGAAGCTTAGGATGTGAAATTTAATACTGGAAATTTTCACAATTTTCAGACACCATTTGCCCAGTCAAAACGTCCACACAACCAGACTGCCCAAACAGAATTCCCACTGGACAGAATTTCCAGTTTTGCACACAATGTATCCAATCCAATTCAAATCAATTCCAATGATTAAATACCACAACATGACACCATTTTCAACATAAAACAACATCCAATTCATCCAATTATATAACACACGAAAATACCATAAAATCAGGGCAAAATTCACAATTCACCATACTTAACCAAAACTTACAAAACTTAGATCAAAAGGCTTCAAATACTCACCTCTTCATCTTTCCCAAACCAATTCCTTGATTCTCCATCTTTCCAAATTTCCTCAAGCCATCAAACACCACCAATCAAGAATCTAAAACCATAGAGATGAAGCTCTCATCACTATGAACAACATTAAAGAAGGGTATTTGAGCATTAGAGGACATTATCTCACCTAAACATTGAACTCTTCCTTTCTCTTTCTTCCTTGCTTTGGGACGCCATGGAGAAACAAGAGAGAGATGAGATGATGAATAAATGAAGATGATGAAGAAGGGAGCAGATTTTTAGCGCCAAAAACCGTCCAAATAAGGGAGAGAGAAGAGAGGAAGGTTGTTGAATCTTTGACCCAAGATCAAGGGTCCAAATCTTGCCACTTGTCATGATCTTGATCCATCTTCATGAGCTCACATAGGCACTTGCACACATGATTCCACCCTTTGATCTCTCCACAAATCAATCTCAACCATTGATCTTGAAGTTACCAATAAGTTCCCTCTTCGGTAACTGACCAATTGGTCGGTAACTTTACCGTTTTGCCCCTGATTACGGTAATTCTCATTGAATCACCACCAACCAAGACTTCACATCTTTTCATTTAGCCACAATATGCACCTTCCCTCTATTTTAAGTCAATTTAGATGTTAATCCATAATTGAGCTTAAATACAGGGTTTTGGTGCTGCTCACAGCACATACGAATCACATCGGGTGCCAAATCACACCATGATCTCCAAAAGGGTTTATTTATCACTAACCACCTCCACTTTTGGAGTTATTATCTCTTAATCACAATTTGGGATCCTGCTAAACCAGGGCTTAGCAGTCCACTAATCTCAGGCTTATTCTCTAGCCTCAATTCTCAAAATTCGGGGTATTACACCGCCCGCCACAATTGACTTTTTCAAGAGTGCGTTTTTGCACTCGTGAGTGATGTGGGGCCACATTAGACAAAATTTATTTATTTGATTCCAATGATGTATCATAAGGAAGTTCTTGCCATATGCATTCCAATGCAAAAAGAATCAGCTCCAAACTCCTCATATTCTGCAAGTTATGATCGAAAGAGTGTCTATCGCACTAGACTGCACAAGCGTTAACTTCCAAAAGGCCTAGCTCCTAGAATATAAGTTAAAATTAGGCAAATTACTATCCATTTAAAGCACTTTGAGTCTAGTGTTATATGGCACTGGTCTCGCCTCAATCTGATGTATAGTTTGTGAGTTATGTTCAAAATACCAAACCTGTCTTGAAAAATGACAGTGATTCCAGTGTCATCTTCCATGGATCATATCTCCTTTATTTGAGCTTCTTTCAATGTGATCTTGGTGTACTTTTTTCGTGTTGTGAGTTTTCTTTCATATGCCACCAGTTTCGGGTCAATCCAAAGTGTGGTTTGGGAGATATGGCCAAAATACCGGACCTCTATCAGGCTGAACGTAAAATAGAGCTAAACAAAGTAGCCCAACACTTGAGTATGTTCTTGCTTCACTTGAGTGCTACAGTGCCACACTTGCTACAGTGAATCTACACTTCCATTCTGCACCTCGAGCACTATAGTGATTTGCATGCTACAGTACATGTATGCTACAATGCCTTACTCGAGTGATTGCCACAGTATTGCAACTATAGTGCTAAACAGTGCCTCAAATTTCTGAAATCTTCAAAATTACTTCTAATAACTTGAATCTTGATATTCTTGGTAGATCTTCCAAGTTCTTCTTTCTTCAATATCATTCTTTTTTATTTCCCTCTTGTTAATCATTCTTCATAATCCTAGTAGGCAGCTTCTTGACTATCTTCAATTTCTTTCTTCTTCTTCCTTTTCTTCATTCTTATCAATTCAATAACTTCTTTGTATATTTGATAATTTTGTCTTCTCATTCTTCCTCCATAATTCAACTTAATTAATCTACAAGATATTTCACATTAAACACAGTAATTAGTCAAAGAAATACATTATATAAAATTTTTGCTCTTATCATTTTGCATCTATATTTGACATCATCAAAACTAATCATATCTAACATTCTCCCCCTTTTTGATGATGACAAATCCTTTAAGAAAAATATGTCTGAATGAAGTGCAACATATATATTTTTCTTACATTTTTCTCCCCCTATTTGACATCAGCAAAAAGTTTGAAATATATAAAGAAGTAAGGCTTGTGAAGTAAGGCAAGAAAATAATTGACTCTCCCCTATGTGAAATTACTTTCATTTTTAATGAGAGGGAACTAAAAAAGATTTGGAGAGGTTTTTAAGAAAACTTTTATAATCATGATAAATGAAATATATGAAACGTATTCTTGAAATGTAAAGAGAGAAGGTTTAGAAATGCTCATGTAGATTTGGAAAAATGATGAAGTGCTCCATGAAGTCCGTTGCTTCTTTGGCAATGATGGTTCATGCTGTTATGCTTTGTACAATTCTGATGTATGTTCATGTTGCTACCAAGATTCACCATTTGAGTTGAGCTTCTGTTCAGTATGCTCAATGTTCATTTGTATTGGCATATGTATTTGTTGCTCTGAATGTTACAGCCAATATATTTTCCTTAATTGAGCGTTAAAACCATCTTTCCTTAAGTTTGATAGTTTCTTCTTGTAGTGCGTTGAGGAACGTTATTCCGCAAATCAAATTCTCCTGTCACAAAATTAAATCTTTCTTTGCAAAGAGAATTATTAGTTCAATCAAGAAACAAAAGGTTCATTTCCATATGATATGTTAAAATTATGATTGTGAAAAGAACAGTATGAGAGTAACTCATCATCAAAACTAATCAAGATATGGTGAATATGGATGAGTATGTTAAAAAAAATTTCTTCCAATAAAGGAGATAAGCTTTCAAGATATAAAATACAAGTAAATGTGAAGCTCCCCCTTAATTGATGCATGTATTGGAAAAATTTTCATTAGGAAGATAGTTACTAACTCTCCTGGGTTTTGAAAAAAAACAATTGGAAACTTTTGTAGAGAAAATGATTTTGAAAGTATGAAGATTTGGAGCGAAATTAAATTTTAAAAATGACATAATAATCAGGGATTTTAAGTGGTATAACCCAATATCACCTGAGTGGTCACTTGAGTGATTCTACTCGACCATTACTCGATTGCTGACTCAAGTGATACAACTCAAGAATTTTGAATTAAGCAAGAATACAATACCTCACTCGAGTAATATCGTAATCACTCGAGTCATAATCCTCTGTAGTCCATTAATACATCGTTGGCTAGTTACTGTCTATATATGTGATCTGACGATGTAATCTATGTTGCTACTTAAGGATAACAAAAGTAAGGCTTTATACGCATATTGGCTTAGTATGTGCCCCTTGCTTAGCAAACATCATTAAGAAATTTTAATTTCACCATAGCACATAGCACCCTTATTTTGTCATCCATCATCTCAAATAGAACATTGATGTTATGGTTTACTAAGTCACACAGCTACTTCATTTTATTATTCATTGAATGATGATCTCTGTATTGTTTGTAGCAAGCTCGGTGTGAAAGTATTGAATCTCCTCTTTCAGATAACCCTTGATAGATGAACTAAAGGATGAAGGACCAGGGAGACCATCTCTAAAGTATAATATTGTGCCTTCCTTTGAACATCTCTTTATCTGAACCGCAACACTATCAGTCATGCCTCTTCTGTTAGCCTTTGGTCTTTGTATCCAAAAGTAGAGCATTTTGGTCAACTCCTGCAAACATATAATTATATGCTCTTTGGTACCCAACTTCTCTTGGGTCCGTACAATATTAGACATTTTAACTATTATTCTCTTATACAATTAAAACATAAGATATTTGAGCAAAGAGTATAATAATCAACAAAGACCAAGATATAATTTTACCCACTTAAATAAATTTAAACCATTAGATCATGAAGGGTAACAAATAAGTGATATCAATGAATGGTGATTTTCAAATATCAATGACAATTTATAAATACGTTTTATAAAGAATATGTCATTGATATGATTTTTATGCAATCCATGTAAGTTGGATCAAAGAGAGTAGAGAATCTATCCATAATGACCAACTTTTATGAAATGATAAATCATGAATGAAAACAAGTTTTTCAAAAAAGATAATGAGATATGCGAATTGTTTCAAAATCTCATATGTAATTTCAAATCATAATAATGCATTGTGAAATTGAGATTCTGAATACATGCAAAACATATTTTTAAAACCTATTTAGAATCAATGTTCATGTTAAAAATGGTGGAAGCTAATAGTTATAAAATATGTATCAAAAAGCTTCACGTTGGATTTCAACTAAGATAAAATGTTAATTAGCAGAGTTAATATGTTGGAGAATTTTCGCAGGTGCTAAAGTCATATAAATAACCAAAGGTATTAGCTCGATAAACCTATATGAGCATCATGACTTTGCAAATGATTCATAGACTATCTTGACTTTTAGAATTGTGTCATGAAAGATATGAATATTCAACTCAAGGATTCAAATATATGACACTGGTTACTCAAAGATAGATCATAACAATAGTTAATGTGTTTAAGCAATGAAATGAGTACATTGATTTATGGATAATAAAGCACATACTCATTAGTCCAAACGACTAGAGTTTTAGACTATTAGTATGTTATTCCATAATAATGGTTAATGCATCAAAATTCAATGCACTAATGAATATGCATAATGCTTAGAATAACATGATCAACTAAAGATTTATGCTTTTGGAATAAGGCTTTCACAAGTTGAATTCTTATCAAGGAAATACACTTGGAATTCATATCGATAGTTAACTTGTTAGACGTAAGGTCTAACATGTTAAGGAATAAAAACTGAAGAGTTCAAGTATTAGATAGCACAATTAAGATCAATATGTCAACGATGGGAAAATACTTTGGTAAATGAATTTGAAGCATTCTGACTTTCAGTATACAAAAATATTAACTTCCAATTTTGAAATTGATTTGAATGCAAACAAGATATGAATAATTTTCAAATAATGTGTATGCACTTTTATAAATAGAATGAATTGAAATCCAAGTAAATTTGTGACATATGTATTTCAAATTTCCAATGCATAGAAAAATTATGCACAATTCTATTTTGATACATTTAGCAATCTGAAAATATTTTGAAAAACCATAAATCATTGATTGCTAATGGTATATAGTAATGAGCAAGAATTTACCACTCAAATTGAGTTGGAAAGAATGAGTACGATGGTTGAGTTTTGAAATTACTGATACAGCATACCTGGCTTGAGTGTAACTTGTAGACACTCAAGTTAATTTCCATCTCCTTGTGTCTTTGTACTCAAGTCCTCCAAGATCACTTGAGTTAACCATGTTTTGAAGCTAATTTATGCATTTATACTTGTGGCATTCGCGAGTTCTTGATGCACTTTCAGGTGAGTTCTTCAAATACTCGAGTGTGATCACGTCTTACTCAAGTGTGTAACAGTACTATTGATGAATTTGAGAGTGTCCTTAGAGTTTCTGCACACTCTGTTAATCCCTGTTTTGCAATCTAAAAGCAGAGCATAGGATTCAAATCCATACTCGAGTGACCAACCAGTACTTGAGTGTTAACATGCCTTGCACTCAAGAGTTCACTTCTGCACTCGAGTGTCATGCTTCTTTTTCAAATTATTCCTGCAAAAATCATATAACCATTTTTCTTCCTTGGGTATCCAATTCTACTTGGATCCACTCATGGTTAGCTTGAAAGAATCATAATTCACATGCTCTAAGGATATAGTCACTTCAAAGAAATTGAACATAATGAATTAAGTATGACTTTATGTATAAACATTGTTTTCTCATGAAGTATGTATATGCATAACAAGTTAGACTAACGAACATTGCAACTCTTTATGTGTGATTTTTCTAAAGATTGTGAAAACATATGTGTAATGCTCATACCTAAGGTAACAAGTAACAAAACCTCAAAAAATATTAAAGATGATAGGAGGTTTTACCGTTGATTACTTTTACGTTAGGTGCTTGAAGGATTACTTCTGCATACCCACTGTATCTTTCTTTGAAGTTCTGTTTTTGCATATTTGGCTTTGGGATTATGCAAAGCTTTCTCATGTGATGTAGACTTCAAGAGTCTTTTTCTTTGTGAATGAGAGATCCTCCTCTTCTTGTTCTTCTCAAGATAGTTGAATGGTACATTATGATAGCCCTTCATTAAGGTAGAACATACTCCTTTTATCCATGGCTTCTTTCTCTAGTTATTCTCTGTAGCTCCAGCAATGGGTGCCCTGAGTTTTCTTCTTTTTGATATAAATGATATGAACCTCTTTATTGGCACATGAGAAACTCTTGGCTTCTTCTTTATCTTCTTCGTACCCTTATGTCCATACTTTTTATAATCAATTTGCACACATAAACTACTAGATGGATCTTTTGGTACCCACATATACTTGGGTCCTTGATTTTTAGTATTAATCCTTACATGTCTCTTCGGTACCCAAATATATTTATTTCTCACATGGTAATTTCGTCTAATATAGCATATGTGAGAAATATGACCAGATTTACCATAATAATTGCAAATTGTATGAAGATATGCATTATGGGATATCATGCGATTATTATGTCCATCATGAGAGTAAAAACTTGAATGGATTTTATTTGAACATTCTTTCTTCCAAACAAACTTTCCAGCATATTTGAAAACATTTTTGTTTTTCTCAATAGAATCAACAATTGGTTGAGAGACAAAATTTTGTAGACTATGAAAATCAGTACGAAAATCACACAAAGAATTGGAACTTTTTACCTTAAGTTCATCTTGAGCTCTGGAGAGTGATTTTTCATGTTCGTCCATAATGAGCTCTTTTCGGGAATCCTCTTCTTCTTGTCTATCCATGTTGACTGTATGGAAGTGTTCTATGATTTCTCCAACTTCATCATCAACTTCCAATTGCTCATGCACAGTAGATGTGTAGCATGTAGTTCATATGAACTGTCAACACTTTCAACTTCAACACAATTGTTGGAAGCATAAATAGAATCAAGAGTGTCCCATATATGTTTAGCATTAGAACAAAATCTAATTTTCTCAAAATCATTTTTGGTTAAAGCACTATACAGAATTTTCATTGCTCTAATGTTCAACAGAAACATATGAGTCCCCTAAATGGTTATAACAAGCTCAAAGAGAACCTAAAAGGATTGGAGAATTCTAGGTTGGAAATTGCTTTGCAAACTCACAAAGTGCTGAAAATTGGGTTCTGGCTGCAGCCAAAAATGGCTAAAAATGTCATAGAAACATTTTGGCTGCAGCCAAGAATTTCTGGCTGCGGCCAGGACACACACAGAAAGTTTTGCGCTGGAGCCAGAATTTTGGCTGCAGCCAAGGAAACTTCAAAAATTCATAACTTGCTCTAGAAAACTTGAAACAAGGTGATTCCAAAGCCCATTGAAAGATATTCAAGTCCCCTTTATGGGAAAAATATGTAAAATTATCAAGAATCACCACAAAAGTCCAGATTTACCAAAACCCTAACATTGTGCCAAAACAGGGTCCAGTTTTGATGCCAAACTTTGGACAGTTCAAACTCCCAGCTCACAAAGCGAAATGACACAAAATTTATGTCCATTTTGAATCTTGAGATGTGAAATTTAAGACTGGAAAGTTTCATAATTTTCCAACATCATTTGTGCAGTCAAAACGTCCACGCCATCTGACTGTCCAGAACAGACTTACATTGGACAGATTTTCCAGATTTTGCCAATTGGTTTCCAATGGTCCCTAATTTCAAATCACATACTATTTTCACACAATTTAGCTCAAGAAACACATTGGAGCCATCAAAATGACCATATTCATTATCCATGAGCATGTTCTACCACAATCACCACATGTCACCTTAACATCTCCAATCAACACATTCTCACTCTAGATCATAAAACCACTCAAAACTTCATTCTAACAAATTCCCTTATTCAACTTCAAATCAAATTCTAATCACTCCCAAGTGTCACAACTGACCAAATGAACAGTGACACTCTAATCAAAACCTACCCTTCACTTAACATCATAATTAGGTTAAATTTCCAGAATTCTCATTGATTAAGCAAACATCATAACATATATACCAAAATTCATCATAAACCTACCTCTTAAACTTGCTGAAATCAACACCTTGATTCCACCAACTTTCAGATTTTTCCAACAATCAAACACCACTTTTCACAAATCTGAAAACATAGCAAGGGAGCTCTTAACCATTTGAACAAAATCAATGAAGGTGAAGTGAGCATTTAGAGTTAAATACTCACCTAGAATTCAAACCCTTTCTTTCTCTTTCTTGCTTAACTTCAGCGAAAATGGAGAGAATGGAGAGAGATGAGAAATATTGGATCAATATCCTATACACACACACACAGCCAACTTGAGAGGGAGAGAGGAAGAGTTTGAAAATTTTGACTCATCCAATGGCTCTCATTTGGACACATGGCAACATCTCATCTTTCCTCCTATGATTTCACAAACTCTCCAACACACTTGATTCCACCTCTTAACACTTAATCCTGGCCATTGATCATAATTACCAAGGAGTTTCCTCTCCAGTAACTTACCAGTCGATCGGTAAATTTACCGTTTTACCCCTGATTAGCACCATACTCATTAAACCATTAATAATCGCCTTTATATCACATTACACAACATATCCTTTAAAAGTGTTTAATTATCATTAATTACATCACTTTGAAGCCATTAGCCCTTAATTACAATTTGGGATATTACAACTTGCATATCAACTACTTCTTTTCTCTAATTAATCCATTCCATTTAGCCTTCATCCATCATTACAAGCCCTTTTAAGTCCTTTTGATTCATTGCATTTATTGTTATTAGTTGTGGAGATATTAGAGTTGTTACAAGCCTATGGTAAGGTGTTGTTTAAGTGAACTAGAGAGAAATTATCCCAATGAGGTGAGATGAGTTAAACACTAATACCTTGAGAGTCACTTGTGCTTCATTCTAATATTTTAGATTGTGTAGAATTAGGCGTTGTCGGCTTTTTCCTTGGTAACCTCTTCAAAAATAACCAAGGATTGCAATATAGGGTGCAATCCCGGATCGTCTCTCGAAGAGCCTTTTATTAATTACCTAGGAACTAAGTGCAATGATTGACATGAAATGAGTTAAAAATGGTTTTTAAGTTTCGATCTAACAACTAAATTGCAATTAAACTAAAATGCTTTTAAAACTAATATTTTTGGATTTTTGGAATAAAACTGATATGGAATGGAATGGGTTAGAAATGCAAATGATGAAGATGCTCTTGGAAATAGTTTTCAATTACTATTCTTGCTCAATTTCCAATAGGGATATCTAGCGTTGCATATTGGGCTAAGTTGAACTATCACAAAAAGCCATTAGGATTGCTAAATGTTAATGGTTTTTATGATGATTTGTTATATTTTTTTTATCATGCTTGGAAACAGGATTCATGCCCTAAGCGACTCGCCACTCCATAATTGCTGCACTTATTGCTGATCAGCTACTTGATCAACTGCAAACCTATGAACCTAAACCAGATCTACTCGTCAAGCAAATAGGTGGGCAATATTTAGATAGCAGTCAGAAGTAGAACCCAGATACCACTCTTCGGTTGTAACTTTCTTTAATCTCTTGGTTTTACTTTATTGTGTGTTTATGTTTAAAAGAAAAACTTTCTCTAAGCACTAGAAGACATTGGGTATAATGTCTTATTTAGGTTGGGGGAGAAAAAAAATTTGTAGTTAGTTAGTAAAACCATTAGATGCATAGGGTGTGGAAAAAATGGCAGAGTAAGGAGTTATTCTCAACTCTTGAGACACATTTTATTAGTTGCATGTTTTTGTTCCTTCTTAAATAAAAAGAATAAAAGTGAAAAAAAAATCATCCTGTCTAAGTGCGTTGTAATAATCTTAAGAAGTATACAAGTTTTGAGTTTGGATCAATTGAATTTAGAGATTTGAAAGCATGAATGAACAACTGATTGTTACAATTGGTGATGAATTTTGAGATTGAATAAGCTGAGTTTGAAAGTCTCTAACCGTGAGCTTTTGAGCCTATAATGATTATTTCTCTTCTGTGTGATATTCACCTATTAAGTTGTCACACTAGAACTTGCTTTAAATTTGGTTGAAATTACATCTCACATGCACATTAAAAAATGATAAAGGCATTCATTTTGTTTAGCCAGAACCAAATAGCCAACCTTGCAATTATATCGTTGATAAGCTCCATTGAGCTTAATTGATTGTTTCTTTGTTCTCAACCTATTAACATGTGTTTTAATGATATATCAAGTGCTTTTACCTAATTTAGAAGATTAGCAGAGCATCTAAAATTTTTGTGAAATGGGCTTTTGACAAGTGTGGGGGTGTATATATCATCAACTTTAGAGTTGCAAAAAAAAAGGAAGAAAAGAAAAGAAAAAAAAGAGAGAAAAAGATTAAGTATTGTGGGATGTTGTGAAGAAATAAATTTATTCATAAGTAGCCCCTTTTTCAATTTTTCTATTTCTTTAGTCCTTCATATAATGTTTTACATTCCTTTTACCTTAACCCCATTATAACCCTTAAGAAGTCCTTTTGATTTGAATTATGCATGTGAATTAGGTAGTGGAGATTAAGATTTTTAGCAAGCCTATGGTAGTGCAATTTTTTCAGTTGAATTCGAGCAAAACACTTACCCTTAAACACTTGAGAGATTGGGAAAATAAGTCACAATTACAAACTCAGTTTATTCATTTTCAAATGAAATTACCAGTTTATATTTTCATTGATTCATGAATACTATGATCTCTTTATTTTTCAATTGTATTCTTGCTTAAGACCTGACTCTTCTAATTTTGTTAGCACTAATTAGCCACTCCTTGTATGAGGACGTCCAAAAGCTAAGTATGGGGGAATTTGATAAGTAAAATATTTGCATATTTATTTTCCCTTATATGATGATTTTATGGATGATATTTGAGCTCAATTTAATAAATTTGGGTGTAATTAAAAAATAAATAATGATTTTGGCATAAAATAGAATTTCTTGAAAAATACTAAATTAGACCCTCTTTCAGTTTTTAGGCAATATACGAAGCTCTAGATGTCAGATTGGGATGTTCTTTATACAGATAAAACGCTAAGAAAGAGCTCTACAACTTTGATGTTCAAACCAAAATCCAGTTCTATCTCCAAGGGTTTTGAATTTTGCTTGGAAGTTGAAAGGGGGAATCGTCTGCCATTCCACCAACCATTTCATCTACCACTTCATCTTCCTTTTCACCAACTAATTCATCTACCACATTCTATCTACTACTTCACCTATCACATTTCATCAACTACTTCATCTACCCTACTTCATTCTTCCCTATATATAGCCACCCTCTTCTTCATATTTCACACACCAATTCATATTCATTACTCTCCTCTCTTCTTCACTTACACCATTTCATATCCATTACTTTCCTCTCCTCTCCATATACACCATCTTAGAGTTAATTTTATGCATTATATTACTTTTTGCATGCCTTCATCTTGGAAGGCTTAGGATTGTATAACATTTTGCATGCCACCTATAAACCTCCTAAAGCGACGGCTAGATTTTTCTATTTTGCATGCATCTTTTAGTTGTATATTTATGTTTGAGAATTTAATATTCAAGTTTTATACAGTATTTATGAGGATTTTGTTGGAAATTATGCCCTAAGGGCCAATCATTGTACTTTGAACATTATTATTTTAATGAAATTTCTCCATTCTGTTATCATATTATTTGCATGTTAACTGTGATAATTGTATCCTTGGATAATTCATAAAGATTGTCCTAAAATGTCCCTGATCGGTCATCTATGCAGGAGCAGAGATGAAACAAGACCAGTATGACTTTGATAAGATATGGAGATATGAATCAAAGTCTTAGGCACTTGTAAGAGTACAAGGTGCTGGACCGACCCACTATGAGAAAGCTACATGGATCAAGTCATAAGCTTTTCTCATGTATAATCATGTCACAATGCCCTTAGACCTGAGGTCATCATGGATTCCTATATGAGAGTTGCTAAGCTTTGAACTAGTCAAAAGTCACTTTTGACAGGGTGATGATAAAGGCTATGATCGGGCTTAGTGGTTTTTCATGCAGAGGAATATGAATAATCAAGATGGAATTTGTCCCTCACATTAGTAGAGAGATATTACTGGGCCCCTCGATGAGTGAGTCTGAAAAATGTATGGCCATACTATGATGAAAGGAGTTTCTGTCTCTGTTATCAGGCTACTCAGGAATCAAGAAAGTAATGGTCAGGAATAAGAGGATGACATTATCCATGCCTTATCCTTGATCGATATATCGTGTGACAAAAGGGACGTGACATGGTTGTATGACAGGTTGCATCGTGATAACGATCCTCATATGAATTGGGTAGTCGTAATGTCTTGCTAGAGGCCGCTTGCGACTTTTGGGTTAGTGTAGTTATTGGCCCACTGCCAACTTCATATGGGCCTATAGGGTCACACACAAGAATGGCCCAACACGAGATAATGTTTAATTTAGGGTGGATGAATTTTATATTTATATATATATAATATAAAATTCATTAATAATATTATATAGATATATATTTTTTCAAAATATATATGTTATATATATATGTATATATATATTATATGATATTATTATATTGTGTTAGTTTTAAATTTAATTTATTAAGATATATTAAATTTAATATCTAACATGATAGAGATATAGTATCTCAGATTTAATTTATGAAGATAAATTAAATCGAATGGCTCTTTATTTGGATTAAATAAATAGGTTAAATTAAAACTGTTGGATAGATTTAATTTAAACTGAATTTATTTAATTAGCTCATCAAGATAATTAATTGTTGATTAATTTCGAAATTAATGATGATTAATTTTGAAATTTGAAAATAGCCCTCATAGGTTATAAACTTGATAGAGCAGACATATTCATAAGCACATGAGAATTGAGAGCTGCAAGTGAAACCCTAGGAGACATTAGAGGCGCTAGAATGCAGTCTCGGTTGGAGAGCATTCATGTGGATATTGGTAGAGGGAGCGGACCTGACGTGTTGGCTTCTAGAGATCGTGAAAACTCTGAATCATCAAAAAGGTAAGAATCCTTCCAACTTGGTTTAAACACCGTTGATAGATCCTCGATTAGGATTGGTAAAAAATTTTAAAATTCTTCCGCTGTGCCTACCGATCCTAACAATCCCATCCAACGTCTCCAAACCATCGGGAGAGCAATCAAAGCTTGAGCATGATAGAACTTTTGTTCGAAACGTTCAGTAAGCTTGAAACCTGTAACTCTTGTCCAAAGGAGAAGATGTAGTCTTCCAGCTCCTTCACCCTTATACTCAAACCCTTGCTTCCATTCATGGATGTAGAAATGCCCACACTTCCCTTTAGGCCCGGGATACCTCCCCCGTATACAAAATTGATCTTCCTGGCAGCTAATGCACTTCCAAGTTCATTTGCTGCTATTATAAACTCTACATCCTTACCCATATCAGTTTCACCAAAAATGTAGATAGATGTAAATCTACATCTTTGTATGATACCCTTTTTCTTTCCTTTTCTCTCTGACCATTTGTGCTTACAAGAGGAAGACTTCATATTTACAAGTGAAAGTATGCATATTTATAAATGAAAGAGTACATATATATAACACTAAAGCAACGATAGCAAAATCATACAAATCACACATTTTTCAAAAAATTTTGAAAAACTTCTAATACAAATTACTAGCGTAATTTACATGAAGAATAAGGGGAAAGAAAGTCAAAAGTTATTGAGAAGATAATACATATTAGACAAAAGCTACTGAAAAGATAAGAAGGTTAGACAAAAGCTACTGAAAAAGGTAAGACGATTAAACAAAAGCATGATTATATACAGTAGTTGTGATTTTGGCTCACATCTTCCTCTAGTTTTACGTCCAGTAATGGCTTAAATGCTTTCTATGAATCAAGGATTCGCTTCCCATCCAGTTTTCTTATAAGCTGGAAAACAGGATCTTTTAATGTTAGATTCCTAAGACAATAGCGCTCTTTTTCTCTGTTGAATATGTCCTCTAAATCAAGAAGAATATGATGAACATCACCACTCGGATGCGTCTCAAGAGTTTGATTGATATCATCCAGTGACTCCTTACTCAGTCCATCCTTTATAAATTTAATTTTATCTACTTGATTTATAGAAACCATACCTTCACTCCTACAACGCTAATCACAATTCCACCTTGCACTTTTATGATAAACATTCATCCTTTTAGCTCTTCTCTTTTTGGAGTAAGAACTTCTTCCTATTCCTGGCAAAGGTTTAACAAATGATTTATGAATCTCACCTGCTAAACGTACCATAGCTTCAATGATCTAGCATATGTCCACAAGAAAGCCCAAACGCTTGAATATCTTCATCCTTTCAAGTCGACTATTATAGATCTTCTTGAGCACATCTTTAGGAAGACTGGGGAACCTGTTCTTAAGCTTTGCAAGAGATTCCTCTATGGTAACTTAAAATGAAACTGGTGAAAACTAAAATCTTGACCCAATGCAGTGTGTTTTGGTGAGTACAAAAGAAAAATGAGAGAGTAAGAAAGTTTGAGAGAGTAGGAAAGAAGTTTTGGGTTGTCTCCCAAATAGACGCCTTTCTTTAACGTCTTTAGCTAGACAAAGACCTAACAAAATTTTTTTCTTTTTATTTTATTTTTTATTTTTGATTTTTAAAAAAATTACTAGATTGAGGACTTACCTATTGGTTCTTTTAACATGATGACAGATCTCAAAGTGTTGAGTGCACCTTCATTGTATTCTTCGAGCCTTTGCCCATTCACTTTGAATTTTCGATCACCATCTTAAATCTCCACAGTTCTATATGGCCATACTTGAATCACAGTAAAAGGACTTGACCACCTTGATCTTAGCTTTCCTGGAAAGAGCTTTAACCTTAAGTTGTATAAAAGCACTTTTTGTCCAGGTGTGAACTCTCTCCTCAAAATTCTTGTGTCATGGCACATTTTTGTCTTCTCCTTGTATAATTTGGCATTTTCATAAGCTTGTTGTATGAATTCTTCAAGCTCATTTAGTTGGAGAAGCCTTTTCTCACCAGCTGCCTTTAAGTCAAAATTTAATGCTTTTACTGCCCAATATGCTTTGTGCTCCATTTCTACTAGAAGATTACATGCTTTTCCGTAGACCAATTGATACAGGGACGTACCAATTGGTGTCTTGAAGGTAGTTCTATAAGACAGGAGTGAATCATCTAACTTTTAAGCCTAGTCCTTCCAATTGGAATTCACTATCTTCTCTAAGATCCACTTCAGTTCTCTGTTTGAGATTTCCACATGCCCATTAGTTTGTGGATATATGGAGTTGCGACCTTATGAGTTACTCTATATTTAGCTAACACAGACTGAAACTATTGATTACCAAAATTACTTCCTCCATTACTGATAATAACTCTAAGCACTCTAAATCTTGTAAAAATATTTTTCCTCAAAAAATTCACAACCACTCGAGAATCATTTGTAGGAAAAGCAGCTGCTTCAAACCACTTGGAGACATAATCAACAACTACTAAAATAAACTGATTGCTAAATAAGGACGGAAAAGGCCCTATAAAATCGATCCCCCACGCATCAAAAAGTTTAACTTCTAAGATGTTGGTTAAAGGGGCTTCTTGTCTCTTTGAGATATTTCCCGTTCTTCGACATATGTTACAAGTTGCCATAATTCTGTAAGTGTCCTTGAAGAGTGTAGGCCAGTAAAATCCTGATTGAAGGACTTTAGTAGCTGTTCTATTTGCTCCAAAATGACCACCATATGGGGATGAATGGCAGTGATTTAAGATGCTGTCCATTTCTTCTTCAAGAACATATCGCTGATAATTCGATCTGGGTATTGTTTGTATAATAGATCCTCCCAAAAGTAATGCCTTACATCAGCCAGGAACTTCTTCTTTTACACTTTAGAAAGTTCATAAGGCATTACTCCACTTGCCAAATAATTCACAAAATCAGTATACCCAGGAGTAGGTTGTGACTGCATGATAAAAAGTTGCTCACCTGAGAAATTCTCCTGGATTGGTGATTCTCTTTTTCGTTCAAGTGGTTTTAACTAACAAAGATAATCTGTAATGAGATTCTTGGTCCTTTTGTATCTTTGATCTCCAAGTCAAATTCTTGTAGTAGAAGCACCTATCTGATCAGTCTGGGCTTAGCAACTTTCTTCTCAATCAAGTATTTGATTGCTAAGTGGTCCATCCAGACAATGACCTTTGACCCGATTAAGTATACTCTGAATTTGTCGAATGCAAACACTACTGCTAGGAGCTCTTTTTCTGTTGTTGCATAATTCAGCTATGCTTCTGAGAGTGTTCTACTAGTATAATAGATAGCATGAAAGATCTTGTCTCTTCTTTGGCCTAAAATAGCTCCAACTACATAATCACTTGCATTGCACATCTTTTTAAATCTGCAGCTATGATAACTAGTGCAGAAGTTAAGGCACTTTTTAGAGTTTGGAAGGCTAATAAGCACTCCTTATTAAATATAAAGGAAGTGTTTTTCTCCAACAGCAAGCAAAGTGGCTTTGTGATTTTTGAGAAGTCCTTGATGAATCTTCTATAGAAGCCAGCATGTCCTAAAAAACTCTGAATGCCCTTAATTGAGGAAGGAGGTGGTAGTTTTTGAATTGTTTCAATCTTAGCTTGGTCCACTCCAATGCCTCGATCAGATACCTTGTGACCCAGCATGATTCCTTCTTTCACCAAAAATGACATTTCTCCTAATTTAGAACCTAGTTTATCTCTACACAACGTGGCAAGAATTTTGCCAAATTTGAAAAAAAAATGTTAAAATGATTCTCCAAAAACTAAAAAATCATCTATGAATACCTCAATAAACCTTTCTACCATGTTTAAGAAGATCGCCATCATACTCTTTTGAAATGTTGCTGGTGCATTACATAGACCAAATGGCATCTTTCTGAAGGCAAAGGTGCCATATAAACATGTAAAAGTTATTTTCTCTTGATCCTCTGGTGCAATTGTAATTTGATTAGATCCTATGTACCCATCCAGGAAACAATATTAGGCTTTCCCTGCTAGTCTATCAAGCATATGGTCTATAAATGGCAGAGGTAAGTGATCTTTTGTAGTGGCTTTATTGAGCTTTCTATAGTCGATGCACACTCTCCATCCAGTCACAATTCGTTATGGAATTAGATTATTTTTCTCATTAGGCACTACTGTCATTCCACCTTTCTTAGGAATAGCTTGAACTAGACTTACCCATTGACTGTCAGAGATTGGGTAGATTATGCCAGCATCTAGCCACTTTATTACCTCCTTTTTCACTACCTCCTTTATGTTTGGATTGAGACTTCTTTGGTGCTCGAATGATGGCTTGTAGTTGTCCTTCTTCTTAATTACAAGATCTTTCAATTCTTCACCACTTCTTTGTGTAACTGCCTTCACATGTTCTTTTGGGTTTCTTTCGGTGTTACTTGGTAGAGTTCCTGGTTGCTTGGAATTCAGCATATTTGCAATTTGCCCCATCTGGATCTCCAAGTTCTTTATTAAAGCTTCTTGGTTTTTTATTGTTGTATCAGTCCTAGCCATGAATTGAGATGTATTCATGGTTAGTTGAGCAAGTGCATCCTCCAAATTCACTTTCTGTTGTGGTGGATTTGGTTGCTGAAAAGCTTGTTACTGGTAGTTCCCTTGCTACTTAAATGCATTTTGATTATTCCTCTAACTAAAGTTTGGATGATTTCGCCAACCTGGATTATAGGTGTTTAAGAATGGGTCATTCCTTTGATTTTCGATGAAATGAGCTTGCTCCGGCATAAATGAGTGTCCTTCTTAACATTGCGTGCTAACATGAGGTCCTCCACATTGATCACAAGCTTCAGTAGGAGTGCTGATTGTAACACCCTGCCTTTAATCACGTAATTATAATTCGATGTTTGGTAATTAAATTAGATTAGAGACCGTCGAATAGTTTAAAACTCATTCAAAATTCCCTTTAATAGTAGGGACGTTATGAAATTTTCAAAACTTCATTCCTCTCTCGGTCTCAGGTTCAATTATCGAATATAATCACTTGTGCAGTTGCAGTTTAACTACATTTACGTATGACAGAGTGTATAACCAAAATCCCGGCAAACCCCGGGTTCAACTATAGATATATAGTTTCGAATTCTGCTAAAGGGATTACAGGTTTAAGTATTTAAACTATTTACAACCCAACAATATACAGTAATCCCTATCCAAACAGTCTAACCAACATTTCCAAAATAAATGTCCCTACGAAACTCTACCCGCTCCGGGTCACGCGCTTCTCCTTGGAGCCACTCACCCTGTCTGAAAGGTTAGTTCAAAGGAAAGAATGAGATTCAAAAGAATCCCAGTAGTAACTAAACATTTATACCACATACAAGCACACAGCATGTAAGCAAATCATCATACAGCAGCAGCACATATATCAAACTCCACCCTCATCCCCTTTCTCCGCCGGGAAGGCGCACTGCCCTAGCCCGAACCATTGTTAGCTACTCAGGGACTATTGGCGTGGCATATCACACTCCAACCTCATCCCCTTTCTCCGCCGGGAAGGCACACTGCCCTAACCCGAACCGTTGTTAGCTACTCAGGGACTATTGGCGTGGCCGTGCATACATATAGCCTTATAGCTCATACAGCTAACCGGCTTTCACAAATGGCCCGTCGGCCTCACAATCAGCCTATCGGCCTCATGTCACATAATCACACCTCATCCTCATCCCCTTTCTCCGCCGGGAAGGCACACCGTCCTAACCCGAACCGTTGTTAGCTACTCAGGGACTATTGGACTGACAGTGCTAACACATATCCACATAAGTCGCAACACACGAACTTATCACAAATCAATGATCATACACACATACAATGCATCATAAATGGTACGAAAGAAAAGTCACTACCTCGCTCTTTCCTGAAGTTAACTGGCTCAGTGGGCTCCCGAGGACGGCAGATGTCAAATCCTATAATCAAATTAGGGACAATAGGTCAATCTCTTTTCCAAGTTCTTAATTCTATAATACTTTATGTTGGTTATTATTTGGACTCTTTAGATGGCCATTATATGCCTAAACATATGCCTAAGGGTTGGGATAACTATCCCCAAAGATCCCTCACAAGAAAGCTAAACACTGATTTTTGGACCCCTCACTCGCACCCCTCACTCGAGCACAGAAGACCGTGCTCGAGCACAACTCCCATTTTCACTCGAGCACCTGCGAGTGAGACACAGGAAGTGCTTGCCCGAGAGCAACTCCCGCGACCAAACTACATTCTCACTCGAGCACAAGAGGCTGTGCTCGAGCAGAGACCCCGAGCATACTCGAGCACCACGGAAGTGAGGCCCTGCGAGTGACAACCCGAGAGCAACACTCAACATCTTCCTCCTCCATCACTCGAGCACATACACCTGTGCTCGAGCACTGATCCCCAGTGCTCGCGAGCACAACCAGCGAGTGTCTACCCGAGAGCAACCCAACTCCCAGGCAATAGATTCACTCGAGCACAAGTCCCAGTGCTCGAGTGATCCCCCAATGCTCACGAGTGCCAGGCGCACTCTTGGCAATCACTCTCGAGTGATACCCTGAGACACTCACCCGCAGCACCAAAAAGGCACCCTCACTCGAGCACAACATGCTCACTCGAGCACGTTCATCCTGTGCTCGAGTGAGTTCTTCTCTCACTCGAGAAATGACACCAGATACCCAAAACGCAGCAACTGAGTTGATTTACCAGAATTCACCAATTGCCCTCCAATGGTTCTAAAACTTGTGTTAGAGCTCATTTTCACTTATTTCAACACATAGAACCCATTGGCAACCAACAATAACCCAAATTCAACTCATTCAACACATTCTCTCTCTAAATCATCAAACCACTCAAAACCTCATTCTAACACCTTCCCTTAATCAACTTCAAATCAAATTCTAATCACTCTCAAATGTCAAAACTGACCAAATGAACAGTGACACTCTCACCAAAGTCTACAATTCATTTAACATCATAATTAGGTCAAATTTCCAGAATTTCCATTGATTATGCAAACATCCTAATATATATACCACAATTCATCAAAAACCTACCTCTTTCACTTGCTGAATTCAGAACTTGGATTCCTCAACTTTCAATTTCCCTCAAGTTGCCACACACCACAAATCCAAAGTCTGAAAACATGGAAATAAAGCTCTTGACCATTGGAACAATATCAATGAAGGTGAAGTGAGTATTTAGGATCATTTACCTTCACAAATTTCAAACCCTTCCTTTCTCTTTCTTTAACTTGTCTGGCGGAAATGGAGGAAATGGAGAGAGAATGATGATGATCACCACTTCCCTTCCTCCCATGCACTTGGCCAACTAAGAGGGAGAGAGAAAGAGTTTGGAAATGTTGACTCATCCAAGGGTTCTCATTTGGACACTTGTCACCATCTCTTTCTTTCCCCTTATGAATTCACATACTCCCATTCACACTTGATTCCACCCCATTATCTTTCAATCTCAACCATTGATCTTGATTACTAAGAGGTTTTATCACCTGTAGCTAACCAGACGGTTGGTAAATTTACCGTTTTACCCCTGATTAGTACAATACTCATTAAATTATGAATAATTGCCTTCATTTCACATTGCACAACATACACTTCAAATATGCTTAATTAACATTAATTACATCATTTGAAGTTATTATCCCTTAATTGAAATCCAGGATGTTACACTGATTACATTTGCTTGGGTTGTCAATGATCCTACTTGCTTGGATATAGATGCAACTTGAGAAGACAAAGTTGTATGGACATCCAGCTCGTATACTCCAAGTGCTTTCTTTAAATTGCTGTGTTCAAAAGGCCATTGATATGCATTGGCTTCCATCTCCTCAAGTAGATTGTAAGCATCATCTATATTTTTTCCCATTAAAGATCCTCCAGCTGCAGCATCTACAAGAATTCTGGAGATATGCGTCATCCCACTATAGAAAGTTTGCAGTTGCAACCAATTTGGTAACCCATAATGAGGACCTCTCCTTAGCTACTCCTTATATCTTTCCCATGCTTCATAGAGGCTTTTTTGCTCATGTTGGGTAAATGAGGCAATTTCATTCCTCAATTTAGTACTTTTTACTTAAGGAAAGTATTTTTCCAAACATTTCTGTGCCGTGATCTCCCATATAGTTATGCTTCTTACTGGTAGCGATTGTAACCAACTCTCAGCCTTATCCCTACGTGAGAAAGGGAAAATTCTAAGTCTAATGGAGTCATCAGTAACACCATTATACTTGAATGTCTTGCAGATTTCTCGGAAGTTGGATATATGTGCATTAGGATCTTCTATTGGTAAACCACCGAACTAATTTGCTTGTATCATCTGGATAATTTCAGGCTTGATTTGAAAGTTGTTAGCTGCTACTGGTGGTCTCCTGATTCTAGACTTTATCTCCATGACTATTGGTGTTGCATGGTTACAAAGTGTTTTGGTATCTATTGTTTCTCCCCTCGGATTTGCCATCGGATTGCTTAGGATTGAAGTAGATTGCTTCCAAACTCTTTGATTTCTTCGACAAGTTCTTTTAATCTCAGAATCAAGAAGTTGTAGTTCAGTCTCCTTCGATTTGGTCATACAATAAGAAAAAGCCTGAAAAGAAACACAAAACACCAAAAAGAAAAACAAAATGTAATACGAAGACCAAATTAGTATTAAAATTACTTGGTAGTGATATTAATGACAAAAATCCCCAGCAACATCGCCAAAAACTTGTTATGAGTGTAGATGATCAATTAAATAGTGCAAGTGTACACTGTCGTAATCAAGTAATATAGAAGTGAGTAGAGCATCGTTCCCATGAGAATTGATCACTAAGTCCCAAAATGAGTAACTTTAATTCTATTTAGTCGATCGATTCGTTGGTGATTGATAGTACAAATAAAAGAAAAACAATTAAATATGAGTGCAGATGATATAAAAACAAATATGAGCAAAATCCCTAGGGGTCAAATTTTACTTAACAAATTCTAGATTGAATCACTTATCTATTCTAGCCCAATTTATTCTACACCATTGATATTCGAGTTTCCCTAATTTAATTACTAGCCTCTTCCAAGGTCAAGAAATTCTATAATTAATTGCTAATCCAATATAATCCTATATGAATTTAAGCAATTAATTATGTATTAAAATTTATGGAACTCTATAAGACTACACAACTCATATGAATATATACCTATTTCATATGCAAATTATGTTTTAATTATAGGGTCAACACACATGTATCTCCTTCCGGTCTCAACATATATATTGAAATCACTTAAAATATGGCCAATCAAATGAAAGCATTAAGAATAATAATTAAAACTCAATCATGAAGGAAAAATTAAAAATAGATTTAATAAGTTAAGATTCAATCCGTTATTAGTAAGCTACGTCATCACCCTAGGAAAATGAAAATTAAGCTCATGATAAAATTAAAAATAAAACCAAAATAAATTGACATTATATAAAACTAGAATGAAATCCTTATAAATACTGTATAAAAATTGAATATTAAATTCTCAAACATAAATATACAACTAAAAGATGCATGAAAAATAGAAAAATCTAGCCGTCTCTTTAGGAGGTTTGTAGGTGACATGCAAAAGGTAATAGAATCCTAAGCCTTCCAAGATGGAGGCATGCAAAAAGTAATATAAAGCATAAAATTAACTCTAAGATGGTGTATGTGGAGAGGAGAGGAAAGTAATGGATATGAAATGGTGTAAGTTAAGAAGAGAGGAGAATAATGGATATGAATTGGTGTGTAAAATATGAAGAAGATGGTGGCTATATATAGGGAATAATGAAGTAGGGTAGATGAAGTCTTTGATGAAATGTGGTAGGTGAAGTAGTAGATAGAATGTAGTAGATGAAGTAGTTGGTGAAAAGGAAGATGAAGCGGTAGATGAAATGGTTAGTGGAATGGTAGATGATTCCCACTTTTAACTTCCAAGCAAATTTTGAAACCCTTGGAGATAGAACTGAATTTTTGTCTAAAAATCAAAGTTGTAGAGCTCTTTCTTAGCTTTTTATCCGTATAAAAAACGTCCCAATCCAAGATTTAGAGCTCCAGATATTGCTTGAAAACTAAAAGAGGGTCTAATTTAGTATTTTTCAAGAAATTCTATTTTATGCCAAAATCATTATTTATTTGTTAATTACACACAAATTTATTAAATTGAGCTCAAATATCATCCATACAATCATCATATAAGGGAAAATAAATATGAAAATATTTAACTTATCAACAACTATAATTCAACTAGTAAAGCAACTCAAAGAACCAAGTAAAGGAAATTTGATATTGACTCAATACTATAGTTCTTTAATGCATATATGGAAATAATCTGATCTGTTTAAAGTTCACCCTTAGAAGGATGTGGATTATGGTCAATACTATAAGTAATTATTCAAGAAGAACCATATATATGAATTTCAACTTAGTCTTAATGATAGCTTGAAGAAGTACAAGGCACAATCATGGGATTAAAACCCTTACCCTCTCTATTTAAGGCCTTTAATATGGTGAAATTTAAGGAAAGTTGAAGCTAACTTACTCAAAGAAGCACAATTCAAGAAGAATGATCTACACTAGCTATAAAATGGCTATCAACTAAGTATAGTTAAAGTAAAAGCAATAAATGGTGTGGCCATTATAGCAAGAAGAGCCATATTAGAGAAGAGTGTTGGAAGTTGCATAGAAAGCCACCCAATGGAAAATAGAGGCAACAATAAGTTAGAAAAAGCCATCTCACTTCCTCTAAAGAGAAATGAGATGATGATGATCGCTTAAACAGAAAAAAAACGTCAAATGATATGCAAAATCCTTGAGAACTATGCTAAGTCAAAATCAGCTCCTAACATGAATATGGTTCAATCAAGTAATTCCATTGTAGCGGTTAACGTTGTGGTAACTAGTGATAATACTTGGATTGTAAACTATAGAGCTATAGATCATATGATGAGTCAAGTCTTTATTCAAAACTCTTAGATATTGCCATGAGTATCTTATAGTAAAAGTGTCTGTGTTCACAAAGATTGAGGGTAATAGGACTGTTGAGTTAACTAATCATCTAGAAAGATACAATGTTTTATTTGTACTAGAACTTTCTTGCAACCTCATATCTGTGAGCAAACTAACCAAATGCCAAGTGTGCTATGTAGTCTTTGATGATGTTAGTTTTGCTTTTTAGGATTTAAACTCGAGGAGGATGATTGGGAATTTTAAGGAATAGAATGGACTCTATTACCTTGAAGGGTCAAACTTGTAGAAAAAAGGAGCAAGAAAGGCACTGTTTAACTATGATTCTTATAGTAAAGATGTATTATTATTTTATCAAAGGTTAGGCCACCCAAATTTTGATTATGAAGCATGTGTTTCTAAAGTTATTTAATAAAAATTATATTCCATTCCATTATGAAACTTGTCAAATTGCAAAAAAAATTCAATCCTCCTAATCCAACAATACTACAAACCCATTACACCACTTACAATAATTGAAGTAATATTTGAGGCCTAGCAAGAACCAAGACCCTAAGTAATGCAAAATGGTTTGTTACCTTCATTAATGATCATACTAGAGCCACATGTGTTTACCTAATGAAAGACAAATTGAAAGTAGTGAAAGTATTTAAAAACTTCTATACCTTTGTCAAAAGCCAATTCCAAACTTACATTAAAGTATTGAGGAGTGACAATGCCAAAGAGTATATGAGTGGAATATTTAGAGAATTTCTCAACAAACAAGGAATCTACCACCAAACATCATGTTTTTATGCTCCCCAACAAAATGGAGTTTCAAAAAGAAAAAAAAAAGCATATGCTAGAAGTAACCCAAGCCATTATGATGGAAAGAAATTTTCCAACTTTGGTTTTGTGTGAGCTTAACTGAATGCCCTCAAAGGTTCTAAACTTCACTACTCCAATTCAAACACCCCTTGAAACCTATTCCAATTCAACTCTTATCAATACCTTACCTTAAAAGGTTTTTGTTTGGTTTGTTTTTGTCTATAAACATGATGGTGGCAAACTCGATGTAGTGTTTTATGAAGAGGACGTCTACTATACCAAATTACCCATTTAGGGGAGAACAATGGAACATAATTACTAATTATGAATCTTGAGCCTAACATACCAAATGAAACTCATGAATATTGCCTATCAAACCACACCTACTTCTTTGACTAAACCTGAACACCTAAGAACAAAAATCAACTAACCTGAACCCAAGGCTACTCCTACAACTTATATGTCTTGGCTAGTTGCATTCAAAGCAAATGATTAGATCTTTTTATTTTTTTCTAGCACTTAGACCTCCATTTCTGGAACTTTTTGAACCCTTGGTCCTTGCAATAGAATTTCTTGAATCTTCTGACAATCATTCCCATTTCTTCATCTTCTAACTCCTCTTCTTCTTCTGGTTCTTTTTCCTTGATAGCATTAAGTGCAAGTCCTTTCTTTATCTTCTCGTCTATTTCAATAAGTTCTTTTTTGAATTTCATCTGTCCTTTATGCTCAGAGAGACTTCCAAACAGATCTGCTACAGGCCTCATGGATTCTGGCTTTCTTTATGGCTATAACTTTAGCTTCCCATTCACTTATGAGAATGTTGAGAATTTTTCTCACTTGGGATCTTTGATCATATGTTTTGCTAAGAGCACCAAGTTCTTTGACAAGATGTGTATATCTCAGCTCAAACTCTGAGATGCTTTATCCTGCCTTCATCCTGATATGTCATACTCTATAGTGAGAGTAATGACTCTATTTTCTTTGATCCAGAGTTTCTTCATGAGCTATTTCAAGAGCCTCTAACATGTCTTTAGTAGTAGGAAGGGTATAAATTTTGAAATACTCTTTCTGACTCAAGGTACTTTGAATCATCAAGATGGCTTTGCTATAGAGAGTCACCAAATTCTTATTATTATGTCAAACTCTTCTGGTGTTTTTGGAATCATCCGCTCTCCTTCTGTCATTATAGGAACATAGTCTCCATCTTGTATGACTTGCTAGAAACCATATTCATTTGCTATTATGAACATTTTGAATTTAGCTTTCCATACTTAGAAGTATTCTCCATAAATTCATAGTAGTCTGATGATTAAAACCCCATCAGGAAGTATTCTTTCACCCATACTTGCCATCAGATCCTTCTTAGGAAGTTAAACCTAGAAACAAGAAGACCAGGCTCTAAAACCAAATGTTAATACAAGCTTTTCACCTAAGAGGGGTTGAATTGTGTGATATTAAAAATTTTAAAGTTCAACACAAACTAATTAAAGAGAGGAGAGTTAAAAAGATATCATTATAGTGGACACAAGAGATTGATACTAGTTTGGTTTAAACCACTTGACCTATGTCCAGTCCACAGAAGGCCTTTCTGAGATTTCTACTATCTTTCTAAGATTCACATGGCTCTTAGTGCCTCAGTACAAGCTAGTTCTTCTTTGAAGAACATTCGCTCCCCATTACACTTTGTAATCAATGCCTACTAAAGGTCCCTCTACCTTGAGTATCACAATCTAAGTAAATGCTTACGTGTATTGTCTCACAAGAGTAAATAAATGATCACTGAAGTATAAATTCACACAGAGATTAAAATTTAAGACTTAGCAAATGAATGAAATAGTAAATGCAAGTATTGGTTATTGCTCAATCTTCAATTCTCTTCTATTACAGTGTGAGAATGTTTGAAGACAATTGCTCTTTGATTGTAGCTGTTGGAGTGTATGGTCTTTACTTCTAACTATTAAGATTGTCAGACTATTCTGTGTGTCTTTGGATTTAGCTGTTTAGAGCAAAGAGATTATGAAGTGTTTGAACTCTGGTGCATTTAATGCACTGACACAAAAATGCTTTGTTCTAATCTTGATTTAATCCTTGATTAAGTACCTATAATATGATCAAGCATTGTCATAAGGAAGTATTAGATCAATTAGAAGCACACAGAATAAGTTAAGGATAGATTTGAATGAGTATCAACATTTACGATATGATACGTTATGATACTCTTTTTTTAAATTGCATTACTTGAGTAATCTTCACTTAATCATTTTGAAAACAAAGCAAATCACTGGATAGTTCACTGTGGTGATGTGGTAGTGTTATATAAATATAGGATCACTTCAGTGATCTTGTTTCTTTTGAAAACATATCACTATGTACTTCACTTTGGTGAACTGGTAGTGATGCGAATAACAGGATCACTCGAGTAACATTATTTTCTTTTCCTTTAAAAGAAATAGATCACCTGATACCATCACCATGTTGCAGTTATGCTTTTTTTTCACATCACTTGAGTGGTCCCTCGAGTGATCTAGTCTTAGAAACTTTTTCAAAAAATTGAGCACCACTAAAGTCACTTTGGTGTTATAATAGTGATTAACACACATCACTCGAGTGATGTTCCCTTATAAAATTTTAAAAGTCTTATCAATAGAACAGATCATTATAGTAAAGTGATAGTGATGAAAATTTAACACATCACTTGAGTGATCTTTTGTTTGAAATATTTTTAGAAAATTGATCACATGAAGGATTACTGTGGTGAAGTGATAGTGATGAAATTTTTATAACAACGCTCGAGTGATCAAATTTGAAATCCTTTTCCAGAAAACTGATCACCAAATGGTTCACTTTGGTGGTCTGATAGTAAAGCACTTTGTAGCTCATCATTTGAGTAGTCACTTGAGTGATCCCTTAAAAAAATGTTTTTCAAAAAACATATCACTATATTGGTTACTATGGTGAAATGGTAATAATGATTAACTTTCACATTACTTGAGTGATCATTGTCTATCACTTCTAGTGAGACTGTGGTGATGATTTATTTTTCAAAGAAGTACTTTATCTCTATTCCAAAAATAAGTTCATCAAGTTTTGTTACAACACTAAAGTGATATAGTGATTTTTACAGTAAAACCGTTTTTAACGAAAGCACCTCTTCCAAAACACTTTCTTAGTCATTCTTAAGCTTTGTTATAATCAAAACATAGGATCTAACAGGTGGAACCCACACTATATCATTCACCCCCACCTCTTTTTTTTATTTATTTTGTAAATTATATTTTTGCTTCTTCCTTTACCCTTTTCATTCATGCTATTTTTTTATTATTTAATTTTACTACATTTTCACTTGCTTGCTAAATCCATAATTAGGTCTTGATAGTGCTTAAATCAATTTGCATAACATTTAAATAACTAATTTTTATAAGTAAATTTTAATTTTATTTTAAGTGAGAAACTTATCTTCACTTGCGTTTATCTATCCCAAGTTAAAATTGTTGTTGTTTTTCCCCCTAAAATTATAACATGAGATCTAGTCATTAAAATTTAATTCTATTGAGTAACATTTGAATAAGATCATTTTATCATAACTTAAATTTTATCATGAAATGTTAATTGATTGTTATAGATTGATTTGTGACTTTTGGTTAAGCTTAGAGCTTGGATTATTTTGGTAAACTTAGTTTTGGTGAAAGGTAAACTTATTTTGGTAAACTTTCCTCTTATTCTGCATCCCCTTATGATGTCTGTGAGTGATGTTTAACTATATAGAACTATACATTTTCCATTACTTTATGATATGGAATATGAGACTATGTTGTTAATGAAATTGTCTTTTAGGACTTATTTTTATTGAGAAATGGCTAATGACTTTATAGATATATGTTGATATTGAGTTATGAGATTGGAAAAATTGTGTTGATAACTTGTGAATTGATAAAGACATATGATATCACATTGTGATTATATCTCTTGAGTATTGATATGAGAGGCTTTGGTGGATGATGATTTGATGGAAGGTTATTCATAGAGGAAATAAGGGGGTGAATTCTTGTACAAAAAGAGGAAATAAGGTGGTGGGCTTCCAGGTGTACACTGGTTAATGCTTTTGGCCCATTTGTGCTTTTTAGGGCCTTGACACCCCAGTAGTACCTTAGAAGGGAAACCCATGATTTGGTCTTTTGCTCTATGGATTTTGACCATTCCATATCACTTAATCAGTAAGGTTGTTGAGTTAAACTACTAGTTACATAGGTGAGTACTAGCCCATGGGTTCAATCAGAGGAAATAAGTTGGGGAGGAAATAAGGGAGGTTAGAAAATAAATTATTGTGTATTGACTTTCTGTACCCATGTGATAAATATGATAATGAGAATATGATAATGTAAATTCATAAACATGTAACCAAGTGACAATTTTCATAACGCTATGAGTTTGTAATTGCTCCACTTGACACCTCATAAGCACTTGATCATATGCCTGATGAGATGGATTGTTGGTTACTGAGGCTTTTGTCTCATCCCATTGATTTAACATTTTTCTAGGTGATAGTTTTTATGTGGGTTTGTCAAGGAAGGCTCTGGAAGCTTAAGCTACTATTACCAATTATAATGCTTCTATCCCTTTTGGTTTGTGTTGAATAGTTGTATATTGCCACGATAAGTCTCATCCTGCATACTCTGATTTGTTTGAAACTGACTATAATAACTAAAGACTTTTTGTTTAATTGTTGCTGGATTGCATTTGGATAAAGGACCAAAGTCCTCTAGGTATTCATATGTGCTTTGAAAAATAGGGATTCCACTTATATGAATTTGAGATGCTAACATGTTTTGGTATTTCAATGAGATTTTATTTGGATACTTGTACAGGGCTTGATGGTGAATGCTTATTCTTGATTTTATGAAATCTAAAGCCCAATTGTGTCATTAAATTACTTTTAAGAGGTTTTGTTCTTTTAATCATGATAGTTCTTTTAAAAATTAAGTTTTAAACTTTTCTATCATGGTTAACATGTTTTAATAACAAATACTCTTTCAAAGTTATGATAGTGTTTGGATGAATAATTTGGTTAAATAATATAAAGTATTGTCATAATGAAAAGATTTTACAACGATCACATAAAACATCCAATGGAAAAGTGATAACATATTTACTCTTGATAAGAACTTTTTTCTAAGGATATACATGCTTGCCTAAACAAACCATCAACCTGAACCCTCCCACAAATCACAAACAAGAATAATGGACCAATATTATAACTTTTCAAGATAATAAATGGGTATGTCCACTAAATTACCAAGACCAAGTAGGGCATTTGGCGGCAAGATTATCGCTTGCTTCCACGAACTAGGTGACACTGAGAACTCCTTTCTCTTTAAAAGCTGAGACAATTCGAGGGGCTAGGATCCTCTGCACAGTGCCTTTGAAAGTGTCATAGAGTTTCTTAATTTGTTTACGACTTCACTACAATTTGATGATTTTAAGAGACCTGGTTGTGATTTTTTCTCTAGCTTTGGGTATGTGTGTCATTTCCCCTTTTTTCTATGTTTTTTTTTATAAAAAATTTAAAAAAATAAATTCTTATTTTAAGACAAAAATATTATTAAATTTAAATTACAAAGAAATAAAGTTAAATATGGATGAAAATTTCAACACCTTGCACATATATGCTCATACTGTCACAAATGAAGACTGTTTTTGGTAGCCACATGGTAGTAGACTTATATTTTTTTAGGGAAACAAAACAATCCTTATAGGTACCTGTACATAAGAATTTATTATAGGTAATGAATGAAGCTACAAAGTAATAATTTGAGCAAAATTTAACTCTTTTTTTAAGGGGGAAATCAAGATGTATGGTCTATATTTTAAAAAGATAATATAATAAAAATATTAAATCAATAAAGAATAAATCTTATAACCAAGTAATATAAACTACTTAAGGAAGTATTTGTTCCTTTAAGATTAACATGCCAATAGTCTATCAGAAAGGTTAAAGTTCTAGGACTAGGATTTATACTACATGCTTATATAAGTTTTGCAAATTGCAATCATAATTTTAATTCAAATAAAATTCACTTTCGAGTTTTACAAACTAGGTATTATTTTGCTTTAATTTGAGATACATTGTTATTAAAAATCATATATTTCTAGTTAAAATCATTATCGAATGTATAAATTAGGGCTGAGCAAAACACCCAAAATTTTATTGACTAAAATGTATTGTAATTATTGGAAATAGTCAATGAAATAAAATGGTGAATTTTGGAGAATGTGAACAATGCTGCCAACGAGATTTTTTGTGAGGCAGTGAGGTGGTCATGTGGTTTCAATGACCAAACGATGACAAAAAACTATAAACTTGTACAGGGAGGAAGTATACATCCTAAGCTTTAATTGGATAGGTAATGTGTAATGTATAGAGTTGTATGAAAACATTTACGGATTTTTGAATTTAGCCCATAAAAACTGTTGATTTTCTGGAACAATATTCAACCAATTTAATTCTGGGAATGTTGTGCTTCCAATTGGTAAAATACTATATTTTTCCTCAAAACTAGACTCAATAAGGGTTCTATAGCCTTTAGAATCACTCTAATACAATGTCTACAAATTTATTTTTGATTTTTCAAAGTTTGGGCAGAAAATTTGCCATAATTTCCAAATAATCCGAAAATAAAGAAAATAATGTGATGGCAATTTTGAAATTATGAGAGAAATGGGGAAAGCCATTAGGGCTTATTGAAGAACCCCTAGGTTATCATTTTCATGGATCAACGAAGGGAAATAATAGTTACATTCTAATTGGGCTTATGACACAAGTTACATGTCGATAGAGCTTTGTACACAAAAGTCAACAATTTGGAATTTTGGAAATTAGAGAAAATTAGAGAAAAGAAAGATATTTTTATAAAGCCATTTCCCTTCATACCATTCCCTCATTTAAAGTCAGCCCCCATAGGACAAGAGAAAGAGAGAGAGAGAGAGAGAGCTTGTGAGAGTTTTAGTGAAAGAAGGAGAAAGAAATTGCAAGGTAAGTCGATTCCTTCGATGATTTAGCTCCTAACCTATGTAATCCTTCTCCTAAGTGTCTCCTCTATGATTCAAGGTTGTTTAAAGAAACATTTTAGAGTTTGAAAGGGGCTAGGGTTCGACCAACAAGGGAAAACCAAGAAGGAGCCAAAGGTGACTTCCCAAGCTTTAATTTCTTATTGATATTGCTAATGTGGTTAATTTAATCAGAGAAATTATGACTGAATTGCTTTGATTGTAATGTTTGGGAAATGTTGAACCCTAAACATTATGCTGCCAAAATTGGGTCTAAATGGTGGTTATAAGGTAATTAAATAGTTAATAAAGTGATTAGGAGTATAAAGAAGCAATTTTACAGAGTCATAATTGGAAAACCCTAATTTTTCCTAGAGAATCCTAGGATACAGCCAACTCTAGTTCAAGGGGTTAGAGTTGGATTTTTGATATTTTGATGATTTCATTATGCTCAGGAGCAAAAATTAGGTAGGGTTACAGTTGAACACTTTTCCAAAAAAGCCCTAAAAAGCATAATGACCAAAATGCCCTTGAAACCCTAAACTAGTAGTTGCCAAGGGCATTCTTGTCTTTTGGAAGTGAATTTGGTAATTCCAAGTTCCGAAATAGATTCATTGGGCCGAAATATGTCAAAATTAGCCAATGTCAAAACTTAAGAAAAAGTACGATCAGACAGGGTATAGCGGGGCCGGGCCGACTCCCAGGGGCATTTTAGTAAGTTTTCACAATAGACTCATATAAAACCTAAAAACACTATGGAGTGCCTAAAATAGTACATGAATGGGTTTTAACCTAATTCTTGTACATTTGACTTTTTGGACAGAGTTAAGAGCCCGAGGGATTGGCATGCTTACCAAGGCATAAAGTTCGAGGAGCTAATTTAAGGATCAAAAGGAGTTCAGGTAGGGGACTTACCTTATTTGCATGTACTTGATATCTCTGTTGTGTTGTGATGTATGTGATTGCTTTACTTGATTGTGTAGAGCATATATGAATAATAAATCTCTTTCTGTTTTTACTGTGGTCATAGTTTTGTTGCATGAAATATGGAGCATACAGAAATGTCATTATAGGGCATACATCTAGTTAAAGCTAAACATGTCATACACATAGCATTTACCATGCATGCATTATGGTATCTATTTCCTATATAGATTCTCTCAAATCTCACCCTCCCCTACCAACAATTTAGACAAGTGAAAACAAAAGGTGTGCTGAAAGCATAGAAGAGAACCCTGTGGGAGGAATGCAGTAGTGGAATGAAGATGGGAAGATGTCTCCGTTTCATTGTAGCGGGTTTAGATACCCTAGTAGCCATATGCGGTGACATTCATTGTAATTGTCACATACAATCCAAATAGGGAATTTCCATAATCGAGTACTTTTTATCAGTATATTAATGCTATTCCTGTGTTGCCTGCTGAACTGTATATCATTTTCCTTAAATACTCTTTAAAATGTGAAAATAAAATAAGGGTGTTACATTTTTATATCAGAGCACAAGCGGTTCTGCAAGAACAAGTGGTTCTGGTAATAGGATAGTATACTGATATGGTCTTGATTATATAATGACTGGACATATGTACAGATTGGGGTATCAAAGGAGTGAATCCTCCCAATCTGTGAACTAGCCATGAGGAATAGCGGAATAATGAAAGGCAGCAAGTAGTGCAATATCAGATTGAAGTTGTTCAAGGATATTGTGAAAAATAAGGAAGTGGGTAAGGCCAGGAGCAGGGTACAGACACAATATTTAGTTAGCCTGAGGTAGCTGGCATGATGTTTGAGACAATGGTAGCCTCAGGGTACCGATGGTCAGGAGTAGATAGAGCCTGTATCTGCGCTTTGACATGGGTACATGAAAGTTAAGCATGCTCAGCCCAGAGAAATGCCATGATGGGTGACCCCCTGGGAAGTTGTTGCACATCTTATGCTATGTCATGAAAAAGGAGTCAGAACATGTTGTACAGTAGTTTAGTGGTTGTATGTCATTATAGGCCTTCCCTAACTACTGTAAACATCTATAATATGTTGTTTTTGGGGTATTTGTGTACCCAAAACTTTATGAAATGACAAATATACCCTTCTGTTTATATGAAATTTACCTCTTTCTTGTTTCATATAGTGAAACACAAAGATGGTAAGGCTAAGAGGTATAAATACTAGGCCCGGTCAAGAAGCTAGAACCTGACACAATATAGTAAATCTTCGGTATATTAGCAGAATATCAAACAAGGATCAATGATCAAGGATCATAGTAATGAGTTGCAAGAGATGCAGTATAACACAGACTAAGGGAAGGTTTAAAATCCAATGTTATCCAGGAAAGGCTAATGTAGTAACTTTATCCTTCAAACACTATGTAAATGTTTATATGCTTTGTATATGCCATCTTCATTAATATATATGATACACAGTGCCTTTGCGTACACTGATGAATAATGCATACGGGTAGTACCTTCGGGTACACTGAAGAATAATGCATTAGGTAGTGCCTTCGGGTACGCTGATGAATAATACCTACGAGCAGTGCCTTCGAGTATACTAATGAATAGTGCCTCTGGGTACATTGATATACCCAGTTAAGGACAAAGGTACGGAATGTATAGGAATTGCAACAGTTGTTGGCTTTGAACACATTTCTGATTGAACTGAGCTATGTGTTAGTATCATATTGCATTATATGGTGCAAGGCATATACATTATCGTATTCTTTATGAACAATTGTGTGTTACTGCGAAGGTCAAGTGGAATCCAACTAAGGTATGGAATGAATAGGGGTTGCAATAGTGGTTTGCTCTAAACGTTTCTGACTAAACTGTACTTACTGGACTAAAATTTAAGCAAATATGGGATTTGGCTTTCAGAAGTAAGATTTCTGAGCCATATAGTCTCACAGCAAAGAGTCTTAGTCGATCCTTGCAAAGTGGAAGCAGTATTAAACTGAAAAAGGCCAAAGAATGTTTTTACAATATGCAGTTTTCTGAGTCTTGCTGGATAATACAAAAGATGTGTACTAAATTTCCACAGAATGGTTTTAAAAACTCAACATTATCTATGGGATTGTAACTGGGAGAAGGGCTTCTCTTAGCTAAGATGAAAATCAACATCAGCATTGATATTGATAATCGTATATCCATTGTGAACCTTTGTTGTCCTTTTTGATGCCAGTAGGCAGGATTGGGAAGTGTTTTAATGTAGCATGGCCATGTATTGGCTTATGCAACTGAGTATGCAATTAAGAGGGAGGCCTCACTGAAATTTAATTATTATCCCACACATAATCTTTAGGTAGCAGCAATTGTACTGCTACTAAAATCTGGAGACGTACCTTAATGGTTCGACTATAGTGTTGTACTGTGACCACCAGGATTTGAAGTATTGATGTAATAAAAAGTACTGAATATGTGAAAATGTTACTTGGAATTTATAGCTGTATAAGTGTAGCAAATTTAGGGGACGAAATTTATTTTAAGTGGGGGAGAACTGTAACACCCCAAATTTTATTCACCAAAATGTATTATACTTATTGGAAATAGTAAATGAAATAAAATGGTGAATTTTGGAGAATGTGAACAGTGCTGCCAGTGAGATCTTTTGTGAGGCAGTGAGGTTGTCATATGGTTTTAGATAACCAAATGGTGGCAACAAATTTTTAAATTTTACAGGGAGGAAGTAGACGTCCTAAGCTTTAATTTGATAGGTAATAGGTAATGTATGGAGTTGTATGTAAAAAGTTACGGATTTTTGAATTTAGCCAAGAAAAACTATTGATTTTCTGGAACAACATTCAAACAATTTAATTCTGGGAATTTTGTGCATACAATTGGTAAAAGGCTATATTTTTCCTTGAAACTGGACTCAATAAGGGTTCTATAGCCTTTATAATCACTCCAATACGATGTCTAGAAATTTAGTTATGATTTTCAAAATTTGGGTAGAAAATCTGCCATAATTTCCAAATAATCCGAAATTGAAGAAAATAATGTTATGGCAATTTTGAAATTATGAGAGAAATGGGAAAAGCCATTTGGGATGATTGAAGGACCCTTAGGGCATTATCTTAATGGATCAAGGAAGTGAAATAATAGTTACATTCTAATTGGGCTTAGGACACAAGTTACATGTAGATAGAGCTTTGTACATAAAAGTCAACAATTTGGAATTTTGGAAATTATGGAAAATTAGAGAAAAGAAAGATATTTTTATAAGGCTATTTCCTTTTATCCTTTTCCTTCATTTAACGTTAGCCCCTATAGAATAAGAGAGAGAGAGAGAGAGAGCTTGTGAGAGTTCTATTATAGATAGAGCAAGAGATTGGAAGGTAAGTCGATTCCTCCGATGATTTAGCTCTTAACCTGTGTAATCCTTCTCCTAAGCTTCTCCTCTATGTGATTCAAGGTTGTTTGAAGCAATATTTTAGAGTTAGAATGGGGCTAGGGTTTGGCCAATAAGTGAACAACAAGAAGGAGCCAAAGGTGACTTTCGAATCTTCAATTTGTTGTTGATATTGCTGTTATGGTTAATTTAATCAGTGAAATTGTGATTGAATTGTTGTGCTTGTAAAGTTTGGGACATGTTGAACCCTAAATGTTATGTTGCAAAAATTGGGTGTAAATGGTGGTTATAATGTAATTAAATAATTAATAAATTGATTAGAAGTAGAAAGGAGCAAGTCTGCAGAGTCGGAATTGGAAAACCCCAATTTTTTTTTGTAGAATTCAGGGATTCGGCCAGCTCTAGTTCAGAGGGTTAGATTTGGATTTTTGATGTTCTGATGATTCCATTATGATAAGGAGGAAAAATTAGATGGGTTTACAATTGAACACTTTTCCAGAAAAAGCCCTAAAAAGCACAATGACTAAAATGCCCCTGAAACACTAAATTAGGAGCTGCCAGGGGCATTCTTATCTTTTTGGTAGTGAATTTGATAATTCTGGGTCTGGAAATGGATTCCTTAGGCAGAAATATGTCAGATTAGCATAGGTCAAAATTTTGGGATAATTATGGTGGGACCGAGTATGGCGGGGCCGGGTTGGGTCCAAGGGGCATTTTGGTAAATTTCACAATAGACTCGTATAACCACTAAAAACATTATGGAGGTGCCTAAAATAGTACATGAATGATTTTTAATCTAATTCTTGTACATTTAACTTTTAGGACCGAGTTGAGAGCCCGAGGGATTAGCATGCTTATCCAAGCATGAAGTTTGAGGAACCCATTTAAGGATCAAAAAAGGTTAAGGTAAGGGACTTATCTTATTTACATATATTTGATATCTCTTCTTGTATAGTGATGTATGTGATTTCTTTACTTAATTGCGTAGAGCATATTTGAATAATGAAGCTCTATTTCTATTTTTACTATGGCCACAGTTTTGTCGCATGAAACATTGAGTATACATATATGTCATTATGGGGCATACATCTAGTTAAAGCTAACATGTCATACACATAGCATCTATCATGCATACATTATGTTACCTGTTTCCTACTGGGATTCTCTCGAATCTCACCCTCCCCTACCAATAATTTTGATAGGTGAGAACAGGAGGTGTACTGAAATCATAGAAGAGAACCCTACGACAGGAATTCAGTAGTAAAACAAAGCTGGGAAGATGTCTCCATTTCATTGTAGCGGGTTTAGATATCTTGGTAGCCCTATGTGGCGACATTAATTGTAATTATCATGTACAATCCCAACGAGGAATTTCCATAATCGAGTAATTTTTATTAGTATATTAATGTTATTCTTGTGTTACCTACCAAATTGCATATCATTTTAGTAAATACTCTAAAAAAGATGAAAATAAGATAAGGGTGTTACACTGAGCATGTCGCCTACGGCCTAGTGTTCCCACCCATGCCCAATGAAATATTGCCCATTTTGGCTCACCCAATAAAGTCCCATAACGGGTGGGCTTAAATGGGCGAGTGTGTGTACTAAACAGGATAGGCTGTAATGCCCCGAATTTTGAGATTTAAGGATAGAGAATAAGCCTGAGATAAGTGGACTGCTAATCCCGGTTTAGCAAGATCTCAAATTGTGATTAAGGGTTAATGACTCCAAAAATGTATGTGATTAGTGATAAATAACCCTTTTGGAGAATCCAATGTGATTTGAGATTCAAATATGACTTGTATGTGTTGTGAGTAGCGCCGAAACCCTGAATTTAAGTTCAATTATGGATTAACCTCTAAATTGACTTAAAATAAGGGGGAGGGCATATGTATGGTGTAAATAAATGAGAAAATGTGTTTGGTGGTGATCCAGAAAGAATTGCCATAATTAGGGGCAAAACAGTAAAGTTACCGACCAATTGGTCAATTACCGAAGAGGAAGCTTATAGGTAACTTCAAGATCAATGGTTGAGATTGATTTGCGCAAGAGATCAAAGGGTGGAATCAAGTTTATATGTGTGTATGTGAGCCAATGGAAGATGGAACAAGGTTGTGACACTTGGCACAATGTGGACCCTTGATGTGGTCAAAGTGTCAAAGCACTCTTCCCTCTCTCCTCTCTTCTTTAGGTCAGCCAAGAGGCCATTTTTGGCTCAAAATATGATCACTTTCTCCCCCCCAAAGCTCCCATGGTCGTCCAAGGCAAGGGAAGAAAGAGAAATGCAAAGGTGAGTTTTTGGTTGGCTTTGTGTCCTCTAATGATCAAATACCCTTCTATAAAGTTGTTCATTGTGATAAGAGCTTCATCTCTATGTTTTAGATTTTTGAAAGAAGGTGTTTGAGAGCTTGAAGAATTTGGAAAGTGGAGGAATCAAAGAATTAGCTTGGGGAAGGGGAAGAGGAAGAGGTGAGAATTTGATGCCTTTTGATCTAAGTTTTGTGACTTTTGGTTAAGTGTTGTGATTTGTGAATTTTGCCTTGATTTTGTTGTATTTTCATGTGGAATGTACTTGATGGAATTGGGTTGTGTTTTGTGTTGAAAATGGTGTCATGTTGTGGTATTGAATCATTGGAATTGGTTTGAATTGGATAGGACACATTGGTTGTAAAATTGGAAATGTTGTCCTTTGAAACTCTGTTATGGGCAGTTTATTGGTGTTGGCGTTTTGAATGGCCAAATGATGTTATCAAAATTATGAAAATTTCTAGTATTAAAGCTCACATCCCAAGCTTCAAAATGGACATATAGATTGTGTCATTTCATTTTGTGAGCTAGGAGATATGACTGTCCAAAGTTTGGGATGGAAACTAAACTCTGTTTTGGGGCAGTGATGAGTTTTATGTAATTCTGAATTTTGTGGTGATTTTAGGTAATGACCCATATCTTTCCTATAAAGAGAACTTAAATACCTTTCATTTGGCTTTGGAATCACCTCATTTCGATTTTTCTAGAATTAGTTATGATTTTTCAAAGTTTGGGCAGAAAATCCGAAAATGGGAATTGTGACATCACCAAAATAAAAGATGACATCACCATGGAATTAAAAAATTTCCCATCTTCTTCTTCTTCCCATTTCTGTTGTGAATTTCAGCTGCCAAGGATAGAGAGAGTTTTGAGAGCTCTTAGAGAGAGAAAGAGGAGAATTCTCACAAGGTAAGTCGATTTCTCCGATGATCTAGCTCCTAATGCATACTACCTTGCTCCTAAGCTTCTCTTTCATGTTCTTTAAGGTGTTAGAAGCTCAATTTTCATGGTTAAGTAGGGCTAGGGTTTCAGCCACTCTTGAGAAAAGCCAATGGGAGCATGAGGTAACTTCCAAACTCTTGTGTATTTACTATTCTGTTGGTGTAGACAATTTAATCTATGAAATTTTGCTAGATTGTCATTGGTTTCAAACATGGAAAATGGATGTGAGGGGCTGTTATGCTGCCCAAATTGGTACTAAATGGTAGTTGTAACCTAATGGAATAGTCAATAAAGTGATTAGGAGTGAAAAGGAATGCGTTTACGGAGACGAAACCGAAAAACCCCAATTTTTCTCGGGGAATTGAGAATTTCGGCCAAGGCTAATTTGGAGGGGTTAGAGATGGATTTTCAATGATTTGATGATTCCATTGAGTTCAGGTGCAAAAATTAGGTGGGCTTACAGTTGATCGCTTTTTCGGAAAAGGCCGAAAAAGCATAATTACGAAAACGCCCCTGAAACCCTTAAAGTGGGGCTGCCAAGGGTAATTTTGTAATTGACATTGAATTTGATAATTCCGAGTTTGGAAATGGATTCCTTGGGCAGAAATATGTTAGAATAGCCCATGTAAAAATTTCAGGAAAAGTACAGCCGGACCGGGTACGAAGGGGCCGGGCCAGGTCCATATGGGCATTTTAGTAAATTTTCAATATAGCCTCATATAACCCCAAGAAACAATATGAAAGTGTCTAAATAGTACATTTGTCATTGTAGAATCGAATATAAAACCCCGAGCTGTTTGCACGTAGATCGAGGTGCGCGTTTCGAGTCGTAAAAGGATTAAGGTAGGAGACTTACCTTACTTGCATGTATTTGATATCTTTGCTTGTGTAGTGATGTATGTGATTGCTTTACTTGATTGTGTAGAGCATATTTGAATAAATGAAGCTCTGTTTCTGTCTTGCTTTGGCCATCGTTTTGTTACATGAAACATTGAGTATGCAGAATGTCATTATGGGGCATGCATCTAGATAAAGCTAACATGTCATACACACAACATCTATCATGCATGCATTGTGGTATCTTTTTCCTACTGAGATTCTTTCAAATCTCACCCTCTCCTACCAACAATTTAGACAAGGCAAGTGGCTCGTGGAGGGAGCGGCTAGGACTCCTTCGAGATGAGAGTTGGTAGTTGATTATCTATTTGATTGGGATGACTGTATATGCTGTGAATGATTATTTGGTTATTTCAATGTGTATATATTTGGATGAATATTGGATATGTATTTGAGATGTAATTGTGTAATCCTCAAATAGGCAATTGTAATGGGCTAATATGCTCTATAAACCCTTAGCAAAGGTATGAACCCGGGATTGCCAGGAATTATGTTGTGCACTCTGATATTATTATGAATGTGATTTATCCACGATAAGTAATTGTATTTGAAATGTGAATATGAGACCAGGATAAAGTGATTTTGAAAGGCATTTGAGAAAACCCTATCGAGAAGATGGGATTTTAAATGAGTTTTGAATACTGTTGGTTTCTATTCAATTTAATCACGTATTTCAGATAATAATTACGAAGGGGGTTACACGGGCCACGGGCACACCTCAGGCTACCCATGCCTGCCCATTTATGTGTGCATATATATAATATTTATTTAAGTATAAATATATAATATTTTTTTGCCAATATATAAAATATATATTGTAATATGTATAATATTTATTTAAGTATAAGAGATAATGTAATTATCAAGGTTATTAAATCCAGAATTGCCACTAAACCGGTCTAGGCAGTAGGTCAAGGATCAATGGGTCAGATTAGAGTCAAACCGGAGCTAACCCGGGGCTGAATCGGTGAGGAAGTAACATTAAATGATAATATTTTTTGGAATAGTTTTTGAAATTTGATAATTTTTTTGGAACAAATGATAATATTTTTTAGTGATTCTTTTTGCTTTAGAAAGTAAACATTTCAAACTTTCCATATAGTCCTAATTTGTAACTTTTGGAAACAAGTAGATTTAGATATGAATTTTTGAAATTGGAAAAATTAGAATAAATATTAAACCGATTGAACCAGTTGAACCGGACTGGTTAGAGGATTAGTTCGACAATTGTCGTGGTTGAACCATCCCATCCCGTTTGGTTTTGATAACATGGGTAATCATAGAGGATAAATTTCCAATCAAGTTATATTTACAATTGTGGTGCTTTATTAATTATTATTGTTTTTAGTAATTTATATTGAGAAATTAGTAACAACAAAATGATAAGGTAGAAATACAGTTTTAGAAAAGATGCACTAACAAGTAGCCTATGTGACACCCCAAATTTTATTCACCAATATGTGTTATAATTATTTGTGGCATTTAATGAAATGGAAGGGTGAATATTAATGTGTTTGAAATTTAAAAAGCTAGTATATTTCCATTTTCATGAAAATTGGGCTAAAACAAGACATAAAATCCAAGTTATTGTCTTGGAAATATCCAATTATTGAAGCCCATTATTGAAGCCCAAAGTAGAGGATAAAGAACACAATATTGGGCCCAATAATACAGAGGAATTTCGACCAAGAGGAGGAGAAGAAGAAGAAGAAGGCCTAAATTAAATATAGGAATGTAGGGCAAAATAGTAATTTGCCAATAAAGTAAGGAATAAATTATTTTCCCATTTCTTGAGATTAATTTTGGTTCCACAGACAAAATAAAGGGAAAATATATATTTGGAAATGAGTATGCAATTTTGATGATTCCATTGTGTTTAAAAGGGAAAATTGTGTAGGGTTTATGTTGATGATGATGTGTGAAAACCTTTAGAATGTGAAAATGTCAAATATAACCCTAAAACCCTAAGTTAGGGGCTGCCAATGGCATTTTCATCTTTTGACAGTGAATTTGGTAATTCCAAGGTTAAAAATAGATTCTTTGGGCAAAATTATATAGGAATAGCCCAGGTCATAATTTATGGAAAAGTACAATTGGACCGGGTAAAAAGGGGCTTGACCGGGTCCTTAGGGGTATTTTAGTCATTTTGTAATTTTAAGCTAAGATAACCAAGAAAATGTTTTTAGAATAATATTTGAATGAGTAATGAATCATTTATTATAAATTTTGAATTCTAGAGCCGGATTGCCAGCCCGAGCCTGATCTGATATAAGGACCTGTCTGTGTCTCAAAAAGGGTTTGGGTAGTAACTTTATCTTTCATACATTATGTCAATATTTATATGCTTTGTGTATGACATCTTCTATAATATGTATGATACACAGTGCCTACGGGTATATCAAACACAGTGCTTACGGGCAGACCGAATTACAGTGCCTACTCGAATACACCGAAATACAGTGTAACCCCCTGCCGTAATTAATATTCGGATTACGCAATAAAGTGAAATAGAGACCAATAAGAACAAAATTTAATATTATAAACCCATCTACCAGACGGGGTTTTCACAAATGCCGTTCGAAATCATTTATAAACTTGGTCTCAGAATCATATTTCCGAATACAATTACTACGCGGAATATCACATTCATAATAAATCAGAGTACACAAAAATAATAATCCCGGCAATCCCGGTTTCCATATATTAACTCAAGCTTTATAGGGCACATTTGCCCGTACAAGCCCTCATATGGGGATTACACAAATCTTTCTCATTCATATACAAATATCGAATAACTCATTTCAAATACATAACCAAATATACTCATCCATATGTACACATCCAAATTCAAATATCCTATCCAGGATGATAACCAACTACCAGAATGACAACCCGAAGGAAGTCCTCATCGCCCTTAGCTGCATGCTCCATCCTTGATCCACTACCCTGTCTAAAAGGTTAGCAGGGGAGGGTGAGATTCTAGAGAATCTCAGTAGGAAAACAATATCAATATGCATGTATGATAAATGTTTAATGCATGACATGCTTGCATCACATAACTATCACAATGACAAATCTGTAAGCTCAATGCTTCCAACAATATACTAATGGCCATAGCATAAATTGAAACATAGCTTCAAATAGCACATAACCATGCAAAGCTAAGACATGCACCAACACACTAACACATATATCAAATACAAGCAGAAGAGATATGTTCCCTACCCTCTTTCCACGTAAGCTCCAGCTCCGCTTACTCGCGATCAGAACGAATACTGAACCACCACCAGGGCGAACATCAACCCTATAACCAAAGCAAGGACATAGGGTTATTCTCTATTCCAAAACCTTACTTTCATATCACTTAAAGTTGGTTACCATTCATGACCTTTAGGTGGCTAATCAAAGCCTAAACATATGCCTAAAGGCTTGGGAAACACTTGACCAAAGATCACCTTTTAAAAGTCCAAAATACTGATTTTTGGGGGTGGGCCGCGGCCCACAATCCTTGGGCTGCGGCCCAAGGCTGTCCAGAGACGCACAGAAACATTTGGGCGGCGGCCCAACATCCTTGGGCCGCGGCCCAATAAAATCCAGTTTCTGGCTGAACTTCCAAAAATCATAACTAATTCCACAAAAATCGAAATGAGGTGATCCCAAAGCTAAATGAAATATATTCAAGTACTCTACACAGGAAAAATACTGGCCAATACTGGAAATCACCACACAAATACAGAATTCCCAAACATTCAAGACTGTCCCAAAACAGAATCCATTTTCGACCTCAAACTTTGGACAGCTATAACTCCCAGTTCCCAAAACGAAATGGCACAAGTTATATGTCCATTTTGAACCTTGGGAGGTGAAATTTAAGACTGAAAAGTTTCAGAATTTTCTAACATCATCTGCCCATTCAAAACGGCAACACAAACAGAACTGCCCAAACAGACTTTCCACTGGACAGAATTCCAAATTTGTACAATTGGCTCCCAATGGTCCAATTTTGATATCAAGCATCATTCCCACACAAAATTTCACAAGGAATCCATTGGAATTACCAAATCAACAAAATTCACATTATATTGACATGTTTCACAAAAAATGGCAACATGTCATACAATATCACCTTTCAAACCACAACATAATCACACATTGTCATTCTTTCCATTCCAAATTCTCAAACCAATTCCAATGGCTCTATAACACATCAAGACACCAATTGCCACTCAAACACAAGGCAATTCATGCATTTCAAAAATCACACAAAATCAGGGCAAAATTCGAAATTTACAATACTCAACCATAAATCACAAAACTTAGATCAAAAGGCTTCAAATACTCACCTCTTCCTCTTTCCCAAACCACTTCTTTGATTCTTCATCTTTCCAAATTTCCTCAAGCCATCAAACACCTTCAATCAAGAATCTAAAACCATAGAGATGAAGCTCTCATCACTATGAACAACTTTATAGAAGGTGATTAGAGCATTAGAGGACAAGAAACAAGACAAATCTCACCTTCAATTTTCTTCTTTCCTCCCCTTAAGCATGCGCCATGGAGAAACAAGAGAGAGATGAGATGATGAATAAATGAAGATGATGAAGAAGAGAACAGATTTTTAGGGCCAAAAACCGTCCAAGTAAGGGAGAGAGAAGAGAGGAAAAACTTTGAATATTTGACCCAAATCCAAGGGTTCAAATTGTGCCAAGTGTCACCATCTTGACACACATCCCATGAGCTCACATGCACACACATACACATGATTCCGCCCCTTGATCTAATACACAAATCAATCCTAACCATTGATCTTGAAGTTACCAATGAGTTTCCTCTTCGGTAACTGACCAATCGGTCGGTAACTTTACCGTTTTGCCCCTGATTACGATAATTCTCATTGAATCACCACCAACACTTCACATCTTTTCATTTAGCCACAATATGCGCCTTCCCTCTATTTTAAGTCAATTTAGATGTTAATCCATAATTGAGCTTAAATACAGGGTTTCAGCGCTGCTCACAGCACACACGAATCACATCGGGTGCCAAATCACACCATAATCTCCAAAAGGGTTATTTATCACTAACCGCTTCCACTTTTGGAGTCATTATCCCTTAATCGCAATTTGGGATCCTGCTAAACCAGGGCTTAGCAGTCCACTAATCTCAAGCTTATTCTCTAGCCTCAAGTCTCAGAATTTGGGGTATTACATACAGTGCCTATGAGTACACCGATAAATAGTGCTTACGAGTACCCCGATATGCCCAGTCTATGGTCTCAAACCCAATTGAGGTACGGAACAAGTAGGGGTTGCAACAGTGATTCGCTCTGAACATTTCTGACCGAACTGAATTATCTGTTATTATAATATTCTGTATGTACTACGTGGCATATTTACTATTGTATTTTCTATAATCGATTGTCTATTACTATTAGAATTTGTTTGAATCTCACCTTTTTTCAAATTAAAACTATTCCAGCAAAGAAAAGCAGCTCAAAGGGGAAAGAGTGTACTTACCAGCAACTGATGGTTCCGGTGCTGATCAAAGAAGACTGTTAGTTATCTGAGGACCATTTTTATTATTTCAGCGTTTGTAATTGCTATTCACACACCCTGAAGGGGATTCCGGTAAAATAATCATGTACATTTTATTAGTATATCTATGATATTACTATGTACCCTCTACACCACGCATTGCTACTCTGATTAATATTAATGATAAGTGTTATGTAAGACGGGGTTTTACAGGCCAAGGCCATTCAGCCCGTACGGGTTTAGCCTAGTTCATTTATCACAAGCATAAGCGGGTTTCCCATGCCCATTAAAAAATAAATGGGCGGGTAAAGGGCAGACCATCGGGCAGATTAGATAGCCCATTTGTCGCTCCCAGAATTTGGAAAACATGGAGCCGCCACCAAAATTTTGAGAAAGGATAATTTTGGAAACCTTTTTAAAAATGGAAACTGGTCTACAAAAACCATTTAGGGTTCAGGAGTCGATTGTGTATGGGGAAGGTGTTAGGCACCCTACAACACCCATTCAAAAGAATGGTTACTCTAAGTTCATTATTTAAAAATATTATGGCCTTTAACTTTATTATAATTACTCAAACAAAAAAAAATATTTACACAACTAAATGAAATGAAAGCAAAAAAGAAAAAAAAAACCTTATTTACAATAAGGAAAAACATACTTATTTTAAAAAAAAATTATTTACAATAAGAAAATAAGAAAAAGTATATTTATTTACAAAATTGGACTTAACCAATGATGAAAACCTAGGGCCTACATACCTTTTAGAGGGATCAAAGCCCACATAGTTCGGGGGTAGAAAGGCGTGACACTTGGTTGGTGTTTTTTAGAAAAAATTTATTTAATTTATCTAAGAAAATGATTTTTTTTTGTTTGGTTTGTATTGTTTTTATTTTTTTAAAAAACAATCCCTTTATTTTCTTATAAAAAGAGTCTTCTTCTTCCTTTTTTTTGTTATTTTCATAAAAAATCTGGGTCAAAGTTTTAAATAACCTCAAGATCAACTTATGCACAAAACGATGAATCCACAGTCACATGAAGAATAAGAAGCAAAAATATTTCATGACATACAAGTTCAGCCCAAAAAGAACATGAGCATGTTATCCACGAGAACAAGGGGCAATTGCTTAGTCAATATATCATTTGAATAAAAGCCATGATGAAGACATGTACCTCTTGTGCTCTCAATCTTGCTGCAAAGAGACAAAATGAAGGGAGGTAGATAATAAAATAAGGGATAAATCCAATGTTCATATATCATGTGATACAAGCACAATATCAACCAAGACTTTCATAAATCTGAAATTTGTCATGCGAACAAACACTAGGATTAGAATATGTTTCACTTTGGAATTGTTGCCTGGGTGAGAAGACATAGACATATGTCTACATATGCTTCACGATCTGGCCCTTTAAGATATAAAAAGTAGAAGGAAGGTAACATGTATTGGTGCCTCTATCTCTTGAGAGATGCTCCTTGGCACAACGAAATAAAATCAAGACCAATAATCACAAGAAGAATAACATATTTATGGGATAAAATGTCCTCTCCATTTTCCCCGCAAGAGAACCTTTTAGAATATGATGAGAATTAGGATAATCTCTTTACCTTGCCTCCTTGTTCTCCCAAAATTTTTGTCCGTCTTGCTACAATCCTTGCTCCCCTATTTATAGTCTTAAGGTAGGGTTTTCTTCATAAATGCTCCTTTTTTTTAAAAAAAATTTCATTTTTTTTATTTTTTTGTATTTTATGTTAAGAACTACCTAACTTGACCTAATCACCATCAATGGAGATTTTGTTTTAATTTTCATTTTTTTATTTTTTTGTATTTTCTATTAATAAAACTTCCTAGCTTGACCTAATCACCATTAGTGGAGATTTTTTCGTTTTTAATTTTTTTTTTATTATTCTCCCAACAAGTAATTCCCTAATTTAAACCTATCAACATAAATGAGATTTTTTATTTTTTATTTTTTCATTTTTTTAATTAATTATTTCCCCTTAATGAATGATAATGACAATCATCATCAATGAGGGGATTTATTTTGATTTTCGCTTTTTTATTTATTTTTCCCCTTTCAATGATGATTACTAATTTAGACACCAATCATCATCAATAGGAGGATTTTCTTATTTTTTGTTTTTTTATTTTTTCTTTCATTCTCCCCACAAGTAGTTTCCTAATTTAAACCTAACAACATAAAAGAGATTTTTTTTTATTTGTCATTTTTTTAATTATTATTTTCCCTTAATGAATGACAATGCCAATTATCATCAATGAGGGGATTTATTTTAATTTATTTTTATTTTTTTTACTTTCAATGATGATTGCCAATTTGGACACCAATTATCATCAATAGGAGGATTTTCTTATTTTTTCTTATTTTCAATTTTTTTGATTAATTTATTTTTTATTTTTGAGTGGGGCCCGAACAAAATAGGGTGTTAACAGTTGCCCCTCTTTACTTGTTTCATAGCTGAGGAAAGCGAGATTCTCGTCTATGAAGCTAGTAAAGATAAGAACACATACTTAGTCCGGCCAAAGAACAAGGTGCCCCCCTTGGAACCAAAGAGGGTTTGGACAAAATATAGTGCCCATGCCCCTCTTTACTTGGTTCATAGGGGAGAAGAATGCAAGTGGAGATAGATGATTAACTGGAGTGGAAGTGAAGCGCCTAGTTGCATAAGACTTTGGTAGGGAGTAAAAGAATTGTGCCAGTCGGTACTGGGCTTTGAGAGTGCTTGCTGATACAGGGCTTTGAAAGAATAATGCCTGCCATTACAGGGCTTTAAAAGAATTGTGCCAGTCATTACTGGGCTTTGAGGGTGCCTGTTGGTACAGGGCTTTGAAAGAATAGTGCCTGCCGGTACAGGGCTTTAAAAGAATTATGCCAGCCATTTGGTACAGGGCTTTGAAAGAATAGTGCCTGCCCTTATTGGGCTTTAAGGGTGCCTGTTGGTACAGGGATTTGAAAGAATGGTGCCTGTTAGTACAGGGCTTTAAAAGAATTGTGCCAAGCATTATTGGGCTTTAAAAGAATTGTGCCAGCCATCACTGGGCTTTGAGGGTGCCTGCCGGTACAGGGCTTTAAAGGGTGCCAGTCGTTACTAGGCTTTGAGGGTGCCTGCCGGTACAGGGCTTTGAAAGGGTGCCAGCCATTACTGGGTTTTGAGGGTGCCTGCCGGTACAGGGCTTTGGAAGGGTGCCAGCCGTTACTGGGCTTTGAAGGGGTGCCAGTCGTTATTGGGCTTTGAGGGTGCCTTGCAGTACAGGGCTTTGAAAGGGTGCCAGCCGTTACTGGGCTTTGAGGGTGCCTGCCGGCAGAGGGCTTTGAAAAGGGTGCTAGCCGTTAATGGGCTTTGAGGGTGCCTGCCGGTACAGGGCTTTGAAAAGGGAGCTATGAACATGTGATGCCCCTTGGAGTAGTGCTTATGAAGATGATGGCATTGATAATAATGGTGACAGTAATGATAAAATTCTAATAAGGATGACAACAATGATAATAATGGCCATGATAATGAGGGGAATGTCAAAATAGTGTAGTTATGATGGAGGTGATAACACTAATAATGATGATGACATTGATGATGGAATCCTAATAAGGATTATGAATATAATGATAATGCTAATGATGATGATGATGTTAATGGTGATGTTGATAATGGAGGTGATGACATGCTAATGAGAATGAGCGCAATAATGGTGGTGTTAAAGAATAGCCTGGTAGGTGATATTGCTCCTTCTTCGTCCAGGTGCCTAACTAGTACCCCCTTACTCACGCAATCTTGTCAAAGGTATGGAGACGTGTATAATGAGATTTACATAGATGCCACAGCCTAGAACCCTCAGTTTAGATTGTGTCCCTTTGTCAACTATTTGACCCCATAATAGAGATTCCAATTGGGACCTTTGCTAATGATCCTGAAATTACACAAGTTAAATGGGAGTAGAGGACACCATGTATATCATAATAAGTGTTTATCCAGCTAAAAGTTCTGCTTTCATTAAAAAGAGTTACCCTTATACAAATCATGACACAAAGTTTGACATGCAATTTAATGGAAAGGAAAGATATACTAAGGATGAAAATTCATTTAAAAGAAATGATCTTTCAATATTTAAGTGGATGCATAATAAGGAGTACATATTGGTGTAGATGTGATACTATTAGGAGGTCCTTCGCTGTCAGTTTCGTGTAATCCCCCTGATGGTGCCTTGCTTAATTGCCAGAGATATGCACTTTTCGATGAATGATTACTGAGTCTTCTAAATAAACAAAGTAAAGAGAGTCATGGGGCTAGTACTGATAACCTTCTTTGATATTTTTTTAACCCATCCTTTCAGGTTTTTGACTTAACAGCTCCCAATTTTGTGCTCTAATTTTTGCCTAAGCCACCCTTTCGAGTTTTCAACTTATCGAGCTTTTTTTTTTGCTCTAACTTTTGCCTAAGCCGCCCTTTCGGGTTTTCAACTTAGCGAGCTTTTTTTTCGCTCTAACTTTTGCCTAAGCCACCTTTTCGAGTTTTCAACTTAGCGAGCTTTTTTTTTTTGCTCTAACTTTTGCCTAAGCCGCCTTTTTGGGTTTTCAACTTAGTGAGCTTTTTTCTTTTTTTGCTCTAATTTCTGCCTAAGCAGCCCTTTCGGGCTTTCAACTTAGCGAGCCCTTTTTTTTTCTTGTTTTGCTCTAACTTTTGTCTAAGCCACAAGCCCTTTTTTTTCTTGTTTTGCTCTAACTTTTGCCTAAACCGCCCTTTCGGGTTTTCAGCTTAGCGAGCTTTTTTTTTACACATAGTATTTCTTTACAGCATCTGAATTGATTGGTTTTGGTAAATCTTGGCCATTCATGTTTGTCAATATCAATGCCCCTCCAAAGAAAGCTTGCTTAACAACATATGGGCCTTCATAATTTAGAGCCCCTTTACCTCTGTCATCTTCTTGAGGACTAGGTCTTCTACTTTAAACCCCCTGGGTAGTAATTTTTTATTAAAGTCCCTTGCCACTCGTGACTGATATAACTGACCATGACATATTACCGTGAGCCTATTTTCTTCAATCATATTTAATTTTTCAAACCGTGAGAGTATCCATTCACTTTCATCTAGGTCTGATTCAGCCAAGATTCTCAGGGATGGTATTTCCACTTCAATTTGAGTGACAGCCTCCTGCCATAAATGAAGAGTAACGGGTTGTCCCAGTTGAAGTACGCATTATGGTACGGTATCCTTGTAATGCATATGGAAGCATTTCATGCTAGTCCTTATAGGTCACTGTCATTTTGCCGATGATCTTCTTAATGTTTTTATTGGCTGGCTCAACTGCACCATTCATATGTGGCCTATATGGTGCAGAATTATGATGTTTGATCTTGAACTGATCACATAATTTTTTAACTGCTGCCCCGTTGAGGTTTGGTGTATTGTCGGCTATGATCCTCTCTGGTAACCCATATCTACAGATGATATTGGCCTTTAAGAACTTGATTAAGGCCTTTGAGTAATACTAGCAAAGGAATTGGCTTCCACCCACTTAGTGAAATAGTCAATAGCAACGAGGATGAAATGATGACCATTCAAAGCTTTTGGGTTAATCGGCCCGATGACATCTATTCCCCACATGGAGAATGGCCATGGAGATACAAGATTATGCATTATAGTCAGAGGAGTATTAGCTTTATTGGCATATATCTGGCACTTATGACACTTTCTAACATAATTGATACAATCCTTCTCCATAGTTATCCAATAGTAACTGGATCTTTGAGCTTGTTTAGTTAATGAGTGGCCATTTGCATGTGTACTACATACGCCTTCATGGATCTCTGCCATAATCTTGCGCGTCTCCCTCATGTCTACACAGCGTAGCAATGTCACATCAAAGCTCCTCTTATACAGGACATTATTACTAATAACAAAGCCCATGGCCAATCGCCGGATGGTCTTCTTTTCATTGTGTGTCGTGTCTAGAGGGTAAGTACCATATTCCATATACATTCTAATAATATGGTACCAAGGTTGATCGTTGTATTCTCTTCCATTACTGAAGCAAAATGATGGCGATCTTCTAGTCTCAATCTGTATTGGCTGAACTTGGACCCCACAATCGAGTTAAATCATGGCTGCTAAAGTAGCTAACACATCAGTGAAGCAATTCTTTTCTCTGGCCATGTGATGGAAATTGATTACTTCAAAATCTTCGATCAACTCTATCAAATACTCTTGATAAGGGATCGACTTTGGGTCTCTAGTACGCCATTCACCAGTCACTTGATAAATTATAAGAGCTGAGTCACCATATACTTTTAGGTTTTTTATTCCAAGATCTATGATAGCTTGGAGACCATTAATACAAGCTTCATATTCTGTCATATTATTGGTGCAGTCAAACCCTAACTTTATAGCAATCAGAAATTGCTTTCCGTCTGGGGATATGATTACTACCCCTACACCATTGCCATGCATGTTTGCTGCCCCATCAAAATACATTTCCCACTCCTTCGATTTGATTTCCTCAATCAGATCCTCTGTAGCACATATGTCTTCATCTGGGAATTTGAAATCTAGTAGCTAATATTCATCTATGGGGTTTTCCACTAAGTGATCAGCTATTGACGGATTTTTGAGTGACGTATCTTATATCATATTCAGACAATATTACCTGCCATTTAAAGACTCTCCCAGCTACATGCGGGCTTCCAAAGATGTACTTGAGTGGATCCACTCTAGAAATTAACCAGGTAGTGTAATAAAGCATATATTGCCTCAACCTCCTTGTAGCCCAGACTAAACCACAACAAGTTCACTTGATCATCTGGTAACGTGACTCGCAATCATTAAACTTCTTGCTCAAGTAATAGATCGCTTGTTCTCTTCACTTAAATGTATCATGTTGCCCCAGCATGGCTCCTATGGAGTTTGGTCGTATTGTCAAATATAGAATTAAAGGTCATCCTAGTGCAGGAGGAACCAAAATTGGGGGTTTTAGCAAATAATCCTTGATTCTATCAAATGCCTACTGGCAATCTATTGTTCTTCTTTAAAAGCTTGAATATCGGCTCACAAGTTCTAGTCAGGTTGGCAATGAATTGTGCAATGTGATTCAACCACCCCAAAAAGCTTCAAACTTCCTTTTCTGTTTGAGGAGGGGGCATTTCCCGTATTGCTTTTACCTTATCTAGGTCTATTGTAATCCATTTTTGGCTTACAATGAAGCCCAACAATGTCCCAGATAAAGCCCCGAAGACGCATTTGTTTGGATTTAGCCATAGCTTGTACTTGCGTAGCCTTTCAAACAACTTTCTTAACACCACAACATGGCTTTCTCCCTTAGAAGATTTAGCTACCTTATCATCCGCATATACTTCAAGTTCTTTGTGCATCATATCATGGAAGAGTGCCACCATGGCACGCTGATAAGTTACCCCAGCATTATTTAGCCTGAATGGCATGACGTGGTAACAATAAGTGCCCCATTGTGTAATAAATGTGGTTTTTTCTTTGTCCTCTTTATCCATAGGGATTTGGTCATACCCTGAGTACCCATCTATGAATGAGTACCTATAGCTACGGGCTGTATTATCAACCAGGACATTAATATAAGGCAAGGGAAAATCATCTTTTGGGCTAATTTTGTTCAGATCTCGATAATTCACACACATTTGAATTCTTCCATCCTTATTTAGGACAAGAACGACATTTTCTACCTATTGTGGGTATTTAGCTACTTCCAGGAAACTTGCTTCTAATTACTTTATTACCTCATCTCAAACCACTAAGGACATATCAGAAGTAAGCTTCCTCAATTTTTTCTTTTTAGCCTTGGTGTCTTGGAATAAGGGAATCTTGTGAGAAGCAATCCCTGGATCAAGGCCTGGCATGTCTTGATAAGACCTTGCAAACACATCTATGAATTCTTTAAAGAGTTCAACCATTTGCTCTCTTTCAGGGTTATCTACTATCTTTAGTTCTCTATTTTCTTCCTCTGTGCCCATATTTATTACTTCAATTACATCTTCATGTGGGCACATTCTATTGTCATCAGATTCGAGGATTTTTTTGTATACTTGAATGATCTCATCATCATCACACTCGTAATCATGCATATCAATGGCAACAAGCGAATCATCATTTAGGTACTCAAAAACCTCTGCGTTGGACAAGAGTTCTGAGGAAATCGATTTCCTGGAGGGCGAAAAATGAACAACGAATGAATAGAAGGCAAAAAACGAAGAATAGATATAAATAAGTGAATTTTATTCACATATCATTCTTTATTCATGGTTCATATAAAAGCTTGCCTAAAGGCGCATACAAAACATAAAAGGACAACTTTTAGCTAGACATGTTACCCTAAGATAATAGAATTGAAGGTGTCTTCAAACTCCCAATTTTCCAGAGCCCTTCCAGAATCATCCATTGAAATCCACGTGCAGGTCTTTTTGCCTATTGTTGAAACTATTGCAACAGTCGGCTTGTTTAGCACTTTAGAGAACATCAGGAATTTCTTCCTTATATGGGGATTTCAGAGTGCTAATCTTCCCTCCCTATCCAATGATTCATATTAGATTCGGCTTCATTTCCACTGCTGGCTGCCATCTGTTGACTACGTGAGTGCGTGTTGTATGAATGCTTAAGGGGTAGCTGGTTAGGACATTTAGATGGAGCAATATTATATCACTTGCCTATAAAGGAACAAAATATCATTAGTTTATTTGAACTCACAATTTCAAGCGGGCATAGCAAGTTATCTATGGTGTATTGGCATAAAGGTATTCTGGCACAAGCATCCTCTAGCTTCCTCAGGGAATCTATTATTCCACAGCGAGAACTAGAGTTGATCATTAGATAAACATACATTGACTATAGTGATAAGCATGCAATACACCTTTCCTATAGGAACTTGATTTAAACCTGGTTCTTTTTCCATTTAACCTTTGTGCCAAATTTTTAGTTGTTAGATAACTTGCTTGTCCTTTATTAAAGGAAATAGAAGGAAGAGTTAGAAAGTATTTCCGAATGCATGCTATGCAGATGATTACATGTGCTTTCTAGCCTTGATATGGGTGATGGACATTGAGAAAAAGAATTTCACCTCATCAAGAGATCCAATAACTCATAGGGAGGATGAAGTGCCCATTAACCTGCGAACGGCCCAAGCTATTACGCGGTTAAGGGTTTTGTTAAATGTTTATTATGTCCAAGGCTCATATCAAATGAAGCTAAATGTCAATAGATAATGCAAGGATACCTCATGAGACATGAAAGAGTGATGACTTATACTCCAAGTTTTGATATGGGTGATGGGCAATAAGAAAAAGAACTTCACCTCCTCAAGAGATCCAATACCCCATAGGGAGGATGAAGTGCCCATTAACCTACGAACGGCCCAAGCTAATACACGGCTAAGGGTTTTGCTAAATGTTTATTATGTCCAAGGCCCATATCGAATGAAGCTAAATGCCAATGGATGATGCAAGGATATCTCATGAGACATGAAAGAGTGATGACTTATACTTCAAGAATTTCACCTCCTCAAGAGACCTATTACCTCATAGGGAGAATGAAGTGCCTATTAACCTGCGAATGGCCCAAGCCATCACACGACTAAAGGTTTTAAAAAATAATGATTATGTCCAGGGCCTATATCAAATGAAGCTAAAATGCTAATGAATAAGATAATGATACCTCATAAGTCCTAAAGGATTATTTCTTATTGATATGTTTTCTAACATGATTGATGTGATGATATCATGGTCTTTTAGGGTCATAGACCCTTAGACTAAGGTTAGCTATCTAATTCATACACCATCCTTGTGATGTATCTTTATGTGGAGTGATGCTAGATACATACTCAGGTGAAGCGATAGTTAGTCACTCGATCCTAAGGATTTCATTGATTATACATGGATGACAATAATGATTATTAACAATAAATAAATATATGCCCTCCAGTGTCCTATTTTAGGAATAACCCTAGGTTGGGGGATGTCTACCCTAAGAAAGGCAGGTACTAATTAATTGGGTAGGTCGATAATTTCCACTAATAGGTGTAATGGTTTCAAGGTGGTTCTAATTCTCACATATAAGGGCCTCCTAACTGCCCCCATTGTAAAAATGAAGACCCCATTTAACGAAATTGACCTTCAAGGGGTTCTAAAAACCCCATAGGGATTGACCTTGCCAAATGAGTAATAGTTAGGATGAAGTCTTCACAGTAACCTCAGGGGGTTCTGAAAACCTCACAGGGAGACCGCTTGAAACTTTTGCTCATCTAAGGAACTCACAGACTTGGGTATAGGGCCCAAAATGTGTGTGAGGAGAATAGTGTATGTGTTCAGTGTGTGTGGAGAGCATACCAACCTATGGGCCTAAATCCTATCCAACCCTCATCTGCTAACCAAATCACAATATAGATAGAAAAAAGGAAAAAAAAAAACCAAACAAATAGATGAATAAGGAATTTAATAAATAAAAACAATTATTCACAAAAAGAAAAGAAAAGGGTAATTAAAATAAAATTAAGGCCAAATTATTTTTAAACACTTAATTTAAATGGGCTTGACTCTCAAACTTTCCCCAGCGGAGTCGCCAAGCTGTAGCGCCCGGAATTTGGAAAACATGGAGCCGCCACCAAAATTTTGAGAAAGGATAATTTTGGAAACCTTTTTAAAAGTGGAAACTGGTCTACAAAAACCATTTAGGGTTCGGGAGTCGATTGTGTATAGGGAAGGTGTTAGGAACCCCATAACACTCATTCATAAGAATGGTTACCCTAAGTTAATTATTTAAAAATATTATGACCTTTAACTTTATTATAATTACCCAAATAAAAAAAATATTTACAGAACTAAATGAAATGAAAGCAAAAGAAGAAAAAAACACTTATTTACAATAAGAAAAAACATACTTATTTTTTTAAAAAAAATTATTTACAATAAGAAAATAAGAAAAAGTATATTTATTTACAAAATTAGACTTGACCTAGGATGAAAACCTAGAGCCTACGTACCCTTTAGAGGGATCAAAGCCCACTTAGTTCGGGGGTAGAAAGGCGTATCACTTGGCTGGTGTTTTTTAGAAAAAATTTATTTAATTTATTTAAGAAAATGATTTTTATTTTGGTTTGTATTTTTTTTATTATTTTTTTAAAAAAACAATCCCTTTATTTTCCTATAAAAAGAGTCTTTTTCTTCCTTTTTTTTTGTTATGTTCATAAAAAATCTGGATCAAAGTTTTAAATAACCTCAAGATCAACTGATACGTGTGTAGATGATCAATTAAATAGTGCAAGTGTACACTGTCGTAATTAAGTAATATAGAAGTAAGTAGAGTATCGTTCCCATGAGGATTGATCACTAAGTACCAAAAGGAGCAATTTTAACTCTATTTAGTCGATCGATTAGTTGGTGATTAAGAGTACAAAATAAAAGAAAAACAATTAAATATGAATGCAGATGTTATGAAAGCAAATATGAGAAAAAGCCCTAGAAATTAGATTTCACTTAACAAATTCTGGATTGAATCACTTATCTATTATAACCCAATTTATTCTACATGATTGATAGTCAAGTTTCCCAAATTTAATCAAGTAATATAAAAGTAAGTAGAGTATCGTTCCTAGGAGGATTGATCACTAAGTACCAAAATGAGCAAATTTAACTCTATTTAGTCGATCGATTAGTTGGTGATTATGAGTACAAAATAAAAGAAAAACAATTAAATATGAATGCAGATGTTATGAAAGCAAATATGAGAAAAAGCCCTATGAATTAGATTTCACTTAACAAATTCCGGATTGAATCACTTATCTATTCTAGCCCAATTTATTCCACATGATTGATAGTCGAGTTTCCCAAATTTAATTACTAGCCTCTTCCAAGGTCAAGCAATTCTATAATCAATTGCTAATCCAATATATTCCTATATGAATTTAAGCAATTAATTATACATTAAGATTTATGAAACTCAGTAAGACTACACAACTCATATGAATATATTCCTATTTCATATACAAGTCATGGTTTTGATTATTGGGTCTACACACATGTATCTCCTTCCGGTCTCAACATGCATATTGAAATCATTCAAAAGATGGTCAGTCAATCAAAAGCATTAAGAATAATAATTAAAACTCAATCATGAAGGAGAATTAAAACTAGATTTAATAAGTTAAATTCAATCCGTCATTAGCAAGCTACGTCATCACCTTAGGAAAATGGAAATTTAGCACATGATAAAATTAAAAACAAAACCAAAATAAATTGACATTATATAAAGCTAGAATGAAATACTCAGAAATACTGCATAAACTTGAATATTAAATTCTCAAACATAAATATACAACCAAAAGATGCATGAAAGATGAAGAAATCTAGCTATCCATTTATGAGGTAAAACCTTCCATGTAGGCGGCATGCAAAAAGTAATACAATCCTAAGCCTTCCAAGATGGAGGCATGCAATATGTAATACAATCCTAAGCCTTCCAAGATGGAGGCATGCAATAAGTAATACAATCCTAAGCCTTCCAAGATAGAGGCATGCAATGCATGAAATTAAATCTAAAAAACAACACAAAGAACTCAGAAATGTTAGAGAAAGATCTCTCCTGGTCAGAGAAGGACCTCTCCCTGTCTGAGAAGGAAACCTATGCATCTCTTCCTCCCCTCCTCTTTTGAGCTTGGCATTGATATCTATTTACAGGGAAAAAATGTGTGCTACAGTACTGCTACAGTGATCTGCGCGGCTGCTACAGTAACTGTCGGCAAAATAGCTACAATGTCCAGAGGCTGCTACAGTGTCCACGTGGCTCTACAGTGTTCCGTTGCTACAGTGATTTCCATCCGCTATAGTGTAACTTCCGTCTGCTACAGTCTAACCATCTGCTACAGTGATCTTGTTGCTACAGTACTTTTATTTTTTTTTTTTTAAATGCTATTTATTTCAAAAAATATTATTTATTTATCAATCACACCCAAATTTATTATATTAAACGCAAATATCATCCATAAAATCATTATATAAGGGAAAATAAAGATGCAAATATTTTACTTATCAAATTCCCCCACACTTAACTCTTGAACGTCCTTATACAAGAAGTAAATAATAAGTGCTTCTAACAAAATCAGAAGTGTCGGTCATAAGTAAGAACACAATTGAAAAATAAAGAGATCATAGTATTAATGAATCAACAAAAATATAAACTGGTAACTTTAATTGAAAATGAATAAACCGAGTTCGTACTTTTAACTCATTCTCTCAATCTCTCAAGTGTTTAAGAGTAAGTGTTTCGCTCAAATTCAACCGAAAAAATTGCACTACCATAAGCTTGCTAAAAATCTCAATCTCCACTACCTGATTCACATGCATAATTCAAATCAAAAGGATTTATTAAGGGTTGTAATGGGGTTAAGGTAAATGAATGTAAAACATGATATGAAAGGCTAAAGAAATAGAGCAATTGAAAAATGGGCTACTTGTAAATTTATCTCATCACAACAACCCACAATTCAAACACTTGACATTTTTTTTCTTTTTCTTTTTTTTTCATAATTTTTTCCTTCTTTTTTTTATTTTTTTTATCTTCTTTTTTTTTTTGAATTGCAACTGTAAAGTTGATGTTAGATACACCCCCATACTTTGTCAAAAGCCCATTTCACAAAAATTTCAAATGCTCCACTAATCTTCCGAATAAGGTAAAAGCACTTGATATATCATTAAAACACATGTTAATGGATTGAAAACAAAGAAACAGTCAATTAGGCTTAAAGGGGCTTATCAACGGTATAATTGCAAGGTTGGCTATTTGGCTATGGCTAAAGAAAATGAATGCCTTTATCATTTTTGAATGTGCATGTGAGATGTAATTTCAACCAGATTTAAAGCAAGTTCTAGAGTGACAACTTAATAGGTGAATATCACACACAAGAGAAATAATCATTATAGGATTAGAAGCCCACGGCTAGGAATTTTTAAACTCAATTCATTCAATCTCAAAATTCATCACCAATTGCAACAATCAGTTGTTCATTCATGCTATGAAATCTCTAAATTCAATTGATCCATACTTAAAACTTATATACTTCTTAAGATCATTACAAAGCACTTGAACAAGATGATTTTTTTTTGAAAAAGATAAAGAAAAAGCATGCAACTAATAAAATGCAACTAATGAAATGCATCTCAGGAGTTAAGAATAACTACTTACTCTGCCATCTTTTTCCATACCCTATGCATCTAATGGTTTTACTAACTAACAAAAGAAAAAAAAAATTTCTCCTCCCCCAACCTAAATCAGACATTGTCCCCAATGTCTTCTAGAGCTCAGAGGAGGTGTTTTTTTTAACATAAACACACAATAAAGTAAAACCAAGAGATTAAGGAAAGTTACAACCTAAGAGTGGTATCTGGGTTCTGCTACTGACTGCTAGCTGAAGATGGCCCACCTATCTGCTTGACGAGTAGATCTAGTTTAGGTTCATAGGTTTGCAGTTGATCGAACAGCTGATCAACAGTTGGTGCAGCAATTATAGAATGGCGAGTCGCTTGGGGTATGAATCCTGTTTCCACAGCATGATCAAGAAAAGACAACAGATTATCATAAAAACCATTAACATTTAACAATCTTAATGGCTTTTTGTGATAGTTTAACTTAGCCCAATATGCAACACTAGAAATGCCATCCAATGTCTCCAAACCACCGGGTAGAGCAATAAAAGCTTGAGCATGGTAGAACATTACTCCCATCCATTTAGGCAAGCTCGAAACCTGTAACTCTTGTCCTAAGGAAAAAATGTGATCTTCTAACCCCTTCAACCTTACACTTAAACCCTTGCTTCCATTCATGGATGCAAAAATGGCCACACTTCCCTTTAGGCCCTAGATGCCTCCCCCATACACAGTTGATTTTTCTGGGAGCTAATGCAATTCCAAGTTCATTTATTGCTGTTATAAACTCTCCTTTCTTGCCTAAATCAGTTTCACCAAAAATGCAAATAGATGTAAATCTACATTTTTGTATGAAACCCTTTTTCTCTATGTTTCTCTCGGACCATGTATGCTTACAAGAGGAAGATTTCATATTTACAAATGGAAGTGTGCATATTTACAAATGAAAGAGTACATATATATAATACTAAAATAGTGACAACAAAATTACACAAATCACACATTTTTCGAAGAAGTTTGAAAAAAATTTCCGACACAAATGACTGGTAGGCCATTGCGTGAAGAAATTAAACAAAAAGAGGAAAGAAAGTCAAAAGATAAAGTAGAGTAGGCAAAAGCTGCCGAAAAGATAAGAAAGATCAGACAAAACAAATTAAACACAAGCATGATTAAGTACAGTAGTTGTGATTTTGGCTCACATCTTCCTCTGGTTTTACGTACAGTAACAGCTTAAATGCTTTCTATGAATCGAGGATTTGCTTCCCATCCAATTTTCTTATAAACTAGGAAACAAGGTCTTTTAATGTCAGATTCCTAAGACAATAGCGCTCTTTTTCTCTATTGAATATGTCTGCTAAATCAAGAAGAATACGATGAATATCACCACTTGGATGTGTCTCAAGAGTTTGAATGATATCATCCAGTAAATCTTTACTCAGTCCATCCTATATAAATTTGATTTCATCTTCTTGATTTATAGAAACCATACCTTTACTCTTACAGTGCTGTTCACAATTCCACCTTGCACATTTATAGCAGACCTTCATTCTTTTAGCTCTTTTCTTTTTGGAGTAAGAACTTCTTCTCATTCCTGGCAAAGGTTTAACAAATGAATTATGAATCTCACCTGCTAAACGTACCTTAGCTTCAATGATCCACCGTACATCCACAGGAAGGCCCAAACGATTGAATATCATCATCCTTTCAAGTCGATTGTTATAGATCTTCCTAAGCACATCTTTGGGAAGTGTGGGGAACCTGTTCTTAAGCTTTGCAAGAGATTCCTCCATGGTAGTTTAAAATGAAAATGATGAAAACTAAAATGCTCAATGCAGTGCAGTGTGTTTCGGTGAGTAGGAAAGAAAAATGAGAGTAGGAAAGAAATGAGTGAGTAGGAAAGAAAATTGAGAGAGTGGGAAAGAAAATTGAGAGTGTAGGAAAGAAGTTTTGAGAGAGTAGGAAAGAAAATTGAGAGAGTGGGAAAGAAAATTGAGAGAGTAGGAAAGAAAATTGAGTAGTAAGAAAGAAGTTTTGGGTTGCCTCCCAAAAAGCCGCCCTTCTTTAACGTCTTTAACTAGACAAAGACCAAACTGAAATTTTTTCAAAAATTTTTTTATTATTATTTTTTTAAACTATCAAAGTAGAATACGTCATCAGGAGATACCAGAAGTTCTGCAAAATCACAACAAAATATTAAACCAAACCTTGGGTTGCCTCCCAAGCAGTACTAAATTTATAGGCTTCAGCTAGACTTCTTAAACACAAACTACTAATCAAAAGTATCAAACACCAGGATCACCTTGTCTTCATTTCTTTTCAAGCAACAATGGTTCATACACAAAAATTGATCATTCAAGGTAATTATTTGTACTTCTTTAATCATAGACAATTTTAGAGTACAAATATTTACTGAATTCAAACAAAGCACAACATGTATGTATTTGCAAACAGATTTAGGAATTTCCAAAATTTTAGAGCATCCCATAAAATCGGCTTGACTCTCATCAGTAAGAGTCAATACTTCAACAGGAGAGACATGAACAACATCTTTTGGAGCATCCTCATTAGTTTCAACATCAAAATGACAGGAATCAGGTTCCACAACTGGAACCTCATCTAGACTACACCCACTAATCTCTCTAAAAGTGATTTCAAGTTCCTTTTCACATTCCACAAGAGCTAAGGTTTCATTTAATTCCACATCCTCAATTTCCTCACAATAATCATCATCAACACAAGAAGTGGACATCATGCTCAAAGAATTATCTTGCCTCATAGTTTCAAGTGACGCAATAATTTGACTCGCATATATTCCAATATTTTGGACACTTGACTTGACTCTAGTGTCACTTTCCTTTTGCTTTCTACAAAATCTCTCTGTTGATTCCGCAAACTCCTCAATTAATCTTTCTAAATCAGATTTTTCCTTATTCTCAAGAGTTTGTTCTTTAATATATGGATAAGAGTAGAAAGGAGGATTAGGACAATACCTGACATATGGATACAAAAACTGTTGTTGCTCCAAAATTCCACCAGGATAAAAGGAATGATCAAAACAAGTTTGGTTCATATTGAAATCATCTGTCGCATAATGACTAATATTGCTATATGGACAATGCTCATAAGAATGACACTCTCCACAATAAGCACAAGAAAAACAATTATAAGGAGGAGAATTTTCAATCCAACCAGCATTTATATTTTCTTGTCTCATTCCATTCATATGCATTTCAGAAAAAGAACCAAGATATGACAAGTTATCACTAATTAAACCAAATGAATACTGTGAATAATCCATTTTTAAAATTTTTGTTTGAAATTTTTACATGAAGACTAAATTGGGATTAAAATTACTTGGTATTGATATTAATGACAACAATCCCCGACAACGGCGCCAAAAACTTGATACGTGTGCAGATGATCAATTAAATAGTGTAAGTGTACACTGTCGTAATCAAGTAATATAGAAGTAAGTAGAGTATCATTCCCACGAGGATTGATCACTAAGTACCAAAATGAGCAATTTTAACTCTATTTAGTCGATCGATTAGTTGGTGATTAAGAGTACAAAATAAAAGAAAGACAATTAAATATGAATGCAGATGTTATGAAAGCAAATATGAGAAAAAGCCCTAGGGATTAGATTTCACTTAACAAATTCCAGATTGAATCACTTATCTATTCTAGCCCAATTTATTCCACATGATTGATAGTCGAGTTTTCCTAATTTAATTACTAGCCTCTTCCAAGGTCAAGCAATTCTATAATCAATTGCTAATCCAATATATTCCTATATGAATTTAAGCAATTAATTATACATTAAGATTTATAGAACTCAGTAAGACTACACAACTCATATGAATATATTCCTATTTCATATGCAAGTCATGGTTTTAATTATAGGGTCTACACACATGTATCTCCTTCCGGTCTCAACATGCATATTGAAATCATTCAAAAGATGGCCAGTCAATCAAAAGCATTAAGAATAATAATTAAAACTCAATCATGAAGGAGAATTAAAACTAGATTTAATAAGTTAAATTCAATTCGTCATTAGCAAGCTACGTCATCACCCTAGGTAAATGGATATTTAGCACATGATAAAATTAAAAACAAAACCAAAATAAATTGACATTATATAAAGCTAGAATGAAATCATCAGAAATACTGCATAAACTTGAATATTAAATTCTCAAACATAAATATACAACCAAAAGATGCATGAAAGATGAAGAAATCTAGCTGTCCATTTAGGATGTAAAACCTTCCATATAGGCGGCATGCAAACAGTAATACAATCCTAAGCCTTCCAAGATGGAGGCATGCAATATGTAATAACTAAGCCTTCTAAGATGGAGGCATGCAATAAGTAATACAATCTTAAGCCTTCCAATATGGAGGCATGCCATGCATGAAATTAAATCTAAAAAACAACACAAAGAACTCAGAAATGTTAGAGAAAGATCTCTCCCGGTCAGAGAAGGACCTCTCCCTGTCTGAGAAGGAAACCTCTGCTTCTCTTCCTCTCCTCCTCCTTTGAGCTTGGCATTGATATCTATTTATAGGGAAAAAAATGTGTGCTATAGTATTGCTACAGTGTCCGGAAACTGCTACAGTGATCTGACGGCTGCTACAGTGACTGTCGGCAAACAGCTACAGTGTTCGGCGGCTCTACAGTGTTCCCGTCGCTATAGTGACTTCCATTCGCTATAGTATAACTTACGTCCGCTTCAGTGTAACTTCCGTCTGCTACAGTCTAACCATCTGCTACAGTGATCCTGTTCCTACAATACTTTTATTTATTTATTTTTATTTTTTTAATGTTATTTATTCCAAAAATAATTATTTATTTATCAATCACACCCAAATGTATTATATTAAACGCAATTATCGTCCATAAAATCATTATATAAGGGAAAATAAATATGCAAATATTTTACTTATCATCAACTTATGCACAAAACAATGAATCCACAATCACATGAAGAATAAGAAGCAAACATATTTCATGACATACAAGTTCAGCCCAAAAAGAACAGGAGCATGTTATTCACGAGAACAAGGGGCAATTGCTTAGTCAATATATTATTTGAATAAAAGCCATGATGAAGACACGTACCTCTTGTGCTCTCAATCTTGCTGCAAAGAGACAAAATGAAGGGAGGTAGATAATAAAATAAGGGATAAATCCAATGTTCATACATCATATGATACAAGAACAATATCAACCAAGACTTTCATAAATCTGAAATATGTCATGCGAACAAACACTAGGATTAGAATCTGTTTCACTTTGGAATTGTTGCCTGGGTGAGAAGACATAGACATATGTCTACATATGCTTCACGATCTGGCCCTTTAAGATATAAAAAGTAGAAGGAAGGTAACATGTATTGGTGCCTCTATCTCTTGGGAGATGCTCCTTGGCACAATGAAAAAAAATCAAGACCAATAATCACAAGAAGAATAACGTCTTTATAGGATAAAATGTCCTCTCCATTTTCCCTGCAAGAGAACCTTTTAGAATATGATGAGAATTAGGATAATCTCTTTACCTTGCCTCCTTGTTCTCCCAAAATTTTTGTCCGTCTTACTTCAACCCTTGCTCCCCTATTTATAGTCTTAAGGTAGGGTTTTCTTCATAAATGCTCCTTCTTTTTCTTTTTCTTTTTAAATTTTCATTTTTTTTTTGTATTTTATGTTAAGAACTACCTAACTTAACCCAATCACCATCAATAGAGATTTTGTTTTAATTTTCATTTTTTCATTTTTTTGTATTTTATATTGATAAAACTTCCTAGCTTAACCTAATCACCATTAGTGGGTTTTTTAATTTTTTTTATTATTCTCCCAACAAGTAATTCCTTAATTTAAACCTATCAATATAAATGAGATTTTTTATTTTTTATTTCATTTTTTTAATTTATTATTTTCCCTTAATGAATGATAATGCGAATCATCATCAATTAGGGGATTTATTTTAATTTTCATTTTTTTATTTATTTTTCCACTTTCAATGATGATTGCTAATTTGGATACCGATCATCATCAATAGGAGGATTTTCTCATTTTTTTATATTTTTTCTTTCATTCTTCCCACAAGTAGTTTCCTAATTTAAACCTAACAACATAAAAGAGATTTTTTTTTTTTTTTCGTTTTTTTTATTTATTATTTTCCCTTAATGAATGATAATGCTAATCATCATCAATGAGGGGATTTATTTTAATTTTAGTTTGTTTGGTTTTTTTCCTTTCAATGATGATTGCCAATTTTGACACCGATCATCATCAATAGAAGGATTTTCTTATTTTTTCTTATTTACATTTTTTTATTAATTTATTTTTTATTTTTGAGTAGAGCCCAGACAAAATAGGGTGTTCACACCATTGCTCACCTTCAGACTCTAAATTATCCTATTTTTTAAATTTTAAATGAATAAATTAAACCATTGTCAAAAACCAAATAAATCAAACCATTTTATAAAATTCAATTTTAAAAATATAGATAACAACAACTGAATATATGCAACATCATTAAGAATGTAAGAATTCTAGTATGATATGAACAATTTAACAAATAAAAATAAAAGGGCCAAAATGAGTCAACCCTCAGCCCTTTTAGGCTTGGTTACAACTTGAGGGCTAAATTTGCAAGTTCGGCCTTATAACTCTCTATATTTTGTACATTTAAAGTATATTTTAAAGATATTTATAGAGCTATCTAAGAAATTTTGGAAGATTTCTATTAGATTTTATAATTATAAAATCAAATCTAGGTTGAGGTATTATATTGGGGATTTCATTGTAAATATCTTAGTTATAAACCAAAATAGAAATAGTTTAGTTAGGAAAAAAGGGATAATTAATAAGTCCTCATTGTTTCAATAAATTTTTAATTAAGTCCTTATATTTTTATTTTTTTATCAGGTCCTTATACTCTCACATGTTTTTAATCAAGTCGTCATATTATTTTCCTTTTTACCAAATCCTTATTATTTCACTGAATATTTAATAAGGTCTTTATACGCTTTTTGGATTTTAATTTATTAATTTAATTGAAATTTAAATAAATTAATTATATTAAAATATAATTTTCTGATAATAAATTTATATATTTTGTATAATAATTAATATAATTAATTATAATTATATTCAATTTTTAGAAAAATTTCTTATTATAATTCATATTTAATAATTATAAAAAAATTCAAAAAAATAATATAAATATATTTTAATTATAAAAATATGAAGAATATTAAAATAATACTTATAAAATAATTTTAAAATAAAATTATCAGAATAATTGATTATTTATAGAATTTTAGTATTTATAGAATAATATTTAATTATATTATACAAAATAATAATATATTTTATATTTATAGAAAATATTATTAGAATTTATTGAATAAATAAAAAAAATTACATGGACCTTGTCAAAATTATGTGAAACTATAACGACCTGATAAAAAAAGTGAAAGTATAAAGACCTGATAAAAAAAATTATAAGAACCTAATTAAAAATTAGTTGACACTGTAAAAACCTACTGTAAGACCTGCCTTGCATACCACTTATTATCGATACTAATCAAAGTAGCAATTGCACAATTTAGTGGCTACATAGGAATAGCAAAAATATACTGATATTATTAAAACAATATTGCTTGATTATATTACAAGAGTTCCTAACAGGCCTTCGTACATAATAATTGCAAACCATAAAACAATAAAAGGGTCTTCAGATAACCAACATCTCCTCTTGTGCTCGTCTAAAACATTCAGTTGCTGGTAATTATGATTCTGTCCTTTGAGCCGCTATCTGCTGCTGACAACTTTTTACATTTATGGAAAGGGTGAGATTCAAAGAATCTCAGTAGTAACATCAATTAATCATATAAAATGCGATAGATAAAGATGTTATACACCATGTAATGCAACATACTAACAACACAAACAACACAATATATGCACATGAGTCGGGGCTACTTCCCCATTATCCGTAAACCTCTATAAATGTGCCTACTAGCACAATGCCCTACTCAGCAATATAGTGTTCATATTACAGAAGATGGCATACACAAAGCATATAAACATTCACATAGTTTATTAAAGATAGAGTTCTACCTCGAATGCGTCCTTTACCTTGCCTGACTGTCAGTCCAACACTATATCCGGCTTGGCTAATGGCTTATCCTAAAATTCCAAATTTATAATAAATGAGTTATTATGTGTTCATAACTCTTTCTAAATTCATTGTGTTGGTTATCTTATGCAGTTATAGTAGATTCTACACAGTGCAATTCCACTATTTCAAGAAAACTGACAGATTTCAGCCAATTTTGGAAATTCATAATTAATTCTAGGAAATTATAAATTGACTAGTTCCAAAGCCTATGTAAAGCTATTCAAACATACTTTTATGGAAAAATGCCTAAGTCTTACCATTGTCATCATATTTTTCTTAGAACTTCGTCAAACCTCCCCTACTCCATATTTCCTTCTAGAAACAAGGCTCAACTTTGAAAAGTCATATCTTTTAATCTACTTGTCCAAAAATTTTGTTATGCACATCAAATTAAAGCTCTAATCTCTACTTTAATCTTGTAAAGTTTTGTAATTTTTAGACTAGGTTAGACTAACGAAATTCATTTCACAACAACACTGCCTTCAATGAAACAAATCAAACAACATTTACCCTTAACTTCAATAAATTCTAGATTTGCATACAAATTTCCAAAAATCATGAACACATATACTCCCACACAATTTTCCCTTCTAAATCCAATGCAACCATCAAAAATACCAAAATCCAGCCCTAACAGGATGAAAATGCCCCTAGACAAAATCTGGAAAACTTAAGGCAAAATGAGTTCTTTTTGTTTTAATCCATAAACCACGTTGTTTTCACCTCTAATCCCATGTTTAACCCATTAAACACCTCTTAAAAATGATTAATCTAGATTTGGGTAGCACATTCCCTTAGGGTTTGTGCATCCTAATCATCAAAACAAAGCCAAAATAACCACAAAACAACAACAACCACTAATAATAATCAAGAATTAACAAGAGGAACTAGGTTCTTGAGCTTACCTCTTGCTTTCTATAATATCCCAAATTTCGGGACTAAAGGATAGATAAAAAGCCTAAATATGGTGGACTACTAAGCCTAGTTCGGGAAGAGTCTCAAGAATGATGGCCGATAGAAAAATTCTCAGGGATTATGTGATTTGGCCCTATTGGGTAGAGAGTGTGGTATTTGTAGACAGTATGATTAAGTGTCAATGCAGATGTGCGCAGGACATATATACAGTGCCATCTAGTTGGCTGAAAGATGCCACCCAGTCATGTCATGAGATATGGGACTGATTGGTTGAGCAAAATATGCCGGTATAGGTATACACATGACATGTTCAGGGTAGACATGTGTACCTTGTGTTGTTGAAAGAAGACACCAATATGTGGCTCCATATGGGGCCCACACACATACTCTGACCTAGCGTCATTTTGTGGGGTCTGATACGTGTGACGCAGTCCTGAGTATAACCCAAGTAGAATTCTGATTAAGCATCGATAAAGTAGCTTTAATAAAGTAAGTCATGATAGCTAATAATGACACTACTTTTTGGTTGGCTTTATAAGAGAATGACAACTGTCCTCTTATCATGACAAAGTACCAAGTTCCTTTTATGTTGACTTGATAGGAAGGTGAGACGTGTCCCTCATGATAACACTTATGTTTTGCATTTTATGCTGGCATCCCCAAGATACGCCATATGTCACCTGAGTCAAGGAAATCCCTTGGTCTCCTATTCGGTCGCATATTTGACTTCCCAAACACCGAACCTGGGAGTTTGGGAAAATTTCAGGCCTTTCCTTCCCCTGACAAAAAAAGGACACCACCTAAGAAAGAGAAAGAGAAGATAAGATGCTTTTTTGACACATGGCAATCTTGAGCTTACATTTATTGACACTTGGCACACCATGAAACCATCGATAATGCAAGATTAAATTTGAATCCTCCATTATTCTTTAAGATGTTAGACAAGTGAAGAAAAATTAGAGAAAAACATGGAAAAAATAGAGAGAAAATAAAAAGAAGAGAGAAGGTGTATGAATAGTGATTTTCTCAGAGTTATAGAGTTGAATTCACCTCTGATTTGGGGTTTTCGATCCCAGAGTCTTCTATAATATTGTTCTTCTTAGTGAGAGCAACATTTTTATGGTTTTGCATTCTTGATCATCGTTGTTTGATGCCATCTAGTTGGCCATAGCACTGCTGAAATACCGAACCAGTTGTAAAAAAGTGAAGAGGTAAGCCTAAGCTTTGTGTTGAACCGATTGTCTTGAGGTTTTAATAAGTTTTCTTGGACTCTTGAGCAGCCATATGTTTTAGCCAAGCTCGGTTTTGGAGGTCTAACGATATTTTAATCATGAATATATGATGATATATGGTGTTTGATAATAATATAAGACTAGTTTAAGTGCTGCTAGATTTTAATTTTGTGAGGCAATCTATTTACGTTTTTGATTGAGTAAATGACATCCAATGGCAATGAAACTTTCTAGATTAAAGTACACATCATAAGCTTTTTTCGATAGGTCATTTATGCCATTTGGATTAATATATTAGGAGATATGAATTTTGAAGTTAGATTTGTAAAACTGGCGAAATTTTGTGATAGTATGAGTTTATTGGTGATTGTGGACTTTTGTGAGTAGAACTGGCTGGAGACCTTAAAATAGACTTAATAAGTGACACATAGGATTTTGAATCACTCCAAATGGAGTTTTCGAGACAAAGTTATGATTTTTCAAAGTTAAGTGAAAAATCTGTTAGCTTTGTGAAAAAGTGCGAAAACACTTGGAGTTAGTGTGAGCCCATTATCTATACATTAGACCTGATGTATGGACTTTCAAGATAATCCACCTAAGTGTTCTGAATTATTAAAATTTGGGACAAGTTTGGGCCCAAAGATAAGGGACATGTCCTAGAGGCTAATGTAGCCACATTGGACATTTATTAGTCATGACTCTAACAATATGACAATTTATCTAGGGCCATAAGATGACAAAAAAGGTGTAATGAAAGCAACTTCAGTGGTTCAAAGAAAAGGCATGCAAATTGGACTCAGACAAAAGGTAGTGAACTAACCTAACCTGTATGTATTTGATATATATGTTTGTGTATTGATTTATGTTATCGCTTTGCCTAATTGTGTTGTGTATAATTGATTGATTGAAGCTCTGTTATATTTATGCTATGGCCATGAGTATGTTGTAACACTGAGCATGTAGATATGTCAATATGTTAGCATGAATTTATGTAAGGCAAGCATGTCATGCATTAAATATATATCTTGCATGCATAATGGTATTGTTTGCTAATGGGATTCCCCTAAATCTCACCCTTCCCCAATCAACCATTTAGGCAGGTGAGCACAAGAAAGGAGTGTAGGATGATGTGCCAAGTGAAGAAGTTGCAATAAAGAGTTGAAGATTACTACACGCTAATCGTCATGTATTAATTAATGCTATACATTATTAATTGTATAATCTGCATGATGGATCAATTGTTTCAAAAGTGTGATAATTGAACGAGGAAATGGGTAATCGCATAGTACGTGCCCATTAGTTAAGTATGTAAAGGTATTAATAAGCAAAGAAAAACTCTGATAGCAAAGAATGGGAGAATTAATAAGTTAAAGTGAATAGTAACCCCATGAATAATTGTGAAAGTTTTTTGCTGGGAGCTTTATTTAATGATTCTCTTGAGTCGTAACAATAAGAAATCGCTTCCGAATGCATAATAAAGGGGCATAAGCAACGGGTGTTACACTTGGTAGTATCAGAGCAGTGATTCTAGCAAATGGAATTGTCAACTCAGAGTTAGAGTTATAGTCAGGGCAAAGGGTTCTAACTCTGGGATATATTCTCTGCTGGGAGCTTTATTTAATGATTCTCTTGAGTCGTAACAATAAGAAATCGCTTTCGAATGCATAATAAAGGGGCATAAGCAACGGGTGTTACACTTGGTAGTATCAGAGCAGTGATTCTAGCAAATGGAATTGTCAACTCAGAGTTAGAGTTATAGTCAGGGCAAAGGGTTCTAACTCTAGGATATATTCTCTGCTGGGAGCTTTATTTAATGATTCTCTTGAGTCGTAACAATAAGAAATCGCTTCCGAATGCATAATAAAGGGGCATAAGCAACGGGTGTTACACTTGGTAGTATCAGAGCAGTGATTCTAGCAAATGGAATTGTCAACTCAGAGTTAGAGTTATAGTCAGGGCAAAGGGTTCTAACTCTAGGATATATTCTCTGCTCATATGAATAGTATAGCGATCTTCTGATGGTGCTACTGTAATGGGAGTTACAGGTAGGAGAGGAACCCAGAAAGTTAGACTACCCCTATCTGTTAACCAGCTTATAAAAGGAAGGGGTAGAGGTATAGATACCCAAGTGATGGTATCAGTAGTATCATAGAGTAATGGTATCAGTGCACGCAGAGGTAGTATCAGTACCTAGTTGGTGGTATCAGTGGTACCAGTGTACACAGTAATGATACCATCACTCGTAATAGTACTATAAGGATGGTACCAGTAGTATTAGGGAGGTATCAATAGTATTAGAGATTAGTGGTATTAGTGCACGTAGTGGAAGAGCCAATACCTAGTTGGTGGTATCAGTGGTACCAATGCACTTAATAGTAGTATCGATGTATGTATCGATGCACGTAATAATGGTATTATAACACCAATGGGTATTCGTTCTAATAATAGATTAGATTGATATTGTGTACCATAAGCGAGAATAAAGGTAGGCAAATGTATGACATGAGCTTACGGTTTATAATATTGTGTTAGAATGTGATTTAGATATGCACCTTATGTTATAGTAATACATAGGGGTTATACCCAGAAGCTAGTACTGTTTATATTTCCTCGTAGAGATAGTACCTAGCATCTCTAGGGAGACTGACATGTCATATTGGGATTTAGGTATGTATGGGCTATCGATACTTGTCAACCCCCATTTACATTTTGATATGCGTAGAGTAATAAATGCATAGTTCCACAGGCATACAGAAAGTACGAATTTACTGATAAAAGTAATTGCTTACGTAAAGGAATTATCCCAACAAGGTTTGACAATATTTATAAGTCTTTCCCCAAAACATTCAAAAATATACTACCTACAAACACTATCTTTGTCTCAAGATCCACACCCATCAATTCCTGTGTCTACCACCTTGCCTTTAGAGCCATTAGTTCCTGCTTGAACATTTTTATTTATGAAAAATGATGAGATTCTAAGGAAGCGCAGTAGTAACAGACTATTGTTCATATAAAATATGAAAAGTAAGTATGTTATACACTATGTATGCACAAATTAATGAACAATATAATAACATGTATACATGGGATAGAGGCTCAACCCCACTATCCATACACCTTGGTTGGATTGTTGCTTAACAACCAGGTAATAGTGCCCTTTTCGCACTAACTGCCCCTTATCGGCAGACTGCCCCTTTTCGACAACCATGTTGATTAATTAAAACACAAACAATGGCATACACAATCATATGAACCATGGCATAATGTCTGAAAGATAATGTCACCACCTTAAACCTTTTTCACCTCATAACTCGTGCCTTCTAATGTATGCCAACGACTCGGCTCTCCACTCGATCCTAAAATTGCAAATGTACAAGAATTATGTTAAAAACCCATTCATGTACTATTTTAGACACTTCCATAGTGTTTTGGTAGTTATATGAGTATATATTAAAAGATTACAAAACTGCCCCTGGGGGCCGGGCCAACCCCGCTATACCCAATCTGACCATACTTTTTCTGAAATTTTGACTCAGGTTATTCCTACATATTTTTGCCCAAGGAATCCATTTCTGGCCTTAGTTTTTACAAAATCACATCAAATAATAGGTTTACAGTTGGCAGCCCCTAATTAGGCTTTCGTGGGCGTTTTCATAATTTCACTTTCTAGGGCTTTTCTCAAAAAGTGTTCAACAGTAAACATACCTAATTTTCCCTCCTGAATACAATGAAACCTCAATTCCATGAAAATACAGCTCCTACCCTATTTTCCCCTCTTGGCTGAAACTTAGAGAACTTAAGGAAAAATTTTGTTTTTTGATTTTCAACCTTAAATCCTGGCTCCTTTTTACTTCTAATCACTTGATTAACTATTAGTTACATTCCAAACATGATTTAGACTAAATTTGGGTAGCATAACAACTAGGGTTTAACATACCCCAAACTTACAAATCAAAGCAAATCAACCCAAAACCTCTAACTAATCCAACAGAAACAACAACAACAACAAGTATTTGAAGTTTAGAAAGCTACCTTTGATTTTTTCTTCCTCTTCCCTCTTGGCTGAAACCCTAATCTCCACAAACCTTAAGATTTTGCTTCCAAAACACCTTGTATCATGTAGAAAGGAAGCTTAAGGAGAGGATTAAGCAAATTAGAACCCAAATCACCAAGTAAATAAACTTACATTGTGATCTTTCCTTCCTTTTCTCTAGATTTCTCAAAGCTCACTCTCTCTCTTATACTAGCTATGGCTGATGGTTTATGGGCATGAAAAAGGAAGGGAAAATATTTTATAATATCTTGCCTTTATCCCTTTATTTAGTTAATTACCCAAAAATCCTAATTGATGACTTTTGTGTACATAAAGTAATTGGACTTTATCTCTATGTAATGTGATGCCATAAGTCCAATTATCATGTAACTAATTCCTTCCCTCTTGGATAGCATAAAAAGGCCTAGGGTCCTTCCCTCTACATGTCTCAATTTGCTTCACAACATGTTTAAGTTACATGCACACTTAAGTTATATTTTGGTCAAATTTGTACATTTCCCCATATTTTCCATAAATTCATATTTATTTAACCAAAATATTCCAAATATAACTTTCCTCTTCATTTTCCTTAATTAATTGAAATTAACTTCAATTAATAGGAAAATCATTAATTTTGTGCTAAATTGGCAAAATTACGAATTTGCATTACACTTTTAAATTAATTCCTTTTCTTCTTTTCTTTGGCCAATTTCCCTATATTATTGGACCAAATATTTTTATTTACCATTTATCTACTTTTGGGATTCAATTTTGGGCTTTCTAAATTACCCAAAATTAATTCCACAATTTACTCTAGCCCAATTCTCATGAAATTGAAAATTTACAAACTTCATAAATTTTAAATTTATGAATATTCCCATTTTGTTAAATATTTCCAAATAATTACAATACATTTTGATGAATAAAATTTAAGGTGTTACAATACCCAATGGCAAATGGCATTGTAGTAGCACTGATAGCCTGAATCTCAATGGAACTCCGCGATTAATCATGCTCAGTAAGAGAAATTCTGAAATGGGTGACCCCTGGGAAGTACTTTAGAAATTTGAAACCCTTGACTTAATGTTAAAATATATAAATGTATGTAGGTATAAAATACGGTGGTACATGATGGGTGGTGATTATGTCGTATATTGATCCTAGAGGATCTGATCTGGTGATATTAAAGGATAAGGATAGGTTTGAATCAGATCTAAGCTAAAATAATGCTTAGGTCAAAATGTGAATAGGGTTACACTATGGTTCTATTTCATGCAGGAACTTTGAACCTTGTGAATGTTATAAATGATGTTGAACCTTTAGTAATGTTTTAAGGATATTACCTAAATATCATGAAGGGTAGAATAGGTGTTATTGATCTTATTTTTTAGCATGCCGGGTATAAATGAGGAAAGTGATTTTTCAGCTCAGCTGATGTTGAGGTTCTAAGAGTTGAATTATGGTCTAAGAATCACACTCAATAGTTGAACTGATTCTTTAGGAATTTGAATTGACTTGGATGGTCTGAGGTACTAGAACATAGTACTATAATGTATTGAAATATGGATGAGATTTCTTGAGGTTGCTATTTGCTAATCTAGCATAGGAAAAGATCTTAATCATAGAATATTCCCTTAGAGTTGTGTTCATGCCTGTAGCTAGACCGTTATCGAAACTCCATACAGAATAACCCCAAATGACGTGGCAAAATTAAAGAAGTAGATTGTGGAACTGCTAGAGAATAGATACCTTATAAGATCTGGATTCTTGTTACAATGGTACTTCCATTTAAAGACGACCAACTAGAAAGAGCTACCTACGGAGGATTCTGATCGGAGAGGGCTACCTATGAAGGATTCTTATTGGAAAGGGCTACTTATGGAAAGAAGGGTTTTGTGTGACCAAGGAATCTCCATAGGGTGCTCCATTGCCATTTGTAGAAAGGAAGATAAGGAAGAAAATTAAGGAAGAACATGCTCGATGGTATAAAGGAAAGCAACTCTTGCCCTTGTATCTTGTGTAATGGTTCAACATGTCTATATTTACCATATGATATATTCATGTTATGAATATATGGTGAGTAGTAAGACCTATTGGGCCAATATGTCCTCAGGCAGTTAAACCTGATAGGTAGAGGCCTGAGGTTGTAAGTCCTGTAATGCCTATGGCATAGGGGTAATTCCCTAATAGTAAAACCTAATAAGCGTTTAGAATTTATGGGGTTGTTGCCTGGGGCCTATTGTGCAAGTAGATACTCAGGCCATGGATATATCTGTTAAAAATGAGTAGTTGCCTGGGGCCTATCGCCCGGGTGGACATTATGCATGAGTAGTTGCCTAGAGCTTATTGCATAGGTGGACACTCAGGGCTATATGATTTGTTATGATATCTGAATGCTTACTAGATGATTATGGTTAGATGGTTTGTTTTGAATGTTTCAAGAACTTTCATAAGTATATGAAGGGTTTGAGTAGTAAGAGTTAAAGCCTAAGATGAATTCAGAATACCTAATGGATTGTATGTCTTAGGTAGCTAAACTCAATATGGATTTAGCAAAGATGATGGACTGAATGTCCTGAGGCCATAAGACCTGAAGAACTAGTGTGTCCTTTGGCACAAAATGTTACATATTTAAGACTTAGGATAAGCAGAGGCTCGAGGTAGTAAGACTTGATGTGCAAGTTTGCATAAGGTGGTGTCCCTGGGCCATAATACCTATGTGCTTAATGCTATGGTTGTTCGCTAGCATAGTGACATTAGACCAGTATGCCTAGAGTACACCTTAAGGTTACAAATCATTCAGACGTTACTAGGTTGTAGCCAAGGCAGTAAGTCCTATGATGCCAATGGCATAGGGGTGATTCCCTGGGTAATAAGACTAGAATACCCAGCGCTATGGGACTAGAATGAGTCATTAGGCTTATGATGCATACAATATTATATGGGAAGAGTCCCAAATAGACTGTAGGGCCTGATATTGTGATCCGAGCGGAGTCTTGAAGAGTTTGTAAGGCCTGTTATGCACACAGTGTGATCCATGTACAATCTTGAAGAAGCATGTGGCCTAAGAAACCAATCCTAGGAGAATGGACTAGTGGGTCCTATGTATGAATGCTACATAATGTGTACTAAATGAATGGGAATGTTGTGTGGTGACTGATGAATATTACTGGAGATCTTTGATGAGAGTATGATTATTGTGTTGCACACTTATTGATCTTGCATATGAGAGGGATAAACTGAGTGTCTAGAATGATTCCCCGAGCTGAGTATGTTCAAAATTTTGAGGTTGAAATTTATTGAATGGGGGGAGAATTATAATATCCCAAATTTTAGAACTAAAGGCTAGATAATAAGCCTAAATAAGGTAAACTGCAAAGTCCAGTTCGAGAAGAGTCCCAAGAATGATGGGTGATAGAAAGACTTTGAGGGACTATATGATTTAGCCCTACCAAGCATAGGGCTAAGTATTTATAGGCAGTATGATTAAGTATTGGTGTAAATGTGCACAAGACACATATACGGTGCTATCTGGTTGGTTGAAAGATGCCACCTAGCCATGTCTGACATATAGGACTGATTGGTTAAGCAAAATATGCCGGCATAAGTGTGCTGATGACATATTTAGGGTAGACATGTATACACTACGTTTTTTAAAGAAGACACCGATATGGTGCCCACACACATACTTCAACCTGGCGTCATCTTACATGATCCAATACGCATGATGTAATCCCAAGTAAGTCCCGAGTAGAATTCTGAGTAAGTACCGATAAAGTAGCTTTAATAAAGTAACTCATGATAGCTAACTATGACACTACTTTTTGGTTGAATTTACAAGAGAGTGACAAGTGTCCTCTCATCATAACAAAGTATCAAGTGCCTTTTGGGTTGGCTTGATAGTAAGATGATACGTGTCCCTCATGATGACACTTACTTTTTGCCTTTTGTGTTGACATCCTCGGGATGTGCGACATATCACCTGAGTCAGGAAAATTCGTTGGTCTTCGCTCCGGTCGTGTATTTAACTTCACGAACACCGAACCCAAGAGTCCAAGGAAATTGTGAGGCCTCTCCTTCCCTTGACCAAAATGGACGCGACCGAAGAAAGAGAAAGAGAAGCCAAGATGCTTTTTTGACACATGGCGTTCTTGAACTCACATTTGGAGAAAAACGTGAAGAAAAATAGGGAGTAAATAGAAAAAAAAGAGAAGATGTGTGAATAGTGATTTTCCTAGAGTTTCGGAGCCGATTTTACCTCTGATTTGACGTTTCCAGCTCTTAGAGTCTTCTGTAATGTTGTTAATCTTAGTGAGAGCAACATTTCTATGTTTTGGATTATTGATCAAAGGTGTTTAGTGCCATTTAGCTAGCCGGAGTGCCATCTAAATACCAAATCGATTGTAGAAACGTCAAGAGGTAAGATGATATATATTTTCTTGGACCCTAGGTTGCCATATGTTTCAGCCAAGCTGGGTTTTTGAGGTCTTTTTGTGACTCTTTTTTGATTAAGAAAATGATATCCAAGGGCTATGAAACTTTGTAGATTTAAAGTATACATCATAAGCTTTTATTTGATAGGTCATTTGTTCCATTTGGATTAATATATTAGTAGATATGAATTTTTGAAGTTGGATCTATAAAACTGGCAAAAATATATGACAATGTGAGTTTATTGTTGTTTCTAGATTTTTGTGCATGGAACTGGCTACAGAAAATATTTTTTCCTTAAAATAGACTTAATAAGTGTCAAATAGGATTTTGAATCACTCCAATTGGAGTTTTCTAAACAAAGTTATGATTTTTCAAAGTTAAGTGAAAAATCTGTCAGCTTTATGGAAAAGTATGAAAATAAAAAGTATGGGTACTTTTGTAATAAATTGGTGCTCTAAGGGTTAAATCAAACACTTAGAGTTAGTGTGGGCCTATTACCTACACATTAGGCCTAATGTATGGACTTTAAAGATAATCCACCTAAGTGTTCTAAATTATTAAAAATTGGGACAAGTATGGGCTGAAAGATATGGGACATGTCCTAGAGGCGAATATAGCCACATTGGACATTTATTTATCATGGCTCTAATAATATGGCTTTTATCAAGGGCCATGAGATGACAAGAAGGGGTAATGGAAGCAACTTCAGTAGTTGGAAGAAAAGGTACAAAAAGGGGACTCGCAGACGAAAGATAGTGAACTTACCTAACCTACATGTATTTGATATGCATGTTTGTGCATTGATTTATGTGACTGCTTTGCTTAATTGTGTTGAGCATAATTGATTGATTAAAGTTTTGTTATATTTATATTATGGCCATGTGTACGTTGTAACATTGAGCATGCAGATATGTCAATATATTGGTATGAATTTATGTATGGAAAGCATGTCATGCATTAAATATATATCTTGTATTCATAGTGGTATTGTTTAATACTGAGATTCCCCTGAATCTCACCCTCTTCCAATCAACCATTTAGGTAGGTGAGCACAGGAAAGGAGTGTGGGACGTTATGCCAGATGATAAAGTTGCAATAAAGAGTTGAATATTACTACGCGCCAATCATCATGTATAATTAACACTATAAGTGATTAATTGTATAATCTACATGACAAATGAATTGTTTCAAAAGCACGATAATTGAACTAGGAAATGGGTAGTCGTACAGTATGATCCTATTAGTTAAGTAAGCAAAGGAATTAATAAGCAAAGAAAAACTCTAACGGTATAGAATGGGAGAATTGATAAGTTAAAGTGAATAGTAACCCCATGAATATAGTTAATCAATCTAGTAAATAAAGTTTTACCAAATGAATAGTGCCCAAGAATAATTGTGTAAGTTTTTGGCTGGGAGCTTTATTTACTGATTTTCCTGAGCCGTAACAATAAGATATTGCTTATGAATGCATAATAAAGGGGCATAAATATTGGGTTTTACACTTTCTCTCTCTAGGCCATAAAACCACCACCTCTCTCCTCCTTCTTGTTGTTGTTTTTGTTTGCTATACATGTATTTTAAGATGACATAGAGATATGAGTTATGATGAAGAAGAAAGCAAGAACAAGTGGGTTTCTACAACCAAACTCACATTGTTGCCTCTTGAATCCTTGCTCTTCTCCTTGTCTCTCTATTCTTTGTGTGAGCTCTCTCTCTCTCTCTCTCTCTCTCTCCTTGCTCATGTTCTGGTCGAAATAATGGCCCAAGGGAAGGATAAAGAGCTCATAAACATATCCCAACTCACCTCCCCTTAATAATATATTTTATGGCTAATTAACATGTGCTCCTTTTTGCTTGGCCATAATTAATCCCTTCTTTTAATCTTAGCCAAGTAAATTGTTTCCTTTTCTCTTTCCATTTTGACTAGATTGTTCACTAAGAAAAGGGGAAAATAATGGCTTCTTGCTTTATTAGTCAAATGACCAGTTTGCCTATACAATTTTCACATTTACACACCTTGCTAGAAATATAAAACAATTTTCATCAAACTTTGAAAATTCATATCTAATTCTATAGATGTCCAATTGGTATGGTTCTAAAGGCTATATGACCCTTATTAAGTCTATTTTTAAGGAAAAGCATAGCCTTTAGCAAACTAGAAGCTCATAATTCTTATAATTTCCCTTTTTGGACTCTGTCACAAAAGCTGGCCAGTTTTATTAGGCTAGACTCAAAAATGCACAACCCTTTATGTACAGTTCCAAATAATTTATATGACCTATCAAATTAAAGCTTGATAAGTCTACTTTTGTTCTAGAAAATTTCATAAGCATTGGATATCATTTGCCTATTTAAAAATGTCACACAACAAGACTGCCACATAGAAAAACACACATGCAACAAATTTTAATCTTATAATTTGTGTTCCAAACATAATCATATTATTTGTAACTACTATTTTCCCTGTTTTGTCATTTAATATGTCTCTTTAATTCACCATTTTATTCCCTTAAATGCCATAAAGGTATAAGAAATTTTAGGGAATAAAATCATGCCTTCATAGGACACTTGCTAAACTGGAGCTTAAGAGTCCACTTGATACAGGCTTATTCTCAAGCCTCCAGTCCTAAAATTTGGGATGTTACACTACAGATTAATTATCCCAAAAAAAAATAATAGTTTTCAATTTGAATTTAAAAATAAAAAAATAAAAAAAACACCATAGTGTTTGATTTTTCTTTGTTTTAGCTTTTTTTTAAAAATTATTATGTGTTTTCTTTTCCTTCATCAGGTAGTGTGGCTTCAATGATTGAAACATTGGATTTGAAGGCATTAAACAAAAATGACACCATGTTCGGTTGAGTTTTGAATGAAAGTTGAGACCTAAACTATAAGTTAAAAAGAGTCATGAGTTTTTGGCGTTGTAATATCCCTAAAAATAAGAATAACAATATAAATAAAAATAATAATATATGATCAGTATACGCCTGAAATTACCAAAATGCCTACCCATTTATATGTCTTCACATGTTAGAAGGGGTAATTTTGTCTTTTCCTTTGAAAACCCTCATTCCCTTATTTTAATCTTCCTACCATTAACTTCATTTGGTGTAGTGGAGAAGTTTTCTGGAGATGTTCCCTTGGTAGCCAACCTTCTTCTCTGATATGGTGTCACTCTTCTTCCCTTCCATCAGTATTGTTTGTAGGTATTCATATAAGCCTTCATTTCCTGCTATTATGGTTGTAGCATGTGCAAGGTTTCTCTTTTTCTTCCATTAGATGCGTCACTGGGTGTGTATGAAATATTAAAAGTTTCACTTCTCCTCTCTTCCTCTATGAGGCAATAATGTAAGGTGGGTGTGTAAGCTATCTCCTTCTTGCTTTTTTTTATCTATTATACGGATAAGGGGCAAAAATACCCATAAACTTTTGTCAAAAGAGTGCCTAGCACCATAAAATTTTCATGAGTGCAAAAATACCTATGAACTTTTTAAAATGGGACAAAAATACCAATTCTATTAATAGTGTTAAACTTCCATCACTTTTTATATGTGGGCCCCACATTATTATTTTTGAATGATTTTTTAAAAAAATCGTCACACCTTCCCTTCCCTGCCCTCCTCCATCCTCCTCCCCTCCTCCCCTTCTCTCTCTCTCTTATTCTCTTAGCTCTTAACTCTGTCCCCCAACTTCATCTCCCACCATCTAGACTCTAACTTACAGCTTACTAGAGTAGAGGCAAGTCACTTGGCTTCCTAATTTCATTGTAGTCTCTGTGTTTCTTTCTATGTTTTATTTCTCGCTTACCTTCTGACTTATTAAAAAACTTGTAGGTAATATGTGTGTGATGGAGTTGGAGCTGGAGGGAGATAGAGTTGAGAGATGAGAAATTGAGAGGGAGGGAGGGTGAACAGAGGAGGGCAAGGAAGAGAGAGGGTAGGAGGAATATTTTTGTTCAAATAATTATTTTAAAATAATACTATGGGGCCCACATACAAAAAGTGAAGGAAGTTTAACTTTATTAATAGAATTGGTATTTTTGCCCCATTTTGAAAAGTTTATAGGCATTTTTACACCCAAAAAAAGTTTATGGTGCTAGACGCTCTTTTGGCAAAAGTTCACGAGTATTTTTGCCCCTTAACCCAAGGTATTTGAGAGGAGAAATTCATTCTTTGTTGTACTGACAATGGGCTTATGTTAAGCTATGAGAATTGGAAGCTTGGGGGTTAATTAAGGCTACAAGACTGATAAGTCCCTATTTTATTATATATTTTTATATCTATTTATGCTATTTTATCATTGATATTGTGCTTAAATGTTATTATTATAGTTATTTTCCCATACAAGTTAAAAAGCCCATATTTTCCCTTATTAATAAAGGTGGGATGTCCAACAAGGGAGGAAGAAGAGAAAATAAGATGATTGGTTAAAATTAAATCAAGGAGGGATAAGTAATAGCCAAGTCAATGAAGATGTTGAAATGTCAACAATTATAGGAAAATATGTGTAACATTCCAATAGATAAATGAAGAAGCTTGCTTGGTTACATTGGGAGCATCATATCCTCACTTTATAGCATGAGGCAAAGGGAATAATGATTGAAGTTCAAATGCCAAAAGATAAAGCATTTTTGGTCAAGCAAAAAGGTAAACTTTGCAAGTCAAAAGTTAGTTTGTAATAAAGGACTCTTGCATAATAAATTCAAGAGGTAAAGAGGAGCTAAATTAGGAGACTTACTTAGACTCTTTTGCAAACCCTTTAGACGTCATTTAAGAGAGAGAAAAGGAGATAAAAATTGATTAATTAACATGTGCAATAAAGACAATTAAATACTATATTTCTAAGGAGGTGGAGATGAGGTGTTTTGGAAGGCTTTTATCCTCTTCCTTAGTCTCATTTTCAGTTGAACCAAAGAAACAAGAGAGAGAAAGAGCTTGAGGAAAACAAGCACAGAGAAGAAGAGCTAGGGTTCAAGAGTACAAATCAAGGTAAGTACTCTTGATTTCAAGTTCTTAAGCCTCTAGAATCCATGGAAAAACTCTTCTAATTTTTTTCTTCTTGAAAATCATGAGTAGCAAGCAAAACTTCAAGGAAAGAGAGATAGAAGGTGACATCCTAGAGAGAGAAAGTTGAGAATCAAGAGGTAATCTCAAGAATTTTAATCCTGTTGGTTCATATATTGTTGTGGTTATTGTTGATATTGGCTTGATTTGTGATTGTTTTGGTGAATTTTGTAAATTTGGGATCATGAAGCCTTAAGGGATTATGCTACCCAAATTTCACAAGTCTTGTTTAACAAGTGTTTAATAAGTTAAACAAGTAATTAGAAGTGAAAGGGAAGGAGTTTAATGGGGCTAAATCATGAAATCACATTTTCTTCTTTTTCCCATTAAGTTTCGGCCAGAACTATTTCTAAGGGAAGGAGCTAGAATTTCATCAATTTGATGGTTCCATTGGATTTAGAAGAAAAAATTGTATAGGTTTCATATTGATCATAAAGTGTGAAAAGTCTTGGAATGTGAAAAGATAAAATGAGCCCAAAACCCTAAATAGGAGCTATCAAGGGCAAATCTGTCTTTTGGTAGTGAATTTGGCAATTATGAGGTCAAAAATAGATTCTACATGTGAAATTATGTAGGATTAGCCCGGGTCATAATTTTTTGAAAAGTATAGTTAGACCAGGCATAAAAGGGACTCGGACCGGGTCCCTAGGGGCATTGTGGTTATTTTACAATATTAAGCTAATATAACCAACAAAATGAGTTTCAAAGAGTTTAGAGTAGTACATGAATAAGTATTAACTCAATTCTTGTAAATTTGGAATTTTCTAACCGGACAGTCGCCCCCAAGCCAGATCAAAATTAAGGACCAATTGAGTGGCAAAAAGGGGTTTAAAGTAGTAACTCTATTTTTCATAAACTATGTGAATGTTTATATGCTTTGTGTATACCATCTTCTGTAATATGAATGCTAGATATGATTATTTTTGATGATGTCAAATGATAAGAGCAAAAATTTTATATAATACTTTGACTAATTATTATGTTTAATATTGCATACCTTGTAGATTAGTCAAGCAAAGATTGAAGATAATCAAGAAAATAAAGAAGTTGTCTTGTTGGGTTATAGAGAATGATCATCAAGAAGGAAATCAAGAAGAAAGATTTTGAAGAAAGAAGAAATTATAAGATCTAGTGAGAATATCAGGGTTCAAGCTGTTAGAAGTGATACTGGAGGTTTCTATGACGATACCGGAGGCTTGCTGTTAGAAGTGATACTAGAGGTTTCTATGATGATACTGGAGGCTTCTATGATCAAATGAAGGTTAGAATAGGTTAATATGAAGCTAAGATGACTTATATGTGAGTTATGACACTTCTAGAGGAGTTTTACTTGAGTGTGAGCTCAACATTTGAGTGCCAGAGGTGTTGCACTCCAGCACGGGATGAACATACTCGAGTGTCGGGGGGCTACTCTGTTCTACTTTGTTTTACATTCAGCCTGACAGAGGTCCGTTATTTTAGCCATATCTATCAAACCACACGTTGGATTTACCCGAAACTGGTGGCATATGAAAGCAGACTCACAACACGTAAAATGTAAACCAAGATCATATTTAAAGAAGCTCAGATGAAGGAGATATGATCCGGAGAAGGTGACAGTGAAATCACCGTCACTTTTCAACACAGGTTCGGTATTTTGAACATAACTCACAAACCACACATCGGATTGAGACAAGACTAGTGCCATATGAAACTAGACTCAAAGGGCTTTCCATGGATAGGTAATTTGCCTAATTGGAACTTATATTCTAGGAGCTATGCCTTCTAGAAGTTGACGGTTGTGCAGTCTAGTGGGATAGACACTCTTTTGATCATAACTTGCAGAATACAATGAGTTTGGAGCTGATTCTTTTTGCATTAGAATGCATATGGCAAGAGATTTCTTATGATACATCATTAGAATCGAATAAATAAATTTTTTCTAATGTGGCCCTACATCACTCACGAGTGTAAAAACGCACTCTTGAAAAATGTCATGCGAGTGTTGTCTAGAAGCGGCTTAAGTGTGGAGACATTTACAACACTTGAGCACTAGGATCCACACTCAAGCATCAAGTTGCTTTGTACTCAAGCACATGCAAGTTTTGAAATGAAAGTGTTAACCCGAGAAGAAGCATGTAAGTGAAAACAAGAAGCACACTCGAGCAGGACTGGTTGCACTCGAGTCTGTGCGAGTGAAGAGCAGCGAGTATTTGCCTGAGAGGAAGCCAGAACATGAAATTATACATGCACTCGAGTGAGGCTTCTCTACACTCGAGTGAAGTCTTGACAGAACCAAAATGCAGAAGTTTAGACTCTCATGGCCATCAATCCAAACTTGGTTAAATGTTATACATTCATTATGTTTTCACTTGTTATTGTTCCTAAACGTTAACTAACATATATTACAAGTGTAAAACAGGAGATTAAACATTTGGATTGCATCTTCAAGAACGAGGTTATTTATGGCAAATATTGTCACTCAACGTGATGAGCCCCATAAGCCAGAAATTCAGCTTTTGACCAATGATCCAACATACCCATGACTAACTCTTCATCATATTAATGATTAAGTATTTTGCAGTGTGAAACAAGAAATTTAATGTTGAGATTACATATTCAAATGAAATAGTCAATTGTGGCGGGCGGCATCATTACACACCGAGTATCGGCTACCTACTACGACAAAAGATTGACCCACCATGAGAGATTGTCTGGAAACTCAAACATATTCATCCCGCTCCACAACGTGATGTACAGCAACGGAAATCTCATGGTAGCTAGTTTTTCAAATATGCTCAACGGTCAAAATGACTCCAACGGACGAATGCTCACAACGGTCATCATCTTCATCAACTATAAATGAGAGAGCATTCAAAGTCGATGGGTAACAGAGACAGTGAGCAACTACGAGAAAAATGATAGAAATATGAATCCTCTGCTTTTACCCAAACACTCTCTGTTTTCCAGTTTCTATATTACTTATAATTGAGAAAGTGATTATTTGTATTGTACTTCAATGAGCATTATATCCACTCTATGAGAGAGTTTGTAAACACTTTCAACTATATTTCTGAGTTGATCTCAAGGTAGAAGGACATTGAGAGGGTTGATTTCCTTACAGGGGGAAGCTGTAGAGAGAATTGCCAGTAAGACATTCTACTCGTAAGACTTACAAGGTGCAAGCAGTAGAGAACGTTGCTGCTCATAAGACTTACATGGGTGTAAGCAAGAGAGAATGTTGCTGCTCATAAAACTTGTATGAGTAAGCAGGAGAGGAAGATCTTCAGGATTGCTCTGCTCGTAAGACTTGCCGTAAGAGGGAGTATTTCAGTGAGAAATTTGTAAAAGGTTTCTGAAGTACCCGACTAAACTTATGGGATTGTAAAGGCTTTTCTTGTACCCTGATTAAACAAAAAGATAATGGATTTGAAATCTCAGGAGGAGCCTAGGGACTGGACGTAGGCCATCACAGATTGGACCGAACTAGGATAAATCACAGTTTGCATATTCTCTTCCCTAAGCTCTTATATTTCCAGCATATATTATTTAACTAATTGTTGATTTATGATTCATTACCTTCATACTTATTGCTTTTACTAAGATGCGAAAAGATTTTCAAAGTTCTTAAGTTATTATCTTACACCCAATTCACCCCCCTCTTGGGTGTTAGCCGGTTCTAACAATGAACACTGTATTGCTAAGTAGGGCATTGTACGAGGAGGCATATTTACTTGGTTATGAGCAAGAATCCAACTGAGGTTTAAGGGTAGTAGAGGAGTAGCCCTGACACATGTGCACATGCCATATTATTTGTGTTATTGTTATGTTGCATTACATGGTGTATAGCATATTTATTTGTCACATTTTATATAACTAATTACATGTTACTACTGAGATTCGTTCAAATCTCACCCTCTTTCAAATTTGAAAATATTCCAGCAAAAGCTAGAAGCTCTAGAGGCAAAGCGGTAAATACCGACAACCAAGGTGTTCGAGTTAAGAAGGTGAAGTTGTTAGTTATAATTAGTTTATTTTGATAGTCTCAGACAAAATTTGTATATATTTTCAAACTCTACGAGGAACTCCTGTATTGTAAACAAGTACTTATTACCAGTATATTTGTGATATTTTTGTATGCTTGTGGAACTGTGCCTTTATTACTTTGGCAAATATCGAAACGTTAAGGAGTTTGACAATTTTGGTATCAAAGCTAATAGCGGTTATGGCATTATCAGAATAGTATACAAATATGGTCTTGTTTACATGGTGCCAAGAAGTATGCGGCGGTGAATGTAGTCAATGAAAGTTGCGTAGACAATGACAAAGGAAGAGACAGCTAGAGATGCAATTATAGCTGGATAGATCACTACCGTCGGTGAATTAGCTTCTACCGAAGCAGCAGATTCCTGAGGGACAACCTTACATGCAGTATTAGGCACTAAGTGGCATCAGGATGTTGAGGACACCCAGGAAGCATGTTTGGGAAAAGCTGGTGTATAAACCAGACCCTCAACCAACACAGTACCATCCACTAGCTCATCAATGGTGTAACCCCCTTCATGATTAAGGCCGAGATTTACATTTATAAACATGTGACTAATGTAAAATTAGAGACCTTAGATGATTTGGGAATTAAACAAAATTGAAACTTCCCAAATTCAGAGTCTATAAAAAAAACTTTTCTAAAACCCGTTCACAAAGGTCTCATAATCACATTACAAATACACAATTGGCCTGTCCAGGTCGATTCCATTTACAAATATTAGAGTACAGCATAAATTCTCGACACACTCGGGTTCCATTAATTGACAAAAGGGTTTACACAAGGCATCAATGCCATAATCTCTTTCCCTTTTTCTTGGGGATTACACAACCTATACCACAAATATATATACATTCATATCCCAAGAATATATCCAAAAATTACAAATATGATAACCAAATATTCCAAAATTGGAACTCCTATCCAGAGCTCTAACCACTCTTCGTCACCCGCTTCCCTTTTAGTCATTCAGCCCTGTCTAAAAGTTGTTTTAGGAGAGTGAGATTCTAAATAATTCCCGTAGTAACAAATCACTCATAATATGCATAATAATAAGGCATGAAAGCAAATCATCACACACACACACTATAACTACAACGGCAGTTATAGCGGCAAGGGCAGGTATGACTTGTGTCACCCTTACGTTTGCTCACGCTGAATTGCACTACAACACAATTCACAACAATATATTTCACCATAGTTGGGATTTATATAAAGCATTTTACAATACACAGCTACATTGGCCAGATTCACAAAGCAGTTTCTCAAAGATCCATGTTTATTACAATGGCAGTTCAATGGCCGGGGTAGGTATGATAAGCATCAACCCCCTACAACGGCTCCCACTGAAGTGCTCGCACTGCAATGGACCATGGCACATTTTCATTCACATTTCACAAACACAATGATCAATCATGCATACCAGACATCATACACAACACGAGAGAAAAGTCACTTCCTGCTCATTCCATCAGTTCACGCTCTGGCACGGTCCTTCCCAAGTAGGGCAAATGTCATATCCTATAATCATAATGAGTGATGAAGTATTATTCTCTATCCAATACTCAATTACTTCTTAACACTTAATTTGGTTATCATTATTACTCTTTTAGTACCCATATATCACTCTATCAATAGGTCTAAAGGGTTGGGAGACTGTCCCTAAATATCCTCTTTTGGAAAACTCAAACCTAACATTTTTCACTGAGATACTTGAGTGAAGATGGCCTCACTCGAGTGATAATGTACGGATACTCGAGTGAAGAAAACCTCACTCGAGTAATGGTACAGTCTACACTCAGGCACTAGAGAGTGAACAACAGCAAGTGAATACCTGAGAGCACAAAGGAATAACAGAACCTAGAGTTGCTCGCTGTACTCAAGCTCAAACACAATCACTCGAGTAAAAGCCTAATGCTCACTCGAGTCCCCCAAAGTGAGGTCCAGGAAGTGCTCACCTTAGAGCACAAGAAACTTTCAAAAGGGAACATCACTTGAGCAAGGACAAGAGCACTCGAGTGATGGCTTTACACCCGCGAGTGTCAAGACACACTTTTGGATTTTGATCACGAAAGCACAACAAAAAGCTAAAGAGAAACAGAATATACATGCAGAACTCGAGTGATACACAACCTCACCCGAGTGATATTCATCCCACACTCGAGTGAACTCACTCTCACCCGAGTGATTTTATCAAAATCCAGAAAACGCAACAAAACTGACCACATTTCCTAACACTTGCCCAATTGATCCCAATGGACCCAAAAATTTTACCAAAGCTACTCCCACACTAAAACAACCAAGGAATTCAATGGAATCATCAGAATTACCAAAATCCTATTCCATTATCATGCTTTGGTTTTTGGGCAACATAACATTTAAATTCCAAAATTACTAAACTCAATCATTCAATTCCCAATCAATCCGATCTATCCATATACACTTCCAACATACCATTTCTATGCCAAAAACATGCTAAAAGCCTAGTGGTTATCATTTTCAGATTAAAGGCCAACATTTCCAAAAATTTCAAACTAAACCATTTGGCATAAAACTTAGATAGATAGATTAGTCTCACTTACCTCTTTTACTTTGCCAAAGAGATTTCTTGATTTATCAACCTCTAAAATTTCGTGTGGGCACAAACCAACACCAATAGGCACACTATAAACATCAAAATAAAGCTCTCACTCTAAGGATCAAAATTAATGAAGTGAGTTTGACAATAGAGGCCATTTGCTTACCTTAATATGGAGCTTTTCTTCTTCTCTCCTTGGCCAACAATGGCAGCACAAAAATAAGAGAAAGGAATGAGAGAGATGAGCTTAGAGAAAAAGGAAAATGATTACACTCCCTTCCCCATACCAGTTTCAGCACACAAAGTGGGAAAAGAGGAGAGAGAAATTATTTTTAATTGCATTTGACTTTTCTTAATACTCTCCTCACATGTGAGCTTGCCAAGTGTCCCATGGTCATTGGTTCTCATAAAGTAAACCACCAATTAGTTACTCTAATCCCTCAATTAGCCATTTAATCACACTTCTCATTTTTTCTTCTTAGTTGGTAATTAATTTCTCTATTAATTACTAACAAATTGCCCAACAATTTTATTCTTTCATTTTCCACTAATCATGGCATATTAATTAATATTGTCACCAAAACCCATAATCATTCCACTTGAATTCAATAATCATCTTCAATAATTTTCATTAGCCCTTAATTGAAATTTGGGGTGTTACAAGTGGGAGATACTGTATAGCCATAGTTAGATGGTATGAAGTCGGACCCGAGTATCACTGACCTTTCTAGTGCTAGGATTGTGCACTTACCATATGACTTGTAGCTGGATAAGGAGTAATAGGAGTATATCTGGGGCAGATATCATTGAGCTGTACTAGTACATGCTGCTCCTGTTGATCAGACCTCGCTTATTGGATGCCATGGATTTTCTATACTAGAAGTAAGTACTGTTGGAGTTAGATTATCCGTATGAATTATGTATCTTTTCCATGATGGACTTTTTCCCAGATATGGCATTTCAGAATTAGAAGAAGAACGATATTGTTGATTGGGGGTCTAAATAACTACTTTGGGGAGTTTATAGAGCACATGTCGGATTATGTGCAGAGATATATGTACTGGGAGTGATTTGCAGTCTAAGAGTGGTATTTTGGTGACCGGAGGTAGGCTACTTGATATTCTTCAAGCATATTCTCTTCTAACATAAATTTCTTGCACCAATTTTCAAAGCTTTACACATTTTCTTTAGTTATTACATCTTTGTTGAAAGAAAACTTCACTGATTAGAACTACTCATGCTAGTAAGCTCTAAGTGAAATGAACAACTTTTTTGGTAGGGCTTAAATCTTTCATATTCTCCCCCATAACTCTTTAGCAAATTGAAAGAGGTACTAGCACTAATATTTACCACTATCTTCTTTTCCTTAGCATTAAAATAGCCCTTTTCTCATTACATATTACCCATTTCTAGCTATTTCCAATAATGGTTTATCCCTTCTCTACTATTTAAAATGCTTCACCTTCCTGACATACTCAATAATATCCTTAGGCACCAAATCACCCAAATTACCCATTGTACATCCTCTGTTATCCATCATATATACTACACTCCATTTTCATGTCTTTAGAAACATTAATACTATAAGACAACTTGTAACATCCTAGAGCCTTGCTCTCAAAATTGTCCCCTTTGGGGCACCATTACCCTCACAGTTATAAAATACATCAAAAGGGGGAGACACAACATCGAATGTGAAGGGAAACTAAGGATGTCTTATAAGAGTTGGATACCTCACCCTCTCAATGCGTTTTAAAACTGTGAGGGATAATAAGGCCCTTAAACAGACAATTTCAAGAGTAAGGCACTTGATATTACATATGGTATCAAAGTCAGGCTCTAATCATTGTGAAAGTGAGGGCCTAGGGTGGATTATAAATTCCCATATTGGCTTGGAAGAGCAATAAAGGATGCCTTTAAAAGGTTTGGATACATCTTTCTGTCACAACATATTTTAAAACCAAAGGAGTAATGAGACCCCAAAGTGGATAGTGTAATACCCCAAAATATGTATAAGGGCTCATGACTCCAAAATTGAATATAATGGTTGTTAGACAAACACTTTTGAGGAATAAAATGTGAATTATGACCCAAACAAGAAGTAAAAAGTGCCCCACCTTGTATTTAAGTTTAATTATGGTAACAAAGTCCAAATTGAATAAATGACAAGAGAAGGGTGCATAGCCAGAGGAAAAGGAATCAAATAATGCACCAAGTAGCAATATAACTAAAATTGCCATAGTCAGGGGAAAAATGGGTAGAAATTGTAATAACCCAAAAATGGGATTCAGGGCTAATGACTCTAAAAGTGAAGTAATTATTGTAAATGAACACTTTTGAAGTATATGATGTGGATTTTGATCCGAAGGTGTTGTAATCAGTGCTTAAACCCTATAGTTAAGATTAATTGTGTGATAAAGCTTAAAATGAAGGATCAAGATTGACCAATGGAAAAACAAATTAATACCCTTCCTCATATTGTTAAAAACGTTCAAAAAGGGTAAAGGAGAAGGAAAGAGGAATTTGGTCAAAATTTCAACTCTTTTACAAGGGAATTTTGGTCATATAGGTCACATATGCCTTAAAGCAAGTGGTCAACATTCTTTTTGTGTTTCAAAGTGCAACATTTCGGTGGAGACTAAGGAAAGGGAAGAGGAATTAAATTGAAACAAATTGAGTCATTGACCAAGATGAAAAGCAAAGAAAAAAGAAGAAGAAAAGTCAAATATGATTATTTGCTTTCATCTCTCCTCTCTCTTTCCATGTAAGTCGGCCAAGTGACTTAGCTCACCCTAAAATAAGACTTTCTTCATCATTTTCCAGCAGCTCACTTCATCTCTCCTCTCCACCATTGACGTCCAAGTTAAGCAAGAAAGAGGAAGAAGAAAACCTAAGGTTAGTGCCCTAAATGACCATGAATGCCTAATTCATCTTCACTAATATTATTCATGAGGTTGAGGGCTATATTCCTATGGTTTCAGAATTTTGATTGGTGAAGTTTGAGAACTTGTGGAAATTTGGAAATTGGAGAGTTGAAGAATTGGCTTTAGGAAGAAGAAGAGGTAAGAATTAGAAGCATTTTGGTATAGTTGTTGTAATCATTGGTTGAGTATTGGGAATTTATGAATTTGCCCTGATTTTGTGCAATTTTTGAATGGTATGAATTGACTTATGTGTTGTGTAGAATTTGGTCTTTTGTTGAACATTTTGGCCATTGGAATTGATTTGGGAACTTGGATTGGAAAGTGTGGCAATGTGTGAATTGTGTTGTGACATTGTGAGACATGTTGTGGTTGTTGTGTAATATGTCAATGGGAGTTGAATTTGGTCATTTTGATGATTCCAATGGTTTTCTTAAGCAAAATTGTGTGAGAATGGTGTTTGGGTTGAAATGGGAATCATTTGGGATCAAATGTGAAAATCTGGAAAATCTGTCCAATGTAAGTCTGTTCTGGACAGTCAGATGGTGTGGACGTTTTGACTGGGCAAATGATGTTGAAAAATTATGAAACTTTCCAGTCTGAAATTTCACATCTTAAGCTTCAAAATGGACATAAACTTGTGTCATTTCGCTTTGTGAGCTGGGAGTTTGAACTGTCCAAAGTTTGGCATCAAAACTGGACTCTATTTTGCCACAATGTTAGGGTTTTGGTAAATCTGGACTTTTATGGTGATTCTTGATAATTTTACATATTTTTCACATAAAGGGTACTTGAATATCTTTCAATGGGCTTTGGAATCACCTTATTTCAAGTTTTCTAGAGCGAGTTATGAATTTTTGAAGTTTCCCTGACTGCAGCCCAAAACTTTCTGTGTGTGACCTGACCGCAGCCAGAAAATTCTTGGATGTAGCCAAAATGTTTCTGTGACGTTTTTAGCCATTTTTGGCTGCAGTCAGAACCCAATTTTCAGCACTTTGTGAGTTTGCAAAGCAATTTCCAACCTAGTACTCTCCAATCCTTTTAGGTTCTCTTTGAGCTTGTTATAACCATTTAGGGGACTCATATGGAACCTATTCTAAGTGTTTGAAAGTATGAATTGGGGGTAGGAAATTAATCCACCATTCTTGATTTTGTGTATAGGCTTTGATATTTTCCGCCCTTGTGAGCCAACTGCGCCGAAGGACGTCAGGAAAGGACAAGGTAGTTACTCTCTCTCTTATACTATGTGTAATGCTCTGTATGTGTGTGTTATCACTGTTCTGTGATGAATCTTTGATGCTGCTGTGGTTACAGCTGGTGATAGCTATCGTTTACAGCGCAAGCTGTCATTTACAGCGTAAAAGCTGTCGTTATTATGATTACAGCGTAAGCTGTTGTGATGGTGATTACAGCATAAGCTGTCATGATTATGATTACAGCGAGAGCTGTTATATTGTGTATACAGCCGTGAGTGCTGTCGTTTGTTGTGAAAACCATGTATCTTTGGGATTGTTGCTACTGTTGCTGTTTGTGATTTATGTACATACTTTGTGTTTATGCATTGTATGAGTGGTTTGTTACTACTGAGATTCTCTCAAATCTCATTCTTTTCTATGACTAACATTTCAGATAGGGCGTGTGGCTCAAAGGAGAAGTGGCTAACCCGGAGCAATTAGGACCCTTGGGGGTATATAGTTGAATTGGAAACGTTAGTTATTTATTTTGAACTCGGGATTACTGTATATTTTGAATCAGGAACACTATATTCGATTTTGGTTGTGTAATCCCCTAGTGTATACTTATAAACCTTCAGGTTTTTATGTATAGAACCCGGGGGTTGCCGGGGATGCGGTTATACACTCTGATATGATTGAATGTATATTAACTGCACAGGTAATTATATTCGAATTTTAAAATTGAGTCCAGGATGGGAAAAAGAGTTTTGAAAGTTTTGTGAAAATTTTACTGTGAGACAGAAAGTTTAAAACGAGGTTAAAGCATCCAATGGTCTCTAATTCGATTTAAATATGTGTTATCAAATTATAATTACGTGTTTAAAGGCAGGGGGTTACAGAAATAAATTTATCGGCCAATTAGTGAACAACCGAAGGAGAAATTGACTATTAACTAAAAGAGTAAGAGGTGTGACTAAATGGCTAATTGAATTAGTTAGAGTAACTAAACAGTTACATGCCTTTTTAGAAGCCTTAGGATCATGACACTTGCCATCACATGGATTAAGCCATGAAGTTTGAAAAGCCAAGCTTTAAAATGACATAAAATGGGTGTCATTTGGATGTGTGTGCTAAAGTTATGCATTTCCAAAGTTTAACGTTGAAACTGGAGTCTATTCTAGACAATATGTAAATTTGTGGAATTCTGTATTTTTTTTGGTTGTATATGGTGGTGGTTCATATTTTTCCTGTATAAAGGACTTAAAAAGCTTCAAGTAGGACTTGGAATCACTCTATTTCAATTTTTGTAGATTTAGTTATGATTTTTAGAAGTTCAACCAAGAAATAGGAATTTTCTTAGCTGCGGCCAGAAGGTTCTCGGCCGCAGCCAAAGGTTCTTGGTTGCAGCCAAAGGTTTTTGCCCGCAGCCAAAATGTTTCTACCATTTCTTGGCCGTAGCCAATCCCCAATTTCAACACCTTACATTTTTTAATAACAGTAATAGGTCTAACACTTCCCAATCCTTTTAGGCTTTTCTTTGAGTTTCTCATAGCCACCAAAGGGACTCAAATGATAACCCACACCAAGTATTTTAGAGTTATTTAAGAATTAAAATAGGTAATAACTCATTGTCCTTAATTCTGATTTATAGGATTTGACATCTGCCCTGAGCGTAGGAATCCTATGCCTGATTAAGAGTGGAAAGAATAAGGTAGTAACTCCTTCTCTTATATCATGTATAATGCTTTGTATATATGTGCATATCATCTATTGTTATGAATGTCACAGATGTTAAGAATTGTGATGAATGTGACGAACGTTACAAATTATGAAGAATGTGACAAATGTCACGAATGTGAATGCTGATGTGAATACTACTTTGTGATGGTTACTTACATGCTTTGTGAAATTATATATCATATGAGTGAAATGTTACTATTGAGATTCTTATGAATCTTACTCTTTCAAATGACTAACCTACAGCCAAGGTAAGCGGATCAAAGAAGAAGTAGGTCAACAAGGGCGGGTAGTGCATGGATATGAGATTAGGGATTTGTGTTGGTTATTGAACTTTTGGATAAATCTATATGATGTAAATATAAGTTCAATGTTGTAAAAGTGGATGTATCTACCATAGACTTATGTATTTCTATGTAATCCCCAATATGGGAACTAAGACGGGCGATTATGCCCTACAGACCATAATAGTGAATGAATATAATCCAGAAGTCTGTCGGGAAATTTTGTTAAGTACTCTGATATTAATGATGTTAGTGCAAGTGTTTCACCCAAGAGGGGGTGAATTAGGTGATCACAAAAATTTTAAACTGTAGATAAAAATTGACAGAAAATTTAAAGCAGTTAAGACTTAGAAGAAATATCATGAAGTGTACACTGGGAGTTATACTGGTTCGGCCACAACCTTTTTGACTTATATCTAGTCCTTAGAGCTTCTCTGAGAGTTTCACTATATCTTTCAAGATTTAGTGGGTTCTTGGCACCTCAGTACACAACAAGTTCGTTTACTGGACACTCGCTCCCCTTTACACGATGTAAACCAATCCCAAACTCAAGGTTCCACAACCTTAAGTTGCTTAACAACAGATACTGAGCTTGTAAAGAAAATCTCTCTCACAAAGCGAATATAGAATCACTGAAGTATAATGTATGAAAGGAATGATGAATAGAGGAAGAAAATGATTTTTGTAAGATGATTGTTAGTTGTCATTTGTTGTTGTTTTCACTTGAATGCTTCAATATTATATAGAAGATATTTGAGAGCTGTCGAGAGCATTTCAAACATTTTCCCATTGCATAATCATTGTGTTAACAAATCGTTCCGTCGTTATTTACTGTTACAAATAATCCGTTGTTGATGAAGACTTTGAATTTTGATCCATTGCATATCTCCTGTAATACACTCATAAGAAAAGGTTAATACTGTAATTAATTTGTCAAACTGACTTTAAACTTCACTCGAGTGAATTATCACTTCACTGGAAGTGATCTGTCAATTTTGTAACACCACTCGAGTGCACAAAGGATTCACTTGAAGTGATATGATATTTTGGAAATCACTTCAAGTGATTTTGTCAATCACTGGAAGTGATTCATCATCACTTCAAGTGATTCTGATATTCACTCGAGTGCAATGTATATTCACTGGAAGTGATCTAACTTTTTGGAAACCACTTCAGGTGATTCTTGTGTTCACTCGAGTGCACTAAGAGTTCACTTCAAGTGATTCTGGTATTCACTCGAGTGCACTAAGAATTCACTTCCAATGATCTTCAATGCACTCAAGTGAATGTCAGAATCACTTGAAGTGATTTGTCAACGTCTAACATATCACTCGAGTGCATTGAAGATTCACTGGAAGTGCACGGCCAATCTTAATATTCACTTGAGTGATTTAGAATATCACTCAAGTGATCTGTAAAAAATTTGGCAATCACTTCATGTGGTTCTGAAAACACTCCAAGTGATCTGTTTCAACTTCTTTCTTTCCTTACCTTTGTAGTATACATTTCACAATCTAAATCAAGATCACATGCAAAAACATTTCTTACAAAGATTTGTTATCATCAAAACATTGAAATCTAATAAATGAATGGAACAGAATCGAATAGGCCAAATATATTCAAAAAGTAGAAGTGACACCTTATTAAACAGGTTTTGAAAAGTTTTTAAAAATCACTTTATCACTGGACTAAATCCTATCTTGAAGTCAGGACCTCTAATGAGTTCAAAATTATTGTCTGGTTTCCAATTTAAATTTGACATATTTTCAAAGCATATTCAAGGCGTTTAAGGAAGGGGGTTACAAATAGTTTCAAGAGTGGGGCCCTAGGATATTACAACTCAGTCACCATATCTATTAAACCATATGTTCACCCTTGAGCCAAGCCCTATTTATCCATAAAAATGTCATTCTACAACAACTCTCTTCCATCTAGCATATTAGATAGATCCATGAAGCTTTGTGTCCCTTGGTTTCTTCCATAAATGATAAGTTAGGAAAATATACCACTTGCTGCACCTTTATCCACAACTCCTTATACTATTTAAGTGTTCTCCATGCTTTTTTTTTTGCCAAACAAGCATCATTTATTGCATAAAAATCCCTAAAAGCCCTTTCCACCCTCACACTTTGATTTTGTCATAGCACATCGTGCTTTCTTTTGTAGCATCCCAAATTATCATGCATAAGACTTGGGTAATCCTATGAAGAAAATATTTAGTTACAAATATAATTCTTTAAAAAGAAAAATAGATCTAAAAAATATCAAAGCTTAATGAAGTTGTTAGATATATAATTTACCAACTATTATTATTGAATTCTTTGAGAAAACGTATAAAATAATAAAGTTAGTAGAGGTTAAATAAGATTATTCAAAATAATTCTAATTGTGTGAATGTTTAAATAAATAATTAAAAAAAAGAGAATAAGAAGGCCGACATCGACTAAATAAGAAGAAGAGGGAGTTCTTGAAGCCTGCATATAAGAGTAGTGAAGTGAATTTAAGGTGCAACAATTCTATCATAGCATACAACTAGGGCATCCTCAATAAAGTAAGATTTTTGCTTTTCCTGATTGCCTGATCAGGCTGAAATTTGGTCAACCTATTTAAGACATCCAACTTGTCAATTTCAACGGTTGGATTAGCAATTAGTGTAACCCTAAAGTGAAAGATTCATGTTTTTGACTTCTTTCATCGTTGGATTGCCACGAAATATGGTGATCATGCTAGAGACATCCCTCTTAGAAAAAGGAAAGGTGGGATTGATAATTGGATGCCTCAAGTAAGAGTAATTTATCATACAGTGAATAAATTCTTTGAAAAATTTGAATTAGGTTGTAGATTAAGAATTTTTCTAAAGAAATGAGTTCTAAAGGTTAAAACCCTAAAATAAATATACTGAGATGTTGGATTAGCCTAGTCTAACAATCCATTGATGATAATTATCAATTCTAGTATAGTTTTCTATTACCATTGTTACTCATAAAGTTTCTAAGTAAATTGAGTTTTGGTACACCACTACAAAAAATGCCTTTAACACCTTTTTTTAGGCCTTTTAATGTCTGAAAACAAGGGGACGTCTATATAGCGACGTAGTAAAAAATGACAATAACATCCATAAATAAAAGGACACTTAAGGTCTAAACTTCAGACGTCCCTATGTGAGCGATGTTTAAAGGGACGTCTAAAGTGTTAGTGTAGCACTTTAGACACTTTAGATGTCCCTATTTTAAATTGGGGAAGTCTAAAGTAAGTGATTTTTAAAAAAAACGTTTATATTGTAGATCTGGACTAAACAATATTTAAAACCAGAAATTACAGATCATCGTTAAAAAAATTACAGATATAGTATCTAAACTTCGAATCCAAAATCTACACAATAATAACTCCAAAGCTGAAATCTCACAGGCAGAAGATGAAAGCAATAAAAGGAATCATCTACAAAAAACTTATCTTCTTCTATTATTGAAATTCATTTTCTCGTAAAAATAAATAGAGAAGAGCAACAGAGAGAGTCAACCTTGTTTTTTTGGCGGGAACGTGGCCATGAAACATGTTTCAGAGTCTCGATCTACAAGCCATAACAACACGAGTTAGAAGATAAAGTAGAAGGGAAACCCAAAGAAAAAAGAAAAAGAAGCTAAAATAATAAAAAAATGGTATGAAAGCATAACAGATCTAGAGGTGAGAGAGAGAGAGAGAAAGAAGCAAGAGTAAAAAGAGCATATAAAGAAGAAGAAGCAAGAGTTAGAAGGCGTGGTGGTAGTGGCTCTTCTTGTGTTTGCAGTGATGGGAAGAGAAAGATAAGTGTAAAAGTAGTATAAAACTGACAAAGAAAGGCTGTCAGTATAAATTTGAATTATTTTTTGTGTCTCCAATTTAATTTTAGGACACCTAAAGTTGTCCAGTTAATTTTTTTTAACTTTAGACATCCCCAATCCAAATAGGGACGTCTAAAGAGACGTCTCTATTTGGATTGGAGACGTCTAAAGTTTAAATTCTTTTTTTAAAATCAGGGACACCCTTTGGCGTCCCTAATATATATTAGGGACGCTAAAAGACGTCCCTAGTATTATTAGGCGTCCCTGATGAGTATCATCAGGGATGTGTTTAAGGGACGCCAAACGCGTCCCTGATGAGTACTATCAGGGAGGCGTTTAAGGGACGCCAAACGCGTCCCTAATGAGTATCATCACGGACACCTTTGGGGTCCCTAATGTCATTAGGGATGCCAAAATGGTGTCCCTGATGATACCTGGGATGCCCTTTGGTGTCCCTAAAATATATTAGGGACGCCAAAGAGTGTCCTTGCTTTTAAAAAGAAATTAAACTTTAAACGTCCCCAATGCATACAAAGACATCTAAAATATGACTTTAGACATCCCTGTTTGAATTGGGGACGTCTAAAGTAAAAAAATAAAATTTTTTTTACTTTAGACGTCCCTAATCCAAATAGGGAAGTGATACGATGAGGATAACGGACCGGCTAGAAAATAAGTATGAAAACATGAACGGGATGGATGATCAAAGGTAGGACCTTAAGAGAACCTGTCTCTTACAACCCTAGCCACAAAGACACCACAAGGATGATCAATCCTTGATACAGTCAGAGTATTCGCACGAGAATACAAGGATGCAAGCAAGGCTCACACAAGAGAAATAAAACTCTCAATTATCATTCAAGTCTCAAAATGCAATACAGAAATGCAGCCATATATAAAGGCCACAAAAGAACACTCTAGAGTTTGGAAACCTAGTCATGAATGCAATAAATGATGCCTTAATGATGATTGTGTTAGAGCAAGCGTTTCACCCAAGAGGGGGGATGAATTGGGTGATATTAAAAATTTCGTTGCAAATATAAAATTTGACGTTGAAATTAAAACATGAAAGAGTAAGGAGAAATATCACCGAAGTGTACACCGGGAGTTATACTGGTTCGCCACAACCACTTTGACCTACGTCCAGTCCTCAGAGCTTCTCTAAGAGTTTCACTATAACTTCCAAGATTCAGTGGGTTCTTGGCACCTCAGTACAAGCAAGTTCCTACACCTGGACACTCGCTCCCCCTTACAAGTTGTAATTCAATCCCAACTCAAGGTTCCACAACCTTAAGTTACCTCAATAACAAATATTGAGTTTGAATGAAATATCTCTCTTATAGAGTAAATAAGAATCACTGAAGTATAGAATCACAAGTACAATAGAAAACAGAGTAATGAACTTGATGATACGTTCGTAAGTGTGTTCTTGTGTTTTTCTCTGTTCAGATGTTCCCATATATATAAATACGTTGGTAATGATTGGTGGAACATATTTCTTCATGTCCGTTGGAGCGTGCGCAGCAACTATTGACTTTTCCAGTTTTTGAAAAACATGCGTTGCGGTAGGTGACGGTCGGTGACATTTGAGCGTTGCTTTTGACTTTCCTTATTTGGTGAGATCTCTTCATTGTTTATCTGTTGAAATGCTAAGAATACTAATATAATGAAAAGTTAATCAAATAGGAAACAAAATAATGACCGTTGAAATGATTTCAAACTTTCTGGGTTTGCTTACTCGAGTAGCTACTCGAGTATCACATGAAGTTTACTCGAGTACTTACTCGAGTATCATCGGGAAATCTTAAATTAACTTCAAGTCAAGGAACAAATACAAGAATACTCGGGTAGTGCATGGAATAACCAATTTTCAAACCTTTGGAAATATCTGTTTACTCGGGTACCTACTCGAGTAATGCACTCATAACTTTATGAGTTACTCGGGTACCAACTCCAGTAAACCTTCAAATAAACTTGTGGTTACTCGATGCTATACTCCAGTAATGTTGGCAGGATTTCAAGGCTGAGAGCACTTACCTTGTTACTCGGGTATGGACTCGAGTAATGCACTTATTTTTGCATAGGTTACTCGGGTACCACCTCGATTAAATGTACTTTTTGTACATGACTTACCCTGGTAATGACTTGAAGTTTACCTTGGAAATATTTCTGCATACTCGGGTACTTACTCGAGCAATTCACTTAAAATAGAACATTAAAAACCTTGCATACTAGAGTAAAGACTCGAGGAAAGTAAAATAAGATTATATCAAGTTAATCGGGTACCACCTTCATCTTTTCACTTACCTTAGTGCGTTACTCGAGTAGCTCCTCGAGTAACATTGGCAGTAGTACAAAGTGCCGAGAGCTCCACATTTTTAGAAACAGAGTTACTCGAGTATCTTTGGCAACCTGAAACCAACTGGAAGTTTTTCACATGGTTACTCGAGTAGCGCCTCGAGTAACATTGGCAGACCAAGAGCAACTCCAAGTTTTTACCTGGTTACTTGAGTCACTCCTCGAGTAATATTGGTAGGCCGAGAGCACCTTGAAAATACTTACACTATTACTCGAGTACCTACTCGAGTAACGTTGGCAGGTTACTGGACGTTGTCTCTGGTTACTTCAAGTTTTGTCTCATTACTCGAGTAGCGCCTCGAGTAATGCCTTAGAAAACTTGCTTCTCATCAAGTTTCTCAGCTTTTTTTCTTGGCCTTTCTTCATTACTCCAATGCTTACCTCAAGTAATGCTTATCCCTGTTATTCATTTGTTCAAACTTGTTTATTATTCATTTCCTTTTCAAACCATTCTTTTGTTATCATCAAAACATGGGATCTAACAGATTCATTGTCTTGGTTGGCACCATACAAGCCTAAAGGAATTAGGAAATTACTTATTCTTCAAGACTAAGTCAGCTACCTAAAAATAGGAAATAAAACAAAGTCTTCAAGAGCAATCTTTGACCAAAGGCCTTATTTAATGCAATAAAAAAAAGGAAAAAAATAAAAATGAAATTAATTCATATTTGCTACATAAGGATGCCTTCTAGATGTTTCTTGAGGTGTCTTGGACGTCACTTATGATCCTCCTTCAAGGCACATGCTTGTCACATGGTATTTTAAGTGAATTCTTCAATTTGGACTGCACATGGCCTTATTCATCATCTTGTTGGGCTTACTACTTTATGTTACACCAATTTCATAGATCTTCATGCTTTGCCACGTGCTCAAGCTTCTATGTGTTGTAAAATCATGAATAGGTATGGTTAAGGCCTCATTTGCACCTTCAACATATATACTAACATTATGAGCCATTAATGAAGCAAAATCAAGCCTAAATGTTTTCTCCAACCTCTCAAACACTTCACTCTTTTCTGAGTTTTTAGTAATTGGGCCGTCAATGTCATGAGGAGGATATTGGGCTTGCTTAAAATCTTGTTGGATAATAGAGACAACATCTTGTTCATTGTAGATGCCACCTAAGCTGCCATGTAGTACTTTGTCGACACTTTGGATATGAACATTGATGCTTTATTGGACACCACATAAGATGCCCCTTGCACCTCTATCATTCTCCTCCTCTTGAAAAAGAGTCGTCCTCGACTCTTGAGGGTCATATTCGCCATATGGAACAATCATTGTCGAGTTATCATAATTTTGCTCCTGTAGTAAGGATAAAACAACACTTGGACAAGGATAGTTAGTATCAACAAAAATTTCTTCTTTTACATATCCTTTTTCCTTATATTCACTCTCATTCTTTTTATTTTCACTCAAGTGACTCTCAATTATTTTTGTCACCTCAAACTCATTTGCTCTTTCACTCTCAATTTTTCTTTTCTCTTCAAGCATTTTTTCATGTGCCTCTTTCTCTTTTTTTATCCTCTCTTTTTCTTTATTTCTTTCTTTTTTCTTCATGAGTTTTTCTATTTCAATGGCTATAGAGACCATTCCTTGAATATCACTATATGGGTACAACTTTATTTGTTTAGCAATATTTGGATTAAGCCCATGTAGAAATCGATCCATTATTGCCCTTGAGCTTTCTTTGACTTTAGCTTGAAGCCTAGCAATGTGCAGCTCATCGAAGTATTCTTTCACACTCATAGAACCTTGCTTGAGCTCCTGTAATTCTTTGTAAAGCCTAAAATGGGATGAAGCCTTTAATTTGTGTACCTCTTTATGTAGCTTAAAGATGTCATTTGTCATGCTTTCCAAGAACAACTTGAATTCTACAAGTGTTTCTTTTTTACTCATCTTGAACCTGAAATGTTATTTTGATCAAACATGGGAAAAAAAATAGTAATATGGATCCTTACCACTCTACTCACGTGTTTCACTCAAAATTAATGTAGTCACTCGTGTTTCACACAAATATGGCTTTTAACTTGATGTAACACTCTTGCCTTTTACCACTCAAGCTTGCCTCCTATAGTATTCTTGATTGAAACTCAACAAAATCAAGAGACAATGTTAGTATGTGGTAATCTTTGCAACAAGAAATTAAAAGAACCAGAGAATATGTGAGAAATGAGAGAAATGTGTGATGAAAGAAGATGGAAATGGGAAAAAAATGTGAATAATGATGGAAAAGGAAGAAGGGATAATAACAAGGGGAAAAAATGGAATCAGAAAAAAAAAAGAAAGGGAAAGGAAATCAGAATAGGAAGGAAGGAAGAATTAGGAAAGTAAGGAGTCTTACCACCCAAGTTTGTAGATTTAGGAAACGTTTGTGACTTGCAATGGAAACTCTCAAATTAGCCTTCAATCTTCCTAATTTCCAAAACCTTTGGCTCTTTCCTTTTTTTTTTTGAATTTTCGATTTTTTTTTGCACTTTTTTTTTCTGCTCAGTTTTTTTTTTCCAGCACCACACCTTTTTTTTTTGCACGAATTTTTTTTTTAAATTGAAACTAACAAAGTCAAACAAAAAAAATTATGGGTGGAAGAGGAGAGAAGAGAATAGGAAAAACACAAGAACGAAGGAAAACAATGTAAACAAGGGAAGAACAAAAAAATGGAAGCAAAGAACGAAAACAAAAGGATAGAACTTGAAATCTAGCAAACCTTAAGCTCTGATGCCACTTGATATGATGAGGATAGCGGACCGGCTAGAAAACAAGTATGAAAACATGAACGGGACGGATGATCAAAGGTAGGACCTTAAGAGAACCTGTCTCTTACAACCCTAGCCACAAAGACACCACAAGGATGATCAATCCTTGATACAGTCGGAGTATTCGCACGAGAATACAAGGATGCAAGCAAAGCTCACACAAGAGAAATAAAACTCTCAATTATCATTCAAGTCTCAAAATGCAGTACAAAAACGCAGCCATATACACTACTACAGAATTGAGATATAACCACCCCCAAAGACGTCCCAAATTGAGAATTGGGTGGTTAAAAAGGGAGGCGGTGGCATTTTCGTAATTATTTATGTGTAGGGGAACCTTTAGGCGTCCCAAATTTGAATTTGGGACGCCTAAAGTGCTTCCTGGCGCGAAATATAAATTTTATAAATTTTTTTTAGCGCCAGGAGCCCACTTTAGGCATCCCAAATGGCATTTGGGACGCCTAAAGTCACCTTTAGGTATTTGGGACGCCTAAAGGCGTCCCTGCATGTCAGACACTTGTCTGACATGCGGTCTTCTCATCACCATCACACCCTCACCTCACATACTTTACTCTTCTTCCTCCTCTCCCACCCACACCGTCGGCCCTCCTCCTCAGGAATTTTTTTCTTCAACTCCTCCCTCCTCCCTTGTTCAAGCTCCCTCCCCCACCATCGGCCCTAGCTTTGTTGAACTCTTCCCTCCTCCCTTCTTCTTCTTCCTCTTGAATGGCTGCAACCTCACCTCCTCCACGGCTGCAACCTCACCTCCTCCACAGTGGGTTTTGCTCTCTCCTCCATTGTTGTGCGTGGGTGGAGCTCCAACATCTTCTCAACCTCTCAAACATAGTAGCTAGGGGGCGCCCTCAGGTTGGTTTATTTTCTTCAATTTTTTTTTGTAACAGAACATGGTTTATTTTGTTTTTGAAAAATATTTCCGAATGGTTGACATAGTGCTTATTATATATATTGCTTATATTGAGATATCAAAGATTAGCCTGATGTGTTTGGTGTGGTTATATTGTTTAAATTGCATTGATTTGGGAATGGTTTATTTTCAATTTACTTGTGTATAATAGAAACAAGTCTTCTTAGTTCTCACCCGTTCCATTGTGTTAAATATGAGTAAAGTTTAAAATTTACTCCCTGTTTCAATAAATGCCTCTCGTTAATTATTGAGTAAACTTTGTTCTTATAAGATAAAATGTTATATTAAATAGGGATGTAGTTAGAAAGGTTTTAAATTTAAAGGTAGAGTTAATGAGATTTAAAGATTTCTTTCACTATTGTGATCATGTTAAAAGTGACTTATAAGAACGATTAGAAGTAGAGTATTAAATTTTAAGACAAAGTTTTTGAACTTTTATTTATTTATTTGTTCAAGTGTAACATAATGAAAGTGGCTCATAAAAGTTTCTTTCAATCATTGATTAGTGTATGCCACATGAAACCAATACAATTCATAGTGTATTAAAATCCTGCACCATTAATTAGTATATATAATAAAATAAAATATGATTTATTTAAATTAAAGAAATTCTTGTATTAATTACACACAATTGTTTTGTTAATTCCAAATTCTTGAATTATGAAGAATAATTCAAGCCAAAACTTAAAAAGAAAACGATAACCCCAATATTCATTAAATGATTTTTATCTAAATATTTTCAATAAAACAATTTTATTTTTGGAAGAACTCAACTTAAAATTGTTTTGTTAATATGAAACTCGTTTTGTTTTTAATTCTTCCAAACCTCAAAAAAATTCTTTAATTTAATCTTATTGTATTTATTTTATTATACATTAATTTTATATACATATACTTATTAAAAAAATAAGTTACATAGCACTGAAACCCTTTTAATAGGAGAGATGAGGCTAGGAGGGGGCAATAAAGTTATTAAGCCCATATTTTAAAATCCTAAATTGGGTTGATAACTTAATTAGGCAATCCCATCATATGTCCTTGAGAATTGTACTAAACGTGTGAATGTTATTGGTAATGCCTTAGGTGGTAACAAAATGGATCATAGTTGGATGAATGCTTTGAGAACTAGTGAGGAATATGAGAAAGGGGTGGGCGAATTTATTGAATTCGCTAAAAAGAATGCTCCTGCAAGAAATGGGAAGTATTTTTGTCCTTGTGTCAATTGTTTGAATGAGAGTAGACGGGATGTTGATGTCATAAAGGATCACCTACTTTGTGATGGAATAAATCTGCGATACACAAGGTGGATATGGCATGGTGAGGAAATAACTGATTGTCCGTCACACAAGAAGGGAGCTGTGGATGTCATAGATGAAGATAGAATGGAGAGAATGATTAACGATGTTGAGGCAGAATCCTTTGCGCAGTCGCAGGAGTATGAGAGCCTGCGGAGTGATGCAGAGACACCATTGTACAGTGGTAGTAAGTATACGCGGCTGACAGGAACATTACATTTGGTTAACTTAAAGGCAACTTGTGGGTGGACCGATAGTAGTTTCACATTGCTGCTTGAACTATTGTGTGATATGTTTCCGGAAGATAATGTACTTCCAAATCGTATGTATGAGGCCAAGAAAATCCTGTCTACAATGGGTATGGAGTATAAGAAGATACATGCTTGCCCTAATGACTGCGTACTGTACAGAAATGAGTACGGAGGTCTTAGTGAGTGTCCTAAGTGTAAAACTGCACGATACAAAGTGAAAAAAGATGGTGGTTGTGGTGATGTGACAAGTAAAAGGCAACCTTTAAAGGTTATGTGGTATCTTCCAATAATACCACGTTTTAAACGTTTGTTTGCGAGTGCAACAAAAGCGAAGAAGTTGAGATGGCACTCTGATGAGAGAATATCTGATGGGAAATATCTTCGGCACCCAGCTGACTCTCCACAATGGAAAAAAATAGATGAAATCTTCCCTCAATTTGGCAGCGAGCCGAGAAACCTACGGCTTGGGCTTTGTACAGACGGCATCAATCCGTATAGAACTCTTACTAGCACACATAGTGCGTGGCCGGTTCTCCTTGTAATATACAACTTGTCTCCCTGGCTATGTATGAAACGTAAGTATATGATGCTATCTATGATGATTTCTGGACCAAAACAGCCAGGGAACGATATTGATGTCTATTTGGCGCCTTTGATTGAGGACTTGAAGAAGTTGTGGGAGGAAGGCGTAGATGTGTTTGATGCTTATAAGAAGGAGTCTTTTAAGCTACGTGCAATGATTTTCACAACGATAAACGACTTCCCTGCGTACGGAAACTTGTCAGGGTACAGCGTGAAGGGTCACAAAGCATGCCCAATATGTGAAGCAGACACACACTTCTAACAACTAAAGCATGGAAGAAAAACTGTCTACCTTGGCCACAGGAGGTTTCTTCATCGGTACCACCCGTATCGTAGGCTAAGAAAGCGGTTTAACGGCTTACCGGAGCATGGAATGGCTCCAAAGTCACTAACCGGAGAGGAAGTCTACAGTCGAGTGGAACGTATCCATGTCACTTTTGGTAAGAATCAGAGGGTTGCGGGTGAGAAGAACATATGGAAGAAGAGATCCATTTTCTTTGATCTTCCATATTGGCGTTCGCTAGACGTGAGACACAGTATTGATGTGATGCATGTGGAGAAGAATGTTTGTGATAGCCTTATCAGTACGCTTTTGCACATACCAGGGAAGACTAAGGATGGGATTAATGCGAGATTAGACCTTGTCGATATGGGAATAAGAGAACGATTACATCCACAACTAAGAGATGATGGTAGGAGGGCATACATGGAGCCAGCAGCGCATACACTATCAAAAGCAGAGAAAAGAAGTTTGTGTGGGTGTTTGCATGAAATGAAGGTGCCGCAAGGGTATTCCTCGAATGTGAGAAGATGTGTCTCAATGGACGATTTGAAGTTAGTGGGAATGAAGTCCCATGATTATCATGTGTTGATGCAACAACTATTACCAGTAGCTATTAAAGGCATAATGAAAGATGAAGTACGAAACACAGTGACAAGATTGTGCGTTTTCTTCAATGCTATCTGTAACAAAGTCATTGACACTGAAAAGTTGGATGAACTAGAAAATGAGGGTTACATTATTTTGTCACAACTAGAGATGCACTTTCCGCCTTCATTTTTTGATATAATGGTGCATTTGGTAGTTCATTTGGTGAGGGAGGTAAGGCTATGCGGTCCGGTTTACCTGAGGTGGATGTACCCTTTCGAGCGATACATGAAGATCTTAAAAGGGTATTCTAAAAATCCTTATCGACCAGAAGCCTCAATAGTTGAAAGATATGTAGTTGAGGAGGCTATGGAGTTTTGCAAAGATTATATGTCAGGGAAGAAGGAACAATCTCGGCATGAAGAAGGGAGAAGCAAGGGAACACGAGGACTGAAAGTGAAGAATGTTCCTCGTGAAGAGGTGTTGCAAGCCCACTTGTATATCCTGAATAATATGGAAGAAGTTCAACCTTACATAAATGAACACAGAAACACTTTGAAGAACAAGAATCCAAGGAAGAATGACATGCAGATTGCTATTGAGCAAAACAAGACATTCATGCAGTGGTTCGAGGAAAAGGTTTTGCACGAGATCGGTGTGTCTGAGACAATCGAGTGGCTAGCTTGGGGGCCTTCGTTTCAGGTCATTACTTGGACCGGTTATGATATAAATGGCTATTCCTTCTATACCAAAGAGCAAGATGACAAAAGTACCATGCAAAATAGTGGGGTCATGGTAGAAGCTGAATCTATGCACTTTTCCAGTTCGAGAGACAAAAACCCCATATTAGCGTCTATGGCCTATTATGGAGTTATAGAAGAAATATGGGAGATGACGTACAACAAGTTCAAAGTTGCTTTATTTAAATGTAAGTGGGTTAGCAACAATGCCGTGGTAATAGATAAACAATTTGGTTTTGTCTCAGTCGATCTTGGAAGAGTTGGCTATAGAGACGAGCCCTTCATTTTAGCAAGCCACGCGAAACAAGTGTTTTTTGTCACCGATCCTGCCAGAAAAAATATGTCCATTGTCCTTAAAAGTAAAAAACAGAAGTATGGTGATCCGACCTTCAACCTTGATGACACACCACCTTTCACAACAACTACACCTCGAACAAATGAAGTTGAATTGGTAGATGATGACGAATATGCTGTAAGAAATGACCATGGTGAAGGACTATGGGAAACAATCTAGAGTAAGACCTTAATTTATAAACGAGAACTATGTTTTTTCTGTTTTACTTCCCGCTTACTATATACATGTGTTTTCATTGCAATTTACTTACGTTTCTGATGATGCTTTTTGTGTTAACAGGAATATGGACAACGTTAGTGATGACGAGAGGCGTGGAGATGACGAAAGCTCTAGCAATGACGAAATTCCTAGAGTTGAACCCCCTGCAAGAAGGAGGGTTAGAGGCTGTACAAAGATGGGAGCATTGGTTGCACGTCATGAACATCAACAAGAGAGGCTGCATATAGACTTCGATGACAATCTGAATCCAATTGGTCCTGAGGAAGACCACTTCATTAGCTACATAGGGCTTTTGGCTCGAAGCAAAGTGCGCATTACCTACGATAATTGGAGATTGGTTCCCCCAAAAACGAAAGACATGATTTGGCAGCAACTTTTGGTATGTAAGTTTTGATGCATTGTAGCTTTGTTCTTATTGTTTCAAATATAATAATCTTATGTTTTACCTTGCAGCAAACATACGATGTCCCCGACACCATAGAGATGCATAGGCACTGGATGGATGAGGTTCGTGTACGATGGAAAGGTTTCAAGAACAAGCTAACAAAGCATTACATTCGAGGGGCCCTTAGGGGTAACGATCCATGTGCACAGTATACATATTTATCTCCAGAGGACTGGAGGTTGTTTGCGGCATCACGAGCAGATCCTGAGTTTTTGGTAAGATTTCTGTCATGATATAGAACTACTTATATATTTGATTTCATATACTTTATATCGTTGATTCATTTTTTGTTGTTTTTCATTCATAGAAATTAAGTGCAGCAAATGCCCAGAGGCAAGCAGAAAATAAATATCAACATTTCATGTCTCGCGGTGGATATCGGAAGCTTGAGCGGCAAATGATGGCAGAAGAGTTACAGAAAATGAAGGAAGCAGCGGAATCTGATCCTAGCGTTGTTATCCAGCCACCGGCACCTCCTCCACGTCACAAAAAATGGAAAGCAGGGAGGATTAAGGCTGGGAAGTACATAAATCCGACTGTTGCTGAGGTTGCAGCGAGGATTGTAAGTAGTTATACCATAAGTACCTAATTTTTTACATGTCGCGAGTGGTTTTGATACATTTACAATAAACTGCATGCTACAGGATGACCTGGACGAGCAGAGTAGCCAAGGTTCATTCAATCCAAGTAGACGGATGGACATCTTGTCAACGGCTATTGGGAAGGCAGATGACCTTGGTCGTGTTCGAGGAGAGACACGGGGAGTTAGTGCCGCGAGGTATTTTGGACGACAGCCACGTTATTCGTCACAAGCTGGACCTAGTAAGGACGTTGTGGCCAAGATTCGAGAGGACCTCGAACGAGAGATCGAGGCCAACCTTCGCGACAAGCTCCGACAAGAGCTGTTGCCAGAGCTTCAACTTGAAATGGCAAAGATGTTTGAAGCACAAAGGGCAAGGGACGAGGCTCGAACTCAGGAATCCCCTGCCTTCAATAGCACCAGAGGAAGTTACAACCCTCTGGAGCAACCACTTGGCCACCCTTCTCCCACTCCAGTGTCGGGACCACTTGGCGACCCTTCTCCCAATCCAGTGTCGGGAGACCCTTGCACCCTCTATTTGGATGATCCACTGCTGCGTGTTGTTGCTGATGCTCTCGTTCACACATATGCTACCACCCACCATAATCAGCAAATTCCGGAGGATTATCGTAGGGTGAATGTGACGAGTGTTAGAAAGGGGGAAGAAGGTACAGCCATCCCTGTTCCCGATCTAGAGGTTGGCACGTTAGGTCAAGCGATAGGATCTTTCATCCTTTGGCCTCACAATCTTATTGGTTCAGACGCAACACCTCCAATGGTAGGAATTACCTTACTGTTACTGAAAATCTGTTGGCATCCTAATAACAATTTGTTTTTTGATGTTCTAAAAGGATGACGAAGCTGCGAGCAAATGGCCCTTCTTAGCACGGCTGCAACAGATCTACAAGGGCATTAAACAGATTGACTTGAAGATGCCTCCAGGGATTGTGGGCCAAGTGGAGTATCCCTACACGATTGACAATAAAGATCTCAAGCAGTTTATCAGGTTGGAGGAGATAGATGCAGGCTGGGTCAAATTTGCAGTCCGGTAAGTTTTTTTTTCAATTTTCCCATAGAATTCATTTAGTGGTTTTTTGTTTTCATACATTCAATCATTGATTCCTTATTTTAATTCTATTATAGCACCTTGCACGATCTCTGCGCAAACATGGAAAGAGGTAATTGGTATGGATTCTTATGTCCTGCGAATACGACAGGGGATACTTGTACTGTGGCGCATAGGACTCACTATGTCGGCTACCAAATGGCACAACACAAACTTCGTTGTTATCTAGCACCCATTGTCCAACGGTTCGTATTTACATTTTGTCAATTTCAGAAGTTTACTAAATAATTGTCTTCTCACTCATCTAACTTCATTTTAATGTGTACATGTTGTTAAAGAAACCACTGGACTTTGTGTGTTATATGTCCCCGCCGCAACATAGTCTATTGGTTTGATCCCTTGAGTAACAAGCCAGACAGAGATACAAAATCCGTCTTCGACACGTAAGTTATCCTGTTTGTATTTCATTGACAACAAAATAAAGGAATGGTTCTAATTTCTGTTCATTTTGCTTTTCATGATAGTGCTTGTCAAACATATAGAATCCTAGGTGGGTCACGCGAGGGTGCAGTTGTTAAAAAGCCAAAGTGGTTTTATCCCATAGTAAGTACATTCGATCCTACATAATTGTTTCATTGACGGTCCTTTTAGACATACCTTTATTGATTTTAACAACCAATTGCATCCCTTTGATTAAAAGTGCCCTCGGCAACCTGGCAACACTGAATGCGGATATTATGTTATACTTTATATGTATAACATAACTCAAAGTGGAATTACTAGCGATTTTGAAAAGGTAATTGCTTCTTCATTCTCAAATGATAATATTTTTGGTGTTCTAATCGAAATGCTAATTAATTCATTTGCTTGAGATTCATTTCATCTAAGCTTATTACTTTCTAATTTTCAGATTTTTGATAATGAAGATGCCTACCTACGTGAAGACCTTGATTTGATCAGAGATCTTTTGGCTGGACATCTTCTTCAACATATAGAGCAGTAAACTTGTTATTTTATATCAGTTTGTACTTGTGTGATGACAGCGTTTTGACACTTTCTGGTTGTTTTTTGTTGATATATATAGTAGTAGGTTGCATGAAAGGTTATTGTATGTATATATAGTAAAGATTGTAGTGCTGGATGTCCTTACCAGTTTGTAACGGACAGTGTGGTTTATGAATCCATCTTTTATTCTGTCTCTGCAGTTTCAATTCGTTGGGTAATACAGAATGTAAATTATGGTATAAAAAAAAACCAAACTTTTAGACGTCCCAAATTAACATTTGGGAGGTCTAAAGTCCCCCAGGTGGGACTTTAGGCGTCCCAAATTAAAATTTGGGAGGCCTAAAGTAACCCAGCGTGGGACTTTAGGCCTCCCAAATTAAAATTTGGGAGGCCTAAAGTCCCCCAGGGTGGGACTTTAGGCGTCCCAAATTAAAATTTGGGAGGCCTAAAGTCCCCCAGGGAGGGACTTTAGGCTTCCCAAATTGTAATTTGGGAGGCCTAAAGTCCCCCAGGGAGGGACTTTAGGCGTCCCAAATTGTAATTTGGGACGCCTAAAGTCCCACCCTGTGGGGACTTTAGGCCTCCCAATTCTTAATTTGGGACGCCTAAAGTCCCACCTTAGGCGTCCCTATCATTTGGGACGTCTTTTGTTTCAACTTACTACGCCCCCAGCATCTACGTCCCCCCGTTTTGGGACGTTAAAAGTGCCAAATTTGGGAGGTTAAAGCCCCTTTTTGTAGTAGTGATATAAAGGCCACAAAAGAACACTCTAGAGTTTGAAAACCTAGTCATGAATGCAATAAATGATGCCTTAATGATGATTGATTATCTTGGTTGGCACCATTCAAGCCTAAAGGAATTAGGAAATTACTTATTCTTCAAGACTAAGTCAGCTACCTAAAAATAGGAAATAAAACAAAGTTTTCAAGAGCAATCTTTGACCAAAGGCCTTATTTAATGCAAATAAAAAAAAGCAAACAAATAAAAATGAAATTAATTCATATTTGCTACATAAGGACGCCTTCTAGATGCTTCTTGAGGTGTCTTGGATGTCACTTATGATCCTTTTTCAAGGCACATACTTGTCACATGGTATTTTAAGTGAATTCTTCAATTTGGACTGCACATGGGCCTTGTTCATCATCTTGTTGGGCTTACTACTTTATGTTACACCAATTTCATGGTTCTTCATGCTTTGCCACGTGCTCAAGCTTCTATGTGTTGTAAAATCATGAATAGGTATGGTTAAGGCCTCATTTGCACCCTCAACATATATACTAACATTATGAGCCATTAATGAAGCAAAATCAAGCCTAAATGTTTTCTCCAACCTCTCAAACACTTCACTCTTTTCTGAGCTTTTAGTAATTGGGCCGTCAATGTCATGAGGAGGATCTTAGGCTTGCTTAGAATCTTGTTGGATAATAGAGACAACATCTTGTTCATTGTAGATGCCACCTAAGCTGCCACGTAGTACTTTGTCGAGACTTTGGATACCAACATTGATGCTTTGTTGGACACCACATAAGACGCCCCTTGCACCTCTATCAGGAAGTCTAAAGTCTCTAAAGTTGCGCTTTAGACATCCTTATTTGAATTGGGGATGCCTAAAGCTATTTAGCTCTCACCCATAATTATTAAAATGTCACTACCTTTCTTTTTTACTTCCCTTTTCTAAAAAGGGACGTCCTTTAGGGTAATAGAATATATATTCTAGAGTAGTAGTAGAAGGTTTGTCTTGATTTAGTTCTCTAATGAATTTATAGTTGAGTTCGCGCATTTGAGAAAAATGGAGTAATGATGATGATGAGGGGTTATGGAGTTTCTAAGGGAGTATTTGGATTAGCTTCTGGAAAAAAAAAGTGATTTAAAAAAATAGATTTTATAGAATAGCTTCTAAGAAGTTTTAAAAAAAATGGCCTCTCATAAACTATGGTTTGAACTCCCCAAATCATGGTTTTAGTCAGAAAAGTGATCCTGGAAAAATTTAGTTGTTCGGCAATCTTTTGACAAAATCATGGTTTAGACCTCCAAAAGTACTTTCTTGCAACTACCCAAATACATACTAAATCTTAGCATCTTGGGTGCATGATCTGTCACTTTAATGGAAATGCTATTAAATTTAAAGAGTCTTACAGTGGAAGAGATGTGAAACCTAGCTTTGATACTAAAATGATGTAAAACAACAAGAGGAAGAGGAATAGGAAGAGAGAGGTGAGAAAGACAGAAGAGGAGAAAGGGAGGTGAGAAGTACAAGCAAGAGTTCAAAGAAAAAGAGAGATCAAATAAGGAGAAGAGAGAAAGCTCAGAAAATAACTATAATCAATCTATTACATAATTAATAGTTTGCATATAAATGAAACCCTTATAGGAATGATAATAAAATTCTAATAATAATAATAAATCATAACTAATCCTAATTAAAGTCCTAAAATAATAAAATCCTGACAAATTCAAATTAGTCCAAATATCCTAGAAATATAGTAATTAAACCATAATTCTTTCTTATACTATATTCCATTAATAAGTTTATGACAAATTATTTCACTTGAATCATGATGCATGATTACTAGTAGATATTTATTTATTTCTCTAAGTGTGTGTTTGGTTTGAGGGGATGGGAGGGAATAAGAGGGGATTGTTAGAACCGGCCGACACCCAAGAGGGCGGTGAATTGGGTGTAAGATAAAAATCTTAAGAACTTTGAAAATATTTTTCCATCTTAGAAGAAGCAATAAATATGAAAGTAATGAATCATAAATCAACTGTTAATATATACTAGAAATATAAGAGTTTAAAGAAGAGAGTATGCAAACTGTGATTTATCCTAGTTCAGTTCAATCTGCGATGGCCTACGTCCAGTCCCCAAGCTCTTCATGAGATTTTCAAATCCACTATCTTCTTGTTTAATCCAGGAATAAGAAAAGCCTTTACAACCCACAAGTTTAGTCAGGCGCTTGCGAAGCCTTTTTACAAATCTCTCACTGAGTTACTCCCCCTTACACACTATAAGGTTACAACCGAGTTACTCTCCCTTACACACCCCGTAAGGATACAACTTTGATGATGAAAGATTACAATCAATCTTCTCTCTTAGAAGTGAATAGATGAATACTAAAGCACAATACAATCAATCACTCTATCAAATACACATAATATAGAAAACAGATAAGAACAAAGAGTGTTTGGGTCGAGATGGATAACTTATGATATGAGCATGTTTGTGTCGTTGTGTTCTCATTGATGTTATTCTTCATTGAATGTTCCCAAATTTATTGATGAGTTGTGTTAGATCCCATATGTTTTGATGATAACAAAGGTTGGATCAATGATATAGAAAGATTTGATAACAAACAAATGAATTTTGAATAAAGTAGCAAAGCATTACTTGGAGTAAGCACTGGAGTGATGAACCAATTCTATGAAGGCTTACTCGAGTAGCTACTCAGGTAAGAAAAGTAATTACTCGAGTAGCCAATCGAGTAACCAAGGAAAATTTCATCCAGTGGAGCATTGCCAAAATTTGGATAGCATTACTCGAGGGAGTACTCGAGTAATCTGTAAAGTTATATAGACCATTACTCGAGTAGCCACTCAAGTAACATGAATTACAAAGGCATCACTCTAGTAGCCACTCGAGTAACAAGGTCAAAAATCTTCCAATAGCTCTCGGCCAAGAAATGCAACCCTTTACTCGAGTAGCAACTCGAGTAACTAGGTGAGAAAAAGGATTTACTCGAGGGACCACCCGAGTAATCTGCAGAGTTATTTGAGGCATCATTCGAGTAGCCAGAAAGCAAAGTCTTGGCCAAGAATTTGATGCAATTACTCGAGGGAGTAATCGAGTAATCTGCTGGATTATTTGAAGTCTACTCGAGGGACCACTCGAGTAAGGTATTGAGAAAAATAAAGGCCACTCGAGTAACCATTCGAGTAACAAGATTACCATAGTCAGCATCCGAGTAACTTGTGAAGGTAAAGACATGGCCACTTGAGTAGCCACTCGAGTAATCAGGTATTTTTCAAGGTTTGTAATATATCACTCCATGTCTTACCCAAGTAATATCTTATGAAAAATGTTGAATTATGCACTACCATATTATGATAGTTTTACTCGAGGGACTACTCGAGTACAAACTTGATCACTCGAGTATCCACTTGAGTAAGGCAGTCTAGAGATTATGCTTTTCATCGAATATTTATTAAATTGTTATCTATATGATTAACTCTTCATTACATTAGTATCCTAAGTACATTTACAGAGAAACAATGAAGAGATCATGCAAGAAGTGAAAATCCAAATAAAAGTCCAAACGTTCACCTACAACTACCTACCACAAACGGATAGTTTTCAAATTCGAAGAATAGTCAACAGTTGCTGCGTGACTCTAACGGACATGTTTGAATTGCTTCCAATGGACACTACAAATCATCTATATATATGAAGCAATCAAAGGAAAGAAAACAAGAAAAAAAGAACTGAGAATACATTGATCAACACACTCTTAGTGCTTTATTTTTCTTATACTCATTCATTGTACTTCAGTGATTATATATTTGCTTTGTGAGAGAGTTTTTCATTACAAACTTAATATTTGTTATTGGGATAACTTAAGGTTGTGGAACCTTGAGTTAGGGATTTGATTACAATGTGTAAGTGGGAGCGAGTGTCCAGGTGAAGGAACTTGCTGTATACTAAGGTGCCAAGAACCCACTGAATCTTGGAGAATATAGTGAAACTCTCAGAGATGCTCTGTGGACTGGACATAGGTCAAAGTGGTTATGGCCGAACTAGTATAACTCCCGGTGTACACTTCGGTGATATTTCTCTTTGCTCTCAACTGCTTTAAATATTCTGTCAATTTTCTTATACGCAACGAAATTTATGGTATCACCCAATTCACCCCCTCTTGGGTGAAACTCTTGCACTAACAAGTTTGATAGCCGTTAGAAGCATTTCAACCTGTCCGTTAGAGTGGCGTAGCTTCATTTGACTATTTTACAATTTTAAAAACTAGCCATTGTGGTTGGTAAACGCTCCGCTTCCATAAAGTCAACTTTTGTCTCTTCACATGATCTCTTTATTATATTCCTGAAGAAATGTATTAAACACTAATACAATGAAGTGTAAGAGTGATTGGAAGCAAGAAGAATGAGTTTCATAATTAATCCCATGATTTTTGAAAGCTTCAGTACGTTGTTCTATTCTCCTGGAAAGCATTACTCGAGTGGTCACTCGAGTAAGCCTGGGTCATTACTCAAGTGAGCCCTCGAGTAATCCCGTTCAAAATCTGGTTGAGAGTAACTGCTTCTTTGCTTCTCTGATTACTCGAGTAATCCCCTGAGTAATGGATCAAATAACTCTGTAGATTACTTGAGTAATCCCTCGAGTAATGTACTCTTCCATATCTGGTTACTTGAGTAATAAAGTCTGTCATTTCTTGGCCGAGAGCTATTGATAATTTCTTCTCTGGTTACTCGAGTGATCTCTTGAATAAGCTCTTAAATAACTTTGCATATTACTCGAGTGGTCCCTAGAGTAATGTTATTCAAATCTTGGCCAAGAGCATTTCCAACTACATTACTCGAGTGGTCCCTCGAGTGAGGTTTCAAATAATTCTGCATATTACTTGAGCAAGCCCTTCAAGTGAATTCTTAATTTTGATTTGAAACATGGCAAATCATATATCATTGGAAATCCCTCATCATCTACATTTCAATGCAATAAGAATCAACTCCAAACTTATTTTGTACATAAAGTTATGATCCAAAGAATATCTTCTGTATTTAGACACACTACTACAAAAAACGCTTTTAACGTCCCTTTTTTGGGCCTTTTAACGTCTGAAAACATAGGGACGTCTATCTGAGCGTCGTAGAAAAAACTGTCAATAACGTCCCTAAAATAGGGGACGTCTTTTGGTCAGACTTTAGACGTCCCCAGTCATTACTGGGGACGTCTAAAGTGGTTCAGAAATACTTTAGAAGTCCCCAGTTTGCACTGGGGACATCTAAAGTTTTTTTTATGGCCTTTTATATATACATCACTGTCCGGCAAATTTAAACTGCAGAAATTGGATAGAAGAAATATTGCATAAACCAAAATGGAAACAACAGCAGTTCAGCTATCTAATAAACATGTTATCCAACAATCTAATAGTATGTACAACAACACAACTCTAAGTATCATTGTCATTTTATATAACAACGCAACACAACAATCTAATAAACATATTGGCGCTGGTTAAACTAGACTAACCTAAGCCAAACCAAATTCATTCCTAAGTATCATTGTCATTTTTTTAACTCATAGCTATATATATACATCACCGTGTTGAAGTCTGCTGACGAAAAGAACAAGTATGCAATAATGACAGTCCATTTCCAAATCAAGCAAATTAGAAGCAGATTAAAAGTATGCATATACAAGTTACTCTGTTTTTCCAGTTTCATAATCTGATTTAAATTAATAGTTACAAGCATTTGTTCAATCATTTGTATCCAAAGTTGTGGGAGTGAGAGACAAACCTGTGGACGACGGAAATGGAGATGACTCACGGTGCCACCAGCTAGGAAGATGAAAGTTGTGAAAGAGAGACACAAACGATGGTGCTCTCGTCAAAGAAGAGAGATGGAAAAATAGAAATATGATTATGAGAAAGAGGAAGGTAGATAGGGAAGGAAGCACGGGAAAGGGAGTTGCACCAACGAACTGAGAAAGAGGAAGGAAGACGGGAAAGGAAGCAAGGGAAAGGGGAAAGGGGAAGACAGCTTGGAATGAAGCTCACAAGGGAAGACGGAATGAAGCTTGGGGAAGGAAAATAAAGCTGCTGGCCTGCTGCTGATGGGATGGGTGTCTGACAGGCTTTTCCGCGTCCCCAATCAAAATGGGGACGTCTAAAGCTCACTTTAGACGTCCCCAGTCAAACTGGGGACGTCTAAAGTGAGGTTTAGACGTCCCCAGTTTGACTGGGGACGTCTAAAGTGGTTCAAATTTTTTTTTTTGGAAATATTGGCGCTAGTTGAATTCCAAAAAAAAAAATTTGAACCACTTTAGACGTCCCCAGTCTGACTGGGGACGTCTAAAGTGGTTCAAATTTTTTTTTTGGAAACATTGGCGCTGGTTGAATTTTTAAAAAAAAATTTGAACCACTTTAGACGTCCCCAGTCGTCTAAAGTGGTTCAATTTTTTTTTTTGGAAACATTGGCGCTGGTTGAATTTTTTAAAAAAAAAATTGAACCACTTTAGACGTCCCCAGTCAGACTGGGGACTTCTAAAGTGCCACTTTAGACGTCCCCAGTCTGACTGGGGACGTCTAAACCTCACTTTAGACGTCCCCAGTCTGACTGGGGACGTCTAAACCTCACTTTAGACGTCCCCAGTTTGACTGGGGACGTCTAAAGTGGTTCAATTTTTTTTTTAAAAAAAAATTCAACCAGCGCCAATGTTTCCCGCTAAATATTGAACTTTGGGCGTCCCTAATTTAAAAAGGGACGTCCTTTAGGGTCGTTAAATGTCTAGTTTGTAGTAGTGACAAAGTCTGAAATCATGACCATCAACTTCCAGAAGGAATATCTCTTAGTATATAACTTAAAATATGGTAAATTATATATCTATGGAAAGATCTTTAAGTCTAGCTTCATATGGCACTAGTTTCATCTCAATCCGATATGTATTTGGAGAGTTATGTCCAAAATACCGAACCTTGTTCTAGTAAAAGACGCTGATTCATTTGTCAACTTCAATAGATCATATCTCTCTTATCTGAACTCCTTTTAATGTGATCTTGATGTCCATAGTTTGTGTTGAGAGTCTAGTTTGATATGCCACCAGTTTCATTGCAATCTGAGAAGTGGTTAGAGAGATATGCTCAAAATACTGAACCTCTGTCCTACCACGCGAAAGCAGAGTATCATTACTTGAGGGCTCCTTCGAGTAATCTTCAAGTAACTCTGCAGATTACTCTAGTAAGGCCTCGAGTAATCACCTCCAAAATAAGGCAGTGTCATATTACTCAAGTGACTACTTGAGTAATCATCTCCGAAGTTGCTATAACTTCCGTATATGTCATTTTAACTTCATATTGACCCATTCCAACCTCCATATGATCAAAGAAACCTCCGGTATCACTTCTAATAGCTTGGATCTTGATATTCTTATGTGATCTTGCAAGTTCTTCCTTCTTTAATCTCTTTGTTCAATCTTTCTACTTCTTTCTTCAATCTCTTTCTTCTTGTTTTTCTTCTTGATGATCATTCTTCATAATCCAATTAGATGTCTTCTTGAATTTCTTCAATCTTCTTCTTTCTTTGCTTGACTAATATCATCTTCTTGAATCCATAATCTAATTATATATCTCTTTGAATATCTTCAATCTTCTTCTTTCTTGACTTGACTAATCTACAAGATATCCAACATTAAATATAGTAGTTAGTCAATGAAGATAATAAATATGTCATACAAACTTTTTGCTCTTAATACTTGACATCCATATTTGACATCAACAAAACTATTCATATCTAACAGGGGTTAAATTACCTTTTTGGGTTAAAGGTATTTAAATTTTGGGCGGGAACCCAAAATTTAAAAAGAATGAGAGGGTAAATTTTGGACGGGAATCCAAAATTTAAAAGAATGAAAAGGTAAATTTTAGGTTTCTCTTGTTCAAAATTGTAATGTCCCCCCTCTCCTCCCCCCTCCCCCCTCCCCCTCCCCTCCCTTCAAACCAAACACACCCTAACTGTCATTCTGACACAAAAGTGAGGAAGTTTATAATTCTCACATGAATACTCATTTCGTGTATGACTAAGGGTGTGTTTGGTTCAGCTTATTGGGTAGAAATAAGCCCGTTTTTTGGCAGTAAGCCCAAATAAAAACGTGTTGCGTTTTACAGTGTTTGGTTCACGAGTAGAATAAGCTCCTCACTACAACTTTTTTATTAAGTCACTTATTACATAAATCGAGATAAAACTCCTCTCATATACTTACCTCGCATACCGTAAATCGCATTTATAAGCACTTATTGTCCAAAAATAAATCGTTCATCTAAACATAAATCACATTACAAAAACTGACCTTTCTATTAAGTCATTTTTAATAATTCAGAATTATAATAAGTCATTTTTCCTACCGCTCTCCCAAATACACACTAAATATTACCTAAAGACTCATTTGGTTCAATTTCATGGCCATATGGAATGGTAATCAGATATCCGTTTCCGCTATTGTTCCTACAAAATTGTTTGGTTGAGTTTTTCTATGTTTCATCCGTATTTATTGGGAATCAAATATTATTGCCTCTATGTAAACAATTTCAAAGTATAAACCTAGTTTTACAAACTCTATTGTATGCAAACTATTAATTTCACAGTTATGTTTCTCAAATCTCAAATTTTCCAAAGTAAGTAGCAGATTGTTTTGCAAAACTTGTTGTTTTCAATTGAGTTTCCCAATGCCATTTTCTCTAATAGAAAACCAAACATGTACATATTTAGAAATATAAAATCATTTTTAAAATTTTTACTTTTAATCTGTTAATTAAAATATAAAACAGATTTTTTTTTTTCAATATTCTCAATGTCTTACTAGACATATGCACACAGTGGCTACAATTCCATTTTATTACTTCTATACTATTTTTAGGTACCAAATTTGCCTAAGTTTTTCTTTAAAATAAAAAAAAATCCATTTACTGAGTATTAAGCTTTTCATGAATAAGGTAAAAGTACTAAAACTATGAAAGTAATCTTAAAACCGATAAAGGCAAGACATTAGGATACCAAAAAAAGGCGGGAAATTGAAGGTTTGCTTGGAAGCCATGGAACGAATAAAGAATCATAGATTTTGAACCAAAAAAATAAATAAATATTCATAGAAAAGATCTTTGAAAGACATCATAGAATAGAGTGGTGAAGAATCACAATGAGGACAAAAATATTAATTGGCATTATTTTATTTTAACTATGGCTATGCAAGTCTGACTACTTTAGCCAATCAAGTTTGATTGGCGAGCTTCTCCGAAAATAACTCATGACACTAACTCGTCACTTGTGGAGGCTATCAACGTTGGAGCGACTTGGAAGATTCACTCATATCTAGAGCTAAGACTGCGGCCCGCAGGTAGGTGGCCGCACGTTTTGCGGGGTGGCTAACTTCCAGTGGCGGGCTGGCAATCCTGCCCATGAGCCTACAATTTTTTTATTATAAAATTCATATTTTCTTAAAATAACAAAAAATCTGCCACACATATATATTAGTTGTCAAATTTACCTTTCTAATATCAACCATTTCACTTATAGAAATTCAAAAACATAATTTACAATTCAATAGATAACGTTATTAAAATTGTCAAAGTTTACAAACAAAATAAATCAGATCATCCTTAAGCAATGAAAATATAATAATTTGTTTTAAAGGAGGAAGCACTACTAGAGAAAAGGCCTATAAGATTGTTACATTTAGACCTCTCATGGCAGAGATAGTTTTAAAACTATGACCGGTGGCAATTTTGTAAATATTGGTACAACTTCAAACTAGTTGTCAAAACAATTAACATTTTGATATTTGCTAGAGTGATAAAGGCATCGTTCCATAGGCATACAGATATAGAACAAATACATTGATAATTAGTACTTTGTTACAATATAGGAGATCCCAATAGGATTTTAAATTATATACAGATCCTCAAAATTCACAAAATAAAAACTAAGGGTAACCAATAATAGACCTTGGTTGAATTGGCACGCTTATACGCCAGTATTTACCGTTTTTCCCTTCGGGCCACTAACTTCTGTTGGAGTGTTTTCAAATATTGGAAAGGATGATATTCAAATAAATCTTAGTAGTAACATACAACCAATCATGTAAAATGCAACAAATAAATATGCCAAGTACCATATAATGTAATAGAATAAATACATTGTAAAAACTCATAATCATCGAAATGTGCACATGTTTTCAGGGCAAACTACTATTAGAACCCCTACTTGTCCATACCTCAGCTGGGCTCACAACCACAAACTGGGCCATGTACCGTCTTAGTACTGTATCTCATAACTGGATCCCCTTTTGGGGCCGTTGGGGTACTTGTACTTTTCCCGTCGAATGATACTTGTGTTTTTCCCGTCCTAGTTAGAGAGTGCATTATACATATCACAGAAAATGGCATACATAAAGCATACAAATAATCATGTAGTTTATGAAAGATAGAGTTACTACCTTAATCCCTTTTCCTGGCTCTAACCTCGTCCCAGCTTGAGTAAATTGCTCATCCTAAAATTCCAAATTTACAAGAATTGAGTTATTACTCATTCATGTATTGCTCTAAACTCTTTTAAACTCATTTTGTTGGTTATCTTAGCTCTAAACTGCAAAATGACTAAATGCTCCTGGTGACCTGATCCAGTCCCTTTGTACCCGGTCCAACTATACATTTCCAAAAACTATGACCAGGGCTAATCATACACAATTTCGTGTGTAGAATCTATTTTTGACCTCAATTGCCAAATTTACTACCAAAAGACAATTTTTCCCTTAGCAGCTCCTATTTAGGGTTTTAGGGCTCATTTTGTCATTTTACATTATAAGGCTTTTCACACTTCAAAATCTACATGAACCCTACACAATTTCCCTTATGAGCACAATGGAACCATCAAATTAATGAAATTCTAGCACCTACCACCATTTTAATTGCTAGCCAAAACATACTCAAGAGAAAGGGAAAATTGGTTTTATTGATTTAACCCCATAAACACATTCCTTTTCACTCCTAATCACATGTTTAAACACATAATCACTTATTCATAACGATTTGCAGAATTTTTGGGCAGCATTTCGCTTAGGGTTTTATCTTCCCAAATTTACAAAATCAACAGGAACAACCACAAATCAAGCCAATATCAATAATAACCACCACAACAACATCATATTAACCAAGAGAATCAAAATTCTTGAGATTACCTCTTAATTTATCAACTTTCTCTCTCTAGCCGTCGCTCTCTCCTCCTCTTTCTCTTTAATTTTTTATTGCTATACACATGATATTCAAGAGGAACAAGAGATTACAAGAGGTTTTCATTCATTTGTGAGCTTAATCGCTTGAAATCACAAGCACTTAGATTGATTTTTGCTTTTTGAGCTCTCTTGTGCTTATGTTCTTGAGCTCTCTTCTTTTCTCTCTATTTTCTCACTTTGGACAAAAAATGAGGCCTTGAAAGAGGATCATGATGATTTTAAAATATCCTCTTCATCTTCCTTTAACTTCATATATTTTAATGTTATTTTACCATGTGCATTTTCTTTTATGACTTCATCTCTTTTACTTGGCTTGAAATAATTCCACATGGCACATTTATGGTCTAGTAAATAATTTCCCTCTTCTATTTCCTCTTGGCCGAAAATCACAAGGAAAATGGGAAATAATTAATGCTTCTTGCTTTTTCATGATTTTCTTTGTAACATCCCAAATTCTATCCACCTAAAATTCCTTATATTGAAGGGAATAAAAAGGTGAAGTAAAGAGCATATGGAATGACAAAACAAGGCAATTAGCAGTCACACACATGATTATGTTTGGAACAAAAATTGTAAACCTTTGAATTTGCTACTAATGAGATTCCCTGTATAGCAGTCTTGTTGTGTGACATTTTTAAATAAGCAAATGATGTCCAATACCTATAAATTTTTTTTGAATAAAAGTAGACTTATCAAACTTTAATTTGATGGGCCATATAAGTCATTTGAAGCTATACACAAAGAGTTATGTATTTTTTAAGTTAACCTAATAAAAATAGCAATTTTTAGTGGCAGCATCCAAAAACAATAATTCTAGGAATTGTGATTTTCCATTTGGAACCACACCAATTGAACATTTGTACAAATAGTTATGAATTTTCAAAGTTTGATGAAAATTTTGTCCAGTTTTCCAGCAAGTATGAAAATGGAAATAAATGTAAGAGTAAAATGGTCATTTGACCATAAAACAAGAAGTCAAATATTTTCCCTTTTCTTGGTAAGCAATTCGATAAAAAAGAAGCAAGAAGGGAATTGAATACTTGGTGATAAATGTGCCAAAGGTTAGAGCATTTGTGACCAAGTAAATGTAGTGGAAAAGTCAAAAATTGCAGGCAAGTGTATAATGGCCATTAAGATACTATAATTAAGGAGTTGGATGAAACTAATTCTAAAAGCTCTCTTAGCTCCTTCAAGGCCTCATTTACATCAATTTAGAGAGAGAGAAATGGGATAAAGTTTCAAACAAAACACATGAGCAAATAGCAATTAAATAGTAGTAATAAGGAGGTGGATTGTGATATTTTTAAAAAAGGCTTCTTATCTCTTTCTCTTGGCTATATTTTGGCCAAATAACCAAGAACAAGACAGAGAGAGAAGAGCTAAACAAAAATATGGAGAACAAGGGAGCTGAAGTATTCAAGAGCTAAAACAAGGTGAGTTGATGACAAAATTCTTGTGTTCTTGTCTTTAATCCCTTGGAAACACTCTCTAATCTCTATTCCTTCTTGAAATATTCATGAAGCAAGCACAAAATCAAGAGGTTAGAGAGAGAGGTAAGCCATGGTTTAGAGAGACAAAGAAGGACAAAACAAGGTGAGCTTAGAAATATGTCTTATCTTGATAAATATTGATTGTTGTTAGTTGTTTTGTGGTTTGATTGGCTTGTTTTGCTTTCTTTTGTAAATTTGGCATGTTACAGCCACCACATTTACTTGATCACAAATGCTCCAACCTTTGGCATATTTATCACCAAGTATTCAATTCACTTCTTGCTTCTCCTTTTTAATTGAATTGCTCACCAAGAAAAGGGAAAATATCTGACTTCTTGTTTTATGGTCAAATGACCATTTTACTCCTACATTTATTTTCATTTTCACACTTGCTGGAAAATTGGGCATAATTTTCATCAAACTTTGAAAACTCATAACTATTTATACAAATGTTCAATTGTTTTGATTCTAAAGGCTATGTGACCCTTAATAAGTATATTTTCAAGGAAAAATATAGCCTTTAGCAAACTAGAAGCTCACAATTCCCAGAATTATTGCTTTTGAACATTAACACTGAAAATCACCAGTTTTACTAAGCTAACTTCAAAAATACATAACTCTTTATTACAGCTCCAAATGACTTATATGTCCTATCAAATTCAAGTTTGATAAGTATACTGTTATTCTAAAAATTTTCATAGGCATTGGATATCATTTGCCTATTTAAAAATGTCATACAACCAGACTACTACACAAGGAAACTCACTAGTAGCTAATTCAAATGTTTACAATTTGTGTTCTAAACATAATCATGTGTGTGACCACTAATTTCCTTGTTTTGACATTCCATATGCTCTTTGCTTCACCTTTTTATTCCCTTTAATATAAGAAATTTTATGTGGATAAAATTTGGGATGTTACATTTCTCCTCCTATCAATAAAATTTCATCCTTGAAATTTGAACATCTATAACTCGGGAAATCTTCTAGACATTTAGTCTATCCATATCATGTGCAAGCTCATAAAGTAGGCATCACAAAATACTTGTTTGTCAATGTTCAGGATTAAATATCTGCTGATTCCTACTAACCTTATTGTGTATATTGTTTAGTATAACACAACATGTTTTCAGGTCTTACTGCTAGGGAAACTGCCCCAAGCAAATGTGCACATAGGGTCTTACTGCCTTTATCTCATTTCGGCATACTTGTAATTGCATAGCGATTTGCTGGCTTGAGAACATACTAGTCTCATCGGTCATATGATTACATGACACACTGTCCACTAGTTACTCTAGGCCTCATTGCCATATTGGGATGCTGCCTAGTGTATTTCGCCTTACGGCTTATATAACCCTATTCTCACAACATTAAATGTTTCAGTTTTATTGCCATGTACAAATATGCATATTAGGGCTTACTGCCAACACGTCTGCCTGTTTGGGGTTTAGGATCAAATGACTATTTAACCTTACTAGTTGTACTATGTGTATTGCTCACTGAGTGGGTAATTAATTCTATGAGGTTACATTGTTGAGAGTGATTCCCGCCACCATTATGCCCTATTACACTAGGGCTTATCCCAATCTTTGTTTAAATGCATCACTATGAACCATATTGGTTGTGAGACTGGTGACTGCAATGGTCGTATCACTGTTTACCACACCTCCATAGCACATATGTTTTACGCACAGCCTCTTAACTGCAAGCAACCAGTATGGTGCAACCCACCTTGCTATTTGGGATAAGAGTCACTCGATCATAGACTGATTAGTTGCATCCTTAAAAAAGTACAGCACTGTACGAATCCATACGTGTTCTAAAAAATCCAGGTGCTACCGGACTTAATCCTAGTATAGTGAGTCTACCTCACCCAGATATGCTGCACACTAGTCTATAAGGGTGTTGTGCTCCTGAAAGACACACAGATATATGTCTTTGTCATGCTCCCATAAACACTAACAAGGTCGTAGATCATATCTCCATGTACCGGTCTGGCTTTGGAGAGAGTAGTAATACAAAAATCAGACTTTATCCCATCGAATAGTAGCTACTTGGAATCTCCTGCTGATTCTTTAGGATTGGCTCGGGTCTTGGCTGTGGCCCGTATACTGGTCTGACTTGGGCTCGCTTCCTGGGTGTCCTTTTCTCTACAAAATGTGGCCCCTCGGGAATCCTCTAACCCGGGGAAACCTAGTTCATCAACAATGATGACCTATCTTATTGTCGCCACCTTCCGCATATCGTTCCTATCAACCTATAAAAAAGACCATGTCAGTATACTATTTGATAATGTCAAAACCACTTTTAGCTCTAATATCAAAATGTCAAACCTCTTAACATTTCGATATTTGACAGAGTGATAAAGGCATAGTTCCACAGGAATACAAACATAGTACAAATATACTGGTAATTAGTACTTATTTACAATATAGGAGATCCCCATAGGGTTTGAAAATATATACAGATCCTCAAAATTCACAAAATAAAAACTAAGGGTAACCAACATTAGTCCTTACCATACGCACGTATTTGCCATTTTTCCCTTCTTGCTGCTAGCTTCTGTTGGAATATTTTTAAATATTTGAAAGGGTGATATTCGAATAAATCTCAGTAGTAATATACAACCAGTCATATAAAATACGACAACAAAATATGTCAAGTACCATATAATGCAATAGAATAAATACACTGTAAAACTCATAATCATAGGAATATGTAGATGTATTCAAGGCCAACTACTGTTAAAACCCCTACTTGTCTGTACCTCAGCTAGGCTTACGACCACAGACTGGGCAATGTACTCTCTTGGAAATGCATCTTATAACTGGATCCCCTTTTGGGGGTATTTGGATACTTGTACTGCCCCCCAAATGGTACTTGTGTTTGTCTTGTCCTAGTTACAAAGTGCATTATACATATCACAAAAGATGGCATATACAAAGCATACAAATAATCACATAGTTTATCAAAAATAGAGTTACTACCTTAATCCTTTTTCCTGGCTCTAACCTCATCCCGACGTGGGTAAATTGTCCTGTCCTAAAGTTCCAAATTTATAAGACTTGAGTTATTACTCATTCATGTATTGCTCTAAACTCTTTTAAACTCACTTTATTGGTTATCCTAGCTTTAAACTACAAAATGACCAAAATGCCCCTAAGGACCTGGTCTACCGGCGTGGGGATGATGATGATTTTAAAATATCCTCTTTGTCTTTCTTTTATGACTTCATCTCTTTTACTTGACTTGAAATAACTCTACATGGCACATTTATGGTCCAAGTAAATAATTTCCCTCTTCTATTTTCCTCTTGGCCTAAATTCACAAGGAAAATAGGAAATAATAAAAGCTTCTTGCTTTTTCATAATTCTCTTCCTTCAAGTAATTAATTATTCCACCACATTTACTTTTTGACTTTTCAAACTTAATTTACTTGGCTATAATTGCTCCAAAATTGGATATTTATCTCCCAATATCCTTTTGCCCCTTTATTTTCTTATTTGGTTGAAATTAGCTTCAAGAAAATAGGAAAATAATTTAACTCTTTGCTTTATTGGCGAATTACCATTTTGCCCTTACATTTTTCCATTTAATTATAGCTTCTTACATTTTCCTTGCTTTTTGGCCGAAATTCACCCTTAATATGCGGCCAAGAATTGTGCTATTTTATTCTCCACTTTGGGCTTAAATATGGGCCTTTTGGAAAACAAACAATTAACTTCATGACTTGTTTTAGCCCAATTTTCACGTAACCTCTTATTAAATACGGTATTGATAAGTATTAAATATTATGAAAATTAAGAAATTTAAATTCTAGTTAGATCGGATACTTATACATCCAGTTTAAACATCCTTTTTAATATTGTTGTTTCTTTTGCATCCGGTCTTAAATGTTTCAAAGTTTCTTCACCTTCTAAGGTAAACCTCCTAACTATATGTCTCTTTGAAAACTGAAGCCACTTCAATAAATGCAATCTTCATCCATCTTATTTAATTAAACTCCTTATTCCTTTCATTTCTTCAATTAAATATAGCTCCTTTTTCTCTCCTTTCTCAAACATCAATATGGTGAAACGCATTAGGACTCCATCAATTCACCCTCCTTTTCCTCCTCCACTTTATAACCTCCACCGCAATCGTCAGCGAGGTAGGTTCTTTACACCTCAATGTGAGGGTGGCTCACATAAAGAGATGCCTCGGAAGACTCTTCACCTTATTGAACACTATTAACAACAAGTTGAACTTATACGCAACACCAATGATATCGAGTACAATCTTTTGAATGACCCCTCAACTCCTTCCTCTTCTTCCTACCCTTCCTCCAGCATGAGGAGGAGGATTGTGGGGTTTTTTCTTATGAAAAATGTTTTGTAATCAATATACTGCTATTGCCTCTAAATAGCAAACAAATTTATAATATTAATCAAAAACTTTTATTTTTAATCTTGATCTTGAATGTCTCTTGTGTCTTTGTTCCGTTGTTGTTTATGTCTCTCACGTAATAAGTTAATTTTACTATATATATAATAATTAGTAAATTATTTTATTTAGGATATTGTTAAATATACAATTTGATTATATTTAGACCTATTGTAGTGGCACAAGGTTTAAATATGTTAATATGAACCATTGTTTAACTCTTCATCGTTTAAAAAGTTGTTTAATCTTCTAACGTTTGCTTTTTATTTAGACCGGATAAAATGAACACATTATCATAATTATTATTTAGACCATATTTCAAAGATGATCAGTCTAAATATGTAACAGTTCAACTTCCTACGCATATCATCATGTCTTGTCAGTTATCATCTGAAGTTTATCACTATTAGTCTCGATTATAAATACCAAGGTGTCTTTAATTTTCAAGTTCAACTTCAAAATTCCATTTCTAGTTCTCTCTTTCTTCTTTAAGCTGAAACACTTCTAATGTCAAGAACAAAGAGGCAGCATTCCCCCTCTCTACCTTCAGCAGGAACCACCAACAGTGTAATGTACTGAAATTTCCTAGCCTGTAGTGTCTTGTGTAAGTACGAATTTGCCTATAAAATGAGCTTGTGTAAGATATACATATATGTATACCTTTGTATGGAAACTTGGTCACCATTTAAGGCACTTCATGACCTCTTGAAGGTATCCAAATGGCACCATTATAAGAGACTCAGGGTTTCTTGGTGCCATATTGAATAGTAAGTCTCACACGAATACCCGGTAGCGTTCACTGAGGCATAATGGTACATGGAATCGATAGTTCTCAGAGACACGGGGTTTATGTGGCGCCATTTCATGGTCTCCAGGGACATATGGCACTCTCCGGGAAGCCTCTAAGACACATAGCAGAAATAAGAGGAAAAGTAACATGTGTCGCAAAACCAGTAGCCCTGTATCAAAAAGTAGCTTTCTTAACCAAGCTTTATTAAAGTAGCTTTTTGACTCTCTCCCTTGATTAGCCAATCATATGCTAGTATCTGGCATTAGACATCTGATAGAGATCAAAAAGCCAATGTAACGTACTGGTCTACAGTCTAGCTATATACCCGACTTTACCGACTATGGCACCAGAAGCTGAATGAATCCCTCTCTCTTGACCAATGAATTCGTAGAACCATGAAAGAGGGGAGGGAAATATAGATTTTAAGAGGTGCACTAGCTATCTTGCAATATATAGAAAGTGCATCTAGTACATAGAATTATCAGTTACTAGATAATATCTAAAAAGGAGCACCCAGCACCCTAGTTTTTTAAGACATGTGCTATAATTTATTTAAAATATTTTAGCACCTTCTTGTAGCCCTAAAAGTCATCCAGCCCTCTAAAATAGCAAGGAAAATCAGAAAATTTTAGAGAAAAAGAAAGTGGAGAGAAGTTCTTTGTGTTCTTGAAGTTTTTAGCCAATTCGAAGCCCAAAATAGTGTTTTTAGCTTCTGGAACCCTCAGTAATCTTCTTTTACATGATGAGAGCAACATTTCTATGATTTTAGAATTCTGATTAGAGGTGTTTGGTGACATTTTGTTAGTGGAAAAATTGCCAAAATCAAGAACCAATCAGATAAATGCGTAAAGGTAATCGTAAGCTTTAATTTGAGCATAACATCTTGCTATTTTACTAAGTAATTTTGAAGTTCTGGACCCCTTAGGACTTTGTCCAAGGTGCTAAAATTGAGCTATAATGGTTGATTAATGGTCAATATGTTATTCGTTAAGGGTTTATGGTGGTTAATCACATATTTGGAGGTTAAAAGTTGCAGGAACACAACTAATGTTCTTTTGGTCAGGTTCAACCAGCTTGTGTTCTTGGGGTTAGAGCTGGATTTTGATAAATTTTATGCTAAAATGGTTTCTATAGGTGAAATTGTGTAGGGATAGCATGTGGTTATGATTTTGGGATAATTGATTAAAAAACCCTAATTTTGTAATTTCAAATGTTGCTAAAGAATCTGCCAGATTCATGGCAATCCGTTTGTGAGGTGTTTTTAGATGGTCAAACTTTATCCAATTGTCCAAGGTGCTAAAATTGAGCTATAATGGTTGATTAATGGTCAATATGTTATTCGTTAAGGGTTTATGGTGGTTAATCACATATTTGGAGGTTAAAAGTTGCAGGAACACAACTAATGTTCTTTTGGTCAGGTTCAACCAGCTTGTGTTCTTGGGGTTAGAGCTGGATTTTGATAAATTTTATGCTAAAATGGTTTCTATAGGTGAAATTGTGTAGGGATAGCATGTGGTTATGATTTTGGGATAATTGATTAAAAAACCCTAATTTTGTAATTTCAAATGTTGCTAAAGAATCTGCCAGATTCATGGCAATCCGTTTGTGAGGTGTTTTTAGATGGTCAAACTTTATCCAATTGTCCAAGGTGCTAAAATTGAGCTATAATGGTTGATTAATGGTCAATATGTTATTCGTTAAGGGTTTATGGTGGTTAATCACATATTTGGAGGTTAAAAGTTGCAGGAACACAACTAATGTTCTTTTGGTCAGGTTCAACCAGCTTGTGTTCTTGGGGTTAGAGCTGGATTTTGATAAATTTTATGCTAAAATGGTTTCTATAGGTGAAATTGTGTAGGGATAGCATGTGGTTATGATTTTGGGATAATTGATTAAAAAACCCTAATTTTGTAATTTCAAATGTTGCTAAAGAATCTGCCAGATTCATGGCAATCCGTTTGTGAGGTGTTTTTAGATGGTCAAACTTTATCCAATTGTCCAAGGTGCTAAAATTGAGCTATAATGGTTGATTAATGGTCAATATGTTATTCGTTAAGGGTTTATGGTGGTTAATCACATATTTGGAGGTTAAAAGTTGCAGGAACACAACTAATGTTCTTTTGGTCAGGTTCAACCAGCTTGTGTTCTTGGGGTTAGAGCTGGATTTTGATAAATTTTATGCTAAAATGGTTTCTATAGGTGAAATTGTGTAGGGATAGCATGTGGTTATGATTTTGGGATAATTGATTAAAAAACCCTAATTTTGTAATTTCAAATGTTGCTAAAGAATCTGCCAGATTCATGGCAATCCGTTTGTGAGGTGTTTTTAGATGGTCAAACTTTATCCAATTGTCCAAGGTGCTAAAATTGAGCTATAATGGTTGATTAATGGTCAATATGTTATTCGTTAAGGGTTTATGGTGGTTAATCACATATTTGGAGGTTAAAAGTTGCAGGAACACAACTAATGTTCTTTTGGTCAGGTTCAACCAGCTTGTGTTCTTGGGGTTAGAGCTGGATTTTGATAAATTTTATGCTAAAATGGTTTCTATAGGTGAAATTGTGTAGGGATAGCATGTGGTTATGATTTTGGGATAATTGATTAAAAAACCCTAATTTTGTAATTTCAAATGTTGCTAAAGAATCTGCCAGATTCATGGCAATCCGTTTGTGAGGTGTTTTTAGATGGTCAAACTTTATCCAATTGGCTATGATATTTTACAAATTTGTAGTAGAGACCCCAAGCTTTCTAATGATATATAATATGAGTCATTTGACCTTGTCAATTGACAATTATGCCCTATTGAAGTTGACATATGAACATTGGAATGTATTTCTAGATAGTAATGTTTGTCATTGGTTCTTGAGGTCTTAACCTTATATCTAGCATAGATTGGTATTTTTGCTTGAAAAAGGACTTTAAGAGCTTTTCATAGGACTCGGAATCACCTCATTTAGAATTTTATAAATTAAGTTATGAATTTTTAAATTTGGGTGTTAAATCTGGCAAGCGGGGTTACCTATGAATTTAAAGTGTTTAAGGTAAATTGAGTTAAGTTTGATTCCAAAGCATAATGGCATGTACTAGAAGCTAGTTTTAACCCCATTTATTGCCATTTAACATAATGTACTTGGCTTAGAATATGTTTCACTAAGTAATAACACATTCGTCATGAGTTCTAACTTATAGGATGCAATCTTTGCTCAGGCCAACAAAGAAACTAATAAACAATGACAAGTTGTCATGCCCTTACCTTGTTTTAACCTTTTTTCAGAGTATTCACGGAAAATGATATACAGTTCAGTTGGAAACACAAGAATAACATGAATATACTGATAATAAGTGCATTATTACATAAATTCCCCATAGGGGTTCGTACATGATCATTACTATTAATGTAGGCACACAGGGCTACTTGGATATCTAAACCCATCCCCATGAAACAGAGACATCTTCTCATCTTCGTCCCACCACTACAATCCCCTCATATGGTTCTCTACATTATTCTCAGCATATCTTTTGTCTTCTTTAGTATAAATTGTTGGTAGGGGAGGGTGAGATTCGAGAGAATTTCAGTAGGAACACAATACCAATATGGATGTACGATAAATGTTTAATGCATGACATGTTTGCATCACATAACTCATGCTCACACAATGACAAATCTGTAAGCTCAATGCTTCGAACAATATATTTATGGCCATAGCATAAATTGAAAAATAGCTTCAAATCATTTATACATGTTTCACATAATCAAGCAAAGAAATAACATGCATCAACATACTAACACAAATATCATATACATGCAGGAGAGGTAAGTTCCCTAACTTAACCCTTTTTTGCTTTGAGACGTGTGCCTCATAAAGCGTGCCAATAGCTCAAGCTCTATATTTGATCCTACAATGCCAAAATTACCATTCAAACACTCCCATAGTGTTTCTAGGGATTATATGAGCCTATTATGAAAATTTACTAAAATAACCCCAAGGGGCCTACCCGGTCCCGCCGTACCGGGTCCTATTGTACTTTTTCCAAAATTTTAACGTGGGCTATTCTGATATATTTTCATCCAAGGAATCCATTTCCAAACTCAGAATTATCAAATTCAATGTCAAATTACAAAATTACCCTTGACAGTCCCACTTTAAGGATTTTAGGGGCGTTGTCGTAATTATGCTTTTTCGGCCTTTTCCGAAAAGGTGCCCAACTGTAACCCCACCTAATTTTTGCTCTTGAACTCAATGAAACCATAAAATCATTGAAAATCAAACTCTAAAGCCCATTTATAGAGCTAGCTGAAACTTATAGGAACTCTGGAGAAAATTGGGGTTGTTAAAATCTGACTCCGCAAACATGTTTCTTTATACTCCTAACCACTTTGTTAACTATTACATTAGGTTATAACTACCATTTGGACCCAATTTCGGTATTATAACCCCTAAGCCAATTCAATTTCCAAATTTCAAATCAAAGACAATCCGGTGAAATTTCACCGATTAAATTGTCCACAACAGCCAGAACAAGCAATATACAAAGGTTTGGATGTTACCTCAAGCTCTCTTTAGCTTTTCTCCTATATGGCTGAAACCCTAACCTTTTCAACAACCAATTTGAGCTTCACAAACCTGGATTTACATATAGGAAGAGTTTAGGAGAAGTATTACAATGGTTAGGAGCTAAACCATAAAAGGAATATGCTTAGCTTGTGATTTTTTTCTTTTTTCTCTCTCTAAAAATCTCAAACGTTCTCTCTCTATTTCAGTTGTTATTTCACGTTGAAAATGAGAACATGAGAAAGAAGGAGATGATATATTATGATAGCTTATGTCATCTTTAATTATGATGATGTCATAATTCCCATTTTTGGATTTTCTGGTAGTTTTTTGCCCAACTTTGAAAAATCATAACTAATTCTTAAAAAATCAAATTGGAGTTATTCTAAAGGCTATAGAACCCTTATTAAGTCTAGTTTCAAGGAAAAATATAGCCTTTTACTATTTGGAAGCACATCATTCCCAGATTTTTAATCTTTACATGTTGTTCCAGAAGTTTCACAGTTTTTCTGTGATGACTCCAAAAATTCATAACTTTTTGGATATAGCTCTAATGGAGTCATATGAACTATCAAATTAAATCTTAGGATGTCGAAGTTCATCCTGTAAAATATCATAATTTGTGCTAATCATTTGGTCATACAAAATCACATGACAAGCTCACTACCTCATAGGAGATTTCACCAAAAACATAATTACTTTCTCCAAAATTCACCATTTTACTTTCTTTAATACCCCAAAGATATAAGAATCATTAGGGGATCAATTTGGGCTCCTGCTAAACTGGGGCTTAGCAGTCCACTTATTTCAGGCTTTTTCTCTAGCCTTAAATCTCAAAATTTGGGATATTACACAAGCCATCGGAAAGGCATTTAGATAGTAACTCTTTCTCTCATATACTATGTTATTCTTTGCTTGTATCTTTTACCATTATGTATCACTACAAAACGAATGCGATTTAGTAGTGGTTAAAAAGGTGTTTTTGTAGTGGTTTTAACAACTCCAAACGACATTAGTAGTGGTTGACAAAATCCACTGTTGCAAATGTTTTTGTAGTGGTTATAAATAACCACTACTTAATTAACCAAACTGCTACTACATTTGTAGCGGTTTCTTCCTACTTCTATAATATTCAAATGAGATAACTCATTTTCTGTCTACATTCTAGCGGTTTTATAACTGCTACAGATGTTGGAGCCACATTTTCGTTTGGCAGAAAATGAAAAATGAAAATTTCCTCCATGTTTATAGTAGTTAAAAAACTGCTACTAAAATTAAATGTAAATTTGAAAAAAAAAAATGGTGCCAAAATTTAGTAGATGTTGGATAACCACTACTAATATCATAAAATTTTAAATTTGGCATCAGAAATTTAGTCCCATTTTGTTTTTAAATTTATAGTGGTTTTATTCTTAAAGCTGCTACAAATATTTTGTGCAATTTAAACAAAAATTATACAATTATCTGTCTCCTTTTTAATAGTACAGGATTGAATACTATATTATCTAAGTAGTTTATCTGATAGTAGTTATTATTTTAAAAAATGATTTAATTAAGTTGGATAAGTATAAACTTTATATTGGTAATATTATCGAGGATATATTGGTAATAAGAAATTTTTATGTTGCCTGCTATAATGTGGTTATCATTATGTAAGAAAAATAGGAAACGGTGAGAAAAGGTCCTTCAATATCTACAAAAAAGAAAAATAGTGAGAATAAATATTATGTGAGGGAAAAAATATTGAAATAAAAAAAACTTTATACCATATTTCATCACCTTGTTCAGCTTATCAGTTCTTAGGGAAAAATTTGTAAATGAGAGAAAATGAAAGAGAGGTTGGGTTGAAAAAAATAGGAGAGTGTTTGAAATGAGGTATGGTGGAGTATTTATAGGGATTTGTGAAACAGTTGTAGTGGTCAAGGTGACAGGCTTTGTAGCGGTTATTGTTTGTTATTTGTAGCAGTTTTAGGTGATTTTGTTGCGGTTGTATAACCGTTACAAATATTGTCCGGAATTTTTTTAAAAGAAAATATACATCAAGGGTTCCAAAAACAAAAACATAATTTGCTTAATTGTTCTTCCTCACCATCCCTACAAAAATTGTGTGAAGAAATTGTTAGTGTGGTATTATTTTGTAAAAACAATAAATTTGAATGATGTGAACTTAAAAAAACACAACAAATTAGAGGTAATTTGTCATTGCCTCAGGGAAGAAGTTTTCAAGATTGGACAGGCTGAAATTGTTTACTCTCGAAGGTGATGTTATCGCCATCATCCATGTCGTAAAAGTCTCGAGGCTTTAAATAAACCACCAAGTGCCAATCCCTATGCCTTTCGTCCTCGACATAATTAAACTTGTGTGCTTCTGAGGAAAGAATATATGGTATCTTTAGAATGACCAGTATGAATTGAACGTGCGAAATTTTTCGATGTGATGCCTAAGTTATTAGTTATGAGTTCTCAGGAAGTAGTGGTATTTGCCCACAAACACTTGAATAGTGTCATGGTGAAACGGTCTTGGTAATTTATTTCGATGACATCAAGAAGCTTTCCTTAGTAAAGGATGCCTATGAACTACATATTAGTGTCACTACTGGTTGTATAACTCCTTGTCCGAAAGGTTCCATAAACACCCCAATTTATAGATTGCAATCCTTGATCTCGTGAAACCGTGCAAAACTTGAAACCATTGACATTGTATATTGCAAACTAGCTTGGGAATTCTCTGTGGACCTTTTTGTCAACTTCAGAGGATGTTTGTGTACGGATCCTAAGTTGACGCTTCACATGACTTCTAAATTCCCTGCAATTAATCATGGGAAAGTGATCATGAAATGTAAGTAAAAAATGTTATGAAAGATATAGAATAACATATAAGTATACAATTCTTATTGAAGGAAGGGTTCAACTTGAGTGCAATTAATCAAGATATGTCTATGTGCTTGCAACTTCTCAGTCACCGTTAGTTTGAAGTTCTTAGTTCCTCCAACTGGTTTAACAACATGAGGGATAAATTCTCCTGATGTTGGTATAGTTCAGGACAATCATCTACATGAGGGGGGCGGTTGAAAGCCATCTCAATGTCATCAAAGTACCTTGAACATAAATACAAGACCCCATCCCCTATATAACCTTCATCTATAGAACCTTCTTGTCACGCCTTATTCCTTACGTAAGATTTCAATTTCACAAGATACCTATGAAGTAAAAAAGGGAAAAATAATACTAAATGCTGAAAAGGGCGATTAAAAAACATAGTAACTAACATTGATGCACATAGTAAAATGAGTACCTCTCCATGGGAAACATCCATCGATATTGAACTGGGCCAATGACCTTTGTTTCATGAACAACGTAGACTATAAGGTGAACCATCACAGTGACAAGGAAAGATCATCTCGAAATGTTAAAGTGTAAGAATGATTTTGGACTTCAGTTGATCAAGCTCCTCAACAATCAAAACCTTGGAACACAACTTCCAAAAAATAGAAAAACATTCTACCAAAATGATGGACACTTCGAGAGGAAGTACATTCTTTGTAGCCAGAGGGAGTAATTGTTGCATAAGAACATATGAGTCATGGATCTTTTGGATAGCAACTTTTCGAGCCTGCTTGTCAATACATCTAGAAATGTTGCTAAAATACCCATCAGGAACTTTTATTTTCTTCAATATCACGAGGAATACTTCCTTATTTGGTTTTGTGGGGGTTAACTTTGCTGGTTGAAATTTGTCATTCTCATCTGGCCACATGTCTTAACGAACTCCCATAACACATAAATCTTTTCTCACTTGAAGATGATCGTTTGACTTGTCAGGTTCTTTAAGCAATGTATATAGCATATTGTCGCAAACATTTTTTTTAATATGTATGACATCAAGAATGTGGCGAAGTAAATTACATTTCCAATATGGAAGAGTGAACAAAATGCTTATCTTCCTCTACTTCTGAGGCGCAAAAGTCCTTCTAGTCTTTTACCCTACTTTTGCTGCAACGTTGCTTTTTCAAAACTTGAAGTCAATATCCTCAAGCTGCTATAAGATATTTGAACCGGATAAAGTCTAAGTTGGTCCTCTTTTTTCTGGTTTCTTATTGAAGCGATTCCGTTACAATTTAAACTTGTGCCTTCCATCGAGAAACCTATGATACCCTATGAAGCACCACTTTTAGCTGTGGGGAAGACGCACTGCGTCAGAGTCAAAATTACAAGTTGGACACACCGACCTAGTATGCACATTCCACCTGAATAATGTTCCCATGCCAAGAAAGTCACTAATCGACCATATCAAGGCAGCATGCAAGTTGAACAATGCCTTCCCGTACACGTCATATGTCTCGATATTGACATTCTACAAGTCAAGAAATTCCATAATAAGCGGTTAGAGATACACATCGATGTCATTACCTGGTACCTTTTTACCTAGAATGATTATAAACAAAATGAAGGAGCTTTGTTTCATACACATCCAGGGGGTAAGTTCTAGGGAACTAAGACTACCAACCAAATACTATAACTTGTGCTAACATTCCTAAATGGCCTAAAACCATTGATCACTAAAGCAAGCTGAACATTTCTGGAGTTAGCCGTGAAAGTTGGAAAGTATATGTCAAATATTTTCCAAGCGTCTGCATCCCGAGGATGTCTTAATTTATCATCTTCATTCTCTCATACCACCTCATTACTCCACCATTTTGCATGACATAAAAAATCTTTTAGGCATGGCTTCAAAAGGAAGTACTTGAGAATATTTGCAAGTTTCTTCTTTTGCCTTTTCCCCTTTCGAATTTTCTTATACCTCAATGTGTGGCATCGCTTACAAGTCTCCCTACTGGCATCATCTCCCCAATACTACATACAATCATTGGGGCATGTATCAATTTTTTGGTAGTTCAAACCTAATCTATTAATAATCTTCTTGGCCATGTAGAACGTCATGGGAATCTCCACTTCGGGAATGCTTCTTGTAATAATTCCAGCAATATTGACATTTCCTTATCTATGATTCCACACAAGCACTTGCTATGATACAACTTGATCAAGAAAGATAATTTAGAGTATTTTCGACAACCTTGATATAAAGGACGATCTGCTTTATCCATCAAGCTGAAAAAATCCTGAGTTGCTCATTCCTCAATAACACCGTCTCTAAACCCTACACTTCTTCATTGAAGTTGTCATCTTGAAAACTAAACGCATCACACACAGTATCATTAATAGGATCATCTTCATCTAATTGAACTCCTACTTGTGAATTTCAAGGAACAACATTATCATATCTCATACTGGCCTTCTCACCATGAACCACCCAGAACGTATAGTTTTCAAGGAATGGCTTCACAAGCAAATGTTCCTTAACAACTTGTCATGCATGCTACTTCTTGAACTTGTATCTCCAACATGAACAGACAACTTTGTAATTACAAGTGGCATGAGAGTATGCAAAATCCAAGAAATTGTTTAATTGGTACAAATATTCTAAAGAATTGTGTGGGAACCTGATCCATGACTTATCCATAGTTAGAGATAAAATTTAGTAAAAAAGATGAGTGAATGGAGAAAGACGGATGCCTGGAAGCTTATATTGAACTTCTTCAAAGTTTAACATTTTATAGCGGTTATGAAACCGCTACCACAACTGCACTGAGTATCACTTTGTAGCAGTTAACTTGAAGACAACAGCTACAAATTTTCATGACCTTTAGCCATTAAAACAAATTTTATTTTCACTTTGCAGTGGTTTTTTAAAGAAAACCTCTACAAATTTTCACTACAATTGGTGGGCTATGAAATTCAAATTTCAAATGCTTGACACTTTGTAGTGGTTATGACAAAAACACCTCTTCAAACTTTCATGACTGTTGACCAGTAAAAAAAATTATTTTCACTTTGTAGTGGTTTTTATATACACCACTACAAATGGCTAGCAATTTTGCAATGATTTAATTGAAAAACCGCTTAAAAGTTGCATGGCAGGATTTTAAAAAATTCAAATTTCAAAATGACTTTTTGTAGCAGTTTTTGTTGTGGCAACCACTACAAAGTGTTATAACCATTGTCTAAGTTTCTAATTTTTTTATCCACTTTTGTAGCGGTTATAATTGAGTAACCAATACAACAACTCATTTCAATTTGTAGCGGTTACAGCCTTAAACCGCTACAAAGTTCAATATTTTCATATTTTGTAGCAGTTGTTACAATAAAACCGCTACAAATAAAATTTTTATTTATTTATTTTTGTTCATTTTTTTGTTATTTTTAAAAATGTAAATATAATTGTCATAAATGAAAGAAGAATTTAATAAGGCTATGTAAATATAAATATCCAAGTTTTTGTATAGATATTTGAAACAAAATAAAACTGTCCTAAATCTAACTAATAAAAAACATAAACTAACTACCCGGAGGATGATGTTCAGGTCCTTGCTTATGAGGGGAAGTATCATGGTGCTAATCATCAAGTCCTCCCTTAGGGGGGCTCCCTTTAGGAAGGTCGTATTAGGGTGTTGAACAGAGTTAATAGTGTTAGATCTTATATGTTTTGATGATAACAAAGAATGGGTGTGAAAAAGTTTTGATAAACAAACAAGTTTAAACAAAGTAATGACAGAGCAAATCATCACTTGAAGTAAGCACTGCAGTAATGAAGAAAGCCCAAGAGAGAAAGCTGAGAAACTTTATCACTGGCAGAATTTGTAAAGGAATACTCGAGTAATGAGACAGAAACTGGAAGTAACTAGAGCACAGAACCTCAAGTAACTTACGACCAGATACATCACTCGAGGGATGACTCAAGTAATATGAAATGAAAAGAAGAGTTACTCGAGTCACTATTCGAGTAACCTGCCACAAGGAAATGAGTTGCTCTATGCCATGTAATCCTGCCAACGTTACTTGTGTAAGTACTCGAGTAATCAGGGAAATTACTTCCAGTTGCTCTCGGCCTGCCAACGTTACTCGAGTCCCCTGCTTCAAGAAATATGTTGCTCTCGGCATTCCAATCCTGCCAATATTACTCGAGGAGCAACTCGAGTAAATCATCATGGTAAATAAAACTTGAAGGTAACAGTTAATTAATCTAAAATGTTATTATCACAATTCACTCGAGGCACCACTCAAGTATGCAGGTATTCTATGTCAAAGACTAGAACAAGATTACTCGAGTCAGTAATTGAGTAATCTACAGAGTTATTTACAATGCACTTGAAGTATCTACCCGAGTATGCTATGCAGAAATTAGATGTTCACTCGAGGCTGCACTCGAGTAAACAGGTAAGCAAAACTTGAAGTGCTCTTGGCCTGAAATCTTGCCAATATTACTGGAGTGAAGCATCGAGTAACCTGTGAAGAAAATTGTAGTATACTCTAGTAAGTACTCAAGTAAACAGGTATTTCCAAGGTTTGTAAATTTGTTTACTCCATGCACTACCCGAGTAATGTAATGTTCATTTATTGACTTACTCTCTATCAATATTTTCACGAAGATACTCGAGTAATTACACGATTAAACTTAATGAATACTCGAGGGACCACTCGAGTATCCAAGTCCAGAAATTCAGAAATCATTCCAACGTTCATTGATTTGTTTCTTATATGATTAACATTTCATTGTATTAGTATTCTTAGCATTTTCGGAGATAAATAATGAAGAGATCTTACCAAATAAGGAAAGTCAAATGCAACGTTCAAACATTACCTACCGCAAATGGATATTTTTCAAAAACTGGAAAAGTCAACAGTGGCTATGCACACTCTAACGGGTGAGAAGAAAATGTTCCAACGGTCATTATCAACACATCTATATATATGGGAACATCCAAATAGAGATTACAACAAGAACACACACGAATGCATTATCAAGTTCACGCTCAATACTCTCTTTTTACACATTCTTGTAATTCTGTACTTCAGTGATTCTTATTCACTCTGTAAGAGAGATATTTCATTCAAACTCAATATTTATTATTGAGGTAACTTAAGGTTGTAAAACCTTGAGTTGGGATTGGATTACAACTTATAAGGGGGAGCGAGTGTGTAGGAGAAGGAACTTGCTTGTACCGAGGTGCCAAGAACCCACTGAATCTTGGAAATTATAGTGAAACTCTCAGAGATACTCTGAGGACTAGACGTAGGTCAAAGTGGTTGTGGCCAACCCAGTATAACTCTCAGTGTACACTTCGGTGATATTTCTCCTTACTCTTTACTGCTTTATATTCACCGTCAAGTTTTATATTTGCAACGAAATTTTTAGTATCACCCAATTCACCCCCCCTCTTAGATTAAATGCTTGCTCTAACATTTGGTATCAGAGCGTAGGTCTTCTTGTTAAGGTATAACAACCTAAGAAGGATCCAATGGCAAGCATGGGTGAAGGAATTCTTTCCGACGTAGCATCCTTCACTAGACCTCCAGGTTTCAATGGCAAACACTTTTCTTTCTGGAAATCAAAGTTCAGAGTATTCGTGATGGCTACCGAATATGAGCTATGGGATGTGATTGAAAGTAGAAACTATCAACCTACAAAGATTGTATATTCTCAGAAAATTCCCAAGATGCCAGCGGAATATGTTGAGAATGACAAGAAACTTTACACTCTCAACAGCAATGCAATTCAGATGATACAAAGTGCTTTGAGTCAAAGTGAATACTTCAGAATTTGCATACTTTCAACAACAAAGGAAATATGGGAAGCCTTGAAAATAGGTCATGAAGGAACTTCAGGAATAAACGAGAATCAGATCAACACCTTGGTCACTGAATTCGATCTACTTCGAATAAAATCAGGTGAGTCAATATCTGAATGCGAACTTAAATATACTCATCTTGTTAATCAACTTGCAACACTTGAGAAAGTCTATGATCAACATACCCAAGTACGAAAGATTTTGAATATTCTTTCTAAAGAGTGGGAGGCCAAAGTCACTGCGATAGAAGAAGCAAAAGGAGAATCAATGAGATTAGTTGCTTCTTTATTTGGAAGTCTTTCTGAATTTGAAAGTAAACTAAAGTTCAAACGGGAACTACATGACATCGGTGACAAGAAGAAGAGAGGCCTGGCACTAAAAGCAAAAGAAGAAAATCAAGATGAGGATGAGGAGTTTGACGATGATGAAATAGGCCTAATCATAAAATGATTCAGAAAGTTTTACAAGAAAGGTCAAGGATTCAAACACTTTCAAAAAGGAGGAACTAGCAGCAAAGATCATATTATCGGCTACGAATGTGGAAAACCAGGACATATCAAATCAGAATGTCCAGAGCTGAAAAAGAGCAAAGAAAAGAGAAAAGGCAAATTCTTCAACAAAAAGAAGGCCTTTGTATCTGCTATATGGGGTGATAGTTCCTCTGACGAAGAAAGTGATGAAGAAGAAGTAGCCAATATATGTCTTGTTGCTCAAGAAGAAACATAAGAAGAGGTAAATGATTCTGATCCTACCTATGATGAATTACTTTCTGAATATAATGCTCTACATTCTGAATTCATCAAAGTAGTTAAAGAATTAGTCATTTTCAAAAAGAAAAACAAAGTTCTTGAAATTGAACTTAAAGAAACTTTAGAAAAGGATTGTGAAAATTGTTCTTCTTTGAAAAAGGAAAACACTGATCTCACAAAAACTCTTGAAAAATTTACTAAAGGAAGTGAGATGCTAAGTGTGATTTTAAAAGCTCAACGATTTGTTAATGACCGATCTGGTATTGGATATGATCCAAAATCAGATAGAAGGAAAGGTAGAAAGAAAGCAGGAGGTAAGTCATATTTGAATTATTTCCAGCATTCTGTGCATACATCAAATCCTTTTGCATTTTGTAATTACTATAATAGAAAAGGTCATTATACCTCTTCATTCATTCATAAGAAGAAAGGAACGATATGAACCTACAAATGGGTACCTAAAGGATCATATATTTTGAAAAGTTTTTGTACTAACCCAAATGGACCCAAAAAGAAGTGGGTACCTAAAACTTAATCATATTTAATTACAGATATGTCTCAAAGCATCCAAAAACAACAAGTGGTACATAGACAGTAGATGCTCTACACATATGACCGGTGATTTCAAAAATTTTACCAAAATGCAACCTAAAGAAGGTGGAAAGGTAAAATTTGGAGGAAATCAAACTGGAAGGATAGCAGGAATTGGTGAAATAAAAAATGACAAAGGCATACAAGTCAAAGACGTATACTATGTTGAAGGATTGTGCCATAACTTGCTGAGTGTGAGTCAAAGTGCAGACAAAAAAAATGGGTAATATTTGACTCAGAGGAATGTCTAATTGTCAACAAGAAAGACTTACTACTTGATAAGAAGAATATCAAGGCTAAACTCAGAGCAAAAAGGGAAGGTAATTGCTATACTCTAGATATTAGTAGAAATGAATCTAAAAATTGTTTTCTGAGTAATGTTGATGAAAGTTGGCTATGGCATAAGAGATTGGCTCATGTCAACATGCATCACTCAAAAAGGATTTAGTTCTTGGATTACCCAAAGTAAATTTCAAAAACGATTTGATTTGTGACGCATGTCAAAAGGGTAAACAAACTAAATCATCTTTCAATTTGAAAAATGAGATTTCAACAAATAGACCACTACAATTATTACATATGGATTTAGTTGGCCCAGCAAGAGTAAAGAGTCTTGGTGGCAACTTATATTCAATGGTCATTGTTGATGACTTCTCCAGATTTACATAGGTTATTTTTCTATCATCAAAGGATGAAACCATTGAAGAATTTATTGTTTTTTCTAAGAAAGTGCAAAATTAGAAAGGTATGTCAATTACAGGTATTAGGACAGATCATGGTAAAGAATTTGAAAATTAAGCCTTTGAAGAATATTGTGATACTAATAGCATTGATCACAATTTCTCTGCTCCAAGGACACCTCAACAAAATGGAGTCATGGAGCGTAAGAATAGAGTGCTCACTGAAATGGCTAGAGCAATGTTACCAAATTCACTATTAAATTATGAAAATACCCTTGACAACCCCTATTTAGGGATGTCAGTGGCGTTTTTGTAATTATGCTTTTTCAACCTCTACCGAAAAAATGTCTAACTCATTGATTCTCCTTTTGCCTCTTCTATCGCAGTGACTTTGGCCTCCCATTCTTTAGAAAGAATATTCAAAATCTTTCGTACTTGGCTATTTTGATCATAGACTTTACCAAGTGCTGCAAGTTGATTAATAAGATGAGTATATCTAAGTTCGAATTCAGAAATTGACTCACCTGATTTCATTCGAAGTAGATCGAATTCAGTGATCAAGGTGTTGATTCGATTCTCCTTGATTCCCGAAGTTCCTTCATGAGCTATCTCCAGAGCTTCCCACATTTCCATTGCTGTTGAGAGTGTGCAAATTCTGAAATATTCACTTTGACTCAAAGAACTTTGTAACATCAGAATTGCCTTGCTGTTGAGAGTGATAAGTTTCTTGTCATTCTCATCATATTCCGCTGGCGTCTTGGGAATTTTCTGAGATTCTACAACCTTTGTAGGTTGATAGTTTCCACTCTCAATCACATCCCATAGCCCATATTCGGTAGCCATCACGAACACTCTGAACTTTGCTTTCCAGAAAGAAAAGTGTTCACCACTGAAACCTGGAGGTCTAGTGATGGATGCTCCGTCGGGAAGAATTCCTTCACCCATACTTGCCATTGGATCCTTCTTAGGTTGTTATACCTTAACAAGAAGACCTATGCTCTGATACCAAATGTTAGAGCAAGTGTTTCACCCAAGAGGGGGTGAATTGGGTGATCTTAAAATTTCTTTGGAAATGTAAAACTTTGACAGTGAAATGAAAGCAATAAAGAGTAAGGAGAAATATCACCGAAGTGTACACCGGGAGTTATACTGGTTCGGTCACAACCACTTTGACCTACGTCCAGTCCTCAGAGCTTCTCTGAGAGTTTCACTATAGCTTCCAAGATTCAATGGGTTCTTGGCACCTCAGTACAAGCAAGTTCCTACACCTGGACACTCGATCCCCCTTATAGGTTGTAATCCAATCCCAACTCAAGGTTCCACAACCTTAAGTTTTCTCAATAACAAATATTGAGTTTGAATAAAATATCTCTCTTACAGATTAAATGATAATCACTGAAGCATAGAAATCTCAAATACAATGGAAAACAGAATAATGCACTTGATGATACGTTTGTAAGTGTGTTCTTCTGTATCTCTCTGTTCAGATGTTCCCTTATATATAGAAACGTTGGTAATGATTGCTGGAACATATTTCTTCATGTCCGTTGGAGCGTGCGCAGCCATTATTGACTTTTCCAGTTTTTGAAAAACATACGTTATGGTAGGTGACGGTCGATGACATTTGAGCATTGCTTTTGACTTTCCCTATTTGGTGAGATCTCTTCAACATTTCCCTGTTGAAATGCTAAGTACACTAATATAATAAGAAGTTAATCAAATAGGAAACAGAACAATGACCGTTGGAATGATTTCAAACTTTCTGGGTTTGCTTACTCGAGTAGCTCCTCGAGTAACCCTTGAAGTTTACTCGAGTAGCTCCTCGAGTAACATCGTGAAATCATTGTTTAACTGCAAGTCAATAAATAAATATAAGATTACTCGGGTAGTGCATGGAGTAAACTAAATTTCAAACCTTTGGGAATACTTATTTACTCGGGTAGCTACTCCAGTAATGCTTTTTCAACTTCATAGATTACTCGGGTAACACCTCGAGTAATTCATTAAACAACTTTTGATTACTCGATGCTCTACTCCAATAATGTTGGCAGGATTTCAAGGCCGAGAGCAATTACCTTGTTACTCGAGTAGGGACTCGAGTAATGCATTCATTTTTGCATAGGTTACTCGGGTAGCTCCTCGAGTAACTAAGACTTTTAAGCATGATTTACTCTGGTAATGACTTGAAGTTTACTTTGAAAAATTTGTGCATACTGGGGTACTTACTCGAGGAATCCACTTAAAATAAACCATGAAAAACTTGTATACTAGAGTAAGTACTCGAGGAAGATGAAAATAATAAAGATCAAGTCACTCGGGTACCAACCTCAAGTTTTCACTTACCTTAGTCTGTTACTCGAGTAGCTCCTCGAGTAACATTGGCAGTGGTACAAAGTGCCGAGAGTTACATCTTTTCACAAACAGAGTTACTCGAGTAGCTCCTCGAGTATCATGAAAAACTTGAAGTGAACTGGAAGTTTCTGACCTGGTTACTCGAGTAGCTCCTCGAGTAACATTAGCAGTGGTACAAAATGCCGAGAGGTCCATATTTTAGGAAACACGGGTACTCGAGTAGCTCCTCGAGTATCATGGGGAAAACTTGATGCCAACTGGAAGTTTTCACATGGTTACTCGAGTAGCTCCTCGAGTAACATTAGCAGGCCGAGAGCAATCTTCAAATTTTACCTGGTTACTCGAGTAGCGCCTCGAGTAATGGTGGCAGGTAACTGGAAGTTTTGCTTGGTTACTTCAAGTTTTGGCTCATTACTCGAGTAGAGCCTTCGAGTAATGCCTTAGAAATTGTACTTCTGATCAAGTTCCTCAGCATTTTCTTTTGGCCAATCTTCACTACTTCCATGCTTACCTCAAGTAAAGCTTATTCCTGTCATTACTTAGTTCAAACTTGATTATTAAACATTTCCTTTTCAAACCATTCTTTTGTTATCATCAAAACATGAGATCTAACAGATCTATTGTCCCTATTTGGTTTATAGGATTTGACATCTGACGTCCTCATGAGCCCACTGTGCCAACGAATGTCAGAAAGGAACAAGGTAGTGACTTTTCTTTTATACCATATGTGAAGCATTGTATGTGTGTTATATCATTGATTTATGAAAAATTTGTATACTGCGATATTTGTGGATATATGTAAGCATCGCTATGCCAATAGTCCCTGAGTCACTAACAACGGTTCGAGTTAGGACGGTGTGCCTTCCCGGTGGTAAAAGAAGATGAGGATGGGGTGTGATATGTGTGATTATTGAAAAGCCGAAAGGCTATTTGTGAAGGCCGACAGGCCAATTGTGGAAGCCGGATGGCTGTATGAGCTATAAGTCTATGTGATGCACTACCACACCAACAGTCCCTGAGTCGCTAACAACAGTTCGAGTTAGGACGGTGTGCCTTCCCGGCGATAAAAGGGGATGAGGGTGGAGTGTGATATGTGCTGCTGTTCTTTGATGATTTGCTTACATACTGTGTGCTTATGTGTGGTATAAATGTTTTGTTACTACTGGGATTCTCTTGAATCTCATTCTTTCCTTTGACTAACCTTTCAGATAGGGCGAGTGGCTCTAAGGAGAAGTAAACAACCCGGAGCTGTTAGAACCCTGTAAGGACATTTGTTTCGGACCATATTGGTTATTCATTTTGGATAGGGATTACTGTACAACATTTTGAGTTGTAAATAGTTTTGAACATATGGCGGTGTAATCCCCTAATTGGGAACTAGAACCCTATAGATATATATATATATATAGATGAAACCCAGGGGTTGCAAGGGATTAAGTTATAAACTCTGATATGTTTAAATGTGATATAACTGTACGAGTAATTATATTCGATATTTGAACATTAAGGCCAGGATAGAGAAGTTTTGAAAATTTTGTGAAGTCCCTACTATGAAAAGGGAGTTTTAAATGAATTTTGAATTATCCAATGGTCTCTAATCCATGGTTTTGCTAAACCATGGTTTTGATCTCAAACCATGGTTTTGCAAAAAAATCATCCAAACACCCCAAGTTTTGTCAAACTAAGATTTTGATCTCAAACCATGGTTTTGGGAAAATCCAATTGTTTTTACCTTTTTCCCTATGTGGGCCCCACCATCTTTCTCTAATTTGTCCTTTTCCATTAATGTAGGCCCCACGCCATACTCTTTCTCTCTCTTCATTTTTTTTAAAATTTTACCGTTTGTTTGTCAATCCCTTTTTTTTAAGAATTTTAAAATTTTAATACTCCATTTTATCCTTAATATAAAACCTATTTATCTAATTTGATTATATTAGAAAAATTAGTTAAGTTAATTAACATGACATATTGACATGTTTATTTCATTTTTTGTATTAATTATGCAATTTAATGTTAAATAATTGGTTAAAATGCATCCTTTTTAATACCATTAGGAGTTTTCTTCTCTACTAATTTAATGCCATAAGGTCAAATTTAATGGTTTTGTTAAATTTACATCATTTTTAATTGTTCTTTGTTATTTTTGTATCTTCCAAAATTTATTTGTACCAGACGCCCCTCAGAAAAAAGTTTGATGTTAAATTTGGACCTTAATACTTAAATAATACATAAAATATAATCTTATTCATTATATATAATTATCACAAAAGTTAATGTCCTTTTTAGTAATTTGATCATGAAAAAGGCTATTCTGATCACAATACCCAAGCACTCTCATTTTATCAAAATCATTTTTTCTCATAATCACTCTGCTCAAAATCTATTCTCCAGAGGCCATTCTCCACTTTTTCTTCAGAAATTATTCTCTAAAAGCTAATCCAAACGCACTCTAATTTTATGTGGATAAACTCAAGTACTAAAGTTGTCATGAAAGTCAAATTTTGGAATAATAATAAATAAGGGAAAATACGGGATATTTATGAAGCATTGCTTCATCTTTTCCCATTTCATTTTGGACGACAAGCATACACAAAGAAAAGAGAGAGAGAGAAAGAGCTCAAGAACTCTAGAGAGAAGGAGGATGAAAATCTTAAAGTAAGTCTAATTTTTCTTGGTTATTTAGCTTTTAACTTGTGTAGTTTCTTCTTTAAGCTTCTCTTCTCCATGGATTGAAATGTTTAGCAAGCAAAATACCAACGAAAAGAGAGGGGAGTTTCAGCCAAGGGAAGAGGAACCAAGAAGTCAAGAGGTAATGTTACGAGTGTAGATGATCAACTAAATAGTACAACTGTACACTGTTGTAATCAAGTAATATAGAAGTAAGTAGAGTATCGTTTCCATAAGGATTGATCACTAAGTACCAAAATGAGTAATTTTAATTCTATTTAGTCGATCGATTAGTTGGTGACTGAGAAAACAAAATAAACTAAAAATAATTAAATATGAGTGCAGATGATATGAACGCAAATATGAGAAAACACCCTAGGGATTAGATTTCACTTAACAAATTCTTGATTGAATGACTTGTCTATTCTAACCCAATTTATGCCACATGATTTATAGTTGAGTTTTCCTAATTTAATTACTAGCCTCTTCCAAGGTCAAGCAATTCTATAATGAATTGCTAATCCAATATATTCCTATATGAATTTAAGCAATTAATTATGTATTAAGATTTATGGAACTCAATAAGACTACACAACTCATATGAATATATTCCTATTTCATATGCAAGTCATGGTTTTAATTATAGGATCTACACGCATGCATCTCTTTCTGGTCTCAACATGTATATTGAAATCATTTAAAAGATGGCCAGTCAATCAAAAGCATTAAGAATAATAATTAAAACTCAATCATGAAGGAGAAATTAAAACTAGATTTAATAAGTAAAGATTCAATCCGTCATTAGTAAGCTACGTTATCACCCTAAGAAAATGGAAATTTGGCTCATGCTAACATTTAAAACAAAATAAAAATAAATTAACATTGCATAAAACTTGAATGAAAACCTTAAAAATACTACATAAACTTGAACATTAAATTCTCAAACATAAATATACAACAAAAACATGCATGAAAAATGGACAAATCTAGCCGTCCCTTTAGGAGGTAAAAATTTCCATGTAGCTGGCATGCAAAAAATAATACAATCCTAAACTAAAAATGTAACACCATCCATAATTATATCCGAAATACGTGATTAAAATGAAATAGAGACCAATAATAATCAAAAATAATTTAAAATCCCATCCTTGACATAGGGTTTTCAAAAATACCTTTTAAAATCTAATTAACTTGGTCTCATATTCACATTTCGAATACAATTACTACGTGAAGATAAATCACATTCATACAAATATCAAAGTGCACAACATAATCATCCCAGCAATCCCAGGTACATACCTTCGCTAAAGATACACAAGGCACAATTGCCCATTACAATTCTTCAAATGGGGATTACACAATCTCATCTCAAATTCATAACCATATATTCAACTGAATTATATACAGTCTTCACAACTCATTGGTAACCAACTACCAATTCTCATCTCGAAGGAGTCCTAACCGCTCCCTCTACGAGCCACTTGCCTGTCTAAATTGTTGGTAGGGGAGGGTGAGATTCTAGAGAATCTCAGTAAGAAACAGATACCATAATGCATGCATGATAGATGCTATGTGTATGACATGTTAGCTTTATCTAGATGCATGCCCCATAATAACATTTTTGCATGCTCAATGTTTCCTGTAACAAAACTATGGCCACAGCAAAACAGAAACAAAGCTTCATTTATTCAAATATGCTCTACACAATCAAGTAAAGCAATGACATACATCACTACACAACCATGATATCAAATACATGCAAATAAGGTAAGTCCCCTACCTCTAGTCTTTTCTCCTCGATTTGTGTGCCAGTAACTCAGGGCTTCACATTCGATCCTACAATGTCAAATGTACTATTTAGATACTTTCATAGTGTTTATGGGGGTTATATGAGGCTAAATTGAAAATTTACAAAAATACCCCTGGGACCCAGTCCAGCTCGGCTGTACCCGGTCCGGTTGTACTTTTCTTGAAACTTTGACATGGGCTATTCTTACATATTTTCACCCAAGGAATCCATTTCCTGACTCAGAATTATCAAATTCAATGTCAATTTACAAATTTACCCTTGGCAGCCCCACTTTAAGGGTTTCAGGGGCATTTTCGTAATTATGCTTTTTCGGCATTTTCCGAAAAAGTGACCAACTGTAACCCCACCTAATTTTCGCTCCTAAACTCGATGGAATCATCAAATCATTGAAAATCCATCTCTAACCCCTCCAAACTAGGCTTAGCCAAAATTCTCAATTCCCCGGGAAAAATTGGGGTTTTTCAGTTTTGGCTCCGTAAACGCGTTCCTTTCTATTCCTAACCACTTTATTGACCATTACATTGGGTTAGAACTACCATTTAGTATCAATTTGGCCAGCATAACACCTAGACCAACCCATTTTCCAAGTTTACAAACAAAGACAATCTGGTGAAATTTCACCGATTAAATCAACCACAGTAGCCAGAACAATCAAAGATTGAAGTTTTGCAAGTTACCTGAAGCTCCCTCTGGTTTTACTCAATATGGCTGAACCCTAGCCCCTTTTTAACCATGAAAATTGAGCTTCTAACACCTTAAAGAACATGAAAGAGAAGCTTAGAAGCAAGGTTATATGCGTTAGGAGCTAGATCGTCAGAGAAATTGGCTTACCTTGCGTGATTTCTCCTCTTTCTCTCTCTAAGACCTCTAAACTTTCTCTCACTAGTTTCAGCTGGTTCAGCATGACAGAAAATGAGAGCTGAAGAAGATGAGAAAATATTTAATTCCATGCTGATGTCATCTTTTATTGAGATGATGTCATAATTCCCATTTTCGGATTTTCTGGCAGATTTTCAACGCAAACTTTGAAAAATCATAACTAATTCTAAGTGATAATAAATCCAAATGACAATTCTTCTTCAGATAATCTAAGTCCACATAAACTATAGGACAGAAATGTCTATATGCAAACTCAGTATCGTATACCTTCTGTTGCAGTGGCTTCAGTTCCTCAACATTGAAACCTTCAAAAGGACTTGTGACTTGTTCTTCCTTTGGAGCCTGTGATATAGAAGGTACCCCTGAAGCAGCCGTACTGGACTAACCAACATGGTGTAAACTTGAGACACCGGCTTGAGAGGCAATTTTGCCAACTAACTTATCAAGTTTTGACCTCTCCATTGCTTCCCGGAGTTGCATATTGAATGTTTCATCGGAGGAAGAAGAGGATTGTTGTGGTTGCTTAGTGTCCTTCTTCTTTCCACTTCTTTTGACCTCTTTGGATTGAGATCGAGTAATCATTGGTTCTTTAAAAACCACACCCTTTGGTTTCTTTTGCAGAGGTTGATCCTTCTTGGCTATTTGAGGCTTAGGATGAGGTTTCTTGGCCGGAGTTCTCTTTTTAGTTTTGGGTTTAGGAAGAGGTGTTGGTGAAGAAGACATTATAGGAGATGAAGGTGTTGGTACTGGAGTTCCTGAAGAACTAGCAGCAGAATGAGTGGGAGAGGGTGAATGAGATCTTTGGGCGATAACAAGAATCTTAGTTCTAGCCATTTAGAAATGAAATGAAAAGAACAAGAATCACATATTTACTGAAGATTGAGTGAGAATATTTCAGAGAGTTAGGGAACGGAATGAGAGACTTTGAGATTAAATCTCACCTTATAAAGAAGATTGAAGAGTTGTAACGGTGATTTGAGGTGAAGAGAGATGACCTTCGAGTGACGCAATGCTTCGAGTGAGAGCAGGAAGTATGATGGTCTGAGCTATCGCGTAACTGATATTAAGTTGCAACACTCAAGCAATAACCCTAGTGCTCGAGTGTTATTCATAACATGCTCGAGTGTGATCATACTGTGCTCGAGTGATATTCAGACAATTTTGATAAAACATGTAAAAGCGTATCTAGTTTAAAGATTTCTTGCTATATTTTTCATCTTTGTACTCAAATCCTCCAAAATCATTTGAGTAACCATGCTTTTAATAAGCACTTGTAAGAATTCCTTCCTTTCTGCTCGAGTGCTCTTACTTCACTTCAGGTATGTTCATATCATGCTCGAGTGAGGATCTCTCTTACCTGAGTGAGAACAATTATAACTGTTGCACTTCAAATAATCTCTTGGTATTTTTATCTCCTCTGTTAACCCTAATTTTACATGCTTAGAAATAGAGTATATTCAATAGTTATGTGCTCGAGCAGTGTTGACTGACTCGAGTGAGTATGAGTGTGTCACTTGAGTGACACTTCCTATGCTCGAGTGACAGCCTAGAAAAACAATTTCTAATACTACAATGCCAAAGTCAATATGGTTATCATCAAAAACTCATTTAACTTAAATAATTAACAAGAAAAACTTAAAATTCATTGGGATTAACCATTCCCAATTCTCTCCGAATATATAGGAATTGATCTTTAGCTATTAGCTTTGTGAATATGTCAGCAAGTTGAAGGTGTGTTGGTATGAATTCTACTTTGACATCCTTCTTTTGCACGTGATCTCGAATGAAATGATGTCGGATATCTATATGTTTAGTCCTTGAATGTTGCATAGGATTCTTGGCTAACCTTATGGTGCTAGTATTATCACAATAAATTGGAATCTCATTTAAGTATATCCCCAAATCTTGAAGTTGTTGTTTCAACCATAATACTTGAGAGCAATAACTTGCTACAGCTATATATTCAGCTTCAGTTGAGGATAATGAAACTGTGTTCTGCTTCTTGCTGAACCATGATACTAGTTAGCCTCCAAGGAATTGACATTGACCACTATTACTTTTCCTGTCAGTTTTATATCCTCCATGATCTGAATCTGAATATGCCATTAAATATTCATTTCCTCTTTTTGGATACCATAACCCAAGTTCTGAAGTGCCTCCTAGATATTTGAAGATTCTTTTCACTGTCTCTACATGTGATACCTTAGGAGCAGATTGATACCTCGCACACATTCCAACGCTGAACTAAATATCTGGCCTGCTTACTATAAGATAGAGTAATAAACTAATCATTCCTCTATATTTAGTGATGTTGAAACTAGGACCTTTTACATCAGCATCCAACAACGTTGTAGAACTCATTGGAGTATCAACTCCATTAGCATTATCTAATCCATACTTCTTCAACAACTCTTTCAAATACTTTGTTTGAGATACAAATATACCATTCTTCTTTTGCTTGATTTGAAGTCCAAGAAAGAAGTTTAATTCTCCCATCTTGGACATCTCAAACTCTCCCTGCATAATCTTAGAGAATTCTTGACATATAGATTCGTTAGTAGCACCAAAAATAATATCATCCACATAAATTTGAACAATTAGAATATCATCTTTATTATGTTTGATGAAAAGAGTTGTATCCACTTTTCCTTTGACAAAATTTTGATCAAGAGGAAACTTGCTTAGTCTTCCATACCAAGCTCTAGGTGCTTGTTTCAAACCATATAAAGCTTTCTTAAGTTTGAAAACATGATCAGGCTTTGTTTCATCTTCAAAACCAGGAGGTTGTTCTACATATACTTCCTCCATAATATAACCATTTAGAAAAGCACTTTTCACATCCATTTGATAAAGTTTAAAACCTTTAATGCAAGCAAAGGCTAAGAGTACTCGTATTGCTTCCAATCTTGCCACTGGAGCATATGTTTCCTCATAATCAATACCTTCTTCTTGATTATAGCCTTTGGCCACCAATCTTGCTTTGTTTCTCACAATCATTGCTGATTCATCAAGTTTGTTTTTGAAAACCCATTTGGTCCCTATAACCGTATGATCTTTAGGTCTAGGAACCAAATCCCAAACTTGATTTCTTTGGAATTGATTTTATTCTTCTTGCATAGCAATCACCCAATCATTGTCAGATAAAGCTTCTTCCATATTAGAAGGTTCAATTTCAAAAATAAAAGCAGAGAAAGTTACCTTATTGAGAATTCTATTTCTGGTTTTGACACCTTCATGAATATCTCCAATTGCTTGATCAATTGGATGATCTTTAATATGTCTCCATGCTTTTGGTTGAGTATGATCATCGACATCTTCTATATTTTGAAAATCATTTGTTTCAAAATCATTCTATTTTGAAATAGTTTTGTTTTTCTTTATCAAATCCATTTCTTCTTCATCAACATGTTTTGTCTGAGAGTCAAGTTCATCAAGCACAACATGAATAGATTCTTCAACTGTACACGTTCTTTTATTAAAAACTCTATAAGCTTTACTTCTATTAGAATATCCTAGCAATAAACCTTCATCAGACTTTGAATCAAATTTACCCAAGTTTTCTTTACCATTGTTGTGAATGAAGCACTTGCATCCGAAGATGTGCAGATGAGCAAGATTTGGCTTTCTTCCTTTGTAGAGTTCATATGGCATCTTTCCAAGTGACTTGCGAATATATGCTCAATTTGAAATGTAGCATGCAGTACTCATTGCATCTGCCTAGAACACTTCTGACATTTCTTTTTCATTAAGTATTGTTCTCACCATTTCTGTGAGGACTCTGTTCTTTCTTTATACTACTCCATTTTACTGGGGTGTTCTAGGTACAGAAAAGTTGTGATCTATTCCTTCGTTGTTGCAGTAGTCTTCAAAGAGTTGATTATCAAATTCTCCTCCATGGTCTGTTTTAATAGAAATAATAGAAATACCTTTCTCATTTTGGACCTTTTTAGCAAACGTAATAAATTCAACAAAAGTTTCATCTTTTGAAGCAATAAATATAGTCCATGTAAATCTTGTAAAATCATCGACAATTACTAAAGTATATAGATTTCCTCTAAAAAAATTTCCTCTTGCTAGACCTACCAAATCCATATGAAGTAATAGTAAAGGTTTGGAAGTAGAAATCTCATACTTTGTTTCGAATGAAGATTTAGTTTGTTTGCCTTTTGGACATGCTTCACAAATCATGTTATCTCTGAATTTTAGTTTAGGAAGATCAATAACTAAATCTTTTCTAATTAGTTTGTCAAGTTGATTCATATTAACATGAGCCAGACGCTTATACCATAACCAACTTTCCTCTGATCTGCTAAGAAAACAATTTTCAGAAGAATTTGAATTTAAATCAATAGTATAACAGTTACCATCCCTTTGAGCTCGGATCTTTGCCTTGATATATTCTTTGTTAAGCAGCAGATCTTTCTTGTTTACTATCAAGCATTCTTTTGAATCAAAGATCACCCAGTTATCTTTGTCAGTGCTTTGACTTACACTCAAGAGGTTTTGGCATAATTCTTCAACGTAGTATACCTTGTTGATTTGAACACCATCGGATTTCCCAACTTCACCAATTCCAGCAATACGTCCAGATTGATTACCTCCAAATGTTACCTTTCCTCCTTCTATGGTTTCCAGTATGGTGAACTTATTTTTGTCACCAGTCATGTGTCTCGAACATCCACTATCAATATACCACTTGTTTGCTCGTGATGCTTTGAGACATACCTATAGTAAGGTGATCAAGTTTTAGGTACCCACACTTTCTTGGGTCCTTTGTGGTTAGTATGTAATATATGTGTCCCTTTTGGAACCCATTTATACATGCCAATAACTTGTTCTTTCTTAAAATAACATGATGAAGTATAATGTCCTTTCCTATTACAATAGCTACATGTTGCGAATGGATTTGATATATGCACATAATTCTTGAAATATTTAAGATAAGTTCTACTGCTATTCTTCTTATTTCCTCTATTTTTATCATGATCGGACCTATATCTAATTCCAGATTTATCAAAGGAAACTTTCTAAGAATTTAGTATAACTTTAAGGGTTTCACTTCCTTTAGTAAATTTTTCCACAATTTTTGTTAAATCTCTCATTTTCTTATCTTTCTCTTCACATACTTCACATGATGATATGACAGTATTTCCTAATTCCTTTACTTTCTTCTTATAACTAACCATTTCTTTAGCTACCTTGATGAATTCTATATGCAATGCATTATATTCAGATAATAACTCATCATATGTAGGTTCAGAATCACTTACCTCAGAATCTGATTCTTCTTCTTTGGCTACCAAGCATAGATTTTCCACTTCGTCATTGTTGCTTTCTTCATCCGACGAACTATCACCCCAGATAGATGATATGTATGCTTTCTTTTTCTGCTTCTTTTTATCTTTGTTTCAGAAGCATTTGGATTTAATGTGTCCTGGCTTCCCACATTCATAGCATACTATCTGTTGCTCTTTGTTTTCTTTCTTGCTTGGTCCACCTTGATAATTTTTAAAGTTCTTCTGACCTCTTTTATAGAACTTCTTGAATTTTCTAACGATCATTCCCATATCATCATCATTAGGAACATCTTCATTTTCGAAAGATTCTTCTTCCTTGATAGCCTTAAGTGCAACTCCTTTTATCTTTTTATCATCGAACTCTTCTAGTTTCTTCTTGAATCTCAACTTTCCTTTATACTCAGAAAGGCTACCAAAGAGAGTAGCTACAGATCTCATTGACTCTCCTTTAGCTTCTTCGATAGCTGTTACCTTTGCTTCCCATTCTTTCGTAAGAATATTTAGAATCTTTCTTACCTAGGAATTTTGGTCAAAGGAATTTCCAAGTGCAGATAGTTGATTAACAAGATGAGTGTACCTGAGTTCGAATTCTAATATTCCTTCTCCAGGTTTCATACAAAATAGATCATACTCTGTAATGATAGTATTGACTCTATTTTCTTTGATTATGGATGTACCTTCGTGAGCGATTTCAAGTGCATCCCATGTTAGAATCGGTAGGCACAACGGAAGAATTTTAAAAATTTTCACCGATCCTAATCGAGGATCTATCAACGGCGTTTAAACCAAGTTGGAAGGATTCATACCTTTTGATGATTCAAAGTTTTCACGATCTCTAGGAGCCAACACATCAGGTCCGCTCCCTCTACCGGTATCCATAAGAATGCTCTCCAATCGAGACTGTGTGCTACCGCCTCTAATGTCTCCTAGGGTTTCACTTGCGGCTCTCAATTCTCATGTGCCTATGAATATATCTGCTCTATCAAGTTTATAACCTATGAGGGCTATTTTCAAATTTTAAAATTAATCATCATTAATTTTTAAATTAATTAACAATTAATTATCTTGATGAGCTAATTAAATAAATTCAGTTTAAATTAAATCTGTCCAACAATTTTAATTTAACCTATTTACTTAATCCAAACAAAGAGCCATTAGATTTAATTTATCTTCATAAATTAAATCTGAGATACTATATCTCTATCATGTTAGTTAATAAATTTAATATATCTTAATAAATTAAATTTAAAACTAACACAATATAATAATATCATATAATATATATATACATATATATATAAGATATATATTTCGAAAATATATATCTATATAATATTATTAAATATAATAATATCATATAACATATATACATATATATATAAGATATATATTTCGAAAATATATATATATCTATATAATATTATTAAATATAATAATATCATATAATATATATATACATATATATATATATAAGATATATATTTCGAAAATATATATATCTATATAATATTATTAATGAATTTTATATTATATATATATAAATATAAAATTCGTCCACCCTAAATTAAACATTATCTCGTGTTGGGCCATTCTTGTGTGCGACCCTGTAGGCCCATATAAAGTTGGCAGTGGGCCAATAACTATACTAACCCAAAAGTTGCAAGCAGCCTCTAGCAAGACATTATGACTACCCAATTCATATGAGGATCGTTATCACAATGCAACCTGTCATACAACCATATCACTTCCCTTTTGTCACACGATATCTCGATCAAGGATAAGGCATGGATAATGTCATCCTCTTGTTCCTGACTATTACTTTCTCGATTCCTGAGTAGCCTGATAACAGAGACAGAAACTCCTTTCATCATAGTATGGCCATACATTTCTCAGACTCACTCATCGAGGGGCCCAGTAATATCTCTCTACTAATGTGAGGGACAAATTCTATCTTGATCATTCATTTTCCTTTGCATGAAAAACCACCAAGCCCGATCGTAGCCTTTATCATCACCCGGTCAAAAGTGACTTTTGAGTAGTTCAAAGCTTAGCAACTCTCATATAGGAATCCATGATGACCTTAGGTCAAGGGCATTGTGACGTGGTTATATATGAGAAAAGCTTATGACTTGATCCATGTAGCTTTCTTATAGTGGGTCGGTCTAGCACCTTGTACTCTTACAAGTGCCTAAGACTTTGATTTGTATCTCCATATCTTATCAAAGTCATACTTTAATAATCTTTATGAATTATCCAAGGATACAATTATCATAGTTAACATGCAAATAATATGATAACATAATGGAGAAATTTCATTAAAATAATAATGGTCAAAGTACAATGATTGGCCCTTAGGGCACAATTTCCAACATCCCACATATCTTTGGCTGTTGGTAGAGTGCAGATTCGAAAATATTCCTTTTGACTGAGAGCACTCTGTATCATTAAAATAGCTTTACTATTTAACGTTACTAACCTTTTATCATCTTTGTCAAACTCCTCTGAGCACTTCTTATCGACTCTATCTTCGATTTTCTTTATTGGAACATAGTCACCATCTTGTATTACATTCCATAAACCGTACTCGTAGCCATCACGAACACTCTGAACTTAGCTTTCTAGAACGAAAAATGTTCTCCAGCAAAACCAGGAGGTCTAGTGATTGAAGCTCTGTCTGGAAGAATGTTTTCACCCATTGTTGCCATTTATCGGATCCTTCTCAAGCTGTTAGGCTCTTCGAAGAATACCTTGCTCTGATAATAAATGAAAGAGGCAAGCTTCACCCAAGATGGGGGTGAATTGGGTGATGTGATAAATTTTTTGTTTGATATGGTGATATGATAGTAGTTGTAAATAGAGTAGAGTTGAGAGGACTAGTATATAGAGAGTTATGCTGGTTCGGCCTAAAACCAGGCCTACGTCCAGTCCTCAGAGATCAAGTGTAACATCCTGGATTTTAATTAAGGGATAATAACTTCAAATGATGTAATTAATGTTAATTAAGCATATTTGAAGTATATGTTGTTTGTATGATATAAAGAGCATTAGTGATGATTTAATGAGTATTGTACTAATCAGGGGTAAAACGATAAATTTCCCGACCGTCTGGTTAGCTACGGATGATAAAACCCCTTAGTAATTAAGATCAATGGTTGAGATTGAAAGATCAAGGGGTGGGATCAAGTGTGAATGGATTTACATGAAATCATGTTAGGAAGAAAGAGATGGTGACAAGTGGCCAAATGAGAGCCATTGGATGAGTCAACAATTTCAAACTCTTTCTCTCTCTCCCTCTTAGTCGGTTTTGCATGGCAAGAAGGGAAGGATGATCATCACTTTCACCAAACTATTTTCTCTCTCCATTTCCTCCATTTTCGTTGAAGCAAGCAAGAAAGAAAAAGAAAGGGCTTGAATTCTAGGTGAGCAAATGATCTTATATGCTTAGTTACCCTTCATTAATGTTGATCAAGAGGTCAAGAGCATTATTTCTATGATTTCAGAATTTCCATTGGTGGTGTTTGATTGTTGGATGAATCTGAAAGTTGGTGGAATCAAGGTGTTGATTTCAGCAAGTTGAAGAGGTAGGTTTGCAATGCATTTTGGTATATATGTCAAGATGTTTGTTTAACCAATGAGAATTCTGGAAATTAGACCTAATTATGATGTTAAGTGAAGGGTAGACTTTGATGAGAGTGTCACTGTTCATTTGGTCAGTTTTGACATTTGGAAGTGATTAGAAATTGGTTGGAAGTTGAATAAGGGAATTTGTTAGAATGGGTTTTTGAGTGGTTTGAGGAATTAGAGAGGGAATGTGTTGAGTAGGTTGAATTTGGATTATTGTTGGTTGCCAATGGATTCTATGTGTTGAAATAAGTGAAAATGAGCTTTAACACAAGTTTTAGAACCATTGGAGTGCAATTGGTGAGTTCTGGTAAATCAACTCAGTTGCTGCGTTTTGGGTATCTGGAGTGATTTCTCGAGTGAGGGAAGAACTCACTCGAGCACAGGATGAACGTGCTCGAGTGAGCACGTTGTGCTCGAGTGAGGGTGCCTGTTTGCACTGGGAGTGAGTGTTGCAAGTGATCACTCGCGGGTGAATGCCAAGAGTGCGCCCGGCACTCGCGAGCATTGGGTGATCACTCGAGCACTAGGACTTGTGCTCGAGTGAATCTGTTGCCTTGGAGTTGGGTTGCTCTCGGGTAGACACTCGCTGATTGTGCTCGCGAGCACTGGGGGTCAGTACTCGAGCACAGGTGTTTGTGCTCGAGTGAAGGTGGAGGAGGAGGTTGAGAGATGCTCTCGGGTTGTCACTCGCAGGGTCACACTTTCGTGATGCTCGAGTGTGCTCGGGGTCTCTGCTCGAGCACAGCCTCTTGTGCTCGAGTGAGAGTGTAGGTTTGTCGCGGGAGTTGCTCTCGGGTAAGCACTTCCTGTCTTACTCGCATGTGTGCTCGAGTGAGAGCGAGGGTTGTGCTCGAGCACGGCCTTCTGTGCTCGAGTGAAAGGGCCAAAAATCAGTGTTTAGTTTTCTTGTGAGGGATCTTCGGGGATAGTTATTCCAACCCTTTAGGCATGTGTTTAGGCATATAATGGCCATCTAAAGAGTCCAAATAATAACCAACATAAAGTATTATAGAATTAAGAACTTGGAAAAGAGATTGACCTATTGTCCCTAACTTGATTATAGGATTTGACATCTGCCGTCCTCGGGAGCCCACTGAGCCAGTTAACTTCAGGAAAGAGCGAGGTAGTGACTTTTCTTTCGTACCATTTATGATGCATTGTATGTGTGTATGATCATTGATTTGTGATAAGTTCGTGTGTTGCGACTTATGTGGATATGTGTTAGCACCGTCAGTCCAATAGTCCCTGAGTAGCTAACAACGGTTCGGGTTAGGACAGTGTGCCTTCCCGGCGGAGAAATGGGATGAGGATGAGGTGTGATTATGTGACATGAGGTCGATAGGCTGATTGTGAGGCCGACGGGCCATTTGTGAAAGCCGGTTAGCTGTATGAGCTATAAGGCTATATGTATGCACGGCCACGCCAACAGTCCCTGAGTAGCTAACAACGGTTCGGGTTAGGGCAGTGTGCCTTCCCGGCGGAGAAAGGGGATGAGGGTGGAGTGTGATATGCCACGCCAATAGTCCCTGAGTAGCTAACAACAGTTCGGGTTAGGGCAGTGTGCCTTCCCGGCGGAGAAAGGGGATGAGGGTGGAGTTTGATATATGTGCTGCTGCTGTATGATGATTTGCTTACATGCTGTGTGCTTATATGTGGTATAAATGTTTAGTTACTACTGGGATTCTTTTGAATCTCATTCTTTCCTTTGAACTAACATTTCAGACAGGGCGAGTGGCTCCAAGGAGAAGCGCGTGACCCGGAGCGGGTAGAGTTTCGTAGGGACATTTATTTTGGAAATGTTGGTTAGACTATTTGGATAGGGATTGCTGTAGATTGTTGGGTTGTAAATAGTTTAAATACTTTAACCTGTAATCCCTTTAGCAGAATTTGGAACTATATATATGTAATTGAACCCGGGGTTTGCCGGGATTTTGGTTATACACTCTGTCATACGTAAATGTAGTTAAACTGCACAGGTGATTATATTCGATAATTGAACCTGAGACCGAGAGAGGGATGAAGTTTTGAAAATTTCATAACGTCCCTACTATTAAAGGGAATTTTAAATGAGTTTTAAACTATTCGACGGTCTCTAATCTAATTTAATTACCAAATATCGAATTATAATTACGTGATTAAAGGCAGGGTGTTACATCAAGACCTACTGAGATTTTCACTATAATTCCAAGATTCAATAGGCTCTCAGAATGCCACAAAACAACAATTGTCCTCGAACATAAACATTCACACACTAAGAAATTTCTCTCCCCCTTACAACAAGTCTTACGTGCAGAAAAACAACCTATGACCTTTCTCACTTGCTTATGTATAAAAGTCTTATGAGCAACAACGTTCTCTCCTGCTTACACCACTGTAAGTCTTACAAGCAACAACATTCTCTACTGCTTGTATCTTGTAAGTCTTTTGAGTGGAAAGTTTTACTAGGAATTCTCTCAACTGCTTCTCTCGTAAGGATATCTACCCTCTCAAGGTCCCAATACCTTGAGACCAAATGAAAATAGAATTTGAAGTGTATATGGATCTGTTATAGAGCAAGTATGATAAACACTGAAGAACAATATGAATACAGAGAAAATATGAATAACAGAGACTCGTGAATTTGGTTATGTGAATTCTTGTGTTTCGCTGTTATTGATGATCTCTGGAACTCTTTATTTATAGACGTTCGATTTTGCCCGTTTGAATAATGATCATTGTAGAGCGAGGCAGGTTACTGTGGAACAGTATGCGCACGTTTGAAATCTTTGAACGCGGTAGGTACATGCTTCGATGGTCATAATGATGCTGTCTGCCGTTGTTTGACTTCCTCTGTGTCTGTTTATTTCAAACGTTCAAACTCCTGTATCACACTTATAATACATTCAAAATGATGTTAAATAATAATAATAAGTGATAATAAGATAAATGAATATCATTAAATCATATTCAGATTGAACGCTGTAAGACTGGTGCGTTTGGTCTTCTGGTAGAGTATCACTCGAGCACTGAGGGGGCTCACTCGAGTGAACTAACATATTTTCTCCTTTTGCTTTAGTTTTACACTTGCACTTCCACATGATTTCAGAGAGTGCATTTTCTCACTTGTGAGTGATGTGGGTCCTCACTCGAGCACAACTCCTGCTCGAGTGTCCTTGTAATTTACACTAAGAATTGCATCTCTGGACAACACTCGCATACCATTTTAGCAAGAGTGTGATTTTGCACTCGCAGGTGATGTGGACCCTCACTCGAGCATATATATTCTTACTAGAGTGAGAAGAATATTCTCCTGTAATATACTCTGGTCTTCAGCACTTGCATCAAAATTGAGAGAGTTATATTTCTCACTCGCGAGTACTGATGTATCACTCAGGCATATGAACTCTCACTCGGGCATACTTGTGCTTCTCTATTCTTCATGACTCTCGGCCAAACACTTGCAGTCCCTCACTTGCTAGTGCTCGAGTGCAAACCAGATTCATGCTCGAGTGTTGGTTACAATGCTCTAGTGCATCAGTAAGAATGATAGTAATTGCTCTCGGCCAAACACTTCTTGTCTAACACTTGTATGTGCTCGAGTGAGAAAAAGCCTGATGCTCGAGTGCTATCTCCAGTGCTCGAGTGCATCTGTAGATCTGATAGTAATTTGCTCTCGGGAAAAAACTTTCTGTCCAAGACTCACATATGCTCGAGTGCAAAAGAGCTTCATGCTCGAGTGCTAGCTCTGTTGCTCAAGTGCATCAGTTAATTTGACAGCAGACATTACAAAACTTTGCCATATGCATTTGGTAACTTGTAATCATTCTTTAGACTTATAAAACCATACTTTGCATACAATTACCTTTTGTTATGATCAAAACTTGGGATCTAACAAAGGCTAAAGAAATAGAGCAATTGAAAAATGGGCTATTTATAAATAAATTTATCTCATCACAACAACCCACAATTCAAATACTTAATATCTCTTTTTTTTCTTTTCTCTCTTCTTTTTTGAATTGCAACTACAAAGTTGATGATATATACACCCCCATACTTTGTCAAAAGCCTATTTTACAAGAATTTCATATGCTCCACTAATCTTCCGAATAAGGCAAAAGCACTTGATATATCATTAAAACACATGTTAATAGGTTGAGAACAAAGAAATAGTCAATTAGGCTCAAAGGGGCTTATCAATGATATAATTGTAAGGTTGGCTATTTGGCTCTGGCTAAAGAAAATGAAAGTCTTTATCATTTTTGAAGGTGCATGTGAGATGTAATTTCAACCAGATTTAAAGCAAGTTCTAGAGTAACAACTTAATAGGTGAATATCACACACAAGAGAAATAATCATTATAGGCTCTAAAGCTCACAGTTAGGGGTTTTTAAACCCAGTTCATTCAATCTCAAAATCCATCACCAATTGTAACAATAAGTTGTTCATTCATGTTATAAAATCTCTAAATTCAGTTGGTCCATACTTAAAACTTATATACTTCTTATGATCATTACAAAGCACTTAAACATGAATATTTTTTTTTCAATTTTACTGTTTTTTTTAAAGAAGGAAATAAAAACATGCAACTAATAAAATATGTCTCAGGAGTTAAGAATAACTCCTTACTCTGCCATTTTTTTCCACACCCCATGCATCAATGGTTTTACTAACTAACAAAAAAATATTTTTTCTCCTACCCTAATCTGAATCAGACATTGTCCCCAATGTCTTCTAGAGCTTAGAGGAAGTGTTTTTTTAAACATAAACACACAATAAAGTAAGACCAAGAAATTAAGGAAATTTACAACCAAAGAGTGATGTCTGGATCCTTCTTCTAACTACTATCTAAAGATTGCCTACCTATTTGCTTGACTAGTATATCTGGTTTAGGTTCATAGGTTTGCGATTGATAGAGCAGCTGATCAGCAGTTGGGGCAGAAATTATGGAATGGCGAGTCAATTGGGGTATGAATCCTTTTTCCCAGAATGATTAAAGAAAGACAATAGATCATCATAAAAACCATTAACATTTAACAATCCTAATGGCTTTTTGTGAAAGTTTAACTTAGCCCAATATGTAACACTAGAATTGACATCCAACGTCTCCAAACCACCAGGTAGAGTGATGAAAGCTTAAGCATGGTAGACTATTCGTTCCATTCGTTCAGGTAAGCTCGAAACCTGTAACTCTTGTCCCAAGGAAAAGGTGTGATTTTCCAACTCCTTCACCCTTACACTTAAACCCTTGCTTCCATTCATGGATGCAGAAATTGCCACACTTCCCCTTAGGCCCTGGATGCCTCACCCGCATACAAAGTTAATTTTTCTGGCAGCTAATGTAGTTCCAAGTTCATTTGCTATTATGACAAACTCTCCATTCTGGCCTGGATAAGTTTCACCAAAAATGCAAATAGATGTGAATCTGTATTTTTGTGTGATACCCTTTTTCTCTTTATTTCTCCCGGACCATTTGTGTTTATAGGTAGAAGAATACATAATTTCAAGTGAAGAGTGCATATTTACAAGTGAAAAAGTATATATATATATATAACACTAAAACAGAGACAACAAAATCACACAAATCACACATTTTTCAAAGAAGTTTGAAAAACTTTCTGACACAGATGACCGGTGGGCCATTCCGTGAAGAATTTAAACAAAAAAAAAAGGAAAGAAAGTCAAAAGTTAATAAAAAGAAAAGACAAAAGCTACTGAAAAGATAAGACAGATTAGACAAAAGTTACGAAAAAGATAAGAAAGATTAAACAAAAGCTAGATTATATACAGTAGTTGTGATTTTGGCTCACATCTTCCTCTAGTTTTACATCCAGTAACGGCTTAAACACTTTCTATGAATCGAGGATTTGCTTCCCATCCAATTTTCTTATAAACTAGCAAATAGGGTCTTTTTACGTCAGATTCCCAAGACAATAGCGCTCTTTTTCTCTATTGAATATGTCCACTAAATCAAGAAGAATATGATGAACATCACCACTCGGATGTGTCTCAAGAGTTTGAATTATATCATCCAGTGACTCCTTACTCAATCCATCCTTTATAAATTTGATTTTATCTTGATTTATTGAAACCATACCTTTACTCTTACAGCACTGATAACAATTCCACCTTGCACATATGTGGCAGACATTCATCCTTTTAGCTCTTCTCTTTTTGGAGTAAGAACTTCTTCACATTCCTGGCAAAGGTTTAACAAATGATTTATGAATCTCACCTGCTAAACGTACCTTAGCTTCGATGATCTAGTGTATGTCCACAGGAAGACCTAAACGCTTAAATATCTTCATCCTTTCAAGTCGACTGATATATATCTTCCTGAGCACATCTTTGGGAAAAGTGGGGAACCTGTTCTTAAGCTTTGCAAGGGATTCCTCCATGGTAAATTAAAATGAAAATGATAAAAACTAAAATTTGCAAAGCAATGCAGTGTGTTTTGGTGGATTAAGAAAGAAAATTGAGAGAGAAGGAAAGAAGTTTTGAGTTGCCTCCCAAATAGCCACCCTTCCTTAACGTCTTTTTAGCTAGACAGAGATTAAACCAAAAAAATTTCTTCTTTTTTTAAATTTTTTTAAAAAAAATAACTAGATTGAGGACTTACCTATTGGTTCTTCAACAGTGATGAAAGATTTCAAAGTGTTGAGTGCATCTTCATTGTATTCTTTAAGCCTTTGACCATTCACTTTGAATTCTTGATCACCATCTTGAATCTCCACTGTTCCATATGGCCAAACTTGAATCACAGTAAAAGGACTTGACCACCTTGATCTCAGTTTTCCAGAAAAGAGCTTTAACCTTGAGTTGTTTAAAAGCACTTTTTGTCCCGGTGTGAACTCTCTCCTCAAAATTCTTCTATCATGCCAAATTTTTGTCTTCTTCTTGTATAACTTGGCATTTTCATAAGCTTGTTGTCTGAATTCTTCAAGCTCATTGAGTTGGAGAAGCCTTTTCTCACCAGCTGCCTTTAAGTCAAAATTTAATGCTTTTACTACCCTATATGCTTTATGCTCCATTTCTACTGGAAGATGGCATGCTTTTCCGTAAACCAATTGATATGGGGATGTACCAATTGGTGTCTTGAAGGAAATTCTATAATCCCAGAGTGCATCATCTAACTTTTGAGCCCAGTCCTTCTAGTTGGAATTAACTGTATTCTCTAAGATCCACTTCAGTTCTTTATTTGAGATTTCTACCTACACGCTAGTTTGTGGATGATATGGAGTTGCAACCATATGAGTTACTCCATTTTTAGCTAACATAAACTGAAGCTGCTGATTACAAAAATGCCTTACTCTTTCGTTGATAATAGCTCTAGGCACTCCAAATCTTGTAAAAATATTTTTCCTCAGAAACTTCACAACCACCCAAGAATCATTTATAGGAAAAGCAGCTGCTTCAACCCACTTGGAGACATAATCAACAGCTACCAAAATGAACTGATTGCTAAATGAAGAAGGAAAAGGCCCCATAAAATCGATCCCCCATACGTCAAAAAGTTCAACTTCTAAGATATTGGTTAAAGAGGCTTCATGTCTCCTTGAGATATTTCCCATTCTTTGACATTTGTTACAGGTTGCTATAAGTCTATGATTGTCCTTGAAGAGTGTAGGCCAGTAAAATCTTGATTGAAAGACTTTAGTAGCTATTCTATTTGCTCCAAAATGACCACCATATGAGGATTAATGGTAGTGATTTAAGATGTTGTCCATTTCTTCTTTAGGAACAAATCACCTGATAATTCGATTTGGGCTTTGTTTGTATAAAAAGAATCCTCCCAGAAGTAATGCCTTACATCAGCCAGAAACTTCTTCTTTTGCACTGTAGAAAGTTCATAAGGCATTACTTCGCTTGCCAAATAATTCATAAAATTAGTATACCAAGGAGTAGGTTGTGAATGCATGATAAAAAGTTGCTCATCTGGGAAATTCTTTTGGATTGGTGATTCTCTCTTTTGTTCAGGTGGTTTTGACCAAGAAAGATTATCTGTAATGAGATTCTCAATCCCTTTTTTGTCTTTGATCTCCAAGTCAAATTCTTGTAGCAGAAGCACCCATCTGATTAGTCTGGGCTTAGCATCTTTCTTCTCAATCAAGTATTTAATTGCTGAGTGATCCATCCAGACAATTACCTTTGACCCGGTCAAGTATGCTCTAAATTTGTCGAATGCAAACACTACTGGTAAGAGCTCTTTTTCTATTGTTGCATAATTTAGCTGTGCTTTTGAGAGGTTCTGCTAGCATAATAGATAGCATGAAAGATCTTGTCTCTTCTTTGACCTAAAACAGCTCTAACTGCATAATCACTTGCATGCACATCATCTCGAATGAAAGATTTCAATCTAGAGCTATAATAATTGGTGCAGAAGTTAAGGCACTTTTTAGAGTTTGGAAGCCTGATAAGCACTCCTTATTAAACACAAAGGGAGTGTTTTTCTCCAACAACATGTAAAGTGGCTTTGTGATTTTTGAGAAGTCCTTGATTAAACACAAAGGGAGTATTCTAAGCGCATTTACAGAGAAACAATGAAAGATTATGCCAGAAGTAAAAGGTCAAATAAAATTCCGAACGTTCAACTATCGCTACCTATCACAAACGGATAGTTTTCAAGTTTGAAAAATGGTCAACCGTTGCTGTGCGACTCTAACAGACATGTTTGAATTGCTTCCAATGGATACTACAAATCATCTATATATATGGAGCATTCAAAGAAAAGAAAACAAGACACAAGAACTGAGAATACACTGATCAACACACTCTTAGTGATTTGTTTTCTTATACTCATTCATTGTACTTCAGTGATTATATATTTGCTCTATGAGAGAGTTTATCATTACAAACTCAATATTTGTTATTGAGATAACTTAAGGTTGTAGAGCCTTGAGTTGGGGATTTGATTACAACGTGTAAGGGGGAGCGAGTGTCCAGGTAAAGGAGCTTGCTGTGTATTGAGGTGCCAAGAACCCACTGAATCTTGGAGAATATAGTGAAACTCTCAGAGACGCTCTGAGGACTAGACGTTGGTCAAAGTTGGTGTGGTTGAACCAGTATAACTCCTAGTGTACACTTCGGTGATATTTCTCTTTGCTCTCAACTGCTTTAAATATTCAGTTAATTTATTTATACGCAACAAAATTTCTAGTATCACCCAATTCACTCCCACTTTAGTCAAAGTGGGTGTGGTTGAACCAGAATAACTCCCAGTGTACACTTCGGTGATATTTCTCTTTGCTCTCAACTGCTTTAAATATTCAGTTAATTTATTTATACACAACGAAATTTCTAGTATCATCCAATTCATCCCCCCCTCTTGGGTGAAACTCTTGCACTAACATTTGGTATCAAAACCTAGGTCTTCTTGTTAAGGTTTAACAACCTAAGAAGGATCCAATGGCAAGCATGGCTGAAGGCATTCTTCCCGACGGAGCTCCTATCATAAGACCTTCAGGTTTTAATAGCGAACACTTCTCATTCTGGAAAGCAAAGTTCAGAGCCTTTGTAATGGCTACTGAATATGGGCCATGGGATGTGATCTAGAGTGGAAACTACAAACCTGAAAAGATTGTAGATTCACAGAGAGTTCCCAAGACACCAGCAGAGTATAATGAGAATGACAAGAAACTTATTACACTCAATAGCAAAGCAATTCTAATGATTCAAAGTGCCTTGGGTCAAAATGAGTACTTTAGAATCTGCACACTCCCAATAGTTAAAGAAATGTGGGAAGCCTTGGAAATAGCTCATGAAGGAACTTTAAGATCAATACTCAGTTTACTGAGTTTGATTTACTTTGAATGAAATCAGGTGAGTCAATAGCTAAATTTGAACTTAGATATACTCACCTTGTTAATCAACTTGCAGTACTTGGAAAAGTATATGATCAACATACCCAAGTACGAAAGATTTTAAATATTCTTTCTAAAGACTAGGAGGCAAAAGTCACTGCAATTGAGGAAGTAAAAGGTGAATCAATGTGATCGGTTGCTTCTTTATTCAGAAGTCTTTCTGAATATTAAAGTAAGTTAAAGTTCAAACGAGAACTAGATGATATTGGTGATAAGAAGAAAAGAGGTCTAGCACTGAAAGCAAAAGAATAAGAACAAGATAAAGATGAAGATGAAGATGAAGATGAAGATGAAGATGAAGATGAAGAGCTTGATGATGACGAAATAGGTCCAATCATAAAACGATTAAGAAAGTTTTACAAGAAAGGCCAAGGATTCAAAAAATTTCATAAAGGAGGAATAAGCAATAAAGAACACATCATTTTCTATGAATGTGGAAAGTTAGGACATTTCAAATCAGAATGTCAAGAACTGATTCGAAAGAATAAAGAGAAAAAGAAAGGAAAATTCTACAACAAGAAGAAAGCATTTGTATCTGCCATATGGGGAGATAGCTCTTCTGATGAAGAAAGCGATGAAGAGGAAGTAACCAATATCTGTCTAGTTGCTCAAGAGGAAATAGAAGAAGAGGTAATTGATTCTAATCCTACCTATGATGAATTACTTTCCGAATATAATGCTTTACATTCTGAATTCATCAAAGTAGTTAAAGAACTAGTTGTTTTCAAAAAGAAAAACACAGTTCTTGAAGTAGAACTTAAAGAGAATTTTGAAAAGGATTGTGAAAACTGTACCTTTTTGAAAAAGAAAAACATTGATCTTACTAAATCTCTTGAAAAATTCACTAAAGAAAGTGAAATGATAAATGTAATTTTAAAAGCTCAACGATTTGTGAATGATCGATCTGGGATTGGATATGATCAAAAATCAGACAGAAGGAAAGGAAGAAAGAAAGCTGGAGGTAAATCATACTTGAATTATTTTCAGCATTTTGAACATACTTCAAATCCTTTTGCACATTGTAATTATTGTAATAGAAAAGGTCATTATACTTCATCATGCATTCATAAGAAGAAAGGAAATATAGGAACCTACAAATGGGTACCTAAAGGTTCATATGTTCTGAAAAAAATTTTTACTAACCCAAAAGGGCCCAAAAAGATGTGGATATCTAAGACTTAATCGTATTTGATTGCAGATATGTCTTAAAGCATCCAAAAACAACAAGTGGTACAAAGACAGTGGATACTCTAGACATATGACCGGTGATTTCGAAAGTTTTACCACATTGCAACCTAAGGAAGGTGGAAAGGTAAAATTTGGAGGAAATCAATCCAGAAAAATAGCAGGAATTGGTGAAATAAAAAATGACAAAGGAATACAAGTCAAAGATGTATATTACATTGAAGGCTTGTGTCATAATTTGCTGAGTGTAAGTCAAAGTACGGATAAAGTCAACTGGATAGTATTTGATTCAGAGGAATGTCTGATTGTCAACAAGAAAGACTTACAACTTGATAAGAAAAATATCAAGGCAAAGCTCAGAACAAAAAGGGAAGGTAACTGCTATATACTTGATATCAATAGAAATAACTCTAAAAATTGTTTTATGAGTAATGCCGATGAAAGTTGGTTATGGCATAAGAGACTAGCTCATGTCAATATGCATCAACTAGGCAAACTACTCAAAAAGGATTTAGTTCTTGGATTACCCAAATTAAATTTTAAAAAATATTTGATTTGTGACGCATGACAAAAGGGTAAACAAACTAAATCATCTTTCAAATCGAAAAATGAAATTACAACAAATCGACCACTTTAATTGATACATACGGATTTAGTTGGTCCAACAAGAGTTAAAAGCCTTAGTGGCAACTTGTATTCATTGGTCATTATTGGTGAATTCTCTAGATTTACATGGACTAATTTTCTGTCATCAAAGGATGAAACCTTTGTAGAATTCATTGTTTTTGCCAAGAAAGTGCAAAATGAGAAAGGTATGTCCATTGCAGGTATGAGGACAGATCATGGTGGAGAATTTGAAAATCAAGCCTTTGAAGAATATTGTGATACTAATGGCATTGATCACAATTTCTCTGCTCCAAGGACACCACAACAAAATAGAGTTGTGGAATGTAAGAATAGAGTGCTCATTGAAATCTCTTATTCCAGAAGTTGATCAAACCAAGGAAGAAGATCAGTCACTAGGACAACTTAAAGCCTGGAAATATAATAAGAGTCATCCCCTAGATCAAGTCATAGGAGATGTGAATGAAGGAGTCAAAACTAGAAATAGAATTTTCAATGAAGTTAGTTTTTCTGCATTTATTTCAGATTGAACCTTCTAACATTGATGAATCCCTACAGATAATGATTGGGTTATAGCAATGCAAGAAGAACTAAATCAATTTGAAAGAAATCAAGTTTGGGATTTAGTACCCCGACCTAAGATCATCCGATCATAGGCACTAAATAGGTATTCAAGAACAAACTCGATGAATCCATAATTATTGTCAGAAACAAGGCAAGATTGGTGGCCAAAGGCTATAATCAGGAAGAAGGAATTGATTATGAGGAAACGTATGCTCCAGTGGCTAGATTGGAAGTTATACGAGTACTCTTAGCCTTTGCATGCATCAAAGGATTCAAACTCTATCAAATGGATGTATAGAGTGCATTTTTAAATGGCTACATCATGGAAGAAGTATATGTAGATCAACCTCCAGGTTTTTAAGATGTAACTAAACCTGACCATGTTTTCAAACTCAAAAAGGCTTCGTACGGTTTAAAACAAGCTCCTAGATACGAAAGGCTCAGTAAATTTCTTATTGATCAAGGTTTTGTATGAGGAAAAGTTGATACAACACTTTTTATAAAACAAAAATGTGATGATATATTAATTGTGCAAATATATGTTGATGATATAGTTTTTGGTGCTACTAACGAAATTATGTGCAAAGAATTTTTTGAGATAATGCAAGGGGAGTTTGAGATGTCAATGATGGAAGAATTGAATTTCTTTCTCGGTTTGCAAATCAAACAAAGAAAGAATGAAACTTTCATATCTCAAACGAAATATTTGAAAAAGCTATTGAAGAAATATGGGTTAGATGAAGCAAATGGAACAGACACACCCATTAGCTCAACCACATTGCTTAATGCGGATGTCAAGGGAAAAGATTACAACATCATAAAATATAGAGGAATGATTGGATCATTACTCTATCTCACTGCAAGCAGGCTTAACATTCAATTCAGTATGGGTATGTGTGTAAGATATCAATCAGCACCAAAAGACTCACATGCTGAAACCGCCAAACAAATCTTCTGATATCTTGCTAACACGCTAGAATTGGGTCTTTGGTATCCCAAAGGAAGAAGTGAATATCCAGTTGCATACTCAGACTCTGGTCATGGAGGATACAAGATGGACAGAAAGAGTACAAGTGGACAAGGCCAGTTTCTTGGAGGCTAACTTGTATCATGGTTTAGCAAGAAACAAACTACAGTGTCTCTTTCATCAACGGAAGTTGAGTATGTTATAGTATCAAGTTTTTATGCATAAGTAATATAGCTAAAGCAACAACTCCAGGATCTTGGTATTTATTTGAAAGAAACACCAATATACTATGACAACACTAGCACGATAAGCTTGGCAAAGAATCCTGTTCAACATTCCAAAACCAAGCATATTGATGTTAGACATCACTTCATCAGAGATCATGACCAAAAGAAAGATGTTAAAGTAATATTCATTCCAACTCATCTTCAACTAGCTGATATCTTCACAAAACCTCTTGCAAAAGATCAATTTTTATATATTAGATGAGAATTGGGAATGGTAAATCCCAATGAATTGTAAGTTATTTAGTGTTTAAAAAATGTTAGATGATATTATTTATTGATGTTTTGATGATTACTAACTTAAGCATCAGAGTTTCTAGCAATTTATTTTGCAGGATCATAATAATCTGTTTTGGAGTATGAATAGAAGAGGTTAACAGAGGACAACATTACTAGAGTGACAACTTCAAGTAATGAGCATTACTGGAGTGCCAACTTGAAGTAATGGATGCATTACTCGAGTAGCCACTTCGAGTAATGAACTTGGAAATGTGCCAATGAAGCATTAATTTCAAATAAAACGGCACAACGGTTGGAAATGAATAGTTAGAAAGTGAAGAGACAAATTACCTGAGGGAGGCCTCGAGTAAACTTTAATGTTACTCGAGTAAGGCCTTGAGTGAACCTGGGTGCAAATTTCAAATCAGTTGAGTTTCAGTTCAAATATTTTCTAAAGAGTCATCAAATCATAGAGGGAATATACATGGATAATTACAATATTATACATGCCAAGTACACTCTCAAATTTGCTGTATTTTAAAATTTTTTAGTATGATCACTCGAGTAGCTACCCGAGTGATGCTGATAATTACTTGAGTAAGCCCTCGAGTGACGTCGGGCTCTAAGTTATTTCAAGTCGATACTCAGTCATTTCTCACAAAATCTCCTCGAATGATTCTCCTAGTGCTCTCACAAAAACTTTTTACAATCTTTTTCCCTTCTCATTTCCATCAAAACCCATTCATTTTTAACTTCTAAAAACTCCCAAATTGCTCAGAAATTGTTGCCCTACATTTGCGACGCTCGTCTCTATTTTTCAAAAATCTTTGATTTTCACAAATCACAAAGGTGAGGACAAAATCTCCCAATCTTAGCACTCCTTCTGAGTTTTCTGAACCATATCAACCCTCTGATTCACTTTCCTCTCCTCCTCCCAAGAAAAGGAAAATTTCTCCTAAACCTAAGACCAAAGCCAAACCACAAACCAAGCCAAAGGTAAAAGGGGTTGTGATTAAGGAGCCCATTGCCACAAGAGCTCAAACCAAATATTCTCTATCCTAAGACTTAGTGAGATAGTGGGACCCCTCAATTTCAATCTGAGTGATATGAGTGATTTTTATAGAGTCCTATAGTATATCTATTCTAGAGCCATGGTGAACAAATCCAACAACTTCACTCATTTTATTGAGAAGGACTTCAGGAAATTCACCTCATTAATCCTGAAAGAACAAAAGGACTTGGGAGAGTATATCTTCAATGAGATCAAGAGGTATAGGTATAAAGGAAAACCAACTACTCCAATGCCTTATCCTCAACTTATTTCCTTGTTTCTCAAGAAGAATAAGATTTGGTATTTGGAGAGTATGGAGCCGATTGAGAAGATAGCACCAGTGGGGAGGAATCAAATTGGAAAGTTAAATATTGAGATTTCTCTGAAGACTCCTCTAGAAGCAAGTCCCAAGAAAAAGAAGATTGGTATAGCAACCAGTCAAATGGAAGACACACAGTCTTCTGCTCCAGCCAACACATCTTTTCCATCCTTCTTTGGTGTCGTAATGCAAACATTCATGGAGAACATTCTGAGGAGTTTTAATATTAACATTGCGAATACCAATGCGGAGTTGGTAACCCATATGAATAAGAAGATAGGACAACTTGTACAGAAGATGGATAAGAGGCATGAAGAGTTGCAAGCTGAACAGCGTGCGTAGAGTGAGCTTCTAAGATCCATTATTGCCAGACTTGATGCTATGGCATCTGACTCCTCTATTCCTGGTACTTCTGGTGTTCTTGAGCCCATACCTATCCCTATGAGAGTGGACCTAGTAAATGTGTTGTTCTCTATGCCTGACCCTGACACATTCAAGCCTATCCACATCACTATTGATGATCCACCTCAGCCTATTCAGCCAGAGCCCACACCTACTCCCATTGGATCACCTACACGCAATGAGGAGGTGCTTGAGTCTTCACGGGTTGCTACAGAGGAAGTAGAAATTACATCTCTGGTTCCTTAACCTTCATCTCCAATGAATCCTCCAGAGGATCTTCAGACACCGCCAGTGAACCTTCCTGACCCTGAACCATCATCTTCAGATCCTTCAAGTTCAGATAGTTCATATGAGTCATTGGCATTTCCTGTCACTCCTATCTCAGCAGCCAAGCCACCTACTCCTCCTCATGATTGATTCCACCTTTGTGATGATGACAAAAAGGGGCAGAAGAGCCTGAGTGATTTTGTGATGAATGACTGAGTTGATGTATTGGGATTTGGGTGTACGGGGCTTCGGGCGCTTTCAACTTTTTGTTTTTGAATTTTAAAGTTTGATTATGTATTGAATTATTCATTGTGCAATTTTTTTCTTTATGACATTAAAGTTAAATTTCATTGAAATTATATTGCAATATGGGACTAATGTGTTTTCGATTATGTATGCAAGGTAAACAAGTAAATATAAGAACAAAAAATTTGAAAAGATCTTTAACAAGCTATTTCAAAAGAATTTTCAAGTTTAAATTGAACAAAAGATTTCATATGAAAAGTAATTGAGAAGCATATGTTTGAAAACTCAATTTCAAAAACTTTGTTCAAAATCATAAAATTTTGTCATCATCAAAAAAGGGGATAATGTTATATCCCATATGTTTTGATGATAACAAAGATTGGATCATTGATAGAAAATGATTTGATAACAAACAAATGAATTTGAACAAAGTGGCAAAGCATTACTTGAAGTAAGCACTGGAGTAATAAACAAATTTTGTGTTAGCTTACTCGAGTAGCTACTTGAGTAAGGGAAGCTATTACTCGAGTAATCACAAAGAATTTCATCCAAAAAAGTACTACCAAAATTTGGAAGATGTTACTCGAGGGACCACCCAAGTAATCTGTAAAGTTATATAGAACATTACTCGAGTAGCCACTCGAGTAACATGATTTGCAAAGGCATCACTCGAGTAGCTACTCGAGTAACCAAGGCAAAAATCTTCCAGTAGCTCTCAGCCAAGAAATACAACATATTACTCGAGTAACCACTCGAGTAACCATATGAGAAAAAGGCATTACTCGAGGGAGCACTCTAGTAATCTATAGAGTTATTTGATCTATTACTCAAAGGATCACTCAAGTAACTAGGTAAGCAAACTTTCAGCCAAGATTTGAATGACATTACTCAAGGGAAGAATCGATTAATCTGCAAACTTATTTGAAATCCACTCGAGGGAGCACTCGGGTAACTTCTGAAGAAAACACATGGCCACTCGAGTAACCACTCGAGTAATCAGATTACCAGAGTCAGCACCCTAGTAACTTGTGAAGGAAAGACATGGCCACTCGAGTAGCCACTCAAGTAATCAGGTATTTCCAAGGTTTGTGATTTATTGCACTCCATGTCTTACCCGAGCAATATCTTATGAAATACCTACTGCCATATTTTTAATAAGGTTACTCGAGGGACTACTCGAGTAATAAACATGATCACTCCAGTAAAGAAGTCCATAAATTATGTTTTTAATCAAATGTTTATTAAATTGTTTTCTATATGATTAACTCTTCATTGCACTAGTATTATAAGTACATTTATAGAGAAACAATGAAAGATTATGCCAGAAGTGAAAACTCAAATAAAAGTCTGAACGTTCACCTACCGCTATCTACTATAAACAGATAGTTTTCAAATTTGAAAAATGGTCAACCGTTGCTACGCGACTCTAACAGACATGTTTGAATTACTTCCAACAGACACTATAAATCATCTATATATATGGAGCATTCAAAGAAAAGAAAACAAGACACAAGAATTGAGAATACACTGATCAACATACTCTCAGTACTTTGTTTTCTTATACTCATTCATTGTACTTCAGTGATTATATATTTGCTCTGTGAGAGATTTTTTCATTACAAACTCAATATTTGTTATTGAGATAACTTAAGGTTGTAGAGCCTTGAGTTGGGGATTTGATTACAATGTGTAAAGGGGAGTGAGTGTCCAGGTGAAGGAACTTGCTCTGTACTGAGGTGCCAAGAACCCACTGAATCTTGAAGAATATATTGAAACTCTCAGAGACGCTCTGAGGACTAGACGTAGGTCAAGGTGGTTGTGGTCGAACCAGCATAACTCCAGGTGTACACTTCGGTGATATTTCTCTTTACTCTCAACTGCTTTAAATATTCAATTAATTTATTTATATGCAACGGAATTTTTGTTATCACCCAATTCACCCCCTCCCTCTGGGGTAAAATGCTTGCACTAACAGTGACCCAGCACGATTCCTTCTTTCACCATAAAATGGCATTTCTCCCAATTTAGAACTAAGTTTGTCTCCACACAACGTTGCAAGACTTTTGCCACATTTGAAAGACAATGATCAAATGATTCTCTAAAAACTAAAAAATAATCCATGAATACCTCAATGAACCTTTCCACCATGTCTGAGAAGATCGCCATCATACTCCTTTGAAATGTTGCTAGTGCATTACATAGACCAAATGGCATCTTTCTAAAGGCAAAGGTACCATATAGACATGTGAAAGTTGTTTTCTCTTGATCCTCCATTGCAATTGTAATTTGATTATATTTTGTGTACCCATCCAGGAAACAATAATAGGCTTTCCCTGCTAGTCTATCATGTATCTGGTCTATAAATGACAGAAGGAAGTGATCTTTTCTGATAGCTTTATTGAGCTTTCTGTAGTCGATGCACACTCTCCATCCAGTCACTGTTTGTTATAGAATCAATTCATTTTTCTCGTTAGGCACTACTGTCATTCCACCTTTCTTTGGCACAACTTAAACTGGACTTATTCATTAACTATCGAAGATTGGGTAAATTATGCTAGTATCCAGCCACTTTATTACCTCTTTTCTCACCACCTCCTTCATGTTTGGATTGATTCTTCTCTGGTGTTTGACTGATGGCTTGTAGTTGTCCTCCATCAAGATCATATGTATACAAATTAAAGGACTAATCCCTCTTATATCAGCTATTGACCATCCAAATGCTATTTTATGCTCCCTTAGAATTCTTAATAACTTTTCTTCTTCTTCTGGAGTAAGAGTTGTAGAGACGATTACAGGTAATATTGAATTTCCTCCCTGATAAACAAACTTCAAGTGGGATGGCAGTATTTTCAACTCTAGTACTAGCGGTTTCTCTGTTGATGGTACTGTTTTACTCAGCCTTTCCCTAAGATCTGCAAATGGTTTCTTGATAAAAATTACGGAATTTGCTTCAAGGTACCTTATCTGCTCTAAGACTTCTGGATTAGTAGATTTTGATGCATCTACCATTCCCATTGCTAATGGTTGATCCATGTAAATTTTGTTCACCACGTCTTTAGTGCAACTAGTCAATGTATCGACTCTGTAGCAAGTGTCACCTTCATCTGAAAAGGATAAAGCCTTAAAAATTTTGAAGGATACTTGATTATCTTTAAACTCACAAGGTTAACTTCCCCTGTTGCACATCTATTAACGTTCTCCCAGTTGCTAGGAATAGCCTCCCAAGAATGATAGGAATTTCTTGGTTTTCTTCCATGTCGAGTATTATGAAATCAGTTAGGAATATGAGTTCGTCCACCTTCACCAGAACATCCTCTAAGACACCCCTTAGATGTTTTATTGATCAGTCGGCCAGAAGTAATGAAACTGTGATCGGCTTCACCTCTCTAAGACCATGTTTGTTGTTAATAGATAGAGGCATGAGGTTTACATTTGCTCCAAGTTCACAAAGTGCTCTTTCAAAGTGACATTGACCTATGGTGCAAGGTAAACAGAAGCTTCCTGGATCTTTCAGCTTTGGAGGTAATTTCTTTTAGAGAATAGCACTGTACTCCTCGGTAAGTGCAACTGTTTCAAATTCCACAAGCTTATGCTTATTTGAGAGAATGTCCTTTATGAATTTTGCATAACTGGGCATTTGGACAAGAGCGTCTGCAAAAGGAATGTTGATGTGGAACTTTTTAAAAACCTCCAGAAACTTTGCAAACTGCTTGTCTAGCTTTGCCTTCGCAAGTCTCTGAGGGTATGGAATTGGTGGCACATATGGAGGATGTAACCCCCTTCCGTAATTATATCTGAAATACGTGATTAAAATGAAATAGAGACCAATAAGAAACAAAACTTATTTAAAATCCCATCTTTATGATAGGGTTTTTACAAATAACTTTTGAAATCTAATTTGCCTAGTCTCATATTCAATTTCGAATACAATTATATCACGTGGAATATCACATTTATACAAATATCAGAGTGTACAACAATATCATCCCGGCAACTCTCAGGTTCATACCTTTACATAGAATTCCTAAGGCTCATTCACCCTTTACAATTCCTCAAACGGGGATTACACAAATCTCATCTCAAATACATAATCAAATATCGTATCCAAACACATTCCAACCCGTACATATCCAAATCTGAATCCAAATATACATTCCACAGTATATACAACCCTTATCTAAATACGAATACAAATCATCCCAATTATGGTAACCAACTACCAACTCAAATATCCCGAAGGAAGCCTCGTCTCCCTTGATTACTTACTCCATCCTCAATCCACTACCCTATCTGAAAGGTTAGTAGGGTAGGGTGAGATTCTAGAGAATCTCAATAGGTAAACAATATCAATATACATGTACGATAGATGTTTAATGCATGACATGCTAACACAATGACAATTTGTAAGCTCAATGCTTCAAACAACATATTAATGGTCATAGCATAAATTGAAACATAGCTTCAAATTATACATAATCATGCAAAGCAAAGACATGCACCAACACACTAATACAAATATCAAATACATGCAGAAGAGATATGTTCCCTACACTCTTTCCACGTGTGCTTCAGCACCGGCTACTCACGATCCAAAAAACATTGTACCACGATCAGGGTGAATATCCAACCCTATAACCAAAATCATGGACCTAGGGTCAATCCCTTTTCCAATTCCTCAACATACAAATACTTAATGTTGGTTATCATTTAACACCTTTAGGTGGCTACTCAAAGCCCAAACACATGCCTAAAGGGTTAGGAGAAACTATACCAAGAATCACCTCTCACAAGTGCCAAAATACTGATTTTTGGGGGTTGGCCGCGGCCCACAAACCCACTGGCCGTGGCCAAAAACAGCTCAGAAACATTTGGGCCGCGGCCAAGAAAATTCTGTTTCTTGGCTGAACTTCCAAAATTCATAACTAATTCCAAACAAATCAAAATGAGGTGATTCCAAAGCCAAATGAAAGATATTTAAGTCATATTCATATGAAAAATATGGGAAATTACTGGAAGTCACAATAAAAATACAGAATTCCCCAAAATTCAAGACTGTCCCAAAACAGAGTTCATTTTCGACCTCAAAATTTAGACAGCCATAACTCACAGAAGACAAAATGAAATGACACAAATTATGTGTCCATTTTGAAGCTTGGGATGTGAAATTTAAGACTAAAATTTTCATAATTTTTTGACATCATTTGCCCAGTCAAAACGTCCACAAGAACAGACTGCCCAAAACAGACTTTCAATTGACAAATTTTCAAGTTTTGCACAATTGGCTTCCAATGGTCCCATTTTCACATCAAACACCATTCCCACACAAATTTTCACAAGGAATCCATTGGAATCACCAAAACAACCAAATTCACATCACATTGACATGTTTTACCAATAATCATAACATGTCATCACAAAACCACAACACAAACACACATTGCACCACTTTCTATTTCACATTCTCAAATCACTTCCAATGACACCAAAACACACTATGGCATCAATTTAACCACAATTCACCATTCAAATCATCCAATTCAAAAATCACACAAAATCAGGGCAAATATCACAATTCTCAAAACTCCACCAAAAACCACAATCAATAGATCAAAAGGGAGCAAACACTCACCTCTTCCTCTTTCCCAAACAATTTCCTTGATTCTTCATCTTTCCACTTTTGCTCAAGCAACAAAACACCTCCTCTCAAAAATTTGAAACCATAGAGATGAAGCTCTCATCACTATGAATAAGATTATAGAAGGACATTAGAGCATTAGAGGACCACAAGCCAACCAAAATCTCACCTCTAGTTTTCTCTTTCTTCCTTGAGCTAGGCGAAATGGAGAACAAGAGAGAGATGAAGATGATGAAGGAGATGATCAGATTTTTGGATGCCAAAACTGACCTAAAAGTAAGAGGGAGAGAGGGAAAATGAGTGGAAATGTTGACCATGATCCTAAGGTCTATATTGTGCCACATGTCACTCTCTTGTTCCATCTTTTATGAGTTCACATAGGCACATCCACACATGATTCCACCCCTCTTGCTCTATCACAAATCAATCTAACCATTGATCTTGAAGTTACCAATGAGTTTCCTCTTCGATAACTGACCAATTGGTCGGTAACTTTACCATTTTTCCCCTGATTACGGTAATTCCCACTGAATCACCACAAAACACTTCATATCATTTCATTTATCGTAAAACATGCCTTCCCTCTATTCTAAGTCAATTTGGATGTTAATCCATAATTGAACTCAAATACAGGGTTTTTGGTGCTGCTCACAACACAAGCAACTACAATCCACTCCATATTCTCCAAAATGGTTTATTTATAACTAACCACATCCACTTTTGGAGTCATTATCCATTCATCCACATTGGGATCTTGCTAAACCATGGCTTAGCAATTCACTAATCTCAGGCTTATTCTCTAGCCTCAAGTCTCAAAATTTGGGGTATTACAGAGGAGGATTGTCTGGAAAGCTAATTCTTCCTGGTATCACATCATCCTCCTTCTGTTCTTCTCTGCTTTCTTTCTTTCCCTGTCATCCTTCTTTTTTATTAAAGGATCTTTCAATTCTTTCCCACTTCTTAGAGCCACGACCTTCACATGCTCTCTTGGGTTTCTTTCGGTGTCACTTGGTAGAGTTCCTAGTTGCCTGGAATTCAGCATATTTGCAATTTATCCCATCTGGATCTCCAAGTTCTTTATTGAGGCTTCTTGGTTTTTGATTGTTGCATCAGTCCTAGCTATAGTTGCATCAGTCCTAGCTATGAATTGAGATGTATTCATAGTTAGTTGAGCTAGTGCATCCTCCAAATTCACTTTTGATTGTGGTGGATTTGGTTGTTGAAAAGCTTGCTACTGGTAGTTCTCTTGCGGCTTGAATGTATTTTGATTTTTCCTCCAACTAAAGTTTGGATGATTTCGCCAACCTGGATTGTAGGTGTTTGAGAATGAGTCATTTCTTTGGTTTCCGATGAACTGAGCTTGCTCCGGCATGAATGAGTGTCCTTCTTGACATTGCTTGCTTGCAAGAGGTCCTCCATATTGATCACAAGCTTCAGTAGGAGTGCTGATTATATTTGCTTGGTTTGTCAATGATCTTACTTGCTTGGATATAGATGCAACTTGAGAAGACAAAGTTGTAAAGACATCCAGCTTGTATACTCCAAGTGCTTTCTTTGAGTTGCTACATTCAGAAGGCCATTGATATGCATTGGTTATCATCTCCTCCAGTAGATTGTAAGCATCATCTATATTTTTTCCCATTAAAGATCCTCCGACTGTTGCATCTACAAGAATTCTGGAGATGTGCGTTATCCCACTGTAGAAAGTTTGCAGCTGCCACCAATTTGGTAATCCATGATGAGGACATCTCCTTAGCAACTCCTTGTATCTTTCCCATGCTTCATAGAGGCTTTCTTGTTCATGCTGGGTGAATAAGGCAATTTCATTCCTCAATTTAGCAGTTTTTGCTGAAGGAAAGTATTTCTCTGAAAATTTCTATGCCATGATCTCCCATGTAGTTATGCTTCCCACTAGTAGCGATTGTAACAAACTCTTAGCCTTATCCCTGAGTGAGAAAGGGAAAAGTTTAAGTCTAATGGCATCATCAATAACACCAGTATGCTTGAATGTGTAATAGATTTCTAGGAAGTTGGCTATATGTGCATTAGGATCTTCTGTTGGTAAACCACCGAACTGATTTTCTTGCATCATCTGGATAATTGCCGGCTTGATTTCAAAGGTGTTAGCTACTACTGCTGGTCTTCTGATTCCAGAATTTGTCTCCATGACTGTTGGTGTTGCATAGTCACGGAGTGTTTTGGTATATGTTGTTTCTCCCCCTGGATTTACCATCGAATTGCTTAGGATTGAAGTAGACTACTTCTGAACTCTTTGATTTCTTCGACAAGTTCTTTTGATCTCAAAATCAAGAGGTTGTAGTTTAGTCTTCTTCAATCTAGTCATACACTACGCAAAAGCCTGAAAAGAAACACAAGACACCAAGAAGAAAAACAAATGTAATATGAAGACCAAATTAGTATTAAAATTACTTGGTATTGATATTAATGACTACAATCCCTAACAATGGCACCAAAAATTTGTTACGAGTGTAGATATGTAGATAATCAATTAAATAGTGCAAGTGTACACTGTCGTAATCAAGTAATATAGAAGTAAGTAGAGTATTGTTCCCACGAGGATTGATCACTAAGTACCAAAATGAGTAATTTAATTCTATTAAGTCGATCGATTAGTTGGTGACTGAGAAAACAAAATAAACTAAAAACAATTAAATATGAGTGCAGATGAAATGAAAGCAAATATGAGAAAATGCCCTAGGGATTAGATTTCACTTAACAAATTCTGGATTGAATCACTTATCTATTCTAGCCCAATTTATTCTACATAATTGATAGTTAAGTTTCCTTAATTTAATTACTAGCCTCTTCCAAAGTCAAGCAATTATATAATTAATTGCTAATCCAATATATTCCTATATGAGTTTAAGCAATTAATTATGCATTAAGATTTATGGAACTCAGTAAAACTACACAACTCATATGAATATATTCCTATTTCATATGCAAGTCATGATTTTAATTATAGGATCTACACACATGCATCTCCTTCCGGTCTCAACATGTATATTGAAATCATTTAAACGATAGATAGTCAATCAAAAGCATTAAGAATAATAATTAAAACTCAATCATGAAGGAGAAATTAAAAATAGATTTAATAAGTAAAGATTCAATCCATCATTAGTAAGCTACGTCATCACCCTAGGAAAATAGAAATTTAGCTCATCCTAACATTTAAAACAAAATAAAAATAAATTAACATTGCATAAAGCTTGAATGGAAACATCAAAAATACTACATAAACTTGAATATTAAATTCTCAAACATAAATATACAACAAAAAGATGCATGAAAAATGGATAAATCTAGCCGTCCCTTTAGGAGGTAATGTAATACCCCGAATTTTGAGACTCGAGGTTAGAGAATAAGCCTGAGATTAGTGGATTACTAAGCCCTGGTTTAGCAAGATCCCAAATTGTGATTAGGGATTAATGAACCCTTTTAGAGAATATAAAGTGGATTGTAGTCGCTTGTATTATGAGCAATGCCAAAACCCTGTATTTGAGTTCAATTATGGATTAACATCCAAATTGACTTAGAATAGAGGGAAGAATTGAATGGGGTATTGTGATGGAAATGGTGTCATGTTGTGGTATTTAATCATTGGAATTGATTTAAATTGAATTGGACACATTGGTTGCAAAACTGGAAATGCTGTCCAGTGTGAATTCTGTATGGCCAGTCTTCTCGTGTGGATGTTTTGACTAGGCAAATGATGTCAGAAAATTATGAAACTTTACAGTCTTAAATTTCACATCCCAAGCTTCAAAATGGACATATAATTTGTTCCATTTCGTTTTGGTAACTGGGAGATATGACTGTCCAAAGTTTGAGGTCGAAAATGGACTCTGTTTTGGGGCAGTGATGAAATTTGTGTAATTCTGGAATCTTTTGGTGATTTCTGATAATGGATCATATTTTTCCAATGAAGAGGACTTAAATACCTTTCATTTGGCTTTAGAATCACCTCATTTCAATTTTTCTAGAATTAGTTATCATTTTGTAAAGTTTGGTCAGAAATCTGCCAGAAATCCGAAAATTGAGAATTATGACATCATCATGTTGCATTGATGACATAAGCATGGGATATGTTATTAAACGGTTTTTTCCTTCTTCCTCCTCATTTCTGACGCTGAGAACAGCTGAAATAGAGAGAGAGCATATGGGATCTTTAGAGAGAGAAAGAGGAAGAAATCTCGCAAGGTAAGTCAATTTCTCCGACGATCTAGCTCCTAACGCGTATAACTCTGATACTAAGCTACTCCTTCATGTTCTTTAAGGTTTGGAAGCTCCTCTTTTGGTGTTTTGAAGTTAGGGTTTTCAGCCACAAGAAGGAAAAGCTAGTGGGAGCTTGAGGTAACTTCCAAACTCGTGCATATTGACTATTCTGGCTGTTATAGACAATTTAATCGGTGAAATTTCGCCGGATTGTCTTTGGTTCTAAAAATGGAAAATGGGTTTATGGGGCTGTTATGCTGCCCAAATTGATACTAAATGGTAGTGCTAACCTAATGGAATAGTCAATAAAGTGGTTAGGAGTAGAAAGGAACGCGTTTATGGAGCCGAAACCGAAAAACCCCAATTTTCCTCGGAGTACTTGTATATTTCGGTTATGGCTATAAATGGGTCTTAGAGTTAGATTTTCAATGATTTGATGGTTTCATTGAGTTCAGGAGCGAAAATTAGGTGGGGTTACAGTTGGTCACTTTTTCAGAAAATGCCGAAAAAGCATAATTACGAAAACGCCCTTGAAACCCTTAAAGTGGGGCTGTCAAGGGTAACTTTGTAATTAACATTGAATTTGATAATTCTGAGTCCATAAATGGATTCCTTGGGCGAAAATATGTTAGAATAGCCCATGTCAAAATTTCGGGAAAAGTACAGCCAGACCGGGTACGGTACATTTGACATTGTAGGATCGAATGTGAAGCCCCGAGTTGTTGGCACATAAATCGAGGAGAAAAGACTAGAGGTAGGGAACTTATCTCTCCTGCATGCTCTGATAACTGTATTAATGTGTTGATGCATGTTATTGCTTTGCTTGATTATGTGGAACATGTATGAATGATTTGAAGCTATGTTTCAATATATGCTATGGCCATATGTGTATCGTTCGAAGCATTGAGCTTATAGATTTGTCATTGTATGTGTGCATGAGTTATGTGATGCAAGCATGTCATGCATTAAACACTTATCTTGCCTGCATATTGATAATGTTTCCCTACTGAGATTCTCTCGAATCTCACCCTCCCTTACCAACAATTTAGACAGGGCAAGTGGCTCGTGGAGGGAGCGGTAGGACTCATTCGAGATGAGATTGTGTAATCCCCATTTGAAGAATTGTAATGGGCAGTTATGCCCTGTATATCTTTAGCGAAGGTATGTACCCGAGATTGCCGGGATGATTATGTTGTGCACTCTGATATTTATATGAATGTGATTTATCTTCGCGTAGTAATTGTATTCGAAATGTGAATATGAGACCAAGTTTATAAATGATTTCGAAAGGTATTTTTGAAAACCCCATCATGTGATGGGTTAGTAAATGTTATTTGATTATTATTGGTCTCTATTTCATTTTAATCGTGTATTTCGGATATAATTACTGAGGGGGTTACAGGTAAAACCTTCCATATAAGTGGCATGTTAAAAGTAATACAATCATAAACCTTCCATGTAGGAGGCATGCAAAAAGTAATACAATGCATAAAATTAAATCTAGAAAATAACACAATTTATTTAGAACTGTCAGAGAAAATATCTCTCCCTATCAGAGAAGTATCTCCTTGTCAGAGAAATATCTCCACACCTTCTAAATCTGCACCTGATGCTTTGTATTTATAGGCAGTGTAGTGTAATTATTTTCCTTGATGCTATAGTAGTTTGTCAATTTTTTCCACGATGCTGAAATAGTGAACAGTATCCTGTCGATGGATTTACACGTTTTTCCGTGACCTCTATAGTGTTTTGTCGCCTGCTACAGTGATTCCATCATGAATAGTAACCAACACTACAGTACTAACCTTTTTTCATATTTTTATTTTTTTTAAAGACTATTTATTGTACACCCAAATATATTATATTAAGATCAAATATCGTCCATAAAATCATTATATAAGGAAAAATAAATATGCAAATATTTTACTTATTAGGTAATCTCACAAACCTCAAATCTTTGATGTGTTGTTGTTGTTGTTGATTATTTGGTGTTGATTGATGGTTTGTTTGCTTTGGTTTGTAAATATAGGAAGTATTAACCCTAAGGGGTTATACTGCCCAAATTTTCTCAAATATTAGGTATTAGGTGTTTAAATGATTAATCAAGCGGTTAGGAGTGAAAATGAGCAAGTTTTAAGGGTTGAAACACAAAAATTGCATTTCCCTTTTTTCCTTTCATAAGTTTTGGCTAGAGCTAGAATAGGGGAAGGAGCTATATTTTCAATAATCTGATTATTTCATTGTGTTTTGGAGGGAAAATTAGGTGGGGTTGTTGTTGAACACTTTTTCAGAAAACCCTTAAAAAGGAGAATTAAGAAAATACCCCTAAAACTCTAAATCGGGGCTGTCAATGGCAAAACTATTATTTGGCATTGATTTTAAGAAAGCCAAGGTTAAAAATGGATTCTACACGCAAAACTATGTAGGAATATCCCTAGTCAAAATTTTCGGAAAAGTACAGCTAGACCAGGTAAGTCAGGGCTGAACTGGGTCCCCAAACGCATTTTGGTAATTATGTTGTTTTAGACTAATATAACGAACAAAAACACTTTGGAAGACTCTAAAGTGATACATTAATGAGTTTTAACCTAATTCTTGTACATTTGGAATTTTAGGACCGAATTAGAAGATCGAGGCTTTGCTTGTAGTTTGTGGAACTATTTCTGTTTAGCAAAAAGGGACACAAGGTGATAACTTTATCTCTTATATATATGTAAATGTTGATATGTTGCATGTTGCTGTATTTTGTGATATGAACACAGTGCCTAGGGGCACATTACCCAGCTGTGGTATGGGAATTAGCTGAGATACACTGAAATGTAGGGGATCCAAATAATCGTTTGGCCCTGAGCATTATGCACACACATGATATAGTATGGATTTTCATTTTACGTTATATGGTGTATTGCATATTAAATTTCCGCATTTTATATGATTGATTTTATGTTGTTACTGAGATTCATTTTAATCTCACCCTTTTTCAAATAAATAAACATTCCAGTAGAAGCTAGTGGCTCAAAAGGGCAAACAGCAAATACGGGCAAGTGAGGGTGTGGACTTCGAGAAAGGAGCCTTGGTTATTTTAGTTTAATTTTAATATCTTGGACAATTTGTATATATTCAACCAAATTCTAGGGAGAGACTCTTGTATGTAAACATGTACTTAATATCAATATGTTACTGTTGTTTCTGTATGCCTTACTGAACTCTACACTCAGTACTCTGTGTATATCAAAATGTTAAATGGGGTTTAACAGAGGTGGTAAACAACCTCATTTGGTAAGGAGGTGAACACAAAATCAAATCCTGAAAAGTGTAATTATTAGGAGAGGTAAAAACCATTGACACACTAAGCCTTGAAAAGGATTATATATTTCACCAAATATAAAAATTAATCTGTTGTCACATAGGATGATTCAAAACTAAGTCAAAGATGTTTGATAATAATATAAAAAAGTTAAAAGTTGAAGAATTGAGTTATATGCGAGTCAAAAGTTTAAGAATTGAATTTCACTGAGTCATATTAGAGGGGATTGAGTTATAAATGAATTACTCTCTTCGGTTCTATTTATAAGCAACTTTCCTTTTGATTGCTCAAAACGAACTGGTAGTTAAAAGTAATAAGTGTCTATAAAAAAAAAAGTAATAAGTGTGTCAAAAATGTCATATTTTTTTCCATATATGCCCATGTTTATGAAAAGAGTATAGAAGAGAAAATAGATAAAAAGTATGAGAGAAAATGAACATAAGACATGAGAGAGAATGAGTATTTAATAAGGATAAATTACGAAAAAGAAGCTTACATTTTCATACAAAAAGTGAAAGTTACTTATAAAATGGATAAGCATTATAAAAGAGAAAGTTGCTTATAAATAGGATCGGAAAGAGTAATAGTTAAATGACTAGAAGATTAATTTTCTCAATAAAAATATTTATTTGAACATGAATACTTATTAATTATTATTAACTGCCTTGATTTTTTTTTTTTTTTTGGATTAAACCGGCCTGGAAATATATTAAGGTTAGTAAATATCAAAACGTAGTACTTATCCTGATAATTTGGACAGATAGATACATCCATGCATAAGACTAATTCAGCAAGCCTTTGTCATAAATAATGAAAAAGTCAAGAAATATTTTTTTATGGTGAGAATAAAATAGTAAAAAATATTACACGGTCATGACTGGATGCTTACTCATTCCTGATCCCACAACTTACGTACCAACACATCTTCAGATTTGATTCCACGCAAGACTGACGCACCCTCATGGTTTTCTTCTACATTTCTTGCACAACCACCCCTCAAGAACCTCATATTTAGTTTCTAACCCCTCATTTTCCGAGCCCGTTTTAGCAATTCATCCGTGTGTTCTACGTTCAATGGATTGTTACATACAACTGTACACGTTTTCTTTTGTTTTTCTTTTTCACCGCGGAAATTCAACGGGACAAGTTGATACAACACTACAAAATACCACCACTGCATATCAATCAAATTTAAGGACCCGTTTGGTGTGGCGTAAATGATGTTATTTAACTAGAACAATTGTTATTAGTATTTCTTTTCTTTTTTTTGGTTTGTACTCTATAAAATTATTTTTTAATCATTTTCTTTTCCATTCTATCCGCCGAACAAGACCTGTTATTTAATTTTTATTTTTTCGGTGCCTGACAGACCAAACAAGGCTAGCAGTAATAAAAAATATAATTTGAAATTTTCTGATTATAAAATAACCGTTAATTGAATTTAATAAATTTCAGATTAGGAGGTGATTGGAGATAACAGATGCAAACCTTTTGTCGTCCCCGTCAGCGATGTGCAAGCGTTATGGGATATTTTTTGAATGATTCATTGAGCTATTAAAATTAGTTGGATACAGAGTGATAAGTACGGATTTAGCAATTAAATTAAAATTATAGGGTTACAAAAAGAAGAGTGAGATTATAATGTCTGTTTTTTCAGATAAGGACTCCAAGGTTCCTCATTCTCAGGCAAGGACTTACATTCCCATTTGAGTATAAATATCCTCATTTTCAACGTTGGAATCCACACAGCCTTTTTCCTTCATTCTCGTTCTTTATTATTTCTTTCATTCTTTTTCTGCTTCTTTTACAATGAACATCCTCATTAAGCACCCGGCACATCTTGGTATGATCTATTTCTTCCCTGTTCATTCTCTAGCTTTCTTCTTATCCATTGTTAAGTAAAAAACAAACTAAGCTTTCAATTTGTTCTGTGTTTTTTTCCAATTCAGAGTCAAACTTTGGTGAGAAGAATGTGCATGCTGAGAACAACAACAATGAGCTCATTTTGGATGATGGATTTCCACCGCCAAAATATGTGTCACAGAATGGATTTTCAGCCCCAGAAAACAACGCGTTTGGTCACTCTTTCAGGTCTCATTTTGTTCTTATTTGGTCTTAGACTGTTTAGTGCCCATGTAAAGCTGTTAAAAGTTTTGAATCTGACAATGGCATTTTCTGTTTTTGCAGAGATTATGATGCAGAAAGTGAGAGGCAAAAAGGTGTTGAGGAGTTTTACAGACTTCAGCACACCCACCTGACATATGACTTTGTAAGCCCATAAAAAAAACTAGACTTTCACACTCGCATTATATAACAAGCACAAGTTATTGGGAGAACCAGTCCAAAAACTAGTTGGGGAATTTGAATGTTTTTGCAGGTTAAGAGAATGAGGGAGGAATATGGGAAATTGGAGAAAGGAGAGATGGGAGTATGGGAATGTTGTGAGTTGCTGAATGAAGTTGTGGATGAAAGTGATCCTGATTTGGATGAACCGCAAATTGAGCACTTGTTGCAATCTGCTGAGGCAATCAGAAAAGACTATCCTAATGAAGATTGGTTGCACTTAACCGCTCTTATTCATGGTATATTCTGTTATATTTATACCCTTAATTCATTTTATTATATAAATTTGATGGGTCAAACTTTAAACTTTTGGGCATAAGCATCTGATTATCCACTTTTACACACCACTAATGGGGCCCCATCTTATAAATATTAATAAGTTAAAAACTTTAAGGGAAAATACTAATTGCAGAATATTCTTGGCTCTTTGTTTCAGATCTTGGAAAGATTCTTCTCCTTCCTCAATTTGGAGAGCTTCCTCAATGGGCTGTGGTTGGTAAGAACTGATCCAATTATTTTTATACCCACTTGCGTATTCCTTTTTAATGTTACTCAGAATTCCACATCTCAAATAAATGCTCTTTTGCAGGAGATACGTTTCCTCTAGGTTGTGCTTTTGATGAAGCAAATGTGCACCATAAGGTGTGTCATTCTCTTCTGACAAAAACTCAGGTAAATGTTCTGTTTTGAGAATTTTTGAGAATCATCTCACATAAGTTTTGTTGCCTTTTGCAGTACTTCAAGAACAACCCAGATTACAACAATCCTGCCTACAACACCAAAAATGGCGTCTACACTGAAGGTTGTGGACTTGATAATGTAGTTATGTCATGGGGACATGATGATTATATGTATTTGGTGAGTTCTGTTCAAGTTCATGTCCTGAAACCAAATATTATTCATCTAGTTTGATTAGATTAAGGTAGTTATATTAATTAATTATAATAAGTATGATGTGTTTTTCCTAAAATACTGTTATTTGGAATAGCCTCCAGCTTCAACTATTGTTAAAAAAAATGAACCCACGACCTTGTTAATGGAATGATAGTAGTTTCGGGGAATATGATAAACATCATAGACAAGTCTTACATTTATGATCAAAACTAAGGCCAACTCTTTAATTAGGTTCTATATTAAATAGCGGATAATTATTGATGATGAAGATCTAATCAAAGGTACATTGGAATCTGCAGGTTGCTAAGGAAAATGGCACCACTTTGCCTCCAGCAGCGTTGTTCGTTATCAGATATCACTCTTTCTATCGTAAGAATTTTGATTAAGTTCAAAGTTAACATTATCAATATTCTCTGTTTTGTTAGCAAATCAATGACATTAACAAACAAAATTTTGCAGCTTTGCACAAGGAAGGAGCATATACACACTTGATGAACAAAGAAGACGTTGAGAATCTGAAGTGGGTCAAAATATTCAAGTACGCTTCTGTCATAATCTCTCAGTACAGATGGTTAGTTGTTATTAATTAGATCTTACAAATTAAACTGACTCTGTTCATTATTATCCTCACAGTAAATATGATCTGTACAGTAAGAGCAAAGTACGTGTAGATGTGGAAAATGTGAAGCCATATTATCAATCCCTCATTGCAAAAGCGAGAACTCTTTTAACCATTGTTATCATTTCACTGCTATTTTCTCTTGCTGGGTATATATTTATTTATTTATTTATTTATTTTTGTGTGTGGATGGATGTGCAGTATTTCCCAGCAAAGCTTAGACGGTGAAGTTTGAAGATGTTGGAGATGAACAGTAAAGGGCATAAGCAAGGGATCGTATAGTCAAACACTTAATGATATGAGATCTGAGAGTGTTTTTCGTTTTTTTTTTTTTGGTAATAAAATTTTAGTAAAGAGGTTAGGTTCACCCACGATCCAAAGGTATGGCTCCAAGTTGAGATGCCTCTCCCAACGCCTCGACTAAACCACAACTAAGTGGACTTCCTTAGGATCGAACCCTCTCCCATTGGTGAAAGTGTCCAACCTATTCGCCAGCTGAACCCAAGGACAAGGGGTTCTGAGAGTTGTTGTCCTTCTTCAGTTTGTCCTTCCTTCTTGGGAGTGTGTCTTTTTCAATATGATGTAATAATGATAAGTTATTATTGTGGTGATATCTATCCAATGTTTTAAAAGCTGGATCGGAAGACAAGCCAAAAAGATTAATGGGTCACGATCCAAACGGTTGATTTGGTCGGGTCGTTTGGTTAGACCAGTGACATAATAATTAAATAAAAATAATAGATATATATATAAGAAACATATAAAGAATTTTGAGAAAGGAATATTGAAAATGCATTTTATATATATACTCTCACTCACTCGTCATAAATATAAGATTCAATTGACTTTTTTAGAAAGGTTAAGGAGGCTAAATAAGTTATTTAATCATATCATATGTTTGTATTGTTAGATTTTATATCAATTTATAAGTCAGACAAATTAGTCTCGAAAAAACGATGTGTATAAATGTTTTAAAGTAACTTATTTAATTAACTTCCTTAATCACTCAAAAAAGTTAACTGGGTCTTATATTTAAGATCAATGATATATATTAAGAAAAAAAATAAAATCTTAATGTCCATAATGCAATAATAACATGATTGAAAAATATAGGGATAAAAACAAGAAAGTACCTCTTCAATTTAAAAATCCCAAATTAGTCTTGTTGCTTATAAGATTATAGATATTAACTATCAGAATATAGCAATTGACAACTTATTTTGTAAGAAATCACTAATTTGAAATTTTGAAGTTCGAGTAATATTTTATTATCTTTTTCTCAAGAATATAATACATTAAATTAGTAAATTTTAAATAATATACTGTATAATATGAAAAAAGTTGTAAGTCTAAATAAATAAAGAAAAAAATGTGAAAGTAAATATATGTTAAATTTTAAAACTCCAAATTTTTGTCCCACAACATAGAAGCTGAAAGCATGAAGATGCACTGGGTGATTCTCAGCAGTATTCAATGTATTATTTGTTCCTTGCCACACTATCTCTATTGATTCATTGTAGTTCAACATTATCACCCTCGTTCCTGTGGTCGTAAATGCATTATTGTTAGGATCTCTGAAGTTGATACATAGTGTAGTGGAGGCTCGTTTGGGTAATCTTTAGTGAAAACTCATGTCGTATTCCTGCAAGATCAAGTTGATAGAGGATCTGTTTGTTTGTGTTGGGAGACTTACAAACAACAAACAAAGCGTAATGTTTCAGGCAGGGTTTTTGGAAATGAAACTATTGGACTTTGGGTCTAAGTCCGCCTTTGATGGGCCGAACTATTTGATTAAGGACATAAGTGACCTTATCAAATAATAAATCAATTAACATTAATTGTGGCTTGATAAATAAGTCGGTAATTAATTGTAAAATTGTGAATTAACGAGCAAATTGCCATGATTAAGAAATTGCTTGAGAATCAATCAAATTGAATTACCGTCTTGAAGAGCAAGAAATGGTGCACACACTACCTAATTAGTGGTCACTCTGATCGCTATATATAAGATGTGCCTCTACCATTGCAAATCACTCCTACCATTGAGTTTTCTGGTAATCCCCTCTTATCAACTATCTTGCTTGTTCTGGTGCACTACTGTGCAACTCCATATTAGTCTCTTGTAGTCTAATATTTGCGTGGACTCTCAAACTTGGATCCGACTCTACCCAGTACGTATTGCTACACTATATTCAATGCTTTTATTCCTTCAGAAGCCAACAAATTAATCAGGAAAAAGCAAAGCACTTAAAACTAAAAGTATACTTTCTTTGATTATTTTTATATACAATTTTCTTTCTTTTAGATCTAGTTCTTAATATAAATAACTTTTTTCGAGCATCTCAAAATTTAAACTATTTTTTTTTCTATACCTATTACATACATATCTTTATATTAATTATCCTCCACTCACCACTAATTCTCTTCCATTTAACCATTTATTACTCATTTTCTCTTATTTTTTATACTCATTCTCTCTCATATTTTTTACTCATTCTCTTCCCTACACTCTTTTCATAAATAGGAATATATTTAGAAGAAAAATGATATTTTTGACATATTTATTATTTTTAATTAATCTTAACTACCAGATCGTTTTACTTAATTGAAAAAAATTTGTTTATAAAAAAGATCGGAGGGAGTATTTTTTAAAATTTAAGGGACTGAACTAAAATTTTGTAAAATTAAATGATCAAATGTGTACTTTTGCCTTCATTTAAAAAATGAGCAAATATCCATAAAAAAATGGGCAAATAAAATATAATGTGTGCGGGATTTAATAGAGTTAATTACACATGTGTGTGTAATATATGATATTAATGAAGTATTTAATGTATAATCTTGCTTAAAATTTTGGGAAAATTGCAACCATGTCAAAATTAACAGAATTAATTATAATCACGTACCTTGAAATTATTAAATTTTAGTGAAGTCCTAAGAGACCTGAGTACTATTAATTCTAAACATAAAAGTACATTTTTGCCCCAATGACAAGTTACATGCATCCAATGACATGTGTAGAACAACTAATGACAAGTTTAGAGCAACCAGTGACAAATTACATAGTAACAAGTTATTACATAGAATATTAGTTTAAAAGGGAAATGTAACTTACACATGTTCCTCTCTTGCATCATCCCTTATTGGTTGTGCATTATCGTCTATGTTCTCTCCTACATACATATAATTACTTTCTTTGTTGAATTTAATAAAATGTTTTACTTTTTCATTATCTATAAGGTCCACAAAGATTGTCGTATCTTCAAAAGTCAGTGTAAATTTCATAATGCTTCCACTAATTTCACCACTACGAAAAAAGAAAAAAATAGTGGCTACATTTTGTGGCACTTTTTTAAAAAATGCCACAACTTCTACTTCATTTTTATTTTTATTTTAAAAACATATACAAGGTAAGTTATGATATTTATTTAAGTAAGGGTCACAACTTATAAGACACCTTATGTCATGCTTGGTTGACCAAGGGCACATAAAAACAATTGGAGCAGCTGTGCCGCCAAGTTAAGTAAGCGCCCTAGCTGTTTGGGTGGTTTGTGGGGCCCTTGGCCACTAGCCACCACGTGTGTGGCACTTGCCATGGAAAATTGGGATGTCCCTTTCTTTTCTTCCTCCCCTTCTCTCTCTCTCTCACTCTGTTTGTTCTCAAATGGAAAATTCCGTAGCCGGTGATTTTCCAATACTTTCTCTTCTCGCTCTTTTTCGCTCTTCCGCTTCGATTCTTCTGCTGCATCTGCTTGTCGCCGCCGTTCGCTGCGATATTCCGACAACCGTTGAAGGCCCCTTTGAGCCTTCACTGTTCCTTTCAATCCAAATCTGCACGGCATCGCTGTTGATTTGCCTGACACCGATCCCCGCGTTCGCTGCCTCCTTCAGGGTTTCGAGCCTGAGCAGATTTTAGTGTCTCTCTCGGTGAGCCATGATTCAGTTTGGATCTCATGGACTACGGGTATCTCTACTCTCTCTCTCTCTCTCTTAGTGCGATGATTAACGATCTGATACTTTATTGCTTGAGGTACATTTCACTGGGTGGATTTTTTTCCAACCAGCACTTCACGGGGTGGATTGAATCATAATTCATCTTTTAAGTATCGAATATTTTTAATCTGGGATATTGTTTTGAACCCAAAAAAAAAAATTGTGGGATATTGTCACTATGATATATTCATTGGGTCTCATCACGCTGTTTTAAACTTCAAAGGCTCCTCACTTTGAAGATTTGGCTTCACTAATTTGCAGGTTGCACATTAGATATTGACGTGCTAGCGAGTTTATTCATGAGGTTATCAATGGATTTGACACTAAATTCATATTAGTTGCTGCTCTAACTCCATAAAAAAGTTTAACAGTTTATTTATTTAATTATTTATCCATGCTCTAGTTTCTAATGAATCCTAGTGGACTTCTCCTTATAAATTTATAAAGACAGCTGTTTATGTGTGCCTCTAAAGCTAACTATAATAATATAAAAGGAGTTCCATGTTTGGTCTTTTGTTAGCAATTTTGGAAATCACTTTCCTTTCTAGTTTTCTACAACACTCTTCTATTGAAATGGTCCAATCATCATAATTTCTGTTAGTGGAAGCTGATTCTGTGATGAAGGAGATTTTCTGATCTTTTCTAGAGTTAAGAATCAAGGGCAAATCAGCTACAATTTATTGAGGTTGAACTTGCTGTATTTCAGTATTTCATTCATAATTATTGTAAATATATTTTATCGGAGATATATTTAATAGTGATTTCGTTAATTAGTTATTTGCTTGTTATTTGCTTTTATTCATTTTATTGTGGATATAAAAATTTGTATTTAAAGTTTGTTGTCATCTATAATTATAGGATTATGAATTAAAAATATAAAAAAATAATTTGAAAAAAAACTTCATGTGGCTCTTCCTTAAAAAAATGTCACAGGAAGCATTTTTTTTTTTTTGTAAAAAAATCACTTCTTGTAGCAATTCCTCAAGCAAGTGCCACAAAAAGTCTGAATTTCCTGTGGCACTTCCTTAAGGGTTTTTTTTTAAAAAAAAAAAAAAATATATATATATATATTTTGTGGCTCTTTCAAATGCCACAACTTCTTTTAGTGACGATAGAATATATGACACTTTCTTAGTGTCACAATTATTTTAAAAATAAGTGCAACATCTGTCCTTTTTTGTGGTAATGTTTCTTTTCTAACAATTGATGATACAATTGTTTTCAACTCCTCATACGTAGCGTCTTCCTTTATAGTTTTTGTTTCAACACTAGCCCCATATATTGCAAATTACCTTCTTCTCCATTTAGAAATTGTCCTCATATATGCAAGAAATATAATATATACTCTCTAGATGTTCTCGCATCTTTTCTGTCACCCTACAGAACAAAGTTATTATTGGCAACTATATGAATAACATTAACAACTTTAGAGTACTGTATTGACGATATGTTTTGAAATCATATAATATGAGTTATAAATACATAAAGCTTCATTCTTTCCATTCATCCATGCCTAAGCACACGAAAACATAGTATAATCTCCACAGAAATAGAGCAGAAATCCAAACCATTCGTCACACTTAATGAAACAACAACATAAATCATGAAGACAATATACAATTGACAATTTTTGCATGTCTATAGTATTTATTGATGAAACTTATATTGTTGCCATGTAACTTGTCACTAGTTGCTTTAAACTTGTCATGAGCTGTTCTAAACTTGTCATTGAATGCTCTAAATTTGTCATTGGATGAAAATTGTACTTTCACGTTTGGAATTAATAACATTCAGGTTCTTTCAGACTTCACTACAATTTAATGATTTTTAGGAACCTGATTGTAATTAATTCTCTTAATTGGGACTTGGTTGCAGTTTTCCCAATTACTATATGGTTAAAATAGTTAATTTATGCTCACACACACATATCATACATGTAATAGTACATTATTATTCATACAAGGCATTATTTAAATCTAACGCACAATATTTTGTAAGGGAAAAAAAAACAGAAGAGGCCCACAAAGTCCATATGGTAGGTGAATTAAAGCAGATTTATAGTAATTCTCCTTTTTTTTTTTTTTGGTTTTCATAGAAAGATCTATGTAATTCAATAGTGTCACTAGATTATGTTTTATTATAATATATATTGACTGATACTAAAAATAAAAATTCAAACATATTGTTAAATTAATATGGAAATTAAATTTAAGTTAAAATACAAATGGACACTCATGTATAGGAGCCAAAAATTCTAGTGCTGATTTGTTTAAAAACCCACATTTGTTTAATTGTGAAGTTGTTTTGGTCCACGGATTTGAGTATAATAGGAAAACTTACATGATATTGGGGTCGAAATTAATTGAAGTGGAAATTATATAACGGATTTTACAATACATTTAATAATAATAATAATAATAATAATAATAATAATAATAATAATAATGAAATTATTATTATTATTATTATTATTATTATTATTATTATTATTATTATCATAATCATAATCATCTTGTACATTAGCAGATGTATGTGTTATTAAGAACATTGCGGGATTTCAAGGTGTTAGTAGCTTAATTTATCTTGAACCTTAAAATTTATTTTGTTGATCTCCTCCATGTTTTACTCTTGGATAGTGGCGGCAGTGAATTTCTACTAGAACCATCTGAAAACTATAACTATTGGATTATAAACTTATGGAGTATTGGGGCATGGACCCATGAAAATTGATATAAATCACGCACATCTACAAGTTAATTTTCTTTTAGTTTTATAATAACTTAGATTGGATACTTAAGTAGTTTCTTTTTTTTTTTTTTTTTGCATCTGACACTATATTAGCAATGTTTGCGTATTTAGTAAATTTGTAAGATGTCAAAATGTTTACAAGTTATGGGTATGATTTGCTGCATCATCTAAATAAGTTTTGATTTTTATACCTCTAAATTTGGTTGCTTCCTGAGGGCAAGTCCATCTTTTTTGAATCTTCAATTTTTTTTGGGAGAATCACTGTTAGGTCTCAAGGAAGGAAGATATTATCAGAAAGGCCTCTGGTTGTAACCCTCAAAGTGTGTATTCACAACCTGTTGAGTGTGTTTTACAACCTCGAGGGACCTTTTTGATAATATCTTCCTTCTTTGAAACCTAGGAGTGATTCTCCCTTTTTTTTTTCATTATTGTTGACTCAGGTAAGAAAAAAACACTATTTGTTTCAATGTTGCCATGCTTGTACAAATAACAAATTACACGATATATAACAGTGTACCAAGTAATTAATATTACATGGTCATATTCACAATAATAATAATATTATTATTTTCGGCTGAACATGGTCATATTATTGAATTTTATTACACGGTAAATATTTAACTTATCGCTAATTAATATTTGCGTCTAAATATCATGAAAATCATTCATCATTGAATACTACTCCATATTGTAAGTCGCATGCATAGGGACCATGAGTGTGAGGAAAGCTTCAACACGGTGGCATATCTGGCGGTGGAGGAAGCAGTGTTTGATTTGACCTTTTGCCATTCTTCACTATGAACACAGTCTCCATCCCCCAAGACATGTGACGATCTAGATGGCAGTGCATAAACCAGACTCCTACAATCCGTACATCATTGTGTCATTTTTCAGATTCACAGAAGTATAAATAAGTCTCACAACAACAGTATCAAATTTGAAAACATGAAAATATTCAACTAATGGAAAGTCATTGAAACTAAATTGAACCTGGGTTGGTTGCCGTGAACCTGACGGCGGCCCAGCCATTTTTGGGTACAGCGACGGTGTTTACAAGCGGAGGATCAATGAGATTGAAATCCTTGGTGTGCATTTTTTCGTTGAAATTCCCATTTCCATATCCAACAACATAGAAACTGAATCCATGTAGATGCATTGGATGGTCTAACCCTGCAACCAAGTTTGTACCTTGAAACACAACTTGTACTGTTGCACCAAACCTCAGAACCTTCACTTCGGTCCCTTTCCTCGGTATCTCCAATTCCAAGGGCAAATAATCTGCTGTGAAGTTGAACATCAATGGCGGAAATGTGGGAAATCGCCTTCCAAACACACCGTTGATGTGGTAGTAGTAAGCTTCAAGTATGTCAATGCTTGGGGTTACAAAGCTTATGTTGTTCATGCTTGCAGCCAAACGGGTTGTATTGGGTCCATTACAGGTCTGGCCTTGCCGGCATGGGAATGTGTTTATAGAGAGAGTGGTGACTATGTTAGTGGAGCAATTCGCTGGGATTATGTGGGGAAATTTCTCCGGCAAGCCTCTGATGCTGCTGTAGAATTTAAAAGCTGCGTCTGTATCATTATAGTAAGGAAGATCAGGCAATGAAGGAGAACAGGAAGAAGTGTTGTATTTGCCTGTATACTGAATAATTGCAGTGGCTGTGGTGTTATCAAAGGGAACTGCAAAACCACTTGAATAAGCTCTTGCGGCCATATAGTAATGATTAGGCTTCTGGTTGGCATGTAACAACACATCCATTGTCTGTCCTGGACCTATTGTTATGTAATCTCTAGTCAGTTGCCTCGTGTAGCTGCCATCTGTTCCCACAAGTGTAAGCTTGTGACTGGACAGTGACACAAAGAGGAACAGGTTCATAGCAGCATTAATCATACGAAAAAGGTAAGTCTTCCCTTTGTCCACATTCACCTTGAACGTTCCTGAATGTTGCGGATAAGAGATAACGTTGTAGTTACTAGATACATAGCCTCACAGCAGATTTGTTGAAATTTGAATGATTATATTGATGTAAAGAGAAAATAAGAACCTCTGAAATATTATTGATTAATCCTTCAGATTTTAACATAGTATTTTTCCCTCTGCATCAATATAATCTTTCAAATTTTAACAAAATTTGCAATTTGACAGTAGATTGGCCAATTTACTTACCTGATTTAGAGCAAGGATAAAGGTCCCCAGGTTGGCCATTTATAGTGATGGCATCAGAGTCATTAGGAGATCCTCCAGATTTAAGGAACTCCGTGTACACTTTTCTCACATCACTCTTCCACCATTCTCCTACATACAGAAAAGAATAACATATCTTTCAGAAACCATCTTCGATTGATGGAACTATTTGGTGTTTATTTGAATAAATTAAATAGTATCATACCGAAGATGATGGGAATCTGAGCATGAGGTTTGGGAAAAGGGTAGTTACGGCTGGGATAGACAATAATGGCTCCGTAGACGGTGGCTCTGGACCAATCACTGTGAGCATGCCACCATAAGGTTCCTTCCTCTGTAGAGAAAACCACTTTCTGTCTGAACCTCCTTCCTGGTTGTATAGGACACTGTGTGATGTACTCAGGACCATCTGGCCATGGATTATTTGGCTGCTTCACTCCATGCCTGCAACATAATTTTTCAAAGTTGATCACTTTCTCTTATTAAAAAAGAGCTGAGATTAAGATAAAGAAAAAGTACCAGTGTAGAGTGATGTTGTGTCTGCCCTTGTTATAAACATCGACATAAATAGTTTCACCCTTGTGAACGCTAATAGTCGGCCCTGGAAATTGTCCGTTCACGGTTAATATTCTTTTTGTGCAGCACAGTCTTGTAAATGAAGCTTCTTTCACCTGCAGAGTGTCTTATTTTGTGAGTATTGATCTTATTAATAAAAAAAAGCAACCATAAAATAGAAAAGAGGTACTTACAACAAACTCGTAACGTTTGGGTGTGAGGGAATGAACACCAAGGGATGATGCCATGAACCAGAAAATAATGAAGAACATCATTTTCTTGGAAAACCACATTTTCCGCTGACGGTAGTGCTAATACTTTTTTCTCTGATTTACGAAGAAGGCGTCACTTGGGCTTTGGTTCATATAGAAGATATCCGTTGAAAAGTCTCGAGTAGATTCCTTCTATCAAAAGAGAAAAGACGTGAGCCTCCGGTTCATTGTACCTTTTTATGGATGTGTAAGGTGCATATTTGAATATTTGTAAATTATGACTCATTTCTTAAGGGAAAATTGCAGAAAAATATGTTGGAAATTAGAAAAGGATAAATCAAAGCTTCAAATTATCAAAATCCCATGTCAGTATAATGTCAATACGACGGAGGAATCTGGGATTATAAAATTTTGACAAAAAGACACAGCTGCCCTTGAGCCTTTCATCTTCTTCTCCCTCTCTCTTAGCTTAGAATAATTTGATGGATTTTTTTTTTTGTTTTTTGGCTTTTCTCCACCGGCTAATCAATCTGATATAATTTAGAGAACGAGTTTTGAGTTTTCGGTGTTGAGACCAATCGCCTGTCTGGCATGCTTCGTATCTCAATTCACAACCCTCACCGTCCCTCATCGTCAACAGTGCTCTGAGTTTATCCGCTCCCACTACTCTTTGGCCCTCAAAAAGTGTGGCGCCTGAAGCATGCTAGATAGGCGTTTGGTCTCAACATCGAAAACTCAAAACTCGTTCTCTGAATTACATCGGACCGATCAGCCGATGGAGGAAAGCCAAAAAAAAAATTGCCAGATTATTCCAAGCTGAGAGAGAGTGAGAAGAAGATGAAGGGATCAAGTGCAGCAATATCTTTTTGTCAAAATTTTATAATCTTATATTTCACCACTGTACTTACACTATTCTAACATGAGATTTTGATAATTAGAAGCTTTGATTTGTCCTTTTCTAATTTCCAGGGTATTTTTATGGAATTTTCCCATTTCTTAAAATAAAATGAGAGAACTAGACCAAATTCAAACAAGCGATCACTAGTGTATTTGTCTTAGGAATGACCCTATATGATACGTGGGATAACGTATGCAATTTCTGTATTTTTTTTATGTGATGAGTTTTAAAGGGTGTAAAAACATTTTAAAATGTACATATTAAAACGTTAATAAATTTTAAAACTTATTAATGAAATGAAGAAAATCTACATATTAGTATAACATATGCATATATATTTATATATACACTTGATAATATATATAATTATAAAATTCATGTAATAGGTTGTATCATTTGTAAATCATAAACATGTAAAACAGCACAGGTTTCATATATGAATTGTAAGACCCATGATCTAGTTACCTTCCAAAATATATCAAACTTGGATAAGATCTTTTCTTGGTGCGTTGCTACAGACGGTTGAGATTTATAATCTTATAAAATTATAATATAACATTACATAAAATAAAAAATGAAATGTTAATAAAATTTAATCACGGGCAAATTCACAACGTTAGACTACCAGAAAATAGAAAAAAAAATATAATGGTTTTATAAAATATAAAATATCATCCGTTTATTTCTCAATCTAATGGTGAGGATGAGATGAAGAGGAGAAAATGAAAGAAAATGCACTACAAAAACACACTGAATTTGTGACGGAATTGATTTCCAATAGAATTTTTGACAGAATAGATTCCGTCAGCAATAATAGCGTCACAAAAATTTTTTTGACGGAATTCAGATTCTGTTGGAAATTTCTAATAGAATTTATTTCTGTTGCAATTTCTGACGGAATTGATTCCATCGCAAATTCCCTCACAATTTTTGACGGAATATTCTGTCGGAAATTCCCTCGCAACTTCCAACAGAATTCATTTCCGTCGGAAATTTTGGCGCAAATTTTATTTTTAAATTTTAAAAATCCACTTAGCAACTTCGGCAACCACCCCCTCATTGCCGGCGACGGCGCGTGGCAGCTTCGGCAGTGTCCACCTTGTGGTCGGCCACTAGATCAGCCACATATCGCAACCTCTGTTTGCCACGTGTTGCAATCTCCCTCTGCCATGTGTCGCAGACTTCTTTCGCCATGTGTCGTAACCTCATATTTCCTGGAAATGCAACTCAACTTGCCCCTCCTTTGGTTCAAACCCACGACCTCGTCCGCACACAAGCGATGCCTTACCGGACGAGCTCGACAGCTTTGGTAATCTATTATTACACACAATTATATATATAATCTTATGAGTATTTTTTTTTTTAATTTCTAAAATTAATTTTTTATTAAAATTAATTAATAAATAATAAATAATTATTAACTAATATTTTATTTACTAATATTAATTAATAACTAATAAATTTTATTTTTTATATGACTATTTTGTCCCTACAAGGACCAAAACCTATGATTGAAAATTAAAAATATTTTAGAAATTATAAAATAATAATAAAAATTAAATTTTATAAAAATAATTTTTTAAAATTAAATTAAATTTTAAAATATTAAATAATTAAAAAAATATTTTTTAAAATTTTCCACTGAATTTCCGACGGGACTCAATTCCGTCAGAAATTGTGACGGAATTCAATTCTGTTGGAAATTGGGAGAGAAATTCCGACGGAATTTATTTCCGTAAAAAATTGCGACGGAATTCAATTCCGTCGGAAATTCCCTATCAATTTCGGACTGAATCAAATTCCGTTGTTTCCTTTGGAAATTCCATAAAAAAAGTTAGAATTTCCGATAGAATATTTTCCGTGAAATTCCATCAGAAATTCCGTCGGAAAATTTTCCAACAGAATTTTCGATGGTTTTCTGACGGAATTTGCGACAGAATTAATACCGTAAAAAATTTCATATTTTTTTTTAGTGAGGATGAGCAGAAGATCCAAATCTCTTACTCCTTTCCCAACCAAATGAGCTATTAGTTTAGTCAAACACGTGTTTTGGGTAAAAGCTTGCTTGAATTGTTCATGTATTTGGTCTAAGTATTTGACTTTTTGCAAAACAAAAAATGGTAGCGTTTGGATAAGTTTATTTTAAGTGAGTTTACCCTTGTGATATAATTATGTAATCAGAGTTTTCTCTAGCAAAGCATAAAAAAAACAAAACAACCATTTTAATCGATTCTCTTATTTTCTAAACTGTTTAGTCCACGTATGAATCTTATGGAAATTAGCATATATATAGTAATCTACCCATTATATTATTTTATAAATTAAGATAGAAATTAAAGTAAGCGATTGTGTATTGGAAAATTTGTTGGTAGCGTGTGGATGATGGTTTGCCCAAAATGGATGCCAAAATGAAGTAGGACTGAGAGTTTGCTTCACCTATAAGCAGATTTGTTGCTTTTGAATGACGATACCCATGGAAGAAAATGATAATTTTCGTGGGAGATCCATTATGATATATGTTTGACAAGTAGTGGGGTTAAAATTTCATTTTTTCCACAGTACGTGTCATATAAATTCTTTTTCATAGTAAAAATGAAAAAAAATATTAAAAAAAGCTTCGACAGATAAGAAAAAGGGAGAATGACAGAAAAGGAACTTGAAAATTAGGAAATGACATATGGGTTTTTTTTACCAAAAGTTGATTAGAAAATATCAAAACGTGATAAGAAATCCCTAACTTTTATCTTACGAAATGACTGACCTGTGATTTCTTAATTTTCAGGTTCCTTTTCCATCATTTTCCCAAAGAAAAATGTCAATGTTTAAAGAAGGCACAACTCTGGGTGAAGTTTATAGGTAAACGAATTTGTGTGTGTATATATATATATGCATATATATATATATATATATATATTTTATAACAAGAATTTGTATATATTAGGTTAAGATTATAAAGGAATCTATAAGTGTGCATATGCATGTGTCAATTTTCTTAAGAAGTATTCTTATGAAAATTGACAAATCATAATTTATATCATAAGAGCTAATACAAAAGTTTATAAGTATTAATTGGTAAATTTACAAATCTACGTACCTATTTTAACAACTAACAATAACAAATTAATGGGTGTAATTAGATAACTTGACTTAATGGATATAAATAACTTGACCTATGTTTTGTCTTTAAAAAAACAATATAATTAAAAGGTTTAAAATTCATATTGCTTGGAAAAAAAAGTTTATATGGCATGCCATCCAATGAGTATGTAATTACTCCGTCCGGTCTTAAATATAAAACAAATTTGATTTTTTTAGAGAGATTAAGAAAGCTAATTAAATTACCTTAGAATTTTATATTTATATTATTTTTCCAAAATAATTAGTTTGACTAATAAACTAATATATAATATAAGGATATATGATATGATTAAGTAACTTATCAGCTTTCTTAATCTCTCTAAAAACAGTTAACTCTGTTTTATATTTAAGACTGGATGGAGTATATTTCAATTCCAAACAGGTTTTAGTGTCATGGTTGACTTAATGATAATACAAAAAATTGAAATGTCTTTCCATTGTATCAAAAAAAAGAAATTGAAATATTTATTTCCACATTAACTTTGATTCAAATTTTAATAAATGAGTTTTGTCATTTATTTTATTTAATTTGAACATGTTATGAGAAAAATAATAACTTAAATTAAATTTAAGGAGAATCTTTGAATTGAAGTTTAATTTATTTCCCTTTTGTTCTATGTTTAAATTAATATGGTTCATCAATCATCGGTATCAAACTCTTCTTTATTTAAAAGAGAAATCCAAAGTCAAATTCTTTATCTTTAGATTGTCCCATACATATAACTGTATATGGGAAAAGGAATCCCAAGTTGGAAGCATTTAAGATTACTAATTTTGATAAGGATAACTGGGTAATTGAAATGAAATGTTTAAAAGGAAATTACAAAAAAAAAATGTAATGATTAAATGTTGTCTGTAGGTTTCAGGCCAAAAATAAAATGATGCCCTTAGATATGCGTGCAAGCTAGTTACATATGACTTCTAACTTAAATAGACAAGTTAAAAGGACCCTACTAGTTGGTAGTTATAGTTAGTTTATACGCAACTTGGTTTATATATAAATGGCTAAATTATATAAAACATCTCTGAATTTTGAAGTAGTTATATATAACCCCTTGATATTTTGATGGTTAAATTTAACCCCCCGAACTTTGATTTTTTTATGTTAGACCCCCTATTATTAACATGCAGTTATTTTTTTGATGTAATTGCCACGTCAGATTAACAAAAGATAACTCATATCCTATGTGGCATCCTACATAGCATCCAACATAAGCAAATAATTTTGTAATTATTATATCAGTTTTATATAAGGGTGAAACTATCATTTTTATCTTAAAAAAAAAAACCCTTAGTGTAACATCCCAAATTTTATCTTATGGTTTAATTAATATTAGGATGAGATTATTTCATTATAATTGAAATCATCAAGTAATTATTTGATTAGTGAGAATTTACTCAAAATATAACTAAATTTTTTAAGAGGTAAATTAATAAAATTAGGTGGAAGTAAATATAAATATTAAAAATAATGTTTTTTTTTTCAAAATATGTTGACTATTATAAAAAGAATTATTGGAGTAAGAAAAAAAAAATTTAGGAGTGGTAGAATTGTTATAAAAAATATAACAATTGGAAAAAATATTATGTATATAATAATATGTTATATATATATACATATAAAATAAATATATGATAATTTGAGGGTGGCACGTGGCTAGCCTACCATTTATATGTGTGTGCGGGTAATTCCCCATCAAATCTTTCCCTCACCTTTTTATTCTTCGCACGACGCATGTCGCTGTTTTTTCCCCTTTTCTTTTGCCCTCTTCTCTTGCTTCTTCTACTCGGTGCTTGGATGAGAGTGGGAAAGTGAGAAATATGAAGATTGGGTTGGGGTTTTCTTCTAAGGGAATTTGGCAAGTTTTCTATCTCTTATTTTTTTATTCTTCCCTCTATTATTTTAACTCTTAATGGAGAGAAAATAAATAGGTTTTGTTAGATTCCAACTTTTTGAGGCATCTAGTTGATTATTTTGCTTTTAATGGAGCAAATGAGGTTAGAATAAGAGATTGTATAACTTAGATTTTGTTTAAACGGTTGATTTTAGAAAACTAGAGTTAAAGTTTGATTAAGAAATTATGATTTATTATTATGGGCTCTCAAATTCAAATTTTGTAATTCATTTTATTTTATGGGAGTTTATATTGATGATTGGATGAATTAGTCTAGAGGTTTATGATGAGATGAGAATGTTAGTGACTTTTTACTGAAACTTAAAATATTAAAATTTTGGAAGTTTTAAAGAAATTGAGGAGTTAATTATACTTTAGTGATTCTAACATGTGAGAAATAATTTTTAGACGCAAGAAATGTGATTATAATGATGATTGAGGGGTGGTTGATTTTATTTTATTTCTTGCAATTTTTCCTAGGGACTGAAAGTGAGAAAATTTTGGGGATTTTAGGATGATTTGAGGGAAAATTATTGTTAATAACTTCAATGAGTGAGATAGAGTTATTGGATGATAGGAATGTGTTTGGAATAAGAAATTGAGTTGTGTTATTGAGTTGAGGATTTTTCGATCAATTAAAGTGTGAAGAGGAAGTGAGTTTTTATTTGAATTTATATATTGTTGTGTTAGTTATATTAACATATAATTTTATATTTATTGTAGAGGGAACTTGAATTTAGTTTGTTGGACTTAAATTCTTTCAAATTTAGTTCTTGTATCAAGATTCCAATTTACCTTGTATGATTGTTGAGGTTATTATAAGTTTATGTTGGTATTTTCAAATAATATAAATATATATTATAGTATTTTACATATGAAAAATATATATATATATATATATATATATCAATATATGAAATGTATGTTTGCACTACTACAAGAAAATGATTCCATAACACCAAACAACGTCCGTTTTCAAGAAAACAGAAGTAGAAAGGAGGACGATGGCAAAATTGTAATTCCAGCAAGCTTTTTGTAACCCCCTTCCGTAATTATATCCGAAATACCCGATTAAAGTGAAATAGAGACCAATAACAATTAAATAACATTTATAAACCCATCTACCAGACGGGGTTTTCACAAATACGTTTCGAAATCTAATTAACCTGGTCTTATATTCAATTTCGAATATAACCACATCACGCGGAATATCACATTTATACAAATATCAGAGTGTACAACAATATCATCTCGGCAACTCCCGGGTTCATACCTTTACATAGAATTCATAGGGCACATCCACCCTTTACAGTTCTTCGAATGGGGATTACACAGTTCTCCTCAAATACATACTCGAATATACATTCCAACCTATACAATTATATATCCAAATATACTTAATCCCAAACATGCATTGATAACCAACTATCACAAGATTACAACCCGAACGAGTCCCGTCGCCCTTGATTGCTTGCTCCATCCTCGATTCACCTACCCTGTTTAAAATGTTGGTAGGGAGGGTGATATTCGAGAGAATCTCAGTAGGAAACAGATACCTATATGCATGTATGATATGTGTTTAATGCATGACATGCTTGCAATACATAACTCATGTTCACACAATGACATATCTGCGTGCTCAATGTTTCAACAACATACTCATGGCCATAGCATAACTAGAAACAAAGCTACAATCATTCATACATGTTTCACATAATCCAGCAAAGCAATACATGCATCAATACACAAACACAAATATCAAAGCATGCAAGAGAGGTAAGTTCCCTACTCTTGTTCTTTCCACGTACATTCCAGCACCGCTTACTCACGATCAAAGCGAATATCCAATCACGTTCAAGGCGAACATCAACCCTATAATCAAAGCAAGGACATAGGGTTATTTTCTATTCCAAACTCTTACTTTCATATCACTTAAAGTTGGTTGTCATTTGAGTCCCATAAGTGTCTAATAATAAGCTCAACAAAAGCTTGAAAGGATTGGGACGTACTAGGTTGGAAATCACTTTTCAAAATCACCAAGTACTGAAAATGGGGGTTGGCTGCAGCCAAGAACCCTCTGGCTGCAGCCAAAACTCGCACAGAAGGTTTTTGGCTGCAGCCAAGAATTTCTGGCTGTGGCCAAAACGTGCACAGAAACTTTTGCGCTGCAGCCAAGGCAACTTAGGAAATTCATAACTAATTCCAAAAAAATCGAAATGAGGTGATTCCAAAGCCAAATGAAAGCTATTTAAGTCCTCTTCATAGGAAAAATATGAGCCATTACTGGAAATCACCACAAAAATACAGAATTCCCCAAAATCCACTACTGCTCTAGAATCAAACCCAGTTTCGACCTCAAACTTTGGGCAAACATAAATCCCAGCTCAAAAAAACGAAATGCCACAAATTATATGTCCATTTTGAAGCTTGGGATGTGAAATTTAAGACTGGAAAGTTTCATAATTTTATGACATTATTTTCCCAGTCAAAACATCCACACAACCAGACTGCCTATACAGAATTCTCACTGGACAGAATTTCCAGTTTTGCAACCATTGTGTCCAATCTAATTCAAATCAGTTCCAATGATTAAATACCACAACATGACACCATTTTCAACACAAAACAACATCCAATCCCACCATTCACATTCCACACAAAAATACCATAAAATCAGGGCAAAATTCACAATTCACAATACTTAACCAAAAGTCACAAAACTTAGATCAAAAAGAAGCAAATGCTCACCTCTTCCTCTTTCCCAAACCTATTTCTTGAGTCTTCATCTTTCCACTTTTGCTCAAGCTCTCAAACACCTCCAATCAAGAATCTAAAACCATAGAGATGAAGCTCTCTTCACTATGAACAACTTTATAGAAGATGATTAGAGCTAAAGAGGTCACCAAACAAGCTAAAATCTCACCTTAAGCTTTCTCTTTCTTCCTCCAAGCTTGCACGTCCATGGCGATGAGAGGAGAGAGAGATGAATTAGATTTTTGGACTCAAAAACCGTCCAAATAAGGGAGGAGAGGAGAGAGGGAAGAGTTGACAAATTGACCAAGATCCAAGGGTCCAAATCTTGCCATTTGTCATGATCTTGATCTATCTTCATGAGCTCACATAAACTCACACACATGGAATTCCACCCTTTGATCTTTTGCACAAATCAATCTCAACCATTGATCTTGAAGTTACCAGTGAGTTTCCTCTTCGGTAACCGATCAATTGGTCGGCAACTTTACTGTTTTGCCCTTGATTATAGCAATTCCTCTTGAATCACCACCAAACACACCATATCATTCCTTTTCTTCCACAATGCGCCCTCCTCTCTATTTTAAGTCAATTTAGATGTTAATCCATAATTGAACTTAAATACAGGGTTTTGGCGCTGCTCACAACACATACGAATCACATCGGGTGCCAAATCACACCATAATCTCCAAAAGGGTTTATTTATCACTAACCACATCTACTTTTGGAGTCATTATCTCTTAATCACAATTTGAGATCTTGCTAAACTGGGGCTTAGCAGTCCACTTATCTCAGGCTTATTCTCTAGCCTCAAGTCTCAAAATTCGGGGTATTACACTTTTCAACTACTGTTTTTAGTTAAACGGTCGTTGAATGTCTTGATACAACGACCGTTTCCAATAACGGTCGTTGTAATGATCTTTTAACGGCCGTTCTATGAGAACGGTCGTTGAATTTGTATTACAACGATCGTTTCAGTCCATTATAGCACGGGGTGCCTCTGTTATCACTTAAACACTTTACCTTTTGCTCTTTCAATTTGCGATGTAACCCCTTGACCATAATTGTATCCAGATTATGAAATTCCAGTGAAATAGAGACCAATAAGACAAAAGCAACATTTATAATCCCTTATCTTCAAGATGGGGTATCCCAAAAAACAGTTCAAAAACATAATTCATTTGGTCCCACATTCACTTTTGGATACAATTACCTGTACAATTAAATCACATTCATAAATATTAGAGTGTGTAACTAAAATCCTGGCAACCTCGGTTTACATGTATATATATATAATGGGTTTAAAGTTTTCCAAAATGAGGATTACATATCCAAAAATCATATTTACATACCATATACATACAGTAATCCCAAACCAAAAAAGATGACCAACAATCCAAAATTAAGATTTCCCTAAGAGATCCTAACCACTTCGGGTTGTCCGCTTCCCTTTTAAGCCACATGCCCTGTCTGAAATGTTAGTCATTAGAAAGAATGTGATTCTAAAGAATCCCAGTAGTAACAAATCACTCATATAGTATATAAACACATAGCATGTAAGTTTATCATGTTCAGCAACAACACAATGATTCATGGCTCACACCACAAACGACAGCATTTACAGCTGTAATCACAATGCACTATGCCCGCTTTCACGGTAAACACTATGTCAGCTTTTGCTGTAATCACTATGCCATCTTTCGCTGTAATCACTATGCAGTAGCATCATAGGGCACAAAGTATCACAAAGCTCTACAAAGCGTCATAAGGCGTCACAAAGCAGCAGCAACAACATAATCCATGATAGACATACATACAATGATTTACACATAGTACAAGAGAAAGAGTCACTACCTTGTTCTTCCCTGACATTCCTCGGCACAGTGGGCTCACGAGTCTGACAAATGTCAAATCCTATAACCAAATTAGGGAAAACCAATCAATTTCTTTTCCAAATACTTATTTCCATAATACTCTAAGTTGGTTATCATTTAAACTCTTTGGGTGGCTATTAGAGGTCTAAACATATGCCAAAAGGGTTGGGAGAAACTACCTTGAAGACCCTTTTTCAGAAGCAGAACATTGATTTTTGGCTAACTCACTCAAGTGAAGATGATCTCACTTGAGTGATGAGAGACTTGCACTCGAGTGAGAATAGATCTCACTCACGAGTGTTTGACAGCGAGCAACAACCTTAGCCAGAAAGTGCTCACAACACTCGAGCATGAGGTTTTGCACTCAAGTGATGACTCTAAATTCACTCGAGTCCCCAAAAGTGCAATACAGGGAGTAACAACCCGAGAGCACAGACAACTTCAGAGGAAGAAGCTCACTTGAGCACATCCCTTGGCACTCGGGTAAGAAGACTACACTTGCGAGTGTCAGAACACACTCTTGAAGATTGGGCTGTAAGTGAGGACCCGAGATGCAACCTTTAACATGAACTCATAGCTTCACTCGAGTGAACCCATGCTCACTCGAGTGATCATCAATATCACTCGTGGGTTAAGAAGTGCACTCAGCTTTCTTCATGAAAACTCATGCAAAACACGAAGGAAAAGGAAAGATCAGATTGATGCACTCGAGTGAGACCCTCCTCACTCGAATGATGCTTATCAGATTGCCAGATTGCAGCAACTGACAGAAATTCCCAAATTTACCAAAACTTATCCCAATGGTTCCCAAATTTAATAGAAAGCTCATTCCCACTTAAAATTGCATAAGGAACCCATTGGTAACCTTAAATCATACAAAATCCCATTCTAACCACAGTCTTACTCTTGGGTCTCTAACATAAACACAATACCCAATTTCATTCAACTCACTTCCAAAATTCAAAACCATATTCAACACTTAAATAACTTCACAATAAACCAACTTCAACATCATTCACCATGTAATCCATACATTCAAAATTGGCATAAAACCTGGGCAAATTCCAAAATTTATCAACCTTAATAAAAAATCACAATAAATATACCAAAAAGTATCAAATCCTTGCCTCTTCAACTTGCCAAAGCCAAAACCTTGATTCTCAAACTTCCAAATTGCTCCAACACCCAAACTACCACCTTTCAAAATTCTGAAACCACCAAGATGAAGCTCTTTACACTATGAATAAGTTTAATGAAGAGTGTTTGAGGATAGGAGAACCGTTACTCACCAAAAATCAAGCTTTTCTCTTTCTCTTTCCACCTTGGTCGCCGGAAATAGAGGATAGAGAGAGATGGTGAAGATGATGATGATGATGAGTGCAGAATTTTCCCTTCCCCATACTCCAAAACTGAATAGGAGAGAAGAGAGAGACGGAAAAGTGAGTGTTGACTAATGGCATGATCCATTGGTCCACAAAATGACACTTTTCATAAGCTTGCTCACTCTCTCCATGAGCTCACATAACCTCAAAGCACATGATTTCGACCCATTGACAATAAATCTCAACCATTAATCTTTAATCACCAATGAGTTTCCTCTTTGATAACTGACTACTTGGTTGGTAAATTTCCAATTTTTACCATTTTTCCCTTGGTTTTCACTATACTTATTAAATCATCACCAAGTACATTTATATTAAATTTGCATCACATTTGTCCAAAAGTGTTTAAGTACACTAATTACAATCAATTTCTAAGTCATTAGCCCTTAATCTCAAATTGGGTCATTACACGCGCCTCCTTCTCCTACCTGTCTCTGTTCCTCGCTTTTCGTTTGCTTTTGATCTTCGCGCGTCCTTCTCCCCGCCCACTCTTCGTCCCTCACTTGCTCTTCTCAAGTCATGACAGTCTATACTCTACTTCATCATTCTCCCTCCACCTCTCCGCTCCAGTGTGTTGTTGGCCTGTAGCTCTTTAACGTTGTTCCTATATTTTCCAGGTAAATAACAAATCCCTTTGTTTATAATCTTTGGGTAGCTGTTATTTCTTCATTTTCCTAGTTTCTCTGTGATTATTGAGGTTCAATTTATGACTACTAAGACCCCAAGACACCACAAAGTGACTTAAAATCTAACTCATTAAACTATAGGAATATGTAGTACAAATTCATCAAATATCCTATTAAGATAATGTTGTTTTGGATGACAAGAAATTAAATATTGGTAGTTAAAGTGAGTTAATGTGTGAACTTTAAGTCATCCCCAAGCTTAGATATTTTGAGAATTTCTAGATCTGATGAGATGAACAATATTCTGCAGAATTTTGAATTTTCTTTCAAGGTTAGAAGGACTTTGGTATTATTAAAATTTTTATTGTACTCATTTGTCAAGAAAGCTATGGTTAGAAGGACTTTGGTATTATTAAACTTTTTATTGTACTCATTTGTCAAGAAAGCCATGTGTTGTCTGTCATTGTTTCAAAAGTTCAAAGTTGAAACTTGAAACTAATCCATTAGGAAAATTTTAGTTTAAAGTAGTATTTAATTTATGACAGTAAGTGTTGGATGTTTTACAGGTTAGGAATTTGGACCACAACATATATAGTCAATCCTAAGTCATAAGGATAAGTAATAGTAAGAGTGTGGAATGAACTTGGATTAGGTAGGAATTTAAACATTAGTCCGAAGTAATTAATATTCCTTAATAGCAAGGGGCAATCATATAACACTATATTGTTATTCTTTTCCACTCCACAATATCTTCAATTGTTAAATGGCTTTCCTAACTCATGATGCTGTACTTAACTTACAAATAAACCAAATCTACTACATCCCCTTTTCAAGTCATCCCAACAATGCAACTATTTATTTATTTTTTTGGTACTTCTTCATTAATCCTGCCAATAGTATGTACTGAACAATGAGCTATTTTAATATTATCTTTGTTAGACAAATATGCTCTTTGTTAGACACTTCACTCAAGACATATATAATTGTTTACCGAATCTTAACATTTCCTCGTGAGCAAGTGTATTCTAATAAATCCCCTCTTTTTATATTGATGCTACCAAATTTTAAGTAGGCATTGCAAGTGTACGAGCCATAAAATAGTAAACTGGTGAATCATGGTCGTCCCAAAGAGACTCAAAAATAATTACTGACCAGGCATTAGCTCTTCAACGTTCTTCTTGCATTTTCCAGGTAAATGACGAATCCCCATGATAGCTTCTTATATATTTAGAATGGCTGTGATTGTCTGTTAAATTGTAGTTTCTAAGGATCTTAATAAATTTACTCTTATGGTCCTACATATGGGGTAGAGAAAGAAACTTATTTTTGTTCAATTTCAATGACTTTTTTTCTATATAACCACTGTTGAAATCCTCTCTGGTATGTCAAAGTTCTATTATTGTTATTTGGGTTATTGTTTGAAGTTTTAGATGTCTTACATTTAAGGGGAAATGCTGCTGAAATTTTTAAAAAATGAGTAAGCCATGCTCTGTCTTGATCTATATTCATATTATAATGACAATTGATCTAAAATTGAGTAATGTTGAAAATGGAATAGGCCAGGCATAGTAAAATGGATCATAGTTGGATGAATGCTTTGAGAACTAATGAAGAGTATGAGAAAGGGATGGAAGAGTTTATTGAATTTGTTAAAATGAATGCTCCTAGTAAAAATGAGAATTATTTTTGTCCATATGTGAAGTGTTTAAATGAGAGTTGATGGGATATTGATGATATAAGAGATAACTTAGTTTGTGATGGAATAAATCTTTGGTACACAAGGTGGATATGGCATGGTCAGGAAGTAACCGCTTGTGCGTCCCACGAGAAGGAAGTCTTGGAGGTTGGAGATAACAATAGAATGGAGAAAATGATTTATGATGTTGAGGTAGAATGTAACCCCCTTCACGATCAAGGCCAAGATTAAGTTCATAAATATGTGATTATATGGAATTAGAGACTGTAGTATGATCTGAGACTTATTTAAAGTAAATTTCCCAAAATCAGGGTTTTCAAAAACTTTTCTAAACCTTTTCACAATGGTCTCATATCCACAATTCAACATCACAAATGGCATGCACAGTATGATTCCATTCATAAATATCAAAGTACAATGCAAATTCTTGACACACTTAGGTTCTATTAATCAATTAAAGGGTTTACAAGGAAAGAATGCACATAGTTAGTTTCCCAAATCAGGGGATTACACAAATATTATCCAACATCTCCAAAATATACATGTAATTCCCAACAAAATATCCAAATAGTTTACATTATGATAACCAGTTATCCAAAATATAAACTCCTAGTTGGCGCTCCATCCGCCTTTCGTCACCTGCTTCTCTTTAGATCTACCAGCCTTGTCTAAGAATTTATTTTTGGGAGAGAGTGAGATTCTAAGGAATCCCCATAGTGTCAAATCACTCATAGTATGTACAACCATAAAGCATGAAAGCAAATCATCACACAACACATAGCAACTACAATGGTAGTTACAGTGGCAAGGGCAGGTATGACTTACGTCACAATTACATTTGCTCATGCTGAAGTGCTCACACTGTATTGCACATTCACATGTTCATATCACATATATCACCACAGCTGGGATCCATATAAAATATTTCACATATGCATAGCTAGACTGGCCGGATAATCAAACAGGAATCCATGATTCCATAATACAGCCTTGGCAATTACAACGGTAGGGGTAGGTGTGATAACCATCACCCCATACGACTTCTCACATTGTAATATGGCTGATAACATATACACAAGTTCGCAATGGCCTTATGTCAAAGATTTTTCACAACACACAATGATAAGTCATGCATACCAAGCATCATACATAACATGAGAGAAAAGTCACTACCTTGATCCTTCTGGGCGTGCTTTGGCACCGGTATCTCCCGAGTAGGGCAAATGTCAAATCCTATAATTCATAATTAGTGATAAAGTGTTATTCTTTATTCCAATATTCAAATGACTTCATATTACTTAAATTGGTTATCATTTTTATGTTATTTAAGAAGCTACAAATGCCTCTATCAAAAACCCTAAAGAGTTGGAAAAACTATCCCAAAGATCCCCTTTTGGAAGCACAAGAATAGAATTTTACTGTTGCACTTGAGTAAAGAAGACCTAACTCAAGTGATAATGGACTTGCACTTGAGTCTCGAAGCAACACTCGAGTGATAGCCAAATGCTCACTCGAGTTCTAGGAAGTGAGGTGCAGAGAGTGCTCACCTGAGAGCAAAAAGGAATGACAGAAACCAGAATTACTCGTTGCACTCAAGCATAAACCAAATCACTCGAGTGGTAGCCTAATGCTCACTCGAGTTCCACCAAGTGAGGTTCTGGAAGTGCTCACCCAAGAGCACAAGAAACTTTCAGAGAAGAATCATACTTGAGTAGGGATATTTCCACTCGAGTGACATGTTAGCACCCGTGAGTGCTAAGGCCCACTCTTGAAAAATGGATCGTGAGTGACAACCCGAGACATGAGTTCATAGTGTCAAATACACCTTCACTTGAGTGGGACGAGGCTTACCCAAGTGATAACCCGCGATACTCGCAAGTAAGACAACACTTTTGGATTTTGAACATGGAAGCACAACAACAGTGCTGAGGGAAAAATGAAAGTATCATGCTTCACTCGAGTGAGACTCCATGCCACTCGAGTGAGCCATATCAGAACCCAGAAAATGCAGAAAAACTAACAGCACTTCCAGATTTTACCCAAGTGTTTCTAATGATCCCAAAGCCTCAACCAAAGCTATCCCTACATAATTTCACCCAAGGAAACAAATGGAAACATCAAATTTACCAAATTTCTATTCCATTATTATGCTTTAGTTATAGGCCACATTCAACACCAAAATTCCAAAATCTCCAAACATACCATTCCAATCTCAAATCTATCTATCTATCCAACACCCATTTCCATACCAACAACATGCCAAATACTTAATGAACCTTATTTTCGAAATCAAGGCCAAAATTCCAAAAATTCAAAGTTAAATCAAATGCCACAAGACTTATATAAAAGTGTTTCTCTTACTCACCTCTATAACTTTGCCAAAAAGGTTTCTTGATTCTCTAACTTCTATATTTTCTTGATGCCACAAATCACCACCAATGGAGAAACTAGAACCATGAAAATAAAGCTCTCAAGCCAAGGATCAAAATTAAGGAAGAGAGTTTTGGCATTTGAAGTCATTTGCTTACCTTAAATCAAGCTTTTCTTCCTCTTGCTTCTTCAACAATGGCACTGGAAATATGGAGAGAGAAGGGAGAAATGTGATAAGTAAAATATTTGCATATTTATTTTCCCTTATATGATTATTTTATGGATGATATTTGAGCTCAATTTAATAAATTTGGATGTAATTAATAAATAAATAATGATTTTGGCATAAAATAGAATTTCTTGGAAACTACTAAATTAGACCCTCTTTCAGTTTTCAGGAAATATCTGGAGCTCTAGATGTCGGATTGGGACATTCTTTATATGGATAAAAAGCTAAGAAAGAGCTCTATAACTTTAATGTTGAGACCAAAATCCAGTTCTATCTCCAAGTGTTTTGAATTTTACTTGGAATTTGAAAGTAGGAATCATCTTCCATTCCACCAACCATTTCATCTACCTCTTCATCTTCCTTTTCACTTACTACTTCATCTACCATATTTCATCTACCACTTCATCTTCCTTTTCACCTACTACTTCATCTACCACATTTTATCTACTACTTCACCTATCACATTTCATCTACCACTTCATCTACCCTACTCCATTCTTCCCTATATATAGCCACCCTCTCCTTCACATTTCATTTACACCAATTCATATCCATTACTCTCATTTCTTCTCCACACATACCATTTCATTTCCATTACTCTCCTCTCTTCTCTACTTACACACCATTTCATTACTCTTATCTCATCTCAACTTACTCCATCATTTTAGAATTAATTTTATGCACTGTACTGCTTTTTTGCATGCCTCCATCTTGGAAGGCTTAGGATTATATTACTTTTTTGTATGCCACCTACATGGAAGGTTTTATATCCTAAAGGGATGACTAGATTTTTATATTTTTCATACATCTTTTGGTTGTATATTTATGTTTCAGAATTTAATATTCAAGTTTATGCAGTATTTATGAGGATTTCATTCTAGCTTTATATAATGTTTAATTTTATCATGTGCTAAATTTCCATTTTCCTAGGGTGATGACGTAGCTTACAAATAACGGATTAAATCTTAACTTATTAAATCTAGTTTTAATTTTTCCTTCATGATTGAGTTTTAATTATTATTCTTGATGCTTTAATTTGATTGGCCATCTTTTGAATGATTTCAATATATATGTTGAGACCGAAAGGAGATACATGTGTGTAGACCTTATAATTAAAACCATAACTTGCATATGAAATAGGAATATATTCATATGAGTTGTGTAGTCTTATAGAGTTACATAAATTTTAATGCATAATTAATTGCTTAAATTCATATAGGAATATATTGGATTAGCAATTCATTATAGAATTGCTTGACCTTGGAAGAGGCTAGTAATTAAATTAGGGAAACTCGATTATCAATCATGTGGAATAAATTGGGCTAGAATAGATAAGTGATTCATTCCAGAATTTGTTAAGTGAAATATAATCCCTAGGACTTTTTCTCATTGTTGTTTCATATAAATTGCATTCATATTTGCTCATCTTTTATTTCGTACTCTCAATCACTAACTAATCGATCGACTAAATAGAATTAAAATTACTCATTTTGGTACTTAGTGATCAATCCTCGTGGGAACCATACTCTACTCACTTCTGTATTACTTGATTACGATAGTGTACACTTGCACTATTTAATTGATCATCTACACTTGTAACAAGATGATAGCTTGAAGATGAAGATGGAATGATTATGTTCCTATACCCATCCCTTGTTAGCCAAAAATGGGAGGGAAGAAGAGAGAGAAAAAATGCTTAAACAAATGGGTGTTGACTTTTCTCTTCCTCTCTCTTCCTACCCACTTGAGACATGTCCCTCTCTCATTGGTTATCATAAAGCAAGTAACTAATTAGTTACTCTAACCACTCCATTAGGCATTTGGTTACACATCTCATTTCTTCTTAGTTAGTAATTAATTTCCTCATCAATCACTAACTAATTAACCAACAATTTCCATTCTCTCTATTTTTCCTAGATTTTGGCACATTTACCGAAATTGCCATAAAACACATAATAATTCAGATTTAAGCACACAAATTATTCCCAATAATTATCATTAGCCCTTAATCAAAATTTGGGGCATTACATAGAATGTTTTGCTCAATCACCTTTATATGATAGCGTACGGAGTGATGCAGAGACACCTTTGTACCCTGGGTGTACTAAGTATACACGCATGTCAAGTATTTTGCACTTGGTCAACTTAAAGGCAAATTGTGGGTAGACCGACAGTAGTTTCACATTGTTACTTGAATTGTTGTGTGATATGTTTTCAGAGGATAATGTACTTCCAAATCGTATGTATGAGCCAAGAAAATCTTGTTTGCGATGGGTATGGAGCATAAAAAGATACATGCTTGCCCTAATGATTGTGTATTATATAGAAATGAGTATGAATTATTAAGTGAGTGTCCGAAATGTTAGACTTTGAGATACAAAGTGAAGAAAGGTGCTGGGTATGATGATGAGACAAGTAAAAAGAAAGCTTTAAAGGTTTTGTGGTATGTTCCAATCATTCTGTGGTTTAAACGAATGTTTGCTAATGCGAAAGAAGCGAAGAAGTGGAGATAGCATTGTGATGATAGAATATATGATGGAAAATAACTTCGGCACCCGGCTGACTCTCCACAATAGAAGAAAATAGATGAAATGTATCCCAGATTTGGCAGCGAACCAAGAAACATTCGGCTTGGGCTTTGTACAGATGAAATCAATCCTTATAGTACTTTTAGTAGTACACATAGTGCATGGCTGGTTCTACTGGTGATTTACAACTTACCTCCTAGGTTGTGTATGAAATGCAAGTATATTATGCTTTCTATGATGATTTTTAGACTAAAACAGCCAGGGAATGATATCGATGTCTACTTGGCACCTTTGATAGAGTACTTAAAGAAGTTATGGGAGGATGGCATATATGTGTTTGATGCATATAACCAACAGTCCTTTAAGCTACGTGTAATAATTTTCACCACTATTAACGACTTCTCTACATACGTGAACTTGTCAAGTTATAGTGTGAAGGGTTAGAAAGCATGTTCGATATGTGAAGCAAGCACACACTTCCATCAACTGAAGCACGGTAGAAAAATGGTCTACCTTGGTCATAGATGATTTCTTCCTCAGTTCTACTCGTAACATAGGCTGAAGAAGACTTTTAATGGTTTGTTGGAGAATGGAATGTGTAATACCCCAAAATTTGAGACTTGAGGCTAGAGAATGAGCCTGAGATTAGTGGACTGCTAAGCCCTAGTTTAGCAAGATCCTAACTTGTGATCAAGGGTTAATGACTCCAAAAGTGGATGTCATTAGTGGTTAATGAACCCTTTTGGAGATTATGGTGTGATTTGGCACCCGATGTGATTCGTATGTGCTGTGAGCAGCGCCAAAACCCTGTATTTAAGCTCAATTATGGATTAACATCTAAATTGACTTAAAATAGAGGGAAGGCGCATATTGTGGCTAAATGAAAAGATGTGAAGTGTTGGTGGTGATTCAATGAGAATTACCGTAATCAGGGGCAAAACGGTAAAGTTACCGACCGATTGATCGGTTACCGAAGAGGAAACTCACTGGTAACTTCAAGATCAATGGTTGAGATTGATTTGTGTATTAGATCAAGGGGCGGAATCATGTGTATGTGTGTGCTTGTGAGCTAATGGTTGATGGATCAAGATGTTGACACTTGGCACTTTGTGAGCCCTTGGATAAGGTCAAAGTGTCAAACCTCACTTTCCCTCTCTCCTCCCTTTATGTGGACGGTTTTGGCTCCCAAAAAACTGATCCTCACTTCATCATCTTCATCTTCATCTCTCTTTCTCTTGTTCTCCATTTTCGCCAAGCTCAAGGGGAGGAAAGAGAAAACTGGAGGTGAGATTTTGGTTGGTTTATGGTCCTCTTTAGCTTAAACATCCTTCTTTAATGTTGTTCATAGTGATGAGAGCTTCATCTCTATGGTTTTAGATTCTTGATTGGAGGTGTTTGATGGCTTGAGGAAATTTGGAAAGATGAAGAATCAAGGAATTGGTTTGGGAAAGAGGAAGAGGTGAGTATTTGAAGCCTTTTGATCCAAGTTTTGTGAATTATGGTTGAGTATTGTGAATTTCGAATTTTGCCCTGATTTTGTGTGATTTTTTAATTGCATGAATGGCCTTGTGTTTGAGTGGCAATTGGTGTCTTGATGTGTTATAGAGCCACTGGAATTGGTATGAAAACTTGGAATGAAAAGAGTTGTAATGTTGTGGTTTGAATTGTGATTTGTGTGACATGTTGTGGTAACATGTCAATATGATTTGAATTTGGTTAATTTGGTGTTTCCAATGGTTTCCTTGTGCAAATTTATGTGGAAATGGTATTTGGTGTGAATTTGGGAACCATTGGTGCAAAACTGAAAATCTGTCCCTTGAAGTTTTGTTCTGGACAGTCTGTTTGTGTTGCCGTTTTGAATGAGCAAATGATGTTAGAAAATTCTGAAACTTTCCAGTCTTAAATTTCACATCCCAAGCTTCAAAATGGACATATAATTTGTGCCATTTCGTTTTGGGAACTGGGAGTTATAGCTGTCCAAAGTTTGGCATCAAAACTGGACCCTGTTTTGGTACAATGTTAGGTTTTTGGTAAATCTGGACTTTTGTGGTGATTTCAAGTATAGGCCAATATTTTTCCTGTGTAGAGGACTTGAATAGCTTTAATTTGGCTTTGGGATCACCTCATTTAGATTTTTTTGGAATTAGTTATGATTTTTGGAAGTTCAGCCAAGAAACTGGATTTCTTGGGCCGCAGCCCAAATGTTTCTGGACAGTTTTGGGCCGCAGCCCATGGATTGTGGGCCGCGGCCCACCCCCAAAAATAAGAATTTTGGACTTTTAAAAGGTGATCTTTGGTCAAGTGTTTCCCAAGCCTTTAGGCATGTGTTTGGGCTTTGATTAGCCACCTAAAGGTCATGAATGGTAACCAACTTTAAGTGATATGAAAGTAAGGTTTTGGAATAGAGAATAACCCTATGTCCTTGCTTTGGTTATAGGGTTGATATTCGCTCTGGACGTGGTTTGGTATTCGTTCTGATCGCAAGTAAGCGGAGCTGGAGCATATGTGGAAAGAGTGTAGGGAACTTACCTCCTTGCCTGTATATGATATTGTGTTAATGTGTTGATGCATGTTATTGCTTTGCTTGATTATGTGGAACATATATGATGTTTGAAGCTCTGTTTCTATTTATGCTATGGCCATGAGTGTGTTGTTGAAACATTGATCATGCAGTTGTGTCATGGTATGGGCATATGATATGTATTGCAAGCATGTCATGCATTATACACTTATCATACATGCATTTTGGTATTTGTTTCCTACTGAGATTCTCTCGAATCTCACCCTCCCCTATCAACACTGTAGACAGGGAAGGAAGAGCGAGGATGGGGCAGGCATTCAAGGACGGTGAAGACTTCTTAGAGTATTTGAGTTTGGGTAGTTGGTTATCATAGATGTTGGGATAATTATATATGATATGGATGTATATTTGAGTATGTAATCGGATATGTATTTGAGAAAGATTTGTGTAATCCCCATATGAGGGCTTGTAGGGGCGAATATGCCCTGTAAGGCTTTGAGTTAATAAATGGAACCCGGAAGTTGCTGGGATGATATTGTTGTATACTCTGATATATTGAATGTGATTTATCTTTGTGTAGTAATTGTATTCGGAAATGTGAATGTGAGACCAAGTTATGAATGATTTCGAAAGGTATTCGTGAAAACCCCGTCTAGTAGATGGGTTTGTAAAATGTTATTTATTTCTTATTGGTCTCTATTTCACTTTAATTTTGTAATCCGAATATTAATTACGGCAGGGGGTTACAGAATGGCTTTGAAGGCATTAATTGGAGATGAGGTTTGTAGTCGGGTAGAAAGAATCGATGTCACTTTTGGTAAGAATCAGAGGACTACGGGTGAGAAGAATATATGGAAGAAGAGGTCAATTTTCTTTGATCTTCCATCTTGGCATAGTCTTGATGTAAGACACAGTATTGATGGAATGTATATTGAGAAAAATGTAAGTAATAGTCTTGTTGGTACGCTTTTGCATATACCAGGTAAGACTAAAGATGGAATTAGTGTGAGGCTAGACTTGGTTGAAATGGGAATAAGAGAACGGCTACATCCAAAACTAAGAGATGATGGTAAGAGGGTGTATATAGAGCCAGCAGTGCATACATTGTCAAAAGCTAAGAAAAGAAGTTTGTGTAGGTGTTTGCATGGCATTAAGGTGCCATAAGGGTATTCTTCTAATGTGAGCCGGCTTGTGTCAATAGAAGAATTGAAGTTAGTAGGAATGAAGTCCCATGATTGCCATGTCCTAATGTAATCACTATTACCACTAGCTATTAGAGGCATTATGAAAGATGATGTGCGAAGCACGATAACAAGGTTGTGCAGTTTCTTTAATTCTATTTGTAGCAAAGTTGTTAACATTGGAAAGTGAGATGAATTAGAAAATGAGGGTTAAACTATTCTTTCCTAACTAGAGATGAATTTTGCTCCCGCATTCTTTGATATAATGGTGCATTTAATAGTTCATCTGGTAAGGGAGGTAAGACTATACGGCCCAGTTTATCTAAGGTGGATATACCCTTTTAAGCGATACATAAAGAACTTAAAAGGGTATTCTAAAAATCCTTATTGACCTAAAGCCTCAATTTTAGAAAGATATGTCATTGAAGAGGCTATGGACTTTTGCAAAGAATATCTATCAAGGTCGAAGGCCTAATCTCATCATGAAAAGGGTACAAGTAAGGCAACACGAGGACTCAAAGTAAAGAGTATGCATCATGAAGAGGTGTTGCAAGCACACTTGTATATCTTGAATAATACGGAAGAAGTTTAGCCATACTTAGTTGAACACAGAAAGAGTTTTAAGGAGATATATCCCAGAAAAAAATGACATGCAGATAGCTAATGAGCAAAATAATACTTTCATAGAGTGGTTCAAGGATAAGATAGAGCATGAGACCAATATGTCTGAGACAATCAAATGGTTAGCTTGGGGGCTTTCTTTTGAGGTCATAACTTGTAGTGGTTTCGATATAAATAGGTATTCTTTCTATACAAAAGCCCAGGATAATAGAAGTACTATGTAAAATAGTGGGGTGATGGTGGTAGCCGAATCAATGCACTTTTCAAGTTTGAAAGACAAAAACCCCATTTTGACATCCATGATCTATTATGGAGTTATTGAAGACATATTGGAGATAACTAGACTAAATTGAGAGTTCCTTTATTCAAATGCAAGTGGGTTAACAATAATGCCGTTGAAATAGGTCAATTTGGATTTACCTCAGTTGATCTTGAAAGAGTCAGTTATAAAGATGAGCCATTATTCTAATAAGGCAGGCAAAACAAGTGTTTTATGTCATTGATCTAGCAAATGAAAAATTGTCTATTGTACTCCAAAGTAAAAAATAGAAGGATGGTGATCCAAGTTTGAATCTTGAAGACACACTGCCTTTTACTATAAATCCACCTATACCAACTGAAGTAGAATTGGTAGATGATGGATATGCAACAAGAGTTGATCATTGTGAAGGAATTTGGGAAAACACTTAAATTAAGATTTTGAATTGTTTAAAGTGTGCATTTAATTTCAATTTACTTATCATATGTCACAGTTATTTCTTAGCAGGATCATGGCAAGTTCAAATTCGGGCGACTCTGCTGGCTTACTTGTTAAGAAAAAGGTTACAGGAAGCATGAAGTTGCGGTCATTGGTCAAACGTCATGAGGAAGAAAAGGCGAGGCTTCATGTGGAATTTGATGCTGATTTGAAACCGATCGACGAAGAGGAAGACATATTCATTAGCTTTGTTGGCTTTTTGGGTTGAAACAAAGTTAGCATTCTAATTCCTACCTGGAGGGAAGTTTCAAAGGACATGAAGGCTATGATTTGGGAACAACTTTTGGTATGTAAAGTTGTATTTTTATCTCTATCTTTATTTCTATTTGTTCATAAATAACTATTATATATTTTGTTTTATAGCAAACCTATGTTCCCAATACGAGGTAGATGTACAACCATTGGATGGGGGAAGTTTGTGAGCGATGGAAAGATTTCAAGTCCACGATCACAACCAAGTACGTTTGAGGGTCAAGGAGTCATGAGGATCCTTCTAAAGAGTATTCGTTTCTTTCTCTAAATGATTGGAGGTTGTTTGTGGCATCGCTGCACGATCCCAAATTCCTGGTACATTTTGTTCATCTTAGTGTTAAACATTTTAGTTGAACTTACTTGACATCACTAACTCAGTTTTCATTATTCTTTGTTTATATAGGAATTGAGTCAAGTAAATAAAGAGAGGCGAGTTAAAAACAATTATCTGCATTACATGTCGCGTGGGGGTCATCAAAAGCTCCAAAAGAAGATGATGCAGGCTGAATTGCAGAAATTGGAGGAAGCAACCTGAGTAGATCCTAGTATTGTCGTGCAGGCACCACCTCCTCCCCCATGTCACAAAAAATGGAAAGCAAGGAGGATAAATAGAGAAAAATATATAAATCTAGTGGTTACTGATATTGCTAAAAGGATTGTGAGTATTTAATAACAAGTATATTTAAGTGTGTTTCATTTTCCTAACAAGATTGCATGTAATTACTTTCTATTTATCCATTGTATGCTGCAGGATGAACTTGAAGAGCAGAGCAGCCAAGGTTCCTTTACTCAAACTGGAAGGATGGACATCTTAGCAACGACACTTGGGAATCTAGATCACCCTAGTCAAGTTAGAGGGGAGTCAAGGGGAGTTGGTCTCTCAAAATACTTTGGACGAGGTTCACAACCTTATGGACGAGGTGAAATGAGTCAGGAGTTTATGGCTAGGGTTCGAGAGGAAATTCGAGCAGAGTTAGCGATGCAAATGCATTAATCACTTCGAGATAAGCTTAAAGAAGAGTTGTTGAGTAGGCTACGTGGTGAGATGAATTCGATGGTGTTGTCTCACATCCAAGGAGGGATGTGTAATGTGGAGCCTAGATCTCAGGTTTGTAAATAATTTCATTTAATATAATATTGAGTTTTTCCTTACGTTATTTTAATTAATTCTTTCATTTCTCTTACTTAGGAATCCCCAGCCTTTCCCAGCACTAAAGGTAGTTACAATCTGCCAGAGGTTGGACATGGCGACCCTGGTCCTTCACTAGAGCTTGGAGAACCTTGTACTCTATATTTGGATGTCCCGTATCTATGTGTTATTATTGATGTTGTTGTATACAGGCATGCTACTACCCACTATAATAATCAAATCCGGGATGATCAATGTAAGGTCAATGTCACAAGTGTTTGACTGGGGGAGGAAGGTGCAGATGTCCCATTCCCCAATGAAGAGGTTGCTGGAGTAGGTCAGGCAATAGGATCTTTCATCTTGTGGCCTCAACATCGTGTTTATACTGTACCAGCCCCTCTAATGGTAGGAAAAACCTTACTATTACTTGATCTTTGACATCTTACTTATAATCTTTATTTTGTGTGTTACTAGGATGAAGAGGCAGCGACAAAATTTCCCTTATTGGCACAACTGCAAAATATTTATCAAGAAATTAACGAGGTCAACTTGCAGATGCCTTGTGGGATTGTGGGTCAGAGAATCTGGTATAATTATGGAATTGATAACAAAGATATTAGAGAGTTCCTATCTTTAGAGGAGATAGACATAGGATGGGTCACATTTGCAATCATGTAAGTTTATTTATAATTTTTAACTTTAATTAATGCATTGATATTTAGGAGTTTTAGGTTTCTACATTTATTGAGTCATTTCTCATTTCATTTATGTGGTAGCTGCTTCCACAAAATATGTGTCGAATGAGAGCTCAGCACTACATATGGCTTCTTATGTCCTGGCAATATGTCACGGCATAATAACCATAGGTTGGAAGATCGAATGAACTATGTAGGCTATACAATAGGTGAGACTCAGTTGCCTTGTTATCTAGCACCAATTGTTGAAGGGCAAGTAACTTAATTTGATATATTTATACACATTCACTTTGCTAAGCAATATCATGTTATCTAACCCTATTTTAATCTATATATGTGATTATAGTTGTCATTGGAGTCTTTGTGTTCCTTGTCCCTCGATCAACGCCATCTTTTGGTTTAACTCATTAGGTCGCAAGCTAGATGGAGATATCAAAAACATTTTTAACACGTAAGTAAATTTGTTTGTCAGTCATTGATTTTTTATTATACTCAATTGTTTTAATGTCTTCTGTTTATCATTTTAATTATTATAGTGCACTGAAGACATATTATATAATGGGTGGGAAGCGTGAAGGTAAAGGTGGTCTGACAAAGTAGTTCCAGCCAAAGGTAAGTTCTTCACATTCACTTTCTTCAATTGACTATTGCTTTACCTATGCCTTTATTCTTTTTTACCTTTTGCTTTTGATGTATAGTGTCCTCAGTAAGCAGGGAAAACTGAGTGTGGCTTCTATGTTATACTATATATATGTATAACATCATTTTCAAGTGGCCTTACTACAAATTTTGAACAGGTGATCATTTCTTGATTCTCAACTGAATTTCATTTCTTTTCATGTAATTGAATTGTTGGTTATTTCATTCAATTTATTGATTTATGTTAACATATTCTCCATTTTGCCCACAGATTTTTGTAATCAGGACCCCTATATAATCGGAGACATTAATTTGATCCGAGACCTTTTGTCAGGACATCTTCTACAACACATAGAGGGGTGATAATGTGTAGAGGTTTTTTATATATTGTAGTGGTTTTGTACAGTGCTATATAAGTTTGCATATTCGAATACTTTTCCTAGTTTCTTATTTATGAGTACTTTGAATTTATTAAGGCATTATACTTTATAGAGAACACTTTAGAAAATGATGATGAAGCATAGGGATTTCACGGAAGCATGTCATCTCTTTGGCCATATGATTGTCGTGATTTACATTGAAAGTTGAAGTTTGCATTTTGAAATTATGTTATGATGATATATGCGCTATATGTCATGATTGAAAAATTAACATGTGATTTTCCTTTCCATGAAGTAATAGGGGAAGCTAGAGAGTTAATCATGAGAGAATGGTTTGTGGATCTGGTTTTTTCTTTTAAAGATAGTAATGTATAGGTTAGAGAACTCGTTAGGATAGGTTCATTTAGCATTGAGGTTTCAGGAGCCTTTGATCATCAGTCACTGTTAGTCTTGAGGCTGTTGATGATGAAAGGAGATAGATTTTAGGGACAATATAACTTTGAACCCCCAAACTTTCTCTCAGTTATCAATTTAATCCACACAGAGAAGTAATATTTGAGAAAGGGAAGTGTTATTTATTCCTATGTAACCCACCAATTACGTGGCCACTTTGAACATTCAAAATGTAATTGTCTGGGTTGGTGTTCTTCCAATGGCATTGGTGGTTGTAAGGAGTAAAACATAAAAAAACATATACTTACAACGACTGTTTCAGAAAAAATAGTCGTTGTATCTCAGAGATACAATGACTGTTTTTTCTTAAATAGTCATTGTATCTCTGATACTAGACTGTTTAATAACAGTCGTATTTTCTCGAATTTTCAATGAAACTAACATAAATGTCCCCCTAAAAACAATCGTCTAAAGGACATAAAAAAGGTCATTAACTATCCCTTTTGTAGTAGTGTTGTGAGACAACTTTATAGTTAAGTGAGCTTAAGTTGTTTATCTTGTGGTTGTAATGTTGATTATGTATAGCATTGAATACTAAATATGAGGATAAATTATTGATGTGGAAGTTTGTGATGTTAAGCTACATATTGAAGTGTATGGGATTGTGATCAGATGTGATTGTGGGAGATTTGATGCTTTTACACCATATGGTATAGTAGCCACTTGGTGTTTAGTGGCTAACTTTAACATTCTCAGAACCCTTGGTATCACCCTTCCTTGGCCATGTTAAGGGTCAGCTCAAGGGACATGTAACCCCTATTAAATATGATTAGTTTTGATGATGTCAAATAAAAATGTGAAATATTAAGAGCAAGATTTTGCATAATATATCAATCTTCTATATTGACTAACTACTATATTTAATTATGCATAACTTGTAGATTAGTCAAGCAAAGAAAGAAGATTGAAGATTAGCCAAGCAAAGAAAGAAGAAAATTGAAGGTAGTCAAGAAAACAAAAGAAGATATCTTGACTGAGTTATGGAGAATTATTATCAAGAGGAAAATCAAGAAGAAAGATATGGAAGAAAGAAGAACTTCAGTTGGTACTGTTTGGCACTGTAGCGGCGGTATTATAGCAATCACTCGAGTGAGGCACCGTAGCACTCGAGTATGGCACTGTATCATACGGGTGCTCTAGCATTATAGCACTCGAAGTGCAAAAAGGAAGTGCATATTCACTTTAACAAGTGCAGCACTATAGCACTCGAGTGAAGCAAGAACACACTCGAGTGTTGGAGCACTCTGTTCTATTCTGTTTTACTTTCAGCTTGATAGAGGTCCGGTATTTTGGCCATATCTCTCAAACCACACATCGAATTGACCCGAAACTGATGGCATATGAAAGAAGTCTCACAACACGAAAAATATACACCAAGATCATATTTAATGAAACTCAGATAAGTGAGATATGATCCTTGGAAGTTGACAGTGAAATCACCGCACCTTTCAAGACAAGTTCGGTATCTTGAGCATAACTCAAAAGCGACATATCGAATTGAGACGGAACGAGTGCCATATGAAACTAGACTCAAAGAGATTTTCATGGATAGATAATTTTCCTAATGTGAACTTATATTCTAGGAGCTATGCTTTCTGGAAGTTGATGCTTGTGCAGTCTAGTGCGATAGACACTCTTTCGATCATAGCTTGCAGAATACAAGGAGTTTGGAGCTGATTCTTATTGCATTCGAATTCATATGACAAGAGATTTCTTATAATGGATCACTTTCCATATTTAGAATCAAATAAATAAATTGAGTCTAACATGGCCCCACATCACTCACGAGTGCAAAAACATACTATTGAAAAATGTCATGCGAGTGTTGTCCAGAAGCGGCTGAAGTATGGAGAAATTTAGCAACACTCGAGCATTGAACAACACACTCGAGTGAGGATCAAAATTGCACTCGAGTCATGCAAGTGTTGACATGAAAGTGTTAACTTAAGTATAAGCATGTACGTGAAAACAAGAAGCGCACTCGAGTGAGAGATGTTGCACTCGAGTGATGTCCAGAATTGCACTTGAGTCCTGCGAGTGAAGAGCAGTAAGTGTTTGCCTGAGAGGAAGCCAAAACGTGAAAATATGAAATGCACTCGAGTGAGCCATACTGAACTCGAGTGAAGTCCTGACATAACCAAAACGTAGAAAGTTCAGACTCTCATAGTCATCAATCCAAACGTGGTTAAATGTTATACATTCATTATGTTTTCACTTGTAATTATTCCTAAATGTTAACTAACTTATATTTCAAGTGAGAAACAGGAGATTAAACATTTGGATTGCATCTTCAAGAATGGAGGTCGCGTATGGCAAATATCATCACTTAACGAACAATCCGAATATGGTTACATGTTATTGAATCATTGTGTTCTCACTTGTTATTATTTCTAAATGTTAACTAACATATTTCAAGTGTGAAATAGGATATTAAACATTCGGATTGAAGTTTCAAATAAGAAAGTCAATTACGGTGAACTTCATCATTACACACTGAATGGCGGCTACCTACCATGACAAGCAACTGACACACCACGAAAGACTGTCGAATATTCAAACATCTTTATACCGCTCCACAACGTGAGGTACAGCTCATAATGAAAAATTTTCAGATATCCAAACGCTCGTATCCTACGCCTCCACGGGATGCTCTGCTCTACAATAGACAGCAGCTAGTTATTCAAATGCACACAATGGTCAAACGAAGCAATGGGACTCCAACGGACGAATGCTCATAATGGTCATCATCTTCATCAACTATAAATGAGGTAGCATTCAAAGTCGATGGCAAACTAAGACAGCGAGCATCTACTAGAAAAATGAATCCTCTGTTTCTACCCAAACACTCTCTATTTTACAGCTTCTTTATTAATTATCATTGAGAGAGTGATTATTTGTATTGTACTTTAGTGAGCATTATATCCACTCTGTGAGAGAGTCTGTGAACACTTTCATTTGTATTTCTGAATTGATCTCAAGGTAGAGGGACCTTGAGAGGGTTGATTTCCTTACGGGGGAAGCTGTAGAGAGAATTGCCAGTAAGATATTTTACTCGTAAGACATACATGGTGCAAGCAGTAGAGAACATTGCTACTCATAAGACTTACAAAGGTATAAGCAGGAGAGCATGTTGATGCTTGTAAAAATTGAACGAGTAAGCAGGAGAGGAAGATCTTGGGGATTATTCTGCTTGTAAGACTTTCCGTAAGGGGGTATTTCAGTAAGAGATTTGTAAAAGGTTTCACAAATACCTAGCTAAACTTGTGGGATTGTAAAGGCTTTTCTTGTGTCCAAATTAAACAAGAAGATAGTGGATTTGAAAATCTCAGGAGGAGCCTGGGGACTAGACGTAGGCCATCACAGATTGGACCAAACCGGGATAAATCATAGTTTGCATATTCTCTTCCCTAAGCTCTTATATTTCCAGTATATATTATTTAATCTAACTGTTGATTTATGATTCATTACCTTCATACTTATTGCTTTTACTAAGATGCGAAAATATTTTCAAAGTTCTTAAGTTTTTATCTTACACCCAATTCAGCCCCCTTTTGGGTATCAACTGGTCCTAACAACCCCTTTCCATATTCTAGGGAAAGGGAACCTATGGTTTGATGTGAGTTCTGTAACTTTTGGCTAGGCTACACCTCACTATCCGAGATCTTGGTGCAGTCTTGTCACAGAGACGAATCCTGTTTTGTTGTAGCCCATGGGTATTATCAGCGGTTATAATGAGGTTATGAGGATAGTCTTGAGAGTCTTATGCATGCTTAATGACTCCTTGAGCTATTATTGATTATGAAAAACTATTTATACTTTGTTATATAAATTGATGTTTATCCCGCTTAACTATCTTGTGATAATTTTCTACATACTTGTTAAATTGGAATTGTGGTTATTAGGTTCGTATGACTCACCCCATCATTTTTAACAATTTTCAGGTAAGGTTTATGATGTGATATGTTTAGGGAAGGCATTGGAGGTTTAGGTTTGCATTGTGCCATTATAAACCTTCCTCTTTTTGTAATTATGTGTTGACTTTAAATATTGCCACCTAGGATTCATTCATACTCAAATGTAATTAGTGAATCACTTTTTAGACTTGCACGATTGATTTATTTTTCTATGCTCTAGTGGATTGCTGATAGAGAGGGCCTAAGGCCATAGGTTCTAATTTATCACTTTTGACTTTGGATCCACCTTTATGCAACTTGTGAGAATGTTTATGGTTTTTTATGAAAATAAAATTATTTAGGAAAGTTATGAGTTGTGATTCATGAGATTATATTGGTGGGAAATGATGTTAGGTCTATTGGGAAATTGTATTATTGAGCTTCAAGTGCCCAAGGCCTAATTATCATGTTGTTGATTGATATGTGAATTGTGAATCAATTTTTTTTAATGCTTTTTAGCCATTATAAATTAACATTTTTCTTTTTCTACCATCGTTGTTCCTTAAGTGTTTTAGTAAAATCTTTTCTTTTGCGGTAGACCTTTGTAATAGATTTCTTCCTTTTCTATTGTAGCCATAGTTAATGAATTAATCAATTTTTAAAAAATTGTTAAATATGTGGTAATTTAGGAGACTGTTACAAATTGGTGTCAGAGCCTCGAGTTTCGAGGTTTTTGTGATTTGTGTTGCATTGCATATTAGTGGCAATATATATTTATCACACATATACTTCCTTTTGTGCTTGTTTAACCAAATATAGAATTTTCAATTATTAGTGTACCATCCCAACTTTTATTCACTGAAATGTGTCATAATTATTTGAAATATTCAATAAAATGGTAAATATTCATGAAATTGGAGTGTGAATAGTATTGGAAATGTAATTTCCAATGAGGTAGTGAGTTTGTCATGTGGTTTTGGATGACCAAATGACGATACAAAATTATGAAATTTTATAGGGTGAAAGTAACATCCTAAGCTTTAATTTAATAAGTCATGGTAATATTTGGAACTGTATACAAAAAGTTACAGATTTTTTAATTGAGCCCAGAAAAACTTGATTTTTTGGAACATCATTCAAAGAATTTAATTCTGGGGATTTTGTGCTTCTAATTGGTAAAGGGCTATATTTTTCCTTGAAACTAGACTCAATAATGGTTCTATAGCCTTTAGAATCACTCCAATTCAATGTCTACAAATTCAGTTATGATTTTTCAAAGTTTGGGTAGAAAATCTGCCAGAATTTTTGATAAATAAAATATTTGCATATTTATTTTCCCTTATATGATGATTTTATGGATGATATTTGCGTTTAATATAATAAATTTGGGTGTGATTGATAAATAAATATTGTTTTTGGAATAAACAGAATTTAAAAAAAAGTAAAAAAAAAATGAAAGTACTGTAGCAGCCACTGAGGCACTGTAGCACCAGGCAGATCACTGTACCAGTCTCCAGACACTGTAGCAGTACTGTAGCACACGTTTTTCCCCTATAAATAGAGATCAATGCCAAACTCAAATGGAGAAGAGAGGAAGAGAATCAAAGGTCCTTCTCTGACAATTAGAGGCCTTTCTCTGACATGGAGAGATCTTTTCTCTAACAGTTCTGAATAAAGTGTGTTACTTTCTAGATTTAATTTCATATATTGTATCAATTCTTGCATGCCTCCATCTTGGAAGGCTTAGGATTGTATTACATTTTGCATGCCTCCATCTTGGAAGGCTTAGGATTTTATTACATTTTGCATACCGCCTACATGGAAGGTTTTACCTCCTAAATGAACAGCTAGATTTCTTCATTTTTCATGCATCTTTTGGTTGTATATTTATGTTTGAGAATTTAATATTCAAGTTTATGCAGTATTTCTGAGGATTCCATTCTAGCTTTATATAATGTCAATTTATTTTGGTTTTGTTTTAAATTTCATCATGTGCTAAACTTTCATTTTCCTAGGGTGATGATGTAGCTTACTAATGATGGATTGAATCTTAACTTATTAAATCTAATTTGAATTTCTCCTTCATGATTGAGTTTTAATTATTATTCTTAATGCTTTTGATTGACTGGCCATCTTTTGAGTGATTTCAATACGCATGTTGAGACCGGAAGGAGATATATATGTGTAGACCCTATAATTAAAACCATGACTTGCATATGAAATAGGAATATATTCATGAGTTGTGTAGTCTTACTGAGTTTCATAAATCTTAATGCATAATTAATTGCTTAAATTCATATAGGAATATATTGGATTAGCAATTGATTATAGAATTGCTTGATATTGGAAGAGGCTAGTAATTAAATTAGGGAAACTCGACTATCAATCATGTGGAATAAATTAGGCTAGAATAGATAAGTAATTCAATCCGAAATTTGTGAAGTGAAATCTAATCCCTAGGGTTTTTTCTCATATTTACTTTCATAACATCTGTATTCATATTTAATTGTCTTTCTTTTATTTTGTACTCTCAATCACCAACTAATCGATTGACTGACATGTAAATATAGGGAAATCATCAACAATAACCAATAAATATAAGTTGCCACCAAGGCTTTTAACTCTTGCTAATCCAACTAAATCTATACGTAGCAATTGAAGTAATATGTTGGTTGTGATCTCATTTTTTGATTTGAAAGATGATTTAGTTTGTTTACCCTTTTGACATGCGTTATAGATCAAATTGTTTTTGAAATTTACTTTGGGTAATCCAATCACTAAATCTTTTTTTAGTAATTTGCCTAGTTGGTGTATATTGACATGAGCTAATCTCTTATGCCATAGCCAACGTTCATCGGCATTAGTTAGAAAATAGTTTTTAGAAATATTCTGCTTATATCAAGAGTATAGCTGTTACCTTTCCTTTTTGCTCTGAGCTTTGCTTTGAGATTCTTCTTATCTAATTATACGTCTTTCTTGATTACAATTAGACATTCCTCTAAGTCAAATAATACCCAGTTATCTTTATCTACACTTTGACTCATGCTCAGCAAGTTGTGACACAAGCATTCAATATAATACACGTCTTTAACTTGTATTCCTTTATCATTCTTTATTTCACCAATTCCTGCAATCTTACCTGATTGATTTCCTCTAAATTTTATCTTTCCACCTTCTTTAGGTTGTAATGTGGTAAAACTTTCAAAATCACTGGTTATATGTTTGGAGCATCCACTATCTATGTACCACTTGTTGTTTTTGGATGCTTTAAGACATATCTACAATCAAATATGATTAAGTCTTAGGTACCCACATCTTTTTGGGTCCTTTTGGGTTAGTGCAAATTGTTTTATGAACATATAAACCTTTAAATATCCATTTGTAGGTTTCTATCTTTCCTTTATTTTTATGAATGCATGATGAAATATAATAACCTTTTCTATTATAGTAATTACAGTATGCAAAACGATTTGATGTATGTACAGAATGCTGAAAATAACTCAAGTATGTCTTACCTACTATTTTCTTTCTTCCTTTCATTTTATCTAATTTTAGATCATATCTAATACCAAATCGATCATTTACAAATCGTTGAGCTTTTAAAATAACGTTTAACATCTTACTACCTTTAGTAAATTTTTCAAGAGTCTTGGTGTGACCAATATTTTTCTTTTTCAAAGAAGAGCAATTTTCAAAAACTTCTTTTGAGTTTTTGTTAAGCTTTTCTTCAAGAGCTTTTGTTTTCTTTTTGAAAACAACTAATTCTTTAACTATTTTGATGAATTTAGAATATAATGCATTGTATTTGGAAAGTAATTCATCATAGGTAGGATCATAATCAGTTACCTCTTCTTCTGTTTCTACTTGAGCAGCCAGACTGATATTGGCTACTTCTTCTTATCGCTATCTTCATCAAAGGAACTGTCTCCCCATATAGCGGATACAAAGGCTTTCTTTTTGTTGAAGAACTTACCTTTTCTCTTTTCTTTGCTCTTTTAAATCAACTCTGGACATTTTCCTTAAGTGTCCTTTACTGTTTGTTCCTCCCTTTTGAAAATTCTTGAATCCTTGGCCTTTCTTGTAAAATTTTCTGAATCATTTTATTATCAGGCCCATTTCATCATGAAAGATTAGTCTAGTTCAAAGCAATTAAGATCTAGGAGAAATATCACCGAAGTGTACACCAAGAGTTATACTAGTTCAACCACAGTCACTTTGACCTACGTCTAGTCCTCCAAGCTTCTCTGAGAGTTTCATTATATCTTCCAAGATTCAGTGGATTCTTGGTACCTCAGTACATAGCAAGTCCCTTCACTGGACACTCACTCCCTCTTACACGTTATAATCAAATCCCCAACTCAAGGTTCCATAACCTTGAGTTGTCTCCATAAAAAATGTTGAGTTTGTAATGAAAATATCTCTCACAGAGCAAATAGATAATCACTGAAGTACAAAGAGTGAATATAAGAAATAGAGCACTAAGAATACGTTGATTGGTGTATGTTTGTATGTTCTTAGTTGTATCTGTTCCATGTTGAATGTTCCCATATTTATATATAAGTTGTGATAGCCATTGGAACAATTTCAACTTATCCGTTATAGTCACACATCTATGTTTGACCATTCTTTGAATTTGAAAACTATTCATTTTCGGTAGGTGAGTGTTTCGGACATTGCAGATGATATGTTTAACTTTTCTCTTAATACATGATCTCTTCATTATTTCTCTGCAAATATACTCAGAATACTAAAATAATGAAAGATTAGTCTTATAAATAACAAATCAATGAACAACAAATCAAAAACATAATTCTAGACATGATTACTCGAGTGGTTACACTTGGCATCCAAGAGCATTACTCGAGTAAACCCTCAAGTAATCCCTTTCAAAATATGCCAGAGAGTAGGTCAACGTTTTCTAAACAAATTACTCAGGTAAACCATCGAGTAATTCATTTTACAAAACTTGGTAGACTTAGTTACTCAAGTGATCCCTCAGGTAAGTCTTTCTTCTCTTCACTGATTACTCGAGTAATGCTTTGAATACTTTTCTGATTACTCGAGTGATCCCTCAAGTAATGCTTCCAATTCTTTTCTAATTACTTGAGTGATCCCTCGAGTAATGTCATTCAAATCTTGGGTGAGAGCAACTACTTCTTTGCTTACCTGATTACTCAAATGATCCCTCAAGTAATGCAATATTTTTATTTCAAATTACTCAAGTGATCCCTCGAGTAATGTCACTCATTTCTTGGCCGAGAGTTACTACATCATTTATTCTCTGATTAGTCGAGTGGTCCCTTAAGTAATGTTTCAATTTCTTTTCAGATTACTCGAGGGATCACTCGAGTAATGCCATGTAATTCTTGAGTAATTAGTTTGCCTGCCACCAAGAGCTTAGTTACTTTATTCACACCTTTTGTAGCATTAATCCAATATTTGTTAACATCAAAACATATGGGATCTAACACAACATACAGTTAATGATTACATGGGAGAGCAAGGACATATGAATAAGTGCTTGAAGGAACTAACCTCTCTTGTTTGTTCTCTATTCGAAAAGGTGAACAACTTATTGGAGAAGTATGAATCTGATGATGTAGCAGATCCTTCATTCTCATAACTTTTTACTTTTTGTTTGTTTATTTACAATGTCATTTTCTTTTTTTAATTTTTTTGTTTGTACTATGGGGTTGAATAATCAACTTCCAAAATTATTAAAAAAAAGTCCAATAAGTAATGGTTAATATATAAAACCCATCACTTTTTAGAATACTAGGTCAAATACCTAACGGTTATTAAGAGATAATTGTCACCATTTACAAAACCTAATGATTGTGATGTAAAACCATGAACTTTCATTCAAAGGTTTATTGTAGCTGCAAATTAATTACCATAAGAAAAGTCTACCTTTCATAATAGTTTTAAAATTATAACCATGAGCAAGTTTCATCAAGTCTTTTAAAACACCTACTATCAAATAACTTTTTAAGACAAAAGTTACTAATGATTATTAAGAAAAAATTGCCAACTTTTACAAAACCTAATGATTTTGCTGTAAAACCATGAACTTTCATTCAAAGACTTATTATGGTTGTAAATTAAGAACCGTAAGAAAAGTCCATCTTTCATAACATTTTAAACTTATAACCGTGAGTTTTTTGGCCAAGTTATTAAACTTAACATGCTTGTCTTTGGTTGAACGTTACCCACCATCCTTAGAACCCCACAACTCTGGTTGACTCTTTTTGCCATCAACAATTGCTGTCAGGCAAACCACATCCTCCACTGCTTTCTTTGAACTTCGGTCCAATAGCCATGCGAGTTGCTTTGATTGCCCTAACTCACTTTTTCTTTTTAAAGCCCTAGTTATGTTGCATTCCTTTACATGTTCTAGTCTCCTTATTTTAAGGTATGATTTCTCTTCTGTCTTTCACATTTTTCATTCTATATTCCAATTCTCCTTATTTTTCACTTCATCTTTCTTAAGTAGGTTTTGACCTTAGTCATGCATAATGTTTTTCTTGAAAACCTATTGCTGTGTTCCTTGTGGTTGACTAAATGAGATTTGCTTTTCAATTAAAATAGTTAATTCTACTCCCACTAGCATTAATAATTTCCCTAGTTCTTGTATCCCCCTGGTATTGATGTTGCCAATATGCAAACTAGAAACTTATCCCAAGAATATGCATGAGAACAAGTGCATGATATTGTAAGAAGGGGCCACTGCACCTTGACTTTTATGAACAAAGAAAAGTCTTTGGGGAGAAATTTTGATGTGACATAGAATAAAAACAGTCAACCTCTTGAGCTGTCACACTTCGTCAGCTATATTGGTGTAACTGTAAGGACTAACATTCCTATCATAGATTGTAAAGCAGATGTTATTTGGCATAATATGAAGGTAAGGTACATATGCCTGCTAATTACTTGCTACTTACTTGTAAAAAATGTTAACTTGAATTGCGTGCTTCATATCATCTAGACAATACTTCTAGAATATTTATCCTCTTGTGACGATCCTTAGGTGAAGAAGATCGGCAAAAAAATGGTAAGTATTAATATTACTCCCCAATTTATGGAAGTAATGTTTTCAATTAACTATCAATATTAACATTATTATTGAATTTACAGCAAGCCATGTCCCAGGAAGTTACGATATAAGGCTGCCTTTCTGTGGATAAGGATGTATTAGCCAAGACATTGGGAGCTAATATCTCAATCTTTTTATGGGTGCCATCTTTGGATTGACTAAAACAACATATTATGGTTAGTTGTAATCTCAAAGAAGTATTAAGGAAGAAAAATATGAAAAGCTCTAAAAACATTACAATGAAATGCAGAAACAAATATCGTTACTCACACAAAAGTTGATGAAGGAGCATTGTATGAAGTAGCAGGCAGGAAATGGTAGCCCAAGTACTAGAAGTAGCTGCATATTCCCTCCCCCTAATGATCTACCTAGGGTTTAACAGATGTTCAGTGTTTTGCTGATAACCCTAAACACCATACAGTTGCAACGTGCCGCATGTTCAACTACCCAAAGGATAACATGCTATAAAATAAGCCTATCCCTATTGAGCATATGAAGGTACAAATCAGCACCAACATTGACCCTAGCTATTCGCTCCCTATGTCCACTAAGGACACAAATACAATGGGAGCGGTTATGGGTGGTTATTATGTATGGCCTCATCGTCTACTTAGAGTATGCAAGTTAACAATAACAAATAAGTCTTCTGCTCAAAAGAAGCTACCACCAAGTCTAAGCCCCCCAATCATTCCAAGAAGAGGAAGCATCTCACGCCATATAATCAATCCTGGAAGAAGTTTTTTTCACAGAATAAGCCTATCGATCAATCTGCCTGGAAGTTCGTGCAAGAGTTCACTGACAAGTTCTTCACTTTAGACTTGTATTTAATGATCAAATTTGAGATGGAGGTCTTTAACCAACCATACCAATAGGATAATGTAAGCCAAGAGCTTGTTTATAAGGTCCTAAACAAGGAGACAGCAAGTACAAGCTCTCTAAACTCCTTTATTATGTATTTCTTGAACTGAGATTAAATAGTTGGCTGTTTAAAACTTTGATTACATTTTGATATGTTTGTTTTGGCATTTTAGCTACCTGTACCATATTTACATCCTCCCCCATGGCCTCTAGGACAAGATCAAGTTTATCCGCCCTAACAATCTCAATAACCAGGGTGACGGCATGAAGGATGATGTCAAACAGCTTCACGAGAGGTTTCTAGGGGATGAATTCATTAGGAGAGTGCTAAATAGAAGTTACAATTACTTCTTGGTGCCTTACATTTAAGGATGGGAACATAATTCTCTGCTTAAATTAGTTTTTGTTTATTTTGTAATTGTCTTGAGGGTGTGATCTATTATTGTACTTAGGAACCACTAGATGCCCATAGTTGTAAATCCAATATGCAATAAGATTTAGTAATACGAATCTATGGGTGGGATTCTAGACAGGAGACCATACATTAAAGAGACATTCAACCAATGAATTATCCATCCATCATCTCTTATAGGAGTAAAGATGAAGTAAGACCAGCATGACTTTGATAAGATATGGAGATAGGAATCAAAGTCTTGGGCACTTGTAAGAGTACAAGGTGTTGGACTGACCTGCTATGAGAAAGCTGCATGGATCAAGTCATATGTATAACCATGTCATAATGCCCTTTGACTCGAAGTCATCATGGATTCCTACATATGAGTTGTTGAGCTTTAAACTAGTCAAAAGTCACTTTTGACAGGGTGATGATAAAGGCTACGATCGGGTTTAGTGGTTTTTCATGCAGAGGAATATAAATGGTTAAGATGGAATTTGTTCCTCACATTAGTAGAGAGACATTACTGGGTCCTTCGATGAATGAGTCTAAGAAATATATGACCATACTACAATGGCAAGGAGTTCCATTTCTATTGTCAGACTACTCAAGAATCGAGAAAGAAATGGTTAGGAACAAGAGGATGACATCATCCATTCCTCATCCTTGACCGATATATATCGTGTGACAAAAGGGACGTGACATGGTTGTATGACAGGCTGCATTGTGTTAACGATCCTCATATGAATTGGGAGTCGTAACATCTTGCTAGAGGCCACTTGTGACTGTGGGTTGGTATAGTTATTGGCCTACTGCCAACTTCGTATGGGCATACAGGGTCACACACAAGAATGGCCTAATACGAGATAATGTTTAATCTATGGTGGACAAAATTTATATTTATATATATAATATAAAATTCATCAAAATAAAATTAATAAAATTATATATGTGTGTGTGTGTGTGTATTTTCGAAATACATATTTATATATATATATGTACATATATATATATATGATAATATTATTATATTAGTTTTAAATTTATTTTTATTAAGATAAATTAAATTTAATAACTAATATGATGGAGATATAGTATCTCAGATTTAACTTATAAAGATAAATTAAATCTGTTGGCTTTTTATTCGGATTAAATAAATAGGTTAAATTAAAACTGTTGGACAAATTTAATTAAACCAAATTTATTTAATTAGCTCATCAAGATAATTAAGGGTTAATTGATTTTAAAATTAATTAAGATTAATTTTGAAATTCGAATATAGCCCTTATGGGTTATAAAATTGATAGAAAAAAAATATATACACGAATGAGAATTCAAGCCATAAGGGAAACCCTAGGAGATATTGGAGGCACTAGCACGTAGTCTATATTGGGGAGCATTCATGTAGATACTGGTAGAGGGAGCGGACCTAAGATGTGGGCTCCTTGAGATCGAAAACCCTAAATTAAAAAATGTATAAATCTTTCTAACTCGATTTAAACGCCGTTAATAGATATGCAATTAGGATTGGCGAAATTTTAAATTCTTCTACAGTGCTTGCTAGTTCTAACACCCTTCTTGCCCCTTGAGCTGCTAGCCTTTGTTGTAGTTGTTATAGGAAAAGAGTGAGATTCAAAAGAATCACAGTAGTAACAGCCATTCAATCACATATGTATAAGAACACAAAGCATACCAAACAATCATCAAATAACATGGAAATAGCAATTAGCAATCAAAACATATAATGTAGAATATCACATTACCATAGCACTAGGTATATATATCACATAGCCTTGAGTGTTCACCCACACAATAGGCCCTAAGATTCTACTTGTGCATAACAGTAATTTTCATAGCCCTGGCGTACACCTGCGTAATAGGCCCTGGGTGGCCACCTCACAATTTCTGAATTCTTGCAACACTCATGATGAAACCACAAACATGCAACGTATCACATAACATGTGGAAGAAAGAGTTACTACCTGGTCACTTTCCTTGAAGGGTGTCCAATTGTTTCTCCAAGCTCAAGTAGGTCATAGATCTCGGACAGCTATCAGGTCCTATAATGAAGAGTTCATAAAGATTGGGTCATTACTCAGTTCTGAGTTATTAGTATAATGAACTATATACTGATCTTGAGTCGCATTTAAACTTGTCCTCAATTTGGTCATGTCGGTTATCTAAAAGACTCTTGTATTATACCACACAGTGTCTATTTCAAGACATGATTTAACCCTCATCCTCATATAGATGTAATGAGTGTTTAAACATGTGTCATAAATGAAATAAGAGATCAAGAATAAATAAAAATTTCTTACAAAACCTGTATAATACGATATTCATTCATTTGTAAAAACCACTTGGCTTGTTTGGTTCTGTTACATACCACAATATCAGAGTGCTAACAAAATTCCCGACATTCACCTAGGATATATTCATTAACTAATAAGGTTTTATAGGGCATCAATGCCCATCTTAGTTTCCCTTACCAAGGATTACAATACAAATACTATTTTGATCAATATACACATTTGTCCACAATATGATAACCAAAAACCAAAAGCTAAAGACTACCACCGGCAATCCTAGTCACCCTTATGTACTTACTTGTCCCTTGATCCACTTGCCCTAGTTAAAAATTTGATTAATGGAAAGAGTGAGATTTAAAAGAATATTAGTAGTAACATTTCATATATAAGAAGCATAATATAACAAAGCATATAAGCAAATATCACAATTCAGCAACACAACAACATTCAATCATGACTTTGATCACAAACATGAAAAGCATGATAATTATTCACGGCAGCATTCAATAATTACCACAATCACTCCCGTGATAGGCATGACAATCAACAATAGCAGCATTCAAAGCTAGGCTATCCGCCACGAGTCAATCATTCATTCAAAGTTGGGCTATTTGCCACAACTCAATTATTCATTCAAAGTTGTGCTATCCACCGTGAGCTCATCTTAAGGGTCAAATGGCTTACCTTAATCTAAAGCTTCTTCCTCTTTCCTTTTCTCCAATGGCAGCTGAATGAGAGAACAAGAGAGAGACAGAGAAATGAGAATGAGGAAGATCATGAAATGATCACTCCTCCTATGCCTATACTCCTTTAGCAGAAAATAGGGAAGAAAGAGGGATGAGAAATGATTAAAATAAATAAGTTTTGACTTTCTACCAACTCTCTCATCATCTAACCATTGCCACTTGTCCTAATCTTATTGCTTCTCATAAAGTAAGTAACCACATGGTTACACTAACTACTGTATTAGCCATTTAGTCACACACCTTATTTCTTTTAGTTAGTAATTAATTTCTTCATTAATCACGGACTAATTGGCTGGTAAATTTTCCATCTACTAATTTTGCCACTGATTATGGCATATTCACTTAAATTGCCACATGACACATATTTTAATTCCTTTTCCTTCTTTATGCGCCATTTCCCTCTATTTTAGTCCAATAATTACTTTTCCATATAATTATGCTAAAATACAGGGCGTTGAACATTTCTTATAATTAATTCGGGTCTTTATTCGACTTTAATTTCACAAAAGTGTTTTCTCATATTAATTACCTTCTAAATAAAGGTCATTAGCCCTTAATCAAAATTTAGGGCATTATAATTCTCCCCCATACATTAAATTTCATCCTTAAAATTTGTTACACAACTTGGGGCATAAACTCCAGAAATCGCTTCTTCATGTCAATTTCTCCTTCCCAGGTTACTTCCCTCGGAGACATTCCCTTCCAAACCACTTTCACAAAAGGTAAGCTTCAATGCTTGAGCCACCACTCTTCTCAATCAATAATTCATTCTTGCTCTACCGCGTAGGTGAAGTTATCCTACAAGTCGACATCCTCATATTTAATGACATACTCAGGGTTGAGTTAGTACTTCTTTAACTGTGAGACGTAGAATACTGTTGGAAATTGTGCCCTAAGGGCCAATCATTGTACTTTGAACATTATTATTTTAATGAAATTTCTCCATTCTATTATCATATTATTTGCATGTTAACTGTGATAATTGTATCCTTGGATAATTTATAAAGATTGTCCTAAAATGTCCCTGGTCAGTCATCTATGCGGGAGCAGAGATGAAACAAGATCAGTATGACTTTGATAAGATATGGAGATACGAATCAAAGTATTAGGCACTTATGAGAGTATAAGGTGCTGGACCGACCCACTATAAGAAAGCTACATGGATCAAGTCATAAGCTTTTCTCATGTATAACCACGTCACAATGCCCTTAGACCTGAGATCATCATGGATTCCTACATGAGAGTTGTTAAGCTTTGAACTAGTCAAAAGTCACTTTTGACCGGGTGATGATAAAGGCTACGATCGGACTTAGTGGTTTTTCATGCAGAGGAATATGAATGATCAAGATGGAATTTGTCCCTCACATTAGTAGAGAGATATTACTGGGCCCCTCGATGAGTGAGTCTGAGAAATGTATGGCTATACTATGATGAAAGGAGTTTCTGTCTCTGTTATCAGGCTACTCAGGAATCGAGAAAGTAATGGTCAGGAACAAGAGGATGACATTATCCATGCCTTATCCTTGATCGATATATCATGTGACAAAAGGGACGTGACATGGTTGTATGACAGGTTGCAACGTGATAACGATCCTCATATGAATTGGGTAGTCGTAATGTCTTACTAGAGGCCGCTTGCGACTTTTGGGTTAGTTTAGTTATTGGCCCACTGCCAACTTCATATGGGCCTACAGGGTCGCACACAGGAATGGCCCAACACGAGATAATGTTTAATTTATGGTGGATGAATTTTATATTTATATATATATAATATAAAATTCATTAATAATATTATATAGATATATATATTTTTGAAATATATATCTTATATATATATATGTATATATATATATTATATGATATTATTATATTGTGTTAGTTTTAAATTTAATTTATTAGGATATATTAAATTTAATAACTAACATGATAGAGATATAGTATCTCAGATTTAATTTATGAAGATAAATTAAATCTAATGGCTCTTTATTTGGATTAAATAAATACGTTAAATTAAAACTGTTGGATAGATTTAATTTAATCTGAATTTATTTAATTAGCTCATCAAGATAGTTAATTTTTAATTAATTTTGAAATTAATGATGATTAATTTTGAAATTTGAAAATAGCCCTCATAGGTTATAAACTTGATAGAGCAGATATATTCATATACACATGAGAATTGAGAGCCGCAAGTGAAACCTGGGGAGACATTAGAGGCGCTAGCACGCAGTCTTGGTTGGAGAGCATTCGTGTGGATACCAGTAGAGGGAGCAGACCTGACCTGTTGGCTCCTAGAGATCGTGAAAACTCTGAATCATCAAAAGGTATGAATCCTTCCAACTTGGTTTAAACGCCATTGATAGATCCTCGATTAGGATCGGTGAAAATTTTTAAAATTCTTCCACTGTGCCTACCGATTCTAACAAATACATCGTGGAGTCTACTCAAGTTTGGGGGTATGGCTATCCGGTATGCTAGAGGTATGGTTCTCATAAGAATCTCAAATGGACCAATGTGCCGTAGGCTTAGCCTTTTTTGCTTGATTGTTGTCCCAATGCCAGTAACTAGATATATTCTCAAGAAAACATGATCCCCCACTTCAAACTCTAGAGGTCTTCTTCTTTTGCTAATATAGCTTTTCTGTTGACTCTGTGCTACAAGGAGCCTCTTTCAGATGGTTCTAATTTATCTATAGTCTAATTAATAAGATCCGGCCCATACAACCTTCTCACAAACAGTTCTATCTAGCACAACGGCGACTAGCATTCCTCCCATACATTGCTTCATATAGAGCCATCTGAATGCTCATATAAGAGCTGTTGTTGTAGGCAAATTCGGCAAGTGGAAGAAAGTAGTCCCAATTCCCATTGAAGTCCAGGACACACACTCTCAACATATCTTTTAGCATCTAAATGGTCCTTTCTGACTGTCCATCTGTCTGAGGATGGTATGCCATGCTAAACCTCAATTGCATACCCATAGCTTCATTTAGAGCCTTCTTGAATCTTAAATTAAAATGAGGATCTCTGTCAGAGATAATGTTCTTTAGTGTACCATGAAGTCTTACCATCTCTGATGTATATTTCAACCAATCTATCAGGAGAGTAGCTAGCATAGATTGGTATGAAGTGTGCTAACTTTGTGAGTCGATCAACAATCACTCAAATCACATAATAGTTTTTGATCCTGGGCAATCCCACTACTAGATCCATGGTCACGCTTTCCCACTTCTATGCTGGAAGTTCAGGGCTCTGAAGCAATCCTGGCGGTCTCTGGTGTTCAATCTTTACCTTCTGACAGGTAAGATACCATGCCATATACTTAGTCACGTCACTCTTCAACCCTAGCCACTAGTACATAGACTTTAAGTTGTAGTACATCTTGGTCATACCTGGGTCAAGAGTATACTAACTCTTATGTGCCTTATCCAGAATTCTTTGTCTTAAGTTAGCCTTTAGTGGAACATAGATTCTCTTCTGGTAATGAACTAGTCTACTAGGTGACAAATCATAATCTCGAGTCCATCCTTGCTTAATCATAGCTCTTGGAGACTCTTGTGGTCATAGTACAGTTCCACAGTTACACCATACAGGTAATGATGCCAAATCTTCAATGGAAACACTATCGTCACAAGTTCCAGATCATAAGTGGGATAGTTCATGTCATGAGGCTTCAACTGTCGAGTGGTGTAGGCCACCACTTGTCCTTGCTGCATCCGGACAAATCCTAACCCTTGCTTACTCTCATCACTGTACATGACATAAGTCAAATTGGGATGGGCATAATCAATACTGGTACCATAGTTAGCCTCTCCTTTAGCTTAGTGAAACACTTTTACAATGTTCAGCCCACAAAAATGGTTAATCCTTCTGTGTGAGCTTGTCATCGGTAATGCAATTCAGGAGAAATTCTTAATGAATCTCTAATAATAACTAGCAAGACCCAGAAAATTATGAATCTTGTAAACAATTTCTGACCTCTTCCAGTCTCGTTCTGCTTCCAATTTACTGGGATCTATCGTGACCCCTTCTCGTAAGATAACATGACTAAGAAATTTTACTTCTGTAAGCCAAAACTTACAGTTGCTCAGCTTGGCATCGAGTTGCTTCTCTCACAAGATTTTCAACACAATTCTCAAATGCTGCTCATGTTCTTCATTACTCTTAGAGTATATCAAAATGTCATAGATAAATACTACTATAAACTGATCAAGATACTGTTGGAATATGCGATTTATATAATCCATGAATACCATCGGTGCATTAGTCAATCCAAAAGGCATTACAAGGAACTCATAGTGCCCATACCTCATTCTAAAAGCAGTCTTTGGTATATCTACCGCCTTCACACACAACTGATGATACCTTAACCTTAGATCAATCTTTGAGAATACACATGAGCTAGGCAAGTAATCTAGAAGGTCATCAATTCTCAGACGTGGATATTTGTTCTTAACAGTTATCTTGTTAAGTTCTCTGAAATCAACACAAAGCCTCAAACTTCCATCTTTTTTCTTAACAAACAACACTAGAGCTCCCCATGGCGATACACTGGGTCAAATAAACCCTTTTTTGAGTAATTCTTCAATCTGTTTCTTCAATTTCACTATTTCATTTGGGGCCATTCTATATGGGGCTTTTGATATAGACCCAGCTCTAGGCACTATTTTGATTAGAAATTCCACTTCCCTTTCAAGAGGCAATCTACTTATATTGTTTGGAAACATTTCAAGGAATTCTTTTACCACAGGTATACTCCCTAAAGTTTCATTTGTCTCTCCCTGAATGGAAAATAATACCATATACCCTTGGTATCTCTTTTTCAAGCATTCTTCAGCTTTAGCCATCGAAAGGAAATTTAAACTACTATTAGCCTTATCATCTCTCTACAGAGCAGGATAAACTATTTTCCTATTCCCACAATCCAACATTACATTATTTGTCGTCAACCAATCAATACCTATAATAACTTCTAGTTGATGGAATGGCAAACAAATCAAGTCAATTGTATACTCACACCCCTCAACAGTTATCACACAATTCAAACAAGCTTCTACAGTAATAGTCTTGGCACCCATAGGTGTCGACACAACCAAGTCAACTGGTAGTTTGTGAACATCCTAGGTGCTTTACACAGTCATAAGCTATGAAAGAATGACTAGCACCCGAATCGAATAAAGCTTTCAATGAACTACCATTTAAAAGAATGTTACCTTGAATTAAGTCAGGAGACTTTCTTGCTTCTTCATAAGTCATAGCAAATACCCTTCCCTAATTCTTGGGCCTTGGCTCTACCAGTCTCCACTTGCACTATTGGCAAAATGTCTTGGCTGATTGTAGTTGTAACACACTACTTGCATGGCACAATTTCTACCATAATGTGCTTTGCCACAATGGGGACATACCTATTGTATTGAGGATTTCTGATTCTCACGATCCCCAGGTTGATATGGCTTCTTATTGCCACCCTTAGATGAAGACCCTTGGATTTTACACTTTTAGAAGGAGCTTCCCTTATTGGGCTTGCCACGACCACCACCTTTGTTTGGGTTTATGTCTCTCGGGTTATTCTCAGTGATTTGGCACTCCTTAACCGCTTTGTTTAACACCAAGAACTGTCGGTTGGGCAACCTCTACTTCAATTCATGCCTTAAGCCACAGATCATCATGTCAGAACTCCACTCCTTATCATCCATACGCCTAAGGTAGGAGGAGTATCGGACTAGCTGGATGAACCGAGATAGATAGTCGTCAAATGTCTCAGTATCTCCCTGCTTGATCACTAGAAATTCTGACTCCTTCTTAATTCTCAAAGACTTGGGGAATTATTTGTCATTGAACTGCTCCTAAAAACGCTCCCAAGTCACTTGCACATTCTAGGCTTGTAAGGTTATAGCAATATTCCTCTACCATATGTTAGCATCTCCCTCAAGCTTATAGATGGCCAATTTTTCCTTCACCTTAGTTGGGTACTCTAGCACCTCAAAAATGTTCTCCAACTACATTAACTAGTCTTCTGCTACTTGAGGTCAAATCTTGCTCTGAACATAGGAGGTACATACTTGCAGAATTTAGAAACACAGAACTAAAGATCTCTCTTGTTCTAAACCGGCACCCCATGTGACCCTTAGTTCTGTTCAATATTGGGAGGCAACTCTGAAGGTTGTACTAACCCATCAACTGTTTCTTTAATTTGGGTCTCTTCATAAGTAGATTGAACCCTTTCATCATTGTGTTTGGCCATTTCTTCTTTGAGTTCTTCTCTCAGCTCATTAACCATATCTCTTTGTTCCCTTATTAGACCTATCATCTCTTGCACAGGATTAGGTGGGTTGTCATTAAGTTCCTCTACCTCTGTGTCTACACGTTGCACTTTGGGATGAACAACTATTTCCCTTCATGCTACAAATGATTCACCAAGTTAAAAACCATAATAATTGCATACACATATTCCTTAAAACTCATATACCAATAATAATAGGAATATTCATGTGTATACAACCAACAATTATCAATCCTCTAACATCATTAGGGCAAATAACTATAACACTAGCCTAGCAAAACCTACCCTTGCTAGCAATCTCTACTCTGATACCATAAATATAACCACCGTCCTCACATTGGCGTAATGAGTGTTTAAACACGTGTCAAAAAAATAAAAACTTTTTACAAAACCTGTATAATACGATCTCCATTCATTTTTAAAAACCATTTGTCCACAATATGATAACCAAAAATTAAAGCTAAAGACTACCACCGACAATCCTAGTCATCCTTATGTACTTGATTGTCCCTTGATCCATTTTCCCTAGCTAAAAATTTGATTAATGGAAAGAGTGAGATTCAAAAGAATCTCAGTAGTAACATTTCACGTATATGATGCATAATATAACAAAGCATGTAAGCAAATATCACAATTCAGGAACACAGCAACATTCAACCATGATATTGACCACAAATGTCAAAAGCATGACAATCACTAACAGCAGCATTCAATTATTGCCATAACCACTCCTGTGATAGGCATGACAATTAGCAACAGCAACATTTAAAGCCAGGTTATCTACCGTGACACAATAGTCTTTTAAAGCTGGGCTATCTGCCATGACTCAATCGTTTATAAAAAGTTGGGCTATCCGTTATGACTCAATCATTCATTCAAAGGCCACCGCGACTCAATCATTCATTTAATGATAAGTACAAACATATAATGCATTAAACATGATATAAGAGAAAGTGTCACTACCTTGTTCTTTTCATTCGAGTTCAGGCATAGGTCTCCTACGTTTTAGGCAAATATCTTAACATCATAATTAAGAATGATAAGTTATCACATATTCCAATACTTAAATGACTCCAAAACACTTAGATTTGGTTATCCTTAAAGTCCCTTAAGTAGCTATGAAAGACTCTAACAATAACCCAAAAGGGTTGGAAAGTACTAGATTGGAAACCACTTGTCAAAATTACAAAGTGCTGAAAATAGGGGTTGGCCACAGCCAAGCCACCTATGGGCTGCGGCCAAAAGATGGTCAGAAGGCCTTGGGCTGTAGTCAACCTCCTTTTGGCCATAGTTAGCTCCCCTCTTGCGGTGGCCAACAATTGCCCTTATTCTTGCTAATTTTAGCTAACCATAACTCTCAGCACAAAACTTAAAATTATGCAAACTTTTGATCAATGGAAAGCTTTCAATGTGAACTACAAAACTAGAAAGTTTTACAACTTTTTGATCCATTTACTAATTCAAAACATTGTGCAAAGTAGGTCCCCTGCACTGAATTTCTTTTGCACATTTTCCAGTTTTGCAACTTAAGTCTCCAATGGTTTCAAAACTCAATCCAAAACCCATTTCCACACAAAATTTTACAAGGAAACCAATAGAGACACCAAAACAACCATATTCACATTCCTTTCACATGATATAACATAGGCAACAACTCAACAAAAATTCCAAAAACTCTAAACTTCATTTTTAAGCTTCAATTCAATTCTATCTATTTAAGACTCATATCAAAGTACCATTTCCATGACCACAACATACCAAACTCTCTAAGACCCTAATCCAAAAAAAAATAGGGCAAAAATTCCAGAAATTATAGCCTACCAATGGCCACAAAACACATGTGAAAAGGTTTATCTTACTTACCTCTATCACTTGCACCACCAACTTGTTCCTTGCTTTACCAATCCCTAGATTTTATTGAGTATACAAAACACCACCAATAAAAAAATCTAAAACCATAGAATCAAAGCTCCCAACTCAAGGAACAAGATTAAAGAAGAGAGTTTTGGCATTTGAGCTCATCTTAAGGGTCAAATGGCTTACCTTAATCCAAAGCTTCTTCCTCTTTCCTTTTCTCCAATAGCAGCCGAATGAGAGGGCATGAGAGAGAGAAATGAGAGTGAGGAAGATGATGAAATGATCACTCCTCCCATGCCCATACTCTTTCAGTCAAAAATAGCAAAGAGAGAAGGAAGATAAGTGATAAAAAAATGTGTTTTGACTTTCTATCAACTCTCTTATCATCTAACCATGCCACTTGTCCCAATCTCATTACTTCTCATAAAGTAAGTAACCATATGGTTACACTAATTATTCCATTAGCCATTTTATCACACACCTCATTTCTTTTAGTTAGTAATTAATTTCTTTATTAATCATTGACTAATTGCCCAGTAAATTTTCCATTTTTCTAATTTTGCCATTGATTTTAGCACATTCACTTAAATTGCCACATGACACATATTTTAATTCCTTTTCCTTCTTCTTACGCCATTTCCCTCTATTTTAGTCCAATAATTACTTTTTCAAATAATTATACTAAAATACAGGGTGTTGAGCATTTCCAATAATTGATTCAGGTCTCAATTCCACTTTAATTTCACAAAAGTGTTTTCTCATATTAATTACCTTTTCAATAAAGGTCATTAGCCCATTATCGAAATTTGGAGCATTACATATGATGTGTCTCTTTACTCCTATGACTTGGGTATCTAAGGTGATCCTATAGTTCCCTAGGTTATCCCTTAACTCTCTATAACACTATTATCTTAACTTAGACTAAATTTTGCAATTTCGTAGTTTAAGCCTAATCTACTAGTTTTGTTAGTCAACTTTGAAAAATCATAACTTTATATACAAAAATCCAAATAGAGTGGTTCAAAGTCATCTGTATAGGAAAAATATTAACCACTACCACCTACAACCACAAAAGTACATAATTCCATGCATTGTCACACTATTCTAGAACCAATTCCAGTTTCAAAACTCAACCTTTAATAATTAATATCTCCTAATGTACAGACCCAAATTGAGCATATTATAAGTCAAATTAAAACTTATAATGTCTATTATTATTTTGGAAAATACCATAGCCATTAGACATCATTTGGCCAATTAAATTTGTCTCACAAGCGATCTAGTTCCAAACTAGTAGCAACTAACCACAAGTACTTTAGACCCAAATTTTGGTTTTTCATTTCTACCGATTAAATACTCAGGGCCTATTTCCACACAGTTTTTTTGTATAGAACATAATGGAAGCCTCAGAAATACAAAAATTAAACTCCTTCATCATGCCTTGTTCAGACTAGAAATTAGGGTTCCAAAACAACAAATCATAAATTCTCAATTTATCCACCAAACTAGGTTTATATGCTTCACAAACATCATATAACCATATGTATATGATAAAAGCTTCATGAACCCTAGAAAACCCTAAATGATAGAAAATTAGGGCAATAAGAGGATTGCATAAAACTCAACCAAACCATACAATATATATGTCAAAGTGAAGCTCTTTCTCACCTCTTGCTCTTCCTTGAGCTCTTTTCTTGATCCTCCAACTTTGGCTCTTAATAGATATTTTAAAACACCTACCTTTGAAATTCTATAACTATAGAAATAAAGCTCTCATCAAGAGAAACAATGTTTATGAAGAGTATTTGAGCCATAGAAGTGGTTAAGAGGGTGAAAATCAAGCTACAATCACTTACCTTCAAGTGTGTCTTCTTTTCTTTGGCTCCACATGCTCTTGGCCGAATATTGGAGAGAGAGAAGAGTGTGAAAATTATCATATTTTCACTTACATTTGGTCTATATTCACTTCCATATGGCCAAAAATTTGTACCAAAGAAAAGCAAATCATGTTGTCTATATTCACTCTTCTTACATAAGTTAGAAAGTTACCATATGTGATAATTTTCCATAGTAATTTCATTGACTTTCTTTCCTTCCTTCTAGCCCTTTTTTGGATGACTTTTGGGCTGCAAAAATGGAGAAAAATATGTTGACTAATTGCCTCAATTTGTATTGCCATTGGTCCAAAATTTTTCAAGTTGAAAACTTTGACTTTTGACTAAACTATTCTCTCCTTTCTTTGCCCCTTTATTTGGACGTTTTTGTGACCAAAAAGGGAGGGATTATTTGATTTTCTATTCTCATAGTTACTTCTTACTTTTAAAGAGGAAATCATAGCCCTTCAATTTATCTTCCAATTTTGACCTCAAGATCAAGTGGTAATTGTCTCTTTTGCCCTTGATTATGACAATATTATTTGTTATGACATGAGTTCTTTTACTTCTCTTTCTTATTTCTTCCAAGATGTCATTCCCCCTCTTTTGGATCTAAGTTAGGCTATATATCCTATTTGACTTTAGATAAAGGAGTTGGGTATTTTCCTTTGACAATTTGGAACTAAATCACATACTTTAGTTCCCAAACTAGTCTCTAAAAGTCATTACAGCTCTTGGATATTCTTGGAACTCTCTCCGAATTGGGTTTAGTAGTTCACTTAATTCACACTTATTCTAAAGCCTCTAGTCCCAAAATTTGGGATATTACAGTTCCCACGATGACTGATCACTAAATACAAAAATTAGTAATCTTAATTCTATTTAGTCAATCGATTAGTTGGTGAATGAGAGTATAAAAAAATGATTAAATATGAATGCATTCAATACAAAAAAGCTATGAGAAAAAGCCCTAGGGATCATATTTTACTTAGAAAATCTCAGATTGAATCACCTATCTATTCTAGTCCAATTTATTCCATATGATTGATAGCTGAGTTTCCCTAATTTAATTACTAGCATCTTCCAAGGTCAAGCAATTCTATAATTAATTGTTAATCCAATATATCCCTTTATGAATTGAAAGAATTAATCATGCATTAAGATTTATAAAACTCATTAAGACTATACAACCCATACGAATATATTCCTATTTCATATACAAGTTATGATTTTAAATATAGGATCTACATACATGCATATCCTTCCAATCTCAACATACATATTAAAATCATTCAAAAGATGGCCAATCAATTGAAAGCATTAAGAACAATAATCAAAACTCAATCATGAAGGAAAAATTAAAAATAGATTTAATAAGTTAAGATTCAATTTGTCATTAGTAAGCTACATCATTACCCTAGGAAAATGAAAATTTAGCTCATGATGAACTTAAAAATAAAACAATAAAAAAATTGAAAACTTCATAAACATTGCATAAAACTTTATTATTAAATTCTAAAACACAAAAATACAACAAAAAGATACATAAAAATAGAAAAATCTAGCCTTCCTTATATGAGGCAAAACCTTCCATATAGGTGGCAACCTATGCTATAACACCCTACCTTATTATCCATAATTATAATTCAAAAATGCACAATTAAAGTAAATTGGAGACCAATGATTAATACAAAATTTGTTTAAGTTCCCACATAAAGACAAGGGCCCGCCCTAAAATAAAGTAGGTTTTCAAAATTTCTTTCAAAACCTGTTCGATTCGGTCTTATACTCACATTAATGTAAGTTAAAAGGGCTTCATGTCTCTTTGAGAAATTTCCCATTCTTTAACATCTATCAAGGGTTGTCAAAATTCTATAGGCATCCTTGAAGAGTATAGGCCAGTAAAACCTAGATTGAAGGACTTTAGTAGCTATACTATTTGCTCTAAAATGACTACCATATGGGGATGAATGGTGGTGATTTAAGATGCTGGCCATTTCTTCTTTAGGAACCATCGCCTAATAATTCAATCTAGGCATTGTTTATATAAGAAAGGATCCTCCCAAAGGTAATGTCTTACATCAGCTAGAAACTTCTTCTTTTGCATTTTAGGAAGTTCATAAGGCATTACTCCACTTGCCAAATAATTTACAAAATTGGCATACTAAGGGGTGAGTTGTGATTATATGACAAAAAGTTTCTCATGTAGGAAATTCTCCTTGATTGGTGATTCTCTCTTTTGCTCAGATGGCTTTAACCGGTAAAGAAGATCTGCAATGAGATTCTCAGTCCCTTTTTTATTTTTGATTTCCAAGTCAAATTCTTGTAGTAGAAGCACCCATTTGATCAATCTAGCCTTACCATCTTTCTTCTCAATCAAGTATTTGATTGCTAAGTGGTTCGTCCAGACAATAACTTTTGACCCAATCAAATAGGCTCTAAATTTGTTGAATGAAAACACTACTGAGAAAAGCTCCTTTTTTGTTATTGCATAATCCAATTGTGCATCTAAGAGTGTCCTACTAGCATAATAGATGGCATGAAAAACCTTGTCTCTTCTTTGGCCTAAAACAACTCCAACAGCATAATCACTTGTATCACATATCATTTCGAATAGAAGGTTCCAATATAGAGCTATGATAACTGGTGCAAAAATCAAGGCACTTTTTAGAGTTTGGAAGGCTAATAAACATTCCTCATTAAAGGGAGTGTTGTTCTTTAACAGCATGCAAAGTGGCTTTGTAATTTTTAAGAAGTCCTTGATGAACCTTCTATTGAAGCCCGCATGTCCTAAAAAACTCTGAATGCCCTTGATTGAGGAGGGAGGTATTAGCTTTTCAATTGTTTTAATCTTGGCTTAGTCTACTTTAATACCTCGATCAGATACCTTGTGACCTAGCACTGTTCCTTCTTTCACTATTAAATGACATTTCTTCTAATTTAGAACCAAATTTGTCTCCACACAATATTGTAAGACTTTTACTAACTTTGAAAGACCATGAGCATATGATCCTCTAAAAATTGAGAAACTATCCATGAACACCTCAATGAACTTTTCTACCATATCTGAAAAAATTGCCACCATCCTGCTTTGAAATGTTACTAGTGTATTACATAAGCCAAATGGCATCTTTCTATAGGTAAATGTATGATATAGACATGTAAAAGTTCTTTTCTTGTGATTGTCTGACACAATTGTAATTTGATTATATCCTATGTACCCATCCAGAAAACAATAATAGGATTTCCTAACTAGTTTGTCAAACATCTGGTCTATAAATGGCAGAAGGAAGTGATCTTTTCTAGTAGCTTTATTAAGCAATACATACTCTCCAGCTAGTCACTGTTCGTTGTGGAATCAGTTCATTTTTCTTATTAGGCACCATTGTCATTCCACCTTTCTTTGGCATAACTTAAACTAGACTTACCCATTGACTGTCAGAGATTAGGTAGATTATACCAGCATCAAGCCACTTTATTACCTCCTTTCTCATCACCTCCTTCATATTCATATTGATTCTTCTCTGCTTCTTAATTGATGGCTTGTAGTTATCTTCCATTAGGATCTTACGCAAATAAATTAACGGACTAATTCCTCTTATATAAGCTTTTGACCATTCAAATGATGTTTTATACTCCCTTAGAACTCTTAATAACTTTTCTTCTTTATCGAGAGTAAGAGCTATAGAGACGATCACTAATGATGTTGAATTTCCTCTCAAATAAGCATACTTTAAGTGGGATGGTAGTGTTTTCAACTCCAGTACTGGTGATTTTTCTATTGATGGTACTGGCTTACTCAGCCTTTTTCCCAAATCTTCAAATGATTTCTTGATAAATAATGGGAAATTTGCTTCAAAGTACCTAATCTGCTCCAAGATTTTAGGATTAGTAGATTTTGATACATCTACTATTCCTAATATTAATCGTTGATCCATGTAGATTTCGTTCACCACGTATTTTATGTAGCTGGTTAATGTCTCTACTCTATAACAGGTGTCACCTTCATTTGGAAAGGACAAAGCCATAAAAATGTTGAAAGATACTTGATTATCTTGAACGCGCAAGGTTAACTCTCCTTGTTACATGTAAGGTCCTTATCTTATTTGGATATTTTTTAGAATACTTATACATAGTTCGGTAGGCATACAGAAACATCATAAAAAATATTGATACAAGGTACATGGTTATATTATAGGAATTCCCCACAGGGACTGTACATAATAATTACAAACCTCAAAATAATAAAAAAGCCTTCAGATAACCAACTGACCTACTTGTACTAGTCTAGAATCTCAAGTTGCCAGTAATTACACTCTTGCCCCTTAAGATGCTGCGTGCTTCTAAAAACTTTATATATTTATAGAAAGGTGAGATTTGAAAGAATCTAAGTAGTAAGAGACAATCATTCAAAGAAAATGCTAGATGTAAATATGCCAAGGACTATAAATATAATGCAGCAAAATAATAATACTGTAAAACTCATAATCATCGGTGCATATGTGTTTAGGGCCAACTACTGTTAGAACCCTACTTGTTCGTTCCTCAGCCGGGCTCATGACTACAGACTAGGCAATGTACCCTCTTGGTATTATTCTCATTACTGGATCCCTTTTTGGGGCCGTTGGGGTACTTCTACTTTCCTCCCCGAACGATACTTGTGCTTTTCCCACCCTAGTTGGAGAGTGCTTATACATATAATAGAAGATGGCATACACAAAGTATATACAAGTTCATATAGTATATGAAAGATAGAGTTACTACCTAGAATAGTCCATTCCCACCTAACTGTCTAACTGTTTTGATCCGGCTCGGGCACAACTATCCAATCATAAAATTCCAAGTTTACAAGAATTGAGTTATTACTCATTCATGTATTGCTCCAAGATTGTTTTGTTGGTTTTCTTTACTCTTAGAGTTTAAGGTAATTACATTTTGCCATTTCCTTTTTAATTTCATACTTTAATTTCATATCTTTATTTATCAATGTCCAATTGTTATGGTTCTAGAGGCCATGTGATCCTTATTAAGTTTATTTTTAAGGAAAAATATTTCTTTTAGCCAACTAGATGCACAGAATTCCAAAATTGCCATTTATTAGACACTGCCAAGAAACTTGCCAGTTTTACTTGGCTAATTTCAAAAATACATAACTCTTAGTGTACAACACCAAATAGCCTTTATATATGACCTATCAAACTAAAACTTGATATATCTACTTTTATTCTGGAAACTTTCACATTCAATGAACACCATTTGTTTATCCAAAAACATATGGGAACAATATTGCCATGTAGAAACATTAACTGGCAGCATCATTACAACTTTACAAATTGTGTTCTAATTGTTGGAAATTGTGCCCTAAGGGCCAATCATTGTACTTTGAACATTATTATTTTAATGAAATTTCTCCATTCTGTTATCATATTATTTGCATGTTAACTGTGATAATTGTATCCCTGGATAATCAATGAAGATAAAGGCTATGGTCGGGCTTAGTGGTTTTTCATGCAGGAATATGAATGATCAAGATGGAATTTGTTCCTCACATTAGTAGAGACATATTACTGGGCCCCTCGATGAATGAGTCTGAGAAATGTATGGCCATACTACAATGGAAAGGAGTTTTCGTTTCTATTGTCAAGCTACTCAGGAATCGAGAAAGTAATAGTCAGGAACAAGAGGATGACATTATTCATGCCTTATTCTTGATCAATATATTGTGTGACAAAAGGGACGTGACATGGTTGTATGATAGGTTGCATCGTGATAACGATCCTCATATGAATTGGGTAGTCATAATGTCTTGCTAGAGGCCGCTTGTGACTTTTGGGTTAGTACAGTTTTTGGCCTAGTGCCAACTTCATATGGGCCTATAGGGTCGCACACAAGAATGACCCAACACGAGATAATGTTTAATTTAGGGTGGACGAATTTTATATTTATATATATATAATATAAAATAAGTTAATAATATTATATAGATAAATATTTTTGAAATACATATCTTATATATATTATATCTATGTATATATATTATATGATATTATTATATTGTGTTAGTTTTAAATTTAATTTATTAAGATATATTAAATTTAATAACTAATATGATAGATATATAGTATCTCAGATTTAATTTATGGAGATAAATTAAATCTAAGCTCTTTATTTAGATTAAATAAATAGGTTAAATTAGAACTGTTGGACAGATTTAATTTAAACTAAATTTATTTAATTAGCTCATCAAGATAATTAATTGTTGATTAATTTTGAAATTAATGATGATTAATTTTGAAATTTGAATATAGCCCTCATAGGTTATAAACTTGATAGAGCAGATATACTCATACGTGCATGATAATTCAGAGCCGCAAGGGAAACCCTAAAAACATTAGAGGAGCTAGCACGCATTCTCGGTTGGAGAGCATTCGTGTGGATACCGATAGAAGGAATGGACCTAACGTGTTAGCTCCTAATGATCGTGAAAACCCTAATTTAAAAAGGTACGAGTTCTTTCTAACCCGATTTAAACACCATTGATAGATCCTCGATTTGGATCGATAAAATTTTAAAATTCTTTCACTGTGCCTGCCGATCCTAATACTAATAACCTAGAATTTATAACCAGGGGCTATTCTCACACAGTTTTTTGTGTAGAATCTAATGCCCCAAAATGTGCATAAGGGCTCATGACTCTAAAAGTGAATGTAATGAATGTTAGACAAATACTTTCAGAGAATACAATGTGAATTACGACCTAAATTATCAGTCAAAAGTGCCCAAACCCTGTATTCAAGCTCAATTATGTGCAAAGTCTTTATTAGAATAGAGTGAAGGGGAATGGTGTATGGAAGAGGAAAAAGGGGTCAAATAATGTGTTAAGTGGTAATCCAATAGGAATTACGGTAGTCAGGGGCAAAATAGGAAGAAAGAAACTTATCGGCCAATTAGTCAACAACCGAAGAGGAAATTGACTATTAACTAAAAGAGTAAGAGGTGTGACTAAATGGCTAATAGAATTGGTTAAAGTAACTAAATAATTACTTACTTTTGGGAGAAGGCACAAGATGCTGACACTTGCCACCATTGGATAGAGTCAAAAGGTCAAAATTTCAAATTCTCTTCCTTTCTCTTCTCAAATAATTTCACTTCATCTTCTCTCTCTCTAGGCTCTTATAGTCATCCAAGAAGTAAGAAGAAAGAGAAAGAAGAATCAAGGTAAGGTGAGCTCCATTTCTTGCATTTTAACCTTGTAGGTGACTCTTATTGCTCCAAACCTCTTCTTTAACCTTATTCCTCTTGACGAGAGCTTCATTTGTATGGTTTTAGATTTTCAAGAGGAGGTGTTTTGTGTGCTCAAGAAAAACTAGTGGTTGAAAAATCAAAGAACAAGCTAGAGATAGTGGTAGAGGTGAGCAAAGGCAACCTTTTGACATACATATTGTAATAATTGGTTGAGAACCTTGACTTATGGATCTTTACCCTATTTTTGTGTAATTAGGGTTTTAGAGGATTCATAATGTTTTGATTTTTGTAATGGTGTCTTGTGTTGTGGTTTGGACATACAAACTTGATTTGAGACTTGAATGAAAAGTTAGGCAATTGTGAGTTTTTATGTTGAATTGTTGCCCTAAAATAGAACATGTGAAAGGAATGTGAATTTGGTTGTTTTGATATTTTCATTGGATTCTATGTGAAAAATTGTATGGGAGTTGTCTTGGTTGTTAATTCTAAAACATTGGAAACTTAGGTTGAAAAGTTGCAAGTTTTAGTTAATGAAAATTATGTGCAGAAGAACTACTTTGGTTGATGTTTTAAAATGGAAATTGATGTCAAAAGGTTATGAAATTTTCTAATTATGTATTGGACATGACAAGATTTAAAATGATATAAAGTGGGTGTCATTTTGATTTATATGTTGAAAGTTATGGTCATTGGAAGTTAGCCAAGAAACAGGCCAGTTTCTGGCCACGGCCAGGCGTTTTGGCCACAGCCACAAAGGATCTCACAAGTTCTTAGTCACTTCTAAAAAGTGTATGTTCTGGCCTTGGCCACAACCAAAGGTTCTTGCTTGCATTCAAAATGTTTCTGACCATCTCTTGGCTATAGCCAACCCCCAAAATCATGTATTTTGAACTTCTGAAAGATGGTTTTTGGTCCAGTTCTTTCCAACCTTTTAGGCTTTTGTTTGAGCCTCTAAAGCTACTAAAAGGTCTCAAATGATAACCAACCCCAAGTTTTTTGGAGTCACTTAAGAATTGAAATAAGGAATATATCTTCATCCTTGATTATGATTTAGAGGACTTGACATCCGCCATGAGCATAAAAAGCATGTACCCGAGCAAAAACGAAAAGAACAAGGTAGTAACTCTTTCTCTTATATCAAGTATAATGTTTTATATGTATGTGCTTATAATTGAATTGTGATAGATGTGTATACAACTGTGAAAGCTGTCGTGAATATGATGAATGTCATGAATGTGTATACAGCTGCGAAAGCTATCATGCAAGTGACAAATGTCATGAATGTGTATACAGCAGTGAAAGCTGTCATGAATATTGCGAATGTCACGAATGTGTATATAACTGTGAAAGTTGACATAAATGTTATGCTACTGTGAATGCTATTGTGGATGGTGCTTTGTGATAATTGCTTACATGCCTTGTTATTATATATCATATGAGTGAAATGTTACTACTGAGATTCATATGAATCACACTCTTTTCAATGACTAACCTACAGCCAGGGCAAGTGGATCGAAGGCGAAGCAGGTAACCAAGGGCAGCTAGTAGTCAACTATGAATATATATATATTGTATATGATGTAAACTTATGAAGTTGGTTATCAATTTTTGGGATGAATATATATATATATATATATATTGTATATGATGTAAACTTATGAAGTTGTATGTAATCCTCATTATGAGAACTGAAACTGGCGAATATGCCCTGTAGACCCTTTTAGTGAATGAATGAAACCCAAAAATCCATTAGGAAAGTTTCTTAAGCACTCTCATATTATGAATGGAATAGAATCGAATAGACCAAATAGATTCAAAAATTGGAAGTGACACTATATTAAATAGATTTTGAAAAGTTTTTGAAAACTATCTTTATCACTGGACCGAATCTTGTCTTGAAGTCAAGTCTTTTGATGAGTTTTAAATTATCCTTTGGTTACTCATTTATTTCATAGCACATTTTCAAACTATATTAATGGCTTTCAAGAAAGGGGGTTACATAGAACTTAATGGTAACATTAAAATGATTAATTTCCCATTCCTTCATCATTTCCTATTCAGGCCAGAATTTAGGGTTTGGTGCAACAAATTACTAATTCACATTTTAACTACCAAACTTAGCTCATATGCATCCAAAACAACATATTGTTACATGTATAGGATGAAAGCTTCATGAACCCTAGCAAACCCTAAGTAATTGAAATTAGGGCATCATCAAGCATCCCTAACAACTCAATCAACCAAAACAATATATACATCAAAACAATGCTCTTGCTCACCTCTAGCTCCTTCTTGAGCTCTTTTCTTGATTCTCCACCTTTTAATCTTGCAAGATAGCTCAAAACACCTCCCCTTGAAATTCTAAAATCATATAAATGAAGCTCTTATCAAGGGGAACAATGTTTATAAAGAGCTTTTTTAGCCATAAAAGGGATTATGAAGGTGAAAAGTAAGCTAGAAGAGGTTACCTTTCTTACTTCTTAATGTTTTCTCTTTCCTTAGCTCTTGTTTGACTTGTGTCTATGAAAGAGGGAGTGATATTGTGTTTGATTTAATTCACTTCAGCCCCCTTTAATACACTTGGTCAAAAATGAGGTCTTGAAAGAGGATAATGATCTCTCAAAATATCCACTTACACCTCCTTACAATATTATTATTTAATTGGTATTTGCACATGTGATTTGTTTGGAACTTTATCCTTTCTCTCTCTCCCAATATTGATGTAAAAGGGAACCTTGGAGGAGCTGAATGAACTTCTCAAATTCTCTTCATACATCTCCTTTTATTTAGTGTGTAATGGCCATTTACACTTGCTTTACTTTTTTGTTTTTTCAACCTGTTTTTGGTTGTCCAATATTACTTCATCTTTTATTTTTTGACTATAGATATTTTCTTTTCGTCTCTCCCATTTAACTTGGAGGAAAATGATGGTCCTTTGAAGAGTAAAATACTTGGATTATCCAAATTTTACCTCCTCAATATTACTTTTAATTTGCCTACAATTGTTGACTTTCCACATCTTTTTACTTGGCTACAATTTCACCATATTAGGCTTAATTTAAACCAAGTAAATATTATTCCCTCTCCTACTTCTCCTTTGGGCATCCAACACTTAAGGAAAAGGGAAAAATATTGGCTTTAGATTTTATTTAGCCAAATGACTTTTTTTCCTATACATTTTTTTTGTAATTAAATTGGGTCTTCTTCTTTTTTCTTTATTGTTGGCCAAAAATCACAAATTGTTAGGCCCAAAAATTGTGCTATTCTAATCTCTATGTTTTGGGCTTCAATAATGAGTTTTATGAAAACACAAATTAAATTTTATGTCTTATTGTGGCCCAAAATTCGTCTGGCCACTAATTGTTGAGCTATTTCAAGTTTGCTAATATTCACCATTTTATTCCCTTTAATAGCCCAAAAGGTAACGGAATTTTGATGACTGAAATTTGGAATGTTATATTTCTCCCCATGTTAACAAAATTTTGTCCTCAAAATTTTGGATATCGTATAGATTATCCTCAGGAGAATCCTATATTAATATATAACTCATCCCTATATTGTGCATGCTTTATATACTATTTAATATAACATAACATGCTGATCAGGTCTTACTGCCTAGGGACACAGCCCCATGAAACCATACATATCGAGTTTTATTTTCCTCTATCACTGTTCGGCATAACTTTGATTGCATAGCAATCTGCTGGCCTGAGCACACTCTAGTCCAACAGGTTTTATGATCTCAAGACACACTATCCACTAGTACTCTATGCCTCATTGCTTTTTTAGAACACTGCCCGGTATATTTAGCCTTATAGATTAAGTTATTCTACTATCATAACACTGAATATTCCGATCTTACTGCCTTGTACAAACATGTACACTGGGACTTACTGCCATTATGACTACTTGCTCATATGCCTATCTATAACTATGCCTATCTGTTCTGTTGTTCAGGATCAAATGACTATTTGACCCTTACTGGCCTTATTATGTGCATTATTCATTGTGTGCACCATTCACTGTGTGTAGTGAGTGGGTAATTAATTCAGTGAGGCTAGACTATAGAGAGGTATTTGCCACCTGCATTATTTTATAGCTCAATGCATTAGCAACTACATTAGCCTTTCCTGGATGGTACTTGATTTCTATGTTGTAATCTTTAAGCAGCTATATCTATTTTCGCTATCTAATGTTAAGCTCTTCCTGATCATACAAGCATTTAAAGCTCTTGTAGTCGCAGTACAGTACTATGGTCACCCCATAGAGATAATGTCTCTAGATTTTTAGCATAAACACAATTGCCGCTAACTCAAGATCATTTATGGGATAATTTTTTTCCTGAGGCTTCAGCTGTTTAAATGCATAAGCCACTACACGGCCTTGCTACATTAAAACAATTCCCAATCTATGCATACTAGCATCTGTGAAGACAACGAAGGCTGTTGTTAATTTCTATTTCATCTCTTTGAAGCTCCTCTCACAATTGTGGTCCCACAGATAAGGTTGAGTTTTTTTGTGTTAACTTTGTCAGAGGGAAAGCTATTCTGGAGAAATTATGTATGAATCTTCTGTAATATTCGGAAAGACCCAAAAAGCTGTGTATTTCAAAAACTGTCTCTAGCCTCTTCAAGTTCAGTACTGCTTCTACTTTGCTAGGATCTACTGAGACCCCTTGCTATAAAACTACATGGCCCAGAAATTTAACCTCTGAAAGCCAAAATTCATACTTACTCAACTTGGCATAGAGTTTCTTATCTCTCAATATATTCAATATTGGTGCGAATATCAACCTCTCCTGTTGTCCTCAAAAGTTAGGCATAGATTTACTACAGTTCTGCTGCCCACTATGATGTTTATCTCTTCAATGAGCTTTAATAAAATCGAGATGATTTGATAGGAGTTCCATAAGAACCACCTATGACACCTGATTGAATCCACAAAACTGTCACTAGTACACAAATGGTGTTTAAGATTGGCACATTTAGACCGGTTATAGTGGATAAGATCTTAAAAAAATGACCAGTGGTGTTTTGATAATTATGATCAACTTCTAAGACTGGTTATACTAAAATAAGGTCTTCAATATATTATTTAGACTGAATTTATCAACAACTGGTCTTAAAAAATTAATCATTAAAAAATATAAATATATGTATATATTTTCTAGATCGGTTCTAAATTTAACAGGTCTAATATATTTTCTGAAATAAAGAAAATTTAAAATTTATTTTTTTCATACCGGTTATAAAAAAGAATCGGCCTTAAATGTTGAACTTTTAAGACTAGTTGTTATTAGGAACCAGTCTGAAAGTTTTTTAAGACTGATTATACTAAATAACCAGTCTAAAAACTAACTTTTAAGGCCGGTTTTTATGTATAACTAGTCTTAAAAGAGCCTAAAATATTTTAGCCGCTTCGTATCACACCTAATTTCAACTCTAAAATCTAATACTCAAGAATCTTACAAACCCCTCCTTCCTTTCGTGGCAGCTCCTTCTTCCTACGTCACTCCTCCGTCCTTAATCTTCACCGCCATCAACACAAAGGTTTAGTTGAAACATTACCGTAAGGCTCAGTGTTTGTTTCCTCTGATTTGTTTCTTCTTCAAGCGCGGTTTCTTGCCTCCCCTGGGTTTTGTCTTTAGGCTTGTCCTTCCCATGTCTCTCCTACCAATGTTGCCAGTAGACGCAGGACTACGGTGAATTGCATTCCCTCATTTTCACTGTTTGCCTCCCCTGGGTTTGTTCCTCAAGCTTGAAGTCTAGGTATTTATAAGATAAATTTGGCTTTTTTGGTTGCTTGCTCTAAGGCATTGTTCTCCCTTTTGAATTATCTTAACTTGTGAATATTATATGTGGAAGCAAAGCCTATCTTTCCTTTCTTAGAGCTACTTCTATGTCTCTCGACCTTGATTTTGTAAATTTGTATTGTTGAATTATAATGTGAATAATATATCTCAACCTTGATTCTGTAACTCTATATTGTTCAATTATAATGTGAGTTTTTCTATTCTGTAACTTGTATTGTTGAATTATAATGTGAATAATGTCTCTCAGCCTTTATTCTGTATCGTTATTTTAGCTAGATTGAATTATTTTTTGTCATTTGAGGTTCTTTGTTTTAGCAGACAGAGTTAGATTTTATTTCGTTTTATAGCTCTAATGAATTTAGGAGGTGGAATTGTATAAGGAGAGCATGAGGAAGAAATTGTTATAAGTTAATTGCTGGAATTTAAATTTCCAGATTCTAAAGTGGCATTGTATTGTGCATTTTGCTGCCCTGTATGATACTTAAGTGCCAACAAGGATATAACAAAGTCTAGAATGTTAATATAGTGCTTGAAATGAAAATTGGAGGCAGAAATTTAAAGTATCATGACCATATAGGAATATAAATTAGCTCATTCAATTTCAAGTGAGGATAATGAGCCGTCCTACTGAGGGTACTCTAGAGACAACCAGTCTTAATCAAAGTGAAGGTACTCTTAGCAATGCTCCAAGCCAGAATCAAAGTGAGCCCCATAACCATCCCATATGAAGGGGTAGAAGAGGCACCCAATTGAGAGACATTCCCCTTAATTGGAATATTGGGAAAAAGATTCTGATTAAGTTTGATAGATATTAGAAACCAATCAGGCCTAATGCAAGCCCATATATAGTTTTGTCAGCCTCCTAACACGCAACAAGCCTAGCATCTTGATAGAGGAGTGGAGAGATATGGATAAACGTGTGAAGCAATATATTTGGGAAACTGTCTAGGTATAAAATGATTGCCCTCACTAACTATCAAATTTGTATGGTTGAATTATTAAATTTGTCACTGACTATCCAATGCATGTATTACAACTCACTTACGACATTCCTGAGAGTGAAACCTTATCTAATATGACAATAACATATTGTGATGAATACTGAAGGAAATTTAAGACATGTTAAGCCAACAATTACATGCATATCGAGGTGGTAGATGGTAAGCCTCGTCTTAATCTGTGCGACAAGTATTCTTATATTGACGAACACACTTGGTAAGAATATAGATGGCTTCGGACTACTCTTGAAGCTTTAGTGAGTTGACATATTTTTCATTTTATTTACCTGTGAATTGTCTTTCATTTATTGATTGTAACCTTTTTTTTTATTTCTCATTCGTAGGAAAAAAGGCAAAAGGCACAAGAGAGTGGAAGAAAGAATGATTGCCCCCATACAATGTGTCATGGGGATTATATGAAGACTAAAAAAGACTTGGAAGCTAAATAAAAGAGATTGGAAGAAGCAGCTGAATCCAATCCTTCTGTTCTTCTTTCTCCACTAGCTCCAATAAATCGTGAATAAATATGGAAGTTCGCTCACCAAAAGAGGAGTAGGTCTTATATGAGTGAACAACCTCGTATAGATGGTGAAAAGATTGTAAGTATTGTTGTTGTTATTAATTAGTTAGGAAACAAAAATTCATTACTTATGTTTGTCTTACATGTCTTACAGGAGATGCTTCAAAAAAACAAGTCGAGGGATCATTTAGGTAGATGGGAGGAATGACATCCTGACCATTGCTACAGGAAAACACGAGCATCCCGACCATATTAAGTGAATTGGAGGCCAAGTAGGCATAAGGGATTACTTTGGAGCACCCCCATACCTTCCTCAAGTATGGTGACTAGGGAAGAGATGGAGCATATATTAGCCACTATGAGGGTGGAAGAAAGGGCTAAAGATAGAAGCATCGTTTGATGCATATTTAGAATAAAGGCTAAGCAAGATGAAGGAGGAAATGATTAACATTATGAGCACAAGACAAGATCCTAGTACTCCTTAGGCATATTTGCTTGCACTTAAGTAGAGCACTAAAGGGAGTTGCTGCAATGTTGGTCAATTATTAGAGGGTCCTGAAAAAGAAATTAGTGAGCCTTGTGACCTATATGTTGAGGATCCTCTGAGATGATTAGTTGCATGGGGGGAGCGTGCACAACTTGGGATCAACTATCCACCACCAACAAATAAAAATGATCAAGTCAAAGTGTAACCCCTACCTTGATTAGTGTAATTATGATTCGATAACGTATAGTTAAAATGGTTTAGAAACCGTCGGATAATTCTAAACTCGTTTTAATCTCTGTCTGACAATAGGGTTTTCACAAAAACTTTCAAAACTTTTTGTTATCCTAGTCTCAATTTCAAATTTTGAATATAATCACATGTGCAGTTAATTTACATTCATACATATCATAGTGTATAACCAAATTCCCAGCAATTCCTGAGATTTACATATATATAAACTAAGGGTTTATAAGTCTCAACTAGGGGATTACATGACCAAAATCAAATGTAGCATTTACACCCCCAAATATACAGTAATCCCAATTCAAAAATAGATAACCAACATCCCAAAATTAAATATTCCCCCAGAGGGGCCCTAATCTCTCCTGGTTGCCCACATCTCTTTAGAGCCACTTGCCCTATCTGAAATGTTAGTCATTGGAAATTATGAGATTCAAGAGAATCCCAGTAGTAATAAATCACCCATACAGTGCATAAACCAATACTAGAAAAAGACCTTTTATGACCGCCATATTTAGACCGGTTTTGGTAGATAAGGTCTTAAAAATTTGCGCGGTGGCAGTTTTGTAATTATATTGAACTTCTAAGACCGGTTCTTAAAAAAACTGGTCTTAAAAATTTTATTTAGACCGGCTATAAATAAAACCGATCTTAAAATGTTAAAATTTTTATGAATTTAAAATTTTTTAACATTTATGACCGGTTTACATAAAAACCGGTCATAAATGTTAAAGATTTAAGATCGGTTTTAGCTTAAAAGTAAAATATTTAAGACTGGTTTTTATGTAAACCGGTCTTAAAATTTAAAACATTTTTAAATTTTAACATTTTAAGACCAGTTTTCACAAAAACTGATCTTAATTGTAAAACATTTAAGACCGGTTCTTCTCCAAACCAGTCTTAAATGTGAAATTTCACTCTTTTAAGACCGGTTTTTAATAAAAATCGGTCTTAATGGTAAGATTTTTCGCCCGTATTTTTACTCTCACGCCCAGATCGCGTGCTCTATGAACCCTTTCTTCTCTTTTTGCCATTTCTCTGTGAGCTCTATCAGTGCTTGTTCTGAACTCGTCCATCGCGTCTCGTCCCTCTTTTGCTCAACTCTCTTTCATCATTACCTCTGTCGTTGCTGTGTTTGTCATCACTATTCTTTGATTATCGTTAGTCTTCTCCGCCGCTACCTCTATTCTCCACAGTGACCATTCTCTTCTTACTTGACTTCCCTTTATCAGTGCCATGAATTTGAGGACTTCATTTTAACCTCAGTCGACGCCACCGTGACTTTAGGTTGAAGCTCACTCTTTGGTCATCAATCAGGTTAGTGTTCGATCTGTTATTTAGTTATACGTTGTTCAATAATTAATAATGTTCTATGAGAAAATGGTTCTTGTTGTTGCTTTGAGCACTTAAACGTAATCTGGAAAAAATTAAATATGCATATTCTTGTTAGATATATGCTTTGACTTTTAATTACATCCCTGTAATATTTGGCTTGGATTAATACCACTCTATGTTATGTTTTAATTTAGTGCAGTTGTTTGATTATTGTAAGTATTATTGGTTTGTTAAAACAATACTAGTTTCAAATGGTGCCTGTTAATTTCATTGAAATATCTAAAACTCTATTGTTATTGTTTTTTTGTCTATCCTTTTGTTATTGGATATAGGGTGCTAGAAGTGTTGAGATATATATGGATCATAGTTGGATAAACACTAAACGAATAAGTGTTGAATATGATAATAGGGTGAGGGGTTTTTTAGACTTCGCTAGTAGAAATGCCGATGATGGTAGTGGGAAGTTTTATTGCCCTTGTGTAGTATGTTTGAATGAGAAGACACTAAGTACTACAAATATATATACACATTTAATTTGTTAAGGATTTTGTAAGAGTTATACGGTGTGGGTATGGCATGGTGAAGAATTAGAAATGTCAAGTTCATCTCAACAGGGGGAGTGAACTTTGATGATAATGACACGGATATGGATGATCGGATAGAGGATATTATTCGTGATGTAGGAGAAGAGACTTTTGAGCAATCACATGCATATGGTAATATGTGTAGTGATGATGAGACGCCGTTGTACCCGGGGTGTAAAAAGTACCAATTATTGAAAGCAGTATTGAAATTGGTAAGCTTGAAAGCACAGCATGGATGGAGCAACAAGAGTTTTTTAGAAACGCTTGAGGCTTTTAAGGACATGCTTCCAGATGATAATGTGTTGCCTTCTCGATACTATGATGCTAAGAAAATATTGTGTCCACTAGGGATGAAATATAAAAAGATCCATGCATGCCCTAATGATTGTATATTGTATAGAAAAGAGCATGAAGAGGAACAACAGTGTCCAATATGTGAAACCCCGAGGTACAAATCAAATAACGCTCCTGGAAAAGTATTGTGGTACCTTCCAATCATGCCAAGGTTAAAGCGCTTGTTTGCTAATGAAAACGATGCAAGAAATTTGAGATGGCATGTGAATGAGAGGATATCCGATGGAAAGCTTCGACATCCGGCTGATTCTTCTCAATGGAAGAAAATCGATCAATTATTTCCTGCCTTCGGTGAAGAGCCTAGGAACCTTAGGCTTGGGCTTAGCACGGATGGCATGAATCCTTTTGGTAGCCTGAGCAGTATACATAGTTCATGGCCTGTTCTATTGGTAATTTACAACTTATCTCCTTTGTTATAGATTAAATGAAAGTACATCATGTTATCTATATTGATTTCGGGACCAAAACAATCCAAAAATGACATAGATGTTTACCTAGAACCCTTGATCGAAGACTTGAAAGAGTTGTGGGATGAGGTGTTGATGTTTTTGATGTGAACAAGAAGGAGATTTTTAAAGCTATAGTGTTAAAGGCCATAAAGCATGTCCGATTTGTGAAGAAGGAACATGCTACCATCAACTTCAACATGCAAGAAAGACAATTTATCTTGGCCATAGGAGATTTCTTAGACGAGGCCACCCGTATCGTAGATTAAAGAAAGCTTTTTTTGGTGGATAAGAGTTTGAAGATGCTCCGAAGGCATTGACTGGGGAGCAAGTTTATGAAAATGTGAAAAATATGAATGTTATCTTTGGTAAGACTATAAAGAATAGTAATAAGAAAAGTAAATGGAAATAGAGGTCTGTCTTCTTCAATCTTCCATATTGGCCGAAGCTTGATGTGAGACACTGTATTAATTTTATACATGTGGAGAAAAACGTTTGTGATAGTATTGTTAGAACACTGCTTAACATACAAGGTAGTTCTAAGGATGGCATGAAGGCAAGATTAGATTTGCAAGAAATAGGGATACAAGAAGACTTGCATCCAAAGCAATATGGTAAGAGAACGTTTTGTCCTCTAGCCGCTCATACTTTGTCTAAGGATGAGAAAAGAAGCTTTTATGACTGTTTATATGGCATCAAAGTTCCTTCAGGTTATTCTTCAAATGTTAGGAAGCTTGTGTCGATGAAAGACTTGATGTTAGAGAGGCTAAAGTCTTATGATTGTCATGTCTTAATGCAATAACTGCTCCCAATAGCTATTCGAGGCATTGCCGAATATGATCTTTAACATATTTTGCCTAAACTTTGTTTCTTCTTCAATGCTATTTGTAGTAAAGTCATTGAGACAGAAAAATTGGATGAACTGGAAAATGAAGGATATCTGATCTTGTGCCAGCTTGAGAAGCTTTTTTTCCCTTCTTTTTTTGACATCATGGTACATCTAATTGTTCATCTAGTTAGGGAGATCAAGTTGTGTGGACCTATCTATTTACAATGGATGTACCCAATTGAAAGAACTATGAAAATCCTAAAAGGGTATGTGAAGAACCCTAACCGGCCTGAAGCATCTATTGTTCAAAAATATGTTTCTAAAGAAGCCATGGAGTTTTGTCAAGATTACTATTCAAATGTAGGACACATTGGACTTCCTGAACGTCATGACAAAGAAGGCGGTAGACGCGGGGCTTCAATAAAGAGTATGGATCCTGATGATTTGCAACAAGTCCACTTGTACATTTGAATAATGTTGATAAAGTTCAAGATTACATTAATGCTCATGAAATAGTCGAATGACTGAACAAAGGTTAATTAGGGAGCATAACAAAACTTTTGCACATTGGTTCAAACAAATGGTTGACGGCGAAGAATGTGTTTCTGATACAATTAAATGGTTAGCACGTGGTCCTGAGGCTAATGTCATAAGTTGGACTTCATTTGTGATCAATGGTTATACATTTTACATGAAGTTCCTTGATGATAGGAGCACCATCCAGAATAGTAGGGTTATGTTAGTGGCTGAATCTATGCACTTCTCTAGTTTAAAAGATAAGAATCCTAGATTGACAGCAATACCTTATTATGGGGTGATTGAAGAGATTTGGGTGGTTGATTATGTTAAAGTTAAACTTCCCATTTTCAAATGCAAGTGGGTTGATGTCAACAATGGTGTGATGATTGATCGGTTGGGAACTACATTGGTTGATTTGAATAGTAGATGTTTTAGAGATAAACCTTTTATTATGGCATATCAAGCGAAACAAGTGTTCTATGTTACTGATTAGGAAAATAAAATGTGGTCTGTAGCTCTCCAAGGAAAAAGGGTCATTGATATTAATCAAGAAAGTCATTCAATGAATGATATGCTTGAGACTCCTTCTTTTTCTAGGGGTTTACCAGAATTAAACGAAAAAGATGAAGCAGAAAATGAACACGGCACAAGAAACGATCATCATGAAGGGATATGGGAGGATATTCTGTTATAAAACTATATTGAAGGTTAGTTAGCTAACATAATCATCATGAACTATATTTGAATTATGTATGTTGTTATTGGTGTATATATATAACTACTTTTTTTGTTGTCGTCACAGGAAAATGAAGGATATGAGATGTACGTCTTAGTGTAGATTCTCCGAAGCCAGGCCCGCTAGTGATCATCAGCCTGAGAAGAGTGTGTATAAAGTATTTTGGCCCTAATGAATAACAGCATTGTCTTTAATGTAATTTAATCTTTGATGTATGTATGTAAGTAAGAAGATAAGGAACTTGGTCAAAACAGCATTGTCATGGTTGTATGATTTCCTTGCATTATGATTCTGTCTATGATTGTGAGTTTATTATTCATGGTTGTATTCCTTGCTTCTATTTCAGCCAGCACTGTTTAAGCACAAGGGAGTTGAGTTTTAATATGTCCAATGAGTTTTGAGTCTCTCACATGTCATTAAAATGTTAGTTATATAATCTGTAAGAGAAGAAGATTTATTTGAATGTCGTTGAACTAGCTATTGCTTGCTGAGTAAAATGTTTTAACAAGGGAAATGGCTTGTTGGGTATATCATTTAAACAAAAATTTTAAAAAAAATTCAACTTTTAAGACCGGTTCTCTCCAAAACCGATCTGAAAAGTACATTTAAGACCGGCTTTGGAGAGAACCGGTCTAAAAATTTGCAATTTTAAACCGGTTTTCTGAAAAACTGGTCTAAAAAGTAATACTTTTAAGATCCGTTTTGTATAAAACCGGTCTTAAAATTTCAACTTTTTATACCAGTTTTTCAGAAAACCGGTCTAAAATTTGAACTTGTTAGACTAGTTCCTCTGATAACCAGTCTAAAATATTTATTTTTAGACCGGTTTTATAATAACCGGTCTTAAAAATTTTTGTAAGACCGGTTCTATAACCGTTCTAAAAGGTAGCAGACTTTTTAGACCGGCGGTATCAAGACCAGATCAAAACCGGTCTAAAATGTTTTTTTTAACCGGTCTTAAAAGTGATTTTTCCAGTAGTGAACACATAGCATATAGGGTCATGTTAGCAGCATCACAATGTATTATAGCTCACACCACATACAACAGCACTCATGGCTATAAACTCCATGCATCAACTTTCACTGCGATCTCTATGTATCACAAAGTATAACTATGCATCAGCTTTCGCTATGAACTCAAAGCATCACAATGTATAACAAAGTATTAACAATGCATGACAAACGTACCTACAATGTTTCACACACAGTATAAGAGAAAGAGTCACTACCTTGTTCTTTCTAGACGTTCCTTGGCACAGTAGGCTCATAAGGGCGGCAAATGTCAAATCCTATAAACCAAATTAGGGACACCCGTCAATTTCACTTCCAAGTTCTTAATTCCGTTGTACTTTAAGTTAGTTATCATTTAAACTCTTTAGGTGGCTATTATAAGCCTAAACATATGCCTAAAGGGTTGGGAGAAACTACCCCGAAGATCTTTTTTTCAGAAGAACAACACTAATTTTGGGCTGACTCACTCGAGTTAAGAAGGTGTCACTTGAGTCCCAGCGCGTGAGGCATAGAAAGTTTGTACCCAAGAGCACCAACACCTCCTAGAGTGGCCAGTGCACTCGAGCATTCACTTGGGCACTCGAGTGATAACACTTAGTCACCCGAGTCCCAACGAGTGAGGTGTAGGAAGTGACAACTCGAGAACAACAAAGGCTCCAAGGCGACAAGTGCACTAAGTACCAGCCCTAGTACTCGAGTGACTTCCCAATGCTCATGAGTGCCCACGCGCACTCTTGACAATTTGCCTGCGAGTGTTAACCTGAAACGAATGCCCATAGTGCTACATGCACATGCACTCGAGTGATAACGTACGACACTCGCTTTCACTGCCTGAAGACTTAACCAAAACACTGAAAATATCATACTGCACTCGAGTGAGACCCTACCTTACTCGAGTGAGGCTTATCAGAAGCCAAATCGCAGCAACAGATATAACTTTCCAGATTTACCAAAACTGGCTCCAATGGTTCCAAAACTTATACGAAAACTCATTTCCATCTAAAATTCCCTAAAGAATCTATTGGTAAACTCAAAACACCTAAATTCCTTCCCAATCAACACATACCCTGTTTTTACCCAAAATGCAATCCAAAACCACCAATAACCATCTCACTCCCACAATTTCCCAATCACTTCTAATGGCCTAAGGTCATAGTTTGGTACCAATTCTACCATAATACTCTATCAAATTGTTACATTCCAAATTAACACTATATTTAGGGAAAAATTCCAAAATTCATAAAATTTAACCAAAAATCACCATAAATATACCAAAATGCATCAGATGCTTACCTCTTTCTTTCCCCAATATGGTTCCCTTGATTCCACAACTTCCAAGTTTTTACCAATTCTCAAACACCACTAATCAAAAATCTAAAACTATAGGAATAAAGCTCTTAACACTATGAACAAAATTAATAAAGAGCGCTTAAGCATATGAGGACATTTGCTTACCAAAACTCAAGCTTTTCTCTTTCTCTTTCTTCCTTGGTTCCGTCGGAAATGGAGAATAGTGAGAGAATTAGATGAGGATAATAATGATATGATTTTCCCCTTTTTTCACATACTTCAACCGACTTGGAGGGAGAGAGGGTAAAGAAACATGTGCTTTGAATATTTGACTTGATCCAAAGGTCCAGGTTTTGCCACTTGTCATGATCTAGCTCTTTCTATCTTGGATTCACATAAGCTCATTGCACATAATTCCACCTACTTAACCTCTCAACATTAAATCCCAATCATTGATCTCAAGTTACCTATGAGTTCCCTCTTCAGTAACTGACCAATTGGTTGGTAATTTACCATTTTGCCCCTAATTATCACAATGTTTATTAAACTATCTTCAAACATATCTATAGCGCAATGCACATCATATTCTTCAAAAATGTTTATTCATTAATAATTACATCACTCTTGAAGTCATTAGCCCTTAATTACAATTCAGGATATTACAATTCTCCCTCTGTAAAATAAATTTCGTCCTCAAAATTTGTTACACAATAACTTGAGCCATAAACTCCGGATATCGTCTTTGCATGTCTTCTTCTGCTTCCCAAGTTGCCTCCTTCTTAGTCATTCCCTTCCAGATCACCTTCACATACGGAATGCTTCGGTGTCTGAGCCGTCATTCCTCTCGGTCAATGATCTGCTCTGGCTCCACCTATAGGTGAAGTTATCTTGTATCTCGACATCCTCATACTTAATGATGTGAGAGGGATCCGGTTGGTACTTCTTCAGTTAGGAAATGTGAAACACATCATGGAGCCTGCTCAAGTTTGGGGGTAGGGCTACTCGATAGGCAACAGATCCGATTCTTGCAAGAATCTCAAAAGGACCTCTATATCTTGGGCTCAACTTCTTACGCTTGATTGCTCACCCAACGTCGGTGACAGGAGATACTCTCAAAAACACATGGTCACCAACTTCAAACTCTAGAGGCCGTCTTCTCTTGTTAGCATAGGTTTTCTGTCGACTCTGCGCTGCAAGCAATCTCTTTCGAATAATCTAAATCTGTGCTGAGGTTTGATCAACAAGATCAAGTCCATACAGCTTCCTTTCTGATAACTCATTCCAGCACAAAGGTGATTGGCACCTCCTTCCGTACAATGCTTCATACGAAGCCATCTGGATGCTCGCATGATAGCTATTGTTGTAGGCGAACTCAGCAGGTGGAAGGAAGCGATCACAACTCCCTTTAAAGTCAAGAACACTTGTCCGCAACATATCCTCCAGCATTTGAATAGTCCTCTCTGACTGTCCATCCGTCTGGGGATGATAAGCTATACTAAATCTCAACTGAGTACCTAGTGGCTCATGCAACACCCTCCAAAATCTCAAAGTGAATCAGGGATCTCAGTTAGAAATGATGTTCTTCGGTACACCACGGAGTTTGACAATCTCCCAGATATAAATCTCTGCCAAATTATCTGGAGAATAACCAGTATTGATCAGTATAAAGTGTGCTAACTTCGTTAATCGGTCTACAATAACCCAGATCGCATCATAATTCTTGATTCTGGGCAATCCCACTACAAGGTCCATGGTCACACTTTCCTATTTCTATTCTAGAATCTTAGGACTCTGAAGCAAACCAGGCTGTCTCTGGTGCTCAATCTTTACCTTTTGGAAAGTGAGACACCTCGCTATATACTTTGTCACATCACTCTTCAAACCCGGCAACCAATACATAAACTTCAGATTATGGTACATTTTGGTCATACCAGGATGAAGAGTATATCAGCTCTTGTGCACCTTATCCATAATCTTCTATCTCAACTACAAGGTCCATGGTCACACTTTCTCATTTCCATTCCAGAATCTCAGGACTATGAAGCAAACCAGGCAGTCTCTGGTGCTCAATCTTCACCTTTTGGCAAGTGAGACATCTCGCTACATACTTTGTCACATCACTCTTCAAACCCAGCAACCAATACATAGACTTCAGATTATGGTACATTTTAGTCATACCAGGATGAAGAGTATATAGGCTCTTGTGAGCCTCATCCATAATCTTCTATCTCAACTCCTCCTTGAGTGGAACATAAATTCTCTTTTGGTAACGAACTAATCCACTAAGCGATAGGTTATAGCCCTAAGCTTCTTCTTGTTCAATCCAAGATAGAATGCGTTGCATCCAGCCATCTTGCTTCTGGGCTTCTTCAATATCAGTTCTCAAGTTACTTTCCTCTTAGGAAACAGTATAATTGGCATAGACGATTTGATTTGATAGATTCAAATCACGAAAATCTTCTATCAATTTCCCCTCTTGTATCATCATAGCTACCACAAGCACAGTCATTCGACTAAGAGCATCAGCGACTATATTTGCCTTATCTGGATGATATTTAATTTCCAAGTTGTAGTCCTTAAGAATTCCATCCAGCGACACTATCTCATATTCAATTCTTTCTGATCATACAGATATTTGAGACTCTTGTGGTCGTAATACAGTTCTACCATCACACCATACAAATAATGCCTCCAAAATTTCAAGACAAACACAATGGCCACAAGCTCCAGATCATTTGTAGGATAATTCATTTCATGAGGTTTGAGCTGTTGAGAGGCATAAGCCACCACACGTCCCTGCTGCATATGGACATACCCTAATCCTTGCTTACTCGCATCACTATATACAACGTAGGTCAAGCTGGGATCAGGTATAATCAACACAGGTGTCATAGTCAACCTCTCTTTCAACTCCACAAAGCATTTTTCACAATGTTCATACCATACAAAAGGCTGATCCTTTCTCGTGAGCTTAGTCATCAGTAAAGCAATACGTGAAAAATTCTGAATGAATCTCCGGTAGTAACCAGCTAGGCCCAGAAAACTGCGTACCTCTACCACAGTTTCTGGCCTCTTCTAGCTCAGTACTACTTCGAATTTACTAGGATCTATAGAGACCCCTTCTTGCGAGATAACATGGCCTAAGAATTTTACTTCTGATAGCCAAAACTCATATTTACTCAATTTGGCATAGAGCTACTTCTCACGCAATGTATTCAATACAATTCTCAAATGATGCTCATGCTCTTCTCTACTCTTAGAGTATATCAAAATATCATCAATAAATATCACGACGAACTGATCTTGATATTGTTGAAAGATACGGTTCATGTAATCTATGAAAACCGCAGGTGCATTGGTTAGCCCAAATGGCATCATTAAGAACTCGTAATGACCATACTTGGTCCGGAAAGTAGTCTTTGGAATATCGTCCGCTCTCACTCACAGCTGATGATACCCTGACCTTAGATCAATCTTCGAAAATACACACGAATCGGATAGTTGATCTAAAAGGTCATCGATTCGGGGAAGAGGGCACTTGTTCTTAATAGTGATCTTATTCAATTCTCTATAATTAATACACAAACGAAGACTCTCGTCTTTCTTTTTCACAAAAAACACTGGAGCTCCCCAAGGTGACACACTGGGTCTAATAAACCCCTTCTCAAGCAAGTCTTCTAATTATTTCTTTAACTCCACCATTTCATTTGGGGCCATACGGTATGGGGCCTTAGATATAGAACCAGCTCTAGGCACAATGTCAATTGGAAACTGAACTTCCCTTTCTGGAAGTAATCCATTAAGATTATCCAGAAAGACTTCAGGGAATTCATTTACCACAGGTATACTACTCAAAGTTTCACTGGTTTCCCCTTGCACAGAGAAAAATACCATATACCCCTGGCAACCTTTTCAAGATATTTTTCAGCTTTAGCCATAGAAAGGAAATTCATACTGGCATTTACAACTTCAACCATCTAAGAAGCAGGATATACTATCCTCTTGTTCCCACAATCTAATAGCACATTATTTGCCATCAACCAATCAAAACCCAAAATGACTTCCACAGTAGATTGGTGCCCTTCTACATTTATGACACAATTCAGACAAGCTTCTGTGGTCAAGACCTTAACACCCATCGGAGTTGACACTATCAGATCAAATGGTAATTTATGCTCATATAATCCCATACGCTTCACGTAATCATAGGCAATGAAGGAGGGACTTGCACCTGAGTCAAATAGAACTTGCAACAGATAGCTATTAAGAAGAATTTTACCTTGTATCAACTCAAGAGATTTACGGGCCTCCTCGTGGGTCAAAGCGAATACTTGGCCCTGAGTTTTTGGCCTCTGGTCTGGTTGTTGCTCTTTGCATTCAATAACAGTATGCCCCACACGTTTACAATTGAAGCATATTATTCGACCTTCACAAGTCTTACCATGATGTGACTGATTACAATGAGGACAAATCCACGGTGTAAAAGGAGTTCTCTGTTGATCACTGTTCCAGACTGATAGGGCTTTTTACCACTCCCAGATGAAGATCTTTATCCTTTTATTCTACACTCTTCAACCGCCTTGTTGAATTTAGTGAACATATGAATGACCAACCGCTTCTTCATATCACGTCTCAATCCCCGAATGAGCATGTCAGAACTCCACTCTTCATCATCCTTATACCGAAGGTAGGAGGAATACCGGGACAAACGGATGAAATGGGACAGATAGTCATGAAAGGTCTCCATGTACCCTTGTTTAACATTCAGAAATTAGGTTTCCTTCTCAAGCTATACTGATTTGGGAAAATATTTCTCGTTAAATTCTTGCTGTAATGATTCCCATGTCAACAACATATTTCTGCTATGTAGAGTGAGGGAGATATTCCTCCACCAGCGATCTACATCGCCTTATAACTTGTAGACAGCTAGGCATGCTTTCACCTCCGATGGGTATTTAAGAACCTCAAAGATCTTCTCTAGTCTATTCAGCCAGTCTTCGGCGTCTTGGGGATCAAATCTACCTCTAAATACCGGTGGCAAGTGCTTGCAAAACTTTGATACCCAGAACTGCATATCTTGTTCCTTTCTAACAGGTACCCCATGAGACTCTTAGTTCGGAACAGTGTGAGGTGGGGACTTTAGCGGTCGTGCTGACCCTTCAGTAATGTCCTCATGATGGGTTTCTTCTTGGGTTTCTACTGGAGCAAACTGAACTAGCTCCTCTCTATTCTTTGCTTTCTCTACTCTGAGCTCTTCCCTTAACTCAGCAATCATATCTCTTTGATTCTGGATTAGACCCATCAGTTCTTGCATAGGATCTAGTGGATTTTTATTAACTTCTTTGGTCCACTTGTACTCTTGGATGAACCTTTTTCTTTTTAATTCTACAGATCATTCACTACATCAGTTTCACAAATAAAGTATACACATTGTCCACAAATCTTATACATATCTTCAATCACAAAGCATGGATGTGTATACAATACCAACCATAATCATTCCCTATCCTAACGGCAAAGAACTAAGGGAGCTATCCTAGCAAACTCTACCCTTGCTAGGAACTATAGCTCTGATACCAAAAATGTAACCCCCTGCCTTGATCAATGTAATTATGATTCAATAACGCATAGTTAAAATGGTTTAGAGACTATAGGATAATTATAAACTCGTTTTAATCTCTGTCTGACAATAGGGTTTTCACAAAAACTTTCAAAAATTTTCCTTATCGTAGTCTCAATTTCAAATTTTGAATATAAACACCTATGCAGTTAATTCACATTCATACATATCAGAGTATATAACCAAATTCCCAGTAATTCTCGAGATTTACACATATACAAACTAAGGGTTTATAAGTCTCAACTAGGGGATTATATGACCAAAACCAAATATAGCATTTACACCCCTAAATATACATTAATCCCAATTCAAAATAAGATAACCAATATCCCAAAATTAAATATTCCCCCAGAAAGGTCCTAATCGCTCCTGGTTGCCCGCTTCTCTGTAGAGCCACTTGCCCTATCTGAAATGTTAGTCATTAGAAAGAATGAGATTCAAGAGAATCTCAGTAGTAACAAACCACTCACTCTATGCATAAACACATAGCATAAAAGGTCATGTTAGTAGCATCACAATGTATCATGGCTCACACCACATGGACAACACTTATGGCTGTAAACTCGATGCGTCAGCTTTCGCTGCGATCTCTATGTATCACAAAGTATCACTATGCGTCAGCTTTCACTGCGAACTCAAAGCATCACAATGTATCATAAAGTATTCATAATGCATGACAGACGTACATACAATATTTCATACATAGTATAAGAGAAAGACTCACTACCTTCTTCTTTCCTGACGTTCCTAAGTATAATAGCTCACAAGGACGGCAAATGTCAAATTATATAAACCAGATTAGGGAGACCCATCAATTTCTTTTCCAAGTTCTTAATTTCGTAGTACTTTAAGTTGGTTATCATTTAAAATCTTTATGTGGCTATTATAGGCCTAAACATATGCTTAAACGGTTGGGAGAAACTGCCCCGAAGATCCTTTTTTCTGAAGAACAACACTAGTGAAGAAGGCCTCACTCAAGTGTTGCCCCCAATCGCACTTGAGTCCCAGTGAGTAAGGCACAAAAGTGTGTACCCGAGAGCACAGCACCTCCTAGAGTGACCAGTGCACTCGAGCATTCACTTGGGCACTCGAGTGATGACACTTAGTCACCCGAGTCCTAATAAGTGAGGTGCAGGAAGTGACAACCCGAGAACAACAAAGGCTCCAAGGCTACAAGTTTACCGAGTACTAGCCCTAGCACTCGAGTGACTTCCCAATGCTCGCGAGTGCCCACGCGCACTCTCGAAAATTTTTCTGTGAGTGTTTACCCGAGACACACTCCCATAGTGCTACATGCACATCCACTCGAGTGATACCCTATACACTCGAGTGATAACGAACGACACTCGCTCTCACTGCCTGAAGACCTAACCAAAACACTGAAAACATCATACTGCACTCGAGTGAGACCCTACCTTACTCGAGTGAGGCTTATCAGAAGACAAATCGCAGCAATTGATATAACTTTCTAGATATACCAAAATTGGCTCCAATGGTTCCAAAACTTATACCAAATCTCATTTCCATCTAAAATTCCCTAAGGAATCTATTAGTAAACTCAAAACACCTAAATTCCTTCCCAATCAACACATACCCTGTTTTTACCCAAGATACAACCCAAAACCACCAATAACCAATCTCACTCCCACAATTTCCCAATCACTTCTAATGCCCTAAGGTCATAGTTTGGTACCAATTCTACCATAACACTATCAAATGCTTACATTCCAAATTAACACTATATTTAGGGAAAAATTCCAAAATTCACAAAACTTAACAAAAAATCACCATAAATATACCAAAATGCATCAAATGCTTACCTCTTTCTTTCTCTAATGTGGTTCCCTTGATTCCACAACTTCCAAGTTTTTACCAATTCTCAAACACCACTAATCAAAAATCTAAAACCATAGGAATGAAGCTCTTGACACTATGAACAAAATTAATAAAGAGCGCTTAAGCATATGAGGACATTTGCTTACCAAAACTCAAGCTTTTCTCTTTCTCTTTCTTCCTTGGTTCCGCCGGAAATGGAGAATGGTGAGAAAATAAGATGAGGATAATGATGATTTGATTTTTCCCCTTTTTCCCATACTTCAACCGACTTGGAGGGAGAGACGGAAGAGAAAAATGAGCGTTGAATATTTGACTTGATCCAAAGGTCCAGGTTTTACCACTTGTCATAATCTAGCTCATTCTATCTTGGATTCACATAAGCTCATTGAACATGATTCCACCCACTTAACCTCTCAACATTAAATCCCAACTATTGATCTCAAGTTACCTATGAGTTCCCTCTTCAGTAACTGACCAATTGGTTGGTAATTTACCATTTTGCCCCTGGTTATCACAATATTTATTAAACCATATTCAAACATATATATAGCACAATGCATATCATATTCTTCAAAAGTATTTATTCATTAATAATTACATCACTCTTGAAGTCATTAGCCTTTAATTACAATTCAGGATATTACATAAAGTTGCAGTTGAAGAGGTGATCATTGCAGATGCACCTCTCCCTATACTCGTTGATGACTTCAAAATTATGAGTGATGTCCTCAATTCTTTCTTCTTGTGGCCAAAGAACTTTGTTTCTGATTGAGCTGAGGAAACCCCAATCACTGCCTCAATTGCACCTCCTCCCACTCAAGAAGTTTCACAGCCTCCATTGAATTTCATGCAATAAGTAATTCTGATGGCATGTGATATGTCCTTTCAAACAAGAGATTGGCCTATGGATTCAACTGTTAGCAAGTCAAGGGTGTAATGCTATCTTGAGAGGGATGACTTAATGTGTCTGATAGCTCCTAGACAACAGCTTACGATTTCAATTGTCCAACTATTTTTAATGTAAGTATCTTCTTCAATTGGTAGTAAATATTTTACAAATTACACTGTTAAACTTTGATTTGTGTGCTTGCTTTATTGTAGGTACATGAATCGTAGGTTAGTTTCCTCTAATAAAAGCAATAAATTTGGATTCCTTTGCCCAATTTAAATCCTTGACAAAAGGACCACTTCTACGATCAGATACACATACTTATCAGGGAGGCTTAGTGAAACCCTAATTGAGTGTTCTTAGCTCCATATGTGCATGGGTAAGAAAAAAATTTATAATTCATAATATACATAATATTTTATATTTGCTTAAAAGTCTTCCCTTTTTTCAGTGATCATTGGCAATTGGTTATTTTAACAAGAGTTATATTGTCATCCTCTTATACTTCCTCCACCACAACAAGCTAGGGAGTGAATTGAAGAAGACCATGAAATCATAAGTTTTTTTTCATTATTAATTACCTTTCGTGTACAAAATTTATGAAATTGTGTAAAATAAGTAACCTTTGTTATTTTGATAATAGGGCTAAGCAGACATTCCTACACGCTACTTATGGTAGGCATGTTCATGACATAAAAAACCCTACATGGATCATGCCAAAGGTTAGTTATATATTGGTTTGTTTTAAGAATGTATTCAATAATAAGCCATGCTTTAATTTTATACTTGTTTTAATGATATCATGTTATTTTTAAGACCTGTAGGCAACCATCGGGGTCCAACTTGTATGGGTTGTATGTTTTGAGACATATTTATAATATTATTACTATAGGCATGACAGAATTTACTCAAGAGGTAAATATATATTTCAAAAATTTTATATTACTTTTATTCTTTTTTAAGTTAGCAAGTTAATGTTTTGTCTGGCTTTGTTGTTACAAATGTTTGATCTTGCTAACCCCTTTCTAGAAGAAGATATTGATTACATTCGCAATTGTTATGTTGAATTCATTTATGAACTTTTAAAACAATAGTGAGTTTTTGTAAAACTGAGGAATGTTCTATACATATTGAGGAATTTTTCTTCCCTCGGCTTTTCTGCAAAACTTGTTGGTTGCATGAATTGACATGTTTGTTGTTTTTGTGATTATGTGAAACACATTTATACATGTGAATATGTTTGAGACATATCATTGGCCTGTGTTTTACAGAATTATGCATATATATATATATATATATATATATGTTGGTTTTAAACAACACATTACATAAGTATGAAGGCACATGTTATGTTACAAGTTCCTAATGGGAAGGTTAAAGAAAAAGGAAATGGTAAGTGGAAGGAAAATGAACACTTTATGGTACTTAATAAGTATGGCATTGAAAGCAGCTTCTAGAATGTGTATGTTCTAGTTACTAACATAATCAAAGACAATTAAAAAAATAATTATAATACTTTTAAGACCGGTTAACCGGTCTTAAAATAACTTTTAAGACCAGTTTTCCATACAATAGATCTTAAAATTCAAGTTTTGAGACCGGTAGTATGGACAACCGACCTTAAAATTCAAATTTTTAAGACCAGTTATATGGACAACCAATCTTAAAAATATTTCAATATTGCCTACAAAAGAGCTCTTTTAAGATTGGTGCTCATGACAACTAGTCTTAAAATGGTTTATTTTAAGATGGGTTACCAATACAACCAGTCTAAAAGTGTGACTTTTAATACTGGTTTCTTAACCGGTCTAAAAAATATTAGACTTTTTAGACTGGCTGTATCAAGACCTGATCCAAAATCAATCTAAAAAGTAATTTTTAACTGGTCTAAAAGTTATTTTTTCACTAGTGTGTGTACCTCTGTGACAATTCCTGGCCTATTTCTTGATCCCATTCTATAAAAAATCACCACTCAGCAAGTTGAGCTCTAAAAGCTAAAGCTTATAGGTGATTTCCCAGCACCACTCATAGGTGCTCCTCATGTTCTTTTCTACTTATACCTTTCAACACATTATCTGCCATTTACCAATCGACTCCTAGTATAGCCTCAAGTTAGAGGAACAACAGGCAGATCAATTCATTATCTCATTTCATCAGAGAGCTATCACCTCAATCAATCCTGTAAGGAAATATTTTTTGACCATAATCTTTCCTTATGCTAGACTTAGCAGCGAGCAACCTTTCAAAATCCCTTTCTGCAAAGATTTGTATCCATGAAAATCTTATTCCTCAATTCCATATATCATTACTAGCACGAACACTTTGATCAGGCACCTTAAAGATATCTTGGGTACTTTAACTAGACCCAAATCCTATTGAGTATATCATTAGGAGTACTCTATCTCTACCCAACTTCTAGGTTTATCATGAAATTTAGAACCACGACATTACACAGATCAGAAATCATTTTTCTCAATTATACCTAATAGGTATACTAAGAATCAGGATCAATAGTGCCTATTCTAAACTTCATGATATTCGGGTAATATCCTCAAAATATTATAGAAGGTTCAACATCATCCACAAGGTTTACAAGGTTCAACTTTCTTTATAAAATAGAACCATAGTGCAACTTGATTCACATTTTGACCTAAGCACTATTTGAGCTTAGATTTGATTCAAACCTATTTTTAGCCTTTAGTATCATCAAATTGGATCCTTTAGGATTGATATACGGCATAATTGCCACTAATCATACATCACTGTATATCATACCTATATACCTTTAACACTATAATGTTATTTAGGATCATCAGCTAGTATGGAAAACCCTCAAAACAGTCACTATGTGTCAAGTTTCCATTTCCCAATCAAATGAACCTTGCTGGGTAGTACTCACTGCAACAGAAATATTTCGAATTAAGATCAAATAAACTTCTCAAATTCTCTTGATACATCTCCTTCAATTTAATGTGTAATGGCAATTTATACTTGCTTTACTTTTTTGGCTGTTCAACCTCTTTTTGTTTGTCTAATATTACTTCATCTTTTATTTTTTCACCATAGATATTTTTGTTTCCTCTCTGCCATTTAACTTGGACAAAAATGATGGTCCTTTGAAGAGTAAAATTCTTTTTTTTATTATCCAAAATTTACCTCTTCAATATTACGTTTAATTTGCCTATAATTGTTGACTTTTCCACATTTTTTTACTTTGCGACAATTTCACCATATTAGGCTTAATTTGGACCAAGTAAATATTATTCCCTCTCTTGTTTCTCCTTTAGACGTCTAAACCCAAGGAAAAGGGAAAAATATTGGCTTTTGATTTTATTTAGCCAAATAAATATTTTTCCCATTCCTTTTTTTGTAATTAAATTGGGCCTTCTTCTTCTTTTCTTTATTGTTGGCCAAAAATCACATATTGTTGGGCCCAAAAATTGTGTTCTTCTAATATCTATGTTTTATGCTTTAATAATGAACTTTTATGAAAATACAAAGTAAATTTTATGTCTTATTGTGGCTCACAATTCGTGTGGCCATTAATTCATTGTTTGGCCATTTCAAGTGTGTCAATATTCACTATTTTATTTCCTTCAATACCCCAAAGGGGTAACGGAATTTTGGTGATTGGAATTTGGGATGTTACATTGCATATCTATTGAAGTTCCCCCAGTTGCTACGAATGGCCTCCCAAGAATGATATGAATTTAGTATGCATTCAGAAGGCCATTAGTATGCATTGCTTGCCATCTCTTCAAGTAGATTATAGGCATCATCTAGACTTTTTTCCCATTAAAGATCCTCCAGCTGTAGTATCTACAAGAATTCTGGAGGTATGTGTCATCCCAATATAGAAAGTTTGTAGTTGCCACCAATCTAGTAACCCATGATGAGGACATCTCCTTAACAACTCCTTGTATCTTTCCCAGGCTTCATAAAGGCTTTCTAGTTCATGATGGGTAAATGAGGCAATTTCATTCCTCAATTTAGCATTTTTTTCCTAAAGGAAAGTAGTTTGACAAAAATTTCTACGCTAAGACATCCTATGTAGTTATGCTTCCTACTAGCAGTGAGTGTAACCAGCTCTTAGCCTTATCCCTAAGTAAAAAAGGGGAAATTTTAAGTCTAATGGCACCATCAGTAATACCAATATGCTTGAATGTGTCACATATTTCTAAGAAGTTGGCTATATGTGGTTAGGATCTTATGATGGTAATCCACCAAACTGATTTTCTTGCACCATCTGGATAGTTACTAGCTTGATTTCAAAATTATTGCCTATATAGGTAGTTTTTCTGATTCAAGAAATTTTCTCCATGACTTTTGGTATTACATAGTCACGGATTGTTTTGGTATCTATTGCTTCTGTTAGATCCCAAGTTCTGATGATAACAAAAGACAAAATTGTGTGCAAATCATAGTTTTATAAGTCTAAGGAATGTTTACAAAGTTACCAAATGCATTTGGTATAGTCCTGTGATGTTTGCTGTCAAAATTAACTGATATACTCGAGCATAAGACTAGCACTCGAGCATGGAGTTGTTTTATGCTCGAGCAGATGTGAGTGATAGCCAGAAAGTGTTTGCTCGAGAGCATGCTACTATCATTTTTACTGATGCACTCGAGCACTGGAGATAGCACTCGAGCAGAAGACTCATTCTCACTCGAGCACATGCGAGTGAGAGACTGCGAGTGCTTGGCCGAGAGCAATTCCTGTCATTTCTTCTGATGTACTCGAGCATTGTCATCATTACTCGAGCATAAAGCCCTTTTGCACTCGAGCACTAGCGAGTGAAGGACTGCAAGTGTTTGGCCAAGAGTCATGAAGGTTAGAGAAGCACAAGTATGCCCGAGTGACACATCAGCACTCACGAGTGAGAAATCCAACTCTCTCAAATTCTGATGCAAGTGCTGATCATAAGGGTATATTACATGAGAATATTCTTCTCACTCGAGTAGAAGTATGTGTGCTCGAGTGAGGGCCCACATCACCTGCGAGTGCAAAATCTAACTCTTGATAAAATGGTATGCGAGTGCTGTCCAGAGAAGAGTCTCCTAGTGTAAAATGCAAGGCCACTCAAGCAGAAGGAGTTATGCTCGAGTGAGGCCCCACATCACTCACGAGTGAGAAAAATATCTCTTTGAAATCCTATGCGAGTGCAAGTTCAAAACTGAAGCACAAGGAGAAAAATGGTGAGACCACTCGAGTGAACCCATCCATGCTCGAGTGATACTCTGCCAGAAGAGAAAATGCACCAGTCTTACAGCGTTCAATCTGAATATAGTTTAATGTTATTTATTTATCTTATAATCACTTATTATTATTATTTAACATCATTTTGAATGTTTTATAAGTGTGATACAGGAGGATGAATATTGAAATAAACAGACACGAAGGAAGTCAAACAACGGCAGACAATATCATGACAAGCACGTACCTACCACATTCAAAGTTTTCAAAGGTACGCATGCTGTTCCACAGTAACATGCCCCACTCCTCAATGATCGTTATTCAAACGGGCAAAACTGAACATCTATAAATACAGAGTTCCAGAGAGATCGAATACAACAACTAAGCACAAGAAATCACAAGCAAATACACGAGTCTCTGTTATTCATATTGATCTTCAGTGTTTATCATATTTGCTTTGTAAGATAGTCTATATACATTTCAAATTCTATTTTCATTTGATCTCAGGGTATTGGGACCTTGAGAGGGTTGATATCCTTATGAGAGAAGCAGTTGAGAGAATTCCTAGTTAAACCTCCCACTCATAAGACTTATAAGATACAAGTAGTAGAGAACGTTACTGCTCGTAAGACTTACAGTGGTGTAAGCAGGAGAGAACGTTGCTGCTCATAAGACTTGTATACGTAAGCAAGTGGGAAAGGTCATAGGTTGTTTTTCTGCATGTAAGACTTGTCGTAAGGGGGAGAGAAATTTCATAGTGTTAGAATATTTCTGCTCGTAGTCCGTTTGAGGACAATTGTTGTTTTGTGGCATTCTGAGAGCCCATTGAATCTTGGAAGAATAGTGAAAATCTCAGTAGGTCTTGATCTCTGAGGACTGGACATAGGCCTGGTTTTTAGGCGGAACCAGTATAACTCTTTGTGTTCCAATCTTCTCAACTCTACTCTGTTTACTACAATTTTCATATCAGCACATCAAGCAAAAAATTTATCACATCACCCAATTTACCCCCTCTTGGGTGAAGCTTGCCTCTTTCATTTGGTATTAGAGCTAGTTCTTCTCTGAAGAGCCTAACAGCTTGAGAAGGATCCGATAAATGGCAACAATGGGTGAAAACATTCTTCCAGACGGAGCTTCAATCACTAGACCTCCAGGTTTTGCTGGAGAACATTTTTCATTCTGGAAAGCTAGGTTCAGAGTGTTCGTGATGGCTAACGAGTATGGTTTATGGAATGTAATACAAGATGGTGACTATGTTCCAATGAAGAAAATTGAAGATAGAGTCGTTAAGAAAAGCCCAGAGGAGTTTGACGAAAATGATAAAAGGTTAGTAACATTAAATAGTAAAGCTATTTTAATGATACAGAGTGCTCTCAGTCAAAAGGAATATTTTCGAATATGTACTCTACCAACTGCCAAAGAAATGTGGGATGCTCTTGAAATCGCTCACGAAGGAACATCCAGAATCAAAGAAAATAGGGTCACTACTCTAATTACAGAGTATGATCTATTTCGTATGAAACCTGGAGAAGGTATATTAGAATTCGAACTCAGGTATACTCATCTTGTTAATCAATTATCTGCACTTGGAAAATCTTTTGACCAAAATTCCTAGGTAAGAAAAATTCTTAATATTCTTACGAAAGAATGGGAAGCGAAGGTGACAGCTATCGAAGAAGCTAAAGGAGAGTCTATGAGATCCGTAGCTGCTCTTTGGTAGTCTTTCCGAGTATGAAGGAAAGTTGAGATTCAAAAAGGAACTAGAAGAATTCGATGATAAAAAGAAAAAGGGAGTTGCACTTAAGGCTATCAAGGAAGAAGAAGAGTCTTCCGAAAATGAAGATGTCCCTAATGATGATGAAATGGGAATGATCATGAGAAAATTCAAGAGATTCTATAAAAGAGGTCAAAAGAACTTCAAGAATTATCAAGGTAGACCAAGCAAGAAAGAAAACAAAGAACAAAAGATAGTATGCTATGAATGTGGGAAACCTGGACACATCAAATCCGAATGCTTCAGAAAAAAAGACAAAAAGAAGCAGAAAAAGAAAGCATATATATTATCTATCTAGGGTGATAGTTCGTCAGATGAAGAAAGCGACAATGATGAAGTAGCAAATCTATGCTTGGTAGCCAGAGAAGAAGAATCAGATTCTTTGGTAAGTGATTTTGAACCTACTTATAATGAACTATTATCTAAATATAATGCATTACATACAGAATTCATCAAAGTAGCTAAAGAAATGGTTAGTTATAAAAAGAAAGTGAAAGAATTAGAAAATACTGTCATATCATCGTGCGAAATATGTGAAGAGAAAGATAAGAAAATAAGAGACTTAACAAAAATTGTTGAAAAATTTACTAAGGGAAGTGAAACTCTTAAAGTTATTCTAAATTCTCAAAAAGTTTCATTTGATAAATCTGGAATTGGATATAAGTTTGATCATGATAGAGGAAATAAGAAGAATAGCAGTAGAACTTATCTTAAATATTTCAGGAATTCTGTGCATACATCAAATCCTTTCGCATCATGTAGCTATTGTAATAGGAAAGGACATTATACTTCATCATGTTATTTTAAGAAAGGACAAGTTATTGGCACATACAAATGGGTTCCGAAAGGAACACATGCATCACATATTAACCATAAAGGACCCAAGAAAATGTGGGTACCTAAAACTTGATCAATTTACTCTAGGTATGTCTCAAAGCATCACGAGCAAACAAATGGTATATTGATAGTGGATGTTCGAGACATATGACTGGTGACAAAAATAAGTTCACTATGCTGGAAACCAGAGAAGGAGGAAAGGTAACATTTGGAGGAATCAATCTGGACGTATTGCTAGAATTGGTGAAGTGGGAAAATCCGATGGTGTTCAAATCAACGAAGTATACTATGTTGAAGGATTATGCCATAACCTCTTGAGTGTAAGTCAAAGCATTGACAAAGATAACTGGGTGATCTTTGACTCAAAAGAATGCTTGATAGTAAACAAGAAAGATCTGCCACTAAATAAAGAATCTATCAAGGCAAAGATCCGAGCTCAAAGGGATGGTAACTGTTATACTATTGATTTAGATTTAAATTCTTCTGAAAATTGCTTTCTTAGTAGATCAGAGGAAAGTTGGTTATGGCATAAGCGTTTGGCTCATGTCAATATGAATCAACTTGACAAACTGATTAGAAAAGATTTAGTTATTGGTCTTCCTAAACTTAAATTCAAAGATAATATGATTTATGAAGCATGTCAAAAAGGCAAACAAACTAAATCTTCATTCAAAACAAAGTATGAGATTTCGACTTCCAAACCTTTACAATCACTTCATATGGATTTGGTAGGTCCGGCAAGAGTAAAATTTTTTGGAGGAAATCTATATACTTTAGTGATTGTTGATGATTTTACAAGATTTGCATGGACTATATTTATTGCTTTAAAAGATGAAACATTTGTTCAATTTATTATGTTTGCTAAAAAGGTCCAAAATGAGAAAGGTATTTCTATTGTTTCTATTACGACAGACCATGGAGGAGAATTTGATAATCAACTATTTGAAGACTACTGCAACAACAAAGGAATAGATCATAACTTCTCTACACCTAGAAAACCCCAAAAAAATGGAGTAGTAAAAAGAAAGAACAGAGTCCTTACAGAAATGGCAAGAGCAATACTTAATGAAAAAGAAATGTCACAAGTGTTCTGGGCAGATGCAATGAGTACTACATGCTACATTTCAAATCGAGCATATATTCGCAAGTCACTTGGAAAGACGCCATATGAACTCTACAAGGGAAGAAAGCCAAATCTTGCTCATCTACACATCTTCAGATGTAAGTGTTTCATTCACAAGAATGGTAAAGTGAACTTAGGTAAATTTGATTCAAAATATGATGAAGGTTTATTTCTAGGATATTCTAATAGAAGTAAAGCTTATAGAGTTTTTAATAAAAGAACATGTACAGTTGAAGAATCGATTCACGTTATGTTTGATGAACTTGATTCCCAGACAAAATATATTGATGAAGAAGAAATGGATTTGATAAAGAAAAACAAAACTATTTCAAATGATTTTGAAACAAATGATTTTCAAAATATAGAAGATGTCGATAATCATGCTCAACCAAAAGCATGGAGACATATTAAAGATCATCCAATTGATCAAGTAATTGGAGATATTCACGAAGGTGTCAAAACCAGAAATAGAATCCTCAATGAAGTAACTTTCTCTGCTTTTATTTCTGAAATTGAACCTTCTTATATGGAAGAAGCTTTATCTGACAATGATTGGGTGATTGCTATGAAAGAAGAATTAAATCAATTTTAAAGAAATCAAGTTTGGGATTTGGTTCCTCGACCTAAGGATCATACGGTTATAGGGACCAAATGGGTTTTCAAAAACAAAATTGATGAATCAGCAAACATTGTGAGAAACAAAGCAAGATTGGTGGCCAAAGGCTATAATCAAGAAGAAGGTATTGATTATGAGGAAACATATGCTCCAGTGGCAAGATTGGAAGCAATACGAGTACTCTTAGCCTTTGCTTGCATTAAAGGTTTTAAACTTTATCAAATGGATGTGAAAAGTACTTTTCTAAATAGTTATATTATGGAGGAAGTATATGTAGAACAACCTCCTGGTTTTGAAGATGAAACAAAGCCTGATCATGTTTTCAAACTTAAGAAAGCTTTATATGGTTTGGAACAAGCATTTAGAGCTTGGTATGAAAGGCTAAGTAAGTTTATTCTTGATCAAAATTTTGTCAGAGGAAAAGTAGATACCACTCTTTTCATCAAACAAAACAAAGATGATATTCTAATTGTTCAAATTTATGTTGATGATATTATTTTCGGTGCTACTAACGAATCTATATGTCAAGAATTTTCTAAGATTATGCAGGGAGAGTTTGAAATGTCCATGATGGGAGAATTGAATTTCTTTCTTGGACTTCAAATCAAACAAAAGAAGAATGGTATATTTGTGTCTCAAACAAAGTATTTGAAAGAGTTGTTGAAGAAGTATGGATTAGATAATGCTAATGGAGCTGATACTCCAATGAGTTCTACAACCTTGTTGGATGCTGATGTTAAAGGTCCTAGCTTCAACATTACTAAGTATAGAGGAATGATTGGTTCATTACTCTATCTTACAGCAAGCAGGCCAGATATTCAGTTTAGCTTTGGAATGTGTGCGAGGTATCAATCTGCTCCTAAGGTATCACATGCAGAGACAGTGAAAAAAATATTCAAATATCTAGGAGACACTTCAGAACTTGGCTTATGGTATCCAAAAAGAGGAAACGAGCATTTAATGGCGTACTCAGATTCAGATCATGGAGGATATAAAACTGACAGAAAAAGTACTAGTGGTCAATGTCAATTCCTTGGAGGCTCTCTGGTATCATGGTTCAGCAAGAAGCAGAACACAGTTTCATTATCCTCGACTGAAGCTGAATATATAGCTGTAGCAAGTTGCTGTTCTCAAGTATTATGGTTGAAACAACAACTTCAAGATTTGGGGATATACTTAAATGAGATGCCAATTTATTGTGACAATACTAGCACCATAAGCTTAGCCAAAAATCCTGTACAACATTCAAGAACCAAACACATAGACATCCGACATCACTTCATTTGAGATCGCGTTCAAAAGAAGGATGTCAGAGTAGAATTCATACCAACTCATCTTCAACTTGCTGACATTTTCACAAAGCCAATAGCTAAAGATCAATTCCTATATATTCGAAGAGAATTGGGAATGGTTAATCCCAATGAGTTGTAAGTTTTCTTGTTAAATATCTTAATTAAATGTATTTTTGATAATAACCATACTGACTTTGGCATCGGAGCATTAAAAATTGTTTTGCAGGTCTATCACTCGAGCACATAAAGTGTCACTCGAGTGACAAGCTATGCTCACTCGAGCAAGTTAACTCTGCTCGAGCACAGCACCATTGAAAATACTCTGTTTCTTAGTATGTAAAACAGGGGTTAATAGAGGAGATAAAAATACCAAGAGGCTATCTAAAATGCAATAGTGAAGTTTGAGCTCTCTTGGGTAAGAAGGACCCTCACTCGAGCATGATATGAACATGCTTGAAGTGAAGAATGTGTACTCTAGTAGAAAGAAAGAATTTCTTTCAAGAGCCTACCCAATCCATGGTTACTCAAATGATTTTGGGGGATTTGAGTACAAAGATGAAAAATATAGCAAGATATCCATAAACTAGGTACGCTTTTACATGTTTTATCAAAATTATTTGTACATCACTCGAGCACAGTATGAGCACACTCAAGCACAGTATAAACATCACTCGAGCATTAGGGTTACTGCTCGAGCACTGTCACTTATATCAGTTACGCGATAGCTCAGACCGTCACACTTCTTGCTATCACTCGAGGTGTCTCATCACTCGAAGGTCACACCTCTTCACCTCCAACCGTTTCTCATCAATCAAATGTATCTATTTGCTACAAATCACTGTTACAACTCTTCAACCCTCTTTAAAAGGTGAGATTTATCCTCTGTTTTTCTCATTCGGTGCCTTAAGCCTCTACATTTTCCTTCTCTATTCTCAAAAAAATTTGTGAGTTTTGTTTATTCAATTTTGTTTCTGAAATGGCTAGAACTAAAATGCCTGCTATTTCACAAAGATCTCACTCACCCTCTCCCACTCATTCTGCTGCTAGTGTTTCTGCAACCCCGGTACCAACTCCTTTATCTCTTAAAATGTCTTCTTCATCTACACCTCCTCCTCCTCCTAAACCCAAAACCAAAAAGAGAACTCTGGCCAAAAAGCCTCATCCTAAGCCTCAAATAGCAAAGGTTCAACCTCCTCAAAAGAAACCAAAGGGTGTGGTGTTCAAAGAACCTGTGGTTACTCAGTCTCAATCCAAAGAGGTCCAAGGAAAAGGAAAGAAGAAGGAAACTGAGCAACCACAATAATCCTCCTCTTCCTTCGATGAAACATTCAACATGCAACTTCGGGAAGCAATAAAAAAGTCAAAACTTGAAAAATTGGTTGGGAAAATTGCTTCTCACGCCGGTGTCTCAAGTTCACAGCATGGTGGGCAATCCAGTGCGGATGCTTCAGGGGTACCTTCTGCCTCATAGGCTCTAGAGGATGATCAAGTTACAAGTCCTCCTGAAGGTTTCAATGTTGAGGAATTAAAGGCACGACCACAGAAGGTATTTGATACTGAGTTTGCACATAGGCATTTCTGTCCTGTAGTGGACTTAGAATACTTGAAGAAGAATTGTAATCTAGATTTATATCCTTATCTTGGATTCTATGCTCCCTAGCTGAATATCTATATTCCATATTCACCCTCGGTCGTAAAAACATTTTACTGCAACATGAAAACCCATAACATCATGTTTAGGGCTGGAGAATTGATTGAGGAAGCAGTATCTACTACTATTAGAGATCAATTTATCATGATATCTACTAAGATTATTAATGACTTACTTGGGTATGTTACACCACCTCCAGATCCACCCACTTTCTCAGCCAATGAAGCCTTCTAGCTTTTGAGACCAAAAGACCCAATAGGCCCCCTTAATTTTAAGCCTATTGACATGCCTGATTCTCACAGAGCCTTACACTATATATATTCTCGGAGTATGGTTAACAAGTCCAAAAATTTTACACACTTTGCTCAAAAGGATTATTACTTGTTGGCCTCCTTCCTAGCCGGGCAACAAAGAAATGTGGGGGAGATCATTTTCAGTGAGATGAGAAGATTTCGATTTTCTTCATCAAAATCCGTGACCATACCATATCCTCAAATTGTATCTCTCATCCTTATAAAGAATAAGATATGGTACTTGGAAGGAACTGAGAAGGTGCTCTTTCCAAGATTTGGCAAGACTCAGCTAACTCATATGAGTATCAATCTTCCAGTGAGTCGAACCAAGGCTACATCTCAGAGGGAAGCCACTCTATCCAGAGGTGATGAGGCTCAGTCATCTGCTCAAGGACAAGTTCATCCTCCATCCTTTCTGAATGCTTCACTCTCCACTTATTTGACTGAAGTAATCAATCAAGCTGTGTCGGGCTTGAAGAAGGAGTTAGTAACTGAGTATGAGAAGTTGGTAGAAAAGATGGAGTTACAGGTCATAAAGTTGGTAGACAAGGCTAATACCAACTTCGACTTGATGTTTAAGACTCAGGATGACATGTCACAGAGGATATCTGATATGGAGATCTTCTTACGCTCTCACTTTTCGACTACATCTTCAGAAGTGCCACCTGAGACCACTCCTGCCTCGACCTCACCTCCTCATCCACAGACACGTTCTCTTCACCGATCCAGACTCTAATGTTGATATCACCTATGATCGGTCACCTTCACCACCACCCTCAGCCTCTGTTCCATAGCCATCATCTCCACCCTTTGTGCCAGTGCCAGTTCACCCTTCCACTGCCATGGTCCCCTTTATCCCATCATCTGATATCACTTTTCCTCAGCCCCCTTCTGATGTTGACAAAAGTGGGGAGAAGGATGTGTGATGGTTTTCTGAGCTATCATGGCATGTATTGGGTATTTGGGTAGTTTTTGTGTAATGGGGTAGGTTTATGTTTTGGTTGTATACGGGGTTTATGGGTAGTTAATGTAGTTAACGATTTATGCTGACTATTTTCATGTTATCATATTATCAAGTTTATCATTAATGACTATTTTCATGTTATCAAGTTTTTCTGTTTAAGTTTTTGATTGTTTCTGTGATACTATGCTTATCTTGGTTGTTAAATGTCCAGAGGAAGTATTGCAGGGAATATATGTAGATAAGTGCAAAAATCTGAACTTGAATCTAAACTTTAGTGAAAATATGCATTTGGAAACAATGATGTTGTTCTTTAAAAAAATTTTCACTTTAATCAACCTTTTTCTTAAATCCCATCACAAAGGTTTTGTCATCATCAAAAAGGGGGAGAATGTTAGATCCCAAGTTTTGATGATAACAAAAGACAAATTATGTGTAAATCATAGTTTTATAAGTCTAAGGAATGTTTACAAAGTTACCAAATGCATATGGTATATTCCTGTGATATTTGTTGTCAAAATTAACTGATATACTCGAGCATAAGACTAGCACTCGAGCATGGAGTTGTTTTATGCTCGAGCAGATGTGAGTGATAGCTAGAAAGTGTGTGCCCGAGAGCATGCTACTGTCATTTTTACTGATGCACTCGAGCATTGGAGATAGCACTCGAGCAGAAGACTCATTCTCACTATAGCACATGTGAGTGCTTGGCTGAGAGCAATTCCTGTCATTTCTTTTGATGTACTGGAGCATTGTCATCATTACTCGAGCATGAAACCCTTTTATACTCGAGCACTAGTGAGTGAAGGACTGTAAGTGTTTGGCTGAGAGTCATGAAGGCCAGAGAAGCACAAGTATGCCCGAGTGACACATCAGCACTCACGAGTGAGAAATCCAACTCTCTCAAATTCTGATGCAAGTGCTAATCATAAGGGTATATTACATGAGAATATTCTTCTCACTCGAGCAAGAGTATCTGTGCTCGAGTGAGGGCCCACACACCTGTGAGTACAAAATCTAACTCTTGATAAAATGGTATGCGAGTGCTATCCAGAGAAGAGTCTCCTAGTGTAAAATGCAAGGCCACTCGAGCAGAAGGAGTTGTGTTCGAGTGAGGCCCCACATCACTCGCGAGTGAGAAAAATATCTCTCTGAAATCCTATGCGAGTGCAAGTTCAAAACTGAAGCACAAGGAGAAAAATGGTGAGATCACTCGAGTGAACCCATCCATGCTCGAGTGATACTCTGCCAGAAGAGAAAATACACTAGTCTTACAGCGTTCAATCCGAATATAGTTTAATGTTATTTATTTATCTTATCATCACTTATTATTATTATTTAACATCATTTTGAATGTTTTATAAGTGTGATACAGGAGGATGAACATTGAAATAAACAGACACGAAGGAAGTTAAACAACGACAGATAACATCATGACAAGCACGTACCTACCACATTCAAAGTTTTCAAACGTACGCATGCCGTTCCATAGTAACATGCCCCGCTCCTCAATGATCGTTATTCAAACGGGCAAAACTGAACATCTATAAATACAGAGTTCCAGAGAGATCAAATACAACAACTAAGCACAAGAAATCACAAGCAAATACATGAGTCTCTGTTATTCATATTAATCTTCAGTGTTTATCATATTTGCTTTGTAAGAAAGTCTATATACATTTCAAATTCTATTTTCATTTGATCTCAGGGTATTGGGACCTTGAGAGGGTAGATATCCTTACGAGAGAAGTAGTTGAGAGAATTCCTACTTAAACCTTCCACTCATAAGACTTATAAGATACAAGCAGTAGAGAACGTTGCTGCTCGTAAGACTTACAGTGGTGTAAGCAGGAGAGAACATTGTTGCTCATAAGACTTGTATACGTAAGCAAGTGGGAAAGGTCATAGGTTGTTTTTCTGCACGTAAGACTTGTCGTAAAAGGGGAGAGAAATTTCATAGTGTAAGAATATTTCTTCCCGTAGTCCGTTCGAGGACAATTGTTGTTTTGTGGCATTCTGAGAGCCCATTGAATCTTGGAAGAATAGTGAAAATCTCAGTAGGTTTTGATCTCTGAGGACTGGACATAGGCCTGGTTTTTAGGCGGAACCAGTATAACTCTTTGTGTTCCAATCTTCTCAACTCTACTCTGTCTACTACAATTTTCATATCAGCACATGAAGCAAAAATTTGATCACATCACCCAATTCACCCCCTCTTGGGTGAAGCTTGCCTCTTTCAACTTCTTCTCCCTAATTTGCTCTTAGATTGCTTAAGATTAAATTAAACTGCTTTCAAACTCTTTGATTTCTTCAACAAGTTCTCTGGATCTCAAAATCAAAGGTTGTAGTTTAGTCTCCTTTAATCTGGTCATACATTAAGCAAAAGCCTGAAAAGAAATACAAAACACTAAAAGGAAAAACAAAAGTAATATGAAGACCAAATTAGCATTAAAACTACTTGGTATTGATATTAAAGAAAAAGAGCCTTATAAGGCCTTGGGTTCCCTAACTCTATCAGTTAGTTTTTGGGATGTGGTTCTCCTAAGGACTTGTTACCGTTACAATAGTGCTTTCATTAAGAGACGGTTGATCAAAGAGGGCTACCTATGGAGGGTTTCTGACCAGAAAGGCAGACTAACACAAAGCTGAGTGAAGTACTGTAGAATAGAGCTATCGGCATGTTGTCTTGGCCAACCAATAAGAGAGGCTACCTACGGAGGGTTCTGAGCAGAAGGGTTGACCATTAAGTGACTGAGTGAAGTGCTAGGTAGCTTGCCATAGAGTAGAGTCACTAGGACATCAGTTCTCAAGGATGGTGCATGTAATAACCTGAATTTTAGACCTAGAAGCTTGAGAATAAATCTGAATCAAACAAACTACTAAGCCCAATTTAGCAAGAGTCCCAAGAATGTTCGAGAGATATAATGATTTCCAGGGACTCTATGATTCAGCCTTCTTGGTAGAGAACAAGTCTCCAGATTATGAGGGCTTAGTATGTATAATTAGTAGGATAAATTGCCGATGTTGTGTACTTTAGAACTGACTTGTGGCACCATAAGGGGCCCACAAGCATACACTCGGCAATTCCCTGGAACACAAGCCTAATGGCACTATGTGGGACCCACAACTACATGGGGCGCCAGGTGCTATCTTTATGGTCTATACGGACAAGTGGCACATTCCTGAGATGCAAGCATATAGGTGGCACGAGCTGAAGCCTGTACCGATAAATTAGCTTTATTAAAGTGTCTTTTGGGTTGGCATAATGAGAAGATACCACCTAAGTCCTTTATACTTTATGCTTTTAGGGTGGCACAATAAGAAGATGCCACCTAACTCTTTCATTAAGTGACTTTTGTGTTGGCTCAATAAGGAGGTACCACCCAACTACCTCAGAATCACATGTTAGCCAGGATGACTCATCAGTCTCCAGTAAAGTCACATGTCTTACTTTCCCTAGAATCATTAATGAAAGCCAAAAGAAATCATTGAACTTCCCTCCCCTGACCATAAAGGTGTCTAAGAGATAAGGAAGAGAGAGAAGGATGATATATAGACACATGGCACATTTTAGGGCATACATACATAAAGTAACTTTTTGATTGGAACCATGGAATGTTGACACCTAAGCCCCATCTACTTTTTACTTTTGTGTTGCTATGATAAGAAGGTGCCACCTAACCTATGAAAGTGACATAGGCTTTAATTGATGGCCAACTTATCTGTCTCCAAACTGGACACGTGTCTGACTTTCCTGAACACCAACCACAAGAGTCAGAGGAAATCATTAGGCCTCTCTTCCCCTAACTCATTAAAGTTAGCCAAGGCCTATAAGGGGAGAGAGAACCAAAATTAATAAGGGACACATGGCACCTTAAGATTAAACACTTAGACAGATGACACCATAAGACTTTGACACATGGAATTAAAGTCCTACCACCTCCAAGCTCCTTATAATTCAGACAAGGTAAGAAAAGAAGGGAAAAATCAAGAGAGAAAATAGCAAGAAAAGATAGAAGAGAGAAGGTGAGTGTTCTTGAAGTTCTTGAGGAAAGAGAAAGTGATCTTACTAGATTTCATCACTGAATTTGCATATTTAGCCAATAGAGCCTTCTTGAGTCTTACTCTACTCGTCGTGGGCTATACTTCTACTATTTTATATTTCTAATCAGAGGTTTTTGATGCCATCTAGTTGGTGGAAGTACTACTGAAATCAAGAACCGGCTATAGTATCACATAGAGGTAAGCCTAAGCTATTATTTAAGTATAATATTCTAGAGTATTGGCTAAGATTTCATGATGTTATGGTACTGCCTTATTTTTTGTAAGAGATAATCTTGAGGTTTTAATGATCATATGAGTATGAATGATGTTAAACAAGGCTTAATTGTGATAGAAATATGTTTCCATAAATCTTGTGGTTAAAATTACAAAGTCACATTGTGGTGGCCTTAAGGTGACTTTCGGCTAGATTGATTAATAGGGGAAGGAAGTGATTTTAAGGATTTTGAGGTTTCCAATAGATTCTACACACAAAATTATATGGGCAAAGCTTATGGAAATGATTTTAGAAGGGTTGGATTGAAAACCCTAAAATTGGAATTTAAGGTTGTTGGTGATAGTGATGCCATATTTGTTTTTATGACAGTCAGGTTGCTTGTGAACTGATTTTGGATGACTAAATTTTATCCAATAGTTATGATATTTTACTAGGTGTTAGTAGACATCCTAAGTTTTAAAATAAGGTATAGAATGCATTATTTGGGTTAGTAAATTGTAAGTTATGATTTGTTAAAGTTTAGCCATTGAATCTAAAAAGTGTCCTAAAATAGTTGGGTTGGTCGAGGATTTCAGGATTTATGTGCCTATTATTGATAGTGGGTGATATTTTTCTTTAAAGAGGACTTAGATAGCTCTACTTAAGACTTTGAACCACCCCATTTGGAATTTTCTAGATTAAGTTATGAATTTCAAATTTAACCAATGAAATCTGGCAAATTAGGGTTGATGCTCAAATTTTATGTAAGGGAACAAGTCATGAGTAATGGCTTGCTTTCATGGCTCTAATGAGTTAAACACATGAAGTAGTTATGTATCTAGAGTCAATGGAAGATTCTTCAAGCAACTTCAATAATTGGAAGAAAAGGGAACTTGAGAAGGACATTGATATAAAAGGTAGTAAACTTACCTAACTTGGCGTGTATTGATGTGCATGATTGCTTTACTAAATTATGTGTAGCATATATAAATGATTAAAGCTCTATTTCTATTGATGATATAGCCATATGTATGAGATGTGAAGCATTAAGGTAAGGCAAGCATGTCATGCACTAAGCATCTATCTTGCATGCATTTTGGCAATGTTTGCTATTGAGATTACCTTGAATCTCACCCTCCTTCACCCAACCATATAGGTTTATTAAGCACAAAAGAGGAATGTATCAGAGTTGCACAGGGAAAGATGTAATGGAGAATTGAAGAGTTACAGGTGATAATCTGTTATGTGTATTATCACATGTTTTGATGAATTATATAGCATGCGAAATTGAATAATGTCATTAGATATGTCACCCATGGCATGTATGTCTTGTTCCTCTTGTTAAAAGCTTCAATTATATGATTTTAGATTTTCAAGTGGTAGTATTTGGTAAACTCAAGAAAAACTAGAGTTTGATAAAACAAGGAACAAGTTAGAGAAAGTGATAGAGGTGAGTAAAAACAACCTTTTGACAAGTATATTGTGGCCATTGATTGAGACTTTAATTTTTGGAATTTTTACCCTATTTTCATTGGATTAGGGTCTTAGAGTTTTTAGTTTGTTGTGATCATGCAAATGGTGTTTTGTATTGAGTCTTGGATAAATAGAATTGAATTGAACCTTGAATGTGAAGTTTAGAGTTTTGGAGTTTTGTATTGAATGGTTGCCTAAAGCATAACATGTGAAAGGAGTGTGATTTTGGTTATTTTGATATCTCTATTGTTTTCTATGTGAAATTCTATATAGGAGTGCATTTAGATGTGAATTTTGAAACCATTGGAAACTTAGGTTGCAAAATTGGAGAAATTAGAAGTTTTGTCGATGAAAACTCTATATTGGGCAGCTAGTTTGCATGACAGTTTTGAATGAGTAAATGATGTCTTAAAATTATGAAACTTTCCAGTCTAATAGTACACATGCCAAGATTCAAAATGGACATAAAATAGGTGTCATTTTGATGTGTACTAGAAGTTATGCATTTCCAAAGTTTGAGGTTGAAACTGGACTTAATTCTGGAGCAGTATGGACATTTGTTAAATTCCATACTTTTTTGGTTGTAGATGGTAGTGATTCATATTTTTCCTATAAAAAGGACTTAGAAAGCTTTAATTAGGACTTAGGATCACTCCATTTCAATATTTCTAGATTTAGTTATGATTTTTGGAAATTCAGCCAAGAAACAGGAATTTCCTTGGCCGTAGCCAGAAAGTGTTGGACCTGCTTTTGGCTGTAGCTAGAAGATTCTTGGCTATAGCCAGAAACCTTCTAACCTCTTTTTGGCCACAACTAGAAGACTCTTGGCCACAGCCAAAAGACCCTCTGAGTTGCTTTTGGCCGCAGCCAACCCTCAAAAATCAGCATTTTGTACTTCTTAAAGGTGGTATTTGGTATAGTTCTTTCCAACTCTTTAGGCTTTTGTTTGAGCTTCTCATAGCCACCTAAAGGACCTAAATGATCACCAACCCTAAGTGTTTGGAGTTAAGAATTGAATAGGGAATAACTCGTCGTCCTTGATTATGACTTATAGGACTTGATATCCACCTTGAGCATGTGAAAACGGTGCCCGAGCATGGACAAAAAGAACAAGGTAGTGACTCTTTCTCTTGTATCATTTATAATGCATTATATGTTTGTGTTATCATTGAATGTAATGATTGAGTCATAACAGATGTCTTGACTTTGAATGTGATGAATGTCACGAAAGTTTATGTAACAACTATCACGAATTGTTGTGAACTTCACTAATGCTATACATTGTGATGTATGTGATGATTGTTACGATTGAAATGCATATCACGTATATGATTATTGTCATGATTGAATACTTCTGTTAATGTCGTTCCAAATGCTGTGATGATTGTCATGCTTGTCATGTTTGTGATATTAGTTATGACTGAATGCTGTTGTGAATGTTGTATTGTGATTTGCTTACATGCTATGTTGTTATATGTTATATTAGTGAATTGTTACTACTGAGATTCATTCAAATCTCACTCTTTCTATTGACTAACCCACAACCAGGGCAAGTGGGTTAAAAGAGAAATAGGTGATGAAGGGTGGCTAGTGCTCCCAACTGGGAATTTTGGTTTTGTTATGGTTATCATATTTTAGGATTATTGTACATATTGTATATGTAAATTTGAATAATGGTATGTAATCCCTATTATAAGAAACTGAAAGGGGTGAATATGCCCCATAAACCCTTTTAATGAATGGATGAAACTCGAGTTTGGTCAGGAATTTTGTTTATACTCAGACACATATAAATGGAAACCGAACTACATAGGCAAAATATATTCAAAAAGTGAATAGAGACTGTACTATACAGGTTTTGGAAAAAGTATTGAAATGTTTTAAATTGTTCTAAATCTCTTATTTTATTATGACACGTGTTCAAACCATAATTACACCATTTATAGCACGGGGGTTACACTAGGCTATAAGACTGGATGACAATAAGGCCCGAATGCAACTTGTACGGGGCGAACGCCCTTGGCTGTAAGGCTACATACCAGTGCTACAATATTGGATTAGTGTGTCCTATGATTGTTAGATGCTTATTATAAGATGGTTTGTTTTGCATGCTTCAGGTGTTAGATTCAGAGTTTTAATGATAACAAACTTAAGATTATTTGAATATGTCTTTGCATTTCTATTCATAAGATTTTATTCTATGGACTATTCGAATAGTTTTCTTACTATTTGAATAGTAATGCCTATTTTTAGTTAGCACCTATTCTGATAGCTCCAAGACTATTCGAATAGACAATAGAATATCATGATAGTGTATAAGCTATTCGAATAGAGATACACTGTTATAAGTCTATAGTATTCTAATAGTCTTTTCACCATTCGAATAGTATCACTAATAAAGTTTTCTAAAACTAACTCAAGAGAACGAGTATTCGAATAGCCTAACCATTATCCAAATAGTCACTATGTTTTCAAATTCAGTTTATTAAAATGTTATCCAGATAATAGGATAACTATTCGAATAGTAAGGGTACTATTCGAATAGTAAACTGATTATCTGAATAATCTTTCCAATCATTTTCTCAAAACTATTCGAATAGTATGAAGAGTAATTGAATAGACTTTCCAAATCAATATCTCAGGATTATTCGAATAGTGTGAATATTATCAGGATAATTTTATCTATTTTTCAAAAGGAACTATTCGATTAGTAGTCCAAACTATTCAAATAGCCTCAGTGCAAAAATATTCAATACCATTTGGATAGTAAGGTAACTATTTGAATAGTCTTTAACTAGAAAAGAAGCATTTTATCCTGATAGTTATGTTTGTATTCGAATACTTTATATTTCCAGAAAACAGAGCATGAAACCAAGATTTGTGAAATCACTAGAACTTTTGTTATAAGTGATAATCTTGCTTATTATTATTCTCGTACATGATTAACAATTGTTTAAGCATGTTTCGGGCAATTTATTCATCAGATGTTTGAAATCCAAGAAAAGTAGATATTGTGTCAAAAATATTAAATGCTAAGCCAAACTCCAACCAACACATTCTCTTTGCTATAATGGCTATATCTAAATATCATAAAGAATGTCCCGAGAAGAATTTAGTGAGTAACAGACAAATGGAATGCTCACAACAGTTATTAAATTCACTTCAACTATAAATACGAGAGCATTCAAAATGGAGCAACTACTGAACTACTAAATTGATGAATATTTATTTTGCATTAAGTGCTCTATTTTTATTATTCACTTTTTATCATTATACTTCAATGATTATATCATTCACTCATTGAGACAGATTTATTGCAAACTCAATATACTTCATTGACAGATAACTTAAGGTAGTGGGACCTTAAGTTGGGTCTTATCTTACTTTATGTAAGGGGGAGCGAGTGTCCAGAGTATGAACTTACTTTGTAAAGTAGTGCCAAGAACCTGGTGAATCTTGGAAGTGATAGTGAAAAGCTCAGAGGGAATCTAAGGACTAGATGTGGGTCAGAATTGTTAAGACCGAACTAGTATAATCCCTGGTGTATACTTCAATGAAATCTCTCTAACTCTTGAACTTGTTTTGATTGCCTTAATTTCCTATTATTTGTTAATTACGATTAAAATTTTTATTATCACCTAATTCACCCCCTATGGGTGAAATGCTTGAAATAACATCGGGAACATTACATAAGTATATGAATAGCTTGAGTAGTAAGAGATGGAACTTATAGTGTATTTAGAATAACTAATGGACTAGTGTCCTGAGGTTGTCAGCCTTGATATGCATTCAGCGTGAATGTTGAACTATGTGCTTTGAGGCTATAAAACCTGTTGGACTAGTATGTCCTTTGGCCAGCAGATTGTTATACATTTAGAGTTGTGCTAGGCAGTGACCTAAGGCAGTATCATGAATATCAGTATACCAGAGGCCTAAAGTCCTGTTGGACTAGTATGTCCTTAGGTTGGCAGATGCATTCAGTGTTGTGTGTAATATCCCGAAATATTTCCAAGGGCTAAATGTAATAGACGATGAAATAAAAGGATTTAATGGCCCCTAATTAATTTTGCTATAATCAAGGGAAAAAGAGACAATAGCCCCTTGTTCTTGAGGTCAAAATTTGAAATCAAGATGATAGGCTAGGATTTGCTTTTGAAAAGTAAGAGTTATGATAATGGTAAAAAAAGGTCCAAAAAGGGGCATGAAAGAAAGAAGAAGAGTTAAGTCAACATGTGCTCACTTTTTGGTTAAAAATTATGGCCAGGCATAAAAGAAAAGGAAGAGAAGACTTGGTTAACATTTTCCTCCATTTGGGCAACCCATATCACATCCAAAAGCAAGAAGAGAAGAGGCAAGAGAAAACTTAATCAAATGACTAAAGTCAATATGGCATAAGCTTGTGCAAAAAGAATTAATTTTGGCTACATATTCCATAGGCAATTTTTGGCCAAGTGAATTTCAAGAAGGCATAAGTGAATATTGAAACATTACACACACACACACACACTCTCTCTCTCTCTCTCTCTCTCTCATATTTTGGCCAGCCACCAAGAAATAGAGGGAAAAAAAGAAAAGAAAAGAAAAAGGTTACATAACTTGTAGTAATTGCACCTAGTTGAGTTACTATAAGTTTATGCCTAAAAAGAATTATTTTCAACCACAACTTTTCACTACTTTTGACCAAACTTTTATTTGAATAATAAGAGTTAAGAGAAGCCAAAAATCTGATCAATTCACCATTCATTTTCTCTCTCTTCAGGTCAGAATTTTAGCCAAAATCGTAGAGAAAGAAAAACAAGGTTGAAAGGTGAGTTTGATATTTATTTTTCACCTTCTTAACCTCATCTATGGCCCGAACACCCTTCACAAAATTTATTCCTCTTGATGAGAGCTTCATTTCTTTAGTTTTAGAATTTCAAGAGGTGTTTTGAGCCATCATCCAAGAACAAAAATTGAGGAAGCAAGAAAAGAACACAAGAAGAAGCAAAAGGTGAGTAAGAGCATTATTTTGATGTATATGATGCTTGGATTGGTTGAGCTTTGGTGGGCTATTGTGACAGCCCTAATTTCAGTTTTTAGGGTATATTAGGGATCATGAAGCTTTCATCCTATGTATGTGCTTATATGTTAGTTTGGAGGCAAATGAGCTAGGCTTAGTGATTAAATAGTGAAGTGGTTGTTTGTTGTGAAATACCTAAAATTTTGATTTGAACAGGGCACTATGAAGCAATGGGAATTTGTTCATTTTGAGTTACCATTGTGTTTTACATAAACAATTATGTGGGCATAGCTCCAGGTTGTGAATTTTGGGCCATTGAAACTCAAAATGCAAAACTAGATTTTCTGCTGAACAGAAGTCCAGCAAGTTACCCTGATTTTGTGGTATTTTTGGATAAACAAATGATAGCTAAAAATTCTTAAACTTTCCAATCTAATAATTCACATACTAAGCTTTAAATAGATAAATTATGGAAGTCATTTTGATGTATATGCTGGGAGTTATGGATTTCTAAAGTTTGAGGTTGAAAATGGGATCAATTATGGAACAGTATGGAATTTTGGGCAAGTCTGTATTTTTGTGGTGGTAGCTGGTAATGGTCCATATTTTTCCTATATAAAGGAGTTAAAAAGATTCAAGTTGGACTTGGCGTCACCCCATTTCGATTTTTGTGGGATTAGTTATGATTTTTCAAATTCTAGAGAAAATTCTGGCAGATTTGGTTCAAGTGTGCGAAAATTCAAAGGTCATGGCACATGATAATAATTATGAACTCTAAGGTTAAAAAATTGGTCTTTTGGGTTAATTGACCACTTAGCTCCTTAGTTGACTTGATAAAATGACCATAGTGATAACCAACCCAAGTATTATGAGTTATTAAAGAATTAGAAAAGGGAATAACACTACGTCCTTGATTTTGATATATAGGGTTCAAATTTTCCCTACACGTGAACAACTTGTGCCAGAGCACACCCGGAAAGAACAAGGTAGTGACATTTTCTCTTATATTATGTGTAACACATTGTATGTTTGTTTTATCATTGAATTTCGTATTAGGAATGCTGTAAAGTTTGTTGCTATGAAAACTATGTGAAAGCCGAGAAGGCTATGTATAAGCCGTGATGGCTATGTGTATCCCGTGAAGGCAATGTGTACGCTGTGCAAGCAATGTGTAAGCCATGAAGATAATGTGTATTACAACATGAGCAGTCATGGATGTGACGCAATTCACATCTACCCCTACCGTTGTAAATGTGTAAGCCGTGAAGTCCATGTGAAAGTTGTGAAGAATATGTGTATGTCGTGAAGGCCATGTATATGCTGCTGTTGTTTGGTGATTCGCTTGCATGCTATATGATTATATGTTATATGAGTGATTTGTTAATGCTAGGATTCTCTTAAATCTCATTCTTTCTATTAACTAACCTACAGCCAAGGCGAGCGACTCAAAGGAGAAGCAACCAACCAAAGGCGATAAGTTTTCTTTAGTTTGATAGATGGTTATCATATTTTCGAATTGTGATTACTATTTATATATTGTAAATGTTATTTTGGATAAAGATATATAATCCCCTAAATGGGAAATGGTAAGGGTCGAAAATGCCCCGTAAACCCTTTAGTTTATTATATGAAACTTGGGGCTTGCTGGGAATTTTGGTTTACACTCTGATATGTATGAATGTGACTTAACTGCGTAGGTTAATTATGTTCAAAATATGTGTGTGAGGCCATATTGAACAAGTTTTGAAAGAAATTTTGAAAACCCACTTTATTACAAAGCGGGTCCTTGTCTTTAAGTAGGATCTTAAACAGATTTTGTAGTCGCTATCGGTTTTCAATTTATCTTAATTGTACATTTTTGAATTATAATTACGAATAATAAGGTAGGGATCACATTGTGCCGGTCAGTGACCCAAGGCAGTAAGATTTGATATGTGTGAAGCATAGAGCAAATGCCTTAGGCAGTAAGACCTTATGAATATTCAAATTGTGATAGGCGGACACCCAAGGCTGCTAAGAATATGACCTATCTTACAAACATCTTTATTTCATACACAGAAGCATTATTCTTTAATTACTTAGGGGTTAATTACTTCTTCATGACTTGTTAGCCATTATTCTTACCAGATTCATATATCATAGTTAGTTCTATTATGCTTCTTTTTCTTAATTTCAGTAATCCCGATTGCTGATTAAATTCTATTTTGCATATTCATTTAATTTGTTATCCAATGCAAATAATTTACATAGTAAAATAAATATTCTTTCTTCTTCAATTCTTCATCTTCTTTCCTTCTTGTTCATTTTTAAGCATTCCTTCTGTCTCCTACACACGGACCTATATGGTTGGTGAGGGCGGTGAGATTCGAGGGAATCTCAGTAGTAAACAGTACTAACAATGCATGCAAGAGGAATGCTAGTGCATGATATACTTGCCTTACATAAGCTCATGTTCACATAATGACATTTCTACATGCTCAGTAAACACATCAAATACATGCAAGTTAAGTAAGTTCACTACCTTTTGGACTTGTGTTCTCTTCTTGGCCCCTTTTCTTCCAACTATTAAAGCTCCTTGGAAATTCTTCCATGCTTCTTCTTTCTTGGCTTCTCAAGGCCCTAAATATATAATCATATAATTAGTGCCATGATAAATGAATTCTTAATAGGCTACATTAGTCTTGTATACTTACTTTCACCCTTGGAGTTCATACTAATTACATTTGGCCCTTTCTTTCTTAAATTAAAAAGGTAGCTAAAAGCTATCAGCCTTTTGACCAAACTTTAAAAAATCATAACTAATTCTAGGGAACTTCAAATGGGGTAGTTCAAATTCCTATTCAAAGCTCTTTGAATCTATTTTAAAGATAAAAATATTACTCAAAGCCAATTCTAGCCATAAAATTTCAGAACTACAACTAAAGCCTTACTGCCACAAAATCCATTCCAGATTCAATGCCTAACTTCAAAAATTCATAATTCTTAATGTACTAATCAAAATGGCACAAATGACCTATCAAATTAAAGCTTGATATGTCTTCTTTGTTTTTTGAAAGTATCATGGCCATTAGACAACATTATAATACCCAAAAACACAACACATTCAGACTGCCATGCAGGAACTCTAATTGGGTAGCATAATTCCAATTTTTGGATTTCAAATCCATTCTTTCAAAAATTATACCAACAACCAATTCATAGGCAATTTTTCCCAAGGAATCCATTGGCAACCTCAAAAAAACCAAAATCCTATTCTTTCTCCATTCCTTGTTCTGATCGAAACATAGGGTCTAAACAACAATTCACAAATTCACAATGTATTCACCAAACTAGGTTCATACCTTCCTATACATCATATAACCATATGTGGATGACTAAAGCATGATGAAACCCTAAAAACTCTAAGATAACCAAAATTAGGACAGCCACTAAAATTCACCACAATCAACAAGATACTTGGTTCAAATCAAATCTCACATACACCTCTTGCCCTTTCTAGAGCTTGTTCTTTGTTTCTCCAACTTTGACACTATGTAGATAGCACAAGACACCTCCTTTTGAGAAACAAAAACCAAAGAATTATAGTTATTAACAAGCGAAACATTGTTTGTGAAAAGGTTTTAAGCTAGAAAGGTGATTTAGATGGTGAAAATTGAGCTAGAACACATACATTGACACTTTACTCTTCCAACTCTTCTTTCTCTTTCCTTTTTTCAATGTTTTCCTTCCTTTTCTCTCTTTTTCTTGTGTTGGCCTACTTTTAGGAGATGTGAGGGAGTGGGAGATGTTTTAATATTCATTCCCTGACTTCTTGAAATCACTTGGCTACAATTTAGTCTAAGGAAGCAAGAAGAGTCCATGTGTCAACAATCTATGGCTTCTTGAAAAGATGTAAGGTCAATTAACTAACCTAAGTTGGGTTAATTGAATTGAGCCTTCTCTTTCCTCCTTCTTCTTTGACTTGGACAAAATTTCCCTTCAAAGGGATAGGAAATGTTGACCAAATTGCTCTTGACATATTGCTTTTTGGTCAAACATTCAAAGTTGGAAAAAGTTGAAGACACTTGAATTTTCCTTCTTCTCTTCTTTCTTTTCTTTTGACTTAGTCAATGAACTTTCATTTGCTTAAATTAAATACTCTTTCCTTCCCTTAAGTCTTTGACCAAATTGCATTAATAAAAAGCAAGAAAGAATGTTGACCAATTGCCTATTGGTATATAAGTTCAAGTTGACCAAAGTCCTCTTACAAAGTGCTTTGAAACTTTGACCAAACTCTTTCTTTCTCCCAATTTTGCTGTCTTGGACGTTTTTAGTATCATGAGGGGAGGAGGCTAATTTTCTTTTTCAACCTCATGATTACTCTTGCTTTTCAAGAGCAAATCCTAGCCCTTAATCTTGATTGCTAATTCTAACCTCAAGATCAAGTGGCAATTATCTCTTTTGCCCTTGATTATGGCAATATCATTTCTTGTGTCGTTATTTCTTTTAGTTCTCTTTATTAATTCTTTCTAGACACCATTTCCCTTTTCCTTTAAATCCAAGTTAGGTTTTATGTCATTCTAACACATCATAAAGGAATTGGGTACTTTCTCTTAACTAATTCGCACCAAAATTCATACTTTATTCCAAGTGCAATTTGGGATTCTTACTAAACTATACTTAATAGTCTACTTTATTCAGGCTTATGCCCTAGCCTCTAGTCCCAAAACTGAGGATATTACAATGGGCGGACACACTAGGCCGTAAGACCTATGTTCCTACCGTTGTGACATTAGACTAGTGGGTCCCGTTAATGTGTTATATTGTACACTGATTGCTGAATGGTATTGTGATAATTATTGAATGCTGATATGATGATCACTGAATGCTATTTGTGATTTTTGCTAATAAAATAATTATTTGTATTGCATGCTTTGAAAGCATTACATACGAAAGGAATATATTGATTATTAAGAAGTGATCCTCCAAGGTATAGTTAATTATATGCTATATTTGAAATTTTGAGGCTGAAATTTATTATACGGGTGGAGAATTGTAATATCCTGAATTTTGGGGCTAGAAGTTTGAGAAAAAGCCTAAATCAAGTGGGCTGCTAAGCCCAGTTTGGCAAGAGTCCCAAGAATGCCCGAGAGATAGAATGATTTTCGGGGACTATATGATTCGGCCATCTGGGTAGAGAATAATTCCTTAGATTATATAAGGGCTCAGTGTGTAAAGTAATCCGATAAAATATATCGGTACAAATGTATTCTGGCACACTTAGCCCCATTTGGTTGGGCCATATGAGTGCATATATGGCACCATGTAAGTCCCTCATGTATGAAGTAGCTTCGAGTTGGAGTAATGAAAGTTGCCTTATATGTAGTAGTCGAATGAAACTTATCAGTGCCTATATACACTTGGCACTATCTGCAAACCTTTACAAACACTTGGCGTGTTTTGGCAGTTCCCTAAGACAAATAGCGTCATTTTAAGCAATATGTGTATAAACTAGCTTTTTGATAAAGTAGCTTTTGGGTTGGAACACTAGTGGGAAGCCACTTAAGCCCTTTAGCTTCTCCTTTTGGGTTAGCTTAATAAGAAGTCGCCACCCAGCTATCTCATAAGACATGTGACTATTTAATCAGATAAAATATAAAGGTGTAAGTATGCACATAGCACTTTCATGGCAGACACATACATCCCGCGCTTTTGAAGGAACATAGGCTTGGTGCCATTTGTCTGGAGAATACGGGCATGCATTAGAATTCCCTTTACAACGTGGGTAAATTACCCCAGTAAGGGAAGTAGAACTATGCCTGGAGCTGGACTTGTAATATCCCAAAATACTTCCAAGGGCTAAATGTAATAGACAGTAAAATAAAAGGATTAATGGCACCCTAATTAATTTTACGATGATCAAGAGTTAAATGCTAGTTGATCTTAAGGATAGATTTGGGAAACAAAATGAAGGGCCAAGATTTGCCCTTACAAAATAGAAGTAATGATGAAGATTATTAAAGCAATTTGCTCATCTTTTCCTCTTATTTAGACACAAGGCGCATGTAAGATCCAGTCAACACACTCTCTTCCCTTTTTCTACAAGAAAACCGTCCCCTCCTTGCTCTATTGTCATGCAAGATTAAAATAATATATATGTTTCCCTTTACTCCAATATTTCATTTAAGCATCAAAGAGCAAACGAGAGGAAGAATTTAATGAAATATTCCTTCCTTATCTAGTCAACAAAATCAACCAAGATCAATAAGGGAAAGAAAGAGAATTGAATCAAATATATTCCTAACCTTTTTGCTCAACCAAGTTGACCAACATGTAATATTGTAATGGTCAATAAAGTGAGTTCCTTTTGGAGGAGAATTTTGGCTGGCATAAACAGAGAAAAGGAAAAAAATTCAAGTTACATTACTCTAAGTGTTTGACCAATTAAATCAATTGTGACCACCAAATTTTTCCACCTCATTTATCCAACTTTTCGGTTAGCTCTTTAAGAGATAAGGGAAATCACTAACTCTCTCTCTCTCTCTCTCATTCTCCAAGTCGGTTTAGTACTGCATAAAAAGAGACAGAAGAAGCAAGGTGAAGGTGAGCTTTTTTATCTTGATTTTCACCTTCTTAACCTCATCTATGGCTCAAGTATCCTTCATAAACATTGTTTCTCTTGATGAAAGCTTCATTTCTATGGTTTTTTATTTTCAAGAGGAGGTGTTTTGTGAACTCAAGAAAAGCTAGTGTTGGAGAATCAAAGAACAAGATAGAGAAAGAGGAAGAAGTAAGCAAAAGAAACCTTTTGACATGTATATTGTGATCATTGGTTGTGAATTTTGTGTTGTGGAATTTTGCCCTATTTTCATGTAATTAGGGTTTTAGAGAGTTTGTGGTGTTTTGTTGATGATAATGGTATCTTGTATTGTGGCTTGGATAAATGGAATTAGTTTCAGGTTTGAATATAAATTTTTGAAAATTTTGGCAAATTGTGTTAAAATTCTGCCCAAAATAGAACTTACAAATGGAATAGGAATTTGGTTATTTTAATGTTTCTATTGGATTCTATGCAAAAAATTGTATATGAAATAGCCCCGGTTGTGAATTCTGACCATTGGAAACATATGTTGAAAAATTGGAAGTTTCGTCAATGAAAACTTTATGCAAGGCAGTTAGATTTCGTGGTAGTTTTGAATGAGTAAATGGTGTCTTAAAATTGTGAAACTTTCCAATCTAATAGTAGACATTCCAAGCTTTAAATTGATATATAGTGGTTGTCATTTTGATGTGTGTGCTGGAAGTTATGTATTTCTAAAGTTTGAGGTTGAAACTAGAAGTTATTTTGGAGCAGCATGAAAATTCGTTGAAATCTATATCTTTTTTGTTGTAGATGGTAGTGATTCATATTTTTCCTATATAGAGGACTTAAAAATCTTTAAGTATGACTTAGAATCACTTCATTTCAATTTTTGTAGATTTAGTTATGATTTTTGGAAGTTCAGCCAAGAAATAGGAATTTTCTTGGCCACGGCCAGAAGGTTCTTGGCTACCGCCCAAATGTTTCTGACCTGGTTTTGACCACAGCCAGAGCATTCCTTGGTCGTGACCAACCCCCAATTTTAGCATTTTACAGTTTTCAACAGTGGTAACGAGTCTAGCTCTTCCCAATCCTTATAGGCTTTTATTTAAGCTTCTCATAGCCACCTAAGGGATTCGAAAGATAACCAACCCTAAGTGTTTTGGAGTTATTTAAGAATTGAAATGGGAAATAACTTTTTTTCCTTGATTATGATGTATAGGAATCATCATTCGCCCTGAGCATGAGAAATCAGTGCCTGAGCACAAACGGAAACAACAAGGTTGTGACTCTTTCTCTTATATCATGTATAATGTCTTGTATGTATGTGCTTATCATTGAATTATGACGAATGCGGATGCTCCTACAAATACAGCTGTGATAGCTGTCATTATTGTGAATACAGTGAAAGCTACCATTATTGTGAATACAACTATAAAAGCTGTAGTTATTATGTATACAGCTATGATAAGTGTCATTTATGTGATGAAAGTCACGAATGTCATTACTGATGTGGATGCTATTGTGATGTTGCTTTGTGATTTGCTTACCTGCTTTGTTATTATATATCATATGAGGGAAATGTTACTGCTAGGATTTATTTGAATCTCACTTATTCTAATGACTAACATACAGCCAGGGCAAGCAGATCTAAGGAGAAACAAGTCACTAAGGGTGGGTAGAACTCCCAGCTAGGAGATTTAACTTTTGTTAGTTAGTTATCATACTTTTGGGATTATTGTACATAATGTATATGTTGTAAATTCATATAGTGATATATAATCCCCAATATGGGAAACGGAAACAGGCATATATGCCCTGTAAACCCTTTCATTGTATGAGTGAAACCCGAGATTCATCGGAAGTTTTGCTATACACTCTGATATTTATGAATGAAACTGAACTGCTCAGGACCAATAGATTTGAAAAGTAAATGTGAGACTATATTAAATAGATTTTGGAAAAAGTGTTTGAAAACCCACTTTATCACAGGACTGAATCCTGTCTTCAAGTTGGGATTGTTAATAAGTTTCAAATTATTCGTTCACCTTTAGTTTAACCTAATAACACATTTTTGGACTATAATCACGCCTAATAAGGCAGGGGGTTACATTTTTTGTATCAGAGCCGAAGTTCCTGGTAAGGGTAGGTTTTGCTAGGATAGTTGCAATAGTTTCTTGCCTTAGTGATAGTAGTTAACCTATGGTTGTTTGTAGTATACACATGACTGCTCCTGCTATTTATTGGTATATAAGTTTTAAGGACTATGCGTATACATTCAACATGGTATTGATGTTGTGAATCATTTGTGTAGAGCGAAAAGACACAATGGTTCGTCCAAAGATTAGATGTGTGGAACTGGAGGTGGAAGAGATAAATGACAATCCACCGGATCTAATATGAAAAATGATGGGTATGTTAATAGAGTAGCTGGATATGATCCACAAATTAAGGGATGAGCTCAGGGAGGTAAAGAAAAAAAGGAATGAATATAAAGTACAAACAACCCAAGAAGATACAACCCATGAAGAAATAGCTGAAGGGTTTATCTGACTTTAAGAGACTCTACCATATACTAAGCCAAATCAGGAATCATATGAGGTACCAGCTCAAAATGAGAGAGATCTATAGTTCTGGGTTTCCAAATTTTGTAAGCATATACCTCTAGTGTTCAGGGGAAGGTTTGATCCCCAGGCGGCTGAGGATTGGCTAATCCAGCTTAAGAAAATTTTTAAACTGCTAGACTGACCAACCGAGGTGAAGGCATGACTGGCCATCTATAAGCTAGAGGGAGATGCGGGCAGGTGGTGGTGGAACATTGCCATGACATAGTGAACCTGGAATGAGCCTCTGACCTGGGAGCTGTCCGGGAATAGTTTAATGATAAATACTTCCCAAGATCTGTGAGGATAGAGAAAGAGTCAGAATTCCTATCTATTAAGCAAGGTGATGTAGAGACCTTTGATGATTATCTATCTTGGTTCATCTGACTAGCCCAATACTCCTCCTATCTATGATGTATGGATGATGAGGAGTAGAGTTTTGATATGCTGATATATGGCTTGAGATATGAATTGAGGAAAAGGTTAGCTACCTGCCAGTTTACTATGTTCAACAAGGCTGTGGAGGAGTGCAGAGTCACAGAGAATAATCTGAGAGATTTGAACCCAACCAAGGATAGTGGTGGTCAAGGTGAGCCCAATATGGGAAGTACTCCTCATTAGCGGAAGGGCCAGAAGCCCTATCAATCTGAGGCTCGTGATAATCTGAAACCCCCAACAGTATAGACATGCTCTCGTTGTGGGAGAGTACTTGCTGGCAGATCATGTTCGAGGCAAGTAATCTATTACAACTGCAAACAGCCAGGACATATTACTAGTGAGTGCAAACGGCCATTGGTAGTACAAAAATCTAGGAATCAAAACAGGGTGTTTGCTATGACACATGAAGAAGCCCATAATTCCCTTGACCTAATCCAAGGTAAAATCCTTCTCAATGGGAGTTTACTGCAAGCTTTATTTGATTTAGGTGCAAGTCATTTATTCATTGCTTATGATTGTGTGAAGCGCTTGGGATTACATATTCATAAACTGCTATTTGATTTGGTTGTGTCAACGTTGATAGGTGTCAAGGCTACGACCGCTAATGCTTGTTTGAATTGTGTAATAATCGTTGAGGGGAAAGAGTCCACGATTGATTTGATTTATTTACTGCTCAATCAATTAGAAACATATTGGGTTTCGATTGGTTGACAGCAAATAATGTGTTGCTGGATTGTGGGAACAAAAGAATAGTTTATCCTACTCCTCAAAGGAATGATGATGTGAATGCTAATCTGAACTTCCTCTCAACGGCTAAGGCTAAGAAATGCCTGGTGAAAGGGTGCCAAGGGTATATGGTATTCTTTTCCATATAGGGAGGGAAAATAGAAACTCTGAACAATATACCCGTGGTAAAAAAGTTCCCTAAGGTGTTTTCGAATGATCTCAGCCGATTGTCTCTAAAAAGGGAACTCAAATTTCTGATTGAAATTATTCCTGGAGCTAGTTCTATATCAAAGGCTTTATACCAAATAGCCCTAAATGAGATAGCAGAGTTAAAGAAACTGATTAAAGAGTTACTTGAAAAAGGGTTCATTCGACCCAGTATCTCACCAGGGGAGCTCCAGTACTGTTTGTCAAGAAGAAAGATGCGAGTCTAAGGACTATGTGTGGATTATAGAGAATTGAACAAGATAACTGTTAAGAACAAGTATCCGCATCTGAGAATCGATGACCTTTTATATCAATTGTCTAGTTCTTATATGTTTTGAAGATTGATATAAGGTCAGGTTATCATTAGCTACGAGTGAAAGCAAAAGATGTACTGAAGACTGCTTTTAGGATGAGGTATGGGCATTATGAGTTTATGGTAATGCCCTTCAGATTGACTAATGCACCTATTGTATTTATAGATTACATGAATCAAGTCTTTTGACAGTATTTAGATCTATTTGTGGTGGTGTTTATCGATGACATTTTGATATACTCCAAGAGTAATGAAGAGCACGAGCACCATTTGAGAATAGTGTTGGAGATATTGGGCGAAAAGCAACTCTATGCCAAACTGAGTAAGTACGAGTTTTGGCTTTCAAAAGTAAAGTTTCTGGGCGACGTTATCTCACAAGAAGGGGTATTAATGGATCCTAGTAAAGTGGAAGTAGTACTGAACTAGAAGAAGCTAGAAACGGTTGCTAAGATATATAGTTTTTTGGGTCTTGCTGGTTACTACTGGAAATTCATTTAGAATTTCTCCCGGATTGCCTTACCGATGACCAAGCTCACACTAAAGGATCAACCATTTAAGTGGGATAAACGTTGTGAAAAGAGTTTCACTGAGCTAAAGGAGAGGTTGACTACGGCACCAGTGTTGATTATACTCAATCCCAACTTGACTTATGTTGTATATAGTGAGGCGAGTAAGCAGGGCTTAGGGTGTGTCCTTATGCAACAGGGATGAGTGGTGGCTTACGCCTCTCGACAGCTGAAGCCTCATGAAATGAACTATCCCACCCATAATATAGAGCTTGCGGCGATTGTGTTTGCAATGAAGATGTGGCAACATTACTTGTATAGTGTAATAGTAGAACTACACTACGACTACAAAAGTCTCAAGCATTTGTATGATCAGAAAGAGTTGAATTTGAGATAGCATCGGTGGATGGAGTTGTTAAAAGACTACAAGCTGGAGATCAAATATCATCCGGGTAAAGCTAATGTCATCACGGATGCCCTTAGTCAAAAGACAATGCTAGTTGCAGCAATGATGATACAAGAAGGGGAATTGATAGAAGATTTTTGGGATTTGAATTTCTTGAACCAAATCGTCTGTGCTAATTATAGTGTTTCCTAAAGGGAAAGTGATTTGAAGGATGAAATTGAAGAGGCTTAGAAGTACGATGATTGGGTGCAGTCCATTCAGATTATGATTGAGCGAGGAGAAACTTGAGACTATGATTTGTCACTTAGTGGATTAATGCGATACAAAAAGAGAATCTTTGTTCCACTAAAGGCTAACTTGAGGTAGAAAATCCTAGATGAGGCGTACAAGAGTCGGTATACTCTTCACCCTGGAATGAGGTGAAGTCTATTTATTGGTAGACGGGATGAAGAGTGATGTGACCAAGTATGTGGCACGGTGTCTTACTTGCCAAAAAGTAAAGATTAAATACTAGAAGCCGCTAGGATTACTGTGGAGTTCTGAGATTCTAGAATAGAAGTGGGAAAGTGTGACTATGGATCTCGTTGTGGGATTGCTTAGGATCATAAATTATGATGCGATATGGGTAATTGTTGATCAATTCACGAATTCGGCACATTTTATACCAATCAACGCCAGCTACTTTCTAGATAAACTGGTAGAAATCTACATTCAAGAGATAGTGAGACTTCATAGCACACTGAAGAGCATCATTTCATATAGGGATCTACAGATAGGGGGACAGTAAAAAAGAACCATTCAATCGAGATTCTAAAGGGCTCAACACGAGGCGCTAGGTATGAAATTGAGTTTTAGTATGGCCTATCATCCACAGATAGTTAGACAGTCAAAAAGGACCATTCAGATGCTGGAAGATATGCTAAAAGCCTATGTCCTAGACTTTAAAGGGAATTAGGATTACATTATTCCACTTACTGAGTTCACTTACAATAATAGCTATCATGTAAGCATTCAGATGCTCCGTATGAAGCACTATATGGGAGGAAGTACCAATCACCTTTGTGTTGGATAGAATTGTCTAAAAAAAGATTGTATAGTTTAGGTCTTGTTAATTAGACCACAGAGTAGATTAAAATCAATAAGAAGAGGCTTTTTATAGCGCAGAGTTGACAGAAAAGCTACGTTGATAAAAGGAGAAGATCTCTTAAGTTTGAAGTTGGAGATCATGTATTCGTGAGGGTGTCTCCAGTCACAGGCATTGGTAGAGCGACCAAGCGAAAGTAATTGAGTCCATGGTACATTGGTCCATTTGAGATTCTTGCGAGAATCGAATATGTAGTATACTGCATAGCCGTACCCCCAAACTTGAGCAAGCTCCATGACGTGTTTCATGTCTCATAATTGAAGAAGTACAAACCAGATCCTACACACATAATCAAGTATAAAGATGTCAACATGCAAGATAACTTCACTTTTGCGATGGAGCCAGAACAAATTATTAATCGACAAGAAAGGCGGCTCAGACACCGAAGTATACCTTTTATGAAAGTGATTTGGAAGGGACTATCTTAGAGAGAAGCAACTTGGGAAGATGAGGCAGACATGAAGGGGCGTTATCCGGAGTTTATGTCTCAAGATGTGTAACAAATTTTAAAGACAAATTTACTGTACATGGAAGAATTGTAATATCCCAAATACATCCAAGGGCTAATTGTAATAGATAGTGAAATAAAAGGATTAATGGCACCCTAATTAATTTTACCATGATCAAGAGTTAATTGCTAGTTAATCTTGAGGATAGATTTGGGAAACAAATTGAAGGGCCAAGATTTTCCCTTACAAAGTAGAAGTAATGATGAAGATTATTAAAGCAATTTTCGCATCTTTTACTCTTATTTGGACACAAGGCACATACAAGACCAAGTCAACATACTCTCTTCCCTTTTTCTACAAGAAAAATGTCCCCTCCTTGCTCTATTTTCATGTAAGATTAAAATAATATATATGTATCCCTTTACTCCAATATTTTGTCCAAGCATCAAAGAGCAAATGAGAGGAAGAGTTTAATGAATATATTTGTTCCTTATCTAGTTAACAAAATTGGCCAAGATCAAGAAGGGAAAGAGAGAGAATTGAATCAAATATATTCCTCACCTTTTTGCTCAACCAAGTTGACCAACATGTAATATTGTAAGAAGGGAATTGGTCAACAAAGTGAGTTCCTTTTAGAGGAGAATTTTGGCTGGCATAAACAGGGAAAAGGAAAAATAATTTAGGTTACATTACTATAAGTGTTTGACCAAGTAAATCATTTGTGACCATAAAATTTTTCCACCTCCTTTGTCCAACTTTTAGGTTAGCTCTTTAAGATACAAGGGAAGAGAAATCTAATTATTTAATCTCTCTCTCTCTCTCTCATTCTCCAAGTCGGTTTGGCACTACACAAAAAGAGAAAAGAAGACGTAAGGTGAAGGTGAGCTTTTTGATCTTGATTTTCACCTTCTTAACCTCATCTATGGCTCAAGTATCCTTCATAAATATTTTTCCTCTTGATGAGATCTTCATTTCTATGGTTTTAAATTTTCAAGAGGTGTTTTTTGAACTCAAGAAAAGCTAATGGTTGGAGAATTAAAGAACAAGTTAGAGAAAGAGGAAGAGGTGAGCAAAAACAACCTTTTGACATGTATATTGTGATCATTGGTTGTGAACTTTGTTTTGTGGAACTTTGCCCTATTTTCATGCAATTAGGGTTTTAGAGAGTTTGTGGTGTTTTGTTGATGATAATGGTGTCTTGTGTTGTGGCTTGGATAAATGGAATTAGTTTGAGGCTTGAATGGAAATTTTTGTAAATTCTGTTAAAATTTTGCCCAAAACATAACTTATAAATGGAGTGGGAATTTGGTTGTTTTGATGTTTCCATTGGAGTTTATGTGAAAAATTGTGTAAGGAGTAGCCCCGGTTATGAATTCTGACTATTGGAAATATATGTTGAAAAATTGGAAGTTTCGTCAATAAATACTCTATGCAAAGTAGTCAGTTTGATGTGTAAATGGTGTCTAAAAATTCTAAAACTTTTCATTCTAATAGTAGACATGCCAAGCTTTAAATTGATATACGGGTGTCATTTTGATGTGTGTACTGGAAGTTGTGTATTTTTAAAGTTTGAGGTTGAAACTGGAAGTTGTTCTAGAGCAGTGTGGAAATTTGTTGAAGTCTGTATTTTTGTCGTTGTAGATGACAGTGATTCATATTTTTCCTATATAGAGGACTTACAAAGCTTCAAGTAGGACTTGGAATTACTCCATTTTGATTTTTGTATATTTAGTTATGATTTCTGGAAGTTTAGCCATGAAACAAGAATTTTTTTGGCTGCTTCCCAAATATTTCTAACCTATTTTTGGCTACGGCCAGAGCATTCCTTGGCCACAGCAAACCCCTAATTTCAACATCTTACATTTTTAAACAGCAGTAATGAGTCTAGCTTTTCCCAATCCTTTTAGGCTTTTGTTTGAGCTTCTCATAGCCACCTAAGGGATTCAAAAGTTAACCAACCCCAAGTGTTTTAGAGTTATTTAAGAATTGAAATAGGAAATAACTCGTTGCCCTTGATTATGATGTATAGGAATTGTCATTCGCCCTGAGTATGAGAAATCGGTGCCCGAGCACAAACAGAAAGAATAAGGTAGTGACACTTTCTCTTATATCATGTATAATGCTTTGTATGTATGTGCTTATCATTGAATTATGATGAATGCAGATGCTGCTGCGAATACAGCTATGATAGTTGTCGCTATTGTGAATACAACGAAGGCTGTCATTGTTGTTAATATGGCAAAAGCTGTCATTATTGTGAATATAGCTGTGAAAGCTGGTGTTATTGTGTATATAGCTATGATAGCTATTGTTTATGTGACGAAAGTCACGAATGTGATTTCTATTATGGATGCTATTATGTTGCTGCTTTGTGATTTGCTTATATGCTTTGTTATTATATATCATATGAGTGAAATGTTGCTACTAGGATTCATTTAAATCTCACTCTTTCTAATGACTAACATACAACCAAGGCAAGAGAATCTAAGGAGAAATAAGTGACCAAGGGTGCTAAAACTCCCAACTAGGAGATTTAAGTTTTGTTAGTTGGTTATCATACTTTTGGGTTTATACACATAATGTATATGTTTTAAATTCGAATAATGATATGTAATCCCCAGTATGAGAAACTAAAACTAGCGTATATACCCTATAAACCCTTTCAGTGGATAAATGAAACTCGAGATTCATTAAGAATTTTGCTATACACTTTGATATTTATGAATGAAACCGAACTACACAGGCCAAATAGATTTGAAAAGTGAATTTGAGACTGTATTATATAGGTTTTGGAAAATTTTTTTGAAAATCCACTTATCACATGACCGAATCTTGTCTTGAAGTTGGGACTATTAATAAGTTTCAAATTATTTGTTGATCTCCAGTTTAACCTAATAACACGTTTTCAAACTATAACCATGGTAAATAAGGTAGGGGTTACAAGGCCCTTATTGAAAGTCCATATGAAATGACCTTAGATGAGATGGCAGAATTAAAAAAAAGCTTATTACAAAACTACTAGAGAAAAGGGTTTGTAAGACCCAGTGAATCACCATAGGATGCTCTAGTGCTATTGTTGACAGAAAGACGAGAGTCTTAAACTCAGGCAAAACAGGCTCAACAAAAGATGAGTAACTCTTGCTCTCATATATTATGTAATGGTTCCGTATGTATGTATTCCCATCAGTTGTATTTGTTTTATGAATATATGGTAGCTGTTAAATCCCATATGTTTTGATCATAACAAAGATTGGAATGATCTTACAAAAGGTTTTGATAATAAGACAAAAGAGTTTTTTAACAAAGTAACTAAGTACTTGGAGGCAGGGAAGGCTATCACTTGAGTGGTGCCTCAAGAGATAAGAAATTATAGAATAGGAGAAAAGACTCTACTAGATTTCTGAAGTGATCACTTGAGTGATGTGTGCTAAAATGTTATAAAACCTCTATGCCAAGATTTGCATGGTGTCACTTGAGGGATCACTCGAGTGATGACCAAGGCTCACTTAAGTGACCACTCAAGTGACTAGGTAGGAAATAAGAGAGTGAAGTCTCTGCTAAGATTTACAAGGGATCACTTGAGTAATGTCCTTGAATCATTCAAGTGACTACTCAAGTGATCTAGTAAAAAATGTTGACTTCATTCTCTACCATGTTTTGGAAGGGAATAACTTTAATCTATTGTTTATTGATTTATTATCTATATGATTAACCTTTCATTGTATTAGCATTCTAAGTATATTTGCAAAAAACAATGAACAGATCATTCTTCGAGCGAAAAGTCAAATAAAATGTCTGAACGTTCACCACCACAATGGATAGTTTTCAAATTTGAAAAACTGTCAAACGTAGTTGCGCGATTCTAACGGACAAGTAGAAACTGTTCCAATGGCTATCTCACTCATCTATAAATATGGGAATATTCAACATAAAATAGACACAACAGAGTGTTAGATCCCATATGTTTTGATGATAACAAATATTGGATCAATGATATGGAAAGATTTGATAACAAAACAAATGAATTGTTGAACAAAGTTGCAAAGCAATACTTGAAGGAAGCACTAGAGTAACAAACAAATTTTGTGAAGGCTTACTCGAGTAGCCACTCCAGTAAGGGAAGCCATTACTCGAGTAATCACAGAGAATTTCATCCAGTGAAGCACTGCCAAAATTTGGATGAAGTTACTCGAGGGACCACTCAAGTAATCTGCACAGTTATATAGACCATTACTCAAGTAGCCACTCAAGTAATGTTATTTTCACATGCATCAATCGAGTAACCAGGTCAAAAATCTTCCAGTGACTCTCGGCCAAGAAAGGGAACACTTTACTCGAGTAACCAGTGAGAAAAAAGCCATTACTCGAGGGACCACTCTAGTAAGGTATGAAGAAAACGGAAGACCACTCGAGTAGCCACTCGAGTAACCAGAAACCAAAGTCTCGGCCAAGAATTTGATGCAATTACTCGAGGGAGTAAATAAGTAACCTGCCGGATTATTTGAAGTCTACTCGAGGGACCACTCAATTAAGGTATTGAGAAAAATGAAGGCCACTTGAGTAACCATATTACCATAGTCAGCACCCGAGTAACTTGTGAAGGTTAAGACAAGGCCACTCGAGTAATCAGGTATTTTCAAGGTTTGTAATATATCACTCCATATCTTACCTAAGTAATATCTTATGAAAAATGTTGAATTACACACTGCCATATTTTTTATAGCTTTACTCTAGGGACTACTCGAGTAACAAACTTGATCACTCGAGTAACCACTCAAGTAAGGCAGTCCAGAAATTATACTTTTCATCAAATGTTTATTAAATTGTTATCTATATGATTAACTCTTCATTACATTAGTATCCTAAGTACATTTACAGAGAAATAATGAAGAGATCATGCAAAAAGTGAAAAGTCAAATAAAAGTCCGAACGTTCACCTACCACTACCTACCACACACGGATAGTTTTCAAATTCGAAGAATAGTTAACCGTTGCTACGCGACTATAACGGACATGTTTGAATTGCTTCCAACAGTCACTACAAATCATCTATATATATGAAGCAATCAAAGAAAAGAAAACAAGACACAACAAATGAGAACACACAAACATCAACACACTCTTAGTGCTTTGTTTTCATATACTTATTCATTATACTTCAGTGATTACATATTTTCTCTGTGAGAGAGTTTTTCATTACAAACTCAATATTTGTTATTGAGACAACTTAAGGTAGTGGAATCTTGAGTTGGGGATTTGATTACAACGTGTAAGGGGGAGCGAGTGTCCAGGTGAAGGAACTTGTTCTGTACTGAGGTGCCAAGAACCCACTGAATCTTAGAGAATATAGTGAAACACTCAGAGACGCTCTGAGGACTGGATGTAGGTCAAAGTGATTATAGTCGAACCAGTATAACTCCCGGTGTACACTTCGGTGATATTTCTCCTTGCCCTCAACTGCTTTAAATATTTTGTCAATTTTCTTATATGTAACAAAATTTCTGGTATCACCCAATTCACCCCCCCTCTTGGGTGAAACGCTTACACTAACATTTGGTATCAGAGCGTAGGTCTTCTTGTTAAGGTTTAACAGCCTAAGAAGGAATTAAAGGCAAGCATGGGTGAAGGCATTCTTCCTAACAGAGCTTCTATCACAAGACGTCCGGGTTTCAATGGTGAACACTTCTTATTCTGGAAAGCAAAGTTCATAGTCTTCGTAATGGCTACATAATATGGGCTATGGGATGTGTTTGAGGGTGGAAACCACAAACCTGAAAAGATTGTTGATTCACAAAGAGGTCCCAAGACACCAGCAGAATATGATGAGAATGACAAGAAACTCATTACACTCAACATCAAAGCAATTCTAATGATTCAAAGTGCCTTGAGTCAAAATGAGTACTTCAAAATCTACACACTCCCAATAGCTAAAGAAATGTGGGAAGCCTTGGAAATAGCTCATGAAGGAACTTCAGGAATAAAAGAAAATCGGATCAATACTCTAGTTACTGAGTTTGATTTACTTCAAATGAAATCAAGTAAGTCGATAGCTGAATTTGAACTTAAATATACTCACCTTGTTAATCAACTTGCAGCACTTGGAAAAGTCTATGATCAACATACCCAAGCACAAAAGATTTTAAATATTCTTTCTAAAGACTGGGAAGTAAAGGTCACTACAATTAAGGAAGCAAAAGGTGAATCAATGCATTCGGTTGCTTCTCTATTCGGAAGCCTTTCTGAATATGAAAGAAAATTAAAGTTAAAATGAGAACTATATGATATTGGCGACAAGAAGAAAAGAGGTCTAGCATTGAAAGCAAAAGAAGAAGAACAAGATAAATATGAAGAGCTTGACGATGACGAAATGGGCCTAATCATAAAATGATTCAGAAAGTTTTATAAGAAAGGCCAAGGATTCAAAAACTTTCAGAAAGGAGGAACAAGTAATAAAGAACACATCATCTGCTATGAATGTGGAAAGCCTGGACATTTCAAATCAGAATGTCAAGAACTTATTCAGAAGAATAAAGAAAAGAGAAAAGGAAAATTCTACAACAAAAAGAAAGCTTTTGTATCTGCCATATGGGGAGATAGTTCTTTTGACGAAGAAAGTGATGAAGAGGAAGTAGCCAATATCTGTCAGTTGCTCAAGAGGAAACAGAAGAAGAGATATGTCTTAAAGCATCCAAAAACAATAAGTGGTACATAGACAGTAGATGCTCTACACATATGACCGGTGATTTGGAAAGTTTTACCACATTGCAACCTAAGGAAGGTGGAAAGGTAAAATTTGGAGGAAACCAATCTGAAAAAATAGCAAGAATTGGTGAATTCAAAAACGATAAAGGAATACAAGTCAAAGATGTATATTATGTTGAAGGCTTGTGTTATAATTTGCCGAGCGTAAGTCAAAGTGCAGATAAAGACAACTGGATAATATTTGATTCAGAGGAATGTCTGACTGTCAACAAGAAAGACTTAAAACTTGATAAGAAAAATATCAAGGCTAAGCTCAGAGAAGAAAGGGAAGGTAATTGTTATACACTTGATATAAATAGAAATAACTCTGAAAATTGTTTTCTAAGTAATGCCGATGAAAGTTGGTTATGGCATAAGAGACTAACTCATGTCAACATACACTAACTAGGCAAACTACTCAAAAAAGATTTAGTTCTTGGATTACCCAAAGTAAGTTTTAAAAATGAATTGATTTATGATGCATGTCAAAAGGGTAAACAAACTAAATCATCTTTCAAATCAAAAAAGAGATTACAACAAATCGACCACTTTAATTGATACATATGGATTTAGTTGGTCCAGCCAGAGTTAAAAGCCTTGGTGGCAACTTATATTCATTGGTCATTGTTGATGATTTCTCTAGATTTACATGGACTATTTTTCTGTCATCAAAGCATGAAACCTTTGCAGAATTCATTGTTTTTACCAAGAAAGAGCAAAATGAGAAAGGTATGTCCATTGCATGTATCAGGACAGATCACGGTGGAGAATTTGAAAATCAAGCCTTTGAAGAATATTGTGATAATAATGGCATTGATCACAATTTCTCTTCTCCAAGGACACCTCAACAAAATGGAGTCCTGGAACGTAAGAATAAAGTGCTCACTAAAATGGCTAGATCAATGCTGAATGAAAAGAACGTGTCTTAAGTTTTTTGGGCTGATGCAATGAGCACAGCATGCTATATTTCAAATAGAGCCTACATTAGAACAAAACTAGGAAAGACACCATACGGGCTATACAAAGGAAGGAAGCCAAACCTTGCACATTTACACATCTTCGATTGTAAGTGTTTCATTCATAATAATGGTAAAGAAAACTTAGGAAAATTTGATTCTAGAACAGATAAAAGAATTTTCCTAGGATATTCTAACCGAAGTAAAGCATATAGAATTTTCAATAAACGAACATGTGTTATTGAAGAATCAATTCATGTTGTATTTGATGAATTTGAATCGTCTGACAAAACCATTGATGATGAGCAGGAAGTTGTTTTAAAACAAGAAAATGGTCAATCTATTTATAAATCTCTTATTCTAGAAGTTGATCAATCAAAGGAAGAAGATTAGTCACTAGGACAACCTAAAGCTTGGAAATACAATAAAAGTCATCCCCTAGATCAAGTCATAGTAGATGTGAATGAAGGAATCAAAACTAGAAATAGAATTTTCAATGAAGTAAGTTTTTCTGCATTCATTTCTGAGATTGAACCTTCTAACATTGTAGAAGCCCTATCAGACAATGATTGGGTTATACAATACAAGAAGAACTAAACCAATTTGAGAGAAATCAAGTTTGGGATTTGGTACCCCGACCTAAGGATCATCCGATCATTAGGACTAAATGGGTATTCAAGAACAAACTTGATGAATCTGCAATAATTGTCAGAAACAAAGCAAGATTGGTGGCCAAAGGCTATAATCAAGAAGAAGGAATTGATTATGAGGAAACGTATCCTCCAGTAGCTAGATTGGAAGCTATATGAGTATTCTTAGCCTTTACATGCATCAAAGGATTCAAACTCTATCAAATGGATGTAAAGAGTGCATTTCTAAATGGCTACATCATGGAAAAAGTATATGTAGAGCAACCTCCAGGTTTTGAAGATGTAACCAAACCTGACCATGTTTTCAAACTCAAAAAGGCTTTATATGGTTTAAAACAAGCTCCTAGAGCATGGTACGAAAGGCTCAGTTAATTTCTTATTGATCAAGGTTTTGTACGAGGAAAAGTTGATACAACACTTTTTACAAAACAAAAACATGATGATATATTAATTGTGCAAATATATGTTGATGATATAGCTTTCGGTGCTACTAACGAAACTATGTGCAAAGAATTTTATGAGATAATGCAGGGGGAGTTTGATATGTCAATAATATGAGAATTAAATTTCTTTCTTGATTTGCAAATCAAACAAAGAAAGAATGGAATTTTCATATCTCAAATAAACTATTTGAAAGAGCTATTGAAAAAGTATGGATTGGATAAAGCAAATGGAACGGACACACCCATGAACTTAACCACATTGCTTGATGCAGATGTCAAGGGAAAAGATTACAACATCACAAAATATAGAGGAATGATTGTATCATTACTCTATCTCACTGCAACCAGGCTTGACATTCAATTCAGTGTGGGTATGTGTTCAAGATATCAATCAGCACCAAAAGAGTCACATGCTGAAACCATTAAACAAATCTTTCGATATCTTGCTAATACACCAGAACTGGGTCTCTGGTATCCCAAAGGAAGAAGTGAATATCTAGTTGCATACTCAGACTCTGATCATGGAGGATACAAGACTGACAGAAAGAGTACAAGTGGACAAGGCCAGTTTCTTGGAAGCTCACTTGTATCATGGTTTAGCAAGAAACAAACTACAGTGTCTCTTTCGTCAACGAAAGCTGAGTATGTTGCAGTATCAAGTTGTTATGCACAAGTAATATGGCTAAAGCAACAACTCCAGGATCTTGGTATTTATTTGAAAGAAACACTAATATAATGTGACAACACTAGCACGATAAGCTTGGCAAAGAATCATGTTCAACATTCCAGAACCAAGCATATTGATGTTAGTATCACTTCATCAGAGATAATGTCCAAAAGAAAGATGTCAAAGTGATATTCATTGCAACTCATCTTCAATTAGCTGATATCTTCACAAAACCTCTTGCAAAAGAACAATTTTTGTATATTAGACGAGAATTAGGAATAGTAAATCCTAATGAATTATAAGTTATTTAGTGTTTACAAAATGTTAGATGATATTATTTATTGATGTTTTGATGATTACTAATTTAAGCATCGGAGTTTCTAGCAATTTGTTTTACAGGATCATAATATTCTGTTTTGGAGTATGAAAAGCAGAGGTTAACAGAGGACAACATTATTGGAGTGACAACTTCAAGTAATGAGCATTACTCGAGTAGCCACTCGATGTAATAAGCTTAGAAATATGCCAGTGAAGCATTAATTTCAAATGACACGGCACAACGGTTGGAAATAAACAGTCAGAAGGTGAAGAGACAGTTTACCCGAGGGAGGCCTCAAGTGAACTTCAACATTACTCGAGCAAGGCCTCGAGTGAACCTGGGTGCAGATTTCATATCTTCTGAGTTTCAGCTCAAATCTATTCTAAAGAGTCATCAAATGATCGAGAGAATATACATGGATAATTACAATATTATTCATGCCAGGTACGCTCTCAAATTTGCTGTATTTTAAAATTTTTTGTATGATCACTCGATTAGCTACCTAAGTAACGCTTATGATCACTCGAGTAAGCCCTCGAGTGATGTCGGGTTCTAGGTCATTTCAACTCGATACTCGGTCATTTCTCACAAAATCTCCTTGAGTGATTCTCCTAGTGCTCTCACAAAAACTTCTCAAAATCTTTTTCTCTTCCCATAACTGTCAAACCTAGTGATTTACAGCTTCAAAAACCTCTCAGATTGTACTGAATCCTCTACCCTACTTGCAACATTCGTCTCTGTTTTTTTTCTGAAATTTGTGATTTTCTAAAATCACAATGGTGAGGACAAAATCTCCCAATCTTAGTACTCCTTCTGAGTCTTTTAAGCCATATCAACCCTCTGATTCATATTCCTCTCCTCCTACCAAGAAGAGGAAAATTTCTCCCAAATGAAAATCCAAGCCGTAAGATAAACCTAAGGTGAAAGGGGTTGTGATTAAGGAACCCATTGCCACAAGAGCTCAATCCAAGAAGAGTTCACCTCTTGGAAAAGGGAAAACTACAAAAGAGCCATCTCCTCCTTCATCTGATTTATCCAACACACAACCTTTTCTCCTAAGCCACTGAAGAAGCCTAAGGTTGATAAGAAGCTTACCAAAGTCATGGTAGGCATGCTTGAGGAAGCTTTCCAATCTAAGAAAGCAAAGAAAGGGCAAACTTCAAAATCAACAGACATAAGGGATGAAGAGATTATATTTCCTCCAAAGGGATTCAACATAAGAAAGCTTGAGGAATCATAGAAGTATCTGAGTCATTTTTCAAGAAGGAATGTGTGCAAGATGCACTACATTGACTACAAAATGCTTCAAGAGGTATTGAAATTTGATCTAAGTCCCTACCTTGATTCCTATATGCCCTGGTTATCTGTCAAGCTTCCTTTTTGTACCAAAGTAATGAGACATTTCTATTGTAACCTAGAACCTATTAATGATCCCGTTAGGAAGTCGGTGGAAGAAGAAATGACTTCTGAGGTTAGAGGTCAAAGAATTCTAATCTCACCCTCCATAATCAATACCTGGTTAGGAATAGGAAATCCTCCTGATGATGATTACCCTAACCTTAATTCAAACCAAATATTTTCTATCTTAGACCTGGTGAGATAGTGGGACCTCTCAACTTCAATTCAAGTGATATAAGTGATTTTCATAGAGTCCTATGGTATATCTACTCTAGAGCCATGGTAAACAAATCCAATAACTTCACTCATTTTATTGAGAGGGACTTTAGAAAATTTGCCTTAGTGATCCTTAAAGAGAAAAAAGACTTGGGAGAGTATATCTTCAATAAGATCAAGAGGTATAGGTATGAAGGAAAACCAACTACTCCAATGCCTTATCCTCAACTTATTTCCTTGTTTCTCAAGAAGAACAAGATTTGATATTTGGAGAGTATGGAGCCGGTTGAGAGGTTAGTACCAGTGGGATGGAATCAAATTAGAAAATTGAATATTGAGATTCCTCTGAAGACACCTCTAGAAGCAAGTCCCAAGAAACAGAAGAAGACTGACGTAGCAACAAGCTGAATGGATGACACACAGTCTTCTCCATCCTTCTTTGGTGCCGCAACGCAAACCTTCATGGAGAATATCCTGAAGAGTTTTCATATTGACATTGCAAATACCAATACGGAGCTGATAACCCACATGAATAAGAAGATGGGACAACTTGTGGAAAAAATGGACAAGAGGCACGAAGAGTTGCTTGCTGAACAACGTGCCCAGGGTGAGCTTCTAAAATCCATTATTGCCTGACTTGATGCTATGGCATCTGGATCCTCTACTCCTGGTCCTTCTAGTATTCCTAAGCCCATACCTACCTCTGAACCTGGACCTTCTATCCCTACTGACCATAGACCCTTTGAGAGTGGACCCAACAATGTCTTGTTCTCTATGGCAGACCTTGAAATAGCTGAGCCAATCTACATCACCTCTAATAATCCACCTCATCCTGTTCAGCCAGAGCCCATAACTACTCCCATTGCATTACCTGCACGCACTGAGGAGGTGCTTGAGTCTTCACCGGTTGCTACAGAGGAAATAGAAATTACTTCTCTGGTTCCTTATCCTTCATCTCCAGTGAATCCTCCAGATGCTCTTCAGACACCACCAGTGAACCTTCCTGACCCTGAATCATCATCTTCAGATCCTTTAAGTTCAGATGGTTCATATAAATCATTAGCATTTCCTGTTACTCCTATATCAGTAGCCAAGCCACCTACTCCTCCTCATGATTGATTCTACCTTTGTGATGAAGACAAAACGAGGGAGAAGAACCTGAGTGATTTTGTGATGAATGGGTGAGTTTATTGGGATTTGGGTGTATAGGGTTTTAGGGTGCTTATTATTGGGATTTGGGTGTATGGGGTTTTAGGGTGCTTTCTGCTTTTAAACGTTTTTAAGTCTTATTCAAAGTTTGATTATATATTGAATTCTTCATTATGCAATTTGTTCCTTTATGACATTTCATTAAAATTATATTGCATTTTATGACTAATGTGTTTTCGATTGTGTATGCAAGGTAAACAAGTAAATATAATAACAAAAACTTTAAAAAGATCTTTAATAAGATAATTCAAAAGAGTTTTCAAGGTTAAATTGACTAAAAGATTTCATATGAAAAGAATTGAGAAGCATATGTTTGAAAACTCAATTTCAAAAACTTTGTTCAAAATCACCAAGTTTTGTCATCATCAAAAATGGGGAGAATGTTAGATCCCATATGTTTTGATGATAAAAAAGATTGGATCAATGATATAGAAAGATTTGATCACAAACAAATGAATTGTTGAACAAAGTTGCAAAGCATTACTTGAAGGAAGCACTGGAGTAATAAACAAATTTTGTGAAGGCTTACTCGAGTAGCCACTCGAGTAATCACAGAGAATTTCATCCAGTGAAGCACTACCAAAATTTGGACGAAGTTACTCGAGGGACCACTTGAATAATTTGTAAAGTTATATAGACCATTACTCAAGTAGCTACTTCAGTAACGTTATTTTCATAGGCATCACTCGAGTAAACAGGTCAAAAATCTCCCAGTGACTCTTGGCCAAGAAAGGGAACACTTTACTCAGTAACCACTGGAGTAACCAGTGAGAAAAAAGCCATTACTCGAGGGACCACTGTAGTAAGGTATGAAGAAAACGTAAGACCACTCAAGTAACCAGAAAGCAAAGTCTCGGCCAAGAATTTGATGTAATTATTCTAGGGAGTAATCAAGTAATCAGCCAGATTATTTGAAGTCTACTCAAGGGACCACTCAAGTAAGGTATTGAGAAAAATGAAGGCCACTCGAGTAACCAGATTACCACAGTCAGCACCCGAGTAACTTGTGAAGGTTAAGACAAGGCCACTCGAGTAGCCACTCGAGTAATCAGGTATTTTTAAGGTTTGTAATATATCACTCTATATCTTACCCGGGTAATATCTTATGAAAAATGTTGAATTACGTACTGCCATATTTTTTATAGGTTTACTCGAGGGATTACTCGAGAAAAAAACTTGATCACTTGAGTAGCCACTCGAGTAAGGTAGTCCAGAAATTATACTTTTCATCAAATGTTTATTAAATTGTTATCTATATGATTAACTCTTCATTGCATTTGTATCCTAAGTACATTTACAGAGAAATAATGAAGAGATCATGCAAGAAGTGAAAAGTCAAATAAAAGTCCGAACGTTCACCTACCGCTACCTACCGTAAACGGATAGTTTTCAAACTCGAAGAATAGTCAACCGTTGTTGCGCGACTCTAATGGACATGTTTGAATTGCTTCCAACAGTCACTACAAAACATCTATATATATGAAGCAATCAAAGAAAAGAAAACAAGACACAACAAATGAGAACCCACAAACATCAACACACTCTTAGTGCTTTGTTTTCATATACTTATTCATTATACTTCATTGATTACATATTTGCTCTGTGAGAGAGTTTTTCATTACAAACTCAATATTTGTTATTGAGACAACTTTAAGGTAGTGGAACCTTGAGTTGGGGATTTGATTACAGTGTGTAAGGGGGAGCGAGTGTCCAGGTGAAGGAACTTACTGTGTACTGAGGTACCAAGAACCCACTGAATCTTGGAGAATATAGTGAAACTCTCAGAGACGCTCTGAGGACTGGATGTAGGTCAAAGTGATTATGGCCAAACCAGTATAACTCCTGGTGTACACTTCGGTGATATTTCTCCTTGCCCTCAACTGCTTTAAATATTCTGTCAATTTTCTTATACACAACAAAATTTCTGGTATCACCCAATTCACCCCCCCTCTTGGGTGAAATGCTTGCACTAACACAGAGAACATACAAATATCATCAATCAACACATTCTTAGTACTCTGTTTCTTATTTACGCTTTATTCTTCAATGATTATATTTTTGCTCTATGAGAGAGATTTTCATTACAAACTCAGTATCTATTATTGAGACAACTTAAGGTTATGGAACCTTGAGTTGAGGATTAGTTTGCAATGTGTATGGGGGAGCGAGTGTCCAGTGAAGGAACTTGATGTGTATTGAGGTGCCAAGAACCCACTGAATCTTGGAAGATATAGTGAAACTCTTAGAGAACTCTAAGGACTGGACATACGTCAAAGTGGCTGTGGCTGAACCAGTATAACTCCCGGCGTACACTTCGGTGATATTTCTCCTAGCTCTTAACTGCTTTAAATTTTCAGTCAATTTTTTTATACGAAACAAATTTTCTGTGATTACCAAATTCAACCCCCCTCTTGGGTGAAACGTTTGCAATAACATTTGGTATCAAAGTGTAGGTCTTCTTGTTCAAGTATAACAACTTAAGAAGGATCCAATAGTGAGCATGGGTAAAGGATTACTTCCTAATGGAGCTTCTATCACCAGACCACCAGGTTTCAATAGTGAACACTTCTCTTTATAGAAAGCAAAGTTTAGAGTATTCGTAATGGCTAATGAATACGGACTGTAGGAGGTAATTAAGAATGGAAACTATAAACCTGTAAAGATTATAGATTTATAGTAAGTTCCAAAGACACCAGCTGAGTATGATGAGAACGACAAGAAACTCATCACTCTCAATAGCAAGGCAATTCTAATGATTCAAACTGCTTTGGGTCAAAATGAGTACTTCAAGATTTGTACACTACCAACAGCTAAGGAAATATGGCAAGCCTTGGAAATAGCTCATGAAGGAACTTCAGGAATAAAGGAAAACTGGATCAACACTCTGGTTATGAAATTTGATTTACTTTGAATGAAATCAGATGAGTTAATAGTTGAATTTGAACTTAGATATACTCATCTTGTTAATCAACTTGCAGCGCTTGGGAAAGGTATAATCAGCATACCCAAGTAAGAAAGATTCTGAATGTATCTCTAAAGAGTGGGAGGTCAGAGTCACTACGATTGAGGAAGCAAAATGTGAATCAATGCGATCGGTTGCTTTTTATTTGGAAGTCTCTCTGAATATGAAAGCAAATTAAAGTTCAAACAAGAACTAAAAGATATTAGAGACAAGAAGAAGAAAGGCCTTGCACTCAAAGTGAAAGAAGAAACCCAAGAAGATGATGAAGATTTCAACAAAGAAGAAATGGGTCTAATAATAAAAAAATTCAAGAAATTTTACAATAAAGGCCAATGATTCATAAATTTTCAGAAGGGAGGAATAAGCAGTAAGGAAAATATCATCTGCTATGAATATGGAAAGCCAGGGCATATCAAGTTAGAATGTCCAGAGCTGATTCAAAAGAGCAAAGAGTAGAGAAAAGGAAAATTCTTCAATAAGAAGAAAGTTTTTGTATTTGCTATATGGAGAGACAATTCCTCTGACAAAGATAGCGATGAAAAAGAAGTAGCCAACATTTGTCTGGTTGCTCAAGAAGAAATAGAAGAAAAAGAGGTAACTGATTCTAATCCTACCTATGATGAATTACTTTCCAAATATAATGCTTTACATTCAGAATTCATCAAAGTAGTTAAAGAATTAGTTGTTTTCAAAAAGAAGAACAAGAGTTTTGAAGAAAAACTCAACTTTTTTTAGAAAAGAATTGTGAAAGTTGTTTGTCCTTGAAAAATAAAAACACTGATCTTACTAAGACTCTTGAAAAATTTACTAAAGGAAGTGAGATGTTAAATGTTATTCTAAAAGCCCAACGATTTGTAAATGACCAATTTGGTATTGGATATGATCCAAAATCAGATAAAAAGAAAGGAAGAAAGAAAATAGGAGGTAAGACATATTTGAGTCATTTTCGACATTCTGTACATACGTCAAATCCTTTTGCATTTTACAGTTACTGTAATAGAAAGGGTCACTATACTTTGTCATGTATCTATAAAAAGAAAGGAAAAATAGGAACCTATAAATGGGTGCCTAAATGTTCATATGTTCAGAAAATGATATTTACTAACCTAAAATGACCTAAAAAGATGTGGGTACTTAAAACCTAATTATATTTTATTGCAGATATGTCTTAAAGTATCCAAAAACAACAAATGGTATATAGACAGTGGATGCTCCAAACGTATGACCAGTGTTTCAAAGTTTTACCACATTATAACCTAAGAAAGGTGGAAAGGTAAAATTTGGAGGAAAACAATCCGGAAAGATAGCAGGAATTGGTGAAATAAAAAATGACAAGGGAATACAAGTTAAAGACGTATATTACATTAAAGGCTTGTGCCACGACTTACTAAGCGTAAGTCAAAGTACAGATAAAAACAACTAATATTTAACTCGGAGTTATGTCTAATTGTAAATAAGAAAGACTTACAATTAGATAAGCAGAATATTAAAGCAAAGCTCAGAGCAAAAAGAGAAGGTAATTGTTATATTCTTAATATCAATAGAAATGCTTCTGAAAACTATTTTCTAAATAATAATAATGAAAGTTTGTTATGGCATAAGAGACTAACTCATGTCAATATGCAAGTTACTCAAAAAGGATTTAGTACTTGGTTTACCCAAAGTAAATTTCAAAAACGATTTGATCTATGATGCATGTCAAAAGGGTTTACAAACTAAATCATCTTTCAAATAAAAAAATGAGATCACAACTAACAGATCACTTCAATTGCTACATATGGATTTAGATGGACCAGCAAGAGTTAAAAGTCTTGGTGGTAACCTATATTCATTGGTCATTGTTGATGTTTTTTCTAGATTTACATGGACTATTTTCTTATCATCAAAGGATGAAACCTTTAGTGAATTTATTGTCTTTGCTAAGAAAGTGCAAAATGAGAAAGGTATGTCCATCGTAGGTATCAAGACAGATCATGGTGGAGAATTTAAGAATCAAGCCTTTGGAGATTACTGTGACAATAATGGCATTGATCGCAACTTCTCTGTTCCAAGGACACCTCAACAAAATGGAGTCGTGGAATGACAGAACAGAATACTCACTAACATGGCTAGAGCTATGCTAAATGAAAGTACGTGTCTCAAGTTTTTGGGCCAATGCAATGAGCACAGCATGCTACATTTTAAATGAGCCTACATCAGAACAAAACTTGGAAAGACACCGTGCAAACTATATAAAGGAAGGAAGTTGAATCTTGCTCATCTGTACATATTTGGTTGTAGGTGTTTCATTCATAATAATGGTAAATATAACCTAGGAAAATTTGATTCTAAAACAGATAAAGGAATATTCCTAGGCTATTCTAACTGAAATAAAGCATATAGAGTTTTCAATAAATGAACATGTGTTGTTGAAGAATCAATTCATGTTGTATTTGATAAATTTGAATCTTCTGACAAGATCATTGATGATGAGTAGGAAATAGTATTAACTCTAGAAAATGAGCAATCTAATCCTAGACCTTAAAATTCTGAAAATGACCAAACCAAGGAAGAAGAACAAACACTAGGATAACACAGAGCCTGGAAATATAACAAGAGTCTTCCTTTAGAACAAGTTATAGGATATGTAAGTGAAGGAGTTAAAACTAGAAACAAAATATTTAACGAAGTTAGTTTTTTCTACATTCATTTCTAAAATAGAACCTTCTAACATTGATGAAGCCTTATCAGACAATGATTAGGTAATAGCAATGCAAGAAGAACTTAACTAGTTTGAAAGAAATCAAGATTGGGATTTGGTACCTCAGCATAAGGATCATCTGATCATTGGCACAAAATAGGTATTCAAGAACAAAATCGATGAATCCACAATCATTGTCACAAACAAGGTAAGATTGGTGGTCAAAGGCTAAAATCAGGAAGAAGGTATTGATTATGAGGAAACGTATGCTCCAGTGGCTAGATTGGAAGCTATACGAGTACTCTTAGCCTTTGCATGTATCAAGGGATTCAAACTATATCAAATGGATGTAAAAAGTGGATTTCTAAATGGTTACATCATGGAAGAAGTGTATGTAGATCAACCTCCTAGTTTTGAATTTGTAACCAAGCCTGACCTTGTTTTCAAACTAAGAAAATCATTATACGGTTTAAAACAAGCCCCTAAAGTATGGTACGAAAGACTTAGTAAATTTCTCATCGATCAAGGTTTTGTACGAGGAAGAGTCAATACAATACTTTTTACGAAAGAAAACGAAATGATATTTTGATAGTACAAATATATGTTGATGATATAGTTGTGTGCTACTAATGAAATTTTGAGCAAGGAATTTTCTAAGATAATGTAGGGGGAGTTTGAGATGTCAATGATGGGAGAATTGAATTTCTTTCTCGATTTACAAATTAAACAAAGAAATAATGGAATTTTCATATCTCAAACAAAGTATTTGAAAGAGCTATTGAAGAAATACAGAATGGATAAAGCAAATGGAATGGATACGCCTATTATTTCAACTATGTTGATTGATGCAGATGTCAAAGGAAAAGATTATAACATCACAAAATAGAGAGGAATGATTGGATCATTACTCTATCTTATTGCAAGTAGACCTAACATCCAATTCAGTATTGGCATGTGTGCAAGATATCAATCAGCACCAAAGAAGTCACATGTAGAAACCGTCAAACATATTTTTAGATATCTTGCCGACATAGCATAATTAGGTCTCTAGTATCCCAAAGGAGGAAATGAATACCTTGTTTCATACTCAAACTCTGATCATAGAGGATACAAGACTGACAGAAAGACTACTAGTAGGCAGTGTCAATTTCTTTAGATGCTCACTTGTGCATGGTTTAGCAAGAAACAAAATACAGTGTCTCTATCATCAATGGAAGTTGAGTATGTTGCAGCATCAAGTTGTTATGTATAAGTGTTGTGGTTAAAACAACAACTACAAGACCTTGATATACACTTAAAGGAGATACCTATCTACTGTGACAATACTAGCATAATAAGCTTAGCAAAGAATCTAGTCCAACATACCAAAACCAAGCATATTGATGTTAGACATCACTACATCAGGGATTATGTTCAAAAGAAGGATGTTAAAGTGATATTCATTCCAAATCATCTACAACTAGCTGATATCTTTACAAAACCCCTCACAAAAGATCAATTTCTATTTATTAAAAGAGAATTGAGAATAGTAAATCCCAATGAATTGTAAGTTATTTTATGTTAGAAATTATAATTTAATCATGTTTTGATAATTACTAACTTAAGCATAGGAGTATTTAGCAATTTTCTTTGTAGGACCTTGATACTCTATTATGGGACATCAAAAGTAGAGATAAATAGAGGGATAAGTCACTCAAGTGATAACTTTAAGTAATATACACATTACCCAAGTGATAACTGGAAGTGATAGTAAGCATCACTCGAGTGACCACTTGAGTAATGACCTTGAAAATTTGGCAGTGAGGCATTGATTCCTTTGAAGAAGGCCCTTGAGTCTGCCCAAAGAAGAAAGAGAAGACTAAGGCTAAAACAAGTAAAATAGATGATACTCAGTCCTCCACCCCTGCCCACTACTTCTCCATCATTCTTCGGTGCCACTTTTCAGACATTTATGAAGAATGTACTTAAGGGTTTTCATATGGTTATAGCAAACACCAATGTAGAACTAGTTACTTATATGAACACCAAGATAGGAGAACTTGCAAATAGTTTAAACAAGCACAATAAAGCTATGTTGGAGAGCAAAGGGCTCAGGGTAAAGCTATACAAGAGCTTAGGAATCTTCTAAGATCTTTTTGCATGAGAAGATGGATACCCAGACACATATTTCTTTAACTCGTGGTCCATCCATTCCCACCATTGCTCTAACTACTGGTTCAGTTCTAGTCTTTGAACCTGGCCCTTCTACTATCCCTCCTCTTATCATACCTACTACCACTCCTAGAAACCTTTTCTTCACCATGGCTGACCCATCCACATTCGAACCAGTTCATATCACCACTAATGAGCCAATCCAACCAGTCCAGTCTCAGCCAGTACCAACCCATTTTGTTTCACCTACAAGTACTGAGCCACTTCCCTCATACCACACCTCTAGTAATCCTTCCCATTTATCACCTACTGGTTCAGAAGATGTGGAATTTACTTCTCAGACCCCAGTACCTTAGAACCTTTCTACATTTATCCCATTACTAGATGATCCACTTCTGATACCTCCTATGAATCTCCCTGAGCCTGAACCATCTTCTCCCAACTTTTCTCATCAGGGGTGACTCACATGATTCTTAAGCTACACCTCTTAACATTGCCCCAATCTTTGTTGCTAAACCATCAGCTTCAGCTCTTCTTCTCTCAATTGATTCCCACTTTTTTGATGATGTCAACAAGGGGAGAAGATTTGGATGTGATTTTCTGAGCTTCTGATAGATTTGTCAATTTGGGGTTTGTGGGTGTATTGGGATCTAGGAAGTTTTTTTCCCTCTTTGTAAACCTATTTTGACTATGTAAATTTTTAAGTTTACTTCAAGTTATCAATCCAGTAATCTAATTTCATTATTGCTATCAAATTGTAAACTAATGAATTTCTATTTGTGTATAAACGATGATTACAGGTTTTAATTCAAACTCATAATTTCTAATATAAAATTTCAAATCATTGAACTTGAATCCAAAAATAATTCCAAATGATAAAAGTTTCACAATCATTCGATTTGGAATCAAAGGAGTTTCAAAGTTTAGTTTTTGAATTCAAAATGAGTTTAAACAAAAGATTCAAAGACATTGATTTAAACTTAAAGTGTTTTCGAATAGAATCAAATTCATTGAATTTGAATTTAAAGAAAGTTTGAAATATCCAAGTTTAGATAAATGATATTTGAAAAGATGCCAAGTATTTTTAAAAGCATATGATCAAATTTTCAAAATGCATTCAAATATCATGTTCAAAAATCACCAAGTTTTGTCATAATCAAAAAGGGGGAGAATGTTAGATCCCATATATTTTGAATATATAATTACAAAGATTGTAATGATCTTACAAAATGTTTTGATAATAAGACAAAAGAGTTTTTGAACAAAGTAACTAAGTACTTGGTGGCAGGGAAAGCCACACTCGAGTGGTCCCTTAAGTGATATGAAGTTACAAAATAGGAGAAGAGACTCTACAAATTTCAAAAGGGATTACTCAAGTGATGATACTCCATTACTCGAGTGACCACTCAAGTGATGTGTGCCAAAAAGTTACAAAAGTTTTCTCCAAGATTTGCATAGTGTCACTCAAAGGATCACTTAAGTGATGCCTAAGGCTCACTCGAGTGACCAGGTAAGAAATAAGACAGTGAAGTCTCTACTAAGATTTGCAAAGGATCACTTGAGTGATGTCCCTAAATCACTCTAGTGATCTAGTCAGAAATGTTGACTTCACTATCTACCATGTTTTGGAAGGGATCACTCAACTGATGTCCCCGGATCACTCGAGTGACCACTCGAGTGATGAAGTTCAGAATGCATGATTTTAATCTATTATTTATTGATTTGTTATTTATATAATTATCCTTTCATTATATTAGCATTCTAAGTATATTTGCAAGAAAATAATGAAGAGATCATGCTTCTGGAGAAAAGTCAAACAAAACATCAGAACGTTCACCTACCACAACGAATAGTTTTCAAATTCGAAGAATTGTCAAATGTAGCTGCGTGACTCTAACGGATAAGTTGAAATTGTTCCAATGGCTATCACAACTCATCTATAAATATGGGAACATTCAACATAGAACAATCATGACAGAGAACATATGAACGTACATCTATCAACACATTCTTAGTGCTCTATTTCTTATTCACGCTTTGTACTTCAGTGATTATATTTTTACTCTGTGAGAGAGATTTTCATTACAAAATTAGTATCTGTTATTGAGACAACTTAAGGTGCCAAGAACCCACTAAATCTTGAAAGATATAGTGAAACTCTCAGAGAAGCTCTGAGGACTAGGTGTAGGTTAAAGTGGTTGTGGCCGAAACAGTATAACTCGCGGTATACACTTAAGTGATATTTCTCCTAGCTCTTAATTGCTTTAAATTTCCAATCAATTTTTATATATGAAACAAATTTTCTATAATCACCCAATTAACCCCCCCCTCTTGGGTAAAACATTTGTACTAACAGTTGGCAGTAAGACCTATTGGGCCAGTACGTTCTTAAGCCATAAGACCTTACATGCATTCAGGGCAAAGTCATAAGACCTGCTATGCAATCAAAATATGAGATTTTGAGCATTTCCCAGAAAGGTTGTGAAGCCTGAGAATGGTGGGATAGTTAGTCCCAAGGCAATAAGACCTATAAGTACAAGCTGCACCTTATATGGGGAGTTACCCTATGTTGTAAGACCTAATGAATATCCAGTGGCAGATAGGTAGAGGCCCGAGGCTATAAGTCCCGATGTGCCTATAGCATAGGGATGATTCCCTGGGCTATAAGACCTCGTAGGCTATATGGATAGTTGATATTGGACAGTACGTCCTGTGTTGCTGAATGTTGAATGATTGATTGATATTAGATGGTTTGTTTTGCATGCCTCATGAATATTAAATAACTGTATGAATGGCTTGAGTAGCAAGAGATAGAGCCTGGAATGAATTCGAAATACCTAGTGGTCACTGTGCCCTAGGTAGTTCAGCAAAGATGATGGACAACATGTCCTAAGGCCATAAGACCTAATAGACTAGTATGTCCTTAGATCGGCAGAGAGTTATGTGTAATATCCCAAAATTCATGTAAGGACTACAAGTCCCAAAATCTAGTGTAAACAATATTAGCACAATCGTTTTGGGAATTTTGTAAGGAATTAATTCCAATTGATCAAGGAAAAGATTTAACTCCTCTTAAATGTGTCTAGGGAGATACAAAACATAATTTAAACCTAGAAAAAAAAAGAGAAAATGGTGTAATGAAGAGGAAAGGGAATTAAATAAAATAGCTATTGGCAATTCAATAAATATTGTCATGAAAAAGGGGAAAAGAAATGACTGTTTTTTTATCTTGAGGTTAAAATTGGAATCCAAGATTTGGGGCCAAGATTTGCTCTTGGAAAGTGGAGTAACAAGGAGGCTCAAAAAATAAATTATTTTCCCCCTAATTAAGCTAATTATTTCAGCCAAGAAGGAAGAAGGAAGGAAAGAATAGTTACAATCTAACCAAATGGCACTTTAGTAATTGTTATACTAACCGAGGGCATTTTGGTCAAAAAAATGTTCCTCTATTTTTAATGAATTTTTCCAGCCCTATGAGACAAAGAGTAAATGAAATAAAACATTCAAACACCCTCTCTCACACTCATTTTGGGTAGCCATTTGCAAGCAAGAGAGAGAAGGGGAAGTTCAAGAGCTATAAGTAAGCCTCTCTCTTCATTTTCACCTCCTTACTCACATTTTTAGCTTACATAATCTTAATGAACATTGTTCCCCTCCTCCTAAGCTTCCAATCTATGGTCTTTGTTTTTGAAAAGGATGTGTCTTGAGCCATTTTCCAATACCCAAAGTTGGAGAGTCAAGAAACAAAGCCTAAAAGAAGCAACAGGTGAGTAAGAGCTTCTTTTTTAGCTATGCTTTGTGTCTTTTGGTCAAGTATTTTTGGGCTCTATATTTTTGATCAAAAGGGAGTATTTGAAGGTTAATGGTTGCTTGTTGATGCTTATGGGGCTAGAAGAGGTTTTACGATGTTGTATGATGATTTGAAGTGAAATAACAAGAACTTGTTTTTCTCGAAAATAAGGGTCTGTTCAGTTTTGAGGAAAAGGGAAGAAAATGAGTTGGTTTTTGATATTTTTGAGTAGTCCATTGCATTCTACATGAAAACTTATGTGGAATAGCAAGTGGTGGTGATTTTTGGGTAATTGTGTTGAAAATGGCAAATCTTAGAATTTAAGGTTTGTGGTGCCCAAAAATCGGTTTTTGGAGGTATTAGTATTGCAATATGTTTTTTAGTGGTCAAACCTAATCCAAATACTATGAAATTTTTTAGAAATAATGTAGACTTAACCAGCTTTAACTTGATAGGTAATGGGTAAAAAATGGATAAGTACACAAAAAGTTATAGAAGTTTGAAATTGGACCATTAAAATTGGAAAGATTTTTTGCAGCAAGAGAAAATGTAAAAACTGGGAATCTTGTGTGGAAAGAAGACAGTGGGAAGTATTTTTCCCTTAAAATAAACTTAATAAGGGTCACATAGAATTTTGAATCACCCTAATTAGAGTTTTCTAGAATTAGTTATGATGTTTCAAAGTTCAATAAAAAATCTGCCATCTTTTGGTAATTGTGCAAAAATTCAAAGTAAAGGGTATTTGTAATAGAATTGGACCTTCAAGGGTTAAGTTTAGCATTTAGGGTTAGCTTAGGCCCATTAGCTACACATTGGGCCTAATGTAGTGACCCTAATGATAACCAACATAAGAGAATGATTTATGCAAGAATTGGACTTAGTAATAACTTATCACCCATAAATTGTAATTTATAAGATTTGACATTTGCCCAGGACGCCCAAAGCATGTCAATCAAGGTCAAGATTTGGAAAAAAATTGTCAAGTAGTAACTTATCCCTCACATACTATGTGATTTGTTATATGCATATTTATACCATCATGAATTTAAGTATTCAAATAAGAAGGGCTCAGGCCCAGTAGAATTTCCCAGATTGTAGCGACGAGTGGTTGTCCTTGAATTGGTAACTTTATGCTTTCTGCATATCATGAATTTATCTCTAAATGTTGAATATGTTGCTTGTATTGAACTTTGGTTGACATGGCATGTTATATATATGCATTTTATATGAGTGATACCTATAACTACTAAGATTCTTTGAATCTCGCCCTAATTTTCCAAACACAAGTTTTCAGCTCGGGCAGGTAGCTCCTCAGGCAAGAAGGTAACTAGTGGCGAATGAAGAGAAGAACTTAGAAAAGAATTTTTCGTTGGTTATCTATTCATTTTTGGAATTGTACTTAATCTGTATTTAAGTGAAGTTACTCTAGTACTGGCAAGTCAGTAGATATATAAGTAGGCGCCTGTATATAAGCAATGTATAATGACATCTTAACTGGTAGTAGACAACCATCCATCTAGGGCCATTAATTAAATTTAGTAGTTTGAGTTTCAGCAGAGAACGTTTTGGTAAAAACTCTTATATAAGGAAATGAACATAAAACGGATGGCTTAAAATGAATCATAAAATAATATGAGACTAAATTTGAAAATGACTTTTGAAAAGATATTTGAAAACCCACTCAAGTCCAGCCCCACACTCTGCTTGAAGTAGGGACTCTCGCTATTTACAACGATTGCCTATCTCCCTTTTTAAAGATATTACTGCACTTAAGATGTCTATATGCTTTCAAAACGAGGGTATTACATTATGTATTTGAGAATTATAAAGAGCAAAGGCTCGAGGTAGTAAGACACATTTTCTAGACAGAAGAGATTGAGACTCTAGAGAAACAAAATTGTGAGGGAGGGGGCTACGACTAACCACTAAAGCAGTGTGCAAGATTGTATGGAGCAGTGCCCCCAGGCTATAAGATCCTATATGCTAGTTATATTGTGATGGACCAGTATGTCCATATACCCTAAGATCTAGTGGACCAGTGTGTCTTTAGGCTGGCAGATATTGTAACGGGCAATAACCAGAGAAATGGGGGTAGAGACCCTCAGCTGTACGATCTTATATGACAGTTCTTTATATTGCATATTGATTATTGAATGCAAATATTGAATGAAAAATGCTGAATATTATCAGAGATCTAAGAATATGATGATTGTGTTGCATGCTCAATGAGTTTGCATATGAAAGAAATAAATTGAATAATGACTTGTGTCGCATGCTTATTGAGCTTGCACATAAGAGGGATAGACTGGGTGGCTAGAGGAATCCCTAAGGTATAGATGTTCAAATTTTGAGGGCAAACTTTATTGAATAGGGGGAGAAATGTAACATCCAAAATTTTAGTCACCAAAATTCCTTTATACCTTTGAGGTATTAAAGAGCACATGAAATGACAAAACAAAGCAATTAGTGATTACACACAACATGATTATGTTTGGAACACAAATTATACATGTTGGAATTTGCTACTAGTGTGTTTTCCTGTGTGGCAGTAAGATTGTCTATGGTTTTGGATAATCAAATGATGTCCAATGAATATGAAATTTTCCAGAATAAAAGTAGACTTATCAAGCTTTAATCTGATAGGTCATATAAGTCATTTGGACCAGTATACTGAGAGTTATGTATTTTGAAGTTAGCCAAGTGAAACTGGCAAGTTTCTATGACTAAAGGAAATATTTTTCCTTAAAAATAGACTTAATAAGGCTCTCATAACCTGTGTGTAATGACCCAAAATAGGATTAAGGGCTAATGACTTCAAAGTGATGTAATTACTGTTAATCAAACACTTTTGAAGAATATGTTGTGAACTTCGATTTGAATGTGTTACAATCAGTGCCTAAACCCTGCATTTGAGCATAATTATGTGACAAAGCTTAAAATGAACCTTAATGGTAGGGAGGGCGCATGATTGAGTGAAATAAAGATAAATATGTGTTTAAGGGTGATTTGAGTGGAATTGCCATAATCAGGGGTAAAATGGGAAAAAGGAAAGTTACCGACCAATTGGTCAGTTACCGAAGAGAAAACTCATAGGTAATTTAAGATTAATGGTTAGGATTAATTGTTAAGTGATCAAGAGGTGGAATCCTATGCTTATGTGCCTATGTGTGTGTTTATGTTAGAAGAGAACAAAATCTTGACACTTGGCACTTTATGGACCATGGGATGGAAGGTCAAAGTTTCAACTCCTTTTTCCTCTCTCTTCCCTTTCCTAAGTTGGCCAAAGGGGGTCCTTCTTTCCACAAAAATCTGATTCTATCTTCATTATCTTCCTTTCATATTTTCTCTCTCTCATTTGTGCCATTGTTAAAGGAAGAAAGAGAAAGGAAAAACTCAAAGTTTAGGTGAGATCTTGACATTGAACGCTCAAACTCACTTCATTAATATTGTTCATGTTGATGAGAGCTTTCATCCTATAGTTTCAAATTCTCAAGAGGATGTGTTTTGGTGTTTAAGAAAATTTAAAAGTTGAAGAATCAAGGGATTCACTTTGGGAAGAGAAAGATATGAGTATTTGTTATATTTTGACATAACTATTGTGATCATTAATTGAGCTTTGAGAATTTTGGATTTTTGCCCTGATTTTAGTATAATCGTGAAATGTATGAATTGATTAGTGTATTGTAGTGGAATTGGTGTTAAGTTGTGTCTTTGTGCCATTGAAATTGATTTGGAATTTTGGAATAGAAAGGATTGTAATATTGAGTTTTGATATGTGTGATTGTGTGACATGCTGTGGCTATTGTGTAACATGTCAAGGGGAGTTAAATTTAGTTCTTTTGTTGGCTCCAATGGATTCCTTGCAAAATTTTGTGTGGAAATTGTGTTTACTAGAGTTTTGACAGCATTAAAATTCAATATGTGAAATCTGGAAAATCTAGAATTTTACTAAGTCTAAAATGCAATACAGGGACCCAAATTTGCATAGTATTTTAATATAGTAAATGGTGTCTAAATGTTGTGAAACTTTCCAGATTTGAAGTTCACATTGCAAGCTTTCTATGCATATAAAGTTTGTGTCATTCTGAATTTTGTGTACAAAGTTATGGACATTTGAAAATCAGCTAGGAGTCAAGTCATTGGTTGGCTGCGGCCCAAAGTTCTAGCCGCTACCCAAAACCTTTTAACCTTCTGTTGGCCGCGGCCTAAGAAGGGCTGGTCGCAGCCTAAAACTTTCTGACCTGCTTTTGGCCGTGGCCCAAGGAGGCTGGCTATAATCCAAAAGTTTCTGACCTGATTCTGGCCGCTGCTCAAAGGTGTTAACTGTTGCCCAAAACTTTCTGACCATCTGTTGGCCGTGACCCAAGGGGGGGCTGGCCGCAGCCAACCATTCAAATTTGGCATTTGAACTTTCGAATATGGTCTTTAAGCAAGCTTTTCCTAACCCTTTAAGCATGAGTCTAGACTTCTAGTAGCCACTTAAAGAGTTGAAATGATAACCAACTTTAAGTATTATGAAAGTAAGGAATTAGAGTAGAGAATTAATTCATCGTTCTTGATTTTGGTTTATAGAATTTGACATTTTCCCTGATCATGAACTAACCAGCAAGGGTATGCTCGGAAAGAACCAGGTAGTGACTCCTCTCTTATACTGTGTAAATGCATTGTATGTATGTTAATCATGTGATGTGATGATGCTGCTCTTACAGCTGGTGATAGGTGTCGTTATACAGTGCAAGCTGTCATTATATGATTACAGCGTGAGCTGTCATATTATGTATATAGACGTGAGTACTGTTGATTGTGTTGATGCTGATGCTGCTGTTTGTGATTTTCTTACATGCTTTATGCTTATATATTGCATGAGTGATTTGTTACTACTGGGATTCTCTTGAATCTCATTCTTTCCATTTGACTAACCTTTAGACAGGGCAAGTGGCTCCAAGGAAAAGGAGACAACTAGAAGCAGCTAAGATTCCTTAGGGATATTTGAATTTGGTTGTTGGTTATCAATTTTGATTTGGGATTACTGTAGATCGACGAGATGTAAATATTATTTTGAATATGGTTGTGTAATCCCCTAAATGGGAACTGTATAAACCCTTAGTTCATATATGAAACCCAGGGGTTTCTGGGATTTTTGCTGTACACTCTAACATGTATGAATGTAGCTTAATTGCATAGGAGAATTATATTCGGGATGTGATTCTGAGACCAGGTGATCTAGATTTTGTTATCAGTTGGTCTTTAATCCTTTTAATTATGCATCTTCAAATCAAAATTACTGTTTTTAAGGCAAGGGGTTACACTTTGGAACCACTACAATTGGATATCTATAAATAAAGATATGGATTTTCAAAGTTTGATGAAAATTCTGTCAGCTTTTAGTCTATGTGTGAAATTGAAAAGGTAATGGCAAAAATGTATGGGCAAAATAGTCATTTGGCTAGAGTTAATCCAAAGTCCATAATTTTCCCTCTCTCTTATGCTCTTGGACGTCCAACAAGGGAAGGCAAGAAGGGAAATATATACTTGGTCCAAATTAAAAGTAAGATGGAGTATTATTGGCCAAGTAAAATTAAGTTGAAAAGTTAACAATTGTAGGTAAATTGTGATAATTGAAGAAGCATACTTGGTTATTCCAAGAGCCCACTTTGTCACTTTTGGGCAAGAGGAAAAGGGAATTGATGATTGAATTCCATTTGCCAAGTTGAAGTAATTAAACCAAGCAAAAAGGTGAAAGTTTGAAAAGTCAAAAATTATAGGCAACTTAAAAGTAATATTGAAGAGATAGCATTTGGATATTTCAAGAAGTAATTATCCTCTTCCAATGGGCCATTAATTTCATCCAAGTTATATGGGAGAGAAGAAAAGAAAATATCTATGGCCAAAACAAAAAGATGAAGGTAGAAAAGTCAAAATATGTGGTAAAATTGTGATAAAATAACAATTATTCAAGGAGGTGGAGTGTGATATTTTTAAAAGCCTCTTGCCCTCTTCCAAGCCTTCATTTTGTCTAAACATAGCATCCAAGAGTGAGAGAGAGAGAGCGCTCGTATGAAAATGAAGAACAAAGAAAAGAGAAGCAAGTTTAAGAGGCAAAACAAGGTGAGTTGGTAGTGATTTACACATGTTTATGCCTCCTAATTCATACACAACTCTCTCTAATCTCTATGCCTCCATAAAATACACTTGTAGCAAGACAGATCAAGAGGAAAGAAGGAGAAGGAGATGGCGATTTAGAGAGAAAAATAGGAGAAATCAAAGGTAATCTCCAAAACCTTGTTTTCTTATTTGATTCAAGGTTGTTGTTGGTTGTATTGGTTGATTTTGTAATTTGGGATGATGAAACCCTAAGGAGAGGTGCTGCCCAAATTTTGATTACACATGTGTAAAAGGTGTTCAGGTGGTTAAACAAGGGATTAGAGGTGCAAAGAAGGTGTTTCGGTGAACAAAATCACAAAACCTCATTTTCCCTAAAATTAATGAAAGTTTCGGCCAAGGGTAGTTTGGGGAGTTAAAGTTGAAATTTCATATATTTGATGATTCCATTGTGTTTAAAATGGAAAATTGTGTGAGGTGTATGTTAAGAAGGAAGTGTGAAAAGCCTTGAAATGTGAAATGACAAAATGAGTGCTAAAACCCTAAATAGGGGCTGCTAAGGGCAAAATTGTCCTTTGGCAATGAATTTGACAATTCTGAGGTCAAAAATGGATTCCACACATGAAATTATATATGTAGGATTAGCTGGGTCATAATTTTTGGAAAAGTACAATTGGATCAGGTACAAAAGACTTGGACCGAATCCCTATGGGCATTTTGGTCGTTTTGTTGTTTTCAGTAAAATAACCAACAAAATGAGTTTAAAAGAGCTTAGAGTAGTACATGAATGAGCATTAACTAAATTCTTATACATTTGAAATTTTAGGACATATCAATAGCTTGAGCCGGATCAACGGTATTGAATGGACAATAGAGTAGGAAAAGGCAATTTCAAGTAGTAACTCTATCTTTCATAAATTATGTAAATATTTATATGCTTTGTGTATATCATCTTCTGTAATATGGACACTGAATTGCTGAGTAGGGCATTGTGCGAGGAGGCACATTTACCTAGTTGTAAGCAAGAACCCAACCGAGGTTTACGGATAGTAGGGGAGTAGGCCTAACTCATGTACACATACCGTATTGTTTGTGTTATTATGTTGCATTACGTGGCGTATATCATATTTATCTATCATATTTTATATAACTGATTACATGTTACTACTGAGATTCTTTGAATCTCACCCTTTCCTCAAAAATTAAATGTTCCAACTAAAGGAACCAGCCTCGAAGGGAAAAGATGTGAGTACCAGCAACTAAGAGGTTTGGTCTAATTCGAATGTTAACATTGGTTTTCTGCAAGCTTTTTATTATTTTAATGTCTGTAACTATTATGAATACACCCTGTTAGAATTCATATGATATAATCATATACATTTTATTAGTACATTTATGTTATTCCTGTGTGTTAATCGAACTATAGTACAGTCCTTATCGTGTCCCCTTAACTTTTGCTTGTTTAAGTTAATTGGGTCAAAATTTCATATGGAGACAAGGACCCAAAAGGGGGATAATTCAAAATTATCGTTTTTGTACGTAAAAAGAAATGAAGCATTAAATATGGCATTTGATGATATGTAAGGGACAAAAACAATTCATATTTGTATATCATGATCATGATCTAGACTAATGGTTGGCTCAGCATTTGTTGGTACCTAAACTAATTTTTGCTGAAATTTTGCCTTGTAAGTATTTTTCTTAATAGTAATGAGTACTCTATTTTTTCAATATGAAATGCAGCTCAGAAAAACTAGCTCCTATCTAAATCAAGAGAGCAAGCTTAGAAGCCAGGTAGTAAAGAGCACTCTAAATGTCGGATATTGAGTGTTAATGAAAAATACTCTATGATGATTAAAAACTATTTTAAGATATTGGATACATTTAAAAAAATACTTTACTATATTGATGCCACTAGATTTAAGGATCTTTGTTATGGGTTCCTTTAATTAAAATGGTAAAAAAAAATTATTTTCGTTTTATAGTAAACAATATATATAAATAATTGTTACAACTTTATTATATCCTTTAAGCACACCAATTTTTTTTTCATTTGTAAATAATTTTTTTTTATTTTCTCTTACAATTATCATATCTTTTTTTACCATATAATCTCTTAATACTAGAAGCTTGATCAATAAAAAAAAAATCGATATCTACAATTGTGCATATTATTTTATTCGTATAAAATATGATGAAAATCATTTATCTTAAAAACACATGTTTTTTGAGAGAAAATATTTATTTAGAAGGAAACTTGTTTTAGAAAAAAAAGACATATAAGGAAAACCAAAATATGATAATTTCAAAATTGTCTTTCCAAATTGACTTAATTTATATGAGGTCTTCAAGGACTGTTCTAAATTTTTTTTTTAGTGAATTGATCTAATTGGCCTCAAAAAATTAATTGTCTTTACCTTAATTGTTAATTGTCATTTGATAAAAATTAAAGTTGTTACTTGTTCAACTACTTTTTTTTGGCAATCTGTTCAACTAGTTCTTATTTCATTTTTTTTCTTGAAAGTAAGGATAGTTATATAACTTTATTACAAAATTTAATCTTAAAATAATCTTTAAAATAATGATTTAAAAACTGGATTGGACTGGACGGTCTGACTGATGACCGGAGCACTCTCCGGCTCGTTTTATATGATTTACCTGCTTAGTTGGTTTAACCGTTTTGAGCTGATTATAGCTAGTTGTTGGACCAGAAACCGGAACGTTTTTGCAAAAGCTGGACGGTTCAAATTTGTCTCACACTTTAACTCACTAGATCACAAAATGGAGGAAGAAAGCCAATAAACTTCATATTTGAGTTGGGATTAAAGCAAATAAGAAGGAGAAAGCAGATGGGAAGTAGAAGATGGAAGAAAATATCACCAAAGGAGGGGAAAAAATCATAACCTCCGACGCCCACTTCCATAACACTGCAATTTTAAAGAAATGACGAAACTTGATAAACAATTCAGAATTTATTTTTTTGGGAATTCCCTAGTTTGAAATTTTACAATTTTAAATTTTTTTTTTCTGTTTTTTCCCCAAACTATTATGTGTTACTAATATTGAGATGTAACGACATGCAAGCTTATTTATGTTTATTTTCAAATTAATGTAGAAATTTTATATTTATTTTTACATTTATATCTTTATATATGTATATGATTTTATTTTTTATTTAATTATCATGTCAACGGTTTGACCACTGGTCCGACATGATGAACCATGACTTGTGGACCTCTTCGGTTCAATATCCGATCCGGCTTTTATAATATTGCTTTAGGATGTGTTCGATTTCATGGGAGGGGAGGGGGTTAAATTACAATTTCGGACAGAAGAAACTTAAAATTTACATTCTCATTCTTTTAAATTTTGAATTCTTGCTTAAAATTTACACTCTCATTCCTTTTGAATTTTGGGTTCCCGTCCAAAATTTAAATACCTTTAACCCAAAAAGGTAATTTAACCTCCTCCTTTCCTCCTTCCTTTCAAACCAAACACACCCTGAAATCTTTACCATAATTAGTTCATTTCGAGTTAGCATTCACATTTTAACTTTTGCCTTTCTCATTTTTGGGGCAAGGCTCAAGTGAATGGGCCAACCTACACTTTTATTGCTTACCAATTTTAAATTCAACCAAGAGCTAAGATCCAAGCAGTCCCTTCTGATAGTGATAAAAAACATGACTTTTGAAAGTGAATGGAGACCCACATGCCAAACACATGATCGCGTTAGTGTGGGTTTAATATCACTTATTTTTTTGGTAATAAATTTTTATTACGTAAATCGAGATAAAACTCCTCCACATACTTATCTCATATACACAATATATAAATACTTATAAATTAAAAATAAATTATCCTAGATAAAATAACTAACTAGTTCTCACCTTCCTTCTTCTGTCATCGCTTTATTTTTTTTTCCCCCTCTCCCGCTTCCCTTGATGCCATATGTACTTTCCCAAAGCTTCTCTTCTTCCTTAAGTATTCTCCATTCTCTGTTTTTTTTGGCCTCTTTCCGAAATCCCATCCATCTTTCCAAGCTTCTCTGCATACGCTAGCGTAATTAATGGCACCAACAAAACCGTCGTTTTTCTTTTCGGTTTCATTTCTGACTTAAATTCTACTACAGTTCATACTCTAATAGTTTAATTTACGCTGATTTACACAACCACCCTCCTTTCATCCTTCTGATGAGTTTGGTTCTTTTGAATGGCTCGCTCTCTTTGTTGTTTTGGTTATTTTCTTTTAATTGTATCCTTAATTTTCATAGTATACTGTGGGTTCACTGCTGCTTCCGGCGATGACTTTTCCATTATCGGTTCGGATTTTGAATCATTGTACAGCGATTATACTCCTCCTTCGCCTCCCCCACCTCCACCCCTGCCTGACCTTCCGACTCTTTCTTGCGAAGAGGATCTTAAGGGAGCTGGTTCTCTGGATACCTCCTGCGAACTTAATTCCAGTTTGATTTTTGATAGGGATATCTATATAGAAGGAAAGGGAAGCTTACATATACTTTCTAATGTCAGTTTGAGTTGCCCGGTATTAGGATGCTTAGTTTTGATTAACATTAGCAGGGAGTTCAGTTTGCACAGTGGTTCGTCGATATTTGCGGGGACGGTTTTAGTGGAGTCTCAGAATGCTAGCTTGATTGGTGGGTCGGTAATAAATGTGACGGGGTTGGCTGGTAAACCGCCGGCACAAACTAGTGGGACGCCGTCGGGAACTCAAGGTGCGGGTGGAGGGCATGGGGGGAGAGGTGCTACTTGTGTTACAGACAATACCAAACTTCCTGGTGATGTTTGGGGAGGAGATGCCTATTCCTGGTCCTCGCTCGATAAGCCGTGGAGTTACGGAAGTAAGGGTGGGACCACAAGCAAAGAAGTGAGATATGGAGGGGAAGGAGGTGGGAGAATTAAGTTTGCAATCAGGGATTCTATAGAAGTTTCTGGGGACCTTCTGGCAAACGGCGGTGATGGGGGTATGAAGGGTGGAGGAGGTTCTGGCGGCAGCATTTTTATCAAAGCGCATAGAATGTAATTTCATCTTCCTTACTGCTTAAATGGTGCATTTGCATATTCACTTATGATCATTTGTAGATGATTCTCAGGTTTTGTAGTGCAGTGTGAGAAGAGAAAAAGGTTGGTATCTTTTAGTTCAGAATACAGTACAATTGTAGGCAGTTTAGGATGAGCTCATGGTTTTGATCAAGGTTTTTGGCTCTGGATATTATATCCTTCATCAAAAGCGTACATTTAGAAACAAATTGTGGCGACTATTTATTTTGCCATTGGCAGCCACTTGTCTGTACATAACCTCGTGATCTGCTAACTGTCACTTGCTTTTTCTATAATGTATGTAAATAAGACTGTCAGGTTTTGCCCCCATCCGGCTGCATTTTAATATTGTGAGTTCTCTATATGGGTGGTAAGAAAAATATATTTGTGAGGCTAGATTTCCTACAAATTTGTTTTGGTTGATAAAAGAAATGAGGGAATTTAATTTAAATATATAAAACATTGTGCCGTCAATACTTTTGGAGAAAAGTTGGGCAAATTGAAGAAAACATTTAATACAAAGAAAAAATTGTTAGGATGTGTTAATTGTTAAATGCAGAGATCATTTTATGCTGATCAGCAGTTCTGTTGGTGACTCTTGTGCACATTATTTCACCTTCATCTGGCATTTGAAGGGTGAGGAGGTATGTCATAGACCCAAAAGTCACCAAGGTCAAAGCTCATCTGTGGCATTTTGTTGCACTTTTTGTGAGCCATTATTATTCTATTGTACCCTAGATAATTTTGTGTTACTTTCTCCTTATGTAAGATTTGAGAGGGATCTCTTGGTTAATAATTTAACTAAAGATTTGGTTGTCGATAGAGCATAGTGGTGTCGTGCGATCCATATAGCTGACTCCACCCAATGGGATATGGCTTGTCATTGTCGTCATCTTAATGAAAGAGTTTGCAATTAATCTTCTCTTCTGTGAAGTGTAGGACTGGAACTGGCAGGATCAGTGCTACTGGAGGGAATGGATTTGCTGGGGGTGGAGGTGGAAGAGTTTCAGTCAAAGTTTTCAGTAGACATGATGATACAGTATTTTTAGTGCATGGTGCGATACAGTTATTATTTTTTGGAAAAATTAATTTCTCATTATGTCTTGCTATTTTTCTCTGTATTTTAATGAATATCTATCTAAGCTCAGCGGACGAATTATTTATGGTAAGAATAACAAGTGCATTTATGTTAAAGAAGCATGCTCTATTCTTTTCAGGAGGAATGAGTTTTGGATGTTCTAGCAATGCTGGTGCTTCAGGGACATATTATGATGCTGTTCCTCGGAGTCTTTATATTTGCAACCATAACTTAACTACACAAACCGACACACTTTTGCTGGAATTTCCCAAGTTGCCTCTTTGGACAAATGTTTATGTCGAGAATCAGGCCAAGGCATTGTTTCCTTTATATTGGAGCCGAATCCAGGTGATTGAAGCATTTAGTCTGTTGCTTCTCTTCAAATGTTTTGATTTTAGTTTTAATGAAACATTAAAAGAGGTTTCGGGAAGAGAAAAGAAAAAGGGGATAAAAAGTATGAAGCATGAATGTAGTCAAATATTAAGGCCCTTCGGTTTTCTAGTTTTTTAAACATTCTCTCTGCATTACAGGTTGGTGGACTCATACGTATGACCAGTGGTGCTGTCTTGAGCTTTGGGCTTGCTCATATTGGCTCATCAGAGTTTGAGTTGATGGCAGAAGAGCTTCTAATGAGCGACTCTGTGATCAAGGTAAGCATAATATTCTCTTCCCTCTTCTATGATAATATGTTTGCCCTTGAATTGTACTCCATTCATATGATCATTTCAATGTGAGAAGTGGCTAAGAACTGTCAGTTCTAAGGTTTTTATCGTTTTTTTTGTTGGCCTGCTTAACTTCCTTCCGGGGAGAGTTGGGTGGGTAGGTGGCTGGTCATTGGACGGTATTTCTCTGACATTTGAAATAGATTTTCTAAATATGACATCTACGCAGAAGCCTTTTCTGCTCTCTTTCCAATCCAGCATATTCACCAGAAAGGGTTCAAAATGTTTGCATTTGATGCTGATCAGTTATCATACGCTCTTTATCATCTATTTCTAAGTGACCTGCAAGCGTTTTTGTCAGGGACAAAAACTCTTTGCAGAATTATTTATTGTGCCGTTGTTAAAGCTTTTCATTATGGCCCCAACTAATTTTATCTCAAAATTTTATTGTAGCCAGCGAGAGAGAGTTGAATGGGAAGTCTCCATGCAAATTCTTAAATAATTACAAGCATTGTTTTTAGTATAACATATTTTGTCTTTGATATTTGATATAGATCTCAGTTTTCTTTCAGTTCTTCTTGATCAATTGGTTGTTTTGCATTAACATAGAGCTTTGAATAATGATGTGACCAAATCCAAATGCTTCAGTATCTATATCTGATTAGCATTTCACTTTCTTTTTCTTTTCTGTTCTTTTTTAATTAGATATACGGTGCTCTGCGTATGACTGTCAAGATTCACTTGATGTTGAATTCCAAGATTCTCATTGATGGTAATGGTGATTCTATTGTTGCAACATCCTTGCTTGAAGCTAGCAATTTAGCAGTTCTTAAGGTAGTTATCATGTGCCTTTGTCTCATTTATTGCAGTATTATAATCCATATTTTCTATTGTATGACAAGCTTCCCCATATTGTGTGATCAGGAATCATCTATTATTCATTCTAATGCAAATTTAGGTGTCCATGGACAAGGATTTTTAAACTTGACCGGGCCTGGAAATCTTATTGAAGCACAACATCTGATATTGTCATTGTTTTATGGTATCAATGTAAGCTTAAGGGTCATAACTGGTATCTTGTTTCCTCTATTTGCTACATAGTTGTGACTTGCAATATTTCAGCTCTTAAATTGATATCTGAGCTTCAAACTCTCTTTCTGTGGTTTTATTTGTGTACTGATACCTTAAAACTTGTCTTGAAATGTAAAGGTTGGGCCTGGATCTGTTCTAAGAGGTCCTTTAGAAGCTGCTGGTGATGATAATGATATGTAAGATGGGTTTATTTCATGCATAATACTTGAGCATAAACTATCTCTTAATATTTATTTCTAAAAATGGTAGGAGACCGCGACTGTACTGTGAACTTGAAAATTGCCCAGATGAATTGTTTCATCCCCCTGAGGACTGTAATGTTAACTCAACATTGGCCTTCACTCTTCAGGTTTTCATTAGACTTGGCCCTTTTTTGAGAACGAAATCCTTTAACTTATGTAGATCATTCCTGTATCAAGGTTTTGGCCTTGTTATTCCTTACAATTGTTGGCTTTGATTGCTGCCAGATCTGCCGGGTTGAAGAAGTCATCGTTAAAGGAACCATAACTGGCTCTGTTGTGCATCTTCATTGGGTTAGAAATGTAGATGTGATTCATTCTGGAATTATCAGCGTAACTGGGCTTGGTATCATATTTGTTTTTATAGGCTATACCCCCTGCAGAATTTTGTATATCACTTAATGCACTGAATTTAATCATTTTATGAAATCCTTATTTGGACCATTTGCAGGTTGTACTGGTGGGCTGGGAAGAGGAAGAAATTTTGAGAATGGTCTTGGTGGTGGAGGAGGTTATGGGGGGAATGGTGGGGAGGGATACTATAATGGAAATTTCATTGAGGGTGGTACTACATATGGGGATGAGGATATGCCCTGTGAACTTGGTAGTGGCAGTGGAAATAATAGTCTAGCTGGTGCAACTGCTGGTGGTGGCATCATTGGTAAGAAATGGATTAAAATTTGGTTGTGTTCGAACTGGGGCTTGGTAATTGTATTTAATGTTTTTTAGGTTTGAGCTACTTACTTATAGGTATATTCCCGACTTTTGACAGCAATGGGTTCATTGGAGCACTCATTGTCTAGCTTGACTTTGAATGGGGCACTTAGAGCTGATGGAGAAAGCTTTGGAAAAGATATTAGAGAGGACAAAGGTAGGGTCATTTCAGGCATTGGCCCTGGTGGTGGATCTGGTGGAACCATTCTTTTGTTTGTTCACATGCTAGTGCTTGGTGAGTCTTCTATAATCTCAACTAACGGAGGGCACGGTAGTCTTGGTGGTGGCGGCGGCGGCGGTGGCGGAAGAATTCACTTTCATTGGCCTGATGTGCCAGTTGGAGATGAATATATTCCTTTAGCAAATGTTAAAGGAAGTATTATTACCAGGTTTATATATGGCAAAAGATTTTCCTTTTCAACATCTGCTGCATCTTCTGTGCATAATGTCTGATGAATTATAAGGTTACTATTTGTTCACTGCCAGGAGTTGTGCATAGCCCATCTGTCTATATAAAACGCACATAACATGAAATTATATTTTCAAGGTGGATGATGTTAATCTGTTTCTTTTAATCGATATGCTGAGTGACAATATTTTATCCTTTGATCAAGAAGCAGTTTCATGACAGTTACAATTTTAAGTTGCTGGCAAAGGTTTTGATGATGCTATTTGGCTTATGGTCTGTGTTGATGTTACCCTTTTGCAGAAGATAATCTAATGGTTTTATTTCTCTTCTAGATAAATTAAAAAGTATTTAAAAAATGCAGGATAGTTGGTGCCGGCCTAAACAGAATTGGAGAGAGAGAGAAGAGTCAGTCTTATTTCCACACCTGGCACTTTACAATTCAGTCCTATTTATAGACTGGTCCAGACTGTTCTACATTCTTCTCAAAACCAACTAATCAACAGAAGTATTTAGACACTTATCTTCCCAAGTCGCATCCTCCGGCCGAGAGTGACACATTGAACCAGTACTCGTGTCACTAGTAAGTTGCCTTTGTTAACATGCTTGCAACCAAGGATTGCAAATGGTTCTATAGCAAAACGCCCATCATTGTCAACCAAGGGCTGGGAAGTCGTAACTGGTGCAGCTGAAGGTGCAGCCCTCTTGAGAAGAGAGACATGTAAAATGGGGTGCATGCAGGTTCTTGGAGGTAATTTCAACTCATAGGCGACTTGTCCCACACTTTAAGTATCTCAAAGGGCCCAAAATAGCTTGCCGCCAATTTATGCAACAAAGAATTGTTGATCAGGTTCTTTCGGAAAGGCTGAAGCTTGAGAAAAACTTGATCACCCACCGCAAACACATGCTCAGAATGATGCTGATTAGCTTGCTGCATCATGTGATGTTGGGCTTTCAAAGATGATGCTTGAGTAACTGAATAGTGAGCTCACAAGACAAGCAAACTCGATCAACCACATCATTGTTGGATTCATCGGGAATCATGGACTCTATCATGTAAATCCGAGGTAGGGAAGGTAATTGTAGCAACAAAGGCCTCGTGTTAGCATGAAAGGGCATCGGCCACCACGTTCTCCCTGCCTTTACGATACTCAATGACATAATCCAAACCCCACAACTTGTTTAACCACTTCAACTGCTTTGGTGTTACTAATTTTTGCTCTAGTAAATGCTTCAATGGCAAATGGTCTATGCGAATCATAAATGGTTTACCCAGCAAGTAGGAGCGCCATTGCTTCACTGCAAAAACAATGGCCATGAACTCACCTTTGTAGGCAGAAAAAGCTTTCTTGCGAGGACTGACAGCTTTACTTGCGAATGCTAGAGGGTGGCCCCACTAAATAAGAACCACATTCATACTGAAACCTGAAGCATTAGTCTCTATGACGAATTGTTCCTCAAAGTTTGGTAGAGCTAAAACCGGCGGCGAAGACATAGCAACCTTGAGAGAGTGAAAAGCTGAATCTGCTGCGATAGACCACTGAAACTTATCAAACCCTTTTAAAAGATTTGTGAGTAGTTGACACAATAACCCATATTTGCTAATAAACCCGCGGTAGTACCCTGTTAAACCCCAAAATTTCTTAAAGATTTGAAAGAAAGAGGTGTAGGCCAAGAAACAATAGCGTCAATTTTGTGAGGGTGGAAGAGCGGAGATCAAATGTCTGAGATATTCAACTTGGTCAACAGCAAAAATGCATTTGCTAGCTTTGGCATATAGATGATGTTGCCGTAACAGAGTAAGAGTCTCGACAAGATGACACGAGAGAGTCCTAATCCTTACTGTAAACCAAGATATCATCAAAGAAAACCAGAATAAATTTGTGGAGTAAAGCCTTGAAAATGGATTTCATCAATCCTTAGTGTTGTGAACGTAGAATAGATTGGTGGCATGATATTGTTGAATGAGCTATTCTTAGCATGAGTTTGTTGAATTCTCATTCAACTACTCTCCGTGAATGGCTCAGTGTTTGTCTCTGTTTCTTTCCCTATAAATACATTGTAAATCCTCTGAAGTGTAAGATAGATTAATGAATACCTTGTATAGTTTCTACATGGTACCAGAGCCTGTTTTCATTTTCATTCTGGGTGCCAGAAAGTGAGAGAGAGGTGCGACAGAGAGCGAGAGAGAGAGAGGTGCGTTCTGTCCATCTTCTCAAACCCATACACGCGCCCCACCATCAGAACCGCCGGCGGAAAACCGGTCGACGCCGGAAGTTTGACGGCCATCCGACGACGGGAAGGCGGCGCGTGGCCCTCACGCGCCTGACGGCCAGAGTCTCTCACCGGCGCGTGGCAGCACGTGTGACGGCGGTGCACTTCGCCTGAGCTCATTTCTCCAACCCGGTCTATCCCTGATGTGTTTTGGTTCATTCGGGTACGTTTGCTCATTGGGCTCTCCTTGAGTTGAGATTTCTGTCGTTTTTCTTCAGCAGCCGGTGGTGTTTCGTTTCTGTCCTGTTTGCTAAGTGTGATTTCGGTAGAAATTGTGATTATTTGGATATTACTTGGTTGGTTTGCTGAGTGGGGGTTCTGTTTGCTGAGCGTGGGTCCCTGGTTATTTGATTTTGTTGCATTGTATAATATAAATACTATACACTTGTGACTTAATCATTTTCTATCTTACGTGGATATTTTGCCAAGTGTGAGCATCTTAGTATTCTTGCCTCTATTGCGGTCTTGTGAGTTATTACTTGAATTGTTACTTGGTGGACCTTGTGTATCTGGATACTATTCATGGCTGATTCTAAAGCTAGTATTTCCACGGAACTTGTTCCGATCTCAAATAAAATTACTGATCATAAGCTAAATTGGACAAACTATTCGGACTGGAGTAAAACTGTTCGAATGTACTTACTCAGTATTGAAAAAGAAGGTCATTTAACCGAGACTCCTCCCAAAGATGATCCTAAGTTGGTGTGGGCTAGAGTCGATGCTCGGTTGTTCTTACAAATACAGAATTCCATTGAGTCTGACATCCTCCCCTCGGTTAGTCATTGTAATACGGTGAAAGAAATTATGGACTACCTAGAGTTCCTATATTCTGGTAAAGGGAATATTACTCGCATTTATGATGTGTGTAAAGGCTTTTATCGGGCTGAACAACAAGACCGTCCCCTGAAAAACTTCTTTTTAGATTTCAAGCGTATGTATGAAGAAATGAAGATGTTAATGCCCCCGACAACTGACCTTCAGACACAAGTAGATAATCTGGAAAAACATGCCATCATGAGCTTTCTTACTGCTCTTAATCCAACTTATGAGACAGTTCGTTCTCAGATTTTGTCAAGCTCTGAAATTCCATCACTCGAGGATGTGTACTCCCGTGTGCTGCGTGCTGATAGCTTATCACAATCGGCTTCTACTCCTCCTGCTAGTGCTTTAGCTGGTCGTGGTCCGATTGAAAACAGACCCCAGGGCTTTCCAAGACAAGGCAATGGTAATCCAAATCTGATTTCTGCTGATAACAAGAACCAAAGTCTTCCTCGACAAGGCTTCAATCTTCAAAATCATGGAGCAATTGTCTGCTACTATTGCAAAGAACCTGGTCATACAAAACGTCATTGTCGTAAGTTGCAGAACAAGCTGCAACGTAGCAATGCTGCTCATATGGCCCAATCCTCTGATAATCCAGATAATGTTCCTTCCACATCCACTGCTCTTGCTACAGGTAACTATGACTCATGTCTTGCTACCTCGTCTTCAAAGTGGATTATCGATTCTGGTGCCACTGATCATATGACAGGTAACCATCACTTATTCTCTACATATACACCTTATGCTAATCCTTCTTCTATAACGATTGCAAATGGTTCCTCCTCCTGTGTCCTTGGATCTGGCCTTGTTACACCTACCTCATCTATCTCCTTATCATCTGTTCTTAATGTTCCTGATCTTGCTTTTAACCTTTTGTCTCCTAGCAAACTTACTCACCAGTTAAACTGTTGTATTTTACTCTTTCCTGACCATTGTTTAATTCAGGATCTTACGACGAAGCGTATTATTGGTAGGGGATATGAATCTGGTGGTCATTACTTTCTTGATGATCGAGTGCCGCGTTCAGTTGCATGCTCTGGTGGTTCTTCTCTTTTTGATGTTCATTGTCGCTTGGGTCATATGTCTTTGTCCTCTTTAAAGAGGATGTATCCTCAGTTTCATCACTTGTCTTTTTTAGAGTGAGTCGTGTCAGTTTGCCAAACATCATCGTGTTCACCTGACACCTCGAGTCAATAAACGGGCTGCGTCCCCTTTTGATTTGATCCATTCTGATATTTGGGGTCCATGTCATGTTGAGTCAAAGTCTGGATTTCGGTATTTCGTTACCTTTGTTGATGATTTTTCTAGAACCACTTGGCTTTATTTAATGAAAAATCGTTCCGAGTTGTTTTCTCACTTTTGCAATTTCTGTGCTGAAATTAAAACTCAATTCGGTGTATCTGTGAGGACTTTACGGAGTGACAATGCTAAAGAATACTTTTCTGCTCAATTTCAAACCTATATGCTTCAGCATGGTATGATTCATCAGTCCTCATGTGCTGATACACCTGCTCAAAATGGAGTTGCTGAACGAAAAAACCGACACTTGTTAGAAGTTGCCCGGGCTCTAATGTTTCAAATGCATGTTCCAAAATCTTTTTGGGCTGATGCTGTGTCAACGGCATGTTTTCTTATCAATCGTATGCCATCTTCAGTTCTCAGTGATAATACCCCTTACACAACTCTTTTCCCTTCCAACCCTTTATTCCCCATTGATCCCAAAATCTTTGGTTGTGTCTGTTTTGTTCGTGATATCCGTCCTACTCTTACCAAACTGGATCCCAAGTCTCTTAAATGTATCTTTCTAGGGTATTCAAGGGTCCAAAAGGGTTATCGATGCTATTCTCCCACTCTTCGGCGTTATCTTATGTCTACAGATGTTACCTTTCATGAGTCAACTTCATTTTATCCTGGTTCCATTCCATCTTCCTACTCTGCTCCAATTGCTGATCTTGATGATATCTTGGTCTATGAGGTTCAGTTGCCACCAGTACCGGTGTCTGTCCCAGCACCTAGAAAACCCCCTATACATCATGTTTATCAGAAGCGTCCTCGGGAAAGTAATGACATCGTTCATATTCCAGCCTCACCAGCAATACCTACTTCGGAGTCTGATCCGGATTCTGCTACTTCACCTCCTCCTCCTGCACTAGCCCCAGAAACAACACATGATACTCTTGGTCCTTCCGATGCTCGTTTCTCAGAAGAACTTGATCTTTCTGACGAACTGCCCATCACCTTACGTAAAGGTAAACGTACTTGTGCCTATCCTATTTCATCGTTTGTTTCCTATAACCACCTGTCTCCTCCCTTTTGTTCTTTTATAGCATCCTTAGATTCTATTAGTATTCCCACTACTCTCCACCAAGCCTTAGCCCATACTGGTTGGTGTGCTGCGATAAAAGAAGAAATGATGGCCCTTAATCAGGCTGGCACCTGGACTCTTGTTGATTTACCTCCTGGCAAGAAGGCTATTGGGTGTAAGTGGGTTTTCACTGTCAAAACAAACGCAGATGGAACCTTGGAACGTTTGAAAGCTCAATTGGTTGCCAAAGGTTATGCTCAGACGTATGGTGTTGACTATTCCGATACATTCTCCCCTGTTGCCAAGTTATCTTCTGTTCGTCTCTTTATCTCTCTTGCCGCAACTTATAATTGGGATCTTCATCAGCTCGATGTTAAGAATGCTTTCTTACATGGTGAGCTTCTTGAAGAAGTTTATATGGAGCAACCACCTGGTTTTGTTGCTCAGGGGGAGTGTGGGAAGGTATGTCATCTTCAAAAATCTTTATATGGTTTAAAACAAAGCCCTCGTGCTTGGTTTGACAGATTTAGTTCTGTGGTCAAGAAGTTTGGTTTGAATCAAAGTAAGTGTGATCATTCTGTGTTTCATCAGAGGACCGATGCTGGTATGATTCTCTTAGTGGTATATGTCGATGACATTGTTATTACTGGTAACAATACTTCAGGAATCTCATCACTCAAGGCTTTTCTTACATCTCATTTCCAAACGAAGGATTTGGGTCTGTTAAGGTACTTTCTTGGGATCGAGGTTATGAGAAGCAAGAAAGGCATCCTCTTGACATAGAGGAAATATGTTCTTGATCTATTAAAAGAAACAGGAAAACATGGAGCAGCACCAAGTAGTTTTCCCATGATTCCTAATCCTTTTCTGGATATTGATGATAGCATACCATATGACGAGCTCCCTGAGAATGTGAGAAACAAGGTTGATCCAGAGAAAATCAAGCCATTTGCATATCCTGAGAGATATCGTAGACTAATTGGGAAATTGAACTATCTCACGGTGACTCGCCCTGATGTGACTTTTTCAGTTAATGTGCTTAGTCAATTTATGACCAAGCCGACTATTGCACAATGGGAAGCTTTAGAGCATGTTTTACATTATTTGAAGGGCTCACCTGGTCGTGGTATACTTTACACAAATCATGGGCACACCGAGATTGAATGTTTTTGTGACGCGGATTTTGCTGGGTCAAAATCTACCAGAAGATCCACCACAGGATACTGTGTGTTTGTAGGTGGAAACTTGGTATCTTGGAAAAGCAAGAAGTAGGATGTGGTATCTAAATCGAGTACGGAAGCCGAGTATAGAGCCATGAGTCAGTCAGTACAGGAAATTGTGTGGATTCATCAGTTAATGAAGGAAGTCGGTCTTGTTACTTCATTGCCAGCAAAACTGTGGTGTGATAATAAAGCTGCTCTACACATAGCTTCTAATTCTGTGTTTCATGAACGTACAAAACACATTGAGATTGATTGTCATTTTGTACGTGATAAAATCAAAGAAAATTTCATTTCTACAGGGCATGTGCCATCTAGTGACCAATTGGGAGATCTTCTAACTAAGGCCTTAAATGGGATTCGTGTTGATTACCTTTGTAACAAGTTGGGCTTGATTAACATCTATGCTCCAACTTGAGGGGGAGTGTTGTGAACGTAGAATAGATTGGTGGCATGATATTGTTGAATGAGCTATTCTTAGCATGAGTTTGTTGAATTCTCATTCAACTACTCTCCGTGAATGGCTCAGTGTTTGTCTCTGTTTCTTTCCCTATAAATACATTGTAAATCCTCTGAAGTGTAAGATAGATTAATGAATACCTTGTATAGTTTCTACACTTAGAAAGTTGCCGGCTCATTACTGAGACCAAATGGCATAATGACGAACTAGTAAAGGCCTTCGTGAGTGTGAAAGGCCGTTTTGTGGATGTCCAAGGATTGCATGCGGATTTGATGATGGCCAGAGCAAAGGTCAAGTTTCAAAAAGAAAGAGGCACCTTGTAACTCATTCAACAATTCGTTGATTAAGGGAATGGGAAACTTGTTCTTCACTATAGCACCGTTCAATTTCTGAAAGTCGACACAAATGCCACAACCCATCCTTCTTGTAGACCAAAACAATGGGAGCAGCAAACGGACTTTGGCTCGGTCGAGTAACGCCTGACTGAAACATTTATCTTGTTTCTCGATCTCATCTTTTTGAAGTAGTCCATACTTATATGGCTTTCACCTAATCGATTTATCATTAGCAAGATGGATATGGAGATCAAAATCACGTGGGGGAGGTAGAAATGTCGGTTCAGCAAAAACATCGTCGAAGGAATCCAAGAGAGGTCGAAACTGACCTTGCTAAGTATCCGATAAAGTAGAAGTCTAGGACATGTGGACAAAAGAATCGTTTGCCACATGCACCATTGAGACATGCTGAGCATACTGCAAATCGACTATTGCCTCACAAGGTCTACTAGAAGGTGAGTCCATGCCATATAGCTCATAAAAACAATTATTGTAAGAAAACACCATATACTGCTCCCCTATGTCTAACAAGATTCGTCCCAAATGCTTCAGCCATTAGGCACCAAAAATAAGATCAAAACGGTGAACGTCCATTACTAAAAAGTCATCAGAAATAGAAGTCCTATTCATCGACAAAGACAAATTCCCGCAACAACGATCCACTAACACTGTCCGACCACTTGGAACACTGACATTCATAGTTGTGTGATGGGAGCTTGGAATATGTAGCCGTTTCACCAGTGAAGTATGGATCACATTATGGGTACTACCAGTGTCAGTTAAGATCTGAATTTGACATTTCTTAACGAGTCCGGCGATATGCAAGGTTGAAGCCCTTTGGCGCCCTCCATTGCATTGACCGTTGCCATCGGAGGGTTAGTCTCACGAAGCGAATCCAATGTGTCACACGTCCACTGCATTGACTGTTGCCATCGGAGGGTTAGTCTCACGAAGTGAATTCAATGTGTCACAGGCGTCAACAAAATTATCGTCCTTAACACTATGAACGACCAACATCTTCACCTAAGACTCCTTACACTTATGGGAGGATGAAAATTGATTATTGCTCCAATAAGAGAGCCCCTTTCGACGACGATCTTCCATCTCCTTCTTGGATAAAGTAAGGGCAGGCTTTTGAGTAGAAGAGGAAGATAGAGAAGATAAAGTAGAGGCAAATCCCACAACAAGGGACATAGGCTTTGAAGCTTGCTGAGATAATAAAAAAGATGAACTAGAGGTGTAAGGAAGGGATGAATGAGACCGAAATGAAGAACTAGTAATGCACCAAGCATTTATGGTGTGTTCTTGCACCCTAGCCATTTGCATCAAACTAGCCAAGCTTGGAAGATTGAAAGCATCTACAGCTGATTGAATATCCGATCGAAGCCCTCTCAAGAAAAAATTCATTGCGATTGACTTAGAAATATCAACTTCAGCTAATAAGTTGTTGAATGCTTCTATATACCCGTCAACCGTCGATGTCTGGCACAACTGCTTTAATTGAACCATAGGATTGATGCATTCCACGTTGGAAAATTGAGCCTTTAATCGAGCGAAATAGTACTCCCAAGAAACATCTTCACGTCACTGCTTCATAAATTTGAGATGCCATTTAAGAGCCTTACCTTCGAGGTGAATACTCAAAAGGTGAATATGATGCTCCAAAGGTGTTGCTTCTATAATGAAGAACTGTCGACAATAGGAAGACCATCCATTGAAATCAAAGCCATCAAATTTTGGAAACTCCACCTGTGCACTTTTTGTTGGTGCAACATAATGGTTTGCCAAGTGTCCTAATGTGCCGAATTGTAGGTTGAAATTCAGATGACCACTAGAAGAGCCGCCTTTCATCTCACTGTTACCCTGTCTCGAAGATTGCTGCAACGTCGAATGCAAACTTTGCAAAGAAGTTTCGATCTGTGCCATCGCTTGTTTAAATCCAAAATATCAGAGCAATTTTGCTCCAATTTAGCTCAACCATCTTCAATCATTGCAATGTGCATTTCCAATCATTGTTCTATTTCACTTAAACGCTCCGATCAAGTCTCCGGCACCATCGCCAAAGAGTGGCTCTGATACCAATTTGGTACAAGCCAAAACAGAATTGGGGAGGGAGAGAAGTGAGGGGAGAGAGAGAGAGAGAGGAGTCAGCCTTATTTCCACACCTGGCACTTTACAATTCAATCCTACTTAGTGTGTGTTTGGATTAGCTTTTAGAGAATAGCTTTTACGATTTACGAGATAAGTATGTGAGAGGAGTTTTATCTCGATTTGCAGAAAAGGACTTTTGAAACCACGGTTTGTACTTCATCCAAACATACACTTATAGACTGGTCCAGATTGTTCTACATTCTTCTCAAAACCAACTAATCAACAAAAGTAGTTAGACACTCATGCCAATTAAACCGTTTGAGTTATTACAGTAATACCCTCAGGCTCTTTGCCACATAACAATAGTGCTCATGGGGTGATGAGTTGATATTTTTTCATCAATTCTAGAAATAACAATTGTGTAATTAAATAACTTTTTTTTTTGTTTCCTTTAAGGAAGTGAGCCTTGGCGTAGCGGCAAAGTTGTTGCCATGTGACCTAGAGGTCACAGGTTCAAATCCTGGAAACAATCTCTTTGATTGTAGGGGTAAGGCTGCGTATATCTATCCCTCACTAGATCCCACCTGATAGGAGCTTTGTGCACTGGGCAGCCCCCTTTTTTTTTCTTTTAAGGAAGTGGGGTTGGTTAGATTAGTATTGTCTGCAATTGTTACTTAAACATACTTGCAGGGTTGGATGTGTTTCTACAGCTTTATATGATGCTTTGATGTCATTTGTAGCTGTCCAACAGATCCTCATATTTTTTCTCTCTCATTTCATTTTTTCACTTTTAATCTGCTGAATGAGTCTTGACTGTCTTTATTTTTAGCATCTTTTTTCCTGTCTTGTAGCATATTACATTGCCTTTCAACTGTTCTTGTTACTTTTTCAAGAGTTCCCTCTTTTGGGTTGCTGTTAGTAGCTTTAAGCAGATGTTGGCACAAACTTATGAGCTTCTCCTTCTGAGATTGGGCTGGTTCTGAGTTCTTATTTCTGATTTCTAATTTCAGGGGAGGCTTTGGTGGGGGGAAGGGTCTTTCAGGAAAAAATGGAACTGTCAGTGGAAGGGCCTGTCCCAAAGGGCTTTATGGTATCTTTTGTGAGGTAGATTTGCTATTTATGATATTTCAATATTAAAATATTTTGCATCAAGTAAAAACGCAGATTTAGAAAATCAAAGTAGTTAAGATTAAATGAATAATGAGCCGTCATTGGATAATCACTATGGATTACATTCGAAGAGGGAACAACAAAGTGGCTGATGCTTTGGCGAAGAGGAGCATTTGGAAGAGAAGCTCGTTTAAGTTTTCGGATGTGGTCCCTGGTTATGTTAGGGTCCTTGTGATTAGACACCAATGTTAGGGTCCTTGTGATTAGACAATAGCTAGGGTATAATTCCCCTCATTGTATCAGTTAGTTTCTGTATTTTAGTCTCATCTGTATAGACGGAAAAAACAAATGAAAGGAAAATTAAAGAAAATTAAGGTGGTTCAATGCCTTGAAATTTAGTTTGAAATGGTATGTTGCTTTTTTACTTGTGTTATTTAGGGCTTGTTTGGTATGAGGAGAGGGGAGGGAAAGTGGGTAGAGGGAAAATTTTTTCGAGTTGAATTTAAAAATATTAGAGAATTGTGGCTAAAAATTTTTAATTAACTTTTCTTACTTTTTTATCTTACATATTCTCTTTATTAAAATTTTATTATCCCACTTCTTCAATCTTTTAAAATTCAACTCATAAAAATTTTCCTTCCCCTTCCCCTTTCCTCCAAATCTCTCACACCAAACTGACCCTTAGTCACTTTAATCTGTGTTTACTGTATATTTGTTGTTAAGAAGAGAGGCTTAGGGTCCATTCCATTCTTCAGTTGCTAGTGTTAACTATGCTTTTTTTATTGCAGGAATGCCCTGTTGGTACTTTCAAAAATGTTAGTGGATCTGATAAATCACTTTGTTGTGACTGCCCATCTCATGAGCTTCCACATCGTGCCATATTTGTTCCTGTTCGAGGTATTAATTATTACTTTGCTTCCATCGCACCTAGAAAGAAATATGGAAAGGGTAAATTATTTATCTGAGTGGCTTTGATTAAAAGGATATATATATATGTGTGTGTATGGAACTTTTGTTCTGCCTTTGGTTGATGGGGCTTGGGTTTTTTACTTTTTGTTTGATTTTGTCTTGTTACTTTTTTGAAAGGTGGTGTGACAGAGAATCCTTGTCCATACAAGTGTACATCTGACAGATATCACATGCCAAATTGTAATACAGCATTTGAAGAGTTGGTATACACTTTTGGTGGGCCTTGGCTTTTTAGTCTTCTTCTTATAGGCCTCCTCATCCTGTTAGCTCTAGTTCTCAGTGTTGCACGGATGAAATACATTGGTGGCGATGATATACTGGTCCATGCCCCTGCTCGAGATGAGACTCGAATAAACCACTCTTTCCCATTTCTGGAATCACTGAATGAGGTTTAGTACCATCATCCTCATGAAATTCACAAAACTTACTGTTTCAATAGATGAGAAACTCATTTTGGAACTCAGTGCAATGTTACGGTTCACTTTTATCATGATATTCCTTTTATCTTTCAGATTATTGAAACAAATAGAAGTGAGGAGTCTCAGAGTCATGTCCATAGGTTGTATTTCCAAGGCCCTAATACTTTTGGTGAACCATGGCATCTACCTCACTGTCCCCCGGAGCAAGTAAAGAATATTGTGTATGCCACTATTTGATTAAAAAATTCTTATTTTTTGGCAATGCAGGATGTATCTAGTTTGCATGACGCATTTAATTTAAGTTAATTTCATAATTTCTTATTATGTTAATCATAATGCAGATTTGAGGATGCCTTCAATAGATTTGTGGATGAGATTAACAATTTAGCTACTTATGACTGGTGGGAAGGGTCTATTTATAGCATCCTATGCATCCTTGCATATCCTCTTGCATGGTCTTGGCTTCAAAGATGCCGTAGGAAGAAACTACAGAAACTTCGCGAGTTTGTTCGATCAGAGTATGATCATGCTTGTTTACGTTCTTGCCGTTCCAGAGCACTTTATGAAGGGCTCAAGGTAGCTGCAACACCTGATCTGCTGCTGGCTTATTTGGACTTCTTCCTGGGTGGGGATGAGAAAAGATCTGTTCTGCCTCCCCGTCTTCATCAAAGGTTTCCTATGTCTATAATTTTTGGGGGTGATGGAAGTTACATGGCACCTTTCTCTCTCAATAGTGATAATATTCTTACTAGCATCATGAGTCAGGTTTGCTCATACCAAATTTATCTTTTATCTTAGTTGTTGATGTTTATTTCATTTTGTTTAATTTATTGGCTAATTTTTATATTTTTTCCTGCCCTATAGTCTGTTCCGCCAACTATATGGTACCGCTTAGTGGCTGGTCTTAATGCTCAATTGCGCATTGTTTGCTGTGGTCATCTAAAAGTAACTTTCAGGCATGTTATCAGCTGGCTAGATGTATATGCCAATCCTACTTTGAGATCATATGGTGTGCGTGTTGATCTTGCATGGTTTCAGCCAACAGCTTCTGGATATTGCCAGTTTGGACTTGTGGTACATGCTACTGAGAATGAAAGCACGTTATTTCAAAATCATGATGATACAACTGAAAATCAGTCAGGGTAATCATAATTCCTATGTTTCTTTTCATGGCAGATTTATAGTGATATTGAGTGACTTATTTTACTTCGTTATGTGCAGTTTTCTTAGAGGTCACAGAAGCCCAGTTCATAACTTGACTAGTAATGACCATCTGTTGTTGCCTAGAAGGAGTCTTGGTGGGATTCTAAATGCCAAGAGCTTAAAAACGCTCAAAGAGAAAATAACTATATATTACCCCTTCAGTTTCATATTCTATAATACAAAGCCTATTGGCCATCAGGTAGTAAATGCTTTCTACTATCCACTTTACTTGCTATATCCCAGAAATTCATGCTGATGACACTTCCCTGATTCTCACCTCCTTTCAGGATCTAGTTGGTCTGGTTATCTCTATACTACTACTCGGAGATTTTATCCTAGTATTGCTCACTTTGCTTCAGATGTACTCTCTGTCACTCATGAACTTCCTCTTAGTTTTGTTTGTCCTTCCTCTTGGTGTACTATTTCCATTTCCATCTGGAATCAATGCTTTGTTTAGCCAAGGACCTAGGAGATCTGCAGGTCTTTCTCGTCTTTATGCCCTGTGGAATCTGACATCCTTAGTCAATGTTGTAAGTTTTTCCCAATTTCTTTACTTTCATCCTTCTGTTTTGGAAAGCAGTGGTTACAATTAAGGTACTTACTATTAATCCCCATTTATTTGTTTTAACCTTTACTTCTAATTGCAGGTAGTTGCCTTCTTCTGTGGAATGATTCATTATATAGCAAACTCAAATAAAATGCGTTCCAACCTCAAATCTTGGAATTTCAGCATGTAAGTGTCTCTTTCTACATCTGATCTAGAAAATTACCGGTGAAAATGAATTGATTATGAGGTTGAATATTTTGTGAAGTTGTGACTATTTGGCTAACATCTAAACATCATACACACGGTTTGCTGGGACAATGCAGGGATGAAAGTGAATGGTGGATTCTTCCTTCTAGTCTGGCCATGTGTAAAATTATCCAATCCCGTCTTGTGAATCGCCATGTAGCTAACCAAGAAATTCAAGATTCTTCCTTGTATAGCGATGATCCCATTGTCTTCTGGCAGTCATAATTATGACTGTCTTTTTTTGTTTCATTAGTTCATTTTGTCGCCCTTTTTGCTTTTCGAAAGAGTAGGAAGGAAATGAGAGGAGCCAAATAGTGTGGTGTGAGTAATTGTGCATGTGTGATCAATGTCTGTTGAATGGACGGACTCGTATCGTGATATTAAATATAACTGTACAGGTTAGCAAGTGGTGTGAAATAAATGAGTATAGTGTTAGTGTTGGGATTGGATGGCACAGTGAAAGAATTTAAAATTTTACCAATTTCAACTGTGGATTTCTATCAACGGTGTTTAAATTGAGTTAGAAAGATTCGTACCCCGGGGACCCCGGCCCGGCCCCATCATACTCGGCCCAATGGCACATTTTCTCAAATAGTTTCACTAGAGTTATTTTAATGTATTTTCGCCCAAGGAATCCATTTTTGGGTTCGAAATCATCAAATTTACTGTCAAATTACGAAAATACCCTTGACAGCCTCGATTTAAGGATTTTAGGGGCGTTTTTGTAATTATGTTTTTTCAGCCTCTACCGAAAAAGTGCCTAACTGTAATCCCACCTATTTTTACCCACTGAATTCAATGGAATCATTTATTTCATGAAAATCCAACTCCTACCCCTTGAAATAGTGCTGGCCAAAATATTTCAAGAAAAAAGGAAAAATATAGTTTTGTGTTTTAGTTTATAAAACTTGTACTTTTTTACTTTTAATCCCTTATTAATTGATTTAAACACTTTTTAACCATGATTTAAAGAAATTTGGGTAGCATAACCCTTTAGGGTTATAGCTTGTCCAATTTTTCAAATCAACCAAAAATCACCAAACTAACAACAAACTTTAAAACCAATTTCATACAAGTATAGATTCGAGTTTGGTGTAGTTACCTCTTAGGTTTCTTGGTTTCTCTCTCTATATGTGCCCTCTCTCTCTTCTCCTTGAGCTAAGAATGAGTCTTCAAGATCATAGATTCATGAAGAAACAAGGTTTAGAGAAGGATCTATGGTAATGTTATAAGAAAAACTTAAGAATCAACTCTTACTTTAAAATTTTTTTTTTCTCTTCTCTCTAACTCTTCAAAGTTTCTCCAAACTCTCTCTCTCTCTCTCTATGTTGAACGAAAATGCATGAAGGGAAGGGAAGAGAAAGCCTTCATAAAACTGCTCCCTTGATTCCAAACCATTGATCTCATCTAAGGTTGAGATGGCAACACTTGTCTTTCACCATACCTCTCCATTTTATGCCATACCTCCTTCATCATTGACTTCAATTGAAATTGGACTAGATTTTCTTCTCTTGGTTATCTTAAGAAAAATCGTGCTCCCTCTCTTCTCCAACCAACCAAGTGTTTTTCCAACTTCTTATTCCACCAAACAATCAAGTTCACCCATTCCTTTACTCTAGCTTACCATCATGCATTTCACCATACCTTCATGTAATGTACACCTTACCATTGTCATCATTACTCTCTTCATGACACTTGGCTTTTTAATTCCATTAATCAATTTCTAATACATTTTATTTTCAATTTTTGGAATAATGCCAATTCTGGCAGATTTTCTGTCCTAGCTTTGAAAACTTATAACTAATTTTGTAGATATTTTTTAGAGTGATTCCAAAAGATATGGAACCCTTATTGAGTCTAGTTTCAAGGAAAAATATGGAATTTTACTAACTGGGGTCATATTATTCCCAGATTTTCAATCTTTGACTGTTGCTCCAGAAACTTTCCAGATTTTCTGGGCTAACTTTAAAAATTTATATCATTTTGTACATAGCTTCAATTGATTCGTATGACTTATCAAATTAAAGCTTAGGATGTCTACTTTCCTCTTGTAAGATTTCATAATTTTTGCTCATCATTTGGTCTTCCAAAACCACATGACAAACTCACTGTCTCGCAGGTGATATCATTGAAAACACTATTCAACTTTCAATTTTCAATATTTAATTCCTTTGGCCTTAAATATTTACCATTTCATTGAATTTCTCAATTAATTACATTATATTTTAGGTGAATATAAAATTTGGGATGTTACATGTCACATGATATTTCGGTCAAGGATGAGGCATGGATAATGTCATCCTCCTTTTTCTGACCATTACATTCTTGATTCCTAAGTAGTCTGACAACCAAAATGGAAACTCCTTTCCACCGTAATATGACCATATATTTCTCAGACTCACTTATTGAGGGGCCCAGTAATATGTCTCTACTAATGTGAGGAACAAATTCCATCTAGACCATTCACATTCCTCTGCATGAAAACCACCAAGCTCGATTGTAGCATTGATTATCGCCTAGTCAAAGGTAACTTTTGACTAGGTCAAAACTTAGCGACTCTCATGTAGGAATCCATGATGATCTCAAGTTGAAGGGCATAGTGACATGATTATATATGAGATAAGCTTATGACTTAATCCATGCAGCTTTCTCATAGCAAATCGGTCGAGCACCTTGTACTCTTACAAGTGCCTAAGACTTTGATTCATATCTCCATACTTTATCAAAGTCAAACTAGTCTCACTTTATCTTTGATCCCACATAGATGACCGATCAAGGACATTTAGGACAATCTTTATGATTTATCTAAGGATATAGTTATCACAATGAACATGTAAATAACATGATAACATAATGGATAAATTCATTAAATAATAATGTTCAAGGTACAATGATTGACCCCTAAGGCACAATTTCCAACAGTTAGGTCATAACCAAGTGAAGCATTCGGTTTGAGATGTTTATAGTTTGACTTATACAGGGGTGGAGATTTGTTTTTTGGAGTTGGTAAGTGATATATTATATTTTTCTTTTCTCATTTATAATTTTTAATGGACAAAAAGTTGATTAAATAGGAAACATGGTTTTTGTAGCTTCATGTCTTTTCTCCTCTTTTATCATGTTTTTGCCCATAATCTGAACCGGTGGCAGAATATTTGATCTGCTTGTCTCCTTCATGCAACCATTCAAGAGACTTTTACCTCCAACATAAAACTTGGATCTCTGAATACAAGTTTTTTTTTTTTTGGTCAATGATCTCTAAATATAAGTTAAAGTATATGTTTGATCTTCCAAATTTTCATCAAGTTTTAATTTAATCTCTTAAGTTTATAAAGTGTATTTTTAATCTGTTAAAACTGTCATTAACGAAAATTATTGACTCAATGAATATATATGGTGGCTCTACATTTAAATGTCAGGAAAGCATACCTAATATTTAATCATTAAATATAATATTTTTATATTTTGAAAGAGGAGGTGTTGATATTGAGAGTTTAGCTGGCATCTTCATTAGATTTTACTTTTAATATTTTAAATTTAAAAAATCTTAATAAAAGATTAATAAGTCAGTATTTAAATGCAAAGTGACCATTTAAATTCGCTGCGCAGAATTAGCAGTTTCCATTAAAAATGTTAACAAGGTTAATATTAAAAAATTTTAAATATACTTTATAAATATCATGAGACTAATTGAATTTTGATATAAACTTATATATTTTATCTCTACATGTAACATTATACCTAGGTGTAAGTTTACATTTAAATAGATGAGAAAAAAATTTTTTAAAAAAATCCAATAATTCATTTTGCAACATTTATATTGAAAAGCTGGCTTTCAAAAATATTTTTGTTGCATGATATTTTGTTTTTTGAAAAAACTTCTATAATTGCCCATTTGGTTCATGGAATCGGAGATAATGTAATGAAATGTAATATAATGATGATTACATGAATTTGTTTTTTTCGTTAGTAAGAAAAGATGATGTATATGCATAAAACCGTTTGGTTAGATTATATGTAACATGAGAATACATGGAAATAATATAGCAAGAGACAAAATTACCTCTATCTATTAATATATGTATAATATACACATTTGGTTCATGGTAATTCTTCAATTTGTGCATGTACACATTGGGTTCATAACAATTTTTCAATACTTAATGATAGAAATATTATGCAGTATAAAAGTTGGGTTTATAGTAATTTTTTAATATTTAATGATGTGAATATTATTTAATGGGATATTTTAATATTTTTAAAGGTGAAATATATTTTTTAAATTTTTTAGTGGGGGAATATTTTAATTTGTTTATTATTAATTAATTTTTTTTAATATTTGATGGTTGTAGTTATTTAATCTTTAACAACATTTAGAGGTGGGCACTTTGGTCAAATTAAAATATTATAATGGTAATTGTGCCTTTTTCATTTGATTATAGGATATTTGCATCCTCATTCATTAGTTCTAACAGTGTAATCCTGATTACATCAAATGATATAATCAGGATTACAAAATATATTCCTCTTTACATTACATCAAACATTGTAATCGATCTGTTACATCATGATTACATGTAATCTTTTTTTTATGGAATCGAACTAAATGGGCTATAAATAATTTTGTTTGCACCAAAAAAAACTAAATGTCTTCTCACGACAGATATTTGTTCTCCCGTTATGACAAGCAAAGCTTTCCTTTAATCACGGTTATAAGTGGTTTCTAGTTTTGTGTAACATCTGTATTGAATAGAAATTGTACCGCAAATTTCAGAAATAAGACTCCTTAACACTGCACTTTTACGTCTAAGCTTGACCTCAGAGATTGTATGTAGTTATACTGATCAGGCTGTTGGCTGAAGTTAATGAATGTAAAAAACATGACTTCTTGATTGGGTGAGACGTCATGATATTCCTCATGATATTGATGTTACAACAAATTTAGGGAAAATCACTCTCAAGTCCCAAGTAACAAAGATAATAACAGAGAAGTCCCAGGGAAAAGTCAAATATCAGAAAAGTCCCTAGGAAATTTTCTGTGATTATTTCTCAAAGTCAAATGACAAACATACCCCCTCTATAATTTAAACTCTCCTTTCTCCTTTGTTCAAAATCCCACATCGCGTCTTTAGAGCCATTAAAAAACCTTCCCTCTTCGTGACTACGGGTTCAGCGAAGCTGTTTCAGTCCATAGGTATTATAAACATGCTTGTTTATGCCATGGTAGAGGGTGCAAAAATAATTGAAGGAGCTGATCTAGTAGAATCATTTCAAGAGCTGTCGAAGAAGATCATCAAGATGATCGAGAAGGATCACAAGAGTAGATTCAGACTCCAAATATTCAGGTTGACTCCGAAGGATTCCACTTTGTTGGTGGAAATTTCCTTTTTTTTTTTTGTATGAAAGGTTAATATTGAAGTCTAGGAAATTTCCATGTAGTTAAGCGGAACAACTTAAACAGGGGATTTTAACCTTTCTTTTTTTGATTACAACTTGTTAAGTGTGTATTTACAACTTGTTAAAAAAGTTAGTTTACAACTTGTTAAGCATGTATTAACAATAAGTTGAGTGCGTTTTACAATTTCCTTCCCGTTTCTCCTTGAAACAGTGTTTTTGCACATGAACAATGATAAATGGTATGTTTACAACTAGTCAAGTGTGCATTAACAACACTTTGAGTGCATTTTACAACTTCATCTCCATTTTAGCCAGAAACAATGTATGCTCGCGTCAACACTATTAAATGTTATGTTTACAACTTGTGAAGTGTGTATTAACAATAGGTTGGGTGCGTTTTACAACTTCTTTCATGTTTCTCCTTAAAACAATGTTTTTTCACGTTAAGTTTGCCAAATGGTATGTTCACAACTAGTCAATCGAGTATTAACAATACTTTGAGTGCATTTTACAACTTCATCTCTGTTTCTACCAGAAACAATGTATGCTCACATGAACACTACTAAATGGTATGTTTAGAACTTGTGTTGCATGTATTAACAACACTTTCAGTTCGTTTTCAAACTTCGGCCACATTTATGCCTGAAACAATGTTTTCTCATGTTAAGTTTGCCAAATGGTCTATTTACAACTCTTCAAGCGTAAATTTACAAGTGAATTGGAATTCTCTCAGGACTTTATATGTGTGACAGTCAAATTTGTGGTTATGTTATCCCACCTATTGAAAGAAAACTTACTGAGAGCCTATTTTGTCAACATCCCCATTAGTTTGCAACATGCATTTCATATTCACAACTTCCAAAGCAACATTAACAACTAGATATGCACATATTAACAACACTTCTTTTACAATCATATCATCTTTTTGTAATCAAACAAACCACAACCACATTCAATCACTCCCACTTTAAACAAAGACATACCTCTGTTAGGTTGCCAAACAACAGGGCATTCTCTCTATTACATTGCCTAAAAATATAGAACATGTTTTGTATTAACAACTACAAAAGTTATATTAAAAACTACTACTGCACGATTAACAACACATTTTTTCCATATCAGGGTTTTCACAGCACCCCACCACCATGACAATCAACCATTTCCACTTCAAACATACCACTTCCTCAGTTACCTTTCCCAAAATAGAGCACTATGACACTCAACCTCATTTTCTGTATTAACAACTAAAACAGTTATATTAACAACTACAATTGCACGAATTAACAACAATTTATTTTTTTCCATATCAGCGTTTTCACAGCACCCCACCACTATGACAATCAACCATTCCCACTTTAAACATACCACTTCCTCTATTACATTTCCCAAAAACAGAGCACTATGACACCCAACCTCATTTTCTATATTAACAACTAAAACAACTATATTAACAACTACAACTGTACGAATTAACAACAATTTGTTTTTTCCATATCAGCGTTTTCACAGCACCCCACCACTATAACTATCAACCATTCCCACTTCAAACATATCACGTCCTCTTTTACCTTGTCGAAAAACAGAACACTATGACACCCAACCTCATTTTTTGTATTAACAACTAAAACGGTTATATTAACAACTACAACTGCACGAATTAATAATAATTTGTTTTTTTCATATTATCGTTTTCACAGCACCCCACCACTATGACAATCAACCATTCTCACTTCAAAAATACCACTTCCACTGTTACCTTTCCCAAAAATAGAGCATCATGACACCCAACCTCATTTTCTGTATTAACAACTACTACTGCACGAATTAACAACAATATTTTTTTCATATCAATGTTTTCACAACACCTTGTTAGATTCCAAGTTTTGATGATAACAAAAGGTTATTGTGTGCAAATTATGTTTTTACAAGTCTAGACAATAGTTACAAAGTTACCAAATGCATATGACAAAGTTCAGAGGTTATTGCTGATATTTTAACTGATGCACTCGAGTGATAGAGCCAGCACTCGAGCATTAAGCTATTTTGCACTCGAGCACAAGAGAGAGTTGCACATAAACTGTTTGACAGAGAGCAATTCAGAGACAGGATATCATCACTTCACTCGAGCACAGACTCTATACTCAAGTGATGGCCTCAAGTGCACCCGAGTCCTTGGAAGTGTGGCATAGAGAGTGTTCACCCGAGAGCAAGTTAACCTCAGTATGTAAACTGCACTCGAGTCCAACCGAGTTAGGGACAGCAAGTGTTTGCCTAAGAGTCACCAAGTGCATGAAGGAGAAAGTGCACTCAAGTGAAGGATACTACACCCGAGTGATACCTTAGCACCTACGAGTGTGAAATCCAACTCTCTCCATTCTGATGCAAGTGTTGAAGCAAAAGAGTATCTTATAGAAAAATATTCTGTTTACTCGAGTAAGAGTCAGTATGCTCGAGTGAGGGCCTACATCACCTGCAAGTGCAAAATCACACTCTTGATAAAATGGGATGCTAGTGTTGTCCAGAGACATGTCACATAGTGTAAAATACAAGGGCACTTGAGTGAGAACCCACATCACTCGCAAGTGTGAAAATGCACTCTCTCAAAATCACATGGAAGTGCAAGTATAAAACTGAAGCAAGAAGAGAAAATATGGTATTTCACTCGAGTGAGCCCTTTTAGCACTCAAGTGATGCTCTATCAGAAGACAAATCACACCAGTTTTACAGCGTTCAATCCAAATATGGTTTAATGTTATTTATTCGTTCTATTTCCACTTATTATTATTATATAACATCATTTAACATATATTACAAGTGTGATACAGGAGTTTGAATGTTTGAATTAGAAAAGCACAGAGGAAGTCAAACAATGGCACACAACATCATTACGACCAAACAAGCACGTACCTACTGCATTCAAAGATTTCAAACGTATGCATGACGTTCCACAGTAAAATGCTCCACTCCATAATGATTATTATTCAACGGGAAAAATCAACTGGCTATAAATACAGAGTTTCAGAGACCATCAAAAACAACCAAGAACAAGAATTCACACAAGCAAATTCATGAGTTTCTATTATTCATATTTTCTCTGTATTCATATCGTTCTTTAGTGTTTATCACATTTTCTCTGTAAGAGAGTCTGTATACACTTCAAATTTTATTTTCATTTGATCTCAAGGTATTGGGACCTTGAGAGGGTATATATCCTTACGAGAGAAGCAGTTGAGAGAATTCCTAGTATGACTCTTTGCTCATAAGACTTACAAGATACAAGCAATAGAGAATGTTGCTGCTCGTAAGACTTACAATGGTGTAAGCAGGAGAGAATGTTGTTGCTCATAAGACTTGTATACATAAGCAAGAAAGAAAGGTCATAGGTTTGTTTTTCTGCACGTAAGACTTGTTGTAAGGGGGAGAGAAATTTCTAGTGTTAGAATATTTCTGCTTATAGTCCATTCAAGGATGATTGTTGTTTTGCGGCATTCTGAGAGCCCATTGAATCTTGAAAGCATAGTGAAAATCTCAGTAGGTCTTGATCTCTGAGGATTGGATGTAGTCCTGGTTTTTAAGCCGATTCAGTATAACTCTCTGTGTGCCAATCTTCTCAACTCTACTCTATCTTCAACTATTGTCATATTACCATATCAACCGAAAAATTTATCACATCACCCAATTCACCCCCTTATTGGGTGAAGCTTGCCTCTTTCACACCCCACCTCTATGAGATTGGGTTTCAATGAGGTTGGAAAGGGGAATGGGTTAGACTATTTATCATCATCATTATCTTCATCCCTTCCTTCTTTAAAAATGGTGGAAACTTGAGCATAAAAAAATCCCATGACCTTCCTTCCATCTTCTTCCTCCTTCTATCTTACATCTTATCCCACAAATCTTTCACCTCCTCAAAGCTTCGGCCTTCACCATCGCTGCAGGTGACCTCTGACACCGAGCATCGGCCTTCCTCTCTCACGTCTCATCTTTCACCACCTCCCTTCTTCACACCTCCAGCGCCAGCAATCTTTCCCCATTTGCCTCCAAACCATTGCCTGCAGAGAGAGAGCATAAGGAGATGAAAACACAGAAGTCAAATCTGAGAGCTGAAAACACAGAACAAAGGAGAGAGAGAAATAATAGAAAATTTTAAATTCTTGGGGGTAACTTTGTCATTTAACTTTGGGAAATAATCACAGAAAAGTCTCTAAGGACTTTTCTGATAATATCTTGCTTCCTTAGGACCTAGGAGTGATTTTCCCAAAAATTTATACTGCCTTTGGTCTTTAATATAAAAGTTAGTTGGGGATTAGATTTGGTCTTTAAATATAATATCTTAATCTACTTTGTCCTCCAAATTTATAATTTTTTCCTAAAGTATTCTTATTAACTACCTACATTAATGTATTTCTATCTAAGAGTGGTCATGATAAAAAATGATATTTTAGAAAAATCAATTCATATTTAGTACACATAATTAATATAACTAATTTATTTAATCTACCTAAATTAGTTATCTAGCTTTCACATTACTACTCAACTTATAACAAAACCTGAATTAATGTAGAATGAACTATGCATACATGTACCATAAAAAATCAAAAATGGAAATGCCCCCATTCTCAACACATATGAATTGAATACCGACACGCAATAGCCCAGGACCCAAAGGGTTTATACATCAAGACATAAGCTCTATTTTTTATGAAGAGGAACATCTTGTAAAGGACATACAGTTAGGAAGAGCGCAGCTAATGTTAAATATTCCTATCATTTGTAAGAGTCAATGAGGAAATAAATAAGTAAATAATATATGGCATCAATTAAATAGTACTAGAAACATCAGAATTATTAACGTGGAAAACTCCTTAAGTCAAGGGGAAAAATTATGGGCCATCTAGACCAATGAAATTCAACTCCATTATAATCAAAATACAGAAGAGTTACAATCATATGTATAAACATGTAAAAACAACTAGCCAAACAATAGAGAATAAAGAAAATGAAAATATAAAGAAAAAACAAAGCTCAGTGCGAACTCATTATCTCCCTAGTGCCAATGAAATGACAATCCGTTCAGAATTACTCATTGGGAGTTGAGAACTTGCTGACAAAATTTCAACCCAATCCAATGATTAATAAGTGCACAAGTGTTGATTTACCAAGACTACTCTATGAAGCTATGAAAAAAATTTTCACCTAAGGTGTTCTTAGGATGGGACAGGATTGAGAAACCTCATTCCTGGTCCCGTCCCGAAGAAGGGCTAGGGAAGGGAAATAAATCCCAATCCCAAGAATTTACCGTCCCGACAGGATCGGGATTGTTTGAAAATTTTGACTATTTTTTTCCATTTAATGACTTTGACCCAACTTCTTGATTTTCTTTAGAATAGCTAAGATAGAAATATCATATTGTATCAATTAGTCCAATACAAATATTTAAAGCAAATTAAAATTACAAATTCATCGAAATTCTCAAGTCCCAACATCACTGGCATTGCTCTTAATAAAAGAAGTAACTCTAAGGAGAACCAGGATTGCTTTTTATCTACTTAGCCCAAGTGTTTTTGCCTGAAGAGGGTCATTGTATGTCCACTTGCACTATAATTCAAAATTGGCAACAAGAGCGTTAGGGGCTGCACAAAGACACCAGTTATCTACAAATAGTCTAAGTGCTCATTCACATGATCAAATGAACTAAACATTATTGTTACTAATTTATGAATCAAAACAATACCATTTGATTAGTTGGTGCTTGCTATTCATGTGACATGTTTAATGTTGTTGATTTAGCTACAAAAAGCAGGGAAAAAACTAAATAAATCAAAATAATAGATATTATCTTATTCTATAACAATAGTTTCATTGAAGCCATTTAGGATTTAGGTAATTTTTAATATATATATATATATATATATATTTTGGGATGGGATGAGATTGGCAAGTGTCATTCCCAATCTTGATCCCAAATTTTCCCGCCCTAATTGCCCAGAATCGAGATAGGAAAACTTTGAATACCCTTACATTCACCCTTTTTTTCTCTCACATGGCTGCACAATTAGACTCGGCACCCTCTCTATTTAAACAAGTTAGACACAAATGGGCTTTAATTTTAAGCCTTTCTTCACTTAGGAAGAGAGCCCAGAACTTATCACAGGCATTGTATGGGTTCACCTTTAACTTGTTAGAATGATAGTAAAGAATATAAAGGTGATTCAATACCCTAAAAAATGGAAGCTAATCCATCGCAAAATTCCCCCCTCAATTACTCAATATCTATTTTCAAAAGCTCCTCGAATTAACTAGACATTTTCATACACACGCCCCCTCAGCCGTCTTGTTTCAGATTACAATGCAATAGAGGATTGTTTCCGATAGGAATTAGATCTTTTATATCATTAGATATAAGGCATTGGGAATGATTTCAGTTAGTGATCAGTGGGAGAGAAGAAATGTGAAGGTGGGCGGCATAAATGGTGATCTGAAAAGAATAAAATTTTCCCTTTTTTCTGTTCCTTTTTGTTATGGTGAAGCTTTCGTTATGAAGAAAAAAGACAAGTGGACTGTGAAGCCTGGAGGGAAGTATGAAGATTGTTAGGATCGGCACGCACAGCGGAAGAATTTTAAAATTTTACCGATCCTAATCGAGGATCTATCAACGGCGTTTAAATCGGGTTAGAAAGCACTCGTACCTTTTTTTAACTTAGGGTTTTCATGATCTCTAGGAGCCAACAAGTTAGCTCCACTCCCTCTACCAGTATCCACACAAATGCTCTCCAACCGAGCCTGCATGCCAACACCTCCAATGTTTTTAGGGTTTCCCCTATAGCTCTGAATTCTCATACGTGTATGAGTATATCTGCTCTATCAAGTTTATAACCTATGAGGGCTATATTCAAATTTCAAAAGTAATCATAATTAATTTCAAAATTAATCAACAATTAATTATCTTGATGAGCTAATTAAATAAATTCAGTTTAAATTAAATCTGTCCAACAGTTTTAATTTAACCTATTTATTTAATCTAAATAAAGAGTCATTAGATTAAATTTATCTTCATAAATTAAGTCTGAGATACTATATCTCTATCATGTTAGTTATTAAATTTAATATATCTTAATAAATTAAATTTAAAACTAACACAATATAATAATATCATATAGTATATGTATATACATATATATATATATAATATAAGATATGTATTTCAAAAATACATATCTATACAATATTATTAACGAATTTTATATTATATATATATATATATAATTCATCCACCTTAAATTAAACATTATCTCATGTTGGGTCATTCTTGTGTTCAACCCTGTAGGCCCATATGAAGTTGGCAATGGGCTAATAACTGTACTAACCCAAAAGTCGCAAGCGGCCTGTAATACCTCGAATTCTGAGACTTGAGACTAGAGAATAAGCCTGAGATAAGTGGACTGCTAAGCCCTGGTTTAGCAAGATCCTAAATTGTGATTAAGAGATAATGACTCCAAAAGTGGAAGCGGTTGGTGATAAATAACCCTTTTGGAGATTATGGTGTGATTTGGCACCTGATGTGATTCGTATGTGTTAAGAGCATCGCCGAAACCTTGTATTTAAGTTCAATTATGGATTAACCTCTAAATTGACTTAAAATAGGGGGAGGGCGCATTGTGAAAGAAAATGAATGAGAAAATGTGTTTGGTGGTGATTCAAGAGGAATTGCCATAATCAGGGGCAAAACGGTAAAGTTACCGACCAATTGATCAGTTACCGAAGAGGAAACTCATGGTAACTTCAAGATCAATGGTTAAGATTGATTTGTGTTGAGATCAAAGGGTGGAATCCCATGTGCATGTTCCTATGTGAACTCATGAAGATGGATTAAGATGTTGACAAGTGGCAAGGGGTGAGCCATGGATCTTAGGTCAAAGATTGAACTCATTCCTCTTTCCCCTCTTTTTCCAAGTCGGCCAAAAGGCCTATGGGCATTCCAAAAACTGATCTTATGCTCATTTTCACTCTCTCTCTCAAGACTCCACGGCGTCCCAAAGCTAGGAAGAAAGAGAAAGAAACAAGGTGAGATTTGGCTTGTTTCTTGTCCTCTAATGCTCTAATACCCTTCTTTAATATTATTTATAGTGATGAGAGCTTCATTGCTATGGTTTTAGATTTTTGAAAGGAGGTGTTTGATGGCTTGAGGAAATTTGGAAAGATGAAGAATCAAAGAATTGGTTTGGGAAAGAGAAAGAGGTGAGCATTTGCTTCCTTTTGATCTAAGTTTTGTGATTTGTGGATGAGTTTAGTGAATTTCAAATTTTGCCCTGATTTTCTTGTGATTTTGGATTGGATGAATTGGGTTGTGTTTTATGTTGAAAATGGTGCCATGTTGTGGTATTTGGTCATTGGAATTGATTTGGGAACTTGAATTGGAAGAGTTGTGATGTTGTGGTTTGAATTGTGATTTGTGTGACATGTTGTGGTAACATGTCACTATGATTTGAATTTGATTGATTTGGTGTTTCCAATGGATTCCTTGTGCAAATTTATGTGGAAATGGTATTTGGTGTGAATTTGGGAACCATTGGGATCATTGGAAGCAAATATGCCAAAACTGGAAATGCTGCCATTGAAAGTCTATTCTGGGCAGTCAGTTTATGTGAACGTTTTGAATGACCAAATGATCTCTAAAAATTCTGAAACTTTCCATTCTTAAATTTCACATCTTAAGCTTTAGAATAGACATATAATTTGTGCCATTTCGTTTTGTGAACTGGGATTTATATTTGCCCAAAGTTTGATGTCGAAACTGGGTGCAAATCTGGAACAGAAAGTCAATTTCGTGGAATTCTGTATTTTTGTAGTGATTTCCAGTAATGGCCAATATTTTTCCTATGAATATGACTTAAAGAGCTTTCATTTGGCTTTGGGATCATCTCATTTCGATTTTTCGGGAATTAGTTATGAATTTTTGAAGTTTCCTTGGCTACAGCAGAAAATCCTGGCTGCAGCGCAAAAGTTTCTGTGCACGTTTTGGCCGCAGCCAGAAATTCTTGGCTGCAGCCAAAAACCTTCTGTGCGTGTTTTGGCTGCAACCAGAGGATTCTTGGCTGTAGCCAACCCCCATTTTCAATAATTTGAGATTTCGAAAAGTGATTTCCAACCTAGTACGTCCCAATCCTTTAGGCTTTCGTTGGGCTTATTTTAGTCACCTAAAGGGTGTGAATGATAACAAACTATAAGTGTAATTAAAGTAAAGATTTGGAATAGAGAATAAACCTATGTCCTTACTTTGGTTATAGGTTTGATGTTCACCCTGAACGTGGTTCGATATTCGCCTGGTCGTGAGTAAGCGGTGCTGGAGCTTACGTGGAAAGAAAGTGTAGGGAACATATCTCTTCTGCTTGTATTTGATATATGTGTTAGTGTGTTGGTGCATGTCTTAGCTTTGCATAATTATGTGTAATTTGAAGCTATGTTTCAATTTATGCTATGGCCATAGATATATTGTTCAAAGCATTGAGCTTGCAAATTGTCATTGTGTTATCATGTGTTGTGTGATGCAAGCATGTCATGCATTAAACATTTATCGTACTTGCATATTGATATTGTTATTCTACTGAGATTCTCTCGAATCTCACCCTCCCCTATCAACATTGTAGACAGGGAAGGAACAACGAGGATGGTGCAAGCATTCAAGGACGGTGAAAACTCCTTAGAGTATTTGAGTTTGGTAGTTGGTTATCATAAATGTTGGGATAATTATATATGATGTGGATGTATATTTGAGTATGTATTCAGATATGTATTTAAGATGTGTATTTGAGAAGACTTTGTGTAATCCCCATATGAGAGCTTGTAGGGGCGAATATGCCCTATAAGGCTTTGAGTTAATGTATGGAACCCGGGATTGCCGGGATTAATGTTGTGTACTCTGATTTGTTATGGATGTGATATTCCGCGTAGTAATTGTATTCGAAAAGTGATTATGAGACCAAGTTTATAAATGATTTCAAAAGGTAATCGTGAAAACCCCGTTATGTGATGGGTTAGTAAATGTTATTTGTTTATTATTGGTCTCTATTTCACTTTAATCTCGTATTTCGGATATAATTATGGTAGGGGGTTACACGGCCTCTAGCAAGACATTACGACTACCCAATTCATATGAGGATCGTTATCACGATGCAACTTGCCATACAACCATATCATGTCCCTTTTATCACACTATATATAGATCAAGGATAAGGCATGGATAATGTCATCCTCTTGTTCCTGACCATTACTTTCTCGATTCCTGAGCAACCTGACAATAGAAATGGAAACTCCTTTCCATTGTAGTATGGCCATACATATCTTAGACTCACTCATCGAGGGGCCCAATAATATCTCTCTACTAATGTGAGGGACAAATTCCATTTTGATCATTCATATTCCTCTGCATGAAAAACCACCAAGCCCAATCATAGCTTTTATCATCACCCGGTCAAAAGTGACTTTTAACTAGTTCAAAGCTTAGCAACTCTCATGTAGGAATCCATGATGACCTCAGATCTAAGGGCATTGTGAAGTGGTTATACATGAGCAAAGACTTGATCCATGTAGCTTTCTTATAGTGGGTCAGTCCAGCACCTTGTACTCTTACAAGTGCCTAAGACTTTGATTCGTATCTCCATATCTTATCAAAGTCATACTGGTCTTGTTTCATCTCTGCTCCTGCATAGATGACCGACCAGGGATATTTTAGGACAATCTTCATGAATTATCCAAGGATACAATTATCACAGTTAACATGCAAATAATATGATAACAGAATGGAGAAATTTCATTAAAATAATAATGTTCAAAGTACAATTATTGGCCCTGTTATCCTTCTTGTTCTTTTTCAAATCTTCCAGGTAGAGTTTGCAATTCCTCTTCTAATGAGCGGGTTCATTGTAGAAGTAGCAGACTCCTTCCTTTGGAGGCTTTGCCTTCTTGGGTGCAGGCTTGGTTTCGGGCTTGTCTGACTCTTTGGTCTTACCACCTAAGCCATTACCCTTCCATTTGCCCTTCCTTTTTTCTGAACCATCAAAACTGTACTGGACTTTTTCTTAATACTTTGCTCAGCAGTTTTGAGCATCCTATACAACTCAAAAATTGATTTCTCCATGTTGTAGTTCATGACAAACTGGTCATAACTCTCCAAGAGAGAGTTCAGGATCAAATCAGTAGCTAACTCCTGGCTCATGGGAAATCCAAGCCTCTCAAGGTGATCAATATAGCCTTTCATCTTTAACACATGAGTACTAACTGATGCACCTTAAGCCATCCTGTAGGAATGTAAGGCCTTTGTGGTCCCATACCTTTCTTGCCTTGCCTGTTGTTGGAACATTTCCTTAAGATGGACAATCATCTCATGAGCCTCCATAAGTTCCAGATCTCTTTGGAGCTCTGGAACCATAGTGGCAAGCATCAGGCAACCTGCATCCACAGAGTCATCCTTATGCTTTGTGTAAGCATCTCTCTGAAGCATTGGTTGCAGGCTCCTCAGGAATGGGTTGATCTAGGACATAAGCCTTTATTTCCTGCTTGAGAATAATTCTCAAGTTCTTGAACCAGCCAAGAAAGTTTGTCCCATTGAGTTTGTCCTTCTCAAGGACTGATCGCAATGATAGCGTAGTAGTATTACTGGTTGACATGATTCTACAATTAAAATATGCAAATATAGTTAGTAATCTCCCATTAAATTAACAACCCTCAAAATAATAATTAGTGGGCTAAGATCCATATTTGGCTTAAACTTAAGTCTACTTTGGCAAGATGCTTAAATTCAAGTTATTTAGGTAGGTAACTTATTTACCAATTACATCACATGTAACTCTTAGATGTTTATGAGATTTGATCATCATATGATCCAACATATTTAATCTAACGCCTTGAGATTCAAAACCGTTTTGTTAATCTCAATTAAGTCAAAACAATAATGAATATTATGAGCAGCACCATTACTCATGCTTGTCTCATCAAGATAACTCAAGTGCATCCACTTTGGTGGTTTCCGCAATTGAGCGATCTAGGTTTTAATAGGTATGCATTAATTGACGGCATTAAGACTTAAGATTTGATTATAGGGCTCAATTAATTAGTCTTATTTATATGAATGCAATCGTGGTCGTATCTCATACAGATAAATACATATAAACATAAAAGTATTCATACAATGATCTTATAAAAAGTATAATTTAAATGTGACACAACATAACTTACCTAACCTAAAATCCTCCCAAGCCAATGAGAGGACTTCTCTAAATAAGAAAAGAAATACATTGAGAGAAACCCCGTTTAAATATTCAAGGGGAGTGAGATGAGAAGAGAATGTACATTGAGAGTATTTAGAGAAAGGCATGGCACGCATGCCGTATTTAAATATTACAACCCTTTGTAAAATTCTAAAGCCATGTTGTTCACCATACCCAAACAAGTATAAATAATAAACCACAACAAGAATTCATACAATATGGAAAGCAATAAATGTCATGATCAGATTATATTACGCTATGCAAAGGTGGCCAAGGCGGTCCCGATAGCCGGTTAGTGGGCGGGATTAAGGGGCAATGCCCTTGTAGCTTTTGAAAAAAAAGGCACATTCCTTTTAAAAAAAATATTTGAAAATTTTAAATTTTAAAAATTTCGAACTCAATTTTTAAAAATATTTGTTTTAGTCCAGAACGCTTCTGATCCGTATTGTCTTCCCTATAGTTTCGGATCCCTATTACCCAAATAGATATCCAAACTTAGACCCGATTGGATTGCCACCAACTACGATTTAAGGTACCCTACCTGACTTCATGCAAGGCTAGGGTTTCATACAAGCAAGATCCTTTTCAATTCAAAACAAAACCACAAATTCCGACTTCATATTTTTTTCGAGAATTGAAATTGCGTAACTAGCAGCTCATGTAATCGAAACAATTTTTTTTGCAGATCATATATATGCAGTTAAATCCAAAAACGAAAATCACATATATGTTCAGACGTTTCTTATAAGCATCGTGCATATCCCATATATCACATGTATAAGAATCATAACTCAATTTAAACACACAATTGATCTATCTCTGATATCACTGTTAGGATCGGCAGACACAGCGGAAGAATTTTAAAATTTTACCGATTATAATCGAGGATCTATCAACGGCGTTTAAATCGGGTTAGAAAGAACTCGTACCTTTTTTTAACTTAGGGTTTTCACGATCTCTAGGAGACAACGCGTTAGGTCCGCTCCCTCTACTGGTATCTACACGAATGCTCTCCAACCGAAACTGCGTGCTAGCGCCTCCAATGTTTTTAGGGTTTCCCTTGCGGCTCTGAATTCTCATGCGTGTATGAGTATATCTGCTCTATCAAGTTTATAACCTATAAGGGCTATATTCAAATTTCAAAATTAATCGTCATTAATTTCAAAATTAATCAAAAATTAATTATCTTGATGAGCTAATTAAATAAATTCAGTTTAAATTAAATCTGTCCAATAGTTTTAATTTAACCTATTTATTTAATCTAAATAAAGAGCCATTAGATTTAATTTATCTTCATAAATTAAATCTGAGATACTATATCTCTATCATATTAGTTATTAAATTTAACATATCTTAATAAATTAAATTTAAAACTAACACAATATAATAATATAATATAATATATATATATATACATATATATATATATAAAATATGTATTTTAAAAATATATATCTATATAATATTATTAACGAATTTTATATTATATAAATATAAATATAAAATGCGTCCACCCTAAATTAAATATTATCTCGTGTTGGGCTATTCTTGTGTGCGACCCTGTAGACCCATATGAAGTTAGCAGTGGGCTAATAACTGTACTAACCCAAAAGTCGCAAGCGGCCTCTAGCAAGACATTATGACTACTCAATTCATATGAGGATCGTTATCACGATGCAACCTGTCATACAACCATGTCACGTCCCTTTTATCACACGATATATCGATCAAGGATAAGGCATGGATAATGTCATCCTCTTGTTCCTGACCATTACTTTCTCGATTCCTGAGCAGCCTGACAATAGAAATGGAAACTCCTTTCCATTGTAGTATGGCCATACATTTCTCAAACTCACTCATCGAGGGGCCCAATAATATCTCTCTACTAATGTGAGGGACAAATTCCATCTTGATCATTCATATTCCTTTGCATGAAAAACCACCAAGCCAGATCATAGCTATTATCATCACCCGGTCAAAAGTGACTTTTAACTAGTTCAAAGCTTAGCAACTCTCATGTAGGAATCCATGATAACCTCAGGTCTAAGGGCATTGTGAAGAGGTTATACATGAGCAAAGACTTGATCCATGTAGCTTTCTCATAGTGGGTCAGTCCAGCACCTTGTACTCTTACAAGTGCCTAAGACTTTGATTCGTATCTCCATATCTTATCAAAGTCATACTGGTCTTGTTTCATCTCTGCTTCTGCATAGATGACCGACCAGGGATATTTTAGGACAATCTTCATGAATTATCCAAGGATACAATTATCACAGTTAACATGCAAATAATATGATAACATAATGGAGAAATTTCATTAAAATAATAATGTTCAAAGTACAATGATTGGCCTTTAGGGCACAATTTCCAACAAAGATTTCTATAGTTTTACCCTGCAACCCTCTACCAGATAAGAAGTAAAGAGTGATAGACCTGTTAATTTTGGTCTCCTTTTTCATCTTGTCGTTTATTTTCACTCTAATACGGTTGCAACTATTGTTTTGTTTCCTCTTTCCATCAACTAGCCGAACTCCCCCGGGTAGCAAATCTTAAGAGAATTAAGATACTTCTGAACAAAATATACAACACAGACAAGTTAATGAATAAAACATTCCTACTGTTTCATATTAGAAAAAACATGCAATGCAGTAGGACTTCATATTCATGCCTATAGTAGTATGATTGTTGCATATAGAGACAAAAAAATTCATCATGGAGTCGTGAAGGCAGTAGTCATAAATCATCTAATGATATATCTTGGATTTCAAATTAAAGTTGACTAACTTTTGGCCAAGAAATAACATTTTTAAAATACATCAAAGGTTTGACCACGCAAGCTGCATTAACATAAGAATGTAGCAATTTGTTTGACTTAATGACACCAAGAAGAAGATTTTTTTCATGTTTAAGGTATCTACAATGGTTGATGCCAAAAAGGTATCTACAATGGTTAAAAAAATGAAAAATAAGGTTGAAGCAGGCAGAAAGGTTATAGACCATAGGTTCAGAATTTATGATAAAGGAACAACACATAGAGGTAAGTTTTCCATGGTATGCTTTTTGTTTTTTCATAAAGAGTCATACGAAATGCATAAATAGCATATTTATTGAGTTCAATTTAAAGTAAATGCATGTGCAATGAATAACATTTTTAAACCTTGAAAGAGATATCTCATATTATATTTATTCATAAAACTGCACCTCCCTGGTTGACCTGATTACTACAAATGGCAGAATATTCATATTTAAGGTATCTTCCATGGCCACCCTCAAAAAAGTATGAGGAATTCCTCATGTTAAGAATTATTGATAAAGAGCCAATATGAGATGATACAACTTTATTTTGAATAAATATATACAACATATGATGCGTTGCTTTTTCATAAACGAACAAACATTATGCAGAAGATTGAAGACTGTTACAGCTATTTTCTGATTCCACAAAGACTGTCTCATTCACATTGTTCTTTTGACATACCCTTATTTTTCTGTCTCCCTTGAATTTTTCCATGTAGACACTACTTTGATGGTGTGTTAATTATATATGTAAGTTTATGAAGCCATCAAGCTGTACTGTTACATGAATTTTTTCTTAATCATTTAAATCATCATTTAATTAGTTGTACCAATTACTCGCATCATTTTATAGGTTATATTTAAAATGAAGATCCTCAAAAGTATTACTTTATAATTGATCCTAACCATGTATCCCTTGAGTAAAACTTTGCCATGTAGCATGCACATATAGCTAGCAGGAGTAATAGTTGTGGTATGATTTCTAACTGTACATATAGCTTTTGTTTTCACTTATTCATTGCACAGAAACTTAAATTAAAGTTAACACATGATTTATCATATATTGAAAACACTATTTCAGCTCTTGGCAAAAAAAGAAAACACTATTTCTGCTATTCTATCAAATGAATTTTTCTCTTTAGCATTCATAATGTCATATATGTAATACTTCCTTAAAATTGAAATTTATAGGGCCACTTTATAATCAAACTCTTGCAGCAACCACATCTCCTGCATGTTGCTATTTAAGGTATTTAAGTTTGAGATGTCTTTAGTAATTTAAAAACGAAACAGTAAAACTTGATGATCAATTCAACACTTGTGCACTGTATTCTCATTTACATCAGGCTTTGGTTAGCACCAGAGTTCATGCTTTGAGATTTATGAATATTCCCTTGAAATAAAATACACATATGGAGCTATTTCAATTTGTCTTTGTTTACCAAACATAATGATGAATATATGAAACCAATGAAGCAGTGGAAAAGCGGGAATAATAACTAAGTACCAGCAGAAGGCAACTAAGCTGGGGAAAACGGCTCAGAAATGAAGGCATGAATTGGTGATTTATCCACCCCACAATATGCTAGAACCGCAACTCAATTCATTTGAGGGATTCCAAAGTCAGGAGAAAAGAGGAGACGTCTTTGAGAAATTATTGGGTAAATCAGTTTACAGATATATATATATGTGTGTATATATATATATGAATCAAGTTAATCATGCATAAACATGTGCACGGGGACACTCTTAAGTCAGTGATATTTCCAAATTGCCATATTTATATGCATGTTAAGGATTAAATGAGAACTACTTACGAACATTATAGGGCAAAGTTAGAATCATCTCCTTCACATGCCCAAACCATCCACTTATAAAGAGAAGAATTATAAAATGAGTCAACTTTATAAGAGGCAGTAGCAAGCTAACCATAAACTAGTTATAAGAATTAATTGTATTGGGACAAAATTAGCCAACACAAAAAAAGGCGGGTCCAGCCTTTCATTGTACAGAGAGACAGGACCACAGAGATGAAACACACTATACACGGTTACATAAGCTAATAACCATGAAAAGGAGATGCAATAGATCTAGCCTGTAGAAAGTAGCTTGTGAGAAACAAATAAACATCATCAAGCCCCACAATTTCACACATTAGGAACAACATTAGCCACATTTTGAAAGTTAAGGTTGAATGTTGCTATTTAAGGTATTCAAAATAGGACTACATTGATATGACCATTTATGGGAATAGTAGAAAATAATTAGATTAATTAAACACAATGACCAATATTCGACAGCTGCATCCTTTGCCTAGAATATGTAAAATTGAAAATCAACATTTCCATGGTCAACGTAACAGTATAAAGCAGAAGTGCATCAGTTGGAGACTTAAACATCCAAGAATCAACGGGTAAAACAATATATGACAAGGAGAGTTTGTGACCACTGGACAAATGACAGATTCCTCACCATACAGATGTCACTACTTGGATATTGCAAAATTATGGGAAGTTCTTTATTTTCCTTAGGCCCCTTGATCTAGCTAAGCCTAAAATGCTTCATTTAAGGCAAAGAAGAATTCATCACTACAGGAAAAGAAAAATGTATGTATTACCTTAATGAAGTATAGATCATAGAACTAAAATTAAATGGAAACCACAATAAGTGAGTCTATTCTTGATATAGAGTCTATTCCCAAATTCTACTTCCTAACATTGAAAAATATATCTTAAATACTTAACTATATTTCTATTAATTTATGCACATGCCAGGAATGAATAACCATAACTACCATGATAATGCAATCCCAACCAGAAGCTTATTTAGGTTGAGGTCTGTAGGTTAAGTGTTAAGGAATATGTAGCCAAAGAAAAGTCAAAACATTGTGTATTCCTATGGTCCTCATAACATTTTAGATGATATGAAGGAATGATGAGAATTTTGATCATGATTCACTAATCTTCAAATGCTCATCCATATGAAGGCAACTGCATCTTCAATGAACTTGACAGGGCATAAGTTTGGCAGAAAGTCTAAATAGATAATAAAAAACAACAGCACATCTTACTCATTAAATTGTTGCCAAAGATAAAGTGCACACGTTCCACTTCATCTCCCATGTCTCATTAGCTGCTGTCATAGATTCCTTGATGCCTTTAGGACTTGCAAATACCTGAAAACATTTTTATGATGGAAGTTGTGAGTCAATTACACTTTATGACATCAGCTTTCAGTTATTGCACCATTAAGGAAGCTGCAAATACTGGAATTTAAAAATGCGCGCAGGACTTACAAAAACATGAAAACATTTTTATGATGCAAGTTTTGAGTCAATTATACTTTGTGACAGTAGCTTTAAATTATTACACCGTTAAGGAAGCTGCAAATGCTAGTAAGGAAAAAGATGCTCTAACCAAGCATGTATATTTTTGAAAACATGACCTATATTTATAACACAATGACAATATGATATGAACAGATAAAGGACAGAAATAATATCAAGTCCCTTTATTGAAGAACTTGCAACTACCTATCATGTAAAAGTATCATGTAAGTGCAGCTACAGATGTTATGAACAAAAACAGTTAAAATTACTGAGAACATGATCATATAACAAAGCAAATATATTTCATTCTTGAAGGCCTATTTTTGCTGATCATTTAAAAGGAATTTGTCAATGCAGCTATAGATGTTACTCATAAAACTAGATTTAAAATGTCTGGCTACATGACCATATAGCATACAAAAAAAAAATTCATCCTTGAAGGAACTACTTTTAAGATTTGTTTAAAAGTAACATGTAAGTGCAGCTATAGATTTTATGGACAAAAACAAATTAAAAATTTTTGACTACATGACTATATAAAGGACAAAATATGTGATGCATATATTATTCTGCATGCAAATTTAAATGATGAAAGTGGCGTCTTAAGGTACTTTTTCTCAAGGGATTCGTCTGGTCAACACATATGGCAACAAAATAATCATTAAGGAATGTAGCATATCCAGGCTGCACTAAAAGGTCAGGTTTGTAATTTTCACACATGAAAGTAATCTTGACAGGAGCCATCACAGTTTCAAGGAGTGACAGACTAAGATTGCTCTACAATGATGGTGCTTATCTTAAACATATAAAGCACTAAAAGATGAAAGTGACAGTGTAGTATAAGGGATATTTGTAACACCCCGATTTTCGATTAAGGACTAATGATAATTATTGAGATTAAGCCTGAGATTAGTGGACTGCTAAGCCCTGGTTTAGCAAGAGTCCAAATTGTGATTAAGAGGAATTGCCATAATCAGGGGCAAAACGGTAAAGTTACCGACCATTTAATCGGTTGCCGAAGAGGAAACTCATTGGTAGTTTCAAGATCAATGGCTATGATTGATTTGTGTAATTGAGCAAGGGGCATAATCATGTGTATGTGTGTGCATGTGAGCCCATGAGAGTTGGAGTGAGATGGTGACAAGTGGCAAAGTGTGGACCCTTGGATGGGTCATAAGTGTGACACCTCATCATCATCTCCATCTCCTCTCTTCTCTCTCTCGGTTTCTCTCTCTTCTCTTCCTTCCTCCATTTTCGCTGAATATGCTTGGGAGAGAGAAAGGAGAATTTGGTTTTTGAGGTAAGCAAATGGCCTCTTTAGCTCAAACTCTCTTCTCTAATGTTAATCCCTGAGTTGAGAGCTTTATTTTGGTGATTGTAGTTTCTCCGTTGGTGGTGATTTGAAGATCACGAAAATATGAAGTGTGGAGAATCAAAGAGTGTCTTTGAGGAAGTTGATAAGGTATGTGAAACCAATCCTTCTATCTATGTTGCATTGCCCAATGATTAAGTTGGGAATTTTTGGAATTATTGCCCTAATTGTGAAAATATGGGTAATGGGTAGTTTGGCATGTTATGGTTATAGAAATGGTATATTGGTATGAGTTTTGAATAGATAGAATGGATTTGGGATTGAAAGGTGTAAGGTTAGTGATTTTGGAAAATGATGATTATGATGCCCTAGACCAAAGCATGTTAATGGAATGGGATTTTGGTAATTCTATTGATTCCATTGAATTCAGTGAGTGATTTTGTGTGGGAGTAGCTTTGGTAGAGGTTTTGGGTCCATTTGGATCAATTGGGCAAGAGTTAGGAGAATGTGGTATGTTTGCTGCGTTTTCCTGGAATCTGATAGATTCACTCGAGCAGACAGGGGTGTGCTCGAGTGAGGGATGAATATTGCTCGAGTGAGGAAGATCCTGCTCGAGTGATATGTGAGTTTTCCCTTGTTTTGCTGCGAGTGCGCCTGGGTTTTCATTAACGCTGCTCGAGCACATCGCTTTGTGCTCGAGTGAGCATGGTCTGCTCGAGTGATAGTGGGAGTCCAGAGTGAAGCGCTTTCTGGTCTTCACTCGCGGGCAAGGTGCAAGAAGTGTGCCTTCTCACTCGCGGGTGGAGGGCATCTGCTCGAGTGAGCCGTGTGTGCTCGCGGGTGAGAGGTGTGTGCTCGCGGGTGTGCTTGCGGGTGAGAGTAGTGTGCTCGAGTGATCCAGTGCTTGGAGAGCGTTGGGGGCTCTCGAGTCTTCACTTCCTGGATTTCTCTCGCGGGTGCTCGAGTGAGGCTTTTGGCCTTGTGCTCGAGTGAGGATCTGTGCTCAAGTGAGCTTATGCCTCAGGTGAGGGTTGTGCTCTCGGGCATGTGCTTTCTGTCTCACTTTCTCTTGTGCTCGGGTGTTGTCCGTACCAATGCTCGAGTGAGAGCATTTGTGCTCGAGTGATGTCCGTACTTGTGCTCGAGTGAGAGCATCTGTGCTCGAGTGAGGCAGTGAAAAATATCAAGTTTGAGTGTTCAAAAGGGGATCTTTGGGGATAGTCTTCCAACCCTTTAGAGCTATGGATTGAGGTGTTTGAGGGCACTTAAAGGGCAATAATGATAACCAACTTGCATGTCTAAAAGTTAAAGAATTGGAAAAGGGATTAATCCTATGTCCTTGATCTTGGTTATAGGATTTGATGATTTCCTGAGCGTGAGCAGCCGGATCTGGAGCTTACGTGGAAAGAGGGTAGGGAACTTACCTCTCCTGCATGTATTGATAATTGTATTTGTGTATTGATGCATGTTATTGCTTTACGTGATTATGTGAGACATATGAGAATGATTGTAGCTCTGTTCTATTTATACTATGGCCATGAGTATGTTGTGTGAACATTGAGCATGCGGATATATCATTATGTGAACATGTGTTATTGTGATGCAAGCATGTCATGCATTTAATACTTATCTTGCATGCATATTGGTATTTGTTTTCCTACTGAGATTCCCCAGAATCTCACCCTCCCCTATCAACATTTTAGACAGGGAAGGAAGATTGAGGATGAAGCAAGCATCCAAGGACGAAGAAGACTCGTTTCTGGGTGAGAGCTTAGTAGTTGGTTATCAATGCGTAATTGGGATTATGTATCTGATTGTATGGATCAGTATTTGAGAATGTATTCGGATAAGTTGTGTAATCCCTATTGAATGAGTTGTATGGGCTAATGTGCCCTATGATTATTGAGCGAAGATATGATCCCGGAATTGTCGGGAATTTATATTGCGTACTCTGATAATTGTATAAATGTAATTTATCTTCGCATAGTAATTATATTCGGAGTGTGAATGTGAGACCGGGTTTAAAATGATTTTTGAAATGCATTTGTGAAAACCCCGTCGGGTTGATGGGTTTGTAAATGACGTTTTATCTTATTGGTCTCTATTTCACCTTAATCTCGTAATCTGGATATTAATTACGGCAGGGGGTTACAATATTAACCAGTTACTAAGAACCAAGGGACAAAAGTATGCACCAGATAATACCCCAGCAAAAACAAACCTGAGTTCAAATTAAGTCCAAATCACTAAGGGGTATTATATAAGGACCATCAATAACAACACTAAGTACTCATCAAGTCATATCCATAATCAGTTGTTTCAATAATTTTTAATCCATTATGAGTGCCTTCTAAACCTTCTCTGAAAATGAGCTATACACTTGGCTATGTCATTGGAGGGAAAATGGAGTTAACTCATTGAACATTACATGTGGTGGTTTTAGTTGATCTGATTTTAATAAGCTGGTTTCATTTATGGTATTCTCCATTAGTAGTTTTATTTATCACTTTGCCATCCCTTATTCTTCGTTATTAGTTTGTCTATATTTATTTTGTTATAAGACTTAGTTATTAGTTATTCCATGAATCTTGCCATATATGGTGCTCCCTTATAGGCTTGGCAAAAATGCAGTATAGTCAAAAGACCATAATGGAACACGAAGAAGATGCTTTGGAGTGCACAGAATAAGAACTAACATTAAAGGAAATTACACAGTACAATCTCCTTTGATTCATGGAATGACATGAACCAAATCATGGAGATGTACCGGGTTCATCCAAGCTGAAAACGAAAAAAAAAATAAACACAAAAGAGGGATACATGGTTGTCCACTAAGGCATATTTCCAAAGATTTAAGGTAGATTTGGTTCAAAAAATCTTTATCACATTTATCCAGCAGCATTGAGTTCATCATGTGCTTGGAGCACATTCGCTTAAAATGAGATCTATTTCACAGCAAGAGTTATATCACAGATTTTTTTTTCAGGTTGCCAGCATCAGGTTCAGAATTTCCTTGACTTTATTTAACATTGAGATGTGCTTCATCACATTTTTCATGGACTTTAGGATTTAAACTTGCTTGTGTTATATTCATACTTCATGATTTTCTAAAGCTCTGGGCACAAGTTAGAGGTTTGAGCAACAACATGGACATACCAACCTGTAATGTATTCCTTCCATAAGGTTGCAAGCGAAACCTCTCACTTTTGGACATATACCAAATACAGCTAGCAGAGAAATAAAAAGCTACAGTTAACAACTATCATGACTTTTGGAAGTTATAATATCCATACCACATGGTAATCATAAATTTAAAAGGAAAAAAAAAAGATTTGTACTAAGAACTTCCTATACAACAAAAAAGAAAACTCCATCACATGGTAATAAGAACTGAAACCATAAGCCAAGAACGTGTACTAAATTCCTCCTGTCTTGCTAGTGCAGAAATATGATACAACATCATAACATGTAGCCTATAGAAATACAAAGAGAAGACCACCATACAATGTTCTTTAATTGATGTACCATTCTAAAATGAAAATAGAAGGAATGGGAATAAGGGGATAGAACAGAAATAAAGGGAAGAAGGGAGCAAGACTCCAAACCTTCTTTTGCTTCTCCTGCTAATAAAGCCCAGTCCTGATGAGTCCCATCATTTTTTATCTCTTTTCCTTCCTCATGACTTCTCCGATCACCCACCAACAAACACACAAAAAAACAGAGAGAAGATTCATTAGTTATAGAAACTTTGATTAAATGGTGATTTGCAGCAACCACAACTCCTAACATTTTTTGGCAACAGGACTGAACGGTAGTACAGTTTTTCCCCATATGCTATTGTTTGAAATATATAAGTGATATTCAATGGATTTGAATGGGTTTGCATATTGATTCTTATATACCCAAAGTAGAAATGATGCTCCTATTTGCCTTATTATTCATGGCATGGCTTTTAATTATGTTTTGCAAAGCGTGTATAACTTTGTAACATCAATAAGTTCTACCTGTCAATACATCACACAACCTACACATTAAATTAAGGAGTTGAATGACAATTCAAATGTAACGTTTTTTGCTTTGGGTAATAGTATTGTAAAAGCAAAGATTAACATATACAAACCTAAGTGTTTTTGCTTCACAATCCTACAAAATAAATCTGGAATGTCTGAACGGAAGGGTAATTGATGTCCCCCTCATTCTAGTTTCTGTTTCTTATGCCCTCATATGGTACTAGAGTCTTAGTGAAGCACATACTTAAGCCCTCAGGTCACAACTTTGAGACTTAGAAGCTAAAAGAAATTTGGTTGTTGTGGAGGGGCCACAAATATCTTTGTGAGTCCACTCCTAAAGGCCTGGGATTGGGTTTCGTGCAGGGTATGACAATATAAAGGCGTTGGCTCAGATAGTACTAACCTTGGATAAACCTCATACTTATGCCTCCAGGTCGAGTGTTCGAGGTTGGGGAGGTGAAAGAAACGCGGTTATTGTGGGAGGGCGGTAGATAACTTTGTGAGTCCACTTTCGCTGGCCTGGTAAATTGGGCTGGGGCATGGTGTGACAATAAAAAGACGCATTTTTATTGTCACACCTCACACGAAACCCATGCTCATGCCTACAGGCGTGGACTCACAAAGAAATATGCGGCCCCTCCACAACAACCGCATTTCTTTCGCCTTCTGAGTCTCGAAGTCGTGACCTGAGTGCATAAGTACATGCTTCATCGAGACTTTAGTACCATCAGAGCCAGTGGTACTTGTAATATCCCAAAAAGTGATTAAGGGCTAATAACTTCAAAAGTGGATGTAATTATTGTTGAATAAACACTTTTGGAGGATGTGTGATTGGAATTTGGTGGTTTTAGTAATTCCAATGGTTTCCTTGTGAAAAATTGTGTGGGAATAGTTTTGATTGTTGATTTTGGAGCTATTGGACACATTGGGTGAAAATTTGAAAAAACTGTTAAGTGTAATTCTGTGTAGGACAGTCGGTTTATATGGACCTTTTGAATGGCTAGATGGTGTCTAAAAATTCTGAAACTTTTCAGTCTCAAAGTTTACATCCCAAGCTTCAAAATGGACATATAATTTGTGCTATTTCGTTTTGTGAGCTAGGAGATATGACTGTCCAAAGTTTGGGATGGAAACTGAACTCTGTTTTGGGACAGCGATGAGTTTTATATAATTTTGGAATTTTGTGGTAATTTTAGGTAATCGCCCATATTTTTTCTATAAAGAGGACTTAAATACCTTTCATTTGGATTTAGAATCACCTCCTTTTGATTTTTCTATAATTACTTATGATTTTTCAAATTTTGGGCAGAAAATCTGAAAATGTCAATTTTGGAATTATGACATCATCATAAGGGAATAATGACATAAGCATAATATAACATATCATCTTCTTCCTCCAAGCTTCAAAACCGTTAGTTTATTCAGCTGAACAAGAGAAAAAAAACGTTTGAGATTTCTAGAGAGAGAAAGGAGAAGAGAACTCGCAAGGTAAGTTGATTTCTCCGATGATCTAGCTCCTAACGCGTATAACTCCGATCCTAAGCTACTCCTTTATGTTCTTTAAGGTTTGGAAGCTCCTCCTTTGGTGTTAAAACAGCTAGGGTTTCAGCCAAGACAAGGAAAAGCTAGTGGGGGCTTAATCGGTGAAATTTTGCCAGATTGTCATTGGTTTCAAAAATGGAAAATGGGTGTGTGGGGCTGTTATGCTGCCCAAATTGGTACTAAATGGTAGTTGTAACCTAATGGAATAGTCAATAAAGTGGTTAGGAGTAGAAAAGAACGCGTTTACGGAGCCGAAACCAAAAAACCCCAATTTTCCCCGGAATACTTGAGAATTTCGGCCAGCTCTAAAAATGGGTCTTAGAGTTGGATTTTCAATTATTCGATGGTTCCATTGAGTTCAAGAGTGAAAATTAGGTGGGGTTACAGTTGGTCACTTTTCTGGAAAAGGTTGAAAAAACATAATTACGAAAACGCCCCTGAAACCCTTGAAGTAGGGCTGCCAAGGGTAAATTTGTAATTTGACATTGAATTTGATAATTCCGAGTCTAGAAATGGATTTCTTGGGTGGAAATATGTTAGGATAGCCCATATTAGAATTTTGGAAAAAGTGCAACCGGACCGAGTACGGGCCCGGGCCGGGTCCCCGGGGGCATTTTTGTAATTTTCATTATAGACTCATATAACCCCAAGAAACATTATGGAAGTGTCTAAATGGTGCATTTGGAATTGTAGGATTCGATATTTTCCCTGTTCGTGATCCACCTGAGCTAGAGCACAATCAGAAAGAACAAGGTAGTGACTCTTCTCTTATGCTGTGTAAAGTATTATATATATGTTTGTGATGCTTTAAGATTGCAGCGAAAGCTGACGCATAGTGTTTACAGCCATGAGTGCTGTCGTATGTGGCGTGAGCCATATATCATTATGATGCTGCTTAACATGATCATATATGTTATGCATTTATACACTGTATGAGTGATTTGTTACTACAAAGATTCTTTTAAATCTCATTCTTTCCATTGACTAACATTTCAGACAGGGCAAGTGGCTCCAAGGAGAAACGAACCACCAGGAGCGGCTAAGATCTTATAGAGATGTGTTGTTAGATTGTTGGTTATCTATTTTGGACTTGGGATTACTATTTATTTTTGAAATGTAGATATTACGTTGATGTTGGTCATGTAATCCCCTAGTTGGAACTTACAACCCTTAGTTTATACATGTATGAAACCCGGGAGTTGCCAGAAATTTGGCTATGCACTCTGATATGTATGAATGTGATTGAACTACGCAGAGTAATTAGATTCGAAAGATGAATCTGAGACCATGTTGAACGAATTTTAGAAAAGATATTTGAGAAAAACGTATCTGTCGGTCTCTAATTCCTTTAAATTATGTATTTTCGAATCTTAATTACGGTTATCAAGGTAGGGGATTATAGTACTTCCCTCCAATCACCTTAAAATCCCCAAAATTACTCACTTTAATCCTTAGTGTTGAGCCCATAAAACAACTCTTCCTCAAATCATCATTACAATCACATTTCCTTCTTTCATAAATTATTTTCTCACTTATTAGAGTCATCAAAATACAATTATATCCTCAATTTATCCAAAACACCAAATTTCCCACAATCAAAGTTTCACCCAAAAATTCCAAATATTCACATTCCCTTATAAACCTCAAATCAAACCCATTTAATCCTTAACATAGCATCCAATAAACAAAAATAATTATATAAATTCATATATACGAGACCTATTATCACAAATCTCAATTTTCCAACCAAACACTAACTTTAAGTTCTTCAAATCAACCATTTAGCTAAAAATAAACCATAACCATTTTTTTATCTTAGAAGATTAATTGTCCCCTTACTCAAATAATTACATGAAATTTCTAATTATCATGATTAATTTCATACTAATATTATTAAGATACTATAGTTAAAAATTGGGATGTTACAATTTAACTATATATATATTATTAAATTAATATTTCATGTATAGTTTCACATATTGTAATTTTCTGAAAACTTATCTATATGTGATTTATTATTAATGATATCCATCATATTATAAAATTATTTAAAGTATATATGTGAAAATAAATTAAACTATCAGTATAGATTTGTTTTAATTAAGGGGGAATTACTATAGGGCTATAAGAAAGATCTCAGTCTAAAGATTTTATTAGGCAGAGGAACACCTAAATTTGAATACCAATATTTTTGTGTATAAAAACATATTATATCCTTTTGCCCAATAAAATTTTTAGATAGGGACTTTTTACCTATTTTTCCAAATTTTTTTATTTTAAAAAAAAGGCTAAAGTATATATGTGGTCATATATGTTTGTATTGTGGTTCATGTTAGATCTTTATGTTTAAAAAGTGCATTTTTAGTTCTTCAAACTTAATGTCGTTAGTCTCACTTAATGGAAATTGTTGACTCATCAAATTTAAGGGATGATATGCAATTAAACGATGACATGTACTTATATTTTTAATGTTTATTTATATTTAAAAATAAAAATAAATAGGCAAAAATACGTGTCTGGTCTCTTTCTTTGACAATTTACCAACTCCTCCAAACACTTGTAAGGCTGTAGCATATCCACATCTTTCCATTTCTTTTAGCCACATCATCTAGATCTTTCATCTACCTGTAAAATTAAAACGCAATAGCTGCTTTCTTTGTGAACTCCATCTCCAAGGTAGAAGACTCGGCATCCATCACCAAGATTGCTCATCAAGCTTCTAGCAAGAAGTAGGCAAACGAG